>JAQPPZ010015806.1:0-4907168 GCA_028583015.1 Wollemia nobilis | reverse complement strand
TTTGGATTCATAAAATTCTAATGGAATTTGGTTTATCCCATGACAAACCTATAACTCTTTGGTGTGACAATCAGAGCACAATTCACATTGCACGAAATCTAGTTGAGCATCAGTGCACCAAGCACATTGAGATACATATGCACTTCATTCAACAACACATTCAGAATGGGGACATATACTTGGACTATATTCTAATTGAGGATTAAATTGTAGATATCTTCACCAAGTCATTTACTTCTCCACGTTACATAAAGTTGAAATAGAAACTTGGAGTAATAGAGCTGCATTGACACAGAGGTCTTCCACCTCTCCTTTTACTATTGTATTCTTTGGAGGATGGTTTTTTCCTTTGTGGTTTTTTTCATCATCTCTCCAAAAGTATATATTTTTCATGAGTACCTAATCAGGCCAAGTTTTCGGGACTCATTCTTTTTTTGTGTTGAGAGGACAATCTTTGCCATCCGAAGACATACCTCTATATTGGATATTTTTCTTGTAATAGATGATTTTTCCCCAAGGAGTTTTTTCATCATCTATATATTTTAAATGAGTATCTCATCAGGCCATGTTGTCGTGACTCATCCTTTTATTTTTTTAAGAGGACAATATTCACCATCCGAAGACAAACCTCTTCCTTATTTCTTTTTTTATTGATGGATTTTCCCATTTGGGTTTTTACCATCTCTTAAGAAAAGAAATAATTGTACATGAGTACCTCATTAGGCCTTATTTTTGGGACTCATTTGTACAAACCATCCCTAGTATCACTTAATGGGGGTGTTAGAATAAGTGAATATTCTCTTAAGTTCTACTAGGATAGACACACTTGAGTTTCCACTCCTCCATGTGTCAGGTGAACTCTCAGTGGTGTCTTCATTAGAATTTATGAGTTTTTCTAGTCCTCCATGTGTCAGGTGAACTCTCAGTGGTGTCTTCATCATACTTGATGAGTTTTTGTAATCCAATGGCTCTCAATGATTAAATTTGCTATTTATACAAAGTTGATCCCTAGAATAAATAAATCAGTTTTATTTTATTTCTTCAAATATTGTAATTCTTTGTAGTTCTACTCTTGGGAATTCTAACAGAGACAAGGGTTCCAATCCCTCAGACCCCATAGTACCAATGGGTGTGTAGCATCAGTATTTTCAACTATGTAAAATATTTACCCCGATGCAACTGCAAGTTATAGTGACGACAAGGAGTTGAACCCATGAAGAGGTGTTGAAAATTGTGACGTGTTACCTATTCCTCATGATTCCTCTAGTATAATTATATATATATATATATATATATATATTTTTTTTTTTTTTGTTTTAAATTTATAAATAATATTGTGTAATATATGGCTTATAAATATGTACTAACATATGTAATGTTCTAAAGTTTATTACCCTATTGACCCAATGTTATAGGGATGATGACTTTAGCTATATGTAGGAATTAGTTCCTTTATATTTGATTAGCGTGTAAGAATTTTTTTCTCCTCTTATCATCCTTAATTTATTACTTTATTGAATGAAATAATGAATCTTATGACATAGTGCATTGGCTCCCTTATTCCTATGGTGTAACCACCCACAAACTTAACCCAAGGGAGAGTTTTTTTCAAGAATTAACTCACAAATAAGACCCACTATTTTCATCAGTATCAAGGCATGACTATTTTTGAGTTCACTATAGCAGCAAATGAGACTCAAGTGGACAAGAGTGGTCAAATTCTTATATTTTATTGGAATTCACATTTCTAACCTTACTATTAAAAAATATACCACCAATGGTCCTCATGTTTTCCATAAAGTCACTAGTATGAGATAACTTGATCATGGCATAGGGATAACCCTTTCAGGTCTATAAAATTTAGATGTTACACCTATTCCCTAACCCTACATGCATCTATCTATGTAGGATTATCATGGTGTGATGCCTTAGTGATTATTAACTTTATCTCTCATGAGCTAAATATGACCATTACCACTCACTTGGTAATGATCATGGTCATGCTTACCTCATCATAAGGTATCACAACTATACTACCTTATGAATGATCTGATTGATTATCCCATAGCAATCCACCATTAATATTCCTAAGCCTCGCCACCTAGGAATTCATCCAAGACTCACCGTTTAAGGTGTATCATTTATATTTACCTAGTTAAATTATCTCACCACAACTCAATTAGGATTGGGTACAACTTGACTCTAAGGATTACTAATGTGGCTCTAATATCATATTCAAAATAACCCCTTCTTAAACATAGCAACATAACATATTGATAAAGATTAATAATTTAGGTACTTCATTCCAAAGCACTAAAAAATACATAATTCCTTTATTTAAAAGAAAAGAAGTAATGCATCATCTAAAAATCATAATCAAATTTTCATTAATTACTTCCTATTACTTTTCAATAAATACAATTCTTGCCAACTACAAATCTTTTCAAAGTAACTCTACTTAGAAAGAAATAAATTTCATCATATAAAAAAATTCATCCCATCACTTCAAATATGTTTACAATATATGTCATTCTTCCCCAATAATCATAATATGACTTTTACATATGATACCTCTTAAGTTCTTCCCTTTTTTAAATACAATATTATGTTCAAGCATCAAAACTCAAAGTCACAAGTTTCATCCTCTTTTGAATGACTTCTTCTTGAATTGTTTTTCTCCATCGAGCTTATGAGCATGAGTAAAGAGATTATGACAATACTCACTACACAAATTCATGCCATCACTTCTTCTCCCTCTCTCTCTCTCTCTCTCTCTCTCTCTCTCTCTCTCTCTCTCTCTCTCTCTAACTTGCTTCAATTTTTTCAACTTATTTTTTCCACTTTATTCCTTCCTAAATTCTAGGTTGTAATTGTTGCATAAAATAAATGAACTACCAAAGGAGCAAATATGGATTTTTAAAATCATGAAAGAAAATAATTTAAGTATAGCTAAAAAGCTTACAAAATTTTTAGACAAAGATGGTCTGACTTGCTTTAATTTTTCCAACTTCTTTTTTCCACTACATTCCTTCCATTCACCCACCCAAGAAGTGCATAAACCCTTTTCTAATATCTATATCCTCTTCTTCCCCTTAAATGGGTGCATTGACTCTATTAAATAGATATCATTTATGCTAATAATAAATAAACTTCTATATTTTGTTGCCTTAATATTTATTATTATCTCTCCTTTTTATAATGATAAACATACACTAGACTAAAAAAGGGATTTAATGACTGTATTTAACCACCCTTAAAGACCTTTAAGGGATGTTATACAGTCCCCCTCTATGGGGGTATTGTAAAAATTTTGTGTTATACAACGATGGCTAAACATGACCTCAAAAAAAAACCCTCTTAGGGTCTATAAGGGAGTTTTAAAACCATCCTCTTAGGGTTAAGAACTCTTAGGGCTGAGAGGGTGGTTTAAAACTACTCTCTTAGTGCTAAGAGGGCATTTTAAAATCACCCTCTTAGGGTCTCACCTAAAAAATAAAATATAAAGGATGCAGGAAAACAATTTTTGTGTTCATAAATCACATATTTATTTCATATCATATTAGAAACAATTGAATTTACTTTTCAAATGTCCTCATTCTTTGAAGTGGCAAGTAAAATTTAAATCAAACATTTATTATTTTCTTATAAATAAAATTCATGCTTAAATGTGAACTTTAAAGCAACACAAGTAATGATTTATCAGCCTAAGAATTCTAATTGAATATGTCACATGCAAACAATGGGATTGTAACAAAAATTTGCATACATCTCAAAGACACACTTAATGCAAGATAAAATAATCCACTATATTTACCATACGCTAAACTAGCAACAAGCCCACTACAAATAACACTAATACAATGTTGTTTATAGGAATTTAATATAGTGATGTTGATAATAGTAAGGGATCTTATAAAAAATTAATATAATGTTAATAGAGTGAGGACTTCCATATTTTGTAACAATAAGGTTGTACATTGAGTGCAAGGAAAGATGACCGACTATACCCATAACACACAAAGATAATATATCCACAATAGTCATTCATCATACTGCAATCTAGTGTTGATTAGAGTGAGAAATTCTATAAGCATGATTAAGGGTTTGCATTATTGCTAGTCCATTAAAATTCTATGGACTATAGGATTCATGAAACATTAGTCTCACTTTTTTAAGCAGGGAGATTAAACATAGTAATAATAGTAACTATATATCTCACAATATTTATTTTCTATCCTCACATCCGACACCTGGCACAATGAACCATATCAAAAGGTTATGCATGGTGACTATTTATCGCCAAATTGGCTAAGATTTGGATTTTTAAAATGTGGAATTGGCTAATATTTGCGACCCTTGACTAGAGCCCATTAGCCAAAAAAATTTGGGTGTAATTTTTTTTTTGGGTCGATTCGCCCCAATTTTATAATAATTTGACCATTTTAAGTTTAAATTTCCAACATTATCCCTAATAATAGTGAACCTTTTACATGTATTTTGACACTATTCATCTAGATTTCAAAACTAATTCACCAAATTTTTATAAATAAATTTTGTGACTGACCCCTTACGCATAACCCTATTGACAAAGGATTATGAAGGATGTGGAAGTTGTTTAGAAACAATAGATCCCAACATTATAGAAAGGCCCATCTTAAGAGCTAACTAAACTTGACTACCATAAACCTCATAAGAAGTGATGCACATGGTTAACAACTATTTAGAAAATAGATGAGCCCAAAAATTACCAAAACCACAACCAATATCCAGTACAATATGAACCACCTTCTTAGGGTTGCCTAAATTACCCTCATAGCCATAAGAGGGTGGTTTTAAGCTATCATATTAGGGTGACCTAAGAGGCTGGTTTAAAACCTCCCTCTTGAAAAACCCTAAGAGGGTAGTCTAAAACCGCCCTCTTAGGAAATACTAATAGGGCGATTTTAAACTGCCCTTTTAGCCCTAAGAAGGTAGTTTTAAACTTCCCTCTGAGGATGTATTAGGGCAGATTTTTACTGTTATAAAAAACCATATTATTTTAGATGTTGTTAAAGTAATTTTTTGTTGTAGTAAGACTTCCATATATGGTTTTTCTAATTATTATTATTATCTTATTTTAATAATATATAAACTTCCATATTTGGTTGCCCTAATTACTATTATTATCTCTCCTTTTAATAATAATAAATAAAGGTCCGAGGTGTAGATCAATCGGTTCATCCAAACCCCATAAGGGGGCAAAGGTCCAAGGTTCAAATCTTGGGCCTCCTGAATGCTTGTCCCTTTCTTGGTGCTTTCAATGACGTAAAAGGTTTAAAATTATTGTGGCATGGTGGTTATAGGGGCAGACTGTGCGAAGATTCGGGTGGCGGCTTCTAGGGCGAATAGCATAGAATACTATGGTGGCCATAAAAATCTGGATAGCCTACCTAGATTCGTGGTGGCTACCGATTCCACCATGTAAATTCAAAAAAAAAAAAAATAATAATAATAATAATAATAATAAATAATAAGTAAAATTCTATGAGGGTCCAAGGGCTTGGTTCAACGGTCAAAATGCTTATGTAGGAGCGTAGAGACCAAGGTTCCAATCCCTCGGGCCTCATAGTACCGATAGGCATATTGCATTAGTGTAGTAGGCTACATAAAAGGTTTACCTGATGCAACTCAAGGTTATAGTTGTGACAAGGAGCGAGATTTGAACCCACGAAGAAGCATAGAAAATTGTAAGAGTTATCAATTCCTCTAGTATAATAATCAATAAATAAATAGCATTTTGTATCTAGTTACCCTAATTATTATTATTATCTCTTTTTAATAATAATAAATAAACTTCTATATCTAATTACCCTTATTATTATTATTATTAGTTATCCTTTTTATAATAATAAATAAACTTCTATATTTGGTTGCCCTAATTTTTATTATTATCTTTTTTTTTTATAATAATAAATAGACTTATATATTTGGTTGCCCTAATTATTATTATTATCTTTTTTTATATAATAATAAATATACTTCTATATCTGGTTGCCCTAATTTTTATTATTATCTCTCCCATAGTATTAAATTAATTAATACTATATTTAGTTAAATATACCCCTATTTAAAACCTTAACTTAGTAAGATTTAAATTGCTAACTTTAGCAAAGGTATTATTAAATAATTTATTTACTCTTCATAGTATTAAATTAATTAATACTATTATTATTTTTCTTGTCTAATGTTAATATTATCTATTAACATTAGTGTGTGTGTGTGTGTGTATATATATATATATATATATATATATATATAATACTAATAATATAACCAATTAAGATTTATACTTTGAAACACAAATATTAATGCATCCTAAAGATAAATTGAGAGCCTAAAGAACACAAGTGTTCTTGCTTAAAGTTATCCTTTCTCAAATTAAGAATCAATCAATAATAAGCAAATATGCATAAATATAACCATTCCCCGTTGGCAATTTGAGTTATTTTATGTTGTCATTGATGTCACATGGATCATGATGTCATATGGATCACATTGAGTTTTGGTGGCCAAAGCATTTCATAAATAAGCATTTATGATATTTTGGAGAGCATGGATATATACAGGGTTTTTGTGAAAACCAAGGCAGGCAAAATAAAAGGTTTTATTTAAAACTATGGATGGCAGATTTGAAATGGGGTTTTCTTAAAACCTAGGTTGGCTTTTCGTTTCATCAAAAAAAGTTTCCCCGGTGATGGAGATATTTATTTTTAAATATTTAGTTTAAATTTTAAATTATTTAAAATTTTAATTTTAATTTTAAAATTAAATATATTAATTTTAGCGTCGACTAAAGAAAGGAGGAAAGGCTATATTAATTTATAGCACCGACATCTAAATAAAGAGGAAATGCATATATATGCCAACAAAATCTTAGACTTTAAGATCCCCAACACTTATTTTTTGAATGCCTTCGATTGGGGAACGAATTATGAAAAGAGAGAGAAGTGTGACTTTGGTCTATTGAAAAATCGTTCACGAAGTTTAATAAGACGCATAGGCATATTTAGCCTAGCGGTTCATGCATTGTGTGTTATGCAGGAGGTCCTGTGATCGAGTCTCATCATGGTTATTTGCTTTGTTGAAGCGCTCGAAGCGTTGTTAAGTTTTTCAAAGGGTGTAGAAGTTTATGATATAAGTTTTGTTCGTGTCCCTTTGGACACGTGAGGGTGTGTGGCCCAACCATAGGTTGGATGTGGTTAAATTGCTAAGTAAGGAGACGTCACAAGATCAAATCCCGTTAGGGATAGAGGAAAGTTAATAATTTTTTAATATATTTTATTTTTCTAAAGTTGCCCTAGGAGGAATAAGGGTTGTGATGCATGTTTATAAAATGAGAGATTTTTGGTGTTTCTCCTTTTGAAAGTATTTCATATTATATATCATTGGAAAGCTTATTTCGAGGGCTATTTTATTAACTTGCTTAGGGGGAGAAATAAGGTGTATGTAAAGAGATATTTCTATTTTTGTAAAAGTGTTCAAAAGTGAAGGTTGTTTTGTTCTTTTTTCAAATGTGATTAATTCTTTCATGAGGGGACATGTTGTATCTTATTGAGTAGGAGTGATAAGGTGTTATTTGGATATTATTGTTGTGATATTAATAATGATATCTAACCCTTGTTAAAATTTGAAAAAGAAGTTTGTTGAGTGTGGCAGATTTAGTGGACATCCAATAAGGTATCAAAATGTATGAGCAATATTCTCCATTGACTTTGTTTATGGTGGTTGATTTCTGAAATATCATTGGAGAGAAAAGGATTGATTGAGGTTTTCTTTTCGAAAGTGGTTGGTTTAATGCTTCAAGATTTTCTAGTTTGATATTTGTGTTTAAACCTTGTTTTATAAGCATAGTTTTTGAAGCCCATTGGTTATGCAAAAGAACTTGAGTTATAAAAGAACATGAGTATCATTGTTATGTGAGATTTGTGGTTGAGCATTGTTGGAAACATTTGAGTTGATTGATAAATGCTTGGACTAGGGTTTTGTGAGAAATATTTATCCTAGCCTAGTCAAGTTATTGTGTGAGATGATTGTTCAAGTCCCATGAAACAAATAATTCTATAATTTTTATTTGGGTTGAGATTTATCTTTGAGATTAGAACATATTGAGTCTCTAACAATTCTCTTTATGCTTCTATAATATTTGATTGGAGTTAAGATTGACTTGATTTGAGTTGAGATCATTATGGATCATTGATGTCATCCATTGTAGAGTGCATTGCCATTCATTGTTGAATTCATCGGTGAGTCTTGCCTTCATAGATTTGTGGATGAGATTTGAGTGCTACTTGAGCATGATTAGTTGAGCCTTTGAGAAGGCTTTTGGGACAAATTTGTGGTAATTTTTGTGGATGATTGATTGAGCCTTTGAGAAGACTTTTGGGACATATTTGAGACAACATTTGAGCAAGTTCTAGGTGAGATTGTTGATCATATTTTGAGAAAGTTCTTAGTGAGCTTGTTGAGCAGATTTTGAGCAAGTTATTCATGAGCTTTATGAGCATATTTTGAGCAAGTTCTTAGTGAGCTTGTTGAGCAATGTTGAGCAAGTTCTTAGTGAGCATGTTGAGCAAATTTTGAGCAAGATCTTAGTGAGCTTGTTGAGCATATTTTGAGCAAGTTCTTGGTAAGATTGATGAGCAGATTTTGAGCAAGTTCTTAGTGATCTTGTTGAGCAGTTTTGAGCAAGTTCTTCGTGAGCTTGTTGAGCAGATTTTGAGCAAGTTCTTGGTGACCTTGTTAAGCATATTTTGAGCAAGTTCTTGGTGAGCTTGTTGAGCATATTTTGATAAAGTTCTTGTTGAGCTTGCTAGAGCATATTTTAGGCAAGTTCTTGGTGAGCTTGCTGAAGCAGTTTTGGGCAAGTTCTTAGTGAGCTTACTAGAGTAGATTTTGGGCAAGTTCTTAGTGAGCTTGCTAGAGCAGTTTTAGGCAAGTTCTTGGTGAGCTTGTTGAAGTAGATCAGTGGATTACCTACCTGAGTAGATCAGTGTATTACCTAGATTTTATCAGATCAAAGTAATCATTTGTATTGAGATAAGGATCCTTATTTTTGTGTGAAATATTATAAGGAGATTATCTTGTGGAGTACCCCGCATTGGGGGAACCACATTAAATCTTGTTTTTGAATTGTGTGTGGTGATTTGTACACTTGTTTACTATTGCTATCTATGTCATTAATGCACACTACTATATTTGGTTATTGTAATTAAGGATACTAATTGATATTGGATTGAAAAGAAAGTAAAAATTGGGTGCTATACTATTCACCCCCCTCTCAGTATAAGCTTGTGTTCTTAATTCCCTAAGCATGAGTATTTAGGATAACTTCAAGGTTATCAACCACCTATTAAGGGCCCCTAAGAACAAATGTTTTCTTTCATAATCATGTGTGTTCTTTTCTTCTTGTATCTCATGTTTCTACTTTTGCCTTTCTTTGCCATTTGTGTTCTTGTAAGATCTTCCTTCAAGCTATTAAAACTTTTTTGAAGGAACCAAATCTAATACCAATTGAAGAATACAAGCTTATACTGATAGGGAGGTGAACATTATAATACCAAGTTTAAATTTTATTTCCTAAATAGTATTATCCAATATAATAAATGGCAATATCAATAGCAGTAACCAAATTAATGCACAAATCATCACACACAATAGAGACACCAATTTAACATGGTTCACCCAATATGGGCTACTCCACAGAGAAAATATTTCACTAATATTTTCTCAATAAATATCTTGGGAAACCTTTCCCTATTACAATGTTTATGGACCTCTATCCAAATGAGACACCAATACCCTAATCAATTTTATGGATCTCTATCCATAGGAGAACTCCTTTCTCCTCTACTCTAGCTAGTGATATTCTATAAGAACTGCTGCCTCCACTGCATTCTAGCTAATGGATCTCTATCCACTGAATACTCCTATCCTCACTCAAAATACTTGTCCTCACTACCCTGGCTAATGTATATCTATCCACTGGAGACTATATTTCTCTATACTCTACCACCTCCAAAGCTCTATCTCAAATTTGTACTAAATGTAGTCCTTTGGTCTAGAACAAATCTATCCTATCTTTGTCTTTGGTCTGGCACAAATCTATCCTCAAATATGCACCAAAATATGTCCTCAAATCTACACTAAACATAGTCCTTCGGTATAGCATAAATCTATCCTCAATATTTGTCCTCTGATCTACACTAAACATAGTCCTTCGATCTAGCACAAATTTATCCTCAATCTCTATCCTCAAGCCTTAACAAAAATCTTGAATTAAAAATAAATCATCTTTGCTAGATCTACCTCAAACCTTAACTCAAGGTTTTGAACAAATAAATCAATCAACTCTGCTCTCAATTTTTCTCAAAGATTTATCTCAAATCTGCCTTGTAAGATTCCACAAAAGCTCACACTAATATGTCCACAAGTCCTCTCTAGAACTTGTCCAATATGCTCAACAATATCTATCCTCAAATCTGTATTGTAAGCTTTCACAAAAGCTCACATCAATCTATCCACAAGTCTTCTCAAATACTTGCCTCAAATCTTCTCAACAAGTCCTCACTAGAACTTTTCCAATCTTCTCAACAATATTTGTCCTCAAATCTATATTGTAAGCTTCCACAAAGGCTCACACAAATCTATCCACAAGTCTTCTCAAAGACTTGCCTCAAAACTACTCAACAAGTCCTCACTAGAACTTGTCCAATATCATAGAAATATTTAGAGAATGATTAGAGACTCAATATGATTCACACTCACCACAATGCTCAGTTACTTTCAATCTTTCTTTTTACCACATAAACATATAGATAATTTTTAGAGACTCAATATGCTTCACATTCATCACAATGCCCAATCACTTTCAATATCTCTTTACCACAAAAACATATAGATAATTTTTAGAGACTCAATATGTTTCACACTTACAAACACTCAACCTCTTTCTCAAATCAATTTAGAATATGGAATAATTTGTTTTATAGAACTTGAACTATCACTTCAACACATTCACTTGACTAGGCTCAACCAAATCTACTCAATAAATCACTCAATGAAATAATCCTTGCTCAAAAACCCTAGTCCAAGTATATGAACACTCACTCACTTATTTCCAACAATGCTTATCAAACAATCTCACATAACAATGATACTCATGATATTTTCAAACCCTAGTTCAAGTTCTTCACTCAACCAATCACTTCAACAATAATACTTATCAAGTAATCCTCACATAACAATGATACTCATGATCTTTTCAAACCCTAATCCAATATTCAAACTCAACAACAAGGGATCTCAATCACACAACAATGAAGTATGCATTCACTCACTCAAAATCTCCAACAATGCTTATCAAACAAGGTTTATAGCATTTACTTCCATTTCAAAAAACTCATCAACTCAACAAACTCACAAAGGAAAACTTAACCAAGTCCTTTTCACTCCAATCTTGTTTTCATAAAATCTCAACCAATCAATTATTTCAACAAAAGAAGAATATGCTTGTACCTTTTACTTGATGAAGAATAGACTTCAAAACCTGTTTTAATTATAACCACTTTCCTTGCCAAGAACAAAGGTTAGATGACAAGAATTATAACTCTAACACTTCTTCACAAATATTTCTTCAGTACAAAAATAATACTCAATTACACCTTATAATATCAAACTTTAAAATAATATCCAACAACCTTCAATATTAACAATAAACTTCCTTACTACCTTATAACTCCTTAAAACACTTTAAAAATTCAATTCAGGTTTTGCATTCCCTTTTAACTCCCCTAAACAACTTATAATCCAAATTAATTATGTAATAACTTTAATTAACATAAACCTTTGGAAATAAAAATATTTTTCCCCTTTTTATTTTTTCAATCTAAGTCAATCCCAAAGGATGCACATACCTTTATTACGTTACCCAAAAGGCCTTGGTGGGATTCGAACCACTGATGGTTCTCCCCCAAGAACTTTTGTAGTGCTCACGCCCACCAACTAGGCTGTGTGGCTCCATAAGAACCAAAAGACACAAACATGCCTTTGACTTATTTCTCCCTCAAATGTCGTAAATTAAAACATGAACCTCCCTTCAATAAAATAGCGTGTGCGATATTTGAACATGCACTAAGCATCTCGATGGCGTCTTACGCAGCCCTTGGATGCCAACTCAGCTATGAGGTTACCTCACTTTGTCCTTTCCTCTGCTCACAAACACATGTGAAAATTCACATTTTTCTTTTGCATGAGCCAAAATACAATTCACATGGATGGTTTTGCAAATGCCAAACTTTGGCATTATTTATATGCAAACCATGGCTTGTTCCCATGTCGACGATTATTCAAATTTATTTTGAATTCGAATATTAAAGTTAATTTTAAATATTAAATAAATATTTAAATTAACCTTAGCACCCATTATTATTGAAATTAAAATTTTAATCAAATATTAAATATTTTAATTTAAATTAAATCTTCTTGTGGGTCTTTTCAACTTGATCCTTGATATTCTTAAACTCGATTTTTGATCCGAAATAATAATAATAAAAATATATTATTTAATTTGACTTTGCTTCTCCTTCCTTGGATCTTTATCCTTTGAGCCCTCTTGGGTATATAATATTTAAAAATAAATATTATAACTTATTGCTTTTCAAGACCTTCTTGCTTGTGGAAGAAACACTTAATATCCTTAAAGATGATGAACATAGCACAACAATGCTTTTGACATTAATGACAACAAACACTCCTCAAAATGTCCAACAAATGGTGCAAACACGAGCATAAGTAAAATGTAATGCAACTACATGAGGGTAATATTCCATGTTACCTTGAGCTATCTTCATCATCATTTCCCTTTTTCCATTATCCCATTCTTGATAGTCGACCATATTAGTACTTGGACCTATAATTCAACAAAATTTTAACAATACCATATTCTCAATGCAATAAAACATCCATATTGTATAAACATTAAGTATTGAAACATCCATCAATACATAAATCTCATCATGGAGTCAAAGAATTGAAACATCTATCAATCATGTCTTCCACTTTTTCCCAAGTGGCCCATTGTTCAACATTGTTTTGTTTTCATAGATATGATATGAAACCATATTTCCATAATAGTTTAGACACAACAAGTCTAAATGCAATTATGTTTATCAAAAACTCTCACAGAGAAGTTCCAACCTATGACTTGATGGCTATTATCATGATTTAATCTCATATAAATAGGTGTCATCAAAGACAAAAATATAATTTCATAAATCTCACTTTAGGATACCTATTTATCTTGAAATTCTCTTTGGCAAACATATTTTCCACCACTAGTGCATCATCCTTGATGTCCCCTTGTATACATATTTAGTCAACTTATTGATAAGTGCTTGAATTATGTTAGGTTCATACCTAAAAAGATACATATGTCAAGTGAGGTCCTCAAAAATGTCTAAGGTACACTACTTAAGACCCACAAAATGTGGAGGGTTCACTTAGCTCTTCCACTTGATTCACCAATAGTTCCAATAGTGGGAGGAAAATACTTGAACCATTAAATATTTTTACATCAGGTTCTCATATATAGATATCAATAATACCACATGCATTGTGTTGTGGTATAAACCATTATTTAAATAGCGTACAACACACTATTAAACTCGACCACCACCCGATGGTTGGGTGGCATATTTCTCTGCTCCATAGACAGTGATGCTTGATGGTGTCTTAACCATAGTAAAGGCTCTATTTACCTCTATATTTAGATGTGATGGGGTATGTTTACGGTTCATGTTGACTCTATCTTTGCATCCTTTTCACATGGTTAATATGTTCAACTTCTTTCCTTGGTGAAAGGCTAGGTTTGTATTGTAACACAACCCAATAAAATAAAACCTTCTTTTATTTTTTTACCTATCCTTGTAGTCTCTATTGGAGTTTTTCTAAAATTATCCAATCAAGATCTAACTTTAACTTCATTCTGACTAGTTGACCTTGAATTCTAAGAAGATCCTCTTATTAACCATTTGTTGACAGAATCAAGGGTCACACTTACACCATGTAAGGTGTCATTCCAAGAATATTATCATCCATTGATAATATCTATGACTACACTTACTCCACATAAGGTGTCATTCCAAAAGTATTATCATCTTCTGAGTGCCATTCCAAATATTGAGCAACAAAATCAACAATATTATTCTTCATAACTTCATAGAAGGTCTTTTTCATGCTCTCACACATTTTAACTCCTCTAAGATGAGTAAAAAAAGGATAACTATGTGCTTCCCACATAACCAATCTCCTCTAATTTCTATTTTTTGGTATAAGTACCCAATTTTTAAGATGTAAGAGTCTATTCCTTATGTCAAAATCAATGTTTTTTCTAGGATTTCTTCCCAATAAGTTTTTTATATTCACATAGATGCATCTCATATTTCTTCTTCTTCCATACCAAGATATACCACAACTAAGAACTAGTCACTACATACAAAACTCAAATGGTCAGGATGTGGCTCCATCCTATAATGCTAGGGTTTGTCCTTTATATACTTCTATGGTATAAGGATACCTTTATATACCTCCATGGTACAAAGGATGCCTTAATGGTCTCCCCACATTGTCTTACCAATTTTCATGAATGTAAGACCATTTGACCATAGCATAGGGTTCTCCCTTTTAGTCCATCAAAAGGGAATGCCTTTTTCCTATTCATATATAAGTAGGTCTATGTAGGATCTTGGTGTATTTTCCATGGGCCTAGATACATGCTCCTTCATGGTGAGTCATCTAGGAATTAGTGCTTTATTACCATGCGGTTAATTAAGGCTATTATTACTATATAGCTTGATATTACTAATCCTAAGGTGCAAACACAAACTTGTGATAATAACCCATACCTTCATGGTAGTATAATTAGTCCAAGTTTTCCCACTTATAAAATTCTAAAATTTACCATGCTTTTTTGGAATTCTTTGGGCTACACCACCCATAATATAACAAAAAAACTTGAGTGCTACCTACCGCAACTCCCCTTAAGAAGGTTTGAGTGTTGCCTACCACAACTCCCCTCAAATAGGAAGATTTGAGTGTTTCCTTCTACAAATCCCCTCAAGTGTTGGAATCATCTGATCAAATATTTAATGAATTTTAATTTTAAGTTGAGAAATTTTCCTTCCCTTTAACCAACGAGTCCACAAGGAACCTTAATATTTCTATTAAGTTTACTTGTTTCTTTGAATGATTAATATTATCTCATAATATGGTACATTCTAAAATATCTTAGAGATAGGATCCCATACTCCTCTCAAGAATAGGTTCCCCACCTAATTTTTTTCCATTAAGAATTTTCAATAGATCCATCATCTATTCTCATTAAGTATAGTCGGCTTATCTAAGAATTGATTTTCCAAAGAGGTGTGTTCATGCTTAAATAGACCACAATCATCTATATCAAGCACTAGATAAACATTCCTTTATATATATGAATACATATTTATAGGTTACATTTGCAAAGTCCATTGGAATACACACTGCACATCATTATAGCACACAAATAGTTGTTTTTCAACCACACCATAAAACAAACCTCATTGCTATTGTCTCTCAATCCATTCACTACTCTATGCTAGACCTAGTTGTCTCAAAGAATTTGTTTAAGATTTTCCTTGTGATCTTTCTCATCTTGTTCATGTTGTACTTCTATTCCCATGTTGTGCTCTAGAAATAGGCTATGATGGAGTGTGTAGGCCATGACTCACTAGCAAATAAAAACATGAAGTCAAGTATGCAGTTTTGTATTCTTTCTTGGCTAATTGTAGTTATGCATTCTCAATCTGAATGGATTTTGATGCTCTCCAACCACTTATTTATGCTACCTCTTATTGTATTCCATCCCACTTTGCAATGGTGACATCCCTTTCAAACTTCAATATTATCTTTTCTTGTGCCCAAAAGCTTTCTCGCTCAATTTATAGTGATTCTAGTTACTAGATATGTTGCCTCAAATATTTTACTTCACGTAGTCCATCCATCATGGAACAACAACCATCATCTTCTCAATAGTCTAATGGATCCACTTTTTTCTCTACCCTATGATGTACATGTTATCTAGGAAGTTCCTCTTCTACTTCCTTTTCTATACCCTTAGGTATAAACTCTTCTCCATCGATGGTCTTAGTTGTCTCTCTTACTGATCTACCATTTTTTTCTCTGTACTTTCATATTTTTTCCATGGTTGTGTGGCCCACCATCTATCATAATTTGGATTTGTACCAACATCATACTCATATAGTACCCATATGACCTCGTTTACCTATAAGTTCAATGGTTCCATTTGTGGAGGTACTACTTTATTCCTTATTTTTTTCATGTAGATCCTATGTGGATTCATTATTCTTTGTCTAATACTAAACTTTTGCAATACTCGAGTATATTAAAAATTCTCATAATGCATGCTCACTCACCCAATCATACACCTTGCTCATTGCACATGAGTTAGTTGGATACCATCTTCTGCCCATACTAGGCCCTTCTTCATGGTCTTGAGTGGAAATTTTGCCCAATTGCAAAATCACCATCACAGTCAATATTTTTATTAGAAATCCTTCCCTTGCAAAGAAATATAAATTTCTCCAAGGTTCCTTTTACTTAATGTGTGCTTGTAATCTTGTGAAGATGTATTAAATAAGTTCTAGGAATGCCTTAGTGGTTTGCAAGTGTAGACACCCAAAAGTCACACATTGCTATTTCTACGAATCCATAGGTGATTCCAGACATCCCTAGGCTATTTTAGGCTATCATATTCATGTGTATTCATGCGTAGTCAGGTGTAGTCATGCGTAGTCAGGTGTAGTCATGTGTAGTCATGCGTAGTAATGCATAGATTACCATAGTTAACCATAGCAATATGTAGACTTCCATATACCACTCCATCGACTTTTAGGTCCTAAACCCTCATAAGCCTTAAAAATCACATCCCATGCACTGGGATATCCTCCAATAGCCTATTTGCACTCAATTGAGGCCCCCACAGGGTATTAGTTGACCAAAACAATTAACAAGTCAATACCTAAAATCTAATTTAATGTTGACTTCACTTAAGTCATCTTTTTAGGGCAAAATTGATTAAAATAACCCTTAATCTTGATTAACACTAATTACATCCTCCCACATGTGTGAAATTAGGGTTTGTTAGGATATTTCTTTAATCATGTTCTAAATTGACTTAAGACCTCCTAATCAGGATTAGCCCTAATCCATCCTCACACGTGAGAGGATGGAATATTTCTCGTAAGGAATGTGATGTTGCCACATTACATTTCCTAACCTAACCCTAGTCAGAATCAAACCTAGGTTTAGTCTATCTAACCCCCTCATACACCTTTTATTTGCCTATAAATAATGGTTCCTAAACCCCTAATTACCTCTCTCTCCCAAATTCAACAAAGCACAGAAACTCTACAAAAATGGAAAGTGAACATTGAACAATTAGTTTTTGGCACACACAGTTAGATTTCAATAGCACACAGAGGCACCCAAGCTACCTAAGAATCGATCTACTTAGAGATATTTTTCAAAAGAGGCCTCACAGCTTAGATCGCCCCTTGCCCTATGAATCCAGCCTTAGTTTGTCCCCTAGGTGGTGAATTAGGTCTATAGGCCCCAAATCACTCAATATTTGGGAGGTAAGCTCTATTTCATGATATTATCAGCTTTTGCATATTTTATTCTAGTTTTTATCATGTTTTTATAGTCATTTCATCTTCCTAAATATGGGGCCTGACTAAGGCAAGCCCCCCATCACACTAACCCCCATTTTTTAGGTTCTTCATAGGTTATTTAATATATCTAAAGAGGAAGAACAACATCAAACAAATAACAACTCGATGGTGTCCCACATACAAAGAAGCCCACCTACACCGAGGGATGACTGAAGAAGGCATCAAATTGATTGTAACATTGTTAGGAAAAGAAATGGATAAAGGGCATCATGTCCCTCTTGTAACACATATCTTTTAATATCAATGAAATTATAGTTTCTTTGTTTAATGCATCATTGTGTATTGTGTTAAATTATCAAACGTCATTTTCTACCTATTTCATTATAGCACGCCCAGTGGAACACCTACAACGGATAATTCTAGGTTAACTATTTCAAGTAAATTTGAATTTGTCCTCTATTTTTGTGTCTTGTAGGTACCAAAGCTATCTACCACAGAGACCTCCAAAAACCTAGGAACCACCCTAGGTCATCAGAGCCCTAATTTGAAGCCTCTATAGCTGATTCGCCTCCCACCCTATGAACTTACTTCCAATTCACCCCATGGATGGTGAAGTACATTTTAGAGCCCCAAAATCTAAATATCTTGCTATCTCAGACCTCCCTGTAACCTACAGAGGCCTTATAGACTGTCAAATATTAGATCTGAGCCTTCAAAACCAAATTTGCCCCCTAGGTGGCGATTTGAGCATAGAAGCCTCAAAAACCCCCAAATCCATAGGGGTGACTCTTTCAGGGGCCAAGCAAACCCCCCATAGCATCAAAATGTAGGTATGCCTTATTTTACACCTCTGTTCTATAATATTTTGAAATCACAAAGCATGCACTAGTCAAATAACAATTTCTAGGTGTAGATTTGCTTTCATTTCAAGTTCATAGGATTATTAAATTTCTCTGAAGTTTCAAGACCTGCAACTTTCCAGAAAGTTCTTAAAATTTATTTTCAAATAAATTTACATTTCCTTTAGTTGTTTGCATGTAGTACAAGCCTACCTTATTTCCCCATTTGTTTATATCATCTATCACTAAAATAAGTGTACATTCTAATGACTAAACTTAGGGTTTCCTAATCCCATTCTTCTATGTCATCTAATTTCTGATGCATACTATAATCTATAGATTAAATCGGGTTTTATTAATCCCCTTTTACCTCACATATTTGGATTGCACGTTTCCATGTTTTGCAAAGTAGATTAATTTTCTTTATAAAGGCATTTAGGACTAGACCATTTCTTTCCAAATAATACAAGTTATCTAATCATTTGCTTTCGAAAAGGCATTAGGATTAGTTTTCTTTTGAAAAGGCAATTAGTAGTTTCTTAATTTGAAAACACCGTTTGATGAGCCTAAAAAATGCTCATATTTTGTATGAGTTTCATCGATTATTATGCGACAATATATTAGGAACTGTGTACTTTTATGAATGATTATGTAATTATTTAATAGAATTATGTGTGTTATCTAATTTGTGTGTTTTAGTGTGTTTTTGTGGAAATGTAGTTGGTTTTGATAGATTTGGATCAGTCGAGGTCTTTCGTGGACCTGGCACTCTATTTCTTTCGGGATCAAGGCATGAAGATAGGCGCCTTCCTCTTCAAGGAAGGCGCCAACAGAATGTAGGCACCTTCCTCTTCAAGGAAGGCGCCAACAGAAGGCAGGCACCTTCCGTATAGAGAAGGCACCCAACATACTTAGGCACCTTCCGTATAAGGAAGGCACCCTATACAAGGCAAAGCGCCTTCCGTATAGGGAAGGCACCCACATCAGTAGGTGCCTTCCATAGGAAGAAGGTGCTCAACTTTAGTATGCACCTTCCGCATATAGAAGGCACCCCACCAGAGCACATGAGGAAGGCGCCTTCCTCATAGAGAAGGCACCTCTCTATTCTTTGCCCATTGACCAGACAAGAGCAATGTGGACAACATTGACTGGTGCAGTTTTAGTTCTACGTCATGTAGGATAATTTTGGGAACTGCACTAATGAATAGAAATGCCAGGTGAAGCATGAACCAATCAGTGGATACGCTACCATTAGGAACAACACCCGCTTTAGCAGATGTCGATCACGTTTACCATATTGTCCCAGTTTAGTCTGAACTAAACTACTGTTGTAACTTATTTGTAATAGAAGATATGTGTGTGTGCTATATAAACACACACATACCTCTCTAATGGAGAATGAGAATCCAGACTGAGCATTATTTATCATTCTAAGGAAAAAGCATTGTAATAATTCTTTTGCAATTACAATAAAGTTCAAGAGTTCCTAACTACGTATTTAGCTGGAAGGAAGTTGCTGGAGCCTGGGCCCACTCCAAGCTAGTATTCCTTCCCTTTTTCTTGTGCTTTCTAGATTAGTTTTCCTACTTTCATAGGTTTATTTTTTTGCACTATTATTTTCCTTTGTTGTAGTAGGTTTATTTTCATTAGGCCCGTATGAATATTTATTTTCCAAGGATTTAATTATTCATACGTAAGTATTGTGGTGTGGATGAATGATTGAAAATATTTTAAACCCCCCAATAGTAGAGTTAGAGGGACTCATCTCAAAGTGGGTATTGTGAATGTTCTGATATGAGACACTTCTAAAGTTTACGAAGCTCCCTAGGTTGACAATTTAAATGGTCGAGCAAGTGACAAAATTAGGACAAAATTAACCTGTGTTTAGCCCATGATATTTTGGCACCATTGCTAGGGAAGCACCTCTATTTAGATCAATTGCAATACCTAAAAACCTTCTATCTAACTTTGTATGAGTTCTTCGAGAAGAAGAGGACCTGATGGTCGGTTCATAAAACAAAGTCCACCAAAATCTGAGTCAGCCGAATACTCTGAGTTTGAACTAGATTCGCTCGAGTCTTCACCAGTAGTCCACTGGAGTGAGAATCCCCACCTTGTGCAAAGTGCTTCCTCATCCCATCAACCTGAGGGAGAACGAACCATTATAAACCCATTGTTTAAAAGGACACCCTCAGAGGAAGCTCTATTGTGGAAAGTTGTAGAAGATCGGACGATAACACCAGAAGACCTTAGAGCCTTGACTCAAAAAGTTTTGAATGACCGTGAGGATATAAGAACTGCATTAGAGACCACATTTCCTAAAAAAATGGCCGACCAAGAGACTTCATCTAGCTTTAGTTTCCCGATTGAAGGAGTAGGAGAAACCAAAATGAAAAATATATCCCCTGCTCACCTTCCTACCTTCAGAGGATACCCGACCGAGGACCCTGACCTATTTTTATTCAAGTTTGATGTTTTATGCAGGTCTGTGGACTATAAATCTGATACGTAAAAGTTGAAGCTCTTTCCTTCCACACTAGATGATTCAGCTCTGTGATGGTTCATCGATCTGGGAGACAAACACATTGCTACATGGGATCAAATGAAGAGGCTCTTTTTAGAGCAATATCAAGATTTTGGGAGAGCAAGAGACTCCAGAGAAGAGGTCCTGAGCATGATGCAGAAGGAAGATGAGTCTCTTGAGGAGTACTGGGAGAGATTCAACTTCAATCTTCAATGATCTCCTCATGCGAAGCTAGCTGATAAGTCTCTTAAAAGCATATTTTTGAGAGGACTTAACAATGAATCATTGGAAGCTCTCAACATGATTTTTGGAGGTGACGTCTACCAACACACTATGGAAGATATCCAACAATTATGCTAGAACTACTCAAGAAGGAGAGGCAAGACCACTTCTAGGACCATGAAAGTGATTGCTTCGGTCACAAAAATAGAAATAGGTAATATGTTGGAAGATTTGAAAAGTGAGATGCTTTCATCTCTAGCATTATAGATGGACACACTATTGTTAGAGAAAAAGAAGCAAGAAAATGAGGTAGCATTAGCTTATTTCTGCCCAAAATGTAGAGGAAAGCATGCAAAGAATGCATGCCCGAAGAACAAAGTCAGAGTATGCATGGTCTGTAAGCTAAATCATAAGACCAGATTGTGCCCACAATTGCCCAGCATCAAGGAGGATGTTGATATTTTGGAAGCCTATTTTATAGGCAATCGAAGGAGTTGGCCACAACCCCCTATGGGAAATATGCCACCAGGAATACCATCATATGGGGGAGGACCATACATGCCACAAAGCCAGCCACAACCACCTAACATGGGGTGGTGGGGGCCATCTCCTTGGTCCAATGCACCCCCAGGAGTAGCATATCTGAATCAGTAGCCCTGGATGCAATATCAATACCCTGGGCAATAGTGGAGAGGCTAGGCTCAATGGAATCCGACTCCATAGAATGTAGCACCAGCTCACCCCTAGCAAAACCTACTAGCCTTACCTGTAGTGAGACCTGCATAGCTACCCGCACAACCGACGATAAATCCAAACAATAGAGTAAATCAGCTGACATATAATGTAGAAGGTGAGATGTACCCCATGTATAATATTAGTTGTAATCCTATTCAGCTTAGATCAGGTAGACATCTAGGAGTAGAGACACCTCCCCTGGTAGAAGAGGAGGCAGAAGTAGAGGAAACACCTCTTATAGAAGAGGTGGAAGAAGAAGTGGCTGAGAGAACAAAGGCTCCATTTCCTAACCGATTGCAAGAACAGAGGAAATTAATGCAACCGAAGTTTGATATTCTTTCTAGCTTGAAAAATCTCATGATGATAATTCCACTTTTTCAAGCTATCCGAGACGTCCCGATATATTCTAAAGCAATAAAAGAGATGTGCCTAAGAAAGACAAGTCGGAGAGTGACCCAGACTATTAATGTTGTGGGTAAGTTGGCCGATTTAATGATGGGCAAGATGTGTCATCCTAAGTACGTAGACCCAGGAAGCCCAGTGTTGATGGTAAAAATCGGGGGGCATTCCTTGACCAATACGTTGGTCGATCTGGGTGCAGCCATAAATGTAATGCCCCAGGAGACCATGCAGAGGCTACAACTCATAGACCTGAGACCAACTTCAATGGTTTTGTAGCTGGTTGATCGATCAACAGTAGCACCGAAAGGAATGTTGGAGGATATAATCATGATGGTAGATGCATGGGAATATCCGATCGACTTCCTGGTGTTACAATCTAAAACTAGGTTGGGTGGCTACCCACTCATCTTGGGAAGACCATGGTTGGTGATAGTCGATGCTTACATCAGCTATCGTGATGGGTTGATGACCATCTCCAATGGGCAGAACATAAAAAGGTTGACTATTTCACCTCCTACGTAGTCCGTTGATTCGTTGGGAGGGTCTACGTTGACCAAGCACAAAGAGGAGGAGTTATCCATAATCCAGTCGGTGATGGCATTAGATGAGTTGGTGGAGGAAGAATATGAGGATGGAGTTATTATAGAATTCCTCCAAGGAGAGTCCTTCGATGTTACGCCTGAGTCACCATTAGCTGGCACCCAAGACCACCACATCCGATAGATAAACGTTGGGCTAGGAAAAATGTTGAATATTAATAGTGGGTTGACCCCCACATAGCTAAGGAAGGTAGAAGAACTCCTAGTTAGACACCAATGGGAATTCGCATGGGATTACTCGGATATGAAAGGTATCATCCCAAAAATCTGTACCCATCGGATATACCTTGAAGAGCAGGCGACTCCAAGTAGGCAACCACAAAGAAGAATGAATCTAGCAATGAAGGATATTGTCAAGGTAGAATTGCAAAAGCTCTTGTCAATCGGATTCATATATCCAATTTTTGATAGTGAGTGGGTGTCACCACTTGTGGTGGTCCCCAAGAAGAATGGGAAGTGGCAGATTTGCGTAGACTATAGGGCATTGAATAAAGTGACCAAAAAGGACCACTTCCCACTCCTGTTCATTGATCAGGTCTTGGATACACTCTCGGGGTGGAAGTACTTCTCCTTCTTGGATGGATTTAGTGGGTACAACCAGATCCAGATAGGAGAAGAAGACCAAGATAAAATGATGTTCACCTACCCTTGGGGGATGTTTGCTTATCGGGTGTTGCCTTTCGGGTTATGCAACGCACCTGCCACCTTTCAAAGGGTGGTGTTGAGCATATTTTTAGACATGATAGGAGATGCGGTTGAAGTATACATGGATGACTTCATCGTTTATGGAGAAACCTTTGATGAAGCAATGAAGAATTTGGAAAGAGTGCTCGAAAGAAGTGAGGAAAATCATTTGTCCCTTAGTAATGAAAAATGCTTTATAATGATGCAAGAGGGCATCGTACTGGGACACCATCTCTCTATGGAAGGAATAAAAGTTGACAAAAGAAAAATTGAGGTCATCAAGGACCTACCCAGCCCTACAACACAACGAGAGGTGAGAAGTTTCCTCGGATCTTTCGGGTACTACCGATGATTTATCATCGACTTTAGAAAAATTGCAAAACCACTGCACACTTTATTGTCTAAGGACATGGAGTTCAACTGGATGGAAGACTGTGAAAGAGCATTTCAGTCGCTCAAGGAAAAGCTGATATCTGCACCTATTCTGAGGGGACCAAATTGGGCTATACCCTTCCACATCTATTGTGATGCCTCCAACAATGCGATTGGAGCAGTCCTCGGATAGAAGGATGGTGAGGAATTTTATGCCATCTACTACGTCAACAAAAATTTGGTAGGGGCTGAGCTCAACTATACAGTGATAGAGAAGGAATTCCTTGCGGTTGTGCATGCCATAAACAAATTCCACCATTATATTATCGGATACAAGGTGTTCATCCACATGGACCATGCAGCCATCAGGTATTTAATGAGTAAACCAGCTATTGGTGGAAGAGTTATAAGATGGCTTCTACTACTGTAGGAGTTTGACATAATGATAGTTGACAAGTCAGGCAAGGACAATGTTGTAGCAGACTTTCTATCCAGATTGACACCAGCAGACCATGCGATAGTGGAAGACCAGTTTTTGGATGAACATTTGTTCACCATCAGTGAGCAAATGCCATGGTATGTAGACATAGCCAATTACTTAGCCATCGAAAGAACCTCGCCCGCTCTCTCCTTACGAGAAAAGTAGGTGGTAGTAGAAAAGAGCACCACCTTTCTATGGGTTGATGACCTCCTATTTAAAAAAGGATAGGATCAGATTATAAGGAGGTGTGTAGCAGAGCAGGAATTCTCAGAAATACTCAAAGCTTGCCATGATGAACCATGCGGGGGACATTTTGTAGGGAGACAGACCACCTATAAAATCCTATAGGCTAGGTATTTTTGGCCCACTCTATTCAAAGATGCGGCCGCCTACGCCAGCAAGTGTGATGAGTGCCAAAGAATGGGCAGACCAACCCATCAGGACGAGATGCCCCTTCAACCGCAAGTGCATCTAGAGCCCTTCGATAAGTGGGGCATGGATTTTTTGGGGCCAATTAATCCACCCTCAATAGGAAGGAGATTTATTTTAGTCTGTACAGACTACGTCACCAAGTGGGTGGAGGTGCAAGCACTAAGGGATTCAAAGGAAAAGATGATAGCCAATTTCTTATTTGCTCAAATTTTTACATGATTTGGGGTCCCTAGAGAAATAACAATAGACCAAGGGCCTCAATTTACCTCCAAATTGATCAAGGAATTGATGAAGCAATATCATATTCGGCACAACAAGACTACGCCCTACCACCCATAGGAAAATGGGCAAGTGGAGGTGACAAACAGAGAGATAGAGAATATCCTGACAAAAACCATGCAGCAACATAGAAAATATTGGGCTACATGGCTTTCAGAGGTAGTATGGGCGTACAACACTACATGGAAGTCGACCACCGACTTTACACCCTTCCATCTGGTCTATGGGAAGAATGCAATGATGCCCATTGAGTTTGAAATTAAGACACTGAGGACTACTCTAGAATTAAATTTGAGCATGGAAGAAGCTCAAAAAGAGAGGATTCAATAGTTGAACTAGTTGGATGAATTTAGAAGGGATGCTCTACAAAGAATGAAGATCATACAAAAGCAAAGAAAAAAATGGCATGATCGACACATCAAACTGAAGCAGTTCCAGGAGGGAGATTGGGTGCTCTTGTATGATTCTAGGTTCTAGGAAAGGAAGGGCAAATTAATGCAGATATGGATGGGACCGTATGAAGTGGTAGAGCTCATCAAGAATGGTGTTGTGCATGTAAAGACTATTGATGGCAACAATGTTGTATTGATAGTGAATGGCCACCGACTACGGCCCTACAACACGTCCAAAAATTTATTGGTAGAGTCTAGAACAGGCATGGGGGAAACCCCATCCTTGTAATCTGGACCAAACTCTCAGTAGGAAGAATGGTGGACATGATGGTGTCCACCAAAATTAGTTAGTTTAGGGTTGTTTTATTTCTTATGATGTGTTTTGCAGGGATGACACCCGCATGCAAGTTGCAAGCATCCTAGTAGAGGGCCTTCCAGACATGAAATGCGTCTAACTGCCTATAGTTTTCTTTTCTTTTTGTTTGCTTTTGTAGGTGGAGGACCTATTAGCTCAAAAAATAGGTATCTAGGAAACCAGGCCTGAACCGACTCAACACCCCGACACCTATGCACGTAGCTTAGAAGCAACATCTGTCCAAGCTTGGGTGAAGGCAATAAACTCTCCTCCGGGGGAAATCACATGTCAGGCCTGGTAGGAGGTTGTTGTGGTAGTATGAGGGAAGTCTGAGAAGGCTTGATCACCCTTGCCCAGACGATCATGACATGCTACTGAGAAAAAAAAAAATGCCTTGCAGAAGGCCTTCCTCTTCAAAGAAGACTTCCCACTTGAGAAACAATGCCTTCCTCCTCGGAGAAGGTGCCTAACGGAGGTGGACGGTGCCCGTGGGAAGAAGGTATCAAGCTGGAGGTAAGGCACCTTCCTTATAAAGAAGGTGCCCAATAGAAATAAGGCGCCTTCCTTATAGAGAAGGCGCCCCATGAAAATAAGGCGCCTTCCTTATAAATAAGGCACCCCAGAGAAGGTAGGCACCTTCCGTATAAGGAAGGCACCCAACTAAAATAAGGTGCCCATAGGAGACTTAAAAAAAAAATGATGATGACCAAAGCACCTTCCATTCCAAGAAGGCGCATCCAATTAAAAGTGCCTTCCATGGTGGGAAGGCACCTTTCTTCAAAAGTACCTTCCATAGTAGGAAGGCACCACTATTCAAAGAAGCACCTTCCATAGTAGGAAGGCACCATTCATTGAAAGTACCTTCTACAGTGGGAAGGTGCCACTATTCAAAGAAGCACCTTTCATAGTAGGAAGGCACCATTCATTTAAAGCACCTTCCATAGTGGGAAGGTGCCATGTTTCAAAAGCACCTTCCATAGCAGGAAGGCACCATCATTCAGAAGAAGCGCCTTCCACCTAGGGAAGGCACCATTCATTTAAAGCACCTTCCACATCGGGAAGGCACCAAACAACACCTTTCACGTACAGCCCTCACATGCACCTCGATGCGAATGATGTCAACACACGGTTGGGCAGCAACAGATTACCACCATCACTCCACGTGATGGAAATCTGCCCCGATCAAAAATTATGCAAAGTTACGGGGTGAGATCCTCATGCACGCCTCAAGATTTATGGACAGATGGTTTTTCCAAAACCAATCAGGAGCTTGTCTATGACATAGAACCTCGAATGACATAGCAACGAAGTCCAGAGTAATCCGCACATGTGAAATACCCATCCTCCATGTCATAGGCTGACAAATCACTACCCTTCATGATGCATGAACCATCCAATCAGGTACGCACATAATTTTAATTAAATTTTTATATAATATTTTATAAATTATGCAGTACCAAAAAATAGCGCCGTCATAAAAATCATGCACCCTCCATGGCCGAAACATCATGCCAACATTTGAGAGGCGTACCTCGCCAACCCTAGAATTGAATGCTAGGGTTAGGCACCTTCCTTATAAGAAGGCGCCTTCCTGAGGGCGTAAGGTAGAAATAGAAGAATAGTTAGGGAAGGCACCATGGGAGGATGATCGAAGAACCATATTGTCAAGAAAAATGAGCCGAGTGATATAGAGGGAATCAGGGGGATGGTGAGGACCCAATTCGAGGCCGAAGGATGGCTCGAATATTGTACCTTGGTCTATCAAAACTAGGATATGGAGGTAGCTAGGGAATTTGTTGCCTCCTTGAGGGGAGACATAGCTTAGGTGCATGGAAGGGAAATTCCAGTCACCCTAGAATACATCTCCTAGGTGATTGGCTTGCCTCTCATAGGCGAGTGCACATACAAGGGTGGCATGTTGAAACAATGCACCGATTTGCTACTGCTAGGGGAGAATGTGTAGGTAGAGAAGGAGGGGCTACCAAAAATTTGACTGCCCATGCACCTACGAAAGTTATTCAAGAAAATTGCTCACTTTTTCACATGCATCGAGAAATATTCCCACCTGCACGTTAACCATGTGCAGTTCTTAAATCACCTGGTGCATGGGAGAAGGATGAACGTGCCCTTCTACCTAGAAAATGCCCTGAAGGAGGAAGCAACTCGATACCATAGGGGTGCACCTTCCACCTTGGCCCACCATGGGTTGATATCGATCATTGGTTCACCATGTAGAGGCACAAAGAGAAGACTCCCATGTAGAGGGAGATGGTGACCAGGAAGGAGAGGAAGTTTCTATTGATGGGGCAAAAGAAGATGAAGAAAGCCCCATAGAAGAGATAGAAGAAATCGAGCAATTGTCATTGCCCAATTTTATGGAAGAAGGAGGGCACTCACCCTTGCCTAAATTCATAGAGGAAGGGGTATGACTCACCAAGGATAGAGCCAAATTATAGCAACTAGAGCTAGTTCTCGAGAGGAAGCACCTATGGCATCTCCTCCTATCATCATAATAAGAAGAAGAGGACATGGAGGCTGGTCTCGTAGCCCATACCCTCTAGGAGTTGACCAACTAGAGCCCATAGGATGTTGGGACTTCTGTGAGCATTAATCAGGAAGTTGATGCGGCCCTAGAAGAGGCCCTGGAATGGTAGACCAATTGTTGGATGGCCCAAAAAATATTGGAGGATTTTCGAGAGGAGTTGGATGAGCGAGCACGAAGAATAGCTCAGCTCGAGCAGTTGGTCTAGCAGTTATAGGAGGAGAATCGACAATTTTAGGCCAAGGAGATGGAGAAAAAGGACACGTCAACTCAGACCGATTGGGCAATTGAGGTCTCGATGAATTCCTCGACCTCATTAGAAAGAGTATACTCTTTGGGGGAATTCTATTTGGATGCCCAAGTAGAGTAGCCTGAAAGTAGGGGAAAACTCCTCTACTTTTGAAATTAATGAAAGAGGGAGCCCAATGGAGCCCCCTATTATTGAATTGAGCGACACAGAGCCTGGTGTGGACCTACAGCCACAGATCATGCCCGGGGTGAAGGAAGAATTCCTCAGACCCAAAGAAGGAAGGGTCAAAGGACCTATGGGGTCAACACTAGAATGATCAAAGAAAGAAGGGATAGCTTTGGGGACATCAGATTCAGCCTCTAACAACAAGGAAACATCCATCGAGAAGGAGGAGAAACCCCTATTCGAGCCATCGTAATTTCTACCAGGGCCAAAGGGCCCAGGATGACTCGAAAGAAGGCGAAGGTGACCTTCACCGAACTGGTTGAGGATGAATGGGACATGCAGCCATTTTCTGAGAGGTAGAAGTAGTTCAAATGACTGCTAAAATATATGGAAGCTACAAAAGAGGTGAGGAAGTCAGCTTCCAAAGTCTAGGGAGACCCAGGTATTTGCATCAACCCGATGAATGACGATCAATTCTAGGAGATTTATGGGTCATCCTAAGGATGCCCCTCAAAAATACATAGATATTTTGAGATATGGGGGATATACGGGCCCAAGTTAGAAGTCGCTGCCATTGCAAGAGAGAGTGCAGGGCTCACCCCTAAAGCAACTCAATTACACAAGGCCCAGGTAGTTCGACTAAGGAGGGATAACTCTGATATTCCTCTTACAGAGATCAGACCTCCAGATGTCGACTTGTGGCAAGCTATAGAAGCTACATTTCAGGTAGTAAGGACTACATTGGCCATCCCACCTCCAGGAGTAGCCGAGGTGGGAACCTCAAATAGGTAGAGCCAACGGATCGAGCAGAGGTAGACAACCGTAGTAGTTGCTTGCCCCACCACTACAGCTCCATGTAGAAAATAGAAGACCGCACCTCCCGATGTCGATCAAAATAAGAAGCAGCCACAAGCTGTAGGTACAACCAAAAAATGGTGACGATGAAGAAAATGAAGGGCTACCTATAGTTTTGATGCCACGAGGGCATGGCATATGTTAGGCATGGGGGGATGATGAGCCTAAAAAATGCTCATATTTTGTATGAGTTTCATCGATTATTATGCGGCAATATATTAGGAACTGTGTACTTTTATGAATGATTATGTAATTATTTAATAGAATTATGTGTGTTATCTAATTTGTGTGTTTTAGTGTGTTTTTGTGGAAATGTAGTTGGTTTTGATAGATTTGGATCAGTCGAGGTCTTTCGTGGACCTGGCACTCTATTTATTTTGGGATCAAGGCATGAAGGTAGGTGCCTTCCTCTTCAAGGAAGGCGCCAACAGATGGTAGGCACCTTCCTCTTCAAGGAAGGTGCCAATAGAAGGCAAGCGCCTTTCATATAGAGAAGGCACCCAACATACTTAGGCGCCTTCCATATAAGGAAGGTGCCCTATACAAGGCAAAGTGCCTTCCGTATAGGGAAGGCACCCACATCAGTAGGCGCCTTCCATAGGAAGAAGGCACTCAACTTTAGTATGCACCTTCCGCATATAGAAGGCGCCCTACTAGAGCACATGAGGAAGGCGCCTTCCTCATAGAGAAGGTGCCTCTCTATTCTTTTCCCGTTGACTAGACAAGAGCAACATGGACAACATTGACTGGTGCAGTTTCAGTTCTACGTCACGTAGGATAATTTTGGGAACTGCACTAATGAATGAAAATGCCAAGCAAAGCATGAACCAATCAGTGGATATGCTACCATTAGGAACAATGCCTGCTTTAGCAGATGTCGATCACGTTTACCAGATTGTCCCAGTTTAGTCTGAACTAAACTACTGTTGTAACTTATTTGTAATAGAAGATCTATGTGTGTGCTATATAAACACACACAGACCTCTCTGATAGATATCTAGAATCTAGACTAAGCATTATTTATCATTCTGAGGAAAAAGCATTGTAATAATTATTTTGCAATTACAATAAATTTCAAGAGTTCCTAACTACGTATTCAGCTAGAAGGAAGCTGTTGGAGCCTAGGCCCACTCCAAGCTAGTATTCCTTCCCTTTTTCTTGTGCTTTCTAGATTAGTTTTCCTTCTTTCATAGGTTTATTTTTTTGCACTATTATTTTCCTTTGCTGTAGTAGGTTTATTTTCATTAGGCCCGTATGAATATTTATTTTCCAAGGATTTAATTATTCATACGTAAGTATTGTGGTGTGGATGAATGATTGACAATATTTTAAACCCCCCAATAGTAGAGTTAGAGGGACTCATCTCAAAGTGGGTATTGTGAATGTTCTAATATGAGACACTTCTAAAGTTTATGAAGCTCCCTGGGTTGACAATTTAAATGATCGGGCAAGTGACAAAATTAGGACAAAATTAACCTGTGTTTAGCCCGCGATAATGTTAGAAAAACACAAACCCATACACACTCACCTAGTATTTAAACAAGTGGTGAGATTGGACTTCATCCCCAATCCATCACTCGATATTGCTATGGATCAAGTTTCACTCTCCATAAGCTCACCCCCCTAGACACCTAGAAATCCCATAGGAGTGGTTTTCTATATTTCATCACTAGAAAATCCTCCACTTTTGTGATTGGGCCCTAGATTTCATCACCAACAGTTACCTATGGAGTGGGATAGGATTAGCACCTTCATCCACGAGGCTAGTATAATTTGTGGAATTAATTGTTGTTCTTGACCAAGCCTGTACGAGGATGAAGTGAAAGCATGGGGTACACCAACCATGCCTAGAATGTCATAGACAGTGCCACCTCTTCTCGTGAGAGGATATAGTGAACTCACTTTAGTATAGTGGGTTCTCCCCCTTTAGGATATCATTTTATCGTACCTTCCATACAGGTCACCATTTGTATGTTGTGATACCATTCTATTCTGTACATATTTGGGTGTTGTAGGAGGTTTGATATCGATGACATTCTTGATTTGCTAGAGTATCCACTCCATTACCCTTGATTCTACATAGGGAGTATCAACATTACAACACACAAAACAAACAAAACACTTTTACTTTTTTCAGCAATTAGAATTGATTTCGGTCTATGACTGTTTGCATGTTCATGGACTGGTCTCAATACAGTATACTATATATTGTCTTGCTACACATAGAATGTTACTTACTTCACACTCACATTAGACAAATTTGAGTCTACATCACACAGGGTTTATTCCTAAAAAGCCCTTTTACACATGCTACTATGTCTGTGGTCATCCGTAGTAGAGCGCATGACCAATCATGCTCTATGGAGGAATGGCCTCCTCCTTCCTCTATTCAGTCCACTCTTACTCCTTCGATCATGAAGGGGAAGACCATAGACACATTTAATTCATGCATAGAATCCAATGTACAACTCACACACATGATGCCTCGTGATGAGACATCAACCTTGAGTGAAGCCCTTGCTACTTCACTCACATAGTATTACCCACTTCTTTTAGCCCCATCCTCACCTAATCCACAAACCACGTTCAATGATCATGTAATCTACACAAAACCATGACAAGCTCCTCCATTATTTACCATAGATGAGGAGGTCATGCCTACTTCACCTACATTTGCACACCCTTTCTTCCAAAATCTATCTCAATATCTTTTTGAGAATGATTCCTCCCTCCTAATCTGTACCTATCCTAAGGTCACATCATTCGTCCCTACCTTAAGAATGGTGTCTGACCCATCCTCATCCATTGCAGGAAGCTAGAAACCACCCTTCCAAATTGCACAATATATCCCTTCCCAGTAGGAACCACAAGCATTCTCTCAAACCTCACACCCATACTCTTCACAAGAGTATTGATTGTCATCTTCCCAAGATCTATTCTTCACCATATCTGAAGGAATATACCAATTGCCCCTTCAGGATCAAGATGTGGAAACCCAAGAGGGAGTTTACACATACACTTTCCACTCAACCCAAGCTCCTACCTCGACGGCTTATCCCACCTTTTCAATAGCTTTTTTTCCAATATCCTAGGTATCTAAACTATACAATACCTAACCTTTGGAACCACCTTTGCCTATGACGACCATTAGGATACTGCCACCTCCTCCTTTTTAGGCTCCCACTACCAATATCCATCCTAATTATGGATCGAGACCTATAACTTACCCACCCACTCAGCCAGGTTATTCTACGTAGTCTAGCTTCCCTACCTCTTACCCTCCAGGGTAGAGACAGATCCCATCCTTTGATACTTCATCTCAACTATCCCTAGTATCGATAGTTTTGACACCTACACTACCACCAACTGCACCTAGGTTCTTTGTGCCTCCTCCAACTTGGTCATCATTACCTATGGCCCAACCATTACAGTAGGCTCCAACCCAACAAGTACTCATGCCACAACCACACATTTCCTAGTCACAATACTATTATCCTTAATAGACACCTACCCCACAACCTAGTGTACCAGTGGACACGATAGCACATGTCACCCAGTACTCGCCTTATCATGATCAGGCACAAAAATATTCCCCACAATATTGTGAAGAACAATAATATCAATATCTGCCACATCCAAAGGGTTAACCTACCATAGCCCAAACCCCCTATAACTTCCTCTAGTCAGTACACTCTTACTCCAATTTTTGTTTCAATAGACCCACACCAAATCAGCCTTACCCTCGACCACTGCATGCCAACCAAGTCGCATCTACTACCCTATCACTAGCACCAACTCCTCCACCCTATACACCATAGCCATAAGCATTCCAAGCTAATGCTCCTGCCCCACCTTGATCGTAGTAATACCAAGGCATGTGCCCACAGGGTCCACCATGCAACTTCACACCCTTATCTAAACCATTACCAGCCATGTTCCATAGATTGTATGAGGGCAACCATCTCGTTCTACTTGAGATCCGTACATTGAATACAAATTCACCCAAGCCTCGTGACTATAATGAGCATCTCTTCTATCCTTTCCATAGGCAGTGTGGCCATAATATTGATTCGTGTCACTTCTTCCATGGGCAATCTCAAGACCTAATCGATAGGGGTACTATTTAGGTAGCAAACCCTTTAGCCCTACAAAATCAAAACCTAGGGATTTTCCAAAACCCCCTACCAAATCATAGAGGACCCAACCCTCCTAGACCCTTAAACAATCCCTCGGCTCCACCTCACCAAGTTAACAATGTATAGTGTGATCCTCCATCACATGGCGTAGTAGGTATGATCAACCTTACTACGAGGAACCAACGATACCCATCTCACCATACCACACCTATCCTTTCCCTGCCAGCTCAGTTCACATCACCACAAGTACTACAAACACCTAATACCGTACCACCACCACCTCAAAATGTGATCACCATCCATGGTAGCTTAACCCATCAGTTACGCAATGTCCCCGCATGGCTATCCATCTTCGATATCCTAAAATAATATCAATCCCATCATGAGGCATTGAATGACATCTTGCATTCCTTTGACTTAGAGACACATGACACCAATGCCTTTGTCAATTTTTTTAGAAATATCCCACGCTGCCTCCAGCCCTCAATCAGTTTTGATGACCACAAGATAACAGAACTCGTAGAAGGAGCAGACCTCCCTCTCCACATACAAGCCAATATCAATGATATCACCTAAAAGCAAGTACTCTTTGGTATAGGCTCATCCATTAGTATCATATCCACAGTAGCTCTACATCACCTACACATCTTGCAAGCCCATTTTAACATGTCTTCCCTTGACCTGCATGCTTTCGATGGCTCCATGAGACCTACCATAGGATCCATAGTCCTACCAATCCATTTAGGTATCCATACCATTCCCATACTCTTTCACATCATTCAAGGATAAATGAAATATAACATTCTCCTTAGTCACCATTGGATTAGAGATATGCAGTGTGTACCATCCACACTACACCATTGCCTCAAGTACGTCCACAACAGACTAGTTTACTGTGTCCCAGATAATGGAGACCCATTTAAGTTTTGCAATGTGGTAGACCTTCCACCTGTGCCATCATTCTCATCATCCCAAATGTTCCCTGTATCTTCTCACCAGTCAGTAGGAGCATCGATATCCTCCTCAACCTCCACCTTAACATCCTAGTGTTCATCAAGAGCACAAACCTTGATGTCTGCACCATTAACACCATCTTTTAGGGGACCCAAAATCTCTACTGTTCCTTTTTTACCACCATATTTATGGCCTCCATAATAATCCCCACATCTATCATTTCAATTTCCATCCGTAGTATCCCAACCATCATCATCATCCATTACACAACTTGTTATCATACCTTCATCACCTTTGCATATGGGAGCCCCTATCCTACCTACATTTCAAATACCTCATATTCCATTTCAATTGAAACCTAATACATTCATGTCTTTGTGTATCCTAGCACCTACACCAATACCATCCCATATGTAAAACAAACAACCTATTCAAGACACAACAACCAGACATCATGAACCAGAATAAACAACATCAAATTCATAGGAACAACTCCCACACCCTTTAGCCATGACCATCAAGAAATCTCAACTTTCCCCTTCCTCAACTAACTCTGATACCCCACCTTAGTCACCAAAACTTACCACACCACACATATCCATATTCATGACAAATTCAGGCCCAGGAGACTATAATGTATGTGATGCTCATATATGTGACCCTCTGATCCAATCCACCCATGATTTTGGTTTCCCTTTAGCTTTGGTCCTTACCATTGGAACCATCATACAATTAGGAAGTCCTAAAAACCACACTAACTTTGTGTATGTAGGATTCGACTCTTCAATCCCTCCAAAAACTATTCCAATACCATAATATAGCTCTAGTGATGCAATTACACATCTAGCCAACCCTCAATTTGCCTTGTACTACTAACAGTGTTTTCATTGGCATGGGTTGAGGCTAGGTCATTATGAGCAAGGGCTACGTACACCCATAAATCCATGTGTCCAATCACCCACCGGAAAAACTAGCCTAGGTTATCACCCAACCATCATCTATACATTAGAAGATGAGATCCAAGATTTATCCCTACATCCTCCTCCATGTCCAATGCACACCTTGGAATAATATATCGATATGGATATATTAGAAGACATGCCTTCACCCACTTCAACCATCATAGTCCCCTATGACTTCTTCCAAGAATATCCTACAATTGATACCTATGTATTATGTGATGTTGAGAGATTGGCAAAACACTTTGCTACCTTATCCTTGGCTGCTCCACCAATAAAGCCTAATCCAATCCTGCCTAATCCACCATCGATATGGATAGTCATGTTCTTACCTATACATAGGCAACTCCAAAGATCAGCTTCTCATCCGTGTTCACCACTAGTTATCTTACAACCACCTATACATAGGCAACTCCAAAGAGCAGCTTCTCATCTGCATTCATGAACAGTTGTCTTACGACCTTCCTTGATCCTCTTAATATGTGCACAAGTCATTGAACCTCCCTCACCAGAGTCTTCCTCACCTACTTCACTTGCATCATCGATCAACATGGTTTAATTAGATTTACACTCTTCCCTCTGCTATAGCCACTATCTAATTCAAGATGATACCCCAAACCCAAAATTTGTCGATCTCGTACATATCTTGCACATACTAGTACCTGGAGATTTCCTTCTATCTCCTCACATATTGCAGATGGTAAATACCCCATCCTCATCCATGTCATCCCAAACCCCTTAGGTCCATCACACGGGCATTTACATAGATGATGAATATGAGTTCAGCGAGGCCATTGATGACTTCAACCTCATTCCTATCCTCAAACAATTGCGTGATGGATATTGCATGATCTTCGAGGATACGATTGATGTCAACATTGATGATGATCCAAAAAATCCACATATCCTAAAATCATCCGCTACACTCTCATCCGAGGAGTGCATCACCTTCATGAACTTCCTATGCAAATATATAAAAGTTTTTGCATGGTCATACAAAGATATGTTGGGACTCGACCCTGCTGTGGTAGTTCATAATCTTATACTAGATCCCAATGCCAAACTGGTAAGGCAAAATCTATGATGCATGCATCCAACTATCACATTGATAGTGAAATGTGAGCTCCAAAAGCTCTTAGACATTGATTTCATAGTACCCATCGACTATCTCAAGTGGGTATCCAACATGGTCCCTATACCCAAGCTATCTAGTGACGTTTGTGTTTGCACAGATTTTTGTGATCTAAACAAAGCTTGTCCCAAATATTTCCCTCTACCCAATATTTAATCCCTCATTGACTCCATCATGGTTCAAGAAATGATTTCCCTCATGGATGGATTTTCAAGATATAATCAAATCAGAATCAACCCAACCGACCAACACAAAACTTCCTTCACAACACCTTGGGGGACCTTTTGCTACAAGGTCATGCCCTTTGGCCTCAAAAATGTTGGGGCAACTTATCAACGAGCCATGACCTACATATTTCATGATTTAATGCATAAAAACATTGAAGACTATGTGGACTATCTTATCTCTAAGTCCAATAAATGTGCCGACCATCTTTAAGATCTCCATCAAATTTTTGATCGATTGTTAGAACACAACATGCACCTCAATCCAAAGAAGTGCATGTTTGGTGTTACATAAAGAAATATACAATGGTTTATCATCTCCCAATGAGGCATTGAGGTATATCCTAGTAAGGTGAAAGATATCATCGAGATGCCTCCTCCTACTACACTAAAACAATTGTGCAGTATCAAGGGCAAGATTACTTCTATCCACATATTTATAGCGCAATTATCAGACAAATACAAACCATTCAACCATATCCTCCATATTCCACATAACCGAAGAGGAATAATATGTTGAACCAAAATTCATGGCTGATCTCACCATGTTCTTCAATGGTTTTAGATGTCTCCACAATGGGGGTGCAGGCATTGTCTTCTTTACACTAGAAGGAGAACTGTTCCCCTTCTCATTCAAAATTGATTTCCCTTGTACTAACAACAACGTAGAATATGAATCCCTAATCCTAGGACTGAAATAAGCACACTCTATGCACATCAAATTCCTCCACATCATAGGTGACTCACTCTTTATAGTAAATCAAGTGCAAGAAATCTAGCTATGCAACTGCCCAGTCCTCTAGTAATACAAGAAAATCACTCAACAACTCCTATCCCAATTTGAGTGGTACAACCTCAAATTGTACATACTATGATCATCAAACCATTTTGTACATACTATGGTTACCTTAGGGTCTCTTATTCCATAAAATCCAACATTCGACATAACATCTATATCCATTCATACACTTATGAAATCTTCTATATCACCCACACCTCCCACATATGATGGTGGTGTGTATGTGGTAAACATCGAACCTCATGACCCATGGTTCTCACAGATCAAGGAGTACATAAAATTAGATTTCTTGCCATGTGATTTTCCCCACACCCAATGTCGAACTTTTGAACAAAGAGTGATTTGCTACACCTTATCGGGGGATATCCTTTATCATCATAGCTATGACAAAATACTCTTGCATTGCCTAGAACCACAAGAATCACAATGGGTTGTACAAGAAATCCATGACAATACTTGTGGTGGCCATTTTAGTGGTATGGTGATCACCAAACACATCCTTTGTATGGGCTACTACTGGCCTAAAATGGAGTAAGACTATTGTGAGTATGTCAAACATTGCATCAAATGCCAAAAACATGCCAACCTAACATATTTACCATCCCAAGAACTTCAACCAATCCATTCCATGTGGCCCTTTTCCAATGGGGCCTAGATCTAATTGGAAAAATTACACCTACCTCCTCTAGAAATCATAAATTTATCATCACAGCAATAAAATATTTTACCAAGTGGGTCAAAGCCATCCCACTAGTTCAAACTACAAGAGCCAAAATTGCAACATTCATCATAGAGCATATCATATGCCACTTTGGAATTCCATCCCAAATCATTTTTGATAATGGGAAATCCTTTAAAAACAAGACTATCTAAGCTCTGTGTGATATATTTCACATACACCATAGCTTTTTGACCCCATATTACCCTTAATAAAATGGTCAGGCAGAAGCCACGAATAAAACCATCTGGTCCATTCTCCATAAAACTGTAGTAGAGTCTCACAAAGACTGGCATAATCAAATACCCCTAGCATTATGGGCATATCATACCAGAATTCATACCCCTATTGGGGCAACACATTTTTCACTTGTATATGGGGCAAAACTTATCATGCTCCTCGAGCTTGAAATACCCTCCTTAAGGATATATATAAAATATTTCATTGACGATGACACTGCTTGCCAAGCTCATCTGGATCAACTAATGCTTCTCGATGAAAGTCACATCCATGCCATCGAGCACACATGAGTCTATCAAGATCACCTTTTTTGTGCCTACAATAGTAAGGTGCATCAGTGTGAGTTCAAAATTGGTGACCTATTTCTCAAATAAAACCAATAAATCACAAGTCAACCTTGCCATCAGTAGTGATAAATTCACCCCAAACTAGTTGGGCCCATTCATTATCACACACAAATATGACTTAGGAGCATATCATCTGGACAATATTGAAGGCCTTAACAACCTTGAACCTATCAACATATTACACCTTCATGCATTCAATGCATGATGAACAAGCACATTCACTATCATGAGTGCTACAAAGTACTAGTAATAAATCACTAAGCACATCACTGTGTAGATCTATTACTTTACTTTATTATTTCACATACATGTATTTTCATATTTATGTCATATTTATGCTATAGGTATTTGTTTTTCCTTTTGTAGGATCTACATCATTAGTAGGAGAGTACTACAACATCCTCACTCACCACCATGCAGGACCATCCATAGCCACATTAGACACCCATTACACCGACTGATCTATCTCAACCACCAACCGTACTTCATACCAGGAGATCTCCGCATTCATCCCATTCAGGCCATCATACCTCACCTTGACACCATTCCCCTTGCCAGTAAGGTCCATCCTATTCACCACACTCTAGGGATAGCCAGGTCACCTTGTCCTCTTTTTATGAAAAAGAGAAATCCACCCATGTTGTCAATTTGAGTTATTTTATGTTGTCATTTATGTCACATGGATCATTGATGTCACATAGATCACATTGAGTTTTGGTGGCCAAATGATATTTTGGAAAGCATGGATAAATATAGGGTTTTTGTGAAAACCAAGGCAAACAAAATAAAAGGTTTTATTTAAAACCATGGATGGCATATTTAAACTGGGTTTTTCTTAAAACCCAAGTTGGCCTTTCGTTTCATCGAAAAAGGTGCCCCGGTGATGGAGATATTTATTTTTAATATTTAGTTTAAATTTAATTTTTAAATTTTTTAAATTTAAAATTAAATATGCAAGATTTTCATCGACATCATCAAAAATAATAAGGAGGCTATATAAAGGGGATACCTAAGGTTCATAAACTGAATTGAGCTTGTGGTTAATAATCATTGGAAAAAGAATTCGAATAAGAGCTCGTGCAAAATCCTTTGGAAAGTGGAAGCAGTGAATAAGACAAAGTGAGGTCAAGACAAAAGGCATAGTGGGCAGCATGACGCATTGGCAATTGGCTTTTGGCTAAGGTGTGGGGCAGATGAAACATCAAGGTTTTGAATCCCCTTGACTGCATTTGGAAGGCATTGGAAGAAAAGCGCTCGAAGCGCTTTTGATTTGTGGAAAGGGAGGAAAGGTTTTAAGGCACATTGTGCCTTTCCCTTTCAAATGAGTGGCTAGCTCGTGTGGCAACCTTAGCCATGGCTAAGGCACTTGCGGTGTGGGCAAGTCGGGGGTTTGAATCCCCTTGAGGAGGTAAATATGTTTTTGCTCTAATTAATTTTGTTAAGCCCTAAGTTGGAGTTATAAGGTCGTTAGGAATAATTAAAGTTTTTTAAACTTTGTTTTTATAATGGTTGTGATTATTATTTCAAAGGTGGATGAGTTGTTAATTTAATTTTATGTTCATGAAATTAAGAATTAATATTTAAGAGAAATAAGGAGTTGTTATAAAATAATTTTTGAGAGGTTTATTGATTATTATTTTTTGATAAGGGTTTTTATTAAAAGGACTTTGGTGGATGTGTTTATTAAGTTGGAGTAAAAAGGTGTAAATTGAGTTATGCTTTATATTGTGATTATTATTTGAAGTCCATTAACCCTTATTGAGATTGGAAAGGAAATTTGTGTTTAGTGTGGCAGATTTTATGGATAACTTCTTCACATAAAAAAGGTATGGGCACATTCTCCTATTGATTTTTTATGGTGGTTGATTTCTAAAATATCATTGGAGTGAAAAGGATTGATTGTGGATTCATTTTCAAAAGTGGTTGGTTGAATGCTTCAAGGATTTTTTGTTTGAGAGTTGTGTTTAAAATTTGTTTTATAAGCATAGTTGTTGAAGCCCATTGGTTATGTAAAGAACTTGAAAAGAACATGAGTATCATTGTTATGTGATATTTGTGGTTGAGCATTGTTGGAAACATTTGAGTTGGTTGATACATGCTTGGACTAGGATTTTGTGAGAAATAGTTTTCCCTTGTGGTGATTGGTTGAGTTGAGTTTATTGAGCCTAGTCAAGTGATTGTGTAAGGTTATTTTTCAAGTCCCATGAAACAAACTATTCTATAATTCTGATTTGAGTTGAGATTGATCTTAGAACATATTGAGTCTCTAACAATTCTCTTTATGCTTCTATGAGTTGACTTGATTTGACTTGAGATTGAGACCATTGTGGATCATTGTTGTCATCCATTTTTTAGTGCATTACCATTCATTTTTGAGTTCATATTTGAGCCTTGCCTTCATAGATTTTTGGATGAGATTTGAGTACTACTTGAGCATGATTGATTTAGCCTTTGAGAAGGCCTTTGGGATAGATTTGTGGTAGTTTGTGTATGATTTATTGAACCTTTGAGAAGGTCCTTGGGATAGATTTTTGGATAGATTTGTGGTAGTTTGTGTATGATTGATTGAGCCTTTGAGAAGGCTTTGTGGATAGTTTTTGGGACAGATTTGTGGATAGTTTTAGACATATTTGTGGACAGATTTGGGATAGATTTTGATGAGGTTCTGAGTGAGCCTATTGAGCAGAGTTGAGCAAGTTCTTGGTGATCTTGCTAGAGCAATTTTGGACAAGTTCTTAGTGAGCTTGTTGGAGCATATTTGAGCAAGTTTTTGGTGAGCTTGCTAGAGAAAATTTGGACAAGTTCTTAGTGAGATTGTTGGAGAAGATTTGAGCAATTTCTTGGTGAGCTTGCTAGAGAAGATTTAGACAAGTTCTTAGTGAGCTTGTTGGAGTAGATTTGAGCAAGTTCTTGGTGAGCTTGCTAGAGAAAATTTGGACAAGTTATTAGTGAGCTTGTTGGAGCAAATTTGAGCAAGTTATTGGTGATCTTGCTAGAGCAGATTTGGACAAGTTATGTGTGAGCTTGTTATTATCTAGCTTTGATCAGATCAAATAAATCATTGTATTGGATAAGGATCCTTATTTTTGTGTGAAATATTATAAGGATATTATCTTGTGGAGTACCCCACATTGGGGGATCCACGTTAAATATTATGTCTCAATTGTGTATTGTGACTTGTGCTCTTGCTTACTATTTCTATCTGAGTTATTAATGCACATTGCTATATATGGTTATTGCAACTAAGGACATTAATTGATATTGGTTTGGAAATAAAGTAAAAAGTGATCTTATATTATTCATCCCCCCTCTCATTATAATCTTGTGTTCTTCAACCCAACCCTAAGAACAAGGGTCACCCTCCCATCCATCTAACGATCTCAGAAATCACTATTCACCAACAAATCATCCCCTTCACCTTCTAGGATATTATTATCCTCCTAATAGAGGATACACCCATCATCTGGCTCTTCCATCATACCTACCCACCTCACTACCCAATGGCAAGTCCATCTAATCCTAAGATTTACAATCCCATGTGGCCTAAGCTACCCAAGCTAGTCATGCAAACATACCCTCTTCCCACTAACGCCATCGCTTAGAGCCATCACCTATGCCACCGGTCCTCAAGATGCCACCTTCCCCCCTATGAGGCTTGTCTTTCTAGTAAGCTCTCCAATCCTTGAGACCTTTTCATTCTTCCCCATCATCATCGAGACCTCACATACTATCTCATGCTTATAAAGCCACACCACTCATATCAAGATATCGATCACCACCTTCACCAACACTATCACCATAACATCATGAGATACAACATCTCTTCTCCCACGTAGAAGCTCTAGAGCTACAGATGAGCCACTATCGTTGCCATGTTCACCCACAATAGTCTTCCATGACCCATCCATCCTCACCACCACATAGATCCCTCCTTCAACCTTAGACTCGAACCACATCGAATCCTAGACCCATACCTCCATTACTAGATCACCCTTCACCTAGGCCCTACTCACCACTAGTGGACCCATACATTTATCCTATGCCTATTCCACACATGCTACTATCTAAATTTTTTTACCATCTCTCGCATCAAGGCCACATTGACCTACCCAAGATTCATCCCATTGATCCCTCGCACTCCAAATCATACAAATACAATGAGAATCAATTTTTCATTTACCATCACCAACCAGGTCACAATATTGAAGAGTATAGATCATTTGAAACACTGGTGCACAACATGTTTCACAGTGAGTGTACCCCATCACTAGAGTGTTCCCTTCTACTTAGATGACTTATAAGTCCTCTATGTCACACCACTCCCAAGACCTTACCACCTCGTAGCACCCTGATAGTGATCACCTGTTATATTCATAATATTCCCAACTATAGCTCTAGCCACAACCCAGCATCATCATCACCTCACAATCCCACTCCCACCCGGATCCACACCACTTCGTCTAACAATATTTCAAATTACTTCCCTTATTCTATCTTATTATTCTATTTTCTTCCTCCATTGAATCATTTCTTCTCTCTTATCTTCATTGGATTTTGGTAATTCCCTTGCCTTGATTGGTTACCAAAGCCTATTTCTTCTTACTTCTTCCATTTGTACATTCCACCCTTACATATTTTTCCTCTAAGACAACTATTACATACATCTGTTTAGCTTACAACTTGTACGTCTACCACACATGCACACCCCACACACTAGGGCAACCATGATCACAACATCATGGTTTTTATCATCATTACACACTTTACTAATCTATAAATAGGTTCTTCCAAAATTCTCTTTCTACATAGCGTAACTTTCCTCTTGTAGATATTTCATTCTCCCACTTTCATTGTTTACATTTACATCCATTGCACATTTTCATATGATTTATAGTTAAAATTTCAATTCATGTTTGTACATTCTTCCCCCAAAATGCACCTCAGCAGGAGTAACAAACATACTTGTTAGCATCACCACCTGGATGTCCATTCCTCCTTTTTAGGATCAGGGTATACATAGGTGTCATGTTTGATTTTGACCACTCTATAGTTCAGGCCATCAAGTGTCACCCTTACCTAAGAAGTTATTGTACATTCTTCTTATAGTCCTTTAGGTTGGTTCAATTTCTCTCATGAACTACTCATAATAGGTTACACATTAAAAATTTTGAGCCTAGGAAAGAGGACATATTGAGTAGATATCGCCATCTAGAAAATGGTATCCCCTTCTCATCCTATCACTTGCATGGTCAACATATGACTTGGGGATAAACAAAGGGATCAAGCATAAGCAAAAATAAATTATTGGGTAGAAAATAAACTTCATCGCCCATACAAAAATAGCACCACGAGAATAAAAAAAATAGAGGAAGAAAAGAGCACCACAATCATTAGGTCAACACTAGATGAGGGGCAGAAAACAAAAGGCAATACCTCTTGATATCACCAAAGTTATTCTTATCACCTTTGGTCCTTAGGTTCAACATAACACCATAGGATGATTTCCATCACTAGAAATAGGCTCCAAGATCCTTCCTACTAGTGGAATAGTCTTACAAGTGGAAACACATCTGTAACATTAGCATCTCGCTTCTATGTAGATCATTGTTGTAGATGGATGAGCTATCTAGTTCGGTAGCATCTACAACGGGTTAATCCTACCTCCTTCAAAATGGATAAATAAACCTTACACATTCACACACATAAGTCCAAGACAAACTTTGAACCAACCCGATTATGTTATAAGTTGCCACAAACACTTCTATATCTAAGGGTTTGAGATTTTATTATCATAACTATGTTGGTCAAAACAATTACACATGCATTACATTATCCACCATCCCTAAAATCAAGGAATGGATTGAATCCATACAAGTAAATGCCACGATACAAATGCTTCCTTAGTGCATATCAGTACATCAATACATGCATCCATGCATCTATGCCATATAAATTTCATATATATTATAGCATTTCATTCATACTACATGCATCTCAAAAATCACATTACATTATTCCATCCATGCTACAGGTATTTCAAAAAATCAAATCATAGCATTACATTTACTCTACATGCATTCATTACAAAATCACATCTGATATCACTTCAAACTACATTCAAAATACAATCATCATACTATTCTAAAATTAATTCATATCACAGAATGATAATAGATCTAAACCACTCACACATGCATATCTACTTATCATACATACCTACAAATTATACTATGCTAATCTATGCAAACATAAACAAGAACACCTTTCAAACCATTAAAATGACACATGTATATATAATAACCAAAATTGAAATATATATATATATATATATATATATAATGTCAATACAAAATGCCCGAAGGCTACAATCTAGGACCATACCCATCATCATCTAGCAATCAAAATTTCTGCAGGATATAGTCAACATGGGAATATCCTAATTCCCACCAGGAGTCTCCTCATGGCCCTCATGGCTAGCTCACATATTTGCAACCTGGATCAACTCCGCCCTGAACTTCAGAATCAGATCCACATTAGGATGATACTACACCTCAGCCCTAACACCAATCTATCCCACCATAGCAACACTATGTTGGCTCTGATGTGATGATGCTCACACTCATGACTGTGACCCAGACTATGACACCAATCAATCATAATCAGGGAGAGGAATCCTATGCACCGATAGAGCAGTCTCACACATATTATTGGTAGACTAAATTTCTAACTGACTAGATGGTATGGATGATACCAAAATTAATGGTATCATCCATACCACATATACCGGCCACCTTTCCTCCCTCAGCCTTGAATCCAACAACCTATCCCATATAAATGTCTACATCTACATACACCTCCTCCACCCTCACATATTGAGTGCTCACTCCACCACCCAAGTGATGCAACAACCATCACAAAGGAACCTCCTCCTCATCCCCAACCACACCCTCCACCCCAACTTGAGTTCTCCTACCAGCTCTCCTCTTTAGTGGAGGTGCCCCAGTAGCAGGTGCCACCCATCGATCAACTACGCCTCTCCCAGGCTCCCAACTTTGCCATGCCCACCACGCATAAAACTCTAGCATAGTCCTTGCATCCTCCACAACTAGGATATCCATAGGAGGGTCCCACTCTCCAATCCAAGGAAACACCACATGTCAATCCCTTCTATCTCCCTATCGTCTATAGTAAATTATAGGAGCCCTTAGAACATCCTACCGCAATCCAAACTATCACCTCACTCTATCAAAATAAAAGTACTCATTATGTCGAGTGTACCACCCCACAAACCATATGCCATGTCGGATGGTCCACAGCTACTCATCTTCGTCATCCCACCTCACCCCACCCAACCAAGGCCTCCATCTAATATCACCAAGATTCAGGCCCCCAAAATTATCTCTCCACAATAGAGGGTCACCCTCATGCGACATCTTGATACCCTGCTCAACCATCGTACTCCATATCAAAGCATAGGGCAAATACTCTTTGCCCTCCACATGTATAGGATGAGGTAATAAATATGGCCTCTCAATCGTTATGTGCTCCCAATCCTATACCTACAATAAGGGAATCACACTCAGTCCTATCCTCCTACCTCACACAACATCAAATAACTCTCGATAGACTTGGGTCAACAATGTAAGCGCCCATGCAAATACAACCTTCCTCTCCACCAGGTCACTCACTACATCCAACATATTCTAGGTAAAAAATACCTCAAAACTATCAAGTAGAGCATACGTGGATATCATCATCATAGCCATGCACTGTCGATCCAATATATGTACCCACAACCACTCGTAATACATCTTTGAGATATCTATGGTCCTCCAATCAGCCCCAAATAATATCTCCAACATAGCATCCTTCCTCTCATCTACGGCTACTCTCACGAGAACACCCTAAATTGGCAGTCTATATATTTGATACACATCTTCTAGTGTAACGGTCATTTCCCCGGTAGGAAAATGAAAGGTGTTCCGATCGGTATCCCACCGCTCACATAGTGTAGACACGTATGCTCTATTTATATGGATGCTCTATTTATATGAAGCATAGACGACCACATGATCATTAGTGGTCGATGAAACAATGGGAACCCCATTGAATGGGATCCAAAATATCCTGTACATGTCCTCCGACATGATAGTCATCTCGATGGGTGGAAGGTGGAAGGTGTTGATCCATGGGTCCCAATGGTGGGCTAAAGTTGTAAGATAAGCCTGATCGGCCATAATGTGAGGCAACTTGATAACACACTGTAACCTACAAGCCTTAAACCACTCCTAGTCAATGTTATCAAATCTAGGAAGCAAATCGAGTAGGAGATTCGGGTCCTGAGCCCAAGCAGTGAGGATCTAACAAAACAAAAGAAAGATAAAATATAAGTACAGTGCATCTAAGGCATGATTCATAATAGACATGAAGACGATGCAAAATAGTATGAGTTACTCTAAATCTAAGAAAAATTAGAATAAATTGCACCTAATAAAGCAAAGCAAAAATTCAAAAGTCAAAAAAATCATAAAAATCAATACACAAAATGCAAAAAACAAGGCTTAAGCTTTAGCCACTATCGCCTACAGTGACGAAAACTTGGCCACTGGATGCAGCAGCGGCCAAGGCCCAACAGTTAATTTTTTTATCATTGGGATTCAATCTTGGCTGCTCTGAGTGACAATGGCTCAGAGCCGATCGCTCTGAGAGATAGCGGCCAAGGAGCAACATGACAAACCCGTGAATCCTTGGCTAGAAAATAAAAAAAAAATTACAAATTTGATAAAATAGCTCCAATAAAACAACAAAGGGAGGGAAAGCAAACAAATTGGAAGGCAAATGTTCCTACCCAAGCATCAAAACTAAGCTAAGTTTGAGAATGCCCAAAATGGTGGCAGTAGGTGAATAATGAAAAAAATTGAAAAATCCTAGGTTGAAGCCACTGACAAATTGAAAAATCCTGGGTTGAATCCACTGAAAAATTGAAAAATTGGGGACTAACCCACCATAGCAAAAGGGAACCTAAGCCTAATTAAGGAGTTTGTTTGTTTCCAGCAGGTTTAGTGAGGTTTGTTTTGCTCATTACTTAGTGAGGTTCAATTTTATTTAGATAAAGAAAATAGAGCTAGGGTTTTGAAGAGAAATACCCAAGAAGCTCTGGCTCCTCCAACAGGTGATGTCTCACCCCGTGCATCCATGTCCTCAGCACCAACATGTTTCGAAGTCGCAATCATCATCGTTGCACCAGAGCTCTAAAAATAGAATCTTCAATAGTGAAAATGATGGGTCAAACCCTAGAATTGCAAATTTTATATTTCTTTAATTATGCCTTGGTCGTTGGACCTAACAGCGCCTAGGACCACATATCAAAGTAAAATAGTTCCTTCCATGAAGGAATAACAAAACAATAAATAATCACACTTTGATGGTCTAGGATCATTAGAATGTTCAAAATAACAAAACAAATCATATAAAATCACAATCTCAAGCAATTATCGTATCCAATTACCTAATATATCCACTCGACGATTGCAACGACTTGCACTCCATGTATTTTGGTGAGATGAGTAGGCAACCATAAGGCCACTTGGGGTAAAAACAACTCATTTTGGAATTATGACATGCCACCCTTCAAACCCGAAGAATATCAAGATGGTCGGACTACTCCATGGGTGCGAAGGGGTCATTCTAATTCCCCTATGAAATCAAAAACATTAAGTCAAAGTGATATGATATAAACATAAATAGAATCACTCATCCTAACTCCCTAAGAAGGCTATTGATAGCCAAACCGCTCCTTGGGATAGGTATGGATGATTATCATAAGCAATTGGAATCACACTTGGATGTGGGATTACCCATTAAAAGCAGCAAATGCTAGAAAGGAACCAAATTAGTCATATTGGTCAAGCGACTTTTCGCTTCATTCATTGTCATTTCTTCACCAATCCATTATGTGAAGAGGTAGTTCAAAACTTCAACTTAATAATAATCAAAATCAACAAAATATCACTTGATCATAGCAAAATAATGTTCATCCTTTGAATCATTGCATAAAACAATCACAAATTTCCCTTGTTTGCTGGGAACGTAAGCAAACATGACATCTTTAATTGTAGCTCTCCTACCGGTCAAAATTGTTGTAGTAGTTGAAGCTACCCGATTGAGTTTGAGGAATGGGTGCAATTTAACATGCAAAAGCCATTGAGTTAAGTCCTTCAAACATTGAGGCAATGATTCAAAGGGATGCACATCATCTTGCATGCCTTTTTTCCCCACCCCCAAAAAACGGTCTACATTTTTGCTTAGTGTTGTGTTTTCCACACAGCACATCGTAAAAAGGGGCATCTATAGACACCTAAATCATGTCATGCTTAGGGGATATACTTACATAGACACAATCATAATATCATAAAACATAATATTGGACTTTCCATGCATCAATATTGGTTCTCACCACTCATTTGGGGCCTTTTCAAGTCATTCAAGCTTGGTCGCTCAAGCCAAGAGTGACCAGATTCTAGCCGCTCAAGCCTAGAGTGGCCAGACCTTAGCCACTATAGACGATAATGGCCAAATCTTAGCTACTGTATATGATAGCAGCTAAGCCATAAGAAGAGGTTTGCCAACAAACAAGCCCAATATTGGACTAAAGTGGCAATCTACATGCAATAAAGGTGAGCAGGAGTTACTTTGCATTTCTTTTGATGACCAGTTCACATGGGAGGTTTGAGTTTGAATTTAGACTTAAGTTAACTAACCTCCAAGCATAAAAAAAGGACAAAATCTTCTCATGCTAATGACCAGATTGCATAGAAGACTCAAGTGGGCAGTTAGATTTTAGTTAACTGGCCTTTAAATATAGACAATGGACAAAAGCTTCTCATGCTAACTTGCACTACGTATGAGAAATTCATTTCTAGGGCTTGGACATAGACCTAGGGTTTCACACTATAAAAGGTGCAAGCCTAAGAGCACCAAAGAGATCTTTTATCACATCAAGGAGAGAGACATTCTTTTGAGGAGAGCTTTCGAGACTTGGAGAGTTCTCTTTGATATCACGTGTACGGTGGAGCTTTGACGAATCAAAGAGCATAATACCTACTTCAACATCAGATCATAGTATTTGACCCATATCTTTGGGGCAAAGAGGGTAAGGTTTACTTTAGCAACCGATGTCTTGGACAGTGGCCCGCAAGCTTAGCTTAGATAGACATAGCATATTTTATTTTATTTTCTTATATCATTAGCATAGATTTACATGATTTCATGGCATATTTTTATCATATTTCCATTACATTATTTGATTACTAACAACCTCATCTAGGGAGGAAATCTCAAACACCTAAATGTGTGTTGTTTTTTCATTTCTTATAGGGCCATAGGTACATCGAATGAAGATTACAACATACGAGAGAAAAAGGGATCCCTCTAGGAAACAGACCTAGATAAGGAGGCATCTGTAAGCCCTCATACATTTCCATGTGCGGAATTGGGAAGCTTTTATAAGCACACCACCTCTTCATGGAAGGGGCACTCATTGCCTATTTATAATTTATAGTATCAAAATGGGTATCCCTAAGAGGAACCAACATGTAACCAAGCTTCAATATCAATAAAGAGATTTGTCTTTTGTTATTTCATGTTATATGTTTTTTCCTCTTGTCTTTCCATTTTATATTTGGTATTTTAAATAAGCATTGCAAGTAGGGTTTTCAAAAAATGGATTGGTGCATGCATTCCTAGGGTCATTACAACATCATCACACACAAATTCAGTTCTGATGCTTATCGATTAGCAAATATCAAAGGGCTCATCAAACCCAAACCCATCAACATAATTTATTTATGCATATTTAATGCCTAGCCTATATAGGTACACATCACCACATATTGCACATACTATCATCATAATGTTGTACATATCACTTCACTCATAGATTCACAACCCACATCGCACTACACACAACTTTCAATTTCTATTACACAATAGAAACACTTTTTATTTTTATGTAATTTTTATGCCTTTGGTATCTTTTTATTTTACAGGTATCTTATCACCAGCATCTTCTATAGAGATACACTGTTCTAGGTTTACACTTCCTGCATACCACTCCCCCATCATGCAAGACCTTTCGACACTGCCTTAAGTATCAATCGCCCCTATCAATCTTACCATACCTCCTAGCCCTATTCACATACATCAAGCATCCCCATAATTGCATTTTGATAACTGTACTTCACCTTGGCATCACTCACTCAATTGTAGGTATTCTTCCTATTTCCCTTGCTATGGTGATAGCCAAATCTCCTTTTTCTCCTTTGTATATAATGAGGAATATTATCACCCACTAGACTCTCATGCACAAAGACCATCCCCTCTCAATTGGTTGATATGAGAGATCCATATCTACCACCTTCTTCAGCTCGACAATATTCATTAGGATACTATCCTCCTAACAGGGGAACCACACCTCTTAATGAACACTCTTCAAGACTACCTCCACCCCTACAAAGTAGGATGTCACTTTACAACCAATCCCTTCATCAACATACCTCCTAGGCTACCTCTATGTGTGTTCCTCCAGTGTGACCACAGGAAGCACACACAACTTGCACTACTACTCAACTTGTAATATTATATCAAAATGGAAGAACGTAAAGCAATAGATAACATAACACAAAAATGACAAGATAAAGAAATATTCTTTTATTAATAATTTATTTATCAAATCCTAGTTACATATCGGTCCCTCTGAGGGATACCCAATTTTGATACAATAAATTACAAGTAGAAATAACGATGCAGAAGAATGATGTCCCCTCGCAAAGGGGTGGTGCACTTCTATAGGCCTCTCGATCTCGCACATGAACTTGTATGAGGGCTTATAGATGCCTCCTTCTCCTTCTATCACCTTGGAGGGATCTTATGCACTAGATTCTTTGAATCGATCCTATAAAATTGTAACCCTGCATGCATAGAAATAACATAGCACTATCAGTAGTACGGTCTACCTCTCTATAAGAGGCTCTTGTTAGTAGATATAATAAACATGATATATGAGCATGATAATATTAAAATACAAGCATAAACTAAGTGATACATGCATAGAAAACTTAGAAATACAATGTAAATACATTAATGAAATCAAATCTATGCTAGAAATAATTAATAAATCAAAGCAGTAATAGATCTAAGCTAGAACAAAGGAAAATAATGTCTAATGCCCTAAGATATGCCTGTGGGTCACTATCCAAGATAACAACCATGAAATGAAGCTCTTGTCCTCACAGACCAGGGGTTGTAGCATGATATTCTTTGTTCCAATTGATGTTCAAGGGTCACCTATTGTATCTGGTACACTGATGGGTGGTGAAGAATAAACAAATCTAAAAGTAGGTGCATAGACGTAACTTAGCCGAACAGTGCTTTTTTGCTCCTCAAAAGGGGTATGGATTCACTCTCTGATCAGCCAGGGCTTCATTGCATAAGATTTGAATATTCATAGATCCCTTTGCTTTTCTTAGGAGAGTCCATATGTAGACTCCTCTCTATTTTAGATCTATGTCTAGATCTTGGCTTCCTAGAGAAGCCAAAATCTAAATTGCATGCAACTGACCATCCCGAGGGGAAATTATTAGTCACAAATTGGCATTGAAGGGGTAGTTAGGAGGAACTCTAGGAGTTCCTCACAAAAATCCACCCACAAGCAATGCAAGGTGTAGTTAGACTATGTGATCTAGGCTCGTATTCATGGCCATACTGTGCATGGTGCTATCCGCTATTCATAGTAGTGGCTAGGTGTGGCCATTGTCAGCTTCAGTGACCAAATGTGGTAGCCACTTTGCTTGAGAGTGACTAAGCTTGGATGGGCTAGAACTACCATTTTTGAGTGGTTAGGGCCACTGATAGCTCTTGGAGAGGTCCAAGATGATTCATATGGTCTCTGAATATGTCCATATGGGTAGTCTCCTAAACATGTCATGTTTTAGGTGTCTACAGATACCTCTTTTTGGGATGCATTGTGGGAAAACATAGCGTAGAGAAAAAATAGACCACATAGGATCACATTGTAGGGTGTGTGATGATCATTGATATGATCAACATTGGATGCCCCAATCACGATAAAGGGTGTGCATACTAGAATCATTGCTTCCAACAGGGTGGAAGGCTTAAATTTGTGAAATATTACACACATCCATCAGGCAATCAGGTAGCTTCAGTACTACTATAGGTTTGAAAGGAGGAGAGCTACAAACTTAACTATCATGTTTGCTTTTTGCCCTAGCAAAGGGTAATCTTATAATAGTTGTTGGAAATGATTCGTAAGATGAACATAATTTGACATGATCGAGTGATATTTTGTTGACTTTGATTATGATTGTTGATTTTATGACAACCCCCTCAAAATACGAGTCGATGAGGGAAGGACAATGAAATAAGTGATGAGTCACTTGTCCAAGATGAATGATTTGGACCCTTTTAGAGGTTTACTTTGTTGTTATAGGGTAGTTCCCATCTTAGGTGTGATTTCAACCAATTTTAGTAATTGTACATCTCTATCCCATGGAGCGGTCCATCCATAATGGCCTTATTAGAGAATCAAGTATGATAGCAATTCTATTTAGGCTTGTGTTGAATCACTACTTTTGAATAATGTTATAGAAGAAATGAGATGAATCTTCGTTCTTGTGGGGTAGTCCAACCACCATGGCCTTCTTTGGGTTGAAGTGAAATTTCTCAATTCTACCATAACTATTTTGCCCCAAGTGGCCTTATGGTAGTTTACTCATCTTGTTGGATTGCATGGAGCATTAGTCGTTGTAATCGCCAAGTGTATAGAGTAAATAACTAAATATGAGGCTCACTTGAGATTTTGTTGTTGTTTGATTTTTTTGTTAATTTGAATTTTATGATGTTTTTGATTTTTGATATATTAATGCTAGGAGGTGCGGTGTTAAAGAGATTTTTTTAGCTCTCTGCCACAACATGTGATGTCCTCTCAGCACCATTGCACGCACATGTGGAATGATATCCTAGAATAAATTTATGCGATGCTACAATTTATATTGTTTTTATTTTGATTTATTTAATTTTTGTTAGTTGTGCACTTTTTTATTATTTTGGACCGATATGTATTCTCAAATGGCCCATTTTTAGGTGCCTCAGTGAGAAATTGAGTGAATTTATCTCCATTTCCTAGCCATTGTTAGATCCAGTGACCCCTAATTGCCACTTGGTGGCCATTTTTAGGTCTAGTGGCCAAAAATTGCAGGCCATTAACGCTAGTAGCGATCGAGGTGTAAATTGAAAATATAAAAGAATTTTAGGGTTTTAACTTTTCATTATTCCAACTGTCAATTGCACTTTTTGAGCTCTGAGGTGAGAGTGACTGATTGTGACATAGGATGCTATCAAAACTAGACTCCATGGTTGAGTGGGGGGAGGATTCGATGAGTAGAGGAGCCGATGACTCATGGTGTTAGTATCTCACTATTAAAAATAAGCACACTCACACAAAATACTGAAAAATAACCCAAATACATCAAATAACTCAATAACACTATGCATAAATTAAATGCAAAAATGGAACAATCTCACAATAACATAGAATCATAGGCCTCTTCGAGGGGGAAACCTCCTTCAATATTTCATTAGCTTGCAAAAGGATGAATATATACATGTCTTAATATATTTTAAAGAAAAACTTCATGCAACCCTACATAAAGGCTCATGAGTTGTCTTACATGCAAAATGCCACTCAAGCTAGAATCTCCTACCTACTATCATTTACAATCTTGATAAAAATAGTTACATGAGATGGCTCCACTTGGCTAGATACCATAATTACCACATACATTACAAAGTATTACAAAATAATATCATAATGGGGTCCCCATGTTGTAAGTGGGTCATTAAATAAGTAAATGAGAATTACAAAATGGCATTAGGATAGGATCCTAACATGTCCTTCCCCTTTGAAAAGCTTTGTCCTCAAAGCTAAAAATGAGGGAATTGGTGTTGGAGCTGATGGAGAGACTCCCATGTAGCATATTTTGGCTAGAGCCTACACCACTGAACAAGAACTTCTATGATGGTACGGTTGCGGAGAGTGTGGGTTAGATGATCCAATAATTGTTCAAGTTTGAGTAATATGGACCCTTCTTCATCCAATTATGGTAATTTTGATTGAACTTGTACCTGTGTGCCCACAATTTTTTTGAGATAGGAAACATGGAAAACATGATGGAGCTTGGAGGTGGGTGGAAGAGCCAATTTGTAAGTAGTGGAACCAATCCGTTGAAGAACTTGGTAGGGTCCATAGTATTTTGCAGCAAGTTTTTGGCATCGATGGAGTTGTAGAGATGATTATTTGTATGATTGCAAGCGAAGGAAGACCATATCACCCACATAAAATCTATGCTTAGAATGATGTTGGTCATCCTATTGTCGCATCCAATTCTAGGCCATGTCCAAATTCTGCTTTATATGGCAGAGAACATCGATATGTTGGGTGAGAGTAGTTTTGACTACCTAGACCTTGGAGCTTCCTGGGATGTAAGAAGAAGGCATGAGTGGAGGGTGACCATAAATGGCCTCAAAAGGGGTGAGTTTGGTTATTGTATGATAGGAAGTGTTGTACCACCATTCGGCCAAAGGAAGCCACTTCACCCATTGAGTAGGATGATTTTATGCAAAGAAATGAAGATAGGTCTCCAAACTTTTGTTGACAATCTCAGTTTGACCATCCATTTGTGGATGGTAGGTTGAACTCATTTTGAGTTGAGTTCCTTGCAACTTAAAAAATTATTGCCATAAATGACTAGTGAAGGTTGGATCTCGATCGGACACAATGGAGGTGGGCATACCATGAAGGCAAAAAATAGAATCAAGAAATATTTGGGCAATGGTGGAGGTTGTGTAAGGATGGCCAAGGGAAAAAAAATAAGCATACTTTGAAAGGTGATACACTACCATGATAATAATAGGATTACCACCATATTTAGGTAACCCTTCTATAAAATCCATGGAAATATTAGTCCAAACCTGATTTGGAATGAGTAAGGGTTGAAGAGTACCCAGAGAACATAGTGTTTCACCTTTCATCCATTAGCAGGTATCACAAGTTGCTACAAAATCATGGATGTCCTATTTCATACCTTTCTAGAAGAATGTGTGCTTGAGGTGTTCATATGTTTTAAGAAATCATTGAATGGCCTACAGAGGGAGTAGTATGTAGTTCCTTCATGAAAATCTCATCAAGTGGGGACGTGCGAGGAAGAACAAGGCGTTGGTGATAATGTAGGTCATGGTCATCCCAATTGTAGTCTGGGAATGAAGTAGGATCATCATGGAGCGAGGCCACCAAATCTTTCAAGTCTACATCCTAAAGTACCTCCTGTTGTAAGGAATCTATCCATTGAGGAACCGATGAGGAAATGGCACATAACATACTGAGGGTCTCAAATTAGCAAGAGAAAGCATCAACCACAAGATTCTCTTTACCCTTCTTATAGGTGATATCGTAATCATATCCCATGAGTTTAGAAATCTATTTTTGTTGTTCGAGGGTAGCAACCTGTTGTTCCAATAAGTATTTGAGACTTTGATGGTCTATTTTAATGGATAAATAGCACCCAATGAGATATGGTGACCAAATGGTTATGACATGTAATATTGCCAATATCTCCTTGGCATATGTATATTTTCCCAAGTTACGATTAGAGAGTGCCTTACTAGTGAAAGCCAAGGGTCTCCCTTCCTGCATCAACACTACCCCGATGCCATGACTAGAAGCATCACTTTAAATGACGAAAGGCTTGGAAAAATATGGCATGGCTAAAACTGGTGTTGTGGTCATAACATGCTTCAATTCGAGGAAGGCTTGGTCAATGGGCCTTGTCCAAGTAAAAGAGTCCTTTAACATGGATGTGAGGGGGCTGCTATTTTACCATAATTATAAATAAATTTGTGGTAGTAACTTATAAGCCCTAAGAATCCCTGAAGTCCCTTGAGAGTGTGAGGTTTTGGCAAGTATTGAACTGCTTGAATATTCTTAGGGTTGACCTTGATGCCATATTTGGAGATAATGTGTCCTAGATACTCCACTTCAGTCAGAACAAAGGAACACTTGGACCGCTTAGCAAAAATTTGATATTGTGCCAACAATTATAATGTCTAATCCACATGGATAAGGTGTTCCTCCCATGAGTGGCTATAAACAAAGATATCATCAAAGAAAACCAGGATGAACTTCCATAGGATAGGGTGAAATATGTTGTTCATTAGGCTCTAAAATGTGGAAGGAGTATTTTTTAGACTAAATGGCATTACCAAGAACTCATAGTGACCTTCATGGGTATGAAATTAGTTTTGGGAATATCCTCATCCTTGAGCCTGATTTTATGGTAGCCAGAATGAAGGTCTAACTTGGAGAAGTACATAGCTCCATGTAATTAATCTAGCAATTCATACACTATCAGAATGGGGAATTTATCCTTGATGGTCATTTTTTTGAGCTCATAGTAGTCTATACACAATCACCACGAGCCATATTTCTTGCAAACTAGTAAAACTGGAGAAGAGTAAAGGTTGGTACTAGGTCGAATGACACCAAATTTAAGCAATTCTTGTACCATCTACTCGATTTCAAACTTGAGAGCATGAGGATACCGATATAGTCTGATGTTGGGTGGTGCATTACCTGGTAGTAATGGAATAGCATGGTCATGTGAGTGACGAGATGACAGGGTAGTTGGTTCTAAAAAAATGCCATCGTGCTTGGTCAAAACAAGTTGCAAATATATTGGAATTTGATCCACTATGGAAGTGCTTGGTTGAATTGAAAATATTTGTGCAATGACCCCGCGGGATGACTTTTTCAAAAATTTCTCCATACTATTGGAATTGATAATTTGGAAAGGGCCTATTTTGGCACCATGGAGGGTGTGTGTTTGTCCATGTTGTGAAAACTGCATCCATAGTTCTACAAAGTTCCAAGAGATAGTTCCCAAGGTGCTCAACCATTGGGATCCCAACACAATGTCACATCCTCCCAATTGGAGGGAAAACATGTCTTGCTTGAGTTCATAATCCCCCATATTTATTTTAACATTGTGACATTTACCTTTACAAGGTAAAATGCCTCCATTTTCCACCATGACTTCAAATGAATTGCATGTGTATATAGCAATTGTTCTGCTTAGCAACTTGAGGATCAATAAAGTTGTGTGTACTACATGAATCAATAAGAATAGTAAGGTGTTGGCCTTTGAAAAACCCATAAATTTCATGGTTTGTGGAGTGGTAACCTCGACAAGAGCATGGACAAAAAATTTTGCTTGAGGTTCTTGGGTTTCCTCTTCCTGTTGAGTTAGTGCTTCAACTATGTCATTCTCCTCATCACTATGGTCACTGCTATCGAGTTCCTCTGCATCTATTAAGAACAATCTCTTATTTGCACATCTATGCCCCTTCACAAATTTTTCATCATAATTATAACATAACCCTTGGGTGCAATGCATATCCATTTCATCTATATTCAGTTTCTTAGGAGTAGAAGGTTTATTATGAGTATTATTTTGGAACCGAGGAGGAAAGGGAGGTCGAGCTTGAGAAAATCATGGTGTCCACCGTTGAGTTGAGAGTTTAGATTCAGCCAATCGGGATAAAATGATAGCCTCCATCATGTTTTGTGGTATAAACATATTAACTTTAGCCTGAAGATCATATTTCAACCAACTAACGAAATAACTCATAAAAATCCCTTATTCAATCCCCTTGTTTTATTGGCCAATTTCTCAAATTATGTCTGGTAATCACGAATTATGGTAGTTTGTTTCAGTTTTGTCAATGCTCTTGTAAAGTCTTCATAGTCACTAGGGCCAAATCGGGTGAGTAGTTGGGACTCAAAGTCCTCCCAAGATAGATCAAGAGTACTAGCTTGTAGCCATTGGAACCAATGTAAGGCTTCAAATTCTAAGTTGAAGGAAGCCATTTGAACTCGATGATATATAGGGACATTGTGGAGTCTAAAGAATTGATCAACCTGACATAACCACCCATCGAAATCCTTTCCACTAAACTTTAGGAAATCAAATTTAGGCATTTTGATGGTTGGATCATGGTCATAGTGAGTGTCTTCGATTCCCCTTCTTCAGTATTTTGTTTCCCTTCTTTAAACTCATTCAGAGTTTTCAGCTTGGTGTTCAGATGTGAGAGTAACCTGCAATTGTGTCTCCACCTCTATAATTTGTTTTTCTAAGTAGATTATAGTGGTATCCTGATCCGTTCGGAGCTCTCGAATATCTTCTCTTATAGTGTGGTTTGTAGTTGTCAAGTAATCAAGGGCTTTTTGCATATCGGCTAATATAGTGGCAAGTTCTAATTCCTTTTTTCCACTAGTGTCGCTCACCATTATGGGCCCTCTTTTACTCAATTACTAAAAATAGATGTGGGGTTTTAAGAGTTACTATTTTTAGTAAGGGTCCAAAATTTAATTTGGAAAATAGATTGCAACACTGATTTTAATATAGGGTCCACTTCGATGGCTGCTTGATCTGAGTGCTCAATGAGGAGATATACTAAATTTCTTGACTTTTTGTGATCTCCTAGTTGGTTGTAAGTCAATTTCAAGGTAATTTCTTCCACTTGGACTTAAAATTTCACAAGTGATTCCTTGAGGGTCTTTGGTTGAGAATAACAAGTAGCTTCTATTCCAAAAAAATTGGAGCAATTTGATTGATCATTGAAAAGTTATGGCCTTAACAAGAAAAATAAAAAATTACCATTTTTGGAAAATCGGTGCAAAATTTGATTAGGGGTTGCCAAGGAAAATTTTGTCTATAATAGAGTGTAGAATTATTTGCTAAATTTTTGAGTCAATCTGAGCTCTGTGTGAAGAGATATCCCTATTTTAATAAAATTTCAATATTTTTTTTAGGTTTTTGATTTGAAGTTATGGTTCAAAAGTTGGGATTCGGGATCAACTCTCTTTGACCTGTAGTTTACCCCCTGACCACCCTGTCACTATCCTGTCTCTCCCTCTATCACTTGTACTATGGTTACTAACACGATTTCTATTATTGACCCTGGGGATTCTTTGACACTAACAATACTATTTCTAAAACTAGAGGTCTGTAATTCTAGACTATTATAGAGGGTTGTTATTGTTGACCTGACTATCACTGTTACTAACCAGACTATTTCTATCATTGTCCTGATTATTCTGTCTCTGACCATAGGTTGTTGTAGATACTTGCAAAATCTGTCCTAACTATTGGTGCATGCAAGTTTGTTTTTTGTGATAAGGAATGCCTTCTCCGTATGCTCACTTTTGGGGTTGTGAATGCAGGATAACAGAACAAATATGGTGTTGATTTGTAGGTGGAAGTTATATTTTGTAGAACCAAGGTATGCTAAGTAAAGGAGTATGTAATACCCATAGGCTCTCTATTATACCACAGTGATGAACAATAGTTCTTGAACCAATATTTTAGGCCACTACCCAAGGAGGATTCCATACATACCCTTGAGCACACTATCTGCCTCTCTGATAGTACAGGAGGGTGATCATCCGGGATGCTATATCCCATGGACTATGGATAATACAAGGCCAAAAATCTTCCTAATGGATAAAATTTTGTTTAAACCTAGATTGTCTCCTGATACACCCAAAGATGCGTGGGAGCTCAAGTCTGTGCATGAGTGTTGTCTAAGGTCTGGGTATTGGAGCCTTATCGCCCCTCAATGACGATAGCTCCTTCGCAATATTTTAAAACCCCCGACATAGGGTTTCTAACCTACATAACTACTAAAAAAGAGACTATTTTTTTGTGTTTTTTGGTTTTTTAGCTGAAAAAAACAAATTGTATTTTTTTGGATTTTATTTTAATAAAGGAAAAAATAGAAATGAAAAACACACAAAAAATTATACCTAACAGGTGGAATGGATGGCAAAAATTATCTTAGTTGCAATAGAACTTGGTCCTAGAAAGCACTCTGATACCACTTGTTAGGATCTCACTATTAAAAATAAGCACACTCACACAAAATACTGAAAAATAACCCAAATACATCAAATAACTCAATAGCACTATGCAAAAATTAAATGCAAAAATGGAACAATCTCACAATAACATAGAATTGTAGGCCTCTTCGAGGGGGCAACCTCCTTCAATATTTCATTACCTTGCAAAAGGATGAATTCATACATGGCTTCATATATTTTAAAGAAAAACTTCATGCAACCCTACCTAAAGGCTCAAGAGTTGACTTACATGTAAAATGCCACTTGAGCTAGAATCTCCTACCTACCATCGGTTACAATCTTGATAAAAATGGTTACATGAGATGGTGCCACTTGGCTAGGTACCATACTTGCCACATACATTACAAAGTATTACAAAATAATATCATAATGGGATCCCCCACGTTGGAAGTGGGTCATTACATAAGTAAATGAGAATTACAAAGTGGCATTAGGATAGGATCCTAACACATGGGTATCTCTTAAACCCTAGCTCTCTTATTTATTTTATTTGGTAAAATGAACCTCACTATGTAACTGGTAAATGAACCACACTAAACTTGTCGACAACGAACCGAAATCGTAGATAGGATTTGGTTTAGGTTAATTTTAGTGGGTCTAGGCTATTTTTATGATTTTTCAAATTTTTTGGTTATTTTGGATGAGGGTGGACACTGTTGGTGTGTCGCCTCATGGCCACTAACACTCAAAGCGGCCCCTAAATGGCCAAAGAGGAGTCATTGTCACCGTTAGTGACCAGTCCAAATTCCAATGATTAATTTTTTGATCGTTGGTGGCTAGTCACTGTCGGCTTCAACGACCACTGTGTGGTTGCACCTAGTGTGAGCAGCTACGCAACCTTAGAATTATTCTTGAAATTTTTGAATTTTTGAAGGTTTTAATTGATTTTTTTGCAATTTTGAAGTGTAGAATTTGATCTTTTTGAATGTTTAGGTGCATTTAGTCATTATTTTCATAGCCTTAGGCTTATCCTAGATTAATTCTTCACTTTTTTTGTTTTATTCATCCTTTTAGCTTGTAAGTGCATTTTATTTAGGCATTTATTTTATACTCTTAGATTTTTTCTGCATGGGCTCAGGACCCTAAATTACTCGTGGACCTTTTTCTCAACATGGATGACATGGATTTGAACTGGCTTGATGCTCATGGGCTCCAATACATTACTAGGCTTCCAAAAATCATGTTGGATCAGGCCTACCTTACTACCTTAGCACATAGGTGGGATTCTAGGACTAACACCTTTCATCTCCCTATGGGCGAGATGACCATTACACCGGAGGATGTCTACAGGATATTTTGAATCCCTTTTGATGGAGTCCCCATTATTTCTTCCCCTACTGATGCCAGAGAGGTAGTCTTCTCTAGGGTCTTTGGGGCACATGCAACTACTACATTCTATGATACCTAGTCTGGTGGGATTTCCATGGCTTGGTGGTACTAGGAGGATGTCTTTTCTTGGAGACATGTCATTCTGCTGATGATCATTTGTAATATTATGTTGCTTGAGTGCTCTAGAGTGAGGTTCTTGTGGAACCTCTTGGCGATGATTTAGGACTTGATTAATAGTGTAGAGCCTATAATTATGGCTTAGGGGAGTACACTATTTGCTTAGTGCTATGATGAGCTCTATAGGATCTAGTGGAGGGAATGAGCTAGAACTACTTGTAGCCTACTTCTACAGATCTAGGGCTAGGAGCATATCAGGGTGGATCACCCAAGAGGATTACCTATTGATATTACTATCATAGCTGATGTTGCTCAGTGCTACAGATCTAAGTGGTCCCGAGAGTGCATGGAGTTCAAGAGTCGGTGATATGCAAGAGAGCTCTCCCACTACACTAAATATTTGACTGGCCTACAGGCCAAGGACATCATTTGGAGGCCCTATCATGATTACCCTACCTGGGTAGAGGTAGATAGGTTTACATCTAGGACTAGGCATGACCAATGGGTTATCAACCACAAGGAAATCATTAGGGAGTTCTTCCACTACTCTAGGGTGCTTCGACAGTTCGGTCTGCAACAAGACATACCTCTTCAACTAGTTTTATACAAGCAAATTTATACAAAGGGATATTCCACTACCTCGAGTCATAGCAATCATAGAGGATGATGATCCTCCAGTAGTGGATGTTGGTATTGTATATGGTGGGGTCATATATACCTACACTCAATGGTGGGTCACATGTCTATGGTAGGGTAGTGATAGCTTAGACCATAACTGAGATGAGGTAGTTGTAGAGGAAAATCCTGATGGGCATCGAGTGCAAGCCTAGACAAAGGATTAGGGGTAGATAGAGCAGCAAGAGGTAGAGGAGAAGGTTGCTCTTGAGGAGGAGGAGGAGTTAAATCTAGAGGAGTAGGAGTCCCCTCTCTGATATCAACTACATCACATAGAGACTAAGCTTCAATTAGCTCACACCCAGATTCTATATAGGGACTCTACCAATGCTGGGCTTCAGTCACATGTTCAGAGCTTTGACAAGGAGAGTATCTCTCTAGAGATATGTAGACTCTACATAGCTTAGGATAGAGGAGCTTACTTCTAAGAGGGATGTTTCCTAGGGATAACTTGTGTCAGCTATGCTAGCACCTCAGGGACCTGGTGGGCTAGTTGCATATGTAGAGATCAGACGTCTGCATGGACTCCTATCAAAGGACTTGGAGTAGCACAACCTAGACAATGCTTACATCCTTGCACTAGAGCATGAGGTCACACTTTAGGGAGGTCATATACCAGATAAGCCTATGGCAGAAGGGTCACACAGGAGTGGGCGCAACACATCAGGGTAGTCATCAATATGGTCAAGCCATAGGACTAGGAATCAAATAGAGTAGACCTCAGGGACTACCTCCCACCATACTCATAGGGATAGAGCTAAGGGTAGAGGTGAGGCTAGGGGTGTAGGTCCAACTTGATGGCTTTGATTGTACTAGATTTATTTTTGAGTGTAAGGCTAGATGACCTATATAGTTTTAACATGTGAGCATTTTTGTACCCTTATGTACTTATTTGACACACACATATATATATATATATATCTACACTTTGAGACTCATTATGTGTATTTATATGTTTTTTCTTTTATGTTTATGTGATGCAGTATTATGATTTTATGTTATATGATGTGATGTATTGATTTAAATTCTCTAGCTATGTGATGGATGGTTGCTTAGATGGTATGATCTAGATATATAGATGCATTATGGTGATGTATGCATATATGGATGCAACGCTTATTGTTAAATGCATGTTTAATTTGATCTAATTGCATGCATTTGACTTATGTTGTTATGATATGGTGAATGTAATATGTGTAATGTACTTATGTAAATGAACATGTATGTTTTAATCACTTAAAACATAAGGTATGATGTGATATGAGTTTTGATAATCTAATGGACAACACCACAGAATGTATAAAAATCATGAATAAATAATAACTCTTATAATAATAATTAATCATTTAAACATCCAAGTGTGAGATGATATGATGTGTATGTATGTACTTTCTTTATAAGCTTATGTAAGTTAAAATATATATCAAAAATAGTCAGTGGTCATCTAAATGTCATTTCTGACATTCATCCAATATCTATCCTATTTCATGCACATCGTTTAATGAACAAAACCTCATAAAGAAAGGTGATGATGCAATCGATGATATGATTTGTTGCTTTTAGAGGATTTTTGAGGTTTTCCATGAGACTCAAACACCCTAGTTACTCCATCAAAAGTTGTATATTGACCATACAGAACTCCTGAAATATAAAGTTCTTGTTATGAAGACCTAGATACTCATTATCCCTATGTGTGCAAATAAATATATTAGATAAAACATAAGCATACCCTAGTGCCATACGAGATTCATGCAACCCATTGCTATATTGGGGATCCTCAAATGTTCATCTTGATCCTAAGTTGGACTCAGTTGGATTAGACCACTAAGCGATACATGATATTTAAAGCTAGCCAATCTACATGCGAACATTGGTCTGTACAAAAGTAGGATGCTAATGTGATAGATATATCATCTTGCGTAAGGATACTGTAATTTCTAGGAAGGCTTGATGCCACCAAACTTGTAATGAGGATCACCTTATGGTTCGTCAAATGCTAAGAACTCCAGGGATTCAAGTTCAACACTCCCTTCTTTTCTTCATATTTATTTGGGATACTTGCTCATACTTAGTGATGAAAATCACTATTTATTTTGAATTTTTGTTTTTATTTGAGTAAGGGATTTATGTAGTGATGATAATCACTATTTATTTATTTTTTGAATTTTGCTTTGTTCAAGATTTTTGCTTGATTGATTGAATCAAGGGATTTCTTAAGGTAGGGGGGAACTTTTCCTTTTGTCAATTCTCGGTATTTCTAAGCCGGCCACATAGGGGGATGAGCAAGATAAAATTTTCACTTAAGGATACCTAGTACCACTTCACAACGTTCATATTTCCCTTGTTTCAACTAGGGTTTTAATATTTTGATTAGTGATAGGATTTTGAAATATACTAGGTGGTATCAAAACCAAACCTCATCTATTAAAAGCAAATATAAATTACTACAAAGTTTGATAAAACCACTAGGTATGGCTGAGTGACTAGAAAACCCTAGTATATTCCTTATAGCAACAGGATAGGTTGTGTTGAAAAACATAGTTACACACATGGGTTATGGATGATGATGATGGATTTTGATGATGCATGATTGAGGTAAAAACATGGTGTCATTTGTAATATTAGGAACACAACCTACCTACTATAAATACAATGGATGCAAATGCCTATATGCAATGCAACTACATGAATGCAAATATGAAATGTAAATGTTTTTTGTATTTTTTATGCTTTCAATTGTTTTTGAGTTTTGATTATTCTGAATGTTTTTGAACTTTCTGATTTTAAACTGTTTTTGTGTTTTTATGTTTTTCTTTTGACCAAAGGGCTTATGGTGCCTTTGGGGCTTTCTATGTGTGACCAAAGGGCTTTAATATGCCTTTGGGTATTTTTTGTGAGGTGACCAAAGGTGCTATGCTACCCTTGGAGTCTTTTGTGATTTGACAAAAGGGCTTTAAGATGCCTTTGGAGCCTTTTTGTGATTTGACCAAAGGGCTTTATGATGCCTTTGGGGTTTTTTGTGATTTGACCAAAGGGCTTTAAGATGCCTTTGGGGCATTTTGTGATTTGACCAAAGGGCTTTAAGATGCCTTTGGAGCCTTTTGTGATTTGACCAAAGGTGCTATGCTACCCCTGGAGCCTTTTGTGATTTGACCAAAGGGCTTTAAGATGCCTTTGGAGTCTTTTGTGATTTGACCAAAGGGCTTTAATATGCCTTTGGGGATTTTTGTGAGGTGACCAAAGGTGTTATGCTACCCTTGGAGCCTTTTGTGATTTGACCAAAGGGATTTAAGATGCCTTTGGAGCTTTTTGTGATTTGACCAAAGGGCTTTAAGATGCCTTTGGAGCTTTTTGTGATTTGATCAAAGGGCTTTAAGATGCCTTTGGGGCCTTTTGTGTTTTGACCAAAGGACTTTAAGATGCCTTTGGGGCATTTTGTAATGTGACCAAAGGGCTTTAAGATACCTTTGGGGCCTTTTTGTTTTTATGATTTTCTATTGTTTTTGTGATTTTGAAAATTATGAATGTTTTTGATATTTTGTTGGTTTATTTGAATGTTTTTGGTGTTTTGTTGTGCTTATGTGTGAAACATCCTTAGATGAATAATTTTGAGAGGCTATGGCTCCTCAAATTCTTCTAGAGATGTTAGGAAATATACCCCAGGTCCAATATTCTTAGAGATGATTTTGGGACCTATCCAATTGGCCGCAATTTTATCTCGTAGGTGCGGGGGTAGATTTGAGTTCTATTGGTTTTTTTAAAGAACAGATCCCCAACCTTAAAGTCTCTTAGGTGGACTTTATTGTTATAATATCATGTTAGATGATCCTGGTAGACTCAAAGATGCTCAAGAGCATTGACACGATGTTCATCCAAAAGGGTCAACTGATCCATGAAAGCTTACCGCATAGTGTCATCATTGATGAACTCTTTCAATGCGATGTGCAATATTGGGATTTCCAATTCTAAGGGTATAATGGCCTCAGTGCCATACACAAGTGAAAATGGTGTTGCCCTAGTGGGCATCCGTACACTAGTCCTGTAAGCCCATAATGCAAGGGGTAATTATAGATGCCAATTCTTATGATTCTCTTTCATCATCTACTTTAATATGGTTGTTATTGTCTTGTTAGAGGCTTCTACTTATCCATTTTCTTGGAGATAGTATGGTGTCATAAAAATATGTTGAATGTTGTATTTTGTCATTAAAGCTTGCACATTTTTGTTTTTGAATGACGAACCATTATCCGAGATTATCTTGAATGGGACCCCAAAATGATAGATGATATTGTGAAGTATGAACTCCGCAATTTATGGTCAAATTTTTGAGGTTAAGGGGACCACTTCCACCCATTTGGTGAATTACTCAGTGGTCGTTAAGATAAACGTGTGTCAGCCCAAAGACAAGGGAGAAATATTTCCAATCAGATCGAAACCCCATTGAGAAAATGGCCAAGCTACCTAAATGGGTTATAAGGCCTGAGATGGTTGGTGCATCATATTTGCATGATGTTGACATTTAACGCATTTCCTAACATACTTGCAACAATCCTTCTCCATGGTGGGCCAATAATAGCCCATTCAAAGGATGCACTTGATAATGGCTATGCCTCTGAAGTGGACACCGCATGTACCATCGTGAACTTACAAAATCACCCAAGCTAATTCTTGGGGATCTAAGAAATTAAGGAGGACTCCATCGTAGCTTTGGTGGTTGCTTGATCTGAGCACTCAATGAGGAGATATACTGAATTTCTTGACTTTTTGTGATCTCTTGGTTGGTTGCAAGTCGATGTCAAGGTAATTTCTTCCACTTTGACTTAAAATTTCACCAGTGAGTCCTTGAGGGTCTTTGGTGTAGAATAACAAGTAGCTTCTATTCCCAAAAATTTGGATCAATTTGATTGACCATTGAAAAGTTATGGCCTTAGCAAGAAAAATAAAAAAATTACCATTTTTGGAAAATCGGTGCAAAATTTGACTAGGGGTTGCCAAGGACAATTTTGTTTGGAATAGAGTGTAGAATTATCTGCTAAATGTTTTAGTCAATATGAGCTCTGTGTGAAGAGATATTCCTATTTTAATAAAATTTCAATTTTTTTTAGGTTTCTAATTTGGAGTTACGATTCAAAAGTTGGGGTCTAGGATCAACTATCTCTGACCTGTAGTCTACCCCTTGACCACCCTATCACTATCATATCTCTTCCTCTATCATTTGTACTGTGGTTACTAACATGGTTCCTGTTACTAACCTTGGGGATTCTTTGACACTAACTATACTATTTCTTGAAATTGGAGGTTTGTAATTTTGGACTATTACAGAGGGTTGTTATTGTCGACCTGACTATCACTATTACTGACTAGACTATTTATGTCACTATCCTGACTATTCTGTCTCTAACCATGGGCTATTGTAGACACTTGCAAAATCTATCCTGACTATTGGTGCATGCAAGTTTGTTTTCTATGATAAGGAATGCCTTCTCCATATGCTCACTTTTGGGGTTGTGAATGCAGGATAACAAAATAGAGATGGTTTTGATTTGCAAGTGGAAGTTATATTTTGTAAAACCTAGTAAGGAAGTATGTAATACCCATAGACCCTCTGTTATACCGCATTGATGAACAATAGTGCTCGAACAAATATTTTAAGCCACTACCCAAGGAGGATTCCACACATACCCTTGAGCACACTATCTACCTCTCTGATAGTATAGGAGGGTGATCATCCGGGATGATGTGTCTCATGGACTATGGATAATACAAGGTCGAAAAGCTTCCTAATGGATAAAATTTTGTTTAAATCTATATTGTCTCCCAATACACCCGAAGATGTGTGGGAGCTCAAGTCTGTGCGTGATTTTTATCTAAGGCCTGAGTATTGGAGCTTGATTGCCCCTCACTTCACTAGATGCTTTATGGGCTATCTAGATTAGCCAATAATGATAACTCCTTCATGATATTTTAAAACCCCCAAAACAAGGTTTCTAACCTACACAACTACTAAAAAAGAGATTGTATTTTTTTGTGTTTTTTGGTTTTTTGGCCAAAAAAATAGACTGTATTTTTTTGGATTTTTTTTAATAAAGGAAAAAATAGAAACAAAAAACACATGGAAAATTATACCTAACAAGTGGAATGGATGGCAATAATTGTCTCATTTGCAATAGAACTCAGCCTTGGAAAGAGCTCTAATACCACTTGTTACAATATCACTATTAAAAATAAGCACACTCACACAAAATACTGAAAAATAACCCAAATACATCAAATAACTCAATAACACTATGCATAAATTAAATGTAGAAATGGAACAATCTCACAATAACACAAAATCATAGGCCTATTCGAGGGGGTAACCTCCAATATTTCATTAGCTTACAAAGTATTAATTTGTACATGGCTTCATATCTTTTAAATAAAAAATTCATGCAACCCTACCTAAAGGCTCAAGAGTTGGCTTACATGCAAAATGCCACTCGAGCTAGAATCTCCTACCTACCATCGGTTACAATCTTGATAAAAATAGTTACATGAGATGGCGTCACTTGGCTAGGTACCATACTTGCCACATACATTACAAAGTATTACAAAATAATATCATAATGGGATCCCCCATGTTGGAAGTGGGTCATTACATAAGTAAATGAGAATTACAAAGTGGCATTAGGATAGGATCCTAACACATGGGTATCTCTTAAACCCTAGCTTTCTTATTTGTTTTATTTGGTAAAATAAACCTCGCTAAGTAAATGGTAAATGAAACACACTAAACTCGTTGGCAACGAACCGAAATTGTAGATAGGCTTAGGTTTAGGTTAATTTTAGTGGGTCTAGGCTAGTTTTATGATTTTTCAAAATTTTGGCTATTTTTGACGAGGGTGGACATTTTTGGCGTGCCGCCTCATGGCCATTGACACTCAGAGTGACCCCTAAATGGCCAAAGAGGGGTTGTTTTCACCGTTAGCGACTAGCCCAAATTCCAACGATCAATTTTTTGACCATTGATGGATGGCTGCTATCGGCTTCAATGGCCATTGTGTGGCCACTCATAGCGTGAGTGGCTATGCGACCTTAGGATTATTTTTGATTTTTTTGAATTTTTAAAGGTTTTAATTAATTTTTTTGTAATTTTGAAGTGTAGAATTTGATATTTTTGAATGTTTAGGTGCATTTAGTCATTTTTTTTATAGCCTTAGGCTTATCTTAGATTAATTTTGTATCATTTTTATTTTATTCATCCTTTTAGCTTGTAAGTGCATTCAATTTAGGCATTTATTTTGAACTCTTAGATTTTGTCTGTGTAGGATCAGGACCCTAAATTTTTTATGGACCTTTTGCCTAACATGCATGACATGGAATAGGACTGGCTTGATGCTCGTGGGCTCCAATAAGTTACTAGGTTTCTGATGATCATGTTGGATCAGGACTACCTTACTGCCTTAGCACATAGATAGGATTATAGGACTAACATATTTCATCTCCTTATGGGCGAGATGTCCATTACACCAGAGGATGTCTGCAAGATCTTTTGAATCCCTTTTTATGGAGTCCCCAATGTTTCTTTCCCTACTGATGCCAGAGAGGTAGTATTCTCTAGGGTCTTTGGGGTACATGCAGCTGCTACATTCTATGATACTCAGTTTGGTGGGATTTCTATGGCTCGATGGTACAATGAGGATGTCTTTTCTTGGAGACATGTCATTCTAGTAATGATCATCTATAATATTATTTTACCCGACTTCTCTAGAGAAAGGTTCTCGTGGAACCTCTTGGTGATGGTTTAGGGCTTGATTGATAGTCTAGATCCTATCATTATGTCTTGGCAAGTGCACTATTGGATTAGTGCTATGATGAGCTCTATAGGATCCACTGGAGGGAATGATCTATAATTTCTTGTAGCCTACTTCTACATATTTAGGGATGGGAGCATATCAGGGTGGATCACCCAAGAGGATTACCTTTTGAGATTGCTATTGTAGCTGATGTTTCTTAGTTGTACGGGTCTAGGTGGCCCTAAGAGTGCAAGGAGCACAATATTCGGTGCTACGCAGGAGATCTCTCCCACTACATAGCATCTCTAACTAGCCTACAAGCCAAGGATATTATCTGGAGGCTCTATCATGATTACCCTACTTGGGTAGAGGTAGACAGGTTTACATTTAGGACTAGGTGTGACTGATGGGTTATCGATCACAACGATGGCATTAGGGAGTTCTTCTACTACTCTATGGTGCTCTGATAGTTTGGTCATTAGCAATATGTACCTCTTTAGCTAGTTTTATACAATAATATTGTTGTAGAGAGGGATATTCCACTACCCCGAGTCATAGCAATCATAGAGGATGATGATCCTCGAGTAGTGGATGTTGGTATTGCAAATAGTGGGATCATAGAGGCCTACACTCAATGGTGGGTCACACGTCTATGGTATGGCAACTACAGCTTAGACCAATATTGAGATGAGGTAGCTAAATGGGAGGATCATATTGGGTGTTGAGTGTAGGCCCAAAAAGAGGACTGGGGCATGAAGAGTAGTAGATGGTAAAGGAGAAGGTTACTCCTAAGGAGGAGGAGGATTTAGCTCCAAAGGAGTAGGATTTACCTCTCTAGGATTAGCTCCATCGCATAGAGGCTAAGATTTAGTCAACTCAAATCCAAATTATATAGAGGAACTTGTTGGGCACTAAATTGCACCAAGTTTTACTTGATACTGCGGTTGTCCATCTTCCTACTTTCTATTTAGGTTTGCACCCGATAGTTGTAGCTCAACACTCAACATTGGAAGGACCAAAACTAGGGTTTCTGATCCAACCTCCAAAGTAGGCTAGTTCCCTGTCAACTTAGCATATTGTTGATACAATTATGCTCAATTAGGGCTTGGAGTTTAGGGTAAGAGAAGGTTAGGGTTAGAGAGATGTAGATATCAATGGACGGATAGGTTAACAACATTGCATCACCATAAAAAGCTCCCAAAAAACCATATTAAAGACATACATTAAGATCAACCCTTATCTCAAGATAGCTTATTTCAGATATTAAAGCATAACAGAGAAATGTTATAGCAAGCAATTTCAATATCCAAGAAATGATAATCCAAATAGCAGAATTCACCAAAACTAGATTTTATAGAAATGTACTTACTAATAACATAGAACAAACTTCAAAGTAGATTTTAATTACTCATAACAGCTAGTAATCCAAGATAGGCACAAACTAACCATCTAAGTATTCAAATAAATGCAACTATGAAATCCAAACCTCTGACATCAAGCATGGAAATGCAGCCTTGAGGTGAAGATCAATGTATTGCTCCTTTCATTCAGCTCTTCAAAAATATTTACAATGGTACAGGCAAACACGCTAGATCCGACCCTTAAAAATGAGGGTTTGACCTCTACTTATAGTTTTTCATATTACAAATCAAGAAAAAATACATCAAATATTGTTACAACAGCTCAACAAAGAACTTAGTTGGCATTAGCTCATTGGTCAAACCTCTAGGAAATCCACTGAAAGGGAAACTACCATGGTAGCACGGGTTCTCTGCAACTTGCTGGTCGCTCATTAGAACTATAGTTCAAAACATTCCAGATCATGCACTTCCGTAGATCTTTCTTGGGAGTAGAGCACCAACGTCGATCTGCAACTGTCTCTGGTTTGATCTTCTTGGAAACCCTCGATGCTTCATCTTCCAACAAATCTATTATAGTTTTGGTGTAGGAACATCTTTTTAAATGGCCTAGATTTAGCAAACTAACCTCCACCATTGATCTTCTTTATCCCATGGTCCAGATTAGATCCGGTATATGCTGAGAGCCCATCCACTGGATGACATCGCTTTAATTAGCAACAGAACATCCAATCTAGATCTTGGAAATCTAGACCTTGAATCCACTCGAGAGATTTTATATTTTCTAATCCACATTAAAAAATTGATGATGTCACCTCTTCTTTATAACTTGTGTGGATTCCATTCCGGATAGAATGAGCGTCTTCCTTAGTTCGGATCCAGAGTCAAGTTCTTACCTCATCCCGCCATTCCGCCTTATCTTCATTCTAGATAGAAAAAGACTCGTTTATTCTCTAGATTGTCAATCCGCACTTTTCATATGCTTACGTCATCATATCCTTGAGACTTTTGTGGATTTGAGAATAATGCTAATCTAGGGTGGGGAGCAAAAGAGTTTCTGGAATCGGGTATATGCAAAAGGGCCATTCCACACTTTTTTCTTGCTGACGTCACCACCTTTCACAAAATTTTGTAGATTTTACAATCCTACTCCAATCTGGACCCGGAATGGAGTTCCCCAAAATCATTTTAAACAAGTAAAACTGCATGACTGTTGAGCGGATTTGTCTTATCAACCTTGTTTTGGAGCGGAATGGTAGTTTTATCACTTAGTAAAAATCACACAAAATTTTACTAAGTATGTGGCCATTTTGGGCCTACATTCTGGCACCTCCCGGGTGGATTTGCTCGCAAAGCCAATCGAATCCAGAGTCTTATCCATTGGGCCTTAAGATTCAAAACAAAACTAATTTCATAAAACCCATTTGTTCGGCAATAGACTTATGTCCATAATACCAGTACTATTACTGTTTTCCAAAACTATACACAACTCTACCTCCTTTATAAGGCTTTATTTCAAAGAATGCTTTCACACAAAAATGCTGCTCTGTAGACTTCATACCTTTATTGCTTATTTCTGACAATTGTCAGGGTAAAAAAATAAATATACAAAAAATGATGAAATATGTACAAACATAAAATGTCTTCAGCATGAGCCCCTCCTGGGCCTGTAACTACTCAATCTTATTCTTGTTCTTCTACAACCTCTTCCTCTTCATCCTCTCCAGGAGTCTGTACTTCTTGATTATCTTTTCCAACATTATCTTCGAAAACCTGAATCATTGATTCTAAATATTGAAGAGCCTGCTTCCAAGCTTGCTCAGAAGGATTTGATGTTTCTTTGAGCTACTTATAAACGTATTGTAATTCTTCCACATCCTCATAATCAGTAGAATTTCCTCTAATCACTATATCTTCCATGAGATATCTTAGTCGTGTGTAGCTCATGATTAGCTTAGCAGCTTGTTCTTGAGATAGTGGTTCTTCTAATGAACCGATTCCAGCCTCATCCTGCAAGCTATCCTTAATGCTTTGTTGGACTTCTTCCATAGATAACAAGTTGTGATATTCCTTCCAAAGTCCTTTGAAACCGACCTTAATCATTTCCTCATTTAATTCAATGATCTCTTTAATCCCCCTATCTATTCTATCAAACAACAGCCAAGCTTTCTGAGCTGCCCTATGCTTTTTTACTACTATCTTGGAGGCTACCTTGGCTATATTCCATTCCTTACTAGGAATTGGTTTAGCAGCATCACTGAGCCTACTACCAACCAATCTGTACATTCATTCTATTGGAATCACCATAGGCTGTAACTCTCTAGTGATCTGATCTAAGTCCTTCTGAATGGCAGATAGCAATTGGCTGGCATCTTTCAAGTAGTCAATGATAAGTTGAAGGCCTGAACATTTTTCTTGAATTTTAGAAAGCAATTCCTCCTTGATATTTTTCAAACCATCTTTAGAAAATCCGGTAGGCTTGGCCTTCTCAATCTAAAGTTGATGTTTTAAATTTTGAATTTCTTTGGCTTGATGCTCATTCAACTTCTTTTGTTCCTCCAGCTGGTCTTTCAACTCATTAGCTTTCTGGAACCTTTCCTACCAACTCTTAGCCTCTTTCCTCAAAACTTTCTCCACCTCTTTCTGATCATGGAGGCCCTTTTTAAGATTTTCAACTTGTTGTTTCAAATTTTCTACCTTATATTTTGCTATATCAGTCTTTACATAAAAGGTATCCAAGTGAGCCTTTGCCATCCCTAACTCATCTTCAGAAGGAAGCTTGTCGATATCTTCTATGATTTCCTCTACTTTATAATCTTGAGCAGTCATTTCATTTTTAGGTTTGCTTACCTACAGAATCAAAGATCTTGAAATCCTTTTCCTAGTGATAGGGTTAACATACATACTTTTCCTTGTCACGACCATTCTACTGGAAGGCTTGGTAAGCTTCTCTACCCAATAGTCATTTATACTCTGAGTAGTTGTTTGTTCTTTTGATACAACAATAGACCTTGAAATATCAGTAGCCAAAGGAGATAATGACATTAAAAACATAAGGGTAGACTAATTTGTTGTTGATGGGGGTGGAGATACATTGACAATAGCCTCTATTACAATGGTAGATTCTATGACCACCACTGTTGTGGACATAGGTAAATTCAGAGAAATGGGGATAGTACTGATAGTAGAAGGGATGGATGAACTTGGAACGTAGTGTCCCATGGATTATGGCAAATAAAATGGGGGCACAATGATAGTGGATACTAAAGTGGATGCCTCAAAAGTGGAAGGTGGGTTTGAGAAGGATTGTGACATAAAAAAACTGATTGGTACCTCCATAGATACTGATGGAACAAGAGAAAAACTGGGAGATGGAGGAGGTAAATTCACCACATTTTCTTGCTTAGAAAGGGAGGGAAATTCTTTTGGGGATTCATGGAGATGAGAAGGAGAAGAGGGATTAGAAACCATACCTTCACCTACAGATGTAGGGTTTTCTTGCTCAGCTCCCTTTTCAATCTGTTGTTCTTGTTCAACTAATCCTTCTGTATCAAAAATAGCTACTTCTTCCACAATTTCCTCCATACTCATCTTTTACCTTTTGGAAAACTCTCTCCCTTCTGTATCCGAGGTTCTCTTAGCCCTTTTACAAACTAATCGGAAAGCATCCATCTCATCTCTAGAATCTTCTTCTGATAATTCTCCTTGCACTCCTCCAAAAGGTAAATATTGCTCAGTAATGGATTGTGGCTTTGCTGACACCACAGGAGTAAAAGAAAGTGGCTTGATTCCAATGCTCTTACCCCTCCCTTTTTTATCAACAGCTTCATTATGAGGTTGTGCTCCTAGAGCCAAATGTTTAGGCCTATCGTTTGCTTCAATAATTGGGGCACTAATAGCCTTTCTTTAGAAAATTTTATTTTACTCATCATCCTAGCTCCTTTAGGGAATATCTCTACCTTCTCAGAGGTAGGACTGAAAGTCCTCAATGCTTTAGTATTTGTTAAAGAAGTCCTTTGATTTATAGAAGGTTGGAGATATTTAGAATCACCCTAGGGTTTTTCAACCATCAATACAATGTGCCTTACATCCTTGAGTTCCCAAGTATCAATATTTTCATCATATCTTTTTGAAAACTCTTTATCAAATTTTATTCCAAATTTAGATTCAACTTTTCCAATTTCAACTCTCATACGCCACCAATCCATGATCTTGGCATCCTCCCATGGTCCCTTGAAATCATCCTCTTCTTCTTTTTCTAAAGCTTCCTTCTTAGACGACATGTCCTTTTTCTTTGCCAACTTTGACTTGGAAGAGGGCCTATTTTTCTTTGTAGTTTTGGATTTAATTTTGTCAATCATCTCTTCAGTAATATGATGACTGGGTTGGTGGTCGGGATCAAAATATTCAATATGCTCATAAAAATCCAACCATGGAGGTAACTGATCCATCTTGGAAACATTCCACTCTAACAGGGTAGTCTCATCATTGTTTCTCCCCTATTCAAAATGAGCCCTGGGTCTTTTCTCAAATTTGTAGGCCTTATCTCCGTTCAGAGTTTTATTTTTTGTAGTGAAAATACCATCGGGATCATAACTCCACTTATGCGGGATATAAAACAGACCTAACCTATCCAGGTATTGGTCAATTTGCTGACTTTACCCCTTTTTAGTAATGGTGATATCACTCAAAGTGCGGTGGGAAAGCAAAGACTTCCTTTTTCTCCCTGAACCATATCTCGAGTCAATGTATTATGCCTGCCTCAAATATTCTAAGGCAAAGAGTCTCTCCATGAAAAAATGGGGCAAAAGAAAAGGTTTACCCATGAAACCATATAATATGATGATTGTTCCCTCAGTTAACAGATACCAGTCCCCTTCTGCATCTTTATTCCTCAAAACCTCTTTGGCCAAGGGTGGTAACCTAGGGAAATTTTTGTACATTATTTTGAGGGTCGGTCCAAGAAATTCCAAATTGAACCTATAGTAAGACTCACTACTTCTTAAATTATTTGTCCAATAGTAGATTGGCATAGGTTCTCCTTTATCGGTTTTATCTTTGACTGGGATCCATGACATTCTATCTTTCACAGCGGCATAAAACATCCATACCAAGCTTGAGCAATGCCTAAATCTAGGAGCGCCGAGCCCCTTTTCAAGCTTACTAACTTCTCATGAATCCTTTTTTGGGTGAGAAACATTGGCATCCCTTATTCCTCTTTTATTTCTTTGGCAGCTCAAAAAGTGGCATCTTCCCTTCTTATTGGCTGAACGTGTTGCCAACTCATCGCATCCCTTCGGATACTCTTCACTTCCCATGTGATTCTGTTAGAATTGAATGTGCGAGAAATATTTAGCCTCCATGTGTCAACCTAGTATTTGCTATTTGGATTTACCCTACTTCCGCTCAAGCTATCTTCAGCTTTGGGAGGTTCTCGGATTAGTACCATTCTTGTTTTTCTTTTGATGGACCTTTCTTGTGGAATCACCAATCCAGATCCGACCATGCAGTCTTGAGGGTGGAATGTCACTCTAGGGAGTTTCGAATGGTACAATGTGCAGGATGGAAGATTACCATGAATTTGACCAATACTTAGTCATTTCTTGCAAAACTTCTTCTTTCTCTCTCCTATTTTGTTTTTTAGCATTTCTACAAAAATTAACTAATTACAAAGTGCAAAACTAAAATGAAATAGAAAGTGCAAAAAGGAGAGGGAAATATTTGTACAATATATATACATATGTTATAATGAGCCTATTTCTCATATATAGTAAAGCTTAAGGTGGAAACCATTCACCGGAATTGGTTGTATGTTTCCCTCTAAGTCTTTCAACTAAAATACATTAGACTCTTTTTCTTCCATAATTTCAAAAGGACCATCCCAAAAGGAATCAAACTTTTCATGCTTACCCGGATTTGCTCTGTCCACATTCCACCTGAGAACTGAGTCTCCTACTTGGAGTTTTATGAACCTGGCCTTTTTATCGAACCATGCTTTAATGTCTGATGAATGCTTCTAAAAATGGTCATATGCTTGAGTTCTGCTCTCTTCCAGTTGTAGCAAGTGTGTCAACCTAATTTTTACTAGATCATCCTCCAATTATTCTTCTGTACTAACAAGCTTAAGTGCTAGAATCTCTAGGTGAATCGACAGTACTGCCTCTTTTCCATATACCAGTGCATAAGGAGAAGTTTTGATAGACTTTTTAATAGTAATCATGTCTGCCCATAGAGCATGGTCGAGCAATAGGTGCCAACTCCTTTTGTTACCTTCTAGAGACTTTCTCAAAATCCTTAATAGGTTCTTGTTGGTAGATTCTGCAAGTCCATTACCTTGTGGGTAATAGTTTGAAGTATTTTTAAGAGTGATGCCATACTTGCTAGCAAACTCAATGTACTTAGCTCCAATAAAAGCAGGGCCATTATCACTCACCAAAGCTTCCAGAACTCCAAATCGGGAAATTAAACTCTCCATAAAGTTGATCACAACTTCCTGGTCTACCTTCTTTGTAGGAATAGCCTCTACCCATCTGGTAAGATAATCTATAGTTGTCAAGATAAACTTGTGCTCTACTGAAGAATTAGGATTTATGACTCCTATGAAATCTAATCCCCATTGTTGAAAAGGCTCCTCAACTTGAATAGGCTTCAGGGGGGATGCAGCATTTCTAGTATTTCCAACATACCTTTGACACTTATCACAGACTTGGGTGACTTTAAAAGCATCATTGAACACAGTAGGCCAATAATAGCCTCGCTCTTATTATCTTCAAAGTTGTAGTTCTGCCTGAGCTATGGCCACCTACTGACCCTCCATGAAATTCTTCAATGACTCTTTTTTGTTGGTCCTCCTTCAAACATTTCAAGAGAATACCATCCAAATTTCTTTTGAACAACCCCTCAGGAAGTAATACATATTTTAGAGTGTGAAGTCTATACCTCCTTCTTTGAGAAGGATTCAGATCAGGTGGGCAAATTCTCGTTTGGAAATACCTAGTCATTTGTTCGATCCAATCAGAATTCGAAGTGTGGACAATCTCTACTTGATCCTCTTATGTTATCTGACAAGTTGTCACTCCAATCAATGCTGAAGTATCTATCAATCCTTGGCACAAGGCTCTACCTCTTACCATCTTGGTGGGGTGTATTTCAATGTCGTACTCCTGGATCTTAGTAATCCAACCAGCCCTTTTATCTCCTAGGTCACCTTGTAAGATAAAACTTCTCACATCTGGATGAACCACATACACCAGAGTTTTGCTCAGTACTAGATATTGTCTAAACTTCTTAAGTGACTTCATCACAACAAACACTTGTTTTTCAATAAAGTTATATTTTACTTGATAGTCATGTAAAGTTTGGCTCCAAAAGAATATAGGGTGTTCATCCCCTTGATCATCTCTTTGGGTGAGCACCGAAGCATAACTTTGTTCAGCTCCGTAAGCATAGAGAATAAAATCTTTGTTGAAATCAGGATTTATCAAAACTGGGGCTATGGAAATGGATTGCTTGATGATCTCAAAAGCTTGCTTCCTAACCTCAATCCACTTGAATTCTACCTTTTTCTTGAGTAGTTCAGATATAGGCCTCACCTTCTGTGCAAAATCAGAAATGAACTTCCTGACAAAATTGATCTAACCTAAGAAAGACTGCAACATCTTTTGATTAGTAGGCAATGGAATAGCTAGAATTGCTCTAATTCTATCTGGCTCTATGGCCATACCTTCCTTTGAGACCACATGTCCTAGTAGTTTTCCCTCATGTACTACAAAGAATGACTTCTTAGGATTTAGTGAAATACCAAATTCCCTGTATTTTTGAAAAACATGTTCCAAATGAGATAGATGATCATTTTTATCATGAGAAAACACAATCATGTCATCTAGGTAAATCAGAATAACTTTGTTTATAAGTGTACCAAAGGCATAATCCATGGCCCTCTGAAATGTAGCTCCTGCATTAGATAGACCAAAGGGCATCCTCTGATAGGCAAATGTACCCCATTTTGTAGTAAATGTTGTTTTGTATTGATCTTGATCTTTTACCCAAATTTGGTTATATCCAGAATAACCATCCAATAGCGAGAATCTCTCTACTCCAGCTACCACTTGTAATATCTGGTCAATCTGAGGAAGGGGATAGTGATATTTGAGGGAAGCTTGATTCAGATTTCTAAAATCCACACATAGGCATATATCTCCATTCTTCTTTCTTACGGGTACCAAATTGGCTACCCAAGTGGAATGTTTTATCGGATATATTATCCTAGCCTTTAGCAACTTTAAAAGTTCTTCTCTCATAATGGCTTCTATCCTTGGATTGATAGGCCTCTGTTTTTGTCGAAATGGTTTAGCATCAGGTTCTAACTCAATAGTATGTTGGATAATCCTTTTGTCATAAAATTTAAGGTCCTCATATGACCAAGCCACAGTGTCTTGGTATTTTAAGCACAAATATTTGATTTATTCTACTTTCTCAGGAGAACATTGGATCCCAATATTTAGCTTCTTTCCTATTCCAACTTCTACCTCCTTATAGATCTTCTCACCAACCTTCATAGCTCCAACCTTCTTCCTATCTTCATTATCGAATAAACTTTCAAGGGTGACCAATCCCCTCGGGATATGATTGTTTCTCAGTTGGATGAAGTCTTGCTGATCTATCTCCTCCAAGTCTTCCTCTTGGAAAGTTGTGAGGCATGCTTCTTTTATCATAAAGTCTAGAATCTGTTCATCACTTTTGAAAACCTATCAAAATATTTGCTTATTCGACACTGTAGGTCTGAAAACCATTTTAATTCCCTTGGTCTTCTTAGTCCCAAAATCCATAGGAGGATTAAAATTAGCTCCCTTTGTTGCCAATGCATCTTCCAGGTGATTCTCTTCTCTAGGCACAAAAGTTAGGTTCAGGTCATCAAATGAATCCATTAGGTCCCATACTCTGTTCCTGTAAGCCTTTAAGTAATGGTGCTTACTACTACACTTATTCCTTACCTGATGTACAATTAACTCAGAATCACCATATATGTTCAAAATCTTGATGCCCATGCTTTCAGATTGCATTAATCCAAGGCACAAAGCCTCGTATTCGACAACATTGTTGGTACATGACCATGTCAGTCTATAAGAAAAATTCTTCATTCCTTCGAACTGTGATTGTAAAACCACACCAGCCCCTACACCATTTCTACATTTAGCACCGTCAAAGTGCATAACCCATGTTTCATTATTTCTTAGGGATTGATTAGAAATAGCAGGGAGTTTCTTTTCCAATTCATTTGTGATGTTGTATGTACCCATACCAGTTCCAAATTGACTGTAATCTTCTTTGAAAGGTAACTCATCTTCAATGTCTAGTTCCTCAATGTTCTCTACTAGCTCAAATTCCTCCAAAGGGTTAAGGTTGCACATATCTTCTTCAATTTTTTCAATATGATAAGCAACCAGTTTTTTAGGAGTTATCCTTATCCTCTTTCCCTTGAAAGGTATTACCATGCTAGAATAATCCATATACATACATCCTCCTAGCTTTGTAGTAAATTCTCTTGAGATACATAACCCAAAATAGGGTTCTAAATCCACCACCACTATTTCCTGTACTACTGTCACCTCAGGGGCTCTGTGCAACCTCATCAGTACATATTTAATAACCCCAACTGTCTTGACAAGTGTCCCATATAATTGTAACACTCCAGGACAAGACCGGGTATATTCCATACCCATTTCTTCATAGACTGCCTTAGGCATAACTATGGTTGATGCTCCTGAATCAATCATACAATTTTAGACTACCCATCCCTCCATTCTTAGGGATATATAAAAAGGGGAAGGTTTGTTCTTTAGAACAACAAGTGTCATTTCTTTCTTTTTTGATGGTATACTGAGGATGGTAGTGGCTGGTCTGTTCTGGGGATTTTTGCTGAGGGAAGCTTTAAGCAGGTCAATCTAGCCCGAGATGAAAAGGGTATCATATAGGCTAGCTTTTGATGGAATCTTTTTCATCTCTTCCATAATGTTATACTCAGACTTGGTTAGGGATAGTCTTTCCAGTCCTCTGTCTGGCTCACCATACCTCCTTTTGTATTGTTGGGTTACCTCTAACCTTTATCTTTTGGTAATAGAGGGGAACTTGAGCCTTTCTTGTTCTTCACCCTTGGATTTCATTCTATCTCCTTCCGATATTCTTTCTGGATTTTTAGGGAAATTATCAGTTTTCTCTTTTCCCTTGGCTTGGGGAATAGGAAAAGTGTCACTATTCTATGGAGGGAAGTCATCCTTCTTTTGAGAAGGGACCTGGAATTGTCCCATATTCTGAGGGTCTACTTGTAAAGCTTTGTTTCCAGACCTTGTCATAACAACAATTGGGCTTTCTTCCTCCAACTCTTTTCCAACCATGATCTGATCAGGGTGCCATAACATATTAAATCTCCCTTTTTGATTTCTTTTAGCTTGATCCATGGCTTGTTGAACATGGTGTTGATACATCACACAAGACTATGAGTCATGGGGGTCGTTGCATACTAAACACCAGATATTTGCAAGAGTGGTATCTGCAGAACATTCCGGATCTTCATATGCTGCATTCACCCTAACCCCGATACTATTACTAGGGCCAGGCCTTTGATATTTGTTTACATATGGGAATCTCCTCTATTGTGACCTTTCCTAATCTCTCTTCTCCATTGAATTCATTCTGTTACTCAGAGTTTTCATGGTATTTTGTATGTCCAGAATAGCAAAAAATTCTTGAGAAGGTTGAGAAGAAAGGGGGGGAAAAGAGGGTATGGAGGACACAGGTTTAGGTCCAGGAATTAGATTTATCTTAGGAGATGGTAAAGAAAGGGGGTCCATGTAGGAAGGTTTTGTGGATTTCTCATGACTACTATTGGTTTTTGAGTTGTAGGGCAACACGATCTTTGCGGGAATTCTTCCTACATTGATAAGGATATTCTTGGCATGGACGACTACATTATAAACTTGAGGGAAAGTTTCAATTTTATATTGTTGTGTTTGCAGACCTAGCTCTGATCCCAAGGCATGGATGTAATACATATAAGCCAAACAAGTAGTTGGTCTAGTAGTAGGGGGAATTCTCTTCCATATTCAGCTAAATCTCAAATTAAAGTCAGATAGTTTCTTGCTGAGTCTTTTGCATGGTTATAAAATGATTCAGCAGGGAAAAGGGATCAATAGATTCATTAAATTATTCTATGAATGGCTCAGCCAAATATTGCCATGAAGTGATAGAATTATCTTCCAGAGTTCTGAACCAATGCAATATCTTTCCACGAAAGGACAGGGCTAGAATTATGACAATAACATTTTCTTCTTTTATGTTGTGGATTGTTGCTAGATTCAAGATATCTTGGCAGTGCTCATAAGTTGTTTTCCCAAATCCATCATATGTGGGGGTTGCCTTAGACACAACCTAAGGAATGACATCCATTTGTGCTAATCTAAGGGGTCCAGTTGAATCCCAATTAGGGTACTTCTGTAGTGGCTAATTGGGGGCCACATTTTGTGCCATATTTCTTGTTGTAGGTCTTCTTGGGGGAACTATTGGGTTTTATTCCAGAAGTTATTCTCCTTCAATAAAATCTTGATCTAAACTTCTGATGACAACAGCCCCTCTCTATGGTAACTCACAATGAAAGAAATAATCAGGGTTGTTCCTCTTATAAGACCTAGTATACATGAAAGGGTATTGGTCTACAATACTTTTTTAGGGTCTTCTGACTAGGGAGTCACTAGGTGAACTTTCTTTTCTTCGCTAATAAGGTCAAGACAATTCACCAAATCTTGATTCCTTTGGGATGAGATAATATTAACTCTTCTAGATGGGTTTTGTGTTCCTTGTGAACCGTCCCACCAGGCATGCCAAAAACTATTGGGCACTGAATTGCACCAAGTTTTACTTGATACTGCGGTTGTCTATCTTCCTACTTTCTATTTAGGCTTGCACCCGATAGTTGTAGCTCAACACTCAACATTGGAAGGACCAAAACTAGGGTTTTCGATCCAACCTCCAAAGTAGGTTGGTTCCTTGTCAACTTAGCATATTGTTGACACAATTATGCTCAATTAGGGCTTGGAGTTTAGGGTAAGAGAAGGTTAGGGTTAGAGAGATGTAGATATCAGTGGACGGATAGGTTAACAACATTGCATCACCATAAAAAGCTCCCAAAAAACCATATTAAAGACATACATTCAGATCAACCCTTATCTCAAGATAGCTCATTTTAGATATTAAATCATAATAGAGAAATGTTATAGCAAGCAATTTCAATATCCAAGAAATGATAATCCAAATAGCAGAATTCACCAAAACTAGATTTTACATAAATGTACTTACTAATAACATAGAACAAACTTCAAAGTAGATTTCAATTACTCATAATAGCTAGTAATCCAAGATAGGCACAAACTAACCATCTAAGTATTCACAGAAATGCAACTATGAAATCCGAACCTCTGACATCAAGCATGGAAACATAGCCTTGAGGCAAAGATCAATGTATTGCTCCTTTCATTCAGCTCTTCAAAAATATTTACAATGGTACAGGCAAACACGCTAGAGCCAACCCTTCAAAATGAGGGTTCGACCTCTACTTATAGTTTTTCATATTAAAAATCAAGAAATAATACATCAAATATTGTTACAACAACTCAACAAAGAACTTAGCTAGCATTAGCTCATTGGTCAAACCTCCGGGAAATCCACTGAAAGGGAAACCACCATGGTAGCACAGGTTCTCTACAACTTGTTGGTCACTCATTAGAACTGTAGTTCAGAACATTCCAGATCATGCACTTTCATAGATATTTCTTGGGAGTAGAGTGCCACCATCGATCTGCAACTACCTCTAGTTTGATCTTCTTGGAAACCCTCGATGCTTCATCTTCCAGCCAATATGTTATAGTTCTAGTGTAGGAACATCTTTTTAAATGGCCCAAATTTAGCAGACTAACCTCCACCATTGATCTTATTTATCCCATGGTCCATATTAGATCTGGTATAAGCTGAGATCCCATCTGTTGGATGACGTCGCTTTAATTAGTAGCAGAACATCTAATCTGGATCTTGGAAATCCAGACCTTGAATCCACTTCAGAGCTTTTATCTTTTCTAATCTACATTAAAAATTTGATGACGTCACCTCTTCTTTATAACTTGTGTAGATTTCATTCTGGATAGAATGAGCATCTTCCTTAGTCCGGATCCGAAGTCAAGTTCTTACCTCATCCCACCATTTCGCCTTATCTTCATTCCAGATAGAAAAAGACTCGTTTATTCTTTGGATTGTCAATCCGCACTTTTCATCTGCTTACATCATCATCTCCTTGAGACTTTTGTGGATTTGAGGATAACGCTAATCTAGGGCAGGGAGCAAAAGAGTTTTCAAAATCGAGTATATGCAAAAGGGCCATTTCACACTTTTTTTCTGTTGACGTCACCACCTTTCACAAACTTTTGTGGATTTTGCAATCCTACTCCAATCCAGACCCGGAATGGAGTTCCCCGAAATCATTTTAAACAAGCAAAATTGCATGACTGTTGAGTGGATTTGTCTTATCAACCTTGTTCCAGAGCGGAATGGCAGTTTTATCACTTAGTAAAAATCACACAAAATTTTACTAAGTATGTGGCCATTTTGGGCCTATAGGACTCTACCATTGTTGGGCTTCAGTCTCAGTTTCAGAGCTTTGATGAGGAGAGGATCACTCTCTAGACATAGATAGACTCTACACAGCTCAGGATAGAGGAGCTCACTTTTGAGAGGGATGCTACCTAGGGATAGGTTGTGCCAGCTATGCCAGTGCCTCAGGGACCTAGTGGGCTAGATGCAGATGTAGAGATCAGATGTCTGCATGGACTCCTATCAGAGGACTTGGAGTAGTGCACCCTAGACAATGCTTACATCCTTGCACTGGAGCATGAGGTCAGGCTTTAGGGAGGTCATCTACCAGATAGGCCTATGGTAGGAGGGTCACACAGGAGTGGGCGAAGCACATCAGGGTAGTCATCAGTGCGATCGAGCCACAGGACTAGGACTCGGATAGAGCAGACCACAGGGACTAGCTCCCACCATACTCATAGGGATAGAGCCGAGGGTGGAGGTGAGGTAGGGGGTGCAGGCCCAACTTGATGGCTTTGATTGTACTAGCTTTATTTTTGAGTGTAAGGTCAGATGACCTACATAGTTGTAGCCTATGGGTAGTTTTGTACCCTTATGTACTTATTGGACACACACACACATATATATATATATATATGATATCTACACTTTGAGACTCATTATGTGTATTTATATGTTTTTGCTTTTATGTTTATGTGATGCAGTATTATGATTTTATGCTATATGATGTGATGTATTGATTTAAATGCTCTAGCTATGTGATGGATGGTTGCTTAGATGGTATGATCTAGATGTATAGATGCATTATGGTGATGTATGCATATATGGATGCAATGCTTATTGTTAAATGCATGTTTAATTTTGATCTAATTGTATGCATCTGACTTATGTTGTTATGATATGGTGAATGCAATATGTGTAATGCACTATGTAAATGAACCTGTATGCTTTAATCACTTAAAACATAAGGTATGATGTGATATGAGTTTTGACAATCTAATGGATGACACCACAGAATGTATAAAAATCATGAATAAATAATAACTCTTATAATAAGAATTAATCATTTAAACATCCAAGTGTGAGATGAGATGATGTGATATGTATGTACTTTCTTTATAAGCTTCTGTAAGTTAAAATATATACCAAAAATAGTCAGTGGCCATCTAAATGTCATTGTTGACATTCATCCGGTATCTATCCTATTTCATGCACACCGTTTAATGAACAAAACCTCCTAAAGAAAGGTGATGATTTGATTGATGATATGATTTGTTGCTTTTAGAGGATTTTTGAGGTTTTCCATGAGACTCAAACACCCTAGTTACTCCATCAAAAGTTGTATACTGACCATACAGAACTCCTGAAAGATAAAGTTCTTGTTATGAAGACCTAGATACTCATTATCCCTATGTGTGCAAATGAATATATTAGATAAAACATAAGCATACCCCAATGCCAGGCAGGATTCATGCAACCCATTGTTGTATTGGGGATCCTCAAATGTTCATCCTGATCCTAAGTTGGACTCAGTTGGATTAGACCACTAGGCGATATAGGATACCTAAAGCTAGCCCTTCCACATGCAAACATTGGTCTGTACAAAAGTAGGATGCTAATGTGATAGACATATCATCATGCATAAGGATACCACCATTGCTAGGTAGGTTTGATGCCACCAAACCTATAATGAGGATCACCTTATGGTTCATCAAATGCTGAGAACTCCAGGGATTCAAGTTCAATACTCCCTTCTTTTCTTCATATTTATTTGGGATACTTGCTCATACTTAGTGATGAAAATCATTATTTATTTTGAATTTTTGTTTTTCTTTGAGCAAGGGATTTATGTAGTGATGATAATCACTATTTATTTTGTTTTTGAATTTTTCTTTGTTCAAGATTTTTGCTTGTTTTGATTAAAGCAAGGGATTTCTTTGGGTAGGGGGGAACTTGTCCTTTTGTCAATTCTCAGCATTTTCAAACCGATCGCATAGGGGGATGAGCAAGATAAACTTTTCACTTAAGGATACCTAGTACCACTTCACAACATTCATATTTCCCTTGTTCCAACTAGGATTTTAGTGTTTTGATTAGTGATAGGATTTTGAAATATACCAGGTGCTATCAAAACCAAACCTCATCTATCAAAAGCAAAGATAACTTTCTACAAAGTTTGATAAAACCACTAGGTATGGTTGAGTGACTAGAAAACCCTAGTATATTCCTTATAGCAATAGGAGGGGTTGTGTTGAAAAATATAGTTACACACATGGGTTATGGATGATGATGGATTTTGATGATGCATGATTGAGGTACAAATATGGTGTCATTTGTAATATTGTGAACACAACCTACCTAATGTAAATGCAATGGATGCAAATGCCTATATGCAATGCAACTATATGGATGCAAATGCATAATGCAAATGTTTTTGTATTTTTGATGCTTTCAATTGTTTTTGAGTTTTGATTATTGTGAATGTTTTTGAACTTTTTGACTTTAAACTATTTTTGTGCTTTTATGTTTTGCTTTTGACCAAAGGGCTTATGGTGCCTTTGGGGATTTTTGTGATGTGACCAAAGGGCTTTAAGATGCCTTTGGGGATTTTTGTGATTTGACCAAAGGGCTATGCTACCCTTGGAGCTTTTTGTGATTTGACCAAAGGGCTTTAAGATGCCTTTGGAGCCTTTTGTGATTTGACCAAAGGGCTTTAAGATGCCTTTGGAGCTTTTTGTGATTTGACCAAAGGGCTTTAAGATGCCTTTGGAGCCTTTTGTGATTTGACCAAAGGGCTTTAAGATGCCTTTGGAGCCTTTTGTTTTGGTTTGACCAAAGGGCTTTAAGATGCCTTTGGAGCCTTTTGTGATTTGACCAAGGGCTTTAAGTTTTTGGACTTTTGTGATTTGACCAAAGGGCTTTAAGATGCCTTTGGAGCCTTTTGTGATTTGACCAAAGGGCTTTAAGATGCCTTTGGAGCCTTTTGTGATTTGACCAAAGGGCTTTAAGATGCCTTTGGAGCTTTTTGTGATTTGACCAAAGGGCTTTAAGATGTCTTTGGAGCTTTTTGTGATTGACCAAAGGGCTTTAAGATGCCTTTGGAGCCTTTTGTGATTTGACCAAAGGGCTTTAAGATGCCTTTGGAGCCTTTTGTTTTTATGGTTTTCTATTGTTTTTGTGATTTTGAAATTTATGAATGTTTTTGATATTTTGTTGGTTTATTTGAATGTTTTTGGTGTTTTGTTGTGCTTATGTGTGAAACACCCTTAGATGAATAATGTTGAGAGGCTCTGGCTCCTCAACTCCTTCTAGCGATGTTAGGCGATATGCCCCAAGTCCAATCTTCTCAGAGATGATATAGGGACCTATCCAATTGGTCATAAATTTGTCTCATAGGTGTGGGGGTAGATTTGAGTTCTATTGGTTTTATTTAAGCACAAGATCCCCAACCTTAAAGTCTCTTAGGTGGAATTTATTGTTATAAGCTCATGTTAGATGATCTTAGTAAATGCGAAGATGCTCAAGAGCATTGATGCATTGTTCATCTAGAAGGGTCAACTGATCCAAGTGAGCTTGTCATGTAGTGTCATCATTGATGAACTCTTTCAATGTGATGCACAATATTGGAATTTCTAACTCTAAGGGCATAATGGCCTCAATGCCATATACAAGAGAAAATGGTGTTGCCCTAGTGGGCATCCGTATGCTAGTCCTGTAAGCCCATAATGCAAGGGGTAATTGTAGATGCCAATCCTTATGATTCTCTTTCACCATCTTCTTTAAGATGGCTACTATTGTCTTGTTTGAGGCTTCTACTTGCCCATTTTCCTATGGATAGTATGGTGTCACAAAACTATGTTGAATGTTGTATTTGGTCATTAAAGCTCACACATTTTTTTTTTTGAATGATGGACCATTATCCGAGATTATCTTGAAGGGGACCCCAAAATGATAGATGATATTGTGAAGTATGAACTCCACAATTCGTGGTCCAATTATCGAGGTTAAGGGGACCGCTTCCACCCATTTGGTGAAGTACTCAGTGGCCATTAAGATAAATATGTGTCAGCCTAAATATGGGGGAGAAATATTTTCGATCAGATCAAAACCCCATTGAGAAAATGGCCAAGCCGCTTGAATGGGTTGTAAGGCCTGAGATGGCAGGTGCATCAGATTTGCATGATGTTGACATTTAATACATTTCCTGACATACTCATAGTAATCCTTCTCCATGGTGGGCTAGTAATAACCCATTCGAAGGATGCACTTGACAATGGCCATGCTATTGAAGTGGCCATCGCATGTACCATCGTGAGCTTGCAAAATCACCCAAGCTGATTCTTGGGGCTCTAAGCAATGAAGGAGGACTCCATCATAGCTTCGATGATACAATATACCTCCTAGTAAGACATATCTTATCACTTTCTATTTGAATGCTCATATTTCAGCATGCGATAGTCCCTATGGGACAATTCCAAGTCTCAAGAAATCTTGTAACTAGGATAGCCAATCCTGATAAGCTACAACCTCAATAGATAAGATGACTTGTTCCTCCTATGATTCGATGTGCACAAATGCAGATTGAGAAACAACCTTGTGGTGAATGATGGTACCATTCTCCGTAGGACCCTACGAGATCAAGGACCCCCAAGGTGCCTTCTTTAAAAAGTCTTTGGCTTTACAGAACCAGTCATGGTCTGGTTCTATATGAATCATGTTGACTGATTCTTTGTTATCAAAAGCCTCATGTTGCATCATTGAGTGCGAGAGCATTTTCACATGAATGGTAGTGAAATCAGTAGATGGATTCTAAGGGATCAAGGATCCCAAAGATGCCATGGTGTCTACAAATCTATTTGATGAATGAGGGATTGCCTCGATGTCATACCATTCTAGTTGGGCTAGATAGGTGTCAACAAGCTCCTTGTAAGCTTTCAAGATTGGATCCCTACATTGAAATAGTCCCTTGACTTGGTTGACTATGAGGAGGGAGTCATCAAAGATATTTAGCCTCTTGATCTTCATAGCGATGGTTGTTTGGAGACCCAAGATTAGGGCCTCGTATTCGGTGTTGTTATTCATGCAAGGGAAGTCTAGCTTAAATGACAAGGGCATTGGAGCACCTTGTGGCATGAAAAAGATAATCCTTGCACCACCTCCTTGCTCACACTTCGAACCATCAAAGAACAAAGTCATGTCAGCTTCATTTTTAGGTTCTTCGGGTTTGGGTGCTTCTAATAATGCGAAGACTACATCATCAAGAAGTTCTATGGTGAGGGGCCTACTATTCTGAAGAGGCACCTCAACCAACTGATCAGCTATGACTTATCCCTTGATGGACTTTTGGCTTATGAATTCCAAGTCAAATTCTATCAATAGCATGATCCACTTTGTAGTACGTGTATTATGATATGTCTTGCTCATCATATACTACAAAGGATTTTGTTTGGATATTACATACGTCGTATGGCTCAACATGTAGTGGTATAATTTCTTGGTTGCAAAGACCACTTCTAAGCATAACTTTTCTACGTATGCATATCCTATCTCGTAGCTCACCAAGGTGTGGTTGATGTAATATATCACTTGTTCTTTATCTTGCACATTATTTTGAGCCAACATGGTGCCCAAAGCAAAATTGGTAGTGGATATATATAGCAGGAATGGCACGTCTGGCCTTGGTGGAGCTAGAATTGGTAGTGTTGCTAGGTACTTCTTGATTTCAGCAAAGGCTTGCTGACATTCTTCATCCCACTAGAATGGGACCCCCTTGTGTAGCAATCGATTCATGGGTCGATATTTATCCGATAGTTGTGCGATGAATCACTTTATGGATGCTACTTTGCCCTGTAAGCTTCTCAGCTCTTTGATGTTAGTGGGTGGGGCCATTTCTAGGATAGCCTTTACCTTTTCTGGGTCTACCTCGATGCCTCATTTAGAAATGATGAATCCCAAGAGTTTTCTAAAGGTTACACCAAAGATGCATTTCTTGGGATTCAACCTGACATTATGCTCAATCAGGTGATCAAAGACCTTTCTGAGGATCTCAGCATGCTCTTCATACAACAATGACTTGGCCAGTAAGTCATCGATATAGTCTTCTAAGATCTTGTGCATGTAGTCATGGAAAATGTATGTCATAGCCTACTGATATGTGGCACCAACATTTTTAAGACCAAATGGCATTACTTTGTAGCAGAATGTTCCCCATGGAGTGGTGAATGTGGTTTTATGTTGGTCTTCAGGTTTAATCTGAATCTGATTGTAACCAGAAAAACCATCCATTAGGGAGAGCATCTCATGACCTATAGTTGCATCTACAAGAGCATCTATGTTTGGCAATGAGAATGAATCCTTGGGTGTTGCCTTATTGAGATCCCTAAAATCCATGCAAATGTAGATTCTTCCATCAGGTTTTCCTATGGGCACCATGTTTGATACCCATTCTGGATAGTCGATGGGAACAATAAAGACTACATCCAATAGTTTTTGCAACTCATTCTTTACCATCAAAGTGATGGTTGGATGCATATTTCTAAGATTTTTCTTGATCGATTTCTTTGTGGGGTCTAATGAAAGGTTGTGGACAACCAATTTTGGATCTAGCCCTAGCATATCTTTGTAGGTCCAAGCAAAGAGACTTGGTCTCTCTTTCAATAGAGGAATAATGATGGCCTATTCTTCTAGAGATAAGCTTTCTCTGAACTTGAATTTATTTGGATTAGAAGGGTCATCATTGATGTCCACTTTGAAAGTCTCCTCTATTGCCATATGTGACCCCTCCTCAAGCTGGTGAGGAGTGGGGATTAAGTGGATGTCATCTACTAGATTTATAGGTCCAACTAAATCATAATCAAGACCAATATGATAGACATCATGTGTGCAGCCTGGTGCAAAATGGAATGGTTGTAGCATCTCTTCATTAGGGAAGAAATATTTAGGCTCTAGGGGTGAATCAATGTGATCCCAATCAATAGCATCTAAGTTAAGACACAATGGTTTTGAAGGATCTATTGGGTTGTGAAGTGGAGTGGTCAAATCAATGGAGATCATGTTGATGGATGGGATGAAATCTCTAGGACCATATGGGTGAAACTCTTCATTAATGATTTACCCTCCATACTCAATATGAGGCTCTAGGGGTATAGGGATCTCAAGATCTGGTCTATGGATAGATGAGATGATGGGATCATTAGGCTCAAGCAGCTCTCTAAATGTTGGTGGATCTAGGAAGACCATGTGATAGATGATATCTAGATTTGGTGGTCTTCCCAAGAAGTGAAGGTCAGGATCTATGGTGTGAAGTAACACTTCTCTTTCAACAAGCAGATTGACTTGATGTAAGTGATACTCAAGGTAAGCCATCTCGGCCTCATTCTCAAATTCATCATCACTTATAAAGAAACCCTCATTCCTACCCACTAGGATTGGGTGGTGACTTACCTATTGATGCCTAAGATAGGCCATTTTAGTCTCATCTTCATAATCATCATCACTTATGAAGAATCCATTGGCATTTACTATTGGCCCTATGATTTGGCATGCATGTCTTATGAAGGCCATCTCAGTTGAGTCCTCTGACTCATAGCCACTCTTATCCGAGATGTATCCACTCTCTACATGGCTAGACCAAGTGAGGTTTTGTAGATATTGAGGCCCATGATGGGCCAATCTAGTTTCATCTTCATCCTCACTTGAGACATATTCATATTCCTCTCACTCATATCCATGGATTGGCTCATCCTCCCATAGGATGATTCTTGATGGGTATGCTTCAAGAGAGGAATCAGGGTGATACTCATCGGGTGGTTCGATATTGACCATAGACACCCATCCATCACCCAAGTAGTTTCTACTAGGGGGTTGATAGGGATTCCATTCAATGTCTTCCCTGAACCCCAAGCTTAGCCTATCTAGGGCTACTACCAAAGAATCATCATGACTCTATATTTGATACCCTAGACCCCACCTATCAGTAGGTAGTTGGTACTATGGCTAGAATGGAAGTTGATTCCCTTGCTCATATAGACCTAAGCCATAGCCATGCCAATGGCACTACTCAAAGTACCTTAGAGCAAACTCAAGATTTGACAAGTAATGAACATTCATGGTGAATGGTTCATCCTCATCCTCTTCAATATCAGAAGTAGTATGGGCATAGTCCAAACTAGCATAGATGAAGTTGGTTTGGTTAGGGGGAACCCCTAATGGAACTACTATCCCTACTAGAAAATTTGGGACTCTTGGCCATCCCATGTCTTGTGCAGACTCAATAATAGGTATGAAAGTCACATTCTACACAAGATATTCACCTAACCCTATGTTGGCTAAGTGAACTATCACCTATGGTGCAGATGATGTTGTTGATGAAGTAGGCAATGCAGGTTGAGGTACCTCCTCGGCTATGTCCTAGGAATATTCCTCCTCCATGGGATTTGGAATTTTTATAGCTGCTATAGTTGGAAGTTCCTTAGGTCCTTCCTCCACTAGGGGTGCTTTCAGCTTCTGATTATCTTTTGCTTTAGATGTTGAAGGCTTCTTAGAAGCACTAGTAGTCTTAGATGTAGGAGGTGGTGTCGATGTGGATGGGTCACCTCACACTAATTTGCTCTTGTTTTCTAGCTGCATGGTTAGGGATGAAGGCCTTATGTATAGATGTGTTGATGGAAGGACAAAGTCTCTTGGCAAGTCGACCTGATGCACATATTTAAATGACTCTTCATCGGATGGAACCACATGAACTTGTCCCTCATGCACATACTTGATGCATTGGTGCAAGATTGAGGGAATACACTACATGTCCCTTATCCAGGGATGCCCTAGAAGGATGTTGTATTGCATTACCCCCTCCAATATATGACACATCATGGGGATGGTATTTTTCCCTACCTAAATAGGTAGAATGATTGTACCCACTATGGAGCATAATGCATCATTGAAAGCCCTTAATGTGTAGGAGGTCGGGATAATGTTGGACCTAGGGATATTCAGGTGCCCTATAGCCTTTGTCATGATAATGTTGATCGATGAGCCCATGTCGATTAGAACCCACTTGAAGGGTATGTCATTGATTGATGTGATGATATGCAAAGGTGGGTCTGCTATGGTAGTAGGTACTACCTTGATTTTATGATCATAGAAATGGATCACAGGCTCTTGGCACTACTGCACTTGCCCCACAAAATGTGTGAATGCATCTGGGTTCTAGGTCTGGAGCTCGATCGATCTCAAGATCTCCATCAAAGTCTCCCTATGCCTAGGAGATTGTTGTATGAGCTCATAAATTGACAACTTGGCCAGAGTCATTTGTAGGTTTTGTTCTAGTCTACTCTAGATAGTTACCACAGGTCATGCTGGTAGACCTGGAGGATTGTTTTGCACCTATCTCTACCGAGGTGCAATTAGGATATGAATAGGAGCTATTGGAGGCTCTAGTTGACCATATCATTGACTCCTAGTTGCCATATTGACTATCTCAACCATTTTAATGCATCCCTGAGTGGGCAGCTCAACTTGGACTTGGTTGACTTGGGTGCCCTGATCTCTAGGGGCCTCATGATTTGGCAATGGGTTCCTGAATATACCCATATCTCTATTATCGGGTGCTAATGGGTTGTCAAATTTTAGCTCACCCTTCTCAATCATGTTTTGCACAACATTCTTGAATCCGATACATGTTTTGATGTCATGCCCTTGTATTCTATGATATGGGTAGTATTGATCTTCCCTATATCCCTTGGGCTTGGGATGATTAGGATCAAGAATTTGTGCATCAAGAAATTTGATTCTTTGTGCCTCGCTTAACTGATTAAATATTGATTGCATCGATTCATATAGAGGTATGAAATAGTGAGGTGGTCGATGCTCCTTGTTTTGGCCTTGGTTGTTCTTTGGGTCATAATTAGCTAGTGGGGGGTGAGCTTGATAGTTTTGTGGTTGTTGGCCATTGCCTCCCTTTGGTATGCTTAAAATGACTTGGTTGACTTGAGTAGGCTTGGCCTACTTCTATTGATTCTTGTTATGGTTGGCATTATTCCACTCCTTTTTATTCTAGAGCTTGAGGTCTCCTTCATCAACCTTTATGTCCTCTATAAGCTTGGCTTGAGCCAAGGCTTCTTTGAATGATTCATACTGCTATAGTTGTAATAGCAATGAGATGTGTTTGGTGTAGCTCTTTGTGAACATTCGGGTGAGCTCTTCAGTGGGAATGGAGAATGGTAGTTTCACCATGATTTTCCTCCATCTATTCCCATAGTCCATAACTAGCTCATCATCATATTGCTTTAAGTTGGCCAGATCAGATAAGTTCACCTTCTTCTTGACATCGAAGGAGAAGCATTCAAGGAAAGCATTCACTAGTTGCTCAAAGTTGATGATGTTGTGCTTGGGAAGTTGATTGAACCATTGAGTTGTTACACTTGATAACATCATGATGAATGTTCTTAGCATTAGGGCATCATTCTTCTCAATCTGGAAGCATGCATTCATGAAATTTGTAATGTGTTCTTGTGCATCTTCCTCTCCTTTAAAATTGTCTAGCCTAGGCATCTCAAAGTGCCTAGGGTATGTAGGACTCGGTACTGAGGGGCATAGAGGTTGGTTGTGTATTTTTCTCAAAGTTAGATTTTTCCCAACCATGTCCTACTTCTCAAGAGATTTGACTCTCTCGATGAGTATTTGGTATACCTTCAAGGAAATAATCTCTTGTTCTTGAAGGTTTACTCATGGTGGTAAGGGAGGTAATCTTGTATTTGCCTGATTTGGGTATCTGTATTCATCTCCCATGACCATGGATGGAGGTTTAGGATATGTCTATTCTTGATCTTCCATCCCTGCCTATTCCTCATTGAGTTGTGTCTATTCAGGATCTAGGTATTGTTGATGTTGTGAGCCATGGTGAGTGTGCTCATCTCTTTGTCTAGTGCATCTCTCATGCTGAGAATCGACATGTCTATCATGTTGGTATTCCTCACCACCTATGTGTAAGTCAGCTCGAGCTAGCCTATCGGCTTGCTCTTCATGCTCAACCCTTTCTTCTCTCAAGCATTTCTCATGTAGGTGTAGGCACCTTTTCCTTCATTCTTCTTGCTTGAGAGTTTCCACATGCTCTCGCTCAATATGCAATGCTTCTTCTAACCTACGTATGTAGTTGGACTGACCTACTACTAAAGGTTCATGCCTCTCTAACTTTGTGCAAGGAGTTCTAATGGATAGGCCTCTTGGAGAGGCTCCTGCTATGTTCTTGCCCTTGTCTACTAGGGTGACTTGTTCTATGCACTATGATCTATGTTGTGTACCCCCATGGTCGAAAGTAGTGTATGTGCTATGGGGCCACTTTGAAGCTTCCCTTGGTTCATTGGTGTGCCTAGTAGTTATGCTACATGAACTTCCTAAAGTAGAATGTGTGGTAGCAATGCTTCTTGGAGCTGGTCTTGAGGGAACTCGATCCAACTCATCAAGTTATCTGGTCCTCCATGATCGATCCTATGGAGTCCCATTAGCACCAATGAGCTCATAATCTAGGGGTATCCTCCCATATTTAGGGAGGCTATAGGATGTCCTAGGTCTACGACTAGGCATAGCCCTAATGTCTTACCCCTTAGTGGGCTGATCTATCCTAAGTGTATCATGTGAAGTTTGGGGCCTTGCAGCCCCTACATGCCTATGTGATGATGGAGGTCTTGATGCCTCCTCATGTCTATGTGATGATGGAGGCCTTGAGGCCTCCACATGTCTATGTATTGATGGAGGCCTTGAGGCCTCTACATGTTTGTGTATTGATGGAGGCCTTGAGGCCTCCACATGTCTATGTACTGATGGAGGCCTTGAGGCCTCTGCATGTATGTGTGATGATGGAGGCCTTGAGGCCTCCTCATGTCTATGTGATGATGGAGGCCTTGAAGCCTCCTCATGTCTATGTGATGATGAAGGCCTTGAGGCCTCCTCATGTTTATGTGATGATGAAGGCCTTGAGGCCTCTATATGTCTACCATGAGAGGAACCAGGATATGGCTCTCTCATTAGGGTTTCTCGAGGAGTCCCCCCAAGGGTTGAGTTGTCACCCCTAAGACTTGTTGAACTTCATCCAATGACACTATGGGTGGGTAGCTCAATGCCATTATGATGGTGAGTGTGTGAAGCATCAGTTTCTACCTCGATGTTGGATCGAGGGTGGTTGCTCCATGTGTATACCATAATGAACTATGAATTATCTTCTTATGTCAATTTCAAACCACACAAGCAAAGCAAACAAATGTTTATCTCATTTAAGGATTAATGTGTGTTCCCTAAGCTATTTTGTGTGTTTTGATGCATTGTATATAAAGAAGACCTTGTGTCATATGTTTTGCATTTCGTTGGATGATATTCTTGTGTTCAAATGGATTTCACCTGTATACTCATAGCTTGACAACTTGGTGATGAAATCTAGGCTATGTAATCCAACCTATAATGTGTGGTAATGAAGTCCACACATGGTCAGGGAGCATAGGTCCTCTCGATCCTCACCCAGTTCACCCGTAGTTAGTGATATACCTCTTTAAAGAGAGATACATGTAAATTTTCCATGGGTTATGATGGATCTTGGAGTCGGTATTGGCCAATAATAATGGGTACATGGGATTTGAGGTAGCGGATGGAGATGAAAGCCACCTCATTGATCTCTACCAATGGTTGGTCATGACCTCCAACTCACTAGCATTAAAGTGATACGTGGTGTGTGGGGTTCTTTTTAGATTTTTATAATGGAAAACTATGCATCAGAGAGCATTCATGACTATTTCCCTACATGCCTAAAAAGAATGTTTGATTTCAAAAAATGCATCTCTAACTGATCTAAATGACTTTGATGCAATTTCTACTTTATGATGTAATGACCTCTAGTTGGGCCACATGCAAGCAAGCTTAAACACACAAAAGCCTAGAATATTGGAGACTAGGGTAGACCTTGAAAATAGAGGCCCATTATTCCTAGCAGTGCCTAGAGGAAAGCTAAAAAAAACTCTAAGAAGCTTCAAATGCATTTTTCTTCCATATTTTCTTATATTTCCTTAATAAAAATATGATTTAAGTTGTTATTTTCTAAAAATAAGTTGTAGATAGAGAAATATAGAAAATCAAGGAATGCTACCAACCTCAAATCCTTATCTGATGATGAAAAGGCTGCCCTCTATTGTACTTTTTCTACTAGTACATTATCGACTAGAGTGGCTATTATTGGTTATTAATTACAAGAGTGTCCAAGCTCTATTGGTCATTATCGACTAGAGCAGCCAAACCTGCACATATAAAATGCAATAAAATATCAATAAATTGATAGAAAATAAAAACTTGGTGGGGGTCCCACCATGATCACCATCTGTGCGACCTTGAGAAGTGTGCACCACTTGCACTACTACTCTACTTGCAATATTATATCAAAATGGAAGAACACAAAGCAATAGATAACATAACATGGAAATGATAAGATAAAGAAAGCTTCTTTTATTAATAATTTCTTTGGAAAATCTTGGTTACATATCGGTCCCTCTAAGGGATACCCAATTTTGATACAATAAATTACAAGTGGAAATAATGGTGTAGAAGAATGATGTCCCCTCGTAAAGGGGTGGTGCACTTCTATAGGCCTCTCGATATTACACATGAACTTGTATGAGGGCTTATAGATGCCTCCTTCTCCTTCTCTCACCTTGGAGGGATCTTATGCACTGGATGCCTTGAATTGGTCCTGTAAACCTGTAACCTATGTGCATAGAAATAATAGAGCACTATCAGTAGTATGGGCTACCTCTCTAGAAGAGGCTCTTATTAGAAGATCTGATAAACATGATATATGAGCATGATAATATTAAAATGTAAGCATAAACTAAGTGATAAATGCATAGAAAACTTAGAAATACGATGTAAATGTATTAATGAAATTAGATCTATGCTAGAACTAATTAATAAATCAAAGTAGTAATGGATCTAAGCTAGAACAAAGGAAAATAATGTCTAATACCCTAAGATATGCCTATGGGCCACTGTCCAAGATAGCGATTATGAAATGAAGCTCTTCTCCTCATGGACTAGGGGTTGTAGCATTATCTTCCTTGCTCCAATTGATGTTCAAGGGTCACCTATTGTGTCTGGTACATTGATGGGTGGTGAAGAATAAATAGATTTGAAAGTAGGTGTATAGATGTAGCTCAGTTAGATAACACTTTGCTGCTCCTCAAAGGGGGTATGGATTCACTCTCTGATCAGCTAGGGCTTCACTACATAAGATTTGAATATTCATGGATCTCTTTGCTTTGCTTGGGAGAGTCCATATGTAGACTCCTCTCTATTTTAGATCTAGGTCTAGATCTTGGCTTCCTAGAGAAGCCAAAATCCAAATTGCATGCAACTGACCATCTCAGGAGGAAAGCATCAGTCACAAATTGGTATTGAAGGGGTAGTTAGGAGGAACTCTGGGAGTTCCTCACCAAAATCTGCTCGCAAGCAATGCAAGGTGCAGTCAGACTACGTGATCTGGGCCCGTATTCATGGCCATACTATGCATGGTGCTAGCCACTATTCAGAGCAGTGGCTAGGTGTGGCCGCTATCAGCTTCAGCGGCCAGATGTGGCGGCCACTCTGCTTGAGAGCGACTAAGCCTGGATGGGCTAGAACTACCCTTTTTGAGTGGTTAGGACCACTGCTAGCTCTTGGAGAGGTCCAAGATGATTCATATGGTCTCTGAATGTGTCCATATGGGTAGTCTCCTAAACATGATGCATGTTTTAGGTGTCTACACATCCATCTTGTACACATAACTATCTACAGTTGTATTGAGTGCCACCTATACTCTAGACACCCTCATCCCAACTCCATGGCATTTTTCTTTAGCCTAATATACCACCAACACAATAATTTTAATCTCTTCCTTCTTATTATCATTCATTCTCTTCTTCACATCTGTATCCCAACCCCATTTACAAACTAGAATCTTGATCCCAACCTACCTTAATTTTGTTACCTCCTCCCATTGATATCCAATAGATTCTCTCACCTCGACAACCTTGAGTTACACTTGAGTCATTGTCACTGCTATTCCTCTCCTCACCATTCTATTGTGACCCGCATCTCTTCACCATATTCCAAGCCTATTCCTTGCTATCATATCTGACTTTCATCAGACTCCTAATCCATGATATAACCACTCATTTCTACTCTACCTTCCTCACACTCATCACCATTTTAGCCATACATATATCCCATGCCTATCCATTCAGCACCACTCTCTTAGATATTTCACCAGTTGTTCCACCAAGACCTCCTGGTTCTACCTAAGATCCATATCATTGACTCACTATACCCTAAGCCATGAAACTATAGAGAGAACCAATTTTTCATTTATCATCACCAATTGGAGAATGACATCGATGCATGCCACACTTTTGAAACTTTTGTCCAAGACATGTTTTTCAAAGAATCCCTCCCACATCTCGAACATGCTCTCTCTCCTACTTGACTTCAAATCCCTCCATGTCATATTTTTCCTCATCCTATGCCCTCATGTGAATATTTTACATCCCCATATCATTATTTCTAGTAGTTATCCAACTACACGAACTACCAAAATCCTAGTCACATCATCACTTCACCTAGTTATTCATGACTTTATCCTCATCGCTTCACACAACCTTAGCTTGCTTTCTCCTCTTATTTCTTCTTTCATTCTCTTTCTTCTTCCTATTTCTATTTGGTATTGTTGTATGGTCACGCTTCGAGTAGCTACATACCTATGTTGATTTCACCATTTTTCTCTTCTTCTCATCTTATTTTCTTCGTTGCTTTGTTCATTATCCTTTGTTGCACTTCTTAATTCTCATTTTCATCTACATCTCTTTTCACCCCCAATTTTTCTTTTTTTTTTCATTATCACACATATTTTTTCATCTACATACTTTTCTCATGTTTTTTGTACTCCCCACATGTTGGGGAAGCCATTACCACGACTCCCTCTTCTCATCATTTCGTCACACACCCATATATTTCAACATAGTTTTTGATCTCATCTGGTTAAGTCTCATAAAATTCCTCCTGTAGGTATTTTCCTTGCATACTATATCTTCACACTACATCCATTGCATATATACATCTCTCTTATTTTTATATTTACATTCATGTTTGCATATTCCCCCTATATAAATGTGTCAATGGTAGTAATAATATACACACTTGTTAGCATTACAACTTGGATATCCACTCACCTTCTCAGGATTACAGTGTATACATTGTATTGCATGATTTTGACCACTCACCAGTTAATTCAATAAAACATCACCTCTAGCTGATAAAGTTCTTACTCTTCTTATAACATCTTGGTTGGTTCAACTTCTTTCAAGGACAATTCACACATGTCATATCTTTAAGAAATTTTTGAGTTTAGGAAAGATAACACCTTGCATAGATATTGTCATCTAGTGAATGTTTTCCCTTACTCATCCTATCATTTGCGTGATCAACATATGACCTAGGAATAAAAAAAGAGATAAACATAACCAAAAACTAGAAGAACAAGTAGAAAACAAAATCTAATGCCCATAATTCCCAAAAAAAAGTGTACCACAAAAAGAGAATCAAAAGCGAGGGGCAGAAAAAAAAAAGTAAAAGCCTCCAAGAAACACATTATTTATGCTTAATCTCCTTTGGTCCTTAGATTTAACATAACATCATGCGATGATTTCCATCACCGGCTATAGGCTATAAGCATATGCTTTCCAGTGGAATAGTATTACAAGTGGTGACACATATATCACGTTAGTGACCTTCTTTTATACACTGTAAAATGAGCTAGCTACTTTGGTTATATTTACAATAGGTTAGTCCTCCGTCTATTGAAATGGATAAATAAACATCAATTTTTACACACATTGATCCTTGATAGAATTTGATCCAGTCAGGTTAGTTATGATTTGTAGCCAGACCTTGCTCAATTCTTCATGAGGTTTGATTACTATAACTATTATTGTCAAGACTATTGCATAATCTCTATACCATCCTATATCCTCATATGAGGTTATTATAGGAAATTTGTTTGTAATTATGGGAAAATAGTAGCTCCCCTCACATCTATGTTAAAGGACTCTTTCACTTGGACAAGACTTGTTGATCAAGCATTTCTTGAATTAAAGCATGCCATGACCACCACACATGTTCTAGCCATGCCATATTTCTCTAAACAATTCATCATTGAAAGTGATGCTTCTGGTTGCGGCATTGGGGCAATATTGATGCAAGAAGGGGGACCCTTGGACTTCACCAATAAGGCACTCTCTAAGCGTAATTTGGGAAAATCTATATATGCCAAGGAGATGTTGGCCATCTTACATGTTGTCACCCATTGGAGACCATATCTCATTGGGTGCCATTTCTCCATTAAAATAGACCATCAAAGTCTCAAATATTTCTTAGAACAATGGGTTGCTACCCTAGAACAAAAAAAATGGGTTTCTAAACTCATGGGCTATGATTATGATATCACCTATAATAAGGGCAAATAAAATCTTGTGGTTGATGCTCTCTCTCACCAATTTGAGGCCCTTAGTATGATATGTGCTATCTCCGCACCTGTCCCCCAATGGATAGATTCCTTATGACAGGAGGTACTTCAAGATGCAGACCTGCAAGATTTGATGGCTTCACTTCAAGCTAATCTAACTTTATCCCCAGGTATCTTTAGGTATATCAGGAGACAATTTAGGTTTAAAAAAAAAATTATCCATTAGGAAGATTTTTAGCCTTGTATTATCCATAGTCCACGGGACACAACATCTCGAATGATTACCCTCTCGTACTGTTAGATAGGCGGATAGTGTGCTTAAGGGTATGTGTGGAATCCTCCTTGAGTAGTGGCCTGAAATATTGGTCTAAGCACTATTGTTCGTCACTGCGGTATAACAGAGGGCCTATGGGTATTACATACTCCCTTACTTAGCATACTTGGTTCACAAAAAAAAAACAAAAACAAAGTATCATCCCCTTGAAAATTGACCCATCCCTATTTTGCTAACCTGCATTCACCATCCCCAAAAGTGAGCATACAAAGAAGGCTTTCCCTATCATAGAAAACAACTTGCATGCACCAAAAGTCAAGACAAATTTTTGCAAGTGTTTGAAACATCCTGTGGTTAGAATATGAATAGTCGAGACAATGATAGTAATAGTCCTCTATACCAGTCTAGAATTGTAGACTTTTAGTGTTAGAAACAAAGTTTTCAGTGTCAAAAATTCCCTAAGGTCAGAAGCAGCAACTATGTTAGTTTCCATAGTACAGGTGATAGGAATAGAGAACAATGAGTGACATGGTGTTCAAGGTACATACTACACAAGTAAGTGATAGTTGATTCCAGAGGGCAACTTTTGAACCGTAACTCCAAATAAAAATCAAAGAACACCAGTAGACTCATCAACATAGTAGAAAAAAAATTTGAAATTTTATTAAAATAGGGATATCTCTTCACACAAAGCTTAGATTGACTAAAACATTTAGCAAAAAATTCTACACTCTATTCCAGACAAAATTGTCCTTGGCAGCTCCTGGTCAAATTTTGCACCAAATTTCTAAAAATAGCAAATTTTGATTTTTCTTGCTAAGGCCATAACTTTTCATCGGTCCATCAAATTGATCCAAATTTTTGGGAATAAAATCTACTTGTTATTCAACACAAAATACCCTCAAGGACTTATTGGAAAAAATTTAAGTACAAGTGGAAGAAATTACCTTGACATCGACTTGCAACCAATAGGAGATCACAAAAATTCAAGAAATTCAGTATATCTCCTCATTGAGTGCTCAGATCAAACAACCACCGGAGTGGACCCTATCCTAAAATCAGTGTTGCAACTCATTTTCCAAATTGAATTTTGGATCCTTAATAAATATAGTAACTCCTAAAAATCTGAGGTCTATTTTTAGTAAATCAACACAAGAGGGACCGCAATGGCAAGTGACACTCGAGGACAACAACAAAAGGATTTAGACTTGGGCACATTATTGGATGACCTGCAAAAATCCATTGCTGACTTGACCTCTACAAACAAGAACATAGGCACAAATATTTGAGAGCTTCGACTAGATTAGGATAACACTCGAATCTATTTAGAAGAACAACTCATAGATATGGAGACCAAATTGCATAGTAGTACCAAAACAGAACACCATGCTGAAAACTCTAAATGAGGTCGATGAACATCAGATGACAATCACTCTGATCAAGATCCAACATTCAGAATGCCTAAATTAGACTTCCCTAAGTTCAGTGGAAATGATGTCGATGGGTGGTTATGTCGAGTTGATCAGTTCTTCTGACTCCATAATGTCCCTATCTATCATCGGGTTCATATGGCTTCCTTCAACCTAGAATTTGAGGCCTTACACTAGTTCCAATGGCTACGGGTTGCTAACCCTAATCTATCTTGGGAGGAATTTAAGTCCCAAATACTCACCTGATTTGGCCCTAATGATTTTGATGACTTTAAAGGTGCACTGACAAATTTGAAAAAAACCACCTTAGTTCGTTATTACCAGACCCAATTTGAGAAATTGGCCAATAAAACTAAGGGTTTGAATGAGGGATTTTTTATGAGTTGTTTTTTTAGTGGGTTACAAGATGATCTCCAGGCTGAAGTCAAGATGTTCAAACCCCACACCATGATGGAGGCTATCAGTTTATCCTGATTGGTTGAATCTAAATTCTCAGCTCAAAGGTGAACATCACTATTTTTGCATAATCGACCTTCTTTCCCTCCTCGGGTCCAAAACCATACTGATAATAAACCTCCTACTCCCAAGTGGCTAACTATAGAGGAAATGGATGCGCATCATGCCCAAGGGTTATGTTATAATTATGATGAAAATTTTACGAAGGGGCATAGATGTGCAAATAAGAGATTGTTTTTAATAGATGTGGAGGAACCAGAAAACAATGACCATAGTGATGATGAAAGTGATACAACTGAGGCACCAACTCCAAAGGAAGAGGAACCATTAGAAAAACCAGTAGAAATTTTAGTCCATGCTCTTGCCAGTATTACCACCCTAAAAACCATGAAAGTTATGGATTATTTCAAAGGCCAACGTCTCATAATTATTATTGATTTAGGTAGTATGCACAACATTATTGATCCTCAGGTGGCCAAATGGACCAACTGCTATATACGCGCATGCAATTATTTTGAAGTCATGGTGGCAAATGGAGACACCTTACCTTGTAAAGGTAAATGTCAAAATGTCAAAATTTAGATAGGGGATTATGAACTCAAGCAAGATATGTTCACCCTCCAATTGGTAGGATGTGACGTTGTGTTAGGATCCCAATGGATGAGCATCTTGGGCACTTTCTCCTGCAACCTTGTAGAAATATGGCTGCAATTTTCACAAAATGGACAAACATATACCCTCAATGGTATCAAGGCTGGCCCTACACAAATTATTAGTTCCAATCGCATGGAGAAGTTGTTGAAAAAGTTCTCCCATGGGGTCATTGCACAAATATTTTCAATTCAGCCACCAACTTCTACAGTAAATCCACTTCCAGTAGATTTTCAACTTATTTTAACCCAACACAATGGCATCTTTTTAGAACCAACTACACTGCCACCTTGTCGCTCTCATGACCATGCTATTCCACTAATTATGAGTAGTGCACCATCAAACATCATACTGTATCGGTATCCTCATGCTCTCAAGTTAGAAATAGAGAAGATGGTATAGGAATTGCTCAAGGCAGGTGTCATTCGACCTAGTACCAGTCCCTATTCTTCTCTAGTTTTTCTAGTTCGCAAGAAATATGGCTCGTGGTGATTGTGCATAGACTACCGTGAGCTCAATAAGATCACCATCAAGGATAAATTTCCCATTCTAGTAGTGGATGAATTGTTGGATGAATTACATGGAGCTATGTACTTCTCCAAGTTGGACCTTCGTTTGAGGTACCATCAAATCAGGCTCAAGGACGAGGATATTCCAAAAACTACTTTTTGTACTCATGAGGGTCACTATGAGTTCTTGGTAATGCCATTTGGTTTGACAAATGCAACATCCACATTTCAAAGCCTTATGAACAACATCTTCCATCCCTTCATATGGAAGTTCATCATGGTTTTCTTTGATGATATATTTGTTTATAGTCGCTCGTGGGAAGAACAGCTTACCCATATGGATCAGACATTACAGTTATTGGCCCAACATCAAATTTTTGCTAAGCAGTCTAAGTGATCCTTTGGTCTGACTGAAGTGGAGTATTTAGGACATTGTTTCCAAATATGGTGTCAAGGTCGACCCTAAGAAGATTCAGGCAGTTTAGGACTAGGCAAAACCTAGTACTCTCAAAGGACTTCGAGGATTCTTAGGACTTACAAGTTATTACAAGAAATTTGTTTGTAATTATGGGAAAATAGCAACTCCCCTCACATCTATGTTAAATAAGGACTCTTTCACTTGGACATGACCAGCTGATCAAGCAATTCTTGAATTAAAGTATGCCATGACCACCACACCTATTCTAGCCATGCCATATTTCTCTAAACCATTTGTCATTGAAAGTGACGCTTTTGATCGCGACATTGGGAAATTATTGATGGAAGAAGGGAGACCCTTGGCCTTCACCAGTAAGGCACTCCCTGAGTGTAATTTGGAAAAATCTACGTATGCCAAGGAGATGTTGGCCATATTACATGCTATCACCCATTTGAGACCATATCTCATTGGGCACCATTTCTCCATTAAAATAGACCGTTAGAGTCTCAAATATTTCTTAGAAAAACGGGTTGCTACCCCAGAACAACAAAAATAGGTTTCTAAACTCATGGGCTATGATTATGATATCACATATAAGAAGAGCAAAGAAAATATTATGGCTGATACTCTCTCTCACCAATTTGAGGTCCTTAGTATGATATGTGCTATCTCCGCACCTGTCCCCCAATGGATAGATTCCTTACAGTTGGAGGTACTTCAATATGAATACCTGCAAGCTTTGATGGCTTCACTTAAATTTGATCCAACTTCATACCCAGGCTACAATTGGGATGCCCAAGATTTGCGTTATCGCTAATGCCTTATTATTCCCTGTTCCTCACCACTCCATGACCTCTTCATGAAGGAACTACACACTGCTCCCCCTGCAGGTCATTCTAGATTTCTCAAAAATTATGAACGCCTCAAGCACACATTCTTCTAGAAAGGGATGAAATAGGATATCCGTAACTTCATGATAGCTTGTGATACCTGCAAATGCATGAAAGATGAAATATTTCATTCTTTGGATACTCTTCAACCCTTGTCCATTCCATATCAGTTTTGGATTGATATTTCTATGAATTTTATTGAAGGGTTACCTAAATCGGGTGGTAAGTCTATTATTCTCGTGGTAGTGGATCGCATTTTGAAGTATGCTCATTTTTTTCCCCTTTACCATCCTTACACAGCCTCCACCATTGGCCAAATATTCCTCGATTCCATTTTTTGCCTTCATGGTATGTCCACCTCCATTATGTCCGATCGAGACCCAACCTTCACTAGTCATTTTTGGCAAGAGTTGTTTAAGTTGCAGGGAACGAAGCTCAAAATGATTTCAGCCTATCATCCACAAATAGATGGTCAAACTAAGATTGTCAACAAATTTTTGGAGACCTATCTTCATTGCTTTGCATCAGATCATCCTTCTCAATGGGTGAAGTAGTTTCCTTTGATCGAATGGTGGTACAACACATCCTATCATACAACTACTAAACTCACTCCTTTTGAGGTTGTTTATGGGCATCCTCAATCCAGGCCTTCTTCATACATTCTAAGCAGCTCCATGGTCTAGACAGTCAACATTACTCTTTGCTAGTAGATCGATGTCCTTCACCAACTGAAGCATAATTTGGACATGGCCCAGAACCAGATGTGACAACAGGTTGACTAACATCGATTAGAGTGTAGCTTTGATGTGGTTGATATGGTTTTCCTTCACTTGCAACCATACCAATAGTCATCCCTCCAACTCTGTCGATGCCAAAAACTTACTCAAAAATTCTATGGGCCTTACCAAGTCCTACAACAGATTGGTTCCACTACTTACAAATTGGCTCTTCTACCCACCTCCAAGCTCCATCTTGTTTTCCATGTTTCATCTCTCAAGAAAGTTGTGGGTACATAGGTACATGTTCAATCAGTATTACCAAAATTGGATGAGGAAGGGTCCATATTACTTGAACCAGAATGGTTATTGGATCGTCGTACCCACACTCTCCATAATCGTACCATCACAAAAGTCCTTGTCCAATGGTGTGGGCTCTAGCTAGAAGATGCTATATGGGAGTCTCTCCATCAACTCCAACACCAGTTTCCTCAATTTTAGCTTTGAGGACAAATATTTTCAAAGGGGAAGGACATGTTAGGATCCTATCCTAACACCATGTTGTAATTCTCATTTACCTATGTAATAACCCACTTCCAATGTGGGGATCCCATTTTAATGTTATTATGCAATACTTAGTAATGTAGGTGGCAATAAAGGTACCTCGCCAAGTGGTACCATCTCATGTAATCATTTTTATCAATATTGTAACCGATGTAGTAATATATCTCGCCAAGTGGTACCATTTCATGTAACCATTTTTATCAAGATTGTAACCACCATTTGGTGGAATATTCTAGCTCAAGTGGCATTTTGCATGTAAGCCACCTCTTGAGCATTTAGGTAGGGTTGCATGAATTTTTCCTTTAAAAATATATGAAGCCATGTACAATATTATCCTTTTGCAAGCTAATTAAATATTGAAGGAGGTTGCCCCCTCGAAGAGGCCCACGATTTAGTGTTACCATGAGATTGTTTCATTTCTGTAATTGATTTCTACATAGTGATATTGCGTTATTTGATGTATGTGAGTTATTTTTTAGTATTTTGTGTGAGTGTACTTTATTTTAATAGTAGGTTCCTAATATCTCTGCTATCCAAATCGACTCTAGCACTAACCCCATCTTGTGCACCTTGATTGCCTCATTCAACACTAGAGTTGCCTCTACAACCTATGTTGCCATTGACACTATCATCCTATCCAATCCTAGGATAACTCCCACTACCTGAGACACCATTGGAACTGATATCCTTATATCCCTTGGCACTATAGATGTTGTGCTCCTTCAAATTTGCTATGATGTCATTTGTGGTTGCTATCATGATCTCGATCTAGGCTATGACCCACCATAAAATGGAAGTGGGTGCCCATACAAAACTAAGGTAAGATCACACTGTATCCTTGTCACCCCCTCCTCTTTGAATAACCTTGATATATCCTCATTTAACTTTAATAAATAATATTCTTCTACCCTCAAAGCAACCATATCCATCATTATTTTCTCCCCTTCTCTCACATGCTCTGCCTCCTCTCATGTCTACCATTGCATTTGTATCTTGTCTTGCAACTCTATCACCTCTACTACATGAGTAGCTCACTCAACATCACTATTCATGATGCAGGAGCATCCAGTGGTAGCACAACAATCTTGCATCAACAAAAAAAACAAAAAACAAAAGAAACAAGAAAAATATTCTAAGTGTTGAAAGGTGTCGCGATATCGCGACATAAAAGGTGTCACGATATCGCGACGTATTTTGAAAAACTTTCGAAGTGCTGGAAGTGTCACAAAATTGCGACATAATAGATGTCATGAAATCGTGACGTATTTTGAATTTTTTTTGAAGTGCTAGGAAGTTTCACGAAATCGTGACATAACAGATGTCACAAAATCGCGACATATTTTGAAAAACTTTCGAAGTGCCGGGAAGTGTCGCGAAATCGCGACATAATAGATGTCACAAAATCGCGACGTATTTTGAAAAACTTTCGAAGTGCCGAGAAGTGTTGCAAAATCATGACATAATAGATTTCACGAAATCGTGACGTATTTTGAAAAACTTTCAAAGTTCCGGGAAGTGTCACGAAATTGCGACATAACAGATGTCACAAAATCGTGACGTATTTTGAAAATCTTTCGAAGTGCCGGGACGTGTCACAAAATCATGACATAACAGATGTCACAAAATCGTGACATATTTTGAAAAGCTTTCGAAGTGCTGGGAAGTGTCACGAAATCGTGACATAACAGATGTCGTGAAATCACGACATATTTTGAAAAACTTTTGAAGTGTCGAAAAGTGTCACGAAATCATGACATAACAGATGTCGCGATATCGCGACGAGTTTTAAACAAAGGCCGAGAGCAAAGGAAAGTGTCGCGATATCACGACACATTGGTAAAGAAGAACAAAAGCCAAAAAAAGTGTCGCGATATCACGACACATTGACAAAGAAGGACAAAATCCAAAAAAGTGTCGTGATATCGCGACAGGTTGACTAAAGAGAACAAAGTGTCACGTTTTCGTGACCCAAATAGAAGAGAGAAGAGCAAGATGAAGCGATGTCGTGATATCGTGACATGTTACATTTTTGCAGGCCATTATAAAATGACATTTGATAGTTATCAAAAGCTGGTACAACAGTTACCAAGAAGTCGGTACAGCAGTTCCAAGGGATCGGTACAGCAGTTACAGGGATCGTGGAGAACGGTTGCTGCAACGAGAAAACTATTGTTATAAAAGAAGATTGCTTAGAGGATCTAGGCAGGCTGGAAGAATGAATACTGTGGCTTCTTTTGAATTTTTTGTACTTTGTAAATCTTCCATGGTTCGAAATTGTAAATATTTCCATGATTATGAATAAAAATTGAGTCTTTTATTTGTGTTAAAATTTGTCTCCCCATCAAGTGGTATCAGAGCAAGAATATTCTGAGTGTGTAAGTAGAGCGTCGAAAGTGAGGCAGCTTGCACCAAGATCTGGGGTTAAGGGTTCTAAGAATAAGTGAAGAAGAATGCCACTGCAAAAAAATTGTGGTGCTGGAAGGAACATGGTTCCTAAAGGAGACTTTTGAGCATTGCAGAGGCAAGTGCAAGCCCTGCAAGAAGAATTGCGAAGAGGAGTAGAGCCAAGAGGAGAAGACCAGAGCGATGATGAAGCTTGCGGAGTTGATGACCCATCAGAAGAAGAAGAAGAAGTAATGAGTTCTGTGAAAGCTCGAATGATTAAAGCCATTTCTCAAATTGGTAAAAGGCCAAAGATAGATGTCTCCACATATTCTGGAAATCTAAACCCAGAAGAGTTGATTGACTGGATCAACGACATGGAGGAGTATTTTGAATATGAGGAGATTGAAGATCCAAATTAGATCAAGTTTGCAAGAACAAAGTTAAAAGGCCATGCTGGCATATGGTGGAAAGGAGTACAGCTAGAGCGAAATCGAAGAGGAAAAGAAAATATCACCAGATGGGATCGAATGGTCGAAAAGCTAAAATGGTAGTTTATTCTGGAAGATTATGAATTAGATCTATTGCAAAGAATGCAAAGTTTGTGACAGTCTAGCAAGTCTGTTAAAGAATATATAGAGGAGTTTTTCAAAATCTCCATCAGAACTGGCCATATAAAGGCAAATAAAGAGAGAGTAGCCCATTACATTAATGGGTTAAGAACCAACGTGCAAGAAGAATTGAGTTTGGTTCAAATGAGCATCATTGAAGATGCTTACCAGTTTGCTATGAAGGTGGAAGAGAAACTGAATCGAAGATTTGACAGTAAATAGAGAGGAAGAGGTCATGGTGGAAGAACTGGTGGTAGAACCAATGGAGGTAAATATGATGACTCGAAAAAGATTGGTGAAACAAGCAATCACCAGGAATAGAATGTGGAGAATGCATACCGTCCCCATAATCAAAACAATGATTATCAAAGGGGAAGAGGTAGATATGGACGTGGATATGGAAGAGGAAGATTTTGTGGAACCTACTTCAATTGCAGGGAAGAGGGGCATCGATCATATGAGTGTCCCCAACACCAAGAGGCACCGAATAGAAGGCTTGAAGCAAATGCTCAAGTTACGGTTGTTGATGATGGTGTTGAATCTGAGCACTCTGAAGAAGCAGAGCGAGGAGAAGTGATGGTCACAAGGAGAACCTTATTGAATGAAGAGAGGGAACCAGACCAGCGAAAAAGCCTATTCTGTACGAGGTGTAAATGTTCAGATAAAATCTATAATATTATTATTAATAATGGTAGTACAGATAATTTGGTCTCTGAGGATATGGTGACTAAGTTAAAACTAGAAATAAGGCAGCACCCACATCCATACCGGATTGTGTGGTTGCAGAAGGCCCATAGAGCATTGGTCAGTGAACAATGCTTGGTCAGGTTTCAAATTGAAAGATACCAGGATGAGGTCCTGTGTGATATTTTGTCGATGGATGCTTACCATTTGTTTCTGGGAAGACCATGGCAATTTGACAAACATGCGGCGCATGATGGGCATGCAAATACCTATTCCCTGAAAAAATATGGAGTGCGCCACAAACTGAAGCCATTGAAGGAGGTTGAGGAAAAGGTATGCAATAATGCTAGAATTTGTTTAGTAGATGGCAAAAAAAAATTGGATGGTCTAAAGAGGGATTCAATGTGTTAGCAAAATTTCCTGATATTATATCAAAAAATGTACCTAAGGGTTTTCCACAAATGAGGAAGATTAGTCATCAGATTGACTTAATGCCAGGATCTAGCTTACCCAATAAGGCCGCCCATAGAATGTTCCCTGTCGAGAATGAAGAGTTGAATCGCCAGGTTCATGAGTTGTTGAAGAAGGGATTAATTCGAACAAGTTTAAGTCCCTGTGCAGTACCTGTCATACTAGCACCAAAGAAGGGTGGAGAATGGAGAATGCGCACTGATTCAAGGGCAATAAACAAAATTACCATTAAGTATCGATTTCCATTGCCTCGAATGGATGATATAATGGATTGTTTGAGTGGAGCTAAATACTTCACTAAGATTGATTTAAAGAGTGGATATCACCATATACATGTTAGAGAGGGTGATGAATGGAAGACAGCCTTTAAAACCAAATAGGGTTTGTATGAGTGGTTAGTTATGCCATTTGGATTGACTAATGCACCTAGTACGTTCATGAGGATGATGAATGAGGTATTGTGTGACTTTCTGGAAAAGTTTATGATAGTTTATTTGGATGATATTTTAATTGTTAGTAAAACATTAGACGAGCATTTGATGCATGTTCGGATAGTTTTTGAAAAGCTGCGAGAGGAGCAGTTGTTGATAAATTTAAAGAAGTGCAGTTTTGTACAGAAAGAGTTGATATACCTAGGATTTGTCATCTCAGAGGAGGGTCTGAAAATGGATCCTCAGAAGGTGAAGGCTATCATTGAATGGCCTACCCCAAGGAATGTAACAGAGGTAAGATCATTTCATGGTCTTGCAAGTTTCTATAGAAAATTTATTAGAAAATTTAGCAGTATTTGTGCACCCCTAACAAAAACTATGAGAGGGGATAAGAAAGAATTTAAGTGGACTGCCAAGGCAGGTACCAGTATGGACATATTAAAGAAGAAAGTGATAGAACAACCCATTCTAGCAATTCCAAATTTTAATAAAGTGTTTCAGGTTGACTATGATGCCAGTGGAAGTGCCATTGGAGCTGTATTGAGCCAAGAAGGTGCACCTGTTGCATACTTTAGTGAAAAAATAAATGATGCTCGAAAGAAATACTCTATTTATGATCAAGAATTCTATGCTATCATTCAGGCTCTTAAGAAATGGATACATTATTTTCTAGCCAAAGAGTTTGTTTTATATACTGACCATCAAGCTTTGCAGTATATAAATAGTCAAGGTAAACTTAACCAGCGATATTTGAAGTGGGTTGAATTCCTGCAGAGTTATACCTTTGTCCTGAAGCATAGAAGTGGAAAATCTAATAGAGTTGTAGATGCCTTGAGTAGAAGGCATAATTTGTTGATAGAAATGAGAGTGCTAGTTGTTGAGTTTGATGAACTCAAGAGCTTATACCTAGTGGATCTAGATTTCGTAGAGGCATGGACATCATGTTTGTCTCCTACTACTGTGGATCGCACTAAGTGGTTGGATTTTATGATCCAAGATGAGATGTTGTTTCGGAAGAACCAATTGTGCATTCCTAGAAGTTCCATGATGGAAAATATGATCAGAGAGAAACATAGCGGAGGACTAGCAGGACATTTTGGTCGAGATAAGACCATTGCTCTCGTTAGTGAGAATTACCATTGGCCACAGTTGCAGTCGAATGTGACCAAATTTGTGTAGGGTTGTAGAGTGTGCCAGATGGCGAAAGGAGTAAGCCAGAATATAGGAATATATCAGCCATTTCCTGTACCAGAGCAACCATGGGAGGCAGCAGTATGGATTTTGTTCTTGGTCTGCCAAGGACACAATGCAGAAATGACACCATTTTTGTTATCATTGATAGGTTTTAGAATATGGCCCATTTTATTCCATGTTAGAAGAAAAGTGATGTTCATATTGCAGGCTTGTTTTTTAGGGAGGTTGTACGCCTTCATGGTCTACCCCAAAGCATTGTCTCGGACAGAGATACCAAATTTGTGGGTTATTTTTGGAGAACTCTGTGGAAGAAGCTAAAAATAGAATTGAAGTTCAGTTTTGCGTACCACCCACAGACTGATGGACAGATAGAAGTAGTCAACAAAAGTTTGGGTACCAAATTTTATCGATTCTAGACTACATCATAAATATTCTTTTCTACTGCAAAGATACTAAAGCAAGGTGGGTCCTCTCAAACATTTATGCTCCATATACTATGAACATATGATCAACCTTATGGGATACCCTTATCCAAATGAGACACATTTTCTCCAATGAAGCATGGATGTTGGTAGGAAACTTTAACTCCCCCTCTTACCATTTGACAAAAGTGGAGGGGCAACCACTACACCTAGATGCTTTGAGGATTTTGTAAATTTTATGGACAATAATGAATTACTGGATATCTGGATCACGGGAACTAGGTTCATATGGAGTAATAGGAGAATTGGTAGCCAACTCATCTAACTCAGACTAGATAGAGTTCTTATTTCCAAGGAATTTTTTTACCTTTCTCGTGAAGCCACCTCTTGTGCTCTCCACAAAATAGGGTATGATCATAACCCACTCATCTTGGAAGGTTTTCAACTAGCCTCTGCCTTCAAAACTCTGTTTAGATTTGAATAAATGTTGATACACCACCAAAATATCAAAAATCTCATTATTAAATGGTGGAACAAAATATTCTTAGGAACAATCATATATCAAGTGGTAAAAAAGCTATGTCTTATAAAAACTAATCTTAGAATTTGGAACAAGGAATTGTTTGAAAATATATTTCAAATAAATCAAACCATTCCGATCCAACTTCATAATATTGAGAAAGAGATCCAAGATAGAAACCCTTCACCAGATATTAGTAGATTTGAAAGAGATCTATTATCAGAAGTCTACAATGTTATTACAGAGGAAGAAGTTTTTTGGAGGTAAAAATCTAAATTCATTTGGTTGAAATGAGATTCTAACACTAAATTATTTTATTCAATGATTCTCAAACACCAAAGCCATAATAGAATCAAAGAGTTATCCAAATATGATGGTTCTATTGTTAATGATCTTACTCATATTAGAGCTAAAACTGTTGCCCACTTTCAAATTTTTATTAGTCATAGCCAACCTTATCCTAATAATGTTTCTAACACTTTACTTTAGAATATTCCCCATATTATTTCTCCTGATCTTAATTCTAGGTTGCTTAGCCCATTTTCTTAGGAAGAAATCAAGAATGCACTTTTTTCTATACCTCCTAATAAAGCTCCTAGTCCCAATGGCTTCCCTGCTTATTTATCAAACCTTTTGGAACATCATTAGATCCAACATCACTGCTGCCATTCAAGATATTTGGAAAACCAAATATATCCCTAGAGAAGTTAACTCTACATTTCTTGCCATTGTTCCTAAATATCCTAAAGCCAAGTCATTGTCTAATTTTAGACCCACTAGCCTTTGCAATGATATTTATAAAATTTTATCAAAGGTATTAACCAATAGAAATAAGGACATCCTCCATCTTATTATTGATCCTTGCCAAGGAATTTCTATCTAAGGAAGAGTTATTAGTGATGGAATCATCACTATCCACGAGCTTATCCACACTATTTTTTTTTTTTTTGGTAATTAAGGAACAAATTCATTACATCCGAGTTTTCCAGGTTGACCCAAAACCTTTTACAAAAATCAGCACTATGCTATTACGGATCAAAACCTCAATAGGGACAGTTTGTCCTTCACTACGAGTACCCTTTTGAGGCCACCTTGCCAAGAAATAGCATATCCCCTTACCCATATTTACAAACACCTTAGAACACAGGCAGTGGCCCATCGCATTGCTTTCTTGATGCCCTAGCCGCGAAAATGTGACTTGTCACAAAATCGTGACGTCCTTAAGTCTTCTCCTTCATTTGCTCTAGAGAGTTGTGAAATGGTGACATATCACAAAAATGAGACATGTCACGAAATCATGACATTTTGCCTTCGTTCTGCTCCTTTGCCGCTATAAGTCGTGAAAATGTGACATGTCACGAAAATGAGCCATGTCGCGAAATCGCGACATTCGTCTCCCATTTTGCACTCTTTCTGCTTCCAGCCTCGAAAATGCGACATGTCGCGAAATCATGATGTCCTTAAGTCGTTTCCATATTTTACTTTGGATAGTCGTGAAAATGCGATCTGTCATGAAAAAGAGACATGTTGCAAAATCGTGAAATTCTGCCTTCATTTCGCTCCTTTGCTGTCGCATGTCGTGAAAATGCGACATGTCGCGACAATGAGACATGTCGCAAAATCATGACATTTGTCTCCCATTTTGCACTCTTGCCGCTTCCACCCACAAAAGTGTGACATGTCATGAAATCACAATGTCCTTAAGTCTTTCCTTCATTTGCTCTGGATAGTCGCAAAAATGTGACATGTCGCGACAAAGAGACTTGTCGCAAAATCACAACAATCAGCCTTCGTTATGCTCCTTTGCCACTACCTATTGCGAAACTAAGACATGTCACGAAATCATGACATTCGTTTCCCGTTTTGTTCTCTTTCCGCTCCCAGATGTGAAGAATCGACAAGTCGTGAAATCGCGTCGTCCTTGAGTCTTTTCCTTCATTTGCTTTGGATCGTCACAAAACTGTGACATGTCAAAAATTCGGCATGTCGCGACATCGCGACACTTCTGCCTCTTTGTCCTCTTTTGTTGCATTTGGACATGAAAAAGCAACATGTTGCGATATCGCGACACATTCGCCTCCTTGCTCCTTTTCTTGGCTTTTGCCTGTGAAAATCCAACATGTCGCGATATCACGACACTTTCACCTCCTTACTTTTTCTCTTCTCTTTTGGTCACAAAAATGCGATATGTCGCGATATCGCGACACTTTTTCCTTCCTAATTTTTCACTTCTCTTTTGGTCGCAAAAATGTGACATGTCGCGATATCACAACATTTTTCCTTCTTACTCTTTCTCTTCTCTTTTGGTCGTGAAAATGCGACATGTCGCGATATCGCGACACTTTTTCCCTCTTGCTCTTTCTCTTCTCTTTTGGTCGTGAAACTGCGACATGTCGTGATATCATGACACTTTTTCTGTCTTGCTCAACATGTCACCAAAACGTGACACTTTTTCCTTCTTGCTCAACATGTCGTGATGTCGTGAAATTTTTCCTTCTTACTCTTTCTCTTCTCTTTTGGTCATGAAAATGCGACATGTTGCGATATCATGACACTTTTTCTTTCTCGCTCTTTCTCTTCTCTTTTCGTCACAAAACTGTGACATGTCGCAAAATCGTGACACTTTTTTCATCTTGCTCAACATGTCGCCAAAACGTGACACTTTTTCCTTCTTGCTCAACATGTCGCGATATCGTGACACTTTTTCTTTCTTGCTCAACATGTCGCGATATCGCGACACTTTTCCTTTCTTGCTCTACATATTGCGAAATCGTGACACTTTTTCTTTCTTGCTCAACATGTCACGAAATCGTGACCCTTTTTCCTTCTTGCTCAACATGTCATGATATCGTGACACTTTTTCTTTCTTGCTCAACATGTTGCAATATCGTGACACTTTTTCTTTCTTGCTGTATTTTTCTTTTCCTTAAACTACAACATGTCGCAAAATTGCAACATTAGTCCTTGGCAGCTACCTTTGCCCCTAACCCCATAACATGAGGCCACCATGCCACCTGGATCCTTCCCCCGTTGCATAGAAAACTAAAGCCGTCACAAGAAGGACCGAAGCAATACTGACAAAACAAAAATGAAACTCCTCTCCCTTTTTTTGAACCCCATAATTTCATCATCATTGGCAATCATTTTGAATCAATTTGTCCACATCACTTGGGACCCCATGTTCCCAAGTGACCAGCCCATCGGCTTCCACCCCTATATTGGCCAAGATATCAGCTATTTTATTTGCTTCCCTAAACACTTGCTAGGCCTTTCGATCATTCCTGACTTGGTAGAGGATCCTAGCCTCTTCGATGATAGTCATAATCCACCACGGAGGATTTTTCCCATTGCTGAGAAGGTTTATGACATGCATCGAATCTCCTTCAATAATTAGTTTACCTTCAATCTCCTAAGCCAACTGAAGACCCCTCCATAATGCTCTTGCTTTAGCCTCATTGTTAGTCCTTGTTCCTAGCTGCTCAGAAAAGGCCATCACCAGCTTGCCTTGATGGTCTCTCACTGCTCCTCTAGCCCCTACTTTGCCAGGGTTACCTTTAGAGGCCCCATCGAAGTTGAGCTTGAACCAACCAATCGGGGGTGGTTTCCACTTGACATCTAATCTGGAATTGACCTTAGTAGACACAGGTTTCTCACCCAAAGTAATATTTAAGGATTGAGTGATCAGCCCCTCCCAGGGGGAAGGATTTCGAGCTTCATGAGGAATAAGGCTGACGTTTTCACGGGCAAAGGTAAGAATCTTATTTGTGATGGAGGTGACATCATGGCTCGACTCATGGAAATCTCTATGGTTTCTTTCTAGCCAAACCTGCCAAAGAAAATGATGGAGACAAATCTTCCAAAAAAACCTCAGCCTAAGGCTAACAAAGGGATTTGGCCATTGGTGGAAGAGGTCAATGATGGTGGCTGGTCTGACCCAGCAAATGCTAAAGGCTTGAAATAACCCATTGAGGATACTTAGAGAGACCGAGCATTCAAGGAAAATATGGAGGGTGGACTCCCAGTTGGCCCTGCACAAAAAATAGCGATTAGCAACTATCACACCTTTCCTTATCAAGTTGTCAATAGTAAGAATCCTGCCTTGGATCACTAGCCACGAGAACATTGCAACTTTAGGAATAAGATTTTTGACCCACACCAACTGTGTCTGGAGTGTGGGGTCCTTAGTATCTAACATTAGCATGTATGTAGATTTGATTGAGAACTGCCCATTTTCGGTAGCTGCCCATATTACATGATCCTGCTCAGGTCTCATAGAAATGAATTATTGATGCAGGATGCTTTGGATTTCTTTTGATTCAACTTCAAATCCTTGAATCCTTATCTATTTCCAAAAAATCCTTCCTCTGTCCTGTCTCATGAAATAAGCTACTTTCCTTCCTATGAGATCCTCTATGATTCTTTTGATCCTTGCTAGGTGAGGAACCTGAGATAAAGCTTCATCCTTGGCCCACCTGTCATCCTAAAACCTAATCTTCTACCCGTTACCTAGAACCCATCTTAGGCCTTTCTTTATGACCTCTCTGCTTGTTAAGATTGCATTCCAGAACACCAAACCTCTACTGTGCACCATGTCATTTAGGAATTTGGTATCTTGAAGATATTTTCTTTTAATTATGGTAGTCCACTCATTCTCCTCATTGTTAATGAGATGCCAAGCTTGTTTGGCTAGCAAGGTTGTGTTTAGGTGAGCAACTCTTCTCAGTCCTAGCCCCCTGTTTTCTTTCGGCCTGCACACCTTACCCCAGCCCACAAGGTGGATCCTCTATTTTTTCTCTGACCCAGACCAGATAAAATTCTTTTGGAGCTATTCAATTTTTTGGTATACTCTGGTTGGGGCCTTAAACATAGATAGAAAATAAACCGAAATGCTCTGTAAGGATGCCTTAGTGAGAGTAAGTTTCTCGACCTGAGATAAAAAATGTCCTTTCCATCCAGCCAGTTTCTTTTGGATTCTTTCTACCACTCTATCCCACATATATTCTCTTAGAGAACCATAGCAAATGGGAAGGCCTAAATAAGAGGTAGGAAGAGTCGCTATCGAACATCCCAAAATCTCTGCTATTCTGGCTTGTCTTTGAATTGGGGTGTTGAGGAAGTAAAGCTTACTCTTTTTGAAGTTCGCATTCTATCCCGCTGCATCCTCGTAGAGCTGGAGAATGTGCTTAATCCTTCTGGCTTCAACCACTGACGACTGGGTCAACATCAGAGTGTCATCAACAAATTGTTGGTAACTGGGTTGGTGAGAGAGGAGGATTTAATCCCCAAAATTAATCCAGCAGTGCAAGCTACTTTAATAGTTCTACCTAATGCCTCTGCTACTATAATGAACAACATTGGGCTAATCAGATATCCTTGTCTGAGCCCCCTATGGCTCCGAAAATACCCAGTTGTCGTGCCATTGACCAAAACTGAGAACCAAGGTTTAGATATGCACTCTTTTATCAGCCTGACCCACTGGGGATGAAATTCGAACTTCAGAAGAACAACTGTCAAAAAATCCAAGTTAATGCAGTCAAAAGCTTTATTCATATCAAGATTTAGGGCAAAGACCTCCTTGTTGGTTTGCCTAGCAGAGTGCAAAGCTTCATGGACTGTGATCACACCATCCACAATTTTATCCACACTATTTTCAAAATTAACAAAGTTAGCATTTTTCTCAAACTTGACATGAACAAGGTATTTGACATGGTGTCATGGGATTTCCTTATTTTTATTTTGTCTATATTTGGGTTTGACACAGATTGGATTGCACTTATCAAAAAATGCTTATCTACTGGTTGGTTCTTTATTATTGTCAATGTATCGTTTGTTGGATATTTTAAGAGTTTAAAAGGGCTCAAACATGGGGACACCCTTTCCTCTTTCCTTTTCATTATTCTTTCTAAATATTTAGGAATAACCCTTAAAGTTGTCTATTTACAAGGATCCATTTCTAGTATAAAGACCTCTTCCATCCTTCACCCCATCACTCATCAACAATTTATTGATAATACCATCCTTGCCATTGTGTCTTCCATTCCCCAAGCCAAAACCATCAAAGGTATTCTCAACACTTTTGAGGAAGTTACGGGTCAAAATATTAATTTTGTTAAAATTAAATTATACTTCCTCAACACCCCTTTTGGTAGGAAGATCAAAATTGCTAAGATTCTTAGTTGCACATTCTCTAGCTTTCAAGTCATCTATATTGACCTTCCCCTTTTCTTTGGAAAACCGTTTGATAATATGTGGAATAATATTATTGAAAGAATGCACAAGAAGCTTGATGGGTGGAAAGGAGATCTTCTAAGACAAGCAAAGAAAGCAACTTTGGTCCAAGCTTCTCTCCAAAGCATTCCAACTTTTTTTTCGATTTTCAAAGATCATATCTCCATTTATCAAAAAATTGAACAAATACAAAAAATATTCTTATGGTTAGGTTTTGAATATCGTAAACACTTCCACTTGGTTTATTGGGATAGAATTTGCTCCAAAAAAGAGCAAGGTGTTTTGGGATTTAGAAAGGTTGACAAGATGAACTTGGCTCTTATAGCAAAATAGGATTGGAGGCTCCTAAAAGATGAAAAATCCATGTGGGTTGAAATAGTCAAAAGCAAAAAATATTTAGCATAAGGGTTTTTTAAGTGAAGATCATCTTCCAATGTGTTATGCATTCTGTATCTCCATTATTAAATATAGATCCATCATAAAGAAAGAGCTCAAATGGTAGCTAGGTAATGGAAGAAGTATACACTTTTGCAAGGACCCCTAGCTAAAATATCATCCACTAATAGAAGACCCCACCTTAATCACCATAAAACCCACTATAGATCATATTTTTGGTGATAAGATGTGCAACATATTTGATTCTTCTAGACATAGAAATATGTGGAAAAATATTCCTTCTAGAAATATGAATAAGGAACAGGTTCAACCAATAAGAAATCTCTCCAATATTCTTAGAACTTACATTATTCCTAGTTAAAATGATGGTAATTACCTCATCTAGAAATCCACTAAGGACGAGCATTTCACAGTCAAGTCTACTTATTTCTTAGTTGGGGGCTTTAAAGAGAAATGGTTTCCTGCCAATATCATTTGGATCAAACATCTTATCCCTAAGATTAGTTTTTTTTTGGCTTGCTATCCAAGATAAAATTATTACTATTGACAACCTATTGACTAGAGGTATGATCATTGCCAACTACTGCTATCTTCATATTTCCAACCTAGGATCATACCCACCACCTCTTTTTTGAATGTCCTTTTCTGTAGAGGTCCTCCATTCTATTTTCAAAGCTTTTAGTATTGCCTATACCCATCCCAAATTCATTTTAGACCTTTGTGTCCAATAGCTCAATCCTTTCTGTGGATCCCATACCAAATCTGTTTTGGCCTTTTGCCTTCCTCACTATCTTTGGAAAAATTGGATTGAGAGAAATTCTTGAGACTTTTTCAATGCTTCCAAGGACCCTCTCTCTATAATTAATTAATTAATTGTTGTTGTCGTTGAAAAATCAAAATTGGTCCCTTCTCAATATTTTGTTGACTTGCCTATTGAGGTTAGGATTACTGCTTCGTTGAACCTTTCTTTGTCTCCCTTCTTTCCTTCCCTGACCCTTCTTGACAGATCTTAAGTTCACTAGACTCCTCCATTGAGTGGTTGGGTCAAGCTCAATTTTGATGTTGCTACTAAGGGGAACCCAAGGATTGTAGGAGCTAGTGGTATCTTTAGAGAAGACCATGGAAAGATTGTCCTCGCTTATGCAAAAAATATAGGAATTCAAACCAATCATGTTGCCGAAGCAAAAGCGCTCTATCAAGGTTTGTCTGTGCTCTCCTACATTCCTTGTACTAAACTCATTATCAACGAGGATTCGCTTAACATTATCATCTACCTTAAGGGATCCCAAAACCCTTCATGGAATATTTAAAACCTCATTATAATCTCAGTAGCAAGCTCATTGAACATGTATACAAGGAAGGCAATAAAGGAGTGGACATTGTTGCGAACCTGGGTCTTTCTCAAAAGTCCCTCCATGTGTGGCACGATAATTTTCCTAATGAAATATATGATTCGAGCATGTTGGATGGTAATACATTGCTTTAATGTCATTGTGTGGGATGCTATTTGGTTGGATAGGATTGGTCCTTTTATGGGACACCTGTCTTCCTAGTCTAAGTTCTCACTGCAATTTTGTTTACAAAACCATTGCTGGTTTTTGGTGCTTAATGATGTACTTAAATTTTAATTTGGCAGGTTTTCTTAGCTCCTGGGTGAGTCTTCATGGTGCTTTACTCGAGAGACTCTCTACCCTACTTGTATTGGTTTTTGGTTTGTCTTATTTAAACAATCTCTTTTTATTCCTAATAATGTAAAAAAAACTTTAAAAACCCTTGCAAAACCTTTTCCACCCACTAATAAAAATAAAATAAAAATAAGACAAAATAACAAAATTGGAGCATCTTTATGTTAGTATCTTTATGACAAAAAAGGCCCAGGGCCCCGCCGTAATACAAAACACCAGTGTATTTATGACAAAACACCAGTGTCTCCAATGACGTTTGATGTAACGATAAAGAATAACTTTCCTATGGAACCAAACCATGATTTGGTTCCAAAATAGCTAAATACAAACGTGATATTGTAAGAAAAGGAGGGGCCGTGCAATGATTGTACTCCTCGTCCACCTAAACGTAGAATGAGTGCTCGACAAAATGCATATGTATGGAAGGCACCTTTTTCCAAGGATTCGATTCCATTGGTTGGAGAATGACGACATGGATAGGAAAGGCCAACCTTTTTTCCTCTTATTATACGTTATAAATAGCAGTGAAGCAGACCCGCTTGGTCACAAGATTCTAAGGCTGCACTGGGGATTGTCTACTGTGAGATATGGCAATGGCTCAACCGCTTGATTTTGCAGATCTGCGCTCTAGAAAGCCAAATTTTCATCCCAATTTATGGGACGATGATCTCATACAATCTCTATCTTCACCATATACGGTATAAAAAGTTACATACATGTTGTGGAATTGTATATTTGTCCATCACTAATTTTGTGTGAATATCAGTTAATGCTTGTGGTTGCATTTGATTTGATTGCAGACACCTTTATACGTTGAACGCAGAGAAACGCTGATTAAGGAGATCCGAGAAATTTTCAATGCCCTTGTAGATCATGCAGACGTAAATCCTTCTACTCACGAATTGTTCGAAAGGTTTTGGATCGTCGATGTTGTCCGACGATTGGGAATCGATCGTTATTTCCAGCATGAAATCAGAATGTCATTGGATTACACTTACAAGTATGTTTATGCTGTTTTTTTTTTTTGTTTTTATCGTTCGGCATTTCAGTTTTAAAGGTCACGAGGTCAAAACCACAAGAACACCAATAGAATTAATGGTGCTAAAGTTTGATATGGCCGTGAAAATTTGAACAACAGGTTTTGGAAGGACGAAGCAGGAAATTAATGGCGATCTCAACGTAACGGCTCTGGGATTTCTATGTCTCCGTCTGAATCGATACGATGTATCTGCAGGTGCTGGATTTGTTTGTTTTTGAAATTTCAGTTTCTGACTGTAGCCATTCTTTTGGTGATGGATATGATATTTGATTTTCATGTATCAACAGATGTATTTGAAAATTTCAAAGACGGAGATGGAAAGTTCATTGTCCCAGCCGGAGATGGATTAAGAAGCATGCTGAATTTATATCGAGCTTCGGAGCTTGTTTTTCCCGGAGAGAAGATTATGAAAGAGGCTCAAATCTTTGCGTCCTCATATCTGCAGCTTTTGGTGAATACATAAGAATGGTGAGATGAGTTCAGGATTGCGGATTGTAATGCTATTTCCATTAGTTTTAATGGATAATTATCTTTTTACTGAGATTTTGGAGCAACTTGATTTTCCAATATCAAGGTTCTAGAATGTTATAACATTGATTGCTCGCATACTCGATGATGTAAATGATTTTCAGGTAATTAAAATTACATCCAACACTTCTTAATGTTTAAATATGTTGTTTGATTTATCATGTCATTGGAATTCAATACAACAATGCTAACATGTGTTTTTTAATTTACAGGATGAGAAAATGCATGGACAAATAGCTTCAACTATAGATTGTTATATGAAAGACAATCCTGAAATATCAATGGAAGATGCCTTGAGTTACATCAATAGTCTTGTTGATGGCTATGTAGAAGAATTAAATTGGGAATTTCTAAAATCATGTCATATTCCAACTTCTTATAAATATTTTTATTTCAATTCTGGAAGAGGTGTGTTCTTCCTTTATAAGGACAACGACGGTTTCACTGATTCTTGTGGGATAAAAGATGCAATAACAACAGTTTTAATAGATCCCATCTAGAGATATTTATTAGTACATGTATAAGGTTTAGAGAAGAAATAATTGTATATGAATATACACAAATTTATGTAAATAAAACAACTAATTTCCACAATAGTGGAAGTGGTTGCTCCAATAAGCTCACAGATTGAACCTCGTCAAGTCAAATAGAATAGTGGAAGTGGTTGCTCTAATAAGCTCATAGTTTGAACCTCGTCGAGCCAAATACTGTAATCTTGGTTGAACATTCGGTAGTTTTTTTTGTTTCCTTTTGGGTACTATTTTTGTAGTTTGGACCCTTATTCCTTTTTGTTTTTGTGTGTGCCTTCTTTCTAGTTTAAAGTTGGTTGTTTCATTCCCCCTCTGGGATTGTTTATTTTCAATTCAGTTAGTTCGCTTCTGGCTAGTTGTGTTTGTTGCATTTGTGTAAAAGGTTTCGGGACCTTTCAAAACCCTTTTTATCAACCAAAAAAAAATATATATATTATATTTTTAGTATTAATTTAGTCTTTGTAACTTGTTATGAATATTACAAAATGTTATGCATGAATGTATTTTTAAGTTTATTCTAAAACATTTTTATTTTTATATTATGAATGTATGTAATTATAAATAAAATATTGAAACTATTATTATTTTCAAAATTTCATTATATTAAATTCATAATGAAATAAAAGTTTAACAATACAAAATTGAGGTTGGGAGCTTGATAAACTCAAAGAATATTTAAATGCATGTCATTTTAATTAATGATAATAGCAATGTGATTCTAGCAATAACTTTGGTAGGTAGGATATAGAAAATAAAGTTATCTTATATCATAGTAAGGCCTTACGAATTTATTTAAAGTCTCCATGGGCACATCTTTATTTGTATAATTGTAATGCTTTTGAAATTATCTTAGTCACCCTAGACACATCTTTATATGTATCATAGTAATGCCTTATCACATAATATAAAGTCCCCATGGGCACATTTGTTCTATATCAAAGCTTATATCATAGCAATACCTTATTGCATTATCTAATTTCCCCTTAGGCATTTCTCTTTTGTATATACTTGTATAAACTTGTGCATACTTGTATGATAAAGTATATCATCACGATTAATCAAACATCTATTTTCCAAAATATCTTTTATTCATCTTAATATCAAAATATATATACAAATCCTTACAATTTTAAAGCCTTATCATATAACCAACATATTTTAATAAGAACATCCTCATAGCATCATTATAACTTAACAAGGTCAAATTATTAATGATTAATCTGAAGCATAATCTAATAAAATAGCATAAAGGTAAAATACATTAATCTAGTTTGACACATTATCATGGGCCATAAAATCAATGTATTCAAAATATATGTATATACATTAAAATAAATATCATACAATCATCATCTATAATACAAATACTTAATTGACCCTTATAAGGGTATCTTGGAAACTAGCTTTGCAAGTTGCTATATATGGTTCCCGCTACTCTTTCTATAGGTGGTGGTGGCATCCATATAGATTTCTATAACTTTTGGATCATAAACCACGAGTGGGTCCATGTTGTCTATATATTGTTTGATGATGATAGGTAATGTTGGTTGACACTACTACATGATATGTTGTGTAATAGTAGGTCATTCTCTCAACATTTATTGTCAACTCTACCTATACTTATGCTAGCTTTGTTGACTATCATTGATGTGTGGTAGCCATCTAATCTAGAAATGTCTAGACCAACTAGATATGATTAGCTCCAACTATTGCTATGGACTTTGTTGCAATTGCATCCTTCTGTACATTCAAGCTCAGTCATGGAATGCATCATAGAGATCTATTGCATGAGTTTATCCCTCTCTCATGTTTATGCTACCACCTTGGCCTATGTCACATCCCACTCTACTAAGCCTATTTCTAGTGTAACCTACAAACTAGCCACCTATTGGGCTAGTATATCTCTTTACTTCTACATAGGACTAAGGTGACTTATTATGTCTTACCTCCCTCACTGTGATCATAGGTATTATTATAATAGAAGATCCTCCTATCACTACTGATCCTAATATTAACCTCTTGTACTAAAACTCCTACCACCATCTGATTAGTGGTGTGATAATGTATTAAGACTCTTTAAACATATCTTTAGTTGAATCATTTCATTTATCCTTAGGCTTAAAATCCGACTCTCCGTAGATGGATTCTCTAATACTATCACAATTCCTATAATTGTTTCTAGGGTCATTAACTTTAGGATTTGGAATGAATGAATCATTAACATTAGGCTCCATATATGAGTTAGATTTTGGCTAGGGACTAAACTATCACTTCTAAGTCAGATGCAAATACTAGTCTAGATCTAGTGGGATGACCTACTACAAGCTAGCTATCAAAAAATAGACTCAAAATGGAAGATATATCATTCTCCCTATGGTCCCACCTGCCATATCCTTTGCCTAATTAAGGATAAAATATAGGTTTTCCTTTCCTAAGGAGGATGACCCCTATAAGGGCCATGATGTAACCTACTCTTGACATTGGTTATATATTAGTCACCATTCCTTACCCAAAATACCTATATGAGGCTTACCTTGCTCCTTCCAACTAGTGAGCCCATATATAGGTCATAGGTGCCTTTGTGTTTGGCACTTATTCTAACAACCTTTCATAGAGCAATGTACAACATGATAGTCCTCTTCCTTCTCTATACACCATTGGATATAGTGAGTGGTACAATCAACTTAGAATCATGGGCTCCCATACAAAAAGGTCTATTACTCTAGCATATTTATCACAATATTTCCCTAGTTCTATTGCATTACTTGTTGATTGATATCCATAATCAATATCCTTGACACTAGAATTGATAGTAGAATTGTCTATTTATCCAATTGTTCTTCAACATACATGACATTGATGTTCATGCCTAACTGCATGACTAAGAATTATGCACCCTCTATGAGAGCCTCTAAGCTCTGTTGTTACCTCTAAATTATGTACATGAGAGCTTTGGTACCCACCAAATATTTCAAATATCCATTAGTATCATGACTAACTCTACACATGGTAGCTAAAAGATATTCATATTCATATACCTTCCGCTCCATCAAGGTAGTTAGAAAGGTTCGATTAAATTCTACCTTTGTCATTAGGGCCAAATGATATAACTCTACCACTACCAAGAGTGCATGATCAACATAGTTAAGGAAGGCTAAAATAGTCTCCAACTCATCTGCCTTATCACATAAGATAAATTCCCCATGGGCACATATGCCTTTTGCTCCTAAAAATTTAATGTTTGAAGCCTCTCCTATAATCATAACCTGTTTAACTTATTATTTAACATTACAATCTTGAATGTAAACCTAGTCTTAATCAAAATATTAGCATGAATAATTGGACTAGAGAAAAACACCATCGAAAAGCAAAAACATCTTCATGAGGTGAAAGTGCCACCATATAGCAAAAATAACTTTTATTAACAACATCCTCATAGCATCATCATAACTTAAAAAGGTCAAATTATTAATCATTAATGATAAGTATAATTAACATAAAGGTAAAATACATTCATCTAGTTTTACACATTATCATGGGCTATAAAATCAATGTATACAAAATATATGTATATACATTAAAATCAATATTATACAATCATCATCTATAATACAAATACTTAATTGACCCTTATAAGGGCATCCTGGAAACTAGCTTTACTCATAGCTATATATGGTTCTTGCTACTCTTTCTATAGGTAGTGTTGGCATCTAGATGGATTGTGAAAGCATGAGGATACGGAAGCCCATAGGCATACCGGGTGCGGTGCAAACAAAAGCATACGAAATGCTAAGTCCTACGAATGAAGGAAAAGGACTAAAGTGCATGAAAAAGGGAAAACAAACGAACTGAAATGAGATATAAAGCAAATGTAAAGTGCAGCCCTTATTTTTATTAATTTTTCTTTGAGACCAGGTTACAATACGTCTCCTTCCTTTTTAGGAGCTAGGAGCATTAGATATAGTTTTGTTACACCACGGATGGTACGCTTCCCTTCGGGATCTTCCACGTGCCCACATTTGAAATGGGTGGGCCAAACGTCATCGTCGCTTGCGTGAATGCATCTGTAGTTCCTTTCTGCCCCTCCAGTGTCGAGATCCTACATTCAAAGAAATAGCAAATGATTAATAGCACCTACGGATGGAGGGAAATATGCAATCCCCAAGGCCTCCGATTAATGCATGCATGAAATAATTAAAACGGTAATCAAAACATGTCAAAATAAGATGAAATTTGGATAGAAGCATGCAAACACTATCAGGAACACACTACAAAAGGAACAGTCAAGAAATATATTGTAGATTTCTAATCGCTCCAGGGTGGGACGATTAGGACTGTCATAAAACGTCAAAAAGCAACCTCCTAAATGTCCCATCCAGAGGCCTCCAAAACACCTACAAAGTTGGGGTTAGGAAAAATAGGGCATTTTGAGATGACCCAGAAGGTCGGATTCTATAGATTCAGCCCCGATCGCCCTGTATCCGAAGATGCTCCCTGTATGTTAGTGAAGGCAAAAAACAATGAAAACACAGTCAAAACTCATCAGAATGGCATGAAATTTGAATGGCAGCATATATGAATGACATAAAATAAAATGCAAAATAAATAGTAGAGAAATATACTACAGATTTCTAATCACTTCGGGGTGGGGCGATTAGGACTGCAGCAGTGCGAGGGGCACCCGAGGGCAGGACGCCCACCGTTTGGGGCTTGGTTTCGACACCAATCCACTTGGGATGGGTCCAAAACCTCCTAGGGGGTTGTGTCGACAAATTGGGTGGGGTATTGTGGCCAAATGTTTAGGTTCTAGGTCCGGATTGTGCTTCCAATGTTCACCCAATAACCTCCCTTCCAAAAGAGAGATCAAGGATGTAAGAAGCACAAGTGAGGGGTGAGGATGTAATTCGGCAACACTCCATTGCTCCAAATGCTCCTACTCTATTATTTTTTGGGGTGAGAAGACTCACCATTTTATAGACCTGAGGGTCTCTTGTGAATGAGCATGCAGAGGCGCCACTTGGCCATCATGCCTTCCTAGGGGAGAGAAGATTCCTCCCTGATTAAGGGCTCCATGACTGCCTCTATGACTGCCCCTTTGAGCTCAAAAATGCTCACTCGCACTCCCATGCATTGAAGGTGGAGTTGAGTGGCGGATCTGAGCTACCATTTGTCAAGGTTTGACCTTTTTCCCATCAAACCTGCTATTCGCCCCACCCTGGAGCGAATGCTGCTAATCGTCCCGGGGTGGGACGAATACCAGTTTGTAATCATCCCAGGGTGGAACGAGTAGGGAGCAGAGTGCCTGAAAGGTGCCAAATTGACCTCTGACCTTCCAAAACTATTATGGGAGTGGTTAGGACCACTGTTTAACCTCTTGGGGCTGCCCTAGGGGCTATGTATGTCAATTCGATCAGTGCTTGTCGTCACATAATCGGATTGGTGCTGTTTTGGTGTCTACAGATGCCCCTTTTTGGGATGCGCTGTGCATGGCGCAGTGCTGAGCAAAAATAGATAACCAAAGCACTAATGATTAGGGTTTCTCAGTAACCTAACCAAATTTTGATGCCCCAAGTATGGAAAGGGCATGCATTCTTGAATCCTTGCTTCTGACGAGCTAAGGAGCTTAATTCAAGTGTTAACCTTTTTCGGTGAGGTGTTACTTGATCTTGGACATTGTTCAGTCATGAATAGGCAAAGGGCGCAACCTTTTGTCTATGGGAACCTTGAGTTCATGATTCTAGAATGCCAAGTGTTTGATCAGCTTGTGATAATTGCTTGTTTGCTGCCCCAAGCAGGAGCGTGATTGTCTTTGTCAATGATTCTTTGAATGCATGCCATTTCCTTGATTGGGTGTGTATTTGTTGGTTGGTGACTAAGTGTGACTACCCCCTCAAGCGACGAATCGATGAGGGAATGACCGAAATGAGAAAAGCGATGAGTCACTTGACCCAAGATGACTTTTGTAAGGGTGCCTTTAGTTGTTTGCCTTTGAATGCTTATGCAGTTTCCCAACAATCTGACCTATTTTTGGTGGGTTTTAACCCTTTTTGTGACGCATTTTGGGGCTGAAATTGTCAAAAATTCATCCTCCCGTGGAGCGGTCCGGCTATGGTAGCCTTCTTAGGGAGTAGGATATTGATAATTTGTGGCCCCGACGTCTGTTTTTTATGCCAAGAATGTCAGGCACAAAGGCACCTTTGTTCGGCAATTTTATTGCTATTTTTGGGTGGGTTTGGACCCTTTTTGTGACACCTTTTGGGGATGAAATTCTCGAAAATCCTTCCTCCCGTGGAGCGGTCCGGCTATGGTAGCCTTCTTAGGGAGTAGGATAGTGAGGATTTGTGACCCCAACATTGGTTTTGGATGCCAAGAATGTCAGGCGCAAAGGCACCTTTGTTTGGCAATTTTATTATTGTTTTTGGGTGCATGTTTGGACCCTTTTTGTGATGCCTTTTGGGGATTAAATTCTCAAAAATCCTTCCTCCCGTGAAGTGGTCCGGCTATGGTAGTCTTCTTAGGGAGTAGGATAGTGAGGATTTGTGATCCCAATGACGATTTTGGATGCCTAGAATGTTAGGCGTAAAGGCGCCTTTGATTTGATTTATTTATTTTTGGGTGGGTATTGATTTTTGTGTTTTGGATTAAATTAAGATCAAAAACCTAGTTTGTTGTATTTGTGTTATGTGTAGTTTTAAAATTAAGGTTAAAAATTTGTTTTGATTTTGTTTTTTGTTTTTTAGTTTAAACTAGAGTTAAAAACCCTAGGTTAAAATTTTGTGTTATTTTGTTTTTTTGTTTTTTGTTTAAACTAGAGTTAAAAACCCTAGGTTAAAATTTTGTTTTATTTTGCGTTGTTTATTGATTTTTTTTTAATGTTTGTACTGTACATTTTGTTAATGTTGTTGTATAGTTTATTAAATGTTTTTGTTGTATAGTTTGTATACATTGTTGTATATGTGTTTTAGTTCTGTACAATTTTATTTGATGATCTGTACTTTTACTGTACAGTTTTTTTGTACTTTGTTTTGCTAGATTTTTTTGTTTTTAGTTTAAACTAAGGTTAGAAACCCTAGGTTGAAAATTTTTGTGATTTGTTTGTTTTTTTATTCAAAATAAGGTTAAAAACCCTAGTTTGCAATTTTGTAATTTGTTTGTCTGTACAGTTTATTTGAATTTTAGAATGTTTTTGTTGTACATTTTGTTAATGTTGCTTGTACAGTTTATTTTTGTTGTCATGTTTTAATGTTTTTGTGTTTTTTGTTTTGCAGGTGGTGAAGAGTCGGTACCGTCAGTCGACAGTATTTTTTGAAGCGCGGGAGGCACTGACTATGGCATACTGGGAGTGGCTTGATGCCCTTGGGCTCAAGCAGGTGACTCGGTTAGAGCTTGTGGTGGGGGATCGGGCATATCTGACTGCCCTGATCAATTTGTGGGATCCCCGCACCAACACCTTTCATCTCCCAATAGGGGAGATGATAGTGACTCTAGAGGACGTTTATCGGATTCTATGGATTTTGATAGATGGGCTGCCCATTCGGACTACTCCTCATGATCAGCGGATGACGGTGCTGACACGGTGCTTTGGGCATGCTACGGAGATGGGGGTGGATGAGGCGGTGGAGAGGGCAGAGGGGGACTGCTTGATTGGCAGGATTTTGGTGTGGTGGTGGCTGGAGAAGGGCATGTTGGGGGTGAGGCATGCACTGCTCATGACTCTCATCTCCAACATGCTGCTTCCTGACTCCTCAAGTGTGAGGTTCCCTTGGAACCTGCTTGAGGTGGTGTTTAGACTTGTGGAGTGTCCGACCTCAGCGCCACTGATTATGAGGTGGGGTCAGACCTTACTGGCATAGCTTTATGATGAGTTGTACGAGGTCCACTACCGAAGGTGGAAGGGGATTGGATGCAGCTACCTATTGCAGTGTTGGGGGTGGCAGCACATAGCTGTGGAGCGACCGCAGGGATTGCCTTGGACCACTCGAGCAGAGATGGTGGATAGGGAGATTGGTTATGCTGCTCTATGGCGGAGGTCAGAGGAGCAGGGGTAGAGTCGGTGGTGGGCAGGTGTCGTAGGGCACTATGTCGATGCCTTCTCGCATCTTGCTCTAGGGGAGGTGTTCTGGCATCCATATCGGGACTGTCCAGCCTGGCTTGAGGCTGGGGAGTGGCTTCGATGGGTGCATAGGGGGAGGTGGCTGATCGGGTAGCACGAGACCGAGTAGGAGTACTTCTCATATGTTTGGGTGACTCGATAGTTTGGGGTTCACCAGGGATTTCCTAGTGAGCCTTTGATCTATCGATGTCGGGGTGATGAGAGGACTCTGGCCTGGCCGATCATTGAGCCATTGGGTGAGGATTCGGATGCAGTGATTGATGTCCTCGATGTGGACAATGTCGGGGTGACTGTAGAGTATGACCAGTGGTGGACGATGCGGTGATGGCGGGGTGAGGGGCCTCTAGGAGGTGCAGATGTGGCAGCAATAGGTGGTGAGGATGCAGAGGCATCGAGGGAGGGTTGGGGAGCTCCACTCGATGATGCAGATATGGTGGAGGTTGACGACTTGACTGGGGATGACCTAGGGGTTTCGGAGTAGCTAGATATATAGGACGTTTCGGAGTAGTGGGTGCCAGAGCAGCCCATCATCCCAGAGATGCCCATGCCTCAGGTAGTCCCAAGGGACATGGAGGCTAGGTATCATGTTGAGATAGCATGATTGGAGGATCTACTATGGAGATGAGATGAGGAGCATGAGGAGGTTCTACAGGAGAGGGATCTCCTACGGACTCAGTTGGCGGAGTGGGAGAACGCATTGGCTGCGTACCATCGATGGGATGGGGACACAGATGCTTCGTGAGAGAGGGATCTCCTGTGGACTCAGTTGGCATAGTGTGATGACGCATTGGCTACGTACCATCGATGGGAGGTGGATTGGGTTCGGCATCGATTGGATTTGGAGGCAGAGATTATCCGCCTCGATGGGCAGTTACCTAAGCTCACTAGAGGTGGATCTTCACACCGAATGAGAGATAGTGAGACTGAGTAGTCTACTTCCTCTCATCGTAGGTGGGTGGGTGAGGGTAGCGCTAGTGGGCGTGATGCGAGGGCTAGCAGCAGCCACCCTGAGAGGTCCCATAGGACCCACACCACTAGGGGTAGTTCCAGTCACACCGATCCTACATGATCATGGTGGCCGACTCCCTAGGCTTGGGGTTTTTGAGTTTTTGATGTTTTTGTGAGGTCAGAGGACCGACTTATTGTAGCCTACGGGCATTTTGGTGATATATATACATGACTTTATTTTTGGTTATACACTTGTCATGATTTATTGTTTATTTTTATGCACATTTATTTATGTTGATGTATGCATGTGTTATTATGAATGCGATGTTTCTAATTATATGATGTATGCATATGGAATGGATGGAATGATTTGTTGATAACTTGTCGGTGGCACCATAGACTGTACAGGATTTACTGGCTTTCTGTACTATGTGATGACTTTGCATGTGTATATTTTTTTGTTTGTATTTTTTGATGGTGATGTAAGAATGGAATGTACCACATTTGTTCTAGAATGTAGTTTAAGGTTTTTCTGAGATTCAGATGTTTTAACTAACTAGCCAAGACTGTACATTTATCTCACAAGACTTTTGAACAAGGTACGAATCAGACTTGAGTTTGACCAAGTTATTTCACATCCCTGTGTGTGCGATTGAATTTGTTTATGTGGTATTTGTCAGGATACCGCCAGTGCCAGGTAGGCTGTCCACCAAACCTGTACTGAGGATCACCTAATTAGCTCCACTAACTCCTTTGTTGTATTTAGTAAGATTAATCCATAGGACAATCTAAGGTACCATAAGCTAGCTCATCCACATGCAAACATTGGTCTGCTCACATGCAAAGCTAATGTGATAGACATATCATCATGCATTTAGGATACCACCATTGCTAGGTAGGTTGTCCACCAAACCCGTAATGAGGATCACCTAGATGGTTTTTTGAATGTTGAGAATTCTAGGGATTCAAGCTCAGGCGTCTTTCGGTTGCTCAACTTGTTGGGATACTTGCTCTCATACATAGTGATGAAAATCACTGTTTATTTTTCTCTTTTGTTTTTCTTTTTGAGCAAGGGGTTTGAATAGTGGTGATAACCACTGTTATTTGATTTTGCATTTTAGGTTTCAAAGTTGAGCTCGTAGGTTTTTGGCTTGTGAATGGAATTGATCCCTTTTGGCTTTGGGGATGACTACCCATCCTATTTAGGGATGTGTAGTATGAATCCTTACGACTTTGGGGACCAAAGGTGATTTGGGATCTTATTATGTAATGGCATTGATCTTTTAGGCCTTGGGGATGACTACCCATCCTTTTCAGGGGCATGTAGTATGAATCCTTATGACTTTGGGGACCAAAGGTGATTGGGGATCTGATTATGTAATGGCATTGATCTTTTAGGCCTTGGGGATGACTACCCATCCTTGTCAGGGGCGTGTAGTACGAATCCTTATGACTTTGGGGATCAAAGGTGTTTGGGGTTTTTTGATAGTGGATTTTAACCACTATTTATTATGGGGAATTGGATGGGGAAGAGCTTGTCCTTTTGTCAATTCTCAGCATTCTCGAACCATTCGCACAGGGGGATGAGTAGGCTAACCTTTCACCTATGGTACCCTAGACTGCTTTGTAGGTTTCTCTTGCGTTCACACAACTTGGGAATTTTTATGTGTTTTAACTTGTGTGGGGATGCTACGTAACGAGGTGTGATCCAAGTAAAACTCTACCTTTGTAAAATCTGTCTGACTTCGTACAACATTTGACTAGAAATCTAAAGATAGCTGAATGACGAAAAACCCTAAAGACATTAGCAGACAACTGACTATGATAAAAAATGTGGATGGCGTTATTCTGGATGGATGTGTTTACAAAATGGACTGAATGTGGAAAATGATGGAATTGCCTAGCAATTACAGTCTATGGTGCTTATGACGTGTATGACCAGCAAATATGCCATGTATGGATGCGATGCCTAATGCAGTTTATTATATTTTTGTGTTTTGATTTTTAAGAGTATGCATGGAAGTGAGATGCAATTTTTTTGTTATTTTTTATTATCTTTTGTTTTTGTTTGTTTTTGAATATTTGTTTTTGACCAAGCGATTGTGGGAACCCTTGGAGCTTTTGGTTTGACCAAAGAGTTTATGGATACCTTTGGGGCATTTTAGGTTGACCAAGCGATTGTGGGAATCCTTGGAGCTTTTGGGGTTGACCAAGCGATGATGGGAATCCTTGGAGCGTTTGGTTTGACCAAAGGGATTATGTGCACCTTTGGGGCATTTTGGGTTGACCAAGCGATGATGGGAATCCTTGGAGTGTTTGGTTTGACCAAAGGGATTATAGATACCTTTGGGGCATTTTGGGGTTTGACCAAGCGATTGTGGGAATCCTTGGAGCTTTTTGGTTTGACCAAAGGGATTATGGTTACCTTTGGGGCATTTTAGGTTGACCAAGCGATTGTGGGAATCCTTGGAGCTTTTGGTTTGACCAAAGGGATTATGTTACCTTTGGGGCGTTTTGGGTTGACCAAGCGATTGTGGGAATCCTTGGAGCTTTTGTGACCAAAGGGATTATGGACTTTGGGGCATTTTGGGTTGACCAAGGATTGGGGAATCCTTGGAGCTTTTGGTTTGACCAAAGGGATTATGTGATACCTTTGGGGCATTTTGGGTTTGACCAAGCGATTGTTGGAATCCTTGGAGCTTTTGGTTTGACCAAAGGGATTATGTGTACCTTTGGGGCATTTTGGGTTGACCAAGCGATTGTGGGAATCCTTGGAGCCTTTTGGTTTGACCAAAGGGATTATGGTTACCTTTGGGGCATTTTAGGTTGACCAAGCGATTGTGGGAATCCTTGGAGCTTTTTGGTTTGACCAAAGGGATTATGGTTACCTTTGGGGTATTTTAGGTTGACCAAGCGATTGTGGGAATCCTTGGAGCTTTTGGTTTGACCAAAGGGATTATTGATACCTTTGGGGCATTTTAGGTTGACCAAGCGATTGTGGGAATCCTTGGAGTTTTTGGGGTGGGCTATGGCTCTTTCAAATATGGAATGGCCTCAAATGACTGATGTTCAAGGGTTCTAGTTCCTTGATTCCTTCAAGAGAGGTGAGCCAGTATGTTCCAGGTCCTATTTTACTATCAATTACATAGGGACCTAACCAATTTTCTATGAACTTGTCCCTTAGATGGGGTGGCAAGTTAGAATTTTGTTGGTTCTCTTTTAAGACCAAGTCACCAACCTGAAAGTCCCTCAGGTGAACTTTCATGTTGTATGCTTTCTTAAGTCACTCTTGATAGATACGTAAATGCTCGAGAGCATTGATGCATCGTTCATCGAGCAACGTAAGCTGGTCTAACCGGGTCTGCCATGCAGTGTCATCATCGATGAACTCTTGCATTGATATGCGTAGGGAAGGTATTTCCAACTCGAGAGGCATGACTGCCTCGGAGCCATACACCAACAAAAATGGAGTTGCCCTAGTGGGCATCCGAATGCTAGTGCGATAAGCCCACAAGGCAAGTGGGATTTGAATGTGCCAATCCTTATGACTATCTGTGACCATATTTTTAAGGATGGCAACTAGCATTTTGTTTGACGCCTCTGCTTGCCCATTTGCCTACGGATAATAGGGTGTTGAAAAACTATGCTAAATTTTGTACTTTGTTGTCAAAGCACGCACATATTTGTTCTTAAATGACGTCCCATTATCCGAGATGATCTTGGATGGAATACCAAAATGACATATGATGTTATGTAAAATAAACTCCGCAATGCGAGGTCCAGTCATAGAGGTAAGCGAAATTGCTTCCACCCACTTGGTGAAGTACTCTATGGCCGTTATGATAAACGTGTGATGACCTGATGACATAGGGGAGATCTTTTCGATTAGATCTAAGCCCCACTATAAAAATGGCCAAGCCGATTGGATCGACTGCAAGGCCTGAGAAGGTACGTGTGTCAAATTAGCATGGTGTTGACATTTCATGCACTTCCTTACATACGTGCAACAATCTCACTCTAAATATGGCCAATAATAGCCCATGCGAAGAATGCACTTTGCGATGGCCATACCGTTGAAGTGGCCATCGCATGTACCATCGTGCGCTTGGGTGATCACCCAAGCGGACTCCTACTGGTCCAAGCAATGGAGGAGGATCCCTTCGTAGCTTCGATGGTACAAAATGTCTCCTAGCAAGACATGTTTTGCCACTTTCTGTTTGAATGATATTTTTGCGGCGTGCGTCAATCCAAGTGGGAGGTTACCTAGCTTGAGGTAGTCTCTTATGGGTGTGTACCAATCCTGCTGATCAGAAACCTCGATGGTATGAACTGCCAATCCCTCTTGAAGTTCATCCCTAGCAAAAGCTGAGCGGGAATGAACTTGTAAGAATAGCGTTGTGTTGCTATTAAGGGGAATAGGGGAGAACAAGGACCCCCAGTTGGCATGATTCAGGCTATCATGGATTCGAGTGAACCTATCCTGAGATGGTTCAATCTGGATCAGGTGGATTCCTGGCATTATGTCAGAGCTTGCATGCTCCATCATGGATTGCGATAATGTTTTGACTTGAATGGTTGTCATCTCACCAGAAGGGTCTTGCGGGATTAGTGACCCCAAGGAGGCCATAGTGTCCACAAAATGATTCGATGATCGAGGGAGTGCCTCGATGTCGTACCATTCAAGTTTTTCTAAGAATTTATCCACAAGGGCTTTGTAGGCCTGTAGAACTGGGCATTTACATTGGAATACCCCTTTTACTTGGTTGATAATTAATAGCGAATCACCAAAGATGTTCAAGCATTTGATGTTCATGGTGATTGTTGTCTGAAGACCTATGAGCAAGGCTTCGTATTCAGCATTGTTATTGGTGCATGGGAAATCAAGTTTAAATGATAGAGGCATTGGAGCCCCTTGCGGTGTGAAGAATACAATTCTCATGCCACCCCCTTGCTCACATTTAGAACCATCAAAGAATAAGGTTATGTCGGCCTGTGACTCAGGCTCATCAGAATCTGGCGATTCTGAGACATGGAAGACCCCATCATCGGGTAGCTCTATGGTCAGAGGTTGATCATCTTCGAGAGGAGCCTCTGCTAGTTGATCGATGATGACTTGACCTTTGATGGACTTTTGTCCAATGAATTCGATGTCAAACTCCGTCAACAACATGATCCATTTTGTCATGCGGCTACTATGATAAGTATGACTCATCATGTACCACAATGGATTCTCCTTAGACACAACATACATCATATTGCTCAACATGTAGTGGCATAGCTTTTTGGTAGCAAATACCACTGCTAAGCATAGCTTCTCGATGTATGCATAGTTAAGTTCATAACTGACCAGGGTGCGGCTAAGATAGTAAGTAGCCTGTTCTTTATGTAGTTCATTTTTCTGGGCTAGCATGGCACCCAGTGCCACCTCAATAGTTGAGATGTATAAATAGAATGACACTCCTGGTCTAGGTGGTGCCAATACTGGTGGTGAAGCCAAGTATTGTTTAATGTCATCGAAGGCTGACTGGCACTCGTCATCCTAGTGAAATGCTACCCCCTTGTGTAATAATTTATTCATGGGTCGGCACTTGTCAGATAATTGCGCTATGAAGCGCTTGATTGACGCGACCTTTCCCTATAAGCTTCTGAGCTGCTTGATGGTGGTTGGGGGAAGCATTTCAAGGATTGCCTTGAATTTATTTGGATCTACCTCGATTCCTCATTTTGAGACTATGAAACCCAAGAGTTTTCCAGATGTGATGCCAAATACGCACTTCTTGGGGTTTAGTCCGACTTTGTGTTCGATGAGGCGATCGAGGATCTTGCTTAAGTCATCGAGATGATCTGGGCGCAAAAGAGATTTGGCCAACAAATCATCCATATAGTCTTCCAAAGTTTTATGCATGTGATCATGGAAGATGTATGTCATAGCGCGTTGGTAGGTGGCGCCAGCATTTTTAAGGCCAAAGGGCATGACCTTATAACAAAATGTCCCCCAAGGCATTGTGAACGCCATTTTGAGTTGATCATCGGGATTGATACGAATCTGGTTGTATCCCGAGAAACCATCCATGAGGGAAAGCATTTCGTGGCCTGCTGTAGCATCTACCAATGCATCGATGCTAGGCAAGGGGAAATCATCCTTGGGACTCGCTTTGTTTAGATCTCAAAAATTGGTGCATATGCGAATCCTCCCATCGGGCTTCTTGATGGGTACCATGTTGGACAGCCATGGTGGGTAATCCACACAGATGACAAACTATGCATCCAACAACTTTTGTAGCTCATATTTGACCATTAAGGCTACTTTTGGGTGCATCTTACGTAGTTTTTGCTTGACTGGCTTGACTGTCGGATCAAGCGTTAGATTATGCATGACTAGCTACGGGTCTAGCCCCGACATGTCTTTGTAGGACCATGCAAAAACCTCCTTCTTCTCTTTGAGAAGGGCAATGTAATCGGCTTGCTCTTCGGGGGATAGACTTACCCCTAGCTTGATGATTTGTGGATTCATTGGATCAGAGCCGATGTCTACGTCAGTCATCTCTTCGACTGACATGTGGGACCCGTCCTCCAACTGGTGTGGAGTTGGGATCAGGTGGATATCAGTTGCTGAATTTAGATCTACGTTTGGAACGTCGGGTTCCTCTTCAGCATGGAAGATATCCTGAGTTGGTCTTGGGGTGAAATGAAGCATCTCACCGCAAGGCCAGTACTCTGATGGGGATGGTGGCGAGTTAGCATGATCCCAGTCTATGGCATCTAGGTTTAGATACAATGGTCATGTTGGATCGGTTGGATTGTGGATGGGGGTGGTTAAGTCAATGGAGATCATGTTGATGAAGTGAATTTGGTCTCCATTACCATGCGGGTGGTGACTCGGACATCCTTGGTGATCTTTGTGCTCCGGATCTGGCTCTATGGGTATTGGCACAAATGGATCGGCCCTATGTGCGGATAAAAGGATAGGGTCTACCCTTGGCACTGATGGCTCTATAGGGTCTCTGGGTGGAGGGTGCTCTCTGTATGCCTGAAGTGGCGGGTGCAACACTTGGTCCAACTGTGCTTGGTTTAAGTGCCACCTATGCCTTGGCCCCATGTTTAGCTATTCAAACATGTCATCAATGTCCATGGGGTATTGTTGCTACCGCATATGATTGAGATATGCCATCTCAGTCTCATCTTCATAATCGCTATCAGATATCCATAGGCCTTCATTGGCTTCGATAGCTATTTGTGGCATGTGAGGCTCGTTCTGCTCGAGCAAGTTAATTTGGTCCCATCGAGGTTGTTCCGCTCTCTACGGGAGGACCTGATTCTCTTGAGGTGGCATTTGCTCGATTGGAGCATTCAAGGGGAACATCGCCATGAAGTCCTCTTGATAATCATCTATGGGCATCACTTGCGAGTGATTGCTATCGGACTCGAAAGGGTCCCAAGGTGCTACCTCATACTCTGACTCGTCTTCTGAAGATCCTTCTTGACCTTGTCTATATCCCTCTTGGAGGTGAGTCCTTGAACTTTCTCCTTTCTCGATCAAAGGGAAGGGGTTGTTGAGGCCCACAAGGTTGGTTGTTAACAATGGGAGATAATCCCCCAATGTGTACGTTGTGTTAGGATTGGCATATGGATCTTGTGCCAACCCATCCTTGTTGCCTATCCCTAGGCCTTGCATGTTCTCTACCAAGATGTCAAGGGGTAGAGGGTGGTTGAACCCTACTCCTGATTTGTCGTATGACATCTGATATCTTGGTTGACAAAGAACGTGCACCCCTTGTTCATATCTGCCTAACCCATATCCATGCCAATTACATTGGCCAAGGTATTTCAAAGCGAAGTCCGGGTTGGATAGATAGTTGACGTTCTCAACAAAGGGCTCTTCATCCTCTTCCTCTTGCAGGTAAGGTTCAATGTCATTGTCGAGGCCCCCATATACAAAATTTGTCTGGTTTGGTGGGTAGCCCAAAGGGACAATAGTGTCGATGGGGAGGCGAGGTCTCCCCATGTCCTGCATGGACTCAAGCATGGGTGTTGCTACAATGTTCCACACTAGATACTCCCCCAGGCCCGTATTGGCCATCTCAATGGTGATCATTGGCGGTTGAGGGGGAGGGAATGGGAGTTCTTCCTGAGTCCACTCCATGTCGGGTGAACTAGGCACCTCGACTTCCATTCGGCTAGGCACCTCTTCGGTAGAGATGGTTGAGACTGATGGTGGTGCCTCTTCCAGGGGTTTCTTCCCATTGTCCTTCAGTGTGGCCATCGTAGGTGGCATCGTTGGTGAAGGACCAGATGATGAAGATGGACCCGACTAGGGATTTGAGGTACTTAACAATGGGGATGTATGCGAAATCAGACCCTATTTGGATGGATTCAATTGAAAGTCCAAATGTGTCGATGGAAGGGTCGATTGTGGCATCAGCTACACCGCATTGCAATACTTGAAGGGCTCTAAGTCTATCGGGACCACATGCACTTGCCCTTCGTATGTGTACTTTAGGCATTGATGGGCTATCGAAGGGACACACTTCATGTCCCTGATCCAAGGCCGGCCTAGTAAAATATTGTAGGCCATCTCACCTTCCAAGATGTGGCACAATGTAGGAATAGTCTTTTGTCCCACTTGGATGGGTAGGACAATTGTGCCAACCGTCGAGCATATCACGTCATTGAATGCTCGAAGAGTATAGGTGGAGGCCACAATGTGAGATGCTGGCAACTTGAGGTGCTTCAATGCCGTTGTTGTGATTATATTGTTGGATGAGCCAGTGTCCACCAACACCCTCTTAAATGGAATCTCGTTGACCCACACAATGACGTGCAGGGGTGGATCCGCCATATCACCAGTCATCGATTTTAGTTCATCTTCTCTAAAGGTGATGACTAGTTCTGTACATCATTTTACATGTCCCACAAAGTTGTTGAAAGAGTTTGCTTCATGGGGCTGTAGCTCGATGGCTTTTAATATCTCCATTAGAGCCTCCCGATGGGGCGGTGATTGTTGGATGAGCTCGTAGATGGAGAGCCTAGCCGACGTGGTCCTTAAACTTTGGGTAAGTTTAGTCCAAATCATGGCCACTGGTCTAGGTGGGGGAGGTTGTGTAGGGTGCTGTTGAGGTTGTGACATTGATGGAACCTCTCCTGTAGCTACCATGGGGGTAGCTATGCTTGGGTACCTCTTGTTCCGAGTCACTATGCTTATCATCCCTACATACCCCTACATGGGGCAGTTCTATGTCACCTCATTGACTTGAAGGGTCTTTGCCTATGCATCATGGGTAGGCAGGGGGTCTTTGAAGACCTCCATCTGTTGGTTGTTTGGTGCCATGGGATTATCCACCGCTAGCATCTTGTTGTCTATTAGGTCTTGCACTAAGCTTTTGAACTTCCAACATGCGTAAAGGTCATGTCCTTTCTATCGATGAAATCTATAGTACAAGTCTTCCCTATAGCCCTTGGGTTTTGGCACGTTGGGGTCTACGGGTCGACTTTCTAGCAGGTTTATCAGGTTTTCCATGGACAAGCGGTCAAACAAGGAGTCTTTAGACTCTGTGAAGGGTGTGAATTGTCGCCTAGGGCGACGCTACTAATTTTGCTCTTGCCTATGATTTTCCTTTTCATAGGTGTCAAGAGGAACTGCCTGGTAATTAGCCTTTGGGGGTTGTGTTGCTTGTGCAGGCTTAGGTATGTTTATAGCAACCTGATTGACCATGATGGGTTTCGGTTGCATTGACCCAATTTTGGCATTTTTGGGCCACTCTTTCTTGCATGGCTTGGCAATCTCACCATCTTGTATCTTGATCTCCTCTATGATTCTGGCTTGCGCCAGGGCTTCCTCGAGAGTGGCATATTGCTGTAGCTACAATAGCATGGAGATCGACCTCAAACAACTCTTTGAGAACATTTGGGTCAGATCGGCCATGGGAGGGAGGTAAGGTAGCTTTGAAAGCAACATCCTCCACCGATTTCCATAGGCCACCATGGTCTCTTCCTCATACTTTCTGAGGCTAGCTAGGTCACTTAATGATGCCTTCTTCTTGGTATTGAAGGTGAAATGTTCGAGGAATGCATCCACTAGCTGGTCCAGGTTGTTGATGCTATGCTTCGACAACTGGGTAAACCAATCCGAGGTAGGGCCTATGAACGTGGTTATAAATGTTCTTAGAAGCAAAGCATCATTGTCCTGAATGCCAAAGCATTGGCTTAGGAATCTTGTCACGTGCTCTTGGGCATCCTCATCCCCTCTAAATATTTCCAATTGAGGCATTTTAAAGTGTTTAGGGTATGGGGGTGCCAGCACTGAAGGATGCATAGGGTGACTATAGAGCTGGCGTAAAGTGGGCTTTTGGGGCCCAGAAGTCTTGGTCTCCATAGACTCTAAGCGCTCTAGTAGCACTTTGTATGCATCGAAAGATTTGATCTCTTCCTCCTTGGTTTGTTCCCATTGTGAATTACGGGGAACTTGAGGCCTATGGAGGGGTAGCCGGATAGCACCCCCCTGCCTTGGTAGGGCATTTCAGCCCACTCTTCTTCTTGCTCAAATTCCTCATAGGCTTCTTGAGGAGTTCCTGGGCATGACCTATAAACATGGGTGGGTGCCCATGGAGGGTGCCCATCATTGGCTCTAGGGGTGGTCTCCCGCTCAGGTCTAGGAGGTCTTGGAGGCAACATTTGATAAGGTCATGGAGACCTATCTCACACCAAGGGGTTGTGCCTCTCATACAACTCTGTCCTATGCATGCGAGGGGTTGGGACCCTCTCAGGCATAGTTTTCTAGAGCAACTCATCTGTCTGATGTCGAATGCACTCTTTGCTAAGGCGATATAGGTGCTCTAACTATTGTTGGTCTTGCTCAAGCTACATGATTTGCGCTCGGTGGGTGGCATGTTTGGAAAATGCCAAGTCAATTTGTTTCATCGTCTTGAGTCTAGGAGGCCTAGATGCCTCCCCTACACATCTATCTCGGTCATGGTGATCCGAGATCTCTATAGGTCACTTCCCTCTATCGAGGTTAGCGGCATTCACCCGAGGCTCTGGCCTCAGTGGGTGATCTTGATAAATAGCAGGTGTGGAAGTGCATTGTTCCCATGCTGTGTATTGCTCTTGAGGAATGTAGTGGTCTTCCTCATGCTCCCTTTCGTATATGTGAAAGGGAGGTGCAGAGTTGGCTCGCCCTGTCTGAAGAGCCTTGCGCTCTGGATTTGGCCTATTGTTTTTACATAGTAATAAGGGGTAGAGGAGGGATGATGTAATCATGTGGCCCTTCCTTATGGACCCTATGTTGTTCTAGCACTTCATCACATGGTGGCCACTCATAACGAGTGTCTAAGGGAGCCCTCCCATCTATGTTGAGTGCCACGTGTATGGACTCCTCCTGAAAGGGTCTATGTTGAATGGGAGTGCCCCTCGAAGGGGTGCCTCTATAGTCCCATTCCGTCATGGTATGATGTGGACTATTTTGTGGGTCAGGCCACCAAGGTGGTATGACCAAGTCCTTGGGGCTATAGCGGAGGTGACTTGTGCCCCCTTGTACACTTTTTGTAGCTTCTGCCCATGATTGGGCTTGGCTACGGGTGTACACCATGGTGGTGTTTCTCTAAAAGATGTGTACGTTTTTATCTTCTTTACAATTTTTTTATGCTACACTAAACAAAAGGAGCCACACAATCAAAGAAGTGATTATCTCATTTATAGATTAAAGGTGTGCCCTAGATCTGGTTTAGTGTGTTTTGATTTTTGTTTTGAAAGCCTTGTAAAGAAAATTTTGTTGTATATGCAATATGAGGGCTCTTATGTCTCCCAAAATGGTCACCCCTTCAATATACCACTGCCAGGCCATTATACCGAACCTCTCAATATACCCACCCTTACGTGAGGGAAACTATTGGTACGCGAGAGCAGAACAATACGTGGAACATAGGCGGTACGAAAGGGGAATCACTCTATTTTTGACACCTACCATAGAAGACTTATCCTCATGCATTGGGAATCACCCCATCTACACTTGGTCAGATTTCATCAGGATTTACATCTAGCAATAGTAGCGATCAGGGTTATGTATGCAAAATTCAAGCCAAGGTGGTGATGAAATCCACCGTTGGTCTTGATCAAGTGTTGGGGTTTTACGACCAACGCCTTGATGTTTAGATTATCTCATGGTGTGTGTGGTTATTTTTACTTGCACAAAGAAAGGAAACATGCAGTAAAATTTCCTATGCAAGCAAAGAAATAGAAAAATCATAGAAATAGAGATAAAAAATTATAGAGAGTGTTCAGACAACCTACCTCTTCTCTGCCCACACCAGATGCCCCTGAGTTTCTGCTCAAAAATTGCACAGAGAGCTAATCATCTCGGGGTGGGATGAATAGCAGATCTGTATTCATCATAGGGTGGGATGAATGCCTTATTCATCCCAAGGTGGCATGAATTCTAGTCTGTATTCGTCACAGGGTGGCACGAGCAGCAGTCCAACGCTTGAAGGATTAACACCTGAAAGCAAAAACACACAATTTTGATCAAAAATTTGATCCCAAAATCAAGGGACAGGGTCCCACCATGATCACCACTAAAATCACGAGGATACGGAAGCCCATAGGCATACCGGGTGCGGTGCAAACAAAAGCATACGAAATGCTAAGTCCTACAAATGAACAAAGGACTAAAGTGCATGAAAAAGGGAAAACAAACGAACTGAAATGAGATATAAAGCAAATGTAAAGTGCAGCCCTTATTTTTATTAATTTTTCTTTGAGATCAGGTTACAATACATCTCCTTCCTTTTTAGGAGCTAGGAGCGTTAGATATAGTTTTGTTACACCATGGATGGTACGCTTCCCTTCGGGATCTTCCACGTGCCCACATTTGAAATGGGCGGGCCAAACATCACCGCCGCTTGCGTGAATGCATCTGTAGTTCCTTGCTTCCCCTCCGGTGTTGAGATCCTACATTCAAAGAAATAGCAAATGATTAGTAGCACCTACGGATGGAGGGAAATATGCAATCCCCAAGGCCTCCGGTTAATGCATGCATGAAATAATTAAAATGGTAATCAAAACATGTCAGAATAAGATGAAATTTGGATAGAAGCATGCAAACACTATCAGGAACACACTGCAAAAGGAACAGTCAAGAAATCTATTGTATATTTCTAATCGCTCCGGGGTGGGACGATTAGGACTGTCATAAAATGTCAAAAAGCAACCTCCTAAATGTCCCATCCAGAGGCCTCCAAAACACCTACAAAGTTGGGGTTAGGCAAAATAGGGCATTTTGAGATGACCCAGAAGGTCGGATTCTACAGATTCAGCCCCGATCACCCTGTATCCGAAGATGCTCCCTGTATGTTAGTGAAGGCGAAAAACAATGAAAACACAGTCAAAACTCATCAAAATGGCATGAAATTTGAATGGCAGCATATATGAATGACATAAAATAAAATGCAAAATAAATAGTAGATAAATATACTACAGATTTCTAATCGCTCCAGGGTGGGGCGATTAGGACTACAGCAGTGCAGGGGCACCCGGGGCAGGACGCCCACCGTTTGGGGCTTGGTTTCGACACCAATCCACTTGGGATGGGTCCAAAACCTCCTAGGGGGTTGTGTCAAAAAATTGGGTGGGGTATTGTGGCCAAATGTTTGGGTTCTAGGTCCGGATTGCGCTTCCAATGTTCACCCAATAACCTCCCTTCCAAAAGAGAGATCAAGGATGTAAGAAGCACAAGTGAGGGGTGAGGATGTAATTCGGCAGCACTCCATTGCTCCAAATGCTCCTGCTCTATTCTTTTTTGGGGTGAGAAGACTCACCATTTTATAGACCTGAGGGTCTCTTGTGAATGAGCATGCAGAGGCGCCACTTGGCCATCATGCCTTCCCAGGGGAGAGAAGATTCCTCCCTGATTAAGGGCTCCATGACTGCCTCTATGACTGCCCCTTTGAGCTCAAAAATGCTCACTCGCACTCCCATGCATTGAAGGTGGAGTTGAGTGGCGGATCTGAGCTGCCATTTGTCAAGGTTTGACCTTTTGCCCGTCAAACCTGCTATTCACCCCACCCTGGAGCGAATGCTGCTAATCATCCTGGGGTGGGACGAATACCAGTTTGTAATCATCCCAGGGTGGAACGAGTAGGGAGCAGAGTGCTTGAAAGGTGCCAAATTGACCTCTGACCTTCCAAAACTATTGTGGGAGTGGTTAGGACCACTGTTTAACCTCTGGGGCTGCCCTAGGGGCTATGTATGTCAATTCGATCAGTGCTTGTCGTCACATAATCGGATTGGTGCTGTTTTGGTGTCTACATATTGCTATAATTTTTGTATCATAAACCACAAGTGGGTCCATGTTGTCTATATATTTATTGATGATGGTAGGTAATGTTGGTTCACACTACTACATGGTAGATTGTGCAATAGTAGGTTATTCTCTTAATATTTATTGTCAACTCTACCTATACTTATGATAGCTTTGTTGAGTATCATTGATGTGTGGTAGCCATATAATCTAGAAATATTTAGACCAGCTAGATATGATTAGATCCAACTATTTCTATGGACTTTGTTGTAATTGCATCCTTCTCTACATTCAAGCTTAGTCATGGAATGCATCATAGAGATCTATTGCATGAGTTTATCCCTCTCTCATGTTTATGCTACCACCTTGGCCTATGTCACATCCCACTCTACTAAGCCTATTTCTAGTGTAACCTACAAACTAGCCACATATTGGGCTAGTATATCTCTTTACTTCTACATAGGACTAAGGTGACTTATTATGTATTACCTCCCTCACTGTGATTATTGTTATGGTTATAATAGAATATCCTCCTATTACTATTAATCCTACCCTTTGCCTCCTCTACTAAAAATCCTTCCACAATCTTATTAGTGGTGTGATAATACATTAAGACCCTTTGAGCATCTCTTTAGTTGAATCATTTCATTTATCCTTAGGCTTAAAAATATTACCCTTCTTAGATGGATGTTCTAATACCATTACAATTCCCATAATTGTTTCTAGGGTCATTAAATTTAGGATATGCAATAAATGAATCATTAACATTAGGCTCCATATATGTGTTAGAGTTTTTCTAGGGGCTAAACTAGCACTTCTAAGTTAGATGAAAATACTAGTCTAGATCTGGTTGGATGACCTACTACAAGACAAACTATCAAACAATAGACTCAAAATGGAAGATATATCATTCTCCTTATGGTCCCACTTGCCATATCCTTTGCCTAATCAAGGACAAAATATAGGTTTCCTTTACCTAAGGAGGATTATGCCTATATGGGCCATGATGTGACCTTACCTTGGCATTGGTTATATATTAGTCACCTTTCCTTACCCAAAATTCCTATATGAGGTTTGCCTTACTCTTTCCAACTAGTGAGCCCATCTAAAGGCCATAGGTGCCTTTGTATTTGGAACCTATCCTAACAACCTTTAATAGAGCAATGTACAACATGATAGTCATCTTCCTGATCTATACACCATTGGATATAATGAGTGGTAAAATCAACTTAGAATTATTGGCACCCATGCAAAGTGGTCTATTAATCTGACATATCTATCACAATATTTCCCTAGTTATAGTGCATTACTTATTGATTGATATCCCTAATAAATTTCCTTGACACTAGAACTAATTTTAGAATTGCCTATTTATCCAATTATCGTTCAACATACATGACATTAATGTTTATGCATAACTGCATGACTAAGAATTATGCACCCTCTACGAGCTACTCTAAGCTCTATTTTTTACTCTAAATCATGTACATGAGAGCTTTGGTACCCTAAAAATATTTAAAATATTCATTAGTTTCATGACCAACTCTACACATGGTAGCTAAAATATTTTCATCTTCATATACCTTTGGCTTCATCAATGCAGTTATAAAGGTCTGATTAAATTCTACATTTGGAATTAGGGCCACATGATATAACCCTACCACTACCAAGAGTGCATGATCAACATAGTCAAGGAAGGCCAAGGTAGTCTCCAACTCATGTACTTTATCACATAATCTAAATTCCCCATGGGCATATGTGCCTTTTGCTCCTAAAAATATAATGTTTGAAGCCTCTAGTATAATTGTAACCTATTTAACTTATTATTTACCATTCCAATATTGAATGTAAACCTAGTCTTAATCCAAAAATTAGCATGAATAATTGGACTAGAAAAATAACCATCGAAAAGCAAACACATCTTCATGAGGTGAAAGTGCCACCATATAGCAAAAAGAACTTTTAATAACAACATCCTCATAGCATCATCATAACTTAACAAGGTCAAATTATTAATCATTAATGACAAGTATAATTAACATAAATGTAAAATACATTCATCTAGTTTGACACATTATCATGGGCTATAAAATCAATGTATACAAAATATATGTATATACATTAAAATAAACATTATACAATCATCATCTATAATACAAATACTTAATTGACCCTTATAAGGGCATCCTAGAAACTATATTTTCTCGTTGCTATATATGGTTCCTGCTACTCTTTCTATAGGTGGTGGTGGCATCCATATGGACTGCTATAACCATTGGATCATAAACCATAAGTGGGTCCATGTTGTCTATATTTATTGATGATGGTAGGTAATGTTGGTTGACACTACTACATGGTAGATTGTGCAATAGTAGGTTATTCTTTTAATATTTATTTTCAACTCTACCTATGATTATGCTAGCTTTTTTGAGTATCATTTATGTGTGGTAGCCATCTAATTTAGAAATGTCTATACCAACTAGATATCATTGGCTCCAACTATTGCTATGTACTTTATTGCAATTACAGCCTTCTCTATAGTCAAGTTCAGTCGTGGACTGCATCATAGAGGTCTATTGCATGAGTTTATCCCTCTCTCATATTTATGCTACCACCTTGGCCTTTGTCACATCCCACTCTACAAATCCTATTTCTAGTGTAGCCTACAAATGAGCCACCTATTGGGATAGTGCATCTCTTTAATTTTACATATGACTAAGGTGACTTATTATGTCTTACCTACCTTACTGTGATTATAGTTATGGTTATAATAGAAGATACTCCTATCGCTACTGATCCTACTCTTTACCTCCTCTACTAAAACTCCTACCAACATCTGATTATTGGTGTGATAATATATTAAGACCCTTTGAACATCTCTTTAGTTGAATTATTTTATTTATCCTTAGGCTTAAAAATATGACCCTATTTATATGGATTCTTTAATACCATCACAATTCCTATAATTATTTCTAGGGTCATTAACTTTAGGATTTAGAATGAATGAATCATTAACATTAGGCTCCATATATGAGTTAGATTTTGGCTAGGGACTAAACTATCACTTCTAAGTCAGATGCAAATACTAGTCTAGATCTAGTGGGATGACCTACTACAAGCCAAACTATCAAAAAATAGACTCAAAATGGAAGATATATCATTCTCCCTATGGTCCCACCTGCCATATCCTTTTCCTAATCAAGGACAAAATATAGGTTTTCCTTGCCTAAGTAGGATGACCCCTATAAGGACCATGATGTAACCTACTCTTGGAATTGGTTATATATTAGTCACCTTTCCTTGCCCAAAATACCTATATGAGGCTTACCTTGCTACTTCCAACTGGTGAGCCCATCTATAGGTCATAGGGGCCTTTGTGTTTGGCACTTATTCTAACAACCTTTCATAGATAAATGTACAACATGATAGTCTTCTTCCTTATCTATACACCATTGGATATAGTGAGTGGTACAATCAACTTAGAATCATGGGCTCCCATGCAAAATGGTCTATTACTCTAGCATATCTATCATAATATTTCCCTAGTTATATTGTATTACTTGTTGATTGATATCCCTAATAAATTTCCTTGACACTAGAATTGATAGTAGAATTATCTATTTACCCAATTGTTCTTCAACATACATGATATTTATGTTCATGCCTAACTGCATGAATAAGAATTATGCACCCTCTATGAGATACTCTAAGCTCTATTGTTACCTCTAAATTATGTACATGAGAGATTTTGTACCGTCAAAAAATTTCAAATATCTATTAGTATCATGACCAACTCTACACATGGTAGCTAAAATATTTTCATCTTCATATAACTTTGGTTTCATCAAGGTAGTTAGAAAGGTCTGATTAAATTCTACCTTTGGCATTAGGGCCACATGATATAACCCTACCACTACCAAGAGTGCATGATCAACATAGTCAAGGAAGTCCAAGACAGTCTCCAACTCATGTGCCTTATCACATAATATAAATTCCCCATGGGCATATGTGCCTTTTGCTCCTAAAAATATAATGTTTGAAGCCTCTAGTATAATCATAACCTGTTTAACTTATTTTTTACCATTCCAATATTGAATGTAAACCTAGTCTTAATCCAAAAATTAGCATGAATAATTGGACTAGAAAAAACACTATCGAAAATCAAACACATCTTCATGAGGTGAAAGTGCCACCATATTGCAAAAAGAACTTTTAATAACAACATCCTCATAGCATCATCATAACTCAACAAGGTCAAATTATTAATCATTAATGATAAGTATAATAGTCCGTGTTGTCTATATATTTATTGGTTATGGTAGGTAATGTTGGTTGACACTACTACATGGGAGATTGTGCAATAGTAGGTTATTCTCTTAATATTTATTGTCAACTCTACCTATACTTATGCTAGCTTTGTTGAGTATCATTGATGTGTGGTAGCCATATAATATAGAAATGTCTAGACCAACCAGATATCATTGGCTCCTATTGCTATGGAATTTATTGCAATTGCATCCTTCTCTATAGTCAAGCTCTATCGTGGGCTGCATCATAGAGGTCTATGTCACATCCCACTCTACTCAGCCTATTTCTAGTATAGCCCACAAACTAGCCACCTATTGGGCTAGTGCATCTCTTTATGTCTACATAGGACTAAGGTGACTTATTATGTCTTACCTCCCTCACTATGATTATAGTTATGGTTATAATAGAATATTCTCCTATCGCTATGGATCCTTCTTTTTTCCTCCTCTACTAAAACTCCTACCACCATCTGATTAGTGGTGTGATAATACATTAAGACCCTTTGAGCATCTCTTTAGTTGAATCATTTCATTTATCCTTAGGCTTAAAAATATGACCCTCCTTAGATGGATGGTCTAATACCATTAAAATTCCCATAATTATTTCTAGGGTCATTAACTTTAGGATATGCAATAAATGAATCATTAACATTAGGCTCCATATATGTGTTAGAGTTTGGCTAGGGACTAAACTACCACTTCTAAGTTAAATGAAAATACTAGTCTATATCTGGTGGGATGACCTACTACAGGCCAAACTATCAAACAATAGACTCAAAATAGAAGATATATCATTCTCCTTATGGTCCCACTTTCCATATCCCTTGCCTAATGAAGGACAAAATATAGGTTTCCTTTACCTAAGGAGGATGACCCCTATAAGGGCCATTATGTAACCTACTCTTGGCATTGGTTATATATTATTCACCTTTCCTTACCCAAAATTCCTATATGAGGTTTACCTTGCTCTTTCCAAATAGTGAGGCCATCTATAGACCATAGGTGCCTTTGTGTTTGGAATCTATCCTAACAACCTTTAATAGAGCAATGTACAATATGATAGTCCTCTTCCTCCTATATACACCATTGGATATAGTGAATGGTACAATCAACTTTGAATTATTGGCTGCCATGCAAAATAGTATAATGCTCTAGCATATCTATCATAATATTTCCCTAGTTCTAGTGTATTACTTGTTTATTGATATCCCAAATCAATATCCTTGACGCTAGAACTAATTGTAGAATTGCCTATTTATCCAATTGTCCTTATACATGAAATTGACGTTCATGCCTAACGGCATGACTAAGAATTATGCACCCTCTATGAGCTACTCTAAGCTCTATTGTTGACTCTAAATCATGTACATGAGAGCTTTGGTACCCTCAAAATATTTCAAATATCCATTAGTTTTATGACCAACTCTACACATGGTAACTAAAATATTTTCATCTTCATATACCTTTGGCTCCATCAAGGCAATTATAAAGGTCTGATTAAAGTCTACCTTTGGCATTAGGGCCACATGATGTAACCCTACCACTACCAAGAGTGCATGATCAACATAGTCAAGGAAGGCCAAGATATATCCAACTCATGTGCCTTTTGCTCCTAAAAATATAATGTTTGAAGCCTCTCCTATAATCTTAACCAAGATAGTCTTGGTCATTTTTGGTGTAATGGATACCCCTTCCTCCTTGGGTCTTAATCGAAAGTGGCATCCATTTTGGGATATTTTTCACAAATTTAAAGAAAAAAAATCTTAACCTGTTTAACTTATTAGTTAACACCCCAATCTCGAATGTAAACCTAGTCTTAATTCAAAAATTAGCATGAATAATTGGACTAGAAAAAAACACCATCAAAAAGCAAACACATCTTCATGAGGTGAAAGTGGCACCATATAGCAAAAAGATCTATTAACATGGTAGAAGCATTACCTGAGGATATTATAACATTCCTCTAGAGCTCCATTGTTAGGGCTTATGAGATATTCATAGTTTTTCCATATGTATTTAGAAATGCGTGAAATATTTTGGGTATCGAATTTGAATTCTTGCAAGAGGAAAATAGTTGGTTTTAGGTCTTTCCTCATGGACTTAACCAAACATTGTTTGTTGTGTCCATTGAGGCCTCATACATTCCATAAGAGGATCTTCATTGTAGGATGTAGAATGTTATTCTTGATGGATGGATTCTTGAGACATAACTAGAATAATATAACCCCATAAGAATCAATCTATAACATCTTTCACCACCTCGTTGGGGACCTTTTGCTACCAAGTCATGCCCATTATACTAAAAATGGAAAATCTACATACTAGTTATCCATGACATACATTTTTAATGATATAATGAAATATTATATTGAAAATATTCTTGGTTAGTCTCCAAACTGAGAATACCATGTTTGGGACTTAAGACATATTTTTGAGCAACATAAGGAGTACAAAGTATGCCTACTACCTAAAAAATGTATCTTCAAGGTAAAATTAAGAAAACTACTAGAATCAATTATATCCCAATGAGGAATTGAAGTTTATACTAATAAAATATTGGTTATTTTTAATATCCCACCCCTTAATATTTGACCTAACTTTGAAATCTCTAGGAAAAAATTGAAGCCATTAAGAAATTCTCTCCTAGTTGATTGATAAGTATCAACTGTTCACAAAGCTCTTAAGGAAGGATGTGGTCTTCAAATGGGATATTGACTATCAAGATGCATTTGATGCCCTAAAATCCTACCTCTTATCCCCTTTTATCCTTGTCCCACCTAATCCCCTTATGACCTTATTTCTATATATAGTAGCCATAGAATATTTCTTAGGATATATGTTGAGATAATATGATGACCAACATAGATAAAGGCCTATCTTCTACACTAACAAAATTTTAGTTGATTATAAAGTTAGATATATGTATTTAGAGAATTTTTATCTACCCATAGAGAAAATTTACCATCATATTGTTAATATCACATATATATTCTTAAATAATAAAATAAAATAGATATCTCTCTTGTTAAGTCCCAATCCCTAAGGCTGATAAGAATGCAAAGACATTTGACCATATTCAACATTTTTAGCTATCTTTCACATCCACTAATATTCCACTTGGCATATGATGAATGTTATGAGTTTTATAATAGTTCATGGAAAACTCACTCTATTTTCATCTTATATCTCACACCTACCACATGATGAAAACTATGACGATTATAGACACTGGTGGAAATATCTTGCATATCCTATCATGAGAAAATCATAGTCATATTGTTCTTGGACCCATGTAAAATATTGGATGGACTCAATGTAGGATAATAAAAGATATTCCCAATCACATACAATCATAGGGAAAGTATGCATTGTATCCATAATGAATTCATCCCCTAGATAATCCTAACATGGGGGTATGATTTTTTGTCCAAATTAGTATCATATAAAAAATATACAAAGTCCTCTTTGACCTTTGTCTTAAGGAAAATACATAACTATTTAACACATATTACCAATCCTCTATAACATTTGTTTTATATGTAGGTATCAAATTAGAAATCCTTTGACATTTATTCAAAATTAAAGCAAAAGTCCCTTCGATATTTTTTCTAAAGTCAAATTCATCAACAAACATCTTTTATGATATTTATCTGAAGGTAAAGTAGAACTCCTTTATGACATTTGTATAAAGGAAAAGTACAAGTCCTTTAGACATTTTTCAAAAAGTAAATCTATCAATAGAAGTCCTCTATGATGTTTACCTAGAGGTAAGTATTTTGTCATTTGGTTCATCTTAAATTCCTCAACAATATTTGGTTTGAGGTAAATCCATTTACAAATTTTCAATATAAAAACTAAAAATAATTAAATAAATAAGAAATGTTATTTTGACATATGTTTGAGGGCATAAAAAAATAATACTTTTATCTTATATCATAGTAATGCCTTATGGACTTATCTAAAGTCTCCATGGGTACATCTTTATCTGTATCATAGTAACTTCTTATGAAATTATCTGACTTAGTCACCCTGGGCACATCTTTATATGTATGATAGTAATGCCTTCTCACATAATCTAAAGTCCCATGGGCACATTTGTTTTTATATCAAATCTTCTATCATAGAAATACCTTATTGTATTACTAAATGTCCCCTTAGTTATTTCTCATTTGTATATACTTGTACATACTTATATGATAAAGTATATCATCATGATTAATCCAACATCTATTTTAAAAATTATCTTTTATGCATCTTAATATCAAAATTTATCTATAAATCCTTATAATTTTAAAGTATTATCATATAACCGTTATATTTTAATAACAAAATCCTCATAGCACCATCATAACTTAACAAGGTCAAATTATTAATCATTAATGATAAGTATAATTAACCTAAAGGTAAAATACATTCATCTATTTTCACACGTTATCATGGGCCATAAAATCAATGTATACAAAATACATGTATATGCATTAAAAATCATCATCATGCAATCATCATCTTTAATACAAATACTTAATTGGCCCTTATAGGTGCAACCTAGAAACTAGCTTTGCAAGTTGCTATATATGGTTCCTCCTACTCTTGCAATAGGTGGTGGTGGCATCCTAATGGATTGCTATAATTATTGGATCATAAACAATGATTCGGTCCATGTTGTCTCCATATTGTTTGATGATGGTAGGCAATATTGGTTGACACTACTACATGGTAGGTTGTGTAATAGTAGGTCAATATTTCAACCTTTATTATAAACTCTACCTATACATATGCTAGCTTTATTGAGTGTCATTGATGCCTGGTAGCCATCTAATATAGAAATATCTAGACCAACTGGATATCATTGGCTCCAACTATTGCTATGGCATTCATTGAAGTTACATCCTTCTCTATAGTCAATCTCAGTCATGGACTGCATCATAAATATCTATTACATAAATTTATCCCTCTCTTATGTTTGTGCTACCACCTTGGCCAATATCACATCCTATTCTACTAAGGCTATTTCTAGTGTAGCCTACAAACTAGCCATCTATTGGGCTAGTACATATCTTTACTTCTACATAGGACTAAGATAACTTGCTATGTCTTGCCTCCCTCACTATGATCATAGACATCATTATAATATAATATCCTCCTATCGCTATTGATACTACCCTCTACCTCCTCTAATATAACTCCTACCACCATCTAATTAGTGGTGCAATAATACATTAAACCCCTTTGAACATCTCTTTAGTTGATTACTTTTATATCCTTAGGCTTAACACTATGACCCTCCTTAGATGGATGGTCTAATATCATCACAATGATCATCATTGTTTCTATGATCATTGACTTTAGGATCTATAATTAATGGATCATTAACATTAGGTTCCATAAATGAGTTAGGGTTTGGCTAGGGACAAAACTATTACTCCTAAGTCAAATAAAAATACTAGTCTAGATTTTGTGGGATGGTCTACTACAAGCTAAACTATCAAACCATACACTTAAAATGGAATATATCTCATTCTCCCTATGGTCCCACCTACCATCTCCTTTGCCTAATCCAAGATAAAATATATGTTTCCTTTACCTAACGAGGATGACCCCTATAATGGCCATGATGTAACCTACTATTGATATTGGTTATACATTAGTCACATTTCCTTATCCAAAATACCTATTTGAGGCTTACGTTCCTCCTTCCAACTAGTGATCCCATATATAGGCCATATGTGTCTTTGTGTTTGGCACTTATCCTAACAACCTTCAATAGAGCAATGTACAACATGATAGTCCTCTTCCTCATCTATACACCATGTGATAGAGTGAGTGGTACAATAAACTGAGAATCATGAGCTCCCATGAAGTTTTCCTATTAGTTTAATATTTCCCTAGTACTAGTAAACTACTTTTTGATTGGTATCCTCAATCAATATTTCTAACACTAGAGTTGATAGTAAAATTTCCTATTTATCCAATTATCCTTCAACATACATGACATTGATGTTCATGCCTGACTACATGACTAAGAATTATGTACCCCTTATGAGATACTCTAGGCTCTATTTTTTACTCTAAATCATGTACATGAGAGCTTGAGTACCCTAAAAATAAACCAAGTATCCATTAGTGTCAATATCAACTCTACACATGGTAGCTAAAAATTTATTCATATTCAAATACTTTTGGTTTCATCAAGGTAGTTAGGATGGTCTGATTAAACTCTACCATTTGCATTAGGGCCACATGATATAACCCTACCACTACCAAGAGTGCATTATCAACATAGTCAAGAAAGGCCAAGATAGTCTCCAACTCATGTACCTTTTGCTCCTAAAAATATAATGTATAAAGCCTCTCCTACAATCATAACCAATTTAACTTATTAGTTAACATCCCAATATTAAATGCAAACCTAGTCTTACCCCAAAAATTAGAATGAATAATTGGACTATAAAAAACACCATAAAAAATAAAACACGCCTTAATGAGGTGAAAGTACCACCATATAGCAAAAAATGCTATAAAAGTGGTGGAACCATTACCTTATGGAAAATGTTACATTATAATACAAAAGTGCCATCACTTGGAAAAAGTGTTTATACAATTGGGACATCATTACACAAAAGCACTGTCCTTTGCTTTGGATATGCTTTTGGAGACAAACAATACAAAATTGGCATAGCCTGAGGTTTATCCCTTCCTCATACTTATGCTAAGCTTTATTGAGTGTCATTGATGTGTGGTAGCCATCTAATCTAGAAATATCTAGACCAACTAGATATCATTGACTCCAACTATTGCTATGGCATTCAATGCATTTACATCCTTATCTATATTTAATCTCAGTCATGGACTAAATCATAGAGATCTATTTCATAAATTTATCCCTCTCTTATGTTTATGCTACCACCTTGGCCTATATCACATCCTATTATGCTAAGGCTATTTCTAGTGTATCCTACAAACTAGCCACCTATTGGGCTAGTGTATCTCTTTCCTTCTACATAGGACCAATATGACTTGTTATGTCTTGCCTCCCTCACTATGATCATAGGAATCATTATAATAGAATATCATCCTATAGCTATTGATACTACCATCTGCCTACTTTTAATAAAACTCCTACCACCTTCTAATTAGTGGTGCAATAATACATTAAACCCCTTTTAACATCTCTTTAGTTGAATCCTTTTATTTATCCTTAGTCTTAACACTATGACCCCCCTTATATGGATTGTCTAATACCATCACAATGGTCATCATTGTTTCTAGGATCATTGAATTTAGGATCTAGAATGAATGGATCATTAACATTAGGATCCATATATGAGTTAGGGTTTGGCTAGGGACAAAAATATCACTCCTAAATCAAATGAAAATACTAGTCTAGATTTGGTGGGATGGTCTACTACAAGCCAAACTATCAGACCATACACTTAAAATAGAAGATATCTCATTCTCCATATGGTCCCACCTACCATCTCCTTTGTCTAATCTAACCTAAAATATATGTGTCCTTTACCTAACGAGAATGACCCCTATAAGGGCCATGATGTGACCTACTATTGATATTGGTTATACATTAGTCACATTTCTTTATCCAAAATACCTATTTGAGGATTTCCTTGCTCCTTCCAACTAGTGATCCTATATAAAGGCCATAGGTGCCTTTGTGTTTGGCACTTATTCTAAAAACCTTCGTTAGGGCAATGTACAACATGATAGTCCTCTTCATCATCTATACACCATTTCATAGAGTGAGTGGTATAGTCAAATTAGAATCATGAGCTCCCATGAAATTTACCTATTAGTTTAACATATCTATGATAATATTTCCATAGTCCTAGTACATTACTTTTTTATTGGTATCCCCAATAAATATTCCTAACACTAGAGTTGATAGTAAAATTTCCTATTTATCCAATTATCCTTCAACATACATGGCATTGATGTTCATGCCTGACTACATGACTAAGAATTATGTACCCCTTATGAGCTACTTTAGGCTCTATTTTTTACTCTAAATCATGTACATGAGAGTTTGAATACCCTCAAAATAAGCCAGATATCCATTAATTTCAGGATCAACTCTACACATGGTAGCTAAAAATTTATTCATCTTCAAATACTTTTGGTTCCGTCAAGGTAGTTAGGATGGTCTTATTAAACTCTACCATTTGCATTGGGGCCACATGATATAACCCTACCACTACCAAGAGTGTATGATCAACATAGTCAAGTAAGGTCAAGATAGTCTCCGACTTATGTACCTTTTGCTCCTAAAAATCTAATGTATAAAGCCTCTCCTACAATCATAACCAATTTAAATTATTAGTTAACATACCAATATTAATTGCAAACGTAGTCTTACCCCAAAAATTAGCATGAATAATTGGACTCGAAAAAACACCATCAAAAAACAAACACACCTTCATGAGGTGAAAGTGCCACCATATAGCAAAAAATGCTATAAAAGTGGTGGAACCATTGCCTTATGGAAAATGTTCCATTATAATACAAAAGTGCTATCACTTGGAAAAACTTTTTATGCAACCGGGACATCATTACACAAAAGTATTGTCCTTTGCTTTGGATATGCTTTTTGAGACAAAAAATACAAAACTAGTCTAGCCTAAGGTTGATCCCTTCCTCCTACTATTGGTGTTCTCATGTGGTATGCTTAATATGTAGGTCTCACTCAGTGGGCTAACATAGCAAGTGCTAAGATTACATGAACCAAACTCTCCAACATGATCATCAATACCAAAAATGAATTTTTTTACCTCAAACCATTCTACCCCTGTTCCACTTTGACCAATTCTTATTGTTTAATCATAATATTTTCATCACTAAACTAGTGTATCTCATGGTCAAGTTAGCTTTTCTTGGTCAAACTTGATTTTTCCTCTAAAACTAGAGGGAACATACCAAAGCATGATAACATTTAATACTTTTGAAAAGATAAAATTTAACATCATTAGTAATCAACAAATAAAAAGCATCAATCACATTAAATCGATAATTTAAAGTAACATCAAATCTATCTATCTCAAAATTAGGACATGAAGGTCATTTTTTTTACATATTCTTCACTCAATAAATACATTAAAAAAGAGTAATTATAGACACCCAATTTTGAGCACATCATCAAGTCTTCAAAATTTACCAACATCTACATCATATAGGCAATTAGGCATCTCAATTAAATCAAGAATTCAAGACCAAAAGTACGAGTATTTATTACCCTCAAAGCAAAAGTATTGCACCTAAGGCATTAGCATTGTCATCACTCTTAACTGGTTGGCAACAATTTTACTAAAATATCAAATTTTATCTTTTTCTACCTAGTCAACCTGACAATGTTTATTTTAGAATTATTGCCAATATCTTTAGCACCAATGACACTCATGATGCTAGCACTATTGACTATCATAATACAAAAAGAAAAATTAGACAACTGATAGGAACCAACTACTCACGAAATCTAGATTTAACTATTCCAAACACGTTTTCCACCTTACAATGTTGATTGGTAATCAAATATAAAAAATTTCCCTTTTGTCTCTCATCTAATCCTCAATCTCTTTCCATATCCTCAATCTCTTTCAATGTTTATTTTTTAGGTATTGAAGTTGATCCTAATAAAATATTGGTTATTGTTAATATGCCACCCCTTAATATTTGACTCAACTTTGAAATCTCTAGGACAAAATTGAAGCCATTAAGAAATTGTCTCCTAGTTGATTGATAAGTATCAACTGTTCACCAAGCTCTTAAGGAAGGATATGATATTGAAATGGGATATTGACTATCAAGATGCATTTGATGCCCTAAAATCCTACCTCTTATCCCCTCTTATCCTTGTCCCACCTAATCCCCTTATGATATTATTTCTATATATAGTAGCCATAGACTATGTATTAGGATATATGGTGAGTTAATATGATGACCAACATAGAGAAAGGCCTATCTTCTACATTAAAAAAATTTTGGTTGATTATAAAGTTAGATATATGTATTTAGAGAATTTGTATCTAACCATAGATAAGATTTATCATCATATTGTTAATATCACATATATATTCTTAAATAATAAAATAAAATAGATATCTCTCTTGTTAAGTCCCAATCCCTAAGGCTGATAAGAATGAAAATATATTTGACCATATTCAACCTTTTTAGCTATCTTTCACATCCACTAAGATTCCACTTGGCATATGATGAATGTTATGAGTTTTGTAATAGTTCATGGAAAACTCACTCTATTTTCATTTTATATCTCACACCTACCACATGATGAAAACTATGAGGATCATAGGTACTGGTGGAAATATCTTGTATATCCTATCATGAGAAAATCATAGTCATATTGTTCTTGGACCTATGTAAAATATTGGATGGACTCAATGTAGGATCATCAAAGATATTCCCAATCACATACAAGCATAGGGAAAATATGCATTGTATCCATAATAAATTCATCCCCTAGATAATCCTAACATGGGGGCATGATTTTTTGTCCAAATTAGTATCATATCAAAAATCTAGAAAGTCCTCTTTGATCTTTGTCTTAAGGAAAATCCATCACTATTTAACACATCTTACCAATCCTCTCTAACATTTGTTTTAGTTGTAAGTATCAAATTAGAAATCCTTTATGACATTTATTCAAAATTAAAGCAAAAGTTCATTCAATATTTTTTCTAAAGTCAAATTCATCAACAAACGTCCTTTATGATATTTATCTGAAGGTAAAGCAAAAGTCCTTTATGAAATTTGTAGAAAGTAAAATTACAAGTCTTTTAGACATTTATCAAAAATTAAATCTATCAATAGAAGTCTTCTATGATGTTTACCTAGAGGTAAGTAGTTTTTCATTTGGTGCATCTTAAATTCCTCAACAATATTTGGTTTGAGGTAAATCCATTTACAACTTTTCAATATAAAAACTAAAAATAAATAAATAAATAAGAAATTTTATTTTGACATATGTTTGAGGGCATAAAAAAATAATACTTTTATCTTATATCATAGTAATGCCTTATGGACTTATCTAAAGTCTCCATGGGTACATATTTATCTGTATCATAGTAATTCCTTATGAAATTATCTGACTTAGTCACCCTGGGCACATATTTATATGTATGATAGTAATGCCTTATCACATAATCTAAAGTCCCATGGGCACATTTGTTTTTATATCAAATCTTCTATCATAGAAATACCTTATTGTATTACTAAATGTCCCCTTAGGTATTTCTCTTTTTTATATGCTTGTACATACTTGTATGATAAAGTATATCATCATGATTAATCCAACATCTATTTTACAAATTATATTTTATGCATCTTAATGTAAAAATTTATCAATAAATCCTTATAATTTTAAAGTATTATCATATAACCATTATATTTTAATAACAACATCCTCATAGCATCATCATAACTTAACAAGGTCAAATTATTAATCATTAATGGTAAGTATAATTAACATAAAGGTAAAATACATTCATATAATTTGGCACGTTATCATGGGCCATAAAATCAATGTATACAAAATACATGTATATGTATTAAAAATCATCATCATACAATCATCATCTATAATAAAAATACTTAATTGGCCCTTATAGGGGCAACCTAGAAACTAGATTTGCAAGTTGCTATATATGTTTCCTCCAACTCTTGCTATAGGTGGTGGTGACATCCTGATGGATTGCTATAATTATTGGATCATAAACCACGAGTGGGTCCATGTTGTCTCCATATTGTTTGATGATGGTAGGCAATATTGGTTGACACTACTACATGGTAGGTTGTGTAATAGTAGGTCAATATTTCAACCTTTATTATCAACTCTACCTATGCATATGCCAGCTTTATTGAGTGTCATTGATGTGTGGTAGCCATCTAATATAAAAATATCTAGACCAACTGGATATCATTTGCTCCAACTATTGCTATGGGATTCATTGAAGTTACATCCTTCTCTATAGTCAAGTTCATTCATGGACTACATAATAAAGATCTATTACATAAATTTATCCCTCTTATTTTTATGCTACCACCTTGGCCTATACCACATATTATTATACTAAGGCTATTTCTAGTGTAGCCTACAAACTGGCCATCGATTGGGCTAGTGCATATCTTTACTTCTACATAGGACTAAGATGACTTACTATGTCTTGCCTCCCTCACTATGATCATATGCATCATTATAATATAATATCCTCCTATCGCTATTGATACTACCCTCTGCCTCCTCTAATATAACTCCTACCACCATCTAATTAGTGGTGCAATAATACAATAAAATCCCTTTGAAGATCTCTTTAGTTGAATACTTTTATTTATCCTTAGGCTTAACACTATGAACATCCTTAGATGGATGGTCTAATACCTTCACAATGGTCACCATTGTTGCTATGATCATTGAATTTAGGATCTATAATGAATGGATCATTAACATTAGGCTCCATATATGAGTTAGGGTTTTGCTAGATACCAAACTATCACTCCTACGTCAAATGAAAATACTAGTCTAGATTTGGTGGGATGGTCTACTACAAGCTAAAATATCAAACCATACACTTAAAATGGAATATATCTCATTCTCCCTATGGTCCCACCTGCCATCTCCTTTGCCTAATCCAAGATAAAATATATGTGTCCTTTACCTAACGAGGATGACCCCTATAAGGGCCATGATGTAACCTACTATTGATATTGGTTATACATAATTCACATTTCCTTACCCAAAATACCTATTTGAGGCTTACCTTCCTCCTTCCAACTAGTGATCCCATCTATAGGCCATAGGTGCCTTTGTGTTTGGCACTTATCCTAACAACCTTCGATTGTCCTCTTCCTCATCTATACACCATGTGATAGAGTGAGTGGTACAATCAACTTAGAATCATGAGCTCCTATAAAGTTGTCCTATTATTTTAACATATCTATGATAATATTTCTCTAGTCCTAGTACACTACTTTTTTATTGGTATCCCCAATAAATATTTCTAACACTAGAGCTGATAGTAAAATTTCCCATTTATCCAATTATCCTTCAATATAAATGACATTCATGTTCATGCCTGACTACATGACTAAGAATTATGTACCCCTTATGAGCTACTCTAGGCTATATTTTTAACTCTAAATCATGTACATGAGAGCTTAAGTACCCCCAAAATAAGCCAAATATCCATTAGTTTCAATATCAACTCTACACATGGTAGCTAAAAATTTATTCATCTTCAAATACTTTTGGTTCCATCAAGGTAGTTAGGATGGTCTGATTAAACTCTACCATTTGCATTAGGGCCATATGATATAACCCTACCACTACCAAGAGTTCATTATCAACATAGTCAAGGAATGCCAAGATAGTCTCCAAATAATGTACCTTTTGCTCCTAAAATATAATGTTTAAAGCCTCTCCTACAATCATAACCAATTTAACTTATTAGTTACCATCCCAATATTAAATGCAAACCTAGTCTTACCCCAAAAATTAGCATGAATAATTGGACTAGAAAAAACACAATCAAAAAGCATACACACCTTCATGAGGTGAAAGTGCCACCATATAGCAAAAAATGCTATAAAAGTGGTGGAACCATTGCCTTATGGAAAATGTTCCATTATAATACAAAAGTGCTATCACTTGGAAAAAGTTTTTATGCAATCAGGACATCATTACACAAAAGGATTGTCCTTTGCTTTGGATATGCTTTTTGAGACAAACAATACAAAATTGGGATAGCCTAAGGTTTATCCCTTCCTCATACTTATGCTAGCTTTATTGAGTGGCATTGATGTGTGGTAGCCATCTAATCTAGAAATGTCTAGACCAATTGGATATCATTGACTCCAACTATTGCTATGTCATTCAATGCATTTACATCCTTCTCTATATTCAATATGACTACATCATAGAGATCTATTTCATAAATTTATCCCTCTCTTATGTTTATGCTACCACCTTGGCCTATATCACATCCTATTATACTAAGGTTATTTCTAGTGTATCCTACAAACTAGCCACCTATTGGGCTAGTGTATCCATACAAAATTCATCCTCTAGATAATCCTAACATGGGGGCATGATTTTTTGTCCAAATTAGTATCATATCAAAAATCAAAAAATTCCTCTTTGATCTTTGTCTTTAGGAAAATACATAACTATTTAACACATCTTACCAATCCTCTCTAACATTTATTTTAGAGGTAAGTATCAAATTAGAAATCCTTTATGAAATTTATTCAAAGGTAAAGAAAAAGTTCCTTGGATATTTTTTCTAAATTCAAATTCATCAACAAACGCCCTTTATGATATTTATCTGAAGGTAAAGCATAAGTCCTTTATGATATTTATATAAAGGAAAAGTACAAGTCCTTTAGACATTTATCAAAAAGTAAATCCATCAATAGAATTCCTCTATGATTTTTACCTAGACGTAAGTATTTTGTCATTTGGTGCATCTTAAATTCCTCAACAATATTTGGTTTGAGGTAAATCCATTTACAAATTTTCAATATAAAAACTAAAAAATAAATAAATAAATAAATAATGTTATTTTGACATATGTTTGAGGGCATAAAAAAAAATACTTTTATCTTATATCATAGTAATGCCTTATGGACTTATCTAAAGTCTCCATGGGTACATCTTTATCTGTATCATAGTAATTACTTATGAAATTATCTGACTTAGTCACCCTAGGCACATCTTTATATGTATGATAGTAATGCCTTATAACATAATCTAAAGTCCCATGGGGACATTTGTTTTTATATCAAATATTCTATCATATAAATACCTTATTGTATTACTAAATGTCCCCTTAGGTATTTATATTTTGTATATACTTGTACATACTTGTATGATAAATTATATCATCATGATTAATCCAACATCTATTTTACAAATTATATTTTATGCATCTTAATATCAAAATATATTTATAAATCCTTATAATTTTAAAGTATTATCATATAACAATTATCTTTTAATAACAACATCCTCATAGCATCATCATAACTTAACAAGGTCAAATCATTAATCATTAATGATAAGTATAATTAAACTAAAGGTAAAATACATTCATCTAGTTTGACATGTTATCATGGGCCATAAAATCAATGTATACAAAATACATGTATATGCATTAAAAATCATCATCATACAATCATCATCTATAATAAAAATACTTAATTGGCCCTTATAGGGGCAACCTAGAAACTAGATTTGCAAGTTGCTATATATGTTTCCTCCAACTCTTGCTATAGGTGGTGGTGGCATCCTGATGGATTGCTATAATTATTGGATCATAAACCACGAGTGGGTCCATGTTGTCTCCATATTGTTTGATGATGGTAGGCAATATTGTTTGACACTAGTAAATGGTAAATTTTGTAATAGTAGGTCAATATTTCAACCTTTATTATCAACTCTACCTATACATATGCTAGATTTATTGAGTTTCATTGATGCGTGGTAGCCATCTAATATAGAAATATCTAGACCAACTAGATATCATTGGATCCAACTATTGCTATGGCATTCATTGAAGTTACATCCTTCTCTATAGTCAATCTCAGTCATGGACTGCATCATAGAGATCAATTGCATGAATTTATCCCTTTTATGTTTATGCTACCACCTTGGCCTATGTCATATCCCACTCTACTAAGGCTATTTCTAGTGTAGCCTACAAACTAGCCACCTATTGGGCTAGTGCATCTCTCTACTTCTACATAGGACTAAGATGACTTGCTATATCTTGACTCAATCACTATGATCATAGACATCATTATAATATAATATCCTACTATCGCTATTGATACTACCCTCTACCTCTGCTAATATAACTCCTACCACCATCTAATTATTGGTGCAATAATACATTCAACCCCTTTGACCATCTCTTTAGTTGAATCCTTTTATTTATCCTTAGGCTTAACACTATGACCCTCCCTGGATGGATGGTCTAATACCATCATAATGGTCATCATTGTTTCTATGATCATTGACTTTAGGATCTATAATGACTGGATTATTAACATTAGGCTCCATATATGAGTTAGGGTTTGGCTAGGGACCAAACTATCACTCCTAAGTCAAATGAAAATACTAGTCTAGATTTGGTGGGATGGTCTACTACAAGCTAAACTATCAAACCATACACTTAAAATGCAAGATATCTCATTCTCCCTATGGTCCCACCCACCACATCCTTTGCCTAATCCAAGTTAAAATATATGTGTCCTTTACCTAATGAGTATGACCCCTATAAGGGCCATGATGTAACCTACTATTGATATTGGTTATACATTAGTCACATTTCCTTACCCAAAATACCTATTTGAGGCTTACCTTCCTCCTTCCAACTAGTGATCCCATCTATAGGCCATAGGTGCCTTTGTGTTTGGCACTTATCCTAACAACCTTCGATAGAGCAATGTACAACATGATAGTTCTCTTCCCCTTCTATACACCATGTGATAGAGTGAGTGGTACAATCAACTTAGAATCATGAGCTCCCATGAAGTTGTCCTATTAGTTTAACATATCTATGATAATATTTCCCTAGTCCTAGTACATTAATTTTTGATTGGTATCCCCAATCAATATTTCTAACACTAGAGTTGTTAGTAAAATTTCCTATTTATCCAATTATCCTTCAACATACATGACTCCATGTTCATGCCTGACTACATGACTAAGAATTATGTACCCCTTATGAGCTACTATGGGCTCTATTTTTTACTCTAAATCATGTACATGAGAGCTTGAGTGCCCTCAAAATAAGCCAAATATCCATTAGTTTCAGTATCAACTCTACACATGGTAGCTAAAAATTTATTCATCTTCAAATACTTTTGGTTCCATCAAGGTAGTTAGGATGGTCTGATTAAACTCTGCAATTTGCATTAGGGCCACATGATATAACCCTACCACTACCAATAGTGCATGATCAACATAGTCAAGGAAGGCAAAGATAGTCTCCAAATCATGTAGCTTTTGCTCCTAAAAATCTAATGTATAAAGTCTCTCCTACAATCATAACCAATTTAACTTATTAGTTACCATCCCAATATTAAATGCAAACCTAATCTTACCCCAAAAATTAGCATAAATAATTGGACTAGAAAAAACACCATCAAAAAGCAAACACACCTTCATGAGGTGAAAGTGCCACCATATAGAAAAAAATGCTATAAAAGTGGTGGAACCATTGCCTTATGGAAAATGTTCCATTATAATACAAAAGTGCTATCACTTGGAAAAAGTGTTTATGCAATTAGGACATCATTACACAAAAGAATTGTCCTTTGCTTTGGATATGCTTTTTGAGACAAACAATACAAAATTGGCATAGCCTAAGGTTTATCCCTTCCTCATACTATTGGTGGTCTCATGTGGTATGCTTGATATGTAGGTCTCACTTAGTAGGCTAGCATATCAAGTGCTAAGATTACATGTCTCAAGATCTCCAACATGATCATCAATGTCAAAAATGAATTTTCTACCTCAAACCATTCTACCCTTGTTCAATTTTGACCAATTCTTATTGTTTATCATAATATTTTCATCACTAAACCAGTGTATATCATGGTCGAGTTAGCTTTCCTGTGTCAAACTTGATTTTTCCTCTAAAACTAGAGGGAACATACCAAAGCATGACAACATTTAATACTTTTGAAAAGGTAAAATTTAACATCATTAGTAATCAACAAATCAAAAGCATCAATCATATTAAATCAATAATTTAAAGTAACATCAAATCTATCTATCTCAAAATTAGGACATGAAGGTCTTTTTTTTGACATATTCATCACTCAATAAATACATTAAAAAAGAGTAAGTATAGACACCCAATTTTGAGCACATCATCAAGTCTTTAAAATTTACCAACATCTACATCATCTAGGCAATTAGGCATCTCAATTAAATCAAGAATTCAAGACCAAAAGTAGGAGTATTTATTACCCTCAAAGCAAAATTTGTGTACCTAAGGCAGTAGTATTGTCATCACTATTAACTGGTTGGCAACAATTTTACCAAAATATCAAATTTTATGTGTACCTAGTTTATTTTGGAATTATTGCCAATATCATTAACACCAATGACACTCATGATGCTAGCACTATTGACTATCATAATACAAAAAGGAAAAGTAGACAACTGATAGGAACCAACTACCCACCAAATCTAGATTTGACTATTCCAATCACGTCTTCCACCTTACAATCTTGATTGGTAATCAAATATTAAAAAAATTCCTTTTGTCTCTCATCTAATCCTCAATCTCTTTCCATATCAACCTTCCATAGGGTTATGCATAATGGATTGGACTTGAAATGTACTTGTAGAAATATGGTGAATCCTAATCAAAATCAAGGTGAATCATGATGAATCCGAAGTAAATTAAATCAATCATCTTCACACCAAAATTTGGGGTATTTGAAGCCCTAAAATATAATGTCTCCTTTGGGGTACATTTTTACCTATTAAATTATCTTATAAATTTATAAAAAACAACCCCATTAGGTCAGGCTCGAAAAGAGCTTTCCAACGAGTATAAATATGCCTATGTTTGGATATATATTGTGGCAAATTAACCCTATAAAAATATTGATCCTGAAAATTTTAGGCAAATGGGCCGACGTCGAGGGTACTCATATTCACCAATTTTCAATTTTGAAAATCCTAATATTAACCAATTTACCAATATTCACAACTATGCATAACCTTGACCTTCCTTAATCTTTCCCTTAATCAACCTGATCTTATCTATCCAAACTTGCTACCTCTAACTTACCAATCTTATAAAATGTCCATAGGATCATAAAAGGAAGCCATGTGTACTATACACCACTGTTTTTCTCATCCAAACCATCCCTGATAAAAAGCACAAGAGAATCTTCAAACCAAACTAGACAAATTCGCCCCCGCCGTAACACTCTTCTTCCGTCCACACCTACGTGGAAACATCGTCTTGAGAAACACAATTTATGACAAAACACCAGTGTATCCAATGAGGTTGAATGTAACGATATTAAACAACTTTCCAATCGAACCAAAATGACGTTGGATGCTCGACAAAATGCATATGAAAGGCACCTTTTTCCAAGGATTCCATTGACAATCGTTTGTTTCAACCCACGTGATTGACTTTTATACAGTTCAACCCACGTGATTGACTTTTAAACAGTTCAACCCACATGATTGACTTCTCTAAAAGACAATATCACATAAATGAATATGGATTTTAGTGCATCGAACACATCAATAGTGGAACATGGATTTTAGTGCATCGAGCACGTCTTTAGGTAATATTTTATTAATATATATATAAACATATTTTATTAATATATGTTTTTTAATGATTTATTTTTAGAATAATTTTATATGTTTTTTTAATTTTTAATGTTATAATTAATATTTAAAAGAATATAGTTAAAATTTTGGTTTTATTTAAAATGTTTGAAGTTCAATCCACTTTATATTCACAGAGGATACAACAAAACTAAGATTCCAAATCCATGGATAAATTGAACTAGTTTAATCAAGTGTGAGAAGTGAAAGAGTCTCACCCTTAAGTTTCTTGTTCTATATTTTATGAAAAATTCATAGAAATGAACATGGGTAGAAAGGATTATATTTCCTTTAGATAATATCTAATTTGGAATAAGGATGTGCTACTTAGAGGAAGTAATTCTTTTGCATAAACAATAGAGTTAATATATAAATTCAATGGATACCAACCAATTTTTCATAGCTTAAAAATTAATTCAATTCACATTATTCAATGACTTTCCTTATGAAATGATTTTTCTCATCATATTTTTTAGTTTAAAAGTTATATATAGGTGATGGACCATGCTTTTTGGACTTCCATACTAACCTATGGAAGTGTAGGTTTTGAGAAATATTAGTAAAACTAAGAGACATCATGCAAGTGATACTTGTTGAAAAGAAAGAAAGTTATGTGTATGTGGACATGTGTTGCCATGGATATTTTAAAATCATATGATTTAATACCCTCAATTTTCATGGACATTTTTTATACTTGATTAAATAAGTTGATGTTATTATAAGTATATGATTTTATAGTGAATTTAGATGTGGTTTAAAATTAACCTATCTAATAATCATCAATGTTATTTATTTTTTGGATGATAATTTATAACTCTTAATGTTGTGGTTAACTCAATATGGAGTGGAATTGAATGTTATGAGCTAGTTCACTATTATTTTGGTCAAATTTTAGTACATATGTTTTCAATTTAAAAATATATTTTGAAGAAAAAATTCTAATATTTTTTAACAAAATATTGTCTCTCTAAACATGAAAATCAAGCTTTAAATATTTTTATGCAATAGAAATAAGTGTTAGCCTCCCTAAGAATTATTTTGTAGTTTCATTTACTTATCATATTTTTTCTTGGTTAAAATTGAAAAGGCATAGTCTTCTATGGTTTCAAGTAAAGAGCATACATATTTAGGGTACAATTATTCATGCATCCACAACTTATAAGCTTTCTATTCTAATTGATATTTTAATTATTTTTTGATATAGAATTCAAATTGGTTGGTCTATAATTAATACCCTTAAATTAAAAATTGTTCTTATGCTATATTTTTTCTTCTAATCTCAAAATTTTATTTTATTATATTTTAAAATATGTTTATCAATTTTATTATGTCTTGTGTAAGCTTAAAAGCATAAATATAAATTGCCATAATGTGTACCACTAAATGTAATCCATTACCATAATCCCTACTACTCAAAATTATTTAGAAATCTACTTCTACTTGTTGAGAAGCAATTAATAAGGGGAATGGAAGTAAAATGATAAAAAAAAAATATCATGTGTGAGGATGTTGCATATTATTTCCAAGTAAATAGTTATAATATAGACAATAAACTTTGGTGAATACATAAAAAAAAAAATTAAGGGATCATCCTTCAAATATCTAATGACTTGAGAGAAACCCCTAATTTTATGCATTGATGATCCTAACATTAGTAGAAATGAGATAAATATTCCTTACAAGTTATTGGTTGGGTTTAGTTGAGAGGGCAATTTTCTATAGATCAATATAGTAGTTGTGCTCAAAATCAATTACAATAGTGAAATTAGAGTATTCAAATATGTAACATTTTAGAAAAATGTAATATAGGTTTTAGGGATTTGATAAGTTTGGATATTTACAATGATGATTCAATCCTACTTGATATCTATGTAGCAATGAATTATGGTTTGAGAGTTTACAAAATATCTTGTCTATTCACATGGTGTATGTAGATGAGGATGAAAATAATTATGCAACACTCATCATTGAGTGAATTGCATGCTAATACAAACATTTGCGTAATATAGATGTAGCTAAAGTCATCAAAAGAGGATTTTATATCATATCAAAGTGATCCACCTTATTTACTAAAAGATGACAATTTCTTCAAATTTGATAGCAAAATAAAATTCCTCTACATTACATAGTTATTTAAAGATATAACCAATTTGATTTAATTACTAAATCTAAGATATATATTTATGTTTATTATGAGAACATGTTTAATATATATGTGGATGACTATTTTAAGGTTCAATATCTTATGGAAGATTTAGAACATTTAGTGGTGTTAGATCTATCTCAACATTATATTAGTTTATTTTTTCAAACTCATCATGGTGTTATTGGTAGGTGGTTGTATTCTTGTAGGTATCGACCTCATGAATATTTTACATAGAGAAATATATTTTGATATTAATAGATCTTTTCAATGGAATACTATTTATACTTCATTATTAATTGATTATATTCAACTTTTATATAGTATATATTTTATATTTTGTGATATATAACTTTATTTTAATTATAGGTATTGTTGATATTTTATTTATGAGAAAATCAATTTAAAAATAGGACCTTAGATCTTGAGATGATGAATCATTCCTTTATCACTTTTTTAAAAGAGGTGACACAAGTAATAGTAGCTTCTTTTTTCTTACTATAGAAGTCATTGATGATGTAGTTAGTGCAAGGTCATCTACATGTGTGAATTATAAAATATAATAAATTAGCTTTATATATTAGCTTGACTTCTAAACTATATTGATTTCACTAACACTCTATTTATTTTATATATTATCATATATTTATTTTAAGTGTCAAACCATTATCGACACTAAAACATATAGAGAAATTATTTAGTTTGAGTAAATTTCCATGGTGAATGTAGATAACTAATTTTTGAGTAGGGCTAATCTTTAAGTTTATCAATCCCTTCATCAACTAGCCTTTTAATCAGCCAAATTGAATCATGAAAGTATGGTCGAAGCTATTTCCACCCAACACTTTTCGCTATCATGCACCAAAACCAAGAAATTTGATTTTCTATCCCTCTAAATATTCTCACTATTAATGAACCAAATTTCCAAAATCTGGTCAGCAACTCCTACAAGAAATTCTAAATTCAAGAATTGTCATTCTCATATTCTTTTATTAATGGCTTCTTTATCCCTTTTTGAATTCTTACAATCTCCAATATTATTATCTCCAATGCAATTCTTCTCCCAAAGAGCCATGACTTCCCATAAAACCAACACTTGGGGTGACCATTTGATCATAGTTCTAAGCGATTGCTTCTATAATTTGGGCAAATTGCTTTTAGATCTTTGAGAAAATCACTTTTCTAGAGCTACTTAGAAATATTTTTTAATTTGAAGTGATCCGCTTCTATGGAGTGAACCCCTATACATGGAGTGAATTGCTCTTCGGATGAAGACTTCAAAAAAATTATTCAAATATTGGAAAATCGCTTTTCATCATGTAATTTGGCACCAAAATTAGAGAATGAAATTAAGAAAACCTAATAAAATTTATAAAAAATTTAAGATTTTACTGAAGTTTGAAATAGAATCACCATTCACAAAGCATCTAAAAAAATAGCATGCAAGTTTTAAAAGGTATGAAAAATTAGTTAACACCTACAAAATTGCATGCAAGTTTTAAAAGATATGTAAATTTAGTTTAAAAAAGAGACTAGTCAGTATTTCAACATGGAAATTAAGCACTTCTTCCCATCAAACATGTTAAAAACTATTGATTTGTAAAAATTCTAACTTTATGAGATTTTCATGTTAACTACCCGAAAGTCCTTAATGGATTTAATGTGATTCATATACTTTCAATCTTGGTTGGAGAATGACGAAATGGATAGCAAAGGCCAATTTTTTTACCTCTTATTATTCATTTTGTTTTTGCGTACTTTCACAATTACCTTCCAAAATGATAAATAGCAGTGAAGCACACCCACTTGGTCATAAGATGCTAAGGATGCACTGGAAATTGTCTATTGTGAGATATGGCAATGTCACAACCGCTTGAATTTGCATATCTGTGCTCGGCTCTCGAATTTCTATGCCTCCGTCTAAATTGATATGATGTGTCTGCAGGTGTGGATTTGTTTATTTTTTAAAATTGCAATTTCTGATTGTAGCCTTTCTTTTGGTGATGGATATGATAATCGATTTTCATGTATCAACGAATGTATTTTATAATTTCAAATATAGATGGAAAATTCATTTTCCCAGCCGAAGTTGAATTAAGAAGAATGCTGAATTTATATCCTCATATCCATTATGAAAGAGGCTAAAATATTTACGTCCTCGTATCTACATCAGTCTTTCCAGAAGCCGAATCTTGAGAACAATGAAACACACCAATAATTAAGGAACACAACAATACATGGCTTCAAATCAAGAATACATGGTCCATAACCTTGAAAACCCTCTCATGATTAAGGTTTTTAGATCCTTTCTATTTAATATAGATAATGATAGAGAATATGGAAGACTCATTTCTACTTATCTTAGATTTGTTGTTTATTTTTATCTTGATCTAATTGAAAATGAGTTAATTTGTTGTTTAAAGTAAACATGGACTTGGTATACCCCACATGAAAGAGTTATTTCTTGCTCATAAGATTCTTCATCAAAGACTCTTAAAGCCTTCATGATTAAGTTCTACATGCTCCTTCTATCTTAGATAGATAATGATAGGAATATGCTTATAAATAGAGGTTCATGTGTAAGTTTTTGATAAACCTATCCTAAAATGCATGCCTTGTCTCTTAAAATCTAGAATTTCTAAGTATGAGGCTTGTTTATGTTTGAGTTCACATAAGAATTGGATCAAGTTGCATTTAGATTTTCACTGTATAAAATATCTTAGATATAAAGTCATTCAGAGGTGTTATTATATTACTTGCAATGACCCATTCTACAGAACATTTAGAAAACTTTTAAAAGCCATCAGGCATATCAATGGTGGGAGATAAAGTACAAGTAATCTACAGACTAAGCTTCCCACCAAAAAAATAAAGATGCTAAATCCAGCATCAAAGGCTGCAAGTACTACATGTATAACAACAAAACCTGCAAGAAGAATTTTGAAACCAACTATTTTGCATCAATTTCATCTCAATAATTAAATGAAAAATAGGATGATTCACTTTATATGATGAAGAACACCATTATTTTTATTAGCAACACATTTGCAAGAATCTATGAATATAAGTACTTGACAACCCCCTCCCCAATGAAGGGTCACTTAGGAATAAAATGGAGACACCCAGTCAAGATCATCCTAGGTTGAAATAGGGCCATACAAAGATACTCCTAGGATGAATAAATTTTATGAAGGGACATTGAAACACATTCTTTAACAGGGGTACCAAGTGTCACATAATGTCATGACCCTCCCTTGGCATACCTTTTGATTAGTTGGATTTATGTTTAGTTACTTTATCATGTGATGGATGGTCTGATTATTTCATGATTAGTTATGTAGGACATATAATTTGTGGAAAATATAATGCTTCTTACCAGTGGAAAATGATCCTAGTTTTTTTTGCACTTAAGTTTTCTCATCTATGACCTTTACTAAAAGTTCTACTTATTATCTGAATTATTATTTTACTCTGAGGTTAATCTGTTACTAAGCTCATTGTCAAATGATAATGCTAAAATGTCTATCATTGAAATGGAAAATGGTGAAAACTACTTGGATGGGTAGTTTACATCATCACCCGAATGGGAGGGGACATGCGTGAGTCATGGGGATAGCGTATAGCCTACAAAACAAACCACCTGGAATATTTGAAAAAAAAAAGAGTATTACTTCAGAAAAAGAGGGGAGAAGGAGGCAGAAGCGAGGATAAGATAAATGAAGGAGGATGGAAAAATAGAGTTGGATATCTACTTGTAAAGATGTGGAATATGTACCCAATATACCTATGCTTGCAAATCAATTTAGAGCAGCAAGAAAATTCTATATGAATTTGAATGATCGACTGGATCCAGGTATTTAGATTTATAACTGGAAATTATGTATTTCTTTCTCTCCAATAGAATAACGTTCAAAGATGGATATGGACCCTTTAGATAGTAAAAATCTTAAAGCACAAATAGAACTACATAATTATTTGTGTATGTTGTTATACTATGCTTTGCATGGGAGAATTATTAGAAAATGTAGAGCTCTTCATGAATATTTGAGGAGATAATACATTGAAGTAGGTGGAGGATATGGTGAAAAGGGATGATCGGATTACTTGGCTATGGTATTCAACAACATTGAGGTAAACTTTAAAATCTTCTATGCTTTAATATGGAGTTGGTAGAAGCTCTTGATTAGAAATATTTCTTTACATATTGAATCTTAGAGATCTCAAGACAAGACTAGAAATATTTTCTTATATTTAAAGATAAGTCTGATGTTATTTGTTTACTCTCTGTTTACTCTTCCAAATAGTGATTCTCTCCTGAAGAGTGAGTTACATGGTTATTGTTTATAAGTTTGGTATTTTTGAGTGTTGATTGTGTAAACAATACTGCAATTGAATGAAGAGTTGCTAGGTAAAGCATCTAGGTTTCTAATGATAAGCTTGGCTTTATTTTAGTTTAAATGATTTTTGGATGTACTTAAATTATGATGGGTTCCTATTAGTAAATCTTGTGAAAAGACCTTTGTCTACTTCTTAATTACCATAGTAGGTAACATAGATGTTTCTTTATTTTATGTTCGGTTGTGAATATGAGATTGATAAAATAGTTGGGTAAATCTCATTGGCGTATGATGGCCTGGAAGTACCTTCTTACTTGGGAAACTCACTGGTTTGAATGAAATCCGGTTCATGATATTGTTTTAATTATTTATGGGTTTAAGAAAGGACTCACATAGTTACAAAATGTAGAAGTCTAACTTATTTTGCTAATAATGTAGTGAAGTTGGAAAAAATAGAGGAACCTTATTTGTTATCCCCTTTGGTTGGAAAACATAGTGAGGGCTCCAAGATTCTCAACCTAAAATATAACTTAAATTATATAGGATGCAGCTGGAAACTATGGTATTTTTGAGTGGAAATAGAGAAACTATCATAGTTTGATGAAAACTCTTTCCACTTTTAAAATAATTATTATCTATCATGGTTATGGGAATATATGATGACACACAATGCCCAAAACCTGTGCATGGGCGTGTGAGTTCATCGTCTATCTTTAATTATAGACCACTTAGAAAATGCTCTGTTTAGTTACAAAATAAATGTTATTTTTTTATGAATGGTCATTTCACTTCGTCTTCAAATACCACTCTAATGTGTTGAGAGGTGATATTTTCCTACTCCTATAAAAAGTGGTTTTCCTTGGGTTCTGAAATAGGACTATGCTAAAATAGTAGCTATCACCTATAATAAAGTGTGTGGAAATATTTGTATATCAAACCATATTGATAGGTGCAATATAATTTGCTAAAGAAGTTCGAGTTCGAGCTTAGCATAGGTAAAATATTTAGGAAATATAACTTTAGATTTATTTTAGAAATTTGTGTTTTAGAGTATCTTTATTCTGACATTAACGCATTTGGATTCTGATTAGAAATAGTTTGTTAAGGCTTGCATTAAGAATTGTAAAGGTTTGAGAAGTCATGGATAATAGCCTTGCTTAGTAATATATGGGTTGAATTAATGATTAGACTTTTTAAAAAAATATGTTAATCTTGATGGGTGGTAATAGTTATTAGTGTGTTCAGTTAATAAATGCATGGAAACCACTTCTACTTATATGAAATGAAGCTCATTGTTGCTATAGTAATTGTGTGAATTCCTTATCTTAAAATTAACTAAGAGTAAGCTAAGTTTTTAGCATATGGTCTAATGCGTTAAGAGAGAAAAGTGTACATGTGAGTACCTTAAATAGTGTAGTTCATGCTAACAATATATATCGATATGAGCTGAGTAGAAATCAGTTGAACTTACTAAGGGGGACTGGATTATATTGTAAACCCATAAGATGATGGAAGTTTTATGTTGGCATAAAAGGCAAAGTGAGACGCCTTTGAGAAAATTAGAATATAGAAAAATGTGTACCTATGAATTGAATGAAAGATTCCTTTTGTAGAGCCATATACTTTGGCAATTTTTAGTTGAATGTAAGGATAAGAAGAGACTATTTTTATCCAATGTAATTACCAAAGAGTTATAAAATTAACAAATATTTATACAATTAGAGATGGGTGTATTCTAGTTGACCATATGAAGAGTTTTTGCTAAGCAGGCTAATGATGATTTTTAAAAAATGGATGTGATATTTTTGGGTATAATATTTGGTATCAGAGCATGGTTCGTTGGGATCTAAGCTTCCTTGTGTAAGGTTAAATGGTGTTATGTAATAGGATACATACCTACGTAAGGGTTATACTTCTCATGAATAGATTATCTGCTAAAAAGTAAACCCTATCTGTCTAGGTAAGATAACTAGGTATATAGTTAATAGTATGAGAACCAATCTGACAAGTGAATGCTAATTTTAACGTATGTTGAAGTTAGGTTTAATTTTGAATTGCATCATTATTTATGGGAATGAATACTCAAGAAAATTACAAGGGAGATATTTGTAACCACATTAATAAACAAAGTACTATGCTTTTCTACTGGACAATTCTATAATAGGTGTGATAGCTTTATACTAGGCATCATAGAAAATTGAAAGGTTCATTTACCGAAAGGATTGCAACAACTTATATTTTTCTTAAAATAGATTTAACTCAAATTACGATAAGGCTTATTCTTCCATGGAAAATGATCTTATGGTGTAGAAAACTTAGAATAAATCTAGAATGTGCAAACCGTAAGAACTTATAGTGGAACACTTTTCAATAAAGGATCCTAAAGTGGTAACCAAGGATTAAAATCATTGAAGGTCTATAATTGGGATTAATTAAGCTCATTGTACTATTTGAAACCTGTGGAGAGTGAAACTTTTAGAGGTTTGATAAGATCTTGCTCTTAGTGAGAGTCTCTTAAAAGGAAGTAATTTTGTAAGACTCCATAAATGTGTACCATCCATGATAAAGTCTTCCATGATGTGCTTAGTATTGTTATTTATTGAACCCAATCTAGGTTAAAGAGTACAACCCCTAATGGATAATTTAACTCGATAAGATAGGAGTTGATTAACTTACTCTTAACTCACCAAATGCACCTACATAGAGAATATTATGTAGTGTGTAAAAAATTGTTGTGTTCTCTCAATGGACTGAAAGGAGTAAGCTAGCTCATTTGGGAAAAATGAGAATGATATCTTAATTGAGTAGTAACCTCTTTCAATAGATGGAAAGGTATGGGCTAGCTCATTGAGAAAAGAATATTGATAGCTTAAATGAATTCTACACCTAGTGTAACTTACTAATATGGACATGTGTAAGTATAGAGATGGATGTATTTGTATCTCAAAAATGATCTGAGAGAACAACTTATCACATCACATATATGGGTTATGTATTTGATTAAGGATTGTTAAAAATATTATTTGATCCTTAGTCATGACTTCCTTATCAAGAAAAAAGGGTTGGAATCCTCAAAAATTACTCTTGATAAGGATCGATTTAAAATTTAGGTGTCATCAGTTGAGGATTTGTGAAGAGGATACCCATAAGACAACCTTTAAAACTTGAAATGGACATTATGAGTTTATGGTCTTGCATTTTGGTCTAATGAATGCTCCAACAACATTCATGAATTTGATGAATAGAATTTTCAAGAAGCATCTAGATTTATTCTTTCTTGTATTTTTAGATGACATTTTGGTATATTCTCAAAATAAGGCAAAGCAGAGCAGACACCTTAGGATTTTTCTAGAGTTGCTAAGGAAGAATGAATTATATGGTAATATATCAAAGTGCAACTTCTATGTGTTGAAATTGTAGTATTTAGGATATATCATATCATTTTAAGGGATAGCTATAGATCCCAAGAAAATATAGGCCATACTAAATTGGTCAATGCCTACAAATGTGACTAAAGTATGGAGCTTCATGGGTTTTATGGGATATTGCAAGCACTATGTAAAATATTATTCCAAATTAGCATCTACACTAACTAATTTGCATAGGAAGAAAAAATAGTTCAAGTGGATAGACAAGTGTGAGGTAACTTCTAATCTGATCAAGCAGAAACTCACTAAAACTCCCTTATTAAAGATACCAAACCCTCAAGGTAGTTGTTTTTTTTATATTTTTATATAGATGCATCAATGGAAGGATTAGGAGGAGTACTCTCATAGCATGGAGTAGTTGTAGCCTATGGATCAAGTAAACTCAAGAGATATGAGGCCAACTATGCTACTCATGATTTAGAGTTAGTATTCATAGTGTAACCTCTCAATATCTGGTGATACTATTTGGTGGGAAAGCCCTTTGAGTTGAGGATAGACCATAAAATTTTAAAATACATATTTACTCAAACTTTGCTAGATGCTAGGCAAATAATGTGGATGGTGTTTTACGTTGAATATGATTTTGATATTGAGTACATCAAAGGGAAAGAAAATAATATTTTTGATGCACTTAGTATAAGAAGACACATTGTTGTTTTGACTTAGATCCATGTCGTTTTGATGAAGCTAGAGTGGAAGAAAACCCTTCATTTCTCATCTAAGGATATTTGTATGTAAAGCCTTCATACACATTCCAAATAAGAAAAGAAGCAAGTTAGATGAGAAAACTCTACAATGCAAATTTTCTGGTTATAATGAAGAATCCAAGGGACATCAATTGATTGATCCAATAACCAATAAAATTCATATAAGTCAAAATGTTGTATTCGATAAAGCTCCCAATTTGGGTACACCAGAATCTAACAAAGACACATCTCCTGCTATACACCTAGAATTTTAGAAGTCTAAGATAGGGACTCCCCCAAATAGAATAAAATTACAAAATGGTATACTACAACCATAAGAGACATAAAATTGAATGCACCTCCTGATCTCAATTTTAATTGGCCATGTACTCATATTATGTCTCACCAAGAAAGAGAAAATGATGAGAAAAAGATGATGAAGAAGAAGATAGGAGTGAAGATGAAGATAGAGGTTTTATGAATTTATTTATGGAGCATGAACCTAGTTCAGTGCAAGAAGCACTTATTGTGCTTCAATGGAAGGCAACTATGGATGTAAAAAATATCTCTTATGAATATTAAAACATGGAAGCTAGTTGATTTGCCTACTGGTAAGAAACCCATTGGGTACAAATGGGTATAGAAAATCAAGTATAAGGTAAATGGAACTATTGACAAGCATAAATGTTGCCTTTTTGCAAAGGAATACGCTCAAAAAGAAGGTATATATTATGAAGAGACATTCACACCAACTGTAAAAATGACAACCATTAATGTACTTTGTGCAATGGTAGCTCATTTTAGATGGAAGTTTCATCAAATGGATGTGAAGAGTGAGCTCTTAATTGTGATCTCAAAGAAGAAGTGTATTTGACTCAAATTGAAGGATATATTGTCGAAGGATAAGAGCAAAAGGTTTAAAATTTGATAAAGTCCTTGTATGGGTTGAAACAAGATCCACGAGCTTGGTACATTAATATTGATAATCACCTCTTGTTGCATGGTTTTAATAGAATTCCCTCAGATTCCAATCTCTATTTCAAGAAAAATATTTCTAAAATAGTGATACTTGTGCTCTATGTTGATGATTTGATCATCATTGGTAGCTCAAAGAAGATGATAGAAGCAGTGAAGGGTGACTTGAAGAAGTCATTTGAAATGATAGATTTGGGACTTCTATATTATTGTCTTGGCTTAGAAATTCTACAAAAAAATAACCACATCAAGGTCACACAAATTAAGTATGCTAAGGCACTAATTGAAAAATATTGAATGATAGATTGTAAGCCTAAAGCAACTCAAATGAAAATAGGGTTAAAATTATCTCGATACAAAAAATATCCTTAGGTAGATGAAACTCTCTATCGATAGTTGATTTAGAGTCTCATATATCTGACTAATACCAAGCTAGATATCAGTTTTATCATGAGCTATCTTTCGAGGTTCATGTAGGAACCTAAGGTCAATCATTGAAAGGAAGCAAAGTGATTTCTTCACTATGTTCATGGTACAATAGAATATGGCCTGAATTACAAGAAGAATGATAAGTTCTTGCAACGATACACAGATTTGGATTATGTTCGATCTATAGATGATAGAAAAATAACATTAGGATACATATTTCATCTTGGATCTGGACCTATCTCTTGGCATAGAAATAAGTAGCAAGATTTTTCACTTTCATCTACAAAGGCATAAATCATATTAAATCAATAATTTAAAGTAACATCAGATCTATTTTTCTCAAAATTAGTGATGAGCCTTGAAAACGCTCATTTTTGTACAAACTTTTCATATATATTACGAAATTTATTTTAATAGAAATATATGTTTTATGCAAATTGTATATGTATTTAACATTAGATTATGTATGTTGTCTAATATTAAGGTAAGAGTGTAATCAGCTAATCATAGAAAAATAAACGGTGGACAAAGTGATGAACAAAGTGATGAATGGGTCTCATTAGAATTTAAAACTTTGGATAGTAAGAAATCTTCTATGGATTTTGGTGATAAAGAGAATCATGGTTCTAGATCTCAAGATGACCCAACAAGAGGTATTGAGGTTACGGGTGTTGAAGGGGACCCTCCTCCCAATCCAAACCCACCTTCTCAAAAGGATAACCTTGTCTCCTTTGTAAAAATAGTCTAAAAAATATTCGGTCTTTCCCTTCCTATATAGGGATTTGTCACACTATAACCAAGAAATAGAGATTTGGGGATTATCCCAAGCATTATGGCCTCATTTATTTTCCCAGATGCCTACTCCTTTATTTGGAAGTTCATGGGATCACGCCCAGACATGGAATCCATTAGAAAGTGGATATTCTCAAAATGGTGCATATATGGCAATATGGAGATAGTGGCCATTCTGAGGGTTTTTTTCTCATTATATTGAATAACCCAAAAGGCTCTGCATGTATCCTCACTAGTAGGCCATGGTTTTTTGATCGGTGTATTCTCTTTCTCAAGATATAGGGGGCCGAATTTAACCCAAAAATCTAAAGCATTAACTTAACCCATATCTAGGTTAGGCTTTTGAGCCTTCCCATATAGTTATGGCATGACAAAATTTTGAAGGGAATAGCATGAACATGAGGGGAATAGCAACAAAAAATCTCATGAAATTGACATGTTATATAATGACATCACTCCACCATACCCTACTAATAAGGATATAGAGGCCAAGGGTAAAAAATATATCTCCACCCCCATTAATGACACCTCAATTCAAGTATGCCCTCCTTTCAATGATTTCAATTTATTTTATCTTTTAAAAGAGGTTTCCCATCAACGTGAGGCTGATATTATCCCTACTGATTTACCTCATGAATTTATTACATATGAATTATTACTATCCCTTAGAATTATTGCTTTCTTTTTTGAAGCACCTACTGATGGGGCACTTCCCAAATCCCCTAGTGGATGTGAGATGTTATCATCTAGATTTGGACCTTCAACCTTACACACAATCAAAGAATCCCTATACATCCTAGGTGACATTTCATCCCTTAATGGTGACATCAATGCTACCTCCCCAAGTCATCCCCGAACTAGAAATCAAAAGAATTTTTTTGTTGATATTGGTAGTGGAAAAAAGAAAGGTAGACTTTCCATCCAAGATTTAAAATTAAAATATATTAAGGATGACATAGTCAATGGCACCCATGATAGACTCTTTTCATCTTTAAAAGAGCCTTCTTCAAAGGATCCAAACAAATAAGATAAAAAATCACCCAAACCCCTCTCATACCATGGTATATGGGTAAAGAAGTCATCCAAAACACACAAATGAATATCCTCTCATGGATCATAAGATGCCTCAATGGACAGACTAGGAAACATTTGGTAAGGTCCATGAGGAAAGACTTGAAACCCACTATTATTCTTCTTTAGGAAACCAAAATTGATAAGGACAATGTAGGAATAAAATCTAAATTGATATGGAAAAATAGTGAATTTATTGCTAGTCCTACTAAAGGTGCCTCTGGAGGAATTGTTTTGTCTTTGGGACCCATGCAAAGTGGAAGGTAGAATTTTATCGATTCTAGACTGCATCATAAATATTATTTTATACTACAAAGATACTAAAACAAGGTGGGTCCTCTCAAACATCTATGCTCCCGATACTATGAACATATGATCAGCCTTATGGGATACCCTTATCCAGATGAGACACATTTTCTCCAATGAAGCATGGATGTTGGTAGGAAACTTTAACTCCCCCCTCTTACCATTTGAAAAAAGTGAAGGGGCAACCACTACACCTAGATGCTTTGAGGATTTTGCAAATTTTATGGAAAATAATGAATTAATGGATATCTGGCTCAAGGAAACTAGGTTCACATGGAGTAATATGAGAATTGGTAGCCAACTCATCTAGTTCAGACTAGATAGAGTTATTTCCAAGGAATTTTTTTACCTTTCTGGTGATGCCACCCCTTGTGCTCTCCCCAAAATAGGGTATGATCATAATCCACTCATCATGGAAGGTTTTCAACTAGCCTCTACCTTCAAAACTCTATTTAGATTTGAATAAATGTTGATACACCACCAAAATATCAAAAATATCATTATTAAATTGTGGAGGAAAAGCTTCTTAGGAACACTCATATATCAAGTGGTAAAAAAGCTACGTCTCATAAAAACTAATCTTAGAATTTGGAACAAGGAAGTGTTTGTAAATATCTTTCAAATAAATCAAACCCTTAAGATCCAACTTCATAATATTGAGAAAGAGATCCAAGATGGAAACCCTTCACCATATATTAGGAAATTTGAAAGAGATCTATTATCAAAATTCTACAATGTTATTGCAGAGGAAGAAGTTTTTTGGAGGTAAAAATCTAAATTCATTTGGTTAAAAGGAGATTCTAACACTAAATTATTTTATTCAATGATTCTCAGACACCAAAGCCATAATAGAATCAGAGAGTTATCCAAATATGATGGGTCGGTTGTTAGTGACCTTACTCAGATCAGAGCTAAAGTTGTTGCCCACTTTGAAAGTCTTCTTAGTCATAGCCAACCTTGTCCTAATCAGGTTTCTAACACTTTACTTTAGAATATTTCCCATATTATTTCTCTTGAGCTTAATTCTAGGTTGCTCAACCCCTTTTCTTAGGAGGAAATCAAGAATGCACTTTTTTCTATACCTCCTGATAAAGCTCCTAGTCCCAATGGCTTCCCTGCTCATTTTTTCAAACCTTCTAGAACATCATTAGACCCAACATCATTGTTGCCATTCAAGATATTTAGAAAACCAAATACATCCCTAGAGACGTTAACTCTACATTTCTTGCCCTTGTTCCTAAATCTCCTAAAGCCAAGTCATTGTCTAATTTTAGACCCATTAGCCTTTGCAATATATTTTATAAAATTTTATCAAAGGTCTTAGCCAACAAAATGAAGGACATCCTCCATATTATTATTGATCCTTGCCAAGGAATTTTTATCCAAGGAAGAGTTATTACTGATGGAATCATCACTATCAACGAGCTCATCCACTCTATCTCCAAAAGTAACAAAGTTAGCCTTTTTCTCAAACTTGACATGAACAAGGTCTTTGATAGGGTGTCATGGGATTTCCTCATTTCTATTTTGTCTAAGTTTGGGTTCCACACAGATTGGATTGCACTTATTAAAGAATGCTTATCTACTGCTTGGTTCTTTGTTATCATCAATGGATCAGTTGTTGGATATTTTAAGAGTTTCAAAGGGCTCAAACATGGGGACCCCCTTTCCCCTTTCCTTTTCATTATTCTTTCTAAATATTTAGGAAGAACCCTTAAAGTTGCCTATTTCCAAGGATCCATTTCTAGTATAAATACCTCTTCCATCCTTCACCCCATCACTCATCAACAAATTATGTTGATGACACCATCCTTGCCACTGTGTCTTCCATTCCCCAAGCCAAAACCATCAAAGGTATTCTCAACACTTATGAGGAAGTTACGGGTCAAAAGGTTAATTTTATTAAAAGTAAATTATACTTCCTCAACACCCCTTTTGGTAGGCAAATCAAAATTGCTAAGATCCTTGGTTGCACCATCTCTAGCTTTCTAGCCATCTATCTTGACCTTCCTCTCTTCTTTGGCAAACCATTTGATAATATGTGGAACAATATTATTGAAATAATGCACAAGAAGCTCGTTGGGTGGAAAGGAGCTCTTCTAAGCCAAGCAAGGAAAGCAACTTTGGTTCAAGCTTGTCTCCAAAGCATTCCAATTTTTTTTTCCATTTTCAAAGCTCCTATCTCCATTTGTCAAAAAATTGAACAAATACAAAAAATATTCTTATGGTTAGGTTTTGAAGATCGTAAATGCTTCCACTTGGTTTCTTGGGATAGAATTTGCTCCAAAAAAGAGCAGGGTGGTTTGGGCTTCAGAAAGGTTGACAAGATGAACTTGGATCTTATAGCAAAATAGGGTTGGAGGCTCCTAAAAGATGAAAAATCCATGTGGGTTGAAATAGTCAAAAGCAAATACCTTCAGCATAAGGATTTCTTAAGTGAATATCCTCTTCCAATGGGGTCTGCATTCTGGAACTCCATTCTTAAATCTAGATCCATCATCAAGAAAGAGCTTAGATGGTAGCTAGGTAATGGAAGAAGTATAGACTTTTGGAGGGATCCCTAGCTAAAATATCATCCACTAATGGAATACCCCACCTTAATCACCATCAAACCCACTATAGACCATATTTTTGGTGATAAGATGTGCAACTTCATTGATTCTTCTAGCCATAGAAATATGTGGAAAAACATTCCTTCCAGAAATATGAATGAGGAATAGGTTCAAGTAGTAAGAACTCTCTCCAATATTCTTAGAACTTACGTTATTCCTAGTTCAAATGATGGTGACTATCTCATCTAGAAAGCCACTAAGGATGGACAATTCACAGTCAAGTCTACCTATTTCTTAGTTGAGGGCTTTAAAGAGAAATGGTTTCCTACCAATATCATTTGGCTCAAACATCTTATCCCTAAGATTGGCTTTTTTTTGGCTTGTTGTCCAAGATAAAATTATTACCATTGACAACCTATTGACTAGAGGTATGATCATTCCCAAATGCTGCTATCTCTATCTTTCCAACCTAGAATCATCCCACCACCTCTTTCTTGAATGTCCCTTTTCCTTAAAGGTCCTCCATTCTATTTTCAAAGTTTTTAGTATTGCCTGGACCCATCCCAAATCCATTTTAGACCTTTGTGTCCAATGGCCCAATCCTTTCTGTGGGTCCCATATCAAGTCTCTTTGGGCCTTCTACCTTCCTCACTATCTTTGGAAAATTTGGATTGAGAGAAATTCTTGAGCCTTTTCCAATGCTTCCAAGGACCCTCTCTCTATCAGTAATCAAGTGCTTGTTGTTGTTGTTGAAAATTCCAAATTGGTCCCTTCTCAAGAGTCTGTTGACTTGCCTATTGAGGTTAGGATTGTTGCTTCGTTGAACCTTTCTTTGTCTCCCTCCTTTCCTTCCTTGACCCTTGTTGATAGATCTTCAGTTCACTAGACTCCTCCATTGAGTGGTTGGGTCAAGCTCAATTTTGATGATGCTACTAAGGGGAACCCAAGGATTGTAGGAGCTAGTGGTATCTTTAGAGATGACCATGGAAATATTATCCTCGCCTATGCAAAAAATATAGGAATTCAAACCAATCATGTTGTCGAAGCAAGAGCACTCTATCAAGGTTTGTCCTTGCTCACCTACATTCCTTGTACTAAACTCATTATAGAGGGGGATTCACTTAACATTATCAACTACCTTAAGGGATCCCAAAACCCTTCATGGAATGTTCAAAACCTCATTGTGGAGTCAAGGAAAGCATTAACAAATCTCAGTAGCAAGGTCATTCAACACGTATACAAGGAAGGCAATAAAGTAGTGGACACTCTTGCCAACCTGGGCCTTTCTCAAGAGTCCCTCCATGTGTGGCACGATAATTTTCCCAATGAAATATATGATTCGAGCATGTTGGATGGTAATACTTTGCTTTAATGTCATTGTGTGGGATGCTATTTGGTTGGATAGGATTGGTATTTTTGTGGGACACCTGTCTTCCTCTAATCTGTTACAAAATGGTCCAAGTTCTCACTACAGTTTTGTTTGTGAAACCATTGCTGGTTTTTGGTGCTTAGTGATGTACTTGGGTTTTAATTTGGTAGGTTTTCTTAGCTCTTGGGTGGGTCTTCTTGGTGTTTTATCCTAGAGACTCTCTACCCTACTTGTGTTGGTTTTTGGTTTGTCCTATATGGACTATCTCTTTTTGTTCCTAATAATGTAAAAAAGTTTAAAAGACCCTTTCAAAACCCCTTCCACTAACTAATAAAATAAAATAAAAATAAGAAAAAATAACAAAATTGGAGCATCTTAATGTTAGTATATTTATGACAAAACAGCCCCAGGGCCCCGCCGTAATACTCTTCTTCTGTCAACACCCGCGCTGGAGCATCTTTATGTTAGTATCTTTATGACAAAACACCAGTGTCTCCAATGACGTTTGATGTAACGATAAAGAATAACTTTCCTATCGATCCAAACCCATGATTTGGTTCCAAAATAGCTAAATACAAACATGATATTGTAAGAAAAGGAGTAGTCATCCAATTATTGTACTCCTCGTCCACCTAAACGTAGAATGAGTGCTCGACAAAATACATATGGAAGGCACCTTTTTCCAAGGATTCGATTCCATTTATGGAAGGCACCTTTTTCCAAGGATTCGATTACATTGGTTGGAGAATGACGACATGGATAGGAAATGCCAACCTTTTTTCCTCTTATTATAAGTTATAAATATCAGTGAAGCAGACCCTCTTGGTCACAATATTCTAAGGCTGCATTGGGGATTGTCTACTGTAAGATATGGCAATGGCCCAACCACTTGATTTTGCAGATATGCGCTCTAGAAAGCCAGATTTTCATCCCAATTTATGGGACGATGATCTTATACAATCTCTCTCTTCACCATATGTGGTATGAAAAATTACATACATGTTGTGGAATTGTATATTTTTCCATCACTAAATTTTTTTGTGTGAATATCATTTAATGCTTGTCTTTGCATTTGATTTGATTGCAGACACCTTTATACGGTGAACACAGAGAAACGTTGATTAAGGAGATCCGAAAAATTTTCAATTACAAACACTACACATGGTAGCTAAAAGATATTCATATTCATATACCTTCTGCTCCATCAAGGTAGTTAGAAAGGTTCGATTAAAGTATACCTTTGGCATTAAGGCCACATGATATAACTCTAACACTACCAAGAGTGCATGATCAACATAGTTAAGGAAGGCTACGATAGTCTCCAACTCATCTGCCTTATCACATAATATAAATTCCCCATGGGCACATGTGCCTTTTGCACCTAAAAATATAATGTTTGAATCCTCTCCTATAATCATAACCTGTTTACCTTATTATTTGACATTCCAATATTGAATGTAAACCTAGTCTTAATCCAAAAATTGGCATGAATAATTAGACTAGAAAAAACACCATCGAAAATCAAATACATCTTCATGAGGTGAAAGTGCCACCATATAGCAAAAAGAAATTTTATTAACAACATCCTCATAGCACCATCATAATTTAACAAGGTCAAATTATTAATTATTAATGATAAGTACAATTAACATAAATGTAAAATACATTCATCTAGTTTGACACATTATCATGGGCTATAAAATCAATATATACAAAATATATGTATATACATTAAAATCAACATTATACAATCAACATCTATAATACAAATACTTAATTGAACCTTATAATGGCATCCTGGAAACTAGCTTTGCTCATTGCTATATATGGTTCCCGCTACTCTTTCTATAGGTGGTGGTGGCATCCAGATGGATTTCTATAACTATTGGATCATAAAACACAAGGGTGTCCATTTTGTCTATATATTTAATGATGATGGTAGGTAATGTTGGTTGACACTACTACATGGTAGATTGTGCAATAGTAGGTTATTCTCTTAATATTTATTGTCAACTCTACCTATACTTATGCTAGATTTGTTGAGTATCATTGATGTGTGGTAGCCATCTAATCTAGAAATGTCTAGACCAACTAGATATCATTGGCTCTAACTATTGCTATGGACTTTATTGTAATTGCATCGTTCTCTATGGTCAAGCTTAGTCGTGGACTGCATCATAGAGGTCTATTGCATGAGTTTATCCCTCTCTCATATTTATGCTACCACCTTGGCCTATGTCACATCAAAATCTACTAAGCCTATTTCTAGTGTAGCCTACAAACTAGCCACCTATTGGGCTAGTGCATCTCTTTACTTCTACATATGACTAAGGTGTCTTATTATGTCTTACTTCCCTCACTATGATTATAGTTATGGTTATAATATAAGATCCTCCTATATCTACTGATCCTACTCTTTGCCTCCTCTACTAAAACTCCTACCACCATCCATATTTTCTTAAAAATTTTCTTCAAGTACGAATTCAATATAGATATGAAAGAATATGCAACATATATAAAAATAAATATGTTGAAAGAGTAAAAAAAATAAAAATGGATAAAAGGAGACTAATGCAATATTTGAAGTTAGATAGCCAAAAAAAATTATCCAAAGTAAATGAATCAGATCCTAGAACCTTCAAGAGAGAATACTAGCAAAATCTATCCTGCTCTGGTACCATGTTAGAATTTCACAATAATAGATATGTAAAGTATTACACAAAAGATGAAGAGAAGAGTGGAACTGATTGATTTATCTCTAGGATCAACTCTGTATAAATAGCAAAGTTGATCATTGAGAGTCATTGGATTACAACAACTCATCAAACCTGATGAAGACACCACTGAGAGTTCTCCTGACACATGGAGGAGTGGAAACTCAAGTGTGTATCCTAGTGAAAATTAAGAGAATATTCACTTATTCTACACTCATGGTAGACCTTTTTATTAGTTGGATTTATGTTAAGTTACTTTATCATGTGATGGATGGACTAACTATTTCATGATTAGTTATGTAGAACATGTATTTTATGGAAAATATAATGCTTCTTACCAGTGGAATGATTGACTATTTCATGTTTAATTTATGCAAATACATTTATTTTGTGGAAGAATAGGTGTATCATGTTGATGAAATGAAGGATTATTTCATGATTAGTTCTTGTTAAATACCTACCAATTGAATGAATATGATGTTGCTAATGGTTGACACTTTTTTAGGGAAAGGATCTCGTATATCATGATTTGCATACTAATGGCTTATTGGTTTTGGAAGAAATGGGTTATTGCTCGATAGTCACTTTTGGATAATATTTTATATGATATAATCTTATTTTGATTATGATTTCATTTGATGGAAAATGATTCTTTACAAGAATAATGAACGCTTGTCTTTTGACTATTTTCTTCTTCAAATAAAAATAAGATAGCCTTTTGATTGACATGGTTGTTTAGACAATGGGATGGAATGATTGATGGTTGTAATATTATTGGTTTGAGCCTAACAATGACTAAGGTTATTTCTTAAAATTAGTGGTAATGATTTTTGTGCTTTCTCTTGCTTATGAAAGGAAGATATGTTTTATTTTTTGTTTTTTTTTTTTTTTTTTTACATGGTGGAATTAGTAGCTTCCACGATGATCTAGAAACGTTGTCCATCTTTTATGGCCATCACAGTATTTTGCATTGCCCACACCAAAAGCTGCTACCAAAAACTCATGTAGTCCACCCCTATAAACACCAGGCCACAATCATTTTAAACATTTTATGCTTCTAAAAGCACTAGGAAAGGGATAAACATTTAGTCCATTGAGGCTCAATATTTTAACCCTAGATGTCCTCCCCCCTTATGAAGTTTGGCCAAACTAATTGGTCTACATCTCAGAACTTCTATAGGAAAGGGGAAAACACTTAAAATAGCTTATGATAGCCAATGTGATTTAAATTGGAGTTGAATGGACCCATGATATGGATCGTAGATCTCAACCGGTAGTCTCACAACAACTTAGCTACTTACTCACCCTTTCAAAAAAAATTCTTATTGTAGCTAGTGTGATTTGAACTAAAATTGAATGGACTTACAGTATAGATCATAGACCTGTTGGCATTTTTGCCACATTGTTTTGATTGTTTATTTTTCATGCATAAAATATTGAAGTTCTCACTCCTTCGTGTTTCTCTACGAGTTTTTGTGCCAAAATAGCTAAGTCCAAAAACGGTCGTGATATCGCGACAAAAAGCAGCATGGAGAGCACAGTTTCAAAATCGTTACGATATTGCGACATGTCACGTTATCGCGGGTCTATTGAGGAGAGAGAAGCAAAGTCGGAGAATGTCGTGATAACGCGACGTGTTCCAAAATTACATTCAAAGTGGTCAACGGGGGTAGCGCAGTAAAATTGTCGCGATATCGCGACCTGTCACGTTTTCGCAACTTGCGATGGCCATGGAGCAGAGTAATAGAAAAGGTCATGAAATCATGACATAATTGGGCAATGTCAATGAACTTCATCGTGATTTCGTGACAGAAAAATGAATGAGGCACAAAATGTGAAAGACGTCGCGATTTCGCGATGTGTTGCATTTTCGCGACGTGTTGAAGATGAAAGAACCACATGAGGCAAGCATGTCACATTTTTGCAGGTTGAGAGCTGGACCGTACAAGGCAAATGAAAATTGTTGTGAAATCATGACATGTCGCATTTTCATGACAGGGAAGAGAGGATTGAGCAGTTGGGAGAAATCGTCGCGTTTTCGTGACTTTTTTGGTTTTCGCGAATGTATCAGGAAGACAAAGCCAAAAGAGAGAAAGGTGTAGCGAAATCACGACTTGTCGCATTTTTGTGGTTCGAAGCAGCCAAAGGACAACATGAGGAAAGAACGTCGTGATTTCATGACAGGTTATAGTTTCACGGAAGCAAGGCAGAGAAGGAGCAAAATAGTACGAAACGTCATGATTTCGAGACGCGTCGTGTTTTCACGAGCTAAGGTGGCGAAGGAGGCCAAAGAGCCAAATACGTTGCGATTTCATGACATGGTTGGTTTTTGCAATCCAAAATGGAAAAAGTGTATGGAGCAGAAGAATGTTGCGATTTCATGACATGTCACGTTTTCGCGACCCGTTACAGTTTTGCGCCAGAAAGCAGTTCAAATGGCCCGATGAAGCATTACGATTTCCAAGGATTAAAAGCACTCCAGAATTTAATGTTTTGCTACTTTCCAATGTATACAAGATAAAAGAACATGCCCAAGCCACCAGAATTAAAGATGCCTCCATTCTTCAAAGCTTTTGTTCATGATTTTTCTAACAGTTCAAGCATGCTCCAAGAACGACCATTTAATGAAGACGGCCGATTCCTTGTTTCATTCAATTTCTGGTTTCTTCAAGGCTGGTTTAAGGGGATCATTTCCTTATTTTTGTTGTACATTTTGTAGATCTCGAGGAGATTCATTTCATGTTTTAAATGCTACAGAGAGGCAAGACCTCTATAAATATCAATGTATATCTCAGAAAGAGGGATCGAGAGAGAGACTTTTGCTGAAAGCTTTTCAAGTTCTTTGCATGAATGAAAGATATTTGGCCTCTAGTTTTGCAAGCAATTGTCTGTGTGGTTTTTCTTATGTCTTATACATTCCTTGTTTACGCTCGTATTTCTTATCTACTGCTTAATTTGAATTATGCATCTGAGTTCGAATATTGCTAGTGAGGAAGTGAGTTCTGGAATGTGATCTTGGAGTTTTTCTGCGCAAGGTTGTAAGTTAATTACATCACTATATTTTTTTATATGTTGTTAATGTGCTTGAGGTTATTTGCTGTTAATCTTTCCCGATCTGACAAATTTGGCATACGGCTATATTTCCCGTTTCTTTCTGCATATTTTTGATTTCTTTCCTGCAATTCTAGTCTTCATCAAGCTTAGATTTAGTAAGGGAACCAGCCCTCTCTGGAGATTGGTCTGGGAGACATCTCTTTCTCCCAGCCTTTCAATGTTGGCCGGGTCTAGGGCGCATTTTGTATAAAATCCTTTCCTATGGCAGATTTGTGACCAACAAGACCTTAGTTGGCCACATCTAAAGAGTTTATGGTAAATCAGTGTGATTTGAATTGGAGTTGCATGGATCCACATCGTACGGATCACATTCCTCAAATGGCCATCTCACAACCAACTCAGCTACACACTCACCATTCAAAAGGAAGATATGTTAAATAAAGTCATTGGTGAGGAAAACTTATTAAAGTTTCCACTTATTATCTGAATTACTATTTTACTATGAGGTTAATATATTCCTAAGATCGTAGTCAAATGATAATGCTAAACCTTCTATCATGGAAATGGAAAATTATTAAAACTACTTGGATGGGTAGTTTACATCATCACTCGAATGGGAGGGGACATGCGTGAATCATGGGGATAGTGCATATCTTGCAAAACAAACCACCTAGAAGATCTAAATAAGAAAAGAGCATTACTTCAAAAAATATGGGAGGAGGTAGAAGCAAGGATAAGATAGATGAAGGAGGGTGGAAAAAGAGAGTTGGTTATCCTACTTGTAAATATCTAGACTACGTAATAGGTATATCTATGCTTACAAATCAATTTAGAGCAGCAGGAAAATTCTATATGAAGTTGAACGATCGATTGGATCCAAGTATTTAGCTTTACAACTTGAAATTAAGTATTTATTTCTCTCCAATAGAATAACATTCAAAGATGGATTATGGACCCTTTAGATAGTGAAAAGCTTAAAACACAAATAGAACTACATAATTGTTTGTGTATGTTGCTATACTATGCTTTGCATGGGAGAATTATTAGAAAATGTAGAGCTCTTCGTAAACATTTGAGGTATTGTAAAATGATCCACTTACTTGGATGTGGTATTCGAAAACATTGAGGTAAACTTCAAAATGTTCTATGCTTGAATATATTATTGGTAGAAGATTTTGGTTACAAATATTGCTTTTAAAATTGAATATTAAATATCTCAAGGCAAGACTGGAAATTTTTCCTTATATTTGAAGATAAGATTGATGTTATTTTTTTACTCTCTATTTACTCTTTCATAATAGTGATTCTCCTGAAGAGTGTGTTACATGGTTATTGTTTATAATTTTGGTTTTTTTGAGCATTGATTGTGTAAATAATACTATAGATGAATGAAGAGTTGCTACATAAAGCATCGAGGTTTCTAATGATACGATTGGCTTTATTTTAGTTTAAATTATTTTTGGATGTACTCAAATTATGATGGGTTCCTATTAGTAAATCTTGTGAAAAGATGTTTGTCTACTTATTAATTACCATAGTAGGTAACAAAGATGTTTCTTTATTTTGTGTTCAGTTGTGAATATGAGATTGACAAAATATTTAGGTAAATATCATTGGCATATGATGGCTTGGAAGTACCTTATTACTTGGAAAACTCACTGGTTTGAATAAATTTTGGTTCTTGATATTGTTTTGATTTTTTTTGGGTATGAGAAAGGACTCATGTAGTTGACAAAATATGGAAATTTAACTTCTTTTGCTAAGACTGTAGTGAAGTTGGAAAAATTTGGGGAACCTTATTTGTTATCCCCTTTGTTTGGAAAATGTAGTGGGAGCTCCAATATTCTCAACCCAAAATATAACTTAAATTATATAGGAGGCAGCTGGAAACTATGGTAGTTTTGAGTGAAAATTGAGCATAGTTTGAGGAAAAACTCTTTGTACTTTTGAAATAATTGTTATCTATCATGGTTATGGGAACATACGATGACACACAGTTCCTAATACTTGTGCATGGGCATGTGATTTCATCGTCTATATTGAATTACAAACCACTTAGAAAATGCTTTTTTTAGTTACAAAAGAAATATTATTTGTTTATGAATGGTCATTGCACTTCGTCTTCAAATACTGCTCTAATGTTTTGAGAGGTGAGATTTTCCTACTCCTAGGAAAGGTGGTTTTCCTTGGAATATGAAATAGGATTATGCTAAAATAGCAGGGATCACCTATGATAAAGTATGTGGAAATATTTGTATTTCAGACCACATTGAGATGTGCAATATAATTTGCTAAAGAACTTGGAGTTCGAGCTTAGCATATGTGAAATATTTAAGGAATATAACATTAGGTTTATTTTAGAAATTCATGTTTCAGAGTATCTTTATTCTGACATGAATCATTTGTATTCTACGTAGAAATAGTTTGTTAAGGCTTGCATTAAGAAATATAATATTTTGATAAGACATGGATAATAGCCTTGCTTAGTAATGTATGGGCTAAATTAATGATTAGATTTTTAAAAGAATATGTTAATCTTGATGGGTGGTAATAGTTATTGGTGTGTTAAGTAAATAGATGTATGTAAACCACTTCTACTTATATGGAATGAAGCTTATTGTTGCTATAGTAATTTTGTGAATTCCTTATCTCAAAATGAACTGAGAGCAAGGTAAGTTTTCAGCATATGGTCTAATGTGTTAAGAAATAAAAGTGTACATGTGAGTACCTTAAGTAGTGTAGTTCATGCTAACAATATACACCGATATGAGCTGAGTAGAAATTAGTTAAACTTGTTAAGGGGGACTGGATTATATTGTAAACCCATAATATTATGAAAGTCTTATGTGGGCCAAAATGGCAAAGTGAAATGCCTTTGAGAAAATTAGAATATAGAAAAATGTGTACCTGTGAATTGAATGAAAGATTCATTTTGTAAAGCCATATACTTTGGCAATTTTTAGTTGAATGTATGGATAAGAAGAAACTATTTTTATCCAATGTAATGACCAAAGAGTTATGAAATTAATAAATATTACTATTTCAAGGTTGGGTTTTCCCTTCGGGGTTTTCCCCAGGATACATAAGTTGTTATGTGAATTTGTGTGATGAATATTTTCCTATGTTGCTCTATGGTTTTAATGATGATGTATGTTACTATGCTTATCAAGGGAATGAATGATTCAATATAAGCTTATAATTTTATGGAAATGTAATAATTAGTCTATATTGGCCATGCAAAGGATGTTGCATGATCTATATGGGTACATGGTTATGAATATTGTTTAATAAAATTAGTTAATGGAATTCATTTATGCATTACTTGTTAATGGGATTTCTACTTGATTTTACTTGTGAAGAATATTCATAGGTAGATTATAAACCTTATATGAGCAATGTACAACATAATAGTCCTCTTCCTCCTCTATACACCATTGGATATAGTTACTGGTACAATCAACATAGAATCATGGACTCCCATGAAAAATGGTCTATTACTCTAGCATATCTATCACAATATTTTCCTAGTCCTAGTGCATTACTTGTAGATTGATATCCCTAATCAATATCCTTGACACTAGAACTAATAGTAGAATTGCATATTTATCCAATTGTTCTTCAACATACATGACATTGATGTTCATTCCTGAATGCATGAGTAAGAATTATGCACCCTCTATGAGCTACTCTAAGATCTGTTGTTGACTCTAAATTATGTACATGAGAGCTTGCTTACCCTCAAAATAATATAAATATCCATTAGTGTTATGACCAACTATACACATGGTATCTAAAAGATATTCATATTGATATACCTTTCGCTCCATCAAGGTAGTTAGGAGGGTCTGATTAAAGTCTACCTTTGGCATTAGGGCCACATTATATAACTTTACCACTACCAAGAGTGCATGATCAATATAGTCAAGGAAGGCCAGGATAGTCTCCAACTCATGTGCCCTTTGATCCTAAAAATCTAATGTTTGAAGAATCTCCTATAATCATAACTTGTTTAACTTATTATTTAACATTCCAATCTTGAATGTAAACCTAGTACTAATCCAAAAATTAGCATGAATAATTGGACTAGAAAAAAAACACCATCGAAAAGCAAACACATCTTCATGAGGTGAAAGTGCCACCATATAGCAAAAAGAACTTTTAATAAAAACATCCTCATAGCATCATCATAACTTAACAAGGTCAAATTACTAATCATTAATGATAAGTATAATTAACATAAAGGTAAAATACATTCATATAGTTTGACACATTATCATGGGCCAAAAAATCAATGTATACAAAATATATGTATATACATTAAAATAACATCATACAATCATCATCTATAATAAAAATACTTAATAGACATATCAAAATATATTTATAAATCCTTATAATTTTAAATTATTATCATATAACCATTATCTTCTAATATCCTCATAGCATCATCATAACTTAACAAGGTCAAATTATTAATCATTAATGATAAGTATAATTAACATAAAGGTAAAATAAATTCATCTAGTTTGACACGTTATCATGGGCCATAAAATCAATGTATACAAAATACATGTATATGCATTAAAAATCATCATCATACAATCATCATCTACAATACAAATACTTAATTGGCCCTTATAGGGGCAACCTAGAAACTAGATTTGCAAGTTGCTATATATGGTTCCTCCTACTCTTGCTATAGGTGGTGGTGGCATCCTGATGGATTGCTATAATTATTGGATCATAAACCACGAGTGGTTCCATGTTGTCTCCATATTTTTTGATGATGGTAGGCAATATTGGTTGACACTACTACATGGTAGGTTGTGTAATAGTAGGTAAATATCTCAACCTTTATTATCAACTCTACCTATACGTATGCTATCCTTATTGAGTATCATTGATGCGTGGTGGCCATCTAATCTAGAAACATCTAGACCAACTGGATATCATTGGCTCCAACTATTGCTATGGCATTCATTGCAGTTACATCCTTCTCTATAGTCAAGCTGAGTCATGGACTGCATCATAGAGATCTATTACATAAATTTATCCCTATCTTATGTTTATGCTACCACTTTGGCCTATGTCACATCCTATTCTACTAAGGCTATTTCTAGTGTAGCCTACAAACTAGCCATTTATTGGGCTAGTGCATCTATTTACTATACATAGGACTAAGATGACTTGCTATGTCTTACCTCCCTCACTATGATCATAGGCATCATTATAATAGAATATCCTTCTATCACTATTGATACTATCGTCTACCTCCTCTACTAAAACTCTTACCACCATCTAATTAGTGGTGCAATATTACATTAAACCCCTTTGAACATCTCTTTAGTTGAATTCTTTTATTTGTACTTAGGCTTAACACTATGAACCTCCTTATATGGATGGTCTAATACCATCACAATGGTCATCATTGTTGCTAGGATCATTGACTTTAGGATCTGGAATGAATGGATCATTAATATTAGGCTCCATATATGAGTTAGGGTTTGGCTAGGGACCAAACTATTACTCCTAAGTCAAATGAAAATACTAGTCTAGATTTGATGATATGATCTACAACAAGCCAAACTATCAAACCTTACACTTAAAATGGAAGATATCTCATTCTCCCTATGGTCCCACTTGCCATTTCTTTTGTCTAATCTAAGATAAAATATATGTGTCCTTTACCTAACGAGGATGATCCCTATAAAGGCCATGATGTAACCTACTATTGATATTGGTTATACGTTAGTCACATTTCCTTATCCAAAATACCTATTTGAGGCTTACCTTGCTCCTTCCAACTAGTGATCCCATATATAGGCCATAGGTGCCTTTGTGTTTGGCACTTATCCTAACAACCTTTGATAGAGCAATGTTCAACATGATAGTCCTCTTCCTCATCTATACACCATTTGATAGAGTGAGTGGTACAATCAACTTAGAATCATGGGCTTCCATGAAATTGGCCTATTAGTTTAACATATCTATGATAATATTTCCCTAGTCCTAGTTTATTACTTTTTGATTGGTATCCCCAATCAATATCCCTCCGACTAGATTTGATAGTAAAATTACCTATTTATCCAATTGTTCTTCAACATACATGACATTGATGTTCATGCCTGACAACATGACTAAGAATTATGTACCCCTTATGAGCTACTGTAGGCTCTATTGTTGACTATAAATCATGTACATGAGAACTTGGGTACCCTTAAAATAAGCCAAATATCCATTAGTGTCAGGATCAACTCTACACATGGAAGCTAAAAATATATTCATCTTCAAATACTTTTGGCTCCATCAAGGTAGTTAGGATGGTATGATTAAACTCTACCATTTGCATTAGTGCCACATGATATAACCCTACCACTAACAAGAGTGCAAGATCAACATATTCAAGGAAGGCCAAGATAGTCTCCAACTCATGTACCTTTTGATCCTAAAAATATAATTTCGTCTTCCTTGTTGAGAGTACGCTCCTCAATGGAGGATGCTTCATTTACCAGAAAATTGACAAGCTGCTCGTAATTGTCGAACACCTACCATTGGAGTTTTTTATCAGGCATAGAAGACCTATAGAACAGCCTCACTATCTTTGTCTTATGCATAATATCATCCCCTGGTGAAAACCTAACACCGATGGAGGCTAAGATATCCACAAGCTTGTTTTACTCTCATAAAATTGACTTGATGTTTAGTGCGATGAAGTATTCGAGCAAATCCCACACCTTGTTTTGGTACACTTTCAAGTAGTTTTGCTTATATATGCACTGACTAGTAACCTGGTTGTAGATTTTAGAATCACCAAATATCTGCAATTGCTTAATTTCAAGCTTTTCAACTTTCTTAAGTTTGAGGTACAAAGCCTCAACTCTACTATGTTATTTGTACATCTCCAAGAAAACCTGTATGAATAAGTCTTTTGTTTTCCTGATGGAGAAATGAGAGCAATTCTAGCTCCTGTGTCGTGCTTACATCAAGCACCATAAAAGTACAGCTTCCATAGTTGATCGGGTGTTGGGGACTCTTTTTTGGGTGCCTCTATTTCAATATTTTTAGGCTTTGTGAGTGAATAACACCCCAAATCGATCCCAATGATAGCATTAAAATCTATCATAGAGAACTTATCTTCGAAATGGAGCTCACCAAGATATTCTTCCATCAGGTCTACCATTTGCATTTCTTCTACCATAAGGTTGATAGAGACTGAGCTCTTTTCCTCATCTTCAATCTTTTTAACATGAAAAGTGGTAGGCTTCTCATTGAAGAGCTTGAATATTTTCCCCTTGAATGGGATCTCCAAGTGTGAGTAGTCAAGGGAGAGATAGCCTCCCAACTTAGTTGTGAATTCTTGTGAGAGGCACATACTAAAGTATGGCTCCAAGTCGACCACCACAATCTCTTGGATAATCGTAACCTAAGGCATCTGGTGGAGTTGTATGGGAACATCTTTGATAACTCCTACCATATTTATGGGAGTTCCATCTAGCTGCAACACTCTAGGACTACTCTAGGTGCAATCCATGCCTATGATTTTTGAGACTTCTTTGGGCATGATAGTTGTCGCAATGACAGAGTCGATCATGTAGTTATGCATGACCCATCTTCCATCTGAAGGGAAAGGTAGAATTATGGGGGCCGATTCTTACCTATTTTCAAGATCATCAGAGGTGATGCAAACATCGTATGTGTCATATTATTCTCCTTGTCCTTAACATACTTGAGATATTCTTGCAAAAGGTCAACTTGATCCAAGATTTGAAGAGCATCGTAGAGGCTTACCTTACCCGAAGCCTTTTTCATTTCTTCGATGATGTTTTACATCAAAGTGCTCAGTTCTCCTACTCCCTTTGCAGACTCATATGTCTTTCGATACTTCTATGTTGCATCCACCTACTGGAACTTGGTCAATGAGGGATATTTAATTTTCTCTCTATATTGGTCTTGTGTTTCGACCTACAGTTGAGAAGTTGGTGCTCTATGCTGGAGAACTTTTTCTCTAGAGTGAGACGACAGGTAGTCCTTCAGCAATTCAAATAATTTTGAGGTTGTCGTTGGGTTGGAATTTTTTACTAGATGCTAGGGCTTTTGGCTAGATGGCTTGAGTGGTATTGGTACCTTCAGTGGCTCCATCTGGGCCAGATGTAATTCCATAGATTTCTTACCAGATTTTGTGAGGATCGAGACTTTTTCATCAGAAGACATCATAAAATTATGACCAGCTTCCCAGATTATGTTGACTTACTTGTAAGTACCACTAGATAGTGTCTGAACATAATTAAGGTGCACTATGTAGGTTTCTTCACTATGTGGATCATTGCACGTAGTACACCAATATGTTTGGTCCAAAATGTTGACCTCTTTGTTGCTCATCACAACTGAATTTCTTTTGGGTTGTCGATGAGTGGATGATGCTTGATCTTTCATGATCGATGGAGGAGGGAATATTCTTTTCTAAAAGCCTTAGTCATCCTACCTCCTCATGACGTTCATCTGATTCACCATTGTCTTCATGTATACCTTCACCTCCTACAGCTCCTTGGTCTAGGCTTAATTTATAGTGGCTTGATTAGCAGCTTCCTGACTTATGAATAATGGCAATGGGATAAGCAGTGTAGGTAATGTTAGATACTAGATAGGAGCTGGTAGTTCAGGAATGGAGGGTAATTGATACTATGGCATAGGCATTTGGAATTGTGAAGTGGGCACCGCTTGATATTGAGGGGGTAGATTCCATGGTTGGTTAGGATACATCTAGGATGTATGAGGAGCGGATGATGAGTCCCAGAATTGCCTATATTTTTGTATGAGTCTTAGCAGATATTATGCGGTGATATATTAGGAATTGTATGTTTTTATCAATGATTATGTATTTATTTAATGAGATTATGCGTATTATCTGATTTGTGTGTTTTAGTGTGTTTCTATGGAGATATTGTTGATTTTGTCAGATTTAATCAGTCGAGGTCTTTTTCATGGACCTGGCACTTTGTTTACTATGGAACTGATGCATAATGGACAGGCGCCTTCCTCTTCCAGGAAGGCGCCAGAAGAAGGTAGGCGCCTTCCCCTTCCAGGAAGGCGCCAATTGAAGATAGGCACCTTCCTCTTCCAGGAAGGCACCAATAGAAGGTAGGCACCTTCCGCAAAGGAAGGCGCCTCTATTTTTGCACGTTGACCAGATCAAACACGACGCGGGCGATAATAAATGGTGCAGTTACAACTCCATGCCACACAGGATATTTGTGGGAGTTGTGCCACCCATGCCAAGTGAAGCATGAGCCAATTACGAAACACGCCAATATTAGGAACAAAGCCAGTTTTTGGTAGACGACGGTCGAAGCTTACCAGATTGCCATCGTCGAGTCTGGAATAGACCGATGGTTGTAACCGAGTTGTAATAGAAGACCTATGCGTGTGCTATATAAACACACACAGACCTCTCTGAAGATATAGAATATAGAATATAGAACATATAGCAATTGTATAGAAGATATAGAATACACATTGTAATCCTTTGATTGCATAATAAAGTCTACAAGTTCCTAAAGCGTGTTCACGTTGGGAGGGATCTGCTGGAGCTTGGGCCCACTCCAAGATAGTATTCTTCCCCTTCTTTTCTATGCTTTGTAGATTTCATGCTTTCATAGTTTCATTTCTTGTATTTGTGTTTTATTATTGCAGTAGGTTTGATTATTTCTTAGATGCACGTATGAATGCTTTCTTTCTGAAGATTTAATTGTTCATACGCATTTTATTGAGGAGTGCATGAGAGATTGACAACCTTTTGAACACCCCCCAATAGTAGAGTTAGAAGGACTCATCTCAAGGTGGTATTGTGAATGATCCTGTAAGAGATCCTTCGAAAGTTTATGAATCCCTGGTTGATAATTAATGATCGGGCAAGTGACAAAATAGATAGAAAGTTAACCTTGTTTGGCCCACAACATTTTGGCACCATTGTCGAGGAAGCATCTTTTAGATCCATTCCAATACCCAAAACCTTCTACCTAAATTTGTATGAGTTCTTCGAGAAGAAGAGGACCTGACGGTCGGTTCATAAAACAAAGCTCTTTAGAACTAGAGTCGCCTGACTCGCAACCAACAATCCATTGGAGCGAGGATCAACACTTTGAATGAAGTGCTTCCTCATCCCATCTACTTGGGGAAGAACGAACAGTTACGAACTCATTGTTTAAAAGAACACCCCTAGAAGAAGCCTTGTTGTGGAAAGTTGTGCAAGATCAGACAATAACTCCAGATAATCTTAGCGCTTTGACTCAAAAAGTTTTAAATGACCATAAGGCCATAAGTGCTGCATTTGAGACCACATTTCCTGAAAAAATGGCTGACACAGAAGAAGTCTCATCTGGATTTAGCTTCCCGATTGACGAAGGAGTAGGAGACACCAAGATGAAAAACATATCCCCTGCTCATCTCCCTACCTTCAGAGGATACCCGACCGAAGACCCTGACCTATTCTTATTCAAGTTTGATGTTTTGTGCAGGTCTATGGATTACAAATCAGATACGCAGAAGCTGAAACTCTTCCCTTCTACACTGGATGATGCAGCTCTATGGTGGTTCATCGGTCTGGGAGAAAAGCACATAGTGACATGGGATCAAATGAAGAAGCTCTTTCAAGAGCAATACCAAGATTTTGGGAGAGCAAGAGATTCCAGAGAAGAAGTCCTGAGCATGACGCAGAAAGAGGATGAGTCTCTCGAGGAGTACTTGGGAGAGATTTAATTTTAATCTTCAATGATCTCCCCATGCAAAGTTGTCCGATAAGTCCCTCAAAAGCATCTTCTTGAGGGGACTTAATAATGAATCATTAGAGGCTCTTAATATGATTTCTGGAGGTGATGTCTAACAGCATGATATGGAAGATATCCAACAACTCTACCAAAATTACTCAAGAAGAAGAGGCAAGACCACTTCCAGAAGCATCAAAGCGACTACTTCGGTGACAAAGACAGAACTTGGCAATATGCTGGAAGATATGAAAAGTGAGATGCTCTCTTCTCTAGCATTGCAGATGGACACATTGTTGTTAGAGAAGAAGAAACAAGAGAATGAGGCAGCATTAACCTATTTCTGCCCAAAATGTAGAGGAAAGCATGCAAAGAATGCATGCCCGAAGAACAAGATTAGAGTATGCGTAGTATGCAAACTGAATCATAAGACTCGATTGTGCCCAAAGTTGCCTAGCAACCAGGAGGAGGTTGAGACATCGAAAGCCTATTTCATAGGTAACCGAAAGAGTTGGCCACAACCCCCTACGGGGAGTATGCCAGCTAGAATGTCACAATACGGAGGAATGCCATACATGCCACAAGGTCCACCTCAACCATCCAACATGGGATGGTGGGGGCCATCACCTTGGTCCAACACACCCCCAGGAGCGGCATTCATGAATCAGCAACCCTGGATGTAGTACCAATATCCAAGGCAATAGTGGAGAGGCCACACACCATGGAATCCGGCCCCATAGAATGTAGCGCCAGCTCAACCCCATCAAAACTTGTCGGCTCTACCAGCAGTGAGACCTACGTAGCTACCAGCACAACCGATGGCTAATCCAAACAATAGAGTAAATCAATCGGCATACAACGTCGAAGGTGAGATGTATCCTATGTACAATATTCAGCTTAGGTCAGGTAGGCAGTTAGGAGTAGAAACACCTCCACTGGTAGAAGAGGAGGAAGAAGAAGAAGAAACACCTCTTGTGGAAGAGGTGATAGAGGAAATAGTTGAGAGAGCAAAGGCTCCATTCCCTTATTAGTTGCAAGAATAGAAGAAACAAAAGCAGTCGGAGTTTGATATCCTATCGAGTCTGAAGAACCTCACAGTGATGATACCACTATTTCAAGCCATCCGAGATGTTCCAATATACAGCAAGGCAATAAGAGAAATGTGCTTGAGGAAGCCAGGGTGGAAAGCAACCCAGACTATCAATGTCATGGGTAAATTAGCGGACCTGATGATGGGCAAGATATGTCATCCCAAGTACGTGGATCCAGGCAGTCCAGTACTGACTGTAAAAATCAAAGGGCATTCCTTGTTTAATACGTTGGTCGATCTTGGAGCAGCCATCAATGTAATGCCTCAAGAAACCATGCAGAGGCTACAACTCATGAACCTGAGACCCACCATGACAGTGCTGCAATTAGTTGACCGATCGATAGTAGCACCAGAGGGAATGCTAGAGGATGTAACGGTGACAGTTAGCGCATGGGAATACCCAACCGATTTCTTGGTCTTGCAGTCCAAGACTAGGTTGGGTGGCTACCCACTCATTTTGGGGAGACCATGGCTGGCAACAGTCGATGCCTACATCAGCTATCGGGATGGGCTGATGACCATCTTCGATGGCCAAAATATCAAGAGATTGACCATTTTTCCCCCTATGCAGTCTGTCAACCCATTGGGAGAAGCTACGTTACCCAGGCATAATTATCAGGAGTTGTCCATAATCCAGCCAGTAATGGCGTTAGATGAGTTAGCAGAGGAAGAAGATGAGGATGGGGCTATTGTAGAATTCCTCCATGGAGAGTCCTCTACCAGCACACCTGGATCACCATTGGCTGGCGCTCATGATCATCACGTCTAGCAGATAACTATTGGGCCAGGAAGGACGTTGAATGTCAGCAGTGGGTTGACTCCTGCACAGCTAGAAAAAGTAGAACTCCTGGTAAGACACCAGTAGGCATTTGCATGGGACTACTCGGACATGAAGGGTATTCACCCAAAAATCTGCACTCATAGAATATACCTTGATGAGCAAGCAGGCAACCACAGAGGAGAATGAACCCGACAATGAAGGACATTGTCAAAATAGAGTTACAGAAACTCTTGGCTGTCGGATTCATCTATCCAATTTTTGATAGTGAGTGGGTGTCACCACTTGTGGTAGTCCCTAAGAAAAATGGGAAATGGTGAATCTGCATGGACTACAGAGCACTGAATAAAGCAACTAAGAAAGACCACTTCCCACTCCCATTCATTGATCAAGTCTTGGACACACTTTCGAGATGAAAGTACTTCTCCTTCCTGGATGGGTTCAGTGGATACAATCAGATCCAGATAGGAGGAGAGGATCAAGATAAAACAATGTTCACCTACCCATGGGGAATGTTTGCTTACTAGGTATTACCCTTTGGGTTATGCAACGCATCGACCACCTTTCAGAGGGTGGTGCTTAGCATATTTTTGGACATGATAGGAGAAGCGGTCGAAGTATACATGGATGACTTCACCATTTATGGAGAGACCTTTGAAGAAGCAATGCTGAACCTAGAGAAAGTGCTCGAAAGAAGCGAGGAGAACAATCTATCCCTGAGCAATGAAAAATGCTTCATGATGATGCAAGAAGGCATCGTGCTGGGACACCATATCTCTGTAGCAGGGCTAAAAGTTGATAGAAGGAAGATTGAGGTCATCAAAGACCTACCCAGCCCTAGGATGCAAAAATAAGTGAGGAGTTTCCTCATATTTGTCAGGTACAATAGGCGATTTATCGTCGATTTTAGCAAGATTGCAAAACCACTGCACACTCTATTGTCTAAGGACGTAGAGTTCAACTGGATGGAAGACTACGAAGAAGCTTTTCAATTGCTTAAGGAGAAGCTGATAACTGCACCGATTTTAAGAGGACCAGATTGGGCCATACCCTTCCACATTTATTGTGATGCATCCAATAATGCGATTGGATCGGTCCTGGGATAGAAATATGGCAAATATTTCTATGCCATCTATTACGTCAGTAAAAACTTGGCAGGAGCCGAGCTCAATTATACGGTAACAAAAAAGGAGTTTCTTGTAGTGGTGCACGCCATAAACAAATTCTGCCATTACATCATCGGCTATAAGGTGTTCATCCATACGGACCATGCAGCCATCAGATACCTGATGAGTAAGCTAGATATTGGTGGGAGAGTGGTTAGGTGGCTCCTACTATTGCAAGAATTTGATATCACCATAGTTGACAAACCAGGCAAGGACAACGTGGTAGCAGACTTCCTATCCAGGTTGACACCAGTAGACTATACGACAGTGGAAGACCAATTTTTGGATGAACACTTATTTACCATCGATGAGCAAATCTCATGGTATGTAGACATAGCCAATTACTTGGCCACTGGTAGAACCTCACCTGCTCTCTCATACCGAGAAAAGTAGGGGGTGATAGAGAAGAGCGCACCCTACCTATGGATCGATGGCCTCCTATTCAAAATAGGACATGACCAAATCATAAGGAGGTGCATGGCAGAGCAGGAATTCTCAGAGATACTCAAAGCCTATCATGATGAACCTTGCAGAGGACACTTTGCAGGGAAATAGACTGCATATAAAGTTCTATAGGCTGGGTATTTCTGGCCTAACCTATTCAAATATGCAGCCACGTATGTCAGCAAGTGCGATGAGTGCCAAAGGATGGGTAGACCAACCCATCATGATGAAATGCCCCTCCAGCCTCAAGTACACCTGGAACCCTTTGATAAGTGGGGTATGGATTTTGTGGGGCCAATTAACCCACCTTCAATAGGGAAGAGGTTTATCTTAGTCTGCACAGACTATGTCACCAAGTGGGTTGAAGTCCAGGCACTAAAAGATTCAAAAGAAAGAACAGTTGCCGATTTTTTGTTTGCTCACATTTTTACACGGTTCGGGGTCCCTAGGGAAATAACAATGGACCAGGGACCTCAGTTCACTTCAAATTTGATTGAGGAGCTAATGGAGCAATACAAAATTTGGCACAATAAGACTACACCCTACCATCCATAGGCAAATGGGCAAGTGGAAGTAACAAATAGGGAGATTGAGAATATCCTGATGAAGACCGTGCAACAACATAGAAAGGATTGGGCTACATGGCTACCAGAGGTAGTATGGGCATACAACACTACATGGAAGTCTACCACAGGTTTCACACCCTTCCTACTGGTCTATGGGAAGAATGCAATGATGCCCATTGAGTTTGAGATTAAGACGTTAAGAACAACTTTAGAATTGAATTTGAGCCTGGATGATGCTCAAAAAGAAAGGATTCGACAGTTGGATCAGCTAGACGAAATCTGAATGGATGCTTTGTAGAAGACGAAAATCACACAGAAGCAAAGGAAATGGTGGCATGACCACCACATCAAACTGAAGCAGTTCAAAGAAGGAGAATGGGTACTGTTGTATGATTCTCGGTTCTAGGAAAGGAAGGGAAAGCTTATGCAGAGATGGATGGGACCGTATGAGGTGGTAGAACTCATTAAGAATGGAGTTGTGCATGTTAGAACTATCGACGACAGCAATGTTCTATTGACTGTCAATGGCCATCGACTGCGTCCCTATAGCACGTCCAAAAATGTACTGGTGGGATCCAGAATAGGCATGGGGGAGACCTCATCCCCGTGAATCTGGATCCAAACTCTCAGCAAAATAGAATGGTGGGCATGAAAATGCTCACCAAAAAAAAAATAGTAGATAGGTGTAAATAATTTTCTTACAGCATGTTTTATTTTGTAGGGACGACGCCCGCATGCAAGCTGCAGGCATCCTGGCCATAGGGCCTAACAGGCATGGAATGCGTCTAACTGCCCGTATTTTTCTTTTTTTTGTTTGCTTTTTGTAGGTGGAGGAACTGATAGTTCGACGGATAGGCATCTGGGACACCAGGCCTGGTTCGGCTTAGCACCCCGACGCCGGCACTAATAGAATAAAAGTAGGCATGAAGTCAGCCCGAGGAGGCCTGATCACCTTTCTCGATCAAATACGACATGGCTATCGATAAAATAAGGTGCCTTCCTCTTCCAAGAAGGTGCCCTATGTAAATAAGGTACCTTCCCCCTAGAAGGCGCCCCTCAATAAGGTGCCTTTAGCCACCAAGAAGGTGCCCATCGAAATAAGGCGCCTTCCTCTCCCAGGAAGGCGCCCATGTGAATAAGGCGCCTTCCACTGCTGAAAGATGCCCCATCAAAATAAGAATGTGCTAAAAAAAAAGAGTTTAAAAAGGCATGATCTAAAAAAAAAAATCAAATCGGAGCACCCTCCTTTTTGGGTGCATGAGCCTCAAGGGCGCCTTCCTTACCCAGGAAGGCGCATGCATTTCAAAGCGCCTTCCATACCAGGAAGGCGCATCCGTCCATCAGGCGCCTTCCACACCAGGAAGGCACATTTATATAGAAGGGTGCCTTCCTCTCCCAGGAAGGTGCACGTGTCCTTAAGGGCACCTTCCTCTTCTAGGAAGGCGCATTCATTAAAGGTGCCTTCCCTCATCGGAAGGTGCATCCATGACTATATCGGGAAGGTAGCCCATCAGGCACCTTTCACATCGGGAAGGCACCACAGTAGGCGCCTTCCGCATCGGGAAGGTACCGAAGTAGGCACCTTTCGTATGTAGCCAATGATCAAGTTTCACACGTGCCTCAATCATCATGTGACACATGGCACAAATTTATCTCTAGGAGCACGTAAGTAGAATCCACCCCAATCAAAGCAAATCTCGAAGAATTATGGGGTGAAATCGATGCACGTTCCAACAACAATCAGTTTTTTTGGTTTGTCTTCAACACCTATCATCAAAGCAACTCAACAACATAATCCGCACCAACAAGGTACCCATCCCCCATAAAGAATCGACGAATCGATGATCCCCATGACACACGAGGCATCCAATCAGGTACGTGCATACTCTACTTAGATTTATATGTAATCATTGTTAAAATATGCGAGTACCAAAATATCACCACCATAAAACAAAAAAAATCATACACCCCCCATGGTCGATCGTGCCAACGTGTACCTCGAAAGGCATGCCTAGCAAGGATTGGGAGTTAGCTATTCGACACCCTCCTTATAAGGAAGGCGCCTCCCTGAGAAAGCAAAGAAGAGAAATAGTAGCTTGCAGGAAGGCGCCATGGGAGGTCGATCAAAGAATCATTCGGTAAAAAAGAATGAGTCGAGCAGCATAGATGGGATCAAGGGGGCGGTGAGAGCCCAATTTTAGGTAGAGGGATGGCTCGGATACTGTGCCCTGGTTAGCCAAAACTAGGACATAGAGGCAGCAAGGGAGTTTGCTGCCTCCTTAAGGGGAGATTCTGCTCAGGTGTGGGGGATGGCAATTCCAGTCACCCCAGAATACATCTCAGAGGTGACTGGCTTACCCTTGATAGGTGAATGTGTGTACAAGAGCGGGACATTGAAATCCTATGTCGAACAACTACTGCCTAGAGAGAATCCATAGATAGATAGATATGGGCTGATCAAAAGCACCCTCCCTATAAATTTATGAGAGATATTCGAGCAGGTTGCTCGATTCTTCACTTGCATCGAGAAATACACCCACCTGCACGTCCACCATGTGCAGTTTTTGAACCACCTGGTGCATGGGAGAAGAATTAACGTGCCCTTCTACCTGGCACAAACCCTTAAGGAAGAAGCGACATGATATCATAAGGGAGCACCTATAGCTTTGGCCCACCATGGGCTCATATCAGCACTGGCCCACCACGCAGAGGCGTAGAGGCAGGACCCTGATGCAGGAGAAGATGGAGGCCAGGCAATGGAAGTTGTCGAGGTAGGGCAAGCAATAGAAAGCCCTACAATTCAAGTGGTAGGGAGCCCCATAATGCAAGTAGAAGAAATCCCTACAAGGGAAGTAGGGGATATCGGGCCACCAGCACTGCCCGAATGCATAGAAGAGAGAGGACACTCCCCTGTGCCCGAACATGAAGATACAGGGGCACAACTCACCAACAGCATGATCGAGTCATAACAGCCAGAATTGGCCCCTAGGAGAAAGTGCCTATGGTGACTCCTCCTCTCCTCATAGGAAGAGGAAGAAGACTCGAAGGTCGGGGCTGCAGCATAGGCCCTATGGGAATTGATGGGCCAGGACCCATGAGAAAGAGAAACCCCCAGGGGCAATAGTGAGATTGACGTGGCCCTGGAGGAAGCATTAGACTGGCAAACCAACTGTTGGATGGCCCAACAGATGTTGGAGGATTGCCAAAGTAGTCAGAGAGGTGAGCTGGAAGAGCAGGCAAAGAAAATTGCCCACCTCGAGCAGCTGATTCAATAGCTACAAAAATAAAATCAAGAATTGAAGGTAGGGCGAGCGAAAAGGAAGGACGCATCAACCCAGACTGACTGGGCGATGGAGGTTCCGACAAACTCTCCCACTTCTAGAGAGTGAGTAGTCTCTGTGGGAGAGTTCCAATCAGATGCATGGTAGAACAGCCTGGAGGTAGGGGAACAGTCCTCTATTTTTGGGAGCCAGGAGCGCAAGAGCCCCGTAGAGCCCCCTATTATTGACCTAACTGACTCAGATCAGCCCCCATAGATAGAGCTGGAACTCAGGGAAGAACCTACTGAACCTACAGGAGAAGAAGCTGAAACATCAGCAGTAGTGGGGACAGCAGAGCAGGTCCCCAACAATGAAAGAATGGCCGCCAGAGAGCCCTCTGACCGAGCTACCATAGTTCCTACATAGGCCACAGCCAAAAGGCCTAGGACTACTCGAAAGAAGGCCAAGGAGGCTATCACAGAGCCGAAAGATGATGACTGGGATATGCATCCATTTGTCGATAGGCAGAAAGTGTTTGAACGGCTACGCAGAGAGGTGAGGGCAGCTAAGCAGGGGAGAAAATCCTCTTCGAGGGTTCGAGGAACCTCTGGCATCAGTATTGATCTGGCACATAAGAGTAAATTTTGGAAAATTTATGGCTCAGCCCTAGGGCGACCCTCAAAAATAAGGAAATGGTTAGAGATATGGGGGATATTCGGCCCAGAGTCGGAGGCTATAGCTAAGGCCGAGGAAGATCCAAGGCCTGATCCTGAGGAGGCCAGAACATATAAGGCCCAGGTGGTTCGTCAAAGGGGAAGTGATTCAGATATCCCCCTTGCGGTTCCTAGGACCGAAGAAACCGACCTGTGGTAGGCTGTAGAAGCAACATTTTAGGCAAGGACACCCACAGTAGTCATGTCGGCCCCAATAGCAGCCAGAACAAGGAGAGCAGATCGACAAAAATCAACAGCAGTAGGAACGTCCAGATACAGGCGATGACCAGAGTGCCTACGGTTTTGATGCCACGAGGGCATGGCATATGTTAGGCATGGGGGGATGATGAGTCCTAGAATTACCTATATTTTTGTATGAGTCTTAGCAGATATTATGCGGTGATATATTAGGAATTGTATGTTTTTATCAATGATTATGTATTTATTTAATGAGATTATGCGTATTATCTGATTTGTGTGTTTTAGTGTGTTTCTGTGGAGATATTGTTGATTTTGTCAGATTTAATCAGTCGAGGTCTTTTTCATGGACCTGGCACTTTGTTTACTATGGAACTGATGCATAATGGACAGGCACCTTCCTCTTCCAGGAAGGCGCTAGAAGAAGGTAGGCGCCTTCCCCTTCCAGGAAGGCGCCAATTGAAGATAGGCGCCTTCCTCTTCCAGGAAGGCGCCAATAGAAGGTAGGCGCCTTCCGCAAAGGAAGGCGCCTCTATTTTTGCACGTTGACCAGATCAAACATGACGCGGGTGATAATAAATGGTGCAGTTACAACTCCATGCCACACAGGATATTTGTGGGAGTTGTGCCGCCCATGCCAAGTGAAGCATGAGCCAATTACGGAACACGCCAATATTAGGAACAAAGCCAGTTTTCGGTAGACGACGGCCGAAGCTTACCAGATTGTCATCGTCGAGTCTAGAATAGACCGATGGTTGTAACCGAGTTGTAATAGAAGACCTATGCGTGTGCTATATAAACACACACAGACCTCTCTGAAGATATAGAATATAGAATATAGAACATATAGCAATTGTATAGAAGATATAGAATACACATTGTAATCCTTTGATTGCATAATAAAGTCTACAAGTTCCTAAAGCGTGTTCACGTTGGGAGGGATCTTCTGGAGCTTGGGCCCACTCCAAGACAGTATTCTTCCCCTTCTTTTCTATGCTTTGTAGATTTCATGCTTTCATAGTTTCATTTCCTGTATTTGTGTTTTATTATTGCAGTAGGTTTGATTATTTCTTAGATGCACGTATGAATGCTTTCTTTCTGAAGATTTAATTGTTCATACGCATTTTATTGAGGAGTGCATGAGAGATTGACAACCTTTTGAACACCCCCCAATAGTAGAGTTAGAAGGACTCATCTCAAGGTGGTATTGTGAATGATCCTGTAAGAGATCCTTCGAAAGTTTACGAATCCCTGGTTGATAATTAATGATCGGGCAAGTGACAAAATAGATAGAAAGTTAACCTTGTTTGGCCCGCAACAACGGATGTGCTTGGGCACATATTTTGTGGAAAATATGGATAAATCGGGGTTGTCACCTTGGGAGGTAATTTATCGATAGCTATCAAGTCAGCTTTTGCCTTCTATTCTTGCTCATACAGAGCAGATAATGTATTGATATTAGCATGATGGATGCTCATGCTAATATCCAAGTGAAAATATCTCAAGTAATAGAACGTGACCTACTTAGGTGTGGGTTGAAGACTGTTGGTGACTCTCTTCCAAGTTCTCATGAACCTAACATTGAAGTCAGCTATCTCTTCTTGAGGATGCCTTTGGATATTTGTGAACTAGTGTAATAGAGAGAAGGGATTTTCTTGTTCATTGAAGCCCCTTATCAATTGTCTAGCAAATTGATCCCATGAAGTAATGGTATCGGGAAGAATTGATAGGTACCAGTAAAGAATCTTACCTCTCATTAAAAGAACTAGTAGCTTCACCATGATGTCTTCATTGGTGATTCGATGAATGGTTGCCAGTCCTGCAGCATCTTGGATGTGTTCATGCATTGTCTTTCCCGTACCATATAAGTTGGTAAATATTCAAGGCTACGGGAGGTATGGTGTGCTGAGCCTGTAGGGCAAGCGATCCTGTATGATTCCAGGCTATGAATTGCCTAGGCAAAGCTAGTTGCACCATCTGGGGGGCATATTGGTATGGAGCGGTGGAGTTGGTAGAACTTGTTGAGCCAAAATAGTCGAAGCACTCAGAGCACCTAGTTGAGCGTTTGATGGAGCTAAAGTATACTGATGATCTGAATAATTCAATGGATTTGGAGGTAAGCTGGTTGTTGTGTTGTTAGGATTTAGATTCTATGAATCAAGGACAGCTTCTTGTGATGATGTCTCGACAAGCCAAATGTTTGACCCGACCACCCTAGGATGTTCTCCTAAAGCATCAATGTCAAGCTCATAGAACTCAGTTTTTTCTTATTTGTTTCTAGCTCTTCACCTTGTACGCATGAAGGCATAATGTTTTACACTAGTCTACAAGATTCAAAGGTATCTAAGTTTAGCAAAGTCACCAGATATTCAAATTGGATAGCAATAAGATGAACATCACTTCCTAATACTGATTAGACATGGAATATTTGTGTCCCACTGAGTGTGCCAAAAATTGTTGGTAATCAAACCGGCCTAGATACAAATTTTGTAAGTCTACAGTGCCCTAGGCCCACTACCAAGCATTAAATGCTTGAAGGAAAGGAATATCCTTCATGGTAATCTCTAGTAGAGCTAGTTTCAAAAATAAAAATGGGGTTTTTCAGATAAGGGCTAGGAAGATACTGAAAGGAAGGAAATAACTGAAAGGAATGGAAAATGGTTGAAAGCCAAAAAAAGAGGGTTATGGATCGAAAGCACGATATACAGCTTAGTTACTTGAACCAACAACATTCAAAACAATTGACCTTTAAAAGAAACCAGTATAAAATCCTTAGGACTGTGTAAACTCTAGCAAGTATTCTAGAGACTAGCCCTATACTGATAGTAAAATCCAAAAAATAGAATTAAACTGACAATAAAGAAACTAGTTTAATAGAAATTACATAATAGAAGTCATACATAGATATAGAAGACTCAACACCGAAGCCAAAAGCCTTTATTTTGAGAGTATATTTCAAATTATAGAGTTGCTTCTCTAGAAGAAGTTATCCATGGTTGGTTATAGAGAAGAAGCTGGATTTTATAGACGTAATATGCTACTTAAAACATCAATGCCTAACCACTCCTATGACATGTGGACTTGATCTCGGTGATGACTTGAAATAGTCAATTTGGACATTTCAGATAAATGATCATTGAAGATAGAAGTTTTTGGTAATGAATTGAAATAGTCCATTTTATTTTATAGAGTGCAACTTGGAGATGGTTTAAACTGTCCAAGGTATATTTACAATAGTTTTTCTTAGTCACTTTTCTTGAGGAGAGGCACTCCAGCTGTGGAGCACTTTTGGAGGAGCACTCCAATAGTGGAGCACTTTTGGAGGAGCACTCCAGTAGTGAAGTGCTTTTGGATGAGCGCTTCAATAGTGGAGCACTTTTGGAGGAGTGTTCTAGCAGTGGAGCACTTTCCCTTTTGATTGATTGACTTTACCTTGGAGCTTTACCTTTTGAAAATATGTTATATCTTGTGTACTCTTTGCTTTACCTTAACCTTGGAGAAGCCCTCCCTAAGTGGAGCGCTTTAGAGAGGTGATCCATTTATGGAGAACTTTCCATTCTTACCACATTTGACTTTTAACATACTCAATAAAAAGCTATCTTTATGGTTTGATTTATCTTTTCCCTAAAGCGCCTCTCAAAGTGGTGCAATTTGAAGAAGCGCTTCATGATTGCCTTTGACTATTACTTGCTTTTTTAGCCAAGTCTATTTTTATTTTAAGCCTTCGGGGAAAGGCGCTCTGTTGATGGAGCGCATTTGAGGGGCGCTCCACTGATGGAGTATTTTTCCCTTTTAACCATATTGATTTTATACTTTGCCATTTTTACACTTTTTTTACCATTTTTTTTTTAGAGTGGTGCTCTTTGGATGGAGCGATTCACAAATTTATCCTCTAAGTGGAGCACCGCAGTCTTCACTATGCTCAAACCTGCTTTTCCATACTTAGTCATTTTTCCTATTTTACTTGCTTCTAGGGCAATTTTATAATTTTAACAGGAAAAAATGAAATGAAACACCCAAGTGCCAGAAATTACAGCCATATGTGCAAAATATGAAAGGATTTTGGAGATAAATATAAGGAAGCAAAACATCAAAAAAATGTTCATGCTAAAACATTCACAATTTTGCATGCAACATAACATGGAAAAGTGCAGAAAACATAGAAAAGTACAACAAATATGAGGAATCTCATAATGCAAGAAAAATACAGCTTTAAACTAAATGAGATAATCGGTGAAAGTACAACAGCATAACCATATCTTAACCATTTTTTATGGAAAAAGAGTAGTTTTTACAATGAATGGTCTCAAAACTTTATACAAAGTGAATTTCAACAACTGTGTGGTAAAATTGGCAATGGTAAGAAACCCATTGGCTACAAATGGGTATACAAAGTCAAGTATAAGGTAGATGGAACTATTGACAAGCATAAAGCCCACCTTATTGCAAAGGGTTATGCTAAAAAAGAAGGTATAGATTATGAAGAGATATTCACACCAACTACAAAAATGACAACCATTCATGTACTTTGTGCAATGGAAGCTTAGTTCATATGGAAGCTTCATCAGATGGATGTGAAGAATGTCTTCTTGAATGGTGATCTCAAATAAGAAGTATACATGACTCAACTTGAAGGATATATTATCAAAGTACAAGAGCAAAATATTTGAAAATTAAAAAATTCCTTTTATGGGTTGAAACAAGCTCCATGAGCTTTGTACATTAATATTTATAATCACTTCTTGTTGCATGGTTTTAAGAGAAGTCCCTCAGATGCTAATCTCTATTTCAAGAAAATTGGTTCTAAAATAGTGACACTTGTGCTCTATGTTGATGATCTTATCATCACTAGTAGCTCAAAGAAGATGATAGAAGAAGTGAAGGGTAACTTGAAGAAGTCATTTGAAATGATAGATTTAAAACTTCTATATTATTATCTTGGATTGGAAGTTGTGAAAAAAACAACCACATCAGGGTCACACAAATAAAGTATTCCAAGGCACTAATTGAAAAATATTGAATGATAGATTGTAAGCCCAAAGTAACTCCAATGGAAATAGGGTTACAATTGTCTCGATATGATAAATATCCTTAAGTATATGGAACTCTCTATCTATAGTTGATTGAGAGACTCATATATCTGACTAATACCAGGTTGGATATCAACTTTGTTGTGATCTATCTATCAAGGTTCATGTAGGAACCTAAGGTCAATCATTGGAAGGTAGTAAAGCAAGTTCTTCACTATGTCCATGGCACAACAGAATATGACCTAGATTACAAGAAGAATGATAAGTTCTTCTTGCAAGGATACACAGACATGAATTATGTTGGATCTATAAATTATAGAAAATGAATGTCAGGATACGTATTTCATATTGGATTTGGACCTATCTCTTGGCATAACAATAAGTAGCAATTTTTTGCACTTTCATGTACAATGGAAGAATATCATGTAACACAAGGAGAAGTGTGTGAAGTGATGTGGTTACATCACATTATTTTAAGTATGGGTCTTCCAAAAATCTTCCAATCCACTTGAATTGTAATAACCAAGGTGTTTTAAAACTAGTCAAGAATCTAGTGTTTCATGAATGAACAAAGCATATTGACACGAAATGTTACGTTATTCATGATGAAGTTCCAAAGAACAAGATTTATCTCTAGTACATTCCCATCAATGAACAGATTGCAGATATTTTCACTAGGGCACTTGCACGCATCAAATTTGAGTTGTTCTGCAATTCTTTATGTACATAAAATAATGTAATAAGGGGGGGATGTTAGGCTATATGTATTTAACTATAGTTTTATTATATTATTTAATTTAATAATGTAGTGCACTCTTTGTTGGCATTCCAAAATCCAACATGCGTTATTAAAAAATAGCAATTATTTTAATTTGGCATTGTAAATATTTTGTATGCCAATATTAGTTGGGCTAGTAGGATTTAGGATAATGTTGTTATAGGTTATTATGAGTCTGCTCCATTGTATAAAAGCACAATTGATGAATGAATTCAATGTTTTTTTACCTACATAAGCATTACCCTTTTCTTTTGGTATGCTTTTTGTGTTAGATTTTTATACAACATGCAATAGGAGATAACATTCACAAGATGCAAAATAATAAGAAAGAAAGTAAATCTACGAGATGACTAAAATATGTTATAAATAGAAATGACGTAAATGAGTACAATAGTAGCTATGGAGGAAATGATGACTCTATGATACAAGCTACTGCTCAATGAATGATCTCTAAGCTTATAGCTCACACACACTACACTACTGTCTATCCTACACTATTGTATTGTTTACACTATTGTGCTTCCTACACTATTGTGTTATCTCTTCTATATCTATGGCCCTTATTATAGGAAGATAATTCCCTTGTCCAACACTCTACCTAGTTGTACAAGTGGATACCTTACACATTTACAGCTTGCACATTAACACTTGTGCATTTATTACATTGCATGAAGTAACTAGATAACTTCCCCTTAAAATAATCTAATGTTCTAAGTATGTACTAAGGAAGGTACATTTACATGACCCATATAATGTAATATAATCTATTTCTAACACCCCCCTGTATTACAATATTTGGGTATTGAAGACTTTAGTCTTCAATGTGGATCTTCGTCTTGAAAATGATCTTTGGCTTCTTTAGATTCATCATTATTGTCTTCTATCCAACCACCTTTATTGGTTTCTTTTCAAGTATATTCATTTGGTTTTGGATATTGATGGTTGAGTATAGCATGGTGTACTTTTCCTCTCATCTTCTTGATTTTAATTCTTCTATGCTTGAATTTGTTTTGTACTGGTTCTTAATTTTCATCAACCTATTCCTTTGAAAATATGTTATTATCATTTTGAAACATCACATTATCTTGTGATATTTCCATTGAATCTAGGATGTATGTATTTACATGAATTGATCCTATTGCTTTTATTTTACCTTGATTCATGATGAGACATGTATTGGTTCCATCCATATATCCAAAGTAGATCATATAGTTGTCTTATACCAACTTGCTTACAGAAATAAGATTGAATGTTAATCTAGGAAAAAAAAATACTTTTTGTAGTAGAAGATTTGAAAATTATTTGCTAGGTGTTATACATCCATATCTATGTATAGGATAAGTTTGGTTATCTACAATTCTTAGTTTGTATCCTTTGGTATCTTCAATAAATTTGAACCATTGCATTTTTCCAATCATATGATGACTAGCTCCTGAGTCAATGTACCACACATTTTCATGTTTTATAGACTGGTTTTTGTTGGAACAAATTCCACATTCATTATATGACATTATTTTTTCCATTTGAATAAATAGAAGAAATGAGATAGGATCCTCTATGTAGTCTACCTTATGACTCATTATTTAGATATATGATCCCTGATAGAAGTATATAAGCTTGATATGGTAAAACCTTTATTAATCCTTGGTTTTGTAGGCTTCCTTATGTATTCCTAGTAATAAGAGTATATATTCTTGAGGATTTTTAGGTTTTGTAGAAATCTTATATATTGCAACTTGATAATATTAATAACTGTTGATATTGCCAAGTTTTGTAGAATACCTTATGACTCCCTAGTATGTTTTGGATAAGATATAAAGTGCTTTTGTAAATTTTAGTTTAATTTTGGTTGATTTTGTAGGGTTTTGTAAATAACAAAATCAAATTTTATTATCCTTATTGATCCTATTGAACTACGCACTTTTTCCAAATTTTAAGAGGTTTTAATGTTGGATCTTTTGTCTTGATTTGAGAAGATTTGAGACAAGTAAATATTATAAATTTCCAACCTTTAAAATGTTTTAATAAACCTCTTATAATGGCCCTTTGATATTTGATTTTAATTTTTCTAATTTCCAATAAATCAATTTGATGTAGTAGACCTTATGACTCCCAAATTTGGAAAATTAGAAAAGATAACAATATTTGCAAAATAATAAATAGTTAAACCTAAGTAGAATTCCTTATATCTCCAAGGTTGTTTTACAAATATTATTTTGATCTAGGTAATTTATATCCTATATGATTTGCTTTCATAATCTTAAGATTTATCCTTAATTTTATAGCCTTATATCTCCTATGTTTGAAAGTAATATTAATGAGATAACTTGCTTACCTTAGCTCCTTATCTTCACACTTGAATAGTATTGGTTTTGACTGAGCATAACAATCCTCTTATGTACCCTTTCTGTGGTTCTTGAGTTGATGAATCGGATGGGCCAAGTGTGGTATGGCTGAGTGAGAAATGGTTGGGCTTGTTCATTGATTCTAGAGAGGATGATGATGGTAATCTATCCTTTTTATATGGAGCTTTAAATGCTCCTTGCTCCCTTTCTTCCACAATGCGGTAGAATTGAATTGACTACAATATTTACTCCTTTTTTACTACAATTTTCTCTCTTCTTCACCTTATTCTTACTTCAAAATTAGACTACATTTATTTGAGTTCAAGGGTGGCCAAGTGTCTTTTCTGCTTCTTGAGAGTGTTGTCACTTGTGTAACATCAATATCTTATTGTAACGCTTTTGTGGTGCGCGTTACACCTTTGTAACATTTTAAAATTTACTCTGGTGCTTCTAAATCCCATTTGATGGTCTCTTAAGTGTTAAGAAATGAGATATGCTAAAGAATATTATACCAAGTTGCATTCAGTCTTCTTACATGATACTTTTGATGTAACCCCTTAAAGAAGAAGATTGTAACTCCTATTATCTTCCTGCTTATATTACTTTATTTTCTTGGGTAGCAAGCAACCTATTCTTCTGCAAGTGGCTTCATGAGGCATCTTGAAGCTTCTATCATGGATGATAGTGCTTCCTTTTTGTATGTTACTCTCAATGTAGCATCTATCCTTCTCTTTTTTCTTCTTGCCTTCAATGTGCTCCTTGTTATGTTGCATGTTTGCCTTGGTAGGAGTGGAAGCTTGATGCTCTTTATTCATGAATGAGCTCTCTTATATATACGATAATAAGCTTCTTATTTTTGTCTTCATAGATGTCCTTAATAAGCTTGGTTTAGTTTATATAAATAACTTTTATGAGCTTCCTTTGTCTTGCAGGTTCATCCGTGGAGAGTATGCCCTTTCGATGGTTGAAGAGCACTAATATTTTGGCCTTTCTTTGGTTGGATTTTCCTGTACCTGCTGTACCTTTTGAGGCACCTTCAAATATTCTTCTTTCCCTATATATGATGTATTGTGGAAGAGCAATACCATGTAAGCTTTACATGTATAGCAGATTTTTGAATGCACAAATAAGGGTTTTTAGGATGTTATTTAGAATGGAATTCTTACCCTCTTTGATTGGATATTTGATGGTGAATCTAAGCTTTGTAAACACTATAAAATATAAGCTTTCTTTTAGTTGCACTAACGCCTTTAGTGCTTTGTATTTGAGACTCACCAAGTCTCAATATTTGAAGCTTCTTTTTGGTTAGTTTTCTTTGTATGTACTAACCAATTTAGATGGCTTCTATTGGCCACTATGAGTTGTAGATTTTTGTGCTTTTAAGATTGTATTTAGAAACTTGATTCAAACTAGATTTTGTAGCATTTTTCAAATCACAAAATTAATTTCTTTTGAGATTAAAAATAGTGCAAATGAATATAATAAATTCTACTTTTTAATGCACTAACAAATTACATCTTATCACTCCAATCTACTTTCAAGAAAATGCACTTAATCATTTCACTGCAACTAATCAACAATAATTTGAAATGAATCTTCAAATATTTTGTAAATTCACTACAATTAGTATTGTAGAATTCAGTCTTATTTTTTATTTTCAAAGTAGATAATAGGTAGTTGATAGATAATTAATATTTAGAATCTAATCAACTCCCAGTGTGCAAATGAACCTCTAAAAGAAATATTTTTATTTTGCACTTTTGAACACTGTAATTTAGGTTGCAACTTTAATCTAGATTAAGGTGCTTTAAAAAATCTAAAAATTAATCCAATTAATGAATCTACTTGCACCAATAGTTGCTTACTTTTTTCTAAAAAAAATTTAGCTTCTTTGCCACTTTTTTAGAGGATGTATATCTTGGTGTCTTAGATCACCAAGTTACTACCTTGAGTAAGATCTTGCAGCTTCTTCTAGTCTTCCTTGAGACCTTATCTTTAACTTTCTACTTTTATAAGTCTTGGTGGTGAGATCTTCTCTTGGATATCTGATTATATTGCTTCTAAATTTGAGCAACACTCTCCTAGTTCTTCTTCTACCTTATCCGGAAGTTCTTCGATGAGATCTCCTCCTGATCTCTTTTGCTTCAGGTGTTGGATTGATTCTAAAAAGGCTGCTCTTCCTAACTTTCTTATAGGAATCTTTCCTGACTTATTGGATCTCCTTTACCTAGAAAAAAATATTAGTACTAAAATTTACTTATGAATTATGTACTCTCTTCTAGGGTCTTCTTCAAGATAAAGGTATCTGCAACCTATTTTAGTATCAAGGCTTATGTTGTCATTTCTTTAATATCAAGGCTTGATGTGGATTTTTCTTCAATATTAAGGTTTTTATGGCCTTTTGTTTTGGATCAAGGCTTCTATGGCATTTTCTTCTGAATTAGGGCTTCTATGGACTTTTAATTTTGGTGAAGCTCTTCAATATAGCAATGGATATCTCTTGTCTCCCGACTTCACCACCATTCTAGTATTCTCCTTTTTGCAACAACTAATATTTGCAATATAAAGTCACTCTAACCTTTGGGCAATGAAGTTGAGGTCTTCTATATATCTGTTGTAGAAGGTACTCCAATCATCTGAGAATTAATTCCCTATAATAAAATAAACTTCAAGTAAATATTTCTAGATCTCTTATATGAGATTCACTAGTTATTTCATCAAATTAGTGAATCAAATGGTGAGTCCTAGTCTTCACAAGTTTTTTTGCAACTCTGTGGAAAGCCTCTAGTCATATGAAATATTAGTATTTTTAAAACTGAGATTTCATTCAGTCCTTACTTGCAGATCTCCCTAATTCTATCACCTATACTCTTCTAAGATATTTTGATAGTGACTTCCATTGGCACATCAGGTTGAAAAAAAACTTAGGGTCAATGACAATGGTAACTTTTCTATTGATCTACCATAGCTTTGATACCAATGTTAGCTTTTGATACAACATGCAATGGAAGATTGCATTCACAAGATGCAGAATAATAAGAAAGAAATTAAATTTACAAGATGACTAAAATATGCTATAAATAGAAATAAAGAAAATGAGTACAATAGTAGTTATAGAGAAAATAAATACTCTATGATACAAGCTACTGCTCAATGAATGAGCTCTGAGCTTATAGCTCACACACACTACACTATTGTTTATCCTAAACTACTATATTTCCTACACTATTGTGTTTTCTATGCTACTATGTTATCTCTTCTATATTTATAACCCTTTATATAGGAAGATAAGTTCCTTGGCCAACACTCTACCTAGTTGTACAAGTGAATACCTTGCACATTTACAACTTGCACATTGACACTTGTGCATTTATTACGTTACATGAAGTAACTAGATAACTTCCCCCTAAAGTAATCTAATATTCTAAGTATGTACCAAGGAAGGTATATTTACATGACCCAAATAATGTCATATAAGTTATTTCTAACATTTTGAGACAAAAAATATAAAATTGGCCTAGCCTAAGGTTGATCCCTTCCTCCTACTATTGGTGGTCTGATGTGGTCTATCTGATATGTAGGTCTCATTCAGTAGGCCAACATAGCAAGTGCTAATATTACATGTCCCAGGCTCTCCAACATGATCATCAATACCAAATATGATTTTGCTTTTACCTCAAACCATTCTACCCCTACAATTCTTATTGTTTAATCATAATGTTTTCATCACTAAACCAGTGTATCTCATGGTCAAGTTAGTTTTACTTGGTCAAACTTGATTTTTCATCTAAAACTCAAGGGAACATACCAAAGCATGACAACATTTAATACTTTTGAAAATGAAAAATTTAACATCATTAGTAATCAACAAATCAAAAGCATCAATCATATTAAATCAATAATTTAAAGTAACATCAAATCTATTTGTCTAAAAATTAGAACATGAAGATCAATTTTTTGACATATTCATCACTCAATAAATATATATAAAAAGAGCAAGTGTAGACACTCAATTTTAAACACATCATCAAGTCTTCAAAATTTACCGACATCTCCATCAATTAGGTAATTAGGCATCTCAATTAAATCAAGAATTCAAAACCAAACGTAGGGGCATTTATTACCCTCAAAGCAAAAGTGTTATACCTAAGGCAATAAAATTGTCATCACTATTAACTGGTGGACAGCAACTTTACCAAAATATCAAATTTTATCTTTTTTACCTAATCAACCTAACAATATTTATTTTGTTGTGTTTGTAAGGAGAATCCCTATAAAACTATAATGTCAATTGCACTATTGTGATGTAGTTTTATCATGGTAGAAATAGGTCTTACAGTCGATATTCTACCATAGACAACAAAAACTCCATTCCTAGTCAAAATCATCATTAGCACTATCACTCTATTGTGACACTTTTGTCTTTGTGAAGATAATCAAAAGTTTTAGCTTACAACTTTGTATCATTCTACATTTTTTTTTTTGGTAAGTAAGACAATATTATAATTAACATCGGGTTTTAACTGGTTGACCCAAAATCATTTTACAAAATAGGGTCCACTGACCAACTGGACAAATGCCAAGCCCTAAAAGTTTAAACTGACAACAAAAAGGGCCAAGACCTACTCTTCCATCAGAATACAGCCAAACTAAACTATGGAAGCCTACAATTATGGCCATCAGAAAAGAAAGACGCAAAATAGAACTAACAAAGACAAAAACTAATCATCCTTGTAGTCCTCATCTAACTTCTTATCATCCTCCTTGCCATCATCTTTAGATTTTGCCTTCGACTCCTTGTGCCCCTGGAACTACTGGCTATAAAACAGAAGATTTAGAGAATCACACAAATCAACAGCTGCACTGATGAGGCCAGACAGACTCTTCAACTGGTTGATACTGTTGGAGGCTGATGAAATTGTCATTTTCTCCAAGACTATTATGGTGGGGTCAGGTACCTCAATGTCAGGGATCTCCAACACTTTGTTATTTCTTGCTAGGGCCTTTTTGTGACATCAAATCCAAACTCACCTTGGGAAATACTTGAGGCCAAAGCAGATGTTTCCTATGCATGAATTTTTAGATAAAAAACCTATATCAGTGCCCCACCAGCTGTAAAAAACACTAGTCACATGAAAAAAAAAACAAATATGACAAAAGCCATTATAAGGTTCAAAAAAATATTTTTAAAAATGCCCCCATTTTCTGTCATTGATCCACTTTGAGCCTTCCAATCTAAAATTTTTCATTATCTATCACCATTGAGACTGCATGAGGAATATTTTCAGTCCACGTGATCAAATTTGCTGCTACAATGCCTTCATTTTCCAGCCTATCAGCTGCCATGTTTGCTTCCCGAAAGGTATGCAAAATTATGGCCTCGAGTCGATCATGAATTAGAGCCCTTGCTTCGTGGATGTAGTCATCAAATCTCCAAGGAGCTCTCTTAGTGTTCTTTAGAAGATTTATAATAATAATAGAATCACCTTCCACCAACAGTTTCCCTGGATAATTCTCTGCCACCTTGAGGCTCCTCCAAATTGCCCTCGCTTCAGCCACATTGTTAGTTTGAGCTCCAAGATGTTCAGCAAAAGCTACAAGCACCTCACCCTTGTGGTCTCTAAGTAAGCCACCAGCCCCAACTTCACCTGGGTTGCCCCTAGAAGCCCCATCAAAATTTAACTTAATCCACCCTAGGGGGGTGGGGTCCATGTGATCATGGTTCTAGAACAGACTTGAGGATGATTGAGGCCATCAGTGAGAGGTAAGTTTAATGACTGGCCTAATCAAGCTTCAAAAGGATTTGGAGGTCTAGATGCTGCAGGCACTAAACAAGCATTCTCATTAGCATATACTAAAATTTTTGACAGGACAGAGGATGACTGAGAAACCTTATCCAAGAAGGCCCGACGATTCCTTTCCAACCATATCTGCCACAAGTAGTGATGAAGGCGGATCTTCCACATATACCTAAGATGCCTATTCAAAAATGGGGAAGGCCACTGGACAAATAAGTCAAAAATGGACTGAGGATGGACCCAATAAATATGAAACACTTGTAACAGACCTAACAAGATTGAGACAGAAAAATTACAATACAGAAACAAATGATCAATAGACTCCCACGCAGACATACAAAGATAACACATATTAACAATAATCACACCTCTTTTTATTAAGTTATCCATGGTGAGGATCTTATTTTGGATGGCCAACCATGCAAAAAACCCAACCTTCGGAACAATGCTTTTGGGCCAAACTTCCAAGTGAGGGAAAGTAGGTTCATCATTATCAATAAGCATCAGATAAGCAGTCTTGACGAGAAAATTCCCCATTGTCCGAAGCTTCCCGGATAAGCTGGTCCTTAAGAATGCCAGAAGGGAGTAAAGACTGTCTTAATTCATTCTCCAATATTATTGATGCCCCTGGTAGATCATTGTTCATTATTGGCTTCCATACCCTTCTATTGTTTGACAAAGTAATAAAATCTGCAACTTTGGTACCAAAAACTTCAATTGTCCAAGCTCTAAGGGTTGAAAGGATGGGGTCTACAGAGAGGGGATAGTCCTTTAACCATTTGTGGTCCCAGAAATCAATGTTTCTTCCATTTCCCGGTTTCCAACATAGCCCTTTGCTTAGCAAGTTTTTAGTTTGAAGGATTGATTTCCACAAAATTGATCCCCTGGGAGGAAAGGAATAACTTAAGAATTCAGTTTCTTGCAAATACTTTTTTCTGATTATAGTAATCCATTCTGCATTTGCATTTGTCAAAAGACGCCATGCTTGTTTGGCCAGGAGGGCCATGTTTAAATGTTGTATTCTCCTTAGCCCAATACCTCCAAACTCCCTTGGTTTGCAAACCCTATCCCAGGACACCAAGTGAAAGCGTTGCTTAGATTCAGAACCAGTCCATAGGAACCTCTTCTGGATCTGTTCAATTTTAGTGTAGACACTTGTAGGAGCTTTAAAAATAGAGAGAAAGTAGACAGGGATGCTTTGAATGGAAAACCTGGTGAGAACTGCCTTGCCAACTTGAGATAACAAATTCCCTTTCCATCCGAAAAACTTCCTCTGAATTCTTTAGATTACATTAGTCCACATGGAATCAATAGCTCTGCTTGTGAATAAAGGAAGGCCCAAGTATGTGGATGGAAGAGTAGACACTGAGCATCCAAGAATCCTAGCAATCTTAATCTGCCTCTGAATGGGAGTGTTAAAGAAATAAATTTTACTCTTTGAAAAATTTACCTTTTGCCCCGCATGACATCCTCATATAGCTCTAGAATATGTTTTATGACCTTAGCCTCAAAAATTGATGCAAGAGTTAACAACAAAGTATCATCCACAAACTGTTCATGTGTAACTGCATGTGTTTGTGATGATTCTTTAATTCTCGAAATAAGACCAATATTACGAGCGACTTTGATTGACCTCCCAAGGGCTTCAGCCACAATGATAAACAACATGGGAGAGATAGGATCACCTTGCCTTAGGCCCCTTTTACTTTGAAAGTATCCAGTAGGAGCACCATTAACAAGGACTGAAAACCAAGGTTTCATTAAACATCCTTCCAAAAGCTTGATCCATTCATGATGAAAACCAAATTTCTGAAGAATGGCAGAGACAAAACTCCAGTTCATGCGGTCATAAGCCTTGTTCATATCCAGCTTGAGAGCAAAAGCAGGTTTTTTAGTCTGGACTACCGAATGGAGGGCTTCATGAACTGTTATGACACCATCAAGGATGGACCTTCCAGGGACTGAACTGCCTTGACAAACATCAATAAACATAGGAAGGATCTTCCTCATTCTATTTGCAATCGCCTTGGTCAAAATTTTATAAACAACATTACAAAGGCTAATAGGTCTAAAATCCATCATAGATCTAGGAGTAGGAATCTTTGGGATTAAAGAAATAAAAGTGGAGTTAAAACTTCTCGGAATATGCTTTATGGACTGAAATTCCTTGATAGTAGCACATACATCAAAACCTACAGTATCCCAAAAAGCCTGAAAAAAATGAGGTGAAAACCCGTCTGGACCTGGAGCTTTATCAGGGTTCATTGAGAAGAGGGCCTCTTTGATTTCTTCATCCGTGAAAGGCTTAATTAACTCCCCATTCAAGTCATCAAAAATTAAATGAGGAATATGGTAAAGCATTTATTTTGAAGCTAAGGCAAAACTGAAATGTTCTTCTCCTAAAAGATTATGAAAATAGGAAACCGCTTCATTTCTGATCTCATTAGGACTAGAAAGGAATGATCCATCATCTCTAACAAGTTCTTTAATTCTATTGTGGCTTCTGTTCCTTAAGGTAGATGCATGAAAAAATCTTGTGTTAGCATCACCTTCTTTTAGCCGGGTAGCTCTAGACTTTTGCCGCCAAAAAGTCTCCTTGCAGGCTAGAACATTATGGTACTCAGCAAGGGCTTTCTTTTCATCTGCCTATAGGGAAGGGTCAGGCAATCCCTCTTCAAGTTTTTTCTCAATGGTTGATAACCTTTCAGAGATGACTTTCTTGTTTTCAAAAATATTTCCAAAAATTTATTTATTCCGGATCCTTAGATTTTCTTTCACCACTTTAAGTTTCTGTGCTAATCTAAATGAAGGCCTGCCCTGACAAGAATGCTCGCCACCACCGAGAAATTCTGTCTCCGAGATCGGGGTGGTGCATCCACATAGATTCAAACCTAAAAGGCCTTTTGAATTTTGGAGTCTCTTCAATTTCAAGTAAAATCGAGGTTGTGGTCGGACCCAATGCGAGGAAAGGACAACGATTGGCATCCCAAAAAGATTGTATTGCTTCTTGTGACAAAAAAAACCTATCAAGATTTTCCATTATAAGTTGATTTCCAGACCTCCTATTGCTCCAAGTAAATTTAGCATTTTTTAATTTGACATCCAATAAATTGTTGTTGTTGATGAAATCTTGAAAGTCCTCCATACTTCTTGCTGGAATTCCTACTCCCCCTTTTTTATCAGAGGGGTAAAGAGGGGTATTAAAGTCCCCCGCCACTATCCATGGGATATCCTAAAAAGCTTCCTTGAAATGACTGAGTAAATTCCATAGATCAGCTCTCCCAGATATAGAATTAGGGGCGTACACATTTGTTAATATCCAAGAAAGGTCACTAACCTTATCCTTAAAAATAATGCTCATTACCCTTTCCCCTAATTGAATAACCTTGCCTTCCACCTTCCCTGGATTCCAGATACAAAGAAGACCACCTGAGGTTCCATTGGCTTTGCAAAAAATTGCTTCTCCCTTTTTCCGGATATTGAGGGCAATTTTTCTAGACAAAACTTCATCGACTTTAGTTTCTTGCAAAATAAGAATAATGGGATCAAAATCTCTTCTTAAATATTTGACTAACCGCTGTTTAGGAAGGCCATTGAGCCCCCTTACATTCCAGGATATGATCTTCATTTGGAACTTTTAATTTTTTTCCTCTTCCCCTGCCTTGGACTTGAGGGGGCTTAAGGATTTTGTTTTCTTCAAAGGGAAGATTTCCAGTTGATGGAAACAGAGTAGTCTGAATTCCATTAGCTATCTCATCTTGGACGACTTCTTTCCATTGCTGGGCATTTGACTTTCTTCCCTTTTTTTTCTCACCTCCACAGTCAATCATGGGGGACTTCATTGAGCTTCTAGTCTATTTCGGGCTAAATTTGGTTTGGGTAACCTGTTGGATAACAGTACTGGAAACCCCTTCCCTGGATTGGGACAAAGACAAAGGTGAAAAATGTCGCTTGGAAGGGCTGATTAACTCTGAAAGCACTTTTTCTCTTTCTGAGGCGTAAAAAGACTCATCATTAGGGCATTCTTTATGGCCAACAGGAGGAGGATTGGAAGGTCCAGATTTGGTTGGGGAGTCAAGGTAAGCAGGGAGACCAAGATTTATATCCTCAACGTTAGACCCTTCATTCTGATTTTCCTCTGTAATTATTTGGTTTTCAGCCAAAATGTTAAATTTATTTAGATTTTCGAAAGGAGAGCATACCTTTTGTTGGTCAGTTTGTGATGTAGCAATTTGCTTGTCCTTACCATTGTCCATGTGAAGCTCAGCCTCATTCTCCATTTGCCCCAAACCAGAGGCCTTTGCCTTTTCAACATTTGGATCTTTAACCTTGTACATCCCTGTGTATTTGCCATTATTTCTGAAAGACTGCCGCTTGGAATCATTATTCCTAGGAAGGGTTTGCTGGCTTCTCAAAAAAGAGCATTGTCCTTTGAGATGGCCTTGAATATTACAGTCAGAGCAAAATGCCGGTCTATTTTCATATTCGATGACCTATAATCTTGTTTGTATCATTCTACATTTGTGAACCTGATATATCAATATTTATAATGTACTTATACGTTTATGAACTTAAATTTCAATGAGTAAGATGGATAGTCTTCTATACAAAAGCCTAGGATAATCCTTCCAATGAATTGCCACGGTCTTGCTGTAGGCAAAATTTTTAAATAACTGAATTACAAAAAACAAATAAAATCATGAACTTCAAATATCTTCTTATATATTCTCAATGCATATTAAACTCCTCAGTAAAATAATAAACCTGCATTATTTTTTTTATTGTGTCTTCACCATATCACAATTACGTTCTTTCCAAGAAAAAAAAGTTCGTTTTTATTTAAATGTATTTTCATGAGAAGAATTTTCACCGCCAATTTTCATGTATTTGGTTTTGATGTCTCGTACTGTAAATGGTGGAAAGATTCGGAGGCGATTCAGTTGGATTTTTTACGCTATCGTCATGTGGAGTACTATTTTTGGGGGTTCTGTTCAATGTTTGAAGGTGAAATTCCATGAAAGCAGAATCACTTTTGGCGAATGGCATTTACGACACATATGGAACCTTTGAAGAACGGAGGCATTAACTTTCATATTCCATAAATTTCTAAGCATCTAATTTGATTCATGATGAAAATTTTATAATTCAATTTCAGATGGGATTTGTCATTGACGGAAAACCTGCCGGATTACATGAAAATTATCTGAAAATTTGCACGTGGAGTGTACGAGAAGATTGCAAGGGAAGCCGAGAAGAAACACGGTCCTCACGTGCACAAGCATTTGCAAGACTCTGTAAGCACCTTATTGGAAGTTTTTCTTTTTTTTTTAAATAAATAATATTATTATATATATAGAACGATACTGGTTAGGGTCAAGCATCTTACACATACACCAAGTTTAGTTGTTAAGAGCATATGATTTTTTTGAATGAAATTTTTTTTCTATGGTTATTCCTCTCCTTTTTTAAAATTATGAAAGCCTAGACAAACACTAAGATGCATATTTTAGATTAGACCAAAGCTTAAACATTGAATGAGAGATAAATAAAATAGGTAGAAGACATCGATTGAGGTTTTTAGAAATACTAGAACTTGACACAGTTTATATGTAAATAGATAGGAAAGATAGTGTTAACAAAGAAGAGATTGTGATGGGTGATTTTGCATATTTGGTCCATATTGGATGAACTAAAATAAAACCAAAACTTATATTTCATACAATTGTATGTACATGAATGAGATCAAATAACTTAGAATCCATATTAATAATAGTTAATTTATCAAATAATATCTTGGATTTATCTTAGGATTATTGACAAAATTATAGATGGACCCTTATTATGTGTATGACAATAATATGAAATAGTTTTAAAAACTTAACCATCAAAAATACAATAAAGAAATAATGAGGGGATACTTATTTTTAATCTCTATATATATAATATTTTTTTTTTTAATTATTTTTATTTCGTAATTCTATATTTTAATAAAATTCATGGTTTGATATGTTTTTGTTATTTAATAAAAAACATGGTTTAATATATTTTTTTCCTAAAGTATTTACACGGAATTTTTATAGCATATTCATAAGTTCATATTTTTGTTTATATATTTTATTGTATAAATAGTATAATAAATATATTTGAATCTTACGTCATGTTTTGCTTTTTAGTAAAAAAATTACCTTTTGGCTTATTTAAAAGAAGCTCAATGGATTGATTTCAAGTACACACCAACATTTCTTGAATACATCAAGAATGGTGAGATGAGCTCAGGAATATGACTTGTAACCATAACACTTGTTTTGGAGCAACTCGATTTTCCAACATAAAGATTCCAAACTATTACAACATTAATTGCTTGATTTGTGGATGACAAATGATTTTGAGGTAATTAAAATTTAGCCCAACACTTCTTGATATTTAGATATATTGTTTGATTTATCATGTCATTGGAATTCAATACAACAATGCTAACATGTGTTTTTAAATCTAAAGGACGAGAAAATGCATGGAGAGATAGCTTCAAGTATATATTGTTATATGAAAGACAATCCTAAAATATCAAGTGAAGATATCTTCAGTTACGTTAGTAGTCTTCTTGATGGCTATGTTGAAGAATCAAATTGGAAATTTCTAAAATCATGTCATATTCCAGCTTCTTGTAGATATTTTTATTTCAATATTGGAAGAGGTTTGTTCTTCCTTTATAATGATAATGATGGTTTAACTAATTCTCATAAGGGGATAAAATATGCAATAACAAAAGTTTTAATAGATCCCATAGAACCATAAATATTGGATATATTTATTAATATATGCATAAATATTGGAGATAGATATGCAGTTTAATTTCTCTATTTTGGTTGTTCGATCCTCCCTTATTTCTAGGTGTTTTTATCTAAGGGCTTTCTCCAGTTGTAAAGGTTCAAGGATCGTTTTAAAATCCCTTCTATCTATCAATAAAAAAATAATATATGTATAAGGTTTAGAGAAGAAATAATTGTGTATGGATATGCACAAATATATGTAAAATAAAATATTATATTTTGAATATTAATTTAATCTTTCTAAATTGTTGTGTCTTTTTCATAATGCTATGCATGAACATGATTTTAAGTTCTAAAATATATTTATTTTTATAGTTTGAACATATGTAATTATTTTTTTTTTGCTGGATAATGAGGGGTTGTACTTGGGACCCCACCCTTGACAAATTACAACTCTCTTCTTTAGAGCTCGAGAGTTACAAATAGATACACTTCTAATCTCAATTGATATGCTATAGCTAGAAACATACATCATTTTACATAAAATATTTGAATTCTAGATTTTTATTTTCTAGATCTTTTCAATTTTATGTATGAATACAAATATTCTAGAATTTAGCATCTTTGTTAAAATTTTCCTATAGTAGCCTTCACAATACTAAAACATCACCTCTACTATCTATGCCTTACATCTTAATAGAGTAATATTTCTAAAATATTGCATTATCATGGTCCGCTTTACCAAATCTAGATTGCTAATTTCCTTCCTGAAACACAAGTGCAACCGCAAAAATTGTAACAAATAGTCTATATGAAAACACATTACTATTACAAAATAAAGTAGATATTACCAATGGAAAACATTAAAGTAAAACTTAATCATTTATTGATTCAGGCAATCAACATTTTCTTGTTAGCTTCAATTTAACTTACTACTTCCTCTAACCATGGAAATGAGAATTTAACTTCAAGATCTTCAATCAAAACCCCTCTATTGGCTAGCCTATCTGCACATTTGTTACCTTACCTTAATGTATGTGTAAACCTGATTTTTTCAAAATCTTTAGTAAGATCTTGAATTTTTATAATTATTTCTTGTATGTTTCATGGAGCCTTTACTTTCCTCAAAATTGTATTTATGACTATGAGAGAATCAACTTCCATCCATACTCTATTCAATTTCATTTGTTTACATATTTTTAACCCTTATAAAGCCACCCAAGATTCAACTACATTATTTTTCTTAAATCTACTATTGAAAGCGTAATGAGATAAAATTTCTCCTCTATTATTTCTAATTATTCCTCCTCCTCCTGCTGGTCCTAGATTTTCTTTAGAAGCTCCATCAAAATTAAATTTAACCCACCCCATATATGGTGGTTTCCACTTTATATTCTTTGCTTTCTTTTTTCTTCTCTTGTACTCAACATCATAATTTCATTTAATGACTTGACTCCATCTATCAAGGCTCTCTACTTCCAAATTAGGGACTAGATGAGTTGATAGGTTTGGTGTAGACTCCTCTATGGCTAAACATATCTTCTTTTAAATTACCTCTAAATTACTTTCCTTTCCTTTAAATATTCTTCTATTCCATTCTAACCATAGATTCCAAAGTATTGTATCTTTTGATATATCCCACATTGTCTGTAAAGCCTCACTTTTATAAGTGCTCTACCATTTCTTTAACCAATATTCATTTCTGCTATTCATCACCATGCATTTACCAAACATATTAAGAATCCATTGCCATAGATTCTAAACTATTGAGCAATGTCCCAAGCGATGGTCTATAATCTCCTCTTTATTTTTACAAAAAATACATTAAGAGGGGCCATGAAAACCCCTTTTTATAAGGTTATCCTAGGATAAAATTCTTCTATGACCTACTAACCAAATAAAAATTTTAACTTTAGGAATTCTTGGGTTATCCCAAATATCTCTCCATATTCTAGTGATATTATTATTTTGTTGATGTTGTACATTATATCCACTTCTTCTTGTATATTCTCTTGAGCTATTCAACTCCCAAATCAATTTATCCTTGGCTCCCCTCATACTAATCATAGTTGTTATCTTTCTACTCAAATGTCTCCTAGCATCAATGTCTTGTATACTCAAAAAATATTATTTCCATTTGTATATTCCTTCCTAATATTTGTACAAAATGTTTGAAACTCTATCACCATATTTTTCTTGAAGTGATCTCATCCAAGATTTCAAAATTGTATCTAAATTGAGTGTATTTTATCTTGTACCCAACATCATAATTCTATTTAATGACTTGACTCCATCTATCAAGGCTCTCTGCTTCCAAATTAGGGACTAGATGAGTTGATAGGTTTGGTTTAGACTCCTCTATGGCTAAACATATCTTCCTTTTCAATACCTCTAAGCTGATTTCCTTTATTTTAAATATTCTTCTATTCCATTCTAACCATAGAGTCCAAAGTATTGTATCTTTTGATATATCCCATATTGTCTATAAAGCCTCACTTTTATAAGTGCTTTGCCATTACTTTAACCAATATTCAATTTTGCTATTCATCACCATGAATTTACCAAACATATTAAGAATCCATTGCCATAGATTCTAAATTATTGAGCAATTTCCCAAGAGATGGTCTATACTCTCCTCTTCCTTTTTACAAAAAATACATTGAGAGGGGCCATGAAAACCCTTTTTCATAAGGTTATCCTAGGATAAAATTCTTCTATGGCCTACTAACCAAACAAACATTTTAACTTTAGTAATGCTTGGGCTATCCCAAATATCTCTCCATATTCTAGTGATATTATTATTATTTTGATGTTGTACATTATATCCACTTCTTCTTGTATATTCTCTTGAGCTATTCAACTCCTAAATAAATTTATCCTTAGCTCCCCTTAGACTAATCATAGTTGTTATCTTTCTACTCACATATATCCTAGCATCAATATCTTGTATATGTTAGGATCCTCAAACCTAACATTATTAGTTAGTATTAGTTAGTATTATTAATCATTTAATTATTATATTATTAACTTATAAAGTGAACCATCATAACCCTTCATAATGTGAACCATCACGTCTCTTCATACGTGAACCATCATGTCTCTTCACCAACGTAGCTTTAGGGTAGATATATATATATATTAGGTTGGCCATCCATATCAAATCATCCAAGAAGAAGAATAATAAGCATAGATTCTAAGGAGGGAGCCCCCTATAGTGGCAAAGTGATTACAAGGGAGCCCCCTTTGAGTGGCCTGCGATTACATTTACATTAATTTGTTAATAATTTTATAGTAAGACCTTGGGGTCTTACCATTTGGTATCAGAGCCATGTGGGACCCAGTCATGTGGGAATTTCTCAAAGATCTTCATCAAATCACTTCTATGCGTGAGTATCAAAATCGGTTTGAGGATATCACCAAACACAACACAATATTGGATGAATCAATTCTCATCAATGGCTTCATTAGGGGATTAAAAGAGAAAATTAGAATGGAGGTGACAAGGTTCAATCCCTATACCATGATGCAGACCTATGGATTGGCAAAATTAGCTGAAGATAAAATAAATGCACAACAACGATTAGGGAAACCACTTATGGAAAAATTGTCGACCACTTACATCGCTCCCAAACCTATGCATAATGGAAGGGCACAAAGCACTTACACAACCCCGAAATCTAACCAAACTTTATAAATTAAACATCTTAGCTTTGAGGAGATGAAGGAATGATGAGCAAAAGGACTCTGTGATAATTGTGATGAACAATTTGGACCCCACCATAAATGTGCTACACTAACATTGTATTTATTGAAGGAAGTTGATCCCTGTCTCTCCATAGAGCAAGCAGATGAGGTAGTTGTGTCCGAAGCGACCAGTGCACCTACTCATCGTAATGAAGACAATGAGGTCGATGTGCAAGAAGTAATTGATGTACCAAGAAAGGATGAGGTAGACATACCCAAAGTGATCAATGCTAGCCAAACATGCACTCTACAAGACCTACACATACCTTCCTCACCAATAGTGAGTTCTTGCCATATGACCAAACCTATTCGGAACCAACGCAGAGTGACTACACACTCCTTCTCTATTGGCTCTACCAAGGAACAAAAAAAGGATATGAAATCATTACCATCACTTTTGATGCATCATTCTGAAGTATTTTAGGAACCCCAAGGGTTGCCCTCCCATCGTCATCATGATTTTTCTAAGGAATATTCTACTATTTTTCTTGGCAATCCTTCGCTAATGCTTCATCCTTCTCGATATCCCTGCCTATGAAAGGATTCCATTAAAAGAGTCCAAGAACTTACACAAATCCTTCTTGGAAAACAAAGGACAAAGCTTCTCACTTTGAGCTTTGAGGACAAATCTCTTTTTAAGGAGGGTGGCATGTTAGGATCCTCAATCCTAACATTATTAGTTAGTATTAGTTAGTATTATTAATCATTTAATTATTATATTATTAACTTATAAAGTGAACCATCACAACCCTTCATAACGTGAACCATCACATCTCTTCATACGTGAACCATCATGTCTCTTCACCAACGTAGCTTTAGGGTAGATATATATATATTAGGTTGGCCATCCATATCAAATCAGCCAAGAAGAAGAATAATAAGCATATATTCTAAAGAGGGAGCCCCCTATAGTGGCAAAGCGATTACAAGGGAGCCCCCTTTGAGTGGCCTGCGATTACATTTACATTAATTTGTTAATAATTTTATAGTAAGACCTTGGGGTCTTACCAGTATACTCATAAAAAATCTTCTTTCCATTTGTATCTTCCTTCCTGATATTTATACAAAATGTTTGAAACCCTATCACCATATTTGTCTTGAAGTGATCTCGTCCAAGATTTCAAAATTGGATCTAAATTAAGTGTATTTTATCACACCAAGTATCCATCCAAATAGAAATTTCTCCAATTCCCACCATGCATATTAAACCTTTAATCATAATATTAATGGATTTTTTTAAACCATTCCAAAGAGCAGATACATTTGGTAGAGAGAAAGCAGTAAATATTAAACTTGGGTCATTGATATCAACATACTTAGAAGAATTCTTGCCCATTGACTTTGACTCTCTTTGTAAAATCTCCATATAACGTTTCCCCTAAGAGCTAATTTTGCATCCGTAAGAAATCTTAAACCAAGACCTCCCCTAGTTTTATCATCACACACCTTACTCCATTTCACCAAAGGAAATTTTATTTTATCATGTAAACCTGACCACAAAAAGGATTGCATAATATAGATTAAACTTTTTTCAACTAATTTTGACATATAATATGTTGGGATGTCCTGAAAGACTAACTTAATTAACTACACTCTTCCTACTAACGATAACCATCTACCTTTCCAATATGGAAGTTTATTCTAAACTTTACTAATAACTAGATTCCATAATTCTCTCCTCATTCTCCCCTCAAATAAAGGCATCCCTAGATAAGTTGCAGGTAAATTTGCCTCCTCCATTTGAAGCAGCCTGGAAATTTTTGCTTTATATTAGTAGGAGTGTTAAGGAATTAAATTTTAGATTTTGTCCTATTAACTTTTTGCCCTGATGGTCTTTCATATTCCTTTAATAATTTATTCAAAGCTTCAGCATCATTAATCCTTGCCCTTCCAAAAAGGGTTGTATCATCTACAAACTGTTGATGGGTGGTATTTTTGATGTTATTACTAACCTTAAGTCCACTTATAAGCCCATATTTGTAATCCTTATTTAAGTTCTTACTCAAAACCTTTGCCTTAATAATGAAAAAATATGGAGATAGCGGATATCCTTGTCTAAGGCCTCTCTTAGCTTTAAAATATTCTATTACTAACCCTTTGACCAGCACTGAATAAGAAACTATAGAGACAAAAGCTTTAATCCATCTAACCCATTTCTTCCCAAATCCAAAATTTTTTGAAACTACAAAAAGAAAATCCCATTTAACCCTATCATAGGTTTTATGCATATCAAGTTTTAATATCATTGCTTTCTCTTTTCTTGAAGCTAATGAATGTATAACTTCATGAGATACTATGATCCTATCTAAAATTTATCTCCATTTCACAAATCCTCCTTGCTCTTCTGAAATGATTTTGTCCAACAATATTCTTAATCAATTCGCCATCACTTTCGAGATAATCTTATATGCCATATTACATAGGCTTATGGGTCTAAAAGAATCAAACAATTCAGCATCCTTTTTTTTTGGAATTAGGGTAAGATATGTTGCATTTTTTTTATAAGGTATGTATTATTTTACCCTAGACTGTTCCACAACCACCAATAAAGAATCCTTCACTACATCCCAATTATGTTGGTAAAAAGTTGCAAAGAGCCCTTCTAGACCTAGGAATTTATTCTTATTAAAAGAGAAAAGAGCTAAATGAATTTCTTCTAGAGTAATAGGCTCCATCAATTTCTTATTGTCTTCATTCATTATAACTGAAGGAACATCTTGAAGAAGTTTATCATTAAGAACTTCAGTCTCCTTTGATCCTAGAATATTCTAATAAAAAGACAGCCTCTTTTCTAATTTCACTCTAGTATTCAATCCAAACCCCTTCTTTTGATTTAATTCTACTAATTCTGGATGTTAATATTTGTACTATAGCCATACTATGAAAAATTTTGTATTTTTATCTCCTTCTTTTAACCAAGTCTATCTTGATTTTAATCTCTAAAATTTCTCTTGCATACTCAAAATATTATGATATTCACTAAGCGACTCCCTTTCCTTTGAGCTTGGATTATTATGTTCATCTTTTTAGAATTTTGAAATTTATCTTTTAGTTCTTCTTTCTTCTCAAAATGTTTTCAAAAGTGTTATTTTTATATTCTTTTAATCTAGATATCATAGATTTAATTTGATTTTTAAGAGCATAAAACCCACTATAACCTGAAGAATCCACATTTGAGCTATCATATTAGAAAATTGAGGATGGCCTTCCCACATCTACTCATATTTAAAATATGATATTTTTTGAATTCACTAACCACCATTTTAACTCTTATTGGCTAGTGATTTGAACTGATCCTTGTTAAGGTATTAAATTTAGCACAAGTTCCTTCATCTAGCTAATGATCTGAGATAATGCATATGTCTAAATTTTTGGCTATTAGGTTCTAGCCTCTCCTGTTTTGGGTCCAAGTATAGTTGTCTTCTTCAAACTCAACATCCCATAGATTATTATTTTAAATAAAAACTGAAAAATCTTTCATACTTTGGGTTAATTTCCTAATTTTCCAAAAAATTTCATCCAAATTGGTTATGGAATTAAAATCTCATATGATCATGAATCAAGTTTCATGGTCTTAACTTCTTATAAATTATTCAATCCCACTCCAAACTTCTAATATACCTAACTGATTTGTAGGTCCATTGATATTGATAAGAATAAAATAAATATATGCAAAGTAGCAAGTGACTAAAGATGCCAACTAGTGCCTAGTTTTATAAATTTTACACAGGAGGTTCTAGAAGGATTCCAACAAGTTAGAATTCCTCCTATTGCCCCTTTAGAATCCATAGCATCTCATTTACATCTTTCCCTTACTGCTTTTATAGTTTTTGAAACTTCTTATTTTATCATTTTAGTTTCTTGGATACAAAGAATATCAAGCTTATTACTTAAATATAGGTCCCTAATACACCTCTAATTTGAGAGGGCATTAACACCCCTTATATTCCATGAGATGATAATCATGTCTCATTAGGAGCTTTTGGCCTTGCCTACATATTAGTAATATCATTTTGTTTTTTAGTAAAGAGAAGTTCAACCAACTTAGTTTGTGTTCCTTTCTCTATGTTTGCTCTTGCTTCCCTAGATCTTGCTTGATAATTTGAGGGTTTTCCTCTTTTTACCTTGCCTATATCATAAGTAGGTTTTATTATTCTATTCGTCAATATTATTTCACTTTTTTGTTTTTCATCATATTTATCCTTAGCTTGCTCTATTATAGAAGCTTTTGACTTATCCTACTCATTTTCTAGTATTTCCTTATTAATGGTAGAGGTATTAACTTCTTAAACTACATTTTCTTTACCAATTTTTTTCTTGAATGGTGCATGGTACTTCAAGAGAATCTTCAAAATTTGATGAGACACATTCCTTAAGTTCATCGAGAATGGTCTTCCTTAAATTAGGATCATAATGAATAGATGATTCCTTGTTAATATGTTAAAATTATTGTATTGTGTCCTCTAAGCTTTGATCTAATTTTTATTCATAGGCTAAAGCCTTAAAAGAGTTGTTCTTTTCCAATATCCTTCCTTACTAGTCTCCATTGTTTATTTTCTTTTATTTTTCTAGATCTATTTTTTGGAAGTTAAATACCATCTTCATCCATAACTATTTGTAAGTTTCTCTTGCGGTTTTCTACATATGATTATGTTGGGCTCTTATTAGGGCATGATATCTCAATATGCTCCACCTTATGCAAAAGAGACTAAGCCCCACCAAAAAGAGGAAGTTAAAATTACTTACATCCAATAATAATCAAGAAATAACCAATCAGAGGAGTTAGTCCTTCCAAAGCCAAACCAGTACATATGTAATACCATACATAATTTAAAACTTAAAACAAATTGAAACCAAATTAGGATGTCAAAGATAACCAGCCGAACACAAATAGGTAGCAGGACCTGAACCACCAACCAAGCCATGCACTAGTCTCATTCTCCCCCACAAGGTTGTTACTTTCCTAGGCCTATTAGTCCATCAGGGCAAGAATTTCTTAAATATATTTACTTATATCAATCATGACCAATATCCAAGCATAAATAGCCAAGAATTCATCTTTTGTTGTATCTAAAATCTCAAGGAATTCTCCTAAAGTGTTTCCTATTGCCTTGAAGGTATATATTTCCTAAAATTCAATGGGAACCCAAACATCTTAACCTAGACTAGTACTAGAGATAGATTTGCATTTTCAGGTGAAAATCCTTCATACCAGCGGGTAAGGAAGAGTCCTTCTCTTCCTATAAACCAAGGACCCCCTTTTAGGATTTTTTTTCTTTCTTCCCAAGAACAAAAAATAGCTAGAAATAAACCTTTGAGAAAGAAAGGATATAATCACTCATGGAGACTTCCAACTCCTATCAATCCATTTTATCAAGGCTAAAGCCCCTAGCCAATACCCATTAAATTTACCAAAAATTGCCCTATCTTGGAGCAATAAGGATCTCTCTGAGGTTTGCTCACTAACCTCTACCACTAGATATGATTCTAATAATTTAACTATAAATCAGTCCATGGAACAGAAAATAAAACTCAAAATCTATTGAAATTTAACTAAATGTCCTATAACAAATATAATATTTAATAAAAACTTTATAATAATTTGCATGCAAATTTTCTTAGATAAATAAAGGGGAAAAACTTAACTAAAAAATTATTTGTCCATATAGAATTTCTTGCATCACTGAAGTACTAGCCCTTGATTGCTCTTCCCATCATCCGAATCCTAATTGATAAATACTTGCAATTTTTCTTTTCATGACTTGAAAAATTTTTACTTCCCTTGTTCTAGATGGTTGACTTCACAGGGTCGTATGACCACTCATTTTAAAGCTATTCAAATTCTGCACAAGTTGGTCCAAGAATCGACTGAATCGTATAATCCTTCACGAATATATGGCTCCTAAAAGATGAGATTTTTTTCACAAAAACTAATGCTTCACAATTATAATGAACAGTGAGTTACCCCTCCACTGGTTGTCAAGCAATTCACTCTAGGAAGCAAGTTGAACATATGTAATTATAAATAAAACATTCAAATTATTATTAATTTCAAAATTACATTATATCAAAATCCATAATGAGTTAAAATTTTAAAAATACTACATTGAGGTTGGAAGCTCATTAGGCTCAAAATATATTTAAATACATATATTTTTTATTAATTTTTAATACCCATGTGTCTTTATGCAACAACTTTATTAGGTAGATATAAAAAAATAAAACTTGTTTTCTCTATACATCATCTTTGAAACTATAGAATATGAAAATAGCTTGGAATTATAACTTTGTAATAATAATAATTTTGAAAAAAAAATATGGAATAAGGATTTTTATAGAATAAACAAATATTACAAACTCATCCATAAATTATACTAGTTTATGCAAGTGTGAGGAGTGAAATATCCTCACCTTTAAGTGTCTTGCTCTAGATCTTAGGAGAAATTCATAGAATTGAGCATTTTAATAAAATGAAAATAACTAGAAAGGAAGATATTTTCTTTAGGGAATCTCTAATTTGGAATAAGGATACCCTCTTTATAGGAAATAATTTTTTTTCTATTCATGAACAAAAGAATGAATAGGTATGTGAGAATCTTGATCTAGGAAGTAGATGAGTTACTAGAAGGATTATAAGGATGAGATAGTTAAGCATAAACCATGGAGTTAATATATAAATTCAATGCATAACAGCCATTTTTTCACAGTTAAAAAAATGGATCAAAAGGAAGTATAAATTGAGTTCACATTATTCAATGACTTTCCTTATGAAATGATTTTTTCATCATATTTTTTAGTTTAAAAGTTATAGAGAGGTGATGGACTTTCATGCTAATGTATGAAAGTGTAGATTTTGAGAAATATTAGTAAAACTAAGAAACATCATGTAGGAAGCACTCACTTCTAGGAAATAAAGCAAGCTATGTGTATGTGGACATGTGTTGCCATGGATATTTCAAAATCATATGATTTAATGCCCTCATTTTTCATAGAACTTTTTGTACTTTATTAAATAAGTTGATGTTAATATTAGTATATGATTTAATAATGAATTTAAATGTGGTTTAAAATTACCCTATCTAATAATCATCAATGTTATTTACTTTTTTGATGATAATTTATGATGGGTTAACTCAATATGGAGTGGAATTGAATGTTATGAGCTAGTTTGCTTTTATTTTGATAAATTTTAATACATTTATTTCCAATTTGAAAAAATAATTTGAACAAAATATTATAATATTTTAAATAAAATATTATCTCTCTCGATGTTTGAATTTTTTAATGCAATAGAAATAAGTGTTAACTAGGTCATAAAATAGCTTGGAATTAGAACTTTACAATAACAATAATTTTCAAAAGCAATATGGAATAAGGAGTTAACCTTCCTAAGAATTATTTTGTAGTTTCATTTATTTATGATATTTTTTCTTGGTAAAATTTGAAAAAGTATAGTCTTCTATAGTTTGAAGTAAAGGGTATACATATTTAGGGTACAATTTTTTATGCATCCACAATTTATAAGCTTTCTATGCTAATTGATCTTTTAATTGGTTTTTGATAAAGTATTAAAAGTGATGGATCTATAATTAATACCAATAAATTAAAGTTTGTTCCTACACTATATTTGTTTCTTCTAATATCTAACTTTTATTTTATTATTTTTTAAAATTTGTTTATCTACTTTATTATATCTTATGTGTAAGCTTAAAAGCATAGAGAAAAATAGACTTAATGTGTACCACTAAATGTAATCCATTATCATTTCCCTATGACTCAAAATTATTTAAAAATCTACTACTTATTGAGAAGTAATTAATGAGGTTAACATAAGTGAAATGATAACAAGCTAATGATATGTCACATATGAGGATGTTGTATATCATTTGAAGGTAAAGAGTTATAAGATAGACATTGAAATTTGGTGAATACCTCACAAAATATTCAAGAGATCATCCTTAAAATATATAATGACTTGAGAAAAACCCTAATTTTATGCATACATTATTTTGCATTAATGATCCTAACATTAGTAGAAATGAGAGAAATGGTCCTTACAAAGATTTTGGTTGTATTTAGTTGCAAGGGAATATTTCTATAGATCATTATAGTAGTTATGCTCAAAATTAATTACAATAGTTAAATTAGGGTATTCGAATATGTAAAGTTTTATATAAATGTAATATGGGTTTTAAGGATTTGACAAGTTTGGATACTTACAATGATGATCCAAGCCTCCTTAATATAGCAATGAATCATGATCTAAGGTTTTATAAAATGTCTTGTAAATTCACATGATGTATGTAGACGAGGACAAAAATTATTTTGCAATACCAACATTGAGTGAACTACACGTTAGTACAAAAATTTGTATAAGATAGATGTAGCTAAAGTTAACAAAAGAAGATTTTATATTAGATCAAAGTTTGATCCACATTATTTACTAAAATATGACAATTTTTTTAAGTTTGATAGAAAAATAATATTCCTTTAGATGACCTATTTATTCAAAGCTATAAATAATTTGATTTAGTTACTACATTTGACATATATATTTATGTTTATTATGAAAATATGCTTAATATAGATGTGGATGACTCTTTTAATGTTCAACATCTTATGGAATATTTAGAACATTTAGTCGTGTGAGATCTATCTCAACACTATATTAGTTTATTTTTTTAACTCATCATGGAGTTAGTGGTAAGGTTGTATTTATATAGGTATCAACCACATGAGTATTTTACACAAAGAAATATATTTTGATACCAATGTATATTTTCAGTGGAATGATATTTATGCTCCATTCTTAATTGATTATATTTAACTTTTATATGGTATATATTTTCTATTTTGTGATATATATTTTTATTTCATTATAGATATTGTTGATATTTTATTTATGATGAGATCAATTTAAAAATAGGACCTTAGATCTTGATATGATGAATCATTCCTTTATCACTCTATTAATAAAGGTTATGCAAATAATAACTTCTTCTTTCTTGTTATGGAAGTCATCGATGATGTAGTTATTGTGAGGTTGTATACATCTACAAAATATAAAATATATAATAAATTACCTTTATATATTAGACTGACTTCTAAACTATATTGATTTCACTATCATAATGTTAAATTTATATATTATCATATATTCATTTTAAGTTCAAAACCATTATCCACACTAAAACATATAGGGAACTTCTATAGTTTGAGTAAAATTCCATGGTGAATATAGACATCTAATTTTATGAGAAAGTCTTATATTCAATCTTACCAATCCCTTAATCAACTAGGCTTTTAATCAGCCAAATCGAATCAATCTTCCTTGTGCCCAGATTTGGAGTATTTATTGCTCTAATTTCAATCCATGATAAATTAGCATAGATGGAACTATTATGACATGGTGATGCTTTTGCAAAACCTTTAAATTTTAACATTTACCACCCATTTTTACCTCCAACAATCATGATGTGAAAGAACCATCATGAAAGTATCATCGATGGTATTGCCACCCAACATTTTTTACTATCATACACAAAAATAAATAAATTTGAATTTCTATCCCTCTCAATATTCCCACCTTGAATGAACCAGATTCCCAAAATCTTATCAACAACTCCTATAAGAAATATCAAATCCAAGAATTGTCATTCTCATATTCTTTCATTAATGGCTTCTTGATCCCTTTTAAAATTATTACCATATCCAATCTTATCATTTTCAATGTAATTGTTTTCCTTAGAAACCATGGATTCCTATAAAAATAGCACTTGGGATGACCATTTTTCATAGTTCTAAATGAAATGCTTCTATATTTTGGGAAAATTGTTTTTGGATATTTGATCAAATCATTTTTCTATAACTACTTGGAAAAATGTTGTAATTTGAAGTAATCTACATCTAAGAAGTGAACCACTCTACATGGAGTGAATCAATCTTTAGATGAAGGCTTTGAAAAAAAAAAAAAAACTTGGAAAATTGCTTTTCATCAATGAAAATGTAATTTTGGAATAAAAATCAAAGAATGAAATCAAGAAAACCTAATAAAATTTGTAAAATCTTATTGTCACCTCATGAAATTTGTAAATTTTGAAAAGGAGTCATCATTCACACAGCACCTATGAAATTACATGTAATTTTTTTTGGTATTAATTTAAAGAGATGGTTTTGAAAGGGTCCCCAAAACATTATACATACAGCTAAACTCTCAACCATAATAACAATATCCAAAATATTATACCTATTAGGAATAAGCGAGAGAGTTTAATTCCCAATAACCATAATGATTCCAGAGAGAACATAGAAAAGCACAACACTTTGAAGGTAAAACAAACTCTAACAAATTATGGTCAAAGGGCAAAGCGAGATCGAACACCTCTTCCAATGAGATCCAAAGGGATGTCTGACTCCTCTTTACAAAAACAAAACATCATGAGCCTCTTTCCTAGCAAGTAAGACTACGTCATTTGGGACATCATTTTTCCACACCAAAAAAGTAGCACAGTGGACACCACGGTTGGCCAGCATATTTGCCAGTGTACCTCACGGAACACATGGTGAATTTTCACCTGATCAAAAGCGTACAACAATCTCCTAGCTTCATAAATAAGAGAAATTGCATGTAAATTTTGAAATATATGCAAAACTAGGTTAAAAATTAGACTAGACATGATTTCAACATGGAAATTAAGTACATCCTCCCATCAGACATGTTAAAAACTATTGAATTACAAAAAATTTAACTTCTATTGATTCGATAATTACTTTTAAATAATTTGAATAAGGGAGGTCATGCCCCCTTTTACCTTCATATTTAAGTTGAATCCCCACTATCCTTGCTAAACTAATCTAATATAAATATAAAATATAAATGTTTGGAAGGTAACGCAAGATATTAAACTAAAATTGCATTTACTAAAATGCAACCATAATCATATCAAGGAGAGTGTGTGATCAATCAACACATGATAAATTAAATAACAACAATGTATTCCTATGCATGTGAAATAAAAATATTAAGGAATGATAAGAGAATAAAAGGGTAGTGTCATAATTATCACAATTCCAGAATCCAAAAGAGCATTACCACAATTGAAAAGAAAAATTCTTGAACATTGTCTTACTATTTCTAAAATTAGAACCATTATAATATGGAACTCACAAAGTGTGACTCTAGTTCTTCCATGACTCCTATTTATAGAAGTAATTACCCCCTAAGTTACCTTGGATGATAAATTCTTACTCCTAGTAAAATTAATTATTTGGTGGTATTTTTAGAAAAATGATACACCTCAAAATATCACATATCTATAATTACACCTTTAAATAGCCTATGAGCCTTCTAAAATGAGTTATGATACCACTATTAAACAAAAGGTCATTTTTTCAAAAGATCTTCCATGGTAATTACGTACATTTATCTTTCTTAACTTATTGAAAGAGGAGTGAGATTGTTAATTTCATTGTAGAATGTGAAATACTATCCTTGATGGCTGGATTCTTGAGGTATAACCATATTAAGATAGCCCTTTAGGATTAGTCTAAAACATCTTTCACCACTGATGTAGATGAAAGTAAGTCTAGTGAAAGATGACCTTATCAAGTAGCCAACTATCACTCTATCACTACCATAGTCATACAATAATCATACATACAATTGGTTCTTCTTTAAGTCAACACAATATTTCTTCCTTTGGTATAAAACAACATGACAACTTAATACAATATTCTTCTTTAAGATAATACTTTAGAATAACAACCTCTACTACAAACTATAGAAAATAATATCACAAGATAAAATACAAGATGGAAATGCCTTCAACATGACAAGATAACAATTTGGAATGTTAGAAATATGACAATAGGAAAGATAGTACCCTTCATGATGACACTCTCAAACTCTCAGGACGATAAGGTTGAATGATGGAACTCTTATCTATATGACATGGCACTAGATGATACTTAGCATGATGACATTCTACTTGGTGATACTTGTCATGATGGCACTCTTCAATATGGCATAGCACTAAATGATACTTCTAAAACAACATGTTTTCTTGATGATGCTCCATGAAGGCATCGCATATGTCAGTGCTTCCTTTCTAGTTTTCTTCTAGTCAAATACTCTTAATATGAGAACACTTCTAATGGCATAACTCTATCATCATGATTACCTCCTAAAAAAATTACTAATTTAAACCAATATTTATCTCTTCCGCACTTCGATACTTATTAGAAATAAAAAACACAAATCCCTTTACTTTGCATGTGTTGACACAATTGTTAAATGCTAAGATGATAGAACTACCTCTTATAAGGCAACATGGCCCTGATAGGAAAAAGCTTCCTTAGTAAAATGCTGACAAACAATGCACTTTTCATTGCACTAATGATCACAACAAAAATAAATGTATCACTCTTAAGAATGTGGTACAAGATTGTATCGATGAAGTTCATCTAGTGGTCGGTGGTCCCAAAAAAATGACATCCTCTAACGAGGATTCGGGCATTTTTTAGGATCCCTTACCCAAACATGGACAAAATTCTGCTAACCATGTCCAATATAGGAATATCCCTCATTTATATTAGAACATGATAGGAATGATCCATGTTAGCACCATGACCAGACAACAATCCAAAGAAAATTGTCAAACCTTAAAACCACCTCTTGAGCCTCCCTTGGTCTTGTAGCATATACATGTTGCTACTCCTAAAGAACCTCCTTTAGTTCTAAAACCCCAATTTAATAGTATAAGATATTTTAACCTTCATCTAAATTAGAGGACACACTAGCTAAAATCTCTATACTCTAGTTGTTACATAACCTCACCAAGCCATGGAGAGAATTTGTTCAACCTTCTAGGAAAATAAATAATACCTTAAAATATTATTCCTAATAATTTGGCTAATGTGGTATGGTAACTTAGCATGAATCACATAACTATATCCTTATTTAAGGATGACATTCAACCTACCTCTATGCTTGGATATATCCCTTTGTATATCACTTACAATACTAATGAGTAGTCCATTAAAAGGTTTCTTATCAATGTTTACAACCTTAAATTTATTCAAAGAATAGGACTTAACAAAGAAGACCTAGAAAATTCAAATATTATCATAAAGGCCTATGATAATGAAGAAATAGAAGATTTTAGGACTATAGTCCTTACCATAAAAGTAGGCCCTCATATTTTAAACACATTGTTTTATGTCTTGGCCTATGAGCTAAACTATAATTTCCCTTTAGTGTAACCTTAGATCCACACGATGTAGGTTATCCTATCAACTTACCATCAACGTGTCAAATTTGAATATCAAGGTAATTTGTATAGCATAGTGGTTGATAAAGATCCCTTTCCCTACTACCAAAATATCTAGTGAAAAAATACAAAGTTTTGATTATGCCATTCATTGAATACTTCTTGTCCTTTTATAGACGATAACTTAATATTTGTCTTGCCTAAGGAAATAAGTATCCATCAAGGAGAAGATACCAATAGTCAAGCCATGATTAAAAGTAAATAACAGGTTGAGGATATCAACAATATAAATATCAATAATTAATAACATAAGTTATTAGCCTTAAAATTGGTTAGATTACCCCTGTCACCTCATGCAATAGGATTTCCTTCCAAATGAGGGACAATTGTGCAAATAGGAACATGCGCCTTTGTTTCCACAGGAAAAACCAATGATGAGAGAATGCGTAGAACTAATCCATGACCAATAGAGTATAAATATACTCTATGTTTTATCTCTAATATTTACCCTATCCCAAAGCAATTCCTTTGTAACTATGAATGCAAGGAAAAGAGCTTAGGACTTGAGTAATAAGGCATTAAAGAGCCCTTAGAATCTAAAATTTGGACCTAACATTGTGGATCTGTATATTTTCCCAACCATAATGAAAGGATATCTTGCTCTTATTCAAAAATTAGTGACAATGAAGAGGTGTATATTTTCTCATATGAACCTCAAAATAAGGAACTTTAATAGAAGGTCTAGATTGGGGTGAAGAGGAGGATAGGAACCTCCCCCTTCTACTTTTTTAATATATTTTTGTGTATGCATAAAATAACACCATAAGTATTGATTCTATTAAGGATATTAGGCAAAACTTTAATGATAGCCTTAACAATGAGCATATATTAGTTTCATCATAATAATATAATAATATGACATCCCAATCAATAGTAAACCTCATATCAAAATTACATATAAATATTCGTGAGGTGAAAATATTACCCCATAGCTCTCTTAGGTATGATAGAAATGATATATCTAATCAATATGTCCCTATTGAAGGGCCTCTTTCTTTAGTTACATATCTCTCAAAATTATACAACATTGAACAATGGTCTTTAGATGCCAATGGGCTCCAAATTCTAGGGGTTTTATCTGCCCATCCACAATACAAAGACAAATCTCTTATATTAATAGAAGATATTGTATTTATTAACATAGGATTAGATGACAACCCAAGAATAATAAATTTAGGAAAAAATCTAACTTTAAAAGAATGAGAAGAGTGTATGAATCTCTTAACTAAATTTTATGATATATTCACATGGTCCTATTCGCACATGCTTATATTAGATCCTAGTTGTTCACCACTTAGTAATCAAGACTAATACTAACCCATTGAAGCAAAAGTTAAGAAATATGCACTCTTAGGTTGCTTTATTGGTCAAAGAAGAAATATAAAATCTTTTTGAGGTTAAATTCATCAAAGCTATTAACTATTCCAATTATATTTTAAACATAGTTTTGATAGCCAAGAAAGAGGGTACTTGCAAGTATGTACAAACTTTTGAGACATCAACAAATCCTATCCTAAGGATAATTTTCCTTTGCATAATATATACATGATAGTTGAATTTACTATTGGTTGTGAAATATTATCCTTGATGGATGGATGTTTTGGGTAAAATTAGATTCACATAGTACTAGAATATCAAGCTAAAACAGTGGGATATCTTTTTCTACGAGGCTATACCCTCTGGTTTGAATAATATTGGTGCAACTTACCAATGATTCATGACATATATCTTTCATGATATGATGTATGATATCATGGAATAATATTATGTTGATGATCTTCTTGGATGCTCTATGAAAAGATAAGACCATGTTAAAGACTTAAGGTGAATTTTTTAACAGCTTAAAGAATATAAGGTTTGTCTTAAGCCCTCAAAATATATATTTGGAGTAACATCCAATAAATTATTAGGATTTATGGTTTCTATAAATGGCATTGAGGTATATCTTGATAAAATATTAGTAATAATAAATATGCTACCATTTCAAAACCTAACTGAGCTTTGAAGCCTACAAGGTGGACTACAAGCCATCTGGAGATTCATATCCCAATTAGCAGATAATTATCAATCCTTTTGAAGACTATTACAAAAAGTGATTGAGTTTAATTGGGATGAGAAATGACAAACAACATTTGATACTTTGAAAACATACGTTTTATCTCCATTATATCCTCTCAAATTACTATTGGTGTACATCACAATGGCAGTGCATATCGTAGGTGTTATGTTGGAACACTATGATGACCAATATAGAGAAAGTGTTTTCTATTATATTAGTAGAACTGTTATTAGTTATGAAACTAGATATAACCCTTTGGAAAAATATGCCTAGCAGTGGTCTTCGCTTCTCAAAAGTTGAGATATTAGATGTTGAGCCATAAAACATATGTTATAACTAAGGTTGATATGTTGTGATACCTTATGTCTAAACTCTACCTTTTAGGTAGGATAGCTAAATGGGTTATGTCCCATAATGAGTTTGATCTTGAATTCATTCGTCAAATTTTGATTAAGAGATAAGTGATAGTTGATCAGCTAGCAATATCTCCTTTGCTAGCTAGTTATCCCCTAGAGATTGAGTATCCCGATGAGATAGTGTGCACTCTAGAAGCATCACAACATGATTCCTAGAATCTCTTCTTTGATGAAGTGATATGCATTAAAGGAACAAGAGTAGGAATTATTCTAGTATCACCACAACAAATTTTTATCCCCTTATCTTTCAAGCTTCAATTCTAGTGTACTAATAACATGATTAAATATGAAGTGCTTATCCTAGGGCTTTAAGATGCTTTAGCTTTAAAAGTAACTATCCTCTCCATATTTGAAGATTTGCAGTTAATAATTAATCAAATGAATGAAATCTATGAAACCAAAGATGATAAACTCAAACCATATAAATATTTGTTTTTGATTAGTAAGAGGGATTTTGAAATTTTTCTATAATATTTTACAAAAAAATCTAGTTAGGAAAAATGCTCCCAACCATCTGAATCAAAAAGGAAACATCTTCTTCAAAATAAATAAGGAAAAAGACAAAATCAGATAGAGAAGCCCTCATAGGGGTAAAAGAGGAAGCCTCAAAGTGCAATAAGAGAAGCCCTCACAAGGACTTTGAGCCAAAAACCATTAGAAACCGCAAAAAGACACACAGTTACTTATTGAGGAGATCTATATCAAGACGCCCTTCATCACCCACCAAATTCTTGAACTCAATCAGAATTTTAAACTGGTACTTGTACTCCTCCAGAAGAGCATCTGCTTGAGCCAGGTTTCCTGTAAGCTCATGTGCAAACAGAAGGTTTAAAAAGAAAGGTGCCCTGGGAATTCAGAGTCATCATGTTAGAACCTTGAGATTCTAATATAAGTTTAATGAATAAAATGATCAAGAAACTACAGAAATGTAAATAATTTGACCAAATAATCATAGGCCACTATCAGGGGACTTCCTCCTTAAACTTATATAATAAATTATTCTTGTTCTTTGATGATTTGAGTTCTTGATCATACATAATTTTGTATCTATCCTAAAGCTATGTTGGTGAAGACGTGATGGTTCATGCTATGAATTAATATAATAATTAATTAGATAATTAATAATACTAAATTAATAATATTAGGATGGGGAATCCTAACATACCACCCTTACCTAAAAAAGCTTTGTCCTCAAAGCTGACACTAAGAAAATTGTTACAGATTAAAGTAATGGGACTTTGGTTTATAAAATGAAGAGAAATGATTTATTTTTAAATTGAAGTAGTAAGATTTAATTTAGTAAATAAATGAAAGGATTTTTTTATAGATTAAAGTAATGGGACTTTGGTTTATAAAATGAAAAGAAATGATTTATTTTTAAATTGAAGTAGTAAGCTTTAATTCAATAAATAAATGAAAGGATTGTTTTATAGATTGAAGTAATGGGACTTTGGTTTATAAAATGAAAAGAAATGATTTATTTTTAAATTGAAGTAGTAAGCTTTAATTTAGTAAATAAATGAAAGGATTATTTTATAGATTAAAGTAATGGGACTTTGGTTTATAAAATGAAAAGAAATTATTTATTTTTAAATTGAAGTAGTCAGTTTAATTTAGTAAATAAATGAAAGGATTATTTTATAGATTAAGGGTATGGGACTTTGATCTATTAAACAAAGATAAATATGATTAAAGTAAAAACCATGATCTAAGATATGCATGTTGAATGACTCTCTAATGGTATTTGAGAGGGGAAAACAAAAGTAGTGATTCTTTTGTGATATTAACTATGCATTAGATGGTTAGAGACTTGATTAAATTTGTATAGTTGCAATTTGGCAAAGTAAATGTTATATGCATGTTGAATGACTCTTTAATGGTATTTGAGAGGAAAAAAAAGTAATGATTCTTTTGTGATATTAACTATAGATTAGATGGATAGAGACTTGATTAAATTTATATAGTTACAATTTGGGAAAGTAAATGCTAGATGCATTAGAGTTATGCCTATCTTGAACCATGAGTGCCCTGATCCCCTACTATCCTCAAATTATCGATGGAAAGAAAATAAGGATCGAAGAGGCATATGGGACTAGTGCACCATTTTTTTTTCTACTTACCATTTATTTACTTATGCTCAAATAGACTAGATTTGTAGGGAGATATCCCTAATTTATCATGATGTATTACTTATTCTTTAAAAGTATGGAGGTTTTACCATACTATGATGTATGTAATTATTTTGGAATGATGAAGATTATACATTTTAATAATTTTTTGAGTTATTTATATTTTGTATTAAATTCTCTTTCAATAAATGTTATTCTCTTTTAGTGTTGCTTCTTTCCTGGTATCTCTTGTATGCTCTTAATGTTATATATTTTGTTAGATTTAGTATCTAGAATTGTTATGGTTTTCCTTGTTAATCAATATAACCTAAGAAAATAAGTTCTAGGGTGAACTTAGAGGATAACCTAAGGGATTGATACCCCTTAGGGTGAACATAGGAAGACCTAAGGTATTAAGACCCCTTAGGGAGAATGGAAACTAAGTTGTGGGAAGCCTACATTTGAGTTAATATAGATTGTCATGGAGACAAGATGGATAGCTTAACTTGTAATACTCGTAGCATACCTACACATACTATCTTGTGTATGGTATGGGGATGTGTGTTTACCTTCGACTAGCTGAAGATGATAAGTCTAGCTCATCAAGAATGATGATATAGATAGACATATTTGCGATAACACATGGTACGCCTACACTGATGGTACTTATGTAAGGGTATCTCATGAGATGTAGCTCTTCAATAAAACTTAGGGAAATTAAACTAGTAGGTAAATCTTATATTGGTAGGGGTTTATGAATCCCTCTACTTAGTAAAAAAAAAATTATTTTATTTTCTGCATGTTTTATGTTTTCTTGTTTTTTTATCATTACAAAACTTGATGAAAATAAGAAATTCAGCATCAAGTATGACTTCTTATGCTTCAAGGATAGGATAGTAATCCCTAGAAATAGGAATATAAGAAACATGATCATGAATGAAGCACAAAGATATTGTATTTAACTCACCCAAGAGGGGTAAAAATAAGAAATAATATGAAGAAAACCTTCTATTGGCCAAGAATGAAAATGAATATTATTGAATTTGTTTCACAATATTTTGAATACTAAAAAATTAAGGTTGAACATAGACATCCTATAATATTATTGTATCCTCATGATGTACTTGTATATAAATGGTTGGTGATTTCAATGGATTTCATTGTAGTTTTGCCCAAGACCAGGTTTCAGCATGACATAAATCACATCCAAAATAAGATTATCATGTGGTATCAAATTTCATCTAAACATATCATAATTTCCTTTTTAACATCTCGTTCTCAATGGTTAAGTCTTTCTTCCACCCATAAGAAAAACGTGTCCCTGTAAAAGTGCAAATCCATTAGCAACATCATATTTTTTCAATATATATTTTTACAAAAAACTAAACATGAAATAATTAATCATCCTAACCATAATATAACATAGTCTATCATGAGTACATCTTTTGAAAATTTCAGCAAGGGAAGGTCATGATACTCATAAGGGAATAAAAGATGCAATAGTAAAAATTTTAGTAGATCCTATAAAACTATAAGGTTTAGAGAAGAAATAATTGTGTATGGATATGCACAAATATATGTAAAATAAAATATTATATTTTGAATATTAATTTAATCTTTGTAAATTGTTGTCTTTTTCAAAATGTTATGCATGAATGTATTTTTTAAGTTTATTCTAAAATATTTTTATTTTTATATTTTGAACATATAATTTCAAAATATGTTCAAAATATGTGTTTTTTTAACTACATATGTAATACAATGTAGTTACATATGTATTTATAGTTAATACATATGTAACTATAAATAAAACATTGAAATTATTAATAATTTCAAAATTACATTGTATTAAATTCATAATGAGATAAAAATTTAAAAATACTACATTGAAGTTGGAAGCTTATGCTCAAAATATATTTTAATGCATATTAATTTTATTAATGCTTACTACCAGGTATATCTTTATGCAAGAAATTGACAATGAAATGATCAATAAAAGATGCTTTATTCCATTATATTTCGATGCCAAACTCAAATTACAAGTACATCCCTCTTAGGGATAATCATCTTGATACAATTGTTACAATAGGATGTATTTTATTTCCCTCTCAAGGGTAGGTGTGATTTCAAAGTGCCCTTCAGGGTGACACGAACTGCTCTAGGGTGGAGTAGACCCTCTTCTTCGCGTTGAGGAAGGAAATGGATGGTTGTAGCTCCTTTAAAACCTGTCTCCTACGATCAAGAAACAACACAAGAATGTCAAAAGCATAGGAAGCCTCTCATGATGAGGCCCTTTAAAGACAAATGGCATGAGAATAGCATAATGACATAAAATCAAGAAAGTGCATAAACTATGCTAAACATATGCAAATCCTATCAATATTGATGGAAATATATGAACAAGAAATACAACTATCAATCTATGACATACATTATACAAAATGAAGCATTAAAGCATAAAAAGAATCTAATTAAGTCCTACTTGCCAAGATGGAAATAAACTAATAAAATATTTAACCTGGTCAGTCAAAGTCTTTAATATACCAAATAAAGTAGTAAAATGATTAATCTATCCTATCTAAATCTACTGGAAAAGAAATAGTAAGGAAAAGTCACCTCTGTTGCAAACCGTAGCTCTGATGGGCGGTCTGCACTATAAACCATGGTTGAAAGCCATGGTGAGCAACCAAGTGATTTGCCCTCCAAATTCAAGGGTTGTGGGCTTGACCTCCTTGTCCAATTGATGTTCAAGGGTCACCTTCGGTGTCCTCTGATAGGTTTGGTAGTTGAATCATTGAATAGGGCCTCCGTTTGCCCGAATTAGCATTTCTTGGCTCTCCTAGGTCCTTAGGGCATCCATGGCCTAATTCATCATGATGCTTGACAAATTGACAATGGTGATGACAACAAAGCTCTCTCTATGCACTCAAGTGAGTCCACAATTCGATAGGGCTTCACTGCTCTAAACTCCAATGCTTCATTGATCAATATTTCGATAGTGCTTCACTATCAAAATGCTCTATATGCTCTATGTCTTTTGCCCTATTTTTGAAGGGGTACTTATAGGATGTCCCAAGGGCTAGGGGTGGCTTCATGGAGAAGCCAAGATCAAGAAGGGGTGGTTAGGATAGTTGGATTGGAAGCTTCCATCCTCTAACCACCTTCTTCTAGAACAAATGGTCATTCAAACTGATTTGGCTCGGATGAAGGCCAACTGAACTTCAGTTAAGACCACAGGTTACAACTATGGTCCAGACTATAAACCATAGGTCTCAGCCATGGTTCAGCCTGTAGACCATAGGTCTGGGCTATGGTTCAGACTGATTAGGCCAAGGAGCCCAAATTGAGTGGTTAGAACCACTGCTCTATCTTGGAGTCTATCCAAGATCTTCCATATGGTCTTGTAGCATGTCCATATGAGTAGTCACCATCGACATGACACATTTTAGGTGTCTACAGATGCCCCTTTTGAGATGCATTGTGAGATCGAACAATGCTGAGAAAAAATAGACCTCCTAAAATGATGTCAAAGGTTCTATGATGATCATTAGTCGGATCAACATTAGATGCCCCAGGTCCTGCAAAAGGATGTGCATCCTAGAATCATTGCTTCCAACTCTTTGGAGGCTTAAACTTGAAAGAGTTTGCACTCGTCATCAGACATTCGAGTAGCTTTGGTGCTACAATAGGAGTTAGGCCTATATAATTGAAAGGATGAGAGTTACAAACTAATTATCATATTTTCTATTTTCCCCAAGCAAAGGGGTAAGCTTATGATAGTTGTTGACAATGATTCGCAAGGATGAACACAATTTTGACAAGATCAAGGGATCTACGATTTCAGGGATCTTCTATTGATTTTGATTATGATTTGATATTATGACTACCCCCTCAAGCGATGAGTCGATGAGGGTAATGACAATGTATGAAGCGACGAGGTCGCTTGACCATAATGAATGATCTGAACAAATTTAGATTTGAGCATTTTAATGCCTTGGCTAGGCCTAGTTCAGCTTCTGATTGCAACTGTTAATAGTATTTGCACATTTCTATCCCATGGAGCAGTCAGGCTGCAATAGCCATCTTAGGGAATCAAAATGATACAAATCCAATTAGATTTGTGTTGAATCAAGTTATCGATGATTTGCTGAAAATATGTCATAGGAGAAATGACATGAAACACCTCATTCCCGTGGAGCAGTCCAGCCTCGAAGGCCTTCTTAGGGATTGAAAAGAAGCATATCAGATCAACGATGACAATTTTTGCCCCAAATGTCCTTATGGTAATTTACTCATCTTGTCAGATTGCATGGATCGCAAGTCACTGCAACCGCCAAGTGTATAGGGTAAATTACTGAATACGAGGCGCATTTGGTTTTTAATTATTTGATTTTTTTGTTAATTTTGATTTATTGATCGATCCTGGTGCTTTGAACATCACCAAATTTGCAATATTGATTGCTCTTTTTGAAATTTGATCCATTAGGAGTCATTAATTTATCATTTTAGACCTTCCCATGATGGGGTTTGAGTGCATTTAATGCTAGTTGCGAACCATGAGTATGGTCTACGATTGAAGTTTTCAAATTTTGGGAACCATAGGTTGGACCTATGGGTAAAAACCCTAATTTTGGGACCGTAGGTGTCAGCTGTGGTCCACCAAAATTAGGAGGACCTATAAGTAGCCTTTCCCATTTGAATTTTTTATTATTTTCTTGAAAGCAACTACATTTGTGAGAGCTCTGAGAGGTAGAAGACATCCCTGATCCAGAACGCTGCCTAAAACTCGACCATACCTCACACCTATACCCCGATGGTGGATCCTGGACAACCATCGACTAGCGGAGGCCATGAAGTGGGCAAGGTAACTCAAAATCGAGTCCTCGCAATCAATACCAATTTAAAATGAACCACATTAAGTAATGCGGTAAATCAATTTCATTAAATAGTTGGTAATGAACCCCACACTAGATTAGGTTAGATTAGTTTTTTAATTTTTTTGGTCAGCGAGGCTAGGAAGTGACCCAAAATGGGTATCCTTCCTAGACCGCAACTGGTAGCTGCGGTTCCCAATTGTCATATTGGGGACCATAGCTATCAGCTGCGGTTGGAATTCAAATTCCAATGGTCAAAATTTGACCGCATGCGGACCGCAGGGTTGACCCGCGGTTCACAGACTTTAGAAAAAATTATCAAATTTTTAATTTTTCTAAGGTTTAATAGGCAATTAATATCATTTAATATCATTCTGACTTGCCTAATTGATTTTTTTATTTTTTTGAATGCTTTGTGACATGTTTTTGTCTTTTTATCAGTTTTTAAATGTTTTTGACATTTTTAAGGTCATTTTTTATCTATTTTTGCTTGTTTTTAGTTAGATTTTCTCTTATACAATGCTTTTATTTCAGAGGTTGACCTCTAGAGCTCATGAGCTAGACCTTCTAAAGACTCTCCATAGACAGCTCACTCCTGGAGAGTAGACATGGTTTGGAGCTATCGACTTTGGCTACGTTCTAGATCTACCCACTATTAGGGTAGATCAGGCCTATTTGATTACATTGGCCCGATGTTGGAATGCATGGACCAACACCTTTCACCTGCCCATGGGTGAGATGACCATCACTCTTGAGGACATCTATCGGATCTTTAGGATCCCTATTGATGGTGAGGCCATCACCTCTTCCTCCTCTCGAAGCAAGGGGCCATATTTGATGTTATCTTCTGGATGGAGCCAGGAGGCTCAGTGCATGATTGATCATGGAGGAGTCCACATCGGATATTGGTAGGGTCAATGCATCTTCTCTATGAGAGAGGTGATCTTCATGCACCTGGTGGTGCATATTGTTCTTCCAGACTCCTCGGGTGTGAGGATTCCTTAGAACCTCTTGGCCAGTGTTAGGAGAGTTATTCAGAGCTCCACTACTCAACCACTACTCCTAGCTTAGGGGAGCACTTTACTATGCTAGCTCTATTGGGAGCTGTACCAGATCACTAGTCAGAGCCATCATGGTATTAGTTGTAGCCTTGCTACTAGATCTAGGGTTAGTAGCATATTAGGATAGAGCATCTCATAGAGCTACCCCTTCACATTTCTACCATTAATGATCAGCATCAGTGCTACACTACATGCTGGCCTTGAGGAGGAGGGATTCTAGAGTAGGACCCATGCTGGCGATGTCGATCATTACATTGCATGATTTGTAGTGCTTGGGCTAGATGACATTGAGTGGCATTCCTACATGGATTGCCTAGACTGGCCAGAGGTAGGCGAGTGACTACGATAGGCTCATCAGAGATAGGTGGCTACTCGATCGTAAGGTCAAGGTTAGGGAGTACCAGTTCTACTCTCATGTCCTATGGTAGTTCGACCTGGTGTAGGACATCCCAGAGATTCCTTTTGTCTATAGGCATCTAGTCTTGGAGATGCACCTATCATGGATTTAGCCTACGACACTTGGAGATGAGGCTGACGATTTCTAGGAGTTTGGGGATGATAGGGCTAGGACCACCCTAACATATGACACATGGTGGTCCCTACTATAGTGGTAGGGATCAGGGCCTCTAGGTAGGGTAGATGACTAGGTAGAGGTAGAGGTCGATCTAGATGGGCGTAGGGTGCACTAGTGGACTAAGGGTGGATGGGGCGTAGAGGCCACTATAGAGGAGGCTCTATAGGTAGAGGCTGAGGAGGAGGCTAAGGGATCCGATAAGGAGTGAGGTACCTCTTGATAGTGAGGTAGGATAGCTCCTAGCTTAGATCATTGACTTGTAGAGTCAGGTTGGGAGGCTACAGACTCAGTAGTTGTAGTGGGATACTTCTATCACCCTTCTAGAGGTGAAGCTAGCTCATAGGGATAGGTAGCTAGCTGAGGCTCAAGAGCAGATCATGGGTCTTATAGCATGGGCTATAGTGGTAGAGACTCAGGTTCATGATCTCACTAGTGCATGTGATGTGGCACTAGCATAATGGGGTGAGGCTATTATAGAGCGAGATTTGCTTAGGGTATATAGGGGGATCCTTCATCCTCCTAGGCTATTATGGGACCTCCAGCTACACCATTATCATTATTACTAGGTGATCATGACCCGATGTCAGAGATTCGATGCTTATAGGACCAGTTGGTGGATGCCAATGCTAGGCACACATCTAGGGTAGCTCGCGTAGACCAGTTGGAGGGTCACATCAGGTTGATAGGTGGGGAGGTCCTAGAGGATTCACATGTTGTGGGGTCTCAGTGGACTAGGTCTAGGACTATGGGGTAGTCCATAATGAGCTCTAGTTAGTGGACTCATAGGACTGAGAGGACACATAGGTCCTCTAGCACACATGGAGGTAGCTCCCATACTAGGACTAGAGAGATCGGTCTTTATGACCTCTAGTCATAGGTCTCATCGCATAGAGATACCAGTATCCCATGTGCTAGGCCTCTTTGGATTAGGTGGCACATAGGGCCCTCAGTAGGGCACATAGTAGGCACTAGAGCCGACTATAGAGCAAGCTCTAGAGCATAGGGCTGAGGGAGGTGGTGAGAGCTCTAGCTCAGGAGGAGCAAGCCAGAGCTAGGGCTCTATCAGATCTAGGCTACATTTTTGTATATGTATCATTTTTGGTGTAAGGTCTAGGACCTACACGATTGTAGCCTATGGGCATTTTGTACTCTTGATGTACTCTTTTGGACAAAAAAAAAAAATATATATATATATATATATATATATGATTTGATCATTTATGGCTCATTATGTGTACTTGTATATGTTTTTAATTTTTTGTTTATGTGATGCTATATGATGTGATGTATGGATGACATGCACTAGATAGCTATTTAATTTATGATGATGATGATATGCAGTGATCTAGATGCTTAGATGTGCGATGTATGATGGATGCATATGGATGCGATGTTTACTTAAATGCATATTTGATTTTGCTTTATTGCATGCATTTAATTTATGATGATGTCACGATATGCTAATGCAATGTATGTAATGCATTATTTACATGATGGTAATCTAATGTAAATGAACCTGTATGCTTTAATCACTTAAAACATAAGGAATGAATGCAATATATGTTTATCAATCTAATGGATGACACCACATAATGTATAAAAATCATGAATGTAATTGAAAATCCTCATAATAAGAATTTAATCAATTAATCACCCATATATGAAATGCAATGGTATGCGATTGTATGATGCGAATGATATAATGTGTCATTCTATTTTCTTTTGCAAGTTTGAAAAATATGCACAATATAGTCAGTGGTCATCTAAATATTATTTCTAATATCCATCCGGTATCTATCCTATATCTTGATTGTGCTTTATATAATGATGTATCATGGACTCGATACTTTGTAGTTTGATGATTTTATATGGTTTGTGATATTTGGTATTTTGTTGCTATTAGAGAGATTTTTGAGGTTTTCCATGAGACTCAAACACCCTAGTAGACTTATCAAAAGTTGCATACTAACCACACTAGACTTTTGAAGTGCAAGGCTTTTGCTAGGATAGGCCCTAACTATTCATTATCCCTGTGTGTGCACATGAGTATATTAAGATAAGACACGAGCGTTCCCCGATGTCAAGCGGGATTCTTTCAGCCCATTGCTAAGATAGGGGTTCCACAAATGTCTTATCCAATCCCAAGTTTAGATTTTAGTTGGACTAAGCCACTAGGCAATGCAGGACACCTGAAGCTAGCTCTTCCACATTCAAACATTGGTCTACCCACAAGCAAAATGCAAGTGTATCAGACATATCATCATGCGTAAGGTACAATAGTGCCGATAATTCTAGGGATTCAGGCTCATTCCTTTCTATCCTTCAATTTTTGGGATACTTGCTCATATGTGGTGAAGCAAGGGAGTCGATTCCATATTTGACTCTGAATTTCTTTGGATCTTCATTTGATCTCTCTTTGAACTAGATTTCTGATCTTCATTTGATCTCCACTCGAACTTTGATTTATGATCTTCATTTGATCTTCACTTTGAACTTGATTTGAGCCTATTTTCTGATCTTCATTTGATCTTCACTTTTCGGCATTTACATGTGATAATTTTCTTCAGAAACTTCCCTTTGGGGATTTACTTTGGGAAATTTTTTTGGTATATCGATTGAGGATATCGATCTTATGATATCAATATGGGAAGTCGATCTATGATATCGATCTAGGGTATCAATCTTGAGGATTGATGTGGGATATCACTCTGGATATTGCTCATTTTATCGTAAGCAAGGGATTCTGAATAGGGAACTAACCTATCCTTTTTCCAACTACCAACATTTCCCATACCGTCCGCATAGAGGGATAAGCAAGAATAACTCTTTTCACCTCAGGATACCCGGTCCTGCTTCATGACTTTCATCTTCCCCTAGTCCTTGTTAGGATTGTTTAATTTGTTGATTAGTGATAGGATTATGATATGCTAAGGGCTATACTAACTAGACCTCAACTACAAAAGCAAAGCAAGCTTTCTATCAACTCTTGATAAGACCTCTAGGTATGGTTGAATGATCGAAAAACCCTAGTATATTCTCCATAGCAACAAAATAGGTTGTGTTGAAAAACACAATTACTCACATGAATGATGGATTTATGATAAATGCAGAGATGCATGATTTAGACACAAACGTGGTGTCATTTGTAAGATTGAAAAACATAATCCCTCCTACTATGGAATGCAATGGATGATGAATGCCTATATGCAATGCAATAATGTAACGGATGCATGTGTGAATGTAAAATAAAATACAAAATTCAAATGCAAATGTTTTTGGATTTTATTGATTTTATAATTTTTATGAGTTTTGAGCCTCATATCTGACCAAACGGTGAGTACATGCCTCTGAAGCCTTTAGGAGTGACCAAATGATGAGGAAATGTCATTGGAGCCTTTAGATTGACCAAGCGATTTTTTAGCAAAATCCTTGGAGCTTTTTAGGATGATCGAGCGTTTTAGCAAACCCTCGGAAAGCCCTTTTGGGTTTGACCAAAGGGATTATGAGCACCTTTGGGACTTTTTGGGATGACCAAGTGATATTTTAAGAATCCTTGGAGATTTTGGGTTGACCAAGTAATTTTTTATAAACTCTTGGTACCTTTTGATTGACCAAACTACTCATAGATGAGCTTGGAGCCTTTTAGGATGACCGAGCGGTTTTGAACAAACCCTCGGGGCCTTTGACTGACATGACCAAGTGGTTTTAGGAACCCTTGGAGCCTTTTTGGGTTTTGACCAAGGAACCTTTGGTTTTTGACCAAACTACTTATGAGAGTGTTTGGAGCCTTTTAGGATGATCGAGCGGTTATAAGCAAACCCTCGAAGCCTTTTACTATGCTCTCAAGCATAAAATACCTTAATATGGATGATGTTGAGAGGTTCAGGCTCTTCAACACCTCCTAGCGATGTTAGGTGATAGGTACCTAGACCAATATTTTTAGATATGATATAGGGTCCTAGCCAATTAGCCATGAATTTGTCTCGCATATCTGGTAATAAATTAGAGTTCTGTTGGTTCTCTTTCAAGACAAGATCCCCAACTTCAAAGTCTCTCTGGTGGACTTTGATATTGTAAGCTCATTTTAGTCACTCTTGATAAACACGAAGATGCTCCAGGGCATTCATGCGATGTTCATCAAGCAACGTCAGTTGATCCAGTCGAGCTTGTCATGCGGTGTCATCATCGATGAACTCTTTCAATGTGATGCATAGCATTGGAATTTCCAATTCCAAGGGCATAATGGCCTCAACGCCATATACTAGTGAGAATGGCGTTGCCCTAGTGGGCATCCGAATACTAGTCCTGTAAGCCCATAATGCAAGGGGTAGCTGGATATGCCAGTCTTTATGGTTTTCTTGGACCATATTTTTCAATATGGCCACCACTATCTTATTTGAAGCTTCAGCCTACCCATTTTCTTGTGGATAGTATGGAGTCACAAAACTATGTTTGATTCTATATTTAGATGTCAAAGCTCTCACAGTTTTGTTCTTGAAGGACGTTCCATTATCCGATATTATTTTGGATGGAATCCCAAAATGACTTATGATATGCTCCAGTATAAACTCTGCTATACGAGCTCTAGTTGTCATTGTTAAGGGTATTGCTTCCACCCACTTTGTGAAATACTCAGTAGCCATGATTATAAATGTATGTCGACCCGATGATGGAGGAGAGATCTTGCCTATAAGATCTAGTCCCCATTGAGAAAATGGCCAAGCCGCTTGGATGGGCTGTAAGGCTTGCGATGGCAAGTGCATAAGATTAGCATGATGCTGACATTTGATGCATTTCTTGACATACACATTGCACTCCTTCTCCATAGTGGGCCAATAGTAGCCCATTCAAAGGATGCACTTGATGATGGCCATGCCACTAAAATGGCCACCGCACGTACCATCATGAGCTTGTGAAATCACCCATGATGCCTCTTGGGGCTCTAAGCAATGAAGGAGAACTCCATCATAGCCTCATCGGTACAAGATGTCTCCTATTAAGACATATTTAGCCACTTTCTATTTAAATGTGCATTTCATGACATGCGGTAATCCCTCTAGGATTACACCAAGCTTCAGGAAGTCATGGATTTGTGACATCCAATTTTGATAAGCCTCAACTTTGATTGCTAAGATGACTTGCTCCCCTATGTATTTACTTTTGCAAATGCAGACTGGGAAACAACCTTATGGTGAATGGTGGTACCACTCCCCGTCGGACTCTAAGAGGTTAATGACCCCTAGGGTGCCTTCTTCAGAAAGTCTTCAGCTCTATAGAACCATTCAACTTTTGGTTCTACGTTGATCATGTTGATTGACATTCTATTATCAAAGGCTTCACGTTCTGCAACTGGGTGCGAAAGCATTTTAACATGAATGGTAGTGAAATCAGTAGATGGATTCTGAGGGATTAAGGATCCCAAAGAGGCCATGGTGTCTACGAACCTATTTGATGATCGAGGGATTGCCTCGATGTCATACCATTCCAATTTAGCTAGATATATAGCAACAAGATCCTTGTAAGCTTTCAATATGGGACATCGACACTAGAAGAGCCCCTTAACTTGATTTACTATGAGCAAGGAGTCACCAAAGATGTTTAATATTTTAATATTCATGGTGATGACTATGTGGAGGCCCAATAGTAGGGCTTCATACTCAACATTGTTGTTGGTGCATGGAAAGTCTAGTTTAAATGACAAGGGCATAGGAGCTCCTTGCGGCATGAAAAACACTATTCTTGCACCACCCCCTTGCTCGCACTTCGAACCATCGAAGAATAGAGTCATATCAACATTGTTCTCTAGTTCTTCGGGTTTGGGAGCTTCAGATATGATGAAGACTGCATCATCTGGAAGCTCTATGGTCAAGGCCTACTATTTGATAGTGGTGCCTCAGCTAATTGATCAGCTATGACTTGTCCCTTAATGGACTTCTAGCTTATGAATTCTAGATCAAATTCTATCAGTAGCATGATCCACTTCGTAGTACACGTATTATGATACGTCTTACTCATCATGTACTACAAAGGATTTTGTTTGGATATAACATATGTCGTATGACTTAACATATAGTGTCACAATTTCTTTGTAGCGAACACTACTGCTAAACATAGTTTTTCCACATATGCATACCCGAGCTCATAGCTCACCAAGGTTCGACTAATATAATATATGGCCTGTTCTTTGCCTTGCACATTCTTTTGGGCTAACATGGTTCCTAGTGCAAATTCAGTTATCGATATATAGTAGAAAAGGCACCTCTGGCCTTGGTGGAGCTAGCACTGGCGGCGTCACTAGGTATTGCTTTATTTTAGTGAAGGCTGCTTGACAGTCCTCATCCCAGTTGAATGGGACCCCCTTATGTAGTAGTCGATTCATGGGTCGACATTTATCCGATAACTGAGTGATGAATCACTTTATCGATGCTACCTTGCCCTGAAGGCTTCTTAACTCTTTAATATTGGTGGGAGGATGCATTTCCAAGATAGCCTTGACCTTCATTGGGTCAACTTCGATGCCTCATTTAGAGATGATGAATCCTAGTAGTTTTCTAGAAGTTACACCAAATACGCACTTCTTAGGATTCAACTTGACATTGTGCTCTATCAAGTGATCGAAGACCTTCCTTAAGACCTCTGCATGCTCTTCTCGTAGCAATGACTTGGCCAACAAGTCATCGATATAATCTTCTAGAATTTTATGCATATAGTCATGAAAAATGTATGTCATGGCCCGTTGATATGTGGCACCAATATTTTTGAGGCCAAATGGCATAAATTTATAGCAAAACATTCCCCATGGCATTATAAACATGGTTTTATGTTGGTCTTCGGGTTTAATCTAAATTTTATTGTAACCAAAAAAATCATCCATTAAGGAGAGCATTTCGTGACCTACAGTTGCATCTACGAGAGCATCAATATTGGGCAACAAAAATGAATCTTTGGGTGTTGCCTTATTTAGGTCTCTAAAATCTATGCAAATATGGATTCTTCCATCAGGTTTTCCCATGGGTACCATATTGGACACCCATTCTGGATAGTCGATGGAGATTACAAATTCTACATCCAACAACTTTTGTAGCTCATATTTCACCATTAAGGCTACTGTTGGATGCATCTTTCTAAGCTTTTGCTTGATCGACTTCTTCGTCAGATCTAGCGAAAGGTTATGAGTAACCAATTTTGGGTCTAGACCTAGCATATCCTTATACGTCCAAGCAAATATATTTGGTCTCTCTTTCAGTAGAGGGATGAGGGTGGCCCACTCATCTGGAGTGAGACTCTCTCCAAATTTAACCTTCTTTGAATTGGTGGGATCATTACTGATATCCACCTCAAAGGTTTCCTCTATTGACATATGTGATCCCTCCTCAAGCTGATGAGGCGTAGGGATCAAATGGATGTCATCATCCGGGTTGATAGGTTCCATGTTGGAAGTATTTTTGGCATGATAGACATCATATGCATAGCCTGGCACAAAATGAAATGGTTGTAACATTTCTTCGTTAGGGAAGAAATCTTCAGGCTCAATGGGTGAATCACGGATCCCAATCGATAGCATCTTTGTTAAGATACAACGGTTTGGATGGATCTGCTAGATTGTGGAGTGGAGTGGTCAAATCAATGGAGACCATATTTATGGAATGGAATTGATCTCTAGGACCACATGGACCAACTTCTACATAATCGATGTAGTCCTCATACCCATGATCTGGCTCTAATGGCACAGGCACAAAGGGGTCTTCTCTATGAGGACTATGAACAATTGGATCCTCCCTATGCACTGGCTACAAAATAGGATCATTTGGCTCATGGAGCTCCATGTAGGTCAGAAAGGGATTAACCAATCGATAAATTTGATCTAGGTTTAATCATCTTGCTCTCAGATGAGGACCAACATGTAACTAATGATAGACCTCATCTATGTCGATGGGTTGATGATGGTAATACAAATAAGGAGGACCAAGGTAGGCCCTCTCTAACTCATCTTCTTCATCACTATTAGACAACTAGAACCCATAATTCACTCCTACTCCTATGGGACGCTCTGGAAAGTGCGGCCCCATGAATCTGACTTCTTGATTGCTGTCATCACTATCTAGAAAAATTGGATAATTATACCGTAAGTGTGACATTACCAAGAAATCTAGCTCTACTTCTTCCCCCAAATGATCAATGTTGGGAAGGATCTCCTTGGTAACATGTACCGACTCTATAGGTAGTAGGTGATGCACATACAAAGGCCTTAAATAGCCCCCCTCAGCTTCTTCCTCATATTGATCATCGTTTGAGGATTCATTGTCGGCATCATAACTTGGTCCACTTATCTCGGAGGTGGACTCCTCTCCATCATCATTGTAGAGATATCCTGACTCGAGATCACCTAAAACTATGGGGTTATGCCCCTACACACCTGTGTCATCGGTTGCATTATGGATTTGATGACCTAGGTTGCCTCTGGGGTTCTGATCTGTATCAGTCTGCTCTAGGAGCCCTTCATGATGTTCTTCAAGTGGCTCAAAAGTGATGACAGATACCATCGAGTTAGTCCTCCAAAAGTTAGAAATATTAGGATGATATGGGTTGAAGTCCACATCATCCCCTAGACTCAGGTACAAGTGATCTAAGGATGTTGCAAGCAAATCATCTTGTCCTTGTATCTGTAACCCCAATCCAAACCTATCAGTTGCTAGTTGATAACATGGCTCAAATGGAGTTCTATGCCCTTGTTCAAATAGACCAAGTTCGTACCCATGCTAGTGATATAACTCAAAAATATGCATGGAGTACTCTAGGTTGGATAAATAATGAATATTTATAGTGAAAGGTTCATCACTATCTTCATCCATGGGCTCTCATGTTGGAAGTTGATCTAGCCCAACGTATATGAAATTAGTCTGATTAGGTGGCTCTCCCAATGGAACCATCGATCCAACTGGATAATGATGAGTGGATGGTCGGCCCATCTCTTGCGTAGTCTCTAGAATTGGTTCAAAGGTTACATTCTACACAATGTACTCACCTAATCTGGTGTTGGTGAGATGTACCATCACTCGAGGTGTGGATGACCCTATTGATGATGCAGGTGAGGTAGGCTGAGGTACCTCCTCGGCTATGTCTTGGGCTTCCTCCACTTCCATGGGGATGGGAGCCTCCTTAGTGACTGGTTAGGCATTTGCTTCTTCTCTTTTTCCCATATTCACCTTTAACTTCTTGTCATCCTAAAGCATCACTGATGCAGTCGGTTTTAGTGAAGTAGTAGTAGTGCGCTCAGATCTGTGTGACATAGATATCGATGGTTGAGCATGTACTATTGGTTTACCTCTTAGATTTTTAATCGGTGATGCAGGTCGGATGTCCAGGTGCGTTGATGGGAGTATGAAACCCCTAAGAAAATCCGCTAGGTTCACGAACTTAAAAGGTTCTTCATCTGATGACACTACGTGAACCCATCCCTCATGCAGATATTTTACACATTGGTGTAATATAGAGGGAACACAATGCATTTCATGAATCCAAGGCCTCCCAAGTAGGATGTTGTATTGCATGGCCCCCTCGATCACATGACACATCATAGAGATGGTCTTTAGGCCTACTTGCATAGGTAGGACAATTGTGCCAACCATCGAGCATAGGGCATCATTAAATGCTCTCAACGTGAAGGTGGTGGGCACAATGTGTGATTTTGGTAGCTTTAGATGATTCAATGCCTTGGTCATTATTATGTTGATCGATGAACCAGTGTCGATCAAGACCCTCTTGAATGGTACATGATTGATGCACATGATGATATGCAATGATGGGTCAACCATATCTATAGGAACCATCTTAATTTCATGATCATAAAATTGGATCATGGGCTCTTGGCACTATTGTACATGTCCCATAAAATTGGTAAATGCTTGCGCATCCTGAGACTATACTTCGATGGACCTTAGAATGTCCATAAGAGTCTCCCTATGCCTAGGGGACTATTGTATCAGTTCATATATAGATAGCTTCGTAGGAGCTATCTGTAGGTTTTGGACTAACCTGCTCCGTATGGTCACCACCGGTCTCATTGGTGGGCCTAGAATATTTTGTGTCGGTCATTGATTCGGCGTGGCTTGTATTCTTATGGGAGCACATGGTTGATTCGGCTGCTCATATCTCCCATGTCTTGTAACAACATTCACCATGCCTATGAACCCTTGGGTAGGTGGTTCGACGCGCACTTGGTTGACCTGGCCAACGTTGTTGCATGGTGCCTCATGGTTTGGTAGCGTATTTTTGTAAATCCCCATGTTCTGGTTGTCAGGCGCCTATGGATTACTTGGTATTACAAGCTCACCCTTTTCAATCATGTTTTGTACAATATGCTTGAAGGACCAACATACCTCGATGTCGTGGCCCTTCGCTCGATGGTAGATGCAAAACAAGTCATCCTGATATCCCTTCGACTTGGGCTGATTCGGATCGACTAGCTTAACCTCGGGTAGTCTGATCACCTTAGCCTCACATAATTGGTGGAATATTGAAGTCAATGATTCTGTTAGAGGCGTGAATTGGTGAGGTGGGTGTTGTTCTTTTTTGCCCTTATAGTTATTATTGCACTTTTTGTACTGTGCAGGAGGAGGTTGGGCTTGATAATTCTACTTTTGCTGCCCTTTATCCTCTCTCTGGAGGTTTAGCACTACTTGGTTGACATGGGCCTGCTTGCCCTTTTGCTTTGTGGAGCTCTTCTTAGGCCCCTCTTTCCTGTTCTTAAGCTTCAAATTGCCTTCCTGCAACTTGATGTCTTCAATTACCTTGGCTTGCACCAAAGCCTCCTCGAATGTTGGATACTACTGTAGTTGCAATAGTAGCGAGATGTGCTTGGCACAACTCTTGGTGAACATTCGGGTTAATTCCATAGTAGGAATAGGGAATGGCAGCTTTGCCATCAATATTCTCCACCTCTTTTTGTATTGTTCAATTGGCTCATCATCACGTTGAGCTAGCACAGCCAAATCGAAAAGGTTAGCCTATTTCTTGATGCCAAAAGAAAAGCGTTCAAGAAAAGCGTCAGCCAGTTGCTCAAAACTGGTAATGTTGTGCCTCTTTTGTTGATTGAACCACTCTCAGGCTGGGCCTAAAAGGGTCATGACAAATGTGTGCAAAAGCAAGGCATTATTGCTAGCAATTTGGAAATAGGCATCCAAAAATCCCGTGACATGCTCCTGTGCATCTTCGTCACCTTTAAATTTGTCTAACCTAGGCATAACAAAATGCTCAGGGTACGCTGGAGCAGGTATCGAGGGGTCCAAAGGCTCATTATGAATCTTTCTTAATGTCAACTTTTGAAGTGTCACGCCTTGCCTCTCAATCACTTTTACCTTCTCAGCTAGGGCTTTATAAGCCTCTGAGGATAAGAAGTCCTCCTCCCTAAGCTGATGCGAGGGTGGTCTCGGAGGTACATTCTTCCTCTATCGAGGTGGAGGTCATTGCTCTTCCTCCTCCTCAACTTGGGATTCTTTAGGATACTCTTGATTGTTTCCCTCTCCCTCTTCTTCCTCATATTGTTGTTGCCCCTCATGTTCGAATGGTGGTGGTCATTCTCTTTGTTGGGCACTAATATGAGTATGAGCATCTCTGCGCTCCTATTGTGCATCGGCTTGTGAAAAAGCCTTTCTCTGAATGCACTCTCTATTCTCGACATGAGTATATAGACCAGCCCTAGCTAGCCTATCCTCCTACTCTATGTGCTCCTTTTGGGTAAGGATGCATTCTTCATGCATGCGCTGCTCGTATAGTCTTTGTATGATGAGCCTCTACGATTGAAGATTCTCATCTTCAATGCGCTACCTTTCTAGGTGAGCATCCTCCAATTGATCTTGGAGGAGCTATCATCGCTGCTCAGATACCAGTCTATGTGATCTATCAAGGTCATTGGCCATGATAGGCCTCTGGTATGCATGCTCTATGTGAGCGACCTTATGGGTTCTGTACCCATCTGACTGATTTGTGATGCTTTTGCCCTTGTCTGTAAATATGACATGGGCATCCTACTGAGCTCTGTGCTCTGTGCCACCATGCATGGATGGTGGATGTGTCACATGAGGGTGCTTAGAAGCCTCTCCATGTTCTCTAGCAGTCCTAATAGAACCCCCACTATGCTCACTCGAAGCATGGGTGGGTGGAGCTAAAGGCTTATAGCCTAGCTTCTCAAGGATGCTACCTAAGCCATCTAACTATCTGGATCTCCACCGCTCATGTGGTGGTGTGCCATTGGCTCCCACCTTAGCCATATCAATAGTGATATTTTGATGTTCACCATGTGTGGGAGTCTACATAGGCCTATGCTCAGTGGTGGCCCTATCTACATGCCCCTGAATGGGTGGGTCTCGATCACGTCTGTACTCTGAAGGTGGAGCCATGGATCCTCCTATAGACCTATGATGTAGGGGTACCAATTTGGATCCCTGTATAACATACTCTTCAGCCGATCCTATGGATGCACGTGCAATGCGATCCTGGTAATGGCTTTCGAGTGGAATGCCCTCATGCTGAGAGGCTCCCTGCTCTATTCTATGTCTAGAGGAATGCATATAAGCTCCTCTATTGGGGGTATGCTCAATAGGTTCCCCTCTTGTCGAATTATCTCCTCTAATGCTCATCGAATGATGTTTAGGAAGTGCATGTGGGTGAGGATTCGACATATGCTGATGTGAATCTATTGGGGCTTGGTCATGGGCTTCAGGCTTGTGCCTTTGTCGACCACCCCGTGTCTCCACCATGGTGCACCTAATGTCTAGATTTGTTCTTTATTAAGCAAACAAGGTATACAATGGTGTTTATCTCGTATTAATTTTTAAAAATGAGCCCTAGACTATTTGATGTTGTTTCAATGATTTGTTGTATCAGTATAGAACTCCTTATCATGTTTTGAAAAGTTGATGTTATACTCAATTTGTTCAAAGGTTTTCACCTATATACTCGCACAAGCCGAATATGGTAGTGAAGTCCATACTCAATGAGGTAGCATAGGTACTACCAGACCCTCACCCATTACACCGTGCAAGTGATACACTCTTTTGGAAGATGAGTACATGCTATTTTTCATGGATAGGATAGGTTCTTGGGTCGGCCTTGGCCATGTAGCCAGGGTCTCGATAATACAATTTCAAATGAGCCAACCAAGTGGTAATGACATCCACTATTGGTCTCAATCAAATGGGTTGGATGTGAGAGCCCAACATCACTGATGTTTAAATGAAACATGGTGTGTGTGGTTCATTTTAATTTACATAAAATAAATGCATCATATAGCACTCATGCTCATTTTCTATATGCTATGCAAATGAAAGAACATTTCAAATTTAGAAAATGCAAGCTATTCTAGATGCTCCTTTAGACAATGCATATTACGATGATAATGGCCACTACTTGGGCCTCACACATGCACACCAAACATACAATGTTATAATATAGCACGTTGTATTCTAGGGCGGACTACAATCAGAGATCCGTTGTTCCTAGCAGCGCCTATCAAAAACTAAGAAAAAGAAACCTAAGGACCTAATCCATTTTTAGTTCATTTTAGCCTTAGTAAATTTACGTTTCAATTTTTGTTCTCTGGAAAACATAGATAGAAATAAAAAAAATAGAGGGTGAAAATGGGGCCTACCTCAGGTCCTCATCTGATCTGCACTCTATTTTCTGTTGTCTATGTTGCTAGATGTAAACCGTAGGTCTGATCTATGGTTCAGACTGTAAACCGCATGTTGTACCTATGGTTCAGTTGTTGGCCCATAGCTGATAGCTACGGTCTATACCTACAATTCCAAGAAACACAAGAAACATAGTCAGATGTCTATTTTTGTGGGGTGCCATCGTGATCGCCTTCTGTAACCACCAAAAAGGCTCACACCTAATGTATCCTATTGCAAGAATTGACAAAAACAATACAAAATGCATACAAGAACAAGAAATTGACAATGAAATGATCAATAAAAGATGCTTTATTCCATTATATTTCGATGCCAAACTCAAATTACAAGTACATCCCTCTTAGGGATAATCATCTTGATACAATTGTTACAATAGGATGTATTTTATTTCCCTCTCAAGGGTAGGTGTGATTTCAAAGTGCCCTTCAGGGTGACATGAACTGCTCTAGGGTGGAGTAGACCCTCTTCTTCATGTTGAGGAAGGAAATGGATGGTTGTAGCTCCTTTAAAACCTGTCTCCTATGATCAAGAAACAACACAAGAATGTCAAAAGCATAGGAAGCCTCTCATGATGAGGCCCTTTAAAGACAAATGGCATGAGAATAGCATAATGACATAAAATCAAGAAAGTGCATAAACTATGCTAAACATATGCAAATCCTATCAAGATTGATGGAAATATATGAACAAGAAATACAACTATCAATCTATGACATACATTATACAAAATGAAGCATTAAAGCATAAAAAGAATCTAATTAGGTCCTACTTGCCAAGATGGAAATAAACTAATCAAATATTTAACCCGATTAGTCAAAGTCTTTAATCTACCAAATAAAGTAGTAAAATGATTAATCTATCCTATCTAAATCTACTGGAAAAGAAATAGTAAGGAAAAGTCACCTCTATTGCAAACCGTAGCTCTGATGAGCGGTCTGCACTATAAACCATGGCTGAAAGCCATGGTGAGCAACCAAGTGATTTGCCCTCCAAATTCAAGGGTTGTGGGCTTGACCTCCTTGTCCAATTGATGTTCAAGGGTCGCCTTCGGTGTCCTCTGATAGGTTTGGCGGTTGAATCATTGAATAGGGCCTCCGTTTGCCCAAATTAGCATTTCTTGGCTCTCCTAGGTCCTTAGGGCATCCATGGCCTAATTCGTCATGATGCTTGACAAATTGACAATGGTGATGACAACAAGGCTCTCTCTATGCACTCAAGTGAGTCCACAATTCGATAGGGCTTCGCTGCTCTGATCTCCAAATGCTTCGTTGATAATATTTTGATAGTGCTATCAAAATGCTCTATATTTTCCCTATTTTGGAGGGGTACTTATAGGATGTCCCAGGGCTAGGGGTGGCTTCATGGAGAAGCCAAGATCAAGAAGGGGTGGTTAGGATAGTTGGATTGGAAGCTTCCATCCTCTAACCACCTTCTTCTAGAACAAATGGTCATTCAAACCGATTTGGCTCGGATGAAGGCCAACTGAACTTCAGTTAAGACCACAGGTTATAGCTATGGTCCAGACTATAAACCGTAGGTCTCAGCCATGGTTCAGACTGTAGACCATAGGTCTAGGCTGTGGTTCAGACTGATTAGGCCAAGGAGCCCAAATTGAGTGGTTAGAACCATTGCTCTATCTTGGAGTCTATCCAAGATCTTCCATATGGTCTTGTAGCATGTCCATATGAGTAGTCACCATCGACATGACATGTTTTAGGTGTCTATAGGTAGATATAAAAAAATAAATTTATTTTCTTGATGAATGAATTCAATGTTCATTTGCCTACATTAGTATCAGAGCACTACCTTGGTCCTTTAAAAGTTTGAGTAAGAATTATGTTCTACCAAAATAATGCAGTAATTATTGTTTGTTGTTCTTGTGTCTTCATTGTTAAAAGGTTTTAAAAATAAATAGGGCTAATCCCCTGTTCTCTGGGATGACCACTACAAAGCCTCATCGCATACAATATCATAGTAGCATAACTAGGCCACAACCCCATGCATATCTAACCACTATAACGCGAGCTCGATCAACCACTACTATGAGTGGGCTGCAACCACATATTCTTAGGGGTAGCACAACTATAGTAGAGCACTTCAGGCACCCCAACCATGGATCCCCCTATGTGCTATCCCAAGGGTCACAACCTTTTCAGGTACAAATTGATGCACAATAGGACTAATCAATCGTCCCTCACCATGTAGCTTACAACGAACCATGTAGAGTCATGCATTGATCCCCCAAAAATTTACCATGATTAGGTTTAGTGTAGTCACAATCACTAGAACCTATACAACCTCAATCTTTGGAACACTATACTCATCATCAAATTCTGCATCAAAAATTCAAGATCACCATTCACTAGGAATTTGTTATTGTAGGCATCAAAAAGGTGCAGACTCTTAATCATGTGTAGGAAAAATATTGAATCACAAATAAAAGCAAGATTGTAGTCCTAGAAGCAAATCGCAGAGTGAAGTATCGCAAAAAAAAACTAGTTCCTAAGGTTTTAATATCCACCAATATGAAAGCGTGAAATCTTGTTCAATCATAGGCTTGGACACGTGGCATTCTGATTCATGCAATTGATAGGATGAAATGCGCTTGGTTTAGTGCTATTTTTTTGTGGGATTAGTCTCACATGCATCATGCTTAAGTGCAGTAGCAAAATATATGTGCAAACATACATATAGTGGTTTGACCACCCGAAGGTGGTCAGGTTATCCATTGCACGGGACCACCTCTCTGCCAGGTGGCAACACCTTTTGCTTGATGGCCCACACGTTAGTTTCACTGATTGACTCTTGCCCATGGAGTTTTTCCCATTTGACAGTGGACCACAAGTTTGATTGGAGAAGCTAGAGTGCCCTAGGTTAACCACAAAACCAATTTTTTTTTATTACAAAAATTTAGGCATTTTTTTGTTTTAATTATTTAAATTATTTAGTTTATTAATTAATATCTTTTAAATTAATTAATTAATTACTTTTAAATTAATTAATTAATTAATTAGTTAATTATTAATTAATTAGTGAATTTAAAATTAATTATTTGATTCAATTAGTTTATTTAATTAAAATCAAATGCAATTTTTTTAACAAAGGATGGGGCTACAAAACTCAAATCACAAAGACAACAAACACATTATTTTTGCACAACAAAAGTCATTTAAATCAAACAATATTGAATTGATTTTTTCAAAAAGGGTAAATATATTGCAACAACTTCCTACAATAATGGTTTTTTTTTTTTAGATGCTATTTATACCCCTCATGTTGTCATGGCTACCAACTCCAAAGATGCTACTTCACTATGGCACAAACGGTATCGGCATCTAAGTTCATGCTATCTACTCAAATTGAGTAAGCATGATATGGTGTTAGGTATGCCAAACCTTTCATATACTTTGCATGTATGCTCAATTGCTTAGTAGGAAAGCAACAGTGAGTTCCATTTGATTTTATCTTTTCACGAGCCTCAGCACCATTGGAGTTGATACACATCGATTTGTGTGGACCCATACCAAAGAGTTATGGTGGCAAGAAGTACTTTCAATTATTTTTTGATGATTACTCCTGAAATATGTGGGTTTTCTTTCTACAACTAAAGTCATATGTATTCCTATATTTTTAGTAGTTTTAGAAGTGTATTGAGAAATATTCAGGATGTTCAATCAAGGTCCTCTGCTCAAATCAAGGGGGAGAATTCACCTCCAACGAGTTTTCAAGGTATATCACTAAACATGGGATAAAAATATAGCTTACTATAGCCTATACTCTTCAGCAAAATAGATTTGTTGAGATAATGAATCATTTCATCATGGAGATGGTTCGATGTATGCTCACAAGTACACATCTTGGGCAATAGTATTGGGTAGAAGCTATCAATATAGTTGTGTATCTTCTAAATTGAGCACCAAAAAAAGCTCTTCAAGGAGTCACACCACAAAAAGCATAGAGTGGAAGAAAGACCTTCATTTCTCATCTACGAATATTTGGATGTAAAGCCTTCATGCATATTCCAAAGAAGAAAAGAAGCAAGTTAGATGAGAAAACTCTACAATGCACATTTCTTGGTTATGATGAAGAATACAAGGGACATCGATTGATTGATTCAATAACCAATAAAATTCATACAAGTTGAGATGTGGTATTCGAAAAAGATCCCAAGTTGGGTACACCATAATCTAGCAAAGATACATCTCCTACTATACACCTAGAATTTGAGGAGCCTAAGATAGGGACTCCCTCCAAATAGAAGGAAATTACAAAATGGTATACTAGCACCATAAGAGATGCAAAAAAATATGTACCTCCTGATCTCAATTCTAATCGATCATGTACTCGTAGTATGTCTCACCAAGAAAGAGAAAATGATGAAGACAAATATGATGATGAACAAGAGAGGAGTGAAGAGGAAGATAGAGGTTTTATGACTTTAGTTGTGGAGCATGAACCTACTTTAGTGCAAGAAGCACTTAGTGTACCTCAATGGAAGGCAACTATGGATGCAAAACATCTCTTATGAAGAACAAAACATGGAAGCTAGTTGATATTCATACTGGTAAGAAACCCATTGGCTATAAATGGGTATACAAAGTCAAGTATAAGGTATATGGAACTATTGACAAGAATAAATCTTGCCTTGTTACAAAGGGCTATGCTCAAAAATAAAATATAGATTATGAAGAGACATTCACACCAACTGCAAAAATGACAACCATTCATGTACTTTGTGCAATGGCAGCTTAGTTCATGTGGAAGCTTCATCAGATGGATGTGAAGAGTACCTTCTTGAATGGTGATCTCAAATAAGAAGTGTACATGACTCAAATTAAAGGATATATTATTGAAGGACAAGAGTAAAATATTTAAAAATTAAAAAAGTCCTTGTATGGGTTGAAACAAGCTCCACAAGCTTGGTACATTAAGATTTATAACCACCTCTTGTTGCATGGTTTTAAGATAAGTCCCTCAGATTCCAATATCTATTTCAAGAAAATTGGTTCTAAAATAGTGATACTAGTGCTCTATGTTGACGATATGATTATCACTAGTAGCTCAAAGAAGATGATAGAAGTAGTGAAGGGTGACTTGAAGAAGTCATTTGAAATGATAGATTTGGGACTTCTATATTATTATCTTGGCTTGGAAGTTGTGCAAAAAAAGAACCACATCAGGGTCACACAAATGAAGTATGCCAAATATCAAATGATATATTGTACGCCTAAAGCAAATCCAATAAAAATAGGGTTACAATTGTCTCGATACAACAAATCTCCTTAGGTAGATGGAACTCTCTATCGACAGCTTATTGAGAGACTCATATATCTGACTAATACTAGGTTGGATATCAACTTTACTGTGAGCTATATTTCAAGGTTCATGTAGGAACCTAAGGTCAATCATTGGAAGGCAGTAAAGTGAGTTCTTCACTATGTCCATGGCACAACAGAATATGACCTAGATTACAAGAAGAATGATAAGTTCTTCTTGCAAGGATACATGGACTTGGATTATGTTGGATCTATAGATGATAGAAAATGAATGTCAGGATACATATTTTATCTTGGATCTAGATTTGTCTCTTGGCATAGTAATAAGCAATAAGTTTTTGCACTTTCATATACAATGGTATAATATCACGTAGCACGAGGAGAAGTGTGTGAAGCGATGTGGTTACATCGCATTCTTTCAAGTATGGGTCTTCCAAATAATATTCCAATCCACTTGTATTGTAATAACCAAGGTGTTTAAAACTAGTCAAGAATCTAGTGTTTCATGAATGAACAAAGCATATTGACACTCAATGTTACTTTATTCGTGATGAAGTTCCAAATCACAAGATTCAACTCTAGTACATTCCCACCGATGAACAAGTTGTGTATATTTTCACTAAGGCACTTGCACGTGTCAAATTTGAGTTGTTTCACAATTCTTTATGTACATCAAATAATGTAATAAGGGGGGTATGTTAGGCTATAGGTATTTAACTATAGATTTTATTACATTATTTAATTTAATAATGTAGTGCACTCTTCGTTGGCATTCTAGAAGACAACATACATTATTTAGAAAATAGCAATTATTTTAATTTGGCATTGTAAATATTTTGTACACCAATATTAACTGGGCTAGTAGGATTTAGGATAATTTTATTACAGGTTAATCTAAGTCTACCCCATTGTATAAAACCACATTTGATGAATGAATTCAATGTTTTTTTACCTACAGAAGCATTACCCTTTGCTTTGGGTATGCTTTTTGTGTTAGATTTTGATAAAATATGCAATAGGAGATAACATTCACAAGATGAAAAATAATAAGAAAGAAGTAAATCTACGAGATGACTGAAATATGCTATAAATATAAATGACGAAAATGAGTACAATAGTAGCTATGGAGGAAATGAACACTCCATGATACAAGTTATTGCTCAATGAATCAACTCTTAGCTTATAGCTCACACACACTACACTACTATCTATCCTACACTATTATGTTTTCTACACTATTGTGCTTCTTACACTATTGTGTTATCTCTTCTATATCTATGGCCCTTTATATAGGAAGATAAGTTCCTTGTCCAACACTCTACCTAGTTATACAAGTGGACACCTTGCACATTTACATATTGCACATTGACACAGGTGAATTTATTATATTGCATGAAGTAATTAGATAACTTCCTCGTAAAGTAATCTAATGTCCTAAGTATGTACTAAGGAAGGTAAATTTACACCTTGTAGGATGGACCAAAGTGTGCAGACCCAGGGAAAATGGGGGCTTAGGTCTGAGGATAATTGCTCATATAAATTTAGCTTTACTAGCTAAGCAGGCGTAGCGTCTCATTTCTGGTGAAGAAAATGAATGGACAGTTATCATCAAATGAAAGTATCTTCAAAATATGGAATTTCTAAGTGACTCAGTTCTATTCAGAGGTTTTGCTTTTGGAAAGCAATTCTTAATTGTAATGAAATCATCAAAAAAGGTTTAAGATGGGTTTTAGGCAATGGTGAGAGGATAAATTTTTGGAATGACAGGTGGGCTAAGGATGAACCACTGATGCAATATCCTAACTTAGCCTAAATCAGAGATATCACAGAAGAACTCATTGGCAAAAAATTCTCTGATCATATGGTTGAGGAAAAAGGTAGAATGAAGTGGAAACAAATAAGAATTCACGAATTTCAAGCGGAATCAAATGATCTTTGTAACATTCTCGGGCAAAATTTTATCCCCATGAGACCCAAGGAAGATCAAGTGACTTGGGGTCCTATGGAAAATGGGCAGTTCACTATTAAATCAGCTTACAAGCTTCTTCTTGATGACGAGGATTTTGTCCTCCAAAAGGACTTAGTTTGGATAAAAAATTTAATTCTAAAAATTGCAGTCTTTTCATGGCTGGTTATCAAAGGAAGAATTATAACCATTGATAATAAGATGCGTAAAGGTATTTGTATCACTAATCGTTGTTATCTGTGCAGGGCTAATTGGGAGACCATTTATCACATTTTCCTTGAGTGCCCTTTTTCCTTGACTGTCCTAAGTGGGGTTTTTCAGGCCTTCAATATTTCATGGGTTAAACCAACCATCGTACTTGATTTGTTCGTCTAGTGGCCTTACTCCTTTTCAAGCCAAAGACTTAGATACATGTGGAAAATTTGTCTCAATCACTATCTTTGGCAGGTGTGGTTATAAAAGAACCATAGAGTCTTTAATGAGTCTATCCATGATCATCAAACTATCATTGCCAGGATCCTATCCTTTGCCAACGAGAATGTGAACCTTATCCCTTTTGATAGTTGTAAACCTCATCTGCAAGAGACCACAATTGCTCAATATTTAAGCTTAACCTTGTTAGATGAGTCTGCGCCTAGGGTAGTCAACCCTAGAGCCAATGTTAAGTGGTCTCCACCTCCTACGAGTTGGTTTAAGATTAATTTTGATGGAGCAGCTAAGGAAAATTCTGGCAGAGTAGGCACTAGTGACATTGTGCGAGATCATAATGGGAATATGATGCTTGTGTTTTCCAAATATTTGGGAACAAGGACGAACAATGAAGCTAAATCTAGAGCTATGTGGAGAGGCCTTCAAATGACTCAAGAATTAGAATGCAATTTGATCATAGAAGGAGACTCTATGCATGTTATAAATCTCCTCAATAATTGGAAAACACCTCCTTGTAGGATTAAAACAATTTTTGAAGAGGCTATGATCCTTTTCCAGGGAAGACAGGACAGAAAATCCCAACATGTCTTTCGAAAAGCTAACAAAATTACTGATAAGCTGGCCAATTTGGGTGTCGATGGTGACAAAATTTTCAAATGGGAACACGGTGTCCCGAGTGAAGTAGAGGAGCTTATTCAACAAGAATGCCAAGAATGATAGTCAAATTTACCAACAAGGAAGGCATTGTAAGTTCGAAGGCTAGGAGTATTCCCATATCTTTTTTGAATTGGACTCAATAAAAATTATTTGAGCTGTCAGTCTTAGTGAATGCTGCTTGGAAATACCACAAAGACTAATGGAGATAGCCACATGTCAAATAATATGGCTCCTAGTCATCTTAATAATTTTAGTTTGGTTGATAATCATAGGGAAGGAAAGAAACGGCAATATAAGACTTCGAACCAAAGCCACATGGACCACCAGATAGCCACCGCCATAAATCTAGCTAGCAGGTTCACTTCTCTAAGGCTGATTGGCCAAGATAGTATGTGGTACCAAAGCATGTCATATACGGAAGAAAGCAATTACCAAAGAATTATTAAGAGTAACTATCAATACAGAGATTGTGGGAGTTTTTTCAGTACTCTGCTATGTGTGTCTATAGCTTTTTGTTTCTCCATTGTCTCAAATAAGGGATCCGTGTCTGTTTCTTTTTTGTAATTATGATGCATGTGTGTTTTCTCGATGCATGTGTGTTTTCTTGGGGTATACCCAAAATTTTGTATGGGAAGTTTCTTTTTGATAATAGGCTATGTGCCCTACCGGATGTAACAGCTTTGGCGGCATCTAGATTTTACATATATAGGATCCTTAGTAAGGATATGTTCATCAACAACCTTGGGCTGATTTTTGTAAAAGGTTTTGGGTCAACCTGTAAAACCCGGTATTAATGCTATAGTGTCTTATCTACCAAAAAAAGGAAGGTAAATTTACATGACCTAATAAATGTAATATAAGCTATTTCTAACACCCCCTTGTATTACAAAAATTGGGTATTGAAAACTTTAGTCTTCAATGTGGATCTTCCTCTTGAAAATGATATTTGGCTTCTTTAGATTCATCATAATTATCTTCTATCTAGCCACCTTTATTGGTCTTTTTTCAAGTATCTTCATTTGGTACTAGATGGTGATGACTGAGTAGAGCATGGTGTACTTGTCCTCTCATCTTCTTGATTTTTATTCTTTTATGCTTGGCTTTGTGTTGTACTGGTTCTTCAATTTCATCAACCTGTTCCTTTGAAAATATGTTAGTATCATTTTGAAACATCATAGTATCTTGTGATATTTCCATTGAATCCAGGATGTATGTATTTCCATGGATTGATCCTATTGCTTTTATTTCACCTTGATTCATGATGAGACATGTATTGATTCCATCCATATATCCAAAGTAGATCATATAGTTGTCTTATACCAACTTCCTTATAGAAATGAGATTGAATGTTAATCCAGGAACAAATAATACTTTTTGTAGTAGAATATTTGGAAATGATTTGCTAGGTGTTATACATCCATATCTATGTATAGGATAAGTTTGGTTATCTATAATTCTTAGTATGTAGCCTTTGGTATCTTTGATATATTTGAACCATTGCATAATTCTTGTCATATGATGATTGGCTCCTGAGTTAATGTACCACATATTTTCATGTTTTGTAGACTATTTTTTTTTTGAACAAATTCCACATTCATTATATGAAATTCTTTTTCCATTTGAATAAATAGAAGAAATGAGATAGGATCTTCTATGTAGTCTACCTTATGACTCCTTATTCGGATATATGATCCTTGATAGAAGTATATTAGCTTGATTTGGTAAAATATTTATTAATCCTTCATTTTGCAGGCTTCCTTATGTCTCCCTAGTAATGAGAGTATATATTCTTGAGGATTTTTAGGTTTTGTAGAAAGCTTATATATTGCAACGTGATAATATTGATAAATGCTGATATTACCAAGTTTTGTAGGATACCTTATGACTCTCTATTATGTTTTGGATAAGATATAAAGTGCTTTTGTAAATTTTAGTTCAATTTTGGTTGATTTTATAGGATTTTGTAAATAACAAAATCAACTTCTATTATCCTTATTGCTCCTATTGAACTAAGCACTTTTCCCAAATTTAAAGAGGTTTTAATGTTGGATATTTTGTCTCAATTTGAGAATATTTGAGACAATTAAATATTATAAATTTCCAACCTTTAAAATGTTTTAATAAACCTCTTATAATGGCCCTTTGAGATTTGATTTTAATTTTTCTAATTTCTAATAAATCAATTTGATGTAGTACACCTTATGACTCCCAAATTTGGAAAATTAGAAAATATAACAATATTTGTAAAATAATAAATAGTTAAACCTAAGTAGAATTCCTTATATCTCTAAGGTTGTTTTGCAAATATTATTTTGATCTAGGTAAGTTATCTCCTATATGATTTGATTTCATAATATTAAGATTTATCCTTGATTTTATAGCCTTATATCTCCTATGTTTGAAATCAATATTAATGAGATAATTCGCTTACCTTAGTTTGTTGTCTTCACACTTGAATAGTGTTGGTTTTGATTGAGCATAATAGTCCTCTTATGTACCCTTTCTGTGGTGCTTGAGTTGACGAATCTGGATGGGCCAAGTGTGGTATGGTTGAGTGATAAATGATCGAGCTTGTTCTTCGATGCTAGAGAGTATGATGCTGGTAATCTATCCTTTTTCTATGGATCTTTAAATACTCCTTGCTCCCTTTCTTCCATGATGCGCTAGAACTAATTTGACTACAATATTTACTCCTTTCTTTTGACCGCAATTTGCTCTCCTCTTCACCTTGTTCTTGCTTCAAAATTAGATTACATTTATTGGAGTTCAAGGGTGGCCAAGTATTTTTTCTATTTCTTGAGAGTGTTGTCACTTGTGTAATACCAATATCTTCTTATAACGCTTATGCATTGCATGTTACACCTTTGTAAAGTATGAGAATTTACTTTGGTGCTTCTAACTCCCCTTCGATGGTCTCTTGAGCATTACGAAATGAGAGGCACTAGATAATATTATACCAAGTGGTATTCAATCTTCTTGCATGAGACTTTTGATATAACCCCTTCAAGAAGGAGATTGTAACTCCTTCGATTATCTTCCTCCTTAGCTAACTTTATTTTCTTGGGCAGCAAGCAACCTATTCTTCTGCAAGTGGCTTCATGAAGCATCTTGAAGCTTTGATCATGTATGATAGTGCTTATTTTTTGGATTTTACTCTCAATATAGCATCTATCCTTCTCTTTTTCTTCTTGCCTTCAATGTGCTTCTTGTTATGCTACCTATTTACCTTTGTAGGAGTGGAAGCTTCATGCTCTTTCTTCATGGATGAGATCTCTTATGTCTACGTAAATAAGCTTCTTATTTTTGTCTTCACAGATGTCCTTGATAATCTTGCTTTGGTTTACATAAATCACTTTGATGAGCTTCCTTTGTCTTGCAGGTTAATCCATGGAGAGTATACCCTTTCGATGGTTGAAGAGTGCTAATATTTAGGTCTTTCTTTGTCTAGATTTCTTTCCACACATATGATTTATTGTAGAAGTGCAATACCATGTAACCTTTACATGTATATAAAACCATTTTTATTGCACCTTTTCTTGCACTCTTTTGTAGGCCTGAGATTCTGATTTTGTAGCAGATTTTTGAATGCACAAATGAGGGTTTTGAGGATGTCCTTTTGAGTATACTCCTTACCCTCTTTGATTGGATATTTTATGGTGAATCTAAGATTTGTAAACACTATAAAATAGAATATTTCTTTTATTTGCACTAACCCCTTTAGTGTTTTGTATTTGAGACTCATCAAGTCTAAATATTTGAAGATTCTTTTTGGTTAGTTTTCTTTGTATGTACTAACCAATTCAGGTGGCTTCCATTGGCCACTATAAGTTGTATATTTTTGTGCTTTAATATTGTATTTAGACACCTGATCCAAACTAGATTTTGTAGACTTTTTCAAAGCACAAAACTAATTTCTTTTGAGAGTAAAAATAGTGCAAATGAATATAAAAAATTCTACTTTTTAATGCACTAAAAAATTACACCTTATCACTCCAACCTACTCTTAATAAAATGCACTTAATCATTTCACTGCAACTAATCAAGAATAATTTGAAATGAATCTTCAAATATTTTGCAAATTCACTAAAATTAGTATTGTAGGATTCAGTCTTCTTTTTGCTTTTCAAAGTAGATAATAGGTAGTTGATAGATAATTAATATTTGGAATCTAATCAACTCCTAGTGTGCAAATGAACCTCTAAAAGAAACATTTTTATTTTACACTTTTGAAGACTGTAATTTGGGTTGCAAATTTAATCTGGATTAAGGTGCTTTAAAAAATCTAAAAAGTAATCCAATTAATGAATCTACTTGCACCAATAGTTGCTTATATTTTCTGAAAACTTTTGTAGCTTATTTACCACTTTTGTAGAGGATGTAGATATAGGTGTCTTATATCACCAAGTTGCTACCTTGAGTAAGATCTTGCAGCTTCTTCTAGTCTTACTTGAGACCTTATCTTCAACCTTCTACTTCTGGACATATTGGTGGTGAGAACTTCTCCTGGATCTTTGATTTTACTGCTTATAGATTCGAGCAAGACTCTCCTAGTCCTTATTCTTCTTCCTTATCTAAAATTTCTTCAATGATATCTCCTCCTGATCTCTTTTACTTCAAGTGCTAGATTGATTCTAAAGAGGCTACTCTTCCTAAATTTCTTGTATGAATCTTTCCTGACTTACTAGATCTCCTTTACCTGTAAAACCAATATTAGTATTCATATCTACTTCTGAATTAGGTACTCTCTTCTAGAGTCTTCTTCAAGATAAAGGTATTTGTGGCATGTTTTAGTATCAAGGCTTATGTGGCCTTTTCTTTAATATCAACGCTTAATGTGGTCTTTTCTTCAATATTAAGGCTTTTATGGCTTTTTCTTCTGAATCAAGGCTTCTATGGCCTTTTTTTCTTAATCAAGGCTTCTATGGCCTTTTTATTTTTATGAAGTTCTTCAATCTAGCAATGGAGATATCCTATCTCCCGACTTCACCACCATTCTTTTCCAGAAGTTTTTTTTGAAGTATTCTCTTTTTTGCAACAACTAATCTCTGCACTATGAAGGCACTCTGACCTTTGGGCAATGAAGTTGAGGTCACCTAGCTTTCTATTGTAAAAGATGTCCCAATCATCTGAGAATTAATTCTCTACAATAAAATAAACTTCAGGTAAATATTTCTATATCTCTTAGATAAGCTTCACTAGTTTTTCATCAAACTAGTGGATCAAATGGTGAGTCCTAGTCTTCATGAGTTTTTCTACAACTTTGAGGAAATACTAGTCATATGCAATCTCAGTATTTCTAAACTAATATTTCATTCAATCCTTACTTGCGGATCTCCCTAATTCCATCACCTAGACTCTTCTAAGATATTTTGATAGTGACTTCCATGGGCACATCAGGTTGACAAAAAAAATAGGTTCAATGATAATGGTAATTTTCCTATTGATCTACCGTAGCTTTGATACCAATGTTAGCTTTTGATACAACATGCAATGGGAGATTGCATTCACAAGATGTAGAATAATAAGAAATAAAATAAATCTGTGAGATGACTGAAATATGTTATAAATAGAAATGATGGAAATGAGTACAATAGTAGCTATGATGGAAATGAGTACAATAGTAGCTATGGAGGAAATGAACACTCCATGATACAAGCTACTGCTCAATGAATGAGCTCTAAGCTTATAGCTCACACACACTACACTACTGTCTATCCTACACTACTATATTTCCTACACTATTGTGTTTCCTACACTGTTGTGGTATCTCTTCTATATCTATGACCTTTTATATAGGAAGATAAGTTCCTTGGCCAACAATCTACCTAGCTGTACAAGTGGATACCTTGCACATTGACACTTGTGCATTTATTACATTGCATGAAGTAACTAGATAACTTTCTCCTAAAGTAATCTAATGCTCTAAGTATGTACCAAGGAAGGTACATTTACATGACCTAAATAATGTAATATAAGATATTTCTAACATTTTGAGACAAAAAATATAAAATTGGCCTAGCCTATGGTTGATCCCTTCCTCCTACTATCGGTGGTCTCATGTGGTCTATCTGATATATAGGTCTCATTCAGTAGGCCAACATAGCAAGTGCTAAGATTACATGTCCTAGGCTCTCCAACATGATCATCAATACCAAATATGATTTTGCTTTTACATCAAACCATTCTATCCCTACAATTCTTATTGTTTAATCATAATGTTTTCATCACTAAACTAGTGTATCTCATGGTCAAGTTATTTTTCCTTGGTCAAACTTGATTTTTCATCTAAAACTCGAGGGAACATACCAAAGCATGACAACATTTAATACTTTTGAAAAGGTAAGTAATCAACAAATCAAAAGCATCAATCATATTAAATCAATAATTTAAAGTAACATCAAATCTATTTGTCTAAAAATTAGGACATGAAGGTCAATTTTTTGACATATTCATCACTCAATAAATACATTTAAAAAGAGCAAGTGTAGACACCCAATTTTGAACGCATAAGTCTTCAAAATTTACCAACATCTACATCATTTAGGTAATTAGGCATCCCAATTAAATCAAGAATTCAAAACCAAACATAGGGGCATTTATTACCCTCAAAGCAAAAGTGTTGTACCTAAGGCAATAGCATTGTCATCACTATTAACTGGTGGGCAGCAACTTTACCATACCAAAATATCAAATTTTATCTTTTTATACCTAGTCAACGTGACAATATTTATTTTGTTGTGTTTGTAAGGATAAGCCCTATAAAACTACAATGCCAATTGCACTATTGTGATGTAGTTTTATCATAGTAGAGAGTATAGATCTTACAGTTCGTATTCTACCATAGACAACAAAAGCCCCATTCCTAGTCAAAATCATCATTAGCACTATCACTCTATTATGACACTTTTATCTTTGTGTAGATAGTCAAAAAAAAAAAAAAAAATTAGCTTACAACGTTGTATCATTCTACATTTGTGAACATGATATATCAATATTTATAATCTGTGAACTTAAATTTCAATGAGTAAGATGGATAGTCTTCTATACAAAAGGCTAGGACAATCCTTCCAATGAATTGCCACGGTCTTGCTGTAAGCAAAATTTTTAAATAACTCAATTATAAAAAAACAAATAAAACGATGAACTTCAAATATCTTCTTATATATTCTCAATGCATATTAAACTCCTCAGTAAAATAATAAACCTGCATTATTATAAACGTGATATTGTAAGAGGAGGGGTCGTCGAAAGATTCTACTCCTCGTCCACCTAAACGTAGAATGAGTGTGGCCGATGAAAATTTTAGGAAGCTAGTGCTTATAATTCAATTTCAGATGGGATATGTCATTGACGGAAAACCTGCCGGATTACATGAAAATTATCTGGAAATTTGCACGTGGAGTGTACGAGAAGATTGCAAGGGAAGCCGAGAAGAAACACGGTCCTCACGTGCACAAGCATTTGCAAGACTGTGTAAGCACCTTATTGCAAGTTTTTTTTTCCCTTTTTAAATTTATAATATTATTATTTATAGAACAATACTTGGTTAGGGTCGAGCATCTTACTCATACACCAAGTTTAGTTTTTGACAGCATATGGTTTTTTTTGGAATGAATTTTTTTCTCTATGGTTATTCCTCTTTTTTTTTTAATTATGAAAGTTTTAGTTGAGATGCCTTACATATATATATAATAAAGTTTATAGAGGATTTATTTTTCTTTTTGTTTTAAATTTATTATTTGTGATTATTTTGATTTAATTTTAAAAATTTGATAATTTATTGTTTAGAACACACATTAAGTTGGTATATTTTGATTAAACAAGTTTTTTTTGCATTTAAGTTTTCTTATCTATAACCTTTAAAACTTCTCATGATTGAGGTTTGTAGGTCCTTTCTAGTTAATATAGATAATGATAGAGAATATGAAAGACTCATTTCTCCTTATCTTAGATTGATTGTCTATTCTTATCTTGATCTAATTGAAAATGTGTTAATTTGTTGTTGAGAGTAAACATGGACTTGGTGAATGAGTTTTTATCTTGCTCTTAAGATTCTTCATCAAAGACTCTTAAAGCCCTTAATGATTAAGTTATGCAGGCTCCTTCTATCTTAGATAGATAATGATAGCAATATGCTTATAAAAAGAGGTTCATGTGTAAGTTTTTGATAAACCTACCTTAAAAATGCATACTTGTCTCTTAAATCTAGAATATCTAAGAAGTATGAGGTATGTTTATGTCTGAGTTCACTAAAGAATTGGATCAATTTGGTTTTATATTGTAATTCTTATGAAATTTTTAAAGGTTTCCTTTTAACCCACGAGGCTAGATGATATTCATATGGTCAACATTTTGCATCATTTTAGTTTTAGACATAAATACACAATGGTGTTTTGCTAAAATTTATCCATAAAGAGATTTATCACAATTGAATAATTGACCTCAAAAGTCTTTTACCAATTTGTTTGTCACCTAAAATCTCATTGATGACCATGTTTGTTGCAAGTAACAACTCTGTTGGAGAAGGGTACCACATCAAAACTTAGTAATAGAGTATCACTCTCATCCACTATATTATCATTTATGGATTTTAAAATGGTAAGAATCATTGGTAAAATATTCATTTTACCCACTAAAGTGTTCAATTTATTTGTTAGAAATATTGTAACAAATAAGTTAGTAAACTAATAGTATCAATAATTAGCTTGAGAGAAGTTTTTACTCTATGAAATTTGACATGTTCTAGATCCTTATAATAACCTCTTTCTTTAGGTTGAACCTCTTTTTGTGGTATAATTGAGCAAGGAGGCCTTTATCATTTTGAAGAAATTTTCAACAATATTACTTATTGATTTAGGATTAAGTGTCTAGTAACTTACACTCTCACCTCATTTGTATATATTTTGGTTTATTTACAATCTTTGAAGTATTTTCCTTTATGATAATGATGAGTATTTTCCTTTATGATAATGATGTTATCAATGTTTATATTTATGATAATGATATTATAATTGTTATTATGATATTTTAATGCCATAATTTATTTTATTACTATTGCTTTCCATGTCAAAAGATAATCACATAATCTCATCTAATTTGCTTGGCAAAATTCATTAAAAACCCTTCATGTAAGCTTTGATCCTTATCATGAAATCCTTGTAGAACAATTTTAAGCAAGTACAAAACTTAATCTCTTCATAAACTAATAACTAAAAGATATCATTAAAAAGTTGAAGTATTGTTCATTATTTTTGTTCATAATCTCTTCTTAATCAAGAAGTGTTCTTGTTATATCGATCAAATTGACTACCAATTTTGATATATGAGCATCTTCATGATTTGAGACCACAAGATCGCTTATCATGGATAAACACTAAGATGCATGTTTTAGATTGGACCAAAACTTAAATATTGAATGAGACATAAATAAAATAGGTAGAAGACATCTATTGGGGTTTTTAGAAATACTAGAGCTTTTAAAGATGATGGAGTTTAGATGTAAATAGATGGGAAAGATAGTGTTAACAAAGAAGAGATTGTGATAGGTGACCTTGCATATTTGGTCCATAATGGATGAACCAAAATAAAACCAAAATGTATATTTCATACAATTGTTTGCATATGAATGAGATCAAATAACTTAGAATCCATATTAATGAAAACTTATTTATCAAATAATATCTTAGATTTATCTTAGGATTATTGACAAAATTATAGGTGGGGCCCTTATTATGTGTATGAAAATAATATGAAATAGTTTTAAAAACTTAACCATCAAGAATACAATAAAGAAATGATGAGGGGATACTTATTTTTAATCTCTCTATATATAATATTGTTTAAAAAAAAATATTTTTATTTTGTAATTCTATATTTTAATAAAATTCATGGTTTGATATGTTTTTATTTTTTAATAAAAATTATTGTTTAATATATTTTGTTTTCTAAAGTATTTACTCGGAATTTTTATAGCATATTCATAAGTTCATATTTTTATTTATATTTTTTATTGTATAAATAGTATAATAAATATATTTGAATCTTACATCATGTTTTACTTTTTAGTGGAAATTTTACCTTTTGGCTTATTCAAAAGAAGTTGAATGGATTGATTTCAAGTACACACCAACATTTTTTGAATACATCAAGAATGGTGAGATGAGCTCAGGAATACAACTTGTAACGATATTTCGATTAGTTTTAATGGACACTTGTATTTCTGCTGATATTTTGGAGTAACTTGATTTTTCGACATCAAGATTCCAAACTATTATAGCATTGATTGGTCGATTTGTGGATGACATAAATGATTTTAAGGTAATTAAAATTTAGCCCAATACTTCTTGATATTTATATATATTGCTTGATTTATCATGTCATTGGAATTCAATACAATAATTGTTGGCAATTTTGGGTACTTTGGGTACATTGCCTTTGCTCAAGTATATAAGTTGTCATTGATGTCAAGAAGCTTTTGAAGGAATTTGATTTGATGTCAAATAATTTGTTTTGATGAAGGTTACGGCATGACAGTTTCAAAGGTCTTTTGCAAACCCCAAGCCGACAGGTTCGAGAGAAAGAGCTCGCAGTGAAAAAGTGTCGCGATATCGCGACATGTCGGGTTTTCGTGACCGAAGAAAAGAAAAGCGCTAAGGAGAAAAAGTGTCGCGATATCGCGACATGTCGGGTTTTCGCGACCCGAAGAAAAGAAAAGCGCTAAGGAGAAAAAGTGTCGCGATATCGCGACATGTCGGGTTTTCACGACCCGAAGAACAGAAAAGAGCTAAGGAGGAAAAGTGTCGCGATATCGCGACATGTCGCATTTTCGCGACTTAAGCAGGAGAGAGAAAACAAGTTAGAAAAGTGTCACGATATCGCGACATGTCGCGATTTCATGACGGGTTACAAGGAAAGCGTACGGAAGCTGAAAGCGTCACGATTTTGTGACGGGTTGCAAAGAATGCGTACGGATGCAAAAAGTGTCACGATTTCATGACAAGCGAAAAAAACGAGACGGAAGCAAAAGTGTCACGATTTCATGACAGAAACGAAAGCAGGTCTTCTATAGGAGAAGTGTCACGATTTCATGACAAAAGTAGAGAGGAAGGCTATGAAGATAGAAGTGTCACGATATCACGACAGAAGTGAAGACGAAGTCTACAGAGGCAGAAGTGTCACGATTTCGTGACAAAAGCAGAAAGGAGGTCGACGAAGGGAGAAGTGTCACGATATCGTGACAAAAGCAAAGTTGATGTTGACAAAGACAGAAGTGTCACGATATCGCGACAAGAGCTTAGTTGAAGTCGACAAAGGCTGAAGTGTCACGATATCATGACAAAAGCCAAAAGAAAGTGTACGGTTGCAAAGGTGTCACGATATCGTGACATGTTGTAGTTTCACGACAAAAGCTACAGAAGAGTTACAGAGGCAGTTGAAGCCGACAAAGTTAAATGTGAGCCGACGAAGATTAGGGTTTGTAGCCAACAAAGTTTAGGGTTGTGCAGCCGACTAAAGATCAGGGTTACAGCCGACTAAGATTAAGGTTTTGATCTTGAAAGTGTTATTATAAAAGGCAGGCTATTTTGAAGAGTTGGTGGAGTTGTTAGTTGCGACGTTCGTAGATAGAGCGTAGAGTGAGAAGTTCGATCGTCGAGAGCAGAGTGCAAAATTCGATCGAAGTGTGCAGAGTGAGCGAAGAGTCATGGTGAATTGTTCTAAGTGCCGCTGTGATTGCGTAGAGAGTGCAAAGGTTGAAGTTCGACCAAGTGCGGTTGTGATTGCGCAAAGAGAGTAGAGGGCGTAGAGAGCACAAAGGGCAAAGACGAATGTGGAGTGTTGTTGTATGAGGACAGAGGTGCATTGGTTCTTTGAGAAGAACCTGAGGACAGATTTGGCAAGTCTTTGAGAAGGCTTGTGTGCAGAGGATTGATTTGTTCAAGTGTTGGACAGATCTGATAGACAGAGGAAGACTTGTACTAGATCGGTTGACTGTGTTTGGTACAGGTTGTTGAGCTGTTGTGGACGTGATCATAGAAGGCAGAGGTCTCTTAGGCTAAGCATTGAGGACAGGAGGTCTTCGGTGGAAAGGAGTTCCACGTGCTTGGAAAGAGGTAGAGGCGAGTTGATCTTCGAGGGATCATTTCCAGAGCGAGAGGGAAGGTATCTCCTTTGAGCAGAGGCTCATAAATCTAGATTGGGGGAAGGTATCTCCTTTGAGCAGAGGCTCATAAATTCTGATTGGGGGAAGGTATCTCCTTTGGTCCGAGGCTCATAAACATTGTAATTGGGAAGGATTCCCAAAGAACTTTGAGATAACTTTTTGAGAAAAGTTTTGTGGACGTAGCCCGACCATTACGGGTGAACCACGTTAAAATTGGTGTCACTTTGTGGATGATATTGTGCATTGTTTTGATATTGCTTTGGGTATATTGCTTTACTATTTTGAAGTATAAAGGAAAAAGTAAAAAGAGGTCTTATCCTGTTCACCCCCCTCTCGAGTATAAGCTTGTGTTCTTCAATTGGTATCGGAAGCGGGTGCCTTCGAAAAGTTTAACGGCTTGAAGGAAAAGCTAGTAAAGAACACAATGGATCATTCAAGTAGCAATGCAACACCTATTCTTGATGGGTCAGATTTTGGTCTTTGGAGTGCAAGGATGAAGGTTCATCTAATGGCACTTGGTAATGAGGTATGGGAAGTGATTGAAGATGAGTACACTATTCCTGTACATGGTCCTAATACTAAAGAAGAAAGGCTCCTACATCACAACAATTCAAAAGCAATGAATGCAATCCTGAAAGGCTTATAGAAAGCAGATCTCACCAAAGTGATTCATCTGCAAGACAGACTAGTGAAATGTGGAAAGCAGTTGAAGGTGGTTCATACGAGGTGATACAAATGTCGAGAAAGGCAAAGTTGAGACACTTCAAAGGTATGTTTGAACAACTCCATGATGAATGATGATGAAAATATTAGTGACTACATGCTTCGTATGGATGAGGTTGTTAACTCCATGAAAGACTTAGGTCTTGAGCTTGCTGAAAATGATGTTTGTGATAAGATTTTAAGATCTCTTCCTAATAGATTTAGTGAAAATATTTCTGCTATTGAGGAAGCTAAAGATTTGGATAAGTTGAAAAAGGATGAGCTCCATAGTATACTTGCGGCATTTGAGTTGAGAACTCAAGTGAAGGTTGATGTCAAGAAAGAGGCAACTTTCAAGGCTACCAAGAAATCCAAGGGTAAACAGCTTCAAGAGAGTGATGAGTCTTCTAGTGATGAAGAGGCATATTACTGCAAGAAAGGCAAGTTCTCTAGAAAGCACAAAAGCGTGAAAAATATAAGATGTTTCAATTGTGGAAAGTTTGGTCATTATGCTACTGACTGTCTTGTTCCCAAGAATGAAAGTGATGAAGATAAACAGGATTCTAAGAGCAAGGTTTCTGAAAAGCACAAGCATCACAGGAAGAACAAAGATGAGCACAACAATCAAGGAAAGAGGTATTCTCACAAGCACAAGAAGAGTTTCTACCTAGACAAAGCAAGTAAGTGTTCTAGTAGTGATAGTGAAAGTTCTTCAAGTGATGATGAAAATGAGATGTTGTTCATATCGAGAAAAAGAGGAAGAACCGAAACATAGATTCATTATCATGAAATGTCTTAGATGTGGAAATTTTGGTCACCTTGAGGATGATTGCACAAATAATGATTTGGTTTCTAGTATGTATGAGGATGCTTTAGAAAACTATAAGGAAGATGCTTGTATGGTTTTTGAAAAAGGTAGCACCTCTAGTGATAAGAAATCTGAAAAAGGCTTTGATGATTCAGAAAGCAAACAAATAAAGGATCTTGAAAGTGAACTTATTAATGCTCTTAGTGCTTTGAAAAAGGAAAGAAAGAAGAATGCTAGACTCAAGGATAAGTTAGATGAATGTTGTATGGAGAGAGATGATCTTATAGAAAATCTTGATTTCTCTATAGCTAAGACACAAGAACTCAAGGATGAGTTAGAGTCTAAGGTTCTTGAGTATAGTGAGTTAGAACAGAAAATGGCTTCTTTGAAAGAGGAAACTAAAGAGTACAAGGATAAGCTTTACGAGGTTTCAAGATAGCTCCAAAAAGGTTTAAGTCACTCATCAAAGGTCAAAGAAAGACAACAGATAAAACAGGCCTTGGTTTTGTTAAGCCACACAAGGAACAAGTTGGAGAGTCTAGTAAGAGACTCCAAAAGGAAGAGAGTTCTTATGAGGAAAGTATTTCAGATCATGAGTCCTTGAATGATAGATGCACAGAAACAGAAAACAGAATTCAGAATGAGAAGAAGTTTTCAGGACCCAAGAGGTCAAATAAAGGAAAATTTCAAGGCAGATGTTTTGCTTGTCATAAGTTTGGTCACATGGCTTCACATTGCATGGCTCAAGTGAAGAAGGTAAACGACAATTTCAGAAGTGCTAGTTTCTTTCAAGGGTATTGCTACTCTTGTCAACAGTTTGGGCACAAGGCGAGTTTATTGCAAGGTAAATAACGAGGAACAGGTTTGGTCGAAACGAGGTTTGGTCGAGAACGGGTTTGGTCGAGAATAGGTTTGGTCGGAACGAGGTTTGGTCGAACAGGTTTGGTCGGAACAGGTGGATTCAAAGATCGGGTTTACCTCGGAGAAACAACATCGTCAAGTGTTTCAAGTGCAACAATGAAGGTCACATAATCGAGACAGTGTAGAGCTGAAATTCTAGAATACAGGAACAGGAACAGTGGCATGATCAGGTCCAAGGATCAAGGCATGGACAAGAACAGGGATGAGAACAAGAACAAGAACGGTGACAAGAACAGGAATATGGACAAAGAGTTCAAGAGAAGGCCCGACAAGGAAGTTATAGACGTTGATGATGATCAGTGCCTAATGGGAGTTTTACTCCCACCCCAGAATTAATCACCTCATCAGGAGGTGGGGGAGGGACTAAGCTAAGAGGCTCATTCTTAGTCCCGAGCCCCAAAGGTGACCCTTTGCCATTGATGACAAAGGGGGAGAGATATGAGTAAGGGGGAGAGCTTCAAAGTGAAGAGGAAAGCTTCAAGTTCGGGGGAGCAAAACTTCAAAGGAAGTTGGTTAGTTGTTAGCACAGTTGGTTTCAGTTTTGGCTCTTGAGAAGTGTATTCGATAAAGGTTTGCCATCAATGACAAAGGGGGAGATTGTTGGAAATTTTGGGTACTTTGGGTACATTGCCTTTGCTCAAGTATATAAGTTGTCATTGATGTCAAGAAGCTTTTGAAGGAATTTGATTTGATGTCAAATAATTTGTTTTGATGAAGGTTACGGCATGACAGTTTCAAAGGTCTTTTGCAAACCCCAAGATGACAGGTTCGAGAGAAAGAGCTCACAGTGAAAAAGTGTCACGATATCGCGACATGTCAGGTTTTCACGACCCGAAGAAAAGAAAAGCGCTAAGGAGAAAAAGTGTCACGATATCGGACATGTCGGGTTTCGTGACAAGAAAGAAATAAGGAAAAAGTGTCGTGATATCGTACATTCGGGTTTTACAAAAAGAAAACGAGAAAGTGTCCGATATCGTGACTTCATTTGTATAAAAAAAAGCAAGTTAGAAAAGTGTCTATTTGAATGTCACGATTTCGTGATGGGTTACAAGAAAGCGTACGAAAGTGAAAGCGTCGCGATTTCGTGATGGGTTGCAAAGAATGCGTACGGATGCGAAAGTGTCACGATTTCATGACAGGTAGAAAAGAAAGCAGACAAAAGCAGAAGTGTCACGATTTCATGATGAAGCGAAAGAGGTCTTCTATAGGATAAGTGTCATGATTTTACGACAAAAGCAAGAGGAAGGCTATGAAGACGAAGTGTCATGATATCAGACGAAGTGAAGACGAAGTCTGCGAGAGGCAGAAGTGTCACGATTTCGTGACAAAAGCTGAAAGGAGGTCGACGAAGGGAGAAGTGTCACGATATCGCGACAAAAGCAAAGTTGATGTTGACAAAGACAGAAGTGTCACGATATCGCGACAAGAGCTTAGTTGAAGTCGACAAAGGCTGAAGTGTCACGATATCGTGACAAAAGCCAAAAGAAAGTGTACGGTTGCAAAGGTGTCGCGATATCGCGACATGTTGTAGTTTCACGGCAAAAGCTACAGAAGAGTTACAGAGGCGATTGAAGCCGACAAAGTTAAATGTGAGCCGACGAAGATTAGGGTTTTGCAGTCGACGAAGTTTAGGGTTGTGCGACCGAACTAAAGATCAGGGTTACAACCGACTAAGATTAAGGTTTTGATCTTGAAAGTGTTATTATAAAAGGCAGGCTGTTTTGAAGAGTTGGGTGGAGTTGTTAGTTGCGACGTTCGTAGATAGAGCGTAGAGTGAGAAGTTCGATCATCGAGAGCAGAGTGCAAAATTCGATCGAAGTGTGCAGAGTGAGCGAAGAGTCATGGTGAATTGTTCTAAGTGCCGCTGTGATTGCGCGAGAGAGTGCAAAGGTTGAAGTTCGACCAAGTGCGGCTGTGATTGCGCGAAAGAGGCGAGAGGGCGTAGAGAGCACAAAGGGCAAAGACGAACATGGAGTGCTTGTTGTATGAGGACGAGAGGTGCCCTGGTTCTTTGAGAAGAACCCGAGGACAGATTTGGCAAGTCTTTGAGAAGGCTTGTGTGCAGAGGATTGATTTGTTCAAGTGTTGGACAGATCTGACGAGACGAGAGGAAGACTTGTACTAGACCGATCGACTGTGTTTGGTACGGGTTCTTTGAGCTACTATGGACGTGATCATAGAAGGCGAGAGGTCTCTTAGGCTAAGCATTGAGGACAGGAGGTCTTCGGTGGAAAGGAGTTCCACGTCTGCGGCAAGAGGTAGAGGCGGTTGATCTTCCGAGGGATCATTTCCAGAGCGAGAGGGGAAGGTATCTCCTTTGAGCGAGAGGCTCATAAATCCAGATGAGGGGAAGGTATCTCCTTTGAGCAGAGGCTCATAAATTCTGATTGGGGGAAGGTATCTCCTTTGGGCCGAGGCTCATAAACATTGTAATTGGGAAGGATTCCCAAAGAACTTTGAGATAACTTTTAGAGAAAAGTTTTGTGGACGTAGCCCAGCCATTATGGGTGAACCACGTTAAAATTGGTGTCACTTTGTGGATGATATTGTGCATTGTTTTGATATTGCTTTGGGTATATTGCTTTACTATTTTGAAGTATAAAGGAAAAAGTAAAAAGAGGTCTTATACTGTTCACCCCCCCTCTCGGTATAAGCTTGTGTTCTTCAAAAATGCTAACATGTGTTTTTAAATCTAAAGGACGAGAAAATGCATGGAGAGATAGCTTCAAGTATAGATTGTTATATGAAAGACAATCCTAAAATATCAAGGGAAGATACCTTGAGTTACATCAATAGTCTTGTTGATGGCTATGTTGAAGAATTAAATTGGAAATTTCTAAAATCATGTCATATTCCAACTTCTTGTAATTTTTTTATTTCAATATTCGAAGAGGTTTGTTCTTCCTATATAATGATAATGACAGCTTAACTAATTCTCATAAGGGGATAAAAGATGCAATAACAAAAGTTTTAATATATCCCATAGAACCATAAATATTGGAGATATTTATTAATATATGCATAAATATTGAAGATATTTATTCAATTTAATTTCTCTATTTTGGTTGTTCTCGGGTCCTTCCTTATTTCTAGGTGTTTTTCTCTAAGGATTTTCTCCGGTTGTAAAGGTTCAGGGATCCTTTCAAAAACCCTTGATATTATATTCTAAATATTAATTTAATCTTTCTAAATTGTTGGGTCTTTTTCATAATGTTATGCATGAATGTAATTTTAAAGTTCCAAAATATTTTTATTTTTATATTTTAAACATATGTAATTATTTTTTTGTTGGATAATGAGGGGTTGTACTTGGGTCCCCACCCTTGACAAATTACAACTCTCTTCTTTTAAGCTTGAGATTTTACAAATAGATACACCTATAATCTCAATTGAGATGCTATAGCTAGAAACATACATCATTTTACTTAAAATATTTGAATTTTAGATTTTCATTTTCTAGATCTTTTCAATTTTATGTATGAATACAAATATTCTATAATTTAGCATCCTTATTGATATTTTTCTCCAGCAGCCTTCACAATACCAAAACTTCACATCTACTATCTATACCTTGCATCTTAGTAGAGTAATATTTCTAAAACATTGCATTATCGTAGTCTGCTTTACCAAATCTAGATTGCTAATTTCCTTCCTGAAACATAAGTGCAACTACAAAAATTGTAATAAATAGTCTATATGAAAACACATTACTATTACAAAATAAAGTAGATATTACCAATGGAAAACATTAAATTTAAACTTAATCATTTATTAATTTAGGCAATCAACATTTTCTTGTCAGCTTCAACTAAACTTACTACTTCCTCTAACCATGGAAAGGAGAATTTAACTTCACGATCCTCAATAAAAACCCCTCTATTGGCTAGCCTATCTGCACATTTGTTACCTTCCCTTAATATATGTGTAAAATTGATTTCTTAAAACTCTTTAGCAAGATTTTGAATTTGTACAATTATCTCTTGTATGTTCCATGGAGCCTTTGCTTTCCTCAAAATTGTATTTATTACTATGAGAGAATCAACTTCCATCCATATTCTATTCCATTTTATTTTTTTGCATATTTTTAACCCTTCTAAAGCTGCCCAAGCTTCAACTTCATTATTTTTCTTAAATCTACTATTGAAAGCATAATGAGATAAAACCTCTACCCTATTATTTCTTATTATTCCTCCTCCTCCTGCTCCTAGATTTCCTTTAGAAGCTCCATAAAAATTCAATTTAACCCACCCACATCTGGTGGTTTCCACTTTATATTATTTGCTTTCTTTTTGCTTCTCTTGTACCCAACATCATAATTCCATTTAATGACTTGACTTCATCTATCAAGGCTCTTTGCTTACAAATTATGGATTGGATGAGTTGATAGGATTGGTTTAAACTCCTCTATGGCTAAACATATCTTCCTTTTCATTATCTCTAAACTACTTTCCTTTCCTTTAAATATTTTTCTATTCCATTCTAACCATAGATTCCAGGTATTGTATCTTTTGATATATCTCATATTGTCTGTAAAGCCTCACTTTTATAAGTGCTCTACCATTTCTTTAACTAATCTTAAATTCTTCTATTCATCACCATGCATTTACCAAACATATTAAGAATCCATTTCCAATACATTCCAGAATATTGAGCAATAGATTCCTTTTTACAAAAAATACATTGAGAGGGGCCATGAAAATGAAGAACACAAGCTTATACTGAGAGGGGGAGGTGAACAGTATAAGACCCCTTTTTACTTTTTCCTTTATACTTCAAAACAGTAAAGCAATATACCCAAAGCAATATCAAAGCAATGCACAATATCATCCACAAAGTGACACCAATTTTAGCGTGGTTCACCCAGAATGGTTGGGCTACGTCCACAAAACTTTTCTCTAAAATTTATCTCAAAGTTCTTTGGTAATCCTTCCCAATTACAATGTTTATGAGCCTCGGCCCAAAGGAGATACCTTCCCCCAATCATAATTTATGAGCCTCTGCTCAAAGGAGATACCTTCCCCTAATCTGAATTTATGAGCCTCTGCTCAAAGGAGATACCTTCCCCTCAATCTAAATTTATGAGCCTCTACTCAAAGGAGATACCTTCCCCTCTGCTCTAGAAATGATCCCTCAAAATATCAACTGCCTCTACCTCTTTCCAGCACGTGGAACTCCTTTCCACCGAAGACCTCCTGTCCTCAATGCTTAGCCTAAGAGACCTCTACCTTCTATGATCACGTCCATAGCAACTCAACAACATGTACCAAACACAGTCAGTCGATCTAGTACAAGTCTTCCTCTATCTGTCAGATCTGTCCAACACTTGAACAAATCAATCCTCTACACACAAGCCTTCTCAAAGACTTGTCAAATCTGTCCTCAGGTTCTTCTCAAAGAACCAGTGCTCCTCTGTCCTCACGTTCTCTGATAGAACTATCAAACTTAGCTCACAAGTCCTCTGCTAGGACCTGTCCAAATCTGCTCACAAGTCCCCACCGAAACCTATCCAAAACTGCTCACAAGTCCCCACCGAAACCTGTCCAAAACCTCAGCAAGATCACCAAGAAAAACTTTCTTAGTAGGAAATCAAAAGGTGAATTGTTAGAGACCCAATGTGATTTGTCAAACTCATAGAAGCATAAAGAGAATTGTTAGAGACTCAATATGTTCTATACTCAACTCCCAATCTCAAAACTCAACTCAAATCAACTCAACTCAAACTCAATATCAAATCTAAAAACTCAACTCAAACTCAATCTCAAATTTGAAAACTCAACTCAATATCTGAAATGGATAGGATAGAATGCTTTCTTTCAAGAACATGAAACTCCAACAATTGCCAACTATGCAAAGAATCACATAACAATGATACTCATGTTCTTTTCACCATCAATTAGGGTTTCAACAACAATGCTCATCAAACAAGGTTCAATCAACACCATTCAGCTCAAAACACAACCTTGAAGCATTTCACAATCAACATCAGAAAAGGAAACAAGTAGAACTCCTTTTCTCTCCAATATTGTTTGAACAAAAGCATCCACCAACTCAACTCACAATAACACACACAACTTTTCAAATCATCAACAAAGGAGTAAGCTCAACACTTTAACCAAGTAAAGAATAGCTTGATTATTACCAATTTAATGAAAGCAAATATCAATCTCAAAGCTGCCCACTTAAGGTTTCACAACTTCACACAAGAGGTAATTAACCTTAAAACATCATGCTTTCATTTCCATAAACAACCAAAAACACTCTCAACATTACAAGAAAGATTTAACCCTTATACACCTTATTTCTCCCTTATAGTCTTATCAAAAATAAAATTTATCTCTCATAAGAATGCAATAAGATATTTCAACATCTTCAAAAAGAATCTTTTATCAAAATACAAACAAGCTTTAAACTCCTTATAACTCCTAAGTTGTTTTTCCCTCTAACAAACTTCCTCCATCCGCAAAAACACTTAGCAAAAATTAATACCTTAGCCAACATAAAAAATCGCTATGGAGAAATTTGTGCATGAATTCTAACACCACCCGCTATGTCCACTTCACGACGAAAAACCCTTTCGTGATATTCGAACGTGGAACCTCCCGTTCGGGTAGCGCGCCAACAGCCTAGCCGCTACCGGTGCGCCAAAGGCACCCGATGAGGTTTAAACCTCACGCTGTTAACCTTGATCCTTCTGCACCAGGGATAAAATGAAACCACAGTCCCTTCCTTTCCTCTACCGTGACACGACAACAATAAACTTTACGATGGATTCGACAAACGGCGAGTGCAGACAAACGAACAATGGATCCACAAAAATGGTGAATACATAGACGAATTCACAACGAGCAACACCTTTCAAAATTTGGATGGGATTAATCTTTGTTTTCATCGAGGGAGATTTATATGAAATTTACCATAAGCTCTTTGACATCGACGAGGAGTTTAACACGTCGGTGGAGGTCTTTGCTAGCGCCCACAACGTTAAAACATTTGCGCCATGGATTAGGAGAACCCATTGCAAATAATAATTTATTTATTTAAAAATAATTAAATGGAACCTTAACAAGGTTTTTAATTATTTAAATAAATACTTCCTCCTAGACCCAAATGCATTAAACCAATGCATCCACCTGTAATCTTTAAACCTGCCAACTTGGGGTTTGCAAAAGACCTTTGAAACTGTCATGTCGTAACCTTCATCAAAACAAATTATTTGACATCAAATCAAATTCCTTCAAGAGCTTTTTGACATCAATGAAAACTTATACACTTGAGCAAAGGCAATGTACCCAAAGTACCCAAAATTGCCAACAATATCCCCCTTTGTCATTGATGGCAAACATTTACTAAAAACACTTCTCAAGAGCCAAAATTGAAACCAACTATGCTAACAACTGAGAAACTGTGCCCACAACTAAGAATCTTCCTTTGAAGTTTTGCTTCCCCTGACTTGAAGCTTTCCTCTTCACTTTGAAGCTCTCCCCCTTACTCATATATCTCCCTCTTTGTCATCAATGGCAAAGGGCCACCTTTGGGGCTTGGGACTAAGAATGAGCCTCTTAGCTTATTCCCTCCCCCACCTCCTGATGAGGTGATTAATTCTGGGGTGGGAGTAAAACTCCCATTAAACACTGATCATCATCAGCATCTATAACTTCCTTGTCGGGCCTTCTCTTGAACTCTTTGTCCATATTCCTATTCTTGTCACTGTTCTTGTTCTTGTTCTCATCCCTGTTCTTGCCCATGTCTTGATCCTTGGACCTGATCATGCCACTGTTCCTATTCTTGTATTCTGGAATTTTAGCTCTACACTTTCTGATTATGTGACCTTCATTGTTGCACTTGAAACACTTGACGATGTTGTTTCTCTGAGGTAAACCTGATCTTTGAATCCACCTATTCTGACCAAACCTGTTCTGACCAAACCTGTTCTGACCAAACTTGTTCGACCAAACCTGTTTTGATCAAACCTGTTCTTGTTATTTACCTTGCAATAGACTGCCTTGTGCCCAAATTGTTTACAAGAGTAGCAATACCCTTGAAAGAAACTAGCACTTCTGAAAATGTCATTTACCTTCTTCACTTGAGCCATACAATGTGAAGCCATGTGACCAAACCTGTGACAAGCAAAACATCTGCCTTGAAATTTTCCTTTATTTGACCTCTTGGGTCCTGAAAACTTCTTCTTCTCATTCTTAATTTTGTTTTCTATTTATGTGCATCTATCATTCAAGGACTCCTTTTCTGAAGTACTTTCCTCATCAGAACTCTCTTCCTTTTGGAGTCTCTTACTAGACTCTCCAAATTGTTCCTTGTGTGGCTTAACAAAACCAAGTCCTGTTTTATCTGTTGTCTTTCTTTGACCTTTGATGAGTGACTTAACCTTTTTGGAGCTATCTTGAAACCTCGTAAAGCTTATCCTTGTACTCTTTAGTTTCCTCTTTCAAAGAAGCCATTTTCTGTTCTAACTCACTATACTCAAGAACCTTAGACTCTAACTCATCCTTGAGTTCTTGTGTCTTAGCTATAGAGAAGTCAAGACTTTCTACAAGATCATCTCTCTCCATACAACATTCATCTAACTTATCCTTGAGTCTAGCATTCTTCTCTCTTTCCTTTTTCAAATCACTAAGAGCACTAATAAGTTCACTTTCAAGATCCTTTATTTGATTGCCTTTTGAATCGTCAAAGCCTTTTTCAGATTTCTTATCACTAGAGGTGCTACCCTTTTCAAAAACCATACATGCATCTTCCTTATAGTTTTCTGAAGCATCCTCATACATACTAGAAACCAAATCATTATTTGTGCAATCATCCTCAAGGTGACCAAAATTTCCACATCTAAGACATTTCATGATAATGAATCTATGTTTTGGTTCTTCCTCTTTTTCTGATATGAACAACATCTCATTTTCATTATCACTTGAAGAACTTTCACTATCACTACTAGAACACTTACTTGCTTTGTCTAGGTAGAAACTCTTCTTGTGCTTGTGAGAATACCTCTTTCCTTGATTGTTGTGCTCATCAGAATCCTTGCTCTTAGAATCTTGTTTATCTTCATCACTTTCATTCTTGGGAACAGTACAGTTAGTAGCATAATGACCAAACTTTCCACAATTGAAACATCTTATATTTTTCATACTTTTGTGTTTTCTAGAGAACTTGCCTTTCTTGCTGTAATATGCCTCTTCATCACTAGAAGACTCATCACTCTCTTGAAGTTGTTTACCCTTGGATTCCTTGGTAGCCTTGAAAGCTACCTCTTTCTTGACATCAACCTTCACTTGAGTTCTCAACTCAAATGCTGCAAGTATACTATGGAGCTCATCCTTTTTCAACTTATCCAAATCTTTAGCTTTCTCAATAGCAAAAATTTATTCACTAAATCTATTAGGTAGAGATCTTAAAATCTTATCACAAACATCATTTTCAGCAAGCTCAAGACCTAAGTCTTTCATGGAGTTAACAACCTCATCCATACGAAGCATGTAGTCACTAATATTTTCATCATCATTCATCTTGAGTTGTTCAAACATACCTTTGAAGTGTCTTAACTTGGCTTTTTTGACATTTGTATCACCTGTATGAACCACCTTCAACTATTTCCACATTTCACTAGCTGTCTTGCAGTGAATCACTTTGGTGAGATCTGCTTTCTGTAAGCCTTTCAGGATTGCATTCATTACTTTTGAATTGTTGTGATGTAGGAGACTTTCTTCTTTAGTATTAGGACCATGTACAGGAATAGTGTACTCATATTAAATTACTTCCCATACCTCATTACCAAGTGCAATTATATGAACCTTCATCCTTGCACTCCAAAGACCAAAATCTGACCCATCAAGAATAGGTGTTGCATTACTACTTGAATGATCCATTGTGTTCTTTACTAGCTTTTCCTTCAAGCTGTTAAACTTTTCGAAGGCACCTGCTCTGATACCAATTGAAGAACACAAGCTTATACTGAGAGGGGGGTGAACAATATAAGACCTCTTTTTACTTTTTCCTTTATACTTCAAAATAGTAAAGCAATATACCCAAAGCAATATCAAAGCAATGCACAATATCATCCACAAAGTGACACCAATTTTAACATGGTTCACCCAAAATGGTTGGGCTACGTCCACAAAACTTTTCTCTAAAATTTATCTCAAAGTTCTTTGGGAATCCTTCCTAATTACAATGTTTATGAGCCTCGGCCCAAAGGAGATACCTTCCCCCAATCAGAATTTATGAGCCTCTGCTCAAAGGAGATACCTTCCCCCAATCCGAATTTATGAGCCTCTGCTCAAAGGAGATACCTTCCCCTCAATCTGAATTTATGAGCCTCTACTCAAAGGAGATACCTTCCCCTCTGCTCTGGAAATGATCCCTCAGAAGATCAACTGCATCTACCTCTTGCCAGCACATGGAACTCCTTTCCATCGAAGACCTTTTGTCCTCAATGCTTAGCCTAAGAGACCTATGCCTTCTATGATCACATCCACAGTAGCTCAACAACCTGTACCAAACACAGTCAGTCGGTCTAGTACAAGTCTTCCTCTGTCTGTCATATCTGTCCAACACTTGAACAAATCAATCCTCTACACACAATCCTTCTCAAAGACTTGTCAAATCTGTCCTCAGGTTCTTCTCAAAGAACCAGTGCTCCTCTGTCCTCGAGTTCTCTGATAGAACTATCAAAATCAGCTCACAAGTCCTCTGTTAGGACCTATCCAAATCTGCTCGCAAGTCCCCATCGAAACCTGTCCAAAACTGCTCACAAGTCCCCATCAGAACCTGTCCAAAACCTCAGCAAGCTCACCAAGAAAAACTTTCTTAGTAGGAAATCACAAGGTGAATTGTTAGAGACCCAATGTGATTTTTCAAACTCATAGAAGCATAAAGAGAATTGTTAGAGACTCAATATGTTCTATACTCAACTCCCAATCTCAAAACTCAACTCAAATCAACTCAACTCAAACTCAATCTCAAATCTGAAAACTCAACTCAATATCTGAAATGGATAGGATAGAATGCTTTCTTTCAAGAACATGAAACTCCAACAATTGCCAACTATGCAAAGAATCACATAACAATGATACTCATGTTCTTTTCACCATCAATTAGGGTTTCAACAACAATGCTCATCAAACAAGGTTCAATCAACACCATTCAGCTCAAAACACAACCTTGAAGCATTTCACAATCAACATCAGAAAATGAAACAAGAAGAACTCCTTTTCTCTCCAATATTGTTTGAACAAATGCATCCACCAACTCAACTCACAATAACACACACAACTTTTCAAATCATCAACAAAGGAGTAAGCTCAACACTTTAACCAAGTAAAGAATAGCTTGATTATTACCAATTTATTGAAAGCAAATATCAATCTCAAAGCTGCCCACTTAAGGTTTCACAACTTCACACAAGAGGTAATTAACCTTAAAACATCATGTTTTCATTTCCATAAGCAACCAAAAACACTCTCAACATTACAAGAAATATTTAACCCTTATACACCTTATTTCTCCCTTATAGTCTTATCAAAAATAAAATTTATCTCTCATAAGAATGCAATAAGATATTTCAACAACATCTTCAAAAAGAATCTTTTATCAAAATACAATTTTGATGTATGAGAATCTTCATGATTTTAGACCACAAGATCACTAATCGTGGATAAACACTAGGATGCATGTTTTAGATTGGACGAAAACTTAAATATTAAATGAGACATAAATAAAATAGGTAGAAGACATCGATTGGGGTTTTTAGAAATACTAGAACTTTTAAAGATGATGGAGTTTAGATGTAAATAGATGGGAAATATAGTGTTAACAAAGAAGAGATTGTGATGGGTGACCTTGCATATTTGGTCCATATTGGATGAACCAAAATAAAACCAAAATGTATATTGCATACAATTTTATGCATATGAATGAGATCAAATAACTTAGAATTTGTATTAATGAAAACTTATTTATCAAATAATATCTTAGATTTATCTTAGGATTATCGACAAAATTATAGGTGGGGCCCTTATTATGTGTATGAAAATAATATGAAATAGTTTTAAAAACTTAACCATCAAGAATACAATAAAGAAATGATGAGGGGATACTTATTTTTAATCTCTCTATATATAATATTGTTTAAAAAAAAATATTTTTATTTTGTAATTCTATATTTTAATAAAATTCATGGTTTGATATGTTTTTATTTTTTAATAAAAATTATTGTTTAATATATTTTGTTTTCTAAAGTATTTACTCGGAATTTTTATAGCATATTCATAAGTTCATATTTTTATTTAAATCTTTTATTGTATAAAAAGTATAATAAATATATTTGAATCTTACATCATGTTTTACTTTTTAGTGGAAATTTTACATTTTGGCTTATTTAAAAGAAGCTGAATGGATTGCTTTCAAGTACACACCAACATTTTTTGAATACATCAAGAATGGTGAGATGAGCTCGGGAATACGACTTGTAATGATATTTCCATTAGTTTTAATGGACACTTGTCTTTCTGCTGAGATTTTGGAGTAACTTGATTTTCCAACATCAAGGTTCCAAACTATTATAGCATTGATTGGTCGATTAGTGGATGACATAAATGATTTTCAGGTAATTAAAATTAAGCCCAATACTTCTTGATATTTATATACATTGCTTGATTTATCATGTCATTGGAATTCAATACAATAATTGTTGGAAATTTTGGGTACTTTGGGTACATTGCCTTTGCTCAAGTATATAAGTTGTCATTGATGTCAAGAAGCTTTTGAAGGAATTTGATTTGATGTCAAATAATTTGTTTTGATGAAGGTTACGGCATGACAGTTTCAAAGGTCTTTTGCAAACCCCAAGCTGACAGGTTCGAGAGAAAGAGCTCGCAGTGAAAAAGTGTCATGATATCGTGACATGTCGGGTTTTCGTGACCCAAAGAAAAGAAAAGCGCTAAGGAGAAAAAGTGTCGCGATATCGCGACATGTCGGGTTTTTGTGACCCGAAGAAAAGAAAAGCGCTAAGGAGAAAAAGTGTCACGATATCGCGACATGTTGGGTTTTCGTGACCCGAAGAACAGAAAAGAGCTAAGGAGGAAAAGTGTCACGATATTGCGACATGTCGCATTTTCGTGACTTAAGTAGGAGAGAGAAAACAAGTTAGAAAAGTGTCGCGATATCGCGACATGTCACGATTTCGCGATGGGTTACAAGGAAAGCGTATGGAAGCTGAAAGCGTCGCAATTTCATGATGGGTTGCAAAGAATGCGTACGGATGCAGAAAGTGTCACGATTTCATGATAGGCAGAAAAGAAAGCAGACGAAAGCAGAAGTGTCACAATTTCATGACAGAAACTGAAAGCAGGTCTTCTATAGGAGAAGTGTCACGATTTCATGACAAAAGCAGAGAGAAAGGCTATGAAGATAGAAGTGTCGTGATATCATGACAAAAGTGAAGACGAAGTCTCCAGAGACATAAGTGTCATGATTTCATGACAAAAGCAGAAAGGAGGTCGACAAAGGGAGAAGTGTCACGATATCGCGACAAAAGCAAAGTTGATGCTGACAAAGACAGAAGTGTCACGATATCATGACAAGAGCTTAGTTGAAGTCGAAAAAGGCTGAAGTGTCACGATATCGTGACAAAAGCCAAAAGAAAGTGTATGGATGCAAAGGTGTCGCGATATCGCGACATGTTGTAGTTTCGCAGAAAAAGCTATAGAAGATTTACAGAGGCAGTTGAATCCGACAAAGTTAAATGTGAGCCAACGAAGATTAGGGTTTGCAGCCGATGAATTTTAGGGTTGTGCAGCTGACTAAAAATTAGGGTTACAATCGACTAAGATTAAGGTTTTGATCTTGAAAGTGTTATTATAAAAGGCAGGCTATTTTGAAGAGTTGTGGCGTTGTTGGTGGTGACGTTCGCAGATAGAGCGCAGAGTGAGAAATTCAATCATCGAGAACAGAGTGCGAAATTCGATCAAAGTGTGCAGAGTGAGCGAAGAGTCATGGTGAATTGTTCTAAGTGCCGTTGTGATTACGTAGATAGTGCAAAGGTTGAAGTTCGACCAAGTGTGGTTGTGAGTGTGTAGAAAGAGCAGAGGGCGTAGAGAGCACAAAGGGCAAAGATGAACACGGAGTGTTGTTGTATGAGGACAGAGGTGCACTAGTTCTTTGAGAAGAACCTGAGGACAGATTTGGCAAGTCTTTGAGAAGGCTTGTGTGTAGAGGATTGATTTGTTCAAGTTTTGGACAGATCTGACAGACAGAGGAAGACTTGTACTAGACCGACTGACTGTGTTTGGTATAGGTTGCTGAGCTACTGTGGACATGATCATAGAAGGTAGAGGTCTCTTAGGCTAAGCATTGAGGATAGGAGGTCTTTGGTGGAAAGGAGTTCCATGTGCTGGCAAGAGGTAGAGACAGTTGATATTCTGAGGGATCATTTCCAAAGCAGAGGGGAAGGTATCTCCTTTGAGCAGAGGCTCATAAATTCAGATTGGGGGAAGGTATCTCCTTTGAGCAGAGGCTCATAAATTCTGATTGGGGGAAGGTATCTCCTTTGGGCCGAGGCTCATAAACATTGTAATTAGGAAGGATTTCCAAAGAACTTTGAGATAACTTTTAGAGAAAATTTTTGTGGACGTAGCCTAGCCATTCTGGGTGAACCACGTTAAAATTGGTGTCACTTTGTGGATGATATTGTGCATTGTTTTGATATTGCTTTGGGTATATTGCTTTACTATTTTGAAGTATAAATGAAAAAGTAAAAATAGGTCTTATATTGTTCACCCCCCCTCTCAGTATAAGCTTGTGTTCTTTAATTGGTATCAGAGTAGGTGCCTTCGAAAAGTTTAACAGCTTGAAGGAAAAGCTAGTAAAGAACACAATGGATCATTCAAGTAGCAATGCAACACCTATTCTTGATAGGTCAGATTTTGGTCTTTGGAGTGCAAAGATGAAGGTTCATCTAATGGCACTTGGTAATAAGGTATGGGAAGTGATTGAAGATGAGTACACTATTCCTGTACATGGTCCTAATACTAAAGAAGAAAGGCTCCTACATCACAGCAATTCAAAAGCAATGAATGCAATCTGAAAGGCTTACGGAAAGCATATCTCACCAAAGTGATTCACCTGCAAGACGGCTAGTGAAATGTGGAAATAGTTGAAGGTGGTTTATACGAGGTGATACAAATGTCGGAAAGGCCAAGTTGAGACACTTCAAATGTATGTTTGAACAACTCCAGGATGAATGATGATGAAAATATTAGTGACTACATGCTTCGTATGGATGAGGTTGTTAACTCCATGAAATACTTAGGTCTTGAGCTTGCTGAAAATGATGTTTGTGATAAGATTTTAAGATCTCTTCCTAATAGATTTAGTGAAAATATTTCTGCTATTGAGGAAGCTAAAGATTTGGATAAGTTGAAAAAGGATGAGCTCCATAGTATACTTGCAGCATTTGAGTTGAGAACTCAAGTGAAGGTTGATGTCAAGAAAGAGGCATCTTTCAAGGCTACCAAGAAATCCAAGGGTAAATAGCTTCAAGAGAGTGATGAGTCTTCCAGTGATGAAGAGGCATATTACAGCAAGAAAGGCAAGTTCTCTAGAAAGCACAAAAGCGTGAAAAATATAAGATGTTTCAATTGTGGAAAGTTTGGTCATTATGCTACTGATCGTCTTGTTCCCAAGAATTAAAGTGATGAAGATAAACAAGATTATAAGAGCAAGGATTACGAAAAGCACAAGCATCACAGGAAGAACAAAGATGAGCACAACAATCAAGGAAAGAGGTATTCTCACAAGCACAAGAAGAGTTTCTACCTAGACAAAGCAAGTAAGTGTTCTAGTAGTGATAGTGAAAGCTCTTCAAGTGATGATGAAAATGAGATGTTGTTCATATCAAAAAAAGAGGAAGAATCGAAACATAGATTCATTATCATGAAATGTCTTAGATGTGGAAATTTTGGTCACCTTGAGGATGATTGCATAAATAATGATTTGGTTTCTAGTATGTATGAGGATGCTTCAGAAAACTATAAGGAAGATGCTTGTATGGTTTTTGAAAAAGGTAGCACCTCTAGTGATAAGAAATCTGAAAAAGGCTTTGATGATTCAGAAAGCAAACAAATAAAGGATCTTGAAAGTGAACTTATTAATGCTCTTAGTGCTTTGAAAAAGGAAAGAAAGAAGAATGCTAGACTCAAGGATAAGTTAGATGAATGTTGTATGGAGAGAGATGATCTTATAGAAAGTCTTTATTTCTCTATAGCTAAGACACAAGAACTCAAGGATGAGTTAGAGTCTAAGGTTCTTGAGTATAGTGAGTTAGAACAGAAAATGGCTTCTTTGAAAGAGGAAACTAAAGAGTACAAGGATAAGCTTTACAGGTTTCAAGATAGCTCCAAAAATGTTAAGTCACTCATCAAAGGTCAAAGAAAGATAACAGATAAAACAGGCCTTGGTTTTATTAAGCCACACAAGGAACAAGTTGGAGAGTCTAGTAAGAGACTCCAAAAGGAAGAGAGTTCTTATGAGGAAAGTATTTCAGATCATGAGTCCTTGAATGATAGATGCATAGAAACAGAAAATAGAATTCAGAATGAGAAGAAGTTTTCGGGACCCAAGAGGTCAAATAAAGGAAAATTTCAAGGCAGATGTTTTTCTTGTCACAGGTTTGGTCACATGGCTTCACATTGCATGGCTCAAGTAAAGAAGGTAAACGACAATTTCAGAAGTGCTAGTTTCTTTCAAGGGTATTGCTACTCTTGTCAACAGTTTGGGCATAAGGTAGTTTATTGCAATGTAAATAACAGGAACAGGTTTGATCAAAACAGGTTTGGTCAGAACAGGTTTGGTTAGAATAGGTTTGGTCAGAACAGGTGTGGTCAGAATAGGTTTGGTCAGAACAGGTGGATTCAAAGATCCGGTTTACCTCAAAGAAACAACATCGTCAAGTGTTTCAAGTGCAACAATGAAGGTCACATAATCAGACAGTGTAGAGCTAAAATTCTATATTACAGGAATAGGAACAGTGGCATGATCAGGTCCAAGGATCAAGGCATGGACAAGAACAGGGATGAGAACAAGAACAAGAACAAGTGACAAAAATAGGAATATGGACAAAGAGATCAAGAGAAGGCCCGGCAAGGAAGTTATAGACACTGATGATGATCAGTGCCTAATGGGAGTTTTACTCCCACCCCAGAATTAATCACCTCATCAGGAGGTGGGGGAGGGACTAAGCTAAGAGGCTCATTCTTATCTCCTTCTTTTAACCAATTCTATCTTGATTTTAATCTCTAAAATTTCTCTTCCATACTTAAAATATTATGATATTCACTAAGCAACTCCCTTTCCTCTAATTTTGGATTATTATGTTCAGCTTTTTGAAATTTTGAATTTTTATCTTTTAGTTCTTCTTTCTTCTCAAAAATATTTCCAAAAGTGTTCTTGTTCCATTATTTTAATCTAGATATAATAGATTTAATTTGATTTGGAAGAGCATACAACCCACTATTACCTGAATAATTCCACTTTTGAGCTATCGTATTAGAAAATTGAGGATGGCCTTCCCACATATGCTCATATTTAAACTATGTTCTTTTTTGAATTCACTAACCACCATTTTAACTCTTATTGGCCAGTGATCTAAATTGATCCTTGTTAAGATATTAATTTTAGCACAAGTTCCTGTATATAGCCAATGATCTAAGATAATGCATTTGTCTAATTTGTTTGCTATTAGGTTCTAGTCTCTCCTATTGTTGGTCCAAGTATAGTTATCTTCTTTAAACCCAATCTCCCATAGATTATTGTTTTGAATAAAAGCTGAGAAATGTTTCATACTTTGCGTTAATTTCCTAATTTCCCCAATTTTTCATCTAGCTTGGTTATGGCATTAAAATCTCATATAATCATGAATCATATTTCTTGGTATTTACTTCTTATAAATGATTCAATCCCTATCTAAACTTCTAATCTACCTAACTGAGTTGTAGGTCCATAGATATTGATAAGGATAAAATAAATATATGTAAAGTAGCAAGTGACTAAAGAGGCTAACCAATGCTTAGTTTTGTAAATGGTTACACAGAAGGTTCTAGAAGGATTCCAATAAGTTATAATTCCTCCTATTGTCCCTTTAGAATCCATAGCATCCCATTCACATATTTCCCATACTTATTTCATAGTTTTCAAAACTTCTTATTTTATCATTTTAGTTTCTTGGATACAAAGAATATCATGCTTATTACTTAAATATAGGTCCCTAATACACCTCTACTTTGATAGGGCATTAGCACCCCTTATATTTCATGAGATGATAATCATGTCTCGTTAGGGTCTTTTGGCCCTGCCTGCATATTACTAATATCATTTTGTTGTTTGGTAAAAATAAGTTCAACCAACTTAGTTTGTGTTCCTTTCTTTATGTTTGCTCTTGCTTCCCTAGATCTTGCTTGATAATTTGAGGATTTTTCTCATTTTACCTTGCCTATATCAGAAGTATGTTTTATTATTTTATTCCTCAATATTTTTCAAAATTTTGTTTTTCTTCATATTTATCCTCTCCTTGCTCTATTATAGAAGTTTTTGACTTGTCCTACTCATTTTCTAGTATTTCCTTATTAATGATAGAGGTATTAACTTCTAAAATTGCATGTTCTTTACCATTTTTTCTTGAATGGTGCATGTTACTTCAAGAGAGTCTTCAAAATCTAATAAGACATATTTCTTAGGTTCATCTAGAATATTCTTCCTTAAATCGAGATCATACTAAATAGACGATTCCTTGTTAATATGTTGAAATTGTTGTATCTTGTCATCTAAGCTTTGATCTACTTTTTCTTCATAGGATAAAGCCTCAAAAGAGTTGGTGTTTTTTCCAATATCCTTCCTTACTAGTCTCCACTGTTTATTTTCTTTTATTTTTCTAGATCTATTTTTTGGAAGTTGAAAACCATCTTCATCCATAACCATTTGTAAGTTTCTCTTGCTGTTTTCTACATATAATTTTGTTGGGCTCTTCTTAGGACATGATATCTCAATATGTCCCACCTCATGACATCTTCTACATCTAAAAGATATGTTTTCATAATCTATGGTTTGGATCCACATCTTATCCCTATACTTAAGAATGATTGATTCTGGTAAACCTTTTCTTTATTAGATGGACGAAGGAATTTTGAAAGGATCTCAAAACCTTGTACAAAAGATACTAAGCCTCACCCAAAAAGAGGAACCTGAAATTACTTATATTTGATAATAATCGAGGAATGACCAATCATGGAAGTTACCCCTTCCAAAGCCAAACTAGTACATAGGTAAGACCTTATATAATTTAAAACTTAAAACAAATAGAAACTAAATCAAGATGTCAGAGATAATCAGCCAAACACAGATTAGTAGCAGGACCTAAACCACAAACTAAGCCATGCACCAGTCTCATTCTCCCCCATGATTTCATTACTTTCTCAGGCCTACCAACCCATCAGGGCAAGAATCTCTTGTAAACCTTTACTTATATCAATCATGACTGATATCCAAGCATAAATAGCCAAGAATCCATCTTTTATTGTATCTAAAATCTTAAGGAAAAATCCTAGAGTGTTTCCTATTGCCTTGAAGGTATATATTTCCCAAAATTCAATGGGTAACCCAAAAATCCTAACCTATACTGGCACTAGGGATAGATTTACATTTTCAGGTAAAAATCCTTCATAAAAATAGGTAAGGAAGATTCCTGCTCTTCCTATAAACTAAGGACCCCTTTTTAGGATTTTTTCTCTTTCTTTCCTAGAACAAAAAATAGCTAGAAAGAAACCTTTGAGAAGAAAGGATAGAATCACTCATGGAGACTTCCAACTCCTATCAATCCATTTTCTCAAGGTTGAAGCCCCTGGACAATACCCATTAAATTTACCAAAAATTGCCCTATCTTGGAGCAATGAGGATCTCTCTGAGGTGTGCTCACTAACCTCTACCACTAGATATGATTCTAATAATTTAACTTTAAATCGGTCCATGGAAATGAAACTAAAACTCAAAATCTATTAAAATTTATCTAAATATCCTATAGAAAATATAATATTTAATAAAAACTTTTAATAATTTGCATGCAAAATTTCTAAGATAAAGAAAGGGGAAAAAAATTAACTAAAAAATTATGTCCAGATAGAATTTCTTGCATCACTAAAGCCCTAGCACTTGATTTCTCTTCCCATCATCTGAACCCTAGCTGATAAATACTTGCAATTTTATTTTTTGTGACTTGAAAAATTGTTACTACCCTTGTTCTAGATGGTTGGCTTCACAAGATTGTATGACCACTCATTTTAAAGTTATTCAAATCCTACACAAGTTGGTCCAAGAATCAACTAAATCGGATAACCCTTCACAAAGATATGGCTACTAAAAATTATATGTTTTTAAAAAAAACCTAATACTTCACAATTATAATGAACAATGAGTTACCCCTCCATTGGTTGTAAGCAATTCACTCTAGTAACCAAGTTGAACATATGTAATTATAAATAAAACTTTGAAATTATTATTAATTTCAAAATTACATTGTATTAAATCTATAATGAGTTAAAATTTTAAAAATACTACATTTGGGCTCAAAATATATTTAAATACATATATTTTTTATTAATGTTTAATTCCAATGTGTCTTTATGCAATAAATTTAGTAGGTAGATATAAAAAAATAAACTTGTTTTCTCTATAGATCATCTTTAAAACTATAGAATATGAAAATAGCTTGGAATTATAACTTTATAATAATAATAATTTTGAAAAGCAATATGGAATAATTATTTTCATAGAATAAACTAAGATCCCAAACCCATCCATAAATTATACTAGTTTAAGCAAGTGTGAGGAGTGAAAGAGCCTCACATTTAAGTTTCTTGCTCTAGATCTTAGGAGAAATTCATAGAATTGAGCATTTTAATAAAATGAAAATAACTAGAAAGGAAGACATTTTCTTTAGGGAATCTCTAATTTGGAATAAGGATGCCCTCTTTATAGGAAATAATTTTTTTGCTAATCATGGACAAAAGAATGAATGGGTATGTGAGAATCTTGATCTAGGAAGTAGATGAGTAACCAGAAGGACTCTAAGGATGAGATAGTTAATCATAAACCATAGAGTTAATATATAAATTCAATGCATCCGACCATTTTTTCATAGTTAAAATAATGGATCAAAAGGAAGTATAAATTGAGTTTACGTTATTCAATGACTTTCCTTATGAAATGATTTTTTTCAGCATATTTTTTTGTTTAAAAGTTATAGAGAGGTGATGGACTTCCATACTAATGTATGAAAATAAACGTTTTGAGATATATTAGTAATACTAAGATACATCATGTACGAAGCACTCACTTTTGGAAAATAAATCAAGCTATGTGTATGTGGTCATGTGTTGCCATGGATATTTCAAAATCATATGATTTAATGCCCTCATTTTTCATGGAACTTTTTGTACTTGATTAAATAAGTTGATGTTATCATTAGTATATGAAATTTAATAGTGAATTTAAATGTGATTTAAAATTATCCTATCTAATAATCATCAATGTTATTTACTTTTTAGATGATTATTTATGATGGGCTAACTCAATATGGAGTGGAATTGAATGTTATGAGCTAGTTCACTTTTATTTTGATTAAATTTTTATACATATGTTTCCAATTTAAAAAGATAATTTGAACAAAAGCTTATAATATTTTAAAATATTTTAAACAAAATATTATCTCTCTCTAAATGTGACAATCGAGGTTTGAATTTTTTAATGCAATAGAAATAAGTGTTAACTAGGTCATAAAATAGCTTGGAGTTAGAACTTTACAATAACAATAATTTTCAAAAGCAATATGGAATAACGAGTTAACCTTCCTAAGAATTATTTTGTAGTTTTATTTATTTATGTTTTTTCTTTGTAAAAGTTGAAAAAGCATAGTCTTATATAGTTTGAAGTAAAGGGCATATATATTTAGGGTACAATTTTTTATGCATCCACAACTTATAATATTTCTATGCTAATTGATATTTTAATTGATTTTTGATAAAGGATAAGAAGTGGTGGATCTATAATTAATACCAATAATTAAAGCTTTTCCTACACTATCTTTGTTTCTTCTAATCTCTAACTTTTATATTATTATATTTTAAAATTTGTTTATCTGCTTTATTATATCTTATGTGTAAGCTTAAAATCAAAGAGAAAATTAGACTTAATGTGTACCACTAAATGTAATCCATTATCATAACCCTATGACTCAAAATTATTTAGAATTCTACTTCTACTTATTGAGAAGCAATTAATGAGGATAATTGTTGGTCACGAATCTGCCACAGGAAAGGATTTTTACATGTGCACCCTAGACCCGGCCAACATTGAAAGGCTGGAAGCAAGAAATGGCTCCCAAACCAATCTCCAGAGTGGGCTGGTTCCCTTACTATTCTAAATTTTGTTTGAAGATAAGGGTTGCTGGAAAGAAATTTAAAAAAAAATGCGGAAAGAAATGGGAAATATGGCCGTAGCCGAAGTTATAAGATCGGGAGAACAATGCAAGTAAAACTCGAAGCACAACAACAACAAGTAACCGAAAGTATTGGCTTAATTCCAGACAACATATGCAGAAAAACCCTCCAAAACTACATTCCAGGAATCATACCCTTATAGCAATATTTAAATCCAATATGCAGAATTCAAATGCAACAGCCATTAAGGAATATAAGTGCTATTAGAAATGCAGAAAGAACAGAAAGGAAAATCACCCATACAAACGCTTGAAAAATTAGAAGCCAACTCTTTTATTCCTGCAAATGAACTTCCAGTTTCTAGCAGAAAACTCCCAACCCTTACAAATGAGGTTTACATTGGTTTTTATAGAGGGCCGTCCTCTTTGCAGCATTTAATATTGGTAACCGACCTTCTTGAGATCTACAAATATGCCACGGAAACTAGGAGCATGATCCCCTTAATCGCAGCCTTGAAGAACCACAAAATTGAATGCAATTAGACGTCAGCGGTCACCTTCATTAAATTTGTTTTTGAACATGTGCATGAAACCGTTAGAACAATCCACGAATAGCAGCTTCGAACAAATAAAATCTTCAATTTTGGTGGCCTGGGCGCTCTTCGACCTTGACCGCATTGGAAATCCGCAAAACATTAAATTCTGGCAAGCATTTAATCCTCGAAAATCGAAAAAACCTTATCGGGCCGTTCACACTGCGTTTTGGCGGGAAACTGTCGCAGGTCGCGAAAACGCGACGGGTCACGAAATCGTGACATCTTCTTATGCCGTACACTTTTGCTGCTGGAACCCACGAAAATTCTTCCTGTCGCGATATCGCTGCATAGTTGGCTTCATTATTTCCATCGCTAGCTTGTTCCGCGAAAATGAGACGCTGGGCGATTTTGCTACGCATTTTGTCTTTTGGTTCTTTCCTCCGCTCTACCCCGCGAAAATGGAACATGTAGCGATATCGCTACGTCTTTCCGGCACCTGGTACGGTCTTGCTCATAGGCCACGAAAATGCGACACTTTTTGCCTTTGAATGTCTTCGACCTTCCCCTGTCGCGATTTCGCTACACATGAGAACACTTAGTCATTTTTCAACAAAGTGGCATGAAATCGCTACCATCTCCATGTCTTTTGCACAATTTTCATTCCCTGTCGCGATTTCGCGACGTCTTCATCTTTCCTGGCCTTATCGTCGAAAGTGTAGCGATTTCGCTACAACTTTCATGTCTTTTGCTTTTCGGACCAAAACGACCGCGATTTTGGGACAGGTAGCGATATCGCTACATCTTTCCCTTTCCGTACCATTTGCCACTTTTTGTCGCGAAAATGCGACATCTTTTGCCTTGCCGAAACCCTTTCTAAAAGTGCAGCGAATCGCTACGCTTTTTAAATCTTAGACTCTTGTCAACAAATTACCTGCGATTTTAGAACGGTAGCGATATCGCTACACGTTTTCAACTTAAACCTTTGAAGCCACCCGCATCGCGAAAATAGAACATCTTTCACCTTATGCACTGTGCGTCCCTTTTTAAGAGTGTAGCGAATCGCTGCACTTTTTGCCTTAGACTCCCCTTTCAACCAATACTCCACGATTTTGGAACATGCAGCGAATCACTGCACTTTTTCATCTTAAGCCTTTGAAACCACCCGCGATTATAGAACACGTCGCGATATCGTGACGGTTCTTGCCAACCTGCATCCGTTGACCGCGTTGACCGCGATTCCGCGACACGTCGCGAAATCGCGACAGTTTTTGAACTTAGTCATTTTTTGCTCCTTTTTCATCAAAACCGCATCAAAGCCAGTATAGAAGTTAGATATGCAACAACTTAAACATTAATACTTCAATCAATGAGAATCAATGTGGCAAAAATGCCAACATTCTTGGCGGCTCGCGGGGTATACAGTTCGTTGTATGCAAGAATCCAGGCCTGAATCCATTGGGCACAGAGTCATATTAGAACAAGAAGCTGGCTACTGTGATACATCTTAGTGGACTGCTGCGATCATTTCTACTGAAAAGCTGAAACTGAAAGAACCTGCATGTAACTGATTATAGAATGAAACAAATGGAATGAGATAATGGAGTGAGATCCTGCGATTGCGCAAGCGGTGAATGCAAATGGAATGATGATAATAATGGGAGAAAAGTAAATGAACATATGGAATGGAAGTGGAAGTATGAAGGCTGTGGAATGAAAATGAACTAGACTGTAAATGAATGCGTAAAATGATAGAACTTAGAGGAAAGGGATAAGAAGGAACGGGAATAATAGGAATAGGGAAAAGAAACAACAGTCGTGGCTTTCTTTTTTATTGCAGAAGAAAAAAAGGAGGAAGAAGATGAAGAAAGGAAAGAGAGAAAGGGAAGGGAAAAGAAGAATTTTCTGGAAAGCCACCAACTGCTGGGAAAGGAGAAAAGCACAAAAAAACAAAAGGCACCTACGGCTCGCAGGCAACAAGAACCAAGGTGACAAAATAAAAGCAAAACATGTATATACTTTTTTTTTTTTTTTTTTTTTTTTTTTTTTTTTATACTATATACAAACTCATACTGGACTGTCAGTTCATGAAGTATAGGCTTTCAGATGAAAGCCATTTACTGAAATCGGAAGTGGGCTGCCATCCAAGTCTTCGAGATAGAACGAATTCGCCGCACCTGTGCTGGTAATGCGGAAGGGACCCTCCCACAAAGCATCAAACTTTTTGTGATTCCCAGGCTTAGCTTTATTTTCGTTCCATTTCAACACCAAATCTCCCGTTTTAAATGGACGATCTACAAAATGTTTATGAAACCACTTCGAAATACCCTGTGTGTGTTTAACAAATTCTTCATATGCCTCAGAACACTGCTCCTCCAAGTGCAACAACTGAGCTATCCGCGTATCCAAGGAACTTATGTCCGTTTCATTATCCCGAAAAGCCCGCAATCGTCGTAATATCGGTAACTCGAGATGAACAGGCAACCTTGCTTCTTTCCCATAAACTAAGGCATAGGGTGAGGTCTTGATAGACTTCTTAACTAAAATCCTATCTCGCCCATAAAGCTTGATTCAATAAAAGGTGCCATGATCTCTTGTTCTCCCCCAAAGACCTCCTTAAAATCCGGAGCAAATTTTTATTTGTGGACTCCGCCAAGCCATTTCCCTGTGGATAATAATTGGAAGATGTTTTTAAGAAAATGCCATACTTGTTTGCAAACTCAGCTAGTTCAGCTCCAATAAATGGGGTCCCATTATCTGTAATAATGGCATCAGGAATGCCAAAGCGTGTAATCAGGCCTTCAATAAATGATATCACCACAGTCTGGTTCGCAACCTTTGTTGGAATAGCTTCAGACCACCTCGTGAAATAGTCTATAGCTGTTAAAATATATCTATGTCCAGTGAGGAATTGGGATCAATAATCCCAATAAAATCCAACCCCCACCGCTGAAAGGGTGCTTCAACCTCGAATCGGATGCAAAGGCAATGTTGCATTCCTAACTCTTCCTGTGTATCTCTCGACATTTGTCACATGCTTGTGCAATCTCGAAAGCGTCCGAGAACAGTGGTCGGCCAATAGTAACCAACTCGAGTTATCTTTAAAGCCATCGGTCTTCCCGCAAAATGTCCTCCTGATAGACCAGAATGAAACTCCTCCAGGAGCCTAGCCTTTTCTGATTCTTTGACACATCTTAGAAGAACACCATCAATATTCTTAAAAAACAATCCTTCTGGTAACAAAACATACCGAAGAGCTTGCAGACGAAATCTTCTCCGCTGTGAGGCATTCAACTGTGAAGGACATCTACCAGTTGTGAAGTAATCAATGAGGTCTTCTGTCCAATATTTTTCCTGAATTAAGAAATTTGTTAAATTGTCATCACTAACAAGATTTTCTGCTTGATATTCACCTATACCAGATGCTGCCATCTTTGCCAAATGTTGGCATAAAGCCTTACCACGCACTAGCTTAGTCGGATGAATTTCAACATCAAATTCTTGGATCTTGGTGACCCAACCAAGCACGTTTATCACCCATCTCTCCTTGAAGAATGAAATTTCTTACATCAGGATGAATAACATAAACAATTGTTCTGCTCTGAGATATAAAATGCTTGAATTTCTTAAGGGATTTCATAACAACATACACCTGTTTTTCAATGAAATTATACTTTGCCTCATGAGGTAGAATGACCTGACTAAGGAAAGCAATGGGCCTTTCATTCCCATCGTCTCCTTTCTGTGTAAGAACCGCAGCATAACTTTCATCTTCCCCAACTGCATACAAAATGAAATCCTTTGAGTAATCAGGGTTAATCAAAACAGGGGCCTGCGCTATTCTTTCCTTGATTTCTTGGAATGCTTCTTTCCTTCGAGCGGTCCATTGAAAATCTGCATCCTTTTTCAACAATTCAGTCATAGGTTTCACAATCTGGGCAAAATCAAAAATGAACTTCCTGATGAAATTGATCTGTCCAAAGAAAGACTGCAGTTCCTTTTTGTTTGCAGGGAGTGACAATTTTTTCAATGCTTCAACTCGGGCTGGATCTATCGCTAACCCATCCTCTCGAAATCACATGCCCCGTAAGCTTACCTTCTTTTACTGCAAACACTGACTTCTTTGGATTAATGGAAATCCCAAATTCCCTGCACTTTTCAAAAATTTGCCTCAGGTGAGAGCAGTGATCTTCCCGTCTATGTGAAAATACAGTCATGTCATCAAGATATATCACAATAATCTTATTCAACAATTCCTTGAATGCAATGTCCATGGCTCTTTGGAAGGTAGCCCCAACATTTGATAGTCCAAAAGGCATTCGCTGATAAGCAAAAGTGCCCCACTTTGTTGTGAATGTTGTCTTATACTGATCCTCATCTTTAACCCAAATCTGGTTATATCCAGAGAATCCATCCAATAGTGAAAAACGCTGAGCTCCAGCAACAACATGCAGTATTTGATCTATACGCGGCAAAGGATAATGATCTTTCAACGATGCACGGTTCAAATTTTGGAAATCTACACACAATCGTATGTCTCCATTCTTCTTTCGAACCGGGACCAGATTGGCAACCCAAGTTGAGTGCTTAACTGGATATATGATTTTAGCTTGCAACATTTTCACAAGCTCAGCCCTCATCAACGCCTCAATCTTTGGATTTACTCGGTCGCTGTTTTTGCCGAAAAGGTCTGACTCCTTCCTCCAATTCAATCGTATGCTGCACAATCTGTTTATTGTATCCCTTCAAATCTTCATAACTCCAAGCCACAATATCAGAAAACTCCTCACACAGTTGCCTGATCTTTTGCAGTTCATCTGGCGTAGAATCAGTTCCAACCTTAATAGCTTTATTAGGCTCTAACTCTAACTCCATGTACTCCTTTTTGTCAATCTCGATCCGATGTTTTTTGGATCGATCATGCTGATCAAATAAGCTTTCCAGAGTTATAAGACCCTTCGGAATATGATTATTCCATAACTGAATGAGACCCTCAGCTTCTTCGTGCTCCAAAGTTCTCCCTTCGACAGTGGCAGCTTCATGAATCAAGAAGTTGACAATCTGCTCATCATCTTCAAAGACTTGCCAGAAAATTTCTTTGTCGGGCACACTTGGCCTATACACCATCCTTACTGTCTTTGGTTTCTTCATTACTTGTTCAACAGGGGAAAAATTGGCTCCAAGAGATGCTAAAAGATCTGCATGTTTATTCATCTCTCGGGAAACAGCTTGAATATTTAGAGTTGTGAACCACTCAAATAGGTCCCACACTTGATTGCGATATGCTTTAAGGTAATGCTGCTTAGAAATGCACCTATTTGTAATCTGGTTTACAATAAGCTCATAATCACCAAAAATCTTGAGCTGTTCAATTCCTAACTTCCTTGCCTTTTTTAAACCCAAGCATAATGCTTCATATTCGAGTAGCATTGTTAGTACAATTCCATGTAAGACGGTATGAATAAGTTCTTTGTACACCAGAAGGAGAAATCAAAACAATACCTACTCCTGCACCGTTCTTGCATCTAGCCCCATCGAAATATAGCTGCCATAGTTGATCTGTAACAACATTCTGATCAGCTTGGTTAGAAAATTCTTGCTTTGTGTCACTCTCAGGTTTTTGGATGGCATAGCAGCCGATTTCAGTCTCCAGCATGGCATTAAAATCAAGCATAGAAAACTGATCATCCAACTGAAGATTATCTAAAACCTCACTCATCAAAATAGAATCCTCGGACTCTTCAGTAAGCATGTGAACAGACTGCATGTCTTTTTCTGCTTCTTCCAACTTCTCGATATGAAAAGAGGAAGGTTTTTCATTCTGAATCCTGAGACGCCTACCCTTGAAAGGAATTTCTAAGTGGGAATAATCTAGTGCCAGATAACCCCCCAACTTTGCAGTAAACTCCCTGGATAAACACATACTAAAGTAGGGTTCTAGATCTACCACAACAATTTCTTGGATAACAGTAATCTGGGGCATAGTATGCAAAACAATTGGGACATCCTTGATTACACCCACCATTTTTATAGGAGTACCATCTAATTGCAGAACTCCAGGACTACTCCGTGTATATTCCATTCCCATTGCTTCACAAACTCCCTTGGGCATGACAGTTGTAGCAGCTCCGTAGTCGATCATGCAATTATGCACAATCCAACCCTCTATTTGCAATGATAAATAAAATGGGGGTGGTCTATTTTTCCCAGTAGCAGAGGTGGTTAAGGTTTGAGCATACACTATCTGGGTAGAACCCTTTTCATTATCCTTTACAGATTTTAATGATTCCTGCAATAAATCTACTTGGCCAGGCAACTGCAATGCATCGTAGAGACTTACCTTAGCAGGGGTCTTTTTTAGTTCTTCAACTATGTTGTATGCAACCGCAGCAGAGTCCTTCTTTTCAACAGGTTGTTCATATCTGGTTCGATACTGTTGAGTGGCTTCCACTCTTAGCCTCTTTGTCAATGAGGGATACTTCAACCTTTCTCGAGCTTGCTCCTCCGCTTCTGATCTTGCTGGTGCAGCTGCAGCCTTTTCTTGAACTCTGTGGGAAATAGGATCTTTGGGTAAAACAGGCACATCGGACTTTGGAACTGGCACAGGAGCTTTCACTGGCTTCTTCGCATCAGCCGACACTTTCAACGGCTCTAAGTCAGCAGGATCAACTGTCACAGGCTTCTTTCCAGTCCTTGTTAGAACTGAAACTTGTTCTTCCACTGGAGTCATTAAACTATGGCTTGCTTCAGAGATCATATTAACTTGTCCACCCGAAGAACTAGCAGCCAAAGTCTGCACATAATTCAGATGGACCATACAAGTATCCTCTCCATGAGGGTCATTACAAGTCGAGCACCAATACATTCTGTCTGCAAGGGCTGCATCTTCATTTACCAAAGCAGTTAAGCTTTTCTCAGGCGCTTTACTTGTTGAGGCAGCTTGGTCTCTTGTAATTGGAGGAGGTTGAAATCTCCTTGGCTGGAAATCTCTCTCAGCTTGTTTCCTCTCAATGAGTGTGATCTTGTTACCCATTGCCCTAATTGCCGAATTGGCAGACTTTACCTCTTGCAATAGTGTTGTATAAGGATCGGGGTTCACAGGTGCAGGAGGTGCTGGCAATGGCAAAGGAGCTGGGGGTGCTGGCAAAGCTGGAAATGAAGTGGAAATGGGAGATGGTTGAGTGTTGGGTGCAGGAAGTGGCAAAGGAGCTGGGATAGGTGCAACTTGAGGTGCTTTGGAGCTCCATGATGGGGTGGGATACATAGATGGCATGGGCTGTGGAAGTGAGCCAGAATATAAATACTGAGGCAAATCTGGTATAATAGGCATAGTTACCTTCGGAGGAAGTCTCCCTATAGCAATCAGATCAGCTTCTGCTTTTATGGCTTGTTCAAACAACTCTGGAAATGTTGTCACATTGGACTGCCGAACAGCCCAGCCGATATCTGTGTTGAACGCTCTGAGGTAGTAAAGTGCAGCCAATTCATCAGCAGGCCGAAGACCATCAGGAATTCTGTGCCAGGTTCTGGTAAATCGGACGTTGAAATCAGCTATCTCTTCCTGCGGGTGTCTCTGGATTACAGTAAACTGATTCAACAATGAAAAGGGGTCAGCCTGTTCATGAAAATTTTTAACTAGCAGATCTCCTAGCTGATCCCATGATGTTACGGTGCCTGGTGGCAACGTTCGGTACCAAAATAGCAATTTACCTCTCAAGGAGCATACCAACAACTTCACCATTACATCTTCATCAGTTATATCATGAATGGCCGCTAGAGAAGCTACATCATTTATGTGTTCATATGCAGTCTTACCCGTACCATCATAAGTTGGCAAAGCCTTCAACGCGGCCTGAGGAACTGGATTCTGAGCCTGCAAATTCAAGGCTCCAGAGCTGTTCCATGCCAAGAACTTCCTGGGTGGAGGATACTGAGCCATTTGAACTAGTGGATATGATTGGGAGGATGAAACACTAGTAACAATACCAGAGATTTGTGTAGCAGATGATGGAAGGGATGGGGAAACCAACCTAGAATGCTCACCACTTCTTGAGCTGTCAAGTTCAAAAAACTCGACAAGATCGCCAAATTTCTTAGACTGTGATCTCGTGATCATGAAGTACAGCTTTCACTGCATCCACGTTTAGAGATTTCTGAGTCCAACAGAGTCACCAAATGCTCTAGTTTTATAGTATGAAGGCGAACATTAAACCTTCAACACTATGGGATCTTTTAGAGACAGAAGAAATCTGTCCCACCGGGCGTGCCAAAAATTGTTGGTCACGAATCTGCCACAGGAAAGGATTTTTACATGTGCACCCTAGACCCGGCCAACATTGAAAGGCTGGAAGCAAGAAATGGCTCCCAGACCAATCTCCAGAGTGGGCTGGTTCCCTTACTATTCTAAATTTTGTTTGAAGATTAGGGTTGCTGGAAAGAAATTTAAAAAAATGTGGAAAGAAATGGGAAATATGGCCGTAGCCGAAGTTATAAGATCGGGAGAACAACAGCAGAAAACTTGAAGCACAACAACAGCAAGTAACAGAAAGTATTAACTTAATTCTCGCACAACGTATGCAGAAAATCCCTCCAAGACTACATTCCAGGAATCATACCCTTACAGCAATATTTAAATCCAATATGCAGAATTCAAATGCAACAGCCATTAAGGAATATGAGTGCTATTAGAAATGCAAAAAGAACAGAAAGGAAAATCACCCATACAGCCGCCTGGAAAAATTAGAGGCCAACTCTTTTATTCCTGCAAATGAACTTCGAGCTTTTAGCAGAAAACTTCCCAACCCTTACAAATGAGGTTTACATTGGTTTTTATAGAGGGCCGTCCTCTTTGCAGCATTTAATATTGGTAACCGACCTTCTTGAGATCTACAAATATGCCACGGAAACTAGGAGCATGATCCCCTTAATCGCAGCCTTGAAGAACCACAAAATTGAATGCAATTAGACGTCGCGGTCACTTTCATTAAATTTGTTTTTGAACATGTGCATGAAACCGTTAGAACAATCCACGAATAGCAGCTTCGAACAAATAAAATCTTCAATTTTGGTGGCCTGGGCGCTCTTCGACCTTGACCGCGTTGGAAATCCGCAAAACATTAAATTCTGGCAAGCATTTAATCCTCGGAAATCGAAAAAACCTTATCGGGCCGTTCACACTGCGTTTTGGCGGGAAACTGTCGCAAGTCGCGAAAACGCGACGGGTCGCGAAATCGCGACATCTTCTTATGCCGTACACCTTTGCTGCTGGAACCCGCGAAAATTCTTCCTGTCGCGATATCGCTGCATAGTTGGCTTCATTATTTCCATCGCTAGCTTGTTCCACGAAAATGAGACGCTGGGCGATTTCGCTACGCATTTTGTCTTTTGGTTCTTTCCTCCGCTCTACCCCGCGAAAATGGAACATGTAGCGATATCGCTACGTCTTTCTGGCACCTGGTACGGTCTTGCTCATAGGCCGCGAAAATGCGACACTTTTTGCCTTTGAATGTCTTCGACCTTCCCCTGTCGCGATTTCGCTACACATGAGAACACTTAGTCATTTTTCAACAAAGTGGCATGAAATCGCTACCATCTCCATGTCTTTTGCACAATTTTCATTCCCTGTCGCGATTTCGCGACGTCTTCATCTTTCCTGGCCTTATCGTCGAAAGTGTAGCGATTTCGCTACAACTTTCATGTCTTTTGCTTTTCGGACCACAACGACCGCGATTTTGGGACGTGTAGCGATATCGCTACATCTTTCCCTTTCCGTACCATTTGCCACTTTTTGTCGTGAAAATGCGACATCTTTTGCCTTGCCGAAACTCTTTCTAAAAAGTGCAGCGAATCGCTACGCTTTTTACATCTTAGACTCTTGTCAACAAACTACCCGCGATTTTAGAACGGTAGCGATATCGCTACGCGTTTTCAACTTAAGCCTTTGAAGCCACCCGCGTCGCGAAAATAGAACATCTTTCGCCTTATGCACTGTGCGTCCCTTTTTAAGAGTGTAGCGAATCGCTGCACTTTTTGCCTTAGACTCCCCTTTCAACCAATACTCCGTGATTTTGGAACGTGCAGCGAATCGCTGCACTTTTTCATCTTAAGCCTTTGAAACCACCCGCGATTATAGAACACGTCGTGATATCGCGACGGTTTTGCCAACCTGCATCCGTTGACCGCGTTGACCGCGATTTCGCGACACGTCGCGAAATCGTGACAGTTTTTGAACTTAGTCATTTTTTGCTCCTTTTGCATCAAAGCCGCATCAAAGCCAGTATAGAAGTTAGATATGCAACAACTTAAACATTAATACTTCAATCAATGAGAATCAATGTGGCAAAAATGCCAACAATAACATAAGTGAAATGATAACAAGCTAATGATATGTCACATGTGAGGATGTTGTATATCATTTCTAGGTAAAGAGTTATAAGATAGACAATGAAATTTGGTGAATACATCACAAAAGGTTCAAGAGATCATCCTTCAAATATCTAATGACTTGAGAGAAAACCCCAATTTTATGCATACATTATTTTGCATTGATGATCCTAACATTAGTATAAATGAGAGAAATATTTCTTACAAGTTATTGGTTGGGTTTAGTTGCAAGGGCACTTTTCTATAGATCATTATAGTAGTTATGCTCAAAATTAATTACAATAGTTAAATTAGGGTATTCAAATATGTAAAGTTTTATATAAATGTAATATGGGTTTTAGGTATTTGATAAGTTTAAATACTTACAATGATGATCCAAGCCTACTTGATATCTATGTAGCAATGAATCATGGTCTAATGATTTACAAATATCTTGTAAATTCACATGATGTATGTAGATGAGGAGGAAAATTATTTTGCAACACTCACCATTGAGTGAACTACATGTTAGTACAAATAATTTGTATAATATAGCTGTAGCTAAAGTAAACAAAAGAAGATTTTATATGAGATTAAAGTTTGATCCACATTATTTACTAAAAGACGACAATTTTTTCAAGTTTGATAGCAAAATAAAATTCCTTTAGATGACCTAGTTATTCAAAGCTATAACCAATTTGATTTAATTACTATGTTTGAAATATATATTTATGTTTATTATAAAAGCATGCTTAATATAGATGTGAATGACTCTTTTAAGGTTCAATATCTTATGGAAGATTTAGAACATTTAGTGGTGTGAGATATATCTCAAAACTATATTAGTTGATTTTTTTTTTTAACTCATCATGGTGTTAGTGGTAGGGTTGTATTCTTATAGGTATCAACCACATGCATATTTTATATAGAGAAATATATTTTGATATCAATATACATTTTCAATGGAATTATATTTATACTCCATTCTTAATTGATTATATTCAACTTTTATATGGTATATATTTTCTATTTATATATATATATATATATATATATATATATATATATATATATATATGTATATTTCATTATAGATATTGTTGATAATTCATTTATGAGATCAATTTAAAAAAATGGCCTTAGATCTTGAGATGATGAATCATTCCTTTATCACTCTATTAATAAAGGTGATGCAAAGAATAACTTCTTCTTTCCTATTATGGAAGTCATCGATGATGTAGTTAGTGTGAGGTTATATACATCTAAAAAATATAAAATATATAATGAATTACCTTTATATATTAGACTAACTTCTAAACTATATTTATTTTACTATCATAATGTTCAGTTTATATATTATCATGCATTTATTTTAAGTTCAAAACCATTATCTACACTAAAACATGTAGGGAACTTCTATAGTCTGAGTAAATTTCCATGGTGAATGTAGATATCTAATTTTATGAGAAGGTTTTATTTTTAATTTTACCAATCCCTTCATCAACTAGCCTTTTAATCAATCAAATCGAATCAACCTTTCTTGTGTCCAAATTTGGAGTATTTATTGCTCTAATTTCAAGTAATGAGAAATAGCATAGATGGCACTATTATGACATGGTGATGCTTTTGCAAAAAAAATTAATTTTAACATTTACCACCCATTTTTACCTCCAACAATCATGATTTGAAAGCACCATCATGAAAGTATCATTGATGGTATTGCTAACCAATATTTTTTACTATCATACACAAAAACAAATAAATTTGACTTTCTATCCCTCTCAATATTCCCACCTTTAATGAACCAAATTTCCAAACTCTTATCATCAAATTGTATAAGAAATCTCAAATCCAAGAATTATCATTCTCATCTTATTTCATTAATGGCTTCTTGATCCCTTTTAATATTTATTACGATATCCAATCTTATAATTTTCAATGTAATTATTCTCCTAAGAAACCATGGATTCCTGTAAAATTAGCACTTGGGATGACCATTTTTCATAGTTCTAAGTGAAATGCTTCTATATTTTGGGCAAATTACTTTTGGATCTTTGAGAAAATAATTTTTCTAGAACTACTTGGAAAACTATTGTAATTTGAAGTAATCTACATCTAATAAGTGAACCACTCTACATGGAGTAGGGTTATGCATAAGGGTTCGACCCCAAAATATATTTATAAAATCAAGGTGAATTGTCTTGAAATCTTGGCAAATTTTGTCGAAGGATACATGGCGAATTGCATTCATTTTTCACCAAAAAATTTCAAACCATGGCGAATCAATTGAAAAATATTTCTAGAGGTGTAGGTCAATTGTAGAGGGTTTCAATTAGTCATTTTTAGATGGTTTTTGAGGATTTTACTAAGTTTTTTGTGTAGATATTGTCGAGCTAGGTGGTTTTAAAAAATTTGAAAACAGAGCTCCAGATTAAAAGTTATGCCTCCTAGAAGTTTCCCTGTAAAGTGCACCTCTATAATCGGTCAGCTGCACACATGACGATCGATTGCACACATGATGATTGGATGTAAGCATGATGATCGACTGCACACATGACGATCAAACTTGATCATCATATGTGTAGTTGATCGTCATGCTTGCAACCGATCGTCATGTGTGCAGTCGATCGTCATGTGTGCAACCGATCGGTTGTAGAGGTGCACTTTTGCAGGGAAACTTCTAGGAGGCATAACTTTTGATCTGGAGCTCCATTTTTATTTTTACTTTTAAAACTACCTAGCTCGATGATATCTACAAAAAAATGTATTAAATCCTCAAAACAACCATCTAAAACCAATCAATATATCTGCAATCGATCGGTTACAGAGGTGTTAGTCGGTTGCAGACATGTCGATTAGTTTTAGATGGTTTTTTGAGGATTTTAATATTTTTTTGAGTAGATCTCGTTGAGCTAGGTTTTTTTTTTTAATTAAAAACTAAGCTTCAAATCAAAATTTATGCCTCCTAGAAGTTTCCTTGCAAAAGTGCACCTCTGCAACCGATCGACTGCACACATGACGACCGATTGCACACATGACAATTGGTTGTAGGCATGACGATTCATGCCTACAACCAATCACCATACCTACAGTTTATCATCATGTGTGCAGTCGTTCGTCATGTGTGCAACCAATTGGTTGCATAGGTGCACTTTTACAAGGAAACTTCTAGGAGGCATAACTTTTTATTCGAAGCTCTATTTTCAATTTTTTTTTTTTAAACCTAGCTTGACGAGATCTACTCAAAAACATATTAAAATCCTCAAAAAAACCATCTGAAATCAATCAACATGTTTGCAATCGATCGGTTGCAGAGGTGTCAATCGGTTTCAGACATATCAATCGGTTTTAGATGGTTTTTTGAGGATTTTAATAAGTTTTTTGAGTAGATATCATCGAGCTAGGTGGTTTTAAAAAAAAATGAAAATGGAGCTTCGGATCAAAATTTATGTCTCCTAGAAGTTTCCCTGCAAAAGTTCACCTCTACAACCAATCGACTACACACATGATGATTGGTTGTACACATAATGATTGGTTGCAAGCATGACGATCATCATACCTGCAGCTGATCGTCATGCCTGCAACCAATTATCATGCATTTAGCTGAATCGGTTGTAGAGGTGCTCTTTTACATGGAGCCTTCTAGGAGCTCTAGATGATCAGTTGCAGAGGTGTATCAATCAAACTAAGTCGATTCATTGTAAAGTTGCAACCGATCAACTTATTTTGATTGATACATCTCTGCAACCGATCGAATTAGGTCGATTGACACACCTCTACAATCGATCAACTTATATTGAGAAGCACTCCTCTACAACCTTGTCAAGTTTATGGGACCGATTGATGTCTTCCGATTGATAATACCCTACAACCAATTGATAAATATGTCGACTAACAATAGGTTTTTCATGGTTTCAGAGCTATTTTTGAGTTAGAGTATTTTAGATGTATGTATATCGCTACCCCCTACAGTATATATACGGGTAGTATATGAGGTAAATTGGGCAAGAAAAATAAAATCATTTATAATTTGAAGGAAATTTGGGCGAGAAAAATAAAATTATTTATAATTTGAGGCCATGATGGATTATCAATGGTGGGTGAATTTACCCCAAAAAAACTTCCACATCGTAAATTTTGGTCGAATGGGCCCTAGTGAAACGATCCAAAATTAACCAATTTAAAAATTTGAAAATCCTAAATATAGCCAATTTATGATATTTCGTGCTTATGCATAACCCTGACATGGAGTGAATCACTCTTCAGATGAAGGCTTTGAAAAAAATATTAAAATCTTAAAAAATTGCTTTGCATCAATGAAAATGTAATTTGGAACAAAACTCAAGGAATGAAATCAAGAAAACCTAATAAATTTTGTAAAATATTATTGTCATCTCATGAAAATTTTATAGAATTTCTAAAGTTTGAAAAGGAGTCATAATTCACAAAGCACCTATGAAATTGCATGTATATTTTTGAAAGATATACAAAACTAGGTTAAAAATGAGACTAGGCATGATTTCAACATGGAAATTAAGCACATCCTCCCATAAAACATGTTATAAAATATTGACTTAAAAAAAAATTAACTTATATTAATCCGATAATTACTTTTAAATAATCGGAAGAAGAGAGGTTGTGCCCCTTTGACCTTCATATTTAAGTTGAATCCCCACTATCCTTGCTAAACTTATCTAATCTAAATATAAAAGATAAATATTTGGAAGGTAAGGGTGTAAGATATTAAACTAAAATTGCATATACTAAAATACAACCATAACCATATCAAGGAGAGTGTGTTATCAATCAACATATGAGAAAATTAAATAAGAACAATGTATTCCTATGCATGTGAAATAAAAATATTAAGAAATGATAAGAGAATAAAAGGGTAGTGTCATAATTATCACAATTCCACAATCCAAAAGAGCAATACCTCAATCGAAAAGAAAAAAATATTGAACAATGTCTTACTATTTCCAAAATTAGAACCATTAAAATAGGAACTCACAAAGTGTGACTATAAGTCTCCCACAACTCCTATTTATAGAATTAATTATCCCCTAAGTTACCTTGGGTGATAAATTCTTACTCCTAGTAAAAGTAATTATTTGGGGGTATTTTTAGCAAATTGGTACACCTCCAAATATCGCATATCTCTAAGTACACCTCTAAATAGCCTAGGAGCCTTCTAAAATGAGTTATGATACCACTATTAAACAAAAGGTTATTTTTCAAAATATCTTCGATGGAAACTATGCACACTTGTCTTTCTTCACTTGTCAATAAGCAATTCACTCTTGAAAGGGGAGTGAGATTGTTAATTTCATTGTAGAATGTGAAATACAATCCTTGATGAGCAGATTCTTGAGGTATAACCAGATTAAGATAGCCCTTTAGGATCAATTTAAAACATCTTTTACCACTGATGTAGATGAAAATGAAGTCTAGTGAAATATGACCTTATCAAGTAGCCAACTATCACTCTGTCACTACCATATTCATACAATAATCACATATACAATTAGTTCTTCTTTAATTCAACACAAGATTTCTTTCTTTGGTATAAGACAACATGACAGCTTAAGACAATATTATTCTTTAAGATAATACTTTAGAATAATTACCTCTACTACAAACTATAGAAAATAATATCACAAGATAAAAATACAAGATGGCAGTACGATGACAAGATAGCAATTTAGCAAGATGACAATAGGAAAGATAGTACCCTTCATGATGACACTCTCAAACTCTCAAGATGACAAGGTTGAATTAAGGCACTCTTTTCTATATGGCATGGCACTAGATGACACTTAGCATTATGACTTGGTGACACTTGTCATGATGGCACTCTTCAAGATGGCATAGCATTAATGATGCTTCTAAAACAATAATTTTTCTTGATGATGCTCCATGAAGGTATTGCATATGTTAGTGCTTCCTTTCCACTTTTCTTTTGGTAAAATCCTTTTAATATGAGAACACTTCTAATGGAATAACTCTATCATCATGATTACCTCCAAAAAAATTTACTAAGTTAAACCAATCTCTATCTTATGTGTTGATACAATTGTTAAATGCTAAGATGATAGAACTAACTCCTATAAGGTAACATGGGCTTGATAGGAAAAAGCTTCCTTAGTTCAAGGTTGACCAAAAATGCACTTTTCATTGCACTAATAGTCACAACACAAAAAAATGTATCATTCTTAAGAATGTGGTACCAGATCGTATCGATGAAGTTCATCTAGTGGTCAGTGGTCCTAAACAAGTGGCATCCTCTAACCAAGATTTAGGGAATTCTTAGGACTCCTTACCCAAACATGGACAAAATGCTACTAACCATGTACAATATAGGAATTTCCACCTGTTGTATCAGAACATGATAGGAATGATCCATGTTAGCACCATGACTAGACAACAAGCCATAGAAAAGGGTCAAACCTCGAAACCACCTCCTGAGCCTCCCTTGGTCTTGTAGCATAGACATGTTGCTACTCCTAAATAAACTCCTTTAGTTATAAAACCCCAAGATAAAAGTATAAGATTTTTTAACCTTCATCTCAATTAGAGGATATACTAGCTAAAATATCTATACTCGAGTTGTTACTAACTCACCAAGCCATGGAGAAAATTTGTTCAAGCTTCTAGGAAAATAAATAATACCTTAAAACATTAGTCCTAATAATTTGGCTAATGTGGTATGGTCACTTAGCATGAATCACATAACTATATCCTTCTTTAAGGATGACATTCCACCTGCCTCTATGCTTGGATATATCCCTTTGTATATCACTTAAAATACTAATGACTAGTCCATTAAAAGGGTTCTTATCAATGTTTGCAGCCTTAAATTCATCCAAATAATAGGGCTCAACAAAGAAGACTTAGAAAAGTCAAACATTATCTGAAAGGCCTATGATAATGAGGAAAGAGAAGCTTTTAGGACTATATTCCTTCCCATAAAAGTAGGCCTTCATATTTTAAACATATTATTTTATGTCTTGGCCTATGAGATAAACTATAATCTCCCTTTAGTGCGACCTTAGATCCACATGATGCAAGTTGTCCTATCAACTTACCATCAACGTGTCAAATTTGAATATCAAGGTAAGTTGTATAGTATAGTGGTTGATAAAGATCCATTTCCCTATTTCCATAATATCTAGTCAAAAAATCCAAAGGTTTGATTATGCCCTTCATAGAATACTTCTTGTCCTTTCATAGACGATACCTTAAGATTTGTCCTGCCTAAGGAAATAAGTATCCATAAAGAAGAAGATACCAATAGTAAAACCATGATTAAAGATAAATAAAAGGTTGAGGATATCAAAAATATAACTCTCAATAATTAATAGCATAAGGTATTAGCCTTAGAATTGGTTATATTACCTCTATCACCTCATGCAATAGGATTTCCTTCCAAATTAGGGACAATTGTGCAAATAGACTAGATTAGGATATTTCCCAACCATAATGAAAGGATATTTTTCTCTTCTTCAAACATTAGTGACAATGAAGAGGTGTATATTTTCTCATCTGAACCTCAAAAGAAGTAACTTTAATAGAAGGTCTAAAATGGGGTGAATAGGAGGATAGGAACCTCCCCCTTATCCTTTTCTAATATATTTTTTTGTATGCATAAAATAACACCATAAGTATTGATTCTATTGAGGAGATTAGGAAAAACTCCAATGATAGCCTTAACAATGAGCATAGATTAGTTTCATCATAAGAATATAGCAGTATGACATCCCAATCAATAATAAACCTCATATCAACATTACATATAAATAATCGTGAGGTGGAAATATTACCCCATATCTCTCTTAGGGATGATATAAATTATATCCCTAATCAAGATGTCCATATTGAAGGGTCTCTTTCTTTAGTTACATATCTCTCACAATCATCCAACATTGGACAATGGACTTTAGATGCCAATGAGCTCCAAAGTCTAGGTGTTTTACCTACCCATCCACAATACAAAGATAAATCTCTTATATTAATAGAAGAGATCGTAGATATTAACATAGGATCAGATGACAATCCAAGGATAATAAAGTTAGGAAAAAATCTAACTTTAAAAGAATGATAAGAGTATATGAAGCTCTTAACTAAATTTTATGATATCTTCACATGGTCCTATTCAAACATGCCTATATTAGATCCTAGTTGTTCACCACTTAGTAATCAAGACTAATACTAACCCATTGAAGCAAAAGTTAAGAAATATCCACTCTTAGATCACTTTATTGGTCAAAGAAGAAATCTAAAAGCTTTTGGAGGTTAAATTCATCAAACCTATTAACTATTCCAAATATATTTTAGACATAGTTTTGATAGCCAAGAAAGAGGGTACTCGCAAGTATGTACAAACTTTTGAGACATCAACAAATCCTATCCTAAGGATGATTTTTCTTTGCATAATATAGACATGATAGTTGACTTTACTATTGGTTGCAAAATATTATCCTTGATGGATGGATGTGTATCGCTCCAAATTTTTCGCATCCTTACCTTCAGGCTATAGGATCCGTGCCCGGAAGGAGGATGGGAAAAGGATGTCGCGGTACCTCGGACTGAGAGGACTTGCGAAGGTCCCGCCTCTCAAGGGAGGTGTATTTTGATGATTTTTCGATGGATGGTGGGTTCACCAGGAAACATTTAATGGCAGTTTCTTCTGATAAGGGCAAGGGTGTGGACACTGGGGAGAGCAGCGAGACAGCTACTCTTCGAACGGAGACGATCTGTCTCAAGGCACAGGTGCAGACCCTACAGGAGGAGGTTGCACGACATCGAGCTGAGGTTACACAGCTTAGGGATGAGATTGCACGCCTCAGGGCACGAGGCGAAGGGGCGAGCACTAGGGAGCTGACACGGGCTATTGTCCAAATTACTTTCTATCAGACATTGTACTATCAGCTAGTGCCAGAGGAGGATAGACTACCCCTGCCAGCTAACATCGCAGAGCCAATCAGGATTGGTTCGTCTAGGACTTCGTCCCGATCGAGGACTAGGACTCACAGTACTACACAGACTACGATGGGGCCACCTCGTCCACCTCAGGGTGGGGGAGGAGATGAGGTCGAGAGCTCGAGGGGCTCTCGAGGCTAGAGTACTGCACGGCATTAGACATAGAGCATTTATTATTATTATTTTTTTTTGTTGATAGAGGATTGAGTATGCCGAGGTCCAGATTGTGGCATACCAATCTAATTTTGATATGATGTATATATACTATTGATATATATATGAGATGAGATATTTTTGATCATATGACTTGTGTTATGTGTATGTTTATGATGCTTTTATGTTTGATTGATTGATTTGATAATTGGATTGAGGATTCATGAAATTATGTCATTTTGAAAATTTATAATTTTGATGTCATGCGGTAATATTTTAAATGAAATAATCTTATGTAACAAATTGGTTGTTTGTAATGTGATGTGGTAAAAAAATAAAAAGAGACTTCTAACAATAATTTCAAAGGACATTGTCGCTATTATAGACCATTTCATGGAGTCGTTGCTCACTCGGTCTTCAAGCTAATCCCAGTATAGAAATATTGTTAAAAGTAAAAGAATGCTTAAGAGACTGTCTTAAGACTTTGGTGCAATGGTGAAAATGATGGTTTGTTTTTCAGATTTTCATAAAAAAAAAAAAAATAGTATGCATTAAATAATGATTTTTTTGCTAGGCATAAATTCCTAAGTGTGATAATTTTTGGATAATTCCTTAGGAATTATATCATCTTTGCAAAATTGAAGGTTGACATAATGACATGAAATAGTGATAATGTGCATGCTTTGTGTTTAAAAAACATAATTGTGTAATAGTATGATTTAAGTCATATGGTTTTCATGATTTTTAAACAAATGGGGAATAAAAATTGTTACAATGGTTTGCGCTAGGCATAGAATATGTAGGTATAAACTTATACCATCATCGCGAAAATCAAAGAAAAATAGATAGTTTTATTGCATGGTTGATTTTTTTAATAAACGGAAAATATGAAGATGAGGACTTGCGCTAGGCATAAAATTCCAATTTTGGTTTTGGAACTATACCATCATCGCAAAAGTCGACAAAAGTTATATATATATATATGTTTTGATTGTATGGTTTTGAAAGAAATTTTTGATTTTTCTATTATATAGTTGTCTTTATGGTAAACAACTGTAGTTGAATTATTCCAAACAAGTTGCAAAAATAATATTTCAAAGTATTTTGAAGACAAAAGTTAGATTTATAAGGAATCCCATGTGCATATGTGAATTCATTTCCGATCTTGATTTATCATAATGATACACAAAATCTCTCAAATACAAATGTGTGTGCAATTGCTTTGTGCATTTACCAGTTTTGATCAAGATAATATGATACAAGTGATTTGAAGAAACCAAATAAGTGTTCATTAATCATGATGTAAATGCATATAACCATACCATACTACTATGTAGATCGTATTATCAAGAGCTAGCTAATCCATAAGCAGACATAGCTCTGTACAAAATAAGGTTGCTAATGTGACAGACATATCGCCACGCTAGGAGTTACCCAAGGCCAAGCGAGGTTGGGCACAAACCACCTGTTATGGGGCTTACCTCACGGTTTCGAATAATTGAGAATTCCGAGGATTCAAGCTCATCAACCCTTCTTTTCTTTTCAAAGGGTAGGGAAAGGGATTTTATTGCTTTCTTGCTTTCTGCTTTCTTTTGCTTTTCTTTTGAACTTTGCTTCTTTTTCTTTTTGTATTTTTTTTTTTTTTCTTTGCTTGATTTTTGAGATAGTGCTTGAAATATTGTTGTAATGATATAAAATAACATTTTTCTTTTCTCTTTTTTCTTGAACTTTTCTTTTCTTTTTCTTTGCTAGGGATACTTGCTCGGATTAGCTATAGAGCAAGGGATTTTTATTCTGGGTAGGGGTGAGCTTGTCCTTTTGCCAATTCTCAAAGATTCTAGACCATGTGCATGATAGGATAGCAGGGGAAACTTTTCGCTCAAGAAATCACGTCTACTATGTAGCAAAACATGGAAATTACAAATATAATCATTTTATTGTGAAAATATGTGCTTGGTTTAAGTAAATAACAAGATCAATTCTCTATGCTCAAACTTTATTTAATTGAATTTTGTGAACTTTGATATAAGAGAGATTAGTAATCATGCCAGATATAATCAAGATATTTATTTTTGTGAGTGTGCAAGTGAGGGATTCCAAATAAATGCTAATCTATCCAAAATAATTTGAAACATATAACTGCAATAATTGTAAGAAAATATATATAAATACTTTTTGAAAAGTTTTGAGAATATTGACTCTCTCTTTCTTCTTTATATTGTTTTGGTTTCGAAAGAGTCAAGCACATTGCTGTTTTTATATTTTTATCATTATTTTGTTTTTTTGGTTTTATTTTTGTTTTTGAACAAAAAATTTAACAAGTGCTATAAATAAATGCAACAAATAGTTTTGAAGATTTTGATTATGAATGTTTTTGGTGTTTTTGAATTTATAAATTTGAAATAAATACAAGATAGTGATTTTGAACAAATATATACATGGATGAAGTGACCAAATTTATACATAGTAACGTTTAAGATGCAAAATATTCATGGGTTCTTTAAGTTCTTTACCATCTAAGGTAGACAATTTGTATGCTCCTGATTCGAATTTAGCAGTAATAATGTATGGTCCAAGCCAGTTGGGCTCAAACTTACCTTTAAGGTCCTTAGTTGCATTAGTATTTTTTTGAAGATTTTGAGGATTTTGATTTTTTTGTATTTTGATTTTAATTTATGAATTGAAATTGGTGATATATACAAGATGATCTATATACACTATACAAGGTTATTTGAGTATAGCATGTCTAAGGTTGCTTCAAAATCAAAGGAGGTTTTGAAGGATAATTTGGTTGAGGTGAAGGTAAGAACAAAAGGTGATGAATAAAAGGTAGCGATAACAAAAGCTTTGTTATAATGTAAAATAATGTAGCAAAATATTTGACTTTTATATGTGGAAAATTGATCATGTTACAAAATAAAATGTAGGGAGGATAAGAAAGTTCTTCATTCTTATCACTATATTCCAAATCTTGATAAGATGGAAGGAGCAGATGCAGATGTGAAAGATATGCATGGATGTTTGGAAAACAAGGATGATCATATATGGATGAAGAAAAGTGATGGATAGAAGATAATTGTGATGATAGAGAATGTATAGAACTTGAGGTTTCAACCGTTAAATATTCTTTAAATGGTGTCGGGTCATTATGTATGGTAACAAGTTTATTTGCAAGTTCAAATTTCAAACATTGGTGAAGAGTGGAAGGGACAACCCACATCGTATGAATCCAAGGACTTCTAAGAAGTAGGTTGTAATATAAAGGGCAATATGCCACATACAACAAAGTATCCAGGATCTTGGATCCAATATTAAAGGAAAGAATTATAGTACCTTGAGCTTCTTGAATTTCATTATTAAAATATTTTATAATAACATTTGATTCATTAATATCTTCTTCCTTTAATTTGAGTTTTTGGAATAATTGATAAGTGCATAAATTAAGAGAAGAGCCATTATCTGTCATGATAGTTTTAACATGTGTTTCTTTACTAGATCCTATAATGTAAAGATAGGAGTCTTCTTCTGAAGTAGAGGAAGGAATATCCTCATCATATAATGAAATATGGTTAACCTCAAGAGGGTTTATACCATTAATTATGTTCTTAGACAAAATATGATGAGGAACAAATTGTTGGCTAGGTATTTTGAACAAAATTTCCTTGTGATAAATTTGTAATACTTCTAAAAGGGATATCTTTGCTTGAGGATTAATCACTTGTTGTTGGCTATCAAAGGGGATTTCGGATTGAAATTTTGATTCTAAATATGAGCTTTCTATGCTTACATTCCATTTTGTATCATTCTCTGGAGCCAAAGATAGTTTTGAAGGTTGGTCAAATGAGGAACCCATAGCTTGAATATCAGATTGAGTTGATTGAATTATAGGTTGCTCATTTGTAGTTTTTGTTACAATATTAGTAATATCATCATGAAGAGACACATTAACATGCAATATTTGATTGGTTTCCTGTCATTGATAATTGAGTAGGGGTTCTTGGCGGATCCCCATGTCTTGATTGATTATTGGTATTTGTCGTGTAGGAGTTTGATTGTTTACTGGAGATTTATAATCAGTTGTAGATTGTAATTCTTTTATATTGAAAAGACCCTTATCAATCAAATCTTGAATTGCACATCTTAAATCTTTACATTTTTGTGTCATATGTCCATCTACTCTATGATATTCACAATGTAGCTTAGGTTTAAACCAATCTGATGTGGTATCAGGTTGTCTTATGGAAGGCAGTTCAATCTTATTTGTATCAAGTAAATGCTTGAGAATTATATCCATTGGTTGATTAAGCTTAGTAAATTTACGTGATGAAGGTTTTTGAGAGGTTTTTGATAAATGCCTTAAGACTTTCGTCATAAAAGGACCTAATGGTTTCTCACCTCTACTTTCTTTATTATGGGTAGAATGATGACAGGAAGATTGCGAAGCATGAGGTAAGTACATGGTAGAATTGGAAGAATAAGTATTTTCTTGTTGAAATGGATGTGTTGTATTAAGAGAAGAATATTGAAAAGGTGGCGGAGGATTGTATGTGGAACGATAGACATAATATGGATATATGGGAGAATAGATAATATTGTTATGAAGAGGATTGGCAAAGGGATTGTTTTGTTGGGTTAAAAAATAAGAAGAGTGTGATGGAGGTGATGTTAAATAGGGATGAGGTTGGTCATAATCAACAAATGTATTTGGCTGAATTCTTCCAACATTACTGATGGGCTCATATTGATTTGAGTAAAAACTCATGGTTTCTTTAGTACTTCTAAAAGTAATATTTAATATTTACTATTTAGAATTGCATCTAAAACATACAATTTTGAAATGATGATTTTGTTTTTGTTTTTCTTGTATACATATATTTTTTTTTTTTTTTTTGTTTTTTTGTTTTTGTTTTTGTTTTTGTTTTTTTGTTTTTGTTTTTGTTTTCAAAAGGTTTTAAATGCATTCACGTCGGGTTCACCAAAATGTATCGCTCCAAATTTTTCGCATCCTTACCTTCAGGCTATAGGATCCGTGCCCGGAAGGAGGATGGGAAAAGGATGTCGCGGTACCTCGGACTGAGAGGACTTGTGAAGGTCCCGCCTCTCAAGGGAGGTGTATTTTGATGATTTTTCGATGGATGGTGGGTTCACCAAGAAACATTTAATGGCAGTTTCCATGCCTAGGTTTGGAATGTGTTTTTATGTGTTTGTTTTTAGCCTTAAGCATTCAAATCCTAGGTTTGGCCAAAATGCGTCTAAGCTATTCTATATGCAGATGCAAATTAAATGAATACAGAAAAATAGAATAGGACAAAAAAATAGAGAAATTACAGAAGATAAAAAGAAGAATACCTGATCCGGATGTCTGATGAAGATTCTGATCTTGAAGCAAGTCAGGATCGCCTCTGATTTGACAGGATCGTCTGAGATCAGACAAGATCGTCTGAGATCTGATGAATTCGTCAGACGAATTCGTCAGAGACCTGCAAACAGAGAAATAGGTGCAAAATATAGAAAATACAACAATGATAACAGAGGGAAATAGTATAAAATGATAGTAGCACTATCAAACTGAAACATAAACACAGAAAAAGGAATGAATTATGCTAATTTAATCACAATCATGGCTTAATTATGCATTTAATCTAGATGGGTGAACTCCAAAATGCAAAATAGTATAAAATACTGAATAAAATAAGCTAATTGCAGAATAAAACAACAGAGAAAATATAGAGAAATGCAAACTTCAGGAACTAATTGCCTCAATATTGACTGCAGTCTAAATCATCTCGCATTCGTATGAAATCGTCTCTGATTCAACAGGTTCACCTCCCATCTGAACAGGTTCGTCGGTGACGATGTAAGCTTGCTCCGACTGAAAAATAGTAATGTACCTGCAACAAAATTGATATAGAACAAACTTAGGATGTTTTATCATATGAGAAGTCAAGTTACATAGAATTTCAGCCAGGGGGGTGCTAAGGGGAAGGCTTAGGATTAAATAGGTTTAGGAGGGAGGTTAGGAGGTTGGAGATCATCCCTATTTGGGAGATCTCCAACGAGGAAGGGTCTCTAACGGCACAGACACGCTTCTACCCAGATTAGAGGCCCGTTGGAACAAAAGCTAATTATGCAAAATTAGTTTTGCGACAAGATCGTCTGGACGTCCTAGTCCAGACGAAATCGTCAGATCTGGGGTGATATCGTCTGATCGGCGACGATATCGTCAAACGATCAAAACAACCTCTAAAAATGGCGTGGGAAAGGGGGAAACGGATTACCCGATGGTTAACGGGCGGTTTGGGAGGTTAAATTTTGAATTTAAATTATTTACTAGGATGAATGTAATTATTACAATTTCACTGCGCCAATTTTAGGGTGCTACAGGATGTTTCGGTTACAATTAGATTCACATAGCACTAAAATATCAAGCCAAAATAGTGGGATATCCTTTGCTACAAGGTTATGCCCTCTAGTTTGAAGAATGTTGGTGCAACTTACCAATTAATCATGACATATATATTTCATGATATGATGCATGATATCATGGAAGAAGATTATGTTGATGATCTTCTTGGATGCTCTATGAAAAGATAAGACCATGTTAAAGACTTAAGGTGAATTTTTTAATAGCTTAAAGAATATAAGGTTTGTCTTAAGCCCTTCAAATATATATTTGGAGTAACATCCAATAAATAATTAGGATTTATGATGTCTAGACATGGCATTGAGGTAGATCTTGATAAAATATTAGTAATAATCAATATGCCACCATTTCAAAACCTAACTGAGCTTCGAAGCCTGCAAGGTGGACTACAAGCCATCTGGAGATTCATATTCCAATTAGAAGATAATTATCAACCCTTTTGAAGACTATTATAAAAATTTATTGAGTTTAATTGGGATGAGGAATGACAAACAACATTTTATGCTTTGAAAATATACCTTCTATCTCTATTATATCCTCTCAAATTGCTATTGGTGTACATCACAATGATAGTTCATGTCGTAGGTGCTATGTTGGCACAATATGATGACCAACATAGAGAAAGTGTTGTTTATTATATTAGTAGAACCCTTATTAGTTATGAAACTAGATATACCCCTTTGGAAAAATGTGCCTAGTAGTGGTCATCGCTTCTCAAAAGTTGAGATATTACATGTTGATCCATAAAATATATGTTATAACTAAGGTTGATATGTTGTGATACCTTATGTCTAAACTCTACCTTTTAGGTAGGATAGCTAAATGGGTTATGCCCCATAATAAGTTTGATATTGAATTCATTCGTCAAAAGTTGATTAAGAGATAAGTGATAGTTGATCAACTACTAATATCCCCTTTGGTAGCTAGTTATCCCCTAGATATTGAGTATCCCAATGAGATAGTGTGCACTCTAGAATCATTACAACATGATTCCTAGACTCTCTTCTTTTACAAAGTGAGATGCGTTAAAGGAGCAAGAGTAGGAATTGTTCTATTATCACCACAACAAATTGTCATCCCCTTGTATTTCAAGCTTCAATTCTCGTGTACTAATAACATGATTAAATATGAAGTTCTTATCCTAGGGCTTTGAGCTGATTTAGCTTTAAAAGTCACTATCCTCTCCATATTTGAAGATTTGCAATTAATAATTAATCAAATGAATGAAATTTATCAAACCAAATATGATAAACTCAAACCATATAAAGATTTTTTTTTTTATTAGTAATAGAGGTTTTGAAAGGTTCCCGTAACCTTTTACAAAATATTTTTAGTTAGGAAAAATGCTCTTAACCATATGAATCAAAAAGGAAACATCTTCAAAATAAACAAGGAAAAGATAAAATCAGATAGAGAAGCCCTCGCAAGGGCAGAAGAGGAAACCTCAAAGGGCAATAAGAGAAGCCCAAACAGGGAAATTTGAGCCAAAAACCATTAGAAATCGCAAAGAGACACATAGTTACTTATTGAAGAGATCTGTATCAATATTTCCTTCGTCACCCACAAAATTCTTGAACTCAATCAGAATTTCAAACTGGTACTTGTACTCCTCTAGAAGAGCATCTTCTTGAGCCAGGTTTCTTGCAATCTCATGTGCAAATAGAAGGTTGAAAAAGAAAGGTGCCCTGGGAATTCACAGTCATCTTGTTAGAACCTTGAGGTTCTAATATAATTTTAATGAATAAAATGATCAAGAAACTACAAAATTATAAATAATTTGACCAAAGAATCGTAGGCCACTATGAGGGGACTTCCTCATTAAACTTATATAATAAATTATTCTTGTTATTTTATGATTTTATTTCTTGCTCATACATTGTTTTATATCTATCCTAAAGATACGTTGGTGAAGATGTGATGGTTCATGCTATGAATTAATATAATAATTAATTAGATAATTAATAATACTAAATAAATAATATTAGGATGTGGAATCCTAACATGCCACCCTTCCTAGAAAAAAAATTTGTCCTTAAAGCTGAAACTAAGAAAATTGTTATTGATTTTGATGAAGCACTTCCCAAGTATCATCCTCAAGGGCCAAGACCCATCACTAAATCAAAATCTTGGTGATAGTATGATGATGAAGTTGATGGGTGCGGTGATCCAAGACTACTTCAAGTTCAACCACTAGGGATCCATCCTCGGTAAACTCAAGTAACTGAGTTTGTATTCGTACTTGTGAACCAATGACCTTCTTGAGGCAAGACACATGAAACACAAGATGAATTTTTGAAGACTTGAGTAACTCTAGTTTGTAGGCAACGGGTCCTATGCACTACAAAATTTTATAAGGTCCATAGAATTTTGGGGCTAATTTATGTGGACCTTTTAGCTTGAGAGAGGTTTGGCGGTAAGGTTGAAGCCATAGGAACACCATATCATCCTCTTGAAATTCATGTTCAACTCGGTGTTGATCTTCCTATTATTTTATTCGATTTTGTGTTAGCAAATTCTTTTTAATAAGGTGAAGGATTTTGACCCAAGTAGAAAGCTCAAAATCCACTACTATAACATTGGTGCTTCTAAGGATATAGTATGTGACTGTCGGGGGTGCCTGGCCATGCAAGGCTTCATAGGGTGTCATTTTTATGGTGGTATGGTATAAAGTATTGTACCACCATTCTACCAAGGGAAGTCATTTAACCCAATGAATTGGTTGTGCAGAAGCAAAGCAACATATGTAAGTCTCCAAATATTTATTAACAATCACTATTTATCCATTGGATGGCATGAATTATGGCCAACATCTCTTTCTCATATGTTGATCATGCCAAGTTCTATCCTAAAAGTGCCTTGCTAGTGAAATCCAAGGTTCTACCTTCTTGCATGAGAATGGCACCAATTCCCAATCTAGAAGCATCACTTTCGATCACAAAGGTCTTTGAGAAATTAGGCATGGCCAATAGAGGGGTGGAACACATGGCTTTCTTCAATCTATGAAAAGCATCGTCAGCATTTATGAACCAAAGGAAGGCATTATTTTTAAGTAAATTCATCAATAGGGCTACAATATTGCCATAGTCCTTTATGAACTTACGGTAATACAGTAATACCCAGGTAAGATTTTCAATTATTTTGAGATAGGTCAATTCTGCATATCTTCAATTTTTTTGGGATCCACCTTAACCCCATATTTTGAAATGATAGTCCCATATACTCAATATCCTTCCACCCAAAAGAATATTTTGAGCATTTGGCATAGTTGTCACCCAAGATTTGCAAGGTTTTTTCCAAGTGAACCAAATGGTCCTCCCAAGTCTTACTATAAACCAAAATATCATCAAAGAAAACAAAAATAAATTTTCTAAGTGTGAAATACCTAGTTCATCAAGCTTTGGAATGTTGAAGGAGCATTGGTAAGGCCAAAAGGTATGACCAGGAATTCATAGTGTCCTTCATGGGTGTAGAAAGTTGTTTTAGGAATGTTGGATTCTTTGACTCTAGTTTGATAATACCCTGATCATAGATCCAACTTGGAAAAACACTTAGCACCATGAAGCTCATATAGCAACTCATCAATAACAGGAATTGGAAATTTATCCTTGATTGTGATATTTTTAAGGGCATAAATATCGATACATATTTTCCATGACCCATACTTCTTATGAACCAATAATACTGGAGAAGAATAAGGGCTAACACTTGGGTGAATGATATTTGATTTCAATAGTTCTTGTACAAGTTTCTTAATTTTAGTTTTTTCTAATTAGGAATATCGATAAGGCCAAATATTTTGTGGTTGATTTATAGGAAGGAGTTGTATATCATGATTGTGACTATGGTGGGGAGGTAACCCTTTTGGTTCTTCAAATACTCTAGAGTGATGAGCCAAAATTTATTGTAACTCTTCCATTTCATCCTATTTTACCCTTATGGATTGAATGGAGAATAATTGTGTGACCATTCCCTTGCCTCCTTTTCAAATAATTTTTTCCATGTGGTGAGAATTCACTATTTGTGAGGAACCTGCTTGGAGACTACTTAAAGTGTATTTTTGGTCGTCAATTGTGAATTGCATCCATAATATTACAAAATCCCATTGTATTAACCTGAGTGTTTTCAACCATTGCACCCCCAGGACAACATCACATCTGCCCAATGGAAGTGCATACATGTCAATTTTTATGTTGTATTCATACATCGTGAGCTTGAAATTTAGCACTTCCCTTTACAAGCAATCTATCACCCATTACCAATCATCACTTCAAAATTGTTGCAAGGTTGTATGTAGCAATTAGCCTGATTTGTCATACGTGGATCAATAAAATTATGTGTACTTCTAGAGTCAATGAGCAAAATGAGGTTTTATCATTTGAAGTATCCTCAAACTTTCATAGTTTATGAGGAAGAAAATCTTGTGAGAGCATTGAAAGTAATTTTTGGAGTATCCTCATTGTTTTTATCAGGTGTATCTGTCACTACTTCGACTTTTATTTTATCTTCTACCTCTATTGAGTTACAAGGATCAGCTGAATTTAGTAAATATAACTTTTGTGTAGTGCATCTATGATTTAACACATATCTCTCATCACAATTATAGCAGAGGCTCTTCGCCTATCATTCCTTCATTTCCTCGGGATTGAGATGCTTAATTTGAAAAGGTTCTATGAGGTTTTGGGGTAGTGTGAGGGAGTTGTGATTTTCTAATGGATGGCTTCCCTTGTTGATGTTGAGCATTAAATTTATCTTCTACTAATCTGGCTAATCCAATAGTCTGCATCATGGTGCTGGGATTAAGCATCTGTACTTCTACCTGAATTTCTTCTTTCAACCCATTGATGAAGCAACTTTTGAAAAACAATGCATCCAACCTTGTTGTATGATTTTATGGCTTCTCAAATTAAGCTTGGTATTCATGCACTAAAGTGGTTTGACGTAGTTTTGTGAGAGCTCTAGTAAAGTCTTCAAATCTACTAGGGCTAAACCAAACCAACAGATTCTTTGTAAAGTCATCCCAAGTAGGAACGCTATTAGTCTTTTCATACCATTGGTACCATTGGATAGAATCATGTTCAAGGTGGAATGATGCAATACGAACTTTTTGCACCTTAGAAATATGGTTTAGTGAGAAGTATTATTATACCTGATAGACCCAGCTACTGGGATCTCCTCCCTCAAATTTGGTAAAATCCAACTTAGTTTTTCTTGGAAGGATAGATATTTGTTGAACCCAAAGGAGAACCTAATGTGTAGGGCATCCAACTGGTCCTTAAGACTGTGGGGAGTTGGGACTTTTAGTGTTTTGAGACCGATTAGCCATAGTTGATTGCACGATTTGTTGTACTTGTACCATATTTTGATTCATCAATTCATATTTAGCATTTAGTCCAACCATCCTTGCCTCTATTTCCTACAATGTATGTTTGAGATAAACTTGCAAAAGTAGATCCTTGATTTTGTGAACATCATGATCCAATTTCTCTAAATTGGGGTCTTGAGATCTTCTTCCTTCAGCCATTGGTAATCTTCTTGGATAGTGTTGCCCAAAAATTTAATTTAAATGTTGAATTTAATTGAAATTTTGGCAGCAAGATTTCAAATTTGAATTTTGGCAAGGATATATAAAAAATATGTTTTGCTAAAAATATGATTTTAGCAACTTGTTTTTAACCCAAGCCTTCCTAATGGTCACTCCTAGAATTAAAATATGTCTAATGGTTTGACTGAAAATGATCACTAGACTGACAGGATAATGATCACGAGATGGATAGGTCAACGATCACGAGATAAACGGGTACAATGGTCGAGACTGACAGGTTCAACAATCATGAGATAGTGAGGGATAGTGGTAGAAACATGATGTGAATCATGGAGGACAAAAAATGGAATATGGTGGCTCAAAAATCAATAAAAGCACTAGATGGAATGTGGTATGAATCATGAGGGACAACAGATAGAATATGGTGGGTCAACAATCGATGAAGGTACGAATAACGAAGTGAGAGAGAACCAATAAGAGTGCACACAAGGGATAGTGGACAGAACATAGTGGGTTAGCAAGGCAAGTGGTATAGGATAAGGTGATGCAAAGGCATGGGCAATGAGGGTTAATGTGTCCACCAATGGTGGCCATAATAAGCTTAATGAGGTGCTTCATTTTTAAACCCAAAGAAACCTCTCGTATTAGCGATATGGGACTAAGTCCCAAGTAAAAACAAAATTTATATGCAAAATGTTTTTCACCCACCAAATAACCTTTAATTTTAAACTTTAAAATCAAAATGATTCACTATCAACATGGCACTGCCAGAGTGGTCCTCAACCTTAGTGGAATGTAATTTAGATTTTTGATAATGAATTATCTTCTTTGTCTGTAATCGCCCTGCACGTAAACTATAACGAATCATATTCTTCCCTATGCTGTGAACTAAAACGTGGTTATTTGCTGTGAGACAGGTTGTTCACCAACACTATTGAATACCACCGATTGGGGTGATGTTATCAGTTGCTATTATAATCTTATAAAATGGTTGTAGATGCTTGTTCCAATTGAATAACTAGATTTATTCCACTTGGAATATGCAACACCTAGGCACTTGACACTCTTGATTTATTTCATAATTTGATCTCAAGAAACATTACCTCACTTCTCAAAAGTTGTATTTCTTTGAAAAAATTCATCTACAAAATAACCAGTTGACAGTAGTTTCTAAAGTTGTTGATTTGTACTACCTGGAGATCTCTTCTAATAGAATTGATGGAAAAAAATCCTGCTTCCCTTGGACAACTCAAGAATCTCTCGACTCTTCTTCTTTGTGGAAATAAATTAAGTGGAAAAATTCCTCTTGCAATTGTGGGTCTGAGAAGCCTGGGCCAACTCAATCTGAGTGATAATAAGCTCGACAAAAATATTTCTTTTCAAATAAGGAGTCGTAGTAATTTGGAACATCTAGATCTCAATCAGGATTATTTACAAGGTTATTCTATTGCAGAAGCATGTGGAGAATTCCAAAGTTTCCAGATCGAATATTTGATACCAAATGTTAGAACCTTAAGGTTCTAATATAAGTTTAATGAATAAAATGATCAAGAAACTATAGAAATGTAAATAACTTGACCAAAGAATCATAGGCCACTCTGAGGGGGCTTCCTCCTTAAACTTATATAATAAAGTATTCTTGGTACTTGATGATTTGAGTTCTTGCTCATACATAGTTTTATATCTATCCTAAAGCTACATTGGTGAAGATGTGATGGTTCATGCTATGAATTAATATAATAATTAATTAGATATTTAATAATACTAAATGTATAATGTTAGGATGTGGAATCCTAACGCATCCCTCATCCACCAAAAGAGACCAGTAACAATGATTCCTGAATTTGGTCTGGAGTAAATCATGCTCATATGTTTGGGGAAGATAACATATGGCTTCATTATGTCAGTCGTCATGCAACAAAAAACTTGTAAGTAGTGTTCATTGAAGATGGTGTGATTACATTATCTCCACGTATGGCTCATAAAAACATTATCCATGTTGAACCACAAGCTCCGTGTACCCCAAGCATTCATTTTGTCAAGGTGAAGCCACTCATGAGAGTATATGTTGAAAATATATCCAGTGAACTTAGAAGAATTCCGTAAATTTATGAAACCTCCGATGATGTATCCTGGAGATGTTATCCAATATGAGGTGGATTCCTTATATTGGAACACCATAACATTGAGAATATGTAGACACCCAGGAAACTTGAATTCTAAGAAAAATCATAAAAGAGATACAGGCGTGGGATTTCCATAAACTAGGGTATGAGGATAAATTTCATTCTAAATGGTGATGTTAGGCATAGAGACCCTCAGTTTAGCTAAGAAGCCAGTGGTTTGGTTTCCTTCCCTAAAAACATGTTGAATGGTGACATTGGGAGAAGAGCTCAAAAAAATTTACCTCAAATATTAAGCTGGAAATGTTCTAGGATGCTAACTAGGTACCTACAATGCTTCTAATAATGTTCATAGAGTTACCTTCGACAATAACTTTAGGGTAGTTAATGCTATATAGGAGAGATAGATATTGGAAGACGGCTTCAGCTTTAGTAAAATGATTGGTTTAGATGCTAAGATTTTTTGTAAAGGCTTGCAAAATCTTCCTTGTATGATCCCTAAAGATACCTCCTGTTCTAGCCAACCCTGGGTTGCCCTTGGAAGCACCATCAAAATTAAACTTGATCCATCCCAAGGGTTGAGCAACCCACTTGATAAATGAGTGATCAACCACAGAAGTGTAAGAGGAAATATTACAGGAAGGGAGTTGGAGGGACTTGGCTAACCGAGCTTCACTTGGGGACTCCAACCACCTAATGCCCTAAATAATAGAGATATTTTTAGCTATCATGTGGATAATTATGGAAAAAACATAGTTGGAATCATGGATGGAGTTATTGAAGCCTCTAGAATTTCGTTCATGCCAAACTTCCCATAGTAAATGGTAGAGACAGAAGGTCCAAAAGGTTTTGATAGGAAAAATTTTAAAGGGATTAGGCCACTATAAACAAATATCATTTAGAGAACTGGGAGGAACCCAGGTGATACCCATAGAGGAAAATAAGGAGTAAATAACTTTTAGGGAGAAAGGACAAGAGAGGAAAATATGTTGGGTGGATTCACACTCTTGCTTGCAAAGGTTACAACAATTAGGAATTGAAAGCCCTCGAATCTAGAGATTTGGAATGGAGAGGATTTTGTCCTAAACAACAAGCCAAAAGAAAAAATATACTGTGGGAATGAGGTACTTATTCAAAATGATATTAGAAGGGAACCATGGTTGACTAGGGTTTATAGTAAGGAAATAAGCAGATTTGACAAAGAAATTTTCATTCTCAGTGGGTGCCCATAGGAGCTTATATTTAACTGAACAAATAGGAATAACATAGAGACACAACATGTTAGAAAAAATAATATTAGCTCTTTTTTGGTCTTCATTCATATTACCATGAGGAATGGTTTTCTAGTGCTTCCTATCAGCATCAATGAAATTGCACACCCGTGTACCAAATAGTATATCAGTCACAAGTTTGAGGTAGATTAAATCAAGGTAGTTTTGAAGAGGGATATTGCCCAACCACTTGTTCTTCCAAAATCTTATCTTCTGGCCATCACCAAGTTTCCAATGGATTCCTTTTTTGATGATCTCCCTCATACACAAGATGGAATTCCATATAGCAGAATCTTGAATAGGCGGAGGATCATCCAAAAAAATTGGTTTATGCCAGATGTATTTGACCTTGATGACATAAACCCATAGTTACTATTCATTTTGAAGGATCCTCCAACCTTGCTTGGCAATGAGGTCTAGGTTCATTTTTCTAACCTTCCTGATCCTGATACCACCAAATTCTTTCTTATAACATACCTAGTCCCACATAACTAAATAGAATCTTTTTTTGTGTTCTGATATTGACCATAAAACATTCCTTTGTATTTGTTTGATCTTGTTACAAACTTCAACTAGAATGCATAATATGGATAAAAATAAAATAGGTATGCTCTAGAGAGTGGCTTTGACTGAGATGGTCTTTATTGCCTGACTAAGGAGTCCTTTCTATCCTACCAATTTTTTGTGAATTCTCTCAATGAGTGGAAACCAAAGAGATTTTTTGGTAGACCCATCAAAGAGTGGAAAACCAAGGTAGATAGCAGGAAGATCAGCAATGGTATAACCAAGGATATCAGCTATACGGATTTGTCTTTTAGGGGTGTATTGAGAAAATATTGTTTACTTTTGGAGAAGTTGATTTTTTGACCAGTAACAGACTCAAAGGAAATAAGAATGAACTTGATTATTTTGGCTTGGGAAACAGAGGCATGACTGACAAGAATAGAGTCATCCACAAACTTTTGGTGGGATATGGGCATGAGATATGAGGTAAAGAGAAAATAAGACAAAGGTTCACCTTGTCTCAGACCTTTGGCACTCTAGAAATAACCAGCAGTGGAGCCATTAACTAAAATAAATAATCTGGCCCTTGAGATGCATGCCTTGAATAGGTTGATCCAATTAGGATGGAAACTGAATCTGGACAAGACAGAGAAGAGGAAACTCCAAGACACTCTATTAAAAGCCTTATTCATATCCAATTTGAGGAAATGCTAGATTTATCACTTTTAGAAATAGAATGAATAAGCTTGTGGATTGTGATTATGTTGTCATTAATAAGCCTCCCTAGAATAGAACTACCTTGATAGGAATCGATTATGAAAGGAAGAATGGATTTCAAACTCATGGCGATCACTTTGGTGAGGATCTTATGAAAAAAATTGCACAGACTGATTGGGCATAAATCAGATAAGGATTTGGTATTATTGGACTTGGGGACGAGAGCTAGAAAGGTAGAGTTTACATATTTAGGAATGTTCTTAGTCTGTTGTATTTTTTGGATGGCTAAAATTATGTTGGGCCCCATAATGTCCCAATACTTCTAAAAGAAAATTGGAGTGAAACCATCTAGGCTTGGAGCCTTTCCACCTTGCATTGAAAAAATTGTATTACAGATTTCCTCAACGAAAATTAGTTTAAGCAAACAATTGTTATGCTCCTAGGATACCAATTTAGGGATATTTTTTGGGAGGATCTCTGGTGTTTGCGCATTGCACTTCAGATTGGATCCAAGTAGATATTTGAATAAAGCCACTACCTCATCTCTGATATCTACAATTTTTTAAATAATTTTTCCATCAGTTTTGGTGAGTTTCCTGATCTTGTTAGAGCCCCTATGCCTTATCGTGGTAGCATGGAAAAAATTAGTATTAGAGTCTCCTTCTTTCAACCAGGTAACTCTAGAATTCTACTCTAAAAAACATCTTCACTTTTAAGAATATTGTGGTATTCAAACAGAAGCTTCATTTTAGTCTAAATAATATTTGTGTTCAATTCTCCCTGTTGGGCAAGAAACTCAATGTTTGTGAGTTGGTATTGGATATTCTATTTCCTAGAAAAAATATTGCCAAAAATTTCTATGTTCCACTTCTTGAGTTGTGCTTTCACAAATTGAATCTTATTGCTGACCCGAGAGACTGTGGACTCAAAAAAACTACAAGACCATCAATTTGCAATGAGTGCCTTGAGATCCAGATCTTGAAGCCACATAGCCTCAAATCTGAAAGAGAGTTTGAACGAGGAGATTTGGAATGAACAATAAAGGAGGAGGGGGTTGTGATTAGATCATATTCAAGGTAGAGAATGAAGGGAAACATCACCAAAGGGACTAATTCCATTAATAGATATTAGGAATCTATCAAGCCTTATTTGAATAAGTTGGTCACCCTTTCTACAATTTCTCCAGGTAAATTTTGGATCTTTGAGTTGGATATCCATGATTTCATTCTCATCCACAAAAGAAGTAAAATCTTCATAGGAATTAATTGTTATTTCAGAGACTCCTTTCTTATCAGTGAGGAATAAGGAAGAATTAAAATCTCTAGCTAGAATCCAAACCTCATTGAAAAAAACCTCTCTCATCTGACTAAGATTGTTCTAGAGACGAAATCTTCCAAATGGAGATTTCGGAGCATAAATATTTGATAAAACCCATATGCAATGGTAGTTATTACTTAATAACATGATGTTCATATAGTTTTTTTCCACTGACAAGAGTTTACCTTCAACACTATTTGGATCCCACAAATATAATAGTCCTCCAGAGGCTCCATTGGTAGGGCTTATGAGATATTCATAATTTTTCCAAATGCATTTAGAAATACGTGAAGAATTATGGGTATCCATTTTGGATTCTTGCATGAGGAAAATATTTGGTTTTAGGTCTTTCCTCATGGACTTAACCAAACATTGTTTGTTGTGTCCATTGATACCTCTTACATTCCATGAGAGGATCTTCATTTGGATATTCTAGAAGATATTTTCCCTCTTCCTTATGAAGAGGGAAATCTGGATCAAGTATCATTTTCAAGTGGATCTGAAAGAGGATTTTTCTTGGAGGAGAGACTCATAGTGATTTGAGTTTTGTTGGCAATATCCTCATAACATTCTTTGTTTCTAATGAACTAAAAGGAAGGATGACCTCGCTTCTTCTTTGAACCAACATCAGCATGAAGCCTTTGTTTATTTTTGGGGAAGGAGGGCTCGAGGAAAAAATATTTTTGGGAATATTTTGCATGGGAAGGGTATAGAAGGCCTTTAGGGGAATATATCTATGGAGGAGGTTTTTGGGGAGCATTAGTCTCAACGGAAGGAAGAACCTCAGGAATAGAAAGAGAAGAAAAATAATTAGAAACAAAAGCTAGAGGACATACCTTAAAGGAGGACGAGAAATTGACTTGAGCTAGGGAACATCTTGGGGATCTTTACTGATAGAGTATGAAGCATTCAAAGGATCCTCCAACAAACTTTGAGCAAAAGATGTAAAAACTTGAACCATATCACTCAAAGCCTTCCCTAACAGACCTTGAGAAGGAATCTCCAGATTATAAATAGCTTTATTACCAGAGGGAGGCGACCTGGAGCCCACCAAATAAAAAGAATTAGATCGATTGTGGGATGTTATTGTTGTCAGAATCTTTCTCTTGAAGGTTTTTTTGTGGGAAGTACCTTAAAGATCTAACACTAGAGTTGAGGTGACCTTACTTGGAACACCTAGAATAGAAGGGTGGCTTGTTCTCATATTCTATGATCTGGGTCCTAAAGATCTCATCTAAAATCAGCTCGATGAAAAAAGAAAGAGAGGAATCGAGGTATGGATAAATTGATGATTTATTTTGAGAATGTAACCATTGATACTATTACAATTTCTAGCAGCCATCAAGTAGATGCAATGGCTGTAGTTGCATCTCTTATGCCTCTAGAGTTGGAATATGAACAAGAAATAATTATCATCTATTAGATAAGACAACCTACAACCTTACAATCTAGTCAAGAATTCTTGATACGAAGAAATATATGATTTACTTAAAAGTAATGTTTTTCCTAAAGGACTAAAATACAATGAGTGAAATAACCCTAAGCAATGTGCTTATTGATATATAATAATTAAAGGTATATTATATAATAAGATGTTTGATAAAATCCTTTTAATATGACTAAATTCATATGAAGACAAGATAGTAATTCAAGATGCCCATGATAGAGCATGTGGTGGACACTTTAATGGAAGTGCCATCACTAAAAATATCATTTGTATGGGATATTATTGGTTGACTATGGAAATAGATGCTCATAATCACCTGCACAAGGGTGAAAAATATCAAAAGCAAGACAACATCATTCATGCACCATCCCAATAGCTTCATTCCATCACATCTCTTTGGTCCTTCTCTACTTTGGGATTGGGTATCATTAGGAAAATAAATTAGATGTTATCTGATGGACATAAGTTCATCATTACTATAATAGAATAATTTACCAAGTGGGTAGAGACTATGCCCTTATCCTCTTGTACTATAGTTTAGGTTTCCAAGTTTATCTTGAACCAAATCCTATCATGGTATGGCATTTCTAACATGTTTATATCATACAATGGAACTCCTTTTAAAAATATGGATGTCACTAAGCTCTATGTTAAATTCAAAATTCAACATAAGTGGGCAACACCATACTATCCACAAGGTAATGGTCAAGCTAAAATGTCAAACAAGACATTAATAAAAATATTAAAGAATCTAGTTAGCAAAATTGGTAGGGATTGGCACTTATAACTATATATCACCTTATGGGCATACTACACCAGTGAAATGATTCCAATTGGAGCTACACCCTATGCCTTGGTCTATGAGACTAAAGTTATATTTCCCTTCGAATTGAAAGTTTCATCCCTTAAAATCCTTCTAAAGAGTATCACCATGGATGCCTTAGTCAACTAGAGTTACTTGAAAAAAATCAAACCCATGCCTTAGCCTTACAAGTTTATCATTAAAGACTTAAGAAAGCCTATGGAAAGAGGGCATGACCTTATTCCTTAGAAGTAGGTGACTTAGTCCTTAAGAAAAATTAGAAAAATATTAATGCAAACACGAACCTTAAGGGTAAATTCAAGCCCAACTGGCTAGGTTCCTTCATAATAATAGCCAATTATGATTCAAGCACATATCGCTTGGCCACATTATATGGTAAGGAACACAAAGAACCTATCAATATAATGCACTTAAAAATATACTATGCTTGATTTTGCATGTTTACCTACTCATGTGCTTGATTGCATGTATGATACCTATAAACCATTTTTTCTTGCTTTCATGTGCTCGATTACATGTTTTCTTGCATCTTGTTCATCTCATAAGTCACGAGGAGGAATCCCATAGTGAAGCTATGATGATCCTATCTAGAATACAGTGTCACTTGCATTACATTTATAGTAGGTCACTGAGCTAGTGGACCTGCTCGATGACTTTCCAAAATCCTCTCTCATCCTGTTGGTCTTTTGAACTCTAGAATAAAATATGATGTCTTAATGGCATAAGATCTATAAAGTATTCATAATTTCATTGAATGACATTTTCACGTGCTTATGTTCATATGCTTGTTGTTTGCATATGGAGTTGAGACAATTCATCGTGACCAATAATGATCCTAGTTAGGATAGATCGCATTATAAATTTGCATCTTAAGTTAGGCACCTAAGGTAGTGAATCTCTCTAATGACTATTTATGTAGGTACATATTGTCACTTTTTCAACATCTTTTTTATCTTAATTTCATCATATTTTTTATTTAAATTGTTAACACTCAATGATGACATCGATACTACAATGTTGACTTAAATATGTCATATAAAAGGACAGTCTTAGCTAGCAAGTTTCACCCTAAGAAATTTTTTTCATAGAGTATCATCAGTCAAGATCAGTCTATAGTTCTCAAAAGCAATAAACTAGCATACTCCTATTCCTTAAAAGAACTATCCCTTGCTTTCTAGATGATGTCAATCCCTAAGTCACAAGAATGGATGACTTTTATATAACTATAAACCTACAATTAATTCTAAATACCTGATTTTATGCCTCTTATTACTTCCTACCAAGTGATGAGTGGATTATACTTCATTTCCTTACAAGCCCTAATAAAGACCTAAAGCAATGAAACTTAAAACATTTATCCTTTACAAGTCAAATGATAAAAATCTTGCAATACTAATATCATTTATGACAAGGTCTTCTATCAAAATTTTACCACAAATTTATTATATAAATAAACCCTAAAAATAGAGGGGCATTAACACTAGCAAAATGGACATAAACTATCCGACACAACAAAATGGAAATAAATTGTTTAAATCTAGCAAATTTGATATAAACTATCCAAAACCAATAATAAGGACATAAATTGTCCAACCCAATAAAATGGACATAAATGGTCCAACTTAGTAAAATAGACAAAATTATCTGAATCCAACAAATGGACATAAAATGTTCAAATCTAGTATAAGGGATAAATTTTCCAACTCAACAAAATGGACATAAATCGTCCAACTAAATAACACTGAAAAAAATTATCTAACTTGGAAAAATAGACATAAACTATCCAACTTAGTAACACGAACAAAAATTGTCCAACTCAGCAAAACAAACATAAACTGTCCAACCCAATAACATGGACAAAAACTGTCCAACTCAGCAAAATAGACATATCGACATAGACTATCCAAAATCTTTGTTTTATATGGACATAGACTATCCAAAATATTTATACTATATGGATGTAAATTGTCCAAAAATTTTGTACTATATGGACATAAATTGTCCAAAATATTTGTATTATATGGACATAGACTATCCAAAAGCATTGTATTATATGGGCATTGACTATCAAAAACATCAAAAAGGTATTACTGCCTATAAAATCAATAGTTTGCCTAAGCACTTGTCCATCAAATAGGATAGAAGAGCCACCATTTAGTAGTAAGCAAAGCATTTCAAAGGACATAAATTGTCCAATGACATGGATTACCTAAAAATGATATTAGTCAAGGTCTCCTAAGTGATTGTCTATTGATCAGGTTAAGAGGCCATCGTTATTGTCTATTGATGCCACATATAAATAAAAATCAATTTGTAAAGCACTATTAAATTAGTCTTTCAAATTGATAAACATAATGCAAATAGTTTGTTTAAAATATGTCTTAAATTTAAATTATATCTAGATGCTAGCACTAACCCTTCATTTCCACAAATATAAAAAAACCGTAAAAAATACTTCTTCCCATTCTAACCCATGGAAAATCATGCCAAGGGAATCCATAAATATCTTTTAATACAACACACATCTTGAAACTCAAAAATCAAATCATTTTCAAATTTTAGTCAATTTATTTTAAACTTTGAATTCAACATTAATGCAACTCATCAAAACATTTCAAATAATGTTTCATATTGCTATTGTTTTCTAAATCAACTTTAGATATCTTCATTAAATTTCATTCAATCGATCATACCGATATTTTGAATCATTACTTGGCACAAATTCATTTTTGAAATTATGCCAAATTCCCATCAAAATCAAAACTAAATTACCAAAAAAAATAAATCAACGCAAAAATCAAATCTACTTACATATATTCACCATATCCATCATAAAACATCATAATATCTAACTACTCATTCATACAAATAATATAACTTTTCACATCACATTAACTCAACACACGATATAACAACTATGAATCAATAAATAATCGATGTGTATATGTATATATACGTCATTCAATCATATGTTTCCCTAGTGCACCATAATCAATCAAAATAGGTTCACTTAGACCATGTCATCTGGCTAAGGCACCTCATAAAAAATTGGTGTCCTCATGCCCTCCATCATAACTAAAAATCATACACCAAGTACAAAATTGGTCCTACGTCTCTAGCATCAGTTGGCTGGGGAGGAAACTGAACCGACTATTGAGAGGATTGTGTCATTGATATCATTCTAGATCAAGAATGATATCGAGTCCTTGAGGGATAATATTACCTCTAGTTTGGAGGAACAATTTCATAGTAAAGAGATCTATAATGATTACTTCTCTCCATATCTATAATATATTGAGCCTAAAGAGAAGTTATCTAATCAAATAATCCTATGAATATTGTATCACTACTCCTAGTCATCGTTAAGGCCGCCCTATCTATGGCATCATCCCTCTTAATCCTTAGTTGATCCCTCTCTATTGTCACCCAATCCCTCTCATCCTAGGCTTAATCTCTCTCTATGATAGTCTGATATCTCTTTAAAAGAGTTATATCATGTGTTGCTACTACCTAATCTAGTTGTATTTGGAGAAGCTCTATTATCCTCATGGAATCCATCTTCTACTAGGATGCCTCCTTTATTTTCCTACCAGTACCCACCCCAAAATCATGAACTATAGAAATTAGAGGTAGAATCAATACCTGTGATGTTGATGATCCATATCTAACTCTCTACCTCAATCTCTCCTATGTCATCTAGACATGATAATGAGCCATTATGCTCAACCTAGGTTCCATTTATGGCTACCTCATCACTAGGGTGACCTGAGTTAAACAAATTTATCAATACCACTAAAGATATCCTAGAGTAGTCCTTGCATCATCTATCCTAGGATCTACAAGAGAAGGATCATCTACATCCTCATCGGCTAAATTCTTAGTATCTAGAAGGTCACCAAATCCTCTCCATCTCTCCCAAGTAACTCATTGAAACCATAACTCTCACATCATTGGTATCTCCTAAATGAGGCTAAACTACCTCAAAATCCTATCTAGGTGATAAAACTCAAACTCTCCATAAGCTCCTTGCAACTACCTAATCCTTTATACCCAATCTAATTGAACAATATCCTCAACCCATATTAGGTGCCTTCTCACCATATCACTTGCTCTTGTTGTAGTTCATCAATGACCTATCGTACTACCATCATCACTCCTCTAAAATCTCTCTTGTTGATCTCATGGGAACGATCCCACCTAAAGTCTTTTGAAACACATGGATCAATTGGGTCTATGGGTAGTCCAACTAGTCATCTAATGGCTAAGTGAACTCATGTCCAAACTTGTAAGAGAGTGCATTAAACCAAACTCTTCTCATCCTTATAGGTAACCATATAAAGAGTCTAGTATAATTTGTGCAAAATAAAAGTACCCCATGCAAATTACACTTACTCATCCTTCATGTGAGTAATGATCGCATCTCATTCCCAGTGTAGCAATATCTTACTAGTGCTCCTAACCATTAAGCTTGAAATGACAACATATAGTAGTATTTTAATCCAATCCAATAGCCTTACCTAATATACAACATTGATAATAATATGGTATTGTCTCAACTGGAACTATGGGCCACAAGTTAGTCTCTATATGACCTAATGGGTACCCGAAGGATTCTTCAAACATCCTCTAAAGTTACTAACATCTCCCTTATTAGCTAAAGGAAGGTGGTATACTCTGAGTGCCACCTCTCTACCAAAGCAATCAATAATACATGGTCAAACTTGATATTGGGCATCACCAAATATCCTAGCCCCATCACATCCAAAACTGCTTGATCCATCAATGTCATTGTCTCTATTGTTGACCATAGGGTACATGAGCATCGATATCGACACTCTAAAACATCTAGCACCTACAAACACAGTCAAAGTAAATATAAATTTAGATTTCTCTAACAAAATCACTTATCTTTCTCTTCGTGAATTTTCCAATTTAAAGTGAATTCACCATCCAAATGCAAATTTGTTGACCTACCAAAAATAGCAAATACATCATCTCTTTGGTGAATTTGAGTCGATATATTCATGCCACATGGAGCAAACACAACAACTATGACATCACAATCATAAAAAGAGAAAATATGTAAAAGTAACATATATAAAAAGCCCATACCTACCCTTGGGCCCCACCTAGGCCTATTCCACTATGTACTAGCTCCAATTTATGCATCATACATATTTGATGTGCCATTTTGCAATGCCCTAGGTTTTATTTAGAGCCCCTTTTCTCTCATCATTAATTATTAAAATGACTTTTACTTACACCCCTTTGCCCTATTTTACACTATTTAAGTAAAAAATCTATCATCAACTTCTTACCCATCTTATTTGAGTTCCTTCGAGACCTCATTTTGTCCCTCAGAAACCCAAGGGGACACCCAAGCTAGGAGCAAATACCAATCTGAACCCTTCCTTAATCTTGATAAGAAAATTATCTAGTAAAACCCAAATAAAAAATTTTTTCTTTTGCAAACAACCTCTTGATATGTTTTTCCTTGTATCAATCAATCAAAACCCAATGACCATGTCTCTCTAAAATCCATAAACATCTATAGATATTTTTGATATATTTATTAATTTTAAATGCATCAAAAATGGGGTAAATGTAGATACCTAAAATTATACCATTCAATTTTTGACCTTAATACAAAAAAATCAATTCAACTATAACAACTAACTAAACCTCAAGTTTGTAGTCAAAATCCAATAGTAGTAAATTTATTGCCTTAGCACAAGTTCACTAGAAATTAAATACACTTTTCAATAGACATATTTGAAACCAGTCCAAATTCTCCAGCTTCCTACTAGATTTGACCTCTAATGGTCAAATTTGTAAATATGATAAGCTATTGAATACATTGGTGATGTATTTATACAAACGACATGTTTACATCCATCATGTGAAAAAATTAATCTCACCTGTAGTAGCTAGTCAGGCTGCAAATCACTTTCGCTTACCCCTTTTTCATTTCAAGTAGGGAGGAAGGTAGCTAACTTTCCTCCACATTCTTCAACCTACCCAAATCAGCCCCAATCAAGGGGGTAGCTGATTGTAGACCATTTTTTAGCCAATCGGTCCTAATTAGCTACCAATCAATAGTTCAATTAACCATCTACCTCACTCCTCCCTTATGGGAAACCCTTGGGATGGTCAATTTCTATAAATTGGCCCCTTGGATGGCACTTGAGAGATAGATTATGCAACAAAACTCTTTCAAACTTTAAACATCGCAATCACATAATGAAGTGCTACCAAAATTCCACCATAAAAACATTTTCAAGTAAGGAGGCATCTCATGTTTTCATTGGATTTCAATTATATCATATCTTTTTATCTAATTTTAGTAATTATTTTTGGCTAATATTTTGTCATTTAACTATTTTGTATGTATTTGTCCTTCTTTTATTTCCAAATTTCTACATGGTCGAGACCTTTGTTGGTTTTTTCAATGTCTTAAGAGTCCTACAAGTTAGAAGATTATTTTTAGATTCTCAAAATACCAATAGAAAAGGATCTACAACCTTAGTTAGCTAGTTATTTTATTTTCTTATCATCTTAAACAAATTTGTCAACTAAACCTAAGATAGATGGTGTATTTGCTATAGGCACCCAAAACCTTGATTTCATCACTTTGCACCCCTTTTATCTTTTCAGTCTCTCAAATGAATATGCCCTTTGGGATTTTTATAGGCAGCATATTCATTGTCCACTTGAAATATTTTATACCTCCCTACTAGTCTAGTATCAATTTCAACTATCTTTGCTCCTCTGTATCCTTCTAGCAATCTTGATAAGCTTAGAATATTGTTCCTACCTTCAGATTTCTTGATCTCAATATTGTAATAAATTTACCAACCATAGGATTTCTAGGTAGCGAATTCATCATAAACATATCAACATCGATTTCCAAGGTCTTTCAATTTCAATTTTATGTATAAGCAAGGGGGCTAACTGTGTCAATCATAAAAGTGCATGTTTCTTTTTATTTAGCAAGCTCCCAAATCATAATCTCTATTTTCCTATATCTTTTGCATGTTGTATCAAATTCACCAAGCATGAGATTTACAAGCAATGTATTCATTAGGGGGCGTATTTAGGCACAAAGGATGTATTCACACCGAGCATTATAACAGGTAGGTAGCATAGGTCCTCTAAATTTCAATCATTAACATAGGTTGTTTGTTGATTTTTTATTTGCATATTTTATCTAATTCATCGTTTCAAACACATATAAAGGGGAAAAACTAAAATAACCTTAGCATAAAGTTTTTTTTTCTTTCTCAGGTACTTAATCTAAATCACATGTAGTCTACATTAGGATAAGTTGTCTGATGCAGGAGCATCCGGCGACAGTAGAGCAATCTTGCATCTTCCAAATTTTTTTTTTTTAGATTTTTCTAAGTACTTTTCTTCAGGGGAAGTTTCAGTAAAGCAAGGGGGTAGGGGGTCACGAAATCTCAACATCAATAGCTGCAGCATAGCAAGGGCGAGTTTCATCGTGATATCGCAACGTCGTGATATCGCGGCATTATTTCAGAGCAAGGCGTAGGGGAGGATTCCTGTCGCGACCGGTCGCGATATCGCGATCGATCAAATGTTGCCACATGGTGTGGTAACAAAAACAGTTAAAACAAAGCAAAGTCGACAAAATGCAAAAGGCAGAATGCAGGGGAGCCACGAAATCGTGGCTCCGAATGCGTGGGCAAAGACAGAGTGCAGGGGAGCCGCGAAATCGTGACATGTCACGATTTCGTGACATGTCACGAAATCGCGGCTCCGAAGGGAAGGCGAAGAAAGGCAAAGGAGAAGCGAAGGCAGAGAGAACGGAGGGCAAGGCAATATTTTTTTGAAGGTGGAAATTCTAAGGCAAGGAAGCTATTTTCGTCGCGACGTCGCGATTTCGCGACGTCGCGATATCGCGACAGTTTTCGGAGCAAGGGCTCAGTGGTGGTTTTTGTCATGATATCGCGACATCGCGATGTCGCAACGTCGCGATGTCGATACGTTTTTGGCAGAAAGGTGCGGAAGGGAAATTCGGTAGCGATTTCGCTACGTTTTTAGCTGCTGAAAGCAAGACGCCAGTTTGGTCGCGATATCGCGACATGTCACGATATTGTGACATGTCGTGATTTTACGGCCAGAAGAAGGCGAATAAATTTTGGACACGTGGACGGTCACGTGCGGGGGAAAAGAGACAGCGGGAAAAGTTGAATGTTCTGACAAGGCACTGTTCCCGAGAGACAGTCTGGAAAAGCAGTGGTTGTAGGGTAAGGGCCGATTGATTGCGTGCCTTTATGGCGGATCGAGAGTGGTTGGCCATTAACGATGGAAGATCGAAGACTCGACAGGAAAGGCCGAATTGACAGTTTTAATTGGTATTTTTCATGCTGTTGAACATTAATGGCGAGAGGGCCGAGGCCTCGATAAAAACTTGTTTTGATGTATTATTCGGGGAACGGTGGACTGGAATATCGGGAGTGTGCTGCATACCAGACAAGCTCTGGTCATTGTAAAGCCTGCGGGCTATTTTTTTTTTAGATGCATGTAAATATTTTCAAAAAAATTTAATGAGAAATTTGAATTTGTGAAAGTATTGATTTTCTCGTCCCCGTCAGTGGTATCAGAGCCAGTGGTTCCTGAGCATACAGCAGACGGACGAAGGAGAGGCAGTTGTACCAAGACTTGTGGGAGGGCTTGAGATCAGGTGAAGATGCCTCCGAGAAGAAACCCTATGGGTGGCAGAGGCATGGCAGCAGAAGATTTCTGGGCTTTGCAGCGGCAAGTTCAGGCCCTGCAAGAAGAACTGCGCAGAGGACATGAACCGAGAAGAGATGTAGACAGTGAGGATGAAGCGGATGAAGAAGAAAATCAATTTGAAGAAGAAGAAGAAGAAGCTATGGATCCGGCACAAGCCAGACTATACAAGGCCATATCTCAGATCGGGAAGAGGCCGAAGTTAGAAGTTTCTACGTATTCCGGGAACTTGAATCTAGAGGAATTAATAGATTGGATAAATGACTTAGAGGAATATTTTGAATACGAAGAGGTTGAAGATCTTGAGCAGGTCAGATTTGCCAAAATTAAATTAAAAGGTCATGCCAGCATATGGTGGAAGGGAGTACAGCTGGAACGGAACCGAAGAGGAAAAGAGCAGATGACAAGATGGGACAAAATGGTAGAAAAATTAAAAAGACAATTCATCCCCGTAGATTATGAACTAGACCTGCTACGGAAAATGTAGAGTTTGAGACAGATGAATAAAACTGTCCAGGAATATATGGAGGAGTTTTATAAAATCTCCATCAGAACCGGTCATTTGGAAGCAAGCAAGGAAAAAGTGGCCCGTTATATTAATGGGTTGAGACCCAGTGTTCAGGAAGAATTAAGCTTAGTGCGGGTGAGCACCATTGAAGATGCTTACCAGTTTGCTCTGAAGGTTGAAGAAAAACTGAACAGAAGGTTTGAGAACAAGTAAAAAGGAAGAGGGCCTGGAGGAAAGACCGATGGAAAGAAAGAGGAAGGAAAGGAAGAGAAGAAAGAAGAGGTGAGCAGCAGTCGAGGTCAGAAAGAAGAAGATGAAGAACCCAAACCGCAAGTTCAGAACAATGGCTACCCAAGGGGAAGAGGTAGATCTGGATGCGGGTATGGAAGAGAAGTGTTTCGAGGAACATGTTTCCACTGTGGAGAAGAGGGGCATCGGGCATATGAATGTCCCCAGCACCCCGAGAGAGTAAACAAGAAACAAGTGGGTCCTGCCAGAGCTGTTGTGGCAGTTGAAGATGCTGACTCAGAACATTCTGAAGAAGCTGAGAAAGGAGAAGCAATGATTGTGAGGAGAACCTTGCAGATTAAGGAAGACAAACCAGAGCAGAGGAGAAGCATGTTTCGCACATGATGCAAAAGTGCAAGCAAAGTCTGTAATGTTATTATAGACAATGGGAGTACAGATAACTTAGTTTCTGAGAAAATGGTTACTAAGTTGCAGCTGGAGAGAAGGAAGCACCCGCATCCATATCGGATTGCGTGGTTGCGAAAGGACCACAGAGCATGGGTCCGAGAACAGTGTTTAGTCACGTTCCAGATTGGGAGATACCAGGATGAGGTCCTGTGTGATGTTTTCCCCATGGATGCTTGCCATTTACTGTTAGGAAGGCCATGGCAGTTTGATCGGAGTGCAGTGCATGATGGTCGTGCAAATACTTACTCCTTGATGAAAGATGGAGTGCGGCACAAGTTGAAGCCATTACAGACAGTGGATGAGAAGGTGTGCAGCAATGCCAGAATTTGTCTGGTAGAGGGCAAAAAATTTTCTTGCCAGGAAACGAGATTTGAGCAGGTTGCAAAGGTTGATGAATGTTCGGAGATATTACAAAGGACGCGGACCGAACAGCATAGAAGTGAAGGTCACTTCTCCTTTTTACCCGGGGTGTCTGATGCAGGAGCATCCGACGACAGTAGAGCAATCTTGCATCTTCCAAAAAAAAAATTTCAGATTTTTCTAAGTACTTTTCTTCAGGGGAAGTTTCAGTAAAGCAAGGGGGTAGGGGGTCGTGAAATCGTGACCTCAATAGCTACAGCATAGCAAGGGCGAGTTTCGTCATGATATTGCGACATCGTGATATCGCGACGTCACGATATCGCGGCATTATTTCAGAGCAAGGCGTAGGGGAGGAGACCTGTCGTGATATCGCGACAGGTCATGATATCGCGACTGGTCACGATATCACGATCGGTGAAACGTTGCCACGTGGCGTGGTAACAAAAACAGTTAAAACAAAGCAAAGTTGGCAAAAGGCAGAAGGCAGAATGCAGGGGAGCCACAAAATCACGGCTCCGAAGGCATGGGCAAATACAGAGTGCAGGGGAGCCACGAAATCATGACATGTCACGAAATCGCGGCTTCGAAGGGAAGGCGAAGAAAGGCAAAGGAGAAGCGAAGGCAGAGAGAACAGAGGGCAAGGCAAGATTTTTTTGAAGGCGGAAAGTCTAAGGCAAGGAAGCTATTTTCATCGCGATGTCACGACGTCGTGATTTTGTGACGTCGCAATATCACGACAGTTTTCGGAGCAAGGGCTCAGTGGTGGTTTTCGTCGTGATATCGCGACGTCGCGATGTCACGACATTTTTGGCAGAAAGGTGCGAAAGGGAAATTCGGTAGCGATTTCGCTACATTTTTAGCTGCTGAAAGCAAGACACCAGTTTGGTCGTGATATTGCGACATGTCACGATATCACGACATGTCATGATTTCACGGCCAGAAGAAGGCGAATAAATTTTGGACACGTGGATGGCCGCGTGTGGGGGAAAAGAGACAGCGGGCAAAGTTGAATGTTCTGACAAGGCACTGTTCTCGAGAGACAGTCTGGAAAAGCAACGGTTGCAGGGTAAGGGCCGATTGATTGCGTGCCTTTATGGTGGATCGAGAGTGGTTGGCCATTAACGGTGGAAGATCGAAGACTCGGCGGGAAAGGCCGAATTGACAGTTTTAATTGGTATTTTTTGTGCTGTTGAACATTAATGGCGATAGGGCCGAGGCCTCGATAAAAACTTGTTTTGATGTATTATTCGGGGGACAGTGGACTGGAATATCGGGAGTGTGCTGCATACCAGACAAGCTCTGGTCATTGTAAAGCCTACGGGCTGTTTTTTTTTTAGATGCATGTAAATATTTTCGAAAAATTTTAATGAGAAATTTGAATTTGTGAAAGTATTGATTTTCTCGTCCCCGTCAGTTGTATTCTTACATCTTTCATGCACCCTTGCCTCATAAAAAGAAAATAAAATTTGCATTTCCATAACATAAATAGCACTCATTGAAATTGAAATCGCATATAGGATAATATCTTGTATTCTACATCTTTACCCTCATAGTGCATTGCATCAACATCTTATGCATTAGTTCCTAGGATAGACTATAACCTAGGTGTTTTCTAAATTAAATCCATCAAAACTAGATTAGGGAAATCTATAAGCCCTTGGTGAACCCAAAATATCCTACCAAAGATAAACACTACACAAAGCACAATCATATCAACAGGTTAGAAATAGCACTCTTTCATCTAAGTGCAGACGACCCTTGAAAAAATGCATTTGAGTCCAACACCCTTGTACACCATTTAGCATCCCATAAACTCATTAAAAAATCTAAAATGTTCTTTAAAAATTTCACATCTCCCTCTACATTGAGAAGAAATCATATTAGGACTATTTATTTTGCAAATTTGGGACCAACTATAGGTACTTTTGACGTATTTATTGAGTAATAAATGCCTCAAAAGGGGACAAAATATAGATACCCATTTTTGCTCACCGATCACATTCCAAGACCCTAAATAATTTTGGTAAAATGTATAAGCCATTTTCCAACCTTCATTATGAAAACTGAATGCTCAAGACAAATCCGTAGCTCCAAGATATTTTTAGGCTACAAACTTGTCTCCAAAGCTATGAATTCACTTCCAAATATGGAGTATGTAGCAGTAAAAATGTTAAGATATGAACTTGTTCTCATACACTCAAAACATAAACTTTCACAATTGAACATCGATCTCTAGTCTTAATAAAAGTATACCAATCTACAATAGATTTCAGCACCATAGAATATTTCCAATTAAACTCACTGCCAACTTATGAAAAGGCACAAAACTTGCCCAAGCTTCTAAACCTATTTGTGCCCAAACTTATCCAAGTTGGACATTGTTTTTCCTAAATATAACAACCTGTACATAGATTTTGAAATCTTACCTCCAATAAGCCCAAAAATTCTATAAATTGGAACCTCCTTCTCAAAGCAAATAATTAGTTTTGATAGCAGTGAAGTGATTTTATAATAGCAAAGCTCTAACAAGTGATTTCTATCCATCAAGTAACATTTTTTTTAGGTTTTGAAGTCTTTTGGGTTCTCTTTCAAGCACTATTTTACCTCCAAACAACCTAGACTATTGCATGTATGCCTTGCACAAGATTCTTATAGGGATGAAAATGGAAGAATCTTGTAATTTATTTTGTTCTCTTTGTTGCTTATCTCCTCATGCAAATTTCAATTGCATTAAAGGATTAATTTATTTTGCTTTAACTCATCAAATAGCTTTGATTTAGTTTTTTACAGGAGTTTTAGGTGATACACAAACATCCAAATATCCTTTTTACCCTTTTGGTAGTATACCCAACCTAATATATATTTGTAGTTCAACTCCACAATCATATAAAGCAGGTTCATAGGTCTCAAAACAGGTTTGCAAGCCATGAAACCACCCTATAGGTTGCGAACTTATCATAATCTATTTTTAGCCTTTGTTTAGCTATTTACTTCATTGGTCATTGATCATTGATCCTTGTGCATTCTATTTCCCAAAAAAATTTAAATCGGTACTTTAAAAATTTATATTTCAAGATTTAAAACTTATTTGCAGGTTACATGATTTGAAGTCATGAACTTGTCAAGATCTGAACTCACTCTGTAGACTACAAACTCATTCTACTCACTCTTATAGAAACTTCTAGCATTAGAGAAACCAATAGATAAATCTAGAGGTATCTTGGTATTTTCTCAACTAGTTTAATTTGGTTTTAGCATTAGTTAATTTCTATATATGCAATTAATCTCCTTCTAAAGGTCATTTTTTTTTTTTTTTTATGAAAAGGAATAGGGGGCTTGACCTAAAAACAAGGAATTCTACACCTTCCCAAGCATCATTTGAGAAAATATAAATAGAATCACATATAATGGTGGCTAATTTAGCCCACTAGATTCATTTGAACCCAATTGTTAAAACTAAAAGGCCAAAAATGGTAAATCTCTTAATTATATAGGTTACTCATTGTCAACTTATGGATAATAAGCTTCCAATTTTTTATTGCCACCTAAGTAGAATCAAAATGGTTATTTCTAAGTAATCTAATGGTTGGCATGTTTTTGATGTCATCACCATGGTTTTTTGAGTCCACGTCATCCATTGGTTGCAGCTACATGATATATCGTGAGGTACTTGGTGCCAACAACTTGCCCTTGCACTCGATGTCCTTCAATAGCTATTGTATATAGTGCCAACAGACTACCATTATATCCAATGCTATCTAATTATTGGCATACCTATTGCCAACTTATGACTATCGCATCTAGTTCCAACTATTGCCATTATGTTTGATGCCAGGTGTAAGATCATATTTAACATTGGCTCGAGCGATTGTCTCTAGTGCTATTGTTGTAGCATTTTAATCCTATAGAACATTGGCAATATTTTCCAACCCATAAATCCTAGCATTAGATGACAATTTTCCTATTTTTATTCCTCTAAGCATGCAATTTTATATTCCCTAACTTAGCATCGTATTGATCCTAGTTACTATGCTTAATTGAGATATTAGTGCAAATTATAGAGCAATCTATGGCTAAATGGTGTAGTAAGGAATTTAAAGGTTGTACCACATGAGGCTTTTCTGAGTATCATCACTCCCCTAACCTATTGTAATGCATGTCTTAATGCATTACCTTCATACATGCTCTAAAATTAGGGTCTCTTTCTAGTTGTTCCCATCAATTTTAATCATTTGGGTGGTGCCCTTGAAGCTTCTCCCCTATTTTTTTGGATAAAAAGGATTAATAAATTAATTTATTTGAAAAGCAAATTACATCTTTGATTCTCCCCTATTTTGAATTTTGGTTCGAATGAACTATTCTATTGCCCCATGTTCCTTCTATGCACTAACCAATTTAAATGCTTTTAAGGCCTACTTTGATACTTCCCTATACTTTGTTGTCATTTCTCTAATGCCTAGGTGACTTGGTGGGGTCTTTGCCCTAGTTATTCTTGCTAATTAGTGTCTCCTACCACTTTTTCCAAGGTGTGCAATGGAGTTTCCTCAAATACTTCCCTAATCACTCCCATATGTCTTTAGGGTTGAAAGCTATAATTACATTTATGTGAATACTTTCTTAAGCCAATTGTTCTTGCAACTAAAATGTGCTCATTTTATCCTACAATAATTTCTCCATTGCTTAAAATTTTATTTTCAAGGTCTAAATAATTATTTTTGACCCTTCAAAATCCAAGTTGTTAAGATTTGTATTATGTGCCATTGGTTGCCCTTGGTAGCTTGTTTATTTGTCAATTGTTAGGGATTGTTGTGTAGTGACCTTGAGAGGTTCAGCCTCTTCTTGTAGGTCTTATTACATTGCTTCCTCATGGGAAATATGTTGTTGTTGTTCTTTAGAGGTTACTACTTCCTAAGGCCTACCCAACCCATTTGTTGATATTCCTTCTATTTTAGGGTAGTCAAAGGTTCTTCTTTGCTATTGTTACTAATATTCATCCTCTTTGAGTTGTTCCTTCAAGAAATTGTGTTATTGTTCCCATTGCATAGATACTTATACCTGCATTTATCTCTTAAACCTTTTCTCATTGTTAAAGGATTGTAGCAACATAATAGCTTCCAACTCCTCTAAAGCAACATTTTTCATCTATTTTTATACTTTTTCTCAATCTCAAGGATTTTAGAGTTTCTAATATTTATGTTTCTTCCAATTTTTTTGATGGGTCACAAAATTTTGGTGCATCTAGAATTTTTAATGCATCGAGAAGTTTTGGTTCTTCTAACTCTCTTGATTTTGTACATTTTCCTTGGGGATGATTTTGCTATTTTACTTCTTGGGTATGATTCCCTTCTTTAGCATCAGATCATGGCCATTTTTTACTTATTTGAATGGGACCAAAAGCCCTAACTAACTTTTGATTTATTTGAAGAGGCTTAGAAGCCCTAGCCAACTTCTACTTTCAGAATGGCTTCAAAGACTTTGGTGTAGGGGACTCCAATGCCTAAAAGGCCCTAGGTGCTTGCAATGGCTTGGAGGAACCATATAATTTTGGTGCTTTATTCATCTTGGTAGCACCTAAGGTTTCATGTACCCCTTCTGGTACAACACATACATCCTATCAAGTTTGGATCTCTAATCTCAAAAACAATTTCCACCTTATACTACTTTTCTCACTAGTCCTAAGCCAATGGTGATATATTAACTTGATTATACCATGATGCTTTAGCATGTACTTTCCTTCCCAAAAAATTTCATTCATATCATGCAATGTTGAATATAAATATTAAGGCTAATTAATATAAAAGTTAAGGTTACGCTCATCGTGCCTTAGATGGATGAGAAACTCCATGTGTGGTCCATTGAATTGGTTGTCACAAGTGAGAAATTTCATTAACCATAGGGTGAAAAAATCCTAGGGTTATGCTAAACCAACATGCTTTAATCCCTTGCACTACGTATTCTAGATGTCGAAGTCAGAATATGGGTCACCTTCCTCTTTGAATTGGATGAGTAACAAAAATAGCAACTAGCGAGTCTTGAGAACTCTTGGATAGCATTAGGGGTCCAGAGACTTGGTTAAAAACATTTGGCATGATTAAAATTTTAATGTCCTAGACTTTGGTAACCTCTTTCTATAAACTTAGAATAAAATCCTCGACTTATTTTGCATTATGGCCATTAAAAGTAGTAGAAAAATACAACTATCCTATTGTGTTGAGTATGCATGTAACTTCTAGGTTTTGTAGTAATTCCTCTACATTGTCTCACTCATTTTTTATTTCTAGAGCCATGATGTCAAAGGGGATTGTAGAGGATTTGGTTTAATGTACACAACAATGATGATTTAGAGTTATAGTGATAGTAGATCAATGCACTAGTCTACCCTTGTTCAGGAATGCATAAGGTGATTTGATACAACTTGGAATTATTGGCTACATGTCTTATTTTTTGTATTCTGTATAATACCCTATCAATGATCTTCCCCTAATGGTTGTGTGTCATGCATATGATAGTTATTTTTTTTCTATAATGGTGGGTATGCCAAGGTTTCACACTTATAAGGGAGACATGCCATGGGTATTAAGCATTTTTTTTAATATCAATCCCTACATGTAAATCACATGCCCCTTATATTGTCTAAAGCACCCTGATACATGAACACAATCTTGGTCATCCATCATAATCTCTGCCATGTAATGCATCACACCTCCATCATGTCCCTTTTTTTGCTCATGGATCACTACCACATGGACCTTGCTATCAATAAACAATTAAAGGTCTTCACCAACACTAGGCTACATATCTTTAGATGATAATAGTTTTTCTTTGACATTGGATAACTCTCTTTTAGTGTTGCTTAAGCAACTTTGGTGCTCGACCAATCAGTAAGAGGGGGTACTAGATAATTTTGGTACTGTACAAAATAATTAAATAATACAAATCCCCCATAGAGTACTCTTCATGTGCACCATAAAGCATGAACCTACTATGATTATGCAGGGGTATATAGATCACATGATAGTAAAATAGGAAAAATAAATACCTCTCTAGAAGAAATGAGGTGTGATCCCTTAGAGGAGATAGGAATCTATGAGCACACCAAAATAGGAGTTATAGCCAAAAGGAATAACAAATTTAGGGTAATCATGCACCAAAATTAAATTCTTTTTTTCTTTTTTTCCATAAAAGAGAGTGTCATTTATGGTTTTCAATCTACTTATGCCTTGGTTGTGTCCACAAGGGATTTTCATAGCCAATTTTTTTTTTTTTTTGTAAGGCAAGAAAGCCAAAAACCAATTTTCATGATAGCCTTGGCATAGTGGTGCCTTATAGGAGTATTCATCATTGAACTAAATATTTTTTCTCTATATATATTTTTGATAGAAAAAGACACAATTACTTATCATTCATCATGGAAGAGGAGGTCTCTCCCACAACGTGCATATTAGACTATGAAAGTAATTGAACCAAAAATTATTCTTTAGACATTGGTTTGTGGTACAACTTTAGATGTTGTTAATTCACCACCATTTGTTGATTCAAATCATCAATAGGTAGGATTTGTACAACCCTATTTTTGAATACTTGGTTAGTCTCATACAAACTCAGCCACCATATTTGTAACTTATATTTGAATTCAAGATAGTGTGAATCAAAAAGTAGTGCCTAGTCATTGGGTTGATACATGTTGTTCTTGATATCTTATCATGTCATATATTTCTTTGTTGTTGAATGACTTCCATTTGGTGAAAATCCTCCATTCACAACTCATCAAGTTCATTCAATTGTAAGATCCTCTCACATTATAGCTATGACAATTCAATTCCTACATCTAATGTAATATAAAGTGTCAGTAATTCAAACTCAATAGAAAGCAATGGTTTGTTACCAAAGACCAACTCATATAGTATAAATCTTGTTATCACCTTCCAAATAGTATTATACAGCCATACTACTTTAGATAATCTGTTCACCCAATCTTTCCTGTGAGAAGCCACTATTTTTTTTAGTATATGTAAGCAAAATAAATGCACCCAAATAATAAAATACTGAAACAAGTGTTTGCAATGAACAATATAAACTTTGTATTAAATTTGGGAGCCTTGATCTCCTCTTTTTACAATATTTACCCCATATTTACAAGGGTTACAAAAGAATGCTTGTTTCAGATTACAATAGGTCCAAAGAATGGTGGAAATCCTCTTGGGCAATTCAAACTGGAAATGGGTGTCTCGAATATCCTACTACAATAAATTCATGGATGGGCTTTAGCTATCCTTGTGGATCATCCATTTCTACAGTAATATCTAATGACCTGTAACATATACACATGAATTTGCAAACACATGGGGTCAGTAGCACCTGTTGATACAAATGAAAGAAAGCTACCAAAATCAAAACCCTAATGTTTGCAAACTGAAAAATGAAATGTAGGAAACATAAAAAATAAAATCAAAACTGCCTTGTTGATACCTGATTATATCTATCTTTTGAGGCTGAAAATATCACTAAGTAGATGTGAGGTCATGTTTAAGGACTAGCTAAATGTAGTCCTACATATCTGTAGACATAGATCTATGCATGGGGCTATGTAGGTGCCCTACCGCATCTGGATCTGATTTGCAGAATTGATGTGAATCGATTTGGGACCTCGATGTCTTGATCTCTAGACTTCAGTTAGGGTTACTCTCATGATTTTAGCAAAGTTTCATCATGGATTTTTGGCTCTACCTTCTTTTTTTTCTCCTTTCCTAGGGCCCATTCACAAAAGTGAAACATATTTTATAACCTTTTGGAAGATTAGGGTTAGGGTTTGGAAGTGGCAAGCTAGGGTTAGGTTTTGACTAGTGGTGGGATATTGGAATAATATATGTTTATATATAATAAATGGCTAGGATTTGGTATCTATAGATGCATCTTTTTATATTGTGTTGTGTAGAACACAATGCGGTAAAAAAACAAGAGACACCTAGTTTTATTATATGGAGAAATGGTCTCTTTCCTCAATGCGTAAGAAGAATGATTTTGGAAAATTTAATTTTAGCTTACCACCTCAATTGGAAAATGGGTGAATAATGAAACCCACAAGTCAATTGACCAAATTTGAATGATGAAAATGGGTGGATGTGATGGATGCAATGTTGAAAATTAAGATCAAGTTGGTTGCCCCAAGTTCGAGGTAGTTCTGTGTTGTCAAAATTTTACCTTTGGTATAATTAGGTACAATTCAATATGATAGATGAACCAGCCATTGTGAGTGTGTTTGACCCATTTGTCACTAGAGAAATGCCTACTGATTTGAATTTTTTTTGAAAAAAAATTGCTTTACAACCCTATGGAGGAGGTTTGATGAAAACCTTGGGCAAATTTTCTTGAACGTAGGCATATTTCAAAATTGAGGAACCAAACTGATTTGATTTCAAATGTGATAATATGGGATGATGTTTTGGATGCATTGATGATTTGATTTGAGGATTTTGTGAAATTTTGAATTGTTTTTAGATGTTTTTAAGTGTTTTGGAGCATTTTTATGACTTTTGGTTGCATTCAAAAATTAAGCACCCAAATTAATCCAATTTGCTACAAAATGAGATGCAATGATAATAATAATGCTTGGATAAGTCAATGTGATGATTTTATGGGGTTTTACATTGTTTTTGAGCCTTTTGAATCCTTTTGTAGTATTTTGAGAACGAATGCAGGATTGCATATATGTCTTCCTAGATGTAGGGGTGTGTCTGGTCATCTACAAACATAGAGGTATATTTACATGCATCCACCAGACATAGGGCCATGTTTGTATGCACCTGCCGAATGTGGAGGTGCATCTACGAGTGCAATTTAAGTTATATAAGGATTTTAGGGGTCATTTTCACTTCATTCTTACATTTGAGAGCTTTGAAATCGATGTTTGAGAGGAGAAGAGTGAAGGAGCTTGGTGATGGTGATGGAGGGAGTTGGCACGATGGCTAGAGCTTGCAAGCGGGTGGAAAAGGTAAGTTCTTCTAGCCTTCTCATTTATTTTTGCAATTGTTTTCAAGTTTTTGTTTTAATTTTGTATATATATATATATATATATAATGGTGATGGAGGGAGTTGGTGCGATGGCTAAAGCTTACGGGTGGGTGACGAAGGTAATTTCTTCTAGCCTTCTCATTTATTTTTGCAATTATTTTCAAATTTTTGTTTCAATTTTGTATATATATATATATTGACATAGTTTTTGGATTGTGAAATGGGACTGATGCTAGAGCGAAGGTGCCCCTGATTAAGGCAACAAGACTTGTTGGACTAAGAATTATCTAAATTGATCGAATGACAACTAATAGTGAGTGGCCTTAATGGATGCAACTGATACAAATGCATGTATTCAATATAATTGGAATGCATGAATGAATACATGAAATGCAAATTAGGTGGAATGCATGAATGAATACATGAAATGCAATGTTTTTGATTGAATGTAATGAAAATATTTTTTTTAAGCCATGTATATATATACATATATAATTCACATTAAGCATAGAATGCTTTCAAGTGGATAATAATCAGTGGCTCAGGCAATTCTATTCCCTCAAGACTGACAAACATATATGTTCTTGGATCCATTTTCTATTCGACAATATATGGACCCACCCAATCAGCCATAAATTTTTTACGAAGATACAGTAATGCATTAGTGTTTTATTGATTCGTTTTAAGTACAAGATACCCTACTTGGAATTCATGTGGATGGAAATTTGCATTGTAAGCACACTTGAGATGATCTTGATACACTCGTAAGTGCTCTAAAGCATTAATTCATATTTTGTTAAGGAGCATGAGTTGTTCAAAATATGCTTATCTAGCGGTGTTGTCATCCATGAAATCCTATAATGAAATGCATAGTGAAGGGATCTTGAGCTCAAGAGGCATGATTGCCTTAGCACCATAGACCAATGAGAATGGAGTTACATTATTTTTATGATAAGTGTTTTCAATGAATGATATAAACTTTGTATTAAATTTGGGAGCCTTGATCTCCTCTTTTTACAATATTTACCTTGCATTTATAGGGGTTACAAAAGAATGCTTGTTTCAAATTATAATAGCCCCAAAGAATGATGGAAATCCTCTTGGGAAGTTCAAACTATAAATGGGTGTTTTGAATCTCCTACTAAAACCAATTTGTGGATGGGCTTTAGCTATCCTTGTGGACCATTTATTGCTACAACAGTATCCAATGACCTGTAACCTGCACACATGAATAATGACTTGTAACCTGCACACATGAATTTGCAAACACATGGGATTAGTAGCACTTGTTGATACAAATGAAATAAAGCTACCAAAATTGAAACCCTAATGTTTGTGAACTATAAAATGAAATGTAGAAAACATAAACAATGAAATCAAAATTGTCTTGTTGATACCTAATTCGATATGTGTCTTTCAAGGTTGAAAATATCATTGAGCAAACATGAGGTCACATCTAGGGACTAGCTAAATAAATTCCTACATCTTTGTAGACGTAGAGCCGCACCTGGGGCTATGTAGGCATCTTGTCGTATATAGATCTGAGTTGTAAAATTGATGTGGATCAATTCAAGATCTTGATGTCTTGATCTCCAAACTTTGGTTAGGGTTACTCGTGATTTCGATAGTGTCATCATGGATTTTTTGCTCTACCTTCTCTCTTTCCTCCTTTCCTAGGTTCCATTCACAAAAGTGAATTTGGTTTTATAACCTTTTGGAAGGTTAGGGTTAGGGTTTGAAAGTGGCGAGTTAGCATTACCAAATGACAAGCTAGGGTTAAGGTTTGGCTAATGGTTGGGATATTGGAATAATATATATATATATATATAATGGCTAGTATTTGGTGTCTATAGTATATTTTCTAATTCTTGATTGGTGACTTCTACTTGACCATTGGCTTAAGGATGGTATGATGAATACTTTTCATGTTTACTTGATAAAATTCCATAAATGTTTGAATGAACTTTAACATAAATTAGGGTCCTTGGTTAGACGTAATAGTGCAAGGAGCATCAAATCATTAAAATATTTGATTAAATAGGAAATAAGCTACGTTGTCCTTATGAGCATATTGAATAGCACTTACCTTGGACCATTTTGTTACATAATACATACATACCAATATGTGTTTCTTCCCCCAGGATGGTGGATCGATGGGTCTAATGAATTTTATTCCTTACTTCTCAAATGGTTCAAAACCCACCTAAGGTTGCAAGGGTATCTCATTATATGTAGTGGGTTTTCTCATATGCTAACATTGATCACAATGGAAAATATATTTTTTTATATCCCTATGAAGCGATGGCTAATAATACCCAACACCTAAAAATTTGTGTGGTTCTCTTTGTTGAATAGTGCCTTCTAGAAGGTTCATCATGACCTGCCCAAAGGTATCATAGATTTCATTTTCTCGTACACATCTACACAAGATAATATCATGTCTACATTTAAACACTAAACCTTTAATCCACTTGAATGATGAGATTTATTTAATCATACAATGTCTTTCATTACAATTAAGATGATGGGGAACCTTCCCTATTACTAAATAGTTATTGATGTCTACAAACCATGGTGAGTGTGTTAATATTACGAACAAGGGTTCATTTGGGAAAGCATCATCAATCATTCCTCTTCATCTATAGCGTTTAATCATGATAGAAAATTGATGACTACATTATCTTTACATGGCTTATCAATGTTAGTAATATTGAATTCCTACAATAGTAGTAGTCATCAAATAACTCACCCATTTACCATATGTTTTTTTCATTAAATATCTGATTGTAGAATGATCAGTATACACATGTACAAGGTACCTTATAATATAATGATAAAATTTATTAATGGTATAAACTAGTACTAGGAATTCCTTTTTTGTTATGGTATTATTTTTTTGGCCCCAACTAGAACTAATATAGTAAATAGTGTAGTTCTTTCCATTATCTTCTTCTAGACCAATTACCACACCTAAATTAATATTAGAGATATCAATATGAATATGGAATGGAAGATTCCAGTCAGGTTCTCTTAATTCTAGTATAGAAGTCAACATTTCTTTGATGGTTTTGAATGTCACTTGACATTCTTTTTTTCAATTGGTTATATGGGATTGAAATGAGCCCCATCCGTATTACATCATCACCACATAGTGGTATTACAACAAAGCTTGGATATTATCCATGTATCGCTTGGCAAGATTTGAACCCTGGTCTCCTCTTTAAATATTGAGGAATCTAATTGGTTGAGTGTTGTAGTGATTTTTTGTGTCCTTAAGAATTTGGATTGTCACGCTACAATAAAAAACATTGATTCACAATTAGCATCGTGGACTCTGGTGGATCCACCTCTTTAACTTGGTAAAATATTATCACAAGACTCTAGATAGACCGAGTAAGGTAAGGAAACCCTTGAGGTGAGCCTACAATATTTCTTATATGCTCATGCTCATCTAGATTTGCAAAAATGAAATAAAACTACAACATAAAATTTGACCAAGTTTGAAAGTAACTCCTAGCTAGTGCTTCAAGTTGTAGATCGTTGCCTTATCTATTGGGTAATTGTAGCTAGACTTAAAATATGATGAAGAAAGCAGGGGGATGAGATAAAACTAAGCCAATCACATCCATTCAAATAATGTAACAAATATGATTAAGCATGCCAGCCAAAAAAGAAACCATTTACACATTCAAATTATGTAATATATAAATGGGACAGCAAGCAAAACTGCACATAGAACTACTAAAAGGAGGAAGCGAGATTGTATTATCCAATAAATAATTACAATGGGAGTTTGATCAGTGTAACCCTCATTAAGCAAATACAATAAATTTTTTATTCAAATATTGCAATAGAGAACTACAACTCTTCATTCAAATTATGTAACAAAAAGCCTCCTAGCTTCCGACCTTAGCCATTGGAAATGATCTTAGTAAACTGGGCACCTCCTCAACAAAACCTACACAATAATGGGGAAGAAAAATGGTGACTAGACAAGACACACAAAGAAAAATACAACTGACAAGGATGGGCAATAATTTTACTATCTAAAAACTTGATCTAGTGATTGTTGCAGCAACTCTCTTATATAGCCCACAAATTTGTTCTCATTCAAAGCTCGATGATGGTCCATAATTGCAAAAATTGTAGTTGTTTCGATGATGTCTCATAATTGCATTTGTCATTTATTAAAATCGGGTGATGGCTCATAAAAACTAAAATTGTCTCCATATTTTATCCTCAATTTTGATTGCATTTATGATGGCTCTCGTTCATGGCTCTATAGTGGTCTCAACTGATCAAAAATACCTTCATAATTACCTATTACAATTTCTTTGAAAGTAGGTCCGAGGTGTAGACCATTTGGTTTGACAAAACCTCGTAAGGGGGACAGAGGTCCAAGGTTCAAATCTCGGGCCTCATCGGACTGAACGCTTGTCCCTTTCCTGGTGCTTTTAGTGACATAAAAGGTTTAAAATTATTGTGACATGGTGGTTATAGGGATGGACTGCACGAAGAACTATGTGGCAACTTTTGGGATGGACAGGGTAGGATATTATGACGACCATAAAAGTTGGACAGCCTACCTGAATTCGAGGCAGCTACTGATTCCACCATGTAAATTCAAAAAAAAAGAATTTCTCTAAAGTTAACCCAAAAATGTCTTCAGTAGATTAATTGATTTTCAACTCCCTTATTTTTTATTTTTATTTTTATTTTTTTATACGGTTAACCTTAGCCAATATGAAAAATTACAATTTTTATTTTAAATATTTTAATAATTATTATTATCTAGGGAGGAATATTTGTGATTTGTGAAGGTAGATGAATATCTGTTATATGTGGATATATGATCTATGGAGGAATATTTGTGATCTGTGGAGGTAATTGAATATATGTGATCTATGGAGGAATATTTGTGATTTGTGAAGGTAGCTAAATATTTGTGATCTGTGGATATCTGTGATCTGTGGAGGAATATCTGTGATTTGTGGAGCCAACAAAATATATGTGATCTGTGGAGGAATATCTTTGATTTGAGAAGGTATTTGAATATTTGTGTTCTATGAATATATATGATCTATGGAGGTAGTTGAATATCTATGATTTATGAAGGTAGTTGAATATTTGTGATCTATGGATATTTGTGATCTATGGAGGAATATTTGTGATCTATGGAGGCAATTGAATATCTATGATCTATGGAGGATTGTAGGTGAGTTGGAGAGGAGAAATCAGGGAGGTAAATCTATAAGGAATTGGGTACCAAGATCCATTGATAATGTTGTGAAGATGTGGTGACTCGGGTGATTTGATGGTGTAGAATTGTTCATGGTCTCTTAGACCAGTGGAAGGGTTTGTTTAAAAATATATATATATATCTATGATCTATGGAGGAATATCTATGATTTGTGAAGGTAGCTAAATATTTGTGATCTATGGATATTTGTGATCTATGGAGGAATATCTATGATCTATGGAGGCAACTAAATATTTGTGATCTGTGTTGCCCTATAAAGGATATTATAGAGGGATTGAAGTCAGGCAACAATGACTCTAGAGGGTTTTCAATCCACAACTAAGTCAGGTGATGGCAGTTGTAGAGAGTTTGTAATCCATAGTTGAGTTAGGTGATGGAGAACTCGAGTCAGGAAGGCAAGGGTGGCTTGTAGGGATTGATTGGTGGGCAAGGTGGAAGTAGTGTAGGTCAAGATGCGAGGAGCAATGGAGGTCAGGGTGTGGAGATTGGTGGTGGGGATGGTGAGGAGAGTTGTAAAGGTTTTGTCTCAGGGGCCCGATCTTGGGTTAGTCTTCTTAAGGGGAAGCAAAAATCAATGAGCCTAGGGTTAAATCTCCTTTCTTGTTCAGGAAGACTTGTGGTTCCAGACCCTCTTGCAGATATGGCTGCTTCCCATGGGGATTTTGCTCTTGTTGGGAAATTTGTTGGGGTTCATCCAGATCTGGATGCTATTCGAAAGTGGGCTCAGTTAAAATGGCATCCTAAGGGTTCTTTGGAGATTGTTGCATTACCTAAGGGTTTTTTCCTAGTTAGGCTCAGTGGTTTGGAGGATCGTGATAGGATTCTTCAAGGTGGTCCATGGTTCTTTGGGCGCAGAGGTTTATTCCTAAGGAAGTGGGCACCCGATTTCAACCCTAATTCCCAATGCATTGACCAAGCTCCTATGTGGGTTCACCTTCTTGGCCTTCCCTTATATCTTTGGCATGAGGAGATCCTAGCCGAAATCACAAGTGGAATAGGAGAGATGGTGGTAATAGATTCTGTTACCATTGCTAGATCTAGGTTTTTGTATGCTAGATTCTGTGTTAATGTTATGCTTGATAAGGACCTTCCGAAGTCAATTGAAATCAAGTCTAAGTTTGGGGTCTGGACCCAACCTTTGGAATATGAGAACATAGTTGGGAAATGCTCGGTATGCAAGAAGTTTGGTCATCCCAGCTTCACTTGCACTCTGTTTCAAAAAGTTGATAAAGGAAAAAAGGCTTGGGAAAGGAAGCAGACCCCAAATCCAAGTTTTCTGGCATTTGAATTAGAAGTAGATATAAAAGGGGTTCATGGTGCTCCTAAGGAGTTTATTCCCACAAAAATCTTGGTTGTTGGTGCAGTTGAAGGCCTTGTCATAGATGAAATTGATGGAAAGTGCTTAGAGAAAAAAGAAGATTGCTCTAAAGTTGTTAGGATTTTTCCAGAAGTTGGTGGGCATTCCAAGGGTGCAGAGGTGAATACAAATAAATTTTTTGTATTAGGAGAGTTACTGCATTCTGGTCTTGAGGCTGGGTTGGACGCTATTCTAGATAAAGGAGTGGAGATCCTGGATCGTCAAGGGGATCAACTACCTTCTGCTCAGGCTCCTGTTGAGATGTTTTCAGGAGTAGCTGCCCCTATTTTGTATAATAAGAGGGTTGATGCCCCTCTTGATAAGGAAAAATATGAAGCTATCATGAAGTCTTTTGAGGATGTAGAAGAAGGAGAGATTTCTACAAATGCTTTGGATAGAGAATCAGAGGAGGTCTTGTCTTCCTCGGAGGAAGATGGCTTTCAAGAAGTTCTAAACAAGAAAAATATGAAACTAAAGAATATAGCTCAGCAGCAACAACTTCTTCCTCAATCAGTAGAAGCAAGCAAGAAGGGAACAATTGGATCTATGCGGCCCATCAGAAATACCCAAAAAACAATGAATCTAAGTAGTGGGAAGGGGCCAGGAAGACCAAAAAAATTTGAGGTGCTCTTAAAGAAAATAGCTCAATATGTGGATAATGGCTCCCAACCTACATTACCTTTGAGTGGAGGGAAGGCTCCGCAATCCTTGAAGTAATGAAGATTATCTCATGGAATATTCGGGGTCTGCATGCCTCGACTAAACAAAGAGTGCTAAAATATTTTAGAAAAAGTTTCAAGCTTGATATTCTTTTCTTACAAGAAACTAAGATGGGTGATGAGGATTTTGATAGATTACGAAGGTTTGTTTGGAAGGGGTGTGAAGGTGTGAGTAGGGCTGCTCGTGGTTCTTTCGGAGGTTTGTGGATGCTTTGGAATCCTGATTCTATGGAGGGCAAGCTCATTCATCAGGTTGATAGATTCTCTTCCTTTTTATTCTATTGTAAAAAAACTAATTTTTCTTGGATTTCTACCAATGTGTATGCTCCCAATGTTGCTATGGATAGAAGGAAACTCTGGGTTGACTTAAAAGCCCTTGGTTCTTCATTTGACCTACCATGGTTGCTTGCTGGTGATTTTAATTCCATTTTTCTACCTAGTGAGAAACTTGGAGGCTCGACTATTTTTTGGATAGTATGGAGGAGTTTGGTGAGTTCTTGACCTCCATGGGACTAGTAGATATTGATTTGCAAGGTTCTAAATTCACTTGGTCCAATAGAAGAAGTGGTGGGGGTCTGATTCAATCTAGGATTGATAGGGCCCTTGCTTTAGTGAGTTGGCTTACCATGGTTCAAGATTGCTCTTTGAGGACTTTACCGAGAATTGCTTCTGACCACAACCCATTACTATTAGAATTCATGGAGGAGAAATGCTCGAAAGGTTATCCTTTCATATTTGAGACAATGTGGCTTTCTCATCCGGATCTTGAAGGCTTGATTAAGGCTTGGTGGAATACGAATGTCTATGGCACTAAGATGTTCCAAGTGGCCAAGAAGCTGAAAATCATAAAAGCTAACTTGAAGAGGTGGAATCAAGAGGTTTTTGGGAACCTCTTCCATAGGAAGCAAAAAATATTTCAAGATTTGCAGGAAATTGAGGAAAAAGGCCAAAGTGAAGGTTGGTCAGAGGAGTTGGCCAGCAAAGAGCAAATTACTCTTGCAGAATTCCATAATATTCTTGCCAGTGAGGAGTCTTTTTGGAGATAAAAATCTCGAGCTACGTGGCTTAAGGAGGGGGATAGGAATACCAAGTTTTTCCACCTCTCAACCTTGAAACATAGGAGTGCTAACAAAATAAGAGAAATTACATTGGACTCTGGTGAATGCCTTAAATATAAGGAAGAAATTACTACTACCACGGTATCCTTCTTTCAAGATTTATTTTCTAAAGATAGGGAGGAAGATGGGGATGCTTCGGAGGAACTTCTCAGGAACATTCCCCAGGTGGTGACAACTGATATGAATAATGCTTTGAATGCCCCCTTTTCTAATGATGAGATCAGGACCAACCTATTTAGCATGAATAAGGACAAAGCACCTGGGCCGGATGGGTTCCCTACTAGTTTTTTTCAGAGGTTTTGGCACCTTCTTGGTTCAGATATTTTGGAAGCCTTAAGAGAATTCCAATCTTCTTCCTCCTTGTTGTAGGCATGGAATACTACCTTTATTGTTTTGGTTTCGAAGAAACATGGTGCCTCTTCTCTAAAGGATTTTAGACCTATCAGCTTATGCAATACCCTATATAAGTTGCTTACTAAGACACTTGCTAATAGGTTGAAAAGGCTTCTCCCCATCTTGATTTCTCCTCTTCAAGGTGGTTTTGTTCATGGTAGGCAGATTGTGGATGGGATCATTACAGTTCATGAGACTTTACATTTTATGTCCAAAAGCAAGTTGGTTAGAATGCTTCTTAAACTTGATATGCAAAAGGCTTATGATAGGGTCTCCTGGGAGTTCCTTGACAAGGTGTTGCAAAAATTTGGCTTTGGGGATCTATGGAGGAAGTGGATTAGAGTTTGTATTTCCTCTACAAAATTTTCTATCATCATCAATGGGATACCGAGTGGTTTTTTTGGGGGTCAAAGAGGTATTAGGCAAGGTGATCCCTTGTCTCCATATCTTTTCATTTTAATGGTTGAAGCTTTAGGAAGATCGATTCTTGTTGCTACCTTGTCCTCTAAGATTAAGGGCATTAGACCTGTTGGTATTGCAGAGGTAGTTTCTTGTCAACAGTTTGTAGATGACATTGTACTTCTTGGGGAGGCTACTTTGAGAGAGGCTAAGGCATTCCTGAATATTTTGTAGTTGTATGAGAAAGCTTCCAACCAACAAATTAACTTCCATAAAAGTCAAATATTTTTTGTGAATACTAGGGGGCAACTTCAACATAGAATTGCAGGGATTTTTGGTTGTGGCATTGCTAACCTTCCTTCTTTATATCTAGGTATGCCATTGTTTACTGGGAGGATGAAGGAGGAGTTGTGGTCTCCTGTATTGGATAGGATTCAACGTAAGTTAGTTGGGTGGAAAGGTAATCTCCTGAGCCAAGCAGGTAAGTTGCAATTGCTTCAAGCTACCCTCCAAAACATTCCCGTCTATTACATGTCTCTTTTCAGAATGCCCTTCAAAGTTAGGAGGAGGATTGACCAGATATTTAGGAGATTTCTATGGGCTGGGGTGGAGGATAAATAGAGGGTGTCCCTTGTCTCTTGGGATAGGGTTTGCTCTTCTAGGAAAGAAGGTGGTCTTGGGATCAAAAATTTGTTGTTGTTCAATAAGGCGTTGATTGCAAAAACAGCCTGGAGATTATGTGTTGAGGAGGACCATCTGTGGAAAGATATTATGAGAGGTAAGTATCTGGAAAATCACATTCCTTTTTTTAGAAGTGTTGCTCCTCCTAGGGGCTCTGTGATCTGGAATGGTTTGTTGGGGGTCAGAAGTTTGGTTACAGAGGGTATGCGGTGGCAGATTGGGAATGGTAAGGATGTGTTCTTTTGGGAGGATACTTGGATTCTTCCTGAACCTCTCTTTCTTAGTCCCAAGTTTTATGAGTTGAAGGCTCCTTTATCATTGAAATATGGAGAAAAAGTAATTGATTACATAATCATCACTAATGGCAAGAGGACTTGGAAGCATCTGACTTTATATACAACTGATCTTCAGATCCTTCAGAGTTTGGCAAGGTTGAACATGTTGTTGCAACAATACTTTCTTCCTCAATAGAATGACAGGGACTTCCTTCTATGGACTCATTCTCCTAAAGGCCTTTTTTCTATCAAGACTGCATATGAGGCCCAATCATTGTCCAGGGGAGGATATTTTCCAGCAGAAAGGGTTTGGTATCCTCATTTGATCCCCAAGATTGCATTTTTTTATGGTTGTGTTTGCAAAATAAAATTTTGATTGTTGATAATTTATGTAAGAAAGGATTCCATCTTCCCAATATTTGTCTCTTGTGTTCTAAGGATGTTGAATCTATGGATCATATTTTCATCCATTGTGATTTCTCAAATAAGGTGCTCAATGCTTTATTGGATTCTTTTTCCATCAAATGGACTTTACCTCAAACTTTCAAGGAACTTTTCACTCAGTGGAAATCCCCCTTCATCAATCACAACCTCACTAGGGTGTGGGATCTGGTTCTTCCTCATTTTTTATGGGGTATCTGGTGGGAGAGGAACAAAATAATTTTCAAGGATATTACTAGGGATGAATCCTTTGTCTTTAGAAGGATTAAAGCTGCTATTGAGAATAACCTGACTATCTTTGATGTTGGAAATGGTAGGGAGGAAGTTGTGGAGAAAGAGGTTGTTGTTAGTTGGAATCTGAATCTAGAGAATTATATTTCTGTATCCACTATTCAAAAAATATTGGCTACTAGATGGCATAAACCAGCTAAAGGGTGGGTCATTCTAAACTTTGATGGGGCTGCCAAAGGTAATCTCGGGAGGGCTGGTGGAGGGGTGTTGTCAGAAATGATAATGGTGAGGTCATTTGGGCTTACGCTGAAGATTATGGTATTCAAACCAACCACCTAGCTGAAGCTAAGGCTCTTTTCTCGGGTGTTCACCAGGTTTTTGAGAGGGGCTTCAGAAGACTTCTCATTCAAGGTGACTCCTTGAACATCATTCGAGATCTACAGGTTGGAAAGACTGACAATTGTTTTATCCTGAATATTATTAAGGACACATCAAAGATTTTGGAAGGTATGTTAGAAGTTAAAATTGAGCATATTTATAGGGAAGGTAACCAGGTTGTTGATGTTATGGCCAATTTGGGGGTGGATAGTGGCCAGTTCAGAATTTGGGAAGACAATTTTCCTTCATGGTTACTGATAATTGTTGCTTTGGAAGCATTGGGCCTACCTATCCAGTAGGTATTTTTATTGTCTTTCTGCTTGGATGAGATCTCAGTTGTGTTCTAGTGATCCTCTCTTTGGGGGGTCTTTTTTGGGGGCTGGCCCTTTTGCTCCCTGGTGGTTACCATTCTCAAGGAATATGCTTGGTGTTTTGCCTTCATCCTTGCTCTCTGAGTTTGGAGTTTTGTTATCTGCATCTTGATGTTCTCCTTTATGCCCTGTTGAGTGGTGGGTTGGTCTTTGCTTTTGGATGGTTGTTTTAGTTTAATTTCTATTTCTTTTGGCCTTGGAGGTTGGCCTGTGCTTAATTAGCCTTATCTTTCTCTGCCTCCTCTAATGTAAAAGGTTCTGGGACCTTTCAAAACCTTGTTTTTCACCATTAATAAAAAAAATAATAAAACTATTATCATTAATAATAGCATTATCAATAATAATATTATTATTATTTATTATTATTAATTTTTATATATATTTGATACATAAAGAAATCGACAACTACCTTTCCTTTTTTAACAAATGGTCATAGGGTCAAGTTGTATTGCCTCCAATTGTAGCATCAAATCATGGTGCTACCATTATAACCCATATCTCACCTCGATAAACACAACCCGGAGTTAGGAGACCCCCGGTGGCTCGGGGTTTGTACCGTCATCATCAAGTTGGTGCACACTTAGCGGACTCAAGTCAGACTACTACTTTTGCTTTAGATTGGGCATGCCCATGAGGTTTGAACCTAGATCTCCTCTTGGTAAGTACCCAACTTCTTACCAATCCACCTAGCCCTCATGAACACATATATATTATTTAAATATATATATATATAATATATAAGGCCCCGTGGGCCACCATGGAAAATGGGCCCATGGGACCCTTATATATATAAAGTGAATCTTTGTTTTTTTTTATTTTTTATATTATATGATAAGCCCCCACGAATGCGTGGGGAGCATTTGACTTTTTTTATTTTTTATAAAAGGTTTTGTTATTGGGGAGCATTTGACTTCTTTTTAGCAAATGGTAAGCAATTTTCAAGCATCATCACAATGGCATTTACTTTCCCAACTTAATCACTAGCAGGCATCTTCACATAATGGGACATAAAACATGAGAATTTGAAATATCGGTTTTATACATAGCAACAGTCTCAAAATCAGCACAGTCGGCAGCCAACACCATTTTAGTTAGTGGATGAAAAAATGAATTGCATCAAATTGGGGAAAATTTTGAGAAGATAGTGTTCAAATATCAGGTGGTTCTCTTATTTTAGTACAGGGTATTAATCTTGTGTGATAAGTAGAGGCTTATTTCATAGTTCACTTCATATTCTAATTTTTATCTAGGAAAGGCAGTCTTCAAAGAGCTATATTATTATTCAGTAGACAATAGTGAATACTGGTAGATATAACATGTGATTAGTAGCAAAAAAAATTGGTAGATATCAGTAATCCCAATGGCAGTAAATAACTATAAGTAATTGGATTAATAGTGGTGTTGCGATAAGGGGTGGAAATTGGTGATCAGGTTGATTACTCTATAGATCCAGTGGTAGGAATATTTATTTTTCCTACGGAAATTTTTTTGAAAAACAAGTGGAATATAGATAGGGAGTCTTCTATATTGATGGAAGACCTCTCTAGCCAAGAAAAAGAGAGGGAAACTACAGAGGCACTTATATCTCCTGAGTCTACTTCTAAGAAGAATTTGTCTTCCATTGGATATGCATTAAAAACTTTAATGTTAGTCTTCCAATTAGTTCTTATTCATTAGCAGACAGTCCTCAAATGAGGAGAGTAACTGGTCAGACATTTTGTCATATAAACTTAATTTTATACTCTAAAAACAAGTCTAAAGAGGTAATAACTAACCCTATAGACTACTTCTTTGCTGATGGTGATTTAGGCTTTATGGAAATGAGGTCCTAGGAGGTGTTTTCAAGGAGCGAATCCCAGGAGAATGCTAGTAGAGAATAATGGATCTCTTGCGAGTACAATTTTCAACAAAGAGAATATGGTAAGCGAGGAGTGGTTAGGTTTTAGAAATAAGATGAATTTTACAACTTCAAATAACACAACTACCACAAAGAAAAGGAAAAAAAAGTGTGTTAAGATCAGAAAGGATCGAGTTAATTTGGTCTTAGGTGAAGACATACTGTTGGAAAGAGTTCTGGTAATGGAAGGAAAAATACTAACTAGGAGGTTCTATGGCAGATTATTCTTAAAAAAATTGCTTAGTCAATGGGTGGAGAGGATATGGAGACTGATACTAGGATATTCTCCTACCTTTCAAGTATTGATCAAAGGATGGTTAGATTTATCCTTCATATTGGAGGAGGATACAGATAAAATACTTTAGATTAGGTGGTATTGAGGTTCTTATGTACTATCTTTAAAATGGTGGTCTCCTTGTTTTGATCTAAGAAAGGAGTCAAAAGCAATTCAACCCATCTAGATCAAGCTATCGGGATTACCTTTGGAGTTGTGGTCTACTAAGATTTTGATGGAAATTGGCAATTGCTTAGGAAAATGGATGGATATGGATCAAGCTTGCTTGAGTGGTTCTTCACGGTCTTTTTCTAGAATCCTAGTGGATATGGATCTAAGGGAGGGTTTGCCAGAAACAATAGAGATAAAAATAGGAAAATGGCATTATGTTCAGATCTTGTACTATGTAAAGATACACTTCCCATGTTTATGTTGTCATGTATATGGTCATTTTGTGTAAGAATATGGTTTAAAATTATTAGAAATAAAGTGGATAAGGAAAGAGGATTTAAATCACACTTATAGGGTGAGAATGGATGAATCAGTTAGTAATCTGGAGGACGAAAAAAGAAATTAATATTGTGGGTCAGGAAAATCAGGCAATGCTGATATAGAGGGAGGTCAAAACATTATATTAGAAGATATCCAACAATCAAAATTTTGGTATAGGGTATTTTATAAGGGTCCAAACAATGGATAGGTTTAATATTTGTTGAACTCAGTGCACATAAGAGAAGAGGAACTGACTCATGGGTCAAATAATTTTAACTTACCTCATATCATTCCTTTGGATTCTTTGAACCATTCTTCTATCCCAAACCAAGTTATGGAGGAGAATTCAATTACCACCTCTAAGACTATGCCTTTGGAGAAATAAATTCAAAAGTACCCTTTGAAGGGGACAAACATAGCCCAGGATGTCATATCTATACTACCTCCTAGTCATCCTCTAAAATTTTCTAAAACAACTCCACTATCAAGGACTACTTCTTTTCTATCATCCTTCCTTGCTAGTGGAGTGATTTGTAAGGGAACTAATAGATACTTCCTAAGATCCCAAAAATCAGCATTATTCCATGAGGAAAATGGAATAGAAGTATGGCTTAGCTCAAATGTTGGCTTCATTCCAGTTCTAGGGAGGAAATAAAATCTCTAGTTGGCCAAGGACAAAGCACTAAGGGAGGTAAAGAGTGGAAAAAAAAAGACTATTGTAGGGGTACTTAGAGCAAGCCATACCCCAACTTTGGTAAATTAATGATAATACTTTCTCACAATATCCAGGATTTGGGAAGTAACTCTAAAAACCTCCCCTTTGTAGGATAGTGCAAATACACCAATCGGATATACTGCTACTTCAAGGTACTATGGGTGTAAGCTCAAAAATTGAAGGGATACTTCGTTCCTTTTTAAAAGAGTGGGATCTTCTCTCTTTGGATTTGGACGGCAGATCCAGAGGATTGGTATTGGATTGGAAAAATAGGGATTTTCGGCTCATCAATTCAATTAATTTTACATCCTGATTAGGGGTTAAACTCTTCTCGATGGAGCTAGGGAAATCCTTAGCGGTGGCCAACATCTATGGGCCCTATAATAACAAAATGTAGTATTGGGATGTACTCTTAACAAATTATTTATTGTAGTAGGAAAATATTATAGCTGGGGGTGATTTAAATTTTACTTTGAATAGAGCTGAAGTTTAGGGGAATGCAGCTAGATGTGACCCTCAAGCTAGGTTTTTAAAATATATATTTGAAGAGGTGGAGTTGGTAGATGTGGAGCCTGTAAAAATTATCCCTACATGGTGTAATAATAGGGTGGGAGAGGATTATGTGGCAAAAAGGTTGGATAGATTCTATGTCTCTAGATCTCTTTTGATGGCTGGAGAGAAAATCAGATCTTGGGTGGAAACAATAGGTATCTCAAATCACTATCCTATCCTACTTCAAGTTGGAAATATGGATAGATAACCTTCTAGTCCTTTCAAGTTTAATCTAACTTGGTTGAAGGATAAGGATTTCCAACACTAGTTAAAGAAGAATGGAGGCCCTATGATGCAAATATGGGAAGTTCAACATGCTTTCAATTTGCAAGAAGTATGAGAAAAGTAAAAAATGTTGCTTCAAAGTGGGCTTTCAATAAGTCTAGACAGCAAAGGCAAGAACTTACTCTTTTAGAGAGGCAAATTGTTGATTTTTATGAGAAAGTTAATGAGGATGGTTTCTCAGAGGAATCCAAAGAAGTCATAAGAGTTTTGGAAGAGAAAAAAAATAATATTTTGTTAGATCAGGAGGCAAAATGGAGGCTTAAGAGTAGAGCTATATGGATGGATCTAGGGGATGAAAATACCAAATTCTTCCATAATTATACCAATCATAGGAGGAATATAAATACTATTTTGGAAATTCCCAAAGGTGACGGGATAAAAATTAGATCTTTCATAGATCTGGAAGCTCTCGGCAAGAAGCAATTTAAAAATTTGTTTAAAGAACCTGAGAGGTTAAACCTACCAGAGATCCTTAAATTCACCACTTTCTTCCCTAGATTTGCTGAAAATTCTATAAATGAGATACTTCTTGAGAGAGTATCCATTGATGAATTAAAAAATGTGCTTTCCTCATTTTAAAAGAACAAAAGTCCAGGGCCCGGGGCAGATCTTCTAAGAGTAGTGGAAGAAATAAAAATAACAGGGAAGATTCCAATAGATATCAATTCGACCTTTATTTTTTTGATTCCCAAGAAGGATAATCTTGAATGTTTTGCTGATTTCAGACCTATTTCTTTGTGCAATTGCCTATACAAAATTATCACCAAAGTCATTGCTTCAAGGATTAAAACTATTTTTTTGGATTCCATCTCTAGTGAACAATTTGGGTTTCTTAATGGGAGGCAGATCCATGATGTTGTGGGAATGGCTCAAGAAGGATTGCACATGATAAAGACAAGGAGACTTCATGTAGTAGTGGTTAAATTGGACCTCTCCAAAGCTTATGATAGAGTCGGTTGGTTGTATTTGAGGATCATGCTTCTTCACATAGGGTTTAATCTCCAAGCAGTTAATTGGATTATGGGTTGTTTAACCTCTGTGTCCTTTGTAGTCCTTATTAATGGCTCGGCTTCTAGCTTCTTTTCCGCAGAGCATGGGCTAAGACAAGGTTATCCCTTATCTCCTATTTTGTTTCTATTGGTGGCAGAATGATTGAGTAGGGCCATTAGGGAAGCTAGAATATTGGGTTTGATTAAAGGGATCAAAATGGGTACATCACTCTTTTTAACGCACCTCTTATTTGTGGATGATGTGTTGTTGTTCTATGATGGTACTCTCAGGGATGTTATTAAGTTCCAAGAAATATTAAAGAGCTATAGTATCACAACTGGTATGGAAGTTAATTTGGAAAAGTCAACCATGTCTTGTGTTGGTCTCTTAGGCGAAGAGGAAAGTCTATTTCAGAGGATTTTTTCCTTCTCCAAGATAGAGTTTCAAGCAGGTATTAAGTATTTGGGGTTTTGTTTGAAGCCAAATGACTATGGTATTAGGGACTCGAATTGGCTAGTAGATAAGATAGACAAAAGGATTTCTTTATGGTGCAATAGGTGGCTATCAATTGGGGGTAGACTAACTCTTGTCAAATCAGTATTGGAGGCCATTCCTATCTACTGGCATGGGATGGTTGTCATACCAAATAGGGTGCTGGAAAAAATCAGAAAAAGGTGTTTTAGATTTCTATGGACCAGAAAAAGAGATAAAGTCAGAATAGTATTAGCAAAATGGAAACTTTTAGCAAAACCTAAGGAAGAGGGGGGTTGGGGTTTAAATAATATCTTCCATTTCAGTAAAGCCTTGGCAGCTAGAAGTTCATGGATACTGGTAATAAAAGAATATATTTGGAGCAAAGTACTTAAGAATTAATATATTTAGCCTCTTTCTTTGGAGGAATGGATAAGGAAACCAGAAAAGTCTTACAACAAGACGTCCATCTTCTGGAAAGTGATAGTTCAAACCTTTCCAATTGTAGGCAGTTGGCTTGCTTGGAATGTTGGTAATGGTACTAAGGTGAGGGTTGGATCTAACCCATGGATTGGATGTGGAAATGAGTATAGACTTCCAAAGGAACTTATACTAGCTATGCAAGATACTAGTTTTTGTACTCTCTCTCAAGTAGTGGACCATGAGGCTATCTCTTTGTGGTAGAAAGGTTGGAAGAGTGCCTATCATCTGGGTTTAGAAGGTAGGAATGGGGAGTCTTGGAATGCCTATGTAAGAGCACTCTTAACCAGCCATGTTAGGATCAACATGGATAAGGAGGATGAACTAGTATGGACTAAAAATCCTTTGAAGGGTATATATTCAGCAAAGATGGGTTATAAAGTCATGACTTCTCAAGAAAGGTAGGTAGAGCCTAGTTGGTGGTAGAAACCTATTTGGAAGGTAAGGACACATTTAAAAATGAAAAATTTTATGTGGTTAACCCTTAATAATAGAGTATTAACTTGGGATGTACTAATGAAGAGGGGTTTTCAAGGACCTGGGAGGTGTACTCTTTGTCATATGAAGCCTGTAACTATCAATCATTTAGTGGTTGGTTGTACAGTTACTAAGACTGTGTAGAAGTAATTAGAGATAATTATTGGAAGCTCAAATAATTGGCAAGGGAACACTTTGGAAGAGTGTCTAAAGAAGTGGTTTGATAAGAGAGAGTTGAAGGCCTTTAGAGCTCTTCCATTTGTGGTGGCATGGGGAATATGGTTAGCCAAGAATTCAAATATCTTCTAAGATACATTGATGCCAGCCTTTCAAGTGGCTATTCAGATACGTACATTATTTGTTGGCCTAATGAAACCATTATTGACTAAATTCCCAAGAGTGATCCAAGATTTTAGTATTAACAATTTTTTTCCATGGGGTTTTTTTGGTGAGGCTTGTCAGGGTACTCCTCCTTTGTGTGGGGCTGGAGGAATCCTCTATTTTCATGATACACGTTTCATAAATTTCAAGGCCTGCATAGATCAAAATGTACAACAACTCCAAGTATTAGGTGATTCTATGGTGGTCATCAATTGGATGAAGGATCAGTTCAGAATGGAGAACATAACTCTCAGGCCTATATTAGAATAGATGAATCTCATGGTGGGTGTTTTTAGCCACATCACGTACCATCATGTATATAGAGAACACAACTCTCTTGCGGATGCTATGTCAAAGGAAGGATTGTTAATGGATCAAGGGAGCTGGAAGTGGAGTGAAATAAAGGATGGTTCCACTATTCGTGAGAAAATGCTTTCAATTTGTGAAGTATAAATAAAATAAAATAATAATAAATTTATTAATATTACAACTACGTTTTGGCCCATAAAATAGGATTTTGTTCTCTATTCTTATGTTGGTGGTGCTAGTCTCTTAAGAAAATTCTTGATAGGACAGATTGGACTGTCTTTGATTCTATGTGTAAGCCTTGGGCAACTACACTTTGTAATCTTCTTTTCTCATTTGAAATAGAAATTATGATTTTTTTTGTGAAAAAAATAGCATTATCAATAATAATATTATTAATATTTTTATTTATTAATTTATATATATATATATATATATTTGATACATAGAGGAATCGACAACTACCTTTCCTTTTTTAACAACTAGTCACAGGGTCAAGTCGCATTGCCTCCAATCGTAGCGTTAAATCATGGTGCTACCACTATAACTCTATCTCACCTTGATAAACACAACCCAGAGTGAGGGAGACCCCCGATGGCTCGGGGTTTGTACCATCATCATCAAGTTGACGCACACTCAGCGGACTCAAGTCAGACTACTACCTTTGCCCTAGATTGGGCATGCCCACGAGGTTTGAACCTAGGTCTCCTCTTGGTAAGTGCCCAACTTCTTACCAATCCACCTAGCCCTCGTGGACATATATATATATATATATATATATATATAATATAAGGCCTCGTGGGCCACCATGGAAAATGGGCCCACAAGACCCTTTTATATATAAAGTGAGGCTTTATTTTATATATATATATATATATAATAAGCTCCCAAAGAATGAGTGGGGAGCATTTGATTTTTTTTTTTGTTTTTTATAAAAGGTTTTGTTTTCATGATTTTTTTTCACTCACGTAAAAATTTATTCACGTTGGTGATAATGAAAAGGGGGGTTTTATTTTTAATTAAAAGGAAAAAAGGTAGGTGAATGATGTGAGCGAAAATAACCCCATTTTTTTTTATTTTTTCTTTCTTTTTTTTTTTATTATCCAATAAATCATTACAATGGGAGTCTGATAAGTGTAACTAGATCTCACTAAGCAAATACAATGAATTCTCTATTCAAATAATGCTGCAAAAAATTACAACTCTTTGTTCAAATGATGTAAGTGTTGGCAATTTTGGGTACTTTGGGTACATTGCCTTTGCTCAAGTGTATAAGTTGTCATTGATGTCAAAAGGCATTTTTGTTTTGATATCAAAAAGAGTGTGATGTCAAAAATATCTTGAGAAGCTTCATAATGTTAAAGGGTTTTTATTAAAACCATGGTGACAAGGTTAAAGGTTTTTCTTAAAACCATTTGGACTCATTAAGGGTTTTTATTAAAACCAAGCTTAACTTAATGTAAAGGTTTTTACTTCTTGAAAAACCTTGAAGGTCCATGTTTATTATTAATAATTAAATTAACTCGAGCCTTTGACAAAGGTCTAAGTTTAATTTATTATTAATAAAATAATAATTATTATTATTTTAATTATTATTAAAGGGTCTTTTAACCCTTAAGCGACGCACATAAAGAATTCATTCGCCGACGTGTTGCCATCGTTGGAGGAGCGCCGACGTCAAACAATTAAGGAGAAATGGCTATATAAGTGGGGATGATTTTCTAAAGTAATAGTACCACCGATCAATGCAATTTCGTAGCTCTGTGTCCTCCGTAAAAGCGATGTTTTCGCTGTATTTCGTTGTCCATCCATATTGAATGGCCCAAGCTTTTCGTGCGCTTGACGTCCGACAGATTGCGTTTCTATGATATTTGATAAGACTATGAACTGTGTTTTTTGGTTGTGCCTTGACATCCGATTGTTTGCGCTTCACACTTGTTGATTGGATTGCACGAGGGATAACAGTTTTTGTTTGCGTTGCGTGGACATTTAATTCTACTTCTAGGGAGTTACATTTTTGGACAGTGCTCATGACAATGGTGGTGGTGTGTTGAGTGAAGAAGCGTTGGGCAGAGGTGCCAAGTTTGACCCATGTTGTGGGCAATTTCGTTTTGGTCGTGATGCACGAGGATAGCAACAATGAAAGCGCTTTAGCATATGTGGTGGTGTTATTCATTTTCTCCAAAGGTTGGAGAACTAAGGTTGGCCAAGTGTTGTGATAGGTTTTGAGTTCTCCTTCTTCATCAAAGTAAAGGTATGGGCAACTTCTTCCATGTATATTGTTGATGGTGTATGTTTTCTAAAATAAGGTTGGAGTGAAAAGGTATTCTACTAGGTATCCTTTGGCTAGGTGTAAATCCTATTTTCTAGTTTGTTGAAGACTACTTATGCATTGTTATCCTTAAGGAGAGTTTTTGGTGAATGCATAATTTTTGGTTTGAGATAGTGGAAGCTTTGTGCACTAGGGTTTATATTTGTGAGTCTAGCTACTTGCATTGAGTTGGTGGAACCCTTGGTTGGTTGTTTTTTATTTTGATGGTTGAGTTGCTTCCATAGAGGTTGTTTGATCAATTTATTGCTTTACTTGATTCATGATATTGGGCTTACTCCATTGAGTTGATTTGAGCAAGTTATTCTTTGCATTTGGTGATATTGTGTTGGTGGTTGTTTTGTTCAAATATCTTTGGAGGGAAAGGGATTTCTACTTGTTTCCTTTTCTTGTGATGATTGGTTGAATGCTTCAAGGTTAATGTTGAGTTGAATGATGTTGGTTAAACCTTGTCTATAAGCATTGTTGTTAAAGCCCTAATTGGTTGAGAAAAGATATTGGTTGTGGAAATAACATGAGTATCATTGTTATATGAGATATTGCATGGTTGGCAATTGTTGGGTTGTGTTTCATGTTCTTGAGAAAAGCATACTACATCTATCTTATTCTTTTGATATTGAGATTGAGTTGAGATTGATATTGGGAGTTAAGTATAGAACATATTCAACCTCTAACAATTCTCTTTATGTTTCTATGAGGTTGATGAATCACATTGGGTCTCTAACAATTCTCTTTGTGGGTTCATGCTAAGCAAGTTTTTCTTGGTGAGCTTGCTGAGGTTTTGGACAGGTTCTGATGGGGACTTGTGAGCAGTTTTGGACAGGTTCTGGTGGGGACTTGTGAGCAGATTTGGACAGGTCCTAGCAGAGGACTTGTGATCTGGTTTTTGAAAGTTCTATCAAGAACTTGAGGACAAAGGAGCATTGGTTCTTTGAGAAGAACCTGAGGACAGATTTGGCAAGTCTTTGAGAAGGCTTGTGTGCAGAGGATTGATTTGTTCAAGAGTTGGATAGATCTGACAGACAGAGGAAGACTTGTACTAGACCGACGACTATGTTTGGTACAGAGTTCTTGAGGCTGCTGTGGACGTGATCATAGAAGGCGAGAGGTCTCTTAGGCTAAGCATTGAGGACAGAAGGTCTTCGGTGGAAAGGAGTTCCATGTGTTGGCAAGAGGTAGAGGCAATTGATCTTCTAAGGGATCATTTCCAGAGCAGAGGGGAAGGTATCTCCTTTGAGCAGAGGCTCATAAATTTAGATTGGGGGAAGGTATCTCCTTTGAGCAGAGGCTCATAAATTCTGATTGGGGGAAGGTATCTCCTTTGGGCTGAGGCTCATAAACATTGTAATTGGGAAGGATTCCCAAAGAACTTTGAGACAACTTTTAGAGAAAATTTTTGTGGACGTAGCCTGACCATTCTGGGTGAACCACGTTAAAATTGGTGTCACTTTGTGGATGATATTGTGCATTGCTTTGATATTGCTTTGGGTATATTTCTTTACTATTTTGAAGTATAAATGAAAAATTAAAAAGAGGTCTTATACTGTTCACCCCCCCTCTCAGTATAAGCTTGTGTTCTTCAATAAGAAAGAACTCCTGGCTTCTAGTCTTAGCCACTGAAAATTATCTTAGTAAACTAGGCACCTCCTCAGCAAAACCTCTTGCAGAATTTTACTATGTAAAAACTTGATCCTTGGTTCTGTTGGAGCAACTCCCTCATGTAGTCTGCAAATTGATTCTCATTCAAATCTCAATGATGGTCCATAGTTACAAAAATTGTAACTATTCCGATGATGACTCATAACTACAATCGTTATTAAAATTGGGTGATGGCTCATAAAAACTACACTTGCCTCCATGTTTGATCCACCATATTGCTTGTATTTATAATGACTCTTGTTCATGGCCCGATAGTGGTTTCAATTGGTCAAAAATTATTTCATAATTATCTATCACCATTCCTCTTGAAGTCGGCCAAAAAATGGCTTCAAGAAATTAATTTTCAGCCATTAAAACTCAACCAAAAAAATGAGGCACATTACAATTTTTATTTTTATTTTTTATTATTTTTTATAAGGTTAACCTTAACCAGTTACAATTCGTATTTAAAAAATTTAAATAATAATAATAAAACTATTATTATTATTATATAATACTTATTATTATTTAACCCCCACGCATACCCATATGCGTGGGGGAATATTTATTATATATATTTTATTTATAACATCCCCACGTATGTGTGGGGAATATTTATTATTTTTCTTTTTTTAGTATCCCTAATATCTTAGTAGCTAACATATTTTCTATTGTAAAATACCAATTGTAGGCTAAGTCAACAGGTTGCATCCGTAAGGAGAAAGCCCTACTTGAAAAATTAATATCTCTAAAGAGGCATATCTGTGAGACCTTAACTCATAGATCATATGGTATTTACAGATTACAGAATGTGGTGGATGAATTAACTGAGCAACATAGCTCGATGATGTATAATCAGTCACACTTGATGAAGCATTTGGATCAAGTGGAATTAGAAGCCAACAACACTCATTCTAGTCCTTATATTAGGCTCCCATCATAGCATGAGGTGGAGCAGGCTCACTTAGACTCATATCCTTAAGCAGATGTTTTTCCAACATGGTTACTCCCTTACAGTTTTTGTTTTGACAATGCAGTAGTATCTTCTCAACACATAGTGTGCAGGCTGTCCATTAGAGGAAGTAACCCAACAATCTCTAGTCATTCAGTTTTATGTCAGCACATATTTTTAGAGTCTTGGTGATGACATGTTTTTTCATCCCTATAATAGCCACTAGGAATTTCTATCTTAGTTTTTATCATGGGTCATTAGGGGATCATTTGTGTGGTTGTTCACTTCCAATTCTTGTAGTCGAGTGTCTAGAGTATCATAATATTTCTCAGTTCTCCTATATGTTGGTCCTTCATGGTCTCATATTGTAATACAGTAGTGGGGGTCTGTGTGTGGTCTCTGATGTGCTTATTTTTGGTGTTGGGTGCCCTACGTGGCCTTATGAATGTAATTGTTTTTGCTTTGTCCCTACTAGAGGGAATCCTATAATTATTTTGATGTTGTTAGGTGTTCAGGCCTAGATGTAGGCACCCAGACCATGGTCTATCTTTATATTGTATTTGTTCCCTTAATATTTTGGCTAATATGAATTTGGCAGCAATTTCAATAGAAAAATAACATCCTGCTTGAGGAATATTTACTATTTATTTTCATTTTTATTTATAATATCTCAAATCACCATACAAAATATTGCCACTTCTCATGTGGAGAAAAAAATTAACCCAGAAAAAGAATACCTCCTGTGAACATTCAAACTGAAAACTCATCAATTATCACGTGGTAATCCTGATTGGAGCACTTTAGAATTCATGTTGCCCTCGCTTGTACCCACACCGTTAGATTGGTACACTTTTCCATGCACTTTATCTACCTATTGACTCTCTTTACCTCAATTTTTGTGTTCGCCTTACCACTTGTCACGCTCTAATTGGAGCACTTAGAAACCTGCAATCCTCTTTGCTAAAATCCGTATCATTGGATGGATTGAATTTTTTCATTTTTTTATTCACCTCAATTTTTGTGCCCGCCTTGGTGGGATCCATGTGGCATTTGTGGCCTTCTTTCTTTTTTCATCCTGCACTCATCCGCATCGTAAGATAGCTTTTAATCTTTTTTATATTTTTTCTTTATTCTTCGGAGGGTTGACTTTTTTGTTTCACTTTTCATCCATGTGAAAGTTATTCACGAGGATGAAAAAATGGGATTTTTATTTTAATTAAGGAAATGGAAAGGGGGATGGGATGCCCCCCTCCCTTTTCAATCAATTTTTTTTTTATTTTTAAATAATTTCTAGATAAGGGGGGTTAGGAACTGTAGGGGAAAGGTTTAAGGTAGTGGTAAATAAAAAGAAGAAGAGGGGGAGATGGAGTGCCCTCCCTTCACATATTTTTTTATTTTTTATTTTTAGGATAATAAAATTTAATAAAAAATAAAATTATATATTTAAATAAATTTAATTAAAAATAATTGCACCTGGGGTGCAGCACAACGGTTTGGGTTTTGGTTCTTCTTTTGGATGTCCAAAGTTCAAACCGTGGCGTGGGTGAGTGTGTGATGGGGTGGGTGTGTGTCTCCTTGATGGAGTTGTTGTAACAGGTTGGGGGATTCCTGGTCAAAATCCCTGCTTCTTAATATTACCAAAAAAAAAATTAATTAAAAATAATTAAATATATAATAAAATTTAACTTAGAAGGAAAAAATTTAATTAAATATTTAAGACACTTGGAGGTTAAAAATAATTAATTAAATTTTATTTAATTCCAAAAAGGTTGACATAATACCAAAACAAAGAATCAACTTTTGCGGCACAAAAACTTCAAATGCGCTCTGAAAGATGAGATGGGACTCAAAAAAATCCAAATATCAAAAAAAATATTGAAAGGAGACTAACCAAGGCAAATTTTGAAAGGACTCACTGGACACCAAAATTTCAAAATTTGAGAGCAAACTCAAGTTGGATTTTGAGGATCCAACATTGAGCTAATGCCACTTGATGCCACTTGACATTCTTGTGTCCATTTAAACTCAACATTCTTGGTAAGAAGAGAAAATAGTGGAGTTTCAACCTTACTAAAGTTTTCAATAAAATGTCTATAGTAGTCTACATTCCGTAAGAAGATTTTGACATCTATTTGAGTTTTTGGCCAAGGTAATTGATTTATGACTTCTACTTTTTTTGGATTTACTTGTATACTAGTGACAAAGAAAAGATGTCCTAGCACAATCCCCTCATCTATCAACATCAAACATTTTTCATTGCTCAAAGATAGATTATGGGTCTTATATTGAGTGAGGACTCAATCAAAACTATGGAGAGCTTCTTCAAAGGTTTCTTCATATATTATGAAATTGTCCATGTATACTTCAACACATTCATTGGTGAGATCTACAAAGAGGGCAAGAATTGTCTCCTAAAAGGTTGCAGGGATATTACATAGTCCAAATGGTAGGACTTGATAAGCAAATGTCCCCTAGGAAAACATGAAGGCAGTCTTATCTTGGTCTTTTGGTGCCACTTGTATCTAATTATAACCACTAAAGTCATCTAGGAAAAAAAAAATATTTCTCCTTCAAGAGTGTGTCAAGTACATGATCTATAAATGGTAATGAAATATGGTCTTTTTTATGTGGCCTTATTAAGCTCTCTATAATCGATGCACACATGCATTTTTTCGTTCTCTTATGAACAATAACCAATGGGGAGACCCACTGGCTATTGGAGATAAAATGTATAAACCCTACATTAAGTAATTTATTGATCTCGGTTTTTACCATATCCCTTAGAGTAGGGTTTATCCTTCTTTGTGGTTTACGAATAGGTTTTTTGTAAGTGGTTTATATATTATGCATGCATATGTCAAAGTGTATCCCCTTCATATGACTATAATATTATTCAAGCATTGGTTAGCCTCTTTAGTCACTTGCTACTTTGCATATATTCATTTCATCCTTATCAATTTCTATGGATATACAACTTATTCAGGCAGATTAGAAGTTTAGAGTGGGATTGAAGAATTCATGAAAAGTAAAGACCAAGAAACATGATTCATGGTCATAGGAGATTTTAATGTCATAACCAAGCTAGGTGAAAAATTGGAAGAATTAAGAAATTAACCCAAAGTATAAGAGATTCCTCAGCTTTTATTCAAAAAAATAATCTATGGGAGGTTGAGTTTGAATAAAACAACTATACATGGACCAACAATAGGAGAGGCCAAAACCTAATAGCAAAAACACTAGACATATGCATACTCTCATATCATTGGCTAGATGAAGGAACTTGTGCAAAAATTAATACCTTAACAAGGATTGGTTCAGATCACTGGCCAATAAGAGTTAAAATTATGGGAAGTGAATTCAAAAAATATCATATTCTAAATATAAATAGATGTAGGAAGATCATCATTAATTTACTAATATGATAGCACAAATGTAGAATTCTTCAAGAAATAGTGGGTTATATGTTCTTCCAAAACAAATTAAATCTATGACATCAAGATTCAAATAATGGAACAAGAACACTTTTGGAAATATTTTTGAGAAGAATGAAAAACTAAAAGATAAACTTTCAAAATTTCAAAAAAGTATAATGATCCAAGCTCAAAGGAAAGGGAGTTGTGTAGTGAATGTCATAATATTTTGAGTAAGGAAGAGAAATTTTGGATATTAAAATCAAGACAGACTTGGTTAAAAGAAAGAGATAAAAATACAAAGATTTTTTTATAGGATGGCTATAGTACAAAGATCAACATCCATAATTAGTAGAATTAAATCAATAGAAGGGTTTGGATTGAAGATCAGAGTGAAATTAGAAAAGAGACGGAGTCTTTTTATTAAAATATTCTACGATTAGAGGATATTGAAGTTCTTAATGATAAACTTATTCAAGATGTACCTTCAGTTATAATGAATGAAGACAATAGGAAACTAATGAAGCCTATTACTATAGAAGTTTATTTAACTCTTTTCTCTTTTAATAAGAATAAATTCCCAAGTCCATATGGGCTCTCTACGGAACCAACATAACTGGGATATAACAAAGGATTCTTTATTGATGGCAATGGAACGGTTCAGGGTAAAACAATACATACCTTATAAAATAAATGCATTATATCTTACCCTAATTTCAAAAAATAAGGATGCTAAATTGTTTGATTCTTTTAGACTCATAAGCCTATGTAATATGGCATTTAAGATTATCTCCAAAGTGATGGTGAATCGATTAAGGCCATTGTTAGACAAAATTATTTTAGAAGAGCAAGGAGGATTTGTGAAAGGAAGACAAATTCTAGATGGGATCATAGTAGCTCATGAAGTTATACATTCAATAGCTTCAATAAAAGAGAAAGCAATGATCTTAAAACTTGATATGAGTAAAGCCTATGATAAGGTTAAATGGGATTTTCTTTTTGTAGTTTTATAAAAGTTTAGATCTAGGAATAAATGGGTTAGATGGATTAAAGCTTGTGTCTCTATAATTTCTTATTCAATGTTGGTCAATGGGTTAGTAATAGAATCTAAAGCCAAGAGAGGACTTAGACAAGGAGATCATCTATCTCCTTATTTTTTCATTATTATGGTAGAGGTTTTGAGTAGGCACTTAAAGAAGGCTTACAAATATAGGCTTATAAGTGGACTTAAGGTTAGTAATAACATCGACAACATCACCCATCAATAGTTTGTAGATGATACAACCATTTTTAGAAGGTTAAGGATAAATGAGACTAGAGCTTTGAATAGCTTTTTAAATGAATATGAAAGAGCATCAAGAAAAAAATTTAATAGGAAAAAATCCAAAATTTACTTCCTTAACACTCCAACTAATATCAAAGCAAGAATTTACAGGTTACTTCAAATGGAGGCAAATTTACCAATAACTTATCTAGAGATGCCTTTATGTGAGGGAAGAATGAGGATAGAATTATGGAATACAGTTAAAGTTCAAAATAAACTACCAGCTTGGAAAGGTAGATGGTTATCGTTAGCAGGAAGAGTGTAGTTAATTTAGTCTTATAGGCCATTCCAACATATTATATCATTATATACTATGCCAAAATCAATTGAAAAAAAAATAATCTATATTATGTGATCATTTTTATGGTCAAGTTTACATGATAAAAGGAAATTTTATTTGGTGAAATGGAGCAAGGTGTGTGATGATAAAACTAGAGGAGGTCTTAAGGAACAACAAAACCTTTAGTAATTCTTCCAAAAACCCAGGGTCTATTTCCTTTGGTGAAATGGATCAAGGTGTGCGATGATGAGGTCTTAAGGAACAACATAGCCTTCAGTGATTCTTCGAAAGACCCAAGGTCTATTTTCTCCAAGGTTCTTTCAGTGGTAATTGAGAATGCTAATCTCATTCCTTCTCCTCAACCCCCTAGCCAAGGGATTGAATCCATATTAATTGCTTCCTTCAACCTTCTCTCTAGTCCCACCAAGCTTGATTTCTCTAAATTTGATAGATCTAAAGTTGTCTACTCTCCTCCTCCTCCAATATGGTTCAAACTTAACTTTGATGGAGCTACCAAGGGTAATCCCAGTAAAGTTGGTTCTAGAGGTATCATCAAATATGAGCTTGATAGGATCATCCTGGTGTACATAAAAAATATTGGCATCCAAACCAACAACATGGTTGAAGCTAGAGCTTTAATCCAAGGGTTATCAATGGAAAAAGGCTTCCACATTCAAAACCTTATAATTGAAGGGGATTTCTTGAATATCGTTAATTATCTTAAAGGTCTTCGACCTCCCACATGGTTAGTTCTTACTCTTATTGATAAGTCAAATAACCTTCTTTACAAATTTGACAATATCATCATTTAACATGTTCTCAAAGAAGGCAATAGAGCAGTTGATATCATGGCCAATCTTAGATTGGCCCAAGACTCCCTGTGTGTCTAGGTTGACAACTTTTCCCAAAATGTCATCGACTTCTATAATCACAATGATTCTTCAAATTATCATTAACTTTGGGAGGATGTGTGGCAATCCCACTCATCTCTTCCTCCTTTGTCCTAGTACCTACCTTCCAGCAAGATCACCATCAAAGTTATCCCTTTGGTATTTGTCAAGTTTGATCATAGGTGGCAGTTTGATAAATGTTGGATGTCTTTTATCCTCCAAATTTCTCTACCTCCTATGAGTGAGTTGTGCTAGATTTTGAAATATGAGCTATCAGTATCCATTTGGTCATTTCTCTTTATTTGGCTATCCATTATAATCTATTACCCCTTCCAAAACCAAAATCATTCTTGTTAGTGGGCTTGCTCCTATCATTGCTCACCATTGAGTTCCAAGAAAACAAGTACCAAGCTTTGGAATCTCGAGGTCTTAAATGGCAAGCCCCTTCCCTCTTTGTGTCAAACAGTCATTGATTGCTCCTCTCATGATTTTGATTTGACATGTGGGGATATGTTATCTTGTGCCAAGATGCTCCACCAACGGTCCTACACCATTGATGATTCCTAAATTGGTGGCATGCCAATTTGCATCAACCCTAGCATTTCAGCTCTCTGAAACAATTTAAATTATTGTAAACAGAATCCCTCTCCTTGTATGATTCTATGTGCTCATTCTTCATATGTGCTTATATGAGGTGGTCTAGAGAGGATTAGAGTGAGAGGTTTGTCTTAGGTGGAAGTCATCAATGGATTTTCTTAAGCATGATACCCTACAATTTGATGCAATAGTTGAGGAAATTCAGGGCACGCATGGGTTTCTCCCTTTCCTTTGAAATTTTGGTAGTCATGATCCTGATTTTTCAATGGAGTCGTCAAGAATTGGGACAATGGTAGGGTGACTCTTAGAGTGGTTTTTTTCAAAATCACCATTAATTTGATTGCAAAGGTTACCAAATTGATCAATGACGATGACTTGATCCACTAATATAAGAATTGAATAGTCACGGAGTTGGGGTATTTTAGGAACAAGGGTAAACACCTTGCCAAAGAGAATAGTGGTGTTGTAAGAAAGGATCTTCTGTCTCCATGGAACATAGTACTCATCCTCGTGATGCAATCCTTTACCATAGATGATCCCAATTCCCTTCTAAGAAGTTTCCATCTGAAGTTCATTAATCATTTAAGGGATATCAAGATGATTAATATCCTTGAGTACTTATTTCGGTCGATGGAGCTCTCTATAACTAGTGTTAAAGAAGGGAGATCCTTGAATTTGAAGCACCAGGGGCTTCACTTGATGATATTCAAATATGTGACTCCACTCCAAGCCTAGGGTCCCACTCTATCCATCGTAAATAGGACTGATGATCGGTCCTTTGCCTCTACACCCAGATAGGGGTCTCCATAGAAGAATGAACCAAGTGATTACAGGATAAATATGGAAACTACCACCTTTGATAAAGAAGGTAAAAATAATCTGATCTTCAACTCATCCATGACCACTCCCTTCCTATGTCATCATTTTACCAAAAATAAATCATTTGGTGATAAGCATAAGAGCATCGTTATCCTAGACCAGGATATTCCTGTTTTTGGATTACCTCCTTCGAGTCATAATAAGTAGAAACTTGAGGTCAGCCCCAGTAGCATTCTTTCCCCTAGAGGAACCATGATTCAGTCACTCTCGACTGATGATTTTGATTTAATGTCTAATTTTAATGACCTCATTAGTTTGGTATCATCCCTACTCCTTTAGGCAAGGAAATTTATCAACAGGATAAAAAATCCAAAGGTGGTGACCTAGGCTTTGAATATGGCTCAAAATATTAAAGGTGATGAGTAGGACCATCCTACTACCTCGGGATGATCCTGTTGTTGAATATGCCTCTTTTTGTTGCTATTGTGTCTCCTTTTGGGTTGATGGTTTACCATCCTTTATGCCTTTTTGACTCCTTTGTTATATCTATCTATAGACACCAAAATCCAGCCACTTGCAAGTCATCTATACCTTCCTGTCAGCCACATGTCAATCATCCACCTTTCCCGCCATTATTTGGCCCAAATCCACACTTTCCCGCCATTATTTGGCCCAATTTCACCTTTCCCGCCATTTTTCATCCCCAAATTTATTTAAATTAATATTTATATTTTAATATTTTAATATTTTAATATATATATTTAAATAATAGTTTAAGTGATTTAATCTGAGCCGTCCATCCTTCATTTAATCTCATCCGTCCATCCATCTTAATCCATTTCACAACCCAGATTTATTCTCTACCCTTGGATCCACTTTAATCTTAGCCACACGTTCAAAGTGTCGTTAAAACCCTAAAGTGTGCCCTAAGAGTAGATTATAAATTGAGTCACCTTGATGGCTCAAACCCTATGTCTTTTGCTACTTCTATCCTGGATCTTTTCTATCTTCTGGACTTCTTCTATCTCCTTTTCTGATCCCCTCTATCTCTCTTCTGCTACCTTTTCGTCGCATCCATCGTCGCATCCATCGCCGCTTCCGTCGCTGCTTTCGCCGCCATCTCTTCTGCAGCATTCTGCAGAATCCCCCATTCTTGTCGCAAGTGCCCGCGGGCGTTTACCCCTTTACCAAGTGCCCACGGGCGTTTACCAAGTGCCCACGGGCGTTTACCCATAGCCACAGACTCAGACCGGCGTCTGAAACCTTAATCCAGAAGCACGCGGGCGTTCAGCGAGTGCACCAGGGCGCCTTCCGCAGCCGATTTGATAGCCACATTACTTCCAGGTGTCGCCTGGTCTAGCTGCGTTAAACAAAAAAAGAGGTATAAATTAGTTTAAAGCAAGTAACTTCTTTTCTTTTATTGATCTGTTATTGAATTCCTGCATTTCATTTTTCTAGGGTTTTAGATTGTTTTCGAGGGCTCACACAGTGGAGCCCTCTTATTAATTTCTAACTCCTTGATAGTGTTAATGTGTGCAGGTTTTGACAGCAGATCCGGTTTATTGATGGCAGCTGATTAAGCTGGAGTGGTCCAAGCAAGGGATACAACAAAGCCCACTCACTCTGTTGGGATTGAAGATACATTCTTCGGAAGCGCCACCATTTGTGCCAGCTAGGGTTTCGGAGAACCCTAGCATAACTTGTAATCTTGTATCACAAATAAAGGGTTACAGGCCCAGTTGTATTCAAAAAGGAGTTTTTAAACTCCATCGATTAATAGAAATCGTTTGTTTTGTGCAACTATTCTGTACTCTGTCATTGTGATTTTATTTATTTTTGTTTGGCGTGTATTTTTAATCTACAAATGGCGATCACGGTGGGACCCCCTAGGGTTTCATATTTTTAATACTTGCTTTACTAATCTGTTCCTGTTTTCTGTTTTATTTTGCAGGTTCCAGAAATCGTGAAATTCGTTGTTCCAACGAACTAGGGTTTTTGAGTTTGCAGAAAACGCAGCAGACGCAGAGGGGCGTCTGGAAGTCCAATACGAAACGCAGAGGTGCGTTTCAGCCTGTGCAGACTCCCGTGGGCGTTTGAAGTCAGTTTTACAGAAAAGCGTAGGCTTCCAAGTAAGTGTTGTACTTTTTACGTTTTTGGTTTTTCTGCCATATTTTGTTTCTTTTTCAGATCATTACTTTAAAATGAACAAAAACTAAGTAATCTGGAAAAGAACAGTTATTTTTAATTACATTTTTCTTTGCATTGCATTATTGATTGTTGCTTGCATTAAAAAAATAAAAATAAATTTTGCATACCTAGCTGCATATTAGAATAGCTACGAATTATTTGTTTTAATTATCTAAGTAGGACTATTGATTGGATGTCAATAGTACTCCTGCCATTGGGTGATTCCAAGCAGAGAAGTGGACGAACCTTCTGGTTGCTCCTTTGATATCCGATATCATTGGTAGGCGGGGGTTTTAAACGGTGTACTCCACTTCTTCGAGAGGAAATGGCATGTTTTCAGTAGCCTCTTGCTTAGATCATTAGAACTTTTGATTTATAGCTTTGTGTGTATACATTAGATAATTAAAACATTTAAAATAAAATTCATTGCATTTTCATGTTGCATTTAAAACAGTAATATCTGGATTTCATCACCAGGTATTGCTTGAAGTTTAGTGACGGTGGAATTCATCTCCATCCATTAAACTTCTGCCTTAGACACCATAGGTCACCCCCGAGCAAACTTGTTGGATTTCATCACCGAGTAAGAATCTCGTTGTCCTTTCCTAGCCATAGTTTTTACCTTTTTTTGTGAATAATTCAAGATTAGATCACATGCAAAACTCATAAACCGGACACTTAAAATTTACTACAGATTAAGATCAGAAAATAATTAATTAACCGCAAGGTAAGACACATTGGTTGAAACCTAGGTTGTGACTGTTTTCTGATAATTTCTTTAGTGTAAATTTATCATTCGAGTTTTGCATTCTTCTTTTCTGAGTTTGTTTAGATTTATTGCTTCATGGTCTTAACAAGGAATCAATCTAAAGTGTTAAATCTAAATAATCAAATGAATAATTCACAGAATATCCCCACCACCAACATGGTCACTTATCCTAGTGAATTTCAGGCAGGTTCGCCTGCAGGTCTTTCACGTCCTTCTGCCATCTACCACATGGCCATGCCCATGGAGGAAGACAATTCCTCTCATATTATCCACATTGATATGGCCCAAGTGCAAACTCACTTAAGAGATGGCACTGGCTATGTCCTTGAGCCAATCCAAGATTCCCCTATGCAAGATTCTATTTTTCAGCAGGATATTGCATCAACCCTACCCGTTGGTTTCACTCAGGTCTACACTAGCCCCATCTTTGAGGCTAATGCTGTATCTGCTCAGCCGGTTTCAACTCCAACATCTTCCCAGATGCTCAATTGTCCTCCTTTGGAGACAAATGTAGTGTCTTCCCAACCACTTTCATCCCTTTCTTCTTTTGAGCAAGCTTTTCAAAGCATTAATCTTAATTCAAAAGAAGAAATCCTCCACCCCGATGAATCCGAAGATGAAGTCTATGAAGAATTTGACGTCATGTCAAATGCTGATGAATCTGAAGAAGAGTCGGCGCCCATTATTCCCCTCACTAAACAAGACGAGTTTTATCTCCAATTGTTCCCTCTCCAAGAGGCCATCTTTCGCTTGCTTCTTCCACAAGAACGAGGTGAACCACCCCCTCCGCTACATCCATAAGCCATAATCCAAACCTGTATTATATGTATATACTAAAATAGTGGTTTTCACCACTACCAAAAAAAAAAAAAATCAGAAAATTCCAAAAAAAAAAAAAAAAAATCTTTTATTGCTTTATGTATGTGTGTAATAGTGGTTTTCACCACTACAAAAAAAAAAAAAAAAAAAAAAACTCAAACCAAAAAAAAAAAAAAACTGAAAAACTATGTTGTTTTGCACTTCAGGTCTTCCGAGGTCTTCACCGGTTTTTCCTTCCATTCCGCCCATCTTTTCTTCCATAAGTCGACAATGAATTTTGAAGACTTATTCACCCAACTCCATAATCCATATGATCCGGATAAGCCAATCTCGATCAACCCAAGCCTGATTGACATGGATTGGATTTCATCCCCTCCATCTATTTCAGAGTTCATCCTTTTCGAGGAATTGTTAAAGGCTTCCGCCAACTACATTCCTCCTTCACCTCCACATTCACCTTCATCTTCTAAGCCGAGAAGTCTTCCAGGCGAGACATAGACGAGAGCAAGGTCGTTATACACTTAAGAGCATTCTACGCATAGTTTGAATTTTATATGTACATATATACATGGCTTGTACAACAAAAAAAAAAAAAAACAAATAAAATAAAAAGAATTTGCATTTCATTGTTAGTTGCATACATCTCATTCAAAAACATTGCATTTCATATGCATACATCTCATTGAAAACCATAACATTTCATTTTCAGCCATAGTTGCATATCATGTTAGAGACCATTCTATCTTTTGGATATAAAATTTGGTCAAGCAAAAGTCATGTTGCCTTAATCAGGGGCACCTTCATAAAATCCATCAAACCGAATTGTCATTCGTACACCCATTTTCCATTTGCACATATTTACATTGCCAAAATGTTTTCGATCACTCGAGCCATTCCTAGTGTTTTAAGCAAACTTCGAAATGCATGTCAAAATTCTCTAGGGCCATATCACAAATGACACTAAATAAAATCTTGAGTATTGGGAAATGATTTCAAAAGCAGTCTTGAACCTATCACATTTTCACATCTTAAAAAACATCTTGTGTCAAAGAGAGATAACACCATCCTTGGGTTGGGCCTTGAAGTAAAAAGGGTAATCCTCGTTTGTCCTATCATGCAAACATAGTCCATAAAATAGTGGTTCTTACCACTATCACAAGCAATTACAAAATATAAATATAAACAGAGTAGTAAGGATAGGGTAAAATTCTCATCATACTTCGGTTGAGAATCCGATTCCCCAAAGCTCTAAGGAAATGAACATTTTTCACACACCACCGATCCCAAATAAGTTGTAAGGATCGTACTACTTGTCCGATCAGACGGATAGGTAGTCATCCCCAAGGCTTACAAAGGTCAAAAACAACATGGACTATGGAGTTAACCTTCATCGGGGCTATAGACGCTTGACTGGCAGTGGAGTATACTCATTGCGTGGCGACATGTCTCTCCTCAAAGAGAGACCTCTGAATGCTCATACGGACAAACTAGCTTCGGGGTCTTATCCATAACAGGGTTACTTAATTTATGCAAGATGAGGTTAATGAACACACTTGCACACACACAGGTTTTTGATTGCCTAGAGTATATCTATCTATAGACACCAAAATCCAGCCACTTGCAAGTCATCTATACCTTCCTGTCAGCCACATGTCAATCATCCATCTTTCCCGCCATTATTTGGCCCAAATCCACACTTTCCCGTCATTATTTGGCCCAATTTCACCTTTCCCACCATTTTTCATCCCCAAATTTATTTAAATTAATATTTATATATATTTTTTAATATTTTAATATTTTAATACATATATTTAAATAATAGTTTAAGTGATTTAATCTAAGTCGTCCATCCTTCATTTAATCTCATCCGTCCATCCATCTTAATCCATTTCACAACCTAGATTTATTCTCTACCCTTAGATCTACTTTAATCTTAGCCACACGTTCAAAGTGTCGTTAAAACCCTAAAGTGTGCCCTAAGAGTAGATTATAAATTGAGTCACCTTGATGGATCAAATGCTATCTTTTCTACTTCTATCCTGGATCTTTTCTATCTTCTGGACTTCTTCTATCTCATTTTCTGATCCCCTCTATCTCTCTTCTGCTACCTTTTCATCGCATCCATTGTCGCATCCATCGTCGCTTCCGTCGCTGCTTTCGCCGCCATCTCTTTTGTAGCATTCTGCAGAATCTCCCATTCTTGTCGCAAGTGCCCGCGGGCGTTTACCCCTTTACCAAGTGCCCGCGAGCGTTTACCAAGTGCCCGCGGGCGTTTACCAAGTGCCCGCGGGCGTTTACCCATAGCCACAGACTCAGACCGGTGTCTGTAACCCAGATCCAGAAGCATGCGGGCGTTCAATGAGTGCACCAGGGCGCCTTCTACAGCCGATCTGACAGCCACATTACTTCCAGGTGTTTGCCTGGTCTAGCCGCGTTAAACAGAAAAAGAGGTATATATTAGTTTAAAGCAAGTACTCATATTGTATGTATTAATTTGTTATTGAATTCCTGCATTTCATTTTTCTAGGGTTTTAGATTGTTTTCGAGGGCTCACACAGTGGAGCCCTCTTATTAATTTCTAACTCCTTGATAGTGTTAATGTGTGCAGGTTTTTGACAGCATATCCGGTTTATTGATGGCGGTGATTAAGCTGGAGTGGTCCAAGCAAGGGATACAATGAAGCCCACTCACTCTGTTGGGATTGAAGATACATTCTTCGGAAGCGCCACCATTTGTGCCAGCTAGGGTTTCGGAGAACCCTAGCATAACTTGTAACTGTGTATCACGAATAAAGGGTTACAGGCCCAGTTGTATTCAAAAATGAGTTTTTAAACTCCATCGATTAATAGAAATCGTTTGTTTTGTGCAACTATTCTGTACTCTGTTATTGTGATTTTATTTTTTTTTGTTTGGAATGTATTTTTAATCTACACTATTTACTGAGGATTTCCCATATTCGGATCCCTCCTTTTGTATCTCAAATTGTAAAAGGTTTGGGGATCCTTTCAAAACCCCTTTTTTTCAATCAAAGAAAAAACTAGGGGAGGTCTTGGTTTAAGAGTTCTTACAGATGCAAACTTAGCTCTCAGGGGAAAAGTAATCTGGAGATTGTACAAATAGAGTCAAATATAATGGGCAAGAATTCTTCTAAGTATGTTGATCCCAATGACCCAAGTTTAATATTTACTGCATTCTCTCTACCAAATGGTTATGCTCTTTGGAATGGTTTAAAAATATATATTGGTCTAATGATTAAAGGTTTAAGATGGGTGGTGGGAACTAGAGGGAAATTTTACATTTGGATGGATACTTGGTGTGAAAAAACCACTCAATTTAGATAAAATTTATAAACCTTGTATGAGATTGCTTCAATATAAATATGGTGATAGGGTTCACAAGGATCAATAATGAAGATACAAATGGAAAGAATATTTTTTTACAAGTAGACAAGATATTTATGCTAGGAGGCAATTGAGTAGAAAGAGAACAACTATATTTATTCCAAGGGGATCCAAGGAAAAATTGATTTAGGAGTTGAATAGTTTAGGAGAATACACAACAAGAAGTGGATATCATATAAAGCACCAATAAATTAGTAATATCACAAGAATATGGAGAGATATTTGGGATAGCCTAAGCATTCCTAAAGTCAAAATATTTATTTGGTTAATAGGTCATAGTTAATTTTTATCCTAGGATAACCTTATGAAAAGGGGTTTTCATGGCCCCTCTCAATGTGTTATTTATAAAAAAGAGAAGAGTATAGACCATATCTTAGGTCATTGCTCAATAGTTTGGAAACTATGAAAATGGATTCTTAATATATTTGGTAAATGCATGGTTATGAATAGCAAAATTTAAGATTGGTTAAAGCAATGGCAGAGAACTTATAAATTATGGATTCATAGACAATATAGGATATATCAAAAGATACAATGCTTTGAAGTGTATGGCTAGAAAGGAATAAAATAATATTTAATGGAAAGGAAAGGAGTCTAGAGGTAATGAATTGGAAGATATGTTTAGCCATACAGGAGTCTAAATCAACCCTATCAACTCACCCAATTTCTAACCTAGAAGCAAAGAGCCTTGATAGATGGAGTCAAGTCATTAAATGTAATTTTAATGTTGGGTACAAGAGAAGAAAAAAGAAGGTAAAGAATATAAAGTGGAAACTACCAGATGTGGAGTTGGTTAAATTAAATTTATATGGAACATCTAAAGGAAATCCAGGACCAATAGTAGGAGGAGGAATAATTAGAAATAATAGAGAAGATATTTTCTCATTACGCTTTCAATGGTGGATTTAAGACAAATAATGAAGTTGAAGCTTGGGCAGCTTTAGAAGGGTTAAAAATATGCAAACAAATGAAATGGAATAGAGTATGGATGGAAGGTTATTCTCTCATAGTAATAAATGCAATTTTGAGGAAAACAAAGGCTCCTTGGAACATACAAGAGATAATTGTGGAAATTCAATATCTTGCTAAAGAGTTTGAAGGAATCAGGTTTACACATACATTGAGGGAAGGAAACAAATGTGTAGATAAGTTAGCCAATAGAGGGATTTTTATTGAGGATCGTAAAGTTAAATTCTCCTTTTCATGGTTAGAGGAAGTAATAAGTTTAGCTGAATCTGACAATAAAATGTTGACTGCTTGAATCAATTAATGATTAATATATACTTTAATGTTTTCCATTGGTTATATATACTTTATTTTATAACATTAATGTTTTTTCATATAAACTATTTATTATAATTTTATGGTTGCACTTATGTTTCAAGAAGGAAACTAACAATCCATATTTGGTAAAGCGAACTATGATAATGCGATGTTTTGGAAATATTACTCTACTAAGATGCAATGCATAGATAGTAGAGGTGAATTTTTGGTATTGTGAAGGTTAATATAGAAAAATGTTAAGAAGGACATTAAATTCTGGAATATTTGTATTCATACAGAAATTTGAAAAGATCCAAAAAATAAAAATAAAAAATTCAGACATTTATGTAAAATGATGTAGGTTTCTAGCTATAGCATCTCAATTGAGATGAGAAGTGTATCTATTTGTAAACTCTCAAGATCTAGATAAGAGAGTTGTAATTTGTCAAGGATGCGGGACCCAAGTACAAACCCTTATTATCAAAAAAAAAACAAACATTTATGGTATCCCCTAAGTCAATCAATACCTTAGGTATATTGTTCGTACCGATAACAACTATAATTACTAAGTTTTTGGGATTTCTATACTTTTATGGGGTGATCTTCCTTTCTAGGAGGTTAGCTAGTTTTCCATCTACTTGTATCATTTTTGGATAAGTTCTTTATTTTCTTCCTAGCTTCTTTATCCATGGATCCCAGATAACATTATTAAACATTGGTACATATTTCATTGTTTGGAGCAAAGGGAATTTTATATTCAAGTGCTTTAATTCTACCAAGAGATCATATTCTTTTGAACACTCTTCTTTAGGTTCTAAATGTTCAGGCTATGGTGCCTTAAAGGCACTAGAGGGAGTGTTTTATGAAGGGTTTTTTTCTTCTTCATTTAATGGATTAGGGTTTAGTGGTGTCGTTTACCTTTCTACATTTAGTTTTATTATTACAAGGAGGATTTGGGTCAAACAATACCTTCCTTAAGAAAATTTGGACACTGTCATAAGGATTAAATGTGTCATTATATTCAATGTTATAAATAGGTATCATTTGTCTATTGTTATTTGGATTGGCCATAGGGTAGTTCAAAAGTGGAGGTTGCTTTGGTGGTTGTAGTTGTACTGATTGAGGATTATTAGTGGGTATCTATGGCAATGCTTATTTCTAATTTTTTAATCATTATTGTCCTACATAAGGTTGGCTAGATTGAGGTAATCCAAACTATTATTGATTTTGGGTCATCCATTGTTGATTGGGTATTGGTTGCATGCATGGATGGTTATACCATTCTAAAGGTGGGGGCTAGGGGTACTGGCTCAATTGTTGTGGAGGTGAAGACATATTCCATAATTCCACGGGTTTTGTACCCATGGTGTCCTTTAGGGGCTTTAATTATAGGAAAAGGTATTTTTTTGACCTATATAGTTAAATTCTTCTACGGATGAATTACTTATTCAAATGGTGGCTTTGATTTCAAGTAGGAGGTCACATCGATCTATAGGGCACTCTCTTTCACAAATGTTGCTGTAGCACCCTAAAATTGGCGCAGTAAAATTGGAATAATTACATTCACCTTAGTAAATAAATTTAAATTCAAATTTAACCTCCCAAACCGCCCGTTAACCGTCGAGAAACCCGTTTCCCCTTTTTTCGTGCCATTTTTAGAGGTTGTTTTGACCGTTGGACGATATCGTCGCCGATCAGACGATATCGCCCCGGATTTGACGATTTCGTCCGGACTAGAACGTCCGAGACGATTTTGTCGCAAAACTGAATTTGCATAGTTGGAATCCGTTCCAACGGGTCTCCAATCCGGGCAGAAGCGTGTCTGCGCCGTTGGGACCCTCCCCCGTTGGAGATCTCCCAAATTGGGAAGATCTCCAACCTCCCAACAACTCTCCCTAAGCCTATTTAAACTCTAAGATTTTCCCTCCCCAACCCCTGGCTGAATTTATCTGCAAATTGAATCCCTCTGTACTAAAACATCATAATCTTGCTTTTGCACTAGTCCTATAGCCATTTTTTTGCAGGTACACCACTGATTTTCAACCGGAGCCAGCACCCATCGCCGTCGACGAACCTGTCAAGATCGGAGACGATCTCATCAAATTCGAGACGATTTCGTACTGATGCGAGACGATCTCGACTGCAGTCCACATCGAGGCAATCAGTGCCTGGAGTTTGCTTTTCTCAACTTTGTCTCTGTTATTTTGTTTTGCAAATTAGATAATCTATTTAGTTTTTATCCTATTTTGCATCTGGAGTTCACCCATCTAGTCTAGATTGCATGTTAAGCTCATAATCTGCCATTAAAGTACAGTAATTTGCTTTAAATTCTATTTTTAAATATTGTTCAGTATTCATATTGCAATTTTATGTAATTTGCCTCTGTTTGCATAGTAGAATTTTTTGTATTTTGCATCTATTTGCTGTTTTGCAGGTCTCTGACGAATTCGTCTGACGAATTCGTCAGATCTCAGACGATTCTACGAGAAAGAAGGATTCGGACGATTCTGTCAGATTGCAGGCGATTCTGTAGAATTCCAGACGATCCAGACTGCATCAACCGCCAGAATCTTCTTCAGACATCCGGATCAGGTATTCCCCATTTTCCTCCTATAAATTCTCTATTTTTTGCTTTCAAAATCTATTTTTTGTATTCATTGAAAGTTGCATTTTCATATAGATTAAGTTAGATTCATTCGGCCAAACCTAGGATGAATGCTTAAAGGATAAAACGAACTCATCTAAACACATTCCAAAACCTAGGCGTGGAAACTGCCGCCAAATGTTTCTGGTGAACCCACCATCCGTCGAAAAATCACCAAAATACACCTCCCTTGAGAGGCGGGACCTTCGTGAAGTCCTCTCGTCCGAGGTACCGCACCATCCTTTTCCCATCCTCCTTCCGGGCGCGGATCCAATAGCCTTGAAGGTAGGGATGCGAAAAATTTGGAGCGATACATTTTGGTGAACCCGACGTGAATGCATCATAACCTTTTGAAAACCAAAAACAAAAACAAACAAAAAATTAGAACAACTAAAACTTAGATGCATTTTAAAACATTTAAGGTTCAAAATCATGTTTAGATGGTAGCTCCTAAAAAGAGGGTAGCAGTTACTATAAACGTAGAAAACCAATTGGCAGCTATAGAAGTTAATTATGTCCTTAATATCCCTGAAACAAGTAGAAATCAATCCTTGTGGGACGAACTTGATAGGAGACTTAGGCTTATTTCATCTAGGTCCACACAACTTAAGCAAATCAAGAGGCTAGTCTTGGATAGAATCCTGGATCCTCACCAATTAGTTTTCTATCATGAACTTCAGAGAGCCTGCCATAGATGGCTAGCCTATAGGAGAGCTTTAGTATCTTCAAAATTATTCAGCTTCGAAGAATACCTCGAGAACGCAGACATTGTACACCGATTCCTAGGCCTTGTAGAAGACCAAGAGGTTGTTCTTACAGATAGGGAAAGATGGAATAGAGTTCCGCGTGCTGTGCTATATCGAGAGTATTGCCATGAGCTTTACTTTTATCAACCAACATCTGAAACAGACAATATCACCATAGCCCTTTTCATCAAATTCTTAAAAGAAAACTTTCAATTTGAAGAAGAACATTTCATGACTCCTGAACAACTTGAACCTATTAATGATATTCATAAGTTATTCATAGAAGATTAGTTCATTTACTTTCAGTTTTATTATTATTGCGTGCATTTATTGTTTCATTTGTTGTCTTTATTATATTGTTTCAAAGAAAAACTAAAAAAAAAAAATCAAAAACAACATAGTAAAAACTTAAACATTTCATTTCAAATATTGCATTAGGTATATATAAATATATACCTTTTAATTTGTTGCATATATATATATATATATATATATATATATATATATATATTTTTCTGAAATCAAAACTTAGCACCATGACTAGACTTAGGAATGGTAAAGAAACTTTAGGGGAAGGAGAAGATTGGTTGCAAGATACAACTGAAAACCCAAATGTCCTTCTTGGAGATACAAATCCGGAAGGAGAAACTCTAGGTCAATCGGATGAAGACTTAGGTGAAGATAAGGAACAAGAAGGAAATGTTAAAGAGAATGAATCCTCATCCCCTAGAATAGCTCCCAATGGAGCCATCGCTTTTGACAACGCAGAACATTTTCAAAAATTTCTCAATCAGAATATCGACATCCTTAATGTAGCAGTCCGTATTGATAGAGGGGAAGTTAGTGACGCTCAAGCAGCTATAGAACGGGCGCTTGATATACACACTAATCCTTTATCTTTTGTTGATCAAGAGAGTGATAAGGGTGGACCATCCAATACGGATATGGTCACTATAGCCCAAGCCATGTCAAAACAACAGGTTACCCAACCTCCTAAGGAACCTGTTACTCAACCTAAAATCACTCCTGCACAAAAGAAAATTCCCTTCACTACTTTGTTCCGCCAAACTATTGAGCAAAATGCTTTAAATAAACAGAAATCTAAAACAAAGCCAAATACAAATTTTCAACAATCTGGAACACAACATAATCCAACTTCAAAATTCCTCCATAACATTTTTCCTACTAATGTTTTACACAATAGTAACATGGCATCTAATCTACATGTTCCTCCATCCTATGCTCATAAAACTCATGTCAATGCCCTACCGAATCAATATGGGGGGCAAACTAGTAATCTGGAAGCTATGGTGAAACAATTGGCTTCACGTATGGACCGAGATAGATCCCTACCGTCCCTCGTACAATTATCGAGAGATTTGTAGCCAACCATTGGATCCCATAGTGGTAGCTCAACCATACCCTAAACATTTTCCCATGCCCGTCCTGCCTATATATAAAGGAACCGAAGATCCCATAGAACATCTTCGCATGTTTAGGATAGCATGTCACGACATATCGCATGACGACTTGCTATTACTAAAAATGTTCCCCAAAAGTTTAGGTGGAATGGCATTAGAGTGGTACTATCAATTGCCCACTCACTCCTTAAGAAACTTTGAAGAAACAGCTGAATCATTTGTTCATCAATTTAGTGCCTACATCGAGAGACATGTAACTATTAAAGACCTATACAATTTAAAACAAGATAAAGATGAATGTTTTGCTGATTTCTTGGCTAGATGGAGGCAATTGACAGGAAAACTGCACTTTGTGCTACCCTATAGGGAAATGCTAGACATTTTCATCAATAATTTACAAGAACAACTTTCTTATGAGCTATCAACAACTACTTTGACTACCTTCGATCAAGCTATAGACTTAGCTCGAAGAGTAGAAGATGCCCTCATTAGGAGAGGCCAACTTAGGAAGAAGGATGATGAGAAAACATCTAGAAATCAATATAAAAACAAACAGGTTGTTGGTGATGGAGTCACTGACAGCAGAAATGTTGCTAATGTCAATGCAACAAAGACAACAGAAAAATTCATATTGAAACCTCCTGATAAGCCTCCTCGAGAATTCACTAGATTAAACCAACCCTTGTCAACCATTTTACCTCAATTGCTTGAAAGAGGTTTAATCCAATTACCAGCTATCCGGGAACCTGACCCAAGTATACCCGGATATAGAGCTGATTTGCATTGTGACTTTCATAGAGGACCTGGACATTCTACCAACGCTTGTAAGAGATTGAAACATAAAATACAAGATTTGATTGACAATAATGAAATGGAAGTGCAAGCCTTCCAACCTAGACAAAACCCTCCTAATAATGCCCAAAATATTGTTCCCCAAAATCAAAATCAGAATGCCAATCAAACTTTAGACATATTTCAACACCCTTTACCAAGACATGGTAAAGAGGTAGCCAATCAAATCGAACATCATAATGTTCCCCCTCCTACTCGATATGTAGGAACCATTAGCGGACAATTACCTATTCAGGATTCTCAAACATTTGACACAACCTTATCCCTGGTTACAACCAGGCCCTTACATAATTTTCAAACTTCTGATTCTAGTGATATAGAATCAGATAGTGAAAGTGAAGTAGACACTATTCAATCGAATAGTTCTGAAAACGAATCAGATCCTATTCAACCTGTCACGAGATGCTAATGTTCCGGAAGAACCATTTCCTAGAAGAGTCACTACTCGACCTTCTTCTAATGTAGTCCTTCCCTATGAACAAGCCATAAATTCTCAACCGAGACCGTTTCAACGTCGTCACTATAACATTGTAGGTACCATCGGAGTCGTTACTCGACAACAAGCTCAAAACTCCCAACAAGAACCAAACCAGAACGATGGATCAGCTCCATTCATTTTGAAAAACCCAAATAAAGGGAATCATGCTCCTATTGTTCAACCTAAACCCCCTTACAACATTAATGAACAATTGTCTAATACCACGGCCAGAATTTCCCTCTTAGATTTATTAAGATCCTCTCCCACACATAGGGATGAGTTGATGCTTACATTGAGCCAAATGATGGTACCTCAAAACATTCAACCTGAAGCTATGGCCAATACTATCATCACTCGAGAGATTGATTGTATTGACTTTCGGGATAAAGATATCCCACAACACAGTTTACACAAGGATAATCCCTTGTACATTATTGCTCTAATTGGAGATGTAGCTATCAAACGAGTCTCGATTGATAATGGCTCATCTCTAAACATTTGCACCTTTGACTTCTACCAACGATTTGGTTTTAGAAGTGATGAAATGAAGAAAAGCGATATGATTATCAAAGCTTTTAATGACGAAACACAAGAAACGTGTGGAGTCATTACCCTCCCATTACAAGTTGGTCCTAGAACCCTAGAAACAACCGTGTTTATTGTACATTGCCCAGCATCGTACAATATACTTTTGGGTCGCCCTTGGATTAACGCCATGCGAGCAGTCCCGTCAACTTTACACCAATGTGTGAAATTTGAGTTTAAAAATCAGTTGGTCACTATTCATGGTGACCCTAGACCTTTGATATGTGTGCTTTGGGAGAACCCGTTGGAGTGCAATTTTGCCCTGCTCTGTCATCCACACATTCTAGTTCTTCTTTTTCATCTAAAACTGTGAAACATAAACCCATAACTTCATCTATTCCTCCTCCATTAACTTCATCTTCCTATATAGACCAACAACCTTCTAAACAAATTTTAGAATCTCAAAAGGATCTCAAATCTACAACTAATCCTTCAACTATTATTCCTATAAATTCAAAACCTTTAGACACATCCATCATACCTTCCACATCTCAAGACATAAGTAATAAACCTTCTACATCTTATGCCCTTTCTGATGAACTTTTACCAGATTTATCTACAACCTTAATATCAGAAAAAATGAACGCTTTCATGCAAGATTCAAACCTTTTAAATAATTTGCCGCCCTCTCCTCGTACTTTGGGCCTCCCACAACCTTTGGGAAGTACTTACCAAGTCGGGAGTTGTGCCTTCATTTATAAAGGATATGAGTGGGGAAGAATCCCTCGGAATATCAAAACTCATCATGAGGGATATGCTCGGTGTTATTTTACCAATGATTATATTAAAGCTAAACCCATGATGCTTAAAATGGGATATAAAGGGAAAGGCTTAGGACCTTTCCAAAATGGCATGAAAGAGCCTTTCGAGGTAGAACCGTGGCCTGCCCGTTGTGGTGTGGGCCTATTTCCTAGTAAGGGACAACCCTTTCCTTTTGAGGATGATGCTCATCTCATATGCTATCAAGATTATTTGGATAGGCATGTTGATTTGCCTTGTAAAAATCAGTCATTTTCATGCAACATGCTATCCATAGCCTACCCTGAAATGATTGCTGACCCCGATGAAGAATTGGAAGGAGATATCTTCCATGATGTCTCTGTTGAAGAGATGTTGCACAATGGATTTTATTTTGATGGTTCTATACCAACCATAGCTCAGCTTGAGACCACTAATCCTCAAGATGACTTATCTAAATTAACTTTACAAGAATTACAAGAGTTGGGCGTTTCACCCGCCCCACCTAATTTTGAAAGAGATCTACACATGGAGGTAGAAAATGTCATTAAAATTAATATTGGAGCTGAGGACAATCCTCACATAATCAATATTGGAGCGAGAACTAAGTCAAGACAAACAAGAACAATACATTGCATTCCTTAAAGAGTACGAAGATGTCTTCGCTTGGACATATGAAGATATGCCAGGTCTAGACCCTTCTGTAGTCATGCATCATCTAGTGGTCCATCCGGATGCTAAACCGGTTAAACAAAAACTCAGAAAAATGCATCCCAAAGTGGCTCTGCTAGTCAAAGGGGAATTAGAAAAACTCCTGAATGTTATCTTCATACAAGCTATTGATTATGCTTGAATGGATCTCAAATGTAGTTCCAGTCACTAAGAAAGAAGCTACCAAAGTTAGGGTTTGCACCGATTTTAGAGATATTAACGTTGCATGCCCTAAAGATGACTTTCCTCTTCCAAATATGGATCAAATCATTGACTTTACTGTCGAAAGTGGGATGATGTCCTTAATGGACGGATTCTCCGGTTATAATCAGATTAGGATAGCTCCTGAAGACCAGGCTAAAACAGCCTTTATTACCCCCTGGGGTACCTTTTGCTGGAAAGTGATGCCATTTGGCTTAAAGAACGCCGGTGCAACTTATCAACGGGCTATGACCTACATTTTTCATGATATGATGCATGATATCTTACATGATTATGTAGATGATATTATAGCTCGCTCTCTTATTGAAAATAATCATTTAGATGATTTAAGAAAAGTTTTTAATCGATTACGAGAATATCTCATTCGATTAAATCCAGCAAAATGCATATTCGGAGTTAAATCCGACAAACTATTAGGGGTTTTAGTTTCTTTACGTGGTATCGAAATTGACCCTCTCAAAATTGCGGCCATCACAGATATGCCCGCACCCACTAATATATCTGAACTACGAAGTTTACAAGGTAAACTTCAAGCTATCCGTCGCTTCATTGATAAGCTGGCGGACAAAACTGGTCCCTTTCTTAAGCTCCTTAAGAAGGACGTCCCCTTTAATTGGGACACGAGAATGTAGAGAAGCTTTTGAACTTCTCAAACAATATCTCCTTAACCCTCCGGTGCTTTCACCGCCTAAATCTGATCGCCCATTTCTTCTATATATTTCTGCTTTAGATTCTGCCTTAGGAGCTATGTTAGCTCAACTTGATGATGAAAAGCGAGAACGTGCTAATTATTACATTAGCCAAACTTTCGTCAGTTATGAAACCCGCTATACGACGTTAGAGAAGTTATGTCTAGCAGTCGTGTTTGCTACGCAAAAATTACGACATTACATGCTTAGCCAAAAAACGTATGTCATTGCCAAATATGATCCTTTAAGATATCTCATGAGTCGACCTTATTTATCGGGTCGCACAGCCAAGTGGGTTCTTGCTCTAAGCGAGTTTGATCTCACCTTCATAGGACAGAAGTCTGTTAAGGGTCAAATCATAGCAGATCAATTAGCTGCTGCACCCTTAGAGTCTACTCATCCTCTCATCATCGAGTTTCTGATGAATGCCTTCAATTAGAGGCAGACCATCCTGAACAATGGTCCTTATACTTTGATGGAGCCCGATGTATGAGTGGGGCTGGTGCGGGTATTATTTTAATATCTCCGCAAAAACATCTTATTCCTCTGTCCTTCAAATTGACCTTTGCTTGCACCAACAATACTGCTGAGTATGAAGCTCTAATCCTTGGATTACGAGCTGCTTTAGCGCTAAAAATTAAAAACCTCTTAGTTTTTGGGGATTCCCAATTGGTTATAAACCAAATTAATGAAGTTTATCAGACCAGAGATGATAAACTTCGCCCATATAAGGCCTATGTTTTACAACTAATGTCCTTGTTTGATCAAGTTACTTTGGAAGCCATTCCTCGAACTAGCAACCGTGCGATCGACGCCATGGCCGCCGTTGCATCTCTCTTGCCCTTGGAGTTAGACGACGAATATGCGACTATCATTATTCGTCGACTCTAGGAACCCGCCTCAAATAAGTCATGCTTAGAGCCTTTGGATGTGTTTCTAATCAATGAAACTACTCCTGAACCTTGGTATAGAGACATATTTGATTTCCTCCAAAATGGGACTTTCCCTACTAATTCTAATAGAAACCAGCGTCGGTTATTACGTCGACGAGCAAGTCGATTTGTAATAATTGGCAATACTTTGTATAGGAGATCTTTTGAAGGTATCCTATTAAGATGTTTAAATTCAGATGAGTCTAAATCAGCCTTGAGTGAAGCCCACGATGGATCTTGTGGAGGACACTTTAGTGGTAGTGTCATTGCTAAAAAGCTCCTTCGGATAGGATACTTTTGGCCTACCATGGAAACGGATGCACATGAGTATGTGCGCCATTGCGACAAGTGTCAAAAACATGCTGACCTTGTCCATGCGCCTGCACAAGAGCTGCTAGGCTATTTCGTCTCCTTGGCCCTTTTCTAAATGGGGCTTGGATATTATTGGTAAAATCAATCCTGTGTCTTCTGATGGACATAAGTTCATCATAACCGCCACTGAGTATTTCACGAAGTGGGTTGAAGCTATGCCTTTAGCTTCCTGCACTGGTTCACAAGTCTCTAAGTTCATTTTTAATCAAATCATTTGCAGGTTCGGAATTCCTGCCAATCTCATCTCTGATAATGGAACTCCTTTCAAAAATAAAGATGTTAAGAAATTATGCCAAAAATACAAGATTCAACACCGCTGGTCTACTCCCTATTATCCTCAGGGTAATGGTCAAGCAGAAGCTTCTAACAAAACTTTAATCAAAATTCTCAAAATATTGGTCAATAAAACGGTCGTGGCTGGCATATTCAATTATATCCAGCCTTGTGGGCTTATCGAACTAGTGTTCGGACTCCCACGGGCACTTCACCATTTGTTTTGGTATATGGTGCCGAAGCAGTTTTTCCATTTGAATTGGAAGTTCCTTCTTTGGCTCTGCTACTTCAAGACACTGAAGTAGGAGATGAATATCATGCTGGTAGACTCAGTCAGCTGGAACTCCTAGATGAAAAATGCATCAATGCTTTGGAGCATCTCCGTGCATACCAAAACAAGCTTAAAAGAGCATATAATAAGAAAGTTCGTCATCGATCCTTTGAGATTGGCGACCTTGTTCTAAAAGAAAATCAAAAAAATACAAATGCAACCAAAGAACTTAAAGGTAAATTTGAGCCCAACCGGCTCGGACCATACATCATTACTGCAAAATTTGAATCGGGAGCATATAAATTATCTACCTTAGATGGTAAAGAACTTAAAGAACCCATGAATATTTTACATCTCAAACGTTACTATGCATAAATTTGGTCATTTCATCCATGTATATATTTGTTCAAAGTTACTCTCTTATATTTCTTTCAATTTATAAAAAAATTCAAAAACATCAAAAACATTCATAAATCTCCAAAAATCTTCAAAAACTATCTATTGCATTTATTTAAAGCACTTGTTAAAGTTCTTTTTGCTCAAAAACAAAAATCTAAATAAAAATCTAAAAACAACTATATGCTTGACTCTTTCGAAACCAAAACAATATACAGAAGAAAGAGAGAGTCAACATTCTCCCAACTTCTAAAAAATCATGTATATATATTTTCTTACAATTATTGCAGTTATATGTTTCAACTTATTTTGGATACAATTAGCATTTATTTGGCATCCCTCACTTGCACACTCACAACAATAAATATCTTGATTTTATCCGGCATGATTACTAATCTCTCTTATATCAAAGTTCACAAAATTCAATTAAATAAAGTTTGAGCATAGAGAATTGATCTTGTTATTTACTTAAACCAAGCACATCTTTTCACAATAAAATGATTATATTTGTAATTTCCATGTTTTGCTACATAGTAGAACTGATTTCTTGGGTGAAAAGTTTCCCCTGCTATCCTATCATGCACATGGTCTAGAATCTTTGAGAATTGGCAAAAGGACAAGCTCACCCCTACCCAGAATAAAAATCCCTTGCTCTACAGCTAATCTGAGCAAGTATCCCTAGCACAGAAAAAGAAAAAAAAAAAAAAAAGTTCAAGAAAGAAAAAAGAGAAAAGAAAAATGTTATTTCAGCAATATTCCAAGCATTATCAAGCAAAAGAAATACAAAAGAAAAAGAAACAAAGTTCAAAAGAAAGCAAGAAAGCAATAAAATCCCTTTCCCTACCCTTTGAAAAGAAAAGAAGGGTTGATGAGCTTGAATCCCTGGAATTCTCAATTATTCGAAAAGCTGTGAGGTAAGCCCCATAACAGGTGGTTTGTGCCCACCCTGCTTGGCCTTGGGTAACTCCTAGCGTGGCGATATGTCCGTCACATTAGCGACCTTCTTTTGTACTAGACCTATGTCTGCTTATGGATTAGCTAGCTCTTGATAATCCGATCTACATAGTAGTCTAATATGGTTATATGCATCTACATCATGGTTAATGAACACTTATTTGGTTTCTTCAAATCACTTGTATCATAGTATCTTGCTCAAACCTGGTAAATGAACAATACAATTGCACACACATTTGTATTTGAGAGATTTTGTCTATCATTATGATAAATCAAGATTGGAAATGAATTCACATATGCACATGGGATTCCTTATAAATCTAATTTTTGTCTTCAAAATACTTTGAAATATTATTTTTGCAACTTGTTTGGAATAATCAAGTACAATTATTTTTCATAAAGACAACTATATAATAGAAAAATCACAAATTTCTTTCAAAACATATCATACATATCATATCGACTTTCGCGACGATGGTATAGTTTCAAAACCAAAATTGAAATTATATGCCTAGCGCAAGTCCTCATTTTCATATTTTATGTTCATCAAAAATCAACCATGCAATAAAACTATTTTCTTTGATTTTCGCGATGATGGTATAAGTCTATACCTACATATTCTATGCCTAGCGCAAGCCATTGTAACAATTGTTATTCCCATTTATCAAAAATCATAAAAACCATATGACTTCATCTTATACAAATTATGCTTTTTTCAAAAGCAAACACATTTTCATTATTTCATGTCATTATGTCAACCTTCAAATTTTGCAATGATGGTATAATTCCTAGGGAATTATCTAAAAATTTTATCACACTTAGGAATTTATGCCTAGCAAACATTTTTTTTAAAAAAAAAAAAATCATTTTAAAACATTATTTCATGCACAAATATTTTTTATGAAAATCTGAAAACAAACCAACCATCATCATCATCATTTGCATCATTACATCAAAGTCTTAAGACAGTCTCTTAAGCACTCTTTTCCTTTTAACAATATTTCTACAATGGGATTAGCTTGACGACCGAGTGAGCAGCGACTCCGTGAAATGGTCTATAATAGCGACAATGTCCTTTGAAATTATTGTTAGAAGTCTCTTTTTATTTTTATCACATTTTTATTACAAACAACCATTTTGTTACATCAGATTATTTCATTTAAATATTTTATAGCATGACATTCAAATCATAATATTCCCAACGACATAATTACATGAATCCTCAAATGAATTATCAAAATCAATCAATTACAACATCTAAAAGCATCATACAAATCATAACACACTAGTCATATGATCAAAAATATCTCATATATATATATATATATATATATATCAACATATGTACATCATCAAAACTGGATTGGTATGCCACAATCTGTACCTCGGCATACTCAATCCTCTATCAATACAAATATAGTACAATGTCAACATCAGTGTCCAGCTCTCTAGCCTCGAGATCCCCTCGAGCTCTCTGCCTCATCTCCTCCCCCGCCCGGAGGTGGACGAGGTGGCCCCATCGCAGTCTGAGTAGTCCTAGTCCTCGACCGGGACGTGGTCCTAGATGACCCGATCCTGATCGGATCTACGATGTTAGCTGGCAGGGGTAGTCTATCCTCCGTCGACACCAGCTGATAGTACAGTGTCTGATAGAAAGTCAACTGGGCGATAGCCCGTGTCAACTCTCCTGAGCTCGCCCCTCCGCCCCGTGCCCTGAGGCGTGCAATCTCGTCTCGCAGCTGTGACACCTCAGCATGGTGTCGTGCAGCTGCATCCTGTAATGTCTGCACCTGAGTCTGCAGACGATCCCTCTCTGCCCGGAGAGTAGCCATCTCGCTACTCTCTCCTGTATCCATGCCCTTGCCCTTATCGGGCGATGGTGGCCTCTATGGAGATGGGGGTCTCGCCTCCCTCCTCTCCCTCTCTCTCTGTCGCGGCCGCTCCTGTGCCTGTGGTCTCCTCTGCTCTCTCCCGCCGTGACCCTGGGCTGCCTCTATCACCGCCTGGCATCGCCTCCCTATCCGACGCATGACTGCGTGGATCGGACCCTGTGCCCTCGTCATCCGAGGAGGGCGGATGCCTGCGTACCAGGCATCGTAGCCATCGGCTACTCCTACGTCGTCCCCATCCACTGGCTGAATGGGGGCATCATCTGAGTCCTGGCTCCAGAATCGCTGCATGTCTGGAGCCCCGCTAACTGTAGTGTTATCCCGGACGGTCCAGGAAAACTCATAATCCCTGAGAGATGGGATCCCCTGCTGTAGACCGAACTATCGCAAAACTCGGTCGTAGCGGTGGAGCTCCACCTCTCCCCTCTCCATCCTCAGCCAGCAGACTCGCCTGATGCGAGCCAGCTCCTGTCCGTCCTCTGCCCACCCTGGATGCTGCCTCCATGGCCTCCAGGTGATCTGGTCTGGGACCAAATCATCTAGTAGTCTCCGGGACATCGAAAGGTCTATCCGCCGTTGTGATCCTCTCCGGAGCCACCAGTAGAAGACTCGGGGCCTCTCCCCGTCTATCCCTGTCAGTGGAAGCCCTACCGGCCTCCGCACCGCAATGTGCTCCCAGCACCAAACCTGTAGTAACGATGTCATCACCAGACATCGCCCGCCCTTGTACACGACCCCGTAAAGGATCCTGTACAGTCGACATAGTACAAAGCTGCCCCATGAGAACCTGTAGCCGTGGTCCCGCATGTCGTAGATCACATCTGCGAGCATCCACGGCACCCTGCACCCGCTCTGGTGGCACAGCAGAAGTCCACCAACTACCCCAGCCAAAACTCGTGTGAGTCTAGATGCCCCAGGCATCTGGCGTAGTGCCTCGATATTAACTCCGCCCTTCTCCAGGGCGAAGCTCGGGTCACCACACAGCCGTCCCATCGCGTGGCCCTGATTGGCCGTCGGTGTGATCATCCGTCCTTGTATGGGGATTCTCAAAATCCTCCATACATCCTCCAGTGTGGGAGTCATCTCCCCTGTCGGTAACCAGAAATAGGAAGACCCCGGATACCATCTCTCTGCTAGGGCTGTCAGTAGCCCCATGTCTGTGGAAACCTGCGGCATCTCTGCCACATGCTGCAATCCGGCCTGTGCCAGCAGATCCCGCTCTGCCTGGGTGAGAGCGGCCAAGTCATCTCTCAATCCACCGTATTTCCACTCTCTGCTTTTTAGTAATCCTCTCTGCAAACATAAACAACAAAACAACAAACAATCATTAATAACAATTCAAGTAAATCAATAATGCAACTTAAAGTTCAATTTCATGTAATTGATGATATCGCCCACTATTGGACGATATCGTCCCCAATTTGAGCATAATCGTCTCCGATTTCGCAGTTCGAAATCGTCTCTAATTTGATGAAATCGTCCCCCTTTCGACGATTTCGCCCTCGGGCGAAATTGCCGAAATTGAGACGATTTCGTCGAAATCGGGACGATTTCGTCCCGACGACGTCGACGGCCAAAAACGGCCGCGATGCTCCAAATTCACCTAAAAATCCATCTAAAAAGCATGTAAAATCAAATTAAATCAATTCTAGATCAGTTTAGACCCTTACCCGTAGACCGCGTCGGACCTCTGCAGATCTGTGCAGCTGTCTCCACCATTTTTGCTCCAGAGCTCTAAAAACGGTAAAAATGAACAGTAACAATGAATTAGGGTTTTACCCTATTTTTCTTAATTTTATTCAAAATAATTCAAAAATAATTTTTTGCTTTTCCGCGTTTTTACCTCAAACGTTCGATTTGGGTAAAAACACGGAGGGGGCACCATAGTAGGCTGTCGTACGATTCGACCAAGAATCGTCGCCTAAAAATGGGTATAATTTTTTGCTTTCTCGTAGATCGAGAAGAACTCATCTTTAACGCATTTTCTTCGGAAAATTCGCTAAAGAGGGGGCAAAATGTAGCACCCTAAAATTGGCGCAATAAAATTGGAATAATTACATTCACCTTAGTAAATAAATTTAAATTCAAATTTAACCTCCCAAACCGCCCGTTAACCGTCGAGAAACCCGTTTCCCCTTTTTCGCGCCATTTTTAGAGGTTGTTTTGACCGTTGGACGATATCGTCGCCGATCGGACGATATCGCCCCGGATTTGACGATTTCGTCTGGACTAGAACGTCCGAGACGATTTTGTCGCAAAACTGAATTTGCATAGTTGGAATCCGTTCCAACGGGTCTCCAATCCGGGCGAGAAGCGTGTCTGCGCCGTTGGGACCCTCCCCCGTTGGAGATCTCCCAAATTGGGAAGATCTCCAACCTCCCAACAACTCTCCCTAAGCCTATTTAAACTCTAAGATTTTCCCTCCCCAACCCCTGGCTGAATTTATCTGCAAACTGAATCCCTCTGTACTAAAACATCATAATCTATCTTTTGCACTAGTCCTATAGCCATTTTTTTGCAGGTACACCACTGATTTTCAACCGGAGCCAGCACCCATCGTCGCCGACGAACCTGTCAAGATCGGAGACGATCTCATCAAATTCGAGACGATTTCGTACTGATGCGAGACGATCTCGACTGCAGTCCACATCGAGGCAATCAGTGCTTGGAGTTTGCTTTTCTCAACTTTGTCTCTGTTATTTTGTTTTGCAAATTAGATAATCTATTTAGTTTTTATCCTATTTTGCATCTGGAGTTCACCCATCTAGTCTAGATTGCATGTTAAGCTCATAATCTGCCATTAAAGTACAGTAATTTGCTTTAAATTCTATTTTTAAATATTTTTCGAGTATTTATATTGCAATTTTATGTAATTTGCCTCTATTTGCACAGTAGAATTTTTTGTATTTTGCATCTGTTTCTTGTTTTGTAGGTCTCTGACGAATTCGTCTGACGAATTCGTCAGATCTCAGACGATTCTATCAGTCTCAGACGATTCTGTCAGATTCCAGACGAATCTGTCAGATTTCGGACGATTCTGTCAGATTGCAGGCGATTCTGTAGAATTCCAGACGATCCAGACTGCATCAACCGCCAGAATCTTCTTCAGACATCCGGATCAGGTATTCCCCATTTTCCTCCTGTAAATTCTCTGTTTTCTGCTTTCAAAATCTGTTTTCTGTATTCATTGAAAGTTGCATTTTCATATAGATTAAGTTAGATTCATTCGGCCAAACCTAGGATGAATGCTTAAAGGATAAAACGAACTCATCTAAACACATTCCAAAACCTAGGCGTGGAAGCTGCCGCCAAATGTTTCCTGGTGAACCCACCATCCGTCGAAAAATCACCAAAATACACCTCCCTTGAGAGGCGGGACCTTCGTGAAGTCCTCTCGTCCGAGGTACCGCACCATCCTTTTCCCATCCTCCTTCCGGGCGCGGATCCAATAGCCTGAAGGTAGGGATGCAAAAAATTTGGAGCGATACAGTTGCATATATTAGTATTATTTAGGGGTCACTCTTGAAGAGCATGCTTTTGCTTGCATCCTAGACAATACATTACCAGTGGCTCGATAGACTTGGTTTCAACTTGTAATCCATCTAGTGTAGTGTTTATGTGCAATAAATATTAGTTTTTAGATTGGAAATATCTTCCATTAATTCCCTTATCTTGTTGCCACTCTTTTCTATTCGATATTTATGATTTCCTCCCCTTTTACAAGAATAATTTCTATAGAGTTCCATGATGTTAGGAAAGTCTAATTTATTCACATCATCTTTCACCATGAGGTTCAAGATGTGTCTTAACTCCTTATGTAACCCTCATGGGAATATTACTTTAGTGAGCTCTTGGTCTATCCCCTCCCCACATCATCTTCATATGAACAAGAATTTATCTAATTAATCTTTAAGAGTCATAATCATTTTGTTTTAGCCTAAACAACTCTTCCTTCTGGTCTTTAACACAATAGTATTCTTGATATTTATCTAGGAAATCCTTTTCCATTTCTACCCAATTATGAATTTAGTCTAGGGCCAACCCCATGAACCATTGCATCACTAAATCTTTAAGTGTGGAGGGGAATAATTTAAGTTTTTTATTATCATTTTCATAGTCATAGGTTTAACATATAATTTTGAATTCAAATAGAAACTAATCTAGGTCTTTCGATATGGTTCCCATAGAGGTTGAAAATATTGATGGGGAGATATTTTTCATAGGGGCTTACATGTTGGGGTCCATTCAAATAGGCTATGTGAATGTCCAAGTACCATTCTTGGCCTCCCCTTGATGATGTATGTCAGTTTTTCGATCCCTTATGTTTTCATCTTGCATATCCCTCATTCTCTATCACTTTGTCTATATTTTCTTAATAAATATTATAAATTCTCTTAAATATTTCAAGAGATACAAATATGTTTGGGGTAGGTGGAAGACTATTAGAGTATTCCAAGAAATTTTTAGCTTAGGAGACCTCAAGGACCTTAAAACTGGTGATGGTCTACTTGTACTTGTTTCCCCTTCACATATTTGTTGTAAACCACTTGGGACATTAGCTATAGGTAATGGGTAATCTGGTGCAACCTCCGAGCGTTATTATTGAGTACCTATAGCTCATTGGGAATATTGGGTAACAAATCTACCCCTTTGGTTGCTAGGTCTATTTATACATTCTATCATAATTACTTTTTTCAAATTTAGAAAATTTGAATCTACAATACCTCTACCTTTCCTTCCCAACACCTCTAGCTCTTGCTTTTCATAAAACACAAAAAAGGGCAATGTATATCATGGATTAATGAATCACCCTTAACCTAACCTAATTAACACTTGTACTAGAAAGTGGACAAGTAAGGAGATATAGATTGGATCCTAACCTCAACGATCAACCAGCTTATATCCTAATAGAGAAGTTGTGATGTTGAATGCTTGATAGGTTTTCAAAGTTATCCTAAAAAACTTGACTTCCCTAGTAATGGTGTCAAAAGTGATGAGCATTATTATAACTATCACTTTCATTTTATCAAATTTGGGGTGGTGTTCGTAGTTTGTATGCGCTAAGAGAAGTTATGTAGGGTTAGATTTTGGATTCCTGACCCTAATGATTAAAGAACAAAAAAGAAACACACAAGTTGCTAAAAAATGAAGCTACCCTATTGAAAAGAATCTGATTGTTGAAATACAATCAATCTTGAATAGAAATAGAGTAAATAACAGGCTAGAAATGAAATGCAAGATTATCTATTCAATTATAAATAATATAATTATGATAGATGAATCTAATTATAGGATTAAACTACTATTTTATTTCTCGCAAGAGATTATTCAACAAACTATTTTTGTCCTTATAAATTCTACTAAAGCAGGAAAAACTTAATTCAATTCTAACTATAGTAAAATAAATACTACCTTTGCTGGGAATGGGACCTTGCTTCATGATATCATGAATGTTGAACTAAGCGTGACACTAAGAGGGGGGTGAATCGGTGTGTATTAAAAATTTAATCCAACTACAAAATCAAATCAAAACAAGCAATCACACAAACATGCATCACATAACACCACTATGCCAATGGATTTTTTGGACTCCCATCCAAATCCAGCCTCTAAAATATTTTTTCTTTACAATATTTTTGTAGCACCAACTGTAAGGAATGGCACCAACCAACCCGGACATTAGTAGCACCAATTGCAAGGAGCACCGACCCTTGTTGTCAAGCACCGACCCGATAACTTTAAAAAGCTCTAATAAAAGTTTTAAATCCCATCAAAATACCCTGAGTGGTCTAGCTCACAAAACTTCTCTAAAATATTTTGTCTAACCTTTTCAATATTCTCAACTCTGCAAGTTGATAATCTCACACCTTGTATATTTTTTTCAATCAAAATGCCAAAGAAAAAATTCTTCACAACATGCGCCGGTAGTCCTTTCTACAAAAAACCCACATCTCCCTTTTCTTTTAAAACATATATATGCTTCACATTGAAAAACGCAGCTCTTTTTTTTCAGTTACATAAAAGTACCACTCAACCGTTATATTCTTAGAAACTGCCAAAATTACCATAAAGAGCTGACAGGGCATTTTGTAATAGTCATAACTTCCTCCTCAAATTTCCAAACGGGATAAAAATTAAAACATATATTCTTGGATAAATCGACTACCTCCAGTTTAAATTTTAGATTTTAACTCTTCACGGATTATTCACAGTACCTACGACAAGATGGCCTTTTATGCAGATTTGACACGTCAAACTGCCAAAAACTAGAAAAAGTGCTCCGGAGCCGTTTTGCAACTGTTACCATTTCCTTCTCAGATCTCCTTTTGGACTGAAATTTAAAATGTATGCTCTCGATACATCTGACTAACATTTTGAAGTTTGATTCCTCATATTTGCTTAATATACCTCTGACAAAGTGGCCTCTGACGTTGATTTTACATATCACATAAACTAGAAAGACTACTCTAGAGCCATTTTGCAACGCTCACCGTTTCTTCCTCCAGACTTTGTTTGGGCTAAAATTTAAAACTTAAGATCTCAGTATATCTAGCTACCTAAGGTAAAAAATTTGAGGTCCAATTCCTCATGGATTGCTTAATATTCCTCCCGCAAAGTGACCTCCGACGCAGATTTTACACCTACCCAATAAAGCATGAAACTGACCAACAATGCACCGATGAAGAAACCGGTTGTTCCAACACTGCAACCACACTTGCTAATGATAAAAAAACCTTCAAATAGTATCTTGGGATGTCCAACACATTCCATTGACGTTGTTGCAACTTTGACAATTTTTGCTACTTTGACAACTTCCTGACGATTTTTGCAACTTTTGCAAATTTGCATGAGAAACCTATAACAACTTCACCCGAACATCAAAAACATCCTTATAATCATTGAACACCACTGTACATACTCCGAACAACTACCCACTGCATCAACCTGTCCATCTGAGTGTGTTGACAACAATTACAATATTATTGTTGCACCTTGCTCAACAATGAAAATAAGAAAGCTAAATCAACCCTCTCCTAAATGATAACTTCTCAATAATTTCTAAATCAATAGTATTTCATTATAAATAATAGGTTACAAAAAGAGAAATTATAATGCAACAAGTTGTGAGTAATGAAAAATAACAAGATAAAAGCAAAAGTCTCTATTATCCAACATTACAAGCTTATTTATAAGCAAGGAGGATAGCAGTCCCCTGCTATACACAATTGACTATTAGAATGATTAAATAACGTCATTCTCATTTGAGAAAATGCAAATAGAATTAGGTATAATGATGGTTAATTTAACCCACTAAATTTAGTTGAACCTAATTATTAAAACTATAGGGCTAAAAATAGAAGATCTAATTATGCATGTTACTTCTCATTGTCAGCTTGGAGAATAAGCTTCCAATTTATTACTTCCACCTCAATAGAATCAAAATGACTATTCAAAGTCATTTAGTGGTTTACTTGCTATTGACATCATCACCATGGTATTTTTGATTCCATGTCACCCATTGGTTGTGGTTGTATAATATCTCCTAAGGTGCTTGGTGCCAGCAACTCACCACTACACTCAATGTCCTCCAATCTCTATCGTATTTGGTCCTAATTGAGTACCATCATGTCAAATTCCAATCGATTACGATCATGTCTAGTACCAACCAATGACTATCACATCTGGTTCCAATTGTCACCACTATCTTTGGTGTCAAGCATGAGATCATCTTTGATGCTAGCTCACACAATTATCTTTGGTGCTCCTGTTGTAGCATTCTAGACTTGTAGAACACTGGCAATCTTTTCCAACTCGTAAATCCTAGTATTAGACAAAAAATTACCTATTTTCATTCCTCTATGCATACAATTTAATATCCCTAACTTAGCACCATATTGATCCTAAATACTATGCTTAATTGAGATAATAATGTATATTATAGAGCAATTCATGGCTAAACGGTGTAGTAAGAAGTTTAAAAGGATTTACCACATGAGGCATTTCTAAGCCTAATAACCAATTACCTATGTTCCTTGTTTCATTCTAGCACATGTTTTGTACATTGTTTGATCTTTATTACATTAGTTCATTAACAATGAAAATAAAAGAATTTACTATTAGAATTATTTATTAATTTACACATTACAAAGAACATTTTATTTTAGGGTGAAAATAATGAAGGAACATATTTTGTATGCATCTAGTTATTTCTTTCATTTAGACATCAAACTAAAATTACATAGAGCTTTGCATATAGGTTAAACTTGTTTGTGCATTTTCTTGTGCCTTTGCTTGAAAATAAGATATTTCTTTCTTTTAGTTTCTTGTAACTCTTGTTTTAGCCTATTGTAGTTCTTACAAAGAATTGAAAAGGCATATAGGATTAGTCTCTTGCTCATTGCATTATTGTCTTCTTTGCATTGGTATTCAAGTCTTCTTTTATAAGGCATATTTTCTCTAATATTCTAGATAAACCAAAATTTAGGTGTTTGTATAATCTACACATCAAACATAGGATTTAGAGTGAATCCATAAAAACACTCTTGGTGAACCTTGATCCCTACCAAATAACTCAAATAAAATGGTAGGGTTCAAGAAAGAATCCTTGTCCAAGTGTGAACCTCCAAGTTTGGCAACAATGACCCCCAAATTTGGTTTTACTTATAGTGTCATCAATAAATTGATGTGATACTAGCTCCAAAGAGGAAGTTGATATAAGTCCATTAGTATCTCCTTTATTTATTTTTACTATTATAATTCTCCCTAATGCTTCGACCATGATAATGAAAAGGTACAGGGATAGAGGATATTCCTATTTGATTCCTCTATTCCTTTCAAAAATCCTATTGAAGTGTCATTTAGTAATATCAAAAACATAGGAGTTGGTATGCAACTCAGAACCCATCTTCTCCATTTATCCCCAAATCTAAATTTCTCCAGATTTTTTTTCATGAATCTCCAAGAAACCCTATCATATGTCTTATTCATATCTAATTTTGAGATCTTGCCTTATCTTCCACTTTTCTACAAAGACTAGAGGGTATAATAAATAGTAACAATACCATATAGAATTTCCTACCTTGAACAAACTCTCCCTATTAATTTGATATAGTTTGGTTCAATATAGGTTGCATCCTATTAGCCATGACTTTTGTTATGATTTTATAAGCAGTGTTACATAAGCTTATGGGTCTATAATCCTTGAATCCCTTAACCCCCTATCTCTTAGGAATTATGACAAGGAAACTATTGCTCGATTCTATCAAGACCTTACATGATCTTTGAGAATATTAGATGGCTACCACTAAGTCCTCTTTAATAATATCCTATCATGCTTGAAATAATATTGCTACAAACCCATTAGGTCTGGGGGCTTTGTCCCTTTTCATAGAGAAAAGAGTATGCTTAATTTTAGCTTCACTAATATGATCCAACAAGTTTTTGTTTGATTCAAATCTAAAAGGATTGTGTCCTTTCATATTTAGGGTCTCTAATATTAAGGTAAGAGGGTTATGATCATATCCTATCCTAGGAAGAGTTGACAAATAACAATCAATGTTTTGAGAGAATTTTTTGAGATGAGGAATCTATCCAATCTAACCTAGATAAGGTTATACCCTAACCTACAATTAGTCTAGGTAAATTTTACATCATTAATATCAATATCTATAACCCCATTACTAGAAATTAATTTACTTAAATCCTCCATTCTTTCAAAATAACCTTAGGTTCCATCATTTTTTCTCTAGGAAATAGTGGAGAACTAAAATATCCAACTATAATCCATTTAATATCTCCATTGTTATTCTTGATTTCATATATCTTTTCAAAGAACTTTTCTTCCTCTACCTGTATTTGAAGCATAAATATTAGTGATTAGAAACATATAATTGGCTATTTTATACGTGAACAAGATAGTTAACCGATATCTCCTGCTAACCACAACTTTTCCTTCAAACAATTAGGATTCCAAAATATCATAATTCCTCCTAAAGCTCCCATGGCATCTGATTATGCACCATTTCCTTTTCTCAAAATGCAATTCTTGGTAGAAGTAAAGGTTTGAGAGTCAATTTTTGTTTCTTCAAGTAATATTATATCAGGTTGGTTATCCTTCCTCAATATTAACCAACCTTTGTTAGCAGCCTTCATGCCCCTAACATTCCAAGATATTATTTTCATTTTCAACTTTTGTTTGTGGACTTCAATCCATTAGTTAGATTAATTACCTTGTGTACCATTTTTTAGGTCCTTGATAGTCTCCCCTCCTAGTCTCGGCTAGAGTGAGCCTTTTGATTGTCTTATTGGAAACACTTCCTACATCTATAATTTTATTAGTATTTCTTATAAGTCATATGGTTGGTTATTCCTCAAGATCTAATATTTTTTATTTTGATTTTGCTATTGATCTTAAATGAGTTTGTTTTATTTCGTTTTCAAGATTAGGAACCTTTCTTGAAATATTTAAAGAATATTTAACAATCTCAAGAGTGAGTTATACCTTGGCATGTTGATCTTCATATGGTTCCTTCGTAAAGCTTATTATCTTATTTTGATATTCAATACTAAATTATTTTGGTTCATCTGCCTCTTTCTTCTTTGCACTTTGAAATTCTATCTCCATCTAGGAAATCTCCTTTGAACACTTCTAAGTTATATTCACGACATCTTGTATGTATTCATTTCCCTCATCTTGCTTTTTTTGGTCCTCTAATGGTACATGAGTCTCCTTTGTAGTGGATTGATCCTCTCCTTGTTTGTTTGGAGATCAAGATTTTACCACTCACCATTTCATTGACCATAAGTTTTTTCCTCCATTTCTGCTCCTAAGATGTTTTCAATCATGTTTTCTTAATTGGGTAGTTTCTAGCCGTGTCCCATTTTTGAGCAATTTTAGTAGTTGAAAGGTTTGTTCTCATATTCAATCATCTTCTCCCAAATTCTAAACTTTGATATTAATTTAGTGGAGGAAGATAGCTCCTTCCCCATATTTGTGTTCACACATATTCAAGAAAAGGTGGTTTTCCTATGCTTAGTCGTTGAATTGAAGGCTAGAAAATATCCCACTAACCTTGCAATGCTTGTCAAGACATCATCATTCCAAAATTCCTAAGGAAGACCTAGAATTTTTATCCAAAGAGGTGCCATATTACATTTTTTTGTATTAAGATTGAAGCTCAATCTCCATTTTCTCATGAAAAATCCAACTTTGCCTATGAACAATGGGTCACCCAAAAGAGTTTTATTGAAGTCTTCTTAGGTCAAGAAGGATAACAAAATGAATGCTTTAGGTAGTGTAGATATTTCTAAGTTTCCCTTTGGTTTCCATATGGAAATAGCCGATTTTTCTAGTCTCAATATTGGGTCTTAACTCCATTGAATTTTCTAATTAGACAATTGCTCATTCTCAACATAGATCTTTCCACTAGTTTATTTGTAATCTTCAATACCAACCCCTCTACATTTTGTTTTGGGGTTATAAAAAATTTCTCTTTTGAATCTTCTCCTTTATCTCCTTTCACTATATTAGTCCATCAATCTTACTTTGATGTTAATTGGACCTCTTCTTCATTCTCCTTTGTTCTATGAGTAACACCCTTAGAAGGTGGGACCTAAAAGCCCTCCTAAGTTGTGTTGACCACTCCTCTAGTAGGAACTTCCATAGGTCGAATTTAGGAGGTTCATAATTTCAAATATTTTTCCATTCCCTATTGTACCACTTTTTCCATAAACACCAAATCATGTTCCTATTGCACTTACCCCTATTTTGATCTTGTAATCTTGTTCTTTCATCTCCTCTTGTTATCCCTCCTCTACTCCAAGATTTCCATTTTGAATTCCTTTCCTGCTTCTTTGTTCCTACTCTGCCATGATATCCTAACCATGTACATCCATCTACATCTAGCAATGCCTAAGTAGTTATTATTTTCCAACCTCTTTGATCCATCTCCTAGCTTTAAAAAAATAATATTATTAATGTTGCACCTGCATACCCCCTTGGTTCAAGATACTATAGAAACTCGATTGTCTACACTTCAAACCCTTGCCCACACTTAAATATAGATCTTAAAATTATATTATTGTTTTAGAAGCCCTTGCCTCCACTTGTCTCTCTCAAGAAATAACTTGAAGTAAAATAAAAATTCTTGAATCCTCAAGAAAATTTGACCTCCTTCTTTAGAATCGCTTGTAAATGCTTTGATCCATCACTTGGTTGGTATAAAATAACGTTGTCAACACTATGCCTATGTACCCCTTTGGATGAGGACACAAAAAAAACTCTATTTTCCACCCTTTAAACCCGTGCTCATATTTTTCCAGCTATTCCAATCCATCACCTTGGCTACCAAAAAATAATGTTGTCAACACTATTCCTACAAACCCCCATGGTTGAGGACAGTAGAAACTTTATTATCCGCCCTTTAAACCCTTGCCCATAATTCTTCAACTACTCTGATCTACTACCTAGTTGCTAGAAAATTATATTTTCAACACTATGCCTACATACCCCCTTGGATGGCACAAAAAAACTTTGTTATCCACCATTAAAACCCTTGCTTATAAGTGATTTTATTTTTAAAAAAATGCAATAACATGAAAAGATAGAAAAATAATAATATTTAATTAATAAGTTCAACCCAAACATTGAACATAACCAAAATAAGTACATAGATGCAAAGATCAAATGGAAATAAATATACTTATAATCCATCTAATATTCATTGCACACCATTTAAGTTATGAAACTAAGAAATGAGAAACACCTCAAGAGGCATATCCTAGACATTATGTATATTTTGTACAACAAGAGCTACGGAGACTGAAAAATATTTTACCATAGAATGTAAAGCCTACAAGAAAATTAGGAATACATACAGAAATACTTTAACTTATTAATAGAAATTTTTGGAAAATTGAGAATAGCAAAAACATAAAAACTTCTCATCAAAATCAACAATAAAAAACACACTATAAAGGAAGATAAGAGGGAAAAATAATTGTTAGAGAATATTGCATTATTTGGTAGAAATGTAAATGTACCATGTGGTACAAATGTAAATATGTAAATATTATATTAGGGTGTGATTCTATAGTTTAGGAGTGTGATTTATATTTCCCTTTATGTATGTGTCTATGTGTAGGATGTGCATAAGTGTCATGTAACAATGTGTGCAAGTGTGAGGAGTGAGAAAGTGTGTAAGTATAGATTGTGTAGGAGAATCCAAAGTTTGATAGAGTAAAGTGTGCAAGTAAATAGAGGGTCAAGATTCGTATATAAAAGTGACAAGATGAGAAGCCAAAAGGCATGATAGGTTTATCTTATGTTTGAAATAGGAAAGGTTGTAACTCCCAGATATGTGATGGGAGCAATAGTCTAAGATTCCAAGAGTCACCTTTTTAAGGTTATATTATGGATATAAAGATCCATGTATTTTATGTGGAATGAGCATAAGGTAGTTATTGAATAAACCTTGTATACAATTTGAGTAATCTTATTGTAAGTTTTCTTCATGTTATTTCATGAATGATATTGGTCAATGATATTGAATGCTCAAATATCGATTTTATATTTGATCCTAAACATTGGGATATATGATAACCTAGCTAAAAATACAACAATGGTATCAAAGATACCACCATACTCTATTTTGAGCAGTCATTTTTAAGCTAGCATTAAGATTGACTTTGGTGTGAATTTTATTTGAAGAGAAAATATTGTAGGAAAAAATATTGAGTTTACTAGTAAAAGACTAGGAAGAGATCAAAGCTATATGAGATAACATATGTAAAAAGAAGAATAACTCTTGACAAGTTAGGGTTCAGTAAACCCTAATTTATATAACAATATCATTATTCTAAAGGGATGTTTGAATCTAAGAAGAGCCTTTGCAACACCATAGCTTAGGATAAATATTTGGAGAAACATTCAAGCCTGAGAGAAGTGAAGAGAAGAGGAGCTCCTTAAAGGAATTTGAGATGCCAAAATCAGAGACATTCAACATTAATCCTTTGAAAATAGAATGGAAAGTGTGGTCAAAAGCCACCTATGATATATTTGTACAACTTCATCTAAGGAGTAACCATAATCACCTAAGAGGTGAAAGATCAATGAGCTATCAAAGTTGCTCAAGCTAAGAGAAGGCAATAAAAAAAGTCTAAAAAGGGAGTCACTGAAGTAACTACTGAATCTGAGAGCTACCAAACTAGAGTAATTATGATAGAAGTCATCTAATTTTATGCCCATTATTTTGAGTGAAGCAATAAGGAACCTAAAATCACCACTTGAGTGCACCATTGCATTAGAAAAATATAAGACTGAGAATCTTTCTTAGTGAGGAATCTAAGCACTTCAAACCTAATGCCAAAATCCAATCATGAGAAGCCAAATTAAAGGTACAGTTAGGTAATATCTCAAAAAGGATTTAAAATGTGAAGCAATATGAGGAGATAAATAGTAATGTCTTGAATGATTCTATCTTGATATACAATACCATGATACATATGATAGTGCAACCTGGAAACAGAAGAAAAAATAGCACAATTTCAAAGGTATGCTTTAAAATATTTTGTTTTTTGGTAGGTAATAGAATGAATTATAATTATCTGTTGGGTTGAAGGGACCCAATCCCTAATACATAAGGTGGTCAGAATGCCAATGATACAAAAATTGAACCATCCCAGAACCAAAGGGATGAACTCGAAGAACAACAGCAGCCCCGCTTAAGCACCAAAGAAACTAATCCCAGGAACTAGACAAAAAGGATTGAAACATGCATACAGACCATAAATACATAACATGATGGTACATACAATGAAAAGAGAAATATATTACAAAGCAATCCCAGTAGGACTCAAAGAACAAGAACAAAAATCCTCCCAAGATCCCACTCCCAAAATTACTGGGAGTCAGCTCCATCCTCATGGTTAACAATATTATCTTGGTTCTTTGCAAAAAGAGCATTGAGGGTAGCCAAGAGTTCTTGAAGCTCCTTGATGGTGTGCGAGAAAATGATGCAAGCCTCCTTGACCATATTGGCTACCACCATAAGTTTCTCAACAACACTGGAAACATGGTTGATAGTTTTGGTTTGTAAAGCAGAAACAACATCAAACCTATCATTCTCCTCCTCATCCAAGATAACCTCTAGCATAGATTGGGTCCCGTCAATAGCTTTCCCTTTGAGACATCTCAAACTTTTATGAGGAGTTGGGCTATGAATGACCTTTCTCTTGCTCCTCAAGGGTCTATTCCTAACTTCAAAAATAGAGGCAGGGGGCTCCAATGGGACTGAATCATTGGGCTTTGAAGGGGTAGCATTCTCTTCCTCATTGTTGGGCTGATTAGGTTTGATGGAAGAAGCTCTCAGGAAATCAGCAATAGGGATATTAGACTGGAAAGGATCAGGCACTTCAGTAGATGGACCACCAAAAGAAGGATCAACAATAGAAGGATCAACTGAAATATTGGGATCAAGGGACTCGATAATAGTGACCAGCTCAGGGGTGGGTGCAGGGACCTACGGAGGAGCAGGGGGGCCAACAACTGGTTGAGAATTAAGAGCATGTTTATAAATAACTAGAAAGAGCCCTTGGTGTGACGGATGCTTACTGGTTTTCTTATCCCTAAAATTTTCAATGGTTAGGCTTATAGACCAAAAAAGGAAATCAGGTATGCTTATGGGCTTAATATCTCGTAGGTGGTTAACAAAAGCAAGGTGAAAGGATCAAAGGGGATAATTGACATTATCCACTGTAATGTATTGCATGATAGGAACAATTACTGAGTCCCAAGGGTGAGGGAGAGAGGAACGGATGACTCCACCCTTAACCCAAGTCAGGTCTTTTCCTTTTTTAGGGAAATTATCAGTTTCTTCCTTAAAGTTATGATGATCATGTCTTACAGACCGACCCTTGGAGGAAAAACCAAAAATTTTAGATAGAATATGGATATTTACCTCAATTCTGAGCCCACGGACCTGAACCATGCCATCATTCCATGAGTTGACAAACTCACTGGTAACGTCATCATCATCAATGCCACAAAAAAGCTTAAAAAAGGGGTAAATCCTTTAGCTCCAAGTAGGGCATCAAAATGGGGTCAAGATGCAAGACTGAGGGTTCGATGATGGCCATAATATCAGACGGATGGAGGTGCTTAGGGGACCAGCACAAGGAGGCACTAACAAGGCAAACAAACAACATATGAAAGCAACCGAGAAGGTGGTGGATTTTAAAGAGGCACCAAATTTTGTAGGTTAAGAAAGGAAAATACAGGAGGCACATTCAAATGCAACTTGCAGATTGAGATTTGGGACCCTGACAAAGGAACACATCAACTAGGGCATGAGGAAGAGAAATATTTCAAAATAGGATGAGGAAAAGGGGGATAGCAGGGTTGAAGGGACCGAAAAACAAAGCGGTACGGGAAGCGTAAATGGTGAAAATATGATGGGGTTGGGAAAGCTGAAGAGTGGACTTAGCACGATGAAAGAGAATGGGGTAGTTGATGTGGAGGCACGTGGCCTTAGGGTGTTGCTAGGAAGTTTTAGTTTCTTCTCTATACTTTAAATGGACACCTTGAAAAAATATGCAATCAAAATTGTGAGAGATTATGAATAATTGTAAAAATAAATGTTTGACAATGGTGTTAATGGAAACACCAGTGGTGTTGATGGAAACACCTTTGTTCAGACACCTATTATTATTGGAAATCTCGCCCAATGTCATTTTTAGTAGCATTGATGATATTTTGAGGAAAGGAGTCTTCCCACACAATGAAGTCATTTTGATTGGCTACCATGTTAGCCAACATATCTGCAACCACGTTGGCCTCCCTGAACACATGTTGGATGGTACTTAAAGGAAGATGGCGGATTATAGTTTGACTCTCCTGAATAATGCTTTGTATATTCCACCCTGGCTTAGTGTTGCTCTTGACATGATTAATCACATTTAGAGAATCACCCTAAAAAATCATTGGATTAGGTAGGTCTTTGCTTAATTCAAGACTCCTCCATAGAGCACGAGCTTCAGCATAGTTATTAGACTGAATCCCCAGGTTTTCAATGAAAACTCTAATGATCTTGCCATTGTGATCCCGGATGATTCCTCCAGCCCCAACATCTCTGGGGTTGCCTTTAGAAGAACCATCAAAATTAGCTTTTAGCCACCCTAGAGGAGGGGGGACCCATTTGGCATTGGCCCTATAGTTGACATGAATAGGGGGTCAAGAGCAATCAGAAGAAATGCTGAGGGACTTGAAAAGTTGCGCTTCCAACCCAAAAATAGGGGGTTTCGGATAGGGGACCAGATTAGCATTCTCAATAGCAAAGCATATAGCTTTATTGACCACCGACTTTGGATCCCTGGATCGATCATTGAAAATTTTGTTATTGCGTTCAAGCCAAATTTACCATAAGGCGTGATGCAGGGAGGCTTCCCATAGGAATTTAAGTCTAGGATTGCAAAACACTTGGGGCCATTGGGTGAAAAAGTCAACAATTGATTGGGGCCAGACCCATTTGACCTGAAAGATATTCAACAGGGTTGAAAAGGCACGGTAGGCAAATTGACACTCAATCAAAAGGTGTTGAGTGGATTCCCAGGCTTGTAAACATAGATAGCATCTATTAGGCACCATGATGCCCCTCTTGATAAGATTTTTGGTGGTGAGAATTCTATTTTGTATGGCTAACCATGAGAAATATGCGACTTTAGGAATGAGATGTTTGAGCCATATTCTATTGGCAAGAGCAGGGGCTACCTGGTTATGTTGCAGGTCCTGGGAATGTCATGCAAAAGGAAGGTCGATTTGACCAAGAATAGACCATCATCACAACATTTCTAGAAAGGCTTGTCTTGTTCCTGGGACACAGGGATGAAGCTTGATCTAAAAATTGCTTGCAATGAATTAACAGATCTATCAATATTTGCATCATTTATGTTGAGATTTAGTTGCTTCCATTTGGGGTGACCCTAATTTTGCACAATAAAGTCAGCAACTTTTGGTCCAAACCTGTCATCAGTGAAGGGTTTGAGGGCAGAAATTTCTTGGTCATTGATAAGAGGCTCATCCTTGACCCATGGGTCATGCCAAAAATCAATAGTTTTCCCATATTCGAGTTGCCATCTGACTCCTTTTTGAAGTAGGGGTCTAGTTTGAATGATTGAGCACCAAAAATGAGACCCCATTTGAGGAACTTCACCATCCATGAAAGAATGATGTTGTAAATATTTCCTTTTGACTATTGAGATCCATTCCAAGTTCTCATTCGTGAACACCTTCCAAGCCTGCTTTGCTAAGAGAGCATGATTCATTTTGTTAATCCTATGAAGCCCAAGGCCACCCCTATCCTTCGAAGAACAAACTTTGTCCCAAGCTACCAAGTGAAATTTTTTATGATTGTCAGCTCCAGCCCACAGGATTCATTTTTGAATTTGTTCGATCTTGGCACCAACTACTGCAGGGATTTTAAAAATAGATAAAAAATAAATAGGTATACTCTGAAGAACTACCATGACAAGAGTAGCTTTACCTACCTGAGAGAGAAGAACTCCTTTCCACCCTGCAAGTTTTTTGTGGAACCGCTCAATAACATTATTCCACATTGTCTTAGAAGGATTACCCAAAAACATAGGTAGGCCTAGATAGGTAGCTGGGAGATTTGCAATGGAGCATCCCAGGATATTTGCAATTTTGATTTGGCGGGGCACTAGGGTATTTATGAAGTAAATTTTTCTCTTAGTGTAATTGATTTTTTGACCCATAGCTTCTTCATAGAGGTTGAGGATAGATTTGATAACTCTTGCCTCAGAAATTGATGTTATAGTCACCAAAAAAGTATCATCCACAAATTTTTGGTGAGTTGAGGGCTGGAGATTGGATGCAGCTTTGATGCCAGAAATCAAACCCATAGAGCAGGTAGATTTTATAGCTCTTCCAAGGCTTTCAACTAGGATTATGAAGAGGATGGGGGATAAGGGATCCCCTTGCCTCAATCCTCTAGTACTTGGAAAGTACCTTGCAGCAGACCCATTCACCAGCATAGAGAACCAAGAGGTAGAAATACATTGCATAATGAGATTGACCCATTCATCATGAAAGCCAAATTTTTGAAGGATTTTGGAAAGAAACTCCCTATTCACCCTGTCAAAAGCTTTGTTCATATCGAGTTTTAGAAAGAAAGTAGACTTTTTGGAATTGTGGATAGAATGAATGAGTTCATGAATGGTTATGACTCCATCCACTATATTTCGACCTTTAATAGAGTTGCCTTGATAGGGGTCAATCAAAGATGGAAGGATGTCCTTTAATCTATTGGCCATGGCTTTCGTTAAGATTTTATAAACAACATTGCAAAGGCTTATGGGATGATAATCAGATAGGGCTTTAGAGTTAGGGCCTTTGGGGATGAGGGCAAGGAAAGTAGAATTAACATCCTTGGGAATGATTCTAGATCTCTGCATTTCTTTGATGGCTTGGCAAAGGTCAGGGCCAATGATTTCCCAAAAGGTTTGGAAGAACCTTGGGGAAAATCCATCGGGTCCTGGAGCTTTGTCTGGGTGCATAGAAAAAAGAGCTTGATGAATCTCCTCATTGCTTAATGGTCTTAAAATATTGGCATTCATGTTATCAGTAATAATTCTAGGAATGTGTGTGAGGAGGGACTCCATAGCTTGGGGAGATTGGGGAGGACAGGAACCTAAGAGAGAATCAAAGTGAAGGACTACTTCATCATGGATTTCATGAATATTGGAAGTGAAAGTGCCATCATTCTTAATCAGTCCCTTGATCCTATTTGCCCCTCTATGCCTGAGCGTTGAAATATGGAAAAACTTTGAGTTTGAATCACCTTCTTTCAGCCACAAATACCTCGATTTTTTATGCCAAAAAGTCTCCTCCTTCTTCAAGATATTATGGTATTCTGACAGAAGATGTTTTTCTTCAGACCTCAACCTTGTGTCCCCTTGACCCTGTTGAAACTGATTTTCAATTATTTGTAGTCTATCCCTGATGTTCTGCTTGCTTTCAAAGATATTGCCAAAAACCTCTTTGTTCCACACTTTCAATTTGTTTTTAATGGAACGCAACTTCTGAGTAACTTGGCCAATAAAAGTTCCTGGAAAACTTTCTCCCCACCATTTAGCAATGCACACTCTTAAGTCAGGGTGATGGGTCCACATTACCTCAAACCAAAATGGAGTTTTGAAGGATGGTCTATTGGTAGATTCAAATATTAGGGGACTATGATCAAACCCAATTTTGGGTAGGGCTTGCAAACTAGCATCTCCAAACAAAAGCAAAGCATCCTGAGAAAGAAAAAAATGGTCAAGCCTTTCCTAAATGAGATCGACACCTACCCTTCTATTGCTCCAAGTAAATTGGGAGCCCCTTAACTGAACATCCATTAACTCATTTGTATCCACAAAATTGTTGAAGTCCTCCATGATCCTGGGAGTAATTTCTTTCCCTCCTTTTTTCTCAGAAGGAAAGAGCGGTGCATTAAAGTCTCCTACAAGGATCCAGGGGATATTGAAAAAGCTTCTCACATCTGAGTGAGGGTATTCCAGAGGTTCAGTCTATCTTGAGGAATATTTGGAGCATAGACATTAGTCAGCACCCAATATTACCTTGAAATTAAGTCATGAAAAAATATATTGGAAATTCACCCTTCACTCGAAATCACTCTTCCTTCCACTTTGGTTGGATCCCAAAGGCAAAGAAGTCCACCAGATGACCCAGAGGTAGGGTTGAAAGAAAATTCACATTTTTTCCAAATGATTTTGGCAACTTTAGGGGATGATTGCATGCCCAACTTGGTCTCTTGCATGATAAAAATTGTAGGATTTGACTCCTTTCGCATTGAAGCAGCAAGTCTCTGTTTTACTACTCCATTGAGCCCTCTCGCATTCTAGGAGAGGATTCTCATTTGGAATTCTTAGAGGGTTTTCTGCCTCCTTTGCCTTGCTATGCAGGAGGTTTGGGTCTTTTTAATTCTTCTCTGTTGAAAGTCACGAGTTCCTGAAAGAGAGTTCTTTGGGTACCATTGGCTATGTCTTCTACTGTGTCTCTATTTCTTTGCTCAACTATAGAGGGCCTACCTTTATTTTTGTCACTTCCAACGTCGATTAAATATTTTTTGAAACTCCTGGTATGCTTAGGACTCCAAGATTTAGGAGACCCATGAGACATCCCTGGGCTAGAAACCTCATCTCCAGAGGGATCAAGTGGAGGGTGAGAAGGTCCTGACCTATTGGGGGATGGAGGGTTGGGTGGGGGGTTAGAAGGTGGTAGTGGGGGGTTAGAAGGTGGATGTAGGGGGTTAGAATATGGGGGGTGGGGGATATGACATGACATATGGGGATTTTGGAGGTGGTTCAGTGGATGGATGAGAGGGTTGAAGGGGAAGGTCTGCCTTCACAGGTGATTGAAAGGGGGGATTTGAGGCAGGGATTTCCTCTCTATCATAATTTACATTGAGATTTAAATTGTTGAATAAATTGAAACAGTTAGAAAAATAAAAAGGGAACTTGTATGTTTCTTATCATGATTTGGAGAGGGAGGAGCAGGTTGCTTTTCTTTGGGATCATAGCAAGGACCAACTTTTGACCTCATCCTCTACGTCTCTCCTTTGGTTGGGCGATGTGGTTCCTTTTGAGCATTCTGGGTAGGCCTCAACTTTGAACACTAATTTCGAAGGTGCCCCTGGGTGCGACACTCAATGCAAAAGGAGGGTTTATTCTTGTACTCCACCACTTGACATCTATGATATGACCTGTAAATCAAGTTCACATGGGTCGAAAGTTGGGATTCCAGGTTGGCATTGACATAGATGCAAGTCTGCATCATCCTCGATCGGGCACGCATAGTAGGGTCAATAGTGACGAGTTCTCCAATAGTTTGGGCAATCCCATGAAGAACATCCTCATGCCAAAAATGAGAAGGTAAATTCGAGAGGCAGACCCAGATAGGAGCAAAGTTGATGCTCTAAGTTTTTGGGTCAAAATCCACACCCCATTTATGGAGGAATAGGCTTCTTCTCCCAAAGAACTAGGGACCACCAGACAGAATGTGATTTGCATCCTCTTGGGTATTGAGTCAAATCATGAAGAAACCTTTGTACATAGCAACAAGCTCTAGACAACCTCGAGTTTTCCATTTCACAGTCGTCTATCATCTGATAGCTTCCATATCAATGTTAGAGTAATATTCCATTCTTTAGTATTTCACCATTTTCCTATCTTAGGTAGAGTTTATTTACCACATGGTAAAAAGTAGTTTGTTACTTTTTACCACTAGTATTTACTTTTACTAGTTACCTAGGTTAGTTACTTGGTTTATCGACATTTGTTTGGTCGATCGATATTATGGATGGCAAGTTAGTGTTTAGTATCACAACTCGATTAGTTGTTATTGCTAAATCGGGTGATATTAATTTTAGGCTATCTTTAGCCTTACCTTTGTCCTATATATATTTTTCATATCAATATAATTTTCTAATGTTGCCTTACCATCTTTCATGGTATCAGAGCATGGTTGAGCGAGACCTGCAAAGTGTGGAGCCTACTTGGGCACACAGAGCGTCTAGACAAGACGGGAAATGACCCATTCCAGTTGGATCAGGGGACCAAATCTTGAGACTCAGGACCCCCTAGATAGGCCTTCTTCCTAAGACAGGACCTCTTTGAAGACTCGGCATGATTCTCGAGGTGCAATCTTCTAAAATCTACATGGATCCCGGGGTGACTTGACTGGTGGGAGTAGAAATTCTTGTTGATACTAACAATAACCTGTAGATCTGATAACTTGTCAAACCTGACAAGTCATGTTAGGCTCACCTCCTGCCATTAGGATTGGTGCGACATGAAACCTAACTATTGTTGTCCACCTGACATCCTGTTAGGATTGTCTACACGAGCGTGGTTGTCCACTACCTGGCGCGACGATCAGAATCTAACATATCTGCTGATAGAGCTGGATGACACGTGGATCTGACCTAGTGGGTACGATTGAACGATGGGGCAAGTATTCCATCACCTATACAGAAATCCAAGGGGGCACAAGCTCTAACTTCAGTACATATCCCGAAGCTGACGGAGACCTAGAACATAATTCCTGAAGATGGCACTAATTCTGAATAACTATGTGGCACTGATGTGGCGGTCTGACTGGCACAACTACCAAGGCAAAACTACTGACGTGGAAAAATCCAATAATGGGAGTTGGAGGAACATGTGGCTCTTTATTATGGGTCCTCCGCGATTGTTGACGTGGCTCTAAGTGACTAGTTCTCTGGCGTGCTGACGTGGCCATCTGTGGTTGGCTATTTGGTGGGGTGACGTGGCGAGCTCCCGGGCGTCCGTATGGCAACCTATTACTCATCGTTTCTAGGTGGCAAAATAGTTCGTGGTTGGCCGATTACCCGCAGGCAATAAAATTCAAAGGTGATGTGCTTTAGTTTTATACTCCTTATTCATTCCTTATGGGATGAATGTGGGACTAAAGTCCCAAGTTAAAAAAAAAAAGAAACCGCGCACTGTCAAAAATAAAAGGAAGTTTTACTTCCTTGTTTCCAACAGGTCCTCAGGGCGCAATAATAATTGGCCTCTTTTTTGAGCGCGAGGTCTTGGGTTCGACCCCGCGCACAGCCATTTGGCTAAGTGCCAATTTTTTATGCGCGTAAAATGTTATTTTTTATGTTATTTTTAATTAATTTTTTAGTTATTTTATTAATAATTTAAATATTATTGTATAAAATCATATTTTTTTTACAAATTAAGATGATTTTTACAATATTTTTTATTAATTTAATTATGCTAAAATTACTTAGAAAATTGCATTAAAATTTCATGTTTAAAAGGTTTTTTGAGACAACTCTTTTGCAAAGTATAAAATTGTTGTTTTTTTGTTTTCTCCAAATCCAAAAAGGGGATCCAAGACAAAATTCAAAACACAATTCCTTTTGCAAAACTATTCCAACTTTGTAAGTCACTTTGCTCCCAACTTGTTATTTCTAATCCTTTTGTGAGTACAAGTTTTTCTTCATGAAGCCAAAGCCTTGGATCAAGAAATCTCTTCATCATCAAAGAGTTATAAGAAAGAGGAAAGCACTTCGACGACAAACAATAAGATCTCATTTTCATCGTATGCTTCGAGAGCATTGAAGAATTTTACCTTAGTTCAACACTTACACTGATCCTTGGAAGGGCTTGGATCGAATTTATGGTCCTATGAGGATTCGAGAACCTTTCAATCCTAACGCCCCTCCAATTTTTGAGTGTTGAAGCCTCAAAGGGTCCACTAAAACCAAGTCGTATGTCGACTGGTTCTGGAAGCCTTTCAAACATGGGTCATGTGTCGACTTAACTTGAAAGGAGTGCTATTTTGTTAACTTTGCAAAACAAAAGGGGGAAGACAAGAAATTGTACTTCTTTGCAAAATTGTAACACAAAAGTGAGGAGCACTTAAAACAAAATAAAACTTGTTAAATCTGCAAAACAAAAAGAAAAGGCAATTGTTTCATGCCACATTCTTTGCAAATTTGAAAAACAATAGGAGATAAAATATATCAATTTTTTGCACAACACAAATCCAAATTTTGTTGCAAAAAAAAAATTAAAAGGTGCATTTTCGATTTTACTCGACACCTTTATTGACAAATTAGGTGCATTTTCGGTTGCATCCGACACCTATGTGATAAGAATTTTGTGGACATTTTTGTTTTATTATTGCATTATTTTTTGCAATTATAAGTCATAAAATCAAGAACACTCAAAACCCTAAAATTTCACAATAATTTGTGTAAATCATTGTATAGGTTTAAAGCCAATTTTTCTTGATATTCTCTGCTAAATCAAAACCCCTAATTCACTCTTATTTTTTTTGCTTAATTTCCTCAAACTTATTATTCCTCTTCAAGAGTATTTTTAGGCAGGTGCCATTAAATATCTCTTTGAGTGAATTATCTTTCACTTTTTATTTGTTTGGCTTAATTTCCTCAAACAAATTATTCCTCTTCAAGAGGATTTTCAGGCAGGTGCCATTAAATATCACTTAAGAGTGAAAGAAAGATCATCTTAGTGCAAATTCTAGGACCTACATCATGGGAACTATCAATAAATACTTAAATGATACACAAAGTGCTCATGGCTAAGACGGTATCGTAGAGGGAACGCAAATTTGTCACCTTAAGCAAGCACCATTTACTCTCTCTTTTTTAGGCTTCATAAATAGCATAAGTTTTTGTTTGAATTACTTGCAATAAAGGGGTGATTGTACCTCTTTTAGGCTTCATAAATAGCAAACTCTCATTGTTTGAAGTACTTGTAACAAAAGGAGGGAATTTTCTAGTGAAAAATTTGCCTAGGAGGCAATCTTTGTACAATCCTTCACAAAGCTTCTTGAGTTGCACATATTTTGCAATTAAGGGGGATAAACATTTATTTTCTTACTTCACACAATTTTTGACAGCGACTTACACCTTAGTCACACTTCATTCAAAAATTTTATTACAACATGTTTTGCAATACAGGGGGAAACTTATAAGGGTGCATTTTCGATAGCGACCGACACCTTAAATATCTTAGCAATTTTTTTTGCAAAATCATATTGTAACCGAATGAACCTCGTATGAAGTGATCTACTCTACTACACCTAGCGGTTGCAACGGCTGGTTACCCATGCAATCCGATTGGATGACAAGATTACAATAAGGACATTCGTTGATGTGAAGACAAAGTGAGGAATGACCCACTTTTTGCTTAGGAGCAACCAGAGCACGATGATAGAGCAAGAACCAGTAGTTCAATATCTTTTTCACTGTATTGGGGTAGTTATATACATTACCCAAATAATGTAATAAGGGGGGATGTTAGAGTAATATTCCATTCTTTGGGATATTTACCATTTTCCTACATTAGGTAGATTTTATTTACCGCATGGTAAAAAGTAGTTTGTTACTTTTTACCACTAGTATTTACTTTTACTAGTTACCTAGGTTAGTTACTTGGTTTACCGACATTTTTTGGTCGGCTGATATTATGGACGGCAAGTTAGTGGTTAGTATCACGACTCGATTAGTTGTTATTGCTAAATCGGGTGATATTAATTTTAGGCTATCTTTAGCCTTACCTTTTTCCTATATATATTTTTCATATCAATATAATTTTCTAACATTGCCTTAACATCTTTCAATCAGGTCTGCTCCCACAAATATCCCAACAAGGGAAAAGGAATCTAAAGATATGTACTCAGCCATGACCTCTTCAGGTAAGATTACATCACATCCGTTGGGAATAAAGATGTGTGATGAAGTCAAAGGGGGTTTAGGACCTCCTATGAATATTTCTGCAAATGAAACTGGTCAAGCATTCTCATTTTTCGTAGATGTTTTATCCAGAGGTTCTTTCCCCCAAAAAGCATTGGTCCCATCATTCGAGACCGTAGAGTCAGACTTACCTGGGGCCCCGGTCTTGTTTCCTTATTTGCCCATCCCATTCTCGGCCCCACTTCCATGATCACCTATTCCATTCCCTGTTCCTAAAATGCAGATTCCCTAGTTCCCGCTCACTGAAAATTCAAAATTTGTGGTGCTACTTGCCATCGTACTGAGCCACATTAACATCTATATGCTTTGAAATATTTGAAAAAAATAGAGTGCCTAGGTAAAGTTTATTTTTTGAAGGTGCATTATATTATTAAGGTGGATGAATACAATTTTATAAAAGTTATTGCTTCTTTAGAAAAGTTTTTTTTTTAAAAGACGTGATAATTTGAGAATTTGAAATTATTTTAAAATTTGAGAAATTAAAGTTTGGAGAGAAAAGGAGTCTACTCCAAAAAGGAAATTTACAAATTTGATTTTTGAAAAATTGAAAGATTTGATTTGACTATTGATTTGCAAAATTGATTAAAGAAAATTCTTATAATTTAAAGTTTGGAGAAATAAGACTTTCTAGTCTAAAAAGAAATTTTTGAAATTAAATTTGATAAATTGTTGATTTGAAGGTTAATGCAAAATTAATTATGTCTTTGCATATTGAAAACCGAATATTGATAATTGCAAATTTTGCAATATTAAAAATTGAAATTTAAACTTTTGAGAAATAAGGAATTATACTTCAAAGGAATTGAAAGAATTTAAAATTGCTAAGGAATTTGAAAATTAAAATTGAAATTTGGGAGTTATAAGGATGTCTACATCAAAGTTTTCATTATAGAAGAAATCATTAAAATGCATTCGATGAAGATAGTGTAGAAATGTTGAACAAATTAAGATTCTATACACAAAATTTGGATGGAATGTCAATATTTTTGTAGATTAAATTGTCTTTATTTCTCAAAAATGCAAAAGATGAAAATTTCACAACACTTATCAGCTATCTTCATGAAAATATTTTTAGAGCATGATGGAATTCACAAAACACCATTATATTATCCATTGAAGTATGCATAGTAATGTATATGTCTTTACTCACCTTTGATATTTATCAAGAGAAAAGACGAGAAGAAATATGTTGGTTGTGACACATATGATTTGAATGAAGAATGTTTTAGCTTCGGTAGAGAATTTTTAAATTCCAAAATGTATTATTGTGATGACTGCTAACTCCTTATCCAAAAGTCACACCAATGGTAATACCACCTTTGAAGATGAAGACAAGAAGGTCAAAGAAGAAGAGTAATGTAAATAACAAAAGACATGAAGCAAAATTTGAATATAAATAAGATCAAGATGAAGGACTAAAAAAACGATATTGAAGACTAAAGTATTCAATAACCAAATAATGTAATACAGGGAATGTTAGAGAATGTTACATTTTTTGGTAGAAATATAAATTTACCATGTGGTACTCTTATATTTTGAAGCTATAAACTTAAAGGAAATGCAACCACAAGTAAGTAAATAAGCATACAATGTTATAACTTTGATAATGGCTAACTAATATGCATGAAAATATGATAAGAAACTTTAGAAACAACTCAAGAAATAGCCATTAAAGAAAGCTCACATAAATATAGAATGTTATTCAATGAAGGTAACTACCTCTCCATATTTGAAAAAATGCTCTACATTGTGTCTACTACTATTCTACCTATGCACTCCAAAATCCTCTCTCACTTCTACTCTATGAAGGCCTATTTATAATGAGATGCAACTCTTTGCCTTCAATATTCCTATGACACCTCATTATTCTATTCTAAAGACTTATGTGCATTAGGACTACATGCACATTTACATCATTGCACATTCTAACACTTGTGCATTTACTACATTGCTTTAATAAAATACTTAAGTCTTAATAAACTCCTAATCTAAATATGTACCCATGATGGTACTCTGTAGCACCCTAAAATTGGCACAGTGAAATTGTAATAATTACATTCATCCTAGTAAATAATTTAAATTCAAATTTTAACCTCCCAAACCGCCCGTTAACCGTCGGGTAATCCGTTTCCCCCTTTTCCGTGCCATTTTTAGAGGTTGTTTTGACCGTTTGACGATATCGTCGCCGATCAGACGATATCGCCCCAGATCTGACGATTTCGTCTGGGCTAGGACGTCCAGACGATCTTGTCACAAAACTGATTTTGCACAATTAGCTTCTGTTCCAACGGGCCTCTAATCCGGGCAGAAGCGTGTCTGCACCATTAGAGACCCTCCCCCGTTGGAGATCTCCCAAATAGGGATGATCTCCAACCTCCTAACCTCCCTCCTAAGCCTATTTAATCCTAAGCCCTTCCCTTAGCACCCCCTGGCTGAAATTCTATGTAACTTGACTTCTCATACGATAAAACATCCTAAGTTTCCATTTGCATTAGTTCTATATCAATTTTGTTGCAGGTACATTACTGTTTTTCAGTCGAAGCAAGCTTACATCGTCGTCGACGAACTTGTTCAGATCGGAGGCGATCCTGTCGAATCAGAGACGATTTCGTACCAATGCGAGACGATTTCGACTGCAGTCAACATTGAGGCAATCAGTGCCTGAAGTTTGCATTTCTCTACCTTTTTTCTGTTGTTTTATTTTGCAATTAGCTTATTTTATTCAGTATTTTATACTATTTTGCATTTTGGAGTTCACCCATCTAGATTAAATGCATGATTAAATCATAATTATTATTTAATTAGCATAATTCATTCCTGTTTCTGTTGTTAAGTTTCAGTTTGATAGTGCTACTGTCATTTTATACTATTTCCCTCTGTTATCATTGTTGTATTTTCTGTATTTTGCACCTATTTCTCTGTTTGCAGGTCTCGTGAATTCGTCGACGAATTCGTCAGATCTCAGACGATCTTGTCTGATCTCAGACGATCCTGTCAAATCAGAGGCGATCCTGACTGCTTCAAGATCAGAATCTTCATCAGACATCCGGATCAGGTATTCTTCTTTTATATTCTGTAATTTCTCTATTTTTTGTCTTTAAATCTATTTTTTGTATTCATTGAATTTGCATCTTCATATAGAATAGCTTAGATGCATTTTGGCCAAACCTAGGATATGAATGCTTAAGGCTAAAAATGAACACATAAAAACACATTCCCAACCTAGGCGTGGAAACTGCCATTAAATGTTTCCTGGTGAACCCACCATCCATCGAAAAATCACCAATATACACCTCCCTTGAGAGGCGGGACCTTCGCAAGTCCTCTCAGTCCGAGGTACCGCGACATCCTTTTCCCATCCCCCTTCCGGGCACGGATCCTATAGCTTGAAGGTAAGGGTGTGAAAAATTTGGAGCGATACATTTTGGTGAACCCGACGTGAATGCATTTAAAACCTTTTGAAAACAAAAACAAAAACAAATATATATATATATATATATGTATACAAGAAAAACAAAAACAAAATCATCATTTCAAGTTTGTATGTTTTAGATTCAATTCTAAATAGTAGATGCTAAATATTACTTTTAGAAGTACTAAAGAAACCATGAGTTTTTACTCAAATCAATATGAGCCCATCAGTAATGTTGGAAGAATTCAGCCAAATACATTTGTTGATTATGACCAACCTCATCCCTATTCAACATCACCTCCATCACACTCTTCTCATTTTTCATCCATAACCCAACAAAACAATCCCTTTGCCAATCCTCTTCATAACGATATTATCTATTCTCCCATATATCCATATTATGTCTATCAATCCACATACAATCCTCCACCACCTTTTCAATATTCTTCTTTCAATACAACACATCCATTTCAACAAGAAAATACTTATTCTTCCAATTCTACCATGTACTCACCTCATGCTTCGCAATCTTCCTGTCATCATTCTACCCATAATAAAGAAAGTAGAGGTGAGAAACCATTAGGTCCTTTTATGACTGAAATTCCTAAGGCATTTATCAAAAACCTCTCAAAAACCTTCATCACGTAAATTTACTAAGCTCAATCAACCAATGGATATAATTCTCAAGTATTTACTTGACACAAATAAGATTGAACTCCCTTCCATAAGACAATTTGATACCACAGCAGATTGGTTTAAAACTGAGCTACATTGTGAATATCATAGAGTAGATGGACATATGACACAAAATTGTAAAGATTTAAGATGTGCAATTCAAGATTTGATTGATAAGGGTCTTTTTAATATAAAGGAATTACAATCTACAACTGATTATAAATCTCCAGTAAACAATCAAACTCCTACACAACAAATACCAATAATCAATCAAGACATGGGGATCTCCCAAGAACCCCTATTCAATTATCAACAACAAGAAACCAATCAAATATTGCATGTTAATGTGTCCCATCATGATGATATTATTAATATTGTAACAAAAACTACAAATGAGCAACCTCAAGTTCAATCAACTCAATCTGATATTCAAGATATGGATTCCTCATTTGACCAACCTTCAAAACTATCTTTGGCTCTAGAGAATGATCCAAAATGGAATGTAAGCATAGAAAGCTCATCTTTAGAATCAAAATCTCAATCTGAAATCCACTTTGATAGCCAACAACAAGTGATTAATCCTCAAGCAAAGATATCCCTTTTAGAAGTATTACAAATTTATCACAAGGAAATTTTGTTCAAAATACCTAGCCAACAATTTGTTCCTCATCATATTTTCTCTAAGAACATAATTAATGGTGTAAACCCTCTTGAGGTTAACCATATTTCATTCTATGATGAGGATATTCCTTCCTCTACTCCACAAGAAGACTACTATCTTTACATTACAGGATCTAGTAAAGAAACACTTGTTAAAACTATCATGGTAGATAATGGCTCCTCTCTTAATTTATGCACTTATCAATTATTCCAAAAACTCAAATTAAAGGAAGAAGATCTTAATGAATCAAATGTTATTATAAAATCTTTTAACAATGAAATTCAAGAAGCTCAAGGTACTATAATTCTTCCCCTTAATATTGGATCCAAGATCCTGGATACTTTGTTTTATGTAGCATATTGCCCTTCACCTTACAACCTACTTCTCAGAAGTCCTTGGATTCATACGATGAGGGTTGTCCCTTCCACTCTTCACCAATGTTTGAAGTTTGAACTTGCAAATAAAATTGTTACCATACATGGTGACCCAACACCATTTGAAGAATATTTAATGGTTGAAACATCAAGTTCTATACATTCTCTATTATCACAATTATCTTCTATCCATCACTTTTCTTCATCCATATATGATCATCCTTGTTTACCAAATAACATCCATGCATATCTTTCACATATGCTTTCCTTCCATCTTATCAAGACTTGGAATATAGTGATAAGAATGAAGAACTTTCTTATCCTTCTTACATTTTATTTTGTAACATGATCAATTTTACACATATAAAAGTCAAATCTTTTGCTACATTATTCTACATTATAACAAAGCTTTTGTTATCACTACCTTTTATTCATCACCTTCTATTCTTACCTTCACCTCAACCAGATTATCCTTCAAAACCTCCTTTGATTTTGAAGCAACCTTAGACATGCTATACTCAAATAACCTTGTATAGTGTATATAGATCATCTTGTATATACCACCAATTTCAATTCATAAATTAAAATCAAAATACAAAAAAATCAAAATCCTCAAAATCTTCAAAAAAAATACTAATGCAACTAAGGACCTTAAAGGTAAATTTGAGCCCAACTGGCTTGGACCATACATTATCATTGCTAAATTTGAATCGGGAGCATACAAATTATCTACCTTAGATGGTAAAGAACTTAAAGAACCCATGAATATTTTGCATCTTAAACGTTACTATGTATAAATTTGGTCATTTCATCCTTGTATATATTTGTTTAAAATATTCAAAATCACTATCTTGTATTTCTTTCAATTTATAAATTCAAAAACACCAAAAACATTCATAATCATCAAAATCTTCAAAACTATTTGTTGCATTTATTTATGGCACTTGTTAATTTTTTGTTCAAAAACAAAAATAAAACAAAAAACAAAATAATGATAAAAATATAAAAACAGACAATATGCTTGACTCTTTCGAAACCAAAACAATATAAAGAAGAAAGAGAGAGTCAACATTCTCAAAACTTCTCAAAAAGTATTTATATATATTTTCTTACAATTATTGCTTTTATATGTTTCAAATTATTTTGGATAAATTAGCATTTATTTGGAATCCCTCACTTGCACACTCACAAAAATAAATATCTTGATTTTATCGGGCATGATTACTAATCTCTCTTATATCAAAGTCCACAAAATTCAATTAAATAAAGTTTGAGCATAGAGAATTGATCTTGTTATTTACTTAAACCAAGCACATCTTTTCACAATAAAATGATTATATTTGTAATTTCCATGTTTTGCTACATAGTAGAAGTGATTTCTTGAGCGAAAAGTTTCCCCTGCTATCCTATCATGCACATGGTCTAGAATCTTTGAGAATTGGCAAAAGGACAAGCTCACCCCTACCCGGAATAAAAATCCCTTGCTCTACAACTAATCCGAGCAAGTATCCCTAGCAAAGAAAAAGAAAAGAAAAGTTCAAGAAAAAAGAGAAAAGAAAAATGTTATTTTATATCATTACAACAATATTTCAAGCACTATCTCAAAAATCAAGCAAAAAAAAAAATACAAAAAGAAAAAGAAGCAAAGTTCAAAAGAAAAGCAAAAGAAAGCAAAAAGCAAGAAAGCAATAAAATCCCTTTCCCTACCCTTTGAAAAGAAAAGAAGGGTTGATGAGCTTGAATCCTTGGAATTCTCAATTATTCGAAAACTGTGAGGTAAGCCCCATAACAGGTGGTTTGTGCCCAACCTGCTTGGCCTTGGGTAACTCCTAGCGTGGCGATATGTCTGTCACATTAGCGACCTTCTTTTGTACAGACCTATGTCTGCTTATGGATTAGCTAGCTCTTGATAATCCGACCTACATAGTAGTCTAGTATGGTTATATGCATCTACATCATGGTTAATGAACACTTATTTGGTTTCTTCAAATCACTTGTATCATATTATCTTGCTCAAAGCTGGTAAATGCACAAAGCAATTGCACACACATTTGTATTTGAGAGATTTTGTGTATCATTATGATAAATCAAGATCGGAAATGAATTCACATATGCACATGGGATTCCTTATAAATCTAACTTTTGTCTTCAAAATACTTTGAAATATTCTTTTTGCAACTTGTTTGGAATAATTCAAGTACAGTTGTTTAGCATAAAGACAACTATATAATAGAAAAATCAAAAATTTCTTTCAAAACTATACAATCAAAACATATATATATAACTTTTGTCGACTTTCACGACGATGGTATAGTTCCAAAACCAAAATTGGAATTTTATGCCTAGCGCAAGTCCTCATCTTCATATTTTTTGTTTATTAAAAAATCAACCATGCAATAAAACTATCTATTTTTCTTTGATTTTCGCGATGATGGTATAAGTCTATACCTACATATTCTATGCCTAGCGCAAACCATTGTAACAATTTTTATTCCCCATTTATTTAAAAATCATGAAAACCATATGACTTAAATCATTATATTACACAAATTATGCTTTTAAACAGCATGCACATTATCATTATTTCATGTCATTATGTCAACCTTCAATTTTGCAATGATGGTATAATTCCTAAGGAATTATCCAAAAAATTTATCACACTTAGGAATTTATGCCTAGCAAAAATCATTTTAACATTATTTCATGCATACTATTTTTATGAAAATCTGAAAAACAAACCATCATCATCATCATTTGCACCATTGCACCAAAGTCTTAAGACAGTCTCTTAAGCACTCTTTTACTTTTAACAATATTTCTATACTGGGATTAGCTTGACGACCGAGTGAGCGACGACTCCATGAAATGGTCTATAATAGCGACAATGTCCTTTGAAATTATTGTTAGAAGTCTCTTTTTATTTTTTATCACATTACATCACAAACAACCAATTTGTTACATCAGATTATTTCATTTAAAATATTACAGCATGACATCAAAATTATAAATTTTCAAAACGACATAATTTCATGAATCCTCAATCCAATCATCAAATCAATCAATCAAACATAAAAGCATCATAAACATACACATAACACAAGTCATATGATCAAAACTATCTCATCTCATATATATATCAACAGTATATATACATCATCAAAACTGGATTGGTATGCCACAATCTGTACCTCGGCATACTCAATCCTCTATCAACAAAAAAAATAATAATAAATGCTCTATGTCTAATGTCGTGCAGTACTCTAGCCTCGAGAACCCCTCGAGCTCTCGGCCTCATCTCCTCCCCCGCCCTGAGGTGGACGAGGTGGCCCCATCGCAGTATGTGTAGTACTATGAGTCCTAGTCCTCGATCGGGACGAAGTCCTCGACGACCCAATCCTGATCGGCTCTGCGATGTTAGCTGGCAGGGGTAGTCTATCCTCCTCTGGCACCAGCTGATAGTACAAAGTCTGGTAGAAAGTAATTTGGGCAATAGCCCGTGTCAGCTCCCCAGTGCTCGCCCCTCGCCCCGTGCCCTGAGGCGTGCAATCTCGTCTCGGAGCTGTGTAACCTCAGCTCGGTGTCGTGCAGCCTCCTCCTGTAGGGTCTGCACCTATGCCTGGAGATGGATCGTCTTCGCTCGGAGAGTAGCTATCTCGCTACTCTCCCCTGTGTCGACACCCTTGCCCTTATCGGGCGATGGTGGCCTCTCTCTCTATGGAGAAGGGGGTCTCGCCTCCCTCCTCTCCCTCTGTCGTGGCCTCTCCTATGCATGTGGCCTCCTCAGCTCTCTCCCATCGTGACCCTGGGCCGCCTCCATAGCCGCCTAGCGCCGCCTCCCTATCCGATGCACAACTGCGTGTATCGGACCCTGAGCCCTCGTCATCCGAGGAGGGCGGATGCCTGCGTACCAGGCATCGTAGCCATCGGCTACCCCTGCGTCGTCCCCATCCACTGGTTGAATGGGGGCATCGTCCGAGTCCTGACTCTAGAAGCGCTGCATGTCTGGAGCCCCGCTCACTGTGGTGTTATCCCGGACAGTCCGGGAAAACTCATAATCCCTGAGAGATGGGATCCCCTGCTGCAGACCGAACTGTCGCAAAACTCGGTCATAGCGGTGGAGCTCCACCTCTCCCCTCTCCATCCGTAGCCAGCAGACTCGCCTAACGCGAGCCAGCTCCTGTCCATCCTCGGCCCACCCTGGGTGCTCCCTCCATGGCCTCCAGGTGATCTGGTCTGGGACTAGGTCATCTAGCAGTCTCCGGGACATCGGAAGGTCGATCCGTCGCTGTGACCCTCTTCGGAGCCACCAGTAGAAAACTCGGGGCCTCTCCCCGTCAATCCCTGTCAGAGGAAGCCCTATCGGCCTCCGCACTGCAATGTGCTCCCAGCACCAAACCTGTAGGAGCGATGTCATCACCAGACATCGGCCGCCCTTGTACACGACCCCATGCAGGATCTTGTACAGTCGGCATAGCACATAGCTGCCCCAAGAAAACCTGTAGCCATGGTCTCGCATATCGTAGATCACATCTGCTAGCATCCATGGCACCCTGCACCTGCTCTGGTGGCACAGCAAAAGTCCACCAACCACTCCAGCTAGAACCCGTGTGAGTCTAGATGCCCCAGGCATCTGGCGTAGTGCCTCGATGTTAACTCTGCCCTTCTCCAGGGTGAAGCTCGGGTCACCACACAATCGTCCCATAGCATGGCCCTGATTGGCCGTAGGAGTGATCAACCGTCCTTGTATGGGGATTCTTAGAATCCTCCATACATCCTCCAGAGTGGGAGTCATCTCCCCTATCGGTAGCCAAAAATAGGAAGAACCCGGATACCATCTCTCTGCTAGGGCTGTTAGTAGCCCCATATCCGTAGACACTTGTGGCATCTCTGCCACATGCTGTAAGCCGGCCTGTGCCGGTGATCCCGCTCTGCCTGTGTAAGAGCGGCCAAGTCATCTCTCAAACCTCCATACTTCCATTCCCTGCTCTTTAGCAATCCTCTCTGCAACATAAACAACAAAACAACAAACAATCATTAATAAAAAATTCAAGTAATTAAAAATGCAAGTTAAAATAAGTTCAATTTTATCCAATTGATGATATCGTCCACTATTGGACGATATCGTCCCAAATTTGAGCATAATCGTCTTCGATTTTGCAAGCCGAAATCGTCCCTAATTTGACGAAATCGTCCCCCTTTCGTCGATTTCGCCCTTGGACGAAATTGGCGAAATTGAGACGATTTCGTCGAAATCGGGACGATTTCGTCCCGACGACGTCGACGGCCCAAAAACGGCCGCGATGCTCAAAAATTGATCTAAAATTCACCTAAAAAGCATGTAAAATCAAATTAAAGCATTCTAAGTTAAGTCTAGACTCTTACCCGTAGCCCGCGTCGGACCTCTGTTGATCTGTGCGTCGTCTCCACCATTTTTGCTTCCAGAGCTCTAAAACCAGTAAAAATGAACAGTAAAAATGAATTAGGGTTTTACCCTATTTTTCTTAATTTTATTCAAAAATAATTCAAAAATAATTTTGCTTTTCCGCGTTTTTACCTCAAACGTTCGATTTGGGTAAAAACACGGAGGGGGCACCATAGTAAGTTGTCGTACGATTCGACCAAGAATCGTCGCCTAAAAATGGGAATAATTTTTGCTTTCTCGTAGATCGAGAAGAACTCATCTTTAACGCATTTTCTTCGGAAAATTCGCTAAAGAGGGGGCAAAATGTAGCACCCTAAAATTGGCGCGATGAAATTGTAATAATTACATTCATCCTAGTAAATAATTTAAATTCAAATTTTAACCTCCCAAACCGCTCGTTAACCGTCGGGTAATCCGTTTCCCCCTTTTCCGTGCCATTTTTAGAGGTTGTTTTGACCGTTTGACGATATCGTCGTCGATCAGACGATATCGCCCCAGATCTGACGATTTCGTCTGGGCTAGGACGTCCAGACGATCTTGTCTCAAAACTGATTTTGCACAATTAGCTTCTGTTCCAACGGGCCTCTAATCCGGGCAGAAGCGTGTCTGCGCCGTTAGAGACCCTCCCCCGTTGGAGATCTCCCAAATAGGGATGATCTCCAACCTCCTAACCTCCCTCCTAAGCCTATTTAATCCTAAGGCCTTCCCCTTAGCACCCCCTGGCTGAAATTCTATGTAACTTGACTTCTCATATGTTAAAACATCCTAAGTTTCCATTTGCATTAGTTCTATATCAATTTTGTTGCAGGTACCTTACTGTTTTTCAGTCGGAGCAAGCTTACATCGTCGTCGATGAACCTGTTCAGATCGGAGGCGAACCTGTCGAATCAGAGACGATTTCGTACCAATGCGAGACGATTTCGACTGCAGTCAACATTGAGGCAATCAGTGCCTGAAGTTTGCATTTCTCTATCTTTTCTCTGTTGTTTTATTCTGTAATTAGCTTATTTTATTCAGTATTTTATACTATTTTGCATTTTGGAGTTCACCCATCTAGATTAAATGCATAATTAAGCCATAATTGTGATTAAATTAGCATAATTCATTCATGTTTCTATGTTTAAGTTTCAGTTTGATAGTGCTACTGTCATTTTATACTATTTCCCTCTGTTATCATTGTTGTATTTTCTGTATTTTGCACCTATTTCTCTGTTTGCAGGTCTCTAACGAATTCGTCTGACGAATTCGTCAGATCTCAGACGATCTTGTCTGATCTCAGACGATCCTGTCAAATCAGAGGCGATCTGATCTGCTTCAAGATTAGAATCTTCATCAGACATCCGGATCAGGTATTCTTCTTTTATATTCTGTAATTTCTCTATTTTCTGTCTTTAATTCTATTTTATGTATTCATTTAATTTGCATCTTCATATAGAATAGCTTAGATGCATTTTGGCCAAACCTAGGATATGAATGCTTAAGGCTAAAAACGAACACATAAAACACATTCCCAACCTAGGCGTGGAAGCGCCATTAAATGTTTCTGGTGAACCCACCATCCATCGAAAAATCACCAATATACACCTCCCTTGAGAGGCGGGACCTTCGCAAGTCCTCTCAGTCCGAGGTACCGTGACATCCTTTTCCCATCCTCCTTTCGGGCACGGATCCTATAGCCTGAAGGTAAGGGTGTGAAAAATTTGGAGCGATACAGGTACATTAATAAAGAACCAAATAATGTAATATATTCCAACACCCCCCTATATTACATTATTTGGGTATTGAATACTTTAGTCTTCAATATGGTCTTCGTCTTTTAGATATCATTTATCTTGATCAGGTCCTTCTTCTTCTTTAGTTTGTAGATGGTCAAGTAAGGTGTAGTTTTGTTGACCTCTCATCCTTCTGATTTTGAATCTTCTAGTTCTTTGTCTATCTTTATGATATGTTGGTTCTTCATTTTCTGCAATCTATTTTTCAAAAAATATATTAGCATTATTTTGGAATACAACAACTTGTGAGGTTCCAATTGTATCTAGTGCATATATATTTCTATGGATTGATCAATGGCTTCTACCTTATCTTAATTTATGATGAGACATCTATTGATTCTATTTGAGTATCTGAAATCAATTATCCTTTTGTTCTCTACTAGCTTTGCTACTGAAATAAGATTAGATGATAATCCAGGAACATACATTACATTATGTAGAAAAAAATTTGGAAATGATTTACTAAGAGTTACACATCCATATCCATGTATATGATAGAATTTATCATCTACAATTTTCAATCTATAATTGTTAGTGACTTCAAAGGAATCAAACCATTGTAAGTTTCTTGTCATATGATGACTTGCACCAGAATCAATATACCAAATATCCTTTTCATTTTGACTTGTGAAATTATTTTGGTTTGAAGTGATTTTGCATCTTTGATATGGTATATTGGATGGATTCTGATCTTGAGTCCTCTTGTAGTGAGTATTGTGATGAAATATCCCTTTTGCCAATCTATCCATACTCTCAAAAATTAGAGTATTTCTTTTATCAATACAACTAAACTTTGATTAGAATTTCTTTTGTCGTTGAAGAATAATTTTGATAATTTTTATAATTGTTTAATTTGCCAACCTTATGACTCCCTAGTGATTGATAATATGACTAATTAATATCTTTCAATTTGTAGAATCAATATTGAAAAAAATATTCCAATTTTCAAGTTTTGTAAAAGATATTTCTATCTTGCAAGTGCATGAATGTACTATGAATTCAATAATATGCTTAGATTTCAAGATTTGAGTTGAATTCCTTTTGTCTCCCTAGTAATGTGATGACAAGATTAATATAATGTTCAACTCTTTAAAACAATTATTTTCCTTGTAGAAAGCTCAATGATGCAATTAGATAGAAATTCTCAATATCTTCAAGATAGTTAAGTTGGATTCTCTATGTCTCTTCAATCTTGAGTATGAGACTAATAAAATCAATCTTCCAACTTTTAAATAAATCTAGAGTTTGACTTACCTCTACCTTTGTATAATAAAGTTTCTAAATTTCTACAATTTCAATTTGGAGTAGGATTCCTTGTATCTCCCAAGTTAGAAATTTAGAAAGACTAAATATTTGCAAATTAGATTTCACTAGCCTTATATCTCCTTGTTAAAGATTTGCAAATAGTTGAAGCAATAATAATAAATATTTTAATGCTTCTATTTTCTACTTCCTTCTCAAGATAATCAAAATGCTTTCTAGAGATTAACACCTTATTACTCCTATCATTCAATATCTCTAGAGTATAAATTTTAGTTGATTTTAACCTTAATAAACTTACAATATAACTCTTACCTTTCCAATGCTTAATTGAACTTGCAAGTTCTCTGTAATCAACTTGAATGTTCTATGAATTAGATGGTGGTTGACTCCTTGTCAACTTTGAGATGCTACATAAATCTTTCACTATTTTCCTTCATTGAATTGTGTGCTCTTCTCCAATGTTCACAAGTGACCCTATGCTCTTCTCTTCAACCAGTGAGCATGCTTCTCTTTGATGTCTATATGCTGACTTGTGCACTCCAATTCAACTGGTGAGCTTGCCCTTCAACATCGATATTTTTGCCTATGCACTTCTTCTTCAATAGGTGAACTAAAATGTTTTATCACTCCTTGATCTTCATGTGTTATAGACTCTTTAATGCTACCTTAATTTTGCTCTGTTATCTTTGAATTGATGTCCCTTCTATGAGCACTACACAAGTGCTTCTTTTAAGGTGTGTTTCTACAAGATTAGAACACGGTGTAGGAAGGATGGTGCCAAGTGGCACTTGCTTTATCTAACTCCTTCCAAATGCTTCTACTACACCTTCTTCCAACATTGAATTACAAGTGGAATTAAAAGAGTTATCCATTACCTTCAACACCTTAGACCTATGACTAATGCTTCTTCAAGAGTGTTATACAAATGATGTTGCATCTAGGTATTCTTCTATGTTGAGCGCTTGAGGTATCTTCGATGTAGTGGTGACTTTCTACTATTTGCATGAGATGCCTTCTTCCATGTGGTGTAATTCCTTCACCACTTTGCCCTAACTCCCTTGGCTATACAAACACTCTCACCTTGCTAGCTTAATGCTCATTCACTATAGGTTTTGATAGTAGTCCAATGCTTCAATTGATTGATATTCTCCTAATGCTTCTATTGGAGAGAAATGATGGTGATTCTCTCAACGCTTCTCTAGTAGATATGATTATCCTTCCAATGCTCCTAAAGAGTGCCAACCAGATGTATGTGATGGATTCAATGATGGGTAACTCCTTGAATCTGAGTTAAACTTGGAGGATCTGCACTATAAATTTGATGTGTCTCCTCCTTGTCTAGATGGTGCAAATTGCCTGAGTTTGCTTTACCACCTGTAAAGACTTCCACGTTGTATATCTTAGTTGAATGCAATGCTTGCTTTGGTGCAAGTTGCATGGGCAAAAATATGCTTACTCTTGGTGCCAATGATGCTACTCCCAATGCTTCTATTATGTGGATAGAACCCTACGATGCTTGCATTATTTGATTTATATTGTTGAGTTTATCCTGTGATGCCTTCACCAAAGGCTTCCAACTATCAAGTGTACCTCACTTTACCTTCACCAAAGGCTATCGGATGTACCTTCTTTTGCCTTCACCAAAGGCTATTTCGATGCTAGATGTATTCAACTTGACATCCTTAGTATAGCTATACCTTCTACCTATTTCTTTCACCTTTCTTGTTATCTTCTACTTGTAAGTAATATTTGCTATTGCTTGGGTGATGAATGCAGGTTGATGCTACTAAAACTATCTCCCTTTCCTTGGAGATACTTCCTTTTTAGAGCTCTTTAGAATGGCTCTAATGAGGTGCTATGCAAATATAGAATAGGATGGTGTAGATGTTTGCCCCTTATGCTCTTAAACCGATTCTCTTGACTTCTCAAAATGTTGGCTTCAACTTCCTTTGTAGGCTGAGATAAAACTAAAGTCAATATTACCTTCAAACCCTTGGTAATACTTTTCTTGCTTGGTTACTTTTGCACTCAATAATCCAAGCTTTTCAATAATTTTTGCACTATAGAATATGCAAATTTGTAGAGTCTTCTCTTGCTTAGAATAGTTAATAGAATGTTGATATTTTTCTTTCTCTTAAAATATATCTAACTTCTATTCTTATGTGCAGGTTTGAACCTTGTAGATAATAACTTCTGCACTACCTTGAAGACTTCAAATAGAAACCTATTTATGCAACCTTTAAATCTTGAAACTGGTGCTCAATAAACTTTAATAAGAAACCAAATATAAAAGTTCAACTAATGAACCTTTTGCACCTTTGTTGCATACCTTTTCACCTTTGTAGATGATGATGATGATGGTGATTTGAATCACCTAAATGCTACCTTTTTGTAGATGATATTGCAGCTCTTCTAGGCTATCCAAAAATAACTCTTTATCTCACCTATTTGTAGCTTTAACACTCCACTAATCTACTACTTAAAACTATGATTTGGTGGCTCTAATTCTCTTTTCAGAATATACCTTTAAAATCTGAACCTTAGTAGCTACTAATGCTGCCCAAATTGTTGCTTTCTTGTCCTCTAATCTAAAAAAAATTAGATTGTAAAGCAATCAAAACTTCATTGAAATGTATCCTTGAATCTCAAAAATTTGGTAGGAAACTCCTCCAAATCATAGAGATATTTCTCAAGAACCCTTCAATGATAATCCCCAAATCTCTCATATTTGGTGGTTTCTCTATCTCCTTTCTCCTTGTCGAATTATGACTTCAAACTAGGTCTTCTTCTCAAGAATCTGAAAGTCTTGAGATCTTCTCCAATCTCCTCTAAAATTTGACAAACTTCTTGCCAAATCCTTCTCCCTTGGGCTTGTTGTTAGATGGTGATAATTGTCCTAATTTCTTTACTATCCAGAGCTTCTCCTTGGTAGTAAATTTCTCTAATGAGTTCTTCTAGGAACTCCTTCAATGAGGCTCTCCAAGCCTTCTCCTTGTTTCTCCTTGAGACCTCTCCAAGGTATTCAATATTACAACTTCAAAATACTTCAATGAGACCTTCCTTGATCTCCTTCTTGGATATCCTAAATCCGTTGCTACTAAAATCTAAAATAGGACTTTTTCTAGTCCTTCTCTATCCTTAATCTTCCACTATGGAAGTTCTTCAATAGGGCCTTCTATGAACCTCTTCTTCAATGTGAAGTTTTCAATCTTCAATGGAGATCACCAATCTCCAATATTCACCAGGACTCTTCTCCTAGAGTCTCTCCTTCCTTCAATGGGGTCTTAAATTTATAATTCTTTCAATGAAGCCTTTTCCTCAGACCTCTAAATATTCAACTTTGTAACTTGTTGCTTCATGTACCGGATTGATTCCAAAGAAGATATTCTTCCTAGCTCTTGTAGGAAGCTTCCCAAATTTCTTTGAATCTCCTCTCAATCTCTCTTGTGGCTCTCTCTATTTTCTATTGATCTACCTAGTGCTCTGATACCACTATTAGCTTTTGAAGCTATAAACTTAAAGGAAATGCAACCACAAGTATGGAAATAAGCATGCAATGTTATAACTATGATAATGGCTAACTAATATGCATGAAAATATGATAAGAAACTTCAAAAATAACTCAAGAAATAGCCATTAATGAAAGCTCACGAAAATATACAATGTTATTCAATGGAGGTCACAACCTCTCCATATTTGCAAAAATGGATCTACATTGTATCTACTACTACTCTACCTATGCACTCCAAAATCCTCTCTCCTTCTACTCTATGAAGGCCTATTTATAATGAGATGCAACTATTTGCCTTCAATATTCCTATGACACCTCACTATTCTATTCTAAGGACTTATATACATGTGGACTACATGCACATTTACATCATTGCACATTCTAACACTTGTGCATTTATTACATTGCTTTAATAAAGTACTTAAGTTCTAATAAACTCCTAATCTAAATATGTACCCATGATGGTACATTAATAAAGAACCAAAAAATGTAATATATTCCAACATGTACAAATGTAAATATGTAAATATTATATTAGGGTGTGAGTCTATAGTTTAAGAGTGTGATAAATATTTCTCTTTATGTATGTGTTTATGTGTAGGATGTGTACAAGTGTCATGTAATAATGTGTGCAAGGGTGAGGAATAAGAAAGTGTGCAAGTGTAGAGTATGTAGGAGAATGCAAAGTGTCATAGAGTAAAGTGTGCAAGTATATAGAGAGTCAATAGTCATGCATACAAGTGGTAAGATGAGAATCCAAAAGGCATGAGAGGTTTGTCTTATGTGTGGAATAGGAAAGGTTACATCTCCTGGATATGTGAGGGGAGAAATAGTCTAAGAGTCCAAGAGTCACCTTTTTAAGATTATATTATGGAGATAAATCTCCGTATATTGTATGTGGAATGATCATAAGATAAATATTGAATAAAAATTGTATACAATTTGAGTAATCTTATTGCAAGTTTTCTTCATGTTATTTCATGAATGATATTGACCATTTATTTTATATTATAATGTTTTGTTTATTGATATTGGCCATTGATAGTTGAATGGTAAATTATTGATTTAATTTTTGATCATTAACATTTGGACCTAATATAACCTAGGTAAAAATCCAACAATAATAATAATAAACGGTTACAAGAGAGCTTTGATTGAAAATTGAAGAAAACACACAACACATAGGAAAGCCCTAGATGAAAAATTTGCCCTAGAAGGGCCCAATGGGGGTACCTCTAGATCCTCTCTTAGATAGACTAAGTTCATTTATAAATTTTTTGAAGGAGAAACCTTGAACAAACACTGAAGAAGCATGAAAAACAACGTTGAATATGCCCTTTGTGGTTGCTATAAAAATATTAATGAACAAGGAGGCACCTCGAAGAGTCAATGGATGCTTGCCATTGTTTGAATCAATACCAAAGATAATTATTGAGCAAAGTATAGTAGAATAAATGGTCCTATATAGAGTCAATCATGATATGATTTACAAATTCATGGGTATTTGCCCTACCCTAAACTTCTTGCATTTGTGGGTTCAATAGAACTAGGAGCCTCTTGGTGAGTATTCCTTATGGTTTATTAGTAATGAATATTTCATTGTTAGCTTTTCCTCATTAATCGATAAAAATAGGACATTCGAATATAAAAAGAGGAACCATGACCCAATAGGATTATTTGTCCAGTCTTGAAGAGTGGGATTTAATTCTTGAATTGAACCCATTGATGTCCCAATTTGGATCTGATTGTATCCACTCCCAATAGAGTTCTAGAATAAACAAATCTTGGAAACCATAGGTAACTTCCTAGGAAGGTATTTGGGTGTCTCTATAGACACAATGGAAGGAAAGGAAATCATCTATGCTAGATTATGTGTTGAAATGAATCTCAAGTAGCCTCTTTTGGTAGAAGTGGAACTCAAACTTGTAGGACTATCTTGGATTTAGCAACTAGATTATGAGGTGTTGCCCTTTAGGTTTAGAGTTTACTATAAATGTGGGCACTTGGATTGGTCCTGCCCTACTATGATCATGGATATGGAGGCCACTCTAGCAATGTTAGATCCTCCTAAGGAGAGTGATTCTATAGTTACCAAAGGAGCAACCAACACTACTTAGAGACGAGAATCAAAGGGAGATGGTTTTGAATAGCCCAAAAGAATGAGATAAAAGAAAAAATGGCAAGGAGCAAACCCATTCCAATCCCTCAAATAGGTATGAGATCTTCAAAACATTAGTTGATCAGGAAGAACAAGAACACATGGAAGGAGTGAATGGTAATAATAAAAGTAGTAACACTCATGTGTAGGCCCCTCTTTTGGGTCATATCCTAAAGCAGGTGATAGAGTATAGTGAGTTACTACAACTAGAGATGACAGGGGCATTGATAATTCATAATGAGGAGCAACCAATAGTAAAGAATTTCATAATGGATGTGGTAGAAAAAATAGAGAAAATCCAACTCTAGGTATTAACCAAGTGGATAAAAGATTGAATAATATCAACTCTTAGGGAATGGGAAAAAAATCAAACAAGGAATTGATAACATCTCAAGGAGATAAGTCGGTCAATGGGGATCAATGAGGACAATACTCTTACTGATCTTAAGGTAACCAATGATTATTTTAGGAACCTCTATTAAAAATAAACACACTCATGCAAATATGAAAAATAAACATAAATTCTCACAACACACTATGGAAGTAAATGCACACTATGAAAGTAAATTGCAAAAATGGAACAATATCACAATAACATTGAATCGTAAGCCTCTTCGAGGGGACAACCTCCTTCAATACTGCATTCAATTATTCAAAAAGATACATACAATACTACCTCTTGTAGTTTTAAGAAATTCCTCTAGCACCTAACTCCCAAGGTTGGCTTACATGCAAAATGCCACCCAGGCTAGAATATCCTACCTACAATCAGTTACATTCTTGAAAAATTGTTACATAGAAGGGTATCATTTGGCATAGGTGCTTATTAATCCAAAACTATAATAAAATATTACAAAATATTAACATGGGTACTACCCATGTTCCATAAGGACTATTACATCAAGTGTTAAGATGGGGTCCTAACATGTCCTTCCCCTTCAAAAAGCTTTGTCCTCAAATATGAAGGTGAGGAAACTATTGTTGGATTTGGTGAAGAGGTTCCCATATCACATCTTCTGGTTGTAAGCCACACCACCGAACCAAGACATTTGTGATAATCCATCGATGAAGGGTACACGATCTTCGATCAAGAATGCATTCAGGTTCAAGAATGATGGACCCTTCCTCATCCAACTTTGGAAGTGGATATTGCACATGCACCTTGTTTCCAATAACCTACTTGAGAAATGACACATGAAAGATTGGATGAATTTTAAAACTAGCCAGAAGGACTAGTTTGTATGCCATCACCCCAAGCCTCTGCAACACTTGATAAAGACCATAGTATTTGATGATAAGTTTCTGACAACCATGCAATTGGAGAGATGATTGTTTGTATGGTTATAAGCAAAGGAATACCATGTCATCAACAAAAAAGCTACATTCGATATGATGTTGATCTACTTGTTGTTTCACATAGTTCTGAGTCATATCCAAATTGATCTTAAGTTGGCGAAGAATGGATTCACGCTGATAGAGAGTGGAATCCATGACCTGAACCTTGGAGCTACCTGGAATGTAAGAAGTTGGATTTGGGAATCTGACCATAAACTACTTCAAATAGATTCACCTTACTGGTAGGGTGATAGGTGGTGTTGTTCCATAATTCAACCAAAGGAAGCCACTTAGCCCAATGAGTAGGATGTTCAGAAGTGAAGCAACGAAGGTAGATTTCCAAGAATTTATTGATAATTTCAGTTTAGCCATCGATTTGAGGATGGTAGGCCAAACTCATATTGAGTTGTGTCCCCTGCAACTTGAAAAATTCTTACCAAAATAGACTGGTGAAGGTAGGATCCCAATAAAATACAATGGATTTAGGTATTCCATGGATGTAAAATATGGAGTCAAGGAAGATCTGGGTAATAATGGATGCAATATAAGGGTGGGATAGGGAAAAAAAGTGAGCATACTTTGAAAGACAATCCACTATCACCATAATAAATGATTTACTTCTGGATTTTGGTAACCCTTCGATGAAGTCCATAGATATATCTGTCCAAACCTGCTCAAGAATGGTCAAAGTTTGAAGTGTTCCTAGAGAATGCACAATCTCACATTTCATACGTTGGAATCGATCACATTCAATGACAAATGTTTTGATGTTTTTTTTCATTCCCTTCCATAAAAAGGTACGCTTGGTTCGGGTATATATTTTGAGAAAACCCGAATGACTAGTTGTGGGGGATGCATGCATTTCTTGAAGAAGGAGGTCCTTGATTTGAGATTCATATGGAATAACCAAATGGTCATGATATCATAAATCTTGACCATCCCAAACACAACTAGGGTGGGACTAAGGATCCTCTTGGAGATGGAGGAGAGTTAGCAATGATGAATCCTTGGCTAGATCTTCATGAAGTTGATGAATCCATTGCGAAAGAGGAGTAGAGATAGCATGTAGCATGGCTTGATCTTCATGGAGGAGAGATAAGGCATCGGCCACCATATTCTCTTTACCTTTCTTATAAGAGATGTCATAGTCATAATCCAATAATTTGGAGATCTATTTTTTTTGTTCTAGAGTAGCCACCCGTTGTTCTAAAAAATATTTTAGACTCTGATGATCAAAATTGATGGAAAAATGTCAACCACTAAGATATAGATGCCAATGGGTGACCGCATGTAAAATGGTAAGCATTTCCTTCTCATGCATGGACTTTCCCAAATTTCGAGAAGAAAGTGCCTTGCTAGTAAAATCCAATGGTCGACCCTCCTACATTAAAACTACCCCAATGCCCGTGCCTGATGCATCACTCTCAATGATAAAGGGTTTAGAAAAATTTGGCATTGCCAAAATAGGGGTGGTGGTCATAGCATACTTCAAATCGACAAAAGCCTTCTCAGCCAACTCAGTCCACACAAAAGAATTTTTCTGCAACATGGTTGTTAGGGGAGCTACGATCTTGCCAAAGTTTTTTATAATTTTTTTGTAATATCCTGTAAGACCCAAGAATCCACAAATCCCCTTCAAGGTATGACGTTTGGGCCATTTTTGCACTGCCTAAATTTAGGGTCTACCTAAACTCCTTCCTTAATGACTATATGCCCCAAATATTCAACCTCCTGCTGACCAAAGGAATATTTTGATTGATTTGCATAAAGCTGATGGTCAGACAAAAATTTGAGAGTTGCATCTAAGTGGTGAAGATGATCCTCCCATGTGTGAATATAAATAAATATGTCATCAAAGAAGACTAGAATGAATTTTCAAATATGAGGATGAAAAACTCTAATTCATCAAACTCTGAAAGGTGGAAGGTGCATTGGTTAACTCAAACGACATAACCAAAAATTCATAATGTCCTTCATGATTTCTAAAGGTTGTTTTAGCAATATATTCATTCTTAATGTGGATTTGGTAATAACCCAACCATAAATCCAACTTGTAAAAATATTGAGGCCCATGCAACTCATCTAGGATTTCATCAATAACAGGAATAGAGAACTTATCCTTAATAGTAATTTTGTTAAGATCTCAATAATCCACACACAAGTGACAAGTACCATCCTTCTTTCGAAATAATAACATTGGTGAAGAATAGGGGATAATACTAGAATGGATAATTCCAGAAGCTCGAAGTTCCTATATAATTTTCTCAATTTTAGTTTTCTAAGTATAAGCATACCTGTATGGGCGAACATTAGAAGGCAGACTACCAGCAACAAGTTGTATTGCATGATCATATAAGCATTGAGGAGGAATTCCCTTGGGTTCCTCGAATACATGAGCATACCCATTTAATATACTTTGTAATTGTTATGGGTGACTAGACTCCGATTGCTTGGGAGTGGTGATAGCAAAAATTTGAGCTACCATTCCATGGGAAGATTTCTTTAACAATTTTTCATCTTATGAGAAGAAATAAACTAAACTTCTCCTACCTTTGTGCCATGAAAGGTATATTCCTACCCATCCTGACTAAATTTCATCCATAATTCTACAAAATCCCATAGGACTAGTCCTAACATTCATAGCTGTTAGGAACTTAGTTCCTAATGATTGGAAATCAGTGAAAAAGAATAGAAATGGAATGCAAATGAATGAAATAAATCACTTTTTATTTATCGTTGTTTCAAAATGGAGGTTACCCTTCCAATTGCTCACAAGGAGTTATAAATATAATTGTTCTTCAATGCCCAATGACACCTTCTATGAATGTATATATAAACCTATATATTATTCATGATGGTGAAAAGATATGATGGTCCATTAATTAAATGAATAAAATGAATAATAATCTAAGTTAGGATTAGGATCCTAACAAGCCACCCCTCTTAAAAAGAGCTTTGTCCTCAAAGAAAAAATTAGGGAATGTCTTCAAGCTTTTTGAAAAGTGCATCGATAGCCATGTTATCTTTACCTTTTTTATGTATGATCTCGTAGTCATATCCTAGTAATTGTGTAACCCATTTTTGTTGTTCGGGAGTGGTTATGCATTGCTCGATAAAGTATTTTAGACTATGGTGGTCAGTGCGAATAGTGAAATGTGACGTATAAGGTAAGGTCACCAATGTTGAATAGCGTGAATAATAGGTAACATCTCTTTTTGTAAGTGGAACAAGCCAAATTCTTTGGAGAAAAAACCTTGCTAGTAAAGGCCAATGGTCTTTCATTTTGCATTAGCACAACTCCTATGCCCACTCCTGAAGCATCACTCTCAATAATAAATGGTTTGGAGAAGTTTGGCATGGCTAAGACAGGGGTGGCACACATTGCATTTTTAAGAGTGCTAAAGGCATCTTCAGCCTTTGAAAACCAAAGAAAAGCATTTTTCTTGAGTAGTGTTGTTAAAGGGGTTGCAATTTTATCATAATTTCTGAAAAATTTACGATAGTACCTTGTCAATCCTAAAAATCCACAGGGATCCACTTTAACTCCTTCTTTAGAGACAATATGGCCTAGATATTCAATTTCTTGTTTTTTAAGGGAACATTTGGATTTTTTGGCTTATAATTGGTTTTCCTCCAAGGTCTTTAGTGCTTGGTCTATATAGCGTAAGTGATCTTCCCATGTTCTACTATAAATTAGAATGTCATAAAAGAAAACTAAAATAAACTTGCGAAGGAAAGGATGGAATACTTTGTTCATTAAACTTTGAAATGTAGAGGGTGTGTTAGTAAGACCAAATGGCATAACCATAAATTCATAATGTCCTTCATGAGTAAAAAAGGTAGTTTTTGGAATATCACTTTCCTTAACTTGAATTTGGTGGTATCCTGATTGTAAATCTAATTTGGAGAAATTTTTTTGCTCCATGAAGTTTATTTAATAGCTCGTCAATGACGGGGATAGGAAATTTATCTTTGATAGTTAGTGTATTAAGGGCATAGAAATCAATGCATAAGTGCCATGACCCATCCTTTTTTTGAACTAATATTATAGGAGAATAATAAGGACTTATGCTAGGTCTAATAATTCTTGCTTTTAGTAGTTCTTGTACTAGTTTTTCTATTTTTGTCTTTTGTAGATATGGATATTGATAAGGTCAAATATTAGGAGGTTGGTGCCCAGGAAGAAGTGGAATGGTATGATCATGGCTTCTTTGAGGAGGTAATCCTTTTGGTTCGTTAAATACCTTGTCATGGCGTGCTAGGAGTTGTTGTAATTCATGTGCTATTGCTTGTTCCTCATTTGTTGGTTGAATGGAGAATAATTGTGCCATCATAACTTTACCTCCTTTTCAAATAAGCTTCTCCATTCTATGGGAACTTACTACTTGGGAAGGGCCTGAATTTAACCCCTTGATAGTATAGGTTTGACTATTTTGAGTGAATTTCATCCATAGGTCTTCAAAATCCCATTGGATGGTGCCTAGTGTTATCAACCATTGTACTCCTAAAACGACATCACACCCCCTAGTGGCAATGCATACATATCAGTTTTCATATTATAAGCACCCATAGTGAGTTTAATATTTTAACATTTTCCTTTGCATGCAATTTTTCCTTCATTGCCAATCATAACTTCAAAATTATTACAAGGATGTATGAAGCAATCGACTTGTTTTTCCACTTTTGGATCGATAAAATTGTGTGTGCTTCCAGAGTCCAAAAGCACAATGAGATCTCATTTCTTAAAGTACCTGTTGATGATTTTGTCAACATTCCTCAAGGGGTAGAAAAGGAAATAAGTTTTTGTATAGTGTTGTGTAAATTTTTGCTTTGTTATCTTTATTTTGAAAAGTTGCAGCAATTTTGGCTTCCAATGCCACCCATTTGTACATAAAGTGGAAAAGAAAGAACTTCGCTGAGGAACAAGCTAGAGAAAAGAGCTTCGTCGAAGGAGAATAAAGAGAGCTTTGCACCCGAAGCATTTCTAGTGCTACTTTGGGTAAAATTTTTGCGAAGTAGTTTCGCCGAAGGAAAAGATAAAGAAACTACTTCGAGACCGAAGCATTTCCAGCAGCTACTTCGGACAAAAGATGAGTGAAGCGGCATTCAAAAGAAAAGAGAGCTTCGCACCCGAAGCATTTTCAACACCACTTTGGGTGGAGTTTTTGCGAAGTAGTATCACCGAAGTAGAATACAAGAATAGCAATAAGAAGAACTTCAGGCCCGAGGTGCTTCAAGCGGCTACTTCGGGCAAGATTCCTGCGAAGCATTGCGTCGAAGAGATATACAAAGAAGTCATCAAGAAAACTACTTCGCATCCGAAGTATTTCCATCAGTCACTTCGGCCAGAAAATCAGTGAAGCAAAACTCAAAGAGCATCGAAAGTACTTCGCCAAAAAGTTGTCGAAGTACTCATTTCGGGCCCCTCCATCAGCGAACCATCTTTACTTCGGCAAGAGCACATTGCAAAGCATTTTCTTCGGCTAATTTTTTGCGAAGTACTTCTATCCGAAGTAAAGGGATGCGGCATTTTTGAAGACAATTGCTTCGGCCGAAATCTTCCCAAACCACAGTTTTGGAAGAGGATCGCAGTGAAGTATTTCTCCAAGGCATCGACGAAGCAATTTTGACGACAAAGTGGCGAAAGCAAAGAGGTCCGTTTTATGAAGTAGATATGCTTCGATGCTCCCCACCCTCGAAGCAGTTTTGCAAAGCTCAATTTTGTGAAGTACAAATCAAAGAGGAGTTTTTGCTTCGGCCCAGAACCATTGTGAAGCGAAGTGGTGAATGAAGACTTAGCGAAGCGCTTCACGGGCACGCGTTCCAAGCCGGGTATTTTCTCGAGGCGATCAAGTGCCTCATAAATGCTATTTTTCATGCCCAACAAGCCCGTTGCTCATTTTTGGCAATCAAAAATGAAGTATCAAGCCATGATGAAGAGTCGACGAGCATGGCGGCCACTCGAGCACCGCACCCAAAGACCAAGGATGTCTAGACGGCTCATCAATGCACCTTTCCATGGTTGACCCGATTGTAGTTGCCATTTTTGGTAATGGATTTGAAAGCTCGGTCACGAGAGCCTCGAGGAGCTGATTCTCAGGGCTCGAGGGCATACTCTTCTTCGCTATGTAATTATGATTCAAAGGCCCGGGTCCTTTATAAAAACCCAGGCATTGTAATGGAAAAGGGGGGGGAACTATCTGCTAGAAAGCTGCTGTAACTTGATGCCCTGCGATTAATACTAAGAGACTTTGAGCTCAATTCTTCTCTTTTATGCTGCCTTCTGTGCTTGATTCTTTTGTCTTTCCTCGCTTGTATGTTGGATGCTGAACTCTGCGTCCGATGTGCGATCGAGGACAGTACCCTGAAACTCGTTCTGAAGGATACATAGGAGTTGAAAAACATCCTATTGACTTTCTTTTATGTTGTCTGCCTTGCTTGATTCTTTTGTCTCTCTTCATTTGTAGACCGAGATGCTGAACTCTGCGTTCGATGTGCGATCAGGGACAGCACCCTGAAACTCGTTTGAGAGGATACATAGGAAGGTTGATATTACGTTTCTTTTGTTTTACTCTTGGTGTTCTTTGCTTCTATTCAGGTGTCAGTTAGTGATCGTGCTTCCTGTTCTTTCCCACCTTAAATCACCAATCTCTCTTCCCTTACCCTTTTTTATTTATTTCTCTAACCCTTATCCCTTTTATCTCTTTCCTGCACTCTTGTCTTCAAAACACCCAAGTAGTTTAGTATAGGAGCCGGCCTTTCTCCGGAGATTGGCACGAGGGGCATCTCTTCCCTTCGGCCTTTCAATGTTGGTCCAAGTCTAGGGCGCATCCATTTACTCAAAATCCTTACCTAGGCGGATCTGATGACCAACAATACCCCTTGACCTTCATAGTTTATGGGGAGGAGAAACCAGCAAAGGTAATTAAAGGAGATTTTAGGTGTATTCTTTGTGTTATTTTTTGGGGTTTTTTTCTCTTCTTCCACTTCAATAGTTTCTTTACCTTGGTTAAGCGTATTTAAAATATAGAGTTTAGGGTAGTGCATTTATGGTTGGGAATGAATTTCTCATCACAATGGAAACAAAGGCCCTTTTCTCGTCTTTCCTTCATCTCTTCAAGGCTAATTCTTTTGATTGGTAAAACTCTATTTAGTTTTGGGATGGTGGAGGAATGCTGATATTTGCTCATTGGTTGAATCCCAAGTCAATGTTGATTATTAATTTTTTCTTTCGCCATTTGAGCTAATGCAATAGTGTGCAACATGTCGAGAGGATTGAGCATTTGCACTTCTAGTCGAATGTCTTCTTTTAAACCACTAATAAAGCAACTTTGGAAGAATGATGTATCTAGTCTTGATGTAAATTTTACCAATTTCTCGAATTGAGCTTGGTACTCTCGTACTGTAGTGGTTTGGCGGAGTTTGGTGAGGGCTCCTATGAAATCCTCAAATTTTCTTGGGCCAAATCGTATCATTATATTTTTTGTAAATTTTATCCGTGTGGGGATGTCATTTATCTTTTTCGTACCACTGGTACCATTGCGTAGCGGTACTTTCTAGGTGGAAGGATGCGATGTAAAACTTTTGGGTTTCAAGAATTTGATAGAGGGAGAAATATTGGTCCGCTCGATATATACAATTTGTGGGGTCACCTCCTTGAAATTTTGGAAAGTCCAATTTAGTGGTTCGGGGTAGGATTGATGTTTGTGGCCCTCCGAGTAATGCTTGTTCTTTTGGTGGTGTGAGAGGTTTGCCAGCTTGGATGACTGCCATATTTTGTTATAACATATCCGTAGAGTGATTAGTAGCAACGATTTTTAAATCTATTTTTTCTACTTTTGTCGAGATTTTTTGTTTGAGATCATCTTTCCATTTATTTAATATGTCCATGAAGTCCTTCATTTGGTCTTGTGATCTCCTATCATCGATCATTTTGATATAGTTTTATGAGTTTTAGCCTTCTTAATTTCAATTCTTCTTGAAAAATTAGTAAAAATTTAAATCAACTTTTAACAAAATTTTAAAAAATACATGGGGATATTTTGTTAAAAACTGAAAAATTTATCAATTTTGCTTGATATGGTGTAAATTTTTTGTTATTTTCCTTTGAAATAACTCCTTTTTTGTCCTTGACGGAATGGTCAATCAATTTGAATTTTTGAATGGTCTATTTGGCGAGTAAAATTCTTTTAAATTTTAAAATTTTAGTGCACACGGCTAACGAGGGCGACAGACGAAAATCGAAGCAAAGCGGCTAAGCAATGGGGGGTAGGCGGAGCAAAAATTGAAGTTGCAGAGTGGAGTGACTAAGCGGAGGGCAGGAAAATCATCGTAGGTGGAGTATCTAAGGTCAATGAGTCAAACACTATTTCCAACAAGTCCAACACACGATGTACCCCTAACTAGCGCTTAATGCTTCGCATGCAAGCACGTAGGCCTAGCACACTAGCCACTCCAATGTAAGAGCATCGATAATTATAAACCCTGAGTTTGCTTTAACATGGAGGATGTGGGATTTATCCCTAATGAAAAATTTGATGTTGCGCTCGAATTCAAATTTTGTAATGCCTAAAAAACAATTCTGATCACCAAAAATTATTTAAAATTTAGGTTAACTTTAATATTTGCTTTAATTATTTGCTGGATTTCTTCAGCGTCATCGAAAAACATAGGTATATGAAGAAAAAATGTTTTTTTGGATGATTTAACGTGCGTATTCGAGCTCTTCATCGATCTGGAAGCAACAAAGGTTGAGGACATCCCTCTTGAAGGTATTTGCAATGGAATTTTGGCACGTTCTCCCTTGTTATTGTCTCTTGAAATCGTTGTTACTCCCTGCATCGATTTTGTCTTCTCAAGAGCGATGCTTCTACTTTCTTGGGTGTATTTGAAGGTGCTTGTGAAGGAGGTATAAGGTGGAGCCCTGAGGTGTAATGTGGAGGTCAAATGTTGGTGAATGCAGCACCATGATGGTGTACCTTAAGTGAAAAATTGGTGTTGAATGGGTAACAATGAACAGTGATGAATCTGGGATTTTTTTTTGTAAAAATGAGTGTCAATGGCCTTATGGATCTTTTCTTTGATACCAGTTGTTAGGAATATAGTTTCTAATGATTGGAAATCAATGAAGAAGAATAGAAATGGAATGCAAATGAATGAAATTAAATCACTTTTTATTTATCACTGTTTCAAAATGGAGGTTACCCTTCCAATTGCTCATAAGGAGTTATAAATATAATTGTTATTCGATGCCCAATGACACCTTCTATGAATGCATATATAAACCTATCTAATAGTCATGATGGTGAAAGGACACGATGGTCCATTAATTAAATGAATAAAATGAATAATAATCTAAGTTAGGATTAGGATCCTAATAGTAACCATTGTGCTCTCAAAACTATATCACACCCTCCCAAGGGTAAATCAAACATGTCAGACTTGATCTTATAACCCCCAATTTTTAGCTTAACATTACGATATTTTCCTTTGCATGGTAGGGTGCCACCATTAGCAATCATAAATTCAAAGTAATTGCATGTGGTAATGTAATAGTTTCCTTGTTTGGCGATACGTGGATCAATAAAATAATTTGTGTTATCAAATTCAATAAAAAAGATGACCCTTTGTCCCTTGAAATGGCTAATCACCTTCATGGTTTGGGTGTGGATACTCCTGCTACAACATGTACAAAAAAATTTGGTTGGGATTCCTCCTGCTCAGTAGGCATATTTACACCTAAGGTCTTCTTTTTACCCTACACTTTACCTCTCTTAATAGTCAATGCTTCATGGTTGTCCTTCTTGTCTGATTCTTTTAATTCTAAAGGAGTGGTAGCCTCAGGTTTTGAGTGTGTAGGTGACAAAGGGGCTAATGGGACAACATAATCCTCATCACTTTTCTCTGCCTATTTCCCTCTTTCTCAAACCATTTATCTCCACTTTGCTCTTCCTCCTCATTGTTCATCTCAACTACTTTCTCATATTTTTCCTCTTCTAATTTGACTTCTTTTACCCCATTCTTCTCCTCCTAACTATCTACCTCTATTGTTTCCTCCTGGATTTCCTTCTCATTTGCCTATTGTGTCTCTTCATTTGAATCAGATACATAGGTTGATGCCACCATTTTACCCCAAGTTATCTTGGGTCTACTCTGAATTTGGTGCAAGATGAGAAGTTTAATTAACCCTAGGTGAGCAATGGTCTATTCATTACCATTTTTCACCTTTCTAGTCATAGTTTTAATAGACTATTTCAAATAATAGGGTAAATCTATACGGTGTTCTAGATTTGAAATATTCTTAAGGGTTAACAAAAACTCAATATGGTACCCATATATCATCGTGAAATATATTTCTAAAGTAAAGAATTGCATTATAGCCATGATTATATCTTTCCAAACAAGTGGAAGGGAGGTTAAATAAATACCTTTGATGGTGTCATCCCCTATTTTGTTAAACCTCATAGAAATGCCTAGCTGCTTCACCACTTCTATAATTTTGATGTTAGGCATTCTATACCACTTCTTCCCTTCAATTGGTAGCACCAAAAATTTTACAATTTTCTCTATGGATACTTCCATAGTTACCCCATAACTAAGATGGGCCACCATGCTCTTCAGGTCTAGTTTTTGTACAAAATCTTGAGCCACAACAATGTCATGTCCTTGAAACTTCTACATGGCCTGGTACCATCTTGGGGTGAAAATTTTCTTGATGGTTTTTTTACATAGTTGTAGAGCTTCCACGCTGGCTACTTCCACATGTTTTACTACACCCACCATTATTGTTGATGGGTGTTCCAATTTTCATCAAAGGGTTTCAACAAATAATAAAAATAAACAATCACAAGAGAGGCTTGACCACCTTATTCAAGCTTGAAAGGTTGGTAGAGAAGGCTAATTTTGTAATAAGTTTTTAAGGAAGACTCGACGATGGGTTTCTTAGCTTGATTACAATGTACAATTATCTTAACAGGTCATACAAAGATAGGGCACTTGTGTAATAATTTAAATTATGTAGAAGGTGAGAAATTAGTCTCGTTGATGCATGGGAACTTGAGACCTAGTTAGTATTACATGGGAGGATAATTATGGAGAATAATGTGCACCATTTTACGCATCTAGACATGTGTTTATTGGGCATTCTCAATAGTTAAAATGACATGTGAAAGGAAAGTATAAAGCATGTGATGTATTTGATTGTTTAAAATCTTATACAAGCATGCGTTGTGATGATGATTCAACATGTGACATTACTTCCATGTAAAATGACATGTGAACAAGGTATGGGGGTAAGTACTTTCAGGTCTGGCCAAGTTTCACCAAATAAATCATGCTAATGGGCCCATGATGCCTAATAATGTCCTTGTAATATCCATCTTGTCTTTATCAAATTTGCATATGAGTGTGTGCCTTGAGACTTATCTATCCATGCTCTTGATTACCTTATCTCATGGAATTCCATCCCATTTGACTTTCAACCTTTATGGATTACACCCTTTCCAACTCACCACTCTTACTGACTAAGAAATTCACAGCTATGTTGATTGGACCACTATCATCCACTATAACGGTGGTTGAAGTTGTCTTTTTATGCTAAAATGGTCAATATAATACTTCGCCATCAACATGTCTGCGTTGAACTCATTGTTTTACCATGAACCTTTCTGTAGTACTCTTCAAAATTGCTCACTATATTGAAGATAATGTTGAAAATAACTTTTATGACCATCCCCTTCCCCCCAACTAAAAATTCTTCCACATCCTTGGGGAAGAGTAGGATAAACAAGGTATAACAGGGATGAGGGAAGGAGTGGAATGGACCATCTTTAAAAGTATTTACAAAAACAAAATATATACAACTTAAAGCAAAAATGAAAATATGAGAGAGATACTTATAATGATACATTGTTGGCTATGGCATTTTGAGCATTGTTAGAGAATTGATAGCAACATAATGAAGACATCCATACTCAATTGCAAACTGCATATACCTGACATCATAGAAAATGTTTGAACTAGTGGTGTTCTTCTTATTGTTGTTTTTTTCTTTTTTTGCAGACAATCCCCGCTAGCAAGTTGGTTTTTAGAAATTGACTATCCATTTGTGCCAGCAAGCTAGTTTTCACAAATGGAATTTATTTTTACAAGGGGAAAGAGCCAAAAAAACTGGTTTTCATCTTCCTCCTTGGCCCTATGGCATCGGTTAAGGTTTTCACCATAGAATATTTATTGCTTTTTTATTTTTTTGATTTTTTTCATATATGCTTGTTGAAGGAAACATATCAAGCACTAGCAGAAGGCTGCAGGTCAGAAATGAACTATAGTTTTGCTTGTTGAATCACTTGCTTAATGAAATCACCCAATTTGCCCTGTATGAAGCAACTATCTTTGTCAAGATATTCTCAAGCTCCCTATTGGTAACCTCCACCTAAACATTAGATTAAGGATGGTATGGTGAAGATTTTCTATAGGTCACTTGATATTTATACACAAAGGTAGCTATTACATCAGATATGAATTATGGTCCTTGATCTGATACAATCTCCCATGGTGCTCCAAAATGTAGGATGTATTCATTGAACTAACTTAAAGGAGTAATTGGATCAACAAAATCTAGTCTCCACCTCTCAAAATATTCCAAGACCACCTGAGGATGAAGAGGTATCTCCACTAAAGGTATTGGTCTTCTCATCCTTTGGAAAGTATCACATCAAGAGATAAAATTTGGCATCACAGTGCATTATTGGCCAATAGTAATCTATTTGTAGGATTTTGTAGATGGTTCTCTTGGTTGCATTGTGTCCTCCACATGGTTCATAGTGTGTTGCACACAAAATATCAAAGATATCTTCTTCCTGCATACATCTATGAATTACATGGTTAGGACAAAATTTAAATAAAATACCATCTACTACCCAAGTGTATGGATCACTCTCATGGATTAGTTTGTATCATTCATGTGGTGAGAAATGGGTTGGTACTTTTCCTATCATCAAATCAAAAAGTTTCCCAATGATATGAATAGTATTTTTCTGCCTAGGTGCTTAATACATAACTCTCTAATGGCCTTGGCAAAAATGGGAATATCCTTTAAAGCCTACAAAAGTAGGATTTTATCATTAATATTGCATAGTTCTTCCATTAGATCAAAATTAGTTTTGGGTATTTCCCTAGTTACCATCAACCTTGGAAGAAAAGGAGGTTCATTTGACTCTTTTTGTTCACCTTCTACTATAAGAGAATATTTTGTTGTTTATGTAGGCCCTACAAAACATCCTGTAATACCTATAAATTTCTCTATAGGTACTACAAGTTTTTCTACAATATGCCTTGTAATAATAGTAGACTATGATCTTTTGATAGTAGGAAGGTCAATTTCTATTGGATTCTCATTTTCCTCTTTAGTGATGATAGGAGAAGTAGGATCAGGTAAATCTATCCTTGACCTGAGCTAGATTTCACTACAAGATAAGAAATTGACTAGATAGGTACCTTCAACTTCATAGATTGGCTATTGGGTAGGTCTATTATTGGGGTTAGGCATTGGCTGAGCAGGAAGAGGAGGTTGTTTGGGTGGTGCATGACTGTTATTCCCTTGTGGAGGAGGTAACAATTATTGTTGTTGAGGTTGTTGAGGAACTTGTCCTTGAAATTGTGATGGATTGGATTGATATTGTTGTGGATATGACCATTGTTGGCCTTGCCAACCTTGTTGTGGCTAATATTGATTGGACCAATCTGGTTGTGACCAAGGTGGAACATTATTAGACCATTGAGACCATTGGGACCATTGTGGATTTGACCAATTCTAATTATAATGCTAAAAATTAGAACGAGAATATGGATTAGGTATACCTGAATATCATCCTTGATTGTCTCCTTGGAATGGCCTCCTTTGTGCAACAAAGAAAACATCTTCTTTTTCTTGAAAATCTAGTTCCTTTAATATTGTTTTTACTATAGGTAAATATTGGCATTCCTTTGTTGAATGTTGTTGATCATAAATGCTACAAATGGTGGTCTTGTCCAAAGGACAATCACATAATGCATGCTTGTTCTTGCAGTGAGGATAATAGATTACCTCTATTTCAGTTTTCTTTTGCAACATATCCATGGAAGAGGTGAAAGTGCCCAACAAATTTATTTTTAAATCCTCCAATATATTATTGAGTTCAATTCTTGTAACTCCCCCATTAGTTCTAGTTGTCTTGTTATTATGCAAATATGGCCTTGTGCGAGAGTAATTGGTACATAACTCTAAAATTAATGGAAAGGAAGATTAGAAATGTTTCCTCCTCCCATTAGATTCAGAATATCAATGGTCTCATCTCTTAAACCTTTTAGAAAAATAGTTCTCAACAAATCATCATCCAACTCAATGTTACCTCTCTTCATTACAAACTAAAATCTTTCAATGTAGTCTTCAAGCCCTTCACCTTCTTTTTGAGTCATCTTGAAAAGTTTTCTCTTACGATCTCTCACATGACAATAGTCTTGGTATTTCTCCAAGAAAATTGCCTTCATTCCATCCTCACCTTCCCAAGTAGTGATAAAATTTTCACCTAAGCCCATGAACCAGCGTAATGCACCATATTTCAAAGTGGTTGGGAATAATTTCAGCTTTTGTGCATCAGTGGTGTAGTCATAAGTGTGACAAAGTACTTCAAACTCAAAAATAAATGTGTTAGGATCTTTAGTTGCTAGTCCTCTAAAAGTGGGTATGGTTGATGGAGAGATATTCTTCATATGCCCATCACTATGATTAGCCTCTACCCTTGGAAGATGTATAGGGAACTTGAAAGTGCTTTGTGTCTGTCTTGGTTCTTCTTCATCCATGTGTAAATTCCATAGAGTCCACAATCATTGAGTGTGAGGTCTTCTTGGAGTAGTATAAGGACTAGAACTAGATGATTCACTATGTTCTTCTTGTCCTTTACTTCCTTTATTTATAGCCTTAGGAATCTCAACTTGTCCTCCTTTTTCAAGTGTATGAGTGATTTCTTCAATAATAACATGAGCCCTTTCTTGGATAAATTGGAGTTGATCTACTCCTCTTGAGGACTATTGCTCAATTGTAGAGGAAATGACATTGTATTGGCTTTGTGAAGCCTCTTCTTGCTGCTTAGTTCTTGGTAGATCTTACTTGGGGGGTTTGTGAGAGAATAATCTTCCATGTTCATCTCGTGGGTGATTCATTCATTCATTCTCCTCCCTATTAGAAAAATTGCAAAAACAAAAACAAGGATAAAAATACAGGAAAATTGTTGAAATGGAACTTAATCTAAAATGTAATGAAATTTAATCCTAGAAAGCAATAAATTTTAATACTATAGAGCAATGGAATTACTTCAAAACTCGAATTCTGATACCTTTATCCACTTGAGAATTGCTTGTTGCTTCGAGTGAGACCAACCAACCCCTTCAAGTATTTCAACATGGAAAGTCTTTAGCTCTTGCAAGATCCAATATTGTTTGCACACCTTCCCCAACAATGACACCAAAAAGTGATGAGTTTGTGCTAACCACTTAAATTATCAACCAGGTTTGATTTAAAAGGTGCATTGCTCAGTATAAGCCAATATCTTCTCTTGCATACACTAAGTGATTCCTTCCTAGGAAAGCAGTAATAAAGTAGGAAAAACTTGAAGCAAATTGAAAGCAAAACATGTGTTGAAAGAAAATCCTACATAGGCTTGTATCTAGTCTAACAACTAACTAGGTTGACTACAACCATACTACTCCTAATCAATGCTAAAAATATAATAAATCAATCCCTACTTAACAACTAAAAATAATCCATTCAACATAAATCAAAATATTACCTACCTACTTTATTCTACATCTAATAGGAGAGAGTTTTTATGGACTATCCAAGTTTAGTGGGCCCTTGCTAAACTTGTAACAACATAAAAAATCTTCCTTTACAGGTCTAAAACTTACTTCAAGGCACTAATATTAATTGCATACCATTATACAAAGATTGAAGACATTTGAATAAATTGAAACCAACTTTTATTCCTTTAGAAAGTGAATTTTGTCATGGCTGGAAATGCATAGTCATGATAGTCCATACAAAAACTAGAATGTAACAACTATAAAGGAGTTTCTTTATATTCACTCTAACCTTAAAAATAATGCTTTCTCTGGTATTTATAACATCCCAGGCACCTTATTGTAGAACAGATTCAATAAATTTTGAAATCTGATTTGGAAATCAGTTGTAAAATTAAAGGTTTTGTTACAACCTATTTTTGAAAATAAAATCACACTTTATTGCCACAATAAGGAGAGGAAAACATCCCTTGTTAGTTTTTAACACCCAAAAAAAGGTGTGAGCTATCCAAACTAATTCCTAACTACTACCTAACTGTCCTAGCTATCATACTACTATCAAAACAAATTTTGTTTATTGTAACTGCTACTTTTTGATAGGTCACAGGTCCTTTTTCTATTGCATTTATTCACTTTGGGAAGCTCCATGATTTTAGGAATATTTCCCTAAAATATAGGAGGTTTTAACTCCTATTTTTTAGGAAACTTCACCCTATGCTCCTAGGGTTAATTTTGTGCATAACTAAATTTTCAAGAATTTCTTAGTTTTTTGGAATAGGCATGTGGTTGGAAATCCTTCCGTAGTACCTTTCATAGTAATGAAAGATGACCTGTGTATACAACAACACTACAAAGCAACAAAACACATAGAAATATAGCAAATTATAGTAGCAATCATCACATTTATCCACTACATCTATTTCATTAAGCATTTAAGTGCAAACATCTCATTTAAGCAAAAACTAGTAAAGATGTCCATAATATTTTCAATAATAATCAGTTTGGGTATGAAAATAAGGCTAATAACTATCAAAAGATAGCCTATTTTGAAAATAGAATTTGAAATTTTAGATTTTGGAGTGTTCGATCTCAGATCACCTCCCTATTCTATTAGATGGGGATTAGGACAATGTAGCACGAGAAATCGTTTAGATTTGAAAATTTTTGGTTACAAAAGGATAAAATTCAAAAGAAAATATTGCAATGGTAGGAAGAGAAATATTTAGAGTATGGGAAAATAATGTTTAGCTTCCACAATCAACTTCACTATGTCAATGATCAGTTAAAATAGTGGAGGAGATCTAATAAGTTAGACTTCCAGGTCCAAAGAGTTCCATTGGTGGCAAAATGGGATGAGGTGCAAATACTCTTTAGGGAGTTACCAATTATGGAGCAACTCAAAGAAGAGGATGACGAGTTGCATAAAGCAATAGAGGACATTGATAACCAAGAGGAGATCTACTAGAAACAAAGAGCAATAACCACTTGGTTACTAGAAGGGGATAGAAAAACCAAATATTTTGCTTAGGTTGCTTGTGCTAGGAGGTGGAAAAACAAGATGGAAGCCCTCCATGATGAGGATAGAATCTCCTTTAATATGATCATAGGTATGTATTACAATTCAATGGATTATTTTGCTTATTTTTTTAAGGAATGTCAGTGCAAGATGAAGAGTTTCAAAAAGAAATAAATTACGACCAAACCCTCTATCATCTCTGAAGAACAAAACTAGGACCTAATTAAACCCATTGATAGAGAGGAGCTAAAGGATATAGTATTAAGAATGAGTATAGAAAAAATGTCTGGTCCAAACGACTTCCCAATCGAGTTTTTTTAGACCTTTCGAGACAACTTGAAGGATGACGTAATGGCTATAATAGAGGAGTCCAGGGGTGATAAAATAATGCTTCAAGAATTAAATTAAATCTTAATTTCCTTAATTTCAAAAAGGGAGAAGGGGGTGCATATTTTATACTATAGATATATCACCTTATGCAATGCCATATACAAATAATTGTGAAGATAATGGTTGAGCAACTAAAACCTCTCCTAGACAACATTATCTCCTTGGGACAAGGGAGATTTATAAAGGGTAGACAAATCTAAGGTGGTGTGGTTTTAGCGTAGGAGGCAATCCAATCAATGCAAAAATGTGATAATAAAAGAATATTCATAAAATTGGATATGTCAAAGGCTTATGATAGGGTGGAGCAAAGCTTCTTGACAAGGATGAGAGTGACCTTTGATTTTTCTTAGGATTGGATAAAGTGGGTCATGAGTTGCATCTCTACTCTGACATGCTAATTTTTAATCAATTGTCTTCCCTCATAATCATTTAGAACCACTAGAGGCCTTTATCAAGGAGATACTTGTTCCCCTTATATTTTTCTCATACTGATTAAAGACTTGGACAAACTTATCTTAAGGAGAAGAGAACAAGATTTTCTTATAGTATCAAAGTGGGTGAGGAGGTTTTGACTCACCTACAATTCATGGATGACACAGGATTAATGGGAGCGCGACCAACCCCAGGGAAGCAAAAATAATTAGAGACACTCTTAATGCTTATCTTAGGGCAACAAATCAAGTCATCAATGATAAAAAAAAGTCTAAGTGGTCTTCTTAAATATTTACTAAAGGCTTTAGGACAAAATTCTAGAGATATTGGGATTCATGAGGACTTCACTCCTAGTGGTCTATTTGGGGGTCCCTCTACATGTTAAAAAAGCTGAAGATAGTTGTCTGGAGGGATATTTTATACTATATCAAATAGAGAATTAACCATTGGTCTCATAAATAGTTAACCTTTAGGGATAGATTAACTCTTTTATAGTCAGTCCTTCAGGCCATGCCAATTTATAAATTTTCTATCATTATTGTCCCACATACCATATGGAAAAAGTTGGACAAGATGACTAGAAAATTTTATGGGAAGGAGCAAAAGAAGAGGGGAAATAGGCATTAGTAGGTTGAAAGAAATTAGTCCAACCCAACGCAAATGGAGGCTTGGCCCTTAGGATATTGGAGTTAAATAATAAAGTTTTGGATGAGAGGCTTTACTAGAGGTGGATCTCCCAACCAACTTCTTTATTCAATAGAGTTTTAACTAGTAAATATTTGGGATAGGTGAACTTGAATGAGGTGAGTTGTTTCTATTTGAATGGCAATGGGTCCCTAGTGTGGTAGACATTAAATCTAGGTTCTCAAGTAGTAAAAGATGGATTATTTTGGAAAAAAAAGAGAGTGGAGAAGACATGATTTTGGATAGATTTGTAGGATCAATACCCATCTATCATTATTGATTTTCCAAAATTGCAATGGGTAAAAATAGGTATGGAAAGTAGGGGTTGGATCAATATTGAAGGGTATTTCAACATCATCTAGCTTGAGGACCATTCCTTTAATCAACTCAAGAAGTTAGTTGAGTGGCCAATTCCAATCCCTCCAAAATTGGCACCCATCATGACTAAAATCTTAGCAAAAAGGTTTCTTATAGGTAGGGATGAGGAGGATGAATTAGCTTGGGGCTATGGGAGCCTTGTAGTCAACATGGTGAAGTATGGATATGAAGAGGTCCTTCTAGACCCTCCTCATGCATATCAGGTTGAGGATTGAAGAAAGATTTGGTATTCTTAGGATTAACCAAAAGTAGAATTCTTTTCCTAGTTGTTCATGCACAATAGAATTCTTACATTTGATAATCTAAGACGTAGGGGAATCATTGACCCATCTTGGTGTGTGTTATGCTACAAAATCAAGGAAAGATCTAACCACCTAATGTTTGAGTGTTCATTCATGTGCAAGACCTAGGAGAGATGATTCTTACTTATAAAATTTGTGCCAACGATGATATGAACTAGATTAATATTTCGAAAATATAGAAGAGGGATAAACTTAAATCTAAAAATCTTCATATCAGGTGGAATCTTGGATTAAATTTTATTTTATGACAATTGTGGTTGGACAGAAATGATAAGAATTCTTAAGAAACTTTTTCATCATTGGATGGTGTATGACAAGTCAAAAGTCATGAAAACCATGGTAGTGTATGCTAAAGAGAAAACTCAGGTTGATATAGGGATGATGGAGGAGGAAGCTAAAGTGTAGGAGAGGTAGGATAGAGCTTCTTGGAAGGCACCCTTAGAAGGCTAAATTAAAATTAACACTGATGGAGCTGCAAAAGCCAATCTTGGTAGCATTGGAATTAGAGTGGTATGCAAGAATCATGTTGGGATTATTGGGAACTATAGGGTCTGGGTAAGGTCACAAACAATGAAGCAAAAGCCTTAGCTATCAAATCTACTTCTCTCTAGGTAGTAAGATAGGGTCATAAAAGGATAATCATAGAATTGATTCCCAAATATTGATAGAAGCTTTGGATTATATGAGGAACTTTACTTTGGAGATAAAAAGGTTGAGGATTCTTGTCACTCAAATTAAGTTGTTGAGTGAATTGGATGATGTGATCTCAACTTACGTGGATAGAGCTATGAAGATAGTGGCATAATTACTAGCTAAGATAGGTATCGAGGAGGTAGGGATTTAGTGGCACAATAACATGACTACTAAGGACAAGAGGATTCAATAGGTTGGCGAGCAAATCCAACGTTTGACTAATTTAGACAACCAACACGGACATATGGTTTATGAGGTTTGGCTCCAATATAGGTCTCCTTTTAGTCTTGTAACTAAAAGTGATTAAATTTTAGGTTCCTGGGCCTTAGAGTCATGGAAGTCAAAAAGAGGAAACATATGCTCTTGTTGCCTAAGGCTAAGAGGAGTCCCATTCTAACTTGTAAATAATCTTGCTCTAATATAATATTTTTAAATATTAAAAAAAATGATTAAAAGATGTTAAGCTTTTTAACTTTGTTAAATAGTTTTTTAATAAAACTTATAAATAATTATATTAACTTTTTTTAATTTATGAATTATTGCCGACAGGTAGTTGCCCTAGTAGCTAAGATGATGGTTGTTTCTTAAGTGGTCTTGTGTTCAAACCCCTTGAGGGTGGTTGTTGATGTAATTTGTAAAGGTTCTCTTTAAAAAAAAAAAAAAAAATTATGGATTATTGTTAAAACTTCAAAACTCTAAGTAAAAAATTCAATTTTATCAAAACTTTAAACTTCAAATAAAAGTTTCAAAATTTAAATTTAAAAAATTAAAATCGAACACAACATTCCATTTTATATTAAAGTTTTTAATTCCATAAATAATAAAGTCATTTTATTTCATTTGTTCTAATTAAAATTTTATCCCACTAATAGAAAAAACCTTAAATTTTAAGGTTAGTTATAACCTTATTAATAAATATTTTCAAAAAAATCCTTATTTACTTTATTCAATTAATTTTTTTTTACTAAAATATGTAACCTTATTGACTTGACTATATATCTAACTATTTAAAAATAAAAACAATCACAAATTCTTTTATGTATAAAAAATATATACACAACCCTACTTCTTATTAATTTCTAATCTTAAACCTATTATTAAGGTTCTCAAGTCATACCATTATACACCAATGACTTTTGTTCCGACATTGACGAAAAGTAGAAATTTTTGCGTGCTCAAAAACAGACGAACCCAAATTTATTTTTAAAACGCGGAGGGGTGGGCCCCGCTATGATTCAGAACTATGATTGGAAGTCTCATGCAGGCAAAGGCTAATGGCCGATTTGAGACCATACAATAGAAAAAACCTTAAATTTTAAGGTTAGTTCTAACCTTACTAATAAATATTTAAAAAAAAATCCTTATTTATTTTATTCGATTAATTTTTTTAACTAAAATATGTAACCTTATTGACTTGACTATATATTTAACTATTTAAAAATAAAAACAATCACAAATTTTTTTATGTATAAAAAATATATACACAACCCTACTTCTTATTAATTTCTAATCTTAAACCTATTATGAAGGTTCTCAAGTCATACCATTCTACCAACACTAATGACTTTTGTTCCGACATTGACGAAAAGTAGAAATTTTTGCGTGCTCAAAAACCGACGAACCCAAATTTATTTTTAAAACGCTGAGGGGTGGGCCCCGCTATGATTCAGAACTATGATTGGAAGTCTCATGCAGGCAAAGGCTAATGGCGGAGTTGAGACCATACAATCGTGATGACCACTTTGCCTCCTCCAGCCCACTCCATCTCCCTATATAAGTGAAAGACAACATTAGCAGATATCAGGACTTGACTATCCATAGAATTTTGCTGGATTGGTAGAGAAATAAGTGCGAAATGGAGGTGTTGGCATTTCTGGAGGAGTGCAAGCAGTCCGGGGACGCGGCGTACAGTGCGATAAAGGGAGTGTTGGAGAAATTGGAGAGGGCGGACACGCGGGCGGAGGCGAGGGTTTTTCTGGCGCGAGTACAGAAATTCATCAACGATCACGCGGCCAAGGAGGGCTGCAATTGCCTCGCCACGTTCCATTTCAATATCCATGATCTATCACTCTCCAGCTATGAAGGTCGGTTCTGGTCATTTCAATTCTCTTTTGATTTCTTTGTTTTCTTTCGCCTGGTTTTGCTTGGATCTGTTGAACTAGGGAATGAAATAAGCTCGCTTTAAGATAAAAGGCCTTGGTATATATATCCCGTGGTCGGAAATGGATTTTTTCGTTGTAAATGTGATTATTTTAACGGAGAAGCTGTAGATTGATTAGTTTAACGGAGAAGTTCAGGGAATTTGACTGCATTTTTTCCAATTTCGATTTGGCGAGAAAATTTAAAACTATTATAAGTTGATATATATATATATATATTATATATATATATATAGTGAATTTAAAAGTGATATTTATAAATTTGATTGATGTTCAGAAAATTTGGCTAATCCTTTTCACCATGGATATCTTGACAATGTTTTAAAAATGTGAGGTTTTTGCTGTGAATTTAAATGGGATATGCATGAATTAGATCGATGTTCAGAAAAATTGAATAGTCGATTTCTTGAAAGGAATTAAATATAAGTAGAGTGTTTTTTTTGTTGTGTATTTAAGTGCGGTATGAATAACCCTGAATCTTTTTCAGGGAACTTAGTATGTATAACTTTGAATCATTTTTAGAGAACTTGGCTATATATGTCGGATGGCCGGAACGTATCATTTTAAGGGAGAAGTTCAGAAAATTTGACCTAGATTTTTTCAAAGTGGATTTCTAGACAAGACTTTAAAATATTAAATTTTCTTGTCGTGAATTTATATTTCATATGTATAAATTTGATAAATTTTTAGAGAATTTGGCTAATCTTTTTGAATGTTAATCTCTCGACAAAATTTTAGAAATATTTATAATCTTTTATTGTTAATTTAAATGTGATATATCTAAATTGATAATTTTTTTGTAAATGTCGCTACTCATTTTTAAACTAAAATTTTGAAATATTTAAAAGTAATTTTGTTGGGAAAATTTGAAGTTTTTTTCTTGGCTAAAATTCAAGAACTTTAAATTCTGTTCTGAATATAAATGTGATGTGTGTAAATTTAATAAATAGTAGGTAATTGGCTAAAACTAGTCACATTTGCCAAATTTTAGACCTCTTATGATTGTATTCCGCTTTAGTTACACTATAAATTGAATGTTTTTATTTTTTTAATTCTAAATGAATTTCGTTTTAGAAATTTTATTTGTTATTGGGAATTTTTATATAAACATTAAATTTTAGACCTCTTATGATTGTATTCCGCTTTAGTTACACTATAAATTGAATGTTTTTATTTTTTAAATTCTAAATGAATTTCGTTTTAGAAATTTTATTTGTTATTGGGAATTTTTATATAAACATTATCGAATTGGCCAATATTCGGCCTCTTGGAAATGTGCTTCAAATAATATATATATATATATATATATATATATATATATATATATATATATATATATATTTAAATGCCATGTGTATACATTTGATAAATATTAGCCAAGGTGAATATTAGCTACATTTGCCAAATACTGGTTCTCTAATGAATGTATTGGAGGTATATTCTTTGGGTTGAGGGTCATCTTACTATGATAAGGAGATTTCAACTTTGGTTATGATCTTGTAGATGTACTCTGTTAGCTCTACCCCACAACCCTTTTGGACAGACCCTTCTAGAAATTATTCTGAACAAGATTTGCGTATAATATGGTCATTGATTTAGATATGTAGGTTATGTTTGCATTGAGTGCTGGGTTATGTTTGCATTGAGTGCTGAGGAAGAGCAGAAAAGGTTTATGCTAGGCGTGCTAGATATGAAGGTTCCAATTGAGAATAGGGGAAGCAGAGAAGAGAGTGCTTCTAATTATTGTCTTCTTGTACAAATGATACCGTAGTGTTCTTTTTATCCTTAAATAATGAGTTCTAAGTTCTGTTTTTGGCCAATGGAAATCCACTCCCGTGCAAAAGGGCCATGTTTCACAATCCATATCTTGAAAGTAAGCATTCCCTTACAACTCCCTTACAAATTGCATAATGAACTCAAAAGCAAATAATGTTCTAGATTCTGGAATTTTTTATGAAGGTCATGGAATATCCATTTACAGGATTAGATACATTCAGGCTTGCATTTAAATTGCGAAGAAATGAATGCCAGTGGGTTGGCATGTTTCAGCCTGGATCACCAAACAGAACTACCTAAATTTCCTACATCACTGTGAACTCTACCAACTAAATCATAATGATATGGAAATTTTAATGATACATTAAATTTTGTCAAGCTGAATATGGACATTAGGAGGATTAGACTTGGGAGCATTACCTTGTTGAAAAGGTACTGGCTTTCTGGCTTTGTCTGGTACAATTGTTCACTTCTGCTTTAGTAGTAGCAATAGTTGCATTTGGCCACTTTTGCACCATTTACCAGTTAAACGTAGGCAGGGTATATTCAAGCAAAGACATCTCAAAATCAAACATGAAATAACCTTGGTTTCTTATAGATGCAGGGGACTATGACACATGCCTATGTCTTGTGCTTTTGAATTTGTGAGTTCTTTTGGTGTTGTGAGTTGACTCTTGCACTTTGGTTCTTGAAAAATCTTTGTCATGTGGCTTTGGTTGTTATCAGTCAATAACAATTTATATTTTTGTTCATTTTCTTGTAAATTAGCATTGACAATTGAATTTTCTTTTCAAATGGTGACATAATTTGTTCACTTGACAGGGGTATTCAAATAAAAAGACAACTTTGCTTGCTCATTCATACAAGGAGCTCCAAGCAGTCCCACCATTTGTTGGTGAATGTTATATTGAATTAATAGGAGCAAAATTAATATGACAAATAGCTTATGTTGTCTACCTTGTGTTTTAACAACCAAATTAACATTGAAATACAAATTTCTTGGGTGCTTAAAGCAACCATGTGTTACTAGTTTTTATAGAAGCATTATGATGTATTTGACTACCTTGGTAACCAACGTTAATTGTGACAACTTCCTTAGGTGTTATTCGAATCTAGAGTTATAACTAGGAATCTAACTTGCTTCCATCATTTGCCTATAAAATATAGACTTATGTTGAAAGGTTTCAAATCATGAAAGTATAACAAAGATATGTTTGATACGCACTAACAAAATCAAAGTTTTAATTGATCATCCTTAACCATTCAATCAGACAAGAAAGGGCTATGTGATTTGATGATTATGTCTAGCAATTGACCATGAATCATTGATAACTGAATAATAGTCAAGTTGTGAAACCTTTATGGTATGTTATTGGTGACATTGAAAATATTAGTCATGTTAATCCACATATAAAAAATATTTTGTGTTGGGATAAGGCTCACTACAATTTTAAAAACTTAAGAATCCTCTTTAAAAAACATTTTTTATCATGCTTCTCTGGGCACAAATTTTAGATAGATAGATAGGTATTAATGTGGAACGAAATTCCAATCATGGAAAAGTGGTAAGTGTAAGGAGTAGACCATACTTGCAACAAATGGCATCTGCCAGGCAGCTTTAAGCAGGATTTTTTTTAAATTTAAAATTTCAAAAAAATTGATTTTAAAGTGATAGATTTCATTTTTCAAGCTTTTAAACCATATGAAATCTATGCAAACTGTAATTTGAATGGAATCACAATTGAAACCTGAACTTTTAAAAATTAAAGAGGCAATTTTCTTTTAAATTCAAGACTACCTAAAACATTGCCCTATAGGTGCTATTTGCGCCATGTTTAGCCAATTCTTTTTAACGCCTCACAAAAAATGGCTTTAAAGACCACATGACCCAACAACAAACAACTTGGCTCTTAAACTACCTGCTCAAATTTGATTTCATATGTAGGTTACTAAGCACATCATGAACACAGGAGACAAATATACATTGGTTGCATAAGGTAGATACTGCTAGGTATAAATTTTAGTAATTTGTTTCACTAATATATTTGGATACACAATGGATGCATATCAGTAGGCAGGTGGCAGGAGAGGTAGTTGTATTTGATTGCTAGTGACCAATAAATTGTTTGCAGTACTCTATTTGTTTTGTGCTAGGTCTGACACAAATTGCCAACCACTGTATCTTCTGAAACTGTGTCTATAATCAGGGGTTCCAGCTTATTCCTAGCCGCACCAAACTTCAAATGGAGGGTCTTAGTTCATTCCTACCTATATAAACAAGCTTCCAAGCATCCTTTGAACTTGAAATCTGAATTGGTATCTACTATACTTCCCTCCTTTAGATGTCGGCATTAGGGGAGAAAAACATATCAATCATTCGTGGAATGATTTGATTTGATCTTATACATTGTTTTTCCTTTGAATATATAAATATTGTCAATTCTTCTTATCTATGCTTTGGAGCGTAACTTTTGTTTTGTGACCACACCACCTGTTTTAACTCAGGAGTTTGTTTGAATGAACAAAAACTCTTTCAGTTGTGTTTGCTTTCTGATGTATTTCCTGTTTTATTCTTCTTTTTCTTGTTTTAATCCACTTATGAATTTTCCAACATTTTAAGAAGGTTTCTTCCGGACCATCTGTTTTGTGGCAGTAGGCTTGCTTCTTGTTAGTTGTCACAGGACTGCTGTTTGCTCATGAAAGAATAATATTGAAAGACAATGACATAATCCAACTTCTAATTCCATATTTTTCTGTGAAATTCCAAACATATATTCTCTACCAGCCATGGATCATATATATTTCTATGCAAACCACAACATAAGTCAAAATGTTCTTGGGTAGGTTTTCTTTGCAATAGGACTGAACTTTCACACGGAGTTTTTAGTAATTTGCACTCTTATGGAGGAGAAGATTAGGGGTTTTAAGTAAGGGAATATTGAACATGACACATGTGATATCAGATCAAAATTGGTTCTCTATGGCTTTATAGAGAACCCAGAATTCCTAAAACCAGGGTGCATCTGCCAAAACTTTCAACTTGTATAAAAGAAAAATTATAAGCCAAAACACCTTTTGAAAGAAAATATATTCAGTACCTTCTGGACTGGCTTCAAAATCCAACCATCCATTTGTCCATGGCCTTAGGCCACATATTGAACTTGCAAACAATAACCACATTTGGAAGGAAATAAGATCAAATTTTACCAGTTCATTTGAGGGTGTAGAGGTGAATTGCTTAGTGCAGACCATCACAATTGTTGAGACTAATTGAAAGACATTTTGTCCAATTGCTAAATACTTTGTCTATTGTAAAAATAGATCTGTTATTTTCTTCAATGGTTGACACTGCTGCACTAATGGTTTTTTAAGGAAAAGTTTTCAACATGGACTTATGTTTAGCAACAGTTTTGCTAGCTTTAAGGCCTGCAACAATGAATCTGCAATGACTGTCTGTCTTCGGTTGAATGTTGATTTACAAGTCTGGTATTATTTTTTGTAGATATGCCAACATTAATTCAAAGGGGTTAATGATGGAATCTGGAAATGCTGAAGGATGAGGGGGATGACTGCGACCAGCCAAAATAAACTCCTGAAAAATGTTATATGGCTATAATCTATTATCATTCTGAGTCTTAAATCCAAGAAGATCAATTTTTGGCCTATAGAGGCCTAATCAACAAGGCACCGTTTCTGCTATTCTAAAGAATTAAGCCATGCTAACTAGCTTGTGGAAAACATCTAATTCCTATATGGTAGTTGTATGCATTGATGGATTGATAGTGCCTATCAAGGGTTACGGTAGAACTTTGACACCTGTCCCTTTTGAGAAGACCATTCACCATTACAAAAGCATATTTAATCACTTACAAGAACAGTTTCAAGGCTCAAAAGGCATTTTAAAGTGTGATTCCTCTCTAATTTCTACTATAAGACAACAAATCAGCAAGAGTTGTAGAATTGGTGGTCAGATTCTACTGTTATTTCCTCATTTTAATTTCAAAAGACCTAGTTTTAATTGCAAGAGTGGTCTTAGGGATACAAGTGCAGAGCCCTTGGAAAAATTAACATGCTTGAGATTTTGGTTGAAGGCTGAATAAAAGTAGCTAAAAATAGGAAAATGTTGACCATAAGAACTGTAATCAGCAATTTATTTCAACCATTTTTATTTCTGCCATATTGGAGAGAACTCGGTATAGGATTTGGGAGTACGGACGAAGATGAAGGTAAGAATGGTGATAGATTTTATTGATTCTGATAGCACTCATAACCTGTCAGTGTCATCCACAGGGCTGGAAGTTGAACCATTACAAAACTTCCTGGTAGTAGCGGCTATCGACACAATATTGGAATATGAGGGATGTTAAGAGATTGAGATTACTGTTGGAAAGCTATGAGGTAAGTTCTGATTTTTATATGGTAGCCTTGACAAAGTCTAATGTCGACATGGGAAACAATGGTTAAAGACCTTGGGTTAGTTCCTTTGTTCCAGGATGATGTGCCCCCCTACACTCAATACCTCTAGGGACTTGTTTCCCTGTTCCCTCTCATGGAGACACAACCCCTTTCTTTTCCATTTAAGCAATGCTTTCTTCAGCCATGGTATTTCAGATGCACTTCATAATGTTCCTGCACCAAAAAATAGGCATGCCCCTCATTGTTTTTGCTAATTTGCAGGAGAAATGAATTATTCACTTATAAATATGTTGATCTTAGACTTTTATGTTTTATCTCCTTTTGTACAGTTGTCCCCTTTTCCCTAGGATTTGGAGGGAACTTCTTGGTGTCCCCTTTTTGACTCCTCATGTTTCCTCATTCCCTCGAAAAAGGGGTTTGGTGGGACATAGGTTATTTCCATATGGATCTTGATAAGCTGAACATTTGTTATAAGAAGGAATTAACTTATTACAGTTATAGGATTGTTGCCTCGTGCAGTTAGTTGATTTTATCAGGCAAAAAGATCAGATAGCTTGGAGGGCATGATTTGCAGTTTGTTGTTTTTTCTTTAATACCATAGAGGGTGCACATTAAAGTAAAATTACAAACCAACCAAGATGCAGGGAGTGAAGTAGTTGATTGAGCTTGCAGATGAACTTCAGAACCTATCACATAGGCATGGACATGAAATACATTAATATTAATAACTTTTAAATAGTATTTAACCTTGATCTTTTAGCTTTACAAGACATGCCTGTCACCTTGCATTCGTGTTGTGAACATGAACTGGACCGTCTTACCTTGAGTGCGTTTGATGATGATGTCCTCTGTTACCATTGTTGAAAACAACAGGGACTACACAGATTCAAAAAAGATAATAAGATGATTCTATTGATTATGAGTGATTGAAACATTGAATCATGAAGCATGATCTGAAATGTGGATTTTTGTTTCTGTTCAGATTTTCGAGAAATTTCCTTCATAACACGTTTATGTATTCAGTAGTTGTTATATAGAATTCATATTTAATTGATAACTCTGATTTACTTTAATGGTGACTTTATGTAATTCTAATAATGATGGTCAATCAACCTGAGATGACACCTAATATTGGAATGTTAATTGCAACAAAGTTAATCAAATAGGTAGTTTCTCTTTTTTGAGAGCAAATAAATTTTTTATCAAGGAGCTATGAACCTCTCTCATTACAATTCCATAATTCTAAGTTTAGACGAGCAATAGGAGAGGCAGGCACTCGGCCTTCCATATCCTGGGTACTGAACATTCTTCCTCCTGCTATCAAGGTCCATTCTAAGTTTACAGTGTTGTCCCTAGGTATTGAACTGAGGGCCCCCTGCTATTGAGGCATTGCTGAGCTACCAATTCTTGAGTCAATTACCATGTTCACTAGCTTGTGTTTGGTTCATGTCATTTAGTGTAGTTAAAAAAATCCCCGATATGGCAAAGCACATTATTTCTCAACAAGAACTGATCCAATACTGTTAAGAGTTAAGCTAGTGATGGTAATGGATAGAGAAAAAGGGTCTTTTAATGGTGTGATTAAGTACCACTGTACCTCTAAAATGCAAGAAAAAACCTATGCATAAGTTAGTTGATTTGAACAGATGCATGAAAATACACGAATTATCCTATGATTCCTATCCGAAAACTCCAAAATCCTGACATATCAACGTAGCTATTAGCCTGGAAGAGAATGCAACATAACCATTAACTAATTTATTGTTTAGTTTATAATAAATATTTTTAGATATGATATGTCATTTTATGAAAATTTTCTTTCTAGCGTGTAGATGTAGTTGAGAAATATTAAATTCCAAGTTCTACTTTTCTCTTTGCTCTTCTGCACTTCCAGTTGCAATATTTTGCTTCTCTCTTGACAACTTGTGTTTTTTTTTTTCAGGTTTCCAACAAAATAGGAAGAAGCTGACAATGATGGAACTTCCAAGTATCTTTATTCCAGAGGATTGGTCCTTTACATTTTTTGAAGGAATCAACAGGTATCCTGATTCTATGTTTAGGGATAGAACAGTTGCTGAACTTGGGTGTGGAAATGGATGGATATCGATTGCATTAGCTGAAAAGTGGTCCCCTCTAAAGGTAAGTTTCCTCTGTGCCAGTTATTTCTGCTACTTTTATTCCTATGGAATTGATGATGTGCCTTGCTTTCTCCTTTTTCCAATGTCGCAAACTTTCGATTCCTTGTTAGGTATTTTTGTTTCTTGTTTAAAATGGGAACTAAATTCTAGTCTATGACATTATCATTGATTCATATTATTTGTTACAGGTCTATGGTCTAGATATAAATCCCAGAGCTGTAAAAGTTGCCAAGATAAACTTGTATATGAATGCCTTAGATGAACATGGATCTCCAATATATGATCAGGAGGGGAAAACTTTGCTTGAACGAGTAGAATTCCATGAATCGGATCTTTTATCTTACTGCAGAGCACACAATATCCTATTAGATCGTATTGTGGCTTGCATTCCACAGGTATATAGTTAAAATTCCACATCACATCTTTGTTTTGAATGTTTTAGCTACTCTTAAGCGCATATGATTGAGACTGTATTACTGGAGTTTGAATTTTTTCAGGTATCTAAGCAGGTTAAATGCATAAGATACTAGTTCTTGATGTTTATGCTCCATTTCAATGTTCAGTTTGAATCTCATCCATTTTTTTTGCAGATACTGAATCCAAATCCTGAAGCCATGTCAAAAATAATCACAGAAAATGCCAGCGAGGAGTTTTTGTATTCACTCAGTAATTACTGTGCACTTCAGGTAAAGGGAAATCACTTTTGGATTCCATGGTTTCTGCTTACCATTCATGAGATCAAGTTTGTTAATGGCATTTCCTGTTTGCAGAAGTGAGGAATAATAAATTTTAAAGAAATTGTTTTTTTTTTAATGAGTTTACATAGGTTTTTATGAGGGGTCCCAGTCCCCTCATACTGAGTGGGGTTTGAACCTTGGACCTCTCAAAGAGAGGCCAAAGCCCTTACCACTGCAGTAAACTTGCAGCTAAATTTCAAGAAATTGTTGATATGTAGGTATCATTGTTTTTTTCGTTTTATGACTGAAGTTGGTCCTGTCAATACAAAAGTCATTTAATAGCCAAACTTAACTTTTAAAATAAAACCCAACAAACTTTTAGAGAGGTCTTTTGGTCACCCTTGTTGCACAACATCCAAAAGCTATCATCTGAATGCAATCACATACACTGTTTACAACTCCTATTGATATTAAATTTCTTTTACATTTTTTTTCATGTGATAGTTTTACAGAAACATTTGACAATTTTTCTTTCAATATGCTATTTGTTTTGCTAAGGGAATATAGACAATAAGATACTGTTGATTGTTAATATGGGGATACATGAACAGGGATTAGATTAGGGCAACCACATGAATTTCATAACCAAAAAAAATTGCATGCAAAGGGACAAACCTGATAATATTCATAGCTCTTGGCAGTAGACTTTTAGGAACTGCCAAGAAATGCTCAAATCCATCTGTTCTTATGACTTAGAATTTGACACCAAGCAATATGATCCACGAAGTGCCAAATTCATAGTTATCATGTTCAGAAACTTTGGTTCCAACAATAAGAGGAAAAAAGTTCAGAAGTTTGGAATACTGAAAAAGGTTTGATTCAGTTTGAAAATATTGATTATATATACACGTGTGTATGTGTAAATGAAAAATTAAAGTAATATTAAAGTATAATTTTATTTATCTAAAATATATACATATATAATATAAAGTTTACTTTCAAATGACATAATTAATAAAATTCATAATAAATAAAGTTATTGCCTTCACAGAAGAAAAGTTTAAGAAAAATCTGCCTATTGGGTTTGGGCCAAGTAGTGGGGGGCAAGAAATTTCAGAGTGTAAGCTAAGGTTCCAATCCCGTGGGTGAACCTTTATTAATTAAAAAGCATGAGTTCAAGTGGTTAAAATTGTGGGCTCCAATGCGGATGCCCAGGTTCAATTCTTGCCAGATACCACTATGTGATCTGTTGAAATACTGTTGTGATGTGGTCATGACCTAATAAGGGCAGGGCCACTTTCAATCTCATCTAACCAATTGAATAAAAAGGTTAAAAATATCTATAAATAAATCATATAACCAACTATGACCATTTGCACAATAACAAATGGAGATACTACAGTATTAATAAATGATTGTTCCCATGGTCACTCACTACTACATAGACGGCTGCCAACGGTTTTGTCTTCTGTGGTGGACAGGTTAACTACATCTGCTGTTATCTGTTTCAATGGTTTTTCCATTTCTAGCAGCCTCTCCTTCTCCAATCGTGTCTATTGCTTCCAGTGATGGCTCCAAATGTGCACAGTTTCTGATTGGCCCATGATCTCAGATTAATACTAAGGAAGCTTGTATAAAAGCAGTATCTCATTCTATGTGAGAAAACATTAAAGAGATGAGAAAGTGTTCATGGAATAATGATTGGTATGGGCAATGGAGAGTTGGAATTTGAGAGAATGGTAGCTTGTACAAGTCCCCATCGTAGTACTCTCTAAAGTCTTTTGTTGTTATTTGTTGACTTTAGAAAGGCTCATTATTGGGGATCCTCAAAATATTGACTATGTTTTCACTCTCCAAGCTATTCTCGAGGAGGCTTATCAATGGTCTTCTAAAGCATTTTGTTCTTTTGTTGACTTTAAAAAGGCCTTCAATGTTGTTCCCAGGTATCTTCAATTGCAGGGACTATAGGATATTTACATCTCAAAGCTCTATATTGCTGCCATCAAAAACTTTTATAAGGTAGTTTATGATGGTTCTTAGACAACCTTTGGATTCTTAGAGGATGTTGAGAGAACTATTGGTGACAGACAACGATGTCCTTTCTCCCACACTCTTTGTGATCTATATTAATGAGATTGCCTTCTACATCATGTTTTGATAGCTATATTGCTTTTTGCAGATGATGTAGTTCTTGCTCATACTCTTTGGGCATGCAAAGACAATCAGATGCCCTTGCTTGCTTTTGCGACTTAAGACAACTTGCAATCAATGGTAGAAAGACTAAGTTGATGATCTTCAACACCTCAAAAGTGCCTCTAGAAGTTTCAGTTCTTTTATAAGGGCAAACTGATTGACATCCCATATACTTACTCCTACCTAAGGATTTAGTTTATAGGCTTACCTAATCTTTGGCCAACTTCATAGACATGGCTTGGCAAGGGATATGCATCCCTTGCAATCTTGGAATGGTGCACTTTTAGTACATGCCTATGAAGACGTGCCATTTTGACTGCATTATCAAACCCATAGTCCTTTGTGGATATGAGAATTAAGGATCGACTCTAGGGTGTGTTGGTTGGGCTCCAGTGCTTTATCCAATGTAAGAGAATAATTTTATGGTGTATTGTCCAAGTTGAGTTTGATAACATTCTTTTCGCCTTGAGAGCATCTTGAGAAATATTTTTCATCTTTATCACATCAGATTAATGGGTGACGCCACATCAAGCTAAGAGACATACTTGTATTTAGCACCGCGCTTCTAAGAATTGATTTCCTCCAAGAGCACTTTTGGTCTTGATTAGGGTTGGTACTGTTGGTTGGGCTCCAATGCTTTATCCAATGTAAGAGAACAATTCTATGGAGTATTGTCCAAGTTTAGTTTCATAACATTCTTTTCGCCTTGAGAGCATCTTGAGAATTATTTTTCATATTTATCACATCAGATTAATGGGTGACGCCACATCAAGCTAAGAGACATACTTGTATTTAGCACCGCGCTTCTAAGAATTGATTTCCTCCAAGAGCACTTTTGGTCTTGATTAGGGTTGGTACTGTTGGTTACGAATCTGCCATAGGAGTGATTTGTTCTGTTTTTTGCGCCCTAGACCCGGACCAACACTTTGAAAGGCCGGAAGGAAGAGATGCCTTCCGTGCCAATCTCCGGAGAAGGCCGGCTCCTATACTACACTACTTGGGGTTTTAGATTAGGGAACTGGAAAGAGATTGGGAAATTGCAGAAAGAAATGTAAATTGCATAGCAGTAACAGTGGGGAAGAACAAGCAGCACAATCACTTATCTATATCTAAACCAGCAGCTATCAACACAGAGAATGAAACAGAAACTAACACTGCGCTTACTTCCCTATGTATCCTTTGGAAAAATTCCAGGTTCACTTATCTTCTAATGCTTAAATCCAGATAACAGAATTACAGCAATCAGAAAAATAAATGAAATTAGCAGAAATGCTTGCCAAAGGCGTCATACAAAGAAGATACAGAGTCAGAGCCAAGGATTCTTAGTATTGATGCAAAAGTTTGAATACAACAGCTTTCTAGCAATATGTTCCCCCCCTTTTTTCATTACAATGCGTGGGTTTTTATAGAGGACCTCACCTCTGAAACATTAATGACAAAGCACACAAGGACGTTGGGGTAGCTGGGATTTGACCCCCGATGAATTTTGTAGTTGAGACCTCCTGTCTCATTACTGCAGTTGGTGAGGGGATCTCTTTGAGCGGAAGATTTGCACTTGTGCGCCATGAAGATGCCTTGGATTTATACCCCACCCACTTTTCCTATGGACGCGTGCCCCTCGAGAGTAGCACCGGTGTCAGAAGGCACTTAGGGGACACTTCGCTGATGTTTTGGCCTGAATCGCGCCTGGGATGGAAGTTCGCCAGAAATGCACCCGAAGTGCAGCTTCGCCGTGAAATTTGGCCGAACTGCGGTTCAGGGAGGGGGAGATTGGACCTTGACTGCATCAGTTTGCCTAAGTTTAAAACAAACTTCTGGGCGTGGTTTGCAGATTGAACCCGAAGGGGAGGTTCGCTAGAGCTTTGGCCGAAGCAGTTGGGTTGAGGAGGAAGGTCCTCACTCTTTGCCTTGAAGAACTTTGACTGGCACTTCCTAGGATGGTTGCTTCGCTGGAAATGGGCCCCGAGGTGGAAGTTCGGCCACCCTGTTGCCCGAAGTGCATGCTTCGCCAAGCCTGAGTCCGAACTGGCACTCCGCAGGAGATGGTTCGCTGAAAACACTGGCCGAAGTGTCACTTCGGCTACTTTTTGGGCGAAGTGAGCTAGTTGCCTTAGACTTTTTTCATTATCGGGATGGGAGGTTCGCTGGAGTTGGAGCCGAAGTTGAGGTTCGGCAGTTGTATAACCCGAACCTGCAGTTTGCTGGGGATTTTGGTCGAACTACTCCTCATGCCTTAGCCGATTTTCAAGCCCGAAGGGGTTTTTTGCTGATTTCTTCAGCGAAGCTGCCTATTAACCCCTTTTTTGAGCGAAGCTGTCCTCTTTTGCCTTCTTTTGCTAGCGAAGCTGCCTTATACCTGAAATGGGCATGGGGGCAAGCGAGAGGCGGGTACTTGTTGCGCCGGAGCGCCATGAAAATGCCAGAAGAGCGAAGAAAACTAAATATGGAGGAGAAGGAGAATTCAAACATGAAAAACAAGCAATATTTCAAAATTTTACCCCTTGGACAAAATGTGACAAAATTGTCAACATTCCTGGCGGCTCGCGGGGTATTGAGCTCGCCTCAATGCAAGGACCCTAAGCCTTCATCCATTGGGCTCGGAGTCATCGCCTGTCCCTTCTTCAGATTGTTCATCGCTTTTCAGGGGTTCTTCTCTCAATCTTTCTCCTTCTTCTCCTTCCTCTTCACCGTGTTCTTGCTCTTGCTCCTGTTCTTGCTGCTGGGGAGGGAGACGTGCACGGATGCGCTCCAGAGTGCGTCGAATGTGGGCCCAAGCCCCTTCCTGGAATGGTTCGCGGTCACGGAGCGCTTTTACCAGACAGTGGAATCTTTCAATCTGATCAATATCTGCGTGTCTGGCCCTGTTACTTAGGTCCGTCAGGCAGGCTTCGATTTGGCAGTATCTGAATATGAAATCCGTCACCTGTGCCTCCGTGATGGGATCCGCCCAGCCATCTATCTCAGACGTATCACTCTCGAAAGCGATCCACACTGGCTTGAGCTCGTCCTTCGTTAGGAGGTTCCCGTCATCATCTGTGAAACAGGGGAAACCTAGCTGCGAGAGGTTCTGAAAGTATGCCAGCGAAGTGCGCTGCTCCTGCTCGAAAGCATCCATCAACCTCTTGGCCTTCTGAGCTTTTTTCAGTTTGGAGAAGAAGGCGCGAAGGGTCGATTGGACGGTGGACCAATCCCTCGCAGTTCGGCTCATAGCCGGGACCTCCAAGTCCTGGTACTTGATATTTTGCACTTCAATGGCTAAGCTAAGCCGACGTTGTACTTCCTGCATGACCTCTTCCACAACGGGCCCGTCCTGCGAAGATGCACGTTGGGCCTCAGTAATATACAACAGAACAGACAGGGCGCTGGATGCTCTGGACCTGAAGTTTTTCAACAAATGGGCGCGGATGCCTTTTATTCGGTCCCTGGTGAAGAGCTCCATTTTTTATTCCCTCTCTGCAAACTGTTGTTGCATCTCCTGGATTCGCGCCTCCAGCTTCTTCACTTTGTCTTCTGCCTCCTCACGCGCCTTCAGGTGGTGCTCGGCAGTGCTCTGGAGTTCGCTCACTTGTTGTTTAAGAGCTGCCACCTCCTGCTTTAACTGTTCCGATTCTTTTTGTGCATCTTCCAGCTGGGCATGGGTCTTCGCCAGATTTTCCTCCAACTTCATATTCTCATTCTCTGCTTCGTAGCAACGCTCCTTGATGTGTTCAGTGTGGAGGTAGATCGAATCGATCTTCACATGCATGGACCCTGTCTCATGCCCCACGTCAAGCACCTTCAGGTCCTTGATGGTCTCCTGATAGGTGTAGTCCGAAGGTGCCATTTCCTCCACGGGCTTTTGAACTTTTGGCACCTTTTTCACCTTGTGGAGCTCCATCTTTTGCGGGTTGAACATGGCGCACTTCTCGACTTTGGCGGGGATTCGCGCCTTCTTCTTCCTAACATCCTTGAGCCATTTGTTTGTACTTTGTCGCGCCCGATGCAGGCTCTCCGCTAGGGGGCGCTCTTCAATCAGCTCCAACTCCGTATCCAGGGGTGTCGGATCTCCAGATAAAGGCGCGAACATGTACAGAGTTTGCTGAGGATGGGCTTCATTGGATGGGTTGGAAATAGCGGTGATGGGGGTTTCAGTGGCCGTAGAGGGAGCAATGGTCTGGATGGCTGCGACCGGGCTGTTGGGGCTCGGGAGTGAAGGATTACTCTGGGCCTGTGCAAAAGGCGTGGGATTGAGGGGGAAAGACGGTGGTTCACTTGGGGCGCCCCGACCAAGCGATGTAGAAGCTGCGAAGGCATTGGGGGCAGTAGCGTATGAACCAAATGTTGCTTGGGTAAACTGGGAAGCAACGGAAAGTTGGACTTCTTCAATTAACGGGTGAGAAACTATGAGGGGAACGGTCAATGGGGGTTCGCTGCCGAGAGGCAGGGCAGACACTAGGGGCTCATCGACCGGGGCTACTATATTTTGCGTTTCAGAAGAGTGAAGAGGAGAGAGAGGGCGCGTACCTGCGTGCTCTTCGAAGAGAGCTGTGGAAGAAAACTCCTGTGTGGCGGGATTTTGACTGGTCTCCCCTTCTTGTCCTTTGCCGCCTTCTTTTCTTGAGTGTCGTCCTCCACATTGACGATCTCTTTTTCTACATCGACGACCTCTATCTCCTTCTGTGGTGGGGCGGCGGATACAGCTTCGCCTGTGCCCGCGTCAACAGGGCTTTCTGAAGGGCGCTCGCTGGCTGAACCGGACGATTTAGTCCGAGGCTTCTTTGGGTGGGGAGGCGGCATCTGTACTTCGGCAACCTTCTTCCTTTTCTTTTTCTTTTCCTCTTCAGGTGGTTGCACATCCTCTTCGGCAGCATGGCTGGATTCTGCCATTTGTTCGCCTGGCTGCTCGTGCTGCTCCTGTTGTGCCTCCAATTGCTCCTCCTGCCGTTCCTCCTGCTCCGAATGCTCAGATAACTCTTCGATTCTCCTTGGGCTTTCGCCGGAGCCGGGGGCGCTTCGGGGTACAAAGTTCGAGAACAAGATTGGCTGCCAGGAGCCACAGTTGGCATCGAATATTTTCGAGAACTGGCCATCTATGATGAGGAAGGTATCAGATCTTTGCTTCTGATTGTGAACCCTCATGATCCACCACTCTGAGAGCTTTTCCTCAGACCAACCCTTCAGGTTCTTTTTCATCTTTTTCCAGAATGTAGAATTTGGATCAGGGAATGGGTGTCGTGATGGAATATACTCTGCTTCAATGGGGTAGAAATCGTGCCATGGAGGTAAGGCCTGCATCCTCTCGATATGCCATTCAAGATCACGGCCTGTTGGATTGTTGCGTTGTTCCACGATTTCTGGGTGGGGGCAGACGTGAAAGTTCTTGAACCTAAGGAAATCTCTGATTACACCCAGGGGATCATACTTCCACCGTTGGGGCAGTTCGATTAGACCGAAGTCGTTGAGCGTCACTGCAAGGTAAGCATTCTGCCCAGTGGTGAAGATTTCGATAACGCCTATTTTGAAGGGGAACTCACAAGTGTGTCCCCACTTCCTGCCGTGGCCGTAAATCTGATCTGTGTAGTCACTCTGGCGAGCGACCTCCAATGCGAACAAGTACTCCGAGGTGTAGTACGGGAGAAGAAAGGGTTTACCAGTAAACCCGAACATTCTAATCACGAGACCCTGTGTAAGCTGGAAGACATCGCCCAGCCTCCTGTATACTATGTTGTCTCGCATTGACGCTGGTACCCGGTGACAAGAGCCGCATACAAGTTCCAAAGCGCGTCCCTGAAATTCCTGGTTGAAGACATAATAGGACTCTGTTCGCGCTAGGACTGGAGTCCACTGATATACTGGCAACGGCTTTCCATCTTTGTCGGTACTGTTGACGGCGATACGGGGGAAATTGTTATGCATATAATAAAAGAACAGCCAGGCCAAGAAAGAGCATGACCCGAAGCACTGTTCAGCTCCCGTGTTCTTCAAATCCGTTAGCTTTGAGTGCAGAACGCGGGCTACCCAGTCCGCCCAGTCGAAGAATACCGGATTGGTATTCGGCCTCGCAGGGTCAGGAGAGTAGAACTCCCCATGTGAAATGCATTTGGCGAGGGCGACCTGCCAGGGATATACTGCGGTATCGGTAGATAAACCCGCTACCCATGCCAGAATAGAGTAAATATCCGGGTACTTGAAATTCTCCAGGTGCATCGGCATGTCTGGCAACTCACCAGTTGGAAGCCCTTGTCTCAGTTGTCCCTCCATGAATTGCAGCATTTGAGGAGAGGGGCGATATCTGCTCTTCTGCTCATTCGTGTTAACGGTCCTAATAATATATCCTCGGGGCGGTCTCTGCCCTGGAGCGAAGGCATCTTGGACATCATTGCCGTAAATTGAAAACAAATTTCTCCCGAAGCATCCCGGACTTGCCTGGTCAGAGGATGATAGTACTTGGCAATGGCACATACCAGCTCTGGACAGTTGTGTACTGGGGTGCACAAATACCAGTATAATTGCGAGTAGTATGCAACCGTCCTCCTGTGTTCAGCAGATACTCGTGTTAACATCTGGTCAATTGTCTGGCGCAGTTCCCCGACACTCTTAGAGAGGACACCATCTCTGACGCCTTCCAATTTATCGATGGGTGGGTCAATTGGCTCTTCCTCCTCTGACTCTTCCTCCTCCACTATCTGCTTCTCTACAGGGACCTCAGGTTCCTTCTTTCTTGATCTCTGCTTCTTTTCCTCCTTAGATTTCTTTGTCTTCTCCGAACCTCCCTCCTTCGGCGTCTTTTCGTTCTTTTCTGCTGCTCGTCTGCCCATTATGACTAGCAGAGGTATACAGGCGTACTGGCAGTTATCAGTAAAGAGGCTCGCTAGCAGAGTTTCGGCAGAATTTCGGCAGAGTGGAGAGCAATTTGCGGGGGACTTAATAATTTTATGTTGGGACTCCATCTTTCTTTTATAGACATGGGCATGACCTACCCCATTAATGGCGCTTACGGAGAGTAAATGCCCAAATCGGACACAGGTGGATTGCATCACTTTCTGATTGGTGATTTGGTGCTGCTTTCGAGGCTCGAAGCGCCTTAGGGATCCCAATCCGCCTTGAAACTCCAAACTCCTCTGTTTTCGTTCTCCAAAGCACTAGTTTTAATTCCGACCAACCTCCTTGGGATGCGCGTTGTCACTTCTCATTAAAGCGCGCGCTTAGGGACTTTAAACGGGAGCCGCCACTTTTTGCGCGCTTCGAGGCACGTTTTTAGGCTCAACGGCTCCATAATGGGAACTTCGCCCAAAAATCGAGCGAAGCTCCACTTCGGCCACCAAGGCGCCCGAAGTGGACCCTCGCGCCCCTTTTGGAATTCATATTAATGTTGCCACTTCGCCAAAACTTGGAGCGAACCTCAACTTCGGCATAAATTATGCCCGAAGTGAGGCCTTTAGCTTGGGGGTGAGCGAAGCGCCTTCTTTCCGAACTTTTCCCTTCGGGTGTACTTCGCAGCAAACGCCTCCGAACTGCCACTTCGCTGAGTGATGCACCCGAAGTGCCATTTCGGCCCAAAAACTGGCGAAGTGCCCGCTGCCTTCGGCAAATGAGCGAAGCTTCCTTTTGTTCCTTTCCTTCGTCTTTGAGCTGAGCGAACCTTCATTTCGGGGCGCAAACTTAGCGAAGCACTGCTTCGGCTCAGAATGCAGCGAAGCCTTAGGGTTTTTCTCATTTTCGTTGCTCGAAAGATAGGGATTTTTTATCAACACTCTCTTTTTCCCTTTCCTTTACTTCGGGGACGAGGTAGACTTCGCTGTAAACCTGCCCGAAGTGCAAACTTCGCTGGAAACTTAGCCGAACCTCAATTTCGTGCTAGAAAGCGGGCGAAGCTTTAATCTGCTTAGTCAAAATTGCATCTTTCTTGCAACTAAAGCTGCGAACTCATCTTGGCTTCTTGAAAGCAGAAAGAAATATATACATTCGAAAACAAACAAAATGCAGAAATTAAAATTATGTACACGGGTAGAACCTCATGATGCTTTTTTAGCGGTGGAAAGCCTTCAGATGAAGGTCGTTGACGGGAATAGGCAAGGTCTGGCCTCCCATGTCCTGCAGGATAAAAGAGTTGGCCTGGTTGACACGGGAAATCTTGAATGGGCCTTCCCAGAAGGCATCGAACTTGTCGTGATTTCCCGGCTTTGCCTTCCATACGTCCCATTTCAGCACCAGATCTCCGACTCGGAAAGTACGAGCAGTGGCTCTCTTTTCAAACCAGTTTCGGGTAGTCTCAGTGTGCTTCATGAAAGCTTCATAAGCTTTCTCTCTTTCCTCTTCAAGTTGCAGTAGCTGAGCTAGTCTGGCATCCATGGGATCCAGGTCCCCTCTTTCATCATCTAGCATCCAGAGCGCGGGCATCTCAACATGAGTAGGCAAAACTGCCTCTTTCCCGTAGACCAACGCATACGGTGATGTCTTGATAGACTTTTTGATAGAGATGCGATCGGCCCATAGTGCCTGGTCCAGGAACAAGTGCCAGGTTCTTTTGTTTCTGTCCAAGGTTCTCTTTATGATCTTCATCAAATTCTTATTCGTTGATTCAGCTAAGCCGTTCCCCTGCGGGTAGTAGTTGGAGGAGGCTTTAAGGTAAATCCCATACCTGCAAGCGAACTCGCTGAGTTTGGCACCTATGAACCCTGGGCCATTGTCCGTCACGATTGCCTCTGGAATTCCGAAGCGGGTTATTAAGCTCTCCAAGAAGGCGATGACCGTCTCCTGGTCAGCATGCTTTGTAGGCACCGCTTCGGTCCACCGGGTGAAATAATCTGTAGCAGTCAGAATATATTTATGCCCCGCCGAAGAATTTGGCGATATCACCCCGACAAAGTCTAAGCCCCACTGCTGGAAGGGTGCTTCGACTTGGATCGGTTGGAGGGGCATCGGGGCGTTTTTATTTCGGCCGGCAAATCTCTGGCATTTCTCGCATTTCCGGCAGACTGCAAAAGCATCAACAAAAATAGTGGGCCAATAGTAGCCCGCTCTAATTATCTTTAAGGCCGTAGGCCTTCCTGCAAAGTGGCCACCCGACATTCCAGAATGGAATTCGTCGAGGATTTTCTCCTTCTCTGTCCCCCTGACGCATCTCAGGAGAACACTGTCAATATTTCTAAAAAATAGCCCCTCTGGGCGCAACACATATCTCCGGGACTGAAGCCTGAATCTCCTCCTCTGCGAGGCGTTAAGGCGGTCTGGACATCTCCCAGTGTTGAAATATATGTATTATCTCATCAGTCCAGTCACTGCCTTCCACCGATTGATTGGCGAAGTTGCCCTCTAGCACTGGGTCCTCCCACTGACAGGCAGTCACTTCCGCGGCGACACTCCTCGCAAGTTCTTGGCACAGTGCCCGACCTCGGATTAACTTGGTGGGTCGGACCTCGATGTCAAACTCCTGGATCTTAGTGATCCAGCCAGCCCTCTTGTTGCCCAGTTCTCCTTGGATGATGAAGTTCCTGACATCTGGGTGAACAACGTACATCGTCGTCTTGCTCTGGGAGACAAAGTGCCGAAATTTCTTCAAGGACCTCATGACTGCGTGCACCTGGCGTTCGATGAAGTTGTATCTTTCCTCGTGCGGCTGGATCACCTGGCTCAAGAAAGCTATTGGGCGCTCTTCGCCGTCATCTCCCTTTTGTGTTAGGACTGCTGCATAGCTTTCAGGTTCCCCGACTGCATAAAGGATGAAGTCTTTGGAATAGTCCGGGTCTTTGGATGCCTGTGGAGCACAAGGGTTATGTTATAATTGTGATGAGAAGTATTCTTTGGGCATAAATGTGTACAACAAGAATTGTATTTGCTAGATGTCTATGATTCTATGGTAAATGAAGTACATGAAGAAGTAGAATAGGAGAAAGAACACCAAGATGAGGGTGAAGCACAAGAAGAACCACAACCAAAGACTTCAGTTCATGCACTTGCAAGAATCTTGATCCCTCAAACTATGAAGGTAGTAAGATATTTCCAGGGGCAAACAATTATAATTCTTATTGATTCGGGCAGTAAGCATAATTTTATTGATCCCTGAGTAGCTAAGCAAGTAAACTGCTACATATGTTCTTGCAATTCTTTTGAATTCAAGGTTGCAAATGGAAGAACATTACCTTGTAAAGGGAAATGCTAGAATGTTAAGCTGAAGGTAGGGGATTATGAACTTAAAACTGATATGTTCACCCTTCTGTTAGGAGGATGAGATGTTGTTTTAAGGGCACAATGGCATCGTACCTTAGGGACAGTAGCTTGGAACTTTGCCAAACTTTGGATGCAATTCACTTAGAATGGGAGGCCATACACTCTTTGTGGCTCACTCACGGGGTCCACTCAGGTCTTTAGTTTAAATCGAATGGAGTTACTATTAAAAAAATCTTCATAGTTGGGTAGTAGCCCAGTTGTTTGCAATCCAGCCACAAAATATTGAAGTAGATGAACAACTAGGGGATTTGTAACTCCTTTTGATTAAACACGATTTTGTCTTTGTGGAGCCTAGGGGATTACCTCCACATTGTTCCCATGATCATGCAATATAGCTAGTACCAAGGAGCTTGCCACCTAACATCCAACCCTATAGATACCCATATGCACAAAAAATAGAAATTGAGAAGTTGGTCCAAGAGTTATTAAAAACAGGGGTAATTCGACCCAATATCAGTCCTTATTCTTCACCGGTACTATTGGTCAAGAAAAAATATGGGTCATGGCGGTTGTGTGTAGACTTTTGTGAACTCAATAAACTCACCATTAAGGATAAATTTCCTATTCCTATGATTGATGAGTTGTTGGATGAGTTACATGGCACCATATTTTTTTCCAAGATGGATCTTCTTTCTGGATACCATCAAATAAGGATCAAGGACGAAGACATTCCAAAAACTGCATTCAGGACTCATGAGGGTCATTATGAATTTTTGGTCATGCCTTTTGGCCTAACTAATGCACCTTCAACCTTCTAGAGCCTCATGAATAATGTCTTCCACCCATTCCTTTGCAAGTTTATTTTGGTCTTCTTTGATGACATTCTCATCTACAGTTGCACTTGGGCAGAGCACCTGCAACATCTGGACCAGACTTTGCAACTATTGTAGGACCATTAGTTATTTGCCAAATGATCCAAATGTTCCTTTGGAATGCAGGAGGTTGAATACTTGGGGCATATTGTTTTGTAGGAGGGAGTTAAGGTTGACCCAAAGAAAATTGAAGCCATACAAAATTGGCCTAAGCCACAAACTCTCAAGGCGCTTTAGGGATTTTTGGGTCTCACTGGCTACTACCGATGATTTGTCCAAGGTTATGGAAAAATAACAGCCCCACTAACTACCATGTTAAAGAACTCATTTATGTGGACACCTCCAACAAAAAAAGCTTTTGTAGATCTCAAGGAAGCCATGATTTTGACATCGGTGTTAGCCACTCTTGATTTTTCCAAACCATTTATAATTGAAAGTGATGCTTCGAGCCATGGCATTAGTGCAGTATTAATGCAAGAAGGGCGACCCCTAACTTTCACTAGTAAGGCATTGTTAGGAAAAAATTGGGGAAGTCTACTTATGAAAAAGAAATGATGGCCATCCTCCATGTTGTCAATCATTGGTGACCTTATCTCATTGGGAGGCATTTCTCTATTAAAACGGATCATCAAAGTTTGAAATATTTTTTGGAATAGAGGGTATCTACTCTAGCACAACAGAAATGGGTTTCAAAATTGTTGGGGTATGATTATGATATTATTTACAAGAAAGGGAAGGAGAACATTGTGGTAGATGCCCTCTCACGTCAGTTTGAGGATCAAAACACATTGTGTGCCATCTCTTCCCCACTTCCCTAGTGGGTCTCCCAACTTCAAGAAGTAACCAAGGATTCGTCCTTGCAAACCTTGAGGGAGCAGCTCCAAAGGGACCCCAATTCACACTTTGGGTATTCATGGGATGGACAACTGTGAAGATACCAAGCTCGCATTTTGGTTCCTTAAAAATTATCGATCCATGAGGACATCATGAAGGAGATGCATGCTTCACCCACAATAGGCCATTCGGGTTTTTTGAAGACATATGAGTGAGCTAAACGATCATTCTATTGGGAAGGAATGAAAAAAGACATCCAAACTTTTGTGGCAGAGTGTGAGATCTGCCAATGGATGAAAGGAGAAACGGTTTGTACTCCAAGCACTCTACAACCTTTACCAATCCTAAAAAATGTATGGATTGATATTTCCATGGATTTTATTGAAGGACTTCCTAAATTTGGGGAAAAACAGTCATTCTTGTGGTGGTGGACCGTCTCTTGAAGTATGCTCATTTTTGTTCCCTTGCCCATCCTTACCATGCCTCCACCATTGCCCAAATATTCATGGACTCCATTTTTAAACTCCATGGTATGCCAAAATCCATTATGTCTAACCTCGACCCCACTTTCACCAATCGTTTTTGGCAAGATTTTTTTAAACTGCAGGGAACACAATTGAGAATGAGCTTAGCCTACCATCCGCAGACCGATGGGCAAACCGAAATTGTCAATAAATGCTTGGAAACCTACCTTCACTATTTTACTTCCGAGCACCCAACATAGTGGGCTAAGTGGCTTCCATTGGCTGAATGGTGGTACAACACTTCATTCCACACAACCTCCATAATGACTCCTTTTGAGGCAATTTATGGGTACCCACCTCTGTCTCCCTCTTCATATGTTCCAAGAAAATCCAAAGTTTAGGCGGTGGATGCAACACTTCAAGAACGTACCCAACTCTTACAACAATTGAAGGACAATTTGGTTATGGCTCAGAACTGGATGCGATGATAGATTGATCAACACCGTTCAAAGCATAGCTTCAATATAGGCAATATGGTCTTCCTTTGACTCCAACCATCATCAGTGCAACTTCATGCTCATCAAAAGCTTGCAACAAGGTTTTATGGACTCTACTAGGTATTGTGGCGGATTGGACAACTGGCCTATAAGCTCGCGTTACCACCTTCTTCCAAAATCCATCCATTCTTCCATGTCTCTTGTCTCAAGAAGGTATTCGACAATTGCGTTCATGTCCAATTGACACTTCCTGAGTTGGATGATGAAGGTTTGGTCATATTGAAACTCGACAACATTGTAGACCACAGAACCTGTACTCTTCGTAACCGCACCATCACTGAAGTCTTGGTCCAATGGCGGGGTTTATAGCAAGAAGATGCCACATGGGAGTCTCTTTAGCAGCTTCAACAACAATTTCCTCATCTCTAGCTTTGAGGACAAAGCTTTTTTGAAGGGGATGGGCATGTTAAGACCCCATTCTAATATTATTAATAATTATCTAGTCATGTGGTACTTTGGGCGCCTAGGCTTACGGGCCCATATGATGTAATCGTTATGTATTATAAAAAGATGTTATTTAAATATGTAACGGTTATTATTTAGGAGTTACTAGCTCGGGCCCCCACTTGCACGTGGATGGAAACCCTTGAGCGTTAGGGTTAGGGTAGTCGAAGTCTTTAAAAGAACCAAGGGGGCAAGAGAAGAGGCATCTCATATTTTGTTGTATCGAAGCTCTGCTTCTAAGGAGGTTGCCCCCTCAAAGAGGCTTGCGATTCTGTAATGTGTTCTTGTTTTCTATAATATAATCTGTTGCATTTCTATTTTGTATTGCAATATTGTTAATTTCAAGCTTATTTTATGTTATTATTGCAATATCATGTGGATGTGATTTTATTTTACTGCAAGGTTCCTAACAACATTATAACAATATATTTCCAATGAGTCCTATTGCCCTACTTTTGCCCTCCATGATAGAATTATCTTATCTCAAGTAAGCGATGGTTGTAGATAATGGTAAAAAATAACTTGTTTGCTATGGGGTGGGATGACATAGACAAAGAAGAGTGGAAGATAGAAGGCTTGTTCATGTCTCATGGAGGATTGAGGCAATGGACAAGAATAGCTTTGAGGTCTTAGACATAATGGCATAGCCAAGAGAGAAATGGAAGACAAAAGGCTTACTTATGTCTTATTAAATACCAAAATAGTCTTATTATGCCCTTGTCATGAGAGAGGGGATAGATATACTTGCCTAATTTACCTGTACTCTAAAAATATATGTTGATTCACATTACACCCATACTTGTGGGTTTGTTCCGAGCATAGTTGAAAAACTCGGACTCAGTAAGGCCGACTCGGGACTCGGAATCGGACTTGGCAAAAAAAAGGGGAAAAACTCGACAAAAAAAAACTTGAAGAAAATGCATTTTTGAATTGGAAAAAAGTTTTATTTTCATGCATATCACAATTAATTAACATCATACAAATCCAAAATTAATATTGTAAGTGATACAAGCTTAAACTACACATGAAACTGACAACACATTTAAATTAAAGAAATGTAATGCATCCAAAATTCAAATATTCTTGTATTTCTAATAAATTATAATCAAAATTAAATGATCACTTTGATGGTTGAGGAATGAGGATGAGGGTTTTGTAGACCGGAAATGTGGCGCTATGAGTAAAATATCCATTGAGATTAAAATCCAAATTGCAACATTTCAAAGATTTATGGTGTAAAAAAAAAAAATGGCACTCGAAGATTTGCTGAGCTGATTTTATTTTTACCCATCCTTGGAGCTTTGCCACAAGCTGTGCAAATTTTAGGGTTTTGGCCCATCCTTCGAGCTATGCCAGAAGCTGTGCAAATTTTAGGGTTTTGGCCCATCCTTCGAGCTATGCCAGAAGCTGTGCAAATTTTAGGGTTTTGAGCTCGTGGGTTTGAAAAATTGATTTCATTGTTGCATATCATAATAACCTAGAGCGGTTGATGCAACATGGATGCAGTGAGAATTGGTGGGTGCATGCAACTTGGATGCAGTTCTTTACTCCCGCATGCAGGCTCAAGAGACCAGATTCTCTAGTTTCAAGGCTTTTCCTATGCATGCAATGTGAGCTTTGTGGTGTAAAGGTTTCCAGTTGCAAAGGAAGGTACTGTTCAAAGTCATCCTTTTTTTTTTGTTTGTGGGGCTTTCTCTTTCCAATGGCAGCCTCTTTAGGGGGCCTGCCACCTCCTTCGTTTCGAGATGTGGTGCAGAACATAAGTACTAAAGGAGAAAGTGGGCGCTGTTCGAGTGGTATTAAGCATGCAACTATTAAAGAGGGAAAAAGACGAGATCACAAAACCCTTAGCCCCCAATAAATGCCTGGAAAAAAACTATATAGTTACCACGATCCAATGTAAAACCATAATCCTTTTAGCAAGAAATTTCCTATTTATCCGAGCGAGCATTAATTTGCTGCTTCACAGGTTTCTGGCTTCTTCATAGCCGTTTTCAGTTGCTTGGAGGATAAGGAGAGGATTCAAGATGGAGGCCCTTACTTCATGGCAAGGGTAGGTCTTTTTATGCAAAATTGGACCATAGGTTTTGATCCCAACAAAGAAAATCCAACCAAAGTCCCAGTTTGGGTGTGGCTATATGCTCTTCCTCAGGAATTCTGGAATGAGGAAACCTTGAAAGGAATTGGAAACACAATTGGAGAATATGTAGGAATGTCCAAAGTAACTAAAGAGGCTCGTGTAACTACCTTTGCCCGGATTTGTCTCCATGTAGACCTATCGCACCCTCTTCCAGAGGCAATTATTCCAAGTGGAGGGGATTATGAATGGACCCAAGACCTAGATTATGCGAATGTGCCCTTTCGATGCAGATTTTGCCATGATCATGGCCGTATTCTACAGAACTATCCTGCCCTTAAGCAAGAAGTGGAGACAGAGAAAAAGAAGGATCCAACAGGGAAGAAGGAAGAGTGACAATCTCCAAAATTGGAAAACAAAAAGAATAAATAGATGTGGCAGCAGAAAGGGGAACAAAAAAATCAACAAACAAAAAAATTTCGGTTCTGCAAGAGACAAACCAAGAGATGGAGGAATTCATGCATATCCCCCAAGAGGAACATGAACAAACAAACAAGGAATGGAGTAGGGAGGAAAATGCAATGGAAACTCTTGTCGAGCAGTCAATGAAAGATCTTGAAATCCTAGAGGAAGGGGATTTAATCCAAAGGAATCCCCAACTAAGGTTGAGCTTCAAAGATACTTCGATGGATGCTAATGAGCCTATTTAGCGCGAAGAGATTTTGGGTGAAATATCCTTGGACCCTCCCTTGGAGGGGCCTTGTTAGCTAGAAAAGGAGGAGGTTGGCCAAACCCTCCTACAACAAAGACCTATTCTGCGAGATGTGGTCAAACCCCTCCTTAATTCCTAATGTAAATGGTATTTCTATTGTTCCTTTCAATTTTAGCATCTCACAGACCTTGAATATTGACGGAAATAAAAAAGAGGATAGTGAAGAAGTGAAGAGGAGGAAAAAATCAAGAGACTTTGGGAACCTCTCTGCTAGTGCTTTGCGTTTGGTACTAAAGTCTACCTTCACATATCAAAAGAAAGACAGGCAAGTTAGTTCAGTTAAGGAGAGAAAGGAAATCTTTGATAGAAGCGTAGAATTATTTCTCTAATCAATAAAGATAATGAAGGTGCTACTAGAGCTAGTCATGGTGAAAGCAGGCTGGAGAAAGCCTCTTGACTGTTGCAATTTGCATGAGCCTTGAGTAATTGGTTGTTTGTCGACCTTTTTGGCTGGTTAATGCACGGCTTGTTGGCTGATTTACTTTGGGCTAGGCATGCTCTTTGAGTGTGCCGAAGGGGGCAAGCCAGGTGCGAGCCCAGGGCGATTTTGGCAGAACAGATACCCTTGCCTCCTTGGGACTTACCCGAAAGTGGCACCTCGAAAGGGGTGTTTTCCACAAACAAAAGAAATAAAATAAATTATAATATAAAAAAGATACAAATTACAAAATGTGTTATGACAATACAATGCCTCAATAGGCCCACTATCCATATCTTGCAATGCCTTTGCCCTTTGCCCTTGCAGAAGCTCTAGTCTCTCTTTGTGGTTGTGCCTATGCCTTTGCCACTAACTCCTCCGCTAGGTTTTCAAAATCATCCATGGAAAAGAGAGGCTCATGCTGCTCCTTTGACTTTGTGATCCATTTAGATGATGGATCGATCTTGTTCTGATCAATCGCTTTGTAATTTGTTCAAGCAATTTTTTTATGGTGGAGGCGAAGGTTGTAATGAACAAAAACAAGATCATTCAACTTTTGCTATGTGATTTGTTGCACTTGGAGTGTATGTGCTCAAACATACTCCAATTGCACTCACAACCTGAAGCGTTGCATAGTTGACATAAAACTTTGATGGCAAAGCGCGCTATAGACGAGCATATACACGCGAAAGTCCTCCCACCATAAATCTAGAAAAAGGCAAGAAAAAAGAAATTTAATAATTCATGTAAAATTGTAAATTGAGATAATTTTTTAAAACAAATCAAAAGACAATCAATAATAATTCAATGAGGGTTACCTAGCCTCAAAGTTGACCTTGCTTGAATGTATTGTGCGGATGTGAAAAGGATGCCCTCACATCTCTTATAATCTTGCAACTCATCTTGTATCTATTGCAAGTTTGCTCATCTGGCACCATCCGGTCAAGGCATTGTCGAAAGCTCGACATCACCTCATAGTTGGCCTCGAATAAATCATCATAAAAAAAATTGGGGTTGAGGTAGTAGTACCTTGCTGCATGAAGTGGGGGTTATGGAGCTAAGATTTGTATCGAGGCTCGGAATAATTATAAACTAAGGCAATTGCCTCTTTTGCCCTATCCATAGCCTCATATATAGATCCCATTGGTGATTATTCTCCATCAACAAGACGATGAACCCTTGCCAAAGGCCTTGACACCTGAATAAAATAAATGGAAAAATAATTTAAATAAAAATTATTTACAATTCAAAATTTGCAAATGAAAAAATAATTTAAACTGAAAAAATAAATAAATAAATAAATAACTTATTCTTGTACCTTGATTACCTCATCCATGGGTTTCCAGAAGGCCTCCTCAAAGATATAGTCATACATCTTCTGGCCCTTATTGGAGAGTCGGTATCTACTAGCATCTTTGGTATTCCACTCCTCACTCACAAACATCCTCTTCAATGGCTCCTTTGCATTAAAGATGCTTTGCAATGTAATGAAGTTTGTGGCGAAGCATGTAAGTCTAGGCTACACTGGCTTCCTCCCCTCATTAGTTGGAGGACCCATGTATAGTTGTAGATAAATTTCGTAATACATTTGACCTTTTGTACAACCTACGACACCCAAAGTAATTTCCCAATGTATTCGAGTAGCAAATCGAGACAATAGGCTACACATGGTGTCCAAAAAATGATGGGGAATCTCTCTTCCAACATCCTACCAACTGGAACATATGACGCTGCGTTGTCTATGATAACTTGGACAACATTGTCCTGCTCCACCTCTAACACAACCTCCTCCAACAACTGTTCAGTCATATCAACACTTTTAACTTATGTCGATGCATCCAATTACTTGAGGAATACATTTCCTCCTATAGAAGCAACCTAGAAATTAATCAATGTTTGATTCTTTCCATCGGTCCACCCATCGAACATGATTGTGCAACCCCTTTTCCTCCATACCCTGCGCTGCTCTTCAACCAACACCTAAATATCCTCCACGGATTCACAAAGGAGAGGGCCCCCCCTAAAATCGTCATAAGTTGGTGGCTTAAATCCTATGCCACAAACTATTAGGGCATCTACCATTCCTTGCCAATATGGAGACCTTGCCACATTGAAGGGAATTTCGAAAAAATACAGAAACTTGCACAAGCCTTCCTCGTGGCCTTGTGCCTCTCCTCGTTTCACGCGGTCATACCCCAAGCGTGGGTTGTGACCTTGGCATGGAATGTTCCACAAAAAAAGACTCTTTTGTCCCACTCCTGGGGTATGCAACTGATGGACTAGACCCACTCTGGCAGTAAAACAGGCTATAGGTGCTGCCAGTACCATTTGTACGAGGTTGAGAAGGGGGGGTAGCCATCGCCTCGCTTGTTCTTCGTTTTAGTTCTTTTCTCTCAATGTAGTCTGACAAGAGGGCATTGCATTCCCTCTCAACCTCAACAGGTACCTTTGAACATAGCTTGACATCATGGCCTTGTTTCCTTGCCAAGTGGTGTTTGAGGCAGTTTATGCCTCCATGATTTTTTTTCCCACAAAAATTGTAGTAAACCTCCCCTTTCTTTTCCTCGTCATTTTGATATGGCTGCACATGGAAACAACAAGCAATTGGTTAGAAACTTAAAAAAAAAAAAAAATGCCCTAGGGTTTAAGCGTTGACAGCTGAAATCGGCTTTTTCTACCTCAGATGAAACAGTTGGGTAACTGTTGCAATTAGTTAGAAACATAAAAAAGGAAAAAAATATGCCTGAAACTCTAAAAAAGAAAAAAAAAAATGCCCTGGGGTTTAAGCATTGACAACTGAAATCAAGTTTTTTTAACCTCAGATGAAACAGTTGGGTGGTTGTTAGATTCTTTAAAACTGAAAAAAAATTGGATTTAGGATGCAATCTAGTGTTTTTGTTGGTCTGGTTTCAGCTTGTCTCTGCTCTCTCTGCAACTTAGAACAGCAAAAATGAGGGCCATTTGAAAAAAAAAAGCTTTTTATGTTTCCCTCTATGCATGCATGGACGACCGATTTTTTTTCAGGACTCGACAAGTATTTTTAACTTGTGAGTCCCGAGTACTTGGTGAGTAAAAAAAACTTGGCTGAGTCAGAAAAAACTCGCTGAGTCGAGCCCGAGTTCTGTAATAGAGGTTCCGTTTAAAGATGAGGAAGGCCAGGTTGAGAATGGGCTTGGATGTTAATTGCTAGGGAGGCCAGGCTTGAGGTGGGTAATGTTGAGGTGTGTAATGTCAAATTGAAAGAGACAAGCATGTCCCCAAGTCAACAGAGGAGGGGATAATAAAAGAATACTTGGCTCAAATTACAAGAGCTAAAAAGAAACTTAGAAAGTGATGATGAAGGCTATGGCTTATAGTCATGGTTGTAAGGCTAAGGTGAATATGTAAAGGCATATGTCAAAATTTACAATATGAATTTCACGGTTGTGATAAAGCAAGGATGGTTCTAGGCATAGAATGAGACTATGGACTAATTGTAGGAAACATGATTTGCCATATGTTGTAGGCTTGATATGTTGATCATGGCAACATGTTTCGTGATGGTGAAGAACATATGGCATGTGAAGCATATGAGTGACATGGTGATATGAAAGCAAATGGGATGCTGCAAGCTATCGGTAATTACAAGTAAGAGAGACTTAGAAGCCAAAGTAAAGGATGCAAGGTGAAAGTGATGGTAATGTATCCATAATGGGGAAAACATAGATAGATATATAGGTGGGTGCAAGGTTAATAATTAACAACATATGCATGCATGTTGAATGAAGCAGTTGTACCCACTTAGAATGTGAAAATTTGTGAGTAGCCTGGGTGGAAGCTAGGGATTGAACTTACCATCTTGGAAAGGAAGAGCAGTTATCAATGGAAATCAAACCACAACAACATAGATACAATTGTAAGTGTATACAGCCTAGTTTAAGCTGCATTGCAAGAAAGAGACGTCCAAGGGTTTGATCATAGTGGGTTCTCTGCCTTATTTTATTATGTAGGCAATTTGTTGAAGCGAAATAACACAAATATTAGGGCACCAAAATTGGAAGTTTGCTTGTTTTCTTTCTACTACCTCCCTTCTCTGCATTCTTACCAATTTTTGTAAATTTCCCTCTTGCAAATTCTGCTTAAAACTACTCTTAGGGTGAAATTCTTCCATGACTATGACTTTCCTTGATTTCCTCATTTAGATTGAGTGTTTCTTCATTTTCTTCAATGTGCTCCTCTTATTCTTTCAGCTAGCCTCTTTTATGTTACCATGTACAATCCTTAAAAGCTCTTGTTTATCCATGGCATTTCCCCATAGAGAGGAGTGTCAAAGTAGCTGAGAGCTTCTTCCAAATCATATAAGCTTGTATGATGCTTGAGTAGCAACATATTACCGTAAAAGATGCCTTGAAGGGATGCTACATCCTAATAACCATTCGTGCTTTTGTTTATGATGGCTTTGTTGATCGCTAGTTCTATTCTTGTCTTGTCATATTTGGTGGCAAAAACTGGGAGTGGGATGAACTGAACATGTTCTTCTTTAAAACCAATATAATATTCCACCTTACCAAATGAGCACAGAAGAGTTCATGATATTCAAACTAGTTGATTCTTCTTCTTTTACTTGATACATAGAACTAATAATATTAAAGTTACTAAAGATTTCCCCTTTAGGCATAATTTAAATCTTCCAGACATTAAGTGAAGCCATTGTCACCTGACTTATATTGATTGGCTTGAGGATATGAACTGTGGACAACATTGACATATTTGCATATTGATATCAAACAATAACATTAGTCCTTTTGTGGTAATGATGACATATTATTGACATAATAGTATCCTTGGAGTTGATTGTCACAATTGTTTGGGTGTTGGGGTCTTAACAAGAGATGTGTTCGTTTCAAAGATGTGACTGAGAGGTATAGTGCAAGTTGATAACTAGAAATGTAAAGTACATAACCCAGGTATGTATAAGCTGTTCTGATCTACACAGGTTTTCCTTTGTAAAAAAATGAAAAATTAGCTGGCAAACAAAATGTTAGAAGCATTGGAAGTCATAAACTTAATTTTACTAAATGTTAACCGCTAGCTGGAAAGCTCACAAATGCAAGCAAGGGCATCTACATATGCTTTATTTCAGGAGAGTGATCTAAGAGGATCACATCAGTGTTGAAGAGCAGCACAACAATTAGGGCATGATGTAAGGTACAACCATCCTTACTATGAGATGCCCAAGGGGTTTGGGGCAAGTGGTTGGGAGTGAGTAGTTTCACACTACCAACCAATGTTCCAATCCCATGGATGAACCGTAACATTTTATCAAATGACATGGGCTCGACTGGTTAAATACCTCAACTTTCAAGGAGGAGACCCAAGTTCAAATCTTGCCACAAGGCACATGCATAATTGACAAACTATTGTAATATCACTATATGGTTAATGATGTAATACAGGTGAGGCTCATTTCAACTCAATACAACGATTTAAAAAAAAATCCTTAACATGAGAAGAAATAAATAAGTCTCGATATCAGTCCCTGGCAAAAGTGGTGAACGCTAAGTTACCTGAACAAGCTTTGTTTCAAGTTCTAAGCTACTATTTTAGCATATGTGTAAATTTGGCAAATAGGAAAACACATCTACTGGATTGCACAGAATGAGAAGATGCACATATGTAACTGAGCTTATGGATTACTCAATAGCTAATGAGAGATCGTTATGTGTAAAATTAATTGAAGAAATGCTATGACATAAAAGGAAACCCAATGGTAGCTGTGAAAGGTTATTGCACTTCGCTAATTGATTTTATGTCACCTTTCATGTTGACCATCCTTTTATCTAAGACACCGATAAGTTGAAATCAAAGCTATTCTTCTTAAATGAAATTAAAGGAGGAATGTTGACATTTCATTGTAGAAATTTGAAACCCTTAAAAGATTTTTGAGACGCCTTCTTTGAAATTGATTGCTTTGGAAACATTGGCACCTTTTCGTTTTAAATAATGTCAGTTTATGAATGATTGGTTTCATGGACTTTGTCATATTAGTCACTAATATTTCTCCCTTTCTCTGATTAGCTGCCTGGTTCTTGTTGTAAAACACTTATTTTATATTTCAAAGTATAATTTTCTATGAACGAGACTTTAGTGTTTATATACTACAAGAAGGGTCTTTAGTACTATGATTTATCTAGCAATGATTGCTGGGACAACATTTCTTTTAGCTGTCATTAATTTCATTTTGTAATATAGAATGCATAGTTAAAAGATCACAAGGATGTGACCAATTGCCAATTTTTGGTTTTCTTGACGTGGTTATTTAATTGTCTATCCTGGAGCTTAAATTTTGTTTCTTTGGTAGTGGAATTTGTAGCAACTTTGTTTCTATGGCAGTGGAATTTGCATATTGGTAAAATCTGGTTTTGGCTTCTATGGTTGTCTAAACACACTGTGTGCTCAATCCTTTCAGGGTTTCATTGAAGATCAGTTTGGCCTTGGGCTTATTGCAAGGGCAGCTGAGGAAGGAATAACATCTATAAGGCCCATGGGTAGAATGATATTCAACATTGGAGGTCGTCCAGGGCAAGCTGTCTGTGAACGTTTGTTTGAGAGAAGAGGGTTTTGTATTACAAAACTTTGGCAGACAAAAGTTACTCAGGTTGGGTACCTTGTAATTGAGTTGCTTACTAAGCATAATGCTTCCTACATATTGAAACACCTTTATGGGCTGGTTCCATCTTTCTTTATATGCTCTAGATTTATAGTTGAATGACAAACAATTATATTTAATGGAGTTGTAACTTGGATAAGGGAGATGAAACTGGAAAGCAAGTTGAACATTGTCTGGATCCAGCATTTGATTAGCATAATTTGAATGCATTTGATACTAGACTATGTGTTGAATGTAAAGAATTACATAAAATAAAATAAGAGTTTGACATGTATAGTCTGTCACATTTTATGTATTTGCTGTTAGTAAAGGAGATCCAATAGTTGAGCAGGTATTTATAATTGGAATGGTAGTTGAGGTAGTAGAAACTCACTCTTTGAACTCTTTTCAACTCTCTTGGGAAATAACTTACTAATAAATCTAAGTATGTTGCTTAACAAGTCCCCATGGAAGATAGGTGCTTGTAGAAGGTGGTACATGTTATTTTAAGGTATGTTTTCAATGGTACATATATCAAAGGAACCTTCAAAGAGAGGTGTGACATAATGGCAAGTGAATTTTGGAGTGCAAACATGTCACATGTTGTTTTGCACCCTTCAACATAGGGCACAAAGTTATCGGATACATGTATTAAGAAATGGGGCAATCATAATTTTTACTTAATATTGACACCTTAATAGAATTAAGTTAGAATGGTATCTAACCTCATCCAGTTACAATGAGGCAAGATACATAATCAATATAACTGGTATGCTATGCATGCATTTTGGATGCTGGAGGTGGCAACATCATATCTCTGTAAACACTCAAACTTAGGGTTCCCAACTGTTGCCTTCCTCTTTCCTTGTTTCGTGATTAATCTAAAACTTTTTTCTGATCAGTTTTCTCCTGTTGTTACTTTTTACTTAATAATTGATTTCAAACTGGAAAATTGATATATTGTAAGTGTTTGTTTTAGAGCTGATTAGCCACATTTCGTATTTTTTGTCAGGCTGCTGATACAGATATTTCTGCTCTTGTTGAAATTGAGAAAAGTAGTCGTCATCGATTTGAGTTCTTCATGGGTGTTGTCAGTGATGAGCCTATCTGTGCTCGGACAGCCTGGGCTTATGCAAAATCTGGAGGGGAAATTTCACACGCTTTAACTGTCTATAGTTGTGAGCTGCGCCAGCCAAATCATGTATGCCAATTTTGCTGTTTCCAATCCTGCAGATAAAATATTTTGAAATTTTTTCAGATACTGATCATTTGTAGTTGTAAATGACAGGTTAAAACGATTTTCAATTTTTTAAAAAATGGCTTCAATGAAGCCAGCAGTGCTTTGGACTTATCATTCAAGGATGACTCGGTAGCTGATGAAAAGATTCCATATCTAGCTTATCTTGCAAAAGTCTTGGAAGAGCATTCATTTTTTCCATATGAACCACCGGCAGGTAGCACAAGATTTCGGAATCTAATTGTACATTTCATGCGAATCTACCATCATATTCCTTTAATTCCTGATGTAAGTAATTTCTTCTTTCTTTCATATGAAGTAAGAGTCATTTTCTTTTTTTCATGATTGACCTATGATTCTTATACAAAACGCTTTGTGTAACCCTATTAACATAGACGTGAATATTTTCCTAATATAAATACTTATGTTTAACCTTGTAAAGCATTTTGTGAATGTGGTATGCACTGGAAACTCATGAGTTTTACAAATAATGGAATTTTAGTAACAATATCCCCCCAAAAAACATTAGGAGGTAATCTTCTGCAGTTGTTTGTGGACAAAATGCATTTTTTTAGTCTTAAATGTGATTAATTAAAACTTTATAAGTTCTAGCTCAAAGTAGTTGTTTAGTATCTAATCACATTTTGTGGATTATGGAGTTTGCATAATTAGAGCGTAATTTACAACATGATTCTTTAAGTTTTCTTAATTCCTATGTTTTTAGCATACATGCAAAAGCTTCGTTTCTTCTCATGTTCATGAGTGCTAATCTGGATTATTTATTTTGAGAACATGTGCTATTGGTGGGGAAAAATATGCAGGCAAGATGTAAAATCATCTTTGGTTCAAATTCCATTAAAGCAGAAGATCCTTTCTCACTGTTTGAAAGAATTCAAGATCGATTCACATGAATATGATAATAAATAATTCTCTTGCAGTTGGAATTAACAACATGATGAAGCCAAGCTGCAAGCTTGCTGCAGTGGTAAGGGCTTCTGCCTCTCTTTGAGAGGTCCAAGGTTCAAACCCTGCTCAGTATGAGAGGACCAGGACCCCTCATAAAAACCTGTGTAAACTCATTGAAGAAAAACAACACGATGAAGCCATTTATTGTAAATTACTCCCACTTGACATTAGGAGTACTATCAAGTAATTGATTTTACTTGCCTTTTATTACCCTAAAAATGTTGGAAACACAAAATGATATCCATACTGAGCAGTTTGATCTGCAGAGTTGGTGGTTTCTGTGATTTCTCACAGTTGTAGTTAAGGCTGGTATTTGGAGACTAGAATGCTTATCCAATCTTTAGGCATTTGAATAGATTGTTTCCCCCTCTCTGTATATCGATTAAATGCTCCACCCTGGTCTGCTTCCAGAAAGGGGGATGTTAAGTAAATATTTTTTATTAAAATTTCCATACCTGTACTCCTTACCCTGAATTGTTAAAGTTAAGCTTCTTTTTGCCTTCTGCTAAGATTATCAGTGATAATGTATATAATTGTACAAATGGATTTGCCAATTTCAGGGTGTTTTAGGAAAATTAGCAACCTTCTAAAAATTGAAAGCATAATATGGTTTGAGAAGTTAAATGTATAGCCTATATGATAAAGGAATAGATTTTTGTTTTCCTTGACTTTAAATTTGAGGACGTGGATGTTTTAATTTTTAAAAATAGTTACTAAAGATGACAGAAATGCAACCATTTTTTTTGTAAATAAAAATTGCTCGCATTTTTATTATTGGGTTATTTTTCATTATCAACTCTTGATGAGTGACACGGTAGGATTTGTAATATTAGATCTGTTCAAATTCACAACCCTAACATGTGATTATATTAATGGATTCTATTTGGGCAAGTTTTTAGCAGAAGTTTCATAAATACATCAAAATAAGTGTCTTTTTGAATCTTGCAGACATATCTAAAAAATTCTCTAATGTTTTTTTTTTTCCTTTTTTCCTTTGGTCCTAAAGAACATAGTCATATTTCCTTCAAGGTCTGTTGCGATTGAAAATGCTTTACGACTGTTTTCGCCATGCCTTGCATTGGTTGATCAAAATCTCACAAGAAACTTGCCCAAGCAGTGGCTCACGTCATTGGCAATTGAGGTATGGTTTAAAATAAAAAAGGTCATACATGCTTTATTGTTTAATCATAGCCTTTGAGGTTGCTACTTTTTAACAATTTTTTACATATTGTATATTTCTTTCTTGGATATTCATATCTATCAGAGACAAGCCAATAAGGAGCCAACTTCTGAAGGGGTTACAGTAATAGAAGCACCACATCGATCTGACGTAATGATTGAATTGATAAAGAAACTGAAGCCACAGATTGTAGTGACTGGTATAGCAGATTTTGAGGCAAAAACTTCCACAGCTTTTGAACAATTGCTTGATGCTACCCAACAAATTGGTTCTCGACTTTTTCTGGACATGTCTGACCATCTTGAATTGTCCAGTTTACCTGGTACAAATGGGATACTGAAGTATCTGGCGAAAAATGCTCTACCATCGCACGCAGCAATTCTGTGTGGGCTCGTCAAGAATCAGGTTAATGTGAAATGTTTGCAGCAAAATTTGTAGCTCGATATCTGAGATTTCAGCATGTTGATGTCTTTTATCTATCATTAAAGGCGTGGATTTGATTTTTTCTCTTTTTTTTTTGTCCCAGGTCTATTCTGATCTAGAGGTTGCTTTTGTAATCTCTGAAAGTCAGGAGGTTTATACTTACTTAGCAAAAACCATGGAGTTGTTACAAAGTCGGACAGCTGTATTTAGCCAGTATTATTACGGATGCCTTTTCCATGAACTTTTGAGTTTCCAGCTTCCAAATCGTCATCAGACTCCCAAGGTTTAACTTGTTTTCCTCTCCAGTTTTATTGATTTTTTCTAGGTATATTTCTGACTCCAGTGGCCTTGGTTGATAGTTTCTGAGCTTACTTGCCTTTTTTCTTTTTGGGCAGAGGTTATGTATAGAAGAAGATTCAGTTAACATGATTGGCATAGCAGATTCAGCTGTTAAGGCTCTCGAGAAAGCAGAACTTTCAAATCTAGAGCTGAAGGATAAAGATGTAATTCATATGGATTTAGACCAAAGTGCTCTTCCAATTCCTTATGCTATAAAAGCAGCAGTGTTTGAGAGTTTTGCAAGACAGAACATTACAGATAATGAGACCGATCTTGGACCGGCTATTGAGGATTTGATTAAAACCAAATATGGATTTCCAGCACATCAATGTAATGAATTTTTCCTTGGTGATAGTCCCTTGTCATTATTCACCAAGCTAGTACTCGTCTGTATTCAAGAAAGTGGAACACTGTGCTTTCCTACTGGGTGTAATGGAAATTATGTTTATGCAGCCGAATTTCTGAAAGCAAGTATTGCAAAAATTCCAACAAGTATTGAGACTGGATTCAAGCTTACAGATAAGATAGTTGAACAGTATTTGGGATCTGTAAAAAGACCATGGCTTTATATTTCTGGCCCTACTATCAATCCGACAGGTTTGGTTTACACCAATGAAGAAATATGCTCCATTCTTTCTGTTTGCGAGAAATATGGTGCCCGAGTGATTTTAGATACTTCATTCTCTGGCCTTGAGTTTGAACCTGAACTTTCTGCAATATGGAATTTGGAATCAATATTATCAAAATCTTCAAACCCCTCATTTTCCCTCTCTCTTCTTGGAGGTTCTTCATTTGAAATGCTAACTGGTGGCCTTGAATTTGGCTTCCTTATTTTGAGTCAAATGCCTTTAATTGAAGCATTCAAAGATTTTCCAAGCCTGAGCCGCCCACATGGCACTATCAAGTACACTATAAATAAGCTTTTAGCCATGCGTGGCGAAAAATCCAATGTGTTATCACAAGCTGTTTGCCAACAAAAGCAGACTTTGAAGAAAAGATCTGAGCAGTTAAAGGAGGTATGCTATGTTTCCTTTTCAGTCAGTCAGTTTCTTTGTCTGTGGGGGTGAGTGTTTATTGTCTGGTAAAGATTCTTGTTATTGCTATGTTTTCCTTGTATTCACATACCCTCCATATGTTGGCTTCTCAAAAACGCCAGGTACTTTTGCACTGTGGCTGGGAGGTAGTTGATTGTTATGGAGGAGTTTCAATGGTGGCACGTCCAGTAGCTTATGAGGGAAAAACGATCCATTTGAAGGAGCCTCTCTCCAATGGCATAGATGTGGTCAAACTTGATGGAGACAACATTAGGGAAGTTATCATGAGAACTACAGGTCTCTGCATTAATAGTAGCTTGTGGACAGGCATACCAGGCTACTGCCGTTTTGCAATTGCCCTTGATGATGCTGAATTCCAGCAAGCTTTGCAGTTGCTCTCGAAGTTCAAAAACTATGTTCTTGAGAATAGCCAGTTGACATAAACATGGTGATGCTGCTTCATTTTTGGCCATGTTCCTGGCATTTGAGTTAAAATGTCACCAGCAAAACTTGGTGGTGGTGTGATTTGCAAGCATGATATATTTTCTTCAAGTTGTTTTGTTTATGTTTTCAGGCAAGCATTTATGGCCTCTTTCTATTTATCAATTTATGACTGATTATCAGAAAGATGAAAATTTTTGGATTGGGAATGATATTGGCAATGTTCGGTTGCCCACTTCCTCATCCAATGCCTATGTAGAGGATCATATGCCTTACGCATTTGAGGATATTGTAAAAGGTAATGAATATTCTTAGCAGGCTTTAGTCATTGCAAAATAAGAAATATGAAAAGAAATTATTAGTAGTATTATTTGACTTTTATTGTGAGCTACTTTAAAAATTTCTTATGGAATTTTGTTTAATGTTTATAATAGCATGAAAAATGTCATCTTTCTGATATTGAAATTTCCATTAGAAATCTTTCTAAAAGAATATGAAATTTGTTCTTATTCATGGCTATCAGAACGAAGTAGATGATTGTCCAATGTGTGCGCACCTGTTGAGTGGACATGTGCACTAACATATTTGACTGTTTGTATGATATAGTTTCACATGGTTTCTTACTATTAATTAGAAAAAAAAATTGCAGGCAACTTGTGCTATAGCCCATGGGAGGGTGTTTTTCTTAGATAGCAAACTTACAAGAGACTAGAGAAAACTGGTCATGATATTCAAAGTTTGATATATAAAAACTAGGGGAACAAAGAAAACTATTGCATTTATGTATCCATGTGGTAAATCGTGGCAAACTTGTGAAAGATGCATGAAATATTTTCACTTTGAGCTGGGGATTGCTGCATGGTCTTGCTGAAGTTGTTGCATAGGTGGATGGTAAAGTGGTGTAGAAATGTTTAGTGTGTCCCACATCATTACAGGATCTTACAGAAATGTTGCTGCTATAAAGAAACACACAGTGAGCTCGGAGGTCAAAGGGCCAGCAAATAAATAGATAGCAATGAACTCGTATCTCCTGAATACTTCCTTGTGCATCACTTCCTTGTCCAAATACTGGGCAACAATTTGAAGTCCTATGAATGGGCCTTGTTTGGTGAAACTGACATGGGGTACAAGGCCAAACGATACATTACTTGTACAGGAATTGATTTGGCCAAAGCCCTTCAGCGCCTGCTCATGCAATGGCAATGCAAAACATTCATCAATTACTGTTGTTACTGGAAACTTAGGGTTTTAGCTTGATCTTGTCTTTCAATTGCTTGGATTGTTATCATTTGTTCATATAAGAGGAAAGAACTTCCTCACTGCTTAAAGATTTATATGATCAGCACAACCTAAACCCAGTGGCTCCATATCTGCTATCTATGTCTGAATCAAACGGATAGTTGCAAAAAATTAATTGTTGGTCATTTCTGGCTTAAGGATAGTTGTAATAGGCAGATCCAACTCCTGATGCATTATGGATGTGGTCATGATCTTTGCTTTTGTCGATGTTGAAATTGAATGGGTTGTTCTAGTAATGGAGATTGGAAGTTACAGTCGAGGTTTTCTTCATGTTGATAATAATCTCTCCGTTAAATATTTATATTCTCACGGTTAATTTATCAAACATCAAAATATATTTAGAAAACTGAGACAACATTTGAATAACTATCAAATCCCAACCCTGATTTGATGTGTGAGGTCGTCAATGGCCACTATCTGTCTCAAAGTTGTTGGCTTCTTGGTATTGGTGGTATAATGGTGATAGTGGTAAAGATACATACATCCATCCTCACAACTAACATTGTTTTTGCAATGTAAAGAGAATTTTCATTATTTTTGTTCATTCAAAGATAAATTCAAGTTCAATTAATGATTCCAAATGGTTTAAGCAAGTTTCAACTCTTGGAACTATATGGCCATCGTGTTTCATCATCCTCCACTTCACCCAATTGCATTATTGTTTTGATCCAATTGGTCTACAACGTGTACCATTCTTTGGGCACCATATGGACGATGGACAAGTGAAGAGAGGATGGAGATCATATTTGAAGTCCTCTTAAATATAGGAAACCCAACCTTTCATATCGAGAAGTAAAAATATGCTAACTAATTTTAAATCATGAATGTCTTTGTAGAATAAAAAACAATAACTATGTAATAAAAAAATTGCTTTAATAAAATCTAATGGCAGATAAGCCTATGCAATTAAGAAACAAACTATAATATAATAAAAAGACTAGCATCTCTTTGTTTAAAAAAAATAAAATCCAAATTTTCATTGAAAGGTAATAGAATAGAATTTATTGTTCTCATTTTAATCTCTCTTACATTTGTAATATATGCATGGAAGCTTTTTTATTTTATCAAGAGAATGGTGGGGATAAGAGGTCAAGGAGACACCCTTTTTATTGAGATTAAATCATTTGTTTAATGTGGCATCATTTACTCGGTCTATTGTCATTCAAAAATAAAAAAAGAACAAAATACATAGTGGAACTTTTGTTAGATTAATATTAGATTAATAATGGTCAATTAGCTTTTAAACTTAGGCATTAATAAAGTCACAATGACTTTATTAATGCCCAAGTCTAAAAGCTAATTGACCATTATTATTAATCTAACACCCTCCCTTAATGGTCAATCTACTAACCACACCAAGCTTATCCTGAAATTTTAGACTTTTATTAATGCCCAAGTCTAAAAGCTAATTGACCATTATTAATCTGATATTAATCTAACACCCTCCCTTAATGGTCAATCTACTAACCACACCAAGCTTATCCCGAAATTTTACATGTTTGTCAAGACCCAAAGACTTGGTAAAGATGTCTGCAGTTTGGTCCTCTATTGGACAATACTGCAGCTTAATAGTTCCATCCTCTACAAGTTGTCTGATGAAGTGACAATGTATTTCAACATGTTTGGTCCGCTCGTGGAAGACTGGATTCTTGGCTAGTTTGAGCACCCCTTGATTGTCACAGAACAAGGGTGTTGACTCTGTCTGATGCATCTTCATGTCTGAAAGCATCCTCTTGAGCCAAACTGCCTCACACGCTCCTTTCACTGCTCCTCGATATTTTGCTTTAGGTGATGAAAGGGCAATTGCATGCTGCTTCTTACTGGCCCATGTGACTGCACAAAAATAAAAAAGAACAAAATGCATTGTGAAACTTTATGCCGTCAATAATAGTCTATTAAATAAAGGAAAATAATTACTAAATGAAATATTTAATGATATTTTTTTCCATCCTAAGGCACTATATGTCCACTAATTAGGGTCTTTATTCATCCTTCTTTGCATTCTACTTTTTATAACTCAATCCCTTAAAATTTACTATTCACAATCAACCAACATACTTCCTCATTCAAGTCATCAATCAACAACATGCTTATTGTTGTTAAATACACACAAGCATTTTTAATTCATGTTTGTCATAAATAAACACTCTTATATTCACTAAACATGAAAGAGATTTTAAAATAAATAATAATTCTTACTAGTCACAAATCAACGTAATTATTCTTGCTAAGTATGAAAAAAACAATAAGCAGTTTTGTTCTTGTTATTTATAAATAAACAAAAAAAAACCAAGTTTTGTTAAGCAAAAAACTTATTTACAAGAATTTCTACTCTTGAAAGACATTAGCAAACACTTACAAAATAAAAATAAAAATCAACAAGCCAAGTTTTACATAAATAGATATCAAACATGTGTCCTCTTGAACCCATAGAAGTATCATGCTCATAACTTCTTTTCAACTCATAATTAGAAACTTTATTTCTACATATAATATTTTGTATTTATCATACTTCAAAGCCTATTCAAGGACAAGCACATGATTCTTGTTTAGATACTTTCTTGATTTTAGAAGTAGATCACTAATTCAAACTCTTGCATATGAGAATAGCCATAAGTGAAATAAGGCTATGTGTGATTAATGTTGTAGAATGAAAGAAGAGAAAAGCCTTAAACCATTCAAAAAAAAAAAATTGAAGACTTCCATATTGAAAATTATATGAAACTGGAAAGTTTCTCCTAAGAAAAGAAAGAAATCTTAGGCAATCTTCTTTGCATAACACCAAAAAGTATATATGAGTATAACATTAAGAAGGCACCTTAGACATCATGGAGCAATGGTAAATGGGATGTAGTTGAATGAATGCAAACTCAATTTTAGATCTTCACATTGTGATGGACAACCCCACAATAAGGGAGCATTAAGGAGGTGTCCCAGAAACTATGGAGCAATTGTAAACGAGATAGAATTGGGTCGCATAATGTCCATTCTTGGAGTTGCAAGACATTGGGAATAATGCTCTAAGTCTCAATGGACTTGAATTGATATTAGTTGTTAAGGACACACCTTTTAATGGGTGCTACATGTCCTTAAATATTAATTTACAAAAGATAAATCAATACAAGTGCATGGAAAGTAAGACTAGGATCATAAGGTTGGGATTGTTGATTAGTATTACATGTCCTAATTTCCATAAGCTATGTATGCATTATGATTTTGATTGGCATAGCAATCATAATACTTTTAATTACATTGATATGTGAGAGAATTAATAGGAGACATCTCACTTATATGAGTGCCAAAACTCAGAGGTTTGACGTCTTAACCTTAGATATCATTATATAGTATGAGCACATATTTCACATTTGTTACTAGATTAATGATAAACCACTTCACATCATCCTTGACTATGGAAACAAGAACATCACAACTTAAGGCATTGTCAAGCACTTAAGTTTCTAAACTAAAGTGTATTCTTAGCCTTAATCCCTTGGGTGGATGCTATTAGGCGAGGCGAGTTTTAGGTCAATCTCATTTGCCTTTATATCACAGATAATGCAAACACTGCTAGAGATTTGTAACATCATTCTCAAAAGGCGTTACCTTTTTATCATAAAGTGACTTGCAATGCCTATTCGTAATAATGGTCCATGCACAATAAAAACATGATGTACACACTCCAAAATATGTCCCCAAAACAAAGATGACACTTGATTTTGCTAAGCAGTGTAGAAAGCACATTTCTTATGCTAAAAATTTTATGCTTCTCATAATGTGATGACAGGTACTTACACCAAAACATACTTTAGGTTACTTCTTAATAGTCCTTCTAGATGGACACATTGTTTCATATTTATTTTAATGTATTATAAGAACCATAGGGGGCTTTGTGTGTTAGAATTCACACTTATTTCTACAAACAAATAGAAGCAATCCATCCACTCAAATTTTTACAAAAAGCATAAAAAGAATGAAAGAGAGAAAGATATAGTGGGTACCTATAGGTCCACTATATTATCTATAGATAAGAATCACAACATTATGATATAATGGATATTTATACCAATACCAAAACCCCAATTACATAAATTAAGTTAAGTTGACATAACAAAGGGGCCTTAGGTTAATTGCAAGTTATAAGATGGGTTTAACCATAACAAGGTTAATCACAACCCATAGGGATTACATAATAAAATAATATAATAAATTAAATACATTTGTACAATGATTTCTTGTAGGCCTATATAAGATTGCATCGTACAACGGTGGCATTGGCCATAAGTCAAATTACACTTTCAACATTATATATGTAGTGTTATGAAACACCAAATTGATTTCTTCAAAGTTTATTTATTTTCTTGTCAGAAAATAATTTTGGGTCTACTTAATCAATAGTATTATAAGTATATGAGTGTAGGTGAATTAGAAAATATTACTAACCAACAATACCTATATAATTAATAAACTATATACGATCAAAATATTTAATCAAATTGACACCTATCTAAAAGGCATGGTCGTTGATTTATAATCATTGATATTGAACATGTTAATAATATGCAAACCATAAATTGTTAGAGATAATAAATTGTATCTTCTAACCATTAAACTTGCATTTCAAAATAATAATGCAAAATACCTAACTTTGTCATGATCATGCAGATACAAAACTACAACCCAAATATGACCATTGATGTCAATTATAGATGAGAATAAAAATGACTACATGAAGGTGTTTTTTAGAAAACCTATTGGTTTTATCATACTATGATCTAGAATCTTACTTAATAGCATATATAGATAATTTTATTCAATTCAATTTGCAAAGAGAATATTTATTTTTAAGCTTGAAAAATCAAGGGTTGTCACATATATTTTTTCAATTGAATCACTATGAAGAAAAGCATTCGTAGTAGCCATTGAGTGCAGTTCCCATTAGATTATAGTAGAAATATAAATACAAATTTGAATGTTATAGAATTTAGCAATATGAATAAAGGTTTCACATATAGTTAATACCTTCTTTTATTGGAATCCCTTATCAACAACTCAAGCTTTATGCTTCTAGATATAAATTGGAAACAAACATTGTCATGTAGATCTATTTTATTCTATGAAGTCTTCCTTGGAGGTAGAGTAACTAATTCTCATGTTTTTTCTTCATCAAGGAGTTATATTCATCTAGCATAACATTCTTCCAATCTTGCTTAATATGATCAACCTCATAAGTTTTGGGATAACAAGTATTCATGAAACTCACCATGAGTGCAAAACTGGAAATCATATGTCCTCAATTCTTCTTATAATGAGCCACATCACCATATTTAATATTTTAAGTGGTCCATAATAAAATTTTAGATTCATATGTAGAAGAAGAAATAATGTTTATAAATGAAATAGATGTAGGAATACTAACCTTGAACTCTCTATGAAAAATGGGTATAACATTATCAAGGACCATAAAGGGAGTAGTTATTAAGATGATTTAATAGGAATGGACTCAAAATATTCATTAGAAGGTTAATACTTCCCTTTGCATCTCACATTCTTGTAGGTGACTATTAGTGAGAATATGAATTATATAATTGATATGTCTTAGAATCCTCTCCATTTGATGTAAAATGCATTTGTGGCTCTTAGAGTGTAACTTATTTTTCATCTTATTTTCAATACAATATTGTGCATCACAATAAATATTAGTAAAATGGAAAATAGTAAGCTTTCATCCACTCCAAGCTTCTTTAGGAGTAACATCTCAAACAATCCAATTAGAGATCTAATTTAAAATGTAAGCACAAACTAATTGTCTTTGTAAAATCTTAAAGGCCATGTTTCCATAGTGCAACTTGTCATCTCAACAATGGTTTGATTCTTCCATTGTAGTACCATCATGAGATGCATAAAAAGGTATGCTCATACTTAATGTTGATTTGCTTACCAAATTTCTAAAAAGCATTGCCCACATGCTCCTTTCTATTATCAATTATAAAAATATGAACTTTGTTTATACCTTCATAAAAAGATTTTATTAAAAAGATAAATATGAAGCTTCTATTCAAGCTTCATAAGAATTTGATCTTTTATATTAAGAAGATAAAATAAAATACACATAAAAAAATTAAATAAGTGAAGCTTATATTTTAAGCTTAGAATAGAAGTTTAATTCGTTAATCAGATAGGGTGGTTGTGCACAAACTACGAGGATGTCTTTACCTTCCTAAATTTGTCACTATAATTTTTTTTCTTGTGGTGCTTTCCAAGGACGTGAACTTTACAAATACAAATGTTTTTAAAAATGGTGGGTTGTCATCGACTATGTCCAACTTAGCCATCAAGTCAATATTTTTAAATTTAGAAAGCCAATCTCTAATGCCATAATTTGCTAACATCATCAACATTTAGAAAACTAAAAGAGGAATAAGTACAACTAAACTTGATTATACAGCTTGATATCTTGGTCAAGATGATTAGATGTTATACTTATATATTTCTTGTTAATATCCTTGATTAAATATTGATCAAGATAAAATTTTACTCTATTCTTAGCTCGTGAAATCAAAGGCATTGAAAGTCAATATATACTAAGATTGGTTATATGAAAAATATCATAAATTTTTCCACTCTCTTACCTCAACATTTGTAATTTTACTTACATTTAAATTTTCTCCTAGATTTATTTTTTTATAAAGTATTTTTTAGCTGACATTATAAGTCATGTGGTGGGATGCATCACACTCAATAATCCATGCATTCTTTGCAAAATATAAGTAAAAAAAGTTTTAAAAAGTAATAAATAAAGCATTAGGTTGGTTATCCATATTACCATTCTTGTTTTGCTTGTTACAATTTCAACTCTTCCTAAAACAATGTCTATCATCATTATCATGCGTGTCACAATAGTTACAACTCCTTTGCACTTCATGAAATATAGTTATATGGATTCATAAGGATTGGAAGTTATCAATGGTAATATCAATATTCTCTACTAAACGTTTTTTCTCTTTGGTAAATCTACATTAAAACTAGTTCTAAGCTTTATTCATATTAGTTAAACTTTCTTGGTCTACAATAGGCATATTTAAAAAATTATCCAGTGTATGGTTGTGAGTTTCAACAAGAATAATGTTGCACATGGAAAGTAGTTAAAATGAGATGGATATACTCTTTTATCAAAGCTAGCATATTGTAAGCCATTTCTTTTAACTATGACTTTCATTTCTTTAGACTTCTTCCATAACTTTCAATGCAATCCAAGTCAATAAGCTTCATTCTTCTCATTTTATGGTTGATTTAAATAATGCAAACCACCATATAAGATAAAAGCTCTTGTTACAACATGATAGATTGAGTATACAAGTTATTTACTATCTAAAAGAGTGGGAGGATATATTAAGAAGATTTTTGAACATCTTAGAATGAACAAACACATATCCTCATGGATTAATCTAGCAATTATATTGAAATAAAAAGAGAGCAATGAGAGGGAGAGGGAGCGGGAGAGCAAATGATTTGGGTATGTTGAATGGCATGGTTTCAAATAGGATTAGGGTGGATCCAGATCCTTTGGTTTTTACAGTGTTGGGTGGTTGTAAGGTGGATTTGACGTGGCAGGCTGAGTGGAAGCAGTTGGGTGAGATGCCCCAGTTTGTTGGATGGGCGCGGTAGGTTGTGTTGTTGTGGAAGGGGTTTCTTCTCAACTGGGAGAGACCATCCCTTGCAGTAGTTCTCTAGCCCTATCCTTTTTTTTGCTTTTGGTGTACCTTGTTTATCAAGATTTTTCTTTCTAGTTTTCTTGGAGAGAAAACCTAGCCTTGGTAGGTTTGGCTTTGGGATTTCTTTGGTTGCGTATGCACTATGTTGTTCTTGGTTTGCATTCCCAGTGAACATCTTGCTAGCTTTTTATGATCCTGGAAGGAAGTCCTTTTCGAGGTTTTGTATTGTGAGAGGGTCTGCAACCATCAGATGTTTGGTCACTGATCCTAGATTTACCTTGTCAAAAAAATTGGGTTCTTTAGTAGATCTAGAAAGGTTTGTGCATACTTATGGTCTGGAGTAGTCGAACTCCAATGTGATCCTTGTCCCAGTTGAGATATTGGATTTAAGCATTAATGTAAAAAATATTCGAGCTCTATGTTTTCTTTTTGTTGGTCCTAGATGTGTTTGTGAGTCTTCTTAGGTCCTTACAGAATTTGTTTCTCCAGGATTTTGTGTTGGGCAGGAACACAATCCAAATGTTGATTGTTGAGCTATCCAAAAATTTGGTTGCCTTCATATTTATAGGTGCTTAGTGGTTCTAGCTTAGTTTTGGGTTTCCCCCTGGATATCTATTGCAAGATTTTAATATCTAGAGCGGTTCCAAAAGTTTGATTTTTGGTTTGGATGAAAAAAAATTAATTTTGATTTTTTAACCAATTTTTTGCGGTAACCTGGTTGGAGAAGTGAAAATTGGATTATGGATACTTCCTGCCATTTGGGGTAACTTCCTCAATATTTTACTATGCAGTTGCAATGACTTTTTTGCTGGTGTGTTGAGATGTTGGGCAAAATACTGTGTGGATTATGGGTCCTCACAAGATTATGTTCATGCCTTCTAGAGCTCTTGGCGTAGTGGGTCTTCTAACTCAAATCCAATTGAGGAAAGATATATAGGCTCGAGGAGTTGGTCTAGTGCAAGCATCCTCTTAGAAATTATTGTCTAGAACTTGCCAAGAATAATCTTGTGAGCCTATTGTAGGAAGTCAAATCCAGAAACATGGTTTCTACTTAGGCAAGAAGGTTTATTTTTCAAAAATTGAAATGAGCGTTCTTGTCTTAGTTTGGGCAAGAACTGAATGTTACCGCTTTAGTTTGGGTAGAAACTAAATGTTCCCACCCCTGATCCTATTTTTGAAATTTCTTTGGTCCATCTTAGCTTTATGCAGAATCTGCCCCTCTGAATCTCTTAGTCCTCTTAGATTTCCTAGATCCTATTTCTCTTGGTTTTGTGCCTTTGAGTGTTTGGTTTATTTTCCCCTAGGGGGTCAGACCCTTTTGTGTTTCACTTTGGTTTCTCATTGAAAACTATTGTTGCTTTGTAAGAGGTTCGGGGACCATTTCAAAACCCTTCTTGTACCCAATAAAAATATATATATTGAAATGAATTGCATCAATGCCTCAAAAATAAAGAATATTTTTTTCTTATAATTGATTTTTATCTTTTCTTTTTCATCGTATAGATCCCTATTGGACTCTCATGCACGAAATTATACGCAATCATTTCATTAGTTTTATCAAAATTTGAATTAACATGTTTGTAAGCTTCTACAATACCATTCTCGTCATGGATATGCCATAGTGGCCATGAATGAATAAAATAGTTGACACTAAATAGAAAGTCATAACAAACACTAATAATGTATAACTTTTGAGGATTTTTTTTTCTACAAATATTGAAATAACTAAAAAATTATAGGTTCTTGAGCATATCATTAGTATGGAAATTTTCTTAGAATGATGAGATATACTTTCAAAATTTTAACTATATCCAAAAAAGTTGACTTTAGATGCAGATTCCAAGGTCGTCAAAAAAGTTATTTGGATATAAATCAAACCTAATGCATAAGAAATATTTGGCGAGGATGTTGAGATTTACCTACTGAAAAAAAAATATCTCAAATTAATAGAATTTATTTTCACAAATCTTGAGATGGCCAAAAAGATTGTATAGAAGCATTATTACAACTTACAAGGGGAAAACAATGATGTCTTATTGAATCTTATTTTTTTTGGTGAAGTTCTATTCTCATATAAAAAGAAATAAGATTCTAAGAAAGCTCTAACATCAAATCCAAGCATGCATTACACTTCTTGCTAAAATTAGAATGCTCTCTTTGAACATGAAAACTTGATGCAAAGAAGTCAGGATACTACAACACTAATAACAAGTTAACAAGGCACATGTAAATTATACTTAAGAGATAGAGTAATGCACTCGTGCAAATGGGACACCAAAAATAATATTAATACTATTTATATCCAAATAATCATCAGTCCTGAATGGCATACCCTGCAATGTGTAAATACAAGAGTTACTTCATAAGACAAAAAGTCTCAAGAGTTTTCTCAATATTTTGAGTAAAAGTATATATAAAAGATCTGATAAACATGTAATTACAACTAAAATATTCCACAAAAGCATGCACAAGCATAAGTGCAAGCATGCATAAGTAGCAAATATTCAAGAAACATGCAAAACCATGTGTAAAACATTCCATGAAGTAGAAAAAGTACAAGTAAAAATGATTCCAAGCATGTTCATGCATGTGGAATATTCTCCAAGTAAAAAAATCTCTCGAAGAACAACATTACACATGATAATCCATGAGAAAATTTATTATACATCGTCTAGGTAACTATTATTGTTAAAGCTATTGAACAATATAGAGAAAATTGACTTTAACATAATAGCCCATTATTTAATTAGATCTACATCAATGTATATTTTAGATAGAAGATAATAAATTTTATTTATATCTTGAAAGGTTTTGAGGCCTCAAAGATCAATATTTTTACGAAATCGAGTTATTACTAGGAGTCATAATAATTCAACCAAATGAGCATAACATCTACTTCCTTAGCTTTATTGAGCACTACTCAAATATGATTGGATATTTCAACAACATATTCCATGGAAGGCAATGGGTTTTAGAGCAAGTGATTGATAGTGGAGTTTTGCACTGTAAGCCAAGGTTTAGAACTCGTGGGTGAATCTTAATATTTATGAAATTACATAAGTTCAATTGTTTAAATACATGGACTTCTAATGTCAAAACCCTTCAATGGCAAAATACTCATAATGTAATATGAGTCGATTATGTTTCAATCCCATATAACCCATTTATTTTATATATAAATAAAATTATAAAAATACATATTTCATATAATATTGTTTAAATTTTAAAATGACAAAGTAATTTGAGGTTTAAGCATTTTGAAGCTATACCTCATATTATTAACATTCACTTGACAAGGCGTATAAACATAGAACAAACCCCTATTATACCATTAATTCAAATTCTCTAACTAAGATGGATAAGAACATCCAACTATCTAACTTAATGTGCTACAAAATGTTAAAGAAAGAAAACAAAAGAACATACGATTAAAGAAAAGTAAAAAAATATACACAATAACAAATTGACTTTCATCGTCTAAAGTGCAATTGTCAACTTTGTACAATGAGAAATAAAAAAATCATTGAAAAATGAAATGCTTCATCATACAACAATCAATACCATAATTCAACCACTCCTATACAATTGACATTGATGTGAAAAGTCTTTAGTATTTGGTAATCCCATAGAGTAATGCAATGAACTTCTGCTGATGTGAGTATTTCATTTGAAAATTTTAGGTTCTAAGCACTATTGAAACAAGAAACTTTGTACCAAGGATGATTCTTATTGTAAATACAAGGAATATCAACAAAAGCAAGATTAAAATCACATATCCAACCATAGTAGCATTAAATAAATGAAACAACTTAAAAAAACCATTACAGAAACTTAGAACAAGAGAAATTAATATCGCTTGCCTCTTTGAGGGGGCAACATCCTTAACAAATATTCTAAATCTTCTCTAGTCTCAGGAGAATAGTTACAAGCATATTTCCTGAATATTCTATGAAAATATTTCTTAAATATTACATATATGATTCTATCACAATTACATATATGATTCTATAAAAATATTATCCTACCTATTCCTAGCTTGACATGTGAACTTTATATATGTCATATGACAAAAGACTAACATAGGTTATATCAATGAAGTTCGTAATATGTCATACTCATTAGAAAAGATTTGTTCTCAAAGTTGAGAAGTGGGAAACTATTGTTGGAGTTCTTGCAATGGCTCCTATGTGTCATCTTTTAGTTGGAGCCCATGCCACTACACAAGGACTTCAGTGATGTCGTAGGAGCGAAGGTGTCACATATGTTGATCCAGGATGGTTATTGGTTCAAGAACAATAGATCTACGACCATATATATTAGGGTATGTTTCCCACCATATTCTTCAAACAAGATGTGCAAAATACGATGGACCTTGGATGACATTGGTGGCTCCAATTTGTAATCCATCATCCCTATCAGCTGAAGTACCTTGTAAGGCCTGTAGAACTTTGGTGCCAACTTGTCACCCCTTGTGTTTTAAGGACATATGCTTGTAGGATTAGATACCAAGGAAAACCATATCGCCTTCTACAAACTCCCTCTTGATATTGTGTTGATCTACTTATTGTTCCATGTGATTTTGGATGGTTGCCAAGTTCTACTTCAAGGTAGATAAGATTTTATTATGAGTGAGGATTCTATCAATTGCATCGACCTTACAACTACCTAGGAGGTATGAGGCAAGTATCGAAGGAGATTGGCCATATATAGCCTCATAAGGAGTCATCTTAGTGGCTATGTAGCAGTGGTGTTGTATGCCCATTCGGCTAGGGGAAGCCATTGGCTCCACTTGGATTTTTATTCAGAGATAAAGCACCTGAGGTAGGTCTCCATACATTTGTTTAACACCTCCATCAGGCCATCAGTCTGTGGATGATAAGACATGCTTTGTTTAAGCTTTATCCCTTGAATACGATGAAGTTCCTCCTAAAGCTTACTTTGAATACCTTATCACGATCATTGACTATGGAGTGAGGGATCCGTAGAATTAAAATATCTAGTCCATAAAAATCCATGCAACTTTTTGTATAGTATAAGGATGATCCAAGGAGTAGAAGTAAGCATACTTGGTTAACATATGTAGTCATCATTTTTCCACCTTATAGAGGAAGTCCTTTGATGAAGTCCATGGAAATATCTATCCATGGTGAATCAAGAATGGGTAAAGATTGAAGCAAGCATGATTTTTTAACTATTTTTCCTTTTTGACTTTGGTATGTACCATAAGCATCTACAAATTGCTTTACATCGGTATTCAAACTAAACTAGTAAAAACTGCATTTGACCCGTTCATATGTATGCAAGAAGCTAGTGTGTCCACCTATTGGTGAAGAATGGAGCTTTGTTAAAATTTGGGACCTAAGTTCTAAAGTGGATGGAATAACAATCCTCTCCTTGCATGTGTAGTTAGGATGACCCGTTGTTTTTGTTTGAAGGTCTTGAATAATTTTGGTGAGTGTAGGATGACCTTGCCACTCTAAATTGATCCTAGAGGATGGATACTGCATATAGAGTGTCTTGTATTTTTGGAAGTCTGAAAAAGGCATATGTTACCACATTCTCCTTACCCGTGTAATAAACAATCTCATAGTCAAATCCTAAGAGCATAGTAACCAATTTTTGCTACTCAAGGGAAGAAATTTGTTGGTCCAAAATATATTTGAGATTGTGGTAATCTATCTTGATGATGAAATGTTGTCCTATTAAATATGATCGCCAATGAAGGACTACAAAGACTATGGCCATCATTTCTTTTTTATAAGTTGATTTGACCATATTACATCTTGATAATGCCTTGATGATAAATACAAGGGATTGACCTTCTTGCATGAGTACAACCCCCAATCCAACCCTTGATGCATCACTTTCTATTACAAAGGTCTTGGAGAAATCAGGAACTGCTAGAACTAGGGTGTAGCACATAACATTTTTCAAAGTTAAAAAAGTTGTTCTACTTCATGGTTCCACACAAATATGTCCTTGTGGAGCATAACTATCATGGGCATTGCAATCTGATCATAATCCTTGACAAATTTGTGGTAGTATCCTGTGAGTTCGAGGAATCCCCAAAGGCTCTTTAATGTTTTGGGTTTGGGCTATTCCTTCATGGCCTCAATTTTTGTAGGATCCATATGTACCCCATATTTGGCCACAATATGTCCCAAATATTCCACATATTTCGCCCCAAAGGCACACTTGGATTGCTTGACATAGAGTTGATTTTCCTGGAGGAGTTTCAGAACCTGGTCAACACATTGAAGGTGTTCCTCCATGTCTTACTATATACCAAAATATTGTCAAAGAAGACCAAGGTAAACTTTTGAAAATATGCCTTAAGAACATTGTTCATCGGTCCTTGGAACATGGATGGTGCATTGGTGAGGCCAAACAACATAACCAGGAACTCGGTGCTCCTAAAAGATGTTTTAGTTGTATCATCCCCATGGACACAGATTTGATGGTACCCTGATTAAAGGTCCAACTTGGTAAAATAGTGCACCCCATGTAGCTAATCTAATAAGTCATTAATAACTCTGGGAAACTTATCCTTGATGGTGATATGGTTAATTTCACAAAAATCCACACACATCCTCCATGATCCATCTTTCTTGTGTACTAACAATATTGAGACTGAAAAAGAACTTATATTTGGGTGGGTAAATCTTGCATCTAATAACTCCACCTTCTTAATCTCATTTTTTTTATGGTAGGGGCACTTGTATGGTCGCATGTTAAGGGGACAAATCCCTAGTACCAAACTGTTCTTGGGATATTTTGGTCAACTATGAGGTAATTGAGTTGGCTTTTGAAACTTTATGATTCTTGGTAAGGATGGCTGATAAATCAAAGGGTACCTTTTCAACCTACATGGCACACAATTGCATTTGGAAAAATCTTCCAACTACTACCATGTGACCCTTTTTAATCGGTCGTTGCATTTGATGGGATGTTAATATCTTGGGTTTCCCACCATCAACTCCTTGTATTGTATGTCTCTTATTGTTGATGGTGAACTACATCCAACTATTTGAGAAGTCCCACAACATTGACCCTAGAGTTCTTAGCCAAGGGTATCCCAATACGATGTCCACTCCTCCCAAGTGAACTGAATAGATATCAATTTGAAATTGGTAGTCACCTATGGATAGGCAAGCATTCTGACATTGTCCATTACAAGTCATGATATCTTCATTAGCAATATTAACATTAATTTGATCCTTGCTATAAATGAAGCAATCTGTTCTTTTACGACATTAGGATATATGAAGTTATTTGTGTTGTTGGAGTGTAATAAGATGAACACCTTGTGTCCTTTGAGGAAACCTTGGACTTATGAGACAAGCAAAGTCTCCCCAAGATTGAAGAATGCTCCACAAGATCAATCACACACAAAAGAGGAAAACCCACAACACCAATATTAAGTGGTAAAACCCTACTTCAAATGAAGAAGGGAAACATCCACTATGAAGCTCACTATATTACTCAATGATTCAACAATACAAGAATGCTTCAATGTTATGCAACAATATGCATCAACATGATATGACAAGATGTAGTAGACAACACCCCTATTTAAAGAGAAGTTTTTCTACTACAACCCTAAAATTGCCCTAATCTTATCACAATCTTATCTTGAGATGTGTGACAAATCTTATCACAATCTTATCTTGAGATGTGTGACAAATCTTATCTTAATAAGTGTGACAAGTGGCATCTATCAAATATTAAAAAGTGATTGGTTACTTTCTAATATTTTCTAGAAAATGGGAAATAACTTTTTCCCACAAATTAAATATTCCTAGCACCCTTATTTTATTTATTAATTGGGTGGGAATATTTTTACATAAAATAGAATTATTTTCTAATTCAAATATTATTCTTTAGACTTTATATTTTAGTCTAAGAATAATTTACACAATGTTGCATTACATATTCCAACACTCCCCCTTAATGCAATATTGGGGAAAGGAATTATGAAACAAAGAAACATTCTCCCCCTAAAGATACAAACGGGGATGAGAATCAAATGAGTAATATAGTTACAATGAGCTTCTATGACCAAGAATGGTCTATAATAAGGCACCAATACAAAATGGGCCAAAATGAGACTGCAAGCCCCCAACGGAGTAGCTTTAGATACAAGCAACTTACAAAGCCATCCATCAACCACAAGTGGTTGCAAATGACAAGAAGAAAACATCACAAGGGTGTCTTCAATAAGTCTGCAAAACCCCAAACGGAAGTACCTGCAAGCTACAAGCAGCTCAACATAAGATCAGTTAGATACATCATCATAAATATATTCACCACAACATATATGAATATCCAAAGATGATAACAAAACTGATCTAACAAATAGTGAACTATAAGTCATCACAAAAAGATGCCAAGCCATACTTATAGTCACGTGCTATATAGTTGATCAAAAAATATCATGTACAAAGTTGCATAAAGCAAACAAGGAGTACCATGATAATGCAGACTCTAAAGTACCATGTACAAAAGTAGCACAAGGCTAACAAAAAAGTACCATGTACAAGAGTTGCATAAGGTATATGAAAATAATAAAGTGTGCACACCGGTTGCATAAAGCCAACCATAAAATATCATGTACAAAAGTAGCATAAATGCTAACAAGAAAGTACCATGATAAACCAATTGCATAATGCCAACTACATAAAAACATGTACAAAGTTGCACAAGGCAACAAGAAAGTACCATGTAAAAGAGTCGCATAAAGCAATTGCATCATATACCATAATTGCACAATGCCATCTACAAAGTAACATGTACAAAAGTTGCACAAGGCAAACAAGAAAGTACCATGTTCAAAAGAGATGCAAAAAGCAATTATACCACCAAAGATCAACTCATATATATAGCACAAAACACCTCATAAGGATGAAGTTGTCATCACACAAGTGTAACTACACTTCATTCCCCCTTGAGGACAACTTCACCAAACCAAGTGAGTCCCTCAGCTTACAAAACTGCTCCTTGGGAAGAGGTTTGGTGAACAAATCAACAAAATTAGAAGATGATGGGCAATACTCCAACTGAATAGTCCCATCCAATACCTTCTCTCTGATAAAGTGGGCTTGGATTTCAACATGCTTTGTCCTTTGATGCATTACAGGATTTTTAGCCAAGGCAATAGCTGATTGATTATCGGAGAGCAAACGTGAAGGACCAAATTGCTCAAATCCAATTTCCTTCATGAGGGTACGAAGCCAAACTACTTCCTATGTAGCTATTGTCGTAGCCTTATACTCCGCTTCCGTTGTAGAAAGAGCAATTGTATCTTGCTTCTTGGAAGACCAAGAGATAGCTGTAGACCCAATACTAAAAACATATGTTGTGGTAGACTTTTTGTCTATTCTATCCCCTCCAAAATCAGAATCAGCATAGTCGGAAAGAGCAAAGGAAGGAAGCCTAGAATACTTGAGTGCCAAATCTCTAGTACCTGAAAGGTACTTCAGAATCTTCTTGGTAGCTTGTAAGTGCTCAATATAAGGTTTTTGCATGAACCTAGCCATCATACCAACTACAAAAGCAATATATGGCCTTGTGATGGTAACATAAAGAAGACTACCAATGAGCTGCCTATACAATGTAGCATCAACCAACTGAGATTTTGTACTTACTTCCAACTTAACCCCTGTAGAAATAGGAATGGAAGTAGGATTGCCATCCTCCAAATCAAACCTCTTAAGAAGATATCCAATATACTTGGATTGACTCAAAAAGGTACAATCCTCATGTTGATAAACTTGCATGCCAAGATAGTAGTGTAGAAGACCAAGGTCAGTCATTTCATACTCTGACTTTAATTTGGAGATGAAATAAAAAATGGCCTCATTCTCATTTCCAGTCATAACAAGGTCATCAACAAATAGAGCAATTAAAATGACCAAGTTATCCTTCCTAAGCACATAGAGATCTGTATCTGAATAGCATTTATCAAAACCAAGAGACAAGAAGTAACCTGAAATCTTCATGTACCATGCTCTAGGTGCTTGCTTCAGACCGTACAAGGTTTTCTTTAGTTTACACACAAGTGTTTCCTTACCTTGTACAACAAATCCTTGTGGTTGACTCATGTAGATATCCACATCCAAATCACCATTTAGAAAGGCACTTTTCACATCAAGCTGAAAAATCTGCCAACCTTGAGCAGCAACAATAGCAATGAGAAGCCGAATGGTAGGCATTTTGGCAGCTGGTGCAAAGGTTTCATCATAGTCAATGCCATATTTTTGAGCATAACCCTTAGCAACCAATCTAGCCTTATACTTTTCTATCTCTCCATTAGAATTGTACTTGATTCTATAGACCCACTTGTTCCCAATAACATTTCTCTTATTAGGATAAGGCACTAGATCCCAAGTTTTATTCTTTAGAAGAGAATCCATCTCAACCTTCATGGCATCAACCCAACAAGAGTGTTGTGAAGCTTCTTGGTAAGAAGTAGGCTCATGATCATTCTCTATCTTAGCTAGAAGAGACATGTTAAGGGTCATACTTCTAGTTATCCTTTGGCTAACTGAATTTTGCTCTTTAGGACCCCTAGAATGATCCAACCACTTGGTCCTTTTGACACAAGGCCCACCCTTTTCTAACTCAAGAAGGTCTTCATTGAATTTGACATCTCTTGAAACAAATACAATGCGTGAAGAAGGTGAGTATAACTTGTAGCCCCTATGTTCTGCATCATAGCCAACAAAGATGCATTTTTGAGACTTTTTGTCCAATTTCTTCCTCTTTTTTGAAGGAATATATGAAAATGCATCACATCCAAACACTCTTAAGTGTGACAAATTCGGCTTCTTACCATTCCAAACCTCATAAGGAGTCTTCCCCTCAACTGATTTTGAAGGACACCTGTTAAGAATGTAGATTGTTGTACTTGGTTGCTTCACCCCAAAGAAATTGAGGTAAGTGGTCACCAAGCATGCATCTTACCATCTCCATGATTGTCCTATTTTTCCTCTCTGCAACACCATTTTTTTGAGGAGTGTATGGACAAGTAAACTGCCTTTTGATCCCATGAGAAGAACAAAACTCATTGAAATCATTGCTATTGTACTCCCCTCCATTGTCACTTCTAATCATTTTGATCTTTGCTCCCTTTTGATTTTCTACCAAAGCTTTGAACTCCTTGAATGTCTCAAAACAATCTGATTTATTCTTAAGTAGATACCCAAAGATCATTCTTGAATAATCATCTATAAAGGTGAGAATATAGGATGCACCACCAAGTGATCTAACATGTAATGGACCCATAATATCTGTATGAATGAGTTGAAGAATTTGTGTGGCCCTTGTTGACTTGTCCTTTGCAAACTTTTGTTTGCTCATCTTGCCTAAGATGCATGTTTCACACAAACCATGAATAGGTGAAATGTTAGGCAAGCCTTCAACCAAATTTTTGGACTTCATCATTTGAATATTTTGATAGTTTGTATGTCCTAACCTTAAGTGTCAAAGCTTGCTACTAGGAGAAACATTAGTTGCTAAACACACTTTAGGAGGAGCATCACCTAACACATAAGTTCTTCTTCACATAACTCGTATGATTGACATGCTTTCCTATGCTCCATGAAGTCATTGCTCAATAGTCTTCTCTTCAAGAATTTTTCCTCAATAATTGTGAAAGAGTGTTGAGAGGAATGCCATCCTCTTCTTGCTCTAGCCTAGTCTCAATAATGGTGACAAAATTCTTGAACTTGCTTGACAAGTTCCTCAAAATGATAAAGCTTAAGAGCTTCTCACTTATCCAATCACAATTACAAGCCAATAGTTGAGTTCTCATGTCTTTCATCTTTGAGAGGAAGATCAAGGCACTTTCTTCTTCACCTTGCATAGTGCTAAGAATTTTGGACAATAAAGTGAATTTCCTTGATGTGTTGGACCCTAGATGGACTTGTTTTAGCAAATCCCATGCATCTTTAGCATGCTCACAATGGCTTATAGTGAGCAATATCTCATCACTCACACTATTGATAATCATGGAAAGTGCAAGGTGACTCTTGTTGTTGTATGTCTCAAGTGCCCTTGCCTGGGTTGGGATTGCTTCATCTCCATTCACAATGGGCCATAACTTTCTTGCTTGAAATTCAGCCCTCATCCTTGGTTCCCATATTCCAAAATTTGATCCATCAAGGATGTGCTTAGGTGTGAAGGAGATTCCATGATCAACCATTCTAGAAAGTGAACATAATCAAAACATAAGATGCATTGACAAAGGAAATAAATGATGCAATAAGAAAGTAGATAAACATACTTGCATATATATAAAAAACATAACTTTCAAGTAATCTACTTTTCAATCATCAAAGATAATCATCATGAAAGATAAACATCATGAAAGATAATCAAAATTAAGCATCATCAAGAGAGATAAGCATCATCATGAAAGATAATCAACATCATCATGAACTACTATAACCATCTTGCAATAAACAACTATAACCATATTGCAATTGAATAAATGAAATAAACCAAGATCAACTTGCAATAGATTAACTTGCAATAAGAAGGTAACTAACCATAACAATCATCTTGCAACAAAATAAACTAACTTGAATTGAACCATAAAACATTTGTTAAATGTTAGATAGTCAATAAGTTAGTAAGTTAGTGTTCATTTTAAGGTTTTGCTATAGCCTAATGAATTGCCAATTCATCTCACCCAAGGTCAACCAAGCTACCCAAAAGGGTACGGGTACGAGGACCCAAAAAGGACTTGCTACCGATAGAGTGGATTCTTTTGGATTCAATAGGTGTTTAGCAAATATAAACTGTGTTGCAAGATTAAGTAAATTTTAATCAAATACTAAAGTTGTGGTTAGTAAGTTGATTCATTTTTAACCTTCTTGATTAATATGAAAATTAGTAAATTGCAAGTTAGTTGGTTAGTAGATTGTTTAGTAGCAAGTTAGTTGGTTAGTAGATTGTTTAGTAGCAAGTTAGTAAGTTAGTAGTTAGATTAGTTGAGATGCAAAATAGGCAAAACACAAATACACTCTCTCTCTCTCTCTCTCTCTCTCTCTCTCTCTCTCTCTCTCTCTCTCTTTTACTTTCATTATGAGAGATACAAGTTACATTAATTTACATTATGCTTCAAGCAAATGCTTGAGAGAGATTAGAAGAAATTAATAAAAATAGGGGGAAGAGAGTGAAAAAGTTGATCCGAAATTGCCTTGTATACTCCAAAACATACTTGGATAACCTTGCAAAACAAGCAAACTCACAAACAACCATTGTTAATGTGAGAAAAAAATGACTATAAGGTCTAAATTATTTGACAATTTGACTAAAAATTTGCCAAAAATTGCATAAAAAGATTCTAATTGCATTATACAATAATAAAAAATGCATTTCAATTTATGCAAAAAAAATGACTATTAGGTCTTAAAATAAAATAAATGACTATTTTTTTTATTAAAAAACAAAATAATAAATGACTTTTTTTTTATTAAATGATTGTTTTTTTTTATTAAAAAATAGAATAATAAAAAATTACTGTTTTTTTTTATTAAATGACTGTTTTTTTATTAAAAAACAGAATAATAAAAAAAATGACTGTTTTTTTATTAAATGACTGTTTTTTTTATTAAAAAACAGAATAATAAAAAAAATGACTGTTTTTATTAAAAAAAATAGAATAATAAAAAAAAAAATCAGACTATACAACAAAATGGGTGGGGGGCCATTTGGACTCCAAATAAAAAAAATTTGCCTCAAATTTATTTTTCACCAAAATAAGATTGTGATAAGATTTGTCACACATCTCAAGATAAGATTATGATAAGATTAGGGCAATTTTATCTTGAGATGTGTGAAAAATCTTATCACAATCTTATCTTGAGATGTGTGAAAAATCTTATCACAATCTTATCTTAAGATGTGTGACAAGTGGCATCTATCAAATATTAAAAAGTGATTGGTTACTTTTTAATATTTGCTAAAAAAGGGGAAATAACTTTTTTTCCACAAATTAAATATTCCTAGCACCTTTATTTCATTTATTAATTGGGTGGGAATATTTTTACATAAAATAGAATTATTTTCTAATTCAAATATTATTCTTTAGACTTTATATTTTAGTCTAAGAATAATTTACACAATGTTGCATTACATATTCCAACAGGACTATCATGCATTGGGGTGTTGATATTCTTGCAATTGCGTTCAAGGAAAGTGTAGGTGCCTCTTCTACAGGTCCATCGAGTAAAACTTCATTTACCACTCCAATTGTTCTACCAAGTCCACAAACTCATCCCCTGTGTCTGCAAAAGAAGATGAAGCAGTACAAATTCCAAAAGATAGAGGCATTGTGTTTTACATTTGTGTCTAGTGGCCAATTTTTCATTACATTTATCACAATCCCTTGGCACTACGATTTGCTATCTCCTCTGGTGTTAAACTCTTTACTGGTAGAGTCCTTGGAGCATTAATGTTTATGGGTGCAAAGGTTCTATTTTGGAATCATGTCGGTTTGGAGGTCTTCTATCGAGCATTCCATTTACTTTATGTAAGTTTAGCTAACCCTATGACAGTCATGTATGTGGTTGGTTCGAGCATTTGGACTTCAGTTTTGATTTTCTATCTAAGGTCACTGACGAAACAACTCTTGAAGATGTACTGGAGTCCTATTCTATTGGATAGATTCTCGTAAGTTGTAATATACTCAAGTATTGTACTTGTTTGTCGAAGCTTAATGAGGACCCTAGTAAAATCTTCAAACTTTGAAGGACCAAAACGACCAAGGAATTCATTTTTGAATTGCCCACCAAGGTTTGGTATTTGTGTCCACAACCACTAATACCAATGGGGTGCTTCAAGATCAAAATGGAAGGTAGCCACAAAAATCCATTGGTTAATTGATGTCTTATACAACTCATTCCATTGTTTGGCCTAAATTAACTAACTTTATGGATATGTCCCATAAAACCTTAGAAAATGTAACTTGGGGAGTCTAGGAGTCATGCCTCTTTGGTTTCTTGAATGTAGAAAGTTATCCTCATTCATAACCTTGAAAAATTTTTAGTTGTCGAGCTTTCTCTTTATGACCTTAAAGGCTAATTTTAGTGTATCTATCAAATTTTGAATTGTTAAGCTTAAGCACTGCAATGTCCTGGCTCATTGCATCCTATATATGTTTGAGATACTAGGTTAGTGAGGGAAGTCAATTGGGCAAAAAGTTCATTTATGGCATCCAACATAGTGATTCGTTCCTTCATCTTGTGCATTATTGCCTCCACTGCTTAAGTTCTAGTCTCCAGTGGCATTTATTAGACATAAAATTGCTATTTTTAGCAAGTTACTATTTTTAGTAAGGGTCCAAAAAAGTGTATAGGTGTTCTATACAACACTATCAACTTGAAAAGGCGATTGAAAGGGGCAATACCACAAAATGACAATTTTGGAGTCCCTTAAAAAGCATATGGGTGTTATATATGACTCAAGGGAGGTAATCTATGCTGAGGTGTGGGTACTTTCCATAACCCTCTAATATACTGTTGTTGTAGAACTTGATGATAATCTTCTCAAGTGTTGTTCTTGGTGCACTATGAATAATTACACAACTAAATGCCTTCTTGTATCTAAAGGTTTGGCTTAGGGTTCCTAAAAAGGGTCTCCCAATATACACAATGTACGTGGAAGCTTTCAAATCCTTGTATGGGTGTTGTTTGAGACCTAGGTACTGGAGTCTTATCACCCTTCACTCAACTAGACTCTTTATGGGCAATCTAACTTAGCCAAAAATAACGACTCTAACGACTCCATGATATTTTAAAACAGTCAAACCATCGTTTCTAACTTGTAGACCTAGGCTTAAAGAAAAAAAAAAACTCACAACAAAAGCTTACCACCTTATAGAAAAGAATCTGATACCACTTGCAATGAACCTCTTTCACTGATGTGAGTACTTCACCTAGAAACCATCGTTTCTAACTTGTAGACCTAGGCTTAAAGAAAAAAAAAAAAAAAACTCACAACAAAAGCTTACCACCTTCTAGAAAAGAATTTGATACCACTTGCAATGAACCTCTTTCGCTGATGTGAGTACTTCATCTAGAAATCTTTGATTCTAAGTTCTACTGAAACAAGAAACTTTGTACCAAGGATGATTCTAATTGTAAAAACAAGTACTATTGACAACAATAGGATTAATATCGCATATCCAACCACATTAGCATTAAATAAATAAACATAGAACTCATAACAAAAGCAATTACATAAACTCAAAACAATAGCAATTAATATTGCTTGCCTCTTTGAGGGGCACCCTCTTAAAAAGTATTTCAAATCTTCTCTAGTCCCATGAGGATTACATCCTTTGCCTTCTTATTTTACTTACAAATTTATTTCCCTTCTATGACAATATTCCATGAGTTACATACAAGATTCTATGACAATATTCCATGAGAGTTACATATAGGATTCTATGACAATATTCCATGAGAGTTGCATATAGAATTGATTCTATGACAATATTCCATGAGAGTTGCATATAGAATTGATTCTATGACAATATTCCATGAGAGTTGCATATAGAATTGATTCTATGACAATATTCCATGAGTTGCATATAGAATTGATTCTATGACAATATTCCATGAGTTGCATATAGAATTGATTCTATGACAATATTCCATGAGAGTTGCATATAGAATTGATTCTATGACAATATTCCATGAGAGTTACATATAGAATTGATTCTATGACAATATTCTCCTACCTATATGCCATATGGCAAAAGGCCAACAAGGGTTACATCATTGGGGCAAGTAACAAGTAATTTTCGAAGATCACTACTATTCACTTTGATTCTCTATTATTATTCCCCTCAAAAAATAGCAGAATAAAATATATATATTGGCGTATAATGCAGTTCATTTTTCCTTAGACTATGATCCCCAAAATTCACCTCGAAAGTCCTTTAGTTTGATTTGCAAAGACACCAAATGGATTAGATAACCAATCTTCTCTTTTGCCTCGTTCATATTTTCCTTGTACACCCTTAAAAATAATGTCAAAGAGTTTTAGATGATTGTAATTACACTACCAAATTTTTCAACTTACTTATGACACCCTAGTTGCACTTGATGACAAAATAATCATCCTTGTAATTTACTTAGTTTTTTTTTATTTCTAGAGTTGGTGGTCACATAAGAAGTGAAGTTTCCTATTCACAATGGTTGGCAACAATGCAAAATTCATTATAGGTTAAAATTAAGGTCAGCGTTGTTGAACAATTCAAAATGGTAAAGACTGCCATGACTCTTGTAGCAATGCCCTAATGTATTCATCTCTATCTCAAAGTGCTAGTTCAAAATAGATAAGGCCACAAGAGTACTATAACCTAAGCAAAACACTTAATTTGTGAGTGTATAAAGGAGTCATTTTTGGTATGAACATTTGCAAATTTTGTAAAACCACAACAAAATATGAACTGCTACATTCACAAAATAGCTTCAATCTTTGTTAAACCATCCTTAAGCTAACCTCCTTTAACAACAGACCTCCAGTAAACCAAGTTTTGTTTAACAAATTATCTTTCAATTCAGGTCCAAAATCTCCTTTTTAACCCATGCAATACTTGCCTTCTAATGGTCGAAGTGTTCATTCCATGTTATGCTATACACCAGGATATCCAAATAAACACATATATAAAAGCAAAATCAAAGAGCTATATCATTATAAGAAACTACTTAGTCTTGTTACATTGATATCTGGACATAAGGTGCTTACATAGTTGTGTTGTCAGTTTCAATGAGCAAAAAGAGGAAATATCTAAAATTATTATAAATAAAAGCTTTATCTTTCCATACAGAATACAAAAAGCATATCCTTGCAATGAAAGATACAAAGCTAACCCCATAATTCATGAAAGACACTAATGATGTTTTAGAATACATGTATAAATTGGTTTTCCTAGCAAGTAAAAATAATGAATTTTGGCATACATTTGCTTAAATGCTATGAGGTTAATTGTCAGGCCCAGTTAATGAATAAATTCTTAATATTGGATTTAACATTATCAATCAATGTATTATATGACATTTAACTTTATTGGTTCAACTCCTCAACTTTCAAGGAGACAGGTTCGAATCTGCCAAACTATACATGCATAATAGCCAATAATCCCTTTCAAAAAAAAAAAAGCATTATCAATCAACGTAGTCAGGCCCGTTTACATCACCTCTATATTATGTTTGTGAATTAACCATCTGCTACATATAAATTCATAGTGTATAACCGAAATTCACTAGTGCTTATTGCATGTAAAGTTGATTTGAAACAGTGGAAAAATAAAGACAATGGATTGGAACTTTGAGAATACAACAGAAAGCAGTGTCCGCCTTCTTCCCCTTCCTTAACCTTCTCAGTGAAGATGAATTGAATAATCGAGTTGGACACTACAGGAGACTAATTTTATTGAAATATAAAACAGCTACGCAAGACAGCAATCTGAAGAACTGAAAATACACCATCTTACTCTGTCATTCCTAAAAGAGCTTGTGAATTATATAATGCTATTGTTTGCATCAAGACAAATAGAGGCTTTTACAAAAACGAGGTATGGCTAACAGGCACTTAAAAACCAACTTTCCTTGAAAGTTCGTGCCAACCAACACAAGAAGAAGATAATAATAAATCCAATCACGAGCTGTTTCTTCCTGCAGAATATTTTGAAACTTTGGAGCATTCACAAAAATAGGCATAATCTAAGGAAAATATATACCAAAGAAACAGCCAAACAATTATATCTTTCATAGAGCCCGGAGAAGTAATAGGGTATATTGCATTAAACAGCTACACTTTAAAGGCATTTCCCACTATTGTTAGGAGATAAATCAGAGGCGCACAAAATTACCTCTTAAAAGAATCTACGGAAACAAAGTTTCTATACAAATCCATGGACATAGAAATTGATTACAATGAAGATGGCCTCTGAAGAAAATTAAACAACAAATTATATGAGGCTGACATGCTGTTCAACATTATACAGTACAACTCCTGGCCCCTTCTGTACAAAGTAAAGTACATTTCCTCTCCATCTTCCTTTACAAGTTTCTTGTCAAGACTACAATATTACATGCTCATTGCTCTAGAAGGAAGCTCGGTTTCAACATCTGGCTCACCTTCATCGGATCCTTCAATAACAGCCTACAAACAACATTAAAGGGAACAATCATTTTTTGCAGAGCAAAAATATATAGGAAAATCTATGAACACCTATAAACATAATTAAATATACATAAATACAGCAGTAAGACATAATCATTTATGAAAAGAGCACATCAGAACGTTTAATTTCATATAAAATACAACCTCAATTTTGATGGGAAAAATACTCTGCCAACAATTGATGCATGTGGAACTAATTGCAAATGATGAGTCAAGAAATTCACTAGAATGGACATTTCATTTCGATATGGAAGTTATGTCCAAGCTTTACATGTTTGCTTTCAGAATGAATATTGTAATGAAAGCTTTACATGCTCCTCCCTTATCATAGATTCAAATATCATTTCCAGTTACTAACTATTGCAATTGGACTGAGCTTATGCATTCCATCAAATTCAAGCTGAAGAAGCAGAAACATCAAGCAAAGTAAAGAGCAGCATATTCAATTCACTCAAGCATCATATTGTTGATGCTCTTATGCACTTTGATCCGTTCCTCTACCCGATTCCTTATAATTGTTTGAATGTTGACAAATGATTGCTTTCTGGCTAAAGCTGTGCATTAAGATCGTCTAAATCTATGTTACCAGAAACATGAGTGCAAGTGTGTGAGTCCGTCCAGTAGGATAGCCAAATTTGGGATGTGAGGATTCTGTAAATAGTATTTTGCAGAAACATCTCAAAGCCAAGATCTATTAATGTGAAACATTTCCTTGCAACCAATACATTTCTAGGAAATATTCCTTTGCTTAGGAGATAATTTCCAGACTACGGAAATGTTTCGAGGACAAAATTTACAAACTTAGAAGACAATTTAAATTTTATGCACTTTTCTTGCATCCATAATTTGGAGGAAAATGCTTCGTTTCTAGAGGAATGTTCCTTAATGTTCTTCAACAGTAACAAATGTTCCATATGGCCAAAACATTTCCAACAAGCCTTTTTCACATGGGAACATTTCTGGTGTATAGACATTCTGTGGTTCACATTGCCCCTTCAACAATTATGGTTTGGATTGATGCTTCAACATTTCCAGTGTGTTTCAGATGTAAGAGTAAGGCAATGCTGAAATAGAAAGGTAAATATGTGAACTTTGCCCAAATGATGAAATTACTGCAATGCCGCCTCCAACTAGTCACCATAAAAAGAAAGCAAAGATTGAATAAACATTTCCAGAAGATTCATGAAAAATTCTGATTGATTTAAATGTTTTTCAGGGAACATGTAGAGCAAACTTTTCAGAGGCCATGCCAGGAAATATAATCTACAAAACAAAAAGGAAAGATGGAATCAATGTTGTCTATCTACTTGTAAGGCAAGGAGCCTGCAATTTATTGCACAAAAATAGCAAGGAAAAACAAAGTCACCAACAGTGATGATTGTTAAAGAATCAAGGTGTTGATAAAATGCCTAATGCCTAATTACCAGAAATGTTTCCCAGCATATATGACACTACTTTTTGACAGTCTGAAGAAGGGAAAAAGTACTGATGGATAAGATAGTAAAGAGTAGTTTTGGTCTTTGCATGCAACTCTCTTTCCACCTTTTTGTAAGCTATTCACTCTTCCATTTTAAAACCTTCTCTAGTAACTCTAATGTCCTTGGGCTGGTCTTCAGTGATTTGTAAAGTTCAATGGTTGGCAGATACAAGATTTTCATTTGTTTTTCACTTTCAAAGAGTCTCTGCAGACTAGAGAAAGACATTTTCATGTAAGATTGCAGACCGCCATCTTTGTTATCATTTATTGTTGTTTTATAGCTTCATGTGCAGGAATTTTGGGGATACTTGGTAACAATTAAAGCATCTATGAAACTGAAGAATATGCTTTGTCACTTCTCCTTGTGGAAGACCTGCAAGAACAAGAAGGGCATTTATTCTCACTTACCATGGCACCCTCATAAGTTATAGTTTTAACTGTTCTCAGTTGGGAAAAATCATTTTACGGTCTCAACAAGCAAGGGCAAAGTTGGGTTTGAAGAATGTACTCAATCTGCACAATCTCCTCAGGCTCACAAAGCAACTTATTGTGGCCCATCGAGATCATGAAGTTATGACTGGTAAAGGTAAAGTGCTAAATATGATAGATAAATCCATATAACTTCTGAATCAACTTAGAAACATTATCTCCCAACTTTCAGTGATAAGAATGACCATTTCTTCTTTGGTTTTACTGATTGCGGCAAATGAATTAAAACACAAAATTTAAGTAAATGAGAAAACTTAGTCGTAGTCCATCTGTAATAGGCAATCCATTTCGAATGTGGATGCTTGCTCAATAGGCATTGCTTTATGGAAGATTAAAACAGCATCCAGCAAACTCAAGGAGATACTCATTCAGACCATTCAGAAGAACGATCTGGAATTGAAACTAAAAGACAAACCATAATATTCAATGCATGGGTTACCCACAGGCAACATACTAGATGTCAATAAACTGTCTTTCATCTCAATAACCTTTGGCAAAGCTTGTGAGGTTATAAGGCAAAAGAAAGGTTTGTAAGTCATGGCATAGCTCAGTGACTGGAACTTATCTCAAATCTTATGACAAGGCTTGAAACAACAAGCAAATCATAATCACGTCCAAGGTTCAATCTAAGCACTTTGATGTCTGCTGCACTGGTGGTAGGAAATGGTCATAAACAAAGCAATGTCCAAGAATATCCTACATGTTTACAACTAATCTTTGGAAAAAAAGCTACACACTACATTTTCAGCACTGACATTGTCTGAGACAGGATATGGTTGCAAAACTCTTGGCATTGGAGCGCTTTTTAATTTTTATTTTTTGAATTATGCTAGTCTCATGTTATTGTTTTTACTGTTATTTTTTAAATCGTTTTTATTTTGATAAATATAACAATAAAACCCTAATCTTAGGATTTTAATTTTAAAATTAATTTAATTTAATTTTAGTTTCTAGATTTATTAAAACAATGGACGCCAACGATTAACAAGCTAATCTTGACATCTGAGTAGCTTTTGAAAATTCTATTTATAGAAGATCAAACTCCCCAATAATTAATGGCCTTGTTTACCTGTTCAAAAATATCATAAAATGGTATAAAATGGTACATAGTGCATCACGTGGATGGATATATAGCAGATCTAGAGACAAGGAGGGCTGCACGTAATTAAACATGCCCCTAAATGTTGCATAATTAATAATTATTATTTAATATTTATTAAATATTTCGAAAACATAAAAGTATATAAGGCAAGTCATTGAAAATTAAGTGGCATTAGCTCAACCGGTTAGATTCCTCAACATTTCAAGGAGGAAACCCAGGTTCGAATCTTGCCAAATGATACATGGATAATATCCAAAGTTTTGTTGTAATACCACTATGTGGTGATGATGTAATACGGGTGGGGCCCGTTTCAATCCCATATAACCCATTGAAAATCTAGCTCCAAGTGTCATTAAAAATCTTCACAACTATGAAAACAGTTTCTACTTCTTCTTAGACCCACGATGCACATGGTCAGTAAATGTATACTGTTCTTAAAATTAACTGATTTTGGCTAACAATATTTTAGAATTCTGGTGAACAAAACTTTGGTGTAATCATAATCCACAGCTGAATCCGTGTTCAACTAAATTGTTCCTAAATTCAATGGAGATCCAAACCTTGTTGTTTTTTAGTTAGCTTGTACGGATACACACTAACTCTCAAACAAATTCTAGAAATAAAACTAAATTTTGTGCCTCAGTACTTGGAGGCATTGTCCCATATTATTGATACCCCAGTTGGGTAAATAAGAAAGGGGTTTGTTGCAAAAGGTAAAATTCTGTAGCATATTTTCTCAAATTTCTTTCAGCAATGCTATGATTTTCACTACCAAACATCAAGGACAAAAGATTTTCCTAAATGTAGGGGAAATGGTAAATATGTGTAACCAATATAATTAATAAGAAATAAAAATAATAATCGTGCACCCTTTTATCATAAATCCCTTCATAAATATATGTTACCACATGCTCTATCAAATCATCATGTATTCTACAATTGATTAACATATAATTTCCTACCATGGATATTAACTAAGAGAGAGACATTTCACAATATTCATCCCACACGTTAAAAAACATTTCTCATTCCTCTGTGGTCAAGATGATCGATTTTGTATGCTTTAGGATAAGCCTTCAAACAATTTTCTTTTTCAGTTAAAACAAAACAAAAATAACTACCCTATTTGTAAGGCAGATAAGAACCTCAGAAATAAATAAGTTGGGCAGTCCAGCAGCAGAAGGTGACATTCTGCAAACTGCACTATCTTGCAAAATATATACTGAAGCACACCTAAAGCTAAGACAGCTACCTACTTATCTGTTTGGAGAGAACAACTTGATTATTCAAAATAACCAAAGTTATCCAACAGCATAGTTGCTCTGTTGAATTCCCTAATAGCCAGAAGGCCCAATTTATACATTAATGGCAGATCTAGGTCACTGTTCCCTTATCGTGTCAAGTTGGGGGTTGGGCTGCATTGCCCTAAATGTAGACAAGTAAAAGGACTGCCAGACCATTGCCTGGGTCCACACATTGAGCTTGCAGATATATAGGGCATAAACGTAATTTTGCTCAAGCGAAGAATTTGACATTTACAAGAGTACAAGATTGGCCAAGAAGACTTTGCATCCACCCAAAAGAGAAAACAGAAAAAATTATAAAAAATAAGAAGATTTTAACAGAAAGACGGCCACTATACGGGTTGCTGAAATTTTGGTTTCTGCAGAAAGTGGAGTGTGAGTTTCTATGGGGCCTAAACAAGAGCAGTGCACAGTATGTGCCAAAGCACAAACCATGAAGAGTTTGCCGTATTGGAGCATGTAACCAAATGTTTGAATCACAATTGCAGAAATATAATCTGGAAAGGCAGGACTTTGAAGGATTATAGAAGCAAAATTAGTCAGAAAAGCACAAATAAGGCTATTGCAAAGATGCCAAAATTATGATAAGCATTCAATTTACAAAGATGTTGAAGAAAAAAACAATAAGTTAGAGGGAAAAAAATAAAATGTCATAAACTAAGGAGAACAAATATTATAATTAAACCATAAATTGACATAGTAATTTCACAAATAGCAATGAATATGAAATTCCCAATTTCTTGATCTCTAGAGTGAGTTACACAAGTCCCTGAATGCAAATAAACTTCAAACATAAAAAGATAAAAAAAAAACATTTTATACCTTTAAAATACATATAAATGATTTAACTCGCATTTTGGACAGTATTTAAAAAAGACGAACAAAAAGGTCACAAGCAGTCGCAATTTTGCTGATCAATTCAGGATTCTGGTGACAATAGGTTATTGATGTTAGAAGTTTGGGGGAAAGCTCACACAGATTGCACAACTGCACTTCTGCTGCAGGAAGAACACTAACACTAATACAAGTTACAGCAAAAACAACGCACATAGATATGTGATATGCCGGTGGTATTAATGGATTTAACTCGCATTTTGGACAGTATTTAAAAAAGACGAACAAAAAGGTCACGAGCAGTCGCAATTTTGCTGATCAATTCAGGATTCTGGTGACAATAGGTTATTGATGTTAGAAGTTTGGGGGAAAGCTCACAGAGATTGCACAACTGCACTTCTGCTGCAGGAAGAACACTACCACTAATACATGTTACAGCAAAAACAACGCACATAGATATGTGATATGCCGCTGGTATTAATGGATACATGCAGATGAAGAAGGGCAAGCAGAAATCATCGTATTTGATGCTCCAATAAAGAGTAAATCAATACAACCAAGAAACTGACTCTTGGACGCATGACAATACGCATTTTCAGACAAATGTTCAACATGCCAAGGGGATTTGCATTGTTCCAAGAGAATTCTGCCACATTCCCTTGATGAAATGCTAACTTGCCATTTGATGATGGTTAAACGTTTCTATGTTCTATCTCAATTAGATATCTGGTCAAAGCTGCTGAGTCTTGCCATGTTCTCAAAATTTTAACGCATTAAAATCTGGATATATTGTATGCTAAACTCTCTTTTGCTAACACCAGGAAGTTTGGAATATATCCACATAAAGATGTAGGTCATTCTGCCAATTATGTGCAATTGCCAGCATACCTATATTACCAAATGGATATATCTTACATTTCATTAAATACATATATCAGTTATAATAGCTTAATTCAGCATGTATGTTTAGAAATGTAAACAAACATAATTCCTTATGACTCAGAGATTCACCAATCCACAAAGATCATGGTGCAGAAGGGATAGCACGCTAAAATATTTTGAAAGTGTAACTTGGATAAAATAAGTAAAAAATGTACCATCTAGCTTTTATACTAATAAATCACAAAAGACTTACCAATGACTCCTTTTCTTTATGCTGTACAAGATATCGTTCCAATGCACCTTCACCACGAAGAATTTTGGCTCCACATGCATGTGATTCTGGGGTTCCTATAACCTCTTCATCAACCACAACAGCATCTATTCTTTCGGACCCTGCCTTTGGATCTGGAATCTGAAATGGTAAATTATAGAAGTTCAAATCTCAGTAGGCATAATATATAATGCAATCAGAGGAGCTACTTAATTCTCTTCAATAGCAACAGTTAAGAGAAAACCTAAAGACAAATACATTGAAGAAACCAATAAGAAGCTAATGAATCAACTAATGCCCATCTCACCAAATAAAAGCTGAGAGAAAACAAAAATGTCATTTATGTACCTCAAACATGGCATCAGTCAAAATGTTCTCTAGGATAGAGCGTAAGCCCCGGGCTCCTGTATTCTTAGCCATTGCCTTTTTTGCAATTCCTCGTAGAGCACCCTTAGTAAAATGTAACTTTACCTAAAATCACAACAATGTGGATCAAAGTCCTCTAACATTATGGACATATTGAAATAAAGAGAAACAAATCAAGGACCCAAACACAATTTCAAGTTCATTCGAGATATGTAACGAATAGCTGTAGCAAGAGTATCAAGCACAACATACTTACATTGTTCATGGCAAACATTTTCTTGTATTGCTTTCCAAGCGCATTTCTAGGCTCTGTGAGAACCTACCAAGGAAAAAGGTGCCAAAAAAATAATTCTCAGAAACTTCAATTTGTTAATAATCACATTCAGCCCTAGCTATTTCTAGTACTCCTCTTAAAAAATACAAATATATTACTAAGGTTGCACTTCAGCAGTGTAATTCCTCGGAGAAATTCTATCATACCCATAACTTTATAAAAATTATAATATGCTGGCCCAAAACAGGATAAAGGAATAGTCTCAGATACAATGTAAAGAAAGCATTTTTTTTTCCTTAGCCCAAAAGCATCCCACCTGAACAAGTTGGTCTTCATTTAGAGCGGCGAGACTAACAAGAACAGGAAATCGTCCAATAAATTCTGGTATTAGCCCATATGCAATGAGATCACTACTTTCAACCTGCAAAATACTAAGCAAGACTTTTTTTCATAATCAACTTAAAAATACACTCAGAAGTTTCTTGGATAAGCAGTAAACATGAAAATCATGCCATCCCCATATATTCAAAAGAAAGTCAAAACTTCCAGTCTTCTGATATAATACAGTACCGATTCTAGCAAGGACGATGTCACAGCAGCATTTGTCAGGCCACCAGCCCTCATGTTAGCACGTACAGGTGCTCCAAAGCCAATAGAAGAATCTTGCCGTCTAGTAAATGCCACCAAAAGAAAATAGTAACAGCAAACTTTAATACAGTGCATGCCAACTGTAAGATGATAATCTGATAAATATTACAATTAAAAGCCAAGATACCTTTCAGATATTGTTTTCTCTAAATCCACAAATGCCCCACCACATATAAACAGAATATCCTTTGTATCTATCTGCAGATGAACATCAGAAAATCTTGAATATTGCTTTATTCACATTGATTATGCTAATATAAATAGTGTCAACAAAGAGTAATAAATTGTTAGATATCAAGACCTACTGAACGAGATAACATTTAAAGAGGAAAAAGTTCACAGGCATTTATCTAGGATAAAACTTATGCCCAAATCAGTAAAAATACAGCCCAATTTTAAAAAATTTACGAAGCCATCAAAAAAATTTCATTCCATGTAATTGCAGCGATTTTGGTGTCTTAGTTAAGATGCATTGAATCTCACAGCATTGAGAATCTTGTATAGTCATCTTTCCAAATAAATGTTTCTATCCTCTGTCAACACCTCAAGGACTTCTTTATCCAAGGGGGTATTAAACAAGGTATATCACTTGGGATTTAGAATAGAAAAATATCAAAGGAAACAAAAGTATAAGATAGTACTCTATAAAACACGCTAAGGATGACGCTCCTAGTTGCCATATATCCAAATTTTCGACATAGTAAGTTAAAACAGGGACTATCACAATACACCCTTGCTCTGTGAGGCTACTTCTTGGTAGTGGATTAAAAAACAATTCTTCCTTGTGTGGTACAGTAATAGTCGCTTCGTTCAAGAGATATAGCTCCTTTTCTCATAACTGTTATATTTTCTTGATGAATAGCAACCAGTTTATCTGGATGTTTTGTCCTGAACTACAGATATCTAACACACATTGACAACAAATGAAACACTGCATGTCACAAGCTATAAGTGAAGATACACTATGCTTGAGCAATAATAAAAACATTTTGCATCCAACAGGTTTGGGGCAAGCAGTGGAGGAGAAGTTTCACACCATAAGCCAAGCTTCCAATCCCATGGGTGAACCTTTATAAAGTCCAAAGCATTGTAAAGCAATGGCAAGTGGGATGCAAATGTATGAGCATGACCCGAGTTCCAATCCCACATTGTAATGGGCTGTCACCTGATAAGGCAGTCCATGATAATACGCTTTGTAGTAATATCATGATGATGTGGTTTGTTGAAATAAAGCAATAATGCAATCATGTTGTGATATGGGTGGCGCTGTTTCAATCCCATATAACCATATACATTAAAAATAATAATAATAAATGAATAAAGTTTGCAGAGGATGGCTCCAGATTTCCATTAATCTCTAAAAATGATACACAAAAAAAATCAAGAAACAGAGAAAAATTGAAAGTAACCTCTCAAAATGCTAAATTGGGTTCAAGAAGGAATAATAAATGAAACAAAATTATGGGATCAACAATAATAAAAACATTTTGCCAAACAAGGCACCAAATTTCTGTTGATATTTTGAAAAGATTCATAAAGGAACGAATAAAAAGAAAATAATGAAAACTCATCTCTCAAAAAATAGAACGTTTTCTTCACACTATAAACTACTACCCATAATGGGAACCCTCTGATCCTGTTGTGACCATAAGTGTACAGAAAGGTGAGAGAAAATCAAAATATCACTGTTAGGTCTTAGGAGGGACCATGGAAATGTCTTCACCATGTACATAAAAATCCTTAAAGAAAATTAGATATCTAAGAAACAACAAACTAAAACTCATTGACAAAGAAATGAAACCCTTCTCCCGGGTATATACCTAGACCAGTGATCGCATACAGTGTTGAGTTGTCAGCATCCAAAAGCTAAGCCATCTGTACTCAGCTGACCATTTAACTATTAAATGTATAAGTGCTGAATGTCCGTCATGTTTGCAATATTTTGCACCTACTTTTGCTCTGCCTACTGCCAATCCTCCTGTTAAAACCAAGTTCAATAAAATATCTATCCAGGTAAAACTGCTCAATCTCCAGGCTTCTTACCTTCTGAATCAAAACGCTCCCTTAGAAGCTTAAAACAAAGACATACTCTAATTACACAATATCCCTTTGAAAAAGCCTGAACTACTCCCAACTTTAACACTGATAATTTGGTTACCTGTTGAGGATTTGCCAAAGACACTTCGGGTGGAGAAAGAATTGTTTATCAATCCATGTAAAATTGTACCTTCAAGAGAATGTTGCACAATAAATAGGCAGTGGTTTGTACAGCTTAGGTACATGAAACTCCTGATTCATTTTGTTGATGGCCTACCAATTGACTCCATATTCAAGGCCCAACCAGCCATGACGAGCATTTCTATGGTTTGTACTTTAAAGAAATTGCATCATAGTTGGTCCACCCAAGTAGCTTTAAGGATGCGACTGCTCTTTTTTACCAAAGCCCATGAATGCCCCTTAGGGCAGGAATTTCAAGATGTGGTGAGATCCATGAGCTGAAGAAATTGCATGCCTTGCCCATTATCATCTCTCACCCATGGTTACATGGTTGCCTTGAATAATCATTAACATATGTAGATTCAGATCATGAAAGTTCCCCATACAGGTAATTGCTTACTGTCATTTGTGACTTCTTTTCAGTTTCTTCTTACATTGGAATCCGTGCTGACAGAGAATTATCTGGAACTATACCTTGAGATATCTCATCTTGCTCTTTAGGTGATGATGTTGTTCTTACTCGAGATATCCATGTTAATGGCCAGAAATATCTGGACCGTTGTTGCTTGAGCTTTCCTTGCCCTGCACAAAACCTGCTCAGATTACTTTAATCCCAAACATCATCATAGAGTTCAATCATTCTTATGCTCCTCTGTATGACACCCACCTCACAAAGCTTCTTCCATATATTTATTTTCTTCATAATTTGTTGTTGAAACAAATTTATGAGGAATTACAAGTTTAACTGCATTTATCGATCACAAAAACAGATGAAACAATGATATTTCAAACAGATGAAATAATGGCAGTGATTCATGATAGAAAGCGAGAGAGTTAATTAAAACCTTTCAATTAAACATCTAAATGTGAATCCAAGGATTCAGTATAAGATGTTTATATCCAAGTGTATTTGACCAAGCATAGAAGCAAGTTTAACCTAGATTTCAAAAGCACTAACCTTGATTCAAGAAAAATGGTGAAAAATGGTGGCATACAATATCATGATGCTTTTGACATTGCAGAATTGAATATGCATTCGATATCTGTACTTATGAGCTTCAACATTCTAGAACTAGATCAGTACTCAAGATTCTAAAACTACAACAATCTTGGAAGAAATAGCAAACACTGCCAGTGAATGTGCAAAATTTACATGTCAAGTTGACCACAACATTGGGTCCTCCCTTGTTTCAGCCTATTTCAGTCACCAAGTATGTCAAGCATCCATTCTCTGTAGTAGTCACCTAAGTTAACAAAGTTTGGGTTAACGTTTGTGTTGAACAACGATAAAAATCTGAAAATAAATAGAATTAAAAACAAATCATTGAGAAATAATATTTGCTATAAAATTAAATGTTGTATATATATATATATATATATGGAGAGAGAGATTCACATTTCATACAAAATGAAATTGACTTGCAAATGCCTCTATAAAAGAGTTGCTGTAACATTGTTTTGCCCTATTGGAATTACTTTTAACTTTTTCCTTGGTTGTTTTATTTCAATTCAGATAGTTTTGATAAAATTTGATGAATCTCGTAATGATGGCAATCACTAGTGCTGATGCTAATACAACCATGAGACAGTGTCCCCCTCTACAAGTGGCCACCAGAGAACTCTTACTCCCACACCCACCTAGAGGCCTAGCCACTCTTCACATATACAATCCAGACTATGGGTTCAGAAGCACCAAGTTTTCTCCACATTTGGATCTTCGCCAATAGTGGCTCTTCGGGGAAGGTAATGAGAGTTATGCCCTTGCTTCCTCCAAGGTTTGTTCAACCAAACCCTCTTACCCCAAACCATTCTTTGAGGCATATCATCAGACTCCATATTGGCCATTTCCTAACGGTTGACTAGCGTGCTGGACTTTCTTCTTCTCTCCACTCTAATGAAAACATTAGACTTGACTAGCGTGCTGGAAGATCTAGAAGATCACCTTCAAGCTCTAGAACTCTTTTGTAAAGAAGTTGGGATGCAGGTGAACACGAGCAAAACAAAAATTATGATTTTTTCAGCAAAAAAGAAGAAGCAACAACTCAAATTTCAGTTTGCAGGAGAACCGATTGATGTAGTAGTAGAATACAAATACCTGGGCATAGACTTTCATGACAAACTTAATTGGAATACATGTAGGATGAAAAGAACTCAAAGTGGCTGGAGAGCACTATATGCACTTCAAAACAGGTGTAGGAATGCCGAGTTGTGGGACCGGAAGACCACCAAGGTCTTATTTGGCCTACTTGTTACACCGGTTCTGTTGTATGGTTGCGAGGTGTGGGCTAGTGGCACAACAAATGCAAAATGGAGGCAAATAGAAAGGATTCAAAAATATCTAATCACAAACTTTCTCAAAATTAAGGCCACAACCCCTTATGAAATTATTCTAGCTGAAACTGGAATGTTCCCTTTAGAAGCAATTGCTATGACCAAGTTGTTATGTTACTTGAAAAAAACAGAAAACATGACAAATGATAGATGGCCTAGAGCAGTTAGGGACGAAGAGTTACATAGGCGAAAGAATACGTGGATGAAACAAAATCAGAAATGGATGAAACGTTGGGAAATCAACATAAATGAATGCCCAAATGTCAACAAAGACATTAAAAATTATGTGAATGAAAAGTTCAGAAGTGGAATGTGGAAAAATGCAAGCAGGAAAAGACAATATTATATTGCAAATTTTAACCCAACGTATGACCACAAGGAAAAAGCGTATATAGGCGCTGAAATCAAGTGGAAGGAAAAAATACTCATTGCTCAGATAAGGACTAGCTCTCATAGGCTTAGATGTGAAACAGGGAGATGGACAATGCCCAAAGAACAATGGGAAGAAAGGATATGTACTCTATGCAGCACAGGGGCAGTAGAGACAGAGGAACACTTCATCTATAAATGCCCGAGTTTTTCAGATATCCGTGACAAATACAAAGAAACACTTGGAAACGAGTTTATTACAGATTTATTTGAAGACAGGAAAATAAAAAAAGTTGGAGAATTGCTAACACAAATCAGCAGGAGAAGGAACAACCTTCTCAAAGATATTAAAGATCATATGATATGATTTGAGTAATTGTACTTCCATATTTGAGGTCCCATAGACCATATTTGGGTCTCATGGACGTAATTAAAATCTTTCATTCATTCATTCATTCATTGGACTATTCTCATCGCTTCGTTGGCAGTTTCTTTCGGCTTGGAACTTTCCTCGCGGAATTATTTTGTCTTGTCTAGGGATTTACCCATTTGGGTTTACTCCCCTCTTATTAGATTCTATTGATACCTAGGTTTGGTTCTGCATGCTTAAATTTATTTTCCTAGAGTCCCTTCTTTCAATATTAATTTGCTCTTATAGCTGCGGACTAACATTGAACTACATTACTCATTCATAAACATTGATATAGTTTTTCTTTTCTTCATTTCTTTGTTAACAAAATAAACTAGGTTTAATTTAAATATTTTAAAAACACTATACAGCCCATCGCAAAGAAAACACTAAAACAAGAATTTAATCCAATTCTCTTCTACACTTATTTCTCTAAATAAGTATGCCATTTTCCTTGGCCTAAGGGGAGAATCAACTATATTTAGTGAGTCAATTAGAAATTTCATTGATTATTATGCTTCGATATCTTCAGCAAACTTTCAGACAAGAGTTTAACATCTTGAGCTGACACCAAATATTCATTGCATCAAGATAAAAGAGTCTGCTCAATAACATTTTACACACTTCAATTAATGTACGCTATATTTATCTAAGTCCACTTTATGGATACCTGATTAGCTACAACAAGCCTATGCTCTATTAAGTCAATCATTGCACTATTGCTTATGAATATTGCTAATGTACTGAAAAATATGGTCCAAAACACACTGATTTTTTCAGGTGACTGAGCTTTGGAGTGCAAAATATTAGTTCATTGTATATATTCAAACAAATGCCACAGTAAATGATCAACAAAGAAAAATGCGCATATTAATGATAAATGAATTGAAAACAGATAAAAAATGCACCTGAATATGATCACCACGAGGATGCTTACGAGCTCCTTTTTCTGGTACATTTACAACCTGCATATACAGGATCAGGTGAAAATCAATACCCTTTACGCTGGTATTTCTATACTGTATATTCTCAGACTTCCATTCTAATACAAATGGCTCCCCATGCACATCAATTTTACAGATGCCCATAAATCAAGGTGCATATATAATGGATCACATAGGCTTAACAATTAATCTTATTTACTAAGTCTTATATCCAGGAAAACATCTATTTTGCTATTATAAAGGAACGAATCTAAACTATTTAAGCTGCCCAAAAGTATCAATGCTAAAGCAACATTTAAGTGACAATGTTTGGCACACTTCAATATTGTGCATAAATATAGATTTAAATTCAATGATTACTGTATTGTGAAAAAATTTCTTAGGTTGAATCTAATTTTATATATATATATAAAGACTTAACTAAGGCCAAATGAACGAGAAGACCAGGAACCCTCATAAAAACCCGTGTTTTACCCTAACATTTTGTCCGGACAAGGACACCACAATGGCAAAAGTCATTGGGCTCTCTTAACAGAGACCCAAGTTCAATTCACGGGAAGGGTGGTCCCTGATATGCCCCCGCTTTTCAACCTCGTAAAAATAAAAAATAAAAAATAAAAAGGCCAAATGAAGCAAATTTCAGCTCTTCCTCTTCACCACAGAACAAAGATTAATACCAAGCAAGTACTCCTCATATTGGTAATCCAAAAAGAAACCCTGAATAATATTTACAAGGACATAACCAGAACATGTGTACAGAGTATTTATTTTCAGAATCAGGATACAGGGATACATGGATGAAGGGTAAGTTTGATTACACATGCAAACAAAAAGTTCAATAGCTTAACAATTATAATAAATTGGTCATAAATATTGAATGATAAATAAGATAATATAATTCTATTAATGTCCATGGATGACCAAAGTAGGCCAATGGGGCTCAATGGAAAAAAAAAACTGTTACAAAGTCGTAGTAACTAAGAAAGTCCTACTTAGAAAACAAAACAAGAGCAAAGAAAAACATATGTACAGCCTCAAGAGGTGTGTACACAAATGGGCAAACCCTAACATACTACAAGTAATGATGAAGATACCTTGGAACCAACAATCAAGGGAATAGAGAATTGCTTAAGTGGATCAAAGTGCCAACTCTAATATGTTGTGGAATGCAAAGTAGAAATAGAGCCAATCATCACCAACCATCCCAATACACGATCTGATTTTTTTTTTTTTTTTTTTTTTAATTTACATGGTGGAATCGATAGCCGCCACGAATCCGAGAAGGCTGTCCAGCTTTTATGGCCACCACAGTATTCTACGCTATCCGCCCGGGAAGCAGCCACACAGATCTTCGCGCAGTCCGCCCCTATAACCACCATGCCAAAATCATTTTAAACCTTTTACGCCACTGAAAGCACCAGGAAAGGGACAAGCGTTCAATCCGACGAGGCCGGAGATTTGAACCTTGGACCTCCGCCCCCCTTACGGGGTTTGCTCGAACCAATTGGTCTACACCTCGGACCTATACAGGATCTGATTATGTTCCCAAGAGAATGGCAACAATTAAGGGGGCCAGGTTGGATAATCCTAGGAATGCATAGAGACAGACCCCTCACAACTCTCCTAGCAATTGTCGCTGAGAAACCAATAAAGGAAACTAAAAAATTGGTAAGCTACCTGTTTGCAACTTCTAGATACGTGAGGGGTAGTCGAAACCCAATGCCAAGGAAACTAGTAAGTTGCATCTGTCTGCAACAAATAGGTACCTAAGGTATGATTGAAACCCGTCACCGGAAAACTGTAGTCTTGTCCTGCCACATGCAAGAAGAAGGTGTTGAAGCCCTAGCAGCTACTCGCATATGTTGACAAGGACACAAAGATCTATCAATACCATTCCAATGAGTTGATGGTTGCAAAGATAGGGTAAAAGAATAGCGTGATTAATCGACTGGCAGCTGATCTCTTCTGTAATACTTGTTGCCTACGATACCAAGTCAATGAACAAGTTCAAGTTCAACAATCATAAAAATCGAGGAAAACTGTTATTGAAAATTGAGCAAAAAAATCATTATGAAGTTCAACAAATACCAAGGATACACGAGGAAGCGTCTCGCCCACCCCTGGGGACGCGTCCCCGTCCCCGTCCCCGTCCCCGTCCCCGGTACAGGGGGACGTCAAAGGGGACGTTTCCCTGTCGTCCCCATTTTGGGAGGGACAAGCGAGGCATCCCCAAGATGCCCCCAGGCAGTAGGGAACCGTCCCCAATACCCCTGTTGTGAGGGAATGCCCCATGGTTGGGCGTCCATATTATTTAATAAAAAAAAATCAGCTATCCCAATCATGTTCTCTAGTCACAAAAGACCGTCGAAAAGGGGTGAGTTCATGCTCTATGAAGCCGTCACTGTTGTCTTCGCCATTGATGCTTCACAAAAATCTTCTATCAATGAATTTCTAAGGAATGAATTTGCAGAACAAGCGATACAACAAATTTCTATCGAATGAATTTGCAAAACAAGCAATAATTAGAGTCGACAAATTTGTACGGAATGAATTTGCAGAGCAAGCGTTAAATAGACGCTTCCAAGTACAAACACTTTGGATGCTCATATCGATGTCAATGCGTTGAAATTTCCAAGGGGGCCAACAAGCATCTATTTGTCCTTCTAGTAGCCTCTAGGCTCTAGGCTCTCTTTGTCGTGCTTGTTTCTTGACGAAATAGACAGTTTCACAATAATGTCTGAAAAGGAGACACAAAAATTGGAAGAATTGAAGACTCGAAATTTCCAAGGGGGCCAACGAGCACCTATTTGTCCTTCTGGAAGCCTCTAGGCTCTAGGCTCTCTTTGACATGCCTATTTCTTGATGGAATAGACAATTTCACAATAAGTCTGAAAAGGAGACGCGAAAATTGGAAGAACCAAAGACTCGGGAGAGCTTCACACAATTGATTGGCGGAAGAAATATTAAGCCTTCGAGCAAAAGAGGAAATTTTAATTTGATAAGTGTCTTTTAGTATCAAACCATGGTTCTCTACAACAAACTCCTAGGGTAAGGATGGTAACTTTTATTAGTTAAACTTTTATTTATTTATTTTATATTACAATATGGAGATAAATATTTTTTACAATGTTATGCATTAGCCACGTTGTCAAGTATGAAGGAACTCAAACTTTTAAACTTTTTTTAATGAATTTTTTTATTTTCCTATAAACAAACCCCTTTAAATTTTGAAGAGGGTATATAACTCTTTCATCATTTTAAGTGTGATAAATGTTGTTAGACTTCAAACCATAGTCCCCACAATAATGACACAGCTCTAAAATTTTTAATACTATTATACTTGTCATCCCCCAACCGTTTCCCAAAAATCGGCTTGTTGTCCCCCACCGTCCCCAAAACATGTTTCCCCATCCCCCAACCGTTTCCCAAAATCGACTTGTTGTCCCCCACCATTCCCAAAACCCGTTTCCCCATCCCCCCATCCCCGATGCTTTTGTAACCTTGAAAAATACAAATAAATATTTTTATTAATGTGAACATCTAAAATGAATATAAATAGGTATAAAGAAGTTGGCATTCCATACAAGATTGATATTAACTCATAATTGCCTCTATGAATAGGTTGCCCTATAATTATTTTGCCTTGTTGAGATTACTTTTTTTCTTCAGTTTTTTCCCTTTTTAATTTTATTTTTCATTGGTTGTTTGTAAATTTATGTTCATTGAGTTTGTTCAATTAAAAGAGAAGATCGCCAAAGTCTGGTCATTTTGAATAAAATTCGTCAAATCTAGTAACATTGTGCAATGCCAAAGAGAGATGGCTTCCTGAAGGAACAAAAATAAACATCTCTACTCCAAATGAGTTTCTATACAAGCAATAGTATCTCCCTTGAATCTCATAGTAAACAAGGCACCTAAAGATTAAATGTTCTTCAATCTCCACCTCCGTAAGAGAGAAAAGGCAAAATACCCTATCCTCTTGAGGAATATGGTGGAATGTCTCTAACTGCAACTGATGTGAGTAGACTGTGTACAATAAGAGAGATCTTAAGGTCTTGTATCTGATTTTGCTAGATATAATCAAGATGAGCAATGATTTCATCCTCAATCCTCATGAAATGCTTAATGTAGATGGCAAACTTAGGACTAGAGGTTAAGGTGAAGTGATCCAAGTAATCTGAATATATTGTCAATATATATCATCCATAACTGCTTGTTGATCAATTTCTTATCAAGAATAAGGCAAGAAGATAAGATATGATAAAATAAATTATGATAAGATTATGATAAGATAAAATAATTCTTATTTAAAAGGATAAATTATGATAAGATAAAATAATTATTTTCCTGTCCACAGATGACCAAAGTAGACCAAGGGGACTCATTGCAAAGAGCTGTTACAAATTACAATTCACTGTAGTAACCAAAAAATACTACATCGATAAGATAAACTAGACTAAATAATCTAGTGTCAAGCGGAACAATTGTATGGCATAAAATTATAGCCTCAAGGGTTACCCAAAATGGATAAACCCTAACATGCTTAAAGTAATAATTGAGAGCTAGAAGTCAAGGTACAATAGAGATAGAAAGGAGCTTTAGAGGATCCAAGCACCAACATTAATCTAGAGAGGGATGTAAAGAAGAAGCAGAATCATTGTCATCACCAACTATCCCAAAAGGACCAGCACAGGATCTAATGATGCTCCCAAGAGAATGGCCAAGACTAACAGGGCCTAATTAGATAATCCTAGGAGGACATGGAGTTGAACCCCTCAAGACTATTCTAGCATCCGTAGTTGTTAAACCAATAGAAGAGGACAAGAAACTAGTAAGCTTTGTCTGTATACAACTCTTCAATATGTGAGGGCTGGCCAAAGCCTGACGTCAAAGAACTGCAGTCCCTTCCTCTCACAAGCAAGAAGAAAGAACCTAAGCCAGAGGAGCCACTCTCTTATGCAGACAAGAGCACACAAATTTGTCATTAACATTTTCGATAGTTGTAGCTACAAATGAAAGCTTATTACTCTCGATTATAGAGATAGAGTGAAAGAATGAGGTGATTAATCAAGTAGTAGTCTATCTCCCTTGTAATAATTGACGCCAAAGGTGACAACTTCCTTAAGGTAAAGAGCCAAGCATCTTTGGTCGGATAGCTGAAAATAGTGGCAATGGAAATCTCTATCGGCCTAATGTACAGTCACCCATTAATCTAAGGCAATTAGACTAGAAAGTAATTCTAAAGATCCTCTCAAGCCGAAGGTGAAGAGGATGAGCACCAAACTCAACCTTTATAGTATGTTGTGGAATTGTTCTTTAAAATCTAATAAATTGTTGGAGAAAAACACTTTGTTGGAGCAAAACATTGTGGATCCTCTCCAACAAGCCCAATTAGTCGTAGTTACCAGGTTTGAGCGGTTTGGTTTAAATGGAAGGCCTGATATGTTTGAAGGTTTCATTTTTTCAAAAAGCTTCAGTTCAGTTTGAAAATATACAAGGATAAAATATTCATGAAAAATATAGAAAAATGTGAAGAATTTTAAATTTCATAGTTTCAAAATTCAATGCAATCAACATGTGAGTCCAAAATAGATGTAGATGCATCAAGGTTGAAATGATTGTCACATATTCCTGAACTGCGTCTATCTTTGACTATAAGTCCATGATATGGGTGCAGTTGAGTGTAATGAAGACATATTATTTCCATGATGGTTGAAAAAGGTTTGGACCAAATCGAACCAGTTCAGTTCAGAATGCACTAGGCTTGGCCAAACCTGGTAGCTATGCAATCAGCAAACCCTAAACTGAGGCTACAAATCTCAGAGCCATAAAGGATTGTGGGTTTGGTAATATACAATCAAAGAGGGACAGCTCTGTAGGAATGTCTTGGATGTCCAGTTGCATATGTTGGGATTCTAGGATTGAGGGGGATGCATATACCTTGCAAAGTTGTGACCATAAAATCTGACCAAAGATTAAAAGCACCTGCAAAATGAGCCCCAGGTAGTTGTAGGCTCGGCCGAACCTGGTAGCTTTGCAATCAACAAACCCTCAACTCAGGCTGCAAATCTCAGATCCATAAAGGATTGTGGGTTTGGTAATATAAAATCAAAGAGGGGCAGCTTTGTAGGTATGTCTTGGATGTGCAGTTGGATATGTTGGGATTCTAGGATTGAGAGGGATGCATATTCCTTGCAAAGTTGTGACCATAAAAGTTGACCAAAGATTAAGAGCACCTACAAAATGAACCCCACGTAGGTGTAGGCTCGACCGAACCTGGTAGCTATGCAATCAGCAAACCCTAAACTCAGGTTGCAAATCTCCGATCTATAAAGGATTGTGGGTTTGGTAATATAAAATCAAAGAGGGGCAGCTTTGTAGGTATGTCTTGGATGTCCAGTTGGAGATGTTGGGATTCTAGGATTGAGACGCTTGCAAAATTGTGACCATAAAAGTTGGCCGAAGATTAAGACAACCTGCAAAATGAACCCCAGGTAGGTGTAAGCGGTCATCCTTATAGAAGAAGTGAAGAACTGAAACTAAGAAAGGGCACTCTTTGATATGTTGAGGATCATCTTAATTTTGCTAAGGTTGACTAACTCGCAAGAAGGACTACATCATCTGAAAAAAGCAATATCACTGTCAAGACCTGATGTAGAAGGCAAACATCATCAAAATCTTTGGATGAATAAATTCTTCAAAGCTCATCAATGTAGATCCCAAAAAGTGTGGAACAAAATAAGATCATTATTAGACACCAATAGTACTCTGTTCATCCTTAGAGAAACCAAGGGTTTGTACAAAAAGACCAACAAATCTCCTGACTGTTAAGAAAAACATCAGAATTTTCACCTGCAAGAGAAAACACAATAACAGAGAATAGAAAACAGCAACACAAGTGACACAGAGATTTACGTGGAAACCTGCAATGTGTAGGAAAAACCACAAGGCGATGGCAACTTCTCCTTTTCTTATTATTTTCAGCAAACTTTACATTCACGTATTTCAATGTTTTCACCAACCTTAGCATATGCAAGGAATCACATCCCTTTTATAGAGCAGAAGGAAGACTCCAAACTGTTTGTTTCCTCTCTCGACGGAAGCCTCCAAAAACTGTTTGTTTCAGCTCCCAAGGAAGGCGCCTGAACCCGTTCGTCTTCCGCGATTAGACGTCTGTCCTAGACGTTTGTTGTCTAGATGTCTAGCAGCACTGCCTAGACGTCTGCAGCCTAGACGTCTAGTACTGCCGCCTAGACGTCTCGTATTGTTGTAGACGTCTAGTACTGCTGCCTAGACGTCTAGCAAACTAGGCGTCTAGTACTGCTGCAGACGTCTAGTACTGCTGCCTAGACGTCTAGCAGCAGTCTTTGCAAGCTTAAACCCTCTGTATAGTGACTTCACCTCCTAACATTCTCCCACTTGAAATTAGTATTCAAGAATTTTTCTGCCAAAGATTTTCATTCAATGCCAATTGCCCAGTGTTGCCCTTGTTACTTTTTCAGCAAGCCCAGAGAAGTTCTGCACCACTCAAACTTCTCTATCTTGACCGGCTTTGTAAGCATATCTGCAGGATTCACTTCAGTGTTGATTTTCAACAACAGGATCCTACCTTCTTCCACCACATTTCTGATAAAGTGGTACTTGACATCAATGTGTTTCGAGCAATCATGAAATGTTGGATTCTTCACTAGCTGAATAGCACTCTGGCTATCACAATGCAGCCTAATTTTCTCATGCATTACCTTGAAGTCACCTAACAATCGATCCAGCCAAATTGCCTCTTTGTTGGCATGAGTTGCTGCAATGTATTTTGCTTCAATGGTTGATAAAGCCACAACAGACTGCAACTTAGAAGCCCAACTCACTGCTCCACCAGCAAGAGTGAAGGTATATCCTGTAGTGGACTTTCTCCCATCTCTATCCCCACCATAATCAGAATCCACAAAACCTTTAACTTGCAAATCTGCAAATCCAAAGTAAATGGCAACATCTGAAGTGGCTCTTAAATATCTGAATATCCACTTCACAACATTCCAATGCTCCTCACCAAGATGTGCCATGTACCGGCTGACTACTCCCACTGCTTGGGCAATATCCGGTCTGGTGCTCACCATGGCATACATGAAGCTTCCTACTGCTGGAGAATACGGTACATGAGACATGCTTGTCTTCTCTGCTTCTGTTCTAGGACACTGGTTGGAAGACAACTTTACTTGTGGAAGAAGTGGGGTACTAACTGGTTTAGCATTCTGCATATTGAAGCGCTACAGAATCTTTTCCACATATGACTTTTGACTTAACCAGATTTTTCTTCCTTTTTTGTCCCTGAGTATCTTCATCCCTAAAATTTGGTTTGTTGCTCCTAAATCCTTCATTTCAAATGTCCTAGCCAATCGAGCCTTAAGATCAATGATTTTCTTCATGTGGGGGCCTGCAACCAACATATCATCAACATACAACAGCAAAGTAATAAAACTGCCATCATCAAACCTCTTATAGTATGCACAATGGTCAGCTTCACTCCTGCTGAAACCTTGGCTCTTCATGAAGGTGTCATTTTTCATGTACCACATTCTTGGCGCCGTTTCAACCCGTACAATGAATTCTTCAGTCTGCAAACCAAATGCTCTTTGCCTCTTTCTTCATAGCCCTAAGGCTGATCCATATATATCTCTTCCTCGAGATCACCATGCAAGAAAGCAGTCTTTACATCAAGCTTCTCCAGTTCTAAATCCTGTGTAGCTACAAGTGCAAGTAGAACTCTAATAGTAGTCATGTTCACAACTGGAGAGAAAATTTCATTAAAGTCAACACCGACTTCTCGCACATAGCCTTTTGCCACCAAGTGAGCTTTATAGCGTTCCAACAGCCCATCACTGTTATTCTTCACTTTGTACACCCACTTGTTTCCAACAGTCTTTTTTCCAGGTGGGAGATCCACAAGTTCCCACGTTTTATTCTTGCGAAGTGCCTCGATTTCCTCCTCCATGGATTTCCTCCACTTTTCTGCATTTTCATACTCTCTAGCTTCACGAAATGAACTAGGTTCACCATCATCAATTAATAAAGCAAATGAGGACTGATACACATGAGAACCACAACACCCACATAGAGCTTTGCAAATCGAAAATCATTGCCTAGCCCTTCAAACGAGCGAATCATGGCCCAGCCCCTTGCTCCATCCTCTCCCGTGGGACCATCGCTCAATGGTGGTGAGTGTGGAATTTTCCCCATGTGTGGTTTCCATTGGCTGTTTTCCCTCATGGGCCCCAAGTTAATTCTAGGGTCTATTATTCGCTCCTCCCATACTGCCCAGTCTCATAATTTCTTAAATAAAAAATAATTAAAAATTAACTTGAGCAACGCTGCAGGAGTCTTGAGCCATTATCCCATATTTATCCCACAATGGCCCTCATGGTGGTATATAAAGCACAACACCCACATAGAGCCTTGCAAATCGGGACGCAGGATTTTGGGTTAAATGCCCAAGTGGATGCACGCGAACCATGAACGAGCCCCTCAAACGAGCGAATCATGGCCCAACAATATGCTCCATCCTCTCCCGTGGGAGCATCGCTCAATGGTGGTGAGTGTGGAATTTTCCCCATGTGTGGTTTCCACTGGCTGTTTTCCCTCATGGGCCCCAAGTTAATTCTAGGGTCTATTATTCGCTCCTCCCGTACTGCCCAGTCTCATAATTTCTTTAATAAAAAATAATTAAAAATTAACTTGAGCAACGTTGCGGGAGTCTTGAGAAATTATCCCATATTTATCCCACAATGGCCCTCATGGTGGTATATAAAGCACAACACACACATAGAGCTTTGCAAATCGAGAAGCAGGCTTTTGGGTTAAATGCCCAAGTGGATGCACGCGATCCATGACCCAGCCCCTCAAACGAGCGAATCATGGCCCAGCAATATGCTCCATCCTCTCCCGTGGGAGCATCGCTCAATGGTGGTTATTGTGGAATTTTCCCCATGTGTGGTTTCCATTGGTTGTTTTCCCTCATGGGCCCCAAGTTAATTCTAGGGTCTATTATTCGCTCCTCTCGTACTGCCCAGTCTCATAATTTCTTAAATAAAAAATGATTTGTCGATTGTGGCCCTTGGTCTTTTGACCGTTGTGGTTGCTCTACTTGTTGTTCTACTTGTTGTTCTGCATGCTGATCAAAAACTTCAACATGCTGATTTTCATATTCATCTTCACTCATTTCTACTTCAACTGGTACAACATTAGGAGTTTGTTGTACCTCCTTCCTTTGCATGGATTTTTCATCAACAATTACATCTCGGCTAATAATTACCTTGTGGGCAGTAGGATCCCACAATATATACCCCTTCACTATATCTCCATAGCCGAGAAAAACACATTTGCTTGACTTCGGGTCAAGCTTGGACCTTTTTTCTTTGGGTACATAGTCAAACGCATCACAGTCAAAGGTACGCAAATGAGAGTAATCAACTGGCTTACAACACCAAACCTCCTCCGGAACCTGTCCATCCAACGCAGCTGTAGGTGACCTATTAATAAGATAAACAACTGTATTAACAGCCTCTGCCCAAAAATTTTTCTCCAACATGGTTGCGCTAAGCATTCTTCTTCCACGTTCCATGATTGTGTGATTCATCCGCTCAACCACACCATTTTGTTGTGGAGTGTATGGTACAGTCTTCTAGTGCTTAATAACTTCATGCATACAAAATTTATCAAATTCCTTGGAGCATATTCACCCCCATTATCTGACCTGAGACATAAAATTGACTTGCCCAAACTCTTCTCTACCCGTGCTTTGAACTCTTTAAATTTCTGCAAAGCTTCCGACTTCTTCAGAAAATAAACCCACACTCTCCTAAAATAATCATCTATAAAAGTCAGAAAAAAGATGGCACCATTCAAGGACTGAGTGGGGACTGGTCCAAATATATCCGAATGTATAAGTTGCAGAAAATCAGAATTCTTACCAGGACTTGCAGTAAACCGAACCCTCTTCTGTTTACCAAAAATACAATGCTCACATAAGTCTAAATTACAAGACTTAATCCCAAAAAGCATACCTCTGTCATGCAGAATTTTCAGGCCTTTTTCACTCATATGGCCTAGGCATCGATGCCATAGCATTACTGCATCCTGAACAAAAGTTGTTGTTGTTGCATGGTTTGTTACCGTATCACCGCATAAACGGTATAAGGTCCCATAAGATTCTCCCTTTGCTACTACAAGAGCTCCTCTGATAATCTTGCAGTAGTTGTTACTGAACGTGACAAAATACCCTAGCTTATCCAACATTTTGATTGAGAGCAAATTCTTCCTCAAATCGAGCACATATCGCACATCACATAACATCCTTTCTCTACCATCGTCCAACCTGATCCTTATATCCCCTCTTCCCACAATTTATAAAGGGTGATCATCACCCAAATAGACCTTTCCACCATAGTATGGCTGATATTTGTCAAACCAGTCTCTGTGGGGGAACATGTGGAAAGATGCACCTGAGGCCATAACCCAGGTATATAAAACAGTTCTGCTATTACTAGTACAGAAGGCTTCACATGCTGTCATCTATCCTAAATCTGCTGCACTAGCCTCAGCTGATGGCTGATTTTGCTTTTCACCATTCTTTAATTGTCAACAGTCCTTCTTTGAGTTTCCTGGCTTCCCACAATTCCAGCACTACCCTTTCTGCTTATGTCCTTTAGACTTAGATCTGGATTGTTTTCTACCTTGTTTACTCTTCTCGAAGGATCGACCTCTCACAGATAGTGCTTCATTGGTCGAGGGTTCCAAAGACGTTTTTCGCCTCAACTCTTCTACCAACAAAGCGGCTACCACATCATCAAATTTGAGAGTTCCTGATGATAAATTACTGATGGTCATTTCCATATGATCTCAAGTGTCCGGGAGGTAACAAAGTAGGGTGATAGCTCTATCTTCATCTTCCATCTTCACGTTAACTGAAACCAGTTTACTGATAAGAGTATTAAACTCATTCAAATGATCTACTACGGATGAACTTTCCTTCATCCTCAAGCTATAAAGTTGCTTTTTCATAAAAACCCTTATTTGTTGTTGATTTTGTTTCATACAACTTTTCAAGCTTTTGCCAAAGGGTTTTTGTGGTCTTCTCTTCAGCTACATTGAACAAGAGAGAGTCCGCTAGGCAGAGACGGATTGTAGAAACCGCCTTCCTATCAAGCGTTGCCCACTCCTCATCTTTCATGCTGCTCGGTTTACTCGCGACCCCTTTCAAGGCTTGAGCTTGGTCATTCTGAACCAACAAATCCTCCACCTTCATCTTCCATAGAGTGAAGTTCCTGCCATCAAATTTCTCAATCTCAAACTTGGTTACACCTCCTGTCATTGTTGCAGCTCCCACTCGCAGCTCTGATACCAAATGTCAGGAAAAACTTCAGAATTTTCACCTGCAAGAGAAAACACAATAACAGAGAATAGAAAACAGCAACACAAGTCACACAGAGATTTACGTGGAAACCTGTAATGTGCAGGAACCACGAGGCAATGGCAACTTCTCCTTTTCTTATTATTTTCAGCAAACTTTACATTCACGTCTTTCAACGTTTTCACCAACATTAGCATATGCAAGGGATCACATCCCTTTTATAGAGCAGAAGGAAGACTCCAAACTGTTCGTTTCCTCTCCCGACGGAAGCCTCCAAAAACTGTTCGTTTCAGCTCCCAAGGAAGGCGCCTGAACCCGTTTGTCTTCCGCGATTAGACGTCTGTCCTAGACGTCTGCAGCGCCGCCTAGACGTCTCGCACTGTTGCAGACGTCTCGTACTGCTGCTAGACATCTCGTACTTTTGCCAGACGTCTCGTACTGCTGCCTAGACGTCTAGCAATGCTGCCTAGACGTCTAGCAGCTGTCTTTGTAGGCTTAAACCCTGTATAATGGCTTCACCTCCTAACACTGACATCAGTGATAAAAGAGTTCTAACATGCCAATGTCTTGTACTCTCTTAAACAGAAGATGCCTGAAAACAGTGTCAAAGGCCTCTCTAAAGTCCACAAACATAAAAATGTTTAGAAGACCACTAGTGAGCCTCCTCAATAAGAGACCAGAAAGCAAAAATAGTATGATAATAATCTCTGAAACCAGCCCACCCTCTTGCTCTAAGCTTGATTTAATCCACAGTTCTGTAGTTATGCAGATCTGAATAGTCACCAGATTTGTGGATAGGGTAGATAATATGCTGTGACCAAGACGAATGGAATCCAGGACGAAAAACATCATTGGATATGATTTTACAACTTACAATGCACTGTGGTAACCAAGAATGCACTAACAAAATAAACTAAACTACAGTAAACTACAGAAAAGTCAAACAATTGAAATTATTCATCACACAGCCTCGAGAAGTGGGGACCCAGAAATGGGTAAATCGAAATTATTCATCTCACCTTGCCTCTACTGTACAGTGGTTTTCCTTGCTAATCTACACTGCCTAAAGCCAAAGTTTTGTTTAAAAACACACCCCGTTTAAGACCCCAAACAAACAAAAAACCTTTTAGTATACATTATATGTTCAAACTTCCTGCTAATTTTTTAATTTATAGGAACCACAAATAGCTCAGTTGAGGTCTTCTAAAGGGATATTGTATCAAAACTGGTTTTAGCTTTCTAGCTTTTCTTTTTATTTTAAAGAAAAAGCCATCCACTGAGGGATCAGTAGACATTATAGGGGGGCATCTTTTGCCTGCTTACAATATGACCTGCAGGCCTGCATTTCTGGGCCTCCCTGCCCTGAAAAATATTATGCATTCAACCGACAGGCTCGAACAAAAAATATTCCTAGATGCAAACAGCATAACTAAGGTATGACATATGAAGGCAATTTGAGTATGCATGACAAGTGTTTATAAACCATTATGTTCCTTCAATGTTGCAAAAACAACAATTTTCTGTCAATGTAGTTAGCCTTCAGAATCCATGTTAATACTTAGCAACCTCAAAATCCAGACAGAATCATTTGGTAAAATGCAGAATGTTATAGCAACTTCATGAACAAAAAAATCTTCCATTATAAAAACAAGAAATGATATGCCAGCTCAACTATCATTTCCAATATTGCCTTCCAACAATGAGAAAATACACCTTCAGCTGAGCTATCATTTCCAATAATGCCTTCCACAAACAAGCCCACATTAGATAAACAGGCTATTTGGATCAAATCAGGAACATTTTCTTTCTATTCTCACTGAAAAGAGAGATGTTTGTCAGTTGGACTTTTTCTCACTTTTGGGGAAAGCTTTTCAATATATTTTAATTTTTGAACTGTTGTAGTAACTCTAGTTTGTCTCTCTTTCATTGTTCCAATTGTGCTCCTTACATCATATCATGTGGTATCAAAGCCTTGTGATTGCAGCCTATAAATACAGTCATATCAAGGGTCCTCATCTCTTATCCTCAATAGATCTCGCACTCTTAAGCCACTTATGATCAAGTCTTGACTCTGGTCCACAAAGGGTTTCTGTCCCTCATACTCCACTAGACCTGCCTCTTGAGGGTTTCTACCTCTTAGACTATAATTTTAATTATGTAGTTTACTGTATTCATTGCATTTATCCTCATTGATCTTTTTCTTCCCATATTTAAACTCCACAATCTTGAATGTTCCATGCAAAAGTTGTGCCCTTGGTATTGATCATAGTGTTTTCTTATATCTTGTGGTTAGAATAAATGAAAAAATAAAATGGCATGATGTATATACAATTAGTGCTAGTTATAAATTGGAGTTCATATTTGTTTGTGCACAAGGTTAGGGACCAGGTAATGCCATAAGCCTCCACCACCCCTTCCGTCTATTGCAATATGTATCTTGGCCAACCTATTGGAAGTGCCATCTCTTGTATTCCCCCCAAGTATAATAGTTGTATCTAAATGAAGAACAATAAAACAAAGACACATGTATTTGTTGTTTGTCAACTTATGTGCTTATTTATTTAAATTGATCCTTCCATTGCATTGTTTTGGTTGGGATTAGGTTTTGAAGCATGCTACATGTCTGCCTTTACAATTTTCCCATCAGCCTGAATTTTACATTTTCGGTCTCTTGTTTTCTCCAATTTTCTGTCGGTGACAAAAGAAGGCATGCACTATAAGTTTGTATAGCATCTCACTACAAATGACAACACTAGTTGGTGACAGCAGTAAGAATTCACATAGGTGATTAGAACTCAAAATGACAATGGTGCCAAAAATAAAGGTATAAGTTGTAGAACAGAAGGGTATGCTCAAGAACAAAACTAGTCTTTTCACGATGGACTCAATGGTCGAGAACTCTGTATTGCTCAATGGAGCTTACTCACTGTTCCAATTCAACTCGCACATAAAGGAGAATGTAGTAGATACAACAGTACCCAACAGTCACAAGTACATTACATCTTCAACATGCTTTATATTTATTAAATTGTTTTTGATCTTTCACTAAAGCTTTTGTCTACAACCCCCAAGGAGATGAAGAAGATGGTTAAGAAGCCCAGAAGTGGTGCCATAATTTCCAGCAATAGTGCAACCATCATGGAACAATTGATTCTAGGCAATAAAATAGCAATTTTATAACAAGTATGGTGGTTTAAAAAGTGCAATTTTAAGTGTAAAAGCCATTGCTGTAGTGTCAAATTCATTTCATAAAAATAACAAATGAAATGTTTTGTTCAACACAATTTTGACAACTTTTTAACTAGTTAGTAATGGGGATCATGTCCATACATTTATCCGAAATTTATCATACTATCTTAATGGTGGATGAGCGATCCTAACAATACCAGGACACACTATAGTTTGAAAGTGTCAACCATAGTTACCAGGTACAGTTCGTTTCAGAGGTTCAGAGGGCCAACACAGTTTGGAGGTTCGATTTGGAAAAGTTCAAAAAACTAACATATATATACACCCGTACAAAAAAATTATACAAAATATAAATATATGCAAAAAAAACATAACACAGTTCAGATCCTTCATATTTTCTACATTCAAGTATATAAATTGTATTTTACGAGCCATAATTTATGTTTTAATATATAAAAATCTTTGCAAATTAAATAACAAGAAAGAAAAATAAGGCAGGACTGAGCTGAACCAGAACCAGTCCGGTTCGGACTCCTGGTCCAGGTTCGTTCAAACCTGGTAACTGTAGTGCTAACCATATTGGATGAGTATGATTACCATTCTTAGTGATGTTAGCATAGTGGAGGTTGATTTCTATGTTAAACCAAGCTTAGATTGTGTGGAATGAGGTCTGGTCTCAACAGGTCATGGTGGGTGTTAGCCCTTTTTTTGGGAAGCATAAACATTGTCGTGGAGTGAAGAAGCATAAATGGGTTCTAAGATAATGAAGCCAATTATACATTTTAATGGTTTTAAAACAAATACCATATCCATGACTACTTATTCAGAAAGAATAAAACAAAGAAATTGTATTCATATCCACAAATGACCAAGTTATATCAGTGCATCTTAGCAAAACAGTACAACAGCAAATAAGGAGTGCTAAAACAACTCCAGAAACCAAAATTTTAAAAATTAAGAACCAAAACAAGAAATAGATCTAAGAAGCAAAAGAACTTAAGAAGAAAAGGGTAAACCAAACAAGTTAATGTAGGAAACTCAACATATAGAAACCCTTGTAATACAAAATAATTCTATGAACAGAAAATCCCATGTTAAGCTAATGCCACCTATATCAGGAAATAAGAGTCGAAAGAGAACAAGGCTTTAATCCGCATCCAAGTCAGAAGCACAAGAGCGACTAACATTCTCAACAACTACTATGAAAGGGAAAATAGACTAATGATGTCCTCAGAAGAATGACTCCGGGAGAATGAATAGACATATCTTCAGAATTTTCCCCAATTTGAGGAATGGTCTCCAATAGCATTTGTTAAGGTTGGTTCTCCACAGTTGAGTTAGCCTCCAAAATCGAGTGGTTTCCGTTATTAAGTAGCCAAATATTAAGTTTCCAGATAATAGTGGATAAATATTGATTGACATCATTTTTTAAGAAAACCTTATGGTTTTTTTTTTGCTTATATCTGTCAAAATAAAATTATGTTATGTAAACTCACTTTAAGGGGGAGTGTTGGGTAATTCAGCATCACATTGAGGTGTAGTTGCTGCCACCACCTTGGACAACCACATAGAATTCTTTCATGCTAAGGGTACAACCAAATATAAAAAGAATAGTTTGAAGAATCTCTCATACTAGCATCAACTCCACTCATTCAACACACTGTAAAAAAGATCCTCTAAGAGGCACCCATTTAAGACCGTAGATCTTGCATTTGGGCCTCATGTAATACTCACAAAACCTCTAGATTTTTTATTTGGCTCAAAATGACAAGAAATGCTGGAAACATCTCCTAGAAATGTCAAGAAATGTAGGAAGTCATGATGATGATTTTCCTAGGATTCTCCTGCAACATAAATCCAACTGAACATCTATTTCTTGTCTGGACAAGGAATGGTATGTCTCCATCAAATATAGGCTGCAGAATGGTAGTCTGAACTTTCTTGATACACACCCAACCAGCTGTCCAAGACTAGGCTCCCAGAGCTTGGAATCATATATTATAGATGGTTTGGTAATATTGTCAAAAAGGCTACAATGATACAGAGAAAAACACCAGAAATACAATGAGGAGGTTTTCTGGATGTGATTCAAGTTCCAGTCTACTAGATGAATAGCAAGAGACCTAATTTTTCTAGGGCTTCTTACATCAAGTTCATAATTGTTAGTATAGGAAGTATTATAGACGAAACCAATCCAGCAACATGCTTTTAGATTTCACTTGAGATATAAGGATAAAATGAAACCAATTTCAATCAAGTAACTCTAAATTCCTAGTACATTGTCTTCCATTCTTTGACAGGATACAGCGAGAAAATCATAAGGATTTTAACGAGGAACACAGGCGGATAAAACCATTGCACTATATGAGAATAAGAATTGATGCATTCAAAATCAAGAGGGATGCATTTGCACTTTCTAATGTGCTTTCAAACAGAATATGCAGCATTTTCTATGGCAAATGAGTTTGTCTCTCATATTTTGCTAATCTGTGGTACAAATTATAATGAAATTGTTTGCAATGCTATTTCTCATTATCTGCCTTGACATTAACAAAATTGAAAAATGCAACAGAGTCAAAATGAAGGGTTTGGTTATATTATCAAAAAGGCTACAATGGTACAGAGAAAACACCAAAAATACAACAACAAAGTTTTCTCGATGATTAAGTTTCAGTCTACTAACTGAATTGCAGCAGCCCTATTTTTCTAGGGATTCTTAAATCCAGTTCATAATAGTCAGTAATGGAAGTATAGACAAATCCAATCCAGCAACATGCTTTTAGGTTTCACTAGAGATAAATGAAAGAAACCAGTTTCTATCAAATAACTCTAAATACACAATACATTGTCTTCCATTCTTCAACAGGATTCAGCAAGAAAACTATCAAATAACTCTAAATACACAATACATTGTCTTCCATTCTTTGACAGGATTCAGCAAGAAAATGGAAAGGATTCTAATAAGGAACAAGGGAGGACAAAACCGTTGCACTATATGAGAATGAGAATTGAAGCATTCAAAATCAAAAGGGATAAATTTGCACTTACTAATATGCTCTCAAGAAGAATATACAGCATTTTCTATCGCAACTGAGTTTGTCTCTCACATTTTGCTAATCTGTGCCACAAATTATAATAAAATAGTTTGCAATGCTATCTTTCATTATCTGCCTTGACATTAACAAATTTGAAAAATGCAACATAGACAGTATCAAATCCCATTCAAGTCATTGAAGATGAGATCCAGGAGCAACAACACATAATCATGATGTCCCAAACAAAATAAACACTGCATGAAAGTGAAACTTGCTAATATTTCGAAGCTGGTAAAAATTACACATAATAGATACAATCCATAACTTGAAAGACACAACACCGTAAAAAGACATGGCATTAGATAAAGCATATTGGACTCACAGTTCCTTCTAGCATTTTTAGCAGTGCTTGCTGGACACCCTCACCAGACACATCCCTGCTAATATTGAGGCTCTCAGCCTGGAAATTCACAATGTTATTCATTCAGTGGAACCTCTGTTGCTACTAATAATTAACAGGGAAATTATTATTCTAAGATGTCTATCAAGGTTAAAGAATAAGAAAAAAGAATGCAGATTCCAAACCTTCTTTGTAATTTTATCAACTTCATCAATGTAGACAATGCCTTGTTGAGCTGCTGAAACATTGAATTCAGCAACCTGTCCATCACAGCAATATGAATATAAATGTTTAGATTGATTTATGTATATATTTCCACATTTCTTCTTGAAAATTCTTAGAATTGTACAAGATTTGTAGTCAATCGCTAAATAAACAACAAAGTTTATCGTGTTAGTAACATGCACACAGATATCCCCAACATTACAAAATGTTAATAACAGAAACTGTTCAATTCAAAAGTTTAGAGAATTAATTGTCTTCAAACAAACATGAGCAGACAATATATCTCGTAACCATGAATAGAAACCAAATATAAATATTTTCTATTTAAGCTGAAATAGCCCACTGAATCAAACAATCCAAAAACCACATCGATATAGTATTCATGACACTGAAAGAAGGGCACACTAGCCCTCATGGAGGCTTAAGGAATATCATAATGCCAATTTAGCTATATCTTCTCTCACAAAACAAGGAAACTTTCCCCACAAGTCTGGTAACTAAAGTTCATATAAAAGTATGCTAGGCAGTCTTGAAGCAGCAACATTGATAAGAAGAATCAACTCTGCTTGTATAAGCTTGATAGATATTAGAACTATAGTAAACACTGACATTCATGTTCTACTGTAAAGGGGAAAATGTTATTATTTTTATGAATTGCACAGGCCTGATATATGTATAACAGATCAGAACACTACCAAACTCCATAAGGAGATGCAAATCCCCGAAAGAATGGACCACTGGCAATGTTAGCAAACTGCAGATGTCCACCCTGTGTCCAAATAAAGAGTGACATAAAGATGAAATACTCCAGAAGTTCTAGAATCTATACCACACTTCTACCTACTATGTCTGAATAAAAATCCCTGACTCTTCTTGTGTTTAAATATTTTTCCAAAAACCTTAAATTTTTCTTTCAAGCAAATACACTTATTACAGATTCTTGGTATTGCTCCACTCCTGTATTTTATCAGAAAGCAATTTCAAGTGCCTTAACATACACTTCCTTTACGTAATTGAACACGCGAACATTTGCGACAATAGATGGACAAATCATTCCACCCTTAGCATTCACCTTGCTGACTAATCCCCAAGTTTACAGATACAACTCTTACAGAAGCAAAAAATGGACCACTAATTACCCAAAAAAATAAATAACAGACAATGAACAACATTTCAACAATGTTTCAACTTTTTTAAGTGCTTACTAACCGACATCAAGTTGCCTCCTGATGAATAATATGAGCAGTTATCACTTTATTCTCTTGCAGTTGCCTGGATTTAAAAGATTACAAGCAAGAAGATAACATGAGGAAGAAATAATATTGCCTGCCACATGGCTATCCTAAGGGGCACAACACAAAAGCCTAGAAACTTAAGAATTCAGTTTAGAGATGGCCATCCTGAAGAGTGTTCTGTTTGACCCTAGATTTTGCAGTTTCTATAAAATGCTGCCAGCTAGTTCTGTCAACAAATTTTGCTTTTTGAGTTCTGAAAGTGCCAATGCCTGGGTCCACATCTGTGAGCATCCCAAAGTCTGATGCAGGATTGTAGAAGGTCAGAAAAATGCAGACTCAACAGAATGATGCAGAAAATCCCGTGAATGTGAAAAACTGTTCAGGGCCAACAACACTTATGACCATGTACAGTGGTGAGTGCAAAGCTGGATCAATAGAGTGATGAAGAAACTTCCTTTAACGCAAAGAATGTTCTGGGCCAACATGAAGCACAACCAACTACAGCAATGTCAAACATCAATAACTTGATTTGCCAATAACACAAATCATTTGAAATGCATATGAAAATTTGATATCAGACATCAATTAGTGCTAGACTTTTGCAACTCTGCAAATGTCAACATCAGATACAAAACTAAAACCTGTAATGAACGGAAGCTGAATAGTTTGAAATGCCCCTTCATATCACCTTAATTTGTAACATATGTTACATGTATAACATTTCTCATGCAGACTAGTTCCAGCCTGGACCATTTCCATTCTTCCTTACACAGAGAACTTCCTCAAAAAGATTTCCCTCAGCTGAGCTTGTGCACATTATTGAATATAAGTCTATTTTAATGACTCTTGTTGGGGGCTCCTGTGCTGATCTATTTTAAGTTGATAAAATATACACTCTAATTCGGTATTATGTTCCTGTTTGTTGCATATACTAGCTTCTGTCCTTACAACAGAGAAGAATTGTCATTCATCATTTTCATGATTGCAGTCCAAAATCCGATCAGTTAGGTACCTGTATAAGTGAATTTGTCATTCTCCAGCACACATGAATCCTCTAAATGGACACTAAAAAGCATATTGCCAAATCACCATTGTGAAGCCAAAGAAGGCTGCTGAAACTACATTAATCATAATTTTGGCTGTAACAGATATTTAATACAATTCACTCATTAGAATGGCTGACAGCTAAAACCAGCGTTTTTGACTTTGCAACTTTGTAGCTTCTGCACAATTTGTCCTGTTTTGTTGTTTGCCATGTGTCACAGAGACAAGCAAAGCAGATTCACGATATTTTAAATCATAAATCCACTCCAAAAATTGTTGGAACATACCTCAATATAACATGGCAACAAACATATCAAAACTTTGCCTTAGATAACAATCAGATCCCCTGAGCACAATCTGCATAAACCATACAATTGTTTTTTAAATTGTCATGAGACACCAAATCAGCTTTACCATTTCATCTTTCAAATGAACAATCATAAGTGTCTCACTTAGCCACCACATTCCACTTTGCAGAAAAAAATTCCTTTGTTAACAAGTAGTCATCCAATCCTTTCAACTGCATTCAAACATTATCATGAATCCAATGTTAGGAAAAACTCCAAGATTTATCACCTGCAAGAGGAAGCACAATAACAAAAATATAGAACACGGAAACAGTAACACAAGTGACACAGAGATTTACGTGGAAACCTGCAATGTGCAGGAAAAACCACGGGGCAATGGCAACTTCTTTTATTATTTTCAGCAAAGTTTACATTCACGTTTCTCAACGTTTTCAACAACCTCCTAACTTATGCAAGGGATCACATCCCTTTTATAGAGCAGAAGGAAGACTCCAAACTGTTCGTTTCCTCTTCCAACGAAAGCCTCCAAAAGACTGTTCGTTTCAGCTCCCAAGACTGTTCGTCTTCCGCATTCCTGTCGTCTACCTAGACGTCCACTGCTCTGACGTCTACTTGGCTTGACGTCTGGCCTAGACTTTTACTTGATCAGACATCAGGCTGGACGTCTACCAGCCTAGACGTCTGGCTGCCCAAACGTCAAGCCTAGACGTCTGGCAGCCCAGACGCCTGGCCCAAACGTCTACCAGCCTAGACGTCAAGCCCAGACGCCTGCCAGCCTAGACGTTTGGCAGCCCAGACGTCTGCCAGCCTAGACGTTTGGCAGCCCAGACGTCTGCCAGCCTAGACATCTAGCAGCCCAAACGTCAGGCCCAGATGTCTAGCAGTCCAAACGTCTGGCCTGCTTGAACCTGCTGCAATCCTGTTTCCTGGATGCCTGTACTGCATAGTGACTTCACTTCCTAACATTCTCCCACTAGAAGTTAATATACAGGAATTCTTCTGCCAAAGATCTTCATCCAGTGCCAATTGCCCAATGTTGCCCTTGTTATTTTTTAGCAAGCCCAGAGAAGTTCCGCACCATTCAAACTTCTCTATCTTGACCGGCTTTGTAAGCATATCTGTAGGATTCACTTCAATGTCTATTTTCTGCAACAGGATCTTACCTTCTTCCACCACATTTCTAATAAAGTGGTACTTGACATCAATGTGTTTCGTGCAATGATGGAATTTTGGATTCTTCACTAGCTGAATAGCACTCTGGCTATCACAATGCAGCGTAATTTTCTCCTGCATTACCTTTAAGTCTCCCAACAATCGCTCTAGCCAAATTGCCTCTTTGCTGGCATGAGTTGTTGGAATGTATTCTGCTTCGAGTGGTTGATAAAGCCACAACAGACTGCAACTTAGAAGCCCAACTCACTGCTCCTCCTGCAAGAGTGAAGGTATATCCTGTAGTGGATTTTCTCCCAACTCTATCTCCACCATAATCAGAATCCACAAAACATGTAACTTGCAAATCTATCGATCCAAAGTAGATGGCAACATCTAAAGTGGCTCTTAAATATCTGAATATCCACTTCACCGCATTCCAATGCTCCTTACCAGGATGTGCCATGTACTGGCTGACTACTCCCACTGCTTGGGCAATATCCGGTCTGGTGCTCACCATGGCATACATGAGGCTTCCTACTAGTGATGAATACGGTACACGAGACATGCTTGTCTTCTCTACTTCCGTTCTAAGACACTGGTCGGAAGACAACTTTAACTCTGGAAGAAGTGGGGTACTAACTGGTTTAGCATTCTGCATATTTGTAATGTCCCCGTCCTAGTCAGCTCACAGAGCGTAATATGGACTTGCCTATTCATAAGGTTCCATAGGCAATGTCGAGTGTTTAGGAACCACTAGGTGTTATGGAGATATTCTTGGACGATCTGCATTCACAGTTGTCAGCTTTTAGGACTGTTTCTGGCAGTATTTTCAAAGACTTACTATTTTTAGTAAGTCGGTTAGGGTTGGATTCTCGGGAAACGAAAAGTACGATTGGCATCTTCGGCTTAATGGGTATCCGTTTCCGTAAGTTGTTTGGTGGTTGGATGTTGGGAGAGCAATAATTTTAATGCCCGAAGATTTATAATGTTATATTTAAATATAAAAGTTAAATATATTAATGTTGGGCTTATATATTTGATGAAGGGGTGCCTTATCACCACTTAATTTAAAAGTCATATAATAAGCTTTGATTAAAAATTATTTAAATGTTTTTATTTTCCTTAGACAAGAGGGACGACCCCTTCCTTGGCGTATATTATGAAAGGTAAGTGTTTCTTTTATCCGACATTCACCAGCATATGGGATCGCCCAACTTGAGGAAAGAATAAATAGAGGTTGTGAGAGCATTTGAAGGGATTTTTTGGCTATTGTATTATCTTGGAGTCTTTGAAAGAGAGCTTGTATTGTGCGGGAGTTTCTCATTGCTGCTTTGTTGTGACGAAAACCACAGCAGAGGACACCATTGCTAGGAGTGAAAGACCTCCTTACTTTGGTTGGTTGCATTCTCAATTCATGGGAGTGACTTTGTGCAGATTGAAGACATAATTTCAGTAATAATTTCAATTGCTTTGTGTGGATTTGAGGGCTTTATCAGCTGCTCATTATTCATACCTCGCTTCACAAGGAGACCGTACAATTTGGAGTGAATATCAGATTGTTTGATGTGATTTCTCAGCTAGGGTTTGATTGTTATGTGTTCAAACTTCTTCACACAACCCAGCCGCTTCAATTTGGATAGTTTTGAAACAAGTTCGAGGCAATTCGAAGAAGTCTAGGGCAGCCGTACAACATCCAGCAGGCCATACACACTTCAGAGGGAACGTGATTGTTGGTTAGGGAAGAAACGCCTCATTTTTAAGGGCACTCTATCACTTGCATTGTAATCTTTGGCAAAAAGGGTACTCAAATATGCTATAAGTTTGGAGAAACTCGTATTTTGGAATCTAAGAGCAAAACAATGAGATTTTTGTAGCTGATATGCAAATTCCAGTTTATATCAAATCTTCATATTTCCGGGTATTCTTATTTTAATGCAATTTCCTTCATTGGGTTTGTTTATCTATATTAGAAGAAGTTTGTGTACAAATTTGGTAGCATTCGGAGTTGTAGAAACAAAGTTAGAAGCATTTCTTAATTTCAGCAGTGTGTGTTTTTTATTTTTCATATATTGCAAAATACAAAAAAAAAAAACATATCATCAAAACACAAAAAAAATTGCAAAAATACACAAAAATCAAACCAAAAACACCAAACCGGAGTGATAAGTGGCAATCTCAGTTGGGGGCTGCACACTACAATATTGAAGCGCTACAGAATCCTTTCCACATATGCCTTTTGACTTAACCGGATCTTTCTTCCTTTTCTGTCCCTGTGTATCGTCATCCCTAAAATTTGGTTTGCTGCTCCTAAATCCTTCATTTCAAACGTCCTAGCCAACTGAGCCTTAATATCAATGATTTTCTTCATGTTGAGGCCTGCAACCAACATATCATCAACATACAACAGCAAAATAATAAAACTTCCATCGTCAAACCTCTTATAGTATGCACAATGGTCAGCTTCACTCCTGCTGAAACCTTGGCTCTTCATGAAGGTGTCAAATTTCACATCAAGCTGCTCCAATTCCAAATCCTGTGCAGCTATAAGTGCAAGTAGAACTCTAATAGTAGTCATCTTCACAACTGGAGAGAAAATTTTATTGAAGTCAACACCTGACTTCTGCACATAGCCCTTTGCCACCAAGCGAGCTTTATAGCATTCCAACAATCCATCGTTGTTCTTCTTCACTTTGTACACCCACTTGTTTCCAACAGTCTTTCTTCCAGGTGGGAGATCCACAAGTTCCCAAGTTTTATTCTTTCGAAGTGCCTCGATTTCCTCCTCCATGGATTTCCTCCACTTTCCGGCATTTTCAGACTCTCTAGCTTCCTGAAATGAACTAGGTTCACCATCATCAGTTAACAAAGCAAAAGAGGATTGATACACATGAGAATACCTTTCTGGACACTTTTGTGGACGTGTAGATCTTCTAACCCAATGATCTGTCGGTTCTGGCTCTTGGTCTTGTGACCGTTGTAACTGCTCTACTTCCTGTTCTACATGCTGATCAAAAACTTCAGCATGTTCATCTTAACTAAATTCTACTTCAACAGGTACAACATTAGGATTTTGTTGTACCTCGTTCCTTTGCATGGATTTTTCATCAACAAATACATCCCGGCTAATAATTACCTTGTGGGCAATAGGATCCCACAGTCTATACCCCTTCACTATATCTCCATAGCTGAGGAAAACACATTTGCTTGACTTCGGGTAAAGCTTGGACCTTTTTTCTTTGGGTACATGGGCAAACGCGTCACAGCCAAAAGTGCGCATATGAGAGTAATCAACTGGCTTACAACACCAAACCTCCTCCGGAATCTGTCCATCCAATGCAGATGTAGGTGACCTGTTAATAAGATAAACAGTTGTATTAACAGCCTCTGCCCAGAAATTTTTCTCCAACACGGCTATGGTAAGCATGCTTCTTGCACGTTCCATGATTGTGCAATTCATCCGCTCAGCCACACCATTTTGTTGTGGAGTGTATGGTACAGTGTTCTGGTGCTTAATACCTTCCTGCATACAAAATTTATCAAATTCCTTGGAGCAATATTCACCCCCATTATCTAACCTGAGACACAAAATTGACTTGCCCAAACTCTTTTCTACCCATGCTTTGAACTCCTTAAATTTCTACAAAGCTTCCGACTTCTTCTTCAAAAAGTAAACCCACACTCTCCTAGAATAATCATCTATAAAAGTCAAAAAATAGATGGCACCATTCAAGGACTGAGTGGGGACAGGTCTAAATATATCCGAATGTATAAGTTGCAGAAAATCAGAACTCTTACCAGGACTTGCAGTAAACCGAACCCTCTTCCGTTTACCAAAAATACGGTGCTCACATAAGTCTAAATTACAAGACTTAATCCCAGAAAGCATACCTCTGTCATGCAGAATTTTCAGGCCTTTTTCACTCATATGGCCTAGGCGTTGATGCCATAGCATTACTGCATCCTGAACAAAAGTTGTTGTTGTTGCATGGTTTGTCACCATATCACCGCATAAACGGTATAAGGTCCCATAAGATTATCCCTTTGCTACTACAAGAGCTCCTCTAGTAATCTTGTAGTAGTTGTTGCTGAAAGTGACAGAATACCCTAGCTTATCCATCATTTTGATTGAGAGCAAATTCTTCCTCAAATCGGGCACATGTCGCACATCACATAGCATCCTTTCTCTACCATCGTCCAACCTGATCCTTATATCCCCTCATCCCACAATTTCTAAAGGATGATCATCACCCAAATTGACCTTTCCACCATAGTATGGCTGATATTTGTCAAACCAGTTTCTGTGGGGAGACATGTGGAAAGACGCACCTAAGTCCAAAACCTAGGTATATAAAATTGATCTATTGTTACTGATACAGAAGGCTTCACATGTTGGCGTCTCTCTTGAATCTGCTGCACTGGCTTCAGTTGATGGCTGATTTTGCTTTTCACCATTCTTTAATTGCCAACATTCCTTCTTGGAGTGTCCTGGCTTCCCACAATGCCAACACTTCCCTTTTTGCTTACGTCCTTTACACTTAGATCTGGACTGTTTTCTACCTTGTTTACTCCCCTCAAACGATCGACCTCTCACAGATAGGGCTTCATTGGTTGAGGTTTCCAGAGACATTTTTCGCCTCAACTCTTCTACCAACAAAGCGACTACCACATCATCAAATTTGAGAGTTCCTGATGATAAATTACTGATGGTCATCACCATATGATCCCAAGTGTCCGAGAGGGAACAAAGTAGGGTGATAGCTCTATCTTCATCCTCCATCTTCACATTAACTGAAACAAATTTACTGATAAGAGTTTAAACTCATTCAAATGATCTACAACGGATGAACTTTCCTTCATCCTCAAGCTATAAAGCTGCTTTTTCAGAAAAAACCTTGTTAGTGGCTAATTTTGTTTCATACAACTTTTCAAGCTTTTGCCAAAGGGCTTCCATGATCTTTTCTTCAGCTACATTAAACAAGACATAGTCCGCTAGGCAGAAACGCATTGTAGAAACCGCCTTCCTGTCAAGCGTTACCCACTCCTCATCTTTCATGCTACTCGGATTACTCGCGACCTCTTTCAAGGCTTGAGCTAGGTCATTCTGAACCAGCAAATCTTCCACCTTCATCTTCCATAGAGCGAAGTTCCTGCCATCAAATTTCTCAATCTCGAACTTGGTTACACCTTTTGTTTGCAGCTCCCACTCGCACAAAACCTTAGCTTTGATACCAAATGTTAGGAAAAACTCCAAGATTTATCACCTGCAAGAGGAAGCACAATAACAAAAATATAGGAAAACGAAATCAGTGACACAAAGATTTACGTGGAAACCTACAATGTGTAGGAAAAACCACGGGGCAATAGCAACTTCTCCTTTTATTACTTTCAGCAAAGTTTACATTCACATTTCTCAACGTTTTCTGTTAGGAATGGAGCCTAATTATGAGGAGGCTAAACAGAGAAAGTTCCTGGATTTACTGCAGGACGGGTAGATAAAGTTTCCAGATTTACAGTCTGTTAGTCTACCAGAGAAAGTTTCCGGATTTACAACAGGACAGCCAGGGAAAGTTTTTTTTGTTTTTATCCCAAAATTAGGTGCTGGGAACTCAGTGTTAATCTTGGAATGTATTAAGAAAAGCAGTTTTTTTTTTTTCTGTTTTTTTCTTATATATAGTTGTGAGGAAAAACAGAGTATACAATGAAAATTACTGTGTTGATTCCTTGTAAATATAGAGAGGAAATTACAGCAGATGTTTGTTGTAGGTTGTAACCCTCTATTGCTTGGATTAAGAAAGAAAGGACTGAAAATTCTTGGTGGATGTAACCCACATTAAAATCATTGTCTCTTCTACTGTGTGTTTGTCTTATTTTGTTAATTCTGTTGTTAAAGTTTGAAACACTATAATTGCTTTTCTATATTTTATATAATGATTTACTCTAACAAGTGGTATCAAAGCGAGGTTTTGTTGGGTGCACTTGACAGAAGGAGAATTTATGGATCAAGTGGGAGCAATGGCGGAAGAAGGGAGGTTTAGAGTTGAAAAATTCAATGGCCAAAACTTTCAATTCTGGAAGATGCAGATGGAGGATTACTTGTACCAGAAAGATCTTTACTTACCTCTTGAGGGGGAAACAGAGAGACCTTCAACTATGTCTGATGAGGAGTGGAGTCTCCTTGATAGAAAGGCATTGGGTACTGTGAGGCTGTGCTTGGGAGCCATCGTAGCCTTCAACATCTCCGATGAAAAGACTACCAAGGGAGTCATGGATAAGTTGGTCAAGATGTATGAGAAACCATCACCATCAAATAAGGTATTCTTAATGAAAAGGTTATTTAACATGAAAATGAGTGAAAGAGGATCTGTGCAAGATCATTTAAATGAATTTAATACTGTCACTAATCAATTGCATTCAGTAGGATTGGATTTCGATGATGAGATTAGGGCCTTATTAATCTTATGCTCTCTTCCGGAAAGTTGGAACAGTTTGGTAATGGCGGTAAGTAACTCTGATTCTAGTTCAAATAAATTAGAATTTGATGATGTGGTTGGTGTGATACTCAGTGAGGACATGAGAATGAAAAACACAGGAGAATCATCTCGCAACGCCTTAACTGTTGAGAATAGAGGAAGAGGAAGAGAAACAGGCAAGAGTTCACATCGTGGCAAATCCAAAGGCAGATCCAAATCACGTGGAAAAGGAAAGCTACAGTGTTGGCACTGTGGCAAAAAGGGTCATCTCAAGGACTGTTGGCAAAGAAAGGGTGATGGAAATGAAGGTAATGATAATAATGGTAACACTTCAAAAGCCAATATTACTAGACAAATTCTACAAGATGCTTTAATCTTATCTCTTGATAGAAATAGTGATTATTGGGTAATTGATAGTGGTGCTTCATTCCATGCTACCTCACATAAGGAATACTTCATAGATTATGTTTCTGGAGATTATGGACAGGTTCTGTTGGGAAATGACCAACCATGTAAAATTGTGGGTATTGGAAAGATTTTGATTAAATCCCCAAATGGATGTCAATGGGCTCTTAAAGAGGTGAGACACATACCAGATTTAAAGAAAAATCTTATATCGGCAAGTAAGCTTGATGGTGAAGGATACACGGTTGCATTCGGAGAAAATGCTTGGAAAGTTACTAAAGGTTCATTGATAGTAGCTAGAGGTAAATTGGTGGGTACTCTTTATTTACTTATTGATTTTTCTCACTGCTCCATGAATTTAGTTTCTACAGGTGAGAGTGCATCTGTGTGGCACCAAAGACTTGGCCATATGAGTGGAAAAGGTATGGAAATTTTACATTCAAGAAAGTTATTGCCTAAGTTAAAAGAGATTGATTTGGAATTCTGTGAGGATTGTGTTTTTGGTAAAGCAAAGAGAGTAAGATTTCTCAAGGATGGTAAGGAAAGGAAGAAAGAGAAATTGGAGCTTGTGCACTCAGATGTTTGGGGCCCAGCTCAGGTAACTTCTCTTGGAGGTTCCTCTTACCATGTACTTTTTATTGATGATGCAACAAGGAAAACATGGATATATTGCATTAAGAATAAAAGTGATGTTTTTAATACCTTCAAGAATTGGAAAACATTAGTTGAAAATGAAACTGGAAAAAGGTTAAAGTGTCTAAAGTCGGATAATGGTGGAGAATATTGCAGTAGAGAATTTGATGTGTTTTGTTCTAAAAATGGAATTAGAAGAGTCAAGGTAGTTCCTTGCAGAAAGAATGAATAGAACCATCACGGAGCGTGCTAGGAGCATGAGAATACATGCAGGCTTACCATTATTTTTATGGGCTCATGTTGTTGATACTGCAGTATATCTGATTAATAGAGGACCATCCGATGCCTTGGATGGAGGAATTCCGGAAGAGGTTCGGACAGGTAAACCAGTAAATTATTTTTTCCTTAAGGTATTTGGATGTGAGGCTTTTATGCATATAGACAAAGAGAATAGAAATAAGTTAGATGCTAAGGCCCAAAAGTGCTATTTTATTGGTTACGGTATTGATGGCTTGGGTTACAGATTATGGGATTGTGATAACCGGAAAGTCATTAGAAGTAGGGATGTCATATTTAATGAAAAAAACTTGTATAAAGATCGGTTGCAAGGAAAGAAACAGAAAGAGGAAAATAATGAATACATAGACCTTGATGGACACATAGAAAAGGTAACTCCAAAAGTGGTAGAAGATCAAAATGTACAACAGCAGCAGCAAGCACCTCAATCTCCAGAAAGTGATGTTAGACGATCTACCAGGATAAGTAGAATTCCTCAACGTTTCTCTGATTATGTTTTGTATACTAATATTGGTGAGCCAGAATGTTTTTAGGACGCATTACAGATGGATACCAGGAATAAATGGGAGCTTGCAATGAATGAAGAAATGGACTCTTTATTCCACAACCAAACTTGGGATTTGGTTGAGCTACCCAAAGGTAAAAGAGCTTTGACCAATAAATGGGTGTACAGGATTAAAGAGGAGAATGAAGGACATAAGAGATACAAAGCAAGACTAGTGGTCAAGGGATTCGCTCAGAAAAAAGGTATTGATTTTGATGAGATTTTTTCTCCAGTTGTAAAAATGACCTCTATTAGAGCTATTTTGAGTGTTATAGCTATAGAAAATTTGTATCTGGAGCAATTGGATGTGAAGACAGCATTTCTTCATGGTGATTTGGAGGAGGAAATTTATATGCACCAACCAGAAGGCTTTCAGGTGAAAGGTAAAGAGGATTGGGTATGTAAACCGAAAAAGAGCTTGTATGGGTTAAAACAAGCTCCTAGACAAGTGGTATTTAAAATTTGATAAGTTCATGGCTAATCAAAGGTTTGAAAGATGTCAAAGTGATCATTGTGTATATTTTAAGCAAACTGGAAATGGTAACTATGTTATTTTGCTATTGTATGTGGACGACATGTTGGTTGCAGGAACAAATATGCAAGATATAAACATGCTCAAGAAGAAGTTGGCTAAATCCTTTGCCATGAAGGATTTGGGAGAAGCCAAACAAATCCTTGGTATGAGGATAACAAGAGACAAGGAGAGTCACACTCTAAAATTGTCACAAGCAAAATACATTGAAAAAGTGCTTAAGATATTCAACATGAACAATGCAAAGTCTGTTGCTACTCCATTAGCAAAGCATTTCAAACTCACCAAAGATTTGTGTTCCAAGACACAAAAGGAACAAGAGCATATGGCTAAGGTTCCCTATGCATCAGCGGTTGGAAGCTTGATGTATGCAATGGTTTGTACAAGACCAGACATTGCCCACGCAATGGGAGTAGCGAGTAGATTTATGAGTAATCCGGGAAAAGGACATTGGCAAGCGGTAAAATGGATACTCAGGTACTTGAGAGAAACTTCAAATTATTCTTTGAATTTTGGAGGCTCTAATATATGCTTGAAAGGTTTTGTAGATTCTGATATGGCAGGTGATCTTGATGGTGGAAGGAGCACTACTGGCTACATCTTTACTATAGGATGAGGATCTTTACTATAGGATGAGGAGCGGTTAGTTGGATTTCTAAACTCCAACACGTAGTTGCCCTTTCAACCACTGAAGTTGAATATGTTGCTGCTACAGAAGCAAGCAAAGAGATGGTTTGGTTGCAAAGACTAATGGAGGAATTGGGGAAGAAGCGAGAGGAAAATAGGTTGTGGAGTGATAGCCAGAGTGCTATACACCTTGCGAAGAATTCAGCATTCCATTCAAAAACTAAACACATCAAACTCGGGTATCATTTCATTAGATCGGTAGTGGAAGATGGATCTTTGAAATTAGGGAAAGTTCACACATCACAAAATCCTGCTGACATGCTTACAAAAGTGGTGTCAAGAGAAAAGTTGAGCTTTTGCTCAACTTCGGTTGGCCTTAAGGAATAAGAGGCCATGATGAGAATTTTTCAGTCCTTGATTGGAGTATGGTGCAATGGAATTAGTATCCAAGTGGGAGATTGTTAGGAATGGAGCCTAATTATGAGGAGGCTAAACAGAGAAAGTTTCTGGATTTACTGCAGGACGGGCAGGGAAAGTTTCCAGATTTACAGTCTGTTAGTCTACTAGAGAAAGTTTCCGGATTTACAACAGGACAGCCAGGGAAACTTTGTTTTGTTTTTATCCCAAAATTAGGTGCTGGGAACTCAGTGTTAATCTTGGAATGTATTAAGAAAAGCAGTTTTTTTTTTCTGTTTTTTTCTTATATATAGTTGTGAGGAAAAACAAAGTATACAATGAAAATTACTGTGTTGATTCCTTGTAAATATAGAGAGGAAATTACAGCAAATGTTTGTTGTAGGTTGTAACCCTCTATTGCTTGGATTGAGAAAGAAAGGACTGAAAATTCTTGGTGGATGTAACCCACATTGGGTGAACCACGTTAAAATCGTTGTCTCTTCTACTGTGTGTTTGTCTTATTTTGTTAATTTTGTTGTTAAAGTTTGAAACACTATAATTGCTTTTCTATATTTTATATAGTGATTTACTCTAACATTTTCAACAACCTCCTAACTTATGCAAGGGATCACATCCCTTTTATAGAGCAAAAGGAAGACTCCAAACTATTTGTTTCCTCTTCCAACAGAAGCCTCCAACAGATTGTTCGTTTCAGCTCCCAAGACTGTTCGTCTTCCGCATTCCTGTCGTCTACCTAGACGTCCACTGCTCTGACGTCTACTTGGCTTGACGTCTAGCCTAGACGTCTACTTGATCAAACGTCAGGCTGGACGTCTACCAACCTAGACGTCTACTTGATCAGACGTCAAGCTGCCCAGACGTCTGGCAGCCTAGACATCTGCCAGCCCAGACGTCAGGCCGAGACGTCTACCAGCCTAGACATCTACCAGCCCAGACGTCTGGCTTGCTTGAACCTGCTGCAATCTTGTTTCCTGGATGCTTGTACTGCATAGTGACTTCACTTCCTAACATCCAATACACTAGCCATAATTTGTTTCTAATCTTTAGACAGTCAATGAATTTATTCAGATTTCATCTTCAAAACTAGCAATCATAGAAGTCTCACTTAACCGGCTCATTTTGTGGTAGCAGTAAATAGTTTTGTTAGCTAGTGGCCATCCAATCATTTCTACTGCAATCAGACATTAATGTCCGAGTGTTGCATGGTACAAAGAACTACATTAACATGCTTGGATATGCATATGAATTTGTTTATGATTTTTTAGAAACAAAATTCCATGTAACAAACAGATCGATGGACCTCACAAATTCAACATTGATTATCATTTATGGTCTACCTTTAAAGCCCAGAGTGCTCACTGCAACAATGATCACACTTCATGAACTGAAACATCAGTCCAAATTCAAGGCTAAACCCCCCAATCAACATTAAAAGTGAACGTGTTCAGTCCCATATAATGATCCAAATTATGTTTTGCCAGATTTTAATTCTTGTTATTATCCAAACCAGAAGGATTTAATTAATCTCTTAAGCCCAACCACTACAGGCCATGTCATAACTTTCAGGATCTCAAGTATCATTGCAGTTGGAGATTTCAACTTTAAGGATGAGTCATGATAAAATGTTTTTATTTTGACAACCACCTTGTTCAAAATCCATCTATCCTGATTTAATGATTGATTACTAGCACTGAGATCAAATCATATAAGAGTTCAACACTGGATTATTAATATTAGAAGCCCAGAACCTGTAAATTTCACCTTCTACTTGCATACTCTGTTCAAAACAAAAGAATTTTGATTAGTAAACATCTCTAAAACCTAGATAATGACAACAGAGATGGATGATGATGGTGGTGGTGATGGTTCTTCTTCCAATCTAAACACTGCTACATGTAACAACAATCGTTCTCATCCTCAACTTCCAGCTTTACTCTTTGACTGCTCCTTATTTCTCATAAGAGTTACTCCATTTACAATGCTGTTGGTATTTGTACTTGAATAACACGATTAAGTTTTAATCACTTTGGGTTACATCTTCTAGTTATGTTTGTGTTGTTTTAGCGTTTTAGTTATTTTTCCAGATCCTAGGGTTGTTTTCATCCTAGCACTTCTATTATCACAACTGGATGTACTTAGAGTCCCATTAGCCTATTTTCATGACCGACGGACTTTGATATAATTTCTTTCTTTTACAGTTCAACAGATCATTCATATACAGACTAACCAAGATTGTTGCTTTGGGAAGAATATAACCACCACCCTAAAGGCACAAGGTGTGTTAAGGGATCAATGTTCTAACTGGAAGGAATTACAACTATACAAACAAATCCATAGAAGCCATTGGACCAAGCCTGCCATACAGACAAAGGATTCTGAAATGGAAAGCAAAGATAAAGGCAAGTCATCAAGTCAAATATATAGAAGTCAAGAGATGCCAGGAACAGTTTAACCACCTCAGATCCATTTATGACAACACTTTAAAACATATAATCAAATATTAATAGAAAGGTTTTCACATAAATACATGTGTTCAAAATTATGCAAAATACCATTTGTCCCATATACTCATTCCAGCATTCCTAACCTAAGGAGCACGATAGAACTGTCCCATATACTCATTCCTAACCTAAGCAGCACAATAGAACTGCCCATGTTCTCATAACCCTAGTTTGTGATGTAAAATGTAATTGATCTAGAAAACCTCGTATTGGCATTGATGCCTCATGTATGGTTTGTACGTGGAACCTACCTTGAAGGTACATCTTGTTATCAAGAAGCCTTCAAAAAGTGGAGAAGAATTTGGCTTATATTTCATCAATTTTTCCAATATATGTATATCTTGCATTAGATAGATGACAGTTTATTTAATTAACTCTAAGATTGGTGATGAAAGTCTAAAGTTTTTGGTTAGTATGAACAAGAGTGAGAATGATGGACTTCAAACTAAATTAGTTAGACATATCATTAAAATGTCAAGAACATACATGAGCAGCTTATACTTCAATTTTGCAACCCTGATTTTCCATCTCAAACTTGAGTCCCCATCTTGAAAAATGTGCATGTTCTATTATAGAAAAGACTACTCTATCAGAATTATAGGATAACTCTATAGTGTAAGTCCAACTTAATTGAAGACAAGATTCTTGCTATTGTAAACAGTTAGCAGATATACAAAATTCCAAATAAAGATGCTCAAGCATAATGCCCAAGTATGTCTTATCAAGCCTAAACCTACTACCTTTTATACCAATCAACAAAGCCAATATATGGCATGCCTTTCTCAGCACTTCCATACTAGAGATTGAAGTTAAAGAGTATAGTTTCCATATAACTTCTACCAAATCCCTATCATGGGACCCATACAAAGGAATATCTAGTTCTTACATGTTTAGTCATTCTCGCTGCTCCCTTCCAAAGTCAAACCGTTACGAACTACGATGGGGAAAACTTGAGGTATTGCACTTAAAACACAGTTAAATGCTCAAAAATGATTGCAAATTTGATATGGACGAAAACTGATAATGTCAATCGTAGTTCCAGAAAAATTTATATACAGGGTGTTTCACTGTATGGGACAGGCAGCTAACCACACAATGTACATCTTTGGTAACCAAACTGAAACCAAACCAAAGACAGCTGAATTGTCTTGATTACTAAAGCCCACATGGAACTACTAAACAACATTCATCCAATTGAACTATAAGATCAATCCTGCTTGGAATGGGAAGGACAAAAATAACAGTATGCTTGTCACAACCACCAGTCAGCAGATGTCCAAAATGAATTAAATAATAGATTAGCTGACAGAAATAAGGGGAAGCAAAAACAGTAAATGCTAATATAAACCGTTCAGGAAAGTTACTGAAATCATACCGTGAGCAGCTTATACAAAATGGACTCCACATCCTCGCCTACATATCCTGCCTGCAAGCAGGGTATTCAATTCTGATTAGAAAAGACATTTACAGTGCATACCCTCAAGTTCAAATATTCCTCACAAGAACTAGCTGGAATTCCGAACAATGAAAAATATTTTAGAAACCCAAGGGCACATTCTGAAAAAAGAAAAAAAAATGGTTTTAAAAAATAATGTATATGTCCTTACGAATTGTGCGCTTCCATGTTAAAAATGAATAGGAATTACTACTACAATTGCACAAAATTCTAGAATTCAAAATTGTTTAAGCAATCTTCATATGGATTAGCTGTGAAGCTCAATGCCATAACATTTGATAGCTGAGCCACAGGAAAAGAATATTCAAGAATAATAGGATTATATGATGCAAATATGCATTAAGAAAGTATGTTTCAATACAGACTAACTAGGAAAACTACTCTAAAATATACATATATATAATCAAGACCCTAGGGGCCAAGAGTTGAAAAAACATGTAAGCAATAGCTAAATAAATGTTCAAATTTAATCATGACAGAAAGATTCTCAACTAGTAACTCCCCATAGCCACTTTTTTCAAACCAGTTTGGATAATTCTTTGCACCCAACCGCCACCTTTGAATTTTTCTCAGCTTTATATAAAACTTACAGAATTTATTTGGTTGACGCTTGCAGACCAACTCCTGGGTGCAATAAATTTCAAGTCTACAAACTGTTGAGTCATGTTAAATTGGTATCATTAACATGTTTATGCGTCATTCGCCATGGTTGGTTGGACGCGTGCATGACATTCAGAAACTTGGATTACCTGTTTCAAATAAATGTTTTATATCTATTTATTACCTTTGTATACGTCTGTCTCTAACTGCATAATTAAAGTGCTCACTTAATTACCAAATATGGTGCATTATCTTATCATAATATACGAACAGCTTCCGGACTTGTGCATTTAAGCATGGTGATTGAAAAAAGATTGATTTATACAAATCTGTGGCATTTAATTTTGATTAATCTAAGCGTACAATTTATTTTGCAGCCTGTTTTTACAGACAAAACTTTTGCAGGAAGCAAATCCATTGGCCACTGCTGAACAGCATGAAGACCCCAAAGTTTGGTTGAAACTTGAAAAGATGCTTGCATGAGATGGAAGTCATAAGATGTTTGCGTGATAGAGACTTCACATTGCAGCAGATACTTTTTTAATAATATACATAAATAGCACAACAGATACGATGTTTAGCGAGGCACCAAACTCTAACTTGGAACCTGCATATGGGATCATTTTTGCAATAAAGAACAGATAAAAGAAGACACCTAAAACAACAAAATCAGTAAACCAAATATTCAGAAGAAACATGGCATACACTGCAACTCAATCACATTCGGCATTGATAGAGAACAGAACAGTTTGTAGAAAACCAATCTCCCTCTTTCTACTAATAGGCTAATTGCGATAATTGTGCAAGGCAAAGCACTATGAAAGACTGAAACAAGTGTGTACAAGCACCATAGGACAAACATATCTTCTAGAAGGTTCAGAGGACCATGAAGCATATTTTAATAATATTGGAACTTCTTATACATGCCATCATTTTCAGCAACATCAGGATAATTATGAACATCTTGGCTCTGCTCTTTATGCTGGCAGTGTTGCAAAAAGTTTTAAAAAAATATATTTTCTAGGGTGTATATTTATGTAATCAAGTTTTTTTGCTATCACTATATAATATTTACAGAAAAAATAAATAAATAATCTCAGGGCCTGTTTTCCAAACTCAACTTCAGGGTTAAAAAGGAGTGTTTTACCTCGAAAAATGAGGAGCGAATGATCTGATATAAATAGTAAACCTCATCATGCTGGTCTTCTCAAAAGTGGAGGAAAATAAGTCAGTTCCACGGAAAAGAATACTTTTTTGAACACTTGTTAGTTAATAAGTTCACTTGTAAATCAAAAGGCATGAACTCAAGCAGTTAAAAATGTGGGCTTCCAATATGGAGACCCAGGTTCAACTCTTGACACACGATATATGCATATATGTGCTTCCAATATGAAGACCCAGGATCAAATCTTGACACAAGATATATGCAGAGTTGTTAATCGTAATACCACTATGTGGTTTGTTGAAATACTGTCATAACATGGTCATAATATAATACAGGTGAGGCTCGTTTCAATCCCATATAATAAATTAAATAAAAGTTCCTAATGTTTTCTATGCTATAATATTAAGTTCAAAATTTATATTTATAATATGCTCCTTAGTAAGGTTTAAGGATCATATTATCAAAAAGATTTATGATCTTTTATTTTAGTATTTCACTGGTGTAATTATTTTCACTTCTATATAATACTATAAGAATTCTCAACGAAATTTTTATTATTGTTTGTGTTTCCAACTTTGAGTATTTAAAGTTTGTATAAATCCATTCATCTTTAAGTCATCTTCTTTGTTTAGATTGCTGGAACATTTTCTGTCTAAAAGGCTTCTCTAACTCTCCTATTTGTGTAGTGATCTTATGTGCCTAATATTCTGACATTTTCAGTGTACACATAGTGTTTTGTGTGAGCACTCCCCAAGGGAAGACTTTATAATGCAATTGTGCTGAATCACACCAAAATGCTCCTACAATTCACCTTGATCAATCTGCCTGATTACCCCATATACAGTATACCACATCAACAGGAGATAAATTATTTTTCGCAACTGTATCTACCATGAGTGACACCTCTAAGAGTGTTCTACAAAGTGAAGGTTGCAAAGCCACTTTTTCTTTGATGTGACATTATGTGAAGCAAACTGTCCACTGCGCAAAGTAAAATTAAAGATCAAGTTCTATGTTACCGGTTTGCCCCCTTGGAACCCCTGGATCCTGGTACGGTCCGTATGCGGTCCCTTTACGGGTCCAATACGCCTGTGGGTCCCTCCAGGGTTCTGCCTTGGGACCCGGATACGCTTAGTTCTGGTACGCTTGTGGGTCCGTCCAAGGTTCTGCCCTGGGGACCCGGATACGCTCGGGTCCGTCCAAGGATGGACCCGAGCGTATCCGGGTCCCCAGGGCGGAACCCTGGACGGACCCACACCCTGGAGGGCGCCTTCCTTTTCGTCGTAAAGTTCATATATTTACTAAGCATTGTATTTGCCTTTTTTCTAGAGCGTTCGTGCGTTCGCACATCGAGAATTTAAATTGCCCATATTTGAAGGAATCCGTTAAATCTCTATATATCTGCAAAGAAAAGGTATTTTTTGCAAATGAAGCCGACCTTTAACCAAGCAAGCCATGGAAGTGGAGTTGAAGCACCTCGTTGAATATCAAACCTCGGATCATTACAGCTCTGGCTTTTATATTCAACAACCAAACAAGTAATATAAACGGCGGGAGAGATTCGAAACCGCAGCTGTACGTTTGGTAAAAGATTAATCATAGTTGAGAATTGTGATCCTCTTACGGTTCTCTTGCAGACAGACAAGACATTTCTCATTAACCCACGGTTCGGTTGTGTCTGAGAAACGATGACTTTATGGCGGGCCTCTAAACCCTGGTTAGTTCCGCCACGTGCCGCAGGTAGACCTTTCGCTTTTGAGGCAGAGCTTCCTTACCGGCTTCTTTGCCACGTGTCGCTTGCAACAACGTTGTTCTGCGTTGATGGTGGACGGTTCTAACCTACCATCCATTCCTTTTGTGGTTCACTGAAATTATTTAAAGCTTTCCTCCACTTACAATTATCTTGACTGACGGACAAGATGTTTATACATCACCGCAAAATGTGCGTTTACTCACCTCTTATATTAATCAAAATTAATTTTTGAAATTAATATGATTTGATTTTTTAAATAAAATAAATTATTATTATTATTTTTTATTTTTTATTTTTTAATGTTTTTAAAAGGGAAAGCGCTAGGCGTAGGTCAACGGGCGGACGGCATGCATTATATATTTATTATAAATTTATACAAAGATACATAAATTAAATATCTATGTATATTTTTTTTATATATTTATTATTAATTTTGACCGCATGCATTATATATATATATATATATATATATATATATATATATATATATATATATATATATATATTAATTTTTGTGCTAGATTGAAGATTGTAAGTTTTGGCTATTGGCTAACTCCTTTTGGAGCTCTATGTACAAGGTTGTCGGATCCTTTCAAAACCCTCACCTTTTACCTACCAAAAAAATATATATATATATCTATATATATTTTTATATATTTATTATTAATTTTTTTTATCTATTTATTTATTTTTATATAAAACAAAGGGACGCTTCTCTTTCACCGCATGCATATTTTATATATATATATATATATATATATATATTATTTTATTTTTATTTATTTATTTATTTTTATATAAAACAAAGGGATGCTTCTCTTTCAAGTGCAGGCGTCTCGATCCCTTTTATATATATATATATATATATATATATATTATTAATTTTTTTTTTATCTATTTTTTATTTTTATATAAAACAAAGGGATGCTTCTGTTTCACCGCATATATATATATATATAATTTTTTTTATATATAAAACAAAGAGACGCTTCTCTTTCAAGTGCAGGCATCCTGATCCCTTTTATTAAATGATTGCACTTGATCCCTTTTATTAAATGATACCACGTCCTCTGACCATCCTAGAAGTCATGACACCTCTAATAATTAAGATTTAAATAAGTTATCCTTCTATGATAAACAAGACATAAAATTTTATATGATTATTGAATATAAAGATTAGTAAATGTTGATTTAGTAAATTAATATATGTTTTTTATTAATTTTTGTACGGCCGAACCCAAAACGAACCCAACATAAAAAAAAAAATTGTCGTATCGCCAAACCGGATTCTTAGAACCCGAACCCAAACCCGAAACGAACCGGTAACTTAGATCAAGTTGAAAGTATGTGTTTTTCTCCTTTTGTATTGTTTATTAAAAGACAAGTTTGAAAAGAGATTAAAATTTGGAGAGTATAAAAAAAGTGCAGAAGTGGCAGTCAATGTAGGTGGTCAAACTGGTCAAAGGGAACCAACCGGATGTGGCACCAGGTCAGGCACCACCCAAGTGTGTTGCCACAAAGCATTACGTTGTACATGCGTTCATGTATTTGTTGGTAGGTTTTCAGGTTGCACATGTCACAGGTCATCATATATCCATGACACTCATAATCAATGATAATGTATCTCATGCATTGTATTTTCAATTTTTGTATGCATGTAATTGGATGTAAGGATAGTGGCAGTTACGTAGTTGTAACCGATTGCCCCTCCACATCCATTGTATATATTTCACATTAGACCAGCTTTAATGGGATCACATAAAGAGATGAGATCCAATCTGTATGCATCAGGGTTTGTGATGTGTTTCTGTTGATAAGAGAAGTTATGCTGTGACTGGTTCATGTCATACATCATGCTGGAAGAAAAGAAATTATCTTTGCTGTTCTAATTTTTATTGCTGTTTTCTTTTTTATTGCATATTATTCTTGTTCTTCGTGCGCTACTTTGTGGAATACATAAACTGTACTGGAGTCAGCAGTTAATGTGCCTAATCAAATCCTTGCCATGGCTATAGCATATGCTCTTATGGTAGAATACCCTAAAATTCAACAGACAACAGACAACCGATAAGGCATCTGGTGTTACCATTTTAATCACATGTTTAAATCATGCCTGATGTAGTCCTGGTCAGCAACGTCTTTGGTTGTGACTCGGAAGTTCTTGATTTGGCATGGGCAGACATCACTTATTTGAAATATGTTTAGTCAAGAGTGTGGGACCCAATCTACACCCATCCTTGTGAGAAACAACAGTATTTATTAGGCAGTATGCATTCATAGATCGACCACCCATTCTAGCTACGAGCAACAAGTGTTTTGAATGCATTAGCCAATAGAGTAGGATCGGGTCCCTGGCCTCCCACCCATCCTCTCAATTTTATTTTTCAACTTTCAAATCTCATTGATGGCGACACTTATAGGATTGTTGTAGGCAGAAGCCTGTGGTACAGCGACTAAGGCACTTGGATGACAATGTTGTCTCAAGTTTGAATATTGTGGCACTAGATTTTACGAGGAATCTGACTAGGGACTAAGCCATGATCATAGAGTGAGCAAGGAAATATCGTGAAGGGGCTTCTCATAAAAGGGCCTTCAAAATGTTCCACAAGAAATTCAAGTGAAATGATAAATCTCTTTCCCTAAAAGGGGTTTTCATGAGCTTTTTTTTATAGCCTGTTTTTTACATGTTCATTCGAATTTGCAGTCAATTCTCAGTGATTTACCCATTTGTCAGAATGGTGATAAATCATGAACATGTACAAATTTGGTGTTATAATTTTCTATTTTTATCAAAATAGGTCATATCAGCAAAGATTGTCCATCCCTTGAAAAGCTCAATAACAAAGAAACAAATTTTGTGGTGAATATACATTATTTTGTTCCAGATGAATGGTTAACTTGATACAATGGCCATATTTTTTTTAGGACTTTTGTAAAGATTGAAATTTAAAATAATCGACGGTGTCAATAGTTGTCTTGATGCTAAGGGCTTGGATGATATGTAACTTCTGCGGTAAGATGAAAAGCATTGTTATGTTCATCTGCAGAGAAAGAATTAAAATTCCGCTAAACAAATTGCAAATAAAAGTTACAAATTGAACTTTATCATAAGAAGTTTAGTTCCTAATATAAGATATCAATTACCGAAAAACAAGACCATTATTCAAGGCGAAGTGGAGATTGGTATGTATAAATTTAGTACAAAAAAGCTTATTGTAGCTAATCATTGTTTTTGGCAAAACTAACACAAAGTGCTTAATTATAAATATATAACACTCAGTTACAAGGAAAATTATAATATTGTTATATTGTTAATAAAAAGCTTGGATAAGAAGAAATTTTAAACAGCCCAAAGGATATGGCTCATATGGTGGAGGGTATGGAGTTTCACACCATAAGCCAAGGCTAAACTATAACAAAATATATATATATATATATATATATATATATATATATATATATTTGGTATATTCTTAATAAGAGCTTGGATAATCAAAAGGTATGATTTCAACTAGTTAAATTCCTCAGCATTCAAGGAGGGGACCCAGGTACAAATTTTGCCAAGTGATACATGCATAATTGCCAAGTTGTTGTAATACCCTTGTGTAAAAGACAAAGGTAAAAAAGGTAAAGTAGTTTTTAACGTCCACAAGACCATAGGTCATATGAGACGATCCTTATAGAGGATGTTATTTACCCAATATATGTTTATCCAACCAAACTATGGTTACTAAAGTATGGTGTACAACTCTACCTGCTATTGGATTCAAACCTTAAACTTCATATTTGGAGTTCCAAAGTCTTACCGTTAGGCCCACTCAAGTTGTGGTGGTGATGTAATATGGGTGGGGCCCAATTCAATACCATATAACTAATTTTAAAAAAAAAAAAAGAGCTTGGATAAGAAGAAATTGTAAACCACCCAAACGACATGGAACATGCAGTAGTGTGGAGCAAAGAGTTTCACACTAGAAGTGAAGGTTCCAATCCCATGAGTGAACTTTAACATTTATGACCAATGGATTTCGTGCAAGTGGTGGGCAGCAAAGAGTTTCACACTCTAAGCCAAGGTTCCAATCCTATGGGTCAGCCTTCACATTTTAGCACATTGAGTTTAGGGAAAGCAAAGGGAAACAAGGCACGCCATAAGCCAAGGTTCCAACCTCGTGAGCTTTCATTCTAAGATGATTTCAATACCATTAATAAAAAAACAGCTGGGAGGATCCAACAATCCTTAACATTAATGTTAACGTTAGGGATTCAAAAGATTGTCGATGGGATCAAATGGCATTAGCTCAACCGGTTAGATTCCTCAATATTCAAGGAGGAGACCTAGGTCCATATCTTGCCAAGGTGGTCCGAGGGAAAATGCTTGATGAAGAAAGTATTTAGGAAAATAGACATTAATAATATGTCTGCTATAAGTTTTTGCTCATTATGGATGAACACAAACATCACAACTCCCCTCCCCCTCCCCCTCTCATTGTGGATGCCTCTCAATATAATTAATTTGAAACTTCCATAATCTCATTGTATAGAATTTGGTAACAGCAATAGAATGCTAAGATTTGGAGCATGAGAACAGGTAGTAAATTATTTTTATTTTCTGTACAAAGGTTCGATTTTTTACACTAAACTGCCTACCATTATAGAGGAGGCTTGGCTTTCATTCTGAGATGATTTCAATACAAATTAAAAAAAATAGGGTCCAACAATCCTTAACATTAATGTTGAGGTTAAGAATTCAAAAGGTTGTCAGCAGGAAAATGCTTGGTGAATAAAGTATTAGAAAATGGGACCAGCTATAAGTTTATGTTCATCACAGACATCACGACCATTACGACCCACCTCCACTTCCCGGATCTCCTTGTAGATGGCTCTCGACATTATGAACTTGAAACTACCATAATCTCGTTGTATAAAATTCAAAAACCAACGTACATTATATATGATACAGCACTGTCTAAAAAGGAGGTTACACATGTTCTTATTCAAAACATTAAAACAGAAACTCAAGATCATATCATGATAAGTGGAAGCAACTAAAACATTATCTCAAAAATCACAACCTAGATTCTAGGTGATCGTTGTTCATTGCCATTAAGACAGCCTTTTTCTCAAGACCCAGTTGTGTTTCTTTCTCCATATATGTCTTTTGCAATATGGCTCAAAATGGCTTTGTTCCAAGCTGTGTCAAGCTGTGTCAAGGCCTGTACAGGATGATTCTAGTCTGTGTCCATGCTGTCTAGGTCCATTTCAAGTTGTTTTAAGGCCAGTTTGGTCCAAATTTGTGTCACTAATTACATGTGAAATTGAGACATATATCAGTGACATGGATGATGTCTCAGCCTTTAGGTTGAATGACAATCTGTGAAAAGAATTGTGAATTTACAATATATGAGGTTTTCATATACAAATGCAGCCATAGCCATATGATACAAATACCAAACCAATTCCATTTCACTACACATTATCACATTACCATTTCTCATATCTAGCAACTTAGACTAGAAAAACTTAAATAACATTATGTAAATTAATATTCTAATTTTAGATTTCATATTAACAAAATGAAACGGAAAGGAATATCTTGCCCTCTGATAGTTTTGAACTCTAGGTGATTCACTTCATTCCAGACATGAAACTGAACGCCACAACCCATGAAGAATTAGCTCTCCCTTGAGAGAAGGTGACCCAGACACATTTTCATTACATTTAACAAAATCACTCTAATCAGTCCCCAACTCTTGCACTCCTCTCATTGCTGTTTAAGTGGTCGCAATTGTCCCCAACCAAGTGTGTGAGACGATACAAAACATATAAACTGATTCATTTCCCGAAATTTAGTACAAATTTGACCAATCTATATAGTGTAAAATTAAAAGCAAAAGATTTCTCGTGACACCTAGAGGGACTCATACACCCATTAGGCATCTTCGCTAGGCTGGGAACGAAAAAAAAATCCACCTTTAGCTTCACCAACACTAAAAATTGGAAAAATCAAAAAACAAATGAAATTCACACTATTGATCCCTTCTAGCCAAAGGGCCTTAAGTCAAATATTAATAGACTAAACTCCCTTTAAGATGGTGACTCTTTATTTTCAAGTCCAAACCCTTAAGTCTAAACATGGACTGCAATTTGGAGCCACAAAAATCCACAGGGCAGAAAGATAATTGCTGCAAAAACAAGAATTCTTGAAATTTCAAATATCACTAAGCCAAAGCATCAGTATTTTAACCTTATACAACATGACTTATGAAGGAATAAGGGGAAGGAATCCTTAAAAAAACAAGTAAAAGCATACAACAAGGATACTAAACAAAAATACCCACGTGTTGTAGGTGAGTTGGAGAGGGTAGGGCAATCCTCCAAGGGAGGTCCCTGGTTCGAATCTCCACCCTACCAAACGCACATTGGGTACCCAAAATCTAGTTGATTATGCCGGTGCGGTCAGGGTCGGATGCGACTCCCAGGTGATTTTGACGGTTGAGAACCTCCTGGTCGTGGTTTCTCAGACCAAGGTGGCTCCGCAAGGGATTTTTCGCTAAATTAAAAAAAAAAAGATAATAAACAAAAATAACTAACCAAATAACTATATTTCATGAAATTTTTGGAACACAACAATGCAAGACATTAGGAAGCATCTTCAAGACAGTGAGACAAGTTACCGGTATGGCACTAGGATGTCAGGATGTATTTCCCAGACTGTAGGACACATGTTCAAAAGTACTCCTGGGTCCCAAGACATGTACCCATGGAACATAGCCAAATAAATATAGGATAAATTCAACTTTGAATATGAACACCCCACCAATTCATATCAAAATCCCATAGTTGACATACAGAAAAATCTCAACATTCGATATAATTAGTGCCAACAATATGCCCTTCAGCCATGCAGGCATCACATGATCTACCTAAACCATATAAAATATGGAAACACTAACTGAAGAGCTTAATCCAAACTATTGTGAGCTAACACAACTCACAAAACAAGTCTATCATAAAAACATATGACAAGCATATAAGATAGTAAAACTTCAACAAGGAAACTGCGTAAAACAAAAACACGAGAATCAACATTTCAAATCACCCTCCATGATCCATTTTTTTTAAGAGGATGTGAAAGCGAAAGAGAAGATTAAGGGCAAGAGGAAATTTGCAAAAGATGAGATTTGTGGAAGAGGAGATTACTAACAAGATTACCAACAAAGAGAAGCAAATTGAAGATTATCGGCAAAGAGAAGCAATTTGAGTTTCAACTGCAATATCTTGTTTATCGGCAAAATAATTTTCCAGCATTGTCGACGTTGCCATCGAGAAGAACCATGCCGCCATCAAAGTCGTCCACTCTTCTTCACAAAAGTAGCAACAATCTACGCAACAATGCAAAACCCTTTGGAGGAGAAGCTTGGTAATGGATTAATGCAAAGTAGTAATGGACGACTGCATTCCTTTTTTATGTCAATTATTTTACATTTAAATTGTTTTGACAGTGATAGCAAGGATTAGAGGAGATTAAAAATATTTGGAAAAATCCTAGTTTTTTTCCAAAACCCTAGCTGCTTTTGGAATTTTTTTGGGTTGAGATCATGGAGTTACCAATTTTCACTGGAAAGGATGACACTGATGCTTGAAAATGGTGGATGAAGTTTATATCTCGTTATTCTAGTGACCATTTTTTATGGGAAAAAACTTTAGATTCTATACCTGCAAGTAGAAACACAATGACAAAAAACAAAAACAGCAACACAAGTAACACAGAGAATTTACGTGGAAACCTGCAATGTGCAGGAAAACCAAGGGGCAAAGGCAACTTCTCCTTTTTATTATTTTCAACAAAACTTAACATTCACATTTACAACATTACATCATATGCAAGGGATCAATTCCCTTTTATAGAGCAGAAGGAATACCCCAAATTGTTCATTTCCTCTCCCAAAGGAAGCCTCCGCAAAACTATTCGTTTCCACGCACAACTGAAACGGTTCGTCTTCCGCATCCTGACGTCTGGCCTAGACGTCTAACAACCTTGACATCTGGTATACACGTCTGCTGCCTAGACGTCTAACAACCTTGACATCTGGTATACACGTCTGCTGCCTAGACGTCTCCTGCCTAGACGTCTAGCAGCCCAAACGTCTGGCCTAGACGTCTACTGCCTAAACGTCTAGCAACCCAGACGTTTGTTGCCTAGACGGTTGTTGCCCAAACGTCTGACCTTGACATCTAGCAACCTTATAGCCATCTGCTCTGCTGCAACCTAGCTTTTGCTGACAGTAAAACTTTATAGTGACTTCACTTCCTAACATTCTCCCACTTGAAGTCAGTATTCAAGAATTCTTCTGCCAAATATTTTCATCCAGTGCCAATTGCCCAATGCTGCCCTTGTTACTTTCTCAGCAAGCCCAGAGAAGATTTGCACCACTCACACTTCTCTACCTTGACCGGCTTTGTAAGAATATCTGCAGGATTCACTTCAATGTCAATTTTCTGCAACAGGATCCTACCTTCTTCCACCACATTTCTTATAAAGTGGTATTTGACATCAATGTGTTTCGTGCGATCATGGAATGTTGGGTTCTTCACTAGCTGAATAGCACTTTGGCTATCACAATGCAGCGTAATTTTCTCCTACATTACCTTGAAGTCACCCAACAGTCGCTCTAGCCAAATTGCCTCTTTGCTATCATGAGTCATTGCAATATATTTTGCTTCAATGGTTGATAAAGCCACAACAGACTGCAACTTAGAAGCCCAACTCACTGTTCCACCAGCAAGAGTGAAGGTATATCCTATAGTGGACTTTCTCCCATCTCTATCCCCACCATAATCAGAATCCACAAAACCTTTAACTTGCAAATCTGCAAATCCAAAGTAAATGGAAACATTTGAAGTGGCTCTTAAATATCTGAATATCCACTTCACCGCATTCCAATGCTCCTTACCAGGATGTGCCATGTATCGGCTGACTACTCCCACTGCTTGGGCAATATCCGGTCTGGTGCTCACCATGGCATACATGAAGCTTCCTACTGGTGATGAATACGGTACACGAGACATGCTTGTCTTCTCTGCTTCCGTTCTAGGACACTGGTTGGAAGACAACTTTAACTGTGGAAGAAGTGGGGTACTAACTAGTTTAGCATTCTGCATATTGAAGCGCTGCAGAATCTTTTCCACATATGACTTTTGACTTAACCAAATCCTTCTTCCTTTTTTGTCCCTGAGTATCTTCATCCCTAAAATTTGGTTTGTTGCTCCTAAATCCTTCGTTTCAAATGTCCTAGCCAACTGAGCCTTAAGATCAATGATTTTCTTCATGTTGGGGCCTGCAACCAACATATGATCAACATACAACAGCAAAATAATAAAACTGCCATCATCAAACCTCTTATAGTATCCACAATGCTCAACTTCACTCCTGTTGAAACCTTGGCTCTTTATGAAGGTGTCAAATTTCCTGTACCACATCCTTGGTGCCTATTTCAACCCGTACAGTGATTTCTTCAGTCTGCAAACCAAATTCTCTTTGCCTCTTTCTTCATAGCCCTCACGCTGATCCATATAAATCTCTTACATCAAGCTGCTCCAGTTCTGAATCCTGTGCAGCTACAAGTGCAAGTAGAACTCTAATAGTAGTCATCTTCACAACTGGAGAGAAAATTTCATTAAATTCAATACATGACTTTTGCACATAGCCTTTTGCCACCAAGCGAGCTTTATAGCGTTCCAACAACCCATCGTTGTTCTTATTCACTTTGTACACCCACTTGTTTCCAACAATCTTTCTTCCAGGTGGGAGATCCACAAGTTCCCACATTTTATTCTTGCGAAGTGCCTCGATTTCCTCCTCCATGGATTTCCTCCACTTTTCTGCATTCTCAAACTCTCTAGCTTCCTGAAATGAACTAGGTTCACCATCATCAGTTAACAAAGCAAAAGAGGACTGATAAACATGAGAATACCTTTCCGGACACTTTTGTGGACGTGTAGATCTTCTAACCCAATGATTTGTTGATTGTGGCTCTTGGTCTTGTGACCGTTGTGGCTGCTCTACTTGCTGTTCTACATGCTGATCAAAAACTTCAGCATGCTGATTTTCACATTCATCTTCATTCATTTCTACTTCAATTGGTACAACATTAGGAGTTTGCTGCACCTTCTTCCTTTGCATGGATTTTTCATCAACAATAACATCCCGGCTAATAATTACCTTGTGGGCAGTAGGATCCTACAGTCTATACCCCTTCACTATATCTCCATAGTCGAGAAAAACGCATTTGCTCGACTTTGGGTCAAGCTTGGACCTTTTTTCTTTGGGTACATGGGCAAACGCATCACAGCCAAAGGTACGCAAATGTGAGTAATCAACTGGCTTACAACACCAAACCTCCTCCGGAATCTGTCTATCCAACGCAGTTGTAGGTGACATGTTAATAAGATAAACAATTGTATTAACAACCTCTGCCCATAACTTTTTCTCCAACATGGTTGCGCTAAGCATTCATCTTGCACGTTCCATGATTGTGCGATTCATTCGCTCAGCCACACCATTTTGTTGTGGAGTGTATGGTACAGTATTTTGGTGTTTAATACCTTCCTGCATACAAAATTTATCAAATTCCTTGGAGCAATATTCACCCCCAATATCTGACCTGAGACATAAAATCAACTTGCCCAAAATCTTCTCTACCCGTGCTTTGAACCCTTAAAATTTCTGCAAAGCTTCTGACTTCTTTAGAAAATTAACCCACACTCTCCTAGAATAATCATCTATAAAAGTCAAAAAATAGATGGTGCCATTTAAAGCTTGAGTGGGGACTGGTCCAAATATATCTGAATGTATAAGTTGCAGAAAATCAGAACTCTTACCAAGGCTTGCAGTAAACCGAAACCTCTTTTGTTTACCAAAAACACAGTGCTCACATAAGTCTAAATTACAAGACTTAATCCCATAAATCTTACCTCTGTCATGCAGAATTTTCAGACCCTTTTCACTCATATGGCCTAGGCGTTGATGCCATAGCATTATTGCATCCTGAACAGAAGTTGTTGTTGCCGCATGGCTTGTCATTGTATCACCGCATAAACGATATAGGGTCCCATAAGATTCTCCCTTAGCTACTACAAGAGCTCCTCTGGTAATTTTGCAGTAGTTGTTACCGAAAGTGACAGAATACCCTAGCTTATCCATCATTTTGATTGAGAGTAAATTCTTCCGAAAATCGGGCACATGTCGCATATCACATAACATCCTTTCTCTACCATCGTCCATCCTAATCCTTATATCCCCTCTTCCCACAATATCAAAAGGGTGATCATCATCACCCAAATAGACCTTTCCACCACAGTATGGCTGATACTTGTTAAACCAATCTTTGTGGGGAGACATGTGGAAAGATGCACCTGAGTCCAAAACCCAGGTATATAAAACATATCTACTGTTACTGATACAGAAGGCTTCACATGTTGTCTCTCCTAAATCTGTTGTACAGGCCTTAGCTGATGGTTGAGTTTGCTATTCACAATTCTTTAATTGCCAACAATCCTTCTTTGAGTGTCCTGGCTTCCCACAATGCCAGCACTTCCCTTTTCTGCTTATGTCCTTTAGACTTGGATCTGGATTGTTTTCTACCTTGTTTACTCCTCTCGAAAGGTCGACCTCTCACAGATAGGGCTTCATTGGTTGAGGGTTTCAGAGACGTTTTTCGCCTCAACTCTTTTGCCAATAAAGCAGCTACCACATTATCAAATTTTAGAGTTCCTGATTGTGCATTACTGATGATCATCACCATATGATCCCAGGTGTCCGGGAGGGAACAAAGTAGGGTGATAGATCTATCCTCATCCTCCATCTTCACATTAAATGAAACTAGTTTACTGATAAGAGTATTAAACTCATTCAAATGATCTACCACGGATGAACTTTCCTTCATCCTCAAGCTATAAAGCAGCTTTTTCTGAGAAACCTTATTTGTTGTTGATTTTGTTTCATACAACTTTTCAAGCTTTTGCCAAAGAGCTTCCGCGGTCTTCTCTTCAGCTACATTGAACAAGATAGAGTCTGCTAGGCAGCGATGGATTGTAGAAACCGCCTTCTTGTCCAACATTGTCCACTCTTCATCTTTCATGCTGCTCAGTTTACTCATGACCCCTTTCAAGGCTTAAGCTTGGTCATTCGGAACCAGCAAATCCTCCACCTTCATCTTCCATAGAGCAAAGTTCCTGCCATCAAATTTCTCAATCTCGAACTTGGTTACACCTCCTATCAATGTTGCTACTCCCACTCGCACAAAACCTTGAGCTCTGATACCAAATGTTGGGAAAAAACTTCAGATTTTATACCTTCAAGTAGAAACACAATGACAGAGAACAAAAACAGCAACACAAGTAACACAGAATTTACGTGGAAACCTGCAATGTGCAGGAAAACCACGGGGCAATGGCAACTTCTTTTTATTATTTTCAGCAAAACTTTACATTCACACTTACAACATTACATCATATGCAAGGGATCAATTCCCTTTTATAAAGCAGAAGAAGGAAGACCCCGAACTGTTTGTTTCCTCTCCCAAAGGAAGCCTCCGCAAAACTATTCATTTCCATGCACAACTGAAACGGTTCGTCTTCCGCATCCTGACATCTGGCCTAGACGTCTAACAACCTTGATGTCTGGTCTAGATGTCTGCTGCCTAGAAGTCTAGCAGCCCATACGTCTGGCCTAGACGTCTGACGTCTGACATCTGGCCTAGATGTCTAGCAGCCCATATGTCTGGCCTAGACGTCTAGAAGCCCAAACGTTTGGCCTAGGCGTCTAGCATCCCAGACGTCTGCCCATGACGTCTAGCAGCCATATAGCCATCTGCTACAACCTATGCTGACAGTAAAACTATATGGCGACTTCACTTCCTAACAATTTTTTGATATGCAAACTTTTCTATCTTTTAAAATAGGAAGCTTATGATTGGTGGGCAAATCTTCTTAAGGAAAGGAATTTCACCTGGGATGAAATGGAGCATGCATTCTTGAGTCAATGGAACCCATATAAAAAGATAGCTAGTTTGAAGGTCACCATCAAAGGATATGAAGAAGAAATAAAAAGGCTTCAGAGGGAACTAAAAGAAATGAATAAAGATGATATAATAGAATGAAAAAATACAGATGATAATGTGCAAGTTCATTGTCACATTCAAAAGGAAAATCTTAAGAAGCAAGGATTCAAGGAGAAGCAAGAAGCAGTTATGGCAAGGGAACAAGTTGAAGAATCATTAGAAAACTCAAAAGTTAAATTTATAGTAGCAACAACAATAGAGTACATGGAAGAAGCAGCAACAAAGTCCAAGGACGCCTTGTCAAAAACGCACAAAGATGCACCAAAAGAAAGGTATAAGAGAGAAGATTGTGAAGAAGAATTAAAATAATAAAAAAAAATGTTGAAAAATCAAAGGAAACATAATGTTAGGTGAAGGTTGCAGCATATCGACACCCACACCACCCTGAGCGGCAACAATCTTGGAGGCATGGCTTAAGGCATCAATATGTTAGATCTACATAGAGTCAGAAAGGCATCAAGTATGGCAGTGTTTGGCAGAAAAAGCATAATGTTTTTGGATTTCAAAGGGATGCAGCAGCATCAAGGAACAACAGGACCAACCATTTGAAATATCAAAGCAGAGGAGCAAAAGCATGGAACCAACAGAGCAATTATGGATATTCAAGTGGCACAATGGCAGCTTGGCATCAACAAAGACCATCACTAATCAAGATTTTACTTGGATGGATGAATGAACAAGATTGGAAATTGTCAAGAAAATGGATGCTGAATTTTTGTATTTACAAAAAAAAACTGAAGAAGATCCACAAAATGAATAGCAAAAATTCAGACTTTTTGTGAAAAAATGATGTAGGTATCTAGTTAGAGCATATCAATTGAGATGAGAATTGAATATGTTTGTAAACTCTCAAGTTTTATAGAAAAGAGTTGTGATTTATCAAGGTGGGGGACCCGAGTACAACTCCTTTTTCTCAAGAAAAAAAAATCACCCTCCATGATCCATTATCAAAATTTCAATGAGACATTGGAATGCAAGATAAACAATAAGGGCTGTAAATAGCCATTACATTAGTCTAAAATTCAAATTTAATTGTATCTCCCCTCCAAATTTTTCAAACTACTAATTGTTTGGACAGTACATTCCTAGTTTATTAATGACAGTCTCCAAGATATACTTAGGATGAAGCCACCATTCATAAGTAAGTTATCAGGATGTTTCTTAATCTCAACTGCCAGTCTTCTTCTAAGCTATGCTCTTTTGGAGAGATGAATTTTGAATTTAAAATACAGATATGATGTTTTCTAGACAAAGAGTGACCTGATAACAGTGGCATTTTAGCTTTCCTGTTGTGTCGAATATCTTTTGAATGCTTTGCAATTCTGGTTTAAATGGCCCTTCCCATTACTGATATATGAGATAGACACCACTGTATTTTTTTTAAGGGTCAACATGGTCCCGTTCTTCTAATTCACTATTTTCCTTATAGTTATAAAGGTGAAAACATTGACCTGATTTTTCTTGTTCTTTTTTTAATCCTTGCAATTTTGTTTGAAATCCCTTCTACATATGGCAAAATTGCTTGCAGGTTTTATATTGTCCTGCTTTTCACCCTTCAGATATTATTGGCAATGCACATGCTTTCATGTTACGTAGATCAGCTTCAATATTGGAAATCATGGCAACACTATGCCATTTCTCTTTACTGGCAGTCTGACGAGCCACAGTATACTTGGGATCCTTCCCCCACCCACTTGGACTTTTCACACCGCCTATGGACATCATGGCCTCTTCCACACTGCTGTTTGGCAAGAGACTAGCACGAAAAGGACCTTTTGGTTGGAGATATTTCTTTTGAATCAAGACCATCCATGTTGGTATACATGGCACAAACTAAATAAAATTCAAAATATTAGCTTAGGAAACACAATTGCCTTCTTGGATCTAGCCAAAGTTCTTCCTGACATTTGCCTTCTTAAATTTCAAATGCATGCATTGGTTCAAGCCCCTATTGAAGGCATTCGTAATGATCCAAGAGCAAAATTATTTTTTATTATAAGATCAAGGCCCTATATGGTCAGGTGAGACCCTTACTTCCAATTGCCCAAAAATTTGAAAATCTCATAATCCATTTTCCTTTTTTGTCAAAAAGAAGAAACAGTTACCCGTACATTATGGGATGTTCAGCTGAAAGAAACTTCTGCTCCTCAATCTAGGAAGAATTTTCCATGTTTTTTCTTCAACACTTTCTTGGAAAGGAATACTACTTGGTGACTATTGGATGATAATGATTGGCTACAACATACTCTAGCATGTGTTCAAGTTGCATTCTAGAGAAGTTTTTCAAGAGAAGACTTCCCCAATCAGCCTATCCAAGTTGAAGCTCTTTTGGCAATAATTAGCCCTTGTGATCAAAACACAATTGAGATGGATATATAAAGATATGAACTCCTTTACAATGGAAATAAAAGGATGGTGTTTTCTGCTCTTGATTAGAAAGAGAACTTCCTTGTAACTTTATGTTATACTGGATGTAATGTTTTTGTCCACTGAAGTAATATAAGCTGAAATTCTATCCTTGTTTATCTTCCTCAACACAGTCACTTCACAAAGGATTAGGGTTTTTTTTGAAAAACGTCTCATCTTTTAGGAGCCATATCTTCGCGAAGGGTTATCCGATTCAGCTGATTCTTGGACCAACTTGTGCGGAATTTGAATAGCTTTAAAATGAGTGGTCATATGAAAGAATCCGAGCAATATTGAGGGAGATACGACCCTGTGAAGTCAACCATCCGGAACAAGGGCAGTGACGATTTTTCAAGTCGCGAAAAACAAAATTGCAAATATTTGTCAGCTAGGGTTCGGATGATGGGAAGAGCAATGAAGGGCTAGGACTTCAGTGAGGCAAGACATTCTATCTGGACATAGAATTTTTCAGCTAAGTTTTTTTCCCTTCTTTATCTTAGAAATTTTGCATGCAAATTATTATAAAGTTTTTATCAAATATTATATTTGCTATAGGACATTCTGATAAATTTCAATAGATTTTGAGTTTTAGTTTCCTTTCCATGGACCGATTTATAGTTAAATCCTTAGAATCATCTCTAGTGGTAGAGGTTAGTGAGCGCACCTCAGAGAGATCCTCGTTGCTCCAAGATAGGGCGATTTTTGGTAAATTTAATGGGTATTGGCCAGGGGCTTCAGCCTTGAGAAAATGGATTGATAGGAGTTGGAAGTCTCCAGGAGTGATTCTATCATTTCTTCCCAAAGGTTTCTTCCTAGCCATTTTTTGTTCTAGGGAAGAAAGAGAAAAAATCCTAAAAGGGGTCCTTGGTTTATGGGAAGAGCAGGACTCTTCCTTACCTGCTGGTATGAAGGCTTTTCACCTGAAAATGTAAATCTATCCCTAGTACTAGTCTGGGTTAGGATGTTTGGGTTGCCCATTGAATTTTGGGAAATAGATACCTTCAAGGCAATAGGCAACACTCTAGGAGAATTCCTTGAGATTTCAGATACTATGAAAGATGGATTCTTGGCTATTTATGCTCGGATATTGGTCATGATTGATATAAGTAAAGTTTTATCAGGGATAAGATGTGGACCCAAACATAGATTATGAAAACATATCTTTTAGATGTAGAAGATGTCATGAGGTGGGGCATATTGAGAGATCATGCCCTAAGAAGAGCCCAACAGAATCATATGTAGAAAACCGCAAGAGAAACTTACAAATGGTTATGGATGAAGATGGTTTTCAACTTCCAAAAAATAGATCTAGAAAAATGAAAGAAAATAAACAGTGGAGACCAGTAAGGAAGGATATTGGAAGAAATACCAACTCTTTTGAGGCTTTAGCCTATGAAGAAAAAGTAGATCAAAACTTAGAGGACACAATACAACAGTTTCAACATATTAACAAGGAACCGTCTATTCAGTATGATCCTGATTTAAGGAAGAACATTCTCGATGAACCTAAGGAATGTGTCTCATCAGATTTTGAAGACTCTCTTGAAGTACCATGCACCATTCAGGAGAAAAAATTGGTAAAGAAAATGCAGTTTTAGAAGTTAATACCTCTGCCATTAATAAGGAAATACCAGAAAATGAGCAAGACAAGTCAAAAGCTTCTGTAGTAGAGCCAAGAGAGGATAAATATGATGAAAAACAAAATTGTGAAAGAATATTGAGGAATAGAATAATAAGACCTACTCCTGATATAGGCAAGGCAAAAAGAGGAAAACCCTCAAATTATCAAGCAAGATCCAGGGAAGCAAGAGCAAACATAGAGAAAGGAACACAAACTAAGTTGGTTGAACTTCTCTTTACCAAACAACAAAATGATATTGGTAATACGCAAGCGGGGCCAAAAGCCCCTAATGAGACATGATTATCATCTCATGGAATATAAGGGGTGCTAATGCCCCCTCAAAGCAGAGGTGTATCAGGGACCTATGTTTAAGTAATAAGCCTGATATTCTTTGTATCCAGGAAACTAAAATGACAAAAGAAGAAGTTTCAAAAACTATGAAAGCAGTATGGGCAAGATGTGAATGGGATGCTATGGATTCTGAAGGAGCGGCAAGGGGAATTCTAACTTGTTGGAATCCTTCTAGAACCTCTTGTGTAACCATTCATAAAACTAGGCATTGGATAGCCTCTTTAGTCACTTGCTACTTTGCAGATATTCATTTCATCCTTATCAATGTCTATGGACCTACAACTCAGTCAGGTAGATTAGAAGTTTGGAGTGGGATTGAAGCCTTTATGAGAAGTAAAGACCAAGAAACCCGATTCATGATCATAGGAGATTTTAATGCCATAACCAAGTTGGATGAAAAATTTGGGGAATTAGGAAATTAACCCAAAGTATGAGAGATTTCTCAGCTTTTATTCAAAATAATAATCTATGGGAGGTTGAGTTTGAAGAAGACAACTATACTTGGACCAACAATAAGAGAGGCTAGAACCTAATAGCAGAAAAATTAGACAGATGCATACTCTCAGATCATTGGCTAGATGAAGGAACTTGTGCTAAAATTAATACCTTAACAAGGATTGGTTCAGATCACTGGCCAATAAGAGTTAAAATGGTGGTAAGTGAATTCAAAAAATATCATATTTTAAATATGAGCAGATGTGGGAAGACCATCCTCAATTTGTTGATATGATAGCTCAAACGTGGAATTCTTCAGGTAATGGTGGGTTGTATGCTCTTCCAAATCAAATTAAATCTATGACATCTAGATTAAAAGAATGGAACAAGAACACTTTTGGAAATATTTTTGAGAAGAAAGAAGAACTAAAAGATAAACTTTCAAAATTCCAAAAAGGTGATCATAATAATCCAAGCTCAGAGGAAAGGGAGTTGCTTAGTGAATATCATAATATTTTGAGTAAGGAAGAGAAATTTTGGAGATTAAAATCAAGACAGACTTGGTTAAAAGGAGATAAAAATACAAAGTTTTTTCATAGGATGGCTATAGTACAAAGATCAACATCTAGAATTAGTAGAATTAAATCAATAGAAGGGGTTTGGATTGAAGATCATAGTGAAATTAGAAAAGAGGCAAAGTCTTTTTATCATAATATTCTAGGATCAGAGGAGACTGAAGTTCTTAATGATAAACTTCTTCAAGATGTTCCTTCAGTTATAATGAATGAAGACAATAGGAAATTGATGGAGCCTATTACTCTAGAAGAAGTTCATTTAGCTCTTTTCTCTTTTAATAAGGATAAATCCCTAGGTCCAGATGGGCTCTCTGCAGCTTTTTACCAACATAATTGGGATATAGTGAAGGATTCTTTATTGGTGGCAGTGGAACAGTCTAGGGTAAAACAATACATACCTTATAAAATAAATGCAACATATCTTACCCTAATTCCAAAAAAGAAGGATGTTGAATTGTTTGATTCTTTTAGACCCATAAGCCTATGTAATATGGCATATAAGATTATCTCCAAAGTGATGGTGAATCGATTAAGGCCATTGTTAGACAAAATTATTTTAGAAGAGCAAGGAGGATTTGTGAAAGGGAGACAAATTTTGGATGGGATCATAGTAGCTCATGAAGTTATACATTCAACAACTTCAAGAAAAGAGAAAGCAATGATCTTAAAACTTGATATGAGTAAAGCCTATGATAGGGTTAAATGGGATTTTCTTTTTGTAGTTTTAGAAAAGTTTGGATTCGGGAAGAAATGGGTTAGATGGATTAAAGCTTGTGTCTCTACAGTTTCTTATTCAGTGTTGGTCAATGGGTTAGTAATAGAATCTTTTAAAGCCAAGAGAGGCCTTAGACAAGGAGATCCTCTATCTCCTTATTTGTTCATTATTATGGTAGAGGTTTTGAGTAGGAACTTAAAGAAGGCTTACAAATATGGGCTTATAAGTGGACTTAAGGTTAGTAATAACATCGACAACATCACCCATCAATAGTTTGTAGATGATACAACCCTTTTTGGAAGGGCAAGGATAAATGAGGCTAGAGCTTTGAATAACTTTTTAAAGGAATATGAAAGAGCATCAGGGCAAAAAGTTAATAGGACAAAATCCAAAATTTACTTCCTTAACACTCTAACTAATATCAAAGCAAGAATTTGTAGGTTACTTCAAATGGAGGAGGTAAATTTGCCAACAACTTATCTAGGGATGCCTTTATTTGAGGGGAGAATGAGGATAGAATTATGGAATCCAGTTATTAGTAAAGTTCAGAATAAACTTCCAGCTTGGAAAGGTAGATGGTTATCGTTAGCAGGAAGAGTGCAGTTAATTAAGTCAGTCTTATAGGCCATTCCAACATATTATATGTCATTGTATTCTATGCCAAAATCAGTTGAAAAAGTTTAATCTATATTATGCGATCCTTTTTATGGTCAGGTTTACATGATAAAAGGAAATTTCCTTTGGTGAAATGGAGCAAGGTGTGTGATGATAAAACTAGGGGAGGTCTTGGTTTAAGAGTTCTTACAGATGCAAACTTAGCTCTTAGGGGAAAAGTAATATGGAGATTGTACAAAGAGAGTCAAAGACAATGGGCAAGAATTCTTCTAAGTATGTTGAGCCCAATGACCCAAGTTTAATATTTACTGCATTCTCTCTACCAAATGGTTCTGCTCTTTGGAATGGTTTAAAAAATCTATTGATCTAATGATTAAAGGTTTAAGATGGGTGGTGGGAACTGGAGAAAAAATTTCTATTTGGATGGATACTTGGTGTGATAAAAAACCACTCAATTTAGATCCAATTTTGAAACCTTGGATGAGATTGCTTCAAGACAAATATGGTGATAGGGTTTCAAACATTTTGTACAAGGATCAGGAAGGAAGATACAAATGGAAAGAAGATTTTTTTACAAGTATACAAGACATTGATGCTAGGAGGCAATTGAGTAGAAAGATAACAATTGTGATTATTCCGAGGGGAGCCAAGGATAAATTGATTTGGGAGTTGAATAGCTCAGGAGAATACACAACAAGAAGTGGATATAATGTACAACACCAACAAAATAGTAATATCACTAGAATATGGAGAGATATTTGGGATAGCCCAAGCATTCCTAAAGTCAAAATGTTTGTTTGGCTAGTAGGTCATAGAAGAATTTTATCTTGGGATAACCTTATGAAAAGGGGTTTTCATGGCCCCTCTCAATGTGTTCTTTGTAAAAAGGAGGAGAGTATAGACCATCTCTTGGGACATTGCTCAATAGTCTGGAAACTATGGCAATGGATTCTTAATATGTTTGGTAAATGCATGGTGATGAATAGCAGAATTGAAGATTGGTTAAAGCAATGGTAGAGCACTTATAAAAGTGAGGCTTTACAGACAATATGGGATATATCAAAAGATACAATACTTTGGATTGTATGGCTAGAAAGGAATAGAAGAATATTTAAAGGAAAGGAAAGTAGTTTAGAGGTAATGAAAAGGAAGATATGTTTAGCCATAGAGGAGTCTAAACCAACCCTATCAACTCACCCAGTCCCTAATCTAGAAGCAGAGAGCCTTGATAGATGGAGTCAAGTCATTAAATGGAATTATGATGTTGGGTACAAGAGAAGCAAAAAGAAGGCAAAGAATATAAAGTGGAAACCACCAGATGTGGAGTGGGTTAAATTGAATTTTGATGGAGCATCTAAAGGAAATCTAGGACCAGAAGGAGGAGGAATAATTAGAAATAATAGAGGAGAGATTTTGTCTCATTACGCTTTCAATAGTGGATTTAAGACAAATAATGAAGTTGAAGCTTGGGCGGCTTTAGAAGGGTTAAAAATATGCAAACAAATAAAATGGAACAGAGTATGGATGGAAGGTGATTCTCTCATAGTAATAAATGCAATTTTGAGGAAAGCAAAGGCTCCATGGAACATACAAGAGATAATTATGGAAATTCAAGATCTTGCTAAAGAGTTTGAAGAAATCAGGTTTACACATACTTTAAGGGAAGGAAACAAATGTGCAGATAGGCTAGCCAATAGAGGGGTTTTGATTGAGGATCGTGAAGTTAAATTCTCCTTTCCATGGTTAGAGGAAGTAGTAAGTTTAGTTGAAGCTGACAAGAAAATGTTGATTGCCTGAATCAAATAATGATTAAGATTTACTTTAATGTTTTCCATTGGTAATATCTGCTTTATTTTGTAACAATAATGTGTTTTCATATAAACTATTTATTATAATTTTTGTGGTTGCACTTGTGTTTCAGGAAGGAAACTAGCAATCCAGATTTGGTAAAGCGGACTATGATAGTGCGATGTTTTGGAAATATTACTCTACTAAGATGCAATGCATAGATAGTAGAGGTGAAGTTTTGGTATTGTGAAGGCTGCTATAGAAAAATGTCAAGAAGGATGCTGAATTCTGGAATATTTGTATTCATACAGAAAATTGAAAAGATCCAAAAAATGAAAATCAAGAATTCAGACATTTTATGTAAAATGATGTAGGTTTCTAGCTATAGCATCTCAATTGAGATGAGAAGTGTATCTATTTGTAAACTCTCAAGCTCTAAAGAAGAGAGTTGTAATTTGTCAAGGGTGGGGGACCCGAGTACAACCCCTTATTATCCAGCCAAAAAAATTATAAGTTGAAATTCTTCAAGAAAAGAATGTTTATGGTCACTATGTTGACCTATCAGTTCTTTGTCCTCATACTAAATTTCTTATCAACTTGAGTATTGTTGTCATGGTCTGCCTCTATTTGTACCCATTTCTTTTGAAAACTTCAGTTAAAGAATTTTCTCTCATTAAATATAATCTTCACCCACATTTCTCAATGCTCTTCTTGTAGCAATGGTTTCAAGAATCCCATTTTTCTATGAAGAATGGTGATGGGAAGGGGCTTGTGAGTATAGATTTGTATGTGTTACTTTTTTTGTAAACTTGTAATTCCATGAACTGGTCCCCTTTACAGATCAACAACATATCAAGAAACAAAAGGTGGACTTATTGCTCCAACTCTTTTGTGAGCATAATGTCAAAACACTGGCTGTTCAGGTGATCATGAAAACTCTCAAAATTCCTTATGCCATTGAACCAATTGACATTTGTATCAACATAATGATTCCACCCATTAAGGTTTACGTGAAAAAGAGACTAAGGCATTAACTAGTCCATGTTTTTGTTTTTTGAGGTGTCTATGCCTTCCGAAATATGAGCCAAAGACACCTCAAAAAACAAAAACATGGACTAGTTAAAAAAACTTTTAAAAATCATAGACAAAAATACATGGACAAAATAAGAAATGGGTAAAGACATAAAAAAAAAAAAATCTACAGAATTACAATGCTTAATGTCAAAAGACATCCTCTATTGACAATGCTAGACACATCTCATGCCAGTGCACATCATGAACTTCTCTCTCAACCTTTAAAATCAATATAAATCAACATCACCAAAAGAACCAACCACAATAGCTCCAGCACGATGTGCATGAAAAGGATCCTCCCCTAACCTTGAGATCAAGAGCAGCCGACGCAATGTTCATATTGAAATTTTCAGAGTCACACACCTGTTTTTTTGTTTTTTCCTGCTATGTATCCTTACTTTTCACGAGATGAAAACATATCTTAGTGCAAAATTTCTTGCTTCTGTATTTTCAACCTGTTGATTTCTCTTTTTCACCCTCAAAGTCTTTGTCAGCATGGAAATTTTTTCTTTCTTTATCCTTCCCTTTATCACTTTAAATGGGGCATGTGTGCTGCCTATAAGTCTCATGTAAGGCCTACACAACCCCGCTAAAACCCCAAAGTTAAGACTTATCTTTCTACTTCAGGAAACATGCATACATACATTAGTAAACAACAAGTTTCTAAGAGATTCTGAAGAATTTCCTTTTCAGAAATGTTTAACCGACGCTAGGAGTTTCCTACAACATTCTTTCATCATGACCAAAGCATCCCCTTTAGCAGCTTTTATCACAAGTATGTGTAAATTGTTGTTGAACCTTCTTAGGGATTAGAATTCACCCTTTGTTAAATTGCTCTTTGGATTGTTTGGCATACCTTAGAGCCATCACACAATCTTAGTACACTCCCTTTGCTACTTCATTAGGAAGGACCTTAATATAACTTTTGATGAAAACCGCCATGACTTATCAAGGGAACGTATTTTGTTGCCACAATTCAAGCCTCTCTTCAACACATTCATTGTGCAAAAATCCAACACCATATTTGATAAGTTGGCTATGATACTCTCATACCATAAATCAAGAATATTGGAAACTAACTTCATTGTTCATAGCATTTTTACTCAGGTTTAATAATTTATTCTGTAAGTAATTAACTCTGGTTACTGATGTAAAAAGTGCTTCATGTGGTTGCTCCTTTAAAAATAAGTGTTTGTAGTGTAGCTAGAGCTAGATTCGCCTGAAACAAAAGACCTTGCCTGCTCGCTCCATCTAAAAAAAGTATCATATTTTCTGTCCCTAGCTTCTTCTGTTTTTTTCTTGATATCTTCCCACTTTTATTGAAGCACAAATGTTAAGAAGCAAAGGTTGCATAATAGTTCCAACTGTAACTTGAACTGATCTCCAAATAAATAGTTTAAAATTTTATGACAAGCCTTGCTTCACCAATGAAATTCCTCAACAAAGCCATACTCGCTCAAATATATGTTGAATTCTAATATTCTAGGAAGCATGATTCCATTTCAAAAAGAGGACAAAATGTTTGAATCCCTGCACCTTTTAAGAAAGGTAAGGTCTGTAATCCTTTTTACGATCTAAATCCTTAGGTTCTTAAGAAGCATCACCTTGCCAAGAAAATCCCTTCCATGTAAGGAAATAATCAGACTTGAGATTTCCACACTCTAAAAATATTGAGAACAGAACAACTTCTAGAATATAATTGCATAACACAAAATATGATAGAATTGACATTCATGATCACCATCTATGATCCATCACATGAATTTCAATAAGAAATATATGTCCTCCATGACATATTGTGTTTAGGCTGAAGCGCATAAGCACCTAACCTAAAGAATGCTCCAGACCAACCTGACACACTCTAAGCTAAGATTAACCCCTGACGATAGCTATGAACTCTACAGAAAGAGCATGTTAAAGAATAAGGGTAAGATGTCCTTTGCTTCCATGGATTTGATTATCGAATAGCATTAAAAGACACAGTTTATCATCCCTTCCGGATAGCTTAATACTTGTCCATCTCTCTCCATCAACTTTACAAAACATTTAGCCCTCCAGAAAATGCTCAAACAAGAAAAATCTCATCTTAATTGGAATAAGTCCTGACTATGTAATACCATCTCCACTCCTGTATAGTAATGCAAGCTTTAAATAGCTGACCAACAATTATATATGTGCTCTGCAGAAACAGTGTTAAAGAATATGGCTAAGATGTCCTTGTCCAACATGGATTTGATTGCTGAGTAACATTAAACTACACAGTTTAACCTATACTATCTTTTCCTGATTGTTTAGTACTTGTCCATATTCCCCGTCATCTTTCACAAACATTCAGCCCTGCCCAAAAATGCTTAACCCAAAGGAAACTCATCACCTTAATTGGAAAGAATCCTCACTATATAATCCCATCTCCAATCCCAGCCATGCAAGCTTTAAATAGTTGACCACCAATTATCTACATACTCTGCAGGAAGAGCATGTTAAACAATAGGAGCAAGATGTTCTTTGCTACCATAGAAATGATTGCTGAGTAACATTAAACTACATAGTTTACCCCATACTATCTTTTCCAGATAGAACTTCTCAAATTTTCTTATCATCTTTACAGAACATCTAGCCCTGCCTGGAAATGCTTAAGCCAGAAGAATCACATCTTCATTCGAAGAAATCCTGATTATGTATACCCATCTCTACTCTACTATAGCAATGTATGCTTTAACTAGTTGACCAACCATTATCTATTGATTGAATTGCTTACCTATACCAACGAAAATCATAAATAGTCTATAGAAATAGAAGTATCTTCTTTGGATCTTTTCAATGAAAAATTCCCATGTTAAGAGGGGCAAACTGAATAAAGCATTTACAAGACAATACCATTTCCATATATATACAAGCATAGTTTAATTCGATGGCAATTTCCCCTTGACCATCTAATGACTGAAAACAATGATGAAAATAGTGCATACCTGTGTCAAGGTTGTTGCATCCGCAATAACAAAGGGCACGTTCACAAACCTGGCCAGAGTTTTTGCAAGTAGTGTCTTCCCTGTTCTCATAGGACAAACCAGCTATATGAGTCGAGCCACTATACTGAAAATAAACCAGGAAGCTATCATAGCTAAACTCTTAACCGAGTAAACAATGTTGAAATCACATTTTTGATGTACATGGACGAATTACAATTTTTATTCTCACAAATCTGAAAAACAAAGATATTAGAAAGAAGGAAAACAAACAAAACCTGATCCAGTAGGGCCCATGAGAAGAACATTGCTTTTCTCGAGCTCCACCATATCACTTTCATCGGTATCATCTTCTTGAATACTGGCGTCTGATACACCAAGCCTGCCATGTTAAATAATCGTACTTAATTTGACTACAAGTGCCAACATAGTATCTATCCCAGGAACCAAGTGAAGAGATTACGCAACTAAAAGTTACAATACAATCTACTGTAAAATGGGCACAAAATGCAGCAAAAATGTGTATATGTGATTCATAGGAAGCCACATTTCATACCCATTTGAGAAATAACCCTTGCTACCGCCTTTCTGCAACGATTCGTGATAAATCCGCTTGTAATGGTTATACACTGCAACTGCTAGCACCTGCCACACACGCACATAAAATCTTGCTTTTACTAAACAGATACTTGTCATCCATTTCATTAATGGATCCAAACGTATTCCACAATAAAAGGCAGAAATCAACTATAGAACATCACAAGGCCAAACAATAAGTTACTAGTGACAAAATTAATATAAAAATTTTGGAAATACAAATTCAACATTTTTATGAATTTATATTATTTAAGTGCTTAAGCCACAACTTGCATCCCCAGAATTCACATGCATAAACAGAAGAAAAAAACATCATTTCCTACTTTTGATTTCAGCAACCTCAATTTAACTGGATCAAGTCAATTAGTAATAACTGCGTATAAGTCCAACTTACTTATTTTTTTAAATATAAGTACAAGCCAATAAAGTTTAAAAACCTTATCTACACTGCAAGAAACTCCACTATGTCCCACTTCAAAAATATTTTGGAAACCAAAAGTCATTGGAAACTCATAATCTAGACTCGCCATTGTACAGAAATCTCAAAAGGCATTTTTAAATATTTTCAACAGCATTTTCCCATCATTTTGAACAAAAATCAAACAATATATGCAGTTTTTGCGGGGCCTGCAGGTCTCACACAAGGCCTGCATGAGCCACACACAACCCCTATCTCTCTAGAGAGAATAACTATAAATGTATACAGACACACACATACACACACACAGAGACCAAAACTGCTCTAAGCTGAAGCTAAAAAGAACCCAAAAATTTCTAACATGATAAAGAAATAGATTAATATCAAAGAAGCCAGAGAAACTAGTTATTGTTCAATGTAATCATCTTGTGTCTTGTAAGAAGAAGAGTTTGCATTAAGGCACATAACAAATTCAAATTTGAACCTTAAAAATCACAACCTGGATATTTCATTTGCTGCACTTGATAAAAGGATGATGACCATCTTTTTCATATACCTTCTGTTTAAATTAATGGAGTTGGGTCTTCTAGTTTTATTGTCAATTTGACATGTTCAAAACGTAAGAGCTTAAGCTTAGAATATATTCCAGGTAGCTCTTTTCAGCTTGATGTGTACAGCCTTTTATATTAAGAATAACTTTTGACATTAAATCAAACATTGTAATTGTATGAGTTTTAATACTATGTTATAACAAATACATGCTACCCAAGAATTATTGTGCCCACTTCAGAAAAGCATGCATATTTGCCATGCATCTTTTTTGCATTCATTGGTCACAAATTCTCTTTTGACTTCAGTATAAAAATTTAAAAACCTTAAACCTTAATAATTACAACTTCAATAATAAACAACTTTGAGAAATCAGGTTCTGCTTGCAGCGGAGTTGATAGCTATGTTTCCTTTCAGTTTCCTAATGCTTTGATCTACCTTGTTTGTCCAAATAGATGACTTTTTTTTTGCAACAAATCTGTTCAGTAGTACTGCTATACATTGTATAATTCTTAACTGAACATCAATATTACCAAGCCAAACTTAATAATCCACTTAACTTTGAAACATTTTTAGATAACAGCCATTCAACTATAGTTTTAATCTTTGCAGAATCAAGCCTTTACTCCACTTAAAGTTATATGACCCATATATTCAAGGTAACAGAAGTATCGGGGACAGGGTGACAGGGGGACGGGGAAACAGGTTCCAGGGATGATGAGGGATGGCTAGGGGATGGCAAGTATAATAGTAAATTTTAGAATTAAAAAAATATATATAAACTATTATACTAATCCAAATATAATAATTTTTTAGTTTTAAAAATAAAAATAAAAATAAATTAAAATTTCATTACATTTATAACAAATATCTATATTATATTAACCAATTTCCCTTTGTATTAAAAAAAATTGAACTAACACTGCTGGAGAGGCCATGCAGAAGCCATCGAGGCAGGATGATGTGTTCAGCCATCAATGATAAGTATTTAGACTTGATTATCAAAGCTTTTTTTTTAAATGGAAATTTAATCGATTATTATTCGTGTCATTTTATAATTTGAATTTAAGTCTCTTTAAGACATATCAATTCAATATTCTAACAAAAATTAAATAAAATAGTTTTCAACATCGTCAAGGCCTATTCAATTATTGAAGCTTTTTAATACTAAATTTTTTAATTAAAAAGACTTTTTTTTAAATGTTTTGAATCCAGTTGACAGGTTGTGACGATACATCCTCCTAAACGACGCATATAATTTAAGCTTTGTATGTTTGTTGTCTTCGTTTGCCCTCGATTTTCAAGTTCAAGAAAAATGCAAGTCATCAAATCCCCTTCTAACGAGCTTCAATACCGCATTGTTCATCTTCCAAACAGTTTACCAACCGCGTTGATGCACAACCTGGCAATTTTGATGCAAAAGGACGAAGACGTCTCCCCCATGGGGAATGGAAGGGAATCCATAAAGTTGGCAGCGAGATCCATGTATGTAGGCGTGGGGTCTTTATCCTATCCAGAAGATGCACCCACGATTGCACATTACTTATAACATAAGATAACCAAGGCACTTCTCGATTTCCAGCCTTCCATGAGTACCACTCATGCTTCCATAACAGCAAAAGAATGTCAAATGCCTTTACATGGAAGGCCAGTCGTCCCCCACAGCATCCCCTCACAGCAGGGGTTCCGAGGACGGTCCCCCACAACAGCCTAGCGGCATCCCAAGGATGCCCCGCCTGTCCCTCCCAAAAGGGGGACAGCAAGGAAACGTCCCCTTTGACATCCCCTCGTACTGGGGACGAAAGGGGGACGAGGACGCATTCCCAAGGGTGGGGGACGCATCCCCGTGGAACACTGCATATATTCTATTTCTCTCCTCATAAAACTCCATCTTGATATATTATCTTCAAAACATACCAAGGTCTGGCCAAATCTTGTTGTAAATCAAGATATATTATCTTCCAATACCTGCCAAAGACCGTCTCCCCAAGTCCTATTGTAAATCAATATATTATCAAACAAATCAAGCACATTCAAAGAATTCAAGGGCCCTTTCAATACTGACATAGTTGGCAACAGAAAACTCAAATGTAACTCTTCTGTAACACACCTTGAGCAATTGAAAAGCAGGAATACACAAAGTAGGTATCAGTAAAATAGGAATATAAGTAGCTAGCAGTGAAGTAAGAGTACATCACATAGCTATTATGTCTCCAAATAGCAAAGCAAGTTCAATTTTTTTGAAGTCCCAAGTTCAGATCCCCAGAGTAGGAATACACCATATAGCTATTACGTTTCCAAAAAGCAATCCAAGGTCAATCTTTGTAAAGACACAAGTTCAAGTCCCCACAAACACCACATAGTTGTTACGTTTCCAAATAGCAATACAAGCTCAATTTTGTAAAGACACAAGTTCAAATCCCCACAGTAAAGTAGGCATAATGCAAACTCATTTTTCTTGTAAAGAACCAAGTTCAAATCCTAACAGTAAAGTAGGCATACAACAAACAGCTATAACGTTTCCAAACAGCAAAAAAAATCCAATTTTTGTAAAGACCCAAGTTCATATCCCCACACTGCAATAAAGTGACCATAGTCCAAAGGTCATGGCCCTGACAACATGGTTTCACAAAAATAAGTGTTCCATGGGAACACATTCGTCTCAAAAACATGTCCCTCTTTTCCAGAAACTTTGTAAGACATAGAAAAATAAGCACATTTCCAAAAGGACCGTCCAAATTCAACCCCAAATTGCAATAAGGCATCCCAGTGCAAATTTTTTTTATAAAAAAGCCTTACTGTTGGTAATGTGCATCTGTGCAACTAACAGAAAACTCAAATGTAACTCTTTCGTAACACACCTTGAGAAACTGAAAAGCAGGAATACACCTATGAGGTATCAGTAAAGTAGGAACACAATAAGTAGCTATCAGTAAAGTAGGAATACGACAAGCAGAATACAACTATGTGTAGAAGGACACCAAGCAGCTTTTAGTGAAGTCAGAATATAACAAGTAGCTATCACTAAAATAGGAATACTCCACATAGGTATTTTGTTTCCGAATAGCAATGCAAGATCAACTTTTGTAAAGACCCAAGTTCAACTCCCCACACAGTAGTAAAGTGACCTTAGTCCAAAGGTCATGTCCCTGAAGACAGGGTTTAATAAAAATAGCTCAATTTTTGTAAAGACCCAAGTTCAAATCCCTACATTGCAATGAAATCACCATAGTCCAATGGCCATGTCCCCTGAGAGATGGTTTAACAAATATCTTCCGTTTTGAGGGCCTTCTCAGAAAATTTCATGGAACATAAGCATGTTTGTCCCCAAAGACATGGTTTAATGAAAATAACTGTGTTCCATGGAACATGTCTCTAGATTTGGGGACTGTCTCAGAAACACGTCCCAAAAACTCTGTGGAACTTAGGAAAATAAACATGTTCCAGAAAGGACCACCCAAATTCAACCCCACATTGCAGCCAGACATCCCAGTGCAATTTTTTTTTTTTTTTTTTTTTAAATCTCAATTTTGGTAACATGCAAGTGTCCTACTAAAAGAAGAAACTTGAAAGAATTCAGCAATTGCATATTTTCAATCTAGAGATTTAAAAGCGCTGAGGAATAAGCAGAAAAAGAGAAATAAGCATGTTCGTCCCCAAAGATATGGTTTAATGAAAATAACTGTGTTCCATGGAAAATGTCTCTAGATTCGGGGACCGTCTCAGAAACACACGTCCACGTCCCTTCATCCCAGAAACTCTCTGGGACATAGGAAAATAAGCATGTTCCAGAAAGGACCACCCAAATTCAACCCCAGATTGCAGCAAGGCATCCCAGTGCAATTTTTTTTTTTTAATCTCAATTTTAGTAACATGCGAGTGTCCTACTAACAGACGAAACTTGAAAGAATTCAGCAATTGCACCTTTTCAATCAAAGATTTAAAAAAGGCTGAGAAATGAGAAGAAAAAGTGAAACCAAAGGTGGAATGTATGAACATTGAAAATAAGCACGTTCCCAAAGGACCACCCAAATTCAACCCCAAATTGCAAAAAGACATCCCAGTTCAAATTTATTTTTATAAGCTTCTCAATTGGCAACGTGCAAGTGTGCTTCTAACAGAAGAAACTTCAAGGAATTCAGCAAATGTGTAGTTTCAACCTTAAGGATTTTGGGAAAAAAAAAAAAAGCACCAGGAATTGAGAAACCAAATGTAGAATGTATGGAAATAAGCACGTTCCTAAAAGGACCACCCAGATTCAACCCCACATTGCAGTAAGGCATCCCAGGGCAATTTTTTTTTTTAAATCTCAATTTTGGTAATGTGCAAGTGTGTATTTTCAATCTAAAGATTGAAATAAGGAACTGAGAACTGGAAAGGAAATTGGAAACCAAACCTTGAGCAACTAAATAGTAGGAACACACCAATAAGCTATTAGTAAAGTCAGAATACAAGCAGTAGCCATCAATAAATTAGGAATACACCACCTGGCTATTATGTTTACAAAAAGCAAAACAGCCTCAACTTTTGTAAAGACCAAGTTAAAATCCCCACACTGCAATAAAATGATCATAGTCCAAGGGTCATGGCCCTGAAGTCACCGTTTACAAGAACAATGTTCCATGGGGACGCGTCCTTCTGGGAAACACATCCCTACTCCCAGAAACTTTGTGGAACATAAGAAAATAAACACTTTCCGAAAAGGACCACCCAAATTCAACCCCACATTGTCGCAAGACATCCCAGCGCAAACTTACTTTTTTTCAGAAGTCTCAAATTTGATAATGTGCACATCCCAGTGCAAATTTATTTTTTTAAAAGTCTCAAATTTGGTAATGTGCATGTGTGCTACTTAAAAAACAAAATTAAGGAATTTAGCAATTCTGCATTTTCAATTTAAAAATTCAAAGAAATAGCTAAAAATTGAGAAGAAGAAGAAAAGAAACAAACCTTTTTTGCGCGCTCCTGTCCAACAACAAACCTATCCAGCCCCCTGCAAATCTCCCGAGGTGTGGGCAGATTCTTCCCCAAATTAGACCCGCCCCATCCATCTCTCCCAGCGGCTGCTCCCCCAGCAGAGCCCCCGGAGGCGCCACCGCCGCCACCTCCCCCACCACCACCGAGCTGCGAACGCGCCAAATTCGCATTCGGCGGAAAAGGCGGCCCCGGCGGCGACTGGAGCGCTACCGCCGGCGGCGGAACCGCCAGCCCGTTCCCCGGCGGCGGCTGCCAATGCTCCGGCGGCTCCCCATACGACCGTAAAACCCTCAAATCATCATTCCTTCTACTGCAATCCCCTTCCTTTTCGTCACCATCAACAACCCCCCTAGAACCACCATTGCTATGATGATTATTATTAATAATGTTATTATTTCCTACCTCCACGAAATTTCCCTGTAGCGGCACCAGCTTGAAGGGCCGGAAATAGTACGCCGTCTTACAATTAGGGCACAGGTTAACGGCATCCAAACCCTTGCCCTCGGCGCGGGGGGACTGCAGCAGCATATTTATGTTGTTATGCAAATGTGGGGCCGCAGAAAAGTATATGGTCATGGGCTTTGAGCAGCGCGGGCAACTGGCGTCGGCCCTCAGCGGCCGCCGAGCCTGGAAGTCGTCGTGGCCATGTCGCTCCTGAAACCCTAACCCTAGGGCTTTTTCCCGCGTCTTGGCCTTCGCTTTCTCAGCACTTGTCTTCCCGGCAATCGTCGTTCTAGTCGCCCCCGCGTGGACGCAGTGGCTCAGTCGCTTGAATCCGCTCAAGCGATGCTTGGCATAGTGGTTGTCCGTGGCCGAAACTGTGTTACGGGAATTTTGCGTGTTGTTGTGCTCCTCTTCAAGCCCTAGGATTTTTGTCTTGATTGTCGATGTGTATCTACAGCAGTAATTTGTTGTGGCCGCGGCTGGTTTTCCTATCCTTCTCCATCGGATAAACATTTTAGCTGTTAAAACTGTGAAAACTGTGAAAACACTCTTTTGAGCTGAAGCGATTCAGCCTGTATCAGAAGTTTAGCAGCTTTTCACTTTTTTTTGTGCGATTAGGATTTTTTAAGCTGTGGATATTGCTGTTTTAGCATTTTGTTACTGTCAAAGTTGGCAGATGCACTACTCAGACATGCGGATGTTTTAAGTAATGTATTGGTGAGGATCAGTGGTACGAGGACTTTTAGTCCTAGGTTAGTGTACTGTCTTTGTCTACTACGCTGAGAATCGAACTCATGACCCTATGAGCGAGTGATTTGTGTTGGATATGGGTATATATTTGGTGTCCTTCCATAGGGCCAGAGAATGGTGACGTCCCCTGGCTACGTTGTTTGTTGTCTTTAATTTTATATTTACGTTTTTATCCTTTGGAAAATGATGGTATTAACTAAAGTACACTGGAGTGGCGTGTAAATTAAAGTTGGGTTTGCTTGACGAGAGTAAAAATGATGGTATAACTAAAGTACAATGGAGTCGTATGTAAATTTAAGTTAGGTTTCCTTGGTATAAGGAAAGTATAATGGAGATGGAGTCGTATGTAAATTGAAGTTTTTGATGGTATAACTAAAGTATAATGGGGTCGTATGTAAATTGAAGTTGGGTTTCCTTTGATGGTATAACTAAAGGATAATGGAGATGGAGTCGTATGTGAAGGAAACCAAAGTATAATGGAGATGGAGTCGTACGTAATTTAAGTTGGGTCTCAACTAAAGTATAATGGAGATGGAGTCGTATGTGAAGGAAACCAAAGTATAATGGAGATGGAGTCGTACGTAATTTAAGTTGGGTCTCCTTCAGGGGAGTCAAAAGAGGTATCAATTTAATTCTTTTTATAAAAAGCATATAATTTTATATGATCTATAATCTTATCAAATTTTATTTTATTTTTTAGGAGAAAGTTTTTAAATTAAGGGCTTCACCTATGTTACATCATCACATAGTAGTATTACAATAAAGCTTGGAAGTCCTGGAAGCCTTCGTAGATAGTTTGAACCCTACCAACTGTGCTGGTAGTTACTAAAAATCGTGATTGTAACCATTGCTTCTATATACAAAAAAAAAAAAAAAAAACTTGGATATTATTTATGTATTATTTGGCAAGATATTATTCATGTATCATTTGGCAAGATCAAACATGGGTCTCATTTTTAGGTCTCCTCCTTAATATGAAGAATCTAGTAGGTTGAGTTAATGCCACTTGATTCATTGAGTTTACACAAGTTTTTATGAGGGATCCTGATCCCTCCATGCTAAGTGGGGTTTGAACCTTGGACTTCTCAAAAAGGAGCTAAAGCTACCACTGCAATAAGTTTACACTTAAAACCATCTCTTAAGTTAATTTTTATGTAATAATTTTTTTTATATTTTACTCGTTGTATATGTAATATTTTTTAATATTATAGGAGGTGTGTAATTTAAATCATTTTTTTATAATGTTTTTTTTTTTTTAATATAGGGTCGTGTTCCACCTTTTTAAATGTTTATTCCAAATGAGTGTTCCACCTCTTTAAATGTTTATTCCAAATGAGTGTTCCACCTCTTTAAATGTTTATTCCAAATGAGTGTCTCACCTCTTTAAATGTTTATTTCAAATGAGGGGACCTAAAGGGGCTCGAGATTGGAATAGCCGACCTCAAGTCGATAAGCACTCGGGAAAAATGTTTCATTTTTATGTAAAATTTTATTATTAAATTTAATAAAGATAAGTTTCAATGCAATTTACACCAATCTATACGTAAAAACATTTTATTATTTGTTTTATATGAAATAAGTTTCATAAGTATGTAAAATTGTTTAATTCATTTAGGTCCATAAGTTTATGCAATATGGCAGAAAATATTATTTTCAAAGTGATGGTAAATCAGCTAAGATCGTTGTTAGACAAAATTATTTTTAGAAACATGGAAGATTTGTGAAAGAGAAAGAAATTTTGGATGAGATTATAATAGCTCATGAAGTTATGCATTCAACAACTTCAAGAAAAGAGAGACCAATTATCTTAAAACTTAATATGAGTAAAGCCTATGTGTAGCACCCTAAAATTGGCACGGTTAAAACCTTAGTAAAAAGATAAAATATTAAAATTTGAATTTCAACCCCAAACCGCCCGTTAAACCACCTTTTACCCGCTTTCCCCATTTTTCGTGCCATTTTTAGGATTTGTTTTGACCGTTGGACGATATCGTCGCAGATTAGAATTCATCTGGAATAGAACGTCCAGACAATTTCGTCCCAAAACCAAATTTTCATAATTAGCTTCTATTTCAACAGCCTCTCCAACTCGGGCAGAAGCGTGTCTGCGTAGTTGGAGATTTCCCTGTTGGAGATCTCCCAGATTGGGATGATCCCCAACCTCCCAAACCTCTTTCTAATCCTATATAAACTAGGATTTTTCTAGTTTATCCCCCTGCCTCCCTGCCTAATTCTTGCTGATTCTCCCTGAACTCCCAACCCCTTTGTTGACAGGATTTCATTGCAGAGTTAGCTCTTTATTCCTTCGTATTATTGCTTGCATTTGGTATTTTGCATTGTTTTTATTGCAGGAATTCTACTATTTTTCAGTCGAGGCTAGCTTGGATCGTCGCAGACGATCTCGGACGATTGCGGACGATTTCGTACGATTGGAGGCGATCCTGACTGTAGTCCAGATTGGGGGCAGTCCGAGTTTAGAGTTTGCATTTTCTTAAGCTTTTCTGCATTTTCCATAATATATCTCTGCACTGTTTTAAGTTATTATGTTTTATGCATCTTGGAGTTCACCTCATTTAGCATAATTGCATGATAAAGGTAAAATCAATCATTAAATTTACTGCATTTCCTCATTTGTTATTAGACACTATTATTTAGGCAAGTTTGCTGTTATTTCTATCATTATCCCTTGCTTCTGCATTTGCATATTTGGTATTTTGTGTCTGTTTCTGTGATTGCAGGTTTCTGACGGATTCGTCTGACGAATTCGTCAGATTTCAGGCGATTCTGTCCTATTTCAGATGACCTTCTATGATTTGAGACGATCCCAAGAAATATCAGACGATAATGTGCAAACTGAGATGATCTGAACTACTACAAGACTCAGAATCTCCATCAAACATCCGAAATCGGTATGAATTCTTCTGGTTAGCATATTCTCTGTAATTTGCATCTATTTCTATTTTCTGTATTCATTGAAATCCGCATTGGCATATAGAATAGTTTAGATTCATATCGGCCAAACCTAGGAGTTGAATGATCAAGCATAAAAATGAACACATCAAACACACTATCAACCTAGGCGTGGAAACTGCCATTCAAAAGTTTCCTGGTGAACCCACCATCCGTCGAAAATTCACCCTTATACACCTCCCCCGAGAGGCGGGACCTTCAAAGGGCCTCTCAGTCCGAGGTATTGTCCCATCCTTTTCACATCCCCCTTCCGGGCACGGATCCTATAGCCTGAAGGTAAGGGTGCAAAAAATTTGGAGCGATACATTTTGGTGAACCCGACGTGAAAACTAAAAACCTTTTGAAAACAATTCAATCCAAAAAACAAAAACAAAAACAAAACATAAATGCATTTAGAATCAAAGATTGCATGTCATATTTAGATGGTAGATTATAATAAAAGACGAGTTGTCACCATTAATGTTGAAAATCAATTAGCAACTATAGAGATTACTTCTGTGCTTAGAGTACCTCAAACAAATAGGGTTCAACCTTTGTGGGACGAACTTAATAGGAGATTAGATCTCATTTCATCTAGAGCAACTGAACTTAGGCAAATCAAGAGGTTTGTCCTAGATAGAATCCTGGATCCCGATCAAGTGATTTTGTACCATGAACTTCAGAGAGCTTGCCATAGGTGGTTAGCAGATAAAAGAGCCCTTGTGTCTTCTGAGTTGTATACCTTTGAGGAATACCTCGATAATGCAGTTGTAGTACATAAATTTTTGTCTCGTATAGAAGATCAAGAGGTCGTTCTTACGGATAGACAAATATGGTATAGAGTCCCCAGAGCTGTGTTATATCGAGAGTATTGCCATGAAATCTATTTTTACAAATCAGAATCTGAAGTAGATAATATCACTATAGCACACTTCATTAAGTTCTTGAAAAACCATTTCCAATTTGAAGAGGAGCACTTTATGACTCCTGATGAACTTGATCCTATCAATGACATCTATAAACTATTTATAGAAAACTAAGTTATTATTTTATTATTGTTGTTTCTTGTATTTAGTGTGTTGTTTATTGTCTTTATAAAAAAATAAAAACAAAAACAAAAACAAAATAAAATTATCATAAAAAAATAAAAAAAAAAAATCAAAACATTTTCTTTTAAGTATTATAGTAGGTATATAATTAAAATATATACCTCCCAAGATCTGTTGCAAATATATTAATATATATTTGCTAAAACCTAAATTTAGACACAATGACTAGACTCAGGAATGGAAAACAAATTGAAGTAGAAGAAGATTGGTTAGGAAAAACCAATAAACCAGATGCCCTTCTTGAAGAACCAATTCAAGAAGAAGTAACCTTAAACCAACAAGAAGAAGAATTTGTGGACGCAAATGAACAAAAAGAAAATGATAGAGAGGAAGGATCCTCATCTCCTAAAATAACTCCAGACGGAGCTATTACTTTTGAGAACATGGACCATTTTTGGAAATTTCTCAATAATAATATTGGCACCCTTAATAGAGCAGTCCATATGGATAAAGATCAAATTAGTGATACTCAAGCAACCCTAGAAGATATATATCACACACGCACTAATCCTTTGTCCTTTGTTGATCAAGAGAGTGATCAAGCCGGACCATCCAATTTGGACATGGCTGCTATAATCCAGAACATGCAACAACAACAAGTTACCCAACCACCTAGAGTGCCTGTTACCAAACCAAGGGTTATTCCTACACAAAAGAAACCTTCATTCACTACTTTATTTTGCCAAACTATTGATCAATATACCTCAAATCAACAAAATCCTAAAACAAAACCAAATGTTAATTTCCAACAATCTGGGATACAACATAATGCTACCACAAATCTTCTTCATAATACTCTTCCTACCAATCATTTGCATAATAGTAACATAGCATCGAATCCTTATGTTCCGCCTTCTTACGCTCACAAATCCCATGCTCATGTACCACCGAACCAATATGGTGGGCAAGCTGGCAATCTGGAAGCCATGGTGAAACAGTTAACCTCCCGTATGGACCAAATAGATCCCTACCGTCCCTCGTACAATTATCGAGAGATGTGTAGTCAACCTCTAGATCCTATAGTTGTAGCACAACCATATCCCAAACACTTTCCTATGCCTCGTCCTACCTATATATAAAGGAACCGAAGATCCCATAGAGCATCTTCGTATGTTTAGGATAGCATGTCATGACATATCACATGATGATTTGCTATTACTAAAAATGTTCCCGAAAAGCTTAGGGGGATGGCATTGGAGTGGTATTATCAACTACCCACTCATTCTTTGAGAAATTTTGAAGAGACCGCTGAGTCTTTTGTGCATCAATTTAGTGCCTATATCGAAAGGCATGTAACCATTAAAGATTTGTACAACCTAAAACAAGACAAAGATGAGTGTTTTGCTGACTTCTTAGCTCGATGGAGACAGTTGATAGGAAAACTACACTTTGTGTTACCTTATCGGGAGATGTTGGATATTTTTATCAATAATTTACAAGAACAACTATCCTATGAATTATCAATCTACTACCTTGACCACCTTCGATCAAGCTATAGACTTAGCTCGAAGGGTGGAAGATGCTCTCATTAGAAGAGGTCAGCTCAAAAAGAAAGATGATGAGAAAACATCCAAAAATCAGTATAAAAATAAACAAGTTGTGGGTGACGGAGTCATTGATAGTAGAAACATTGCTAATGTTAATACTACGAAAACAATGGAGAAGTTTATATTGAAACCTCCTGATAAACCACCTCGAGAATTTACTAGGTTAAATCAACCTTTATCAACCATTCTCCCCCAATTACTAGCACGAGGCTTGATCCAATTACCAACTATCCGGGAACTTGATCCAACTATACCCGGATACAGAGCTGATTTACATTGTGATTTTCATAGAGGACCTGGACACGCTACAAACTCTTGTAAAATATTAAAACATAAAATACAAGATCTGATTGATAATAATGAGATGGAGGTGCAAGCCTTCCAACCTAAACAAAATGCTTCTAATAACGCTCAAAAGAACACCCCTCAAAGTCAGAATCAGAATGCCAATCAATCATTGGACATATTTCAACATCCTTTACCAAAGCATGGTAAAGAGGTGGCTAATCAAATCGAACATCATAATGTTCCCCCTCCTACCCGATATGTAGGGACTATTAGCGGACAATTACCTATTCAAGATCCTCAAATATTTGACACAACTTTATCCATGGTTACGTCCAGACCCCTATATAATACTCAAACACCGGATCTTAGTGATGTAGAATCGGATATTGAAAGTGAAATAGACATCACCTCAAATCAATCGAATAGTTCTGAAAATGAATCAGATCCTATTCAACCTATCACAGATTCTATGGTTTCGGAAGAACCATTTCCTAGAAGAGTTACTACTCGACCCTCTTCTCATCAGTTCCTTTCTAATGAACAAGCCATAAATGCTAGACCGAGACCAATTCATCATCCTCAATATAACATTGTAGGTACCATCGGAGTCGTTACTGACACAACGGGCTCAAAATTCTCAACAGGATCAAACTCAGAATGATGGATCAGCTCCATTTATTTTGAAAAATCCCAATAAAGGGAATCATATGTCTAATGTTCAACCTAAGCCTCCTTACAATATTAATGAACAATTATCCAATACTACAACTAGAATTTCCCTTTTGGACTTGTTAAGATCTTCTCCTACCCATAGGGATGAATTAATGCTTACATTAAGCCAAATGATGGTACCTCAAAATATTCAACCTGAAGCCATGTCCAATACTATCATCACTCGAGAAGTCGATTGTATTGACTTTCGAGATAGAGATATACCACAACATAGTTTACATAAGGATAATCCCTTATATATTACTGCCCTAATTGGAGATGTAGTTGTTAAACGAGTCTTGATTGATAATGGTTCATCTTTAAACATATGCACTTTTGACTTCTACCAACGATTTGGGTTTAGAAGTGACGAGATGAAAAGAACGGATATGATTATCAAAGCCTTCAATGACGAGACACAAGAAACGTGTGGAGTCATTACTATACCCTTGCAAGTTGGTCCTAGAACCCTAGATACGACCGTGTTTATTGTACATTGCCCTGCATCATACAATATACTTTTGGGTCACCCTTGGATCAATGCGATGCGAGCGGTTCCCTCCACTTTACATCAGTGTGTTAAATTCGAATTTAAAAACCAGTTGGTTACCATTCATGGTGATCCTAGACCCTTTGATATGTGCGCTTTGGCAGAACCTGTTGGAGTGCAATTTTGCCCCGCCCTGTCATCCACACATCCTAATTCTTATCATCCATCCAAACGTGTGAAACACACACCCATAACATCATCTACTCTTTCAACTACACCTATACATTTAGCTCAACCATCTTCTGAACAAACCACATTAGGACCTCGAAAAGAGCCTAAACCTACACCCAATGCTTCCTGTTTTACTCCTATATCTTCCATACCTCTAGATTCACCCATCAATATCCCTATGACATCTACATCCACTACTGGCATCCTTTCTACACCCGACGATGTAGGAAATGTTCCTTCTACCTCTTATGCTCTTACTGATGAGCTCTTACCCGATTTATCTAAAATTCTTATATCAGAAGAGATCAACACTGCCATGCAGACTTCCCTCCTTTTAAATAAACTCCCACCTTCTCCTCGTACCTTGGGCCTCCCACAACCTATGGGAAGTATCTACCAAGTCGGGAGTTGTGCTTTTATTTATAAAGGATATGATTGGGGAAGAATACCCCGAAACATCAAGACACATTGTGATGGATATGCTCGATGCTATTTTGCTAATGAATATATTAAAGCTAAACCCATAATGCTTAAATTGGGCTATAAAGGGAAAGGTTTGGGACCTTTCCAAAATGGTATGAAAGAACCTTTCGAGGTAGAACCGTGGCCTGCCCACTGTGGTGTGGGCCTATTTTCTAGTAAAGGTCAGCCCTTTCCATTTGAGGATGATGACCATCTCGTATGTTATCAAGATTATCTAGATAAACAAGATTCTTTATATCCAAAGAATAATTCTTCTACCTGCAATATGCTATCCATAGCCTATCCTGAAATGATTGCCGAATCCGACGACGAGTTGGAGGGAGATATCTTTCATGATATTTCCATTGAGGAATTGTTATATAATGAATTTTATTTTGATGGTTCTATACCTAGTATAGCCCAACTTGAGGCCTCGACTCCTCAAGACGAATTATCCAAGCTAACCTTGGAAGAATTACAAGAATTGGGTGTTTCACCCACCCCACCTAATTTTGAGAGAGATTTACATATGGAAGTTGAAAACGTTATAAAAATTAACATTGGAACCGAACATAACCCTCACATAATCAATATTGGATCAGAATTAAGTCAAGAAAAACAAGATGAATACATTTCATTTCTTAAAGACTATGAAGATGTCTTTGCTTGGACATATGAAGACATGCCAGGTCTGGACCCTTCTGTAGTCATGCATCATCTAGTAGTCCATCCAGATGCTAAACCTGTTAAACAGAAACTCAAAAAAATGCATCCCAAAGTGGCCTTACTAGTCAAAGGAGAACTAGAAAAACTGTTGAAAGTCATTTTTATACAAGCCATTGACTATGCCGAATGGATCTCAAATGTAGTTCCAGTAACTAAGAAAGAAGCCACTAAAGTTAGGGTTTGCACCGATTTCAGAGACATTAATGTTGCATGCCCTAAAGATGATTTTCCTCTTCCCAACATGGATCAGATCATTGACTTTACTGCTGGAAGTGGAATGATATCCTTAATGGATGGATTTTTCGGTTATAATCAGATCAGGATAGCTCCTGAAGATCAGGCCAAAACAACCTTTATTACCCCTTGGGGAACTTTTTGTTGGAAAGTGATGCCATTTGGCTTAAAGAATGCAGGTGCAACCTATCAACGAGCTATGACTTATATTTTTCATGACATGATGCATGATATCCTACATGATTATGTAGATGATATCATAGCTCGTTCCATCAAAGAAGATGATCATTTAAATGACTTAAGGAAAGTATTTGATCGGTTAAGGGAATATCTTATCCGACTAAATCTTGCTAAATGCATATTCGGAGTTAAGTCCGATAAATTATTAGGGGTTATAGTTTCTTTACGTGGCATTGAAATTGACCCTCTCAAGATCGTGGCTATCACAGATATGCCCGCACCCACAAATATATCAGAATTACGAAGTTTACAAGGTAAGCTTCAAGCTATTCGCCGCTTCATCGACAAGTTGGCAGACAAAACTGGACCCTTTCTTAAGCTTCTTAAGAAAGATGTCTCTTTTCATTGGGACGATGAATGCCAAGAAGCATTTGAACTCCTTAAGCAATATCTCCTCAAACCTCCAGTGCTTTCCCCACCTAGATCTGATCGTCCTTTTATCTTGTACATTTTTGCTTCTGATTCTGCCTTAGGAGCTATGTTAGCTCAGCTTGATGATGAGAAGAAAGAACGTGCTAATTATTACATTAGCATAACCTTAATCAGTTATGAAACTCGTTATACCATATTAGAGAAATTATGTCTAGCAGTCGTATTTTCTACATAGAAACTATGACATTATATGCTCAGTCATAAAACGTATGTTATTGCCAAATTCGACCCTTTGCGATATCTCATGAGTCGACCGTATTTATCTGGTCGCACAGCCAAGTGGGTTCTTGCGCTAAGCGAATTTGAACTCACCTTCATAGGACAAAAGTCTGTTAAAGGTCAAATCATAGCAGATCAATTAGTTGCTGCACCCTTAGAATCTACTCATCCCCTCATCATTGAGTTTCCTGATGAATGCCTTAAACTAGAGGCAGACCATTCAGAGCAATGGTCCTTATACTTTGACGGAGCCCGATGCATGAGTGGGGCTGGTGTGGGTATTATTTTAATATCTCCACAAAAACATCTTATTCCTCTGTCCTTCAAATTAACATTTGCTTGCACCAATAACACTGCTGAATATGAAGCTCTTATCCTTGGATTACGAGCTGCCTTGGCATTGAAAATCAAAAGTTTATTGGTTTTCGATGACTCCCAACTTGTCATAAATCAAATCAATGATGTTTATCAGACCAGAGATGATAAATTACGCCCATATAAAGCATATGTTTTGCAGTTGTTATCCTTGTTTGATAAAGTTACTTTGGAAGCTATTCCTCGAACTAGCAATCGTGCGGTTGACGCTATGGCTGCAGCTGCATCTCTTTTACCCTTGGAGTTAGACGATGAATATGCTACCATCATTATTCATCGACTCCAGGAACCCACTTCAAGCAAATCATGTTTAGAACCTTTGGATGTGTTTCTCATCAACGAAACAACTCCTGAACCATGGTATACTGATATATTTAATTTTTTGCAAAAAGGAACCTTCCCTGATGGTTGCACTAGCAACCAACGTAGGTTATTACGTAGACAAGCAAGTCACTTTGTGATTATTGGTAATACCTTGTATAGAAGATCTTTTGAAGGCATCTTATTGAGATGTTTGAATTTAGAAGAATCCAGATCAGCTTTGAATGAAGCCCACAATGGATCTTGTGGGGGACATTTTAGTGGTAGCGCCATTGCTAAGAAACTCCTTCGGATAGGATATTTTTGGCCTACCATGGAAACTGATGCACATAATTATGTGTGACATTGCGACAAGTGCCAAAAACATGCTGACCTTGTCCATGCGCCTGCACAAGAGCTGCAGGCTATTTCATCTCCTTGGCCCTTTTCAAAATGGGGCCTAGACATCATTGGAAAAATCAACCCTGTGTCATCTGATGGACACAAATTCATCATAACTGCCATCGAGTATTTCACGAAGTGGGTTGAAGCTATGCCATTAGCTTCTTGCACCGGAACACAAGTTTCCAAGTTTGTTTTTAATCAAATTATTTGTAGGTTTGGAATTCTTGCCAATCTCATTTCTGATAATGGAACTTGTTTCAAAAATAAAGATGTCAAGAAATTATGTCAAAAATATAAAATTCAACATCGCTGGTCCACTCCCTATTATCCTCAGGGTAATGGTCAAGCATAAGCATCTAATAAAACCTTAATCAAAATTCTCAAAAAATTGGTCAATAAAACCGGTCGAGACTCGGCACATTCTAGTTATATCCTGCTTTGTGGGCCTATCGAACTAGTGTTCGAACCCCCACTGGAACTTCACCTTTTGTCTTGGTTTATGGTGCTGAAGCCATTTTTCCCTTTGAATTAGAAGTTCCTTCTTTAGCTCTACTACTTCAAGATACTGAAGTAGGGGATGAATATCGTGTCGCGCGATTTAGTCACCTAGAACTTCTAGATGAAAAGTGCATCAATGCTTTGGAGCATCTTCGCGCCTACCAAAACAAGCTTAAGAGAGCATATCTTAAGAAAGTTCATCCTCGATCCTTTGAGATCGGTGACCTTGTCTTAAAAGAAAATAAAAAAAATACTAATGCAACTACAAACCTTAAAGGTAAATTTGAGCCCAACTGGCTTGGACCATATGTCATCACTGCTAAATTTGGATCAGGAGCATACAAATTATCTACCTTAGATGGTAAAGAACTTAAAGAACCTATGAACATTATGCATCTTAAACGTTACTATGCGTAAAAATTGGTCATTTCATCATTGTATATATTTGTTTAAAACATTTCAAAAAACCACTATCTTGTATTTCTTTCAATTCATAAACTTAAAATATAAAAACACCAAAAACATCCAAATCATCAAAATCTTCAAAACCGTCTTTTATCTTTGTACCTCTCAATTTGTGAAGTATTGCAGTTATATTTTCAGTTATTTTGGATAAATTAGTATTTATTTGGAATCCCGCACTTTCACATTCACATGAATAAATCTCTTGATTTTATTTGTTATGATTATTAATCTCTCTTATATCAAAGTCCACATTTGAATTAAATAAAGTTTTGAGCATAGAGAACTGATCTTGTTATTTACTTGAACCAAGTATATCTCTTCACATTAAAATGATTTCATTGCACATTCGATATGATGCTACATAGTAGAAATGGTTTCCTGAGCGAAAAGTTTCCCCTGCTATCCTATCATGCACATGGTCTAGAATCTTTGAGAATTGACAAAAGGACAAGCTCACCCCTACCCAGAATAAAAATCCCTTGCTCTACAACTAATCCGAGCAAGTATCCCTAGCATAGGAAGAAAAGAAAAGTTCAAGAAAAAAAGAAAAAGAAAAAGGTTATTTTGAATCATCACAACAATATTTCAGCATTATCTCAAATATCAAGCAAAAATACAAAAGTACAAAAAAAAAAAAAGAAGCAAAAGTGAAAAGCAAAAGCAAAATACAATAAACTCCTTTCCCTACCCCTTGAAAAGAAAATAAGGGTGAATGAGCTTGAATCCCTGGAATTCTCAATTATTCGAAAACTGTGAGGTAAGCCCCATAACAGGTGGTTTGTGCCCAACCCGCTTGGCCTTGGGTAAATCCTAGCGTGGTGATATGTCTATCACATTAGCGACCTTCTTTTGTATAGACCTCTGTCAGCTTATGGATTAGCTAGCTCTTGATAAACCTAACTTACATAGTAGTCTGGTATGGTTACATGCATATAAATCATGGTCAACGAACATTCATTTGGTCAAGGCAAATTACTTGTATCAAATTATCTTGCTCAAAATTGGTAAATGAACAATACAATCGCACACACATTTGTATTTGAGAGATTTTGTATCATTATGATAAATCAAGATTGGTAATGAACTCACATTTGCACATGAGGATTCCTTATAAATCTACATTTCTCTTTGAGATAATTTAAAATATTCCTGTAACTCTTTTCGGAATAATTTTATCCTTTTATTTCAGAATTCTTGTTTTGTATAAAAGCAATTACATACATCTTCTCATAAAATCTCAAAAATAATTTCAAACAAAATTTTCATATTATTATTTTTCTGTTTATCAAAAGTCAAAAATGCATCTTGCAATAAAACCAACAATCTATTTTCTTCTTTGGATTTCGCGATGATGGTATAAGTCTATACCTATAATTCTATGCCTAGCGCAAACCATCATTCTAATTTTCTTTTCCATTTATTTTAAAACAAAATTCATCAAAACATGTGACTTGCATCATTATGTTACACAATTATGCTTTACAAACAAACAAACACCTATTCTATTTCATGACATTATGTTCAAAATTCAATATTGCACCCATGGTATAAATTCTAAAGGAATTGTTCAAAATTTTATCACACTTAGGAATTTATGCCTAGCAACATCATATTTTCATGCATACTATTTTTATGAAAATCTGAAAACAAATCATCAAACCATCATTATCTCCATCATTACAACACAAAGTCTTAAGACAGTCTCTTAAGCACTCTTTTACTTTTAACAATATTTCTATACTGGGATTAGCTTGACGACCGAGTGAGCGGCGACTCCATGAAATGGTCTATAATAGCGACAATGTCCTTTGAAATTATTGTTAGAAGTCCCTTTTATTTTTTATCAAATCACACCACAACCACCAATTGTTTACATCAGATTATTTCATTTAAAATCTTACAAACATGACATCAAAATTATAATATTTCAAAACGACATAATTATATGAATCCTCAATCCAATAAGCAAACAATTCAAACAGTAAAGCATCATAAAAACATATGAACAAGTCATATCATCAAAAAAAAGATCATATATATATCCATAAATTATTTACATCATATCAAAACTGGATTGGTATGCCACAATCTATACCCTGGCATACTCAATCCTCTCAACAATCTCTACAAAATTTATAGTCCATAGACACCTAGCCTCGAGAAGCCCTCGAGCTCTCAGCCTCATCTCCTCCCCCACCCTGACGTGGAGGAGGTGGTCCCATAGAGGTCCGAGATGTATCTCGGGTCCTCGTCGTCGATCGTGAGGATGTCCTCGTCGATCCCATCATGATCGGCTCTGCAATAGGGGTTGGCAGTGGTACCCTCTGGTTCTCTGGAACCATGTGATAGTATAACCCCTGGTAGAATGCGGTCTAAGCAATAGACCATGATAGATCATCCCTGCTCACCCCTCCGCCCCGAGCTCTGAGCCGTGTAGCCTCATCCTACAGTGTCTGCACCTGAGCCCGAAGGTGGGCAACCTCAGCCCGGAGAGCCGCTGTCTCACTGCTCTCCCCTGTGTCAACACCCTTGCCCTTATCGAGCGATGGTGGTCTCTCCCCCTACTATGAAGGGAGCCTCTCCTCCCTCCGCTCTATCTCCCATGGCCTCTATGGAGCCCGTGCCATCCTCTGGCATCTCTCCTATGAGATCCATCGTTGCTCTCTTCCCCGTGACCCCGTGCTGCCTCAATAGCAGCCTGCCATCGCCTCCCCATCTGGCGCACCATAGCGTGCACTGGACCCTACGCCCTCGTCATCCGAGGAGGGTGGATGCCTACGTACCAGGCATCATAGCCATCAACAACCTCGACGTCGTCACCATCCACTGGCTGGATGGGGGCATCGTCCATGTCCTGACTCTAGAATCATTGCATATCTAGAGCCCCGCTCAGTGTAGTACTATCTCAAATAGTCTGGGAGTACTCGTAATCCTTGATAGAAGGGATCCCCTATTGTAGACCGAACTATCATAGTACTCGATCGTAGCGGTGGAGCTCTACCTCTCCCCGCTCCATCCTCAGCCAGCAGACTCGCCTGATGCGAGCCAGCTCCTGCCCATCCTCTGCCCACCCGGGGTGCTCTCGCCATGGCCTCTAGGTGATCTGGTCTGGGATGAGGTCATCTAGCAACCTCCGTGACATCGACAGATCTATCCACCATTGTGACCCCCTCTGTAACCACCAGTAGAAAACCCGGGGTCTCTCCCGGTCAACACCTATCAATGGGAGCCCTATCGGCCTCCGCACCGCAATGTGCTCCCAGCACCAAACCTGTAGCAACGATGTCAAGACCAGACATCGACCTCCCTTGTATACGACCCCATGCAGGATCCTATACAAGCGGTAGAGTACAAAGCTCCCCCATGCAAATCTGTACCCGTGGTCTCTCATGTCGTAGACTATGTCTGAGAGCACCCACGGTAGTCTGCATCCACTCTGGTGGCACAATAGTAAGCCATCGACAACTCCTGCCAAAACCCGTGTCAGCCTAGATGCCCCAGGCATCTGCCGTAGCGACTCGATGTTCACTCCGCCCTTCTCCAGGGTGAAGCTCGGGTCTCCAGTGAGCCTCATCATCGCCTGGCCCTGATTGGCCGTAGGCATCATCAGCCGTCCTTGTATGGGGATCCTCATGATCCTCCATACGTCCTCTAGAGTGGGAGCCATCTCCCCTGTCGGTAACCGAAAGCAGGACGACCCCGGATACCACCTCTCTGCTAGGGCTGTCAGTAGCCCTATGTCAGTCGACACTTGTGGCATCTCTGCCACATGCTGTAGGCCGACCAGTCCAAGTCGATCATGCTCTGCCTGGTCAAGCGCGGCTATGTCATCCCTTAGCCCATCGTATTTCCATTCTCGGCTCTTTAGTAATCCCTTCTGCAAAACAAACAATAAAACAACAAAATCATTAATAACTCAAGCATGCAAATTAAACAACTTAAAATCAAGTTTAAAATGATATCGTCCACCATTGGATGATATCGTCCCAAATTGGGCAAAATCATCCTTTGTGAGGACGAAATCATCTCCGATTTCGCAACTTGGGAATCACCCCTTGTTGGATGAAATCGCCCCTAATTCGTCGATTTCGCCGTCAGACGAAATCGACGATCTAGGGACGATTTCGACGAAATCGAGACGATTTTGTCCCGACGACGTCGACGGCCTAAAAATGGCCATGATGCCCCAAACAATCAAATTTAAATCAAAAAACTTGCATAAAGTTACATTAAACCTAATCTACTAGGATTAGATCCTTACCCGTAGCCCACGCCGGACCTCTGTCGCTCTGTGCGCTGTCTCCACCATTTTTTTCTGCAGAACTCTAGAACAGTCAAAGTGAATAGTACAAATGAATTAGGGTTTTACCCTATTTTCTTAAATTTATTTAAAAATCAACATTTTAAATTTTAATTTTTGCTTTTCGCGTTTTTACCTCAAACGTTCGATTTGGGTAAAAACACTGAGGGGGCACCATAGTCAGCATTCGTACGATTCGACCAAGAATCGTCGTCTAAAAAATTGAGTATATTTTTGCTTTCTCGTAAAATGGGAAAAACTCGTCTTTAACGCATTTTCTTCGAAAAATTCGCTAAAGAGGGGGCAAAATGTAGCACCCTAAAATTGGCACGGTTAAAACCTTAGTAAAAAGATAAAATATTAAAATTTGAATTTCAACCCCAAACTGCCCGTTAAACCGCCTTTTACCCGCTTTCCCCATTTTTCATGCCATTTTTAGGATTTGTTTTGACCGTTGGACGATATCGTCGCATATTAGACGAAATCGTCCCCGATCTGACGAATTCGTCTGGAATAGAACGTCCAGACGATTTCATCCCAAAACCAAATTTTCATAATTAGCTTCTGTTTCAATAGCCTCTCCAACTCGGGCAGAAGCGTGTCTGCGCAGTTGGAGATTTCCCTGTTGGAGATCTCCCGATTGGGATGATCCCCAACCTCCCAAACCTCTTTTTAATCCTATATAAACTAGGATTTTTCTAGTTTATCCCCCGCCTCCCTTGCCTAATTCTTGCTGATTCTCCCCGAACCCCCAACCCCTTTGTTGACAGGATTTCATTGCAGAGTTAGCTCTTTATTCCTTCGCATTATTGCTTGCATTTGGTATTTTGCATTTTTTTATTGCAGGAATTCTACTATTTTTCAGTCGAAGCTAGCTTGGATCGTCGCAGACGATCTCGGACGATTGCGGACGATTTCGTACGATTGGAGGCGATCCTGACTGTAGTCCAGATTAGGGGCAGTCCGAGTTTAGAGTTCGCATTTTCTTAAGCTTTTCTGCATTTTCCATAATATATCTCTGCACTATTTTAAGTTATTATGTTTTATGCATCTTGGAGTTCACCTCATTTAGCATAATTGCATGATAAAGGTAAAATCAATCATTAAATTTACTGCATTTCCTCATTTGTTATTAGACACTATTATTTAGGCAAGTTTGCTGTTATTTCTATCATTATCCCTTGCTTCGGCATATTTGGTATTTTGTGTCTGTTTCTGTGATTGCAGGTTTCTACGGATTCGTCGAGAATTCGTCGGATTTCGAGGATTCTGTCCTATTTCGGATGACCTTCTGTGATTTGAGACGATCCCAGAAATATCGACGATAATGTGCAAACCGAGACGATCTGAACCGCTACAAGACTCAGAATCTCCATCAGACATCCGAAATCAGGTATGAATTCTTCTGGTTAGCTTATTCTCTGTAATTTGCATCTATTTCTATTTTTTGTATTCATTGAAATCCGCATTGGCATATAGAATAGTTTAGATTCATATCGGCCAAACCTAGGAGTTGAATGATCAAGCATAAAAATGAACACATCAAACACACTATCAACCTAGGCGTGGAAACTGCCATTCAAAAGTTTCCTGGTGAACCCACCATCCGTCGAAAATTCACCCTTATACACCTCCCCCGAGAGGCGGGACCTTCAAAGGGCCTCTCAGTCCGAGGTATTGTCCCATCCTTTTCACATCCCCCTTCCGGGCACGGATCCTATAGCCTGAAGGTAAGGGTGCGAAAAATTTGGAGCGATAAACTATGATAGGGTTAAATGGAATTTTATTTTTGTAGTATTTAAAAAGTTTGGATTTGGGAGGAGGAGCTATACACAAAATAAGATAGTATAACAGGAGTAATGGCAGGAGTATGGGTTGATTGAGATGGATTGGAGGAATGTTGCGATGGCGTCGGGCCCATCATAGAGCATGCATGCTAGTGACATTTTTTCATCTAAAAATGATTGGAAGGAACAGGATTTCCCAATGCATGTCGAGAATCATTTGTTAAAGAACAATGGATGTTTGGAATGATGTGAAGCTAGGCCGGTTCTAGTGGTTCAACTAGACTCGATGGTGGAAGATGTGGAGTATTTAACCAAGCATGCACTTATTGGTAAATTTATGGGCATCCAAATTTCTCTTCCCTTTGTGGAGGCTTGGGTTAGGAAGACTTGGAACCCTGACGGTGACGTGGAGGTGATGTTGAGTGCGAATAGCTATTTTATGGTGGTTTTCTCTTGTCTTGCGGATCGTAACAAAGCATTTGAAGGGGGTCCCTATTTCTGTAACCAAGTTGGACTCTTTCTTAAACCTTGGCATGTGGGTTTCAACCCGTCAGAGGAGCGGTCATCGTGGGTTCCAGTGTGGGTTTGGCTCCCGTGGCTCCCATTGGAATTTTGGAGAAATGACATCTTGCATATGATTGCCCTTCTTCTTGGGAAGTCGGTTGGACCATCACAATAGATGATGGAGAAAAAGGTAATTTTTGTTGCCCGTATCTATGTCAAAATTGATTTAAACAATCCTATTCTAGATTCTATTGAAATATAGTTTGGATCATCTACATGGGTTCAACAACTTGACTATGAAGCTCTTCCATTTCATTGTCGGATCTGTCATGAATACGACCACCTACAAAGAAAATATCCTAAGTTTATCCCACCTGTGGCTTCAAATCCTGGGCCCTCTCGATCTGCACAAAATCTGGATAAAGAAAAAGCCCCGATAAAGGAAGGGGATCGGGATAAGGAAGGCTTTGTTCCTGTAAAACCCTAAAATAGAGGAAGAAGGGTAAAAATAGCCCTTAAGGATAGCCATCTAGATGCTCTACTCAACCATTTTGAGATATTGGATGATCTTGATCAGTGCATGGAGTTACCTAAAATGTCGCTACTTGATGCAGATATAATAGGGCTGAATCAGATGTCTCTTCTTGAGGTGGAACCTAAGGAATCAGATCTAGTGGGTTTAAATGAAGAACATATGGCTTTGGCTCTGAGTACAGGTGATATGGTTGGCTCTAGCCCTGGAAGGAAAACTATTTTGGAAAGTGGCATAGATATAGTTGTGCTCTCTCCTACTCAAGCACTGATGCAGTCATCCTTGGACTGCAAAACTCCTACGGTGTTGGGATTGCAGCAGAAAATAATTAAAAAAGGTGCTTCAGATAAGAATATGAAGGTGGGTCGAAAGAAAGACCAGGATAAAATTAAGTTAATGGGGGAGACTTTGGTGGAGTCAGGCTTGGTGAGAACATTGGACTCCCATTTTTCTAACCCCCATAAATGATTATCCTCTCATGGAATGTAAGGGGGTTGAACAACATCCCTAGATAAAAAGTTGTTCGTGATTTGATTCGTGTACATTCTTCGGATGTGGTGTTTATTCAGGAGACTAAATTGGCTACTGATAGTATGTTCAATATTACTCCCAAGTTGTGGAGAAGGGGTCAATGCCAGTGTATTGGTGCATGTGGATATGTTGGTGGTATTGCTTGTTTATGGGATCCGGTTAAGATCTCTCCTCTTACTTGGATTTCTAGTAGATGTTCTATTTCGATGATCGGGCATGATAATGAATCTGGTGAAACCATCCTACTTACAAATGTGTATGCTCCTATTGATTACAATGGTAAAGTAAATTTGTGGGAGCACATTGGCTTTGTGAGAATTCTGGCTCCCTTGTACCCATGGATTTTGGTTGGAGATTTCAATTCTATCACTTGTCTGGAGGAGAAACGCGGTGGAGTTGATCATCTCGAGCCTTTTTCTTCTATCTTCAGTGCTCATATCCGGGCCCTGAACTTGGTTGACATCAAGTCGGATAATGGGATATTTACCTGGCACAATAGAAGATGTGGGGAAGAGTCCATCTCAGAGAGACTGGATAGGTTTTTGATCTCTAGTTTTTGGATTGGTAATAACAAAAGCTCTAGTTCTGTGATTCTGGAGGGTAGGGGATCTGATCATTGGCCTATCAAACTCTTTGCTCTTGAGTTTGGGCTAAATAAGAATCCTTCCTTTAAGTTTCAACTTATGTGGCTTCGGGATCCTAAGATTCATGATTTCATGCGAGGCTGGTGGACCAATGGCAAACCTTCTCATGGCACCGCTATGTATTCCTTTATGAAGCGACTACAATTTGTTAAGCATAAATTGAAGAGGTGGAATAGTCTAAATTTTGGGAACCTTTCCTTGGCTAAGTTGGTGGCTCTTAAGAAGGTGGAAGAAGCTTCAAGGAAGATTAGAGATCATGGACTCACGGAGGAGCTTCTCTTTGAGGAATCTGAGGCTACGAAAGAACTTGTTGAATGGGAGTTGAGGGAAGAAATTTTTTGGAAATAAAAAGCTCGAGTGGATTGGCTTCAGGAAGGGGATAGGAACATGACCTTCTTTTTTAACTTAGTTAAGGCTCATCATAATGGTAACCTGATTTCCTCTCTTGTGAATTCTCAGGGTGCCCTTCTCTCTTCTTTCAAGGAGATTTTAGAAGAGACTAGGAGGTATTTTTCCTCTCTCTTCAAGGAGGACTCCCTCTCAGATGATGAGGATGAAAAGCTTATTCTAAATTGTATTCCCTCGATTGTTTCTAGAGAGATGAATGAGCATTTGATGGGCCCAATTTCCCTTGAGGAGTTGGAAAATATTGTATTCAAGATGAAAAAAGGAAAGCCCCGGCTCGGATGGATTCTCGATTGAGTTTTATCAGGAGTTTTGGGAGTTAATCAAATTTGATCTTCTGGAGGTGGTCCATGAGTCCCAAAAGAACAAACAGATGCTAAGGGCCCTAAATGCTACCTTTGTGGTGCTTATTCCCAAAAAAGAGGGAGCGAATTCTCTGGATATGTTCAGGCCTATTGCTCTCTGCAATGTTGTGTATAAGATCATTACAAAAATTATTGCTGAGAGGCTGAAGATATGGTTGAGAAAAATCATCTCTAAGGAGCAAGGTGGGTTTGTTGTTGGCCGACAAATCTTGGATGGGGTTGTTATTGCTATGAAAGCTATTCACTTGATGGAAACTTCTAAGGAGAAATCTATGTTCATTAAGTTGGACATGGCCAAAGCCTATGACCGGGTCAAATGGTCCTTTCTTCAGAAATTTCTTGCTACTTTTGGCTTTGAGGAGGAATGGATTAGATGGGTGATGAGTTGTGTTTCTTCTTCCTCGTTCTCTGTTCTTGTTAATAATGAGTCATCGGAGCTATTTGAGGCCTCGAGGGGATTGAGGCAAGGAGATCCTCTATCTCCTTATTTTTTTATCATTATGGTGGAAGGGTTGGGAAGACTGCTCAAGTCTCAGGTTAGGCATGGTCTCATTCAGGGTTGGAAGTGGGATAGCAGTTCATCACCTCTTTCCCACCTTCAATTTGTTGATGATACAACTTTGTTGGGAGTTGCCACTACCAGGGAAGCTGGCAACATTAGATGGTCTCTTGACATATATCTTGGTGCTTCTGGGCAGTTGATTAATGAGGACAAGTCTTCTATTTTCTTCTTCAATACCCCTCCTCTTATTCAAGCTAGGATTGCTAGAATTCTAAGATTCCAGGTCGGGACTCCCCCCTTCATTTATCTTGGTATTCCGATTTCATCTCATCCTCTGCCTAGATCTTCTTGGTAGTCTATGCTTGATAAGTTTAGAGGGAAGGTGAATCACTGGACCATCATATGGCTCTCCTTTGTGGGTAGAGTGTTGCTTTTAAAATATGTTGTTCAAGCTTTACCCATTTATAGGTGTTTTGTGCAAATAACTCCCTCTCATTTTATCAAGGACATGGATGCTTTGTCAAGATAGTTTTTGTGGTCTAGAAAACTTGCTCAATCTAAATGGAGTTTGGTTAGGTGGGATTCTATTTGTAGGTCGGTTCAAGAGGGAGGCCTTGGGTTGTGACAGGTGGCTCTTTCTGGGTAGGCTTTGGCTATGAAACTCTACTGGAGATGGTGTACTTCTCAAGATCAGATTTGGGCTAAAATATTATCTTGTAAGTACTTGAGAGGTATTTCTGAGGTTGAGATCCCTAGAGTCAGCTTGGTTGGGAAAGGTTCGGTTATCTGGGACACTCTAAAAAGAGGGGCTAATTTAATTAAGTAGGGTTTGTTCTGGATTTGCAATCGGGGATCAGATGCTCTTTTTTGGGAGGATTCTTGGGATGGCCACCCTCCTATCTTGACTCAATATCCCAGGTTACATTCCCTAAGTATTTGTTTCTTGGAAGCGGGTTGGTCTCATGTGGAGGACTTTAAAAGAATCCAACCTTTTGGTAATATGGAGATGTACAAGTGGAAAGATCCATAGGAATGGCCCTAGGGGGATTGGTCGAGGATAGAGATGTGCTTGCTCTTATTCTTGCGAGGAGACCCTGCTCTTCATTGAGGGGTAAAGACATTTTGGCTTGGAACCCTGATCCCAAGGGAACCTACTCTGTAGCCTATGGTTATCAGGTTCTTGATATGCAAAAGTTTGGGAGCCTCCCTATCACATGGTGGAAAAAGGTGTGGAACAGATTTGCTTGGCCTAAATGTAACTTCTTTCTCTGGTTGGTCGCTCATAATAAATGCCTCACTTGGGATAACGTGAGGAAGAGGGGATTTTAGGGTCCCTCTTTTTGTGTCCTTTGTGGTAATAATGAGGATGACTCTTCTCATTTATTTTTCCAATGCTCCCTTGCTAGAGACATTTGGCACCATTGGTGGAGTGCCTGGAACCATCCTTGTTTTCATGTGCTCTCCCTGGTGGAGTTTTGGAGCAGTCTGGGAAGACCTCCGACCAATGCCCCCTTCCTCTAGGTGGCTTGGAATTTGGGCCCTTCTTGCATCATCTGGAAGATTTGGCTTGAATGGAACCATCACATATTTCAGGGTAGACATTTGGTTGTTCAACAGATCTGGCAAAGGATCTTGTGTATGGTTCAGGAAACTATCCATAGCAAATGTGATGTGGATCCTCTTTTGGACTCTAGGGAGGAGAAGGTATGGTAGGCCCTTGGTCTCTTTGGGGTTGGTGCGGACTCTTCTCGCCCTAGCAGGGTTCCCCAACTCAGCAAGAAAGTTTGGAGAGATGGTAGGTGGAGGCCACCCCTTGGAGGAGTTTTAAAAATTAATACTGATGGGTCATCTAGGGGTAATCTTGGACATGTTGGAATTGGTGGTGTTGGGAGAGACTCTACTGGCATGGTCAGATTTTTCTTTTCCATTTATAAAGGTGTTCACTCCAACAATTTTATGGAAGCTCTTGCGATTCTCGAGGCCTTGTAGAGGGGGTTTTCTCTTGGTTGGCGTAGGAGCATCTACGAGTCCGACTCTCAAATTTTGGTTAATATTTTAAACAACAAAAGGTTGGAGGATGTTAATTGGTAGTTGGCCTCTATGGCCATTTAGATTCTCAGAATTAGTGAAGAGTTCAAATTTATCTCCTTTGTGCACATACCAAGGGAATGGAATGGGGTTGTTGATTATTTGGCCAAAAGGGCTTCTGAGCTTTTGGGTCCTTGGATTATGGATAACTGGGAGAGTCTCCCAGCTGGGGACTCTCAGCGCCTCTAGGAGTTGATCCACAAGGATGTCCAGACTTAATGTGGTTTGTTCTTGTTGTTTTCTTCGGGTTTCGACCCTGTCTGGTGGTTTTAGCCTATTTTGTTGTTTATTTGAGTCCTGGTTGGGGGCTTCGTTGTACTCTGTAATCTTGTCTTCTTATCAATAAATTTTTACCCCTTTATTTAAAAAAAAATGGATTTAGGAAGAAATGGTTCAAATGGATTAAATCTTATGTCTTTACAGTATCATATTCAATGTTGGTCAATGGGTTAGTAATAGAATCATTTAAAGCCAAGAGAGGTCTTAGATAGAGATCCTCTATCACCATATTTGTTCATAATTGGCAGAGGTATTGGGTAAGAAATTAAATAAGGCTAACAAAGATGGGCTATTAAGTGGACTTAAGGTTAGTAATAACATTGACAACATCACCCATCAATAGTTTGTAGATGATACAACCCTTTTTAGGAGGGCAAGGATAAACGAGGCCAGAGCTTTTAATATCTTATGAAAGGAATATGAAAGAGCGTCAAGTTAGAAAGTTAATGGGACAAAATCTAAAAATTACTTCCTAAAAACTCTAGAGAATCAAAGCAGTGATATGCAAGTTACTTCAAATTGAGGTAAATTTGCCAACAACTTATCTAGGGATGCCCTTATTTAAGGGGAGAATGAGGATAGAATTGTGGAATCTAGTTATAAGTAAAGTTTAAAATAAACTATCGACATTGAAAGGTAGATGGCTATAATTAGCAGGAAGAGTGCAGCTAAGTAAATTAATCTTATAGGTTGTTCCAACATATTATATGTCCTTGTATACTATGCCAAAATCTATAGAAAAAAGTTAAATCTATATTATGCGGTCATTATTGTGGTCTAGATTACATGATAAAAAAAACATTCCTTTGGTGAAATGGAGCAAGGTGTATGATGATAAAACTAGGGAGGTCTCAATTTAAGAGTTCTTACATATGCAAACTTAGCTCTAAGGGGAAAAGTAATTTAGAGATTGTACATAGAGAGTCAAAGACAATAGGCAAGAATTCTTCTATGTACATTGAGCCTAATGACCCAAGCTTAATATTTTCTACATTCTTACTACCAGATGGTTCTACTCTATGGAACGATTCTAAAAAATCAATTGATCTATTGATTAAAAGTCTAATATGGGTGGTGGAAAGTGGATAAAAAAATTATATTTGGATGGATACTTGGTGTGATATAAAACCACTTAATCTAGATCCAATTTTGAAACCATGGATGAGATTACTTGAAGACAAATATGGTGACAGGGTCTCAAACATTTTATACAAGGGTTAGGAAGATGTAAATGGAAAGAAAATTTGTTTACAAGTATACTAGACATTAATGTTAGGAGGCAGTTCAACAAAAAGATAACAACAATGATTATTCCTAGGGGAGTTGAGGATAAGTTAATTTGGGAGTTGAATATCTCAAGAGAATACGCTACAAGAAGCGGATATAATGTAAAGCACCAAAAAAAAAAGAATATCGCAAGAATATGGAGAGATATTTTAAATAGCCCGAACATTCCTAAAGTCAAAATGTTTGTTTAGCTAGTAGGTCATGGAATAATTTTATCCTAGGATAACCTTATGAAAATGGGTTTTCATGGTTCCTCAAAATGTGTGCTATGTAAAAAGGAGGATGATAGAATAGATCATCTCTTGGGACACTACTCAATAGTTTGGAAACTATGGAAAATGATTCTTAATATGTATGGTAAATGCATGGTGATGAATGAGAAAATTGAAGAATGCTTAAAGCAATGGTAAAGCACTTTTAAAAGCAAGGCTTTACAGACAATCTGGGATACAAAGGATACAATACTTTGGATTGTATTGATGAAAAGGAATAGGAGAACATTTAAAGGAAAGGAAAACAACTTAGAGGTAATGAAAAGGAAATTTTGTTTAGCCATAGAGGAGTCTAAACCAACCCTATCAACTCACCCAATTCCTAATCTTGAAGTGGAGATCCTTGATAGATGGAGTCAAATCATCAAGTGAAATTATGATGTTAGGTAAAGGAGAAAAAAAAAGAAAGTAAAAAATATAAAGTGGAAACCAAAAGTGGATGTAGTCAAATTGAATTTTCATGGAGCATCTAAAGAAAATCCAATACTAGCATGAGGAGGAATAATTATAAATAATAGAGGTGAGATTTTATCTCATTATGCTTTCAATGGTGGATTTAAGAAAAATAATGAAGCTAGCTTGGGAAGCTTTGGAAGGGTTAAAAATATGTAGACTAATGAAATGGAACACAATATGGAAGGAAGGTGATTTACTAATAGTAATAAATGCATTTTTAAGGAAAGCAAAGGCTCCATGGAACATACAATAGATAATTGTGGAAATACAAGACCTTGCTACAAAGTTTGAAGAGTTTAGGTTTCCACATACATTAAGAAGGATACATATGCGCAAATAGGCTAGCCAATAGAGAGGTTTTAATTGAGAATTGTGAAGTTAAATTCTCTTTTCTATGGTTAGAGGAAGCAATAAGTATAGTTGAAACTGACAATAAAATGTTGATTGTCTAAATCAAATAACAATTAAGATTTACTTTAATGTTTTCCATTGCTAATATTTGATTTATTTTATAACATTAATGTGTTTTCATGTAAACTATTTATTATAATTCTTATGGTTGCACTTATGCTTTAGTAAGGAAACTGGTAATGCAAATCTGGCAAAGTAGAATATGATAACACAAAGTTTTGGAAATATTACTCTACTAAGATGCAATGTGTAGATAGTAGAGGTGGAGTTTTGGTATTTTGAAGGCTACTTAAGAAAATTATCAAGAAGAAGGATATTCAATTTTGAAATATTTGTATTCACACAAAAAAAAAAAAATAAAATCTAAAAAATGAAAATCAAGAATTCAGACTTTTTATGAAAATGATGTAGGTATCTAGCTATAGCAACTCAATTGAGATGATAATTGAATTTATTTGTAAACTCTCAAGCTCTAAAGGAGATAGTTGTGATTTGTCAAGGGTGGGGGACCTAAGTACAAGCCCTTGTTCTCCAACAAAAAAAATAGAAATAAGCCTCGAAAAAATGACATGAGTTTAACCAGATAAATTCCTCTACTTTTAAGGAGACCAAACTCTAATTTTGTGAGACATTAAGTGGTCATAATTTAATACGGGTGGGACCTTAATATAATCCATGTGGTAGGTTTCACAATACAATATAAGTGGGCCTTGTTATAATCCAAATTTGCATGGTAGACAATACAAGCGGGGCCTCAATATAATCCTCGTGGTAGACTTTACAATGCAATACAAGTGGGCCTTGTTTTAATCCAAATTCTTGTTATAATACAAATTTGTATGGCAAATAGTGTCATAATGTAATACAGGTGGGGTCTAAATATAATTTGCATGGTAGATTTATTTTCTTTTTGCAGTATTAAAAAAGTTTGGATTTGGTAAGAAATGCGTTAGATGGATTAAATCTTGTGTCTTTATAGGTTTCATATTCAATATTGATCAATAGTGTAATGTCCCCTTTCTAAGCTGTCAGTCAGGTGTTGTGGTTTAGCCTATTCCTAGGTTCTCGTAGGCTAAGCAGTGATGGTTAGGGAGCTCAGGAGTCCTGAGTGACTCAAATTCTATAGTTTCAAGGTGTTTCTTGGCAGTTTACTATTTTTAGTAAGTTGTTATTTCTAGCCTTTCTATTTCTAGCAGTGGTAGTGGCATCTCTCAGTGACTGGATTCGGGTCCTTTTTGCCATTTCAGGTGAAAGAGAGCATTTTTTAGTACATAAAGGAAATATTTTCATATTTATAATGTTAAGTTACTTTATAATTTTAAAGTGACTTTATGTTGTTATGTTAAGTTGTTGACCCCCAAAAAAGCCTAGGGAGAGAAAAGGGGACGTGGGACTCATGAAGGCAAACATGTTTTAAGTTTAATCCCACATTGGTGCCCAGAAGGAGAAATCTCAATGTGGGGTCTATTTATACAACTACTTGCTCTCATTTTCATCATCCAAGTTTGACAACATAATTGAATGCTACCGAATTTCCTCCAGGAGATTTGAACAGGGCTTGTTGAGGACGAAAACCCTCTGCAAGATTAACTAGTTTCGATGGTGAGAGATCCACCCTAGCTAGTTGTGGAGTTTTCATCTCAGGAAACTGATTTGGACTTCAATTTTTAGGATGTTAGGGTTTGAATATTTCGAAGTTTTTGGTGTGCAGAAAATGATCATCTAGGTTGTCTTATTTTTGGCTTGAATCAAGTGGGTAGGAGTTAGATTTTTAGTTTTTGGTGTGAAGTGTGCATTTGCAGATCTGGCCATACCATTCTAGGCATAACTGGAGAACCTTATATTGGCTCATTGCTCTTAATCCTGTTCAAAATTTGTTATGGGTATTTTGGCATCTGATTTGGACTAGTTGGGTGACCCTTTTAAGGGTATTTTGTAGATTTTTAGGTGATTGTGTAAATTTCAAGGAGGGTTGTACAGTTAAGGGAGGTTGTACCTCTATTTGAAAAATCACGTCATTCAAAGGATGCATATATGAAGTTGAATAAGGTCTAAAAATTGAGGTATTAGGTTTGTTTGTCTATAGCAGCACTGAATGGTGAATCTGAAGGCCTATATCTCATTGTATGGTCATTTTATACCTTCAGATATTGACTGATCAATGCTCAGTTTAAATTCCAGGTCTGAGATATATGTATTTCCTGTTGAATATCATTGTATTTGATGTCAATTGAATACTGATAAAGAGTTTAATATATCTGCAATTTTATTGTAATCTGAATGGGCTTGGTAGAAGCCGCCCAATCTGAAGCTATGTTTATTATGTGAATGAAAAATTAGTTTTCAGATTTTAAAAGAAAACAAAAAAACAAATAGTCCCAAACTAGGGTTATTACAGTGCTATGTTACTATTTGAATGAAAAATTAGTTTTCAGTTTGTTAAAAAAATAGTGCCAAACTAGGGGGTTATTACAAATAGGTTAGTAATAGAATCATTTAAAGCCAAGACAGGCCTTAGATAGGGAGATCCTCTATCACCGTATTTGTTCATTATTATGGAAGAGATTTTTGGTAGGAACTTGAAGAAGGCTAACAAAGATGGGCTTATAAGTGGACTTAAGGCTAGTAATAACATCGACAACATCACCCATCACTAGTTTATAGATGATATAGCCTTTTTTTGGAGGGTAAGGATAAATGAGGCTAGAGCTTTGAATAACTTATTAAAATAATATGAAAGAGCATTAGGGCAAAAAATTAGTAGGACAAAATCTAAAATTTACTTCCTAAACTCCCCAACTATAATCAAAGAGAGGATATGCAGGTTGCTTCAAATAGAGGAGGCAACTTTGCCAACAACTTATATAAGTATGCCCCTATTTGAGGGAATAATGAGGATAAAATTGTGAAACCCAATTATAAGTAAAGTTTAGAATAAACTACTAGCATGGAAAGGTAAATAGTTATTGTTAGTAGCAAGAGTGCAACTAATTAAATCAGTCTTGTAGGCCATTCCAACATATTATATGTCCTCGTATACTATGCCAAAATCGATAGAAAAAAGTTTAATCTATATCATGCGGTCTTTTTTATGGTTTGGATTACATGATAAAATAAATTTTTCTTTGGTGAAATGGAGTAAGGTGTGTGGTGATAAAACTATGGGAGGTCTCAGTTTAAGAGTTCTTATGGATGCAAACTTAGCTCTTATAGGAAAAATAATTTGGAGATTGTATAAAGAGAGTCAAAGACAATGGGAAAGAATTATTCTAGGTATGTTGAGCCCGATGAGTCAAGCTTAATATTACTACATTCTCACTATCAAATGGTTATGGTCTATGGAATAGTTTACAAAAATCAATTGATCTAGTGATTAAAGGTTTAATATGGGTGATGGGAATTGGAGAAAAAAATTATAGTTGGATGGATACTTGGTGTGAAAAATAACCACTCAATCTAGATCCAATTTTAAAAACATAGATAATATTAATTTAATAAAAATATGGAGATAGGGTTTCAAATATTATGTACAAGGATCAGGAAGGAAGATACAAATGGAAAGAATATTTTTTTACAAGTATACAAAACATTGATGGTAGGAGGTAGTTGAACAAAAATATAACAATAGTGATTATTTCGAGGGGAGCCAAGGATAAGCTTATTTGGGAGTTAAATAGCTCATGAGAATACAACAAGAAATTGATATAATGTAAAGCATTAATAAATTAGAAATATTACAAGAGTATGGAGAGATATTCGGGATATATCGAGCATTCCTAAAGTCAAAATGTTTATTCGGCTAGTAGGTCATAGAAGAATATTATCTTGGAATAACCTTCTGAAAAGGGGTTTTCATAGCCTCTCACAATGTGTTCTTTATAAAAAGGAGGAGGAGAGTATAGACCATCTCTTATGACACTGCTCAATAGTTTTGAAGCTATGACAATGGTTCTTAATATATTTTGTAAATGAATGGTGATGAATGGTAGAATTGAAGAATGGTTAAAACAATGATAGAGCACTTTTAAAAGAAAAGGATGTACAAAAAATCTAGGATATATCAAGAGATACAATACTTTGAACTGCATGGCTAAAAATGAATATAAGAATATTTAAAGGAAAGGAAAGCAATTTAGAGGTAATAAAAAGGAATATTATTTAGCCATAGAGGATTCTAAACCAACCCTATCAACTCGCTCGATTCCTAATATTGAAGTGAAGAGCCTTGATAGATGGATTTAAGACATCAAATGGAATTATGATGTTGGGTATAGGAGAAACAAAAAGAAGGCAAAAAATATAAAGTGGAAACCTTTAGACGTGGAGTTGGTCAAATCGAATTTCTATGGAGCATCTAAAGGAAATCCAGGACCAACATGAGGATGTTGGAGTATATTACATTATTTAGTACATGCTAATGTACCCCCATGGTACCTTCATAACACATTTGTAAATAATAGATTAGGGTTGATTCAAAGTTTAGAGTGTGAGTTATATCTCCATTTTATGTAAGTGTGAATGTGCAGGGAATGCACAATTGTCATGTGAGTTAGTGTGCAAGAGTGAGTTGAGCCTATGTGCATAATTGTCTTGTATGTATGAGAACAAATATGTAATGTAAATATGTGCATAAGTATCTTAGAATAGAGTGTGCAAGTTATGGAAGTATAAGAATCATGTATAGGTATGCATATGTTATAGTGTCAAGTGTTCATCAAGTATGCCAGTGTCAAGTAGATAAGCCAAGAGTCATGAGACTTAGCATATGGAAAAGAATAGTCAAATATACAAAGAGTTGCACTACTATGGCTATATTATAGAGGCAATGACTCCATAACAAGCATATACGAAGATCATAAGAAAGGAGAACAAACATTATCATTGTAAGAGAAAAAGGAGTAATAAAGCTTGTATATATTTTGAGCAATTAATATTGTAAGTTGTTCTACATGCTTAGTACATGTATGATTCAGGCTATTTACATTCATATTTCAACATTGAATGTTAATTGAGTTATTATAAGCCTTGATATACATATTAATATGCTCATATTATTCTCTTCATTTCATTATCTTGAACTTATTATATTGTGGCTATATTATATTTAGATCCTATGAGAGAGTGATATTTTGTGGTAGTATTAAGGCTTAAAAATCCATCAGTGGTATTAGAGCTACCACTAGACTCTATCTAGATTGACAAGAGTTTATTTTAGCCACTATTAGAAATTGATTTTATCTAGTTTGATAAAGTCGATTAGGAGTCTATCCACTTTGAAGGTAGTGAGACTCGAACTCTATTTTAAGGTTATATTGAGTAGAAGATTCTAGGGTATTTCCACGGTTGAAGAATAACCAGTGAAGACTAAGACTCAACTATATTAATTGAAAGGTGAATCAACTTTGAGATAGTTGATCATTCAGGGATATAGACAACCCTTGACATTGAATTTTGATATTACAACCAACTCAAAAGAAAGTTGGAGATTCAGGTACATTCAAAGTCACCTTGAAAACATATTGGATTTTATAGTAAGGAGGAGAATCACATTGGGTTCTTAGGCATGACCTAAGACATTATTGATTTCAAAAAAGTGTTGCAACAAAAATTAAGCTACAAAAGTGTGAGAAGCTTCCTATAGAGAATAGAGAAGAGTTTTAGCTTCTAAGAGTAGTATATTGAAAGAAAGATAAAGATAACAGTGGACTGAGAAGCATTCAGAGCTTCCTAAGATTATAGAAAGAAAGTAGAACAAAAATAAAAAGATTGATATATCATTCTTGAAGAAGGATAAAGAAGCACCTAGCTTACTTTATATTGCTTCAAGCATTGGATTAGAATCTATAGTTGATAAGAGTTGCAAGTTAGTAAAAAAAAGAGGCCTTATAGATAAAATAAAATAGGTCCTTATAGAAAGAAAAGAGACCCTTATAAAGAAAATAAAAGAGGTCTTTATAGAGAATATGGAGAAGTCCTTTATAGAACATAATCACTCAAGCCTGATAAATCTCAAGCATAAGAGCATAATTGCTCAAGCCTGATAAAGTTCTAACTCAAAAAAGGAGCAACAAATATTGGAAGAGACCAAGCATAATAGAAGAATTCCAAAAAATAAGTAGCATAGCTTGTATGAAATTGAGCACTATAGTAGTTCAGAAGCAGAGCATTTGAACCTGATAAAAAATAGAGCTTCCAAATAAGGAATCGTTCAAGCATGAGTAAGAGAAGTGACTTGATAACGTTGGAAACAAAACAATGTTCAAAGGAGCTTAAGAAAAAAAGCATGGTCCATAAAAATAGTGTTTGAATAGTGCTCAAGATGCTAAAAGCAAAGGATATCAGTCTATAGAAAACAACATTGGAATAATGTTCAAGGCACTTAAGTAAGTGAAGATTAAATTGTGGCTAGCAACACTTGATAAGCACTTTGGTAAAGATTTTAGACACTAAGGTGGATATATTGAAGAACATAGAGTGAAGCACTCATAGCAAAGAAAACACCTTAGAGGTAAGTGCTCTAATAATACCTATGTAGTTGAGAAGACACATGAGAGTGAAGCACTCTAACAAAACCCTCATAATAGAGGAGAAACCTGAGAGTAAAGTACTCTAACAATGCCCACACAACAGAGGAGACACCTGAGAGTAAAGTACTTTAACAATGCCCATGCAACAAAAGAGACACCTAAGAGTAAAGTACCCTAACATCGCTCACACAACAATGAAAGGAACAACAAACATCCAACAAGCACACAACATGCAACGACTAAAAGTAACAAAGAATGTAAAGCCCTAAGCAGATTCAAACCTATGCAAACCCTTCAACATAGAAATAAAATCATTTAGGAGTCAAAACAACAAGGAAGGCAAAGCAAAGGAAGATCTTGATGTAGTTGAGAAGTCTTGAAGCAAAAGCACCAAACATAGAACATTAAGGAATGATTTTACCTGATGTAACATTCAACTGTAGAACGTTATTCGAAGCATCATTTTGAGAGACATTTGGTATTAACTCATTTCACCTAGAGTTTGGAGTACAACATGTCATTTGGTATATGATTTGGTATTTAACTCATTTTACCTACGGTTTGAAGTGCAACATACCATTTGGAATACAGTTTGAAGTGCAATGTTTGGGAAAGAAAAATGCCTCACCATGCATATTTACACGCCTCAATCATCTAACACCTATTAAAAGTTATCCGCACAGAGTATCTTAGTAGAAGCATTGTAGAACATAGATGTGTGCAAAGGAGAAGGAAGACTTCGTTCTAAGGTATTTTTAATTTTAGGGTTTTATAAAGCTAAGGTTTTATATTAAGGTTGATTTAGGAGTTATAAGGTTAAATTAGAAGATATTTGAATTATTGATTTATTAGAAGAATGGAGTGATAAGTTGAGTAGGGTTAATTAAGTTTCTTTAAAGTTCTTAAAGTTTTTTATTAGGTTGGAGTGATAAGGAATTCAACTAGGCTATTTAAATGTTTTTATAAGTTTTAAAAAGTTTGAAGATTTTTAGAAGAATTTTTTGATTTGGGTTTTATTTTTGAAAAAATAAAAATAAATAAAATTATTGATTTTTTGCAAATTTATATATTTGGGAGATAAAAGGATTTCAACATCAAAAGATTAGGAAAAACATAAATTTGTAAATTTCATATTATTAGTTTCTAAAACTAGGGAGACATAAGGTTTACTACTCCATAGGAATTAAATTAGAAACTTTGAATTATTTAAACCTAGGAGTTATAAGGTTGTCTACTTCAAAGGAATAAAAAATATACAAATTTTATGGATATCAATATGGAGTCTATGATTAAAAAGGAAAAAGTAGATGTCATAAAATTTGGGATTAAGAATTTGATTGAAAATATGAAGGAAAGATAGATATAGTTTCAAAATTAATCTATAGTGAAGCCATAGATGAAAATTTTGAAACATTTGAATACTATCTACATTCAAGACTTGTTGAAGCAATTGATGATGGAAAATATAATATTATGATACCTCTAGATATAGGTAGCATAATGTATATGGAATTGCTTTCACTTAAGCTTCATAAAGATGAGAATTTGAAACAAAAATAGTTGATTGAATCTCTTAAGAAGAAAGTGAAAGTAGACAAATCATTTCTAAAAATAATATTTCATTCTTCATGTAGTATTGATATTCCAAGTTCATCTAACTCAGGAATTTATTATAATGCTCTAAGTGAATGTTCAAAAGTTACTATACAAGAAAAGAAAGAATTGAGTGATTCAAAGGATCAGGAAAAAGGAAAGAATATCATACATCGATCTGATGACAATGAGAGAGTTTAAGAAGTTTGTAATCTTGAAGATACAAAGACTAAAGAAGATGAAGTTGAATACATAAAAACTGAATATGAACTCAAAGCAATAGTCAAGCAAGAAGATGAACCTAATGGAGCTCAATCAGAAGATCACATGCATTTCAAGGTCACTTGAAGATTGAAGACAAAGACGAAAACCATGATTGAAGATTAAAGTCTTCAATAACCAAATAATGTAATACAAGGGGGTGTTGGAGTATATTACATTATTTGATACATGCTAATGTACCCCCATGGTACCTTCATGGTACATTTGTAAATAATTTAAGAGAAATATGAGTAATAAAGCTTCTATGGTACCTTCATGGTATGGTTAATTTAGGCTTGTAAGAGAAAGATGAGTAATAAAGCTTGTAAACATTTTGAGTAATTAATATTGTAAATTTTTCTACATACTTAGTACATGTATGATTCAGGCTATTTACATTCATATTTCAACATATTATTGAATGTTATTTAGTTATTATAAGCCTTGTTATAGATATTAATTTGCTCATAATATTCTACTCATTTCATTATATTGACCTTATTAAATTATGACTATATTACATTTAGATTCTGTGAGATATAACCTATGTTATCTTGTGGTAGTAATAAGGCTTTAAAAGCCATCAAAGGAGGAGGAATAATTAGAAATAATAGAGGAGAGATTTTGTCTCATTATGCTTTCAATAGTGGATTTAAGACAAATAATAAAGTTAAAGCTTGGGCGACTTTGGAAGAATTAAAAATATGCTAACAAATAAAACAAAATAGAGTATGGATGGAAGGTGATTCACTCATAGTATTAAATACAATTTGAGGAAAGCAAAGGCTCCATAGAACATACAAGAGATAATTCTAGAAATTCAAGACCATGCTATAGAGTTTGAAGAATTCAAGTTTACACATACGTTAAGGGAAGGAAACAAATGTGCATATAGACTAGCCAATAGGGGCTTTTAATGGAGGACCGTGAAATTTTATATTTTCCATGGTTAGAGCAAGTAGTAAGTTTCACTAAAATTGACAAAAAAATGTTAATTGCCCGAATCAAATAATGGTTAATATTTACTTTAATGTTTTCCATTGGTAATATTTGCTTTATTTTATAATATTAATGTGTTTTCATATATACTATTTATTACAATTTTTGTGGTTGCACATATGCTTCGAGAAGGAAACTAGTTATCCAGATCTAGTAAAGTGGACTATGATAGTGCAATGTTAGGCTTTGACAATGGTGGGATTTGGCTTCAACAACATCATATATAGGATTCGATAATGGTGGGATTCAAAAACTGTGGATCTGGACTTCTAAGGTAGTGGATCTAAGCTTCGATAGTGGCAAATCTTATTCAATGGTGGGCTTTAGCAACTGAGGATTTGGGCTTTAGAGGCAATGGATCTAAGCTTCAACAATGACAGATCTAGGGAGAGTAGGCTTTAATAGAAATGAATCTACGCTTTAGTGGTGGTGGGCTTTGGCTTCAACAATGATAAATTTAGTCTTCAATAGTGGTGGGCTTCAACAATTATGGATTTGGGTTTTAGAGACAGTGGATTTGAGCTTTGATGATGATAAATTTGGGGAGAGTGGGATTTAGCGACCGTGGATCTAGGATTTTGTGGTGGTGGTCTTTGAATTTGACAAATTTTAATGAAACCCTAGAAAATAGGGTCTCTTGTGGCTTGGGTTCCTCCCTTGGGCCTTTGGTTGCAAAAGAGGGAGTTGATAAAGGCAGGGGAAGCATTGGAGATGAGGGGGATGGTTTCATTGGAAGAAAATACAAAGATGATGAAAGTTCTAGAGATGATGCAAATAAGGTGAAGGCAGATCCATAAGCTATTAGTGGTGGCATCAGCCCAATCGACCTAGGTGCTGCAGTTTGACCCCTATGGTCTGATTTAGTTAAAGGTACTACTTTGAGCCCTCTTAAAAATTTCAAGATCTATCCTTTTAAGGATCCTAAGGATATGTCATATCTGGATTCCTTGGACAGATTAATTGAAATATCAACAAATAGGTAAAGTTTTAGTTTAGTTGGGAAATTTATTGGTTTTCAATAAAATCTAGACATTATTCGAAAATGGATAGCTTACAAATGGAAGATTAAGGGTCATCTAGAGATAGTAGCTCTACCTAGAAGCTTTCTACTCTTTACCTTCACTATCATGGAGGATATGACTGATGTCCTAGTGAAAGAACCTTGGTTCTTGGGCATAAAAGGTCTAGCTAGGATTCAATCCTGAGATATATAATATTCACCTAGCTCCTCTCTAGGTGAGACTATTGGGCCTCCCAATTGAATATTGGGATGAAGACATAACGAGGGGAATTACATGATTTTATAGGACAACTGATTGCCTTTGATCCAAAAACCAAAGCAAGGACTAGATTGGTTTTTTTTAGGCTTTGTATTATTGCAAACATGGACAGAACCCTGCCATCCTCAATCAGGTTGAAATATAAAATGAGACTTGTAAGCAAAAAATCAAATATAAAAACTTCCCAACCTTAAACAGGGTTAGTAAAAGAAAAGACCATCTCCTTGAAAATTGTTTGCCCAAGCAAAAAGAGGGTAAAATCTAGCAAAGAAAAGAGTCTCAACAACAAAATAAATATGTGGAAATGTTGAAAAATTTCACCAGCAAGAAACAAAATGAAAAAGGAAATTACTCAAAAAGATAAAAAGAGCATACATGAACGGTTGTAGTGCCCTGACAAGTGAAGAATAAGAAGGGGAGGTCTTTGGAGAGGAAGAAGAAAAGTGGAAGGAACAACAATTAGTGTTGGTTCCTTGAAGTCCGACTAAAGCCCATTAGACTTCCAATGAAATGGAAAATGAGCCCCATTGGTGGATGTTCCTATTGAGGCTGCATATGAGATCATGCATAAAGATAAGAAGGGAAGGATTTCTTCTTCCCTTGTTAAAAACACTTTGCTACTCCATACCTGAGAATAACCAGAAATACCAAGAAAAAAGCAAATGTAGGAGTGGTAGCAAGAAGAGGAAGACCTAACCTCAAAGAAATTTATAATAGAGAGACCGAGAAGGAGGTCTGTGATGGGAATTAGAGAACTTTGGATTTAATCATAGCTAGAAGCCAAAAAGAAAAGATAACAATGTAAGTTGATTATTGTTTTGTTGTCAAAAAGTTGTTTCAATGTTGTTAGTTTGCTGACTTTGTTTTAAATTTGTTCCATTTTGGGCTTCAAAGCCTTGTTCTTTCTGTAAGCTTATTGTTTTATTTATAGTTTGGTTATGTACAAGGTTGTGGGACCTTCCAACACCCTCACCTTTGTTAAAAAGGTTCAAGATCCCTTTCAAAACCCCTTCTCTAACTTTAATAAAAAAAATGATAGTGTGATGTTTTAGAAATATTACTCTACTAAGATGCAACACATATACAATAGAGATGGAGTTTTAATATTGTGAAGGATGTTGTAGGAAAATATCAATAAGGATGTTGAATTATGGAATATTGTATTCACATATAAAATTGAAAAATATCGTGAAAATGAAAAGCAATAATTAAGACATTTTATGAAAAATGAAGTAGGTATATAGCTATAACAACTCAATTGAGATGAGAATTTAATATGTTTGTAAAATCTCAAGCTCTAAAGGAGAGAGTTGTGTTTTTTCAAGGATGGGGGACGTGAGTACAACCCATTGTTCTCCAAAAAAGAAAAAAAAATATGCATGGTAGATTTCACAATGCAATATGAGTGGGGCTTGTTTTAATCCAAATCCTTGTTACAATATTTCAAAGTGTGTCTAAGAACAACATCCCAAAGTGTGTTTGGAAATAAGTGTTTCTAAGGACTTTGTTAAGTAATATATATATATATATATATTTTGTACCGAGGGGACAACGCAATGGTTCAAGCTTTGGCTCTTCTTCGGGAGGTCCAAGGTTCAAACCATGACATGTGTGTGTGGTTGTGTGTTAATTCCTTATTGATAAGCTTAGCTCTTGGTCTTATGAGGGGTCATGGTGGGATGGGGGTGCCCAACCCCGAGCATCGATTATAGAGGTTTCTCACACTAACCAAATCTAATATATATATATATATATATATATATATATATATATATATATATATATATATATATATATATATATATATATATATATATATATATATCCCAACCCCGAGTGTCGGTCATAGGTATATATATTCTATCCTTGAGTATCGGTTGTAGGGATTTCTCACATTGACGCGTCAGTGTGAGAAACCCCTATGATCGACGCTCAAGGTTGGGCATCCCCATACTAGCCATGACCTCTCATAAGCGTAAGAGTTGAGCTTATCATTAGTGTGGGAAACCCCTACAACCAAAACTCAAGATGGGTATCCCCATCCTAGCCATGACCTCTCATAAGGGTAAGAGTTGAGCTTATCATCAGTGTGAGAAACCCCTACGATCGATGCTCAAGGTTGGGTATCCCCATCCTAGCCATGACCTCTCATAAGGGTGAGAGTTGAGCTTATCAATAGAGGACAAACACACAACCATACACACACCCCCTTACACACCTACGCCGCATTTTGAACCTTGGATCTCTGAAAAAAGCCAAATCCAAAACCATTGTGTTGTCCCTCGAGACATTGTAATTAACACACACAAACATATAAACTCATTTATTCTAAATTAATATAAGACTTTAAAATTGAATATTCTCTAAATATTTATGCATAGTTGCTTAAATATTGTTTCAATGTCGCTTTTTGATATGAGGACCCTCTTTATTCATATAGCCAATTTAAAAATAAAATAAAATAAATAACTTTATTGTTTTTTTGGATTTGGTTAGTGTGAGAAACCCCTACAATCGGCTCTTAGGGCTGAACATCTCCATCCCACCATGACTCCTCATAAGGGGGACAAATGAGCTTATCAATAGGGAATTTAACTCACAACCACACACATACCGCGGTTTGAAATTTAGACCTTCGAACCTTGGGACAAACAAAATTATTATTTATTTTTCATTAATAATATAAAATATATATAATTAAAAAAAAGTCCTAGGGGACAACACACCGATTCGAGGTTTGGCTTTTCTTCGGAAGGCTCAAGGTTCAAACTATGATGTGTGTGGTTGTGTTAATCCCTTATTGATAAGCATAGTGTCATGACCCACCCTTTGGCAGACTTTTATTTTGATGGATTTATGTTTGCTATATGGCTTATGGATGAAATGATGGACTATTTCAGTTTTAGTATTCAAATACTTGTTATTATTGAAAATGTGAGATATAAATCTTAATGTGGAATGTAGGATAATTCCATGTTTTGTTATGTGAAAAACTTGCATTCTATATATGAATATGATGTTGCTAATGAGGTGCACTTTTGCAAGAAACAAATCTCCTTATGGTGGCAGAAAGAAATAGTCATCGAGAAAGATTGCCTTGGGAAAATGATGTGATGGTTAAATTGACCGGATATTTGAGAAGACAACATGGATAAATGCCCTCTTTCATTGAGATGCATATCATAAATTGCATAAGAAAATATATATTAAGTTAGATAGATTTCTTCTTATATCATATTGCTTCCTTATGAAAGAGTTCATTGAAATGGCATTAATACTAGTAAAGAGTGTTAATCTTTTAAAGATTATAGTTGATAATTGTAATGAGTATTTGGGAAAGACGTTTATGAATTTTTGAAGATAGATAAATAAAATTTATATATTTATTTTATTATGTTTAAAAAAAGGAACATAATATATTTTCTTAGATTTTGAAAAACGACATTGAATAGAATCCAAACGTAGAGATATACATAGAGTAATAACTTTAACTCTAGCTTGAAGGGAACTTCATTAAAGAAAAGTATGCTTGGAGTAGTGGCTCGTTGGATCATATGGTTGGAAAATGTTTTTTATTTATGATAGAGTAGTGGAGATATGGAGAAAAAGGACGAACCCAAGGAAAAGAGGACGAACGAAGATAGAACGGATGGAAAAAGTGAGAAGGAGAGCAACGAAAGAGGTTAGCAACGAAGTAGAGTCGGAAGAGATAGTGGAAGAAACGAGGTTTCTTTTTGGAAATGCTTTGATTTTCTCACTATGTGGTTATGTTGAATTGTTGCATCATTTTTTTCAATGGCAATCTAATTGAACTGAAAAACGTTTTATATTTTGCTCTGTTACCTTATCTTTAAATCAATGTAATAATTGATGGATAGAAGCAATATAGTTGAGCTGAAAATGTTTTATATTTTGTTGTGTTACCTTATCTTTAAATAAATGAAAGAATGGATGGGTAGAAGCAATCTAGTTGAGTTGAAACGTTGTTATATTCTATTGTGTTGCTTTATCTTTAAACCAATGAAAGAATGGATGGGTAGAAGCAAACTAGTGAGCTGAAAACGTTTTATATTTTGTTGTGTTACCTTGTCTTTAAATCAATGAAAGAATGGATGGGTAGAAGCAATCTAGTTGAGTTGAAATGTTGTTATATTTTGTTGTGTTGCTTTATCTTTAAACCAATGGAAGAATGGACGGGTAGAAGCAAACCAGTGAGCTAAAAACGTTTTATACTTTGTTGTGTTACCTTGTCTTTAAACCAATGAAAGAATGGATGGGTAGAAGTAAACTAGGGAGAGCTTGAAACGTTTTGTTGGGGGTTGCAATATAACGAAGTTTTGTTGTACCCATAATAATGGGTGATCTGTAATGTCCCCTCTCTAAGCAGTCAGCAGTAATTTGTGGATTAGCCTACTACTGGGTTCCTATAGGCTAGTGAGGTGATTGGGAACCCTATTGGGTTTGGTTCTTTGAGCTCAGTGCATCGCCAACTTTCTCTTGCTTTTTTTTGGGAGCGTTTCGGAGTTGTGGTTATCACTTTCTATTTTTAGTAACTGACTATTTTTAGTAAGTGGGCTTCCGGAGACCGATTGGAGTGAGATCATCACTTTCTATTTTTAGTAATTACTATTTATAGTAAGTTGGCTAGTTATTTTATTTGGAGGACTAATATTTAATATCTAACGATTTCCTAAGTTAAATTAAATATTTAACCTAGGTGTTTTATTAAATGTTGGAGTTGCCCAGTTCCTAAGTTAAAGTGAAATTTAAATATTAAAAAAAAAATGGGCGTTGGACTTGGAGATAAAAGGGAAAGTGAAGTTATTTCGGTGGGGGGATCCAGGTTATTTCATATTTTCTCTCTGCGAGAACTTGCAGCTTGGTGGCAGAGTTTTCATGGCTTTGTGAGGATGAAAACCCTTGCAAGGAACATTGCTTTTGGATGTGAAAGACCATTCCCTGAGCAATCATCAGTCAGTTTCATTCAGAGGCTGAGATTTGTACTTCATTGGTGATTTTCAGAGTGATTTTCATTGCTTCAGCATAGGGTCTCAGATTTCATCAGATTGTTGGTGTGATGATTTTTGGGGTTTATTGTTCATCATTTTTTGGTATGGTCATACCATATTGAGGGTCACAACTCTTGTATCGATTGGTATTTGGTTTTGGGTTTTTTAACTCAAGATTTGGCAAGGTGGGGTGACCTCTTTGGAGAGTTTGGAGGTGCAAAAAATAAACAACAAAATTTAATATCAAATCACCCTCATGGAGCTGCGCTAGGGTTTGAGAGAGGGTTTTGGGTTTGCAGATCAGACCTAAGTGTTGGATGTCATCTTTGTTGTTTGGAGACTATTGTTGTTGACATTTCCTTCATTTTGGATTGTTGTTTGTGGCATCAACTTCAGCTTATCCATTTGTTGTACTTAATCTTTGTAATCAACAAACTAGGTAGTTGATCTTGTGCTCCTCTTGGTAATAGACTAAAAAATCCATGCATGTTGTTGGAGATTCATTATTTGATTATGGGAATTCATGAATATTGATTTAATGAAGTTTTAAGTATCTGGGTTTGTTGCTTGCTTCTATATTTTATTATGTTATCATATTGGTTTTCCATATGAACTTTACAAAAAAATTGCAGAATAGGGGGGGTGGGTTATTACAGTGGTATCAGAGCCAGTTTTTCTGCCATCCTATGGAAAAACCTTTGAAACTTGCACATGAGTGAAAGAGAAAAGAGATACACTAATAGAGAACTAAGAAAGGTTTGGCAACCTCCTTCAGTTCCTGAAGGTGAAAACATTTCAGACATCCTTGGAATACGCTTAGAAGAACCTAGTGGTAGTGAGAATATAGTTGAGGAAATGGTTGATAGAGATAAGGGATGTGTTGTTCCAGAAGACCCCGATGATGCCATGCAGAGGAAGTTTGAATGCATGTTTGAGATGATGTCACAGATGTTGGGGAAGATTAACCAGTTTGGCTCCTTGGTTGTCCCTGCACAGAATGGTGAGTCTAGTTTATCTCAGCCACAAAACCATAACAAGTAAACTAATACAACAGCTATAGGATCGGTCCCTAGACCCTTACAACCTACCTTTACACATAGAGAGGAGACATGGGCCACATAGGAGGTGCATGTTCCTGTGACTAATGACATGACCAAACTTTGGGCTGAGTATTCGATATTACCAGCAGACCTACGTGCCAGTTTATCCATGAATGATTTTATGAATCAGAAGAGGGTTGATAACATGGGCAATGGTAGTAGGATTGATCAGAGGAGACCTCCAGCTCAGAGAGATTTTTAGTAGGCTTTGGGTAAGGTCACCTTACCTCATTTTTATGGTAGTGATAGGAGTACAACTAGAGCTTGGGTGCAAAAATTAGATAATTACCTAGCTCTTAGGCCAATGCTTGAGGATGAGGCAATCAAGTTTACCACTTTGCACTTGGATGGAGTTGCTCACGAATGGTGGTACCATGGTCTAGTTACTCTAGGACATGGTTTGATCACTACATATGATGAGTTTACCAATAAACTCATTGAGATATTTGACAAAAAATATCCAGAGCTGCATTTCAGAGAGTTAGCCCAATTGAGACAATATGGATCTTTGGAGACATACATTGCAAAATTCCAGAGACTATCGGTTATGGTTCCAAACATCACAAAGAGGAGGCTTGTGGTCCTTTTTAATGAGGGACTAATGGAACCACTTAGGGGTTGGGTGAAAGCTTTTGATCCTCCCAGTTTACAGGATGCAATGAAGAAGGCATGAAACATGGAGTTTGTCATCCCAAAGCATAAAACACAATCCAAGTCTTTTTTGGACAGAAAAGATAAGGATAAGAAACACTTTCAGAAGGGTTCCACACAGCAAAAAAATGTGCCAAATAGATTGGATAATGATCAGCTTAATGAGCTTAGAAGGAAGAAGCTATGTTTCCACTACAGAGAACCATGGGACCCATCTCATAAGTGCTCAATCAAGGCCAAAGCTAAGCAGATTGAGTACTTTTCAGCTGATGAAACAAGATCAAAAAATTTAGATCAACAAGCTGATTCAGAATGTAGTGATGAGGAGAGTTCAAAAGAAGAGGTGGAACATGAGCCCAAACCTGAGGGAACGATAGCCCAACTTTCCAGTTTCCAGAAGGTTGGATCCTTCAAGGTTTGTGGAGTTATTAATGGGTAGTGGGTCATTACTCTTATTGATATAGGTGCTACACATAATTTTATAGATGAGGGGTTGGTTGCTAAGAGGGGAATTAAAACTGAGGAGTTCAAGGGATTCAAAGTAATGATTGTCGATGGATTTACCCTCACATGCACACGAAAAATTCTTGATCTTCACATTCAGTTTGGAGAGTATGAATTGAGAGATGATTTTTATGTTGTGAGTATTGGAGGTACTGATGTGGTGCTTGGTATGCATTGGATGCGTACTCTTGGGGAGTTCTATATGAATCTATGGACTATGGAGATGAAGTTTGAATCAGCAGGGAAGCAGATAGTTTTGTGAGGTATGTCAGATGGAGGAGTGAGGGTAGTTTCCCTCAAGAGGATGGAGAGATTATTTCACCATGATCAGGTTGAGTGGGTAGCAGAATATCTCATAATGCCCAACTCAGCTAGGGGAAATATGATTATCATCCTAGAGAAAAATATCAAGGTGATTATGGATTGGCCTACATCGACAAATCTCACTCAGCTTAAGGGATTTTTTGGATTGTGTGGATTCTACAGGATATTTGTTAAGGGTTTCTCCCAGTTGGCAGTCCCACTTACATATTTGACCAAGAAGGGGGTATTTGTATGGTCAGAATCAGCTCAAAAGTGTTTTGAACACTTCAAATAGGTAATGTGTTCATATCTTGTACTTGTTATACCTGATTTCTCCAAACCGTTTGAGTTGGAGTGTGATGCTTCGGGTGAGGGGATAGGAGCAGTATTGATGCAGTGCAAACACCCCATTGCTTTTGAGAGTAGGAAGCTAAGGGGGATTGAACGGAGTTATTCTATTTATGATAAGGAGATGTTGGCCATTATGCACGCATTGGCCAAGTTCAGACCCTATCTGGTGGGAGGTAAATTCACAGTCAAAACTAACCACAACAGTCTCAAATATTTTTTGAATCAGAGGGATCTTAATGAGAGACAACAAAAATGGGTGAGTAAACTCTAGGCTTATGATTTTGATATTGTTTATGTCAAAGGTAAAAAGAACATAGTTGTTGATGCATTGTCTAGGAGACCATATTTGTGTTCTTTGACTGAGATAGCAACAAACTGGAAGGAGGAAATTATGGTTGAATATGCTAAGGATGATTGGGCCACTAGTGTGATTGAAGGAAATTTGCATGATGATAGATATACCATGGTGAATGGGCTGATTATGTATAAGGACATAATACTTCTGATTCTGAACTCACGTTTCAAGTTGAGAGTTCTAAAATATTTTCATGATAATCCCATGGCTGGTCATACATGTTTTTTTAAGACATATAGGTGGGTAAGAGAAAGGTTTTCTTGGAAGGGACTTAAGAATGAGGTCCTCCAATATGTTCGGGAGTGTCCCATCTGCCATAAAAATAAGGATGAGCACTCTTAACCAACTGGGTTATTGTAGGCCTTACCAATTCCCAACCAAAAATGGGAAGGAATCTCCATGGATTTCATCACTGGGTTGCCTAAGGTGCAAGGCAAAGATTGCATCTATGTTGTGGTTGATCAACTTACCAAATTTACTCACTTCTTTATGATTTTAGTGATATATACAGCTGCACAGGTGGTAGATCTATTCTTTAGAGAGGTGTTCAGATTGCATGGGATGCCCAGGATGATTGTCAGTGATAGGGACAATAGGTTCTTGAGTTTGTTTTGGTAGGAGCTCTTCAGATTGAGTGGGACCGAGCTTACTCCCAACACTAGTTACCACCCATAGATGGATGGGAAAACAAAGATAGTTAATAAATGGGTGGAAGGGTATCTCAAGAATTATATTTTAGGGCAGCAGAAGGCTTGGATCAGATGGTTGCACCTTGGTGAGTTTTGTTATAATACTACTTATCATATGTCTATTGGGATGTCACCATTCATGGCTTTGTATGGATATGAAGCCCCTAGCTTCATGGTTTTTTTGGGTGTGTGCAGCTGTTTTTGTTTCTAGTATGTTTTCCTTATTGTCTTTGGGTGTCCCATTCATGGCTTTGTATGGATATGAAGCCCCTAGCTTCATGGATTTGCTTTTGGAGGATAGTAGAGTGCCAAGGGCTAGATATTTGTTGTAGGACAGCCAGGATATCATGAAATCCTTGAAGGATAATTTATAATAGGCACAAAATCAGCAAAAGATGTATGTTGATCAACATCGGTTAGAACGCAGTTTTGAGGTTGGTGACATGGTTTATTTGAGATTGCAGCCATACAGGCAGTCCACTCTCAAGAAGAGTGGAAAGGAGAAGCTTAAGCCATGGTTCTATGGTCCATTCAAGATCTCCAGGAAGGTTGGGGAAGTGGCATATGAGTTGGAATTATCGGTTGATAGTAAGGTGCACAATGTTTTTCATGTATCTCACCTCAAGAAGGCATTGGGTGGGAATGTGGTTCCTTCTTCCGAGTTGCCACCACTTGATGAAGAAGGGAAACTTATCTTGGTACTAGAAGCTATTATTGATACTAGAGAGTGTACTCTTAGGAGGAGAGTGATCAGGGAGTTTCTGGTCAAATGGAAGAACTTACCGGTTGAGGATGCTACTTGGGAGAGTGAGCAGATTTTACAACATCCAGAGTTGCAATTGCTTGAGGACAAGCAATTTTGGGGAGGGAGGATTGTAATGTCCCCTCTCTAAGCAGTCAATAGTAATTTGTGGATTAGCCTACTACTGGGTTCCTGTAGGCTAGTGAGGTGATTGGGAACCCTATTGGGTTTGGTTCTTTGAGCTCAGTGCATCGCCAACTTTCTCCTACTTTTTTTGGGAGCATTTCGAAGTTGTGGTTATCACTTTCTATTTTTAGTAACTAACTATTTTTAGTAAGTGGGCTTCCGAAGACCGATTGGAGTGAGATCATCACTTTCTATTTTTAGTAATTACTATTTATAGTAAGTTGGCTAGTTATTTCATTTGGAGGACTAATATTTAATATCTAACGATTTCCTAAGTTAAATTAAATATTTAACCTAGGTGTTTTATTAAATGTTGGATTTGCCCAGTTCTAAAGTTAAAGTGAAATTTAAATATTTAAAAAAAAAATTGGGCATTGGACTTGGAGATAAAAGGGAAAGTGAAGTCATTTCGATGGGGGGATCCAGGTTATTTCATATTTTCTCTCTGGGTGAGAACTTGCAGCTTGGCGGCAGAGTTTTCATGGCTTTGTGAGGATGAAAACCCTTGCAAGGAACATTGCTTTCGGATGTGAAAGACCATTCCCTGAGCAATCATCAATCAGTTTCATTCAGAGGCTGAGATTTGTACTTCATTGGTGATTTTCAAAGTGATTTTTATTGCTTCAGCATAGGGTCTCAGATTTCATCAGATTGTTGGTGTGATGATTTTTGGGGTTTATTGTTCATCATTTTTTGGTATGGTCATACCATATTGAGGGTCACAGCTCTTGTATCGATTGGTATTTGGTTTTGGATTTTTTAACTCAAGCTTTGGCAAGGTGGGGTGACCTCTTTGGAGAGTTTGGAGGTGCAGAAAATAAACAAAAAAATTTAATATCAAATCACCCTCATGGAGCTATGCTAGGGTTTGAGAGAGGGTTTTGGGTTTGCAGATCAGACCTAAGTGTTGGATGCCATATTTGCTGTTTGGAGACTATTGTTGCTGATATTTCCTTCATTTTGGGTTGTTGTTTGTGGCATCAACTTCAGCTTATCCATCTGCTGTACTTAATCTTTGTAATCAACAAACTGGGTAGTTGATCTTGTGCTCCTCTTGGTAATAGACTAAAAAATCCATGCATGTTGTTGGAGATTCATTATTTGATTATGGGAATTCATGAATATTGATTTAATGAAGTTTTAAGTATCTGGGTTTGTTGCTTGCTTCTATATTTTATTATGTTATCATATTGGTTTTCCATATGAACTTTACAAAAAAAATTGCAAAATGGGGGGGGTGGGTTATTACATGACCCCAAGCCAGCATTATGTTTTAAACAGTGGAAATGGCTGACCAACCAAATCTGGTGGTATTCGTTGACCATAAACGTATGTATTGTACGATAGTGGGAGTAAAGACTAGTTTTATCAGATGGATATAAACTGGTTGTGAATACTAGTATGTATGTGCATCTTTAAGGGTGAAAACCATGTTCTTCTACTGATAAAAGTTAAGAAAATAATGAGAATGTGGAAAACGTGTTTCTCCTTGTGGATAGAAATTGTGAATTGAATATTTGTTGTAGAAACTAAATTATAGCAGAAATAAATTGTTGATGCTATGTGGAATGGGATGTTGGTTAAATGATTTTCCATCCTTAGAGAATGAAAGTAATGGTTGTGATGTTCTTTCTTTTACTGAAACTGCAATGTTGTAAAGAATAGTGTATTGCATTATTTTGGAAGGATATTAGATGAAATGGGTATATCCGTATGGTGGTTGAAATTATACCATAGTGATTGGTTGTTAAAACCAACATTTTGGAGCCGTATCTGATCCCTAAGAGAGGTAATATTTCTTGATGGCTAGCATCGATGTGTGGAAGAGGAAGGACGTCTTCCAGTGAGCTAGTCTAATGGAGATTTACTAGAAGAACACTTCTTGTTCACTTGATGTTGAGATCTCTGATCAAATGATGTGTGACTCATGTTGGGATGCATAGTGATGGTTGAACCACAACTCTGGAATCTTTCCTTTATAAAGAGAAAGACATGTATTGGTTATCTCAGTTGAACTGGTAGTGATGTAATTATGAGTTGATCTCCTCTTTAGTGGAGCAATGACTTCCAATACTTGAGTGGAGTGATTAATTGATGATCGACATTCAATGAAGCTTAGATCGGTTTGTGAATCTTGTTGTAATTTTTGTAGCAACAATGGCAACCTACTGATGCTAAATGAAGTGTTGCTTATTTTAAGTAAATTAAATATAAGCTTGTTACTTCTCTTATGTGGTGTGTTAATGATTGGTTGGTTTATGAGTTGACTTTGTAAATGATTTAAGCTTGATTAAGTTAGTGAGTTCGGGTTGAGTTGTTGGGACCCACATGTGCACGATGTGATGTGTCTAAAGATATTGTTATGTAGATCTTGTTCATTATGTTGAGGTATTGCTCTATTTTAGCTTTTAGATCAAATCATATTGAATAGATTAAAGGCTTTTATAATGACTGAGTTTTAGATCCTCATGGGATCATTAAAGGTGTGGATAGAATTACCTTGGATAGATAATTTATATATGAGGAACCTAAAGTAGAGTTCATGGAAAATGGATAACTCTCGAATGATGTAAGAGTTAGAAATACACTCAATGCACTAAGTGTTCTCATGCAAAAGGATCTGCGTGGAAAATAGGGATTAGTCACTGGAAAATGGATAACTCTCGAATGATGTAAGAGTTGGAAATACATTCAATGCACTAAGTGCTTTCACACAAAATAATTTACATGGAGAACATGGATTAGTCAATCCTTTTGACGGAATGAAAGGGATGCAAGCTATAGCAAAAGTTTTTTGATTAGTGTGACTCTCTGTCTTGCTATCAGTGTTGGCATTTGGTTCTCTCGTTTCCCTTCTATGAAGTATGCAATGTCCCAAGATAGGCCTTGTTAGTGGATTTACCTTGTGGTTGTCTTCTCCAAGCATGTCAAGTCCCTAAGTAGTTTTAAGCTATGCAATTGGATGTTATCAAACAATGTCAATATGCGTCAAGTCTTGAGATGCTTGATTTTATGTCTTGTGAATTTTTAGATTCATTATTTCAGTCATTTGGTACTCCTAATTCTATCCCAGCCCTATCATGTGCGAAGTTTGTCCTGTGTGATATCTATTTTTTTGGTGTTGCTTCCCTATGGAGAATTATTACGTGGTCTGCCAATCACACCAACTTAGCTTCCGAAAAGGGCATCTGTTGTACCAAAAATTTCTATATTTACATCCTTGGTTTGTGTCAGTCCATTGTCATCTGGTTTTATTCGTCGTTGTGTGTCCTAGGTAATAAGATGCTTCTGTGGTCTTCCTTTCTCCTCAATATTGCCAATATGGCTATGCTTGAGCCATCTACCCTTCAGCTTGATCTCTTGTCTCACACCTTTCTAGAAGTTCATGGTCTCATTTGGTTTCTAAGAAAGTTCAAGGGGGCTGAGCAAGATATCACCGAAGCCTTTGTCATTTCATGGAGTAATGGTAATGTTGTTGTGTGTAACCTCCATTTCATAGTTACTATTAAGTTGATGGTTGTGACATAAATACCAATGAAAGGGCGAGCGGTGCAAAGAGATCATCATAATTGGGAACTTGAGCTCCAAGGTTTCCCAAATCATTCAAATATTTTTAAGTGGAAGGGTGCTGCTATTGATCGTGAGTCACTGCCTATACCTTGGACCACGGTGTCTATTATAGTTTTTATGGTTTTTTTGTGAGCTTCCCCTGCGCGAGTTTTTGTCATATCTCCTTTACAGGTTTTTCAGATAGTTACTTCTCTTAAGAAACCCCTGCATGGGTATTGCTCGAACTACATGTTTATTTTTCTGATGTCAGACATCCATCCAACCTTTTCTGTTGTTGTTTGGACCTTTTTCTTCAGGTTTTTGCTAGCCAATATGCAAGCATGTGTCATATTATGCTATTGGTTTAGTTACCAGTTTATGTACTTGGGTTTGGGGCCCATTTAAACCTCGCACTTAATCAATTTTACCTACCAAAAAAAAGGATGCAAGCTATCTCATGTGGTCGATGAGGGAAATAGCTTGAATGGGTGTAGCACCACATTAAAAGAATTATGTGAAGTAGATATTGGTGTATTGGACATAAATAGTGCTAGTAGGATTAAGAAAATTTGGAAATAATTATATTTAATTATTAAGTGTAAAAAAAAGGTCTAGGAATGGAAGCCTAGGCGGTTGCTACATCTGGTATCAGAGCACGATTTATAGTGGGATAGGTTCACTACGTAAAACTTGTTTGGTTATGTAATAGAAAATATACTTAGGAAGGAGTTGGATCTTACTGGTAATATACCTATTAGAAGTAAATCAACCTTGTTGGCTTGAGATGATTGGATAAATGATTAGTAGTGGAAGGAGCAATTCGAATGACTAATTGCTAATGAATTCCTACTATCTCTTTGTATGTGGCCAAGGACAATACCACCAAATAGAAGAAGAGGAATTGTTGTCCCATCGACAATGCAAACACACCCGTAAAACGTAGAGAATAGAACCCCGAAGGTAGATTTAGAGATGAAGAACACAAGCTTATACTGAGAGGGGGGTTGAACAATATAAGGTGAAACTTTTGTTTTTTCTTTCCAAATCAATATTATCCAATATTATCAATTGTAATAACTTTCCAAAGCAGTATTAACCAATATCATCAATAGCAGTAACAAAGCAATGCACAAATCATCACACACATGAGAGACATAGATTTAACGCGGTTCATCCAATGTGGGTTACATCCACAGAGAAAATATTTCTTATAAAATTTCTCAAAAAAATTATTAGGAACCAATTCCTTATTACAATGTTTATGGGCACCCACCCAAAGGAGATACATATCCCCTATGCTCAAGTTCATGGACCTCTATCCATAGGAGACTCTAATCCCCTCTACTCAAAACTTCTCATAAAATCTACAAAAATCTACCTTAAACCTGCTCACACAACCTGCACAAATCTACCTCAAACTCTACTCAAATATGCTCAATACTCTGCTCAAATATGCTCACAAAAATCTGCTCATAAAAATTTGCTCATAAACCTGCTCAATTCTGCTCATGAACCTGCTCAAAATTGCTCATAACATTCCCATTTATTGCATGCAAACAATGCTCATATATACCCAAAACCAATCATATACAATATGCAAATTTACTTCACAAATATGATATTTAACCCTTGCACATTCATTCACAATTTCATTCAAAGCAATGTATAAGTTTGTTCACAAAAATTGACTTACAATCTTTGCACATTCAATTCCAATAATGCACATCAATTTTACTTTCAAATCCTAGCACATATATTTTCAATTTTCAATCAAAGCAATGCACATAAAATTAATCCTTATATCTCCACCTTAAAATATTCCTTTCAAACAATCCACCTTGAGAAGGAGTTAAAACACCATACCTCTAAAATATGCCTTGATGAAGATGTGCCATCAAAAACCTGTCTAAAAATAATCTTCTTTCTTTTGCCACTAGAAAAACTTGGTTAACAAATTTTTCTTTTTAAATCATCCACAAAACGTCTTTCAAAGATGTCCACAAAAAATATGAAAATAACACCTTGTTCCCCCTTTTTAATTTCTCACAATAAAGCTTTCAAAAACCTTCACAATTTCTTTTTCTACAAGACAAAATTACAATTAAATATAAACCATATCATACCTTATCTCTCCTATTTAACACACAACAATTAAAAATATCAATAGTCCACTCTACATCTTATTACTCCTATTCTGAATAATTATACACATAAACATTTGCCTACAAAAAATTTACCCTTAATAATTAAATCAATGAATCCAACAATTATTTCTTTGTCAAATTAATTAATCAAGTCCAATGAACACAATGATCATGATTTTCTTTGCAATTTAAAACTTATTCAAAAAATTTCATACCTCAACCAAGACCACGGGAGTCGAACTCACAACCTCTGCCTATGCAGCGCCCTAACAACAACTAGGTAGCTAGTTGGACTACCCAACAGGTGAGATCTACAATGCACACGCACAAGCAAATATCCTCTTCACTGTTTTACTACCAAACAAACCACGTCTCTGCCAAGCAAAAACACATATGCAAAATTTGACCCTGCAACCACTGGTCCGACAGTGCCTTAGCGCTAGCTAGACGACCAACTAGACTAGCCACCCAGTTGGGTATCTAGTCGCAGCACGCTCAAGATAACACAATATGCTTATTACCACAAAGTATTGCTCTTGCATTTTTGTTTGTCTGCATCAAAAATCGCATGGAAAGCCTTCAAAGGATCATGTTTGTGGTAGTAGATAACTTATGAATTATTTTCCCTTTTATATATGCCTTATCTCAAATTCACATACGTCAGCGCATATGAAATTCAAATTTATTTTATCCATGTGCATTTTGGTGCCTTTCTATTTTTTTCTTAAAAACTTTATATTATAATATTTAAAAATATTATAATATCGATTCTAAAACCTTGGTCTATTGCATTTTAAATCTTTTTCTCCTCTTGGAATATTTTATTCCAATGTCTCTTAAACCTTGGTCCATTGCATTTTAAATATTTTTCTCCTTTAAACCTTGAATAAACCTTTCTCTCTTTAAACTTTTGTCCCAAGCAAACTTAAATAAACCTTTCTCTTTCTTTATAATATTTAAATTTAAATTTAAATATTATAACCCTTTGTTGAATATTGTCTTTGCTTTGCTTCATGCTTGCCTTGGATAAATGCTATTCTCTTTGACCTTAAGGATATTGTCCATCCTTATAATCTTTTCATCCTTGAAGAATATTCCTGTCTTATGAACTTTTGACATCAATGACAACTCAATATGCTTAATATTTCCAACAAGAGAACCCCAATTTTGGAAGGGAAAACCTTACTGAGACAATGGCTCTTCTACTAGAATAGGTAGATACACAAAGGCAATTGTTGGATGCCATGTTGAATAGGGAAACACAGGCTAGGAACTCTAATAGGAGATGGGAAGATGACCCCCTTACTAAGGCACAACTAGCCAGGATTTGACTCGAAGCTGAATTAGGCAAAGAGATGAAACACTTAAAATCTTCCAAGTTTAGTGGAGAGGAAGATGGTGATAAGGCCGAGGTATGGTTGAAGGAAATAGAAACCTATTGCAATATGAAGAATTTTTCCTTGGGTACTTGGACATCCTATGCCATATTGCATTTGCAAGGAGATGGTTTGGATTGGTGGGAAACTCTTAGTGCATATCAAAAACTAGTAGCAGTAGTCGATCTAAAATGGGATGAATTTGTTAAAGCCTTCAAAGATAGGTTTCTCATAGAACATTTCTATTCCCAAAAGTTTGAGGAGTTCACTAATCTTTGACAGGGAACTAGAACCATGGAAAAGTATTATCAAATATTTGTTAGGTTGCTAAAATACGTGCCTACTTATAATGAGAGGATGAAGATCCACAAGTTTATTCTAGGAGTGGATCCCATAATAGGGTAAGAAGTAGATATGAGGGAACCTACTACTCTATAAAAGGCCTATGATTTGGCCAAGAAAGCTAAAACATATCTTAAACCCTATTTTGACTATGAAGGATTAGATGAGCAAGGTAGGGAAGCATTAAGAAAAAGGAATAGCATAGGTTTTGTTAAGTGGGAAAAATATCAGGCAAACAAAGATTCCTCTAAGCATGAGAGAAAGAATGACCAGAATCAGGGGAAGATCAGAAGAAGATTCCAAGGAAAGAATCATTCTTCCAACAACCATGATAAAGGAAACAATAGACCATCATAGGGACAGGTTAATTCTCCATGGACTGATAAAATAGAAGAGGGTTAAAAATGAAAGGAACATCCAGGATCAAAAGATGGATGTTATATTTGTAGAGGATCGCATTATGCCAGCAATTGCCCACAAAGAGCAGGGATGAGTTCAAAAGGAAAAGAACCAATGTACAAAGAGACTGCACCTAAAGAGCCTATGCACAAGATTTATGCAGCTACAGGAAACCAAAAACTTGAGGGTCAAGCCACACCACTATTGATAAGAGGTAATATTTTTGGTAGGAATGTTAAAATCTTGATTGATAGCGGTGCTATAGATAGTTTTATTTCTACTAGTTTAGCCAAAGATATATCAGTAAGACCAAGAATATTGGCTCATGGGTGGAAGGTCGAGTATGGTTTAGGATAAACCTACTCTGTTAATCAATGTTACCCTATGGCAAAAATTACCTTACCTAGTGGAACAATAGTAGGATGTTTGTATGTAGTGCCTTTGCATGCTTTTGACATAATCCTAGGAATGGATTGGTTGCAAGAGCATAAGGTAGTACTCAAATTTTAGGATAGATGGATTGAGTATACATATGATAGGGGTGTTGTGCAAAAGGTGTTTAGCCTACAAGGGGCTTTTCAACCTCAAATCCTATCGATAATGCAACTTAAGAAGGCCATAAAGAAAGGAGGAATGGTCTATATAGTTAAGATAAATAAAATTGATGAAGAGAAGAAGGAAGAGGTGTTTGAGAAACACCCAATTCTTCAATAATTTAGGGATGTCTTTCTAGAGGATTTACCTGGACTACCCCCTAAATGGGAATTTGATTTTACTATTGAGCTCCAACCTAGAACATAACCCATCCATAGAGCTCCTTACAGGATGAATCCCATAGAAATGCAAGAATTGAAGGTGCAATTGCAAGGGTTACTAGAGAAGGGATTGATCAAACCAAGTGTATCACCCTAGGGTGCACCCATATTGTTTGTCAAGAAGAAGGATGGTTCTTTGAGGTTATGCATAGACTATAGAATGTTGAACAAAGCAACCATCAAGAACAAATATCCTCTGCCAAGAATCAAAGATCTCTTCGATCAACTCAAATATGCCACAATATTTTCAAATATTGATCTAAAATCAAGATATCACCAATTGAGAATTCGTGAGGAGGATACTCACAAGACAACCTTTAAAACTTGTTATGGATATTATGAGTTTGTTGTCTTACCTTTTGGTTTAACGAATGCTCTAGCAACATTTATGAATTTGATGAATAGCATTTTTAGGAAGTACTTGGATAGATTTGTGCTAGTATTTCTGGATGATATTTTGATATATTCCAAAAATAGGATAGAGCACGATGAGCACATCAGGGTTGTGTTAGAGCTATTAAGGAGAAACCAGTTGTTTGGGAATTTATCCAAGTGTGAGTTTTATGTGTTGAAAGTGCAGTATTTAGGACACATTATTTTGGTTGAAGGGATCGCAATGGACCCTAAGAAGATAGAAGCCATTTTGAATTGGTCATCGCCTACAAGCATGTCAAAAGTTTGAATTTTTATGGGCCTAACTGGATACTATAGGCGATATGTGAGGGACTATGCCAAGATCACCTCACCCATAACTAACCTTCAGAGAAAAGGTAAAGAATTTAAGTGGATAGACAAATGTGAGGAAGCTTTTGGGCTGCTTAAGCAGAAGCTTACTACGCCTCCTATTCTAAAAGTACCTGATATTTAGGGAAATTTCTCAATTTGTACTGATACATCCTTAGAAGGTTTGGGAGGAGTGCTCTCACAAGAAGCAGTGGTAGCCTTTGGATCTAGAAAATTGAAAATACATGAGGTTAATTATGCAACCCATGATTTAGAGTTGGCAGTTGTAGTGTTCGCTCTCAAGAGTTGGCGATATTACCTGGTTGGGAGACCTTTTGAGCTAAGGATAGACCATCAAAGTTTGCAATATATATTCACTCAACCTTTACTCAATGCTAGGTAGAGAAGGTGGATGGAATTTCTCACAGAATATGATTTTGACATTGAGTATATAAAAGGAAAAGAGAATAAAGTTGTTGATGCATTGAGTAGAAGAAGACATATAGTAGTTTTATCTTGCATCCATGTCGACTTGATGGAACAAGTCAAGGAAATACAAAATCAGGATGCATACTACAACCAAATTTGGGAAAGGATGGAAAGGAAACCTGATGAAAATAGGGACTTTGACATCAGGGATGGTTTCTTATGTTTTAAAAATAGGGTAGTAATTCTTGAGACTAGGAATTTGAGAAAGATGGTTATGAATGAAGCTCACAGATCTCCATATTTTTCTCATCTAGGAGGAGCAAATATGAGGGAGAATATGAAAAATATATACTTTTGATCGGGAATGAAAATAGACATAACATAATTTATCGCTCAATGTCTCAAATACCAAAAAGTAAAAGTTGAACATAAAAATCCTGCTCGATTGGTGTACCCGCATGATGTGCCTATGCAAAAATGGTAAGTAATTTCATTGGATTTCATAGTAGGACTACCTAAAAATAGATTCCAACATGATGCAATCCTAGTAGTGGTTGAAAGACTGACCAAGGTTGCATATTTTATACCCAGGAACACCAAGGATGATGTAGTAATTATGGCTAATAGATTTGCCAAAGAAATATTTTGGTTGCATGGTTTTTCGGAGGTAATTATATCAGATAGGGACCCAAAATTCACATCTGAGTTTTGGCAATCTCTGCATCGTGCCATTGGTACTAGATTGAATATTAGTTCTGCTTACCATCCAAAGACTGATGGGCAAATTAAAAGAGTGAACCAAGTGCTAGAGGACATGCTTTGCATGTACTATATGGATCAGAAGACCCGTTGGGAAGATTTCTTGCATTTGGTAGAATTTTCCTACAATAATGGTCATCATTCAACCATAGGAATGGCTCCATTCAAAGCTTTGTATGGTAGAAAGTGTAGGACACCTTTGACATGGGATAATCCAGAAGATCGGATTGTGCTTGGACCAAATATGGTCAAAGAAATGGAGCAATAGTTGAAGGTAATCCGAGAGAGGTTGAAGGAAGTTGCGGATCGACAGAAAAGCTATGTCGATCTTAAGAGATCACCGAAAGAGTTTGCGATGGGTGACAATGTGTTTCTAAGGGTAAAACCAAGAAAGAGTGCAATTAAGTCCACAAATCTAGATCCTCACTTTGTGGGGCCCTTTGAAATCATAGAGAATATTAGTCTTGTGGCATACCGACTTGCCTTACCACCCAATCTATCCAAGATTCACAACACCTTTCATATTTCATTACTTAAAAAGTATGTTGCTAACCCTGAACATGTGTGGGATCTATCTAATTTGTAGATGATGAACCTAGAGGCTATAGAGGTTCAACCAGTAAGAATCCTTGAATTTCGATCCAAATGGATGAGGAAAGGAACCTTAGAGCAGTGTAAGGTCTAATGGGACTATTTTGAAATAAATGCTACTTGGGAGAAAGTAGCTATAGTAACCCGTTTTCACCTAACCAAAAACTAGTCATGTTATCCATCAAAAATATTTGTTTTTACTTGCAACCTTAAGTAATGTATGAGAGTATTTTATATGATTTCCATTTGAGCAAGTAATCACATGAGTTCAAGGTTGTGCACCACATACGAATCAACTTGATTAGAGTCCATCCATGTGCATGGGAGTGGCCAGTGTCCCATAATGATCAATGGGAATTTTCCAGTCTTGTTTCAACCAAAACGCGCATTTCCCTTTTTGTTTAACCCCATGTTAAACCGCCTCAATGATGCACCTTGCCGAAGCCATAACTTGTGAATCGTACGCCCATTGGCCTTGAAATTTAACAGGTGGTTTTGTATGCGTGTTCTACATCAGGCGAATATTTGATTGGTCTGACTCTAAAAAAAAGTGTTTTCAAGACCTAACTCCTCCATCTAGTGTCCCAAAATTAGCTTTTAGAATAGGTTCTCGGGTTTTTTGGGTTTTTTTGCTGTTAGAAGTTTATTATCTTTTGTTATACCTTAATTTGAGACCTAATATTTTAAATTAAGGTTTGTTATTGTAAGAGGGATGTGTGCACCGAATTTGGGTGCAATCCGACTCATTTCTATTTTTATAAGTTTTTAGAAAGAAGATCTATTTTTAACAGTTTTAGAAAAAAGACGTTTTTAGGGTTTCTTTGGTTTTCGGTTGCTATATGATGGATTGTAATATTTTGTAGAAGGGGCGTGAATTCAGGGATGAGAAGAATATCAATTTGCAGTTTTCTTCCATTATTGCATTTGTGTTATGTGATTGGAGTCCATTTTGTTGGTCTCTTGTAGGTGAGTTTACACCATTTGGTATCAGAACGGGTGTGATCTCGCTAGTGAAGGGAAGATGCCACCTAGAAGATATGCCTAGATGAATAGGCAGATCGAGGATCTGAATGCAAAAATAGCATGACTGACTAGTGTGATTGATCGCATGGGAGAGAGACATCCCAGGGCACGTGCAGATCAAGGATCTGATGATGAAAACATACCTGAGGAATGTAGATCTAAGGTCCACGTAGAAGTAGAACCAGAGGGCCCAAAGGAAGAAGGGCACAATTTTGAAAATCGACTAATACAAGATCTAGAGGGGCTTAAGGGGAATCGAGATGGGATCGATATCGAGGTTCCCGAGTATGCTGGTGGGTTGAAACCAGAGGAGCTGATCGATTTGATCAATAGCCAAGAAAAATATTTTGAATGGAGTAACCTTGCTGAAGAGAAGAAGGTTAAAGTCGCATGCACAAAGATGAAAGGACATGCACTGATTTGGTGGGATCATTTATAGACTACACGATAGAGGAATGGAAAAGAAAAGATCAGGGATTGGACAAAGATGAAGAAGAAGTTACAGGAAAAATTTATACCTGTAGACTACTCCCAAACCCTATTTTGTAGATTTTAGAATCTTCTACAGAAGGATCAAAGCATTGAGGACTATGCTAATGAATTCTACAAGCTATCCATTCGAGTGGAGCACAATGAGACGGAGGACCAAAATGCTGCTAGGTATGTAAATGGCCTAAGTTTTGCTATTCAAGATGAGCATGCATCACACTCTTTTAGTGGAGGATGCGTATCAAATGGCCCTCAAGGCAGAGGAGAAATTTAAAAGGATTAATAGAAGAGGTAAGAAGGGATTCACGTCCTCTTCAGGTCGGATTCGAAGTGGATCTAATTTTCTCAAGGGAGAATCCTCAATACCTACTAAACAAGAAGAAGATGGGCAGAATCTGATAGGAAGAGGATACCAACGAGGTAGAGGTTACGATGGTGGAAGAAATGGGAATGATCCGAGGAGGTCGTATACCTTTTATGGATGTGGTGAGGAGGGTCACAGAGCATTGGAGTGTCCCCAAAGTGATGTCCAAGAAAGGGGTCAAGGAGGACAAGGAAGGGTCAATCTGGTTGAGATGGAAGAGCAGGATGAGGATGAAGTTGTTGCTAACATGGGTGAAGCCCTTATGATAAGGACGTTGATTGCTCCTAAGAAAGAGATGGTGCAGAGCAAAGCAAAGGGGCAAACCATAGATGGTGAAGATTCTTGGCTACGAATGAACATATTTTGAACAAGGTGTACATCAGGAGGGAAGGTATGTAACATTGTCATTGATGGTGGTAGCTGTGAGAATATGGTGTCAAATGTCATGGTTGAAAAAATGCACCTGAAATATGAAAAACATACTTATCCATATCACATCTCATGGGTTAAGAAGGGGAATAAGGTAATAGTATATCAAAGATGCTTAATTAAATTTTTAATTGGGAGCACTTACAAGGATGAAGTGTGGTGTGATGTGATCTCGATGGATGCATGTCACATTCTATTGGGAAGACCGTGGCAGTACGACAGGGATACTAACCATAATGGGAGAAAGAATACTTACACATTTTGTAAGGATGGTGTAAAGGTAGTTCTTGTGCCTCTGAAGGAGGATGGGCCAAGTGAGAGCTTATTGACGATGAAGGAGTTTCTTGCAGAGATCAGGGATGCTAGCTTCTATTATGCCTTAACAGCTAGGAAGCTAGAAATAGAGGAAGTGGTTATGCCTAGAGTAGTAGCTAAATTGCTAAGTGAATATAAATATGTCACACCAGAGGAGTTACCAAATGGACTACCACCAAAAAGGGATATCCAACATCACATGGATTTGATTCCAGGATCAGCGCTCCCAAATCGGGCGACTTATCGATTGAACCCAACACGGAATGCGAGTTGAGTAGGCAAGTGACGAGTTGATAAAGAAAGGATTATTTAGGGAGAGTATGAGTCCATGTGCGACTCCAGCATTGTTGACCCCGAAGAAATATGGTGACTGGCGGATGTGTGTGGATAGTAGAGCCATAAACAAGATCATAATAAAGTATCAGTATCCTATGTCGAGAGTGGATGATATGATGGATGGATTGGTTGGAGCTAAATACTTTAGTAAAATTGATCTGCGAAGTGGCTACTACCAAATTAGAATTTGAGAAAAGGATGAATGGAAGACAAAATTTAAGACAAGATGGATTGTACGAGTGGATGGTGATGCCATTTGGGTTGTCTAATGCACCCAGTACATTTATGCGGTTGATGAGCAGAGTACTACGGGAATATAATGGTAAGTTTGTGGTTGTGTATTTTGATGATATTTTGATTTATAGTAAAAGTGAAGAAGAGCATTTGTTACACCTAAAATTAGTGGTAGAAGTGCTCGAGGAAGGAGAAATTGTATGTCAACCTGAAGAAATGTAGATTTCTTCAAGATAGTTTAGTGTTTTTGGGATTTGTAATCTCGAGAGATGGCATGAGGATGGATGATGAGAAAGTGAAGGTGATTATGGAATGACCTCTTCCATGATCTATAATAGAAGTAAGGAGCTTTCATGGACTAGCTACCTTTTACAGGAAGTTTATCAAGAACTTTAGTAGTATAGCTGCCCCAATAACTGAGTGCACAAAGGGGAAAGAGTTTGTATGGACTACGACAACAACAAAGAGTTTTGAACTCTTGAAGAAGAAAGTGTCGAAAGCCCCTGTTCTAGTGTTACCAGATTTTAGTAAGGTGTTTGAGGTTGATTATGATGCCTCATTTGTTGGGATGGTGGTGTATTAAGTCAAGAGGGCCGACCTATAGCATTTTTTAGTGAGAAGCTGAATGACGCAAGGAAGAATTATTCTACATATGATGTGGAATTTTATGAAATTGTGCAAGCATTGCAACATTAGAGGCACTACTTAATCTCAAAGGAGTTTGTGTTGCTTACCGATCATGAAGCATTGAGGTATGTAAATTCTCAAAAAAAGTTAAATAGCAGGCATGCCAAATGGGTTTCATTTTTGCAACAATATACATTTGTACTGAAATACAAATCGAAAAAATAGAATAAGGTTGCTGATGCATTGAGTAGGAGAGTCTTGTTGTTGACCACTATGGAGAATGAAGTGGTAGGATTTGAAGGGATTAAATATCTGTATGAATCTGATGCGGATTTTGGGAATATTGTGCAATAGTGCAAAAGTGCGATAGAGGGCAAGTCCCGTACTATATTTGAAGAGTATTTTTTTTCAGAATGGTTACTTGTTTAAGGGTAATCGATTATGCATTCCCAATGGCTCTATGAGAGAACATCTTGAGGGAATTACATAGTGGGGGTTTGGTTGGTCATTTTGGAGTAGCCAAAACTACCAATCTTGTAGAGGAGAAGTACTATTGGTAAAAAATGAAGAGAGACATAATCAAGTTTGTCTCTAGATGCGGAGTATGTCAGATGGTTAAGGGCCATGCACAAAATATAGGGTTGTATATGCCACTGCCAGTTCCTACAGGACCATGGACCGATCTGAGTATGGATTTTGTGTTGGGGTTGCCCAAGACACAGTGAGGTAAGGATTCAGTTTTTGTTGTGGTAGACATATTTTCAAAAATGGTGCATTTCATTACTTTATAGAAAACTAATGATGCAACTAGGACTGCAGTCTTATTATTTGATGAAATTGTGCGGTTGCATGGTGTTTCAAAGACTATTACTTCTGATTGGGATACGAAGTTCTTGAGTCACTTTTGGAGGACATTGTGGAAAAATTTGAACACCAGGATGCAATTCAATAGTGCTTACCACCCACATACCGATGGGCAAACAGAGGTAGTTAACAGAATCTTGGGAAACCTCTTATGATGCATAGTTGGAGAAAAACCAAAACAATGGGATTTAGCCTTGTCACAAGCTGAATTTGCATACAACAATTCGATGAAGGAATGTGGCGAGGTAAATATCCTTTTCAAATTATTTATGGTCAAAACACTAGAGGTGTATTAGATTTGGTTGAGTTACCAATTGGGGAACAAGCTAGTGATGATGTAGAAGCATTTGCTGAGCATATCCAAAAAGTGCAAGAGTTAGTGATGGAAAAATTACAGAGTAGTAATGCTCACTACAAAGAGTCTACTGATGCATACGAAGGGTGAAAGTGTTTGAAGAGGGTGATATGGTCATGGTTCATCTTAGAAAATAAATATTTCCTAAGGAGACGTATAACAAACTAAAACTTAAGAAAATTGGGCCATGTAGGATTTTAAAGAAGATCAATGATAATGCCTATAAAGTGGAGTCGCTTGATGAATTTGATATTTCACCCATTTTTAATGTTTCTATTTATTTCGAGTATCTTGGTACTTCTGAGTATTGTGAATTACAAGAGACAATAAATTGGGAACGACAGATGCCTAAGAATAAAAAAGACAGAGTTGCATAGGTGCTCGATAAGAAGGTGATCACCATCAAACATGGGAGCTACAAAAAATTCCTGGTTCAGTGGGAAGGATTACCACAGTCAGATAACACTTGGGTTTCAGAGCCAGAGCTAAAGAAACTAAACTCGCAGGAGCTGAGTTCTTTTTCACCAGAGGAGAATGATGCACCTTGCCGGAGCCATAACTTGTGAACCATACGCCCGTTGGCCTTGAAATTTAACAGGTGGTTTTGTGTGTGTGTTATTCATTAGGCAAATCTTTGATTGGCCTGAATCTCAAAAAAAAGTTTTTTCGGGACCTAACTCCTCCAATGTCCCAAAATTAGCTTTTAGAATAGGTTCTCGGGTTTTTTGGGTTTTTTTGGCTGTTAGAAGTTTATTATATTTTGTTATACCTTAATTTGAGACCTAATATTTTAAACTAAGGTTTGTTATTGTAAGAGGGATTCATGCACCAAATTTGGGTGCAATCCGACTCATTTCTATTTTTAGAAGTTTTTAGAAAGATCTATTTTTAGCAGTTTTAGAAAAAAGACGTTTTTAGGGTTTCTTTGGTTTTCGGTTGCTATATGATGGATTGTAATATTTTGTAGAAGGAAGTGAATCCAAGAATGAGAAAATAAATTATTTATCAATTTATTTCAATGTATTGTAGTTTTTATGTGAATGGAGGGTTTTATTGATTATTTCTATTTATTGCAGTTTTTATGTAAATGGAGAGTTTTACATATGATTTTCATTTATCGCAGTTTTTATGTAATGGGAGGTATTTTGTTTTGACCTCTTGCAGTTGGATTTACATCACTCAACCATAGGTGTATTTCAACCTAACCAAAAGCATATGCCTTGTTGACTACTCATTGTTTAACAATAATATACTCTTTTAGGTGCAATGCTTAACCATCTAACCATGCTACATATGGTTGTTAAGGAAATCATCAGATAGATTCGCATAGACAGATTGTTGTCTAACATTTTTCTCATTGATTACCACTCTTTGGTTTTCATTTAAGTACTATTGGAAACACTTATAATCATTAATAGATACTACAATTATGCTCATAATAAAGTAAAGATCAGTTACTTCAAATGTAAGTAAAGCATCTACTAAAGCATTCTAATAACATAATATAACATAAAAAAAATATGTATTTCCAATATACATAATCTTCACTGTAATTACATAGCTCATATACTTTGTACATAATCAAGTATTTGGAAACTACAATCTTCAATCATGCTCATAGCTTAAATCACAAGCTCCTAGAATCTATTACAAAGCTTCTTCCCCTAGGGAATATTTGCAATACAATGATATTTTTACAAGACTGAATGCAGATTCAACTTCTTCTAGTCTTAACTTCAATTTAGGTTCATCAGGAACATCAAGTACTAGTTGTCTCATTTCCACCAGTACTAAGTAGTTGGGTAATTTAGGGATCAGGACAATCCATTTATGATTGTGCATAACTAATTACACAATGCCATGCAGTAGTAATCCATAGAATGCAAACACACTCTTTAACAAATACTTTAAGCATTTGTAAAAAACAACATTCACACAATTCAAGAGTAGGAAATCCCATACTTTCATAAGAATGAAACTTTTCTCTTTCCTCATTTCATTCCATATCCCATCACACAAAATACATGCCCTTGAATATATACTAACTACATTCAATGTCATGGCCATGAGGAACCCTCACAAGTTCTCGAGAAATGCAACCTGGTTACCATTTCCCCCATATTAGTTTATGCTTTTATATTCCTTAATTCCATATTTATCATATGCATGATTTATAGCTATATGGTTTCTATTTATGCATTTCATTGTAATCACAACAATACAAAACAAATCATTCTATACTATGTTGTCTAATTATTTAAGACATTAGCACCCAAAAATAGTATTTAAATAAACTTTGTACACAACTCATCATCACAACATTAAAGAAGAAAACTCTTTCATCTAACCCTTTTTGGCCTAAACATAGTCATGTTATTCAATGGCTTTTAACATAATTTCATCTTACATAGCCTGTCTAAAAGCAACCATCATAGTGACTTAACCTTCTATGATAAAGCTATTTAAATCATAAGATTTGTCTTATACTCATATAACCAAACACACCATATCCTATATGTCATATAGAGAAAGCCAATCATTTTTCCAACTATAGATTAATTCTCTAAGTTGAGACACAGGATAATTATTCATATATAATATGTTTGTGTCATAACTCCATGGTACTAGACTAGGGATATCTTAACCCTTAAATAACTCAATAAATGGTTAAGTTTACCTGTGATGTTTTTTTTTAAATACTTATTTTCCTTTGTTGAACTTAGCTTTTAGCTAAAGTCCTAAGCTTGAGTCTTTATAAGATAATGGGTCTAATATTATTGTTTAGACCATTTTTCCCATATAACAATTAAATATATATTTAAGACCCAATAATATTGGTATGTGTTAATCTTGTTTCTTTAAACACATAAAACCCTTACAATTAAATATATATTTAAGACCCAATAATATTGGTATGTGTTAATCTCATTTCTTTAAACACATAAAACCCTTACAATTAAATATATATTTAAGACCCAATAATATTGGTATTTAACTCTAATGGCTTATACTCCTTCCAAGAGTATTTTAAATCAAATATATTTTTTTTGGTAAGTAGTGTTTGTATTTACAGTGGGTTTTAACAAGGATCCCAAAACCTGATTACATAAGCAATGGGCCTAGGGCATCAATCCCTTGAAACTGAACACCAAAACGAAATCCCGCCCAGTGGTAACAGTAAGCATGAAACAATCCCTCTCAGCGGGAAACAAACAAATAAGAAAGAAAGTAGTTTTGGAGATCCCGCCCAGCGGGGAGTAGCCAAAAACCACCATCGAGAAGATCCCGCCCAACAGGAAGCAAAGAAAAACCGTTACAATAAAATCCCGCCTCGCGGGAAGTAGTCAAAACCACCACAAACAGTCCCACCTAGCGGGAAGCAACAGGGAAATCCCGCCATCCGGGAAACCAGCAGAAAAGAAAGGATCCCGCCTCACGGGAAAATCGACGGATTTGGCGGATCCCGCCCTGTGGAGAAACCATCCCACCCACCGGGAAAACATTCCGTTCAGCGAGAGCCATCCTGCAGGAAGCCGACAGCCAGCACAGAGAGGATCCAGCCCATCAAGAAGCGACCAGAGAGTTGCACCACAAGGAACCCGCCCCGGGAAAACAGAAGAGGATCCCAGCAGTAGGGACCAAGAATCCCGTCCAAGCACAGAGCCCGTCGAGGATTCACAAGAAAAAGGGGGAAAGAGGCCCCCCTAGACCACCCCCAAAGCTGTGAGGACCTCAAGGGAGATGCCAGAAAGCTGTCCAAACCCTAAACCGTCACCTCCACCGCATCGAGAAACGCAAGGGACCAGATCCACGCGAATAACCTGCAAAAAATCCCAGGGGGAAGCCTGAGGGAAAAATGGAAGGGATCCCCAACCAAACAGGGGTCCCTGGGAAGCACCAGTCCAAAAAAACAACCAAGGAAACCCTAGCCGATCGGGAGGGGCGCAAATAGTGGAGAAGGATCTCCCCCAGGAGATCATCTGCAAACAACCACTCCCCGGGAGGGATGACCTGGGTTAAGCCAGGGACTGGGCAGGAACCAGGAGCCATGGGAGGGGGAGCAGGGGAGGGACCAGAGCCCTCCCCTCTCTACTTTCTTCCCTCCAACCCATAAATCAAATATTTTTATACTCACATATCTTGACCCAATTTAATTTCATTAAATCCAATATATTAATTTTCGATTAATTAGCTTTTAACCCTTTTAATTATTATGTCTACCAAGTGGACATTTAAATAGGGGTTCTTTCCCCATATTTGATTTTATTTCTCTATACTAATTTATTTGGACTCATCGTTATATTTATTCCACACAATATTCCATACAATACCACCTTTTATTTATTACTTTGTCACAATATTCCATAATATCACCTTTGGTAAAAGGTGTATTTCCCTTAACATAATATCTTTTAGTCTTCATGCTAAAGTATATTTAACTCTTTACTTATGCATTCCCTTACGATCATTGCCTACAATATTTAAATCATAGATTGCTCAAGCCACTAAAAATAAAGCATTCCCTAAATTGTCAGGGCTACCTAGCCATATTACTAGAGGGATTTAATATCTACATAACCCAACCATTTAAACAAATAGATCACAGATCACAGATCATAGATCATAGATCACGGATCACAGATCACAAATCACAAATCATAGATCACAAATTGATTTCCAACATCAAGATGAAATTTTTGGAGGTTCTAACAGTGTACTACTAGAAATAAGGTTTTACTCCTTTGTTTGACCTTTTAAAATGAACCTCACAGTGATACGTTAGCTCTTGGACACCATTCTAAGCATGTGCGAGGTTAACATCTTGGTCCTAAATACCTATCAACAAGCCATGCTAAGCTACGTTTATTTCCCAGACAATATTCTAAATATATATGAGACCAGTAGCTATTTCAAGAAGACCTCTTCATCTATATTTTAGTAAAACCAAACATGATTTCCAAGAAAAATCTCATAAAACTCAGATAAAAAACCTTCTAACACACACTTCATTTCAAATCCTTAATCTCAACAACAAGAAATATTACCATTATACCATTAACACATACACAAAACAACATACTCATCATTTAACCTATAGTTTAGGATCTTCATCTTGACCTGAAATTTTCTGCAGACTTTCTCCGATCCAAGCTTCGGAAAGACTTCAAGTACTTCGACTTACTCCACAAAAATTTTAATTAGAAAAGAAACGAGGTGAAGGAATCTATGGTAAGTCTCAAGGACCATCTAGTTTTTGATCCGAGCAAAGTCGGAGAGTATACTCCCTAGGTTTCTTGAGACTACCTATGCCGACTTGGTAGAGATCATGAGATTTCTAATTTCTAATCCAACTTAGTTGGAGAGCATAGTCTCTGATCTCAACTCTGCAACTTTCACCTATTCCTTTGCCTTATCGAATACTTCTATTTATAATGGAACTCACCCCCCTCCCATAACCATTATTTTATTATTAAAAATTGCTCGAGGGATGCCCACAATAAATGTTGTCTAGAGAGTAGAGTTGTTATTATCTTTGACTTTGTGCCCAAGGTGGTCCAATCACATTCAAATACCGAGAAGCCCTTCAAGTAATATTTGCTTCACCATTAAGCAACTAATCTTTAGCTAAGTTAATTACAATTAGCTTACAACTAATCTAGGGATAAAATAGCACTAGATTAAATATCTCTTTAATGTTGTCCTTTAATCAAGCTTAACACTAATTAAAGACCATAGTTAACTAAATCAATCAATCTTAACAACTAATTTCCAACTAACTAAGGAGACAAGGAAACACCTTAAATAAATGCTTTAAATACCATTAACATATCATGTGTAGCACCAAACAAACCTTAGTTAGCACAGTATAATAACAATTTATATTTCATAATCACTCCTAAGAAATCAAGACTTAAGCCATATGTTGCAAACACAAGAAAGGGGTAAAAATTGGGATGTGACATTAGCGGATATGCAAAAAAAATTTCCTTGTCTTTTTGAAAACGTTGTATAAAAACTATTGTATGTGGTAATGGTTAAACACAAAGGATGTGTTTAGAATAAGGGGGGATGATGTCATGACCCACATTTTGGTAGATTTTTATTTTGATGGATTTATGTTTGTTATATGGCTTATGGATGAAATGATGGACTATTTCAGTTTTAGTATCCAAAATACTTGTTACTATTCAAAAAGTGAGATATAAATCTTAATATGGAATGTAGGATAATTCCATGTTTTGGTCTGTGAAAAACTTATATTATATATATGAATATGATGCTACTAATGAGGTGCTCATTTGCAGAAAATAGATTTCCTTATGGTGGCATAAATAAATAGTCACTGAGAAAGATTGCCTTGGGGAAATGATGTGATGGGTAAATTGACCGGATATTTGAGAAGGCAACATGGATAAATGCCCTCTTTCATGGAGATGCATATCATAAATTGCATAAGAAAATATATATTAAGTTAGATAGATTTCTTCTTATATCATATTACTTCCTTATGAAAGAGTTCGTTGAAATGACATTAATACTAGTAAAGAGTGTTAATATTTTAATGATTATAGTTGATAATTGCAATGAGTATTTGGGAAAGACATTTATGACTTTGTTTTTTTTAAAGCGAAAAACCCCTTGCGGGGGCCGCCTTGGTCTGAGAGACCACGAACAGGGGGTTCTACACCGTCAAAGTCACCCGGGAGTCGCACCCGACCCTGCCCACACCAACATTATCAATTGGCTTTTGGATACCTAATTTAGCTTTTTGGTAGGGTGGAGATTTGAACCTGGGACCTCTCTTGGAGGATTTCCCTCTCCTCTCCAACTCACCTACAACACCTGGGTATGTTTATGAATTTTTGAAGATAGATAAATGCAATTCTTTTATTTATTTTATTGCATTTAAAAAAAAACATAATATATTTTCCTAGATTTCGAAAAATGACATTGAACAGAATCCAACGAACCCAAACGTAGAGATATACTTTAGAGTAATAACTTTAACTCTAGCTTGAAGGGAACTTCATTAAAGAAAAGTATGCTTGGAGTAGTGGCTCATCGGATCATGTGGTCGATGAAATTTTTTTATTTATGATAGGGTAGTGGAGATATGGAGAAAAAGGACGAACCCTAGGAAAAGAGGACGAACAGACAACATGAGAAGGAGAGCAATGGAAGAGGTTAGCAACGAAGTAGAGCCATAAGATATTAGGTTCCTTTTTGGAAATGCTTTGCTTTTCTCACTGTGTGGTTATGTTGAATTGTTGCATTGTGTTTTTGAATGGCAATCTAATTGAACTAGAAAATATTTTATATTTTATTGTGTTACTTTGTCTTTAAATCAATGAAATAATGGATGGATAGAAGCAATATAGTTGAGCTGAAAACATTTTATATTTTGTTGTGTTACCTTATATTTAAATCAATGAAAGAATGGATGGGTAGAAGAAATCTAGTTGACTTAAAACGTTGTTATATTCTATTGTATTGCTTTGTATTTAAACTAATAAAAGAATGGACGGGTAGAAGCAAACCAGTGAGCTGAAAATATTTTATATTTTATTGTGTTACCTTATCTTTAAATCAATGAAAGAATGGATGGGTAGAAGCAATCTAGTTGAGTTGATACGTTGTTATATTATGCTATGTTGCTTTATATTTAAACCAATGGAAAAATGAACGGGTAGAAGCAAACTAGTGAACTGAAAACGTTTTATACTTTGTTGTGTTACTTTGTCTTTAAACCAATGAAAGAATGGGTGGGTAGAAGAAAACTAGGGAGATCTTGAAACGTTTTATTGGGGGTTGCAGTATAACGAAGTTTTGTTGTACCTGTAATAATGGGTGACCCCAAGCCAGTATTATGTTTTAAGCAATGGAAATGGCTAACCAACCAAATCTGGTGGTATCCGTTGATCGTAAACGTATGGATTGTACGATAGTGAGAGTAAAGACTAGTTTTATCATATGGATATAAACTAGTTGTGAATGCTAGTATGTATGTGCATCTTTGAGGGTGAAAGATATGTTCTTCTACTGATAGAAGTTAAGAAAATAATGAGAATGTGGGAAACGTGTTTCTCCTTGTGGATAGAAATTGTGAATTGAATATTTATTGTAGAAACTAAATTATAGCAGAAATAAACTGTTGATGCTATGTGGAATGGGATGTTGGTTAAATGATTTTTTGTCCTTAGAGAATGAAAGCAATGGTTGTGATGTTCTTTCTTTTACTGAAACTGCAATGTTGTAAAGAATAGTGTATTGCATTCTTTTGGAAGGATATTAGATGAAATGGGTATATCCGTATGGTGGTTGAAATTATACCACAATGATTGGTTGCTAAAACCAATGTTTTAAAGTCATCTCTAATCCCCACGAGAGGTAATCTTTCTCGATGGCTAGTGTCGATGTGCGAAAGAGGAAGGACGTCTTACAACACGCTAGGCTAATGGAGAGTTACCAAAAGAACACTTCTTGTTCACTTGATGTTGATATTTCTGATCAAATGATGTGTGACTCATGCTGGGATGCATAGTGATGGTTGAACCATAATTGTGAAATCTTTTATTTGTAAAGAGAAAGACATGTATTGGTTATATCGGTTAAACTGGCGGTGATGTAATTATGAGTTGATCTCCTCTTTAGTAGAGAAATGAATTACAATACTTGAGTGGAGTGATTAATTGATGACCCATATTTAATGAATCTTAGATCGGTTTGTGAATCTTGTTGTAATTTTTATGACAACGATGGCAGCCTACCGTTGGTAAATAAAGTGTTGCTTATTTTAAGTAAATTAAATATAAGCTTGTTACTTCTCTTATGCGGTGTGTTAATGATTGGTTGGTTTATGAGTTGACTTTGTAAATGGTTTAAGCTTGATTAAGTTAGTGAGTTTCGAGTTGAGCTGTTGGGACCTGCATGTGCACGATGTGACATATCTAAAGATATTGTTATGTAGAGCTTGTTCGTTACATTGAGGTATTGCTCTATTTTAGCTTTTAGATTGAATCATATTGAATAGATTAAAGGCTTTTATAATGACTGAGTTTTAGATCCTCATGGGATCATTAAAGGTGTGGATAGAATTACCTTGGATAGATAATTTATATATGAGGAACCTAAAGTAGAGTTCATGGAAAATGGATAACTCTTGAATGATGTAAAAGTTAGAAATACACTCAATGCACTAAGTTTTCTCATACAAAAGGATCCGCATGGAGAACATGGATTAGTTGTTGGAAAATGGATAACTCTCAAATGATGTAAGAGTTAAATATACATTCAATGCATGAAGTGTTCTCACGCAAAAGGATCCGCGTGGAGAACATGGATTAGTTGCTCCTTTCAATAGAATGAAAGGGATGCAAGCTATCTCATGTGGTCGATGAGAAAAATAGCTTGAATGGGTGTAACACCTAGTACTCTCACATTAAAAGAATTATGTGAAGTAGAGATTGGTGTATTGAACATAATTATTGCTAGTCGGATTAAGGAAATTTGGAAATAATTATATTTAATTATTAAGTGTAAAAAAAGGGTATAGGAATGGAAGCCTAGGTGGTTGCTACACGTAGCTCTTGACCTTATGAGGGGTCATGGCTAAGAGGGGACTACTCAACCTTATGCGTTGATCGTAAGGGTTTATCATATTACCCAAATAAAAAAAATTAGAAAATAAGTGATTTAGAAAATATTATTAAAATAATATTAATATACTTTTTTAATAGTGTTGTTGCATTGGAGAAATAACATTCTTTATGATGGTTGTCTTATATGACCTATATTTTATGGTCTCATACACGTTAAGAAGACGGATAATTGTTAATTTTCTTAGTAAAAGTTTAATGTAATTTTGAAAGTTAATTAATCTATTGTAAAAAATGTTGACCAACATATTAAATCTTTAATTTTATTATTTTAAAAAATTGAATTTGAATTATATTCATTTATTAGATATTATATATATATATATATTTTAATATTTTCACATTAATTTTAACTTTTAATCTAGGTGGATTATGGAATTCATGAACAACATTTTTAAGGCATTGCTACATATTTCTCTTCTTTTTTGGTGTTGTGGGAGCCTATGACTCCTTTCTTATTAGCTTCAGGAAAAACAATGATTGAGTGCTTGGAAGTATCTAAAGCCTATTTTCAAAAGAATATTACCTAAGTATTAATTTTGGAAAGGATCCAATGGGTTGGATAGGCTTGGCCTTTATCTCAACAAGAATTCTACACACAAAGAATAATTCATCAGTTGAAAGGATTTTTTAATTGGTTATATAGGATTGAAATAAACCCATTAATTTTACATCATCACCACATTATTGTATGATATCAACAAAATAAGTTGTGGTATTATAACTAGAAATTATGCATATATTACTTGACAAGATTTGAATTTGGTTCTAAGAGAAAGACTTGAATCTAAGTTTACATATTGGGAGCCAATACTTCTACTATTGTACCACCTAATTAATGGTTAGGTTTTCTCATAGGATTAGAACCTTGATTTATGATATGAAACTCCTTATTTCCCATTGCTTGCCTCAAATCCAATGGGTCAACTAAAAGGATCTCTAAGGAGAGGAAATAAAAAGGATAAAATATATGAAGTAAAATTTTTTTAAATACTAATTATATGCATGACCATATAGTGATATTACAACAACTTAGCTATTACGAATATATCTTTTGGCAAGATTCAAACCTAGGTCTCCTCCTTGAGAGTCGAGGAATTTAATCGATTGATCTAAGGTCATTTGATACTATAACATCAACATTTATATAATGTTATTTAATATATACCTAACAAGGTTAGTGTGCACCAATAGGGATAATAACTACTTTGTTTTTATGATTATAGGATGTCATGTCAAATAGGAGGCACAAATGAGGGTCTCTCTTCCCATGGATAAGTTTTCTTGATGGAAGTCCAATATCTAGTGCTCAAAATCAAATAGTTTTAAGTGGTATAGTCAAAGGTTTATGTCAAGAGAAGATCTAGGAAGTTACTTTGATAATGGATTTAGAAAAATAAGAAATTACATTATTTTGTTGAATATGAGTTTTTATATAAACATCATCACAAGGTATATACAAAGACAAACATCAATTGGAGAAGGAAATAATATGTATCAACAATGAAAAAAGAGCATTTCATGTTGAAATACAAAGCTTATAATAATATACAAGTTAATTACATTGATATTGTAAGAGTGTACTTTATATACGAGCTATATGGGAAGTAGAGAAAAAAGAAAGCGGAAAAACTTATCATCAAAATCTAGAATAAAAGAATAACATTTCAAAAAGAAATAATATTGAGTCAAACTTTATAGTTTCATGTAAACTCATTTTTTTAAGAAGCAAATGAGATTATATATGTTGATAATATTGTATTTTTTGTAGTTTTATAAAAAAATAATGGAAGTATTACATGATTTGGTACCTTGCAAAAATATTTCAAGTACCTTGTAAATAGTTTGTAAATATTTGAGTTTAAAGTTTTATAAATATTAGGTGTCATGTAGGTATTATAATGAGTTTACACAGGTTTTTATGAGGGGTCCCGGTCCTCTCATATTGAGTGGGGTTTGAACCTTGGACCTCTCAAAGAGAGGCCAAAGCCCTTACCACTATAATAAGCTTGCAACTATAAAATTTAAGTTTACATGGGTTTTTATGAGGGGTCCGAGTTCCCTCTTACCGAGGTTTGAACTTGGATCTCCTGGATTAAAATCCAAGGACTTACCGCTATGGTATCTCTCACGGGTCAGGTGTCATGTAAGTATTTGATATGTGTGGATTTAAGTAAAAAAAAATATATCATTTAGTAATCATTAGAAGTTTTTCATTATCAAGAGTCAATAAAATATATTTTTCTTATGAGAAATATAAAGAGTTGTATCTCCTGTGAGTTTGAGGAGATGAAGAGTTAGTGAAAATATAAAGGTAAAGAGTCTTGTGAATGTGGAGAGTCTCATATTCAAAGTGTATATTTTGAATACAAAGCATCGTAATGGGTTATCATAAAGCTATGCAATACATTGTATTTGCATTGCTTAAGTAGATATATTTATCAATAATATTTTTAATGAGTTATTATCATTGTTATTGTTGAATGTATGTGAGGATTTAAACTTAAGATCTTGTGAGAAAATTGTTTATATGCTAACAATGGTGTCAGATCCATAGAGTGAAGAATTCCAAGTTGGAGAGTCATAATTGGAGAATTTGGAGAATCATAGAAGTTTTGTGAGGAGTTGTAAGTTCGTTGAGTGTGAGAATTCTTGAGAACAAAGGAGTATCCTCGTGAGAAAATAAGTAATATGCTAGTTTGGAGAGTTGTTCAAGGAAGAAGCCAAGATGACAAAAGTAAGCTATTATGTGTGAAGACCTTACAACAAGGAAGAAGTGTATATGTGAAAGATAGAGGAGAAGTATTTATTCTCTTTGGAATCCATACAAAGGATAAGTGTCCCAAAAGAGAAGGAATCTTAAAGCTCCAAAAATATATTTTATAAGGACGAGAATATCTTTGTCATGCCTGCACCCAAAAGTAAGTGATTGTAGTAAAATAATCATTTGAGAAGCCCCAAAAACCAAGAGCGGGTGACAACACAATTAAAAGACATCCAAGGTACATGACAATAAAGCACAAGACCTATGAGTGATCCACGACATTAAAGAGACAATTATTGAAAAAGAGAATAGAGCAATGTTAAATTTGGAAATATAGGAGTCATATTAGAGCATTGTTTGATATAGAGACACTAGAGACGTGTGTAACATACTAGAAATGCTAGATATGTGAGTGAAATGACACTTGGTCAGAAAAATAAGTTACAACAGTGCAAATAAAAAATAGTGCTTTAAAAGTAATAATTGATAATTCATTGAAGACTTGGAGAAGAGATAGGAGTGTTGAAAGGTATCTTATAGCCATAATTATTTTGCATAATACCTTAGTGAAAGGAGATTAAATTTGAAAGAAAATTTATTTTAAAAAAAGAATTGAATTTGAGAAATTAATTTAGAAAGAAATATTAAAAATAATTAAAGTCAGATGAAGTTATTATTTAAAAAGAAAAGAAGGAAAAAGAATTTGAAATATTTGAAGGTGAAGTTTATAACGAAGAAATTAATTATCAAAGAGAAAAAAATTATTGGAGAAGGGAAATTATGTAAAGAAACAAATTACTTATTAAAGGAGATATTGCTTATTGAGAAAGTAAATTATTGAGAGAAGTTAATATTAAGAAGAAGAATAATAAATTGAAGATTGAAGAATAGAATAATAGAATTTTATTTGAAAAAAATAAAATAATTATCAAAGGAAGAATAAATTATATTGAAACAAATTTGGGAGAAAAATATTTCTTCTACAAGCAATTGAAGGAGATTAATTATATTGAAGAAGAATTTTATAAATTATTAAAGTGATTGGAATTCAAGAATTAATATTGAAAGAGAAAACTATTATTCAAAAGTGAAATGAAAAAAAATGTTGAAGAATTATATTTAAAGGGAATTTTAGTGCAAGCAAATTTACATAATGACAAATACAAAGTTTTTTTATTTTAAAGTCTCAACTGCTAAACTGACCTAACTTCACCCCATAAAAAAAGATGAAATCAATACTTATCATTGAGAAGCTTTGGGAATTAGTAATTGGAGATAAAACCATTCTAGAAGATGTAGTTGGAAGACATAAATATAAATACAAAGATGCAAAAGCTCTAATGCTAATAACATTTGGTATATCAAATGAGATTCAAGCACACATAAGTGAAGCTGAAACTTCAAAAAATGTTTGGGATAAATTATGCACAATATTTGATAGAATAAAGAAGCTACTATTTTACACTTGCAATCACAATTGTATTCACTAAAAGTTCATGATGGTGAAAACATAGAACATTTTCTTAAAAGGATAGCAAAATTGAAATCTAAGCTACAAACTATGGGAGAGAAAGTGGAAGAAAATTTATTGTCCAAGTTACACTCAAAGCACTTTCAAAAACATCTAAAATATTGGTCACATCTATTCAAGTACTAAACATATATATGTCATTTGATGAATTGATCAACATACTTTAGGAATACGAAATAGAAAACCAAGCAAGAGATGAAATGAAAAACAATGTTTTTATTTCAACAAAAAATACCAAATATTATAATAAAATCTAGTATCTCATCATCACAACATCAACCTGAATGGAAAATAAGATATTATTACATTTGTAACAAAGGTCATATCACTAGATATTGTAAATATAATTCTCTAAATCAATGGAATCAAATGCATAGACCTTTTCAAAGATATCAACAAAGACAATATCAATCTAATCAGCAATGATATACATGAACACAACAACAACATCCAAAATGGGAAAATCAAAGAGGAAACATGGTCCAATAAGTACAAGAAACATAGACCAATGAGAAATAACATGAAATAACTCATAGAGCTCTTATAGAAAAAATAACTATAGATCTAGCCATCTTTGATAATGTTATTTCAAGAAATGAATGCCTTGATAGTAAGGAATGTTGGACTAGATTGATAGACAATGTGTTGATGATTTGAAAACTTCTATTTATGACACAAATAGTGTTGGAGATATTACATTATTTGGTAGCATGTGGTACATTTGTAAATATTAAATTAGGGAGTGTGATTTATATTTTGTCTAATGTATGTGTCAATGTATGAGAAGTATCTTTGAAAATATTAGATTAGAGAGTGTGATTTATATTTTGTTTAATGTATGTGTCAATGTGTGAGAAGTGTCCAAGTGTTATGTAATAAAGTGTGTAAGGTATGAGGTGTGAGTTGTAAGAGTGCAAAGTGTCATGTAAGTCAAGAGTCATAGATATTAGGTGTCAAATATACAAGTGAAGAGTCACATGATATGTGGCAAGATGTAAAGTGAAGAGTCATGAGAGTTTTTTCATATACAAGGAATGTGAAAGGATGCATCTCCTAAATGTTTGAGGAGAACAATGGTCAAGTATTGAAAGATCATTTTTTTAAGGTTGTTTAATGGAGATAAAGCTCCATCTCATGTAACTCAAACTTGTCGATGTATGAATAATATTGTGAAATATTGTTGAGATTATGTAAGATCCTGGTAAAGGGACTTGTGAGATAATGTAGGAGAATTGCTATTAGTGGTATTAAAGTTGCACTCTAGCCATTTGAAATTATTGTAAATATTGAATTGAGAGGATATACTAGAGTTGTACTATGGTCATTTAAAAATATTAGAGAGAGTGATTCATTTGTTGGAGGATTTATTGAGGAGGAGTACATTGAATATAATTGAGTTAAGAAGGAGGGCATTGAGATTGGAGATATAAGAAGAGTGTTGTGACATTTATTTTTGGAGAGGTGAGAAGATTACTAAAGCTAAAGCAAAGTGAAGAAGCTATATTGTAAATTGATGAGAATTCTATGAAGAGAAAGTTTGTAGAAGGATGTGAGGAGCAAATTAATATTTTATGATTGAAGATCTAGAGAATTTAGATCATTGAAATATCATGTGAGAATGTATGTTGGTTGCTTGTTATTTTAGACTACTTTGAATATTTAAGGATTGAAGAGGAGTTTATTGCATTGTGAGAAGGAGAATGTTAACTGAAAGTGGATGCTAAAGGATGTGAGCCAAGTATGGACATCCATGTTGAAGTTGTCTTGGTTCGCCAAAACAAGAGAAGCATTTGAAGAATATTTGATTGCTTTTTTTTACAAGAAAAAAAATCATAAATTTATTTAAAAAATGAAAGAAAAATACACTTCTCAGGTGCCTTGGCACAAACAAAACCCATATAAAATAGATTAATGGGAGTCAAAATAAAATTATAGTTAGACCAATCAGAGAGGAAACCCCATATTCAATACAACATGATGATAATAAGGAGAAATATCATTATATATCAATAAATAATCATCAAAATAACCCCCACATCCATAACCAGGATAGAAACCAGAAAAAAAGAAAAAATAGTATAAAGAAAAGAAAATAGTTAAAATTTACCATAAAGCTCAAATCAATGGATAGACCCATAGTAAAAACCCATAACTAGCATACAAACTAGGGGTATGATATGTGAGTGAAATACAAAACTCCATCCTTGATCTCTTCCATTTGCAAGAAACCTTCTAGAACCTGCTAACCTTCTTTTGATAACCTATTTGTTTCCTTATTTAACTCCCTGTAAACATGAGTAAAAGAAATATTTTCAAAAAAGGAAATTACCTCCAACAATTCATCTCCCACAAGTATGAGTATATTATTTTGTAATTGAGTAGATCCATTCATCCCATTGATGACTAGAGAAGAATCTCCTAAAAATTGTAATTTTTTCACATTTCTCTCCAAAGCACACTTCATTAGCAATCTCAACACTTAAAACTCAACAAATTTGTTGGAACCCATCCGAAGATCTGCTTTAAATTCGATATAGTGGGTATTCAAAAAGTATAGAATACCTTCAATGCTACTAAATTTCGACTATCTCTGATTGGCCCCATCAAAAAAACCCTATGGTTGAGACTTTTTAATGAATAAATTGTCTACTTGTTGAGGTTTCTTACGTTTGCAAGGCTCTTTGTTGATTGAGACCAAAGTCCTCACCTAAAATATGACCTAAAACGAGGGTATAAACTTCCCTTAAAAAATAATTGCATTTCGTGCCAACCATATACCCCAACATATAAGACATGGTAAAGAAAGAAACCGTTTTGACTTTCAAAAACCACTGTCTTAAGCATACCTCCACTCTTTCTCCTTCCCAAATATTTTGAACTCTGATTATTTGTTCAACTTCTAGCCAAACCTATTGAGAAAAAACTTTTGTTTAACAAATGTGTGATTTTTTCCTCCTTTGACCAACACAACATACATATACTTGGACCTTGTATGCTTCTCCTCTATAAAACTTCCCAAGTCAAAGCCTTATTTCTCAAAGCTAACCATAGAAGACAAGAATAATTTGGTTTTTGCCTACAATAGAATATTGTATTTCACTGCCTGAGAGATTCAAAGTCGTTATATTTGCTTCATTTCCAACGACAATATAAAGGAATTTGAAACGTCTTACATGCTTGAAGACAACCAAGACATTATTTGCTTGAGACAATGAATTATTTCACCCTAAAAATTAGTTACAAAGGTAAGGATCTATTTCAAAAGTTTGAAATATTTTTACGTTCGACTATTGATTAGAGGTATAAGGTGTGAAGTATTTTATTAAATTGAATTTACGAGAGAAATAAGGATTAACTACATGAATGAGTGATTAGTTTGGAGAAGGAAATTAAAATTCTCCTTTGAGAGATATAAGAAGTAATTTAATATTTGAAGGAATTAATTTTTTTTTTGGTAGATTAAAAGTGGGTTTTTGTCAAGGATACCAAAACCTGATTACAATGGAACAGATTGCATCAAAGTACATCAGATTAAATCAAGGCAAGGACAAACAAAAGGAACAAATAAGGAGCACGCAATAGGACCAAAGAGGAAGGTGCCATCCTTTGCACCAGAGGAAGGCGCTTTCCTTTGCACCAGAGGAAAATGTCTTTGGAGAAACAAGGAATTCATATATTTGAAATTTAATTTGAACATCCAATGGAGTGTTAATGAAATTGAAATTTGAAGGAGGATTTGTGAATTCAATTGGAGAGATAAGAATTGGATTTAACATTGAATGATTAAATAAAGTTGTGAAATAGACTAAATGGTTGATTATGAAGATTGAATGATTTGGATTATTGAAATTTGAGAGATAAAAGGAGTATTAAAAATTTGAAGAAATTTTGATGAATGATTGATGTGATTTGAAACTTGAGACACTTAGATAATTTGAATTTAATTTTTGGAGTTATAAAAAGATGAATTGAAATTGATTGCTTGAGTAGAGATTGAAGCTTTGAAATTTAAATTGTTGGAATTGATTGCTTGAAGAAATTGTTGAATTAAATTTGGGAGAAATAAGGATTTCTACATCAAAGGACTCAATTTGATAATAATTGGTTTGTAAAAGTTCATCATGGATAAAAGGCAAATGAATGCATCACAAATATCGTATAGATCCAAGAGACCAAATACTATGAGAAGAAATATTCATAATCAAATATTTTATCAAAGGCATGAAACAAGATCCCATCGTTACATAATAAATAAAGAAAACACATGGTATATAGATTTTGGTGCTAGTCACCAAATGACAGGGAACTTACATTAGTTTGATTCATTGCAAGTAACATAAAATACTCCAATGAAAATAGCGGATGATAAAATTTACCATGTGCAAGGATTAGGAAATGTTACACCTAGTTTGCCATATTCAAAATTCATGCTAGAAGATGTATTGTATGCATTTGGTTTAGTAAATAATCTTATTTTTATAGCTCAATTGGTTGACAGAGGTAGGACAATGGAATTCAAATACATTAATGGAAATAAAAAGTGTGTCTTTAAGAAACAAAACAAAGTTGAAGCTATGGGTTCCATTAAGGATGTAATATTTGCTCTGGATACAATGGGATTATCATAAGAAATTTTAGAACACCTTTTGCCACAATAATAGGTTAATGATGATTTTTTTCTCTAAAAGATAAGTAACATGGCATTGGACCAAGCACAATGCAAGAATATCAAGCAGAGTCAATAGGCAAAATCCATGGATGGATACAAGACAAAAGTAAAAGATGAAGATTGAAGACTAAAAGTCTTCACACCATATAATGTAATATGGGGGTGTTGAAGGTATTACATTATTTGGTAGTATGTGGTACATTTGTAAATATTAGATTAGGAGTGTGATTTATATTTTGTTTAATGTATGTGTATTTGTGTGAGAAGTGTCCAAGTGTTATGTAATAAAGTGTACAAGGTGTGAGGTGTGAGTTGAGAAAGTGCAAAGTGTCATGTAAGTCAAGAGTCATAGGTGTTATGTGCAACTTAAGATTCAAGTGATATGTGGCATGATATAAAGTGAAAATTCATGAGAGTTTTGTCATATGTGAGGAATGTGAAAGGATGCATCTCACAAATGTTTGAGGAGAACAATATTTAAGTATTGAAAGGTCATTTTTTAAGGTTATTTAAGGGAGAAAAAGCTCCATCTCATGTAACTCGAACTTGTTGATTTATGGATAATATTGTGAAATATTGTTGTGATTATGTAAGTGGTCTTTATGTGATTTGTGTGATTAATTCTAAGATCCTAGTAAAGGGACCTGTGAAAATCTAGGAGAATTCCCATCAGTGGTACCGAAGCTGCACTTTGACTATTTGAAATTATTGTAAAGATGGAGTTGAAAGGATATATGAGAGTTGTACTCTGGTCATTTGATAATATTGGAAAGAGTGATTCATTTGTTGGAGGATTTATCGAAGGAGAAGGACGTTGAGTATAGTTGAGTTAAGAAGAAAGAGGACATTGAGATTGGAGGTATAAGAAGAGCATTGTGACATATATTTTTAGAGATATAAGAAGATTACTAGATCCAAAGAAAAATGAAGAATTTATACTACGGGTTGATGAGAATTCTATGAAGATAAAGTCTACAGAAGGACGTGAGGAGTGAATAAATATTTGATGATTGAAGAGAGAGAATTTAGGTCATTGAAATATCAAAGACTATGAATGAGTGCATGAGAATGTATGTTGGTCGCCTATTATTGTAGATTATTATGAATATTTAAGCATTAAAGAGGAATCTTTTGTGTTTTTATGAGAAGGAGAACATTAATTGGAAGTGGATGCCAAAGGATGCGAACCGAGTGTGGATGTCCATGTTGAAGCTGCCTTGGTGCGTCAAAACAAAAGAAGCACCTGGAGGAGATTTGATTGCTACTTGAGAAGACAAGAATAATCTAGTTGATGCCTAAGATAGAATGTTGCATTTGATGCCTAAGATAGAATGTTGCATTTGATGCCTAAGATAGAATGTTGCATTTCACTGCCTAAGAGATTCAAATCCATTACATCTACTTTATTTCCAACAAATATATATATATATATTTTTAAGCGAAAAACCCCTTGCGAAGCCGCCTTGGTATGAGAGACCACGAACAGGGGGGTTCTACACCGTCAAAGTCACCGGGGTCGCTTTGACCCCTGCTCGCACCAACATTATCAATTGGATTTTTGGATACCCAATTCAGCTTTTTGGTAGGGTGGATATTTGAACCTGGGACCTCCCTTGGAGGATTGCCCTCTCCTCTCCAACTCACCTACAACACCTGGGTATTTCCAACAAAAAATATTAAGGTGTGAGGTATTTTATTAAATTTATTTTGTAGGATAAATAAGGATTAACTAAATGAATTATTAATTTGGAGGAGAAAATTAAAATTTTGCTTTAGGATATATAAGAAGGAATTAATATTTCAAGGAATTAATTAACTCTTGGGAGAAATAAGCAATTCATATATTTGAAATTTAATTTGAAGATTGAATGGAGAGTTAATGAAATTAAAATTTGAAAGAGAATCTGTGAATTGAAATAAAAATTGAATGAATGGATGAAGGTGTGAAATAAAATGAATGATTCATTGTGAAGATTGAATGATTGAAATTTGAAGAATTGTGAATTTAAAATTAAAATTTGGGAGATCAAAGGAGAATTAAACAATTGAAGATATTTTGATGAATTATTGATGTGATTTTAAAATTTGAGAAATTTGAATTTAATTTTAGAAGTTATAAGAAAATGGACTAAAACTGATTGCTTGAGTGAATATTGAAGGTTTGAAATTAAAATGGCTAGAATTGATTGCTCAAAGAAATTGTTTAATTAAATTTAGGAAAAATAAGGATTTATACATCAAAGGATTTGATTTGATAAAAATTAGTTTGTGAAAATTCATCATGGATAGAAGGCAAATGAATGCATCACAAAGATCATATAAATTCAAAGGACCAAATACTATGAGAAGAAATTTTTAGAATCAAATATTTTATCAAAGGCATGAAACAAGATCACATCAAAATGTGATAAATAGAGAAGACACATGGTATATAGATTTAGGTGTTAGTCACCACATGATAAAGAACTTACATTGGTTTGAGTTATTTGAAAGTAACACAAAACATTCCAATGAAAATAGCGGATGGTAAAATTTACCATGTGCAAGGATAAGGAAATATTGCACCTAGTTTGTCATATTCAAAATTCATGCTAGAAGATGTATTGTATGTATCCTATTTAACAAATAATCTTATTTTTGTAGCCCAATTGGTTGACAGAGGTAGGACAATGTAATTCAAATACATTAATGGAAATAGAAAATGTTTCATCAAGAAATAAAACAAAGTTGAAGCTTTGGGTTCTATCAAGGATGGAATATTTGCTCTAGATACAATGGGATGATTTTTTTTATAAAATATAAATAACAGGGCATTGGAACAGGCACTGTGCACGAATATCAAGCAGAGTTAATAGGTAAAATTCATGGATGGACACAAGGCGAAAGTATAAGATGAAGATTGAAGACTAAAAGTCTTCACACCAAATAATGTAATATAGGGGGTGTTGGAGATATTACATTATTTGGTAGCATGTGGTACATTTGTAAATATTAGATTAGGGAGTGTGATTTATATTTTGTCTAATGTATGTGTCAATGTGTGAGAAGTGTTCAAGTATCATGTAATAAGTTGTGCAAGGTGTGAGGTGTAAGTTGTAAGAGTGCAAAGTATCGTGTAAGTAGAGGGGACAAAGACCCCTCATAAAAACCAGTGTAAACTCATTAAAAAAAAGTGTCATGTAAGTAAATCAAGAGTCATAAAAGATAGGTGTCAAATAGGCAAGAGAAGAGTCAAATGATATGTGGCAAGATGTAAAGTGAAGAGTCATGAGATTTTTGTCATATGTGAGGAATGTGAAAGGATGCATCTCCCATATGTTTGAGGAGAACAATAGTCAAGTATTGAAAGGTAATTTTGTAAGGTTATTTAATGGAGATAAAACTCCATATCATGTAATTCGAACTTGTTGATTTATGAATAATATAGTGAAATATTGTTGTGATTATGTAAGTGGCCTTTATGTGATTTATGTGATTCATTCTAAGATCCTGGTAAAGGGACATATGAGATAATCTAGGAGAATTCCCATTAGAGGTAACAGAGTTTCAATCTAGCCATTTGAAATTATTTCAAAGATTGAATTGAGAGGATATACTAGAGTTGCACTTTGGTCATTTGAAAATATTGGAGAGAGTGATTCATTTGTTGGAGGATTTATTGAAGGAGAAGGAGTACATTGAATATAGTTGAGTTAAGAAGGAGGACGTTGAGATTAGAGGTATAAGAATAGTGTTGTGACATTTGTTATTGGTTGCATAAGAATATTACTAGAGCCAAAGCAAAGTGAAGAAGCTATACTGCAATTTGGTGAGAATTCTATGAAGAGAAAGTCTACATAAGGATGTGAGGAGAGAATTAATATTTGATGATTGAAGAGCTAGAGAATTTTAATTATTGAAATATCAAATACTATGAATGAGTGTGTGAGAATGTATGCTAGCCGCCTATTATTTTAGACTACTATAAATATTTAAGCATTGAAGAAGAATCTATAACATTGTTGTGATAAGGATAATGTTAACTGGAAGTCGATGCCAAAGGATGTGAGTTGAGTGTGGACATCCATGTTGAAGCTTCCTTAGTGTGTTGAAACAATATAAGCATTTCAATGAGATTTGATTGCTACTTGAGAAGATAAGAATAATTCGATTGTTACCTAAGATAGAACATTGCATTTCATTGCCTAAAAGATTTAAAATCGTTACATCCACTTCATTTCCAATGAAAATATATAGGAATTTGAAACATCTCACATGCCTAAATATAGATAGCATATTATTCACTTGAGATAATAAATTATTTTACCTTTAAAATCAGTTACAACAAGGTAAGTCTCTATTTGGAAAGTTTGAAATATTTAAGAGCTTGATTATTTAATTATTAGAGGTAGAAGGTGCGAAGTATTTTATTAATTTGATTTTGTGGGAGAAATAAGTATTAACTGAATGAATGAGTGATTAATTTGGAGGAGGAAATTAAAATTATGCTTTAGGAGATATAAGAAGGAATTATTAATTAAGTCAGTCTTACAAGCCATTCCAACATATTATATGTCATTGTATTCTATGCCAAAATCAGCTAAAAAAAGTTTAATCTATATTATGCAATCCTTTTTATGGTTAGGTTTACATGATAAAAGGAAATTTCTTTTGGTGAAATGGAGCAATTTGTGTGATGATAAAAATAGGGAAGATCTTGGTTTAAGAGTTCTTGCAGATGCAAACTTAGATCTTAGGGGAAAAGTTATCTAGAGATTATACAAAGAGAGTCAAAGACAATGGGCAAGAATTCTTCTAAGTATGTTGATCCCAATGACCAAAGTTTATTATTTACTACATTATCTCTACCAAATATTTTTGCTCTTTGGAATGGTTTAAAAAAATCTATTGATATTATGATTAAAGGTTTAATATGGGTGGTGGGAACTGGAGAAAAAATTCTATTTGGATGGATATTTGGTGTGATAAAAAACCACTCAATTTAGATTCAATTTTGAAACCTTGGATGAGATTTATTCAATATTAATATGGAAGTAGGGTTTCAAACATTTTGTACAAGGATCTAGAAGGAAGATACAAATGGAAAGAACATTTTTTTACAAGTATACAAGATATTGATGCTAGGAGGTAATTGAGTAGAAAGATAACAATTGTGATTATTTCAAGGGAAGCCAAGGATAAATTGATTTGGGAGTTGAATATCTTAGGAGAATACACAACAATAAGTGGATATAATGTTCAACACCAATAAAATAATAATATCACTAGAATATAGAGAGATATTTGGGATAGCCCAAGAATTCCTAAGGTCAAAATTTTTGTTTGGCTAGTAGCTCATAGAATAATTTTATCCTGGGATAACCTTATAAAAAGGGGTTTTCATGGTCCCTCTCAATGTATTTTCTATAATAAGGAAGAGGAGAGTATAGACCATCTCTTAGGACATTGCTCAATAGTCTAGAATCTATGGCAATGGATTCTTAATATGTTTGGTAAATGCATGGTGATGAATAACATAATTGAATACTGGTTAAAGCAATGGAAGAGCAGTTATAAAAATGAGGCTTTACAGATAATATGGGATATATCAAAAGATACAATAATTTGGACTATATGGCTAGAAAGGAATAGAAGAATATTTAAAGGAAAGGAAAGCAATTTAGAGGTAATGAAAATGAAGATTTGTTTAGCCATAGAGGAGTCTAAACCAACCCTATCAACTCATATAGTCCCTAATTTGGAAGCAGAGAGCCTTGATAGATGGAGTCAAGTCATTAATGGACTTATGATGTTGGGTACAAGAGAAGCAAAAAGAAGATAAATAATATAAAGTGGAAATAACCAGATGTGGAGTGGGTTAAATTGAATTTTTATGGAGCATCTAAAGGAAATCCAGGACCAACATGAGGAGGAGGAATAATTAGAAATAATAGAGGAGAGATTTTGTCTCATTATGCTTTCAATAGTGGATTTAAGATAAATAATGAAGCTGAAGCTTGGGCGGCTTTAGAAGGGTTAAAAATATGTAAACAAATTAAATAGAATAGAGTATGGATGAAAGGTGATTCTCTCATAGTAATTAATGCAAATTTTGAGGAAAGTAAAGGCTCCATGGAACATACAAGAGATAATTGTGGAAATTCAAGATCTTGCTAAAGAGTTTGAAGAAATCAGGTTTACACACATATTAAGGGAAGGAAACAAAAGTGCAGATAAGCTAGCCAATAGATGGGTTTTGATTGAAGATTGTGAAGTTAAATTCTCCTTTCCATGGTTAGAGGAAGTAGAAAGTTTAGTTGAAGCTGAAAAAAAAATGTTGATTGCATGAATAAATTTATGATTAAGATTTAATTTGTTTTCCATTGGTATTATCTGCTTTATTTTCCATTGGTGTTATGATTAATTTATTTTCCATTGGTATTATCTGCTTTATTTTGTAACAATAATGAATTTTCTTTTAGACTATTTATTATAATTTTTGTGGTTGCACTTGTGTTTCAGGAAGGAAACTAGCAATCCAGATTTGGTAAAGCAAACTATGATTATATGATGTTTTTAAATATTACTCTACTAAGATGCAAGACATAAATAGTAGAGATGAAGTTTTGGCATTGTGAATGCTGCTATAGAAAAATGTCTAGAAAGTTGCCAAATTATGGATTAATTGTATTCATACAAAAATTTGAAAAGATCCTGAAAATGAAAATCAAGAATTCAAACATTTTATGTAAAATGATGTAGGTTTATAGCTATAGCATCTCAATTGAGATGAGAAGTGTATCTATTTGTAAACTCTCAATCTCTAAATAAGAGAGATGTAATTTTTCAAGGGTGGGGGACCGAGTACAACCCCTTATTATCCAAAAAAAAATATTAGAAGGAATTTAATTTTTGAAGGAATTAATTAATGCTTGGGAAAAATAAGGAATTCATATATTTGAAATTTAATTTGAAGATTGAATGGAGTGTTAATAAAATTGAAATTTTAAGGAGGATTTGTGAATTGAATTCAAAATTGAATGAATGAATGAAGGTGTGAAATAGAGTGAATGATTGATTGTGAATATGAATGACTGAAATATGAAGAATTGTGAATTTATAATTAAAATTTGGGAGATCAAAGGAGAAATACAAATTTGAAGAAATTTTTATGAATGTGAAATTGATGAATGATTGATGTGATTTAAAAATTTGATAAATTTGCAGAATTTGAATTTAGTTTTGGAAGTTATAAGAAGATGAATTGAAATTGATTGCTTAAGTGGATATTGAAGGTTTGAAATTGAAATTGCTGGAATTGATTGATTGAAGAATTTGTTTAATCAAATTTGGGAGAAATAAATATTTCTACAACAAAGGAATTACTTTGATAATAATTGGTTTGTAAAATTCATCAGGGATAGAAGGAAAATGAATGCATCACAAAGATCATATAGATTCAAGGGACCAAATACTATGAGAAGAAATTTTCATAATCAAAGATTTTATCAAAGGAATGAAGCAAGATCCCATCAAAACGTGATAAATAAATAAGATACATGGTATATAGATTCATGTGCTAGTCACCACATGATAGGGAACTTACATTGGTTTGATTCATTTCAAGTAACACAAAAAATTCTAATGAAAATAGCAGATGATAAAAATTACTGTGTAAGGATTAGGAAATGTTTGATGGCTTTTGAAGCCTTAATGTTAATATAAAACTCAAGATAAATTCCATATGATCAAATATAATATAGCCACAATACAATAAGATCAAGATAATGATGATGTTGGAGAATATTACATTATTTAGTACATGGCAATGTACCACCTTGGTACATTATTAGATTAGGTGTGTATCTTAGATTAGAGTGTGAGTTAATATTTCATGTAATGTAATAATGTACAAGAAATGCACAAGTGTCATGTAATTATGTGTGCAAGTGTTGTGAGTGCAAATGTGCACAAGTGTTCATTATGTAAGAGTGCACATGTATCCTTAGAATAGGAAAGTGAAGAGTTTCAAAGAAGAGTGAAGGTCAAGAGTGCAACATATGAGGAGTCACATTCAATTATATATGTGTGACAAAGTATTGTAATTTGTATCGAAATTGCATAGCTTATTGTGTGCATTAGTAGACCTTTATTCAATAGTATTTTTAGTATTCTAAGTTATTCTATTTGATATCATATTCTAAGTTATTGTATTAGTTTCATTATATTGCAAATTTATTATATTTGATCATGTGATTATATTCTTGTGAGTTTTGTATTTGATGTAAGGCTTCAAAATCCATTAGTGGTATCAAAGCTACAACAAGATTGTTTGCACATGATTTGAAAGTTGCAAAAGGCTAGAGTATTTCCACAAGGTTGAAGGATAACTTGTGAAGACTAGGACTCAACAAGGATCTTTCCACAAGGTTGAAGAATAACCCGTGAAGACTAGGATCCCTATTTCAATGAATAAACTTGAAGATAATTGATTATTTAGGACATAGCCAACCTTGACATTAATAGAAAGTGTCAAGGACAAAAATACCTTGACATCAACATTAAATTCTTAGGTAATGCTATAAAAAGCTATCTAAGATATTTCTACAGTGAAAAATTAATCTTCAAAAGTTGCGAAGCTTCCTACAAAAAAAAGAGAAGACTTTCATCTTCGATTTCTTGAAGGTCCAAAGCTTTATTCAAGTAGGGATTTATTCAAGTCGTAGAAAAAAGGAGACCCATGAGAAGAGGTCCCATTGAAGATATAAGGAGACCCACAAGAAGACGTCCCATTGGAGACAAAAGGAGACCCACAAGAAGAGGTCCCATTGGAGACAAAAGGAGACCCACAAGAAGATATCCCATAGTTGACAGAGATAGGAGGCTCGAGGAAAAGTGGTCTCATAGAAGTATTATAAAAGAGGATACCTAAGGTAAGATGTCCTAGAATTGGTAAAGATAATAGACCTAGGGAAAGTGGTTCCATATAAGCCATTGAAGTTAGAAGAAGATACCCAAGCAAAGAGGTCCTCTTGAAGACTAAAGAAGTTTGTTCTAAGTAAGAAAATAAAGAGAGAAGAATTTCTAGAAAGAGTGCCTACATCAAGTTTGGGATAATCATCGCTATTCGACGACAAGCCCATAAGAGATAAAGGAGACTCATTAAAGGATATTTCAGTGAAGATTGAGGTAGAACTTGAAAACTTCAAGATGGTAAGAAGTCTTGAGGACAACAAGGTTTGAAGATAGACCAAGCAAAATTTGGAAGGCAAGTATCTTGCCAAAGCTTGCATACATCAAAGGCCAGCAAGTTTGTGAAGACTAGGAAATAGAGAAATAAGATATCTCTATAGATTTGGCCAAAAATAAAACTACATTGGAAATAGAGCAAGCAAGGGTGAAATCTACAATGTTGAAGGTATCATCAAGGAACTAAAGTATTAAAGGTGCATCTAGAAATGTAGTAGAAGACAATATTAATTAAAGGAATCTTAAAAGTCTTAAAATTCTCTGCATCAAAGAGTAAAACTAGAAGTCTGCACCCATTGAATCACCATTTGGAAAAATATTCTTTGTTGCCTTCTCTAAGTTCCTGCAAAACAAAGGGTGTTATTACATTAGTAAAGGAAGAAGCACTAGCATTGAATGTAAATTTAGGATAACGTTGAAGGTAGATTTAGGATAGTGTTGAAGGCATATTTAGGATAGCATTTAAAGGAGATTTAGGATAACGTTGAAGGTAGATTCAGAACAACAAAGAGAACGTTCTAAGAGAACATAGATTTTTCTAAAGCACCACCACATTGAAGGAGATAAAGTTTTTTACATAGAAGAGAAAAATTTATTCAGGAAGGAATAGGAGAAATATATATATTTTTAAAGCAAAAAACCCCTTGCGGGGCCGCCTTGGTCTGAGAGACCACGAACAGGGGGTTCTACACCGTCAAAGTCATCCGGGAGTCGCACCCGACCCTGCCCGCACCAACATTATCAATTGGATTTTGGATACCCAATTCAGCTTTTTGGTAGGGTGGAGATTTGAACCTGGGACCTCCCTTGGAGGATTTCCCTCTCCTCTCCAACTCACCTACAACACCTGGGTAAATAGGAGAAATCTTTGAATTCATGCTCTATGTTCAAATTTACCTGCATATAATGTGATAAGTATTAGAAATAGTGAAAGTGCCATTGTTAGAGTAAAGAGAGTACCATTACACAACAAAAGTGGACTGTTCCATAGACGATCAACGTGAGTACAACATCATTGCCATTAAGAACCCTACTCCAATGTAGAAGTTTTATCATTCCACATAGGACAGGCTGCACAAAATGAAGGACAAAAATTTACGTCAAACTCCAATGTCATTGCAACGAAGGAACACTAAAAACGTTGCTCATTGCAGTATGAAAGAAAACATTGAAAAGTTATCCGTTGTAGCATGAACATGAGCGTCTAAGCATCACAGGTAACATCCACAAGGAAGTGCAAAATGTTAGGGAAAGTTAGAATGTCAAATGAGCACAAACATTAGGTCAAACCAGACATTAAAGGAAGTGCAAGAGTTAGGAGCCAAGTGTTGGAAACCCTAATGCTCAAGCTAGAACATCAAATGAGCACAAAAGTTAGGTCAACTCGGACATCAAAGGAAGTGCAAGAGTTAGGAGCCAAGTGTTAGAAATCCTAACGCTCATAATCTACTATTGAAGACAGTGAAACGATTCAAGTATCAGGTCATTAGTGCACCCAAGAGAATTGAATGTTATGAGCATTGGAATATAAAACACCAAGCATGCAAAGTACCCTGTTGACACATGGCAATATGGAGCAAAAGCAAGAGTAACACCCATTATTCCCGTTACTTACTCTCGCACATTGGAAGGTAGGTAGAACACATGAAATGATAGGCAAGCAAAACACACACAGTGATAGGTATGCATAACACACGATACATAATGATAGGCAGGAAACACACATACTTGCAACCATAAGGAAGTAGAATATTCACAGTCATAAAGAGGTGGATTACCAAATTGCAGTGACAAGAGATGTTTTTCAAAAACAACATGCCATCAAGGAGGTATAATTCAAATTCAAATTTTATATTTAATTTTTGCTAAGGTTAAGGAGAGATAAGGAGACTTTATGATTAATTATTATCCTAAGGTTTAAATTGCTTAAAGGAGAGATAAGGAATTTAATAGGATATCTAAATCCTTAGTTACTTTAAGTGCATTGTTAATTTTTGGAGTAATAAGAAGATAGTTAATTTGAAGTTTTACAAAGCATTATTTGATTATTATTTGAAATTCATGATATAGAGAATTTATGCAAATTATTTAATTGTGGAGAGATAAGGTATTCTACATCAAACATAGAAAAATTATATTTGCAAAATTCTTAATTTTATAATTATTCAAAAACATAGGGAGGCATAAGGTAGAGTACACCAAAGAAAATTAATGGAGAAATTATCAAGAGGGACCTATCAACATAAAAAACATTATAGAAGGGTACAAGATCAAAGTTCATTTAACACCCTTCATAACCCTTATCAACAATGCAAGATAACATCAAATAGAGATAATCATGTGGTTCAAAAGGATAAAGACCTTTGGTACATAGATTCTGGTGCCAGTCATCATATGACAAACAATTTACAATGGTTTGATTGTCTAGAAGTCAAAGACAACTTCAGTTTGAAAATTGCAGATGGTAAAACCTATCTTGTTCATGGATGTGGATGTGTAACACCTAGTACACCATTTTTAGATTTTGTGTTACATGATGTCATGTATGTTCCTAGGTTGACAACTAATCTTATTTCAGTAACTAAGCTTGTAGAAAGCAAAAGATTGATTGAGTTCAAATATATAGATGGAGTTAATAAGTATCTCATTAAAAATCAAAATGAGATAGAAGCTACAAGGACAATAAAGAATGGATTATATGCTTTAGACTCAATAGGATTATCTCAAGATCTTGTTTTAGTTCAAAATAACGTTGTTGAATATTCTGAAAGATAGATTATAGGAAATAAAAATCAAGAATATTTCTACCATCGAAAATGTTGGGTCAATCCAAAATTTAAGATGATGAAAAAATGAGAGGATAACAAGTTGCATTTCAAAGCCATCTACAAATAAAAGAAGAAAAGGATGAAGACAATCAAAAGGAAGGAGAACCAGATCAAGATCTAGTCCATTACAAAGTCATATCAGAACGAAGATTGTATTGAAGACTAAAGTCTTCAATAACAAAATAATGTAATACAAGAGGGTTTTGGAGAATAATACATTTTTTGGTACATGCCAATGTACCACCTTGGTATATTATTAGATTAGGTGTGTGTCTTAGATTAGAGTGTGAGTTAATATTTCATGTAATGTAATAATGTGCAAGAAATGCACAAGTGTCATGTAATTATGTGTGCAAGTGTTGTGAGTGCAAATGTGCACAAGTGTTCATTATGTAAGAGTGCACATGTGTCCTTAGAATAGGAAAGTGAAGAGTTTCAAAGAAGAGTGAAGGTCAAGAGTGCAACATATGAGGAGTCATTCCAATATATGTGTGACAAAGTATTGTAATTTGTATCAAAATTGCATAGCTTATTGTGTGCATTAGTAGACCTTTATTCAATAGTATTTTTAGTATTCTAAGTTATTCTTGTGTTATTATATTTGATGTCATATTCTGAGTTATTGTATTAGTTTCATTATATTACAACTTTATTATATTCAATATTGTGATTATATTCCTGTGAGTTTTGTATTTTATGTAAGGATTCAAAAGCCATCAGATGTAAGTAGGATAATATGAGCAAAGTAATATGTAAATCAAGGCTTATAATATATCAAATAACATTAAATAATAAACAACAATATGAATGTAATAGACTAAATCATACATGTACAAAGTGTAGACACAAAATTCTAGCCACTTATCCATCATCACACTTTCCCGCCACTCAATTGGCCATTCCATAACTTTCCCGCCATCTAATGGCCCACTTTAGCCTTTTTCCACCATTTTTCGATCCCTATTTGACTTATTTATATTTATTTTATATTATTTATATTTAAATATAATATTTTAATATTTTTTTTATAATATATATTTATAAGCCAAATTAACCTTAGCCATCCAATCTAATATAATCTTAGCCATCCATCTTCCTTAATCCGTGTCACACTTAAAGTTTAATATCAACCTTTGGATCCACTTTAATATTAGCCACACGATCAAAAGTGTTAAGCTAAAAACCTAAGAAAACCCTAGGCTTGATAATAAATAGGAGCATTCTCAATGCTCAACCCCCGAATCCTGAAAAACTTGAACGCTGGAGCTCTAATTTGCTTGTGAGATCTAACCTTGCTGAGAGATAGTTTCTTGTGAGTAGATTGTGCCCTAGCCTATCCTTCCCCTAAACCTTAGTCTGCCCTAGGATTTTTGGATTTCAACCATCTTCGCAGTCAATTTTTGCCATCACCATTGTCCTTCATCTGTCGAGCCCTTCACATATCCTTGATCTGATTCTACAGATCTAACCCTAATCCATAGGCATGGTCGAGCGCTTGCCTCATCCTACGAGCACAGTCGAGTGCCTGCTGCATTCCACATACGCGACCTAGTGCCTATTGTCCCCATAGAAACAGACCAAAGTTTACTACATAAGATCATCAGGTGCTGCTAGGGCACCCTGCCATCAATCTGCAATGAAGCAACGAAACAACAAAGTAAGTATTTTATGCATTTTATTATTTTATGTTATTTAGATTCTACATATTTTGTTTATTCAGGTCTAGAGTTTTAGTTTACATTTCTGAGGGTTCACACCGTGGAGCCTTCATTTTGTTTTCTAACCACTTTATATTTGATGTGTGTGTAGGATCAGGTAGCATTCATCAAAGATTTTTGAGTAGCTGCTGAAGCTAGAGTGGCCCGATTACGGATAATCAGAAGCCCACTCACCCTATTGGAAGCAAGATACATTGGAGACGCTACTTGTTGTGTAGCTAGGGTTTCGAAGAACCCTAGCATCTGTATTTATTGTATCAAAATAATTCCTTTGAATGAATCAATTGTAACAAAGGAGTTTCTTAGCTTCCCCCCATTTATTGAATAAAATCATATTTTGTACAATTTACTGTTCATTCTGAGTTATTTATTTCTATATTTTCTTTAGTGTCGTATTTTTGCTTCACAAATGGTGATCACGGTGGGACCCCAAAAGGGTTCTACTTTATGATTTACTTTTTTGTATTAATTTTATTATGTTGTTCCATTTTACAGGTTTTTTTGGAGCAAAAAACCAGCCAAAATCATTGGTTAGGGTTTTTGGAAGGTCCTATGATAATTGTAGATAAGTGCACAACTGCGACACCTGTTGATCCCCACAAGCATCCAGCTACACCTATATAGGTGCCTATCCGTACCTACAAAGGTTCTCTGCTACACCTGGCAGTAATTTGGAGCAGAGCTTAGGCTTTCAAGTAAGGTCCGTAGTCATTCTGTTCCAATTCCTGTTGTTATGTATTTCATCATTTCATTGCTTATTTTCAAATTTTAAGTTTAAAAAAATACACATTAAGGAATATAGAAATAAATTCATGTTAGATTGCTTCTAGGGCATTTGTGCATTCATTCATCACATATTTTGGATTTTCTGTTTTAAAAAGAATTACAAATTCAAATAATTCTTGCATCTTTATGTTTGAATTTGAAAGTGAAAAGCATCAATTAGAATTTGCATCTTAGGAGTTAAGGATTGCTTATTTTATTTATCTAAGTAGGAACAATACTTACATGCAAAAAGTATTCCTACCCTTGGGTGGCACCTTTGGCAGAGAGGTGGACGAACCCTCCAGTTGCTATCTAGGTAGGGGGTTTTAAACGGTGTACTTCACACTCTTTAGAAGAAATTTGCATTTATGTGTTGGATTCTAATTTAGATTTGTGAAATCTATTATCTTTAACATTGTTTGTCAATAATAGAGAACAAAAAAATTTAAAATAAATCACACACAACACATTGCACTTTAAACAGTGGTAACTGGATTTCATCACTAGTTGCTGCTTGAGATTTGGTGATGATGGCAGTCATTTCCATCGACCAATATTTTCCCCTAGAAACCTTAGGACTACCCTCAAGCAAACTTGTTGGATTTCATCACCAACAAGAATCTCGTTGCCCCATCCAACCATAGTCTTTTACCTTTATTTTTCATTAAACAAGATTAGGATACACAAAACACACAAAACTGTCATATCTAAAAGGAATTTACACTAAAAAGAGATAATAAAGGAATAAGGTAAGCCACACAAGATGAAACTTAGGATTGATTGTTTTATTTGTTTCTAAATCCTTTAGCTCTATTTTTAGTTTTGAAATTTAATTATCCTGAAATTGTATTTTGATTTAATTATTTTATGGTTTTAACTCGAAATCAAACAAAAATATTAAATCAGAATAATTTAATGGAAAATACAACAAGCATACTTGCTACTTCAGTAGCCAACCCTTCCAATTCCATCCAACCTAGTCCATCTAAGCCCATTCACCCATATCTCCCACACGAGGGATTAATTCCCCAAAACAATGAACAGTCATCCATCCAAACTGACATGGACAAGTTAGAGGCCATCTATAGGTCTTCTAACTATGTTCTTGAACCTATAAGCCATGACTATGTTGAACAAACAAAATTGGCTACATCCTGTCCATCCAACCCCACCAAAGGATATCCTAATTTTGCTTATGAATATGGTATGCCCTCATCTCCTAGTCCAACCCAACAAAACCTGAGTGTTTTTAATACTCATCACCCATCTAGATATACCCAAATATGTTCCAATCCTTTGTGTGAGGAGTATGTCAATGCTGCCTCACAGGTACCAACCTCCCAAGTTGCCACATCAAGTGCAACTTGTACCATACCCATTTTCTCCAATCCACCCACATCCATACCATCATATTCTAATCCATCCACAACATTGTCAAAATTTTCTATGTCGGATCAAGATCTTCAGGATATATCAGGTCTCATGAAAAAATTGCTTCTAGAGTGTCAAAACGCTAGACAACAAGTTCAAGTAGATCCTACACTTCCTGTAGCTCCAGCCCAACCAACCATAGCCAACCAAAATTCCACCTGGGTACCCCAATCGTCGGTGGTGTCCATCCCCAAGCCACCTCCAATTAAAAATCCAACCCCTCTAATCACTATTTCTTTTGGTCAACCCAACCAATTCCTCCAAAATCTTCTTCTTCATCAGTATTCTCCTTATCTCAATCATCAATATTCCTCTCATCAATTTCAAACCAATCCATTTCATCAAAACCATCTAATCACTCCTCAACATATTTCTTCTAGTCCATCTCCAAGTCATCAGGTTATCCAAGGCTTCCACATTCCTGGGGAAGATCTTCGGATTCAGTCCATGCAAAAATAAATAGATCAGTTGATGCAAAACATTCCTGGCATGTCAAGCCAAAAACCAACTCTAAGCCAAATGATCCATCAACCAATCAATCCTTCGATACCATCACCACCATATCTGATAAAATTTACATTACCAAAGTTTGACAAGTTTAGAGGAATCAAGAACCCTAAGGAGCATGTCAGTTTATTTGTTCACGCATGATTTTGAATTCAAACCAACAATGCTCTCGTGCTTCAAACATTTCATCAAACATTAGGAGGAGACGCCATAGAGTGGTTAAATCAGCTACCAACTCATAGTATCTATACTTTTTCTCAACTGATTGACCTATTCCTTGAGCGTTTTGTCCTAAACATAAAAAATAAAGTTTCATTATCAGACGTGTTGTGGTTGATCCACAACACACCCCAAAATTGGGGACCCACCTTTTTGCAGGCTTGCAGAGAAGAATCTCGGTGACCCAGATGCTAAAATTGAAGAAAAGAGAAAAAAATGCCTAAGTGTTGAAAAGTGTCGCGAAATCGCGACATGTCGCGAAATCGCGATTGGTCGCGCCATCGCTGCCGAAAACAGGAAAGTTGTCACGAAATCGCGACATGTAGCTCCATGTGTACGGAAGAGAAGGAGAGAAGAAGAAAATTGAAAGTGATGTCGCGAAATCGCGACATGTAGAATGGAAGAAAAGAAATGGTCGCGAAATCGCGACATGTTTGCCAAGGGAGGAAGAGAAAAATGGTCGCGATTTCGCGACGTGTTTTGCTGAGGTGTACGAAAATGGAAAAACGTCGCGATATCGCGACAGGAAGCAGCTAAAGGACTCGAAGAGGAAAGACGTCGCGATTTCGTGACTGATTGCAGCAAAGGTGTACGGAACAGGAAATGGTAGCGATTTCACGACGTGTTTTAGCAAATTGTACGGCATAAGGGAGATGTCGGAAATAGAAATGAAGACCATGCCCGAAGCAGAGAAATGGTCACGATTTCGCGACAGGTTTTGGCAAGGTGTACGGAACAAAAAAATGGTCACGATTTCGCGACGTGTTTCGGGGAAGCGTACGAAAAGAGAAAGCGGTAGCGATATCGCGACAGAAAGCTGCATGAAGGTCCGAGGGGGAAAAACGTCGCGATTTCGCGACGTGTTTTGCCAAGGCGTACGGATGATGAAAAGTGGTAGCGATATCGCGACGGTTTGTGGCAAGGGTTCGAGAAATAATAGCGGTAGCGATATCACGACGGTTTGTCGTAAGAGGGCAAGAGAATGATAATGGTCGCGATGTCGCGACGTAAAGTTGCCAAGGAGGCCCGACGGAGAAACGGTAGCGATTTCGCTACGCCTTGCGAAAAGAAGACTCAAAGTTCGAACGGTAGCGATATCGCTACAAATTTCGTGAAGGCAAGCTCAAAGTCAAAAGTGGTAGCGATATCGCTACCATTTCATGAAAAGTAAAGTGGTAGCGATATCGCTACCATTTCATGAAGAGAAAGCTTAAGGTAAAAGTGGTAGCGATATCGCTACGAGGAGCTGCCAAAGACATACGGCCGGAAGGAGTGTAGCAATATCGTGACGTGTCACGATTTCGCGACATGTCGCGTTATCGCGGCTAAGAAGCTGAACAGGCGGTATGCAATTTTTGTCAGGATTTTCATAGGAAAGCGTTACGGAAGGCGTAGGAAACGCAGGACACGTGGCGTACAAGTGTCGAAATTGCAGGGAGCGTTACATGCAGTGGAAAATTTCGCGTGTTTGGGCATCCAGTATGAATTAAAAGCAAGGAAAAGCGGGAATTTGAAAGGTCATTTGCAGGAAGACGAAGTGAAGCGACAAAGGGAATCGAAGAGCCATTGCAGTACTATAAAACCAGAAATGCAGATTGAAGGAAGGGGTTGGAAATTGCCGATTACAGAGTTGCAGAGACAAGAGCTTCGTGCTATTCTGGGCCTGCACTTGGGCAATTTCCTTCTTTTTGTTCTGGAATATTTATGCCCTGGAACATTTTTTGAATGTAATTGACATATCATTTAATACAAAATAACAGAGTATTGGCATCTCACTGATGAGAAAGGAGGAGTCATTTTGTGCATGCATGATTTTAATGCTTTATCTTTCACTTCCAGATTTCTGAGGCTTTTAGGTGAAGTTTAATGCAAATGTGCTTGGTTGCTTCATGCGAATGCCTAAGTCTGGAATTACAGGTAGAAACCCTAGAGACCAGCACCTAATTTATTTGGATTGTGCAAGTGTGCGGGTTCATTAGATTAGGTTGCATGCATAAAACCTCAGTATCTTCGGTTTCATCAAATCGATGGCAACATTCTGACTGTAGTTTAGTTTCTATGCATTTACTTTTCTTTATTTTCTTTAAACCCTTGCTTTATTTTCTGCAATTTAATTACTATATCCAAGTTAATAACAGAAAATCCTTCAAAATCCAAGATCAATGCATATTCATTCACTTTGAGTCCACTGTAAATTGAAATTATATAAACCATCAGTGCCCCTTGTTAACATCTACTTGCAAACCCTAAGATATTCCTGGCATTTCATTTGAACAACATTATTTGTAAATGCATAACAGGAACCTTGGAGAAATGTCATTTTCTTTGCAAGCAGAGGATTTTTTGGACTCAGATCCTACGGAGAGTGTGCTTTCACAATCGGGTGAAAACACCACTCAACAGATTGGCGCTAGAAGGAGGGCGAATCGGTTTATCTATTTCAATTTTCATATCTGAATATTTTGTTCTTGATTTAATTCTGAAATTATTTACGGCTAAACTGCAACACTGTTTTGTGTTCGTTGCAAGTTTTCTTCGAACTAGCCGAGGGTTTCCTCAGGCAGGCTGGACCCACCACGCCGTATTGCGACCAGGTCTCAAACAACCGGAGAAACCATTTTTCACGACCTTACTGGTACTCCCAAGGGTAAAGCCAAGCAAGTCGTAAGCACTCCAGTAGCAAAAGGCCTGTTTTCTCCAGGAACGTCGAGTGGACCTACGCCAATAATATCCGTTGCCCCTAGTGTGCCTATAGTTAGTAATATTTCTACTGCTATTGTAGGTCTGTCTACATCAATTCTGAGTCAAATGGCTCAAGCTCCAGCAGCTCCTTGGTATGGAGCTAACAATACTCCTTTGAATATTGTTGGGGATATCCATGAAATCCCCAAGAACATTGAAATATTTCTGCCTAAATACAAGCCAGATGGCCTAAGAACAATGAGAAGAACATATCCAAGCCTATAGGGATGTTTTAATTAGGTTGCAAGTTCAGCATGAAGATGTAGCCTGTAGACTTTTCCCCATGAGCTTGGATCCAATAGCATATGAATGGTATATATGCTTGCCAATTGGTTCAATCACCTCTTGGACACAAATGGAAACTGCCTTTGTCAATCAATTTAGGTCACCCTTAGATCCCGCAACTATTTACAATCAGTTTATTACATGCAAACGGGGCCAAGGGGAACCAATCCGAATGTTTAATCAGAGATTCCAAAAGAACTATAACAGAGCAATTAGACATTTTGCCATCGATCCCGCGGTGGCTTTGCAGATATATTTTGGGGCATTGGACCCCATGACAGCCATGTTTGCAAGGCGTAATCCTCAGGTCACCACGCTGGCTTTGGCCTATAATGAAGCCATGACTATTGAGCGGCAATTGACACCGCAAGGCTACGGGTTTACCCAGATGCCTATGTTGGGACAGTGTGCTCCATATGGTCAAGTTCCCCAGGAAAATCAACTCATGGCACCACAAATGCCAAGTATGAACGCCTTCCCATATCAGCAGCCGTATCCACCAGCACCCGCATATGCACCCATTCCAATCCAACCAATCACAGCCATTCCACCTGTTCCTGCATTTTTGCAGAACAGTCAATCAACTACGCAGGAAACTAGTCAAGTCAATCCTCAAGCCATAGTTCCTATTCCGAATCCAATCCCAATTCAAGGTATCAATCCATATGGGAATCAAATTCCTCAGAACCCGACCCAAATGTGGAATCAAGACCCCATTAATTATGCGAATCCAATGGGGGTTAACAACAATGTGGTTCCACCGAAGGATGTTTTTTCGCAAGTCGAAGAGCTCACGAAACTAGTCCATAAACTAAGTAATGACAGGGTTCAACAGCAGAAGCATGAGTCCCGTGCCCCTCACCCAGGTCAGAATTTTAACAATAGAGGGAGGCACTGGAACACCAAGCCAAACAATGGGGGAGTTCCTGCTCCCATTGCTAATCAATTAGATGCTTCTGCAGGCCCTAGCCAATCCAATTCTCTTTTGAATCTTTCAGATTTGGCATGGGAAAGGGGGTGCGGAGTTACATAACACAAAAGAACACAATGAGAAGAATTGTCCTGAGATTGCTAGATACACTCATTGTCTTCAGGCACAAGTTGATGATTTGGAACTAGTATCAAATGAGGATCCATCGTATCATCAAGATGAAAATATTATGGTGATGGAAACAGTATATCACCAAGAGGGTGAGAGCGAGGAGGAAGAAGACGAAGTTTTGGAACAGGAGGTGCAAGCTTTTCGAGATTTCAGAAAGGGGACTCATGGGTACCATTTGAGGAGTAAATCTAAAGCCCCTAAAACCTCATCAACACCTCCAAACAATTCTATTCTTCCTCCAGGATACAAAGGCAAGTAACAACCCTCCCCCTCCACTCGGAAGAGAAATGTCTAATGACGTCCGGAAGACGAGTCAAATTCGAAAAACCAAATTATGACGTAGTGGAGGATATGAAGAAGTCCAAATCTAGCCTTTCATTCCCGGACGCAGCTAAATTGCCTGGTCAAAAGGAGGCGTTGATAAGAGCTTTGAACTCACCTGATCCGATGTGGAAGGAAAAAGGAGCTGAATCCCATCTGATTTTGCGAAAGGAGAGAAGGGATGTCCCGCCATTCTTATTGACTCCGAGAATTGCGGGTAAGAACTTGCATAATTGTTTGGTGGACACAGGAGCCACGAGCAACCTCATGCCTACGGAGATATGTCAAATGTTGGGTCTACAACCGGTTTCATCCAAATGCACGGTCTTGCAATTGGACCGTTCAGAGGTAAATGTAGTAGGGACCTTATATGATGTCAAGATTCAATTAAATTCTGAACCCAGGGTCCAGCAGGTTGTAGACATTTTGGTGGTTAACATCCCAAGTAGGTATGGAATGTTACTTGCGAGAGATTGGATGAAAATGCTGAATGGCTATTTTGCAACAGACTGCTCGCATATGTGGCTGCCATGGAAGGGCATTGCTAACCAAATCAGAGTGGAAAACGAACCGAGGCTTAAGGAGATTATAACGGATTTTAACAAGCCGAATGAGGTTCAGTTTTTTGAGCCAGACCTAGGGGTCTATGCTCTTGATGTTGAGAAAGCTGCTGATGAGCTTAAAGAAGAAGTGTGTCATGGTGGTTCTTCTGAGGAAAAGGATTACACGTGGTTGCTCAAGTTTGATGGATCAAAGTCTAGACAGGGAGCAGGAGCTGGAGTCGAGCTCACTGGTCCAGGAGGTAAACCATTATTGGCTGCCTACGGACTGCAATTTCCTTGCACAAACAATGTGGCGAGAATACGAAGCATTGATCTATGGTTTACGTCTAGCATTGAGCAAACATGTTAAATGCTTGAAGGTTTTGGGAGATTTCGAGTTGGTTGTCAAGCAAATCAAAGGACGAGTATACATGTCGCGACAAAATACTGAGCCTTTATAGGACTAGGGTTATGGACCTCATGGAGGAGTTTGATGCATTCAACATAGCCCTTATTTCTAGGAAAGGAAATCGAATAGCAGACTCTCTTGCAGTCGCCGCGGGCATGTTAAACCCGGTGGATATAAAAAGATGTAAAAAGTTTTCCATTGAGTTGGTTCCTTGTCCATCAATACCTGATAATGTGAAGAATTTCCAGGTTTTTGAATGTGACAGGCACATCTTCAAGTTTGTCACAAACTCGGGTATTTTTGAAAATCAGGTGATCGATGAGGAACAAAGGTGGCAGGATGAAACGAGAAGAAAGTGAAGCTGCGTATCAATCCAACAAAATTCCTAAAGACGTGGTTTCATTAGAAAAGATGTTCGACATGGAATGCAAGAACAAGAAAAGAAAAAGAGTCCCACTCCCCAAAGATGCATGCGATTCAATTAATGCTGGGAGTGCGAGACAATCCAAAGGAGGTGTACATAGCAAAGGCATGTACAGAGGAAGAAAGGAGCAATATAATACGAGGCTTTGAAGCATTACATAGATTGTATTGCTTGGAACTACAATGAGCTGAAGACTTACAACCAGAACATTATCACGCATACCATCCCTTTGAAGCCAGACTCCAAGCCTTTTAGGCAAAGACAGCGAGTTGTTAACCCGCTATTGGAGCCTTTGATCGAAAAGGAGATTAGAATATTATTGGAAGCGAAAATCATTTTTCTTGTTAGGCACTCAACCTGGGTGGCCAACCTCGTTCCAGTAAGAAAAAAGAGTGGAGAGATTAGGCTGTGCATAGATTTTCGAAATCTTAATAAAGCCTCTCAAAAAGATAATTATCCATTACCATCAATCGATGAAATTATGCAAATGGTAAATGGATCTGAAATGATGTCCTTTCTCGATGGATATTACGGGTACAACCAAGTTCTTATACATCCAGGATGACGGGATGAAAACAGCCTTCACTACCAAGTGGGGGACATTTGCATATAAGAGAATGTCGTTCGGATCTGTTAAACGCTGGTGCAACTTTTCAACGCGCCATGGATTACGCATTCAAAGGGCTAATAGGCAAATGCATCATCGTGTATGTGGATGATATCCGAGTTTTCTCGAAGAAGAGAGAGGATCATGTTAAAGATTTGAAGAAAGTGCTTCAAAGATGCCAGAGAACATGGAATTTCCTTAAATCCCAAAAAGTGCATTTTCGGAGTAACGAAAGGGAAATTGTTGGGTCACATCATTTCAAAAGAGGGCATATCCATCGACCCAGAAAGGATACAAGCTATCCAAAACCTACCTCTCCCGAGCAGTAAAAAAGAACTGAGATCTTTCTTTGGGCAAGTCAATTTTGTGAGGAAGTTTATCTCTAGCTTTGCTTGAGATAGCCAAACCTCCGAACCGGATGCTCAAGAAAGATGTGGATGTAAAATGGAACGAGGAAAGTATAGTGGCTTTCCAGAATATCAAAGATGCCATTTCAGAGCCCCTGTCCTTATAAGCCCAGATTACTCCAAGCCTTTTTATATTTACGCTTTTGCATCAGAACACTCCTTTGCGAGTGTATTAACCCAAAAAGGTGAGGATAGTGCCGAAAAACCCATTGCATTTTTAAGTGCCCCTCTGAAAGACGCTCAATTAAGGTATTCAATCCTTGATAAGCAAATGTACGCACTTTTTAAAACTGTGAAAAAATTTAGGCACTACATCGTGCACAGCAGAATTATCGCCATCGTGCCCGATTCTGCTGTCAAGACCATGTTTTTACGAGAATGAACTAGGTGAGAAGAGAGGAAAATGGATTTCAACCATCCAAGAATTTGATCTCGAAATCCAACCAATGAAACTAGTTCGAGGACAAGGACTGGCAAAGGCGATCGCAGAAAATAATCCGCAAATAACAGGTCAATGCTCAAATACAGAATACATGGCTAAGGACGACTGGTATGTTGATATTGTGCATTTTCTATTGACTGGTAAGTGTCCTTCTAATCTGAATTCAACACAGAGAAGAGCTTTAAGGCTTAAGTCTGTTAACTATCTAATAAAATCTGGTGTGCTTTACAGGAAGAATCATGAAGGCATCTACCTGAGGTGCTTGAACAAAGAAGAAGCTGTCGGGGTGTTGCAGGAATTTCACGGGAAACATGGAACTGGTCACGGTGCGACCAATGCTACAACACATCAAATCCTGAGAGCAGGATACTACTGGCCACATATTTTCAAGGATGCGCATACCCATGTACGATCTTGTCACATCTGTCAAGTGGCTGCAAATAGAGAAAGAAATGCAGCCATGCCGTTGCGACCTGTAGTCGAAATGAGACCATTTGCACAGTGGGGACTAGATTTCATCGGGGTTATTAACCCAAATTCTTCTGATTCTCACAAATTCATTTTGACAGCTACAGACTATTGTACAAGGTGGACAGAGGCGATTCCTACTAAACATGCCACCACAGATGTTGTGATTAAATTTCTTGAGGATCAGATTATAACAAGATTTGGAATGCCCGACTCTATTGTCGGTGACAATGGTAAAGCTTTTATTTCTACACAATTTGCAGATTGGGCATATGATAACAAAGTGAGCTTAAAGTTTGCATCCAATTACTATCCTCAAGGAAATGGGTTGGCCGAGTCTTCAAATAAGAATTTGTTGAATACTATTAAGAAGTTGCTTTGGAAAAGAACCCTCGGGACTGGCACATCCAACTAAAGTTTGCCCTTTGGGCGAGATAGGACCGAGTGAAAGAGTCCATAGGGAATACTCCCTATCATTTGGTCTATGGGCAAGACCCGATATTTCCAGCAAATTTGAAGTTGCAGACCTTACATTTCATACAAGAGTACTTGGGGACGGATGATCAAGTTGAAGCCGAGGTTGAGCCAGTTGTTGCACCTTGATGAAAAGAGAGAAGAGGCCATGAATCACATGAATAAACACCGGGCCAGTTGTCAAAAGGTGGTTTGACAGAAGGGCCAAAGTTAAATCATTCAGAATTTCAGATTTGGTATTACTATGGGACAAAAGACATGAGGAAAAAGGGAATCATCAAAAGTTTGATTGTCTTTGGTTGGGCCCATATCAGATTTCAGAGATTCTTGGGAAGAATACCTTCAGGCTAAAAACATTAGAAGGGGAAGATTTCATGCTACCGGTTAATGGGCAGATTTTAAAGCATTATTTTAGCCCTTAGGTTGTGAGACTTTGATATTATTCTTTTGGTTTTGGTGATGGATTTTCAGATTTTGTTTTTATTGTTTAGGATTGTTAGTTTAGTTAGGATTTTGATTATGGGTTTGATTTCAATTGACATGTGTGTTAATTTTTATAATAAAAAATAGAAAATTGAGATGTCAACTTATGCTTAAGGATTAGGAGAATATGAAATATTGGAATTGTCTTGTAAAAGCTCCACAAATAGCATAAAACATTTTTAAGTTATATTGTTTGATTTTGTGATACATGAAAGAGTCAGTTTTGCATGACAAATCATTTCATTTGCAATTCAAGAAATAATGCATTCATGTTCCATCTCACCCTACATACATTTCACCTTAGTTACATATGCATCTTAGGTACAAGCCATTAAAGTATGTCAAATCCTCTTAGGGTTGTGTTATAACATATATGTAAGTAGCTCCTAAGGTTGGAAACTGAGTCTTGAGATATCTAGAACCAAGCACGTCTCATACATTAAAAAGGATCTTGAGCAAAATGATCAAAACCTAACTTGGAAGGAAAGGTTGGGCGAAAGAAGTTATTCATGTCTATCCTATTATGCAACATGATCCTTAAAACAGTGGTTTTAACCACTTCCATTAAGCCTAAAGCCTAAAATCAGAGTAGTAAGGATAGGGTTAAATCCTCATCGAACTTAGGTTGAGGATCCAATTCCCCAAAGCTTTGATTTGACCCACATGGAGTAGTAAGGATAGGGTATAAATTCTCATCTCGGTTGGTTGAGAATCTAATTCCCCAAAGCTCTTATGTCTCATTTCATAATCAGTCTTGGATTGTAAGGATCGTACTATTTGTCCTCTACAAGGGATGGGTAGTCATCCCCAAGGTCTAAGTAACAAAATTAATATTTTCCATTTACATCTAAAGTTTGGATTGTAAGGATCGTACTACATGTCCCTAACCAGGATGGGTAGTCATCCCCAAGGTCTAAGAATTAAAAAATATATATATATATATAATAAATAAATTTTTCCCATCTCATCTTTATTTTGGATTGTAAGGATCGTACTACTTGTCCTCTGCAAGGGATGGGTAGTCATCCCCAAGGTCCAAAGAAATGGAGATAAGTTTTGGATTGTGGGGTTAGATATGCCCATGCATGGCATCATGTCTTGCCTAAAAAACAAGACCATCGATTGTCTAGAGGATTAGACTAGCATGACCATTTCTTCCATAACTGGTTTAATTATTTTGCTTAAAGTGAGGTAATGAACTCTAAATCAGAATAGTAAGGATAAGGTTAAACTCTCATCTCGGTTGGTTGGGAGTCTGATTCCCCAAAGTTCTGATTTCACATTCACTTGCACATGGGTTCTAGATAGTAGGGACTCATAACCAACTTTGGGATACAATAAGGTAATGAACTAGTGGATCCTAAGAGGGTTTGGCAATCTTGAATGCTTGTACTTAGTATTAGAAGAAGTACCATGCCTTTTATGGAAGCAAATCTCCTTGCACATTCATTAGGGTACACAAATCATTCACCATCCCATATATGCATTCATGCAAAACTGATAATGGAATGTTGATCAATTTCAAACGATAGGGAATGAAAACACATTGCACACACTGAGCTAATACTTGATGATTCTGATGATTCATGTACTTCGATCTTTGGGCATTTGTTATTTTGCTTATGTGCTAACATATATTTGCGAGTTTGTGATATGTTTCGAGGTTGGGTTCTTACTAAAATGCTCAAGAGCATTTGACAATAGAGTCGCCATTTGTTGTGGTTGATCCACAACACACCCCAAAATTGGGGACCCACCTTTTTGCAGGCTTGCAGAGAAGAATCTCGGTGACCCAGATGCTAAAATTGAAGAAAAGAGAAAAAAATGCCTAAGTGTTGAAAAGTGTCGCGAAATCGTGACATGTCGCGAAATCGCGACTGGTCGCGCCATCGCTGCCGAAAATAGGAAAGTTGTCGCGAAATCGCGACATGTAGCTCCATCGCTGCAGAAGAGGAGAGAAAAGAAAATTGAAAGTTGTCGCGAAATCGCGACATGTCGCTGAGAAGAAAAGAAATGGTGTCGCGAAATCGCGACATGCCGTTGAGAGGAAAGAAAATGGTCGCGATTTCGCGACGTGTTTTGGATGGAACGGTCGCGATATCGTCGCGATAGCTAAAGGACTCGAAGAGGAAAGACGTCGCGATTTGTGATGAGATTGTTGGAAAGGTGTACGGAAAGGGAAATGGTAGCGATTTCGACGACGTGTTTTAGAAAATTGTATGGAAAAAGGAGATGTCAAGAAATGGTCACGATTTCAGGACAAGGGTTTTGCAAGGTGTACGAAACGAGAAAAATGGTCGCGATTTCGTGACGTGTTTCGGGAAAGCGTACGGAAAGAGAAAGCGGTAGCGATATCGCGAAGAAGCTGCATGAAGGTCCGAGGGGAAAAACGTCGCGATATCGCGACAGGTTTTGCCAAGGCGTACGGAAGATAATAGCGGTAGCGATATCGCGACGGTTTGTGGCAAGCAGGTTCGGGAATAATAGCGGTAGCGATATCGCGACGGTTTGTCGTAAGAGGGCAAGAGAATGATAATGGTCGCGATGTCGCGACGTAAAGTTGCCAAGGAGGCCCGACGGAGAAACGGTAGCGATTTCGCTACGCCTTGCGAAAAGAAGACTCAAAGTTCAGAACGGTAGCGATATCGCTACAAATTTCGTGAGGGCAGGCTCAAAGTAAAAGTGGTAGCGATATCGCTACCATTTCATGAAAAGAAAGCCCAAAGTAAAAGTGGTAGCGATATCGCTACGAGGGGCTGCCAAAGGAATACGGCCGGAAGGAGTGTAGCGATATCGCGACGTGTCACGATTTCGTGACATGTCGCGTTATCGCGGCTAAGAAGCTGAACAGGCGGCATGCAATTTTTGTCGGGATTTTCGTAGAAAAGCGTTACGGAAGGCGCAGGAAACGCAGGACACGTGGCGTACAAGTGTCGGAATTGCAGGAGCGTTACATGCAGTGGAAAATTTCGCGTGTTTGGGCATCCAGTATGAATTAAAAGCAAGGAAAAGCGGGAATTTGAAAGGTCATTTGCAGGAAGACGAAGTGAAGCGACAAAGGGAATCGAAGAGCCATTGCAGTACTATAAAACCAGAAATGCAGATTGAAGGAAGGGGGTGGAAATTGCCGATTGCAGAGTTGCAGAGACAAGAGCTTCGTGCTATTCTGGGCCTGCACTTGGGCAATTTCCTTCTTTTTGTTCTGGAATATTTATGCCTGGAACATTCTTTGAATGTAATTGACATATCATTTAATACAAAATAACAGAGTATTGGCATCTCACTGATGAGAAAGAAGGAGTCATTTTGTGCATGCATGATTTAATGCTTTATCTTTCATTCCAGATTTCTGAGGCTTTTAGGTGAAGTTTAATGCAAGTGTGCTTGGTTGCTTCATGCGAATGCCTAAGTCTGGAATTACAGTAGAAACCCTAGAGACCAGCACCTAATTTATTTGGATTGTGCGAGTTGCAGGTTCATTAGATTAGGTTGCATGCATAAAACCTCAGTATCTTCGGTTTCATCAAATCGATGGCAGCATTCTGACTGTAGTTTAGTTTCTATGCATTTACTTTTCTTTATTTTCTTTAAACCCTTGCTTTATTTTCTGCAATTTAATTGCTATATCCAAGTTAATAACAGAAAATCCTTCAAAATCCAAGATCAATGCATATTCATTCACTTTGAGTCCACTGTAAATTGAAATTATATAAACCATCAGTGCCCCTTGTTAACATCTACTTGCAAACCCTAAGATATTCCTGGCATTTCATTTGAACAACATTATTTAAGCATAACAGGAACCTTGGAGAAAGTCATTTTCTTTGCAAGCAGAGGATTTTTTGGACTCAGATCCTACCGGAGAGTGTGCTTTCACAATCGGGTGAAAACACCACTCAACAAGACGTATATGAATTTTTTTTTTGGTAGATTAAAAGTGGATTTTTGTCAAGGATCCCAAAACCTGATTACAATGGAACAAATTGCATCAAAGTACATCAGATTAAATCAAGGCAAGGACAGCCAAAAGGAACAAATAAGGAGCACACAATAGGACCAAAAAGGAAGGTGCCATCCTTTGCACCAGAGGAAGGCGCTTTCCTTTGCGCCAGAGGAAAACGTCTTCCATTGCACCAAAGGAAAAACGGGCAGGAAGGGAAGGCCCGCCAGAAACCAAATTTGAATCAAAAGGCACCAAACAAGATTTTGAAGCTCACAAAGGGCGGGAGAAAGTGCTAGACCATCCCAACCACTAAATGATAATTTGAACCTTTCCCAAAGGCGAGAAAAGAAACAAAGCCATAAATTTAAAAATTGAAACAACCTAAGGATGGGAAAACCAGAAACCACCCTTGGAAAACAGAGAACTGAAGGAAAACAAGCATCCCACATAGGGGAGCCCTAGCAGAAACATAGAAGGAACAAAAACCTATAAAATGGAACTGTAGTGGTTCAGCAGCAAAGGAACACCCCAGGCCACAGGGTCCTTTAGCAAAAAAGGAAGCCTTCGAGAACACCTACCCAGCAAAGGAAGCAACAACAACATAAAAACACTTCTGAAGGAAAGGACGGGAAAGTGCCAATGGGAAGACAATGGGATGATGAAACTATCTATAACTTTGGAAACCGTTGGAGGGCAGTCATTACCAAATTGCCATTCTCCCTCCCAATGGATGAAATCATCAAATTATTTACCAAGAGTTGCTTAAAACCCATCTCTTGGATGCTTCAACTTCATACCTATCATTCATTTGAAGAAGCTTTAGCACAAGCTAGCGTCATTGAGGAGATAAAAATCCAAGAGGGCATAATTAAGCCTAAAAAGAAAGAATGGCAAAACAAGGGCCAATTTAAAAGCAATCAATCAGGCCAAAATAAGTCATCACAAGCCTCTTCGGCTAGTCCATCCAATCAAGTAAATCAAGTGGTGATGAGCCAACCCGTAATGGCTCAACAACCCGTGCAACAACCACAAAAAATTACTTATCATGCGGTCCCCTCGGTAACTCAAGCACTCACAATACAAAACACAGCACCAACTATGGAAAACCCCTCCCATCGACAATATGCTCGACCCCAATGCCAATACACTCCTTTAACGGAGTTGTATTCTTCCATCTTCCAAAGGTTGTATGAAACAAACAAGTTGGCTTTGCCAAAAATCAAGCCCGATGACCCTACCAAACGTGGCAGAGGTTACAAGGAACATCTATTTTGCCCATACCATAGGCAAAATGGTCATGATATCAACACTTGAAATGTTTTTAAGAATATCATTCAAGACCTCATAGACTTGGGGGCCATTAAGGTAGATAACCCCCTAGCTCCACAAAATCAAAATTTGGGAATTTTTCAAACACCTCTTCCCAACCATGAAGAGGCCCAAACTAATGTAGGAGGTAATAATCATCATACACCTCCTAACCAAGTTAATCATGTTCAACAATATCAAAATTTTGTAGGAGCAGTCCATGTGGTCACAAGAGGTCAAAGGCAAAATCAACAAAATGCCCAACAACCAAATGCACAACCTTCAAATCCACCACCCATTCAAACTTCTCCAAATCCATCCCCACCAATCCATATTTCTAGTCCACCCAATCAGCCCATCCATCATCCTCTAAGGCCAACAGTATCCTTAAGTAACCAGTTGACTACAAGTTTGAAGATGGCTTCAGCCAAATTGTCCCTATATGAGCTCATCCAACAATCCCCTAGGCATAGAGAAGCCTTAATGGAAATTCTAAAATCCATTGAGTTAGAAGCTCAAGACTCCAATGCCTTCAACAATTTTGTAGGGAGCATTAGAACATGCATGGAGCCATCCATCACCTTCTATGACTTTGAAATAAAGTCAATGACCTCGAAATCCATAGATCCTCCATTGCATATCATGGCCCTGATAGACAAGAAGCCATTTAAGAGAGTCTTAATTGATACCGACTCATCCATCAACATTATCACTACCGCTGCCCTTAGCAACCTCAAACTTCCACCTTCCCATATTTCCAAGTCATCATTCACCCTCAAAGCATTTAACGATGCTTTGTGTACCATAGTTGGCACTGTTGTTTTACCCATTGAAGTAGGGGTTAAAATGTTGCACACTATGTTCCACATCTTGGAAGGGGCCATGGTGTACAATGTACTCCTTGGTAGACCTTGGATGAGGGAAATGAAATGTGTTCCATCAATTCTCCACCAATGCTTGAAATACGTTCATGATGGTCAAGTCCATTGCATCCCCACGGATGTAGAACCTTTCAAGTATTGCAATTTCATTTCAAATCCCTATGAATCCATGTTACCTTCCACCCACCTATTCTTATCCCCATCATATTCGAATCCATCCACTTCATCTTCTAATCCATCCACATCTTCTTCCAAAGCTCCTATTCTTGAGGAGTTACCCATCACCAAACCCCCTCAATCATCCATTTCTTCTTGTACATGTGGTCAAGGTCAATCCACTTTCGCCACATCATCCACCTCAACCACTCCTTCTACAACCATTTCTTCTTCATCATCATTGCCTCATCCACCTTCTTCTAATTCCAAGCCATCACCCAATCCTTCTCCATCAGTCGATGTTTCACAAGTCAAACTTTCGGATTATGAAATATTCAACTCCCCTCCACCTTCCACAACCCCTTCCAATCCTGAGCCATCCATTTCCACATCATCCACCACCTCATCCCAAGTCGAGGTCCACATCACTAGTCCTGGTATTGGTGAATACGTGGTCCAAGACGTTACCATTACCCCTCTTGCCATCCCTACAGCCAAGGATTTCGGTCACCCACGTGACCCTCCTTTAACCATAGGTGTTGTCTATGATATGAGTTCTACTCCTAATAGTATCAACTTTGTTTATGGAGGGATTGATTCCTCAATTGAGGCAAATCCACCCGAAGAACCAAAAGAGCCAAGACGTGCCAACATAAAAAATATGGCAGGATTTCCATCTCGTTACTTCCACATAGTCAATTGGCAAGGTCAAGGTCTAGGTTCCCATGAACAAGGGATACATGACATCATTGATTTCCCATATCGAGGAGCACATGATCATTCAGGCTTAGGATATACCCCACTTTCCACAACCACTTCCCTTGAGCAAGCTTTCCAAAGGCTTAGCCTCAATGATGAAGACAAAGCCCCCTTTCCATATTCCTCAACCACTTCTCTTGAACAAGCTCTTCAAGAGCTTAGCTTCAATGAAGAAGAAGATCCCCTAAATTTTTCCTACCCACTTCCAGATTCTGATGATGAAAGTTATGAAGAGTATGAACTTATGTCCAACGCTTCTGACGATTCTGAAGAGGAATTCCAGCCCATTGTTCCCCTTACCCAATAGGATGAGTTTTACCTCAAACTGTTTCCCATCCATCAACCCATATTTCACTTGCTTCTTCCATAAGAACAAGTTGACCCACCTAGTGAACCACCCCCACATGAGTTCCATTGAGCCATTCAGCCAAGCCAAAATTTGTAACATATGTATATAAACAAAATCAAAACATTCAAAACAAAACAAAACAAAACTTTCTTTGCATGTACATAGCATTTAATTTCATGTTTGTTGTTGCTATCCAGGGTTAACAAGATTCAACATCGGTTCCAATCCATCCATTCTTCCAATCCATCTCTTTTCCTACTAATTCAGTATGAATCCTATTGACTTATTCACCCCACTCCATAATCCATACAATCCGGCTAAGCCAATTCCAATTGACATAAGCCTTGTTGACATGGATCAGATTTCTTCCCCACCCTCCTTTTCGGAGTTCGTCCTATCTAAGGAATTGTTAAGGGCTTCTACCAACTACATTCCTCCTTCCCCTCCACCTTCACCTCCATCTTCTACCAAGAATCTCGAGGTCTTTCAGGTAGAGTTAGATGATGATAAGCAGGAAGAATTAGATGACATCATAGACTATCCCAATTGGCTCTCAGGCTTGGTACCCATTCATAAGCTTAATGGGATGATATACATTTGCATTGATTTTCGAGACCGGTCTTAGCTCTTCCTTTTGGGGTCCTCTTCTATGCATGATTTGATTATTATATATACATGGCTAAAAAAAAAACAAACAAACAAAAACAAATCATTCATATAGGCATGTTCCCATTGCATACATCTTGCATTTACATATAGGCATCTTTACATGCATTTCTCACATTGCATTCATACATATTGCATACATATTCCATTTGCATTCATTCCACATGCATTCCACTACATTCATTATACATGCATTCCATTACATTCATTCATATTGCATTCATCCCATCCCATGTTCAATGATATTTTATAGTAGTGATGATATGGCCAAATAAAAAGTCAAGTTTCCATAATTGGGGGTACCTATTTTTGGTATTTATGCAATTTTCTCCAATATCATAAGCCAACAATCCCATTTTTCAAAAGTCATAAACCCCAAATTTTCAGTCACTCAACCACTACTAGTGTGTCTAGCAACCTCCAAAAAGATGTCCAATTTTCTTTAGGACCAAAAACACTTTTTCACATTAAGAAAATCTTGAGTCTTGTCAATTGATTCCAAAAACAATCTTGCACCAACCACACTTCTTCACATCTTAAAAACATTTTGAGTCAAAGAGGGATAACACCATACTTGGGTGGCACCTTGAAGTGAAAAGGGTATTCCTCGCTTGTCCTATCATGCAACATAGTCCAAAATAAAAAATAGTGGTTCTCACCACTATCACAGTTTCTCTCCAAATATAAACACAAAATATAGAGTAGTAAGGATAGGGTCACATTCTCATCACACTTCGATTGAGAATCCGATTCCCCAAAGCTCTATCCAAAGTTAACAATTTCTATGCACACACCACATATCCCTAAAGCTGTAAGGATCGTACTACATTTCCCTCAGAAAGTTATGTAGTCATCCCCAAGGCCTAAATATCAGATCATTGGACTATGGAGTGAGTCTCCATCGGGGCTATAGATGCTTGACTGGTAGTGGAGTAAGCTCATGCGAGGCGACATGTCTCTCTTCCAAAAAGGGAGACCTCTGACCGCACATACGGACAAGCTAGCTTCTTGGTCCTCTCCATAATAGGTCATGCCTAATTTACTCATAATGGGTTAATGAACTTCACATGCACACACATTGGTTCTTGATTGCCTAGGGTCATTGTCATGCTCAAGATTTGGTACATGAACTTCACTTGCACACACATTGGTCCTAAAGAAAGTTAGACAACCTTTAGTGAGTTTGGTTGATAGCACTAGTCTGTTTGAGTCTCTAAAAATATCCATATCAACATCCATATCTTCTTCCATATCAACATCCATATCTTCTTCCATATCAACATCCATATCTTCTTCCATGTCAGCATCCATATCTTCATCATGGATCAACCCGCATAAAGCCACCAAGTTTGGTGCCCCCGATTGCAAAACAATGAACAAAAAATGGCCAACAAAATTCTGAACTATAAATGATCATTCGAACATCATGCATTCCTCTCATATAGTTTGCATTCATTATACATACACATCATGATTAGCTTGCATTAATCATCCATATAAGCACTATGCATACACATCATAATTAGCTTGCATTAATCATCCATAAGACATGCATAAAACATTTTCATAAAACATGCATTGCATACACATAAAAGCATTCACACAAAAGATAACACAAATATAAAAGCCATGTATATATATATATATATCAAAAATATCATATGTACAATGAGTGCCAAAAAGGCTACAATGGAGCACCAAGGCTCATATACAAAAGTGCATCTAAGCACTAAGCTAATGTCTATGAGAGGACCCCTGAGACCTAGTAGGAGCCCTAGACCTAGAACTCTACCTAGATGTCGTGTGCCTCGATGACTCAGTCCTAGAGGATGAAGGAGGATCCGACAAAGGAATGTGATTAGCCATGCACAAATCCTCCAAGGAGTGCGCATATGTCTCACTAGCATGTAGTCATCGCAAGTCAATCTGATGTCGATGCTCTCTCACCAAAATATCTTCCCAAAGCCTCATGACCATCTCCTGATCACCAGCCCCATCTATCGGCCGCTCTACCTCCATCCAAGCTATAGTAGCCCGCAACCCAGCTATGACCCCATATCATCCTACCAGAGACTCCCTATGAGACTCTAGTGTAGTCTCTCACTCCTCGTAGAGCTGCTCCACCTCAGCCCATAGCCTAGCCACCTCGGAGATCTCCCCCATATCCTCATCATCCTCCCCCTCATCCTCCACCACCTCCACCTCGGGAGTCTACTGGGCTGCTCCCCTCGACCACCTTTGACTCATCGATCACTGAGACCTCATCCTCTTTGGAGTCATCCTCGACCCCATAGCTACCGCATCCCCACCCATCACCACCTTTGGCACCCATATTGGTTGGGTACCAAACCATGCTGCATACTCTAGAGTCACCCCAACATCATCTACATCTGGGACCTCTAGCTACTCATCATCTTCTATCTAAACCCTCCATGGCTCTGCACATGGAAGCCCCACCTCATCCCATCGATGTTGGTACAACACTAGCTCATCTAACACATCCTGAGGTAAGCCAAACTACCTCAACACCCATGAGTACTGAAAGTACTCCACCTCCTCATCCCTCCTCCCAACCAACCATCATGCCTACCTCACCCATCATAGCTACTCCTCATCACCCTCCCACATGGCTCCTCACCATGGCCTCCATATCACCTCAGCCTGATTCAACCCTGCCCACATATCCCTATACCACTGGCTGGTATGCACCTCTCGACTCGGCTGCACCTCCTCAACCACTACCCATATCCTAGCATAGGGCTCACCCATCTGCCATGCCTGGCAAGGTAACCCCTCTGGCCGAGCTACACTAAAGTGCTCCCAAGCCCAACACTAAAGAAGGAAGCTGCATCCAATCCCCTTCCTCCCTCTCCGTGTCACCTCATATAGCTCCTGGTATAACTACACCAATAATGTAGGAGCCCATGCATACGCCCTTGGATCGGTGAGTAGGTCACTCACCAATCCCAATAGGTTCCAAGGGAACCTACACCCCATGCTATTGGGGAGCACTATGTTCGCTAACACGAACATGATCAAGGTCGGGAGTGCATCCAACTCCTTAGCCTTGTACATGCTCAAGTAGCATATACCTCCATCTCCCATCCTCGCCTCCCACCATCGCTCACCGAACATCTTCTCCATATCCACCTTCTTATCATGTCCAACCGTCACCTTCTCCCCCTCCACTAGCACCTTGAGGATGTGGTATACATCCTCAAGGGTGACAGTAGCCTCCCCAGTCGATAGCTAGAACGTCCCCCTATCCGAGTCCCATCTCTCTATCAATGATGAGAGATACCCATCATCCACCCTCACCACATCCAACCGAGCCACTCCCTCCAAGCCCACCTTCCTCAAAATATCCCAATCACCCTCCGTAAGCTTCTTCCTCATCCCGAGAATGAGAGGAGAGAACCGATGTCGAGGCTCTATCTCCCTCAACTACAACAACAAACATTTTACATTAGTATTATTTCAAAAAAAAAACTTCAAAATTTTTGCACAAAAGAAAAAGTGTTTTTCAACATTACCGGGGCAAATCATGCCTCAGCTCCACCAGCAGCATGCACTCCCTCCACCGCCATAGCTCCCACGTAAATTTCCACCAACCTCACTTCCCTCACCAATTCACTCCACTCCTCAGGCGCAACTTCACAAACTCTCAAACGCAGGAATGAGCCTCAAAATTCACCCTACAAGCTATTTATAGCTGCAGCTAGCACACTCAGGCATAGTCTAGTGCCTGCGCTCCATAGGTGCACATGGGCACCTGCAAGCGCACCCAAGCATAGCTGGGCACCTGAGAATACCATAGGTGCAGCTGGGTACCTGGCACCAAAATGACATAAAGGTAAAAGGGACCAAAATAGTAGCTTGCCCCCTCAAAATCTCACCAAATTTCACCCACACATCATGCACATCATAAAATCATGTTTTGTGAAAACAGGAATCATTTTGCGCACATATTTTTTGAATATGATGCAAATTTGTAAAATACACAAATCAAGTTACAAAACACATCAAATGATTCCAAATTTTTACAAAACTGACACTCATCTCCTCTACTCCATATTCTTCATCATTCCACAAATTTTCACAAAAATTGGAGTTGATTTGACCATCAAATCAATTGTTTCCATCCAAAAAGTGCAAAATCAACCACTAAAAGCTCTAACATTTACAAATCGACTCCAACTTTGGTGATATCATCACATTCTTCCATCAACATTCTTCCAATCTCATAATCTACCATCACTTCTTCCAACACGTGTCAAAATTACAAGTGAATCTCGTATATAGTGGTTTATTCTATATACTTGGCGATTGCAACGATTTGCATCCATGCAATTCGGTAAGATGAATGAATTACCATAAGAACACTTGGTCATCATCATCATCACTTATCTCCTTGCTCAAAATCACAATCATATTTGGTATTTCCTCATCTTTAGAGTGAAACATTGCCAAGAACAATTTGCACAACCGTTGTCATTGATGGCCTAGTTCGTGGGGCTTAAAACATGGACACAACTCAAATTCCATCATTCACAATCTCCTTAACACCTTCGAGATAGGCACTAGCTAGGATGATTGGTCCAATCATGGGAATTTGTCACTAGCAGTACATCCAAGGTTGATTCCTTTTTCCTTTGCATCATCATTTTGCATATCAATGACGCCGAAAAGGCAAAATGTTCCAACAACATCGAATCACCCCAAATTTGGGGCAACCAAAATTTGATTATGATTTTCCCATGATGGGATACACCTTACATGATCATGACATCTACATTTGACACAACCCCCTTCCCACCATTGGGGCAAAAATGGTATCACATTTTACATCATTCATATCGTCCACATCACATCACATTTGCACAAAACTTCATCTGTTAGGGTAAACAGACACATCATATCACATTTTACACCAACCCCCTTCACACCGTTGGGGCAAAAATGGTATCACATCATTCATCATTTGCACAAATTTTTCAATTGGCTCATGAGATTCATCTGTAATCTCATTCGCCAATTGAGGGGGTAAGCTACGCAAATTCCAAAATTCTTTATTCTTTTGTCTTCAACGTTATTGCTCAAAAATCCAACAAGAGAGAGAAGTTGCTTCTACGCCCAAAGCCCAACCAGGTGTCTCATATTTTTGCACCATATTGTGTTTCACGCAACATGGTACAAAAAGGGGCATCTGTAGACACCAAATCCTAGCCACTTATCCACCATCACCCTTTCTCACCATTCAATTGGCCATTCCATGCCTTTCCCACCATCCAATGGCCCACTTTAGCCTTTTCCTACCATTTTCTGACCTCTATTTGACTTATTTATATTTATTTTATATTATTTATATTTAAATATAATATTTTATATTATATTTTAATATATTTATTATAAAATATATATTTATAAGCCAAATTAACCTCAATCATCCGATCTAATCTAATCTCAGCCATCCATCTCCCTTAATCCGTGTCACACTTAAAGTTTAATATCAGCCTTTGGATCTGCTTTAATATTAGCCACATGATCAAAAGTGTTAAGCTAAAACCCTAAGAAAACCCTAGGCTTGATAATAAATAGGAGCATTCTCAATGCTCAACCCTTGAATCTTGGAAAACTTGAACGTTGGAGCTCTAATTTACTTGTGAGATCTAACCTTGTTGAGAGATAGTTTCTTGTGAGTAGATTGTGCCCTAGCTTATCCTTCCCCAAAAACCTAGCTTGCCCTAGGATTTTTGGATTCCAGCCACCTTCGCATCCCATTTCCACCATCGCCATTGTCCTTCATCCATCGAGCCCTTCGCATCCCCCTGATCTGCTTCTATATATTTAACCCTAATCCATAGGTGCATCCGAGCGCCTACCTCATCCCATAGGTACGCACTATGCATTTTGTAGTGTAGCCCAACACCTGTTGTCCCCACAGCCACACACCAGAATCTACCGCATAAGACCATCAAGTGTCGCCAGGGCACCCTGCCATCAAATCTGCAATGGAGCAACAAAACAACAAAGTAAGTATTATATGCATTTTATTTGTTGTTATTTGTTTCTGCATGTCCTATTTACTCAGATCTAGAGTTTTTGGTTTGCACTTCTGAGGGTTCACATCGTGGAACCCTCATTTTGTTTGCTAACGACTTTATGTTTGATGTGTGTGCAGGATCAGGTAGCATTCATCAAGGATTGTTGAGTAGCTGTTGAAGCTAGAGTGGCCCGATTACGGATAACCAGAAGCCCACTCACCCTGTTGGAAGCAAGATACATTGGAGACACTACTTGTTGTGTAGCTAGGGTTTCGGAGAACCCTAGCATCTGTATTTATTGTATCAAAATAATTCCTTTGAATGGATCAATTGTAACAAAGGAGTTTCTCAGCTCCCCCCCATTTATTGAATAAAATCATATTTTGTGCAATCTCTTGTTCATTGAAATTATTTTACTTTATATTTTCTTTAGTGTCGTATTTTCGCTTCACATAAAGCATGTGGTACAACTTACAATATTAATTGCTTATAATGTATACAATATTTATTACTCCTCTTTCTCTTACAAATATAGAACTTGACTCTCTACACTTGATAATTGTATGATAAGATTTTTATATATGATGCTCCTCCATAGAGTAATATATAACCATAGTATAATGACTCTTTGGCTACTTGACTATTCCTTTCCATATGCCAAGTCTCATGACTCTTGGCTTCTCTACTTGACACTTGCATACACATAACTCTATCTTGTATGCACACCTAGACATGGCTCTTCACTTTGCACATTCTAATATAAGGATACTTGTGCACACTTACATATAAGACACTTGTGCACATAAACTCACATTACACTTGCACACTCACTCACATGACACTTGTGCATTTCCTGCACATACACACTTACATAACACTTGCACATTTTCTGCAAATTACAACATTACATAAAATATTACTCACACTCTAAACTAAGAATCAACACTAAAGCATGTACGAAATAATGTAATATACTCCAACAATGTTACACCTAGTTTTCTATATTCTAAATTCATGCTAGAATATGTATTGTATGTACATGATTTAGCAAATAATCTTATTGTTGTAGCCTAATTGGTTGATATAGGTAGGACAATGGAATTCAAATATATTAATGGAAATAGAAAGTGTGTCATCAAGAAATAAAACAAAATTGAAGCTATGGGTTCCATCAAGGATGGAATATTTGCTCTAGATACAATGGGATTATCATAGGAAATTTTAGATTACCTTTTGCCACAATAATAGGTTAATACTGATTTTTTTCTCTAAAAGACAAGTAAAAGGGTATTGAACTAAGCACAGTGCAAGAATAATAAGCAGAGTCAATAGGCAAAATCCATGGATGGAAACAAGGCAAAAATAGAAGATGAAGATTGAAGACTAAAAGTATTCACACCAAATAATGTAATATAGGGGGGTTTTGGAGATATTACATTATTTGGTAACATGTGGTATATTTGTAAATATTAGATTAAGGAGTGTGATTTATATTTTTTCTAATATATGTGTCAATGTGTGAGAAGTGTCCAAGTACTATGTAATAAAGTGTGCAAGGTGTGAGGTGAGTTGTGAGAGTGCAAAGTGTCATGTAAGTAAGTCAAGAGTCATAGGAGTTAGGTGTCAAATATGCAAGTGAAGAGTCACATGATATGTGGAAAGATGTAAAGTGAAGAGTCATAAGAGTTTTTTCATATGTGAGGAATGTGAAAGGATGCATCTCCCGGATGTTTGAGGAGAGAAATAGTCAAGTATTAAAAGGTCATTTTGTAAGTTTATTTAATGGAGACAAAGCTTCATCTCATGTAACTCGAACTTGTTGATTTATGAATAGTATTGTGAAATATTGTTGTGATTATGTAAGTGGAATTTATGTGATTTGTGTGATTCGTTCTAGGATCCTGGTAAAGGGACCTGTGAGATAATCTAAGAGAATTCCCATCAGTGGTATTAGAGCTGCACTCTAGCCATTTGAAATTGTTGTAAAAATTAAATTGAGAGGATATACGAGAGTTGTACTCTGGTCATTTGAGAATATTGAGGAGAGTGATTCATTTGTTGGAGGATTTGTTGAAGGAGTACAATGAATATAGTTGAGTTAAGAAGGAGGATGTTGATATTGGAGGCATAAGAAGAGTGTTGTGACATTTATTTTTGGAAACATAAGAAGATTATTGGAGCCAAAGGAAAGTGGAGAAGCTATATTGCGAATTGATGAGAATTCTATGAAGAGAAAGTCTATAGAAGGACATGAGAAGATTAATATTTGATGATTGAGGAGCTAGAGAATTTAGATCATTGAAATATCAAAGACTATGAATGAGTGTGTGAGAATGTATGTTGGTTGCCTGTTATTGTAGACTACTATAAATTAAGCATTGTAGAGGAATTTGTTGCATTGTTGTGAGAAGGAGAATGTTAATTGATAGTGGATTCCAAAGGACTTAAGTTGAGTGTGGATGTCCATGTTGAAGCTGTCGTGGTGCACCAAAATAAGAGAAGCATTTGGAGGAGATTTGATTGCTACTTGAGAAGACAAGAATAATTGGATTGCTGCTTTAGATAGAACATTGCATATCATTGCTTGAGAGATTCAAAGTTGTTACATTTGCTTTATTTCCAGCAAAAATAGAAAGGAATTTGAAACATCTTATATGCCTAAAGATAGTTAGCACATTATTTTCCTAAGATAACGAATTATTTTGCCCTGAAACCCAGTTATAGTAAGGTAAGGCTCTATTTGAAGGGTTTGAAATATTTATGCGCATGATTATTTATTGATTGGAGGTATAAGGTGTGAAGTATTTTATTAAATTAATTTTGTGGGAGAAATAAGGATTGACTAAATGAATGAGTGATTAATTTGGAGGAGGAAATTAAAATTTTTCTTTGGGAGATATAAGAAGGAATTTAATACATGAAGAAATTAATTAATGCTTGGAAGAAATAAGAAAATCATATATTTGAAATGTAATTTGAAGATTGAATGGAGTGTTAATGAAATTGAAATTTGAAGGAGGATCTATGAATTAAATTAAAAGTTGAATGAATGAAGGTGTGAAATAGAGTGAATGATTGATTGTGAATATTGAATGATTGAAATTTGAAGAATTGTGAATTTGAAATTAAAATTTGGGAGATAAAAGGATAATTAAAAATTTGAAGAAATTTTGATGAATGTGAAATTGATGAATGGTTGATGTGATTTTAAAATTTGGGAAATTTGAAGAATTTAATTTTAATTTTGGGATCTATAAGAATATGAATTGAAATTGATTGCTTGAGTGAAGATTGAAGATTTGAAATTGAAATTGCTAGAATTGATTACTTGAAGAAATTGTTTAATTAAATTTGGGACTACAAGTTCATGATAATCCACAAGTCCCAAGACCACCATTTAATATTACCACCTTAAGTATATTAATTACAATAAAATCTAGCTTCGAGTGAAGAGTTTCACATACCAAATCAAGGTTTAAATCTCATGGGTGAACCTTAACAATTGATAAAATGACATGAGTTCAACTAATTAAAATTTTCAACTTTTAGTAAGGAGACCTAGGTTCAATTCTTACCAAGTGATGTATCCATAATTGCCAAATTGTAATAATAACACTATGTTGTCATGATGTAATATGAGTGGGACCCATTATAGTCCTAAATAACCAATTTAATAAAAAATAATGATAAAAGTTTGCATACATGAATTGATCCATAAGTTCCAAGTTTAATATTCAATTTCACATGGAGTTGATCTATATATTTCAAGACCATAGTCAATCTCATCCTTCTCATAATGTTATTAATAATAAAATGTCATATAAATGTTTATACATATAACTCATATCATGAAGAACTTGCTATGATTTCAAGGTAAATACATGCACCAAAAACATGATTAATTTATTTTTAATATTTATTAAAAATTTACAAATCCTAGTGGTCTTTTGGTCACATATGTCATATATGACTAATGAAAAAACTTGGGTTCTTGTAGGTCAAGAATTATTTTGGAGATCATATTTGTAAGTTTTATCACATGGTAATTGTTAGAGATATTACATTATTTGATAGCATATGGTACATTTATAAATATTAGCTTAGGGAGTGTGATTTAGATTTTGTCTAATGTATATGTCAATGTGTGAGAAGTGTACAATTGTTATGTAATAAAGCGTGAAAGTGTTGAAGTGTGCAAGGTGTGAGGTGTGAGTTATGAGAGTGCAAAGTATCATGTAAGTAAGTCAAAATTCATAGGAGATAAGTGTCAAATATGCAAGTGAAGAGTCACATAATATGTGGCAAGATGTAAAGTGAAGAGTCATGAGAGTTTTGTCATATGTGAGGAATGTGAAAGGATGCATCTCCCGGATGTTTGAGGAGAGCAATAGTTGAGTATTGAAGAGTCATCTTGTAAGGTTATTTAATGGAGATAAAATTCCATGTATTTTATTAAGTTCCTTGATATATTTAATGATTTATGAATAATATTATGAGTTTTACATTGAGAAATTATTGTGTTTATGTGAGTGGCCTTTATGTGATTGTAATTAAGATCTTAGGAGAAAGGACCTATGATTTAATCTGGAAAAATTACCATCAATGGTATCAAAGTTGCACTTTAACCACATTGAGAGAAGGGATTATTGGAGGAAGATTGAAGTTATAGTGATTAGAAGATTGCTGGTAGAAGGATATTTGATAGAAAAGATACATTGGTGAAGATAAAACCACCTGAGAGAGTAAATATTAGAACAATTTTTGAATGAGAGCCAACTTGAGGAGGGCAAGTATAAAAGAAGCCAAATGCTATTTGGAGGTCAAGTTGAAGTATTGTGAAAGAATTAGTGAATAAAATCAATGAAAGCATGGAGAAAGTAGTGATAGATGCTTAAGAGAAAGTAAGATGCATAATGCAGACTGTGAGTATTTTTTAGCCATGAGAAGATGTGGATTGTGAGTATTTTTCCAATCATAAGAAGATGTAGCTTGTGAGGAGTAGAACACTTGATATAGGAGGAGGAATATTTATTAGTGAAGTTGAAGTGCTTAAAGAAAATTGAAGCAATATAAATTGGTTTGAAGTGGCCTTAAGTATAGATGCAAATGTTAAAGGAGAAAGTAGCCTAAAGTAGAAGCTTATTGAAGTGTGAAGCCAAACATGAAAGCATGAAAAAAGTCTAAGCAAATCAAAGTAGACTACAAAAACAAAGAAAGGTGAGAAGACATTGGGTATACTTTGTAATGTCCAATAATATTTTTTTCAATTGGTTATATAGGATTGAAATGAGTCCCACTCGTATTACATCATCACCATATAGTGGTATTACAACAAAGCTTGAATATTATCCATGTATCACTTGGCAAGATTTGAACCTTGGTCTCCTCCTTAAATGTTGAGGAATCTAACCGGTTGAGCTAATGCCACTTTATTAATAGGTTTTATGAGTTTACATAGGTTTTTATGGGTGGTTCTGGTCCCCTCATACTAAGTGGGGTTTGAACCTTGGCTCTCTCAAGGAGAGGCCAAAGCCCTTACCACTACAGTAAGATTACAACTATTTAATGCCTGATAATATTAGATTGTAAGCATTATTTATTTTACTGACGCGTTGAATAAGCCTTAATTACATTGAACAACAAAAATTATGTGTGGATAACATAGTCAGAGTGTGGATAATGTAGAAAGAATGCGTGGACAACATAGACAACACACAAAACCCAAAGATTGGTGAAAACCAAGGATTTGGCAGAATTAAGGTAATACCTTAAGTTTACTTTGATAATTGTGGGAGTAATAAGTGATTTAAAGATTTGAAATTGAGAGATTAATTTATTGAAGAAAGACTAAAGTTGGGAGTTAAAAGGAACTAAATTGAAGGAATTGATTAATGATTGAGGGACATAAGGAAACAAAGCATTTGTTTTTTAAATTGAAGATTGAGGTGAATGGTGTGATAATTAAATTGAAATTTGAAGGAGGATTTGAGAATTAAATTTGGGAGACATAAGTTGAATTTGAATTTAATAATTAAATTGGAGAGATAAGAATTGAATAAATGGATTGATTAAATGTGAATTTTTTTGATTGAATGTTGAAGAAAGAATTATGAATTTGTGAAATTAAATATTGAATTAGGGAGATAAAATGAGTGAATTAAAAATTTGAATAATTGATTAATGATTGAATATTGTTGAAGATTATTTGTGAAATTGAATGTGAAAATTTGGGAGATATAAGTTGAGATTAAAAATTGAATTTGAATTTGATAATTTTGGTGATAAAAGGAGAATTGAAATTTGAAATTTGATGAATGTGAAAGATTTAAAAATTTGAAGACTGGTTGAAGATTGATGAATTTGAATATTGAATGAGTTTCATTATGTCAAATAGTAAAATTTTCCTTTCTAAATCATAATTTTTGAAAGGAAAAAACTTTGCATCATGGAAGAAATCAATTCTTATTGTTGATAAACTTTAGGATGTAATGAGTGGAATAGAGAACAAGCTAGAAGATGAAAGGGGAAAACAGAAAATTGAGGAAGATGATGCAAAATCCATTATGTTAATCACATTTGGCATAAAAAATGAAATTCAACCATATATAAGTGAAGCAAAGACTTCAACAATTGCTTGGGAAAAATTGTGCAAAATATTTGAAGGAAAAAACCAGGCAACTATCTTGCATTTGCAGTCACAATTATATTCATTAAAGGTTAATAGTGGAGAAAGTATAGAATTCTTTCTTCGAAGGATAGCGGAATTAAAAGCCAAGTTACTAACTTTGGGAGAGAAAGTAGAAGACAAGGTACTTGTTCAAGTTAAATTAAGAGCACTCCCAAAGACTTAAAAAATTTAGTCACTTCACTTCAAGTGCTAAATAAAACCATAACCTTTGATGAGTTAGTCAATGTTCTTCAAGAGTATGAAGTGGGAAATTTAGTCAAAGATGAGATGACTAATAATGATTTGATATCAAAGAAAAATGTATCAAGTAATGTTGCAACATCATCACAATATTAGCTAAAATGGAGACAAAGATATTGTCACATATGCAATAAAAAGGGTCATACTACAAGTATTTGTAGATATAATTCTTTGAATCAAAGAAATCAAATGAATAGACCTTTTCAAATATTTCAACCAAGGAAATATCAACCTCAATATCAACATGTGCAACAAAAAATAAAAAAAGACCATAAAAAAGGAAATTTAGTTTAGGAAGTTCAAGGGACAATAATTGAATAAGATAATGAAGTAAGAGCCCTTACAGGAAGGATAATAGACACTAAATATGAAGACCAAATTGAAGATGATTGTGATAAGAATAAAAATGAAAATCATTCAAAAATTACTTAAGACAATGATGCTTTAGAAGATGAAATAAAAGTAGCTAACAATAGATCAAAAGGAACAAATGAAAAGCACAAATTAAAATCATGATCATTTTAGAATTACAAAAAATTTTGAGAGAACCAAACCAAAAACATATCACACAAAAAAATTAAAGTACACTATGAATGGATAAAAAAAATATATTGGAACATGATCATGGATATGTTCCAATATTTTTATGGTCACAAAGAAAATTTGATAAGTACTATAGGGATTAGGTTAACATATTAGTGCTAGAACTCTAGGTAGTGTGAAAGAAAGAGCCTAAGGGCAAAGAGTACAAAGTGTTATGTAAGTAAGTCAAGAGTCATAGGAGTTAGGTGTCAAATATGCAAGTGAAGAGTCACATGATATGTGGCAAGATGTAAAGTGAAGAGTCATGAGAGTTTTGTCATATGTGAGGAATATGAAAGGATGCATCTCCTATATGTTTGAGGAGAGCAATAATTGAGTATTGAAGAGTCATATTGTAAGGTTATTTAATAGAGACAAAGCTCCATGTATTGTAACAAGTTTCTTGATATATTTGATGATTTATGAATAATATTGTGAGTTTTATATTGAGAAATATTGATGTGTTTATGTGAGTGGCCTTTATGTGATTGTGATTAAGATCCTAGGAAAAAGGACTTATGAATTAATCTGGAAAAATTACCATCAGTAATTCAAAATTTCAAATATCATTTCAAAAGCATTATACAAATCAACTAAAAAAGACTCTTCTCTAGTAATATTGCTTTCATTTTCTAAACATCACATAATGTCAAAGGCCTCCTCTTTAATTATAAATTGTGGAAGCATATGCTCTTTAACCATGCTTGATGAATATATATATTTATTTGCTTCCTTTAATAAAAAAGAGTTCATTAATATGTTAATGGTATATTTAGACAACGCATATACAAACATACAAAGGAACTAAATAACTTTATCTTGGATAAAAAATGGATATGAAGGCTAGATGCTAGTCTTAAGGTTATATTGGACAATATTAGAGGGATAGCTAGCTTGAACTTCAAAGAAGAAAGATACGGTTTATGGTAGATTTATGAGTTGGTGGAGAGAAGTCATTAATTATAAAAAATGATTGTTAAATTGAAAGAAAAGAACAAAGAGTTACAGTTAAATCTCCAAGAACTATAAGAGATCCTTCCTACTTTGGTAGAAAAAAATTATAATTATATGAGACCATGTTGCATTTGACCTTATGATAAAAATGCATGAGTAAAAGTAATATGTATACAACATCTGGACAAATATAAGAGGAGTTAGAATCTATGAAGTATAATTTTGGTTTCATTTAAAATCAAGTGTGAAGAGCTGCAACCTAGTATCATGATCGAGGAAAGCATTGTAACAAAGCATAATAATAGAAGGTGGAGGTAAAGTTGATTATTTAACTCATAGCCAAGCTAATGCAACTTTTAGGCTTAGGTGGCCCCATTGTATGAGCAAGGGAAAGTTTTTTACTTTACATCATAATATAGTTCAACAATGCACCTCTATGGATCATGACCCTTTGATTAAGCTCATGATAAATAATGAATATTTCCAATTCATCTATGCCTAAGATGAAGTTAAAAATTTTTAATGGTATATTTGCAAGTTCTAAACAACACACAAGAGACATTTACTCCAAGCTACTAAGAATAATGGTTTATGAAGGCCAAGGAATAAAATCCATATGTAAATAATATCTATCCCTCAAATATAGGGTTGGCATACTTTGAAGAAGAGGAGTGCATTTTATTCCATTAAGAAGGAAAATATACCATTATACAAAAGAATGCATAGTGGAAGTAATTATAATATCAAGAAAAACTCAAACAAAATTGTAATGCATGTCTAAGAAGAGAACAATCTTACAAAGGAGGAAAACAACCAACAACTACATTGGATAAGTTGAATACAAGCTCTAAAGGAAGGAAGAATAAACCTACATGCAATAGATAAATAAGCATAAACATAAACCTTGTAAGGTACAATACATATTCAAAAAAAGGAATAACTAATTTTCACATTACAATTGGTGGAGAGCCTTGACCTCCCTACATGGGACAATGGTGGACTAACCTAGTTAATGCTTGTGTAGGATTCATTGAAACAATTGGTTAGAATGCATACCTACCCATTTTAAGTCCTTTTCCCCTTTCCCATTCCCTTCATGTGTTAGTCTTGCCTTATCATCATACTTTTTGAGGTCAAATTTGAATAGTAAACCCCCAATCCCAAGTGTTTGGTGAAAATAAAACATATTAGACAATTATAATAGAGTCAGTGCATTATCTTGAACAACAATTGTGTGAAATAATCATAAAACGATTGTGAAATAATCATAAAATGATTATTTCTCCATACTTGATCTAGAAATAGGGTTTATTGTTCAAATTTTATTTTGAATTGAGACAATTACCATTTTGAACACATTAAGGAATGTCTTATCAACATCATTCTCTTGCATCATTTTGTATCAAAATTTCTTTATCTCTTGCACTCATTTTTTATCCTTCAAACATGTTTTCTTTATTTCTCTATCACTCTCTTTTGCCATTTTAGCACAAAATCTTGTTTTTATGGTGTCATTAGTGTGCTTTCACCAGCTACTTTTGCATTATTCATTAGAGGAGCTTGAGGCATTTTGTTAGATCTATGTAAGTCATCTAGCAACAATAGAATAGGTCGCATCAATATTTTTGCTTCCCTCAACAATATCTATATAGTCTCTCTCTTTATTGGTTGTTTATCAAAAAGTGTTTATTGATATCGAAAGAGTATTGTTTGAGGCTTTATGAATCATAGAATAATTTGCTTGTTTTATTTTATTGCATTACTTTAAAAGGAAAAATATATTCTATTTAAATAAATTGATCTTAATATGTGTTGATTTCATTGAATATAATCACTAGTAGCAATCTAAAGTAGTCTATTTTAAAGTTTAAAATATAGTTTGCTTGCTTCTTTGCATTGTACTAGTTGAAAGGAGAAATAATTTTTGTTTGATCAAGATGTTAGGGTTTCTTATTTCACTATATTAAATCAAATGTAGCAATATTATTTAATTGTTACAATAGTTTATTTCATGTTATTGCATTTTATTTTTGTTGAAATTATTAATTTAGCTTTTTATTTGCTTTGTAAAAGAATATTACTTAGATTAGAGTCTATGTTTCTTTGATTGTGTCAAAATTTTATATTACAAGGAGATTTCTGTAAAGGATTAAACTCACAAACAAAGGCAATAATAGGAGTACAACTTGAGTGGCCTGACAATGAAGACTTTGGAAATCTAAACAAAGGTCTAAGGTTTTAATCTTGTGGGTGCTAGGGTTGAACACCATGCTTTAGTAACTAGAGTATGGTTGCATAACCATATATTGGGTAAAAAACATCCTCCATAAGGGTCGTCTCATGTGGCTTATGGATTTGTGGACATTTAAAACTACTTTACTTTACTTTACTTTATAAATTTGATAAGAATATAAAGTACCTTCACTAGAAGAAGTATGTATACAATTAGAAGATGCTATGAAAATTTCCTTTAAAAGAGTTGAATATCTATTGAGATGTAGTAAGGTGGATTTTTATCTATAATAATCTTAGTAGGAGAGATGACCCATGAGATAACACCTCATTAAATGCAATATCTTTTTAAGTAATGAAACTTCAAGCTTTATATTTATAGAGTTGATAAGCATTTGATTCTACACTATATCCAACAAATATATATTTATGACTATCAAATTTAAGATTCTTTTATCTGTCAATAAGGATACAAGCCACTGGATTGAACCCAGGAATACTAAATTATGAAAATTAAGGTCTCTAATTGGTCCACCTCTCATAAAGAGTTATGATATTAATGACATACATAAGTTTACTATTGATAATATGCACTACATAATGTACAACTTTTCTCCAATATTTGAGGTGTGATTGCTTGGTGTGGATCATCAAATAACCTCTATCCTAATAGATGCATTTTTTATTCAATCATATATTCAAAATGCTTCATCACTATATCATGTTGTGGGCTATAAGAAATTCCTTAAATTTAATACTTATGTATTTAATTACTTTATCAATCCTAAAACATTTGATCTTTCTCCCTCTTTTATTTTTTGTAAATGCCTTGAAAATTTTAAACCGTGTAAAGGTCCTATCTTTGTATTATATTCAAATAAAATTTAGATAAACCATCAATGGAAGTGAGGAGATAATTAGAACTAAAAATAGAGGGTTTTACCATATGACCATGAATATCATTATGAAACAACTATACAAGTTAAGAGCCACAATGATATTTTTTTTTATAATAAGGGAATCCCATGGTTTTCCCTAATAGACATCCTTCACACACCATTTAGAGGAAAAATTAGTGAAAGATCTCAACCATTTCAAGATGACTCATATGCATCATGGATCCAAAGTTTGTGTGCCCTAAACATTTATGTCATAATTTGCCCATGTACCATTGACTTGAGCCACCATAACAACAAAGTATTTCTAATCTACAAATTTAGAAGCCTCATTAAGTTTGTGTATTTGATCTTATTTCATCATAATATTCTAAGGCAATAATTTTGATGTCATCATTATTGTCATTTAAAACCCACTTATTTGGCCAAAACTTGTGCTTTACATTGGTATTAGTGATGTGAAAGACATAGACAAGCTTAGGAATGACACCAAAACATGAAGAAAATATCCAAATTTAGCTTCTTAAGCATGAACATCACTGCATTAGAAGATTTCAAGGATGAATCATCACCAATAACAACCTTTTTCCCTTGTAAAAATCTTTATGGTCATAAGAATATTTCTATGCTTAATCATATGCATTATAGCTCTAGAATATACAATAGACTTTTAGAATGAAGAAGATATATATTGATTTAGGAGGATGATCATAATTCCATGAGTATATGAGAAAGAGTCATCCCATTGTGGATATCCAAGAAATTGTTAGTTTTTTAATTGGTTATATAGATTGAAATGGGTCCCACCCCATATTATATCATGACCATATAGTGGTATTACAACAAGTTGGAAATTATGCATGTATTGTACTTGAAAAGATTTGAACTTGGGTCTCCTCTATTGAGGAATTTAACAAATTAAGCTCATACCATTTGATAACAATAAGTTTGTTTCACTCATAACTTGTAACAATATCTTTAAGATTCGGGATCTATACATGGCAATTGATAAATATATGCCTTATTTTTGCAAAATATACAAATAGACTTTTTTTAGTCCTCTTTAAAGAACTTCTATCCATCATTATTTGGCTTCTTAATGCAATTTAGAGGAATTTCTTAAAACACTTTAATATTAAAGTCTTAAAGTTTTTTTTAAAAGAAAATATTTATTTACTTAACAAAAAGATACAAAACTCTCTAATAAGAGAGATCAGAGTGAACAAAGCATTCAAGAAAACAAAACATGAAGATAAAAAAGGAAGCAAAGAAAGGTAGCGTAGCCGGGAGGCATCAAGTCTGATAGGACCTCATTATTGGAGTCCTCATCATCCTCGCATACCACCCCTACCCTTTTACTTCTTGATGATTTGGCGGCAATAACCAGGGGCTATATTTATAGCCTAATTTGCTAGTGTGTCGGCCTCTTTGTTGAATTCCTACCTTATGTGTTGATAGGATATTCTACCAATTATCCTACCTAGTTGTCTGATCTTGTCTTGAATAATATTTAGTTGTAAAGATCTAAAATCTTTATTTTTGGCAAGAGTTGTTATTATCAGTTTAGAATCCCCGTAAACTGTGACCTGAGTGATTCCTTGCTTTGCCACCAATTTTAAGCTGATTTCGCATCCAATAGCCTCTACCACGTTGTTAGATGTTGTTCCCAAGATGATCATGTATTTGAGCAAGATCTCACGGGGTCCTGTAAGAATCAGTCCCCCTATCGTTGCTTGACTAGGGTTGGACTTGGAGGCACCATCAAAGAAGAGCATCAAAAAATAGATGTCAGGCAAGGAATTGTTTGCTCTACGACCTCCCTTTGTCAGGAAAGCTTGGAGATTAAGTTGGTAGATCATTCTTCTTTTTGTGGGTGACAGGTCTTCTTCATACTGCTATTGACAAAAACTAGATTTGACATTTAAGACTAATTCTTCTTTTATCCTTCGTATTAGTGTTATGTTGTCCTTACCTTTACCTTCAAAAATCCTCTGGTTTCTGTCCAACCAGATGTGCTAGATGATAAAATATGGTATAGAGCTCCACAGGTATTTCAGGAGGGGCTTACCCACCAGTTTACCTTTATATTCTTTGTTCCACTTGGTAAAACATGTGTCTATGGTTAACCTTCCAGAGTAGGAAGTGCCAAGAATTTTGGTTATTCCTAACCAAATTGAAATTGCCTTTGGGCATTCAAACAAAATATGGGAAATTGTTTCACTGTTCTGCATGCACTTGTAACAAACATGAGGCCTTCTATACTCCTCTTTTGCAGATTATCACTTGTTAATATTTTGTTTTGAGAGACTAGCCAGCTGAATACTTGCAGTTTAGGTGGTGCTCAATTTTTCCACACTATCGATAGTTTTTTGTTGGTAGGCCCAATTTATTGATGTTGGACTCCTAGATGCACTGAGTATTCCCCATTACTGCTGATGCTACCCCAAATAAGTTTGTCTGGCATCGTAGGATGAAGAGGTCTAATGCTCGCCACATGGGACTTAAAATAATCCCAATCTCCTTGAAGTTGAGATGGAATGGGAGGGGAGATCCACTTCAGTGTTTTTGAGGTCCAATAAAACAAGTCACCTAATTTGAGTATTCTTTGGCTTTCCAAGTGATTCTATGCAATTCGATTGGAGTTCTCTCTCTTAATGGTGGATTTCCTAGGATCGGGTCCTCCCATAGATTAATTGACTTACCATCTCTCGATAGCCAAGAAATTCTATCCTCTATTATGCTCTTTGTTGCCACTATATGTTTCCAAACCAACGAGGCTCTAGGAAGTTTGTCTATGTGTTTGAGCATTTGAATACTCGATTGGTTATTTACATACTTGCTGACTAGTATGCACTGCCATGCTTGATTGTGCTTAAGCATGTTCTAGAGAAGTTTTGCTCCCAGTGCTTTTAAAACTATCTCCATTTTTTTGATTCCCAGTCCTCCTTGAATTTTACCTTTGGTGACCATCTCCCAATTGACCAAGTGGAACTTTTTTTTTTTGATTGCCTACCTCCCTGCCATAGGAAGTTGCGTATGATTCCATCTGCCTTTTGTAAAATAAACTTGGGAGCATGATATACTAATAGTTGGTAGACTGGAAGAGAAGCTAACATTGATTTGATCAATACTGCCCTTCTTGCAAGACTGAGCCAACTATTACTGTAACTTTGTATCCTCCTAACCATCTTGTCCAATGTTGGGGTCCAATAGTCTGAGGCTTTGAGGTGGAAGCTCATGGGCACTCCTAGGTATCTGAAGTATTTTTTATGTGCTAGACCGGAATCCTAGGATAGTGCAAAAGAGTTTGACTCTTGTTGCTACAACATTTTGTGTATAGAACTAACTCTTTTGAGTGTTTATATGAGCCCCGATAGCTTGTGTGAACCAATCCAGGCATTGCTTGAGTTGTCTAACATTTTGCTTGGTGGCTTCGCCTAGAAGAATGGTATCATCCACAAATTGGGCATGTGTTATAACTTTGCATCCTGTTGCAACCTCTATCCCTATTATTTTTCTCTCTCTTCGAAGATGGTTAATTAATCTTCCAAGAGTCTCAGCTAAAATGATGTAAAGGTATGGTGATAATGGACACCCTTGTCTAATTCCCCTTGTAGCCTAAAAGAAATTTGTTGGTTCTCCATTTATTAAGGGGGCTATCCATGGGTTTCTGATGCATGCTTTGATCCACTTGATGACCTGATGTGGGAATCCAAACTTTTGTAGGACCTGTTCTACAAATTGTATATTAACTCGATCAAAGGCATTTGCCATATCAAGTTTTATAACAATTTGCTTCTTTTTAATTTTCTACTAGTGTGGAGGGCTTCATGCACCATTATGATATTATCATATATTTATTTTCTAGGCATGAACCCCCCTTGCTCTTCTAATATTAGTTTGTCAAGTTTCTTCTTTATTCTATTGGCCAACAATTTGGTAATAATTTTATAGGAAGAGTTACATAGAGAAATTGGTCTGAATCTAGAGAAAGTAGTGGCATTTTTTCTTTAGGAATCAATGCTAGAAAGGTGGAGTTGATGGCTCCAAGAAGCTTACCTTTCACCCTAACATCCTCAATCATGCATAGCAGATCTTCTCCGATGATGTGTAAGTATTGTTGGTAAAAGTTGTTTGTGAATCCATCAGGTCCGGGAGCTTTGTCCTTTGGTAGAGCTGCTATAATCTCCTTAAGTTCCTCCATAGTGATTGGCTAACTGAGATCCTGTTTGTCTTCCAAACTTAATACTGTCGGTATATGCTGCAGCAGTATTCCTTGGGAATGTGGTTTACCATTTTCTCTGGAGAGCAGAGTTGAGTAATGTTGATTGGCAAGTTCCTTAATTTTCTCCCTATCTGTATAAGTGGTTCCTTCATGCTCTATCTCCTTGATTGTGTTTCTTTGGCAGCATTGCATGGTTTTTAGATGAAAATATTTGGTGTTTTTATCCCCCTTGCTTAGCCAAACCATTCGAGATCTAAGCCTCCAATGTGTTTCTTCTTCAACGCTTAATTTATTGAGCTTCTGAATCAGGTCATTTCTTGCATCTTCTTGCCATGGTTGAGGAGGATGGTCCCCAATTTTTGTTTCTAGTTGCTCTAGTTGTTGCATCAACTGCTTCTTGTCTGGTTTGACTCTCGCTTTTTTGCCAACCATTTTTTATCACGTGCTTCAATTTTTGAATTTTGCTTTTCCACTTTTCTTGGGGGTTGGTGGACTGGACCTGTTGGTTCCAAGTGTTTTCCACAAGTTCACTGAAATCTTCTTCTACCACCCATTCAGAGTTGTACTTAAAAGGAATTTTTTGGGGTTGTAGGCTTTGGCCGCTATCCAAGAGAATTGGCTTATGATCTGAGATAGAGTTCTGAATGATGTGACTAGAAGTGAGGGGAAAGTGTGTTAGGAGATTTTCACTGATAAAAAATCTATCCAATATTTCTACAATATAGTTTACCCCTACTCTTCTGTTGCTCCAAGTGTACTTCCCTTTGGTCGGTTGAATGTCTTGTAAGCTTTCATCCACCATAATTTGATTGAGCAGATCTCTATTTGGATCCCTTGCTAAACTTCCCCCAACCTTCTCCCAGTGGTAGAGTATCATGTTGAGATCTCCTCCCAGTATTATGTTGTCAAACTTCTCAGTGTCTAGCCATTGTGCTAAGTTTTGCCATGCTTCTCTTTTTTGGATAGGATGATTTGGACCATAAAAATTTATTATTGCTACACTAGTTCCATCTAGTAAGAGGAATTTTGTTCCTATCCAGTTATTGTGCTTATGTTGTATGCTACAGACTAATTGTTGCGGGTCCCAAGCCAAAGCCAGTCCCCTTGAAGCTCCCATAGAATCAACAGTTATCAATTTTGATTGTGCCCATATCTTCTGCCATTCTGTAGTCAGTGTTGCCTCTGCTATTTTCGTTTCTTGAATACAGACTATTGTTGGCTTTTGCTCCTGTATTAGAACTTTGAGATAGTTTTTTTTAGAGGACTTCCCAGTCCCCTACAGTTCCATGACATAATCTTCATTTTTTGGATTGCTTCTTATTTTTTGTGAAGCTCTCCTCAATTTTGACCTATGTTTTGGATTGCAAGTCTTTCTGCGCTTGCTCATTTTTGAGTTGTTGGTTTGGTTTTCTTCCCTTAGCTACAGATCATGTGGTTGACAAGCCCTCGAGAATCACTATTTCCTCCACTTGCATTTCTTCTACCTCTTCCTCTGAGTTCCCATCAATTTCTTCTCCAACTGTTGTATTCTCTGGTGTATCTCCTAAGATCTTTGGCAAGTTGTCAGCTTCAATCGTAGGTGTCTTCTCTTTACCTTTAGGAGCCATCATATCTAGAGAGGTGATTTCCTTTTCTCCTTCACTAAGACTTGCAAATTTATTTTTGTGTTGGATGCTTTTTTGATCCTGTGGTTGAGGTTGTCGCTTCTTGCTTCTTGATCTATGCGGTCTCCTTTTGACTTCCTAGAAGCCTGGTTCTTCCTTTTTTGTTTCTTGTGCTTGTTTAATTGGGTAGTTTTGGGAGAAGTGCCCATGCTCATGGCAGGTTATACACTTGAATGGTATATGCTCGTAGTCCAGGGGTTGGTTATGTATCCAATCAAACACCTTTATTCCAATATGCTCGGGAAAACCCTTTTTTAGATTGACTTGCACACAGATGCATGCACATATAGCGTTATTGGCCTTTGGAGGAGCCTAGTCAATGAACGTTTCGATAGCGTTCCCTATTAATTCCATCGAAGGTCTGTTCCATAGGTGCAGTGGCAGAAATGGCAACCTCACCCAGACAAAAACTTCTTCAGGCTCCTCCTCTTGAGGATCAAATGTCGTGCTCCACGGGGTCATGTAGAGTGGGTTGGATCCCAAAAACTAGGGACCTCCATGAAAGATAGCGCTCTTGTCCTCCATAGAGGCAAATGTAATGACAAAGTATCCCCTGCCTGTCATCATGAATTCATAAGAGGAAACTTTACCCCCCAATGTGTGTTAATCCATTTCTGGATTGTGATTGGACTAGGCCATATACCCATAAATTTGCATGCAAGGGCTTGGGTGGAAAGCGTGAGCAAAGGATGTTGGATGAGGGTTGGAGGCACCTCAATCACTAGAGACTCGTCTAACTTGGGCACAAAGGTACCATTGTTAGAGCGAGTAGGTGGTTTTGGATGGGGTGCTTTCCTCGCTTTAAGCACTTGACGCATATGATCCAGCTTCTCCTGATCAAAGGGAAACTGTTGCGAAAACATGGAGAAGGCCTCATTGCTTGCTTGTTTGAAAAGTGAGGCCATTGTCATCATTGCAACCAACAGACTACCATAAATCACTTCCCAAAGAAGAGGTCCCTGTTGTTTGTAATTTCTTGACTCGAGCCTCAGCCAATGAAAGATTTTCAAAGCTAAAGCCAAAGGAGTACCATACCTAAACTGATACTCGCGATCTCTCCTAGTAAAAATCGATCGATGCTAGGGTTTTTCGTCTTCCCCCAAATTCGTTCCTCCCCCAGTTCGTTCCCTCTTAATGGTTTCTTACACAAAGAAACTAGTGTTTAAAATTGATGGAGTAACAATTTATTCATTCCTAACAATATTTTAAAAATTCATCTCTCATAAGCATATCCAAAAGGAAGTTGGAGAAACTATCTAATGAATATTAGAATATAGTTTCACTTTTAAGATAATGAATGTTGCAAAGTGATGACTAACAATTAGGAGAAAACAAGCAATACCAATATATATATATATATATAAATTATTAACAAAGTTATATGTAGTTTCTATTGGGGCCACTCTCATTAAAATACCAAAATATTACATTTGTTATTAGGTCAATTTTTTTAATAAGTTAAAATACATTATAGTTTTTTTCAATGAGTTTACATAGGTTTTTATAAGGGGTCTTGGTCATACTGAGTGGGGTTTTTTTTCGGTTACTTAGGAGAGTTGGTCACAACCGCACTATTTTTAGTAACTAACAAGCACAGGATTCAAACCACAAGGGCTGCTTCCACCAAACCTATCCTCCTTCGTTATTGTTGACTTGGCGTGAAGTGACCAGGGTTGGAATTTCAAAAAATAATTACCTGTCAACAGGAATTTTTATGATGGTTAAAATTTTTTATTGACTTTCAGGTTATAGTTTAAAATTTTATTTGCCTTTCAATTTTTTTGAAAGATGATAGCGGCTTCATATTTCTTATAAAGGAAGATGCAGGAGGAATAAGTTTGTTTTGAAAGAGTTATCTATTCATAAAATTACGGAGTGAAAGAAGGTTGAGCCAAAAGTAGTTGTGTCAACAAATATCTACCCGTTTTAATCTCATATAACCAATTAACAAATACCATTAAAATTTTATTTGCCTTTCAATTTTTTTGAAAGATGATAGTGACTTCATATTTTTTATAGAGGAAGATGCAGGATTAAGTTTGTTTTGAAAGAGTTATCTATTCATAAAATTACGGAGTGAAAGAAGGTTGAGCCAAAAGTAGTTGTGTCAACAAATATCTACCAATTTTAATCCCATATAACCAATTAAAAAATACCATTTAAATAAAAGTACGTTGAAATAAAACAATCTAGTACACAAAACATTAGTTGTAGATTTAAGAAAAAATGATTGATAGAACAAAATTCCAAAGAAAAATACCAATTAGCTGTAGATTTAAGAAAAAACTCACCTTTAAAGCTATGCGACTGTGAAAACTAAAACCTTTATGCAGAGACAACCCCACGACAAAGTTAATCTTATTTCTTTGTTTGTAACTGCCAAACTAAATGAACCAGATGAAACTGTAGATGGATGAACGATAAATCATGCAAGGGTACAAGGATGCCATAAATTTACAATTACCCATTATAAAATAGATTGATACAATTATTATTTCACCGATCATAGTACCCACCCCGCCCCCTTGTTTTTGGTTTTAGTTTTTCCCCTCTTTTCTTTGTTGTGGACTTGTTCCAACTGTAAAAGACCCGACGATTTTCACACCCCTTAAACAACACAAAATTCAATCCATCGATGTTCTCCTATAAATACCTCTATATTATCACATTTACTCACCTCATCGCATTTACTCATCCCACCGCATGCGTTATTACAATTCTTGTCCCTGTTGACAATTCACGCGAGTTTTTCATTAATGACCCATGACATGTCTGAAAAATAAAGCAACCCAATAAATACACAACTATCTCACACGCAAGCATGCATACGTTACAAAAGTACCCCACACTACCCTGTATGCTTCGATTATTAGAGAGGGAGTTGGAGGATCTTCTACCATCCCCGCACAATGCATATTTAATGTACTCATGTATATTATAAGTAACATCTACGATTTTTAAATATATTGACCTGTAAAATTTACGATTTATATAAAAATAGCAAGTAAAAATCTACGGTCAATATAAAATTAAAACCGTAATTTACGGTTTCAAATGCAAAATACGATCATATGCCTGTCAAATTCCAGGTCTGAAGGGGACCATCAGTCGCTCAGGATTCGTACCATCATCGTTAGTTTGGCGTGCACTCAGAGGATTCAAATCAGACTACTACCTTTGCAAATAGGCTGCCCCTAAGGTTTGAACCTAGGTGTCTTCTTGGTAAGTGCCTGGCCAGACAAGCACTTACCAATTCACCTAGCCCTCAGAGGCAACTTGCAACTATTGTTGTTAGATCAATTAAAACATATCCAACATGTCTTTATATCACAAATATTTTCATTTGTTTAGTATAAAATATATTTTTCATTTTTCTTAAAGTGTTATGTTTCCACAATCAACTCCTTGATATCATTTTCATTAGAAGAATACCACAATTAACACCTTGTATTCTATTTTTTTTTTGCTTGATAGGAGAGTTGGTTACAACCACTCTATTTTTTAGTAGCTGACAAACGCAGGGTTCAAACCACAGGGGCTGCATCCAGCAAACCTATTCCATATGGACCACCAAATGCTTAGGATTCATACTATCGTCGTCGATCTGACGTGCACTTAGAGGATTCAGATCGAACTACTACCTTTGCAATTGGCTTCCCCCCAAGGTTTGAACCTAGGTCTCTTCTTGGTAAGTGCCTAACCACACTTGAAATTACCAATCCACCTAGCTCTTGGGGGTACCTTGTATTCTAAAATTTGAATTTCACTAAGATGAACACCATGATTTGCTAAATTATTTGGTACCTAATTTCATTCTCTAGAGATATGCTCACGGTCTTAAGAGAGTGCCTCCAATAATAGATGATGAAAATTAACAATAACATTATTTTTCATCCAATTTCCATGTCCACTTTTGTACCACTATTACCTAAATTATCTACTATCCAATTTCCTTCTATGCCGATATGCTCACATTTCCAAGAGATTACCTCCAATAGGTGATGAACATCAACAATGATATTATATTTTTATTCAATTTTTACATCCATTTTTGTACTGCCATAATATATTATTTGAGGGCTTTGTTATCAAATTTGTTGAATTTTTAGATAAAATTTGAAAATTCAAAACTCTAACGAATAAATTCATCAAATAAAACCTTAAATTTAGTAGAAAAAAAAAACTGAACATAAAAGAGGTATAAAAAACCCTAAAATCAGTCATTGACAGTTGAAAAATAAAACCCATGACTTATAGAAAGTTCAAGCAAAGTTACAATATGGTAAAATCTCTTACCTCTAAAATATAAAATATATATCAATGTGAAAGTGTTATAAAAAAAATTCTTCAGATCCACGTCTTGCACAAATTATGTTGGATGCAACCATTTTCAATCTATTTTCTTTAGTTCTTTATTATCACTTGAGAGAATGGACAACAATGATAGTTTTGTGTTAATATGCATGATATTTTTTAGAATGAATTTATCACGTGATTTTTTATTATAATTGATAGAAAACTTATAATTTATCTTTTAAAAAAATTTATTGATTTAAATGTTTGAAAATCTTCTTATATTCGAGGAAAAAAATTATTAAAATTAAATATTATAATTTTGTATCTTTGATTTTTTAATTTTATATAAAAATAAAAAGTAAAACTATTTCAAAATATATATATGTATTAATAATAATCGAACTTCAAAAGTGTCCAACTGGAACTTGATATCATCATTTATTGTTGGAGGTAATCTCTTAAAAATGAAAGTAGCAGATAATTTAACTAATGTTGTGTTGATTTTCATCTTGGTGGAATTTAAATTTTAAAATGTAATTGACCAAGTAATTTTTTCTCTTAATCAAAATAATGTAAAAAAAAAAAAAAAAACTAATTGTGGAAACATAGCACTTCAAAAAAGCTGAAGAATATATTTAATAAAAAAATAATAAAAATATTTTTTATAAAATATTAATATTTTGATAAAAATAATCTTAATAAGTTTCTCAATCCTCGGAAGGAGGTCTGAAGTTCAAGCCTGGCGGCCTGCATGGACAGAAAGTTCGGAGGTCCAAAGTTCAAGCTTGGCGGCCCGACAGAAAGCCGGGAATTGTTTTCTTTAATTAAGATTTATCCCAGGGGGACAATGCAACGGTACGGGCTTTGGCTTGTCCTTGGGAGGTCCAATGTTCAAACCGCGGCATGGGCGAGCGTGTGAAACGTTGGACACTTACCAAGAGGAGACCTAGGTTTGGGCATGCCCACTCTAGGGCAAAGGTAGTAGTTTGATTAGAATCCTCTAAGTGTGCGCCAACTTTATGACGACGGTACCAACCCCACCCAAGCCATCGAGGGTCTCCCTCACTCCGGGCCGTGTTTACCGAGGCGAGGTAGAGGTTATAGTGGTAGCTCCATTTTTTGACCCAAGCCATCGAGGGTCTCCCTCACTCCGGGCCGTGTTTACCGAGGTGAGGTAGAGGTTATAGTGGTAGCTCCATTTTTTGACGCTACGACCAGAGGCAATGTAATATGACCCTGTGACCAGTTGTTCAAGCAGTTGCCAATTCTTCTCCTGTACATAAAAATAATAATAATAAAAATAATTTAATAAAAATTATATATAACTTACCAAAAAAAATATTAAATATTTATAAAATCATGAATGGCAGATCATAAAAATTTAAATATTTGTGATTTACTTATAAATACTTAAAAAATTTAATTTAAACTTTTAAATTTAAATATTTGTGATTTACTTATAAATTCTTTCAATTAATGTTTTTAAATGATCGATGCCAAAAAAAAAATTATAAACTTACAAAGTAAATAAATGTATATATATATCAAGTAAAAAATAACGTTGGAAAGTAAAATCCATATTAAAGAAAACATGGTTTATTGAATTGCATGCAAGCAATTACAACAATAATGATGACGACTTAGTAAATGGTGTAAATGGAATACTAAAACAATCAGTGTGATAGAATTACGTGAATAGAATGGACTGAATTCCAGATTAAGAACATCAGTGTGATAATGGTGTAAATGGAATACTTAAACAATTAGTGTGATAATGGTGTAAATGGAATACTAAAACAATCAGTGTCATAGAATTACGTGAATAGAATGGACTGAATTCCAGATTAAGAACATAGGACAAATTCAATATATTAAGCATTTTATGTTTTTTAATCTTTTAGGTATTTGAGGAACATTAAAGGTTTTATGTTGGAAGTAAATATTTTAAAAAATAATTTTTAATTTTTAAATTACATATAGTTGTTATTGTTTGTTTAGAAGGTCATTTTTATTTTATGAATGCAATTTTTTTTTAATGAATAATATAATTTTGATGTTTATTATTAATTTTAAAAAATATATGTTTTATTATATATGTTTATAATTTTGATGTTTTATATGTTTTATTATATGTTTATGTTTATGTGATATAAATTGTAATTTTTTTTTATAAAAACCAAAAAACCAATAAATATCACTAAATGCTTATTTTAGAAGTTGATAAATATTATTGACGTAATTATAAAGAAAAACACTATTCAACTAGAAAAAATATGAATCAAGAGCAAAAAGGAGAATTTATAAGAAACAAGGGAGATATTCATATATCTCAATGATGAATTTGATGGGTGAGTAGAAAATAAAATGTTCATGTACTAATTTTTGATGAAGATCAAGATTTAGATGTAAAAATATTATGTAGCATTGCAAAATGGTTACATGAACAAAGGAACTGTGTTTAACCCATTCATAAGAATTTATAAGGAAGACTAAAATTTTAGAGAGATCTTAAGTTTTTTTTTAAGGATATAAATGTTAAAACACTTTTTTTTTTCAAATTGGTTATATGGGATTGAAATAGGTCCCATCCATATTATGTCATGATAATACTTCATTTACACATCCACCATGGGGATTGAACCCGGGTCACATCACCGATTTAAAAAAAAAAAATAGTAATGTTACAAAATAAAATGTTCATGTAATAATTTTTGATGAAGATCAAGATTTAGATGTAAAAATATTATGTAGCATTGCAAAATGGTTACATGAACAAAGAACTATGTTTAACCCATTCATAGGAATCTATAAGGAAGACTAAAATTTTAGAGAGATCTTAAGTGTTTTTTTAAGGATATAAATGTTAAATACTTTTTTTTTTCAAATTGGTTATATGGGATTGAAATAGGCTCCACTCATATTACGTCATGACAAATAGTAATGTTACAATAATTTGACAATTATGCATGTATTTTTTGACAAGATTTGAACTTGGGTTTCTTTTTCAAAGTTGAGGAATATAACCGATTGATCTATTGCCATTTGATATATATTTGTTAACTAATAAAAATGTATAATGGAAGATTTAAAGGGTTGAGGTTCATCCTCATGAGATAAATAACTTTAATATAATGAACAAATGATGACAATATTCCACTTGAATGATTGATTGTGAATAAGTGAATAGAATTGTGCATAACTTGTTCACAAATGAACATGATGTAGATAATAACAAGTTATAATAATCTCTTGATGAGTATGTTAAATAGTCTTTATATTCTAAATCATGTTTTTCTTCCTTTTTCATAGTAATTTTGTTGATGATTTTGATGGTTGTTCATGGTTGCATAATTTTTTTAAGTAAATGCTAAGGCAATGGTTATTCTTCTTTAGTTTTAATGCATTTTTTCTATTATGTAACACTTTTTTTACAATAACTAATGAAAGATAATACAATAATCCAAACTACCACCTATCCAAGTAAACAAAAGTTTTGCATAGGTAACAATTAAAGTCCAAAGTTATTAAAAACATAGACATTAGATGATTGCCTAAAAATCCTATTAACTATAAACTTGCTAAACTATCTCTGACATTGGAATTCACTCGTGACAATGAAGTGTGAGGAAGGGGTTGATGTTATCCTCTCTTAATAAACATCCACATTAGTGACTTCCCCATCTTCGCCCAACCTATCTCCTTTCAACTTGAATAGTTATTTCACCTATAATCTATGCATGGATTTGATTTAATTCATAAATAATATGTCTTATGTTTCTAAAATGATGGTTTTGGATCATATGTGATCTCTACACAATAGTCACGCTAATTGGTCATATAATTTATTAGTGGTAGGTGTCTATAATCTTAACTTTCACTATATTGCCTAGTACACTCATCATGTTTTGATTTATCGAGTCATTGATTGAGTCTAGTCCAATTAACATATATAAGATGTATGACACATCAATTGTATCAAATATTCCATTATTTGCTACCATCCAAGAAATGCTACTACTATTAATCTCACTAATTATCGTTTATGATGCATCTAAGTCTTGAATAAATTTTTCATTTGTCAAACTATTTGTCAGTCTTCTTAGGTTTTAGGTTGGTAAATTTCTCTATTTTTGGCACCTTTTCATTTTTTGAGGGAAAAGGTTAATACCCTTGCTGATTTACTTCAAGGACTTGATGTCAGCTATATGTACTTCCTTTGTACTCTCCCCACTTTCATTGACCTTATGCTTCCTTTTATTCCCAAATCCATATCAACTTTCCGTAGGAGGATGGTGGTTGTGCCAGTAGGTACAAACATGACTCAAGAGGAATACATATTCTATGTATGCATTTATCATTACAATTACCTTCTCTATTATTGAGATAACATTATTATTGTTGCCAGAATAACAATTGTAACAAGACTGCATTACAAGAAAGCCACACCTCTCTGACATGGTAGTAACTCCAATAACTTTGCTCGTAGGAGAGTCATGCCATTGTACCATGTCAAAAAGCTTTTACACCCATATTTATTGTGTCATGGTGGTCTCATTCGACGATGAATATTAAACATGGTGTAATTTTGAGATATTGAATTTTAATTATGATGCTTTAGCGTTCATTTGCATAATAAATTCAATTACCACCTATTGGAATCCATCTCGATAAACCTATTGATGGTGTAATGAATTTATCTTGTTTATGTAACGAAACAAACCATCTCATTATAAAAATATAAATAAAATTTACATGATGTTGTTCCAAAATATGGCTACTACTACTTGTGATTTTGCTAGGCAACGACATTGTTCACTTGGATAGGAGGGCTAGACAACTAAACCTTTGGAATTCCATCCTTTTATAGCATGGAAACATTCATACCAACTAATTAGACCATGTAAAGAATTCTAAAAATTTCAAAATTATCATTGCCTCCTCTTTGTACACATACGTACAATCTTGTTCTTTCCTTTCAAATTCAATTTGGGTATAATTTTGAGTCATTCAAACCACCAAAACAGGAAAAACACACCACTTACTATGCCATACCAATATATAGGTTGGATATAGACTATATTTGATCATTTAACACTTCCTTGCAATTCTTTGACGTATCGTATGAAAACACCATAAGTATATATTAAGAATAAAAATGAAAGGTTAAGTTAGTTAATGATTTAAAAAATGCTTGACCTTAGTATTCCCTTTGATAGTAAGCCTAATTTTAAAATTATAAAAAGTGCAAATCCAAAAATTCTAAAATTTATCGGTAATATAGATCCTTTCAGTTTACAATTTCAAGAAAGTCTATGACATTTTCTAATTTGATTTTATTACATTTAGACAATGAAGAAATGACATGATGGTCTCATATTGACTCTGAACTCAAATTAAATCTAAATTGGGATAACTTGAAGGATTTTTTTCTAGGAAAAGGGACTATAGAAAAGGTACAAAATGAAACATTTCAAAAGCAATTATCATATTTTGAAAAAAAATTATTTATAAAGAATAAAAAATAACTTGTCTTTGTAACCAAAATCATGGTTTTCTTAACCAAATTAAGTGTCTCAAGTTAAAAAAGAAGATATTACAATATCAATAAGTACCTCTTGTCACTAATGAAATATTTACTGATGATGCTTATAGTTACTTCAATGTGGAAACTCAAGTTAAATAACCATCAATCTTTGAAATTCAACCTAATCTTCAAGTTATAAAAAAACCATTCAAACTAACGATCTACTATTATAAAATGATATTGTTCAATCCTATAACCAATGATAAATATAAAAAAATAAGCTTTATCATAAGCCTAATATCGAACATTGTCAACTTCAACAATCAGTTTATCAACATCCACATCATCCTAAGTGACGACAACATTTTGATTTGTATAAACAACTATAGTTTGTTCAAAAGTATCAAAGCTATACAAGGGATTTATATCAAAATGAACCACAAAGATCATATTTGCATTCATTACCTCTCAAAATTAATTTGGGGTGGATTAGTGTAAACCTTGGTGTGATAATATTCTTAGAGGTTACAATGATAATATACTTGTATATTCATATGCTTCAAGACTCAATCATTCTTTTGTGAGATATTTTTGGTTAAATATTGGAAGGGCTCAAGCTTTTAGCATTGCTTTTAGGACAAATATTTTGAACCAAGAAGAGCATGTTATATACCCAGTTATCCATATTATTTATATTGAATTGCAAAAATGTCATACTTATTATGTGCTTGCTATTCCAATTTCAACAAAGTTGGATGGAAGGGACAAGCATTTTGTAACCTTTGAATCTAGGTTGGATCCCCACTATCCTTGATATAATCTAACTAATATACTCTAATTACATGAAATTAAATGTGATAATTTTTTTTTTTTTGGTAAGTAGTGGTTTGATTATCAGGGTTTTAACTGGGTTCCAGTTCCAGATATACAAAAACCCTTACCAGGGTGGTGGATATTGATATTGCAGGAACCTTGTAACGGTAAATAGAAGCCACAGGCCTAGCAAAATCCCTCTCAAGGGATAAGCATGAAAGAAGTCCCACACAGGGGATTAAGACCTTAACATCTACTGCCGAATAGCCCACGCAGGGGCATTCCTTTCTAGCACAAAATCCTACCCAGAAATGGTGACAGAGCCCCAAGGGATTTTCAAAAAATAAAAACTTGATGTAATCAAACAAGACCAACATAACAAAAACAATCCAGGGAAACCGAAAGGGAATCCCTAAGGGTCGACCTCCGCGGGGTTCTCCTTCACGTCCGCAGTGAGCTCCTCCAAGAAGCACTTCATAGCCTCGATGGTACTTTCGAACGCAGAAATGAAACATTTGATAAACATTCTTGTCATGCGCTTTGATGTTTCAAGGGCGGGGTCCGAGTCCTCACTGTTATCATCAGGGACATTGATAGGGGAGTTCTGGGTTGACTTCGTTTTGATCTTCTTGGTACTCGATGATCTACGGATCACAGGAACATCCTCAATTACGGTTCTATGCTTTCCCGACATTGCATTCTTGGAGGATGGGGTGGGCTTAGATGGGGTAGGCTGCTTGGGGGGGTCTTCTTGGATTCAGGGGTTTGATACTCGAGATCTATCTCGCTGACCAAGGGCTCGCTGGAAAATGAGTGAGTAGGGGGGGAACGGGAGGGCTGGATTGGAGGGGAGTGGCTACCAAGGGAGGGTTGGAGACAACATGGTGAAAGAGAACATCGAAGAGGCCCTGGTGGGTGGGAGGGGAGTGTTTCTTACGAGTGGTGAAAATTGATAAGCAGACGGAGCGATGGAGGAAAGTGGGAATGTTCATGGGCTTGTAACCGTGGAAGTGGTTGACAAGAGCCAGATGGAAGCTAGACATCGGATTAACGGGATCGTCAGAGGCCAAATACTGGATCAGGGGAATGGCGACAGTGGACCAAGGGGAGGGAAGGGAGGTGAGTTCAAGAGAAACACCTATCCATTTGAACTCTTGGTAGTCAGGGAACCCCTCCAGCTTGGGCTCCCAACTGTGCTTGTCACGGCGGATGCGACGACCAGATAGGGGAAGGCTACACACCTCAGCCATCAACTCGGGGGTAACCTTGAAACGAACATTGCGGATTATGACAAATCCATTCTTCCACGTCCGGACGAAGTCAACAAAAATATCAGCTTCGAGGCCCTAGAATTTACTCAGGAAGGGCTTCAGATTAAAGGTGTCGATAAAGGGTTTCACCAGAGGGTCGAGCTAGAGGGAGCTAGGTTCGATGTATGCCATAGTGCCAGGAGGAAAGGACAAGGGAAGAGATAGCGACAGGGGAAAAGGGTAACAGACGATAAAAGGGAGGACAAGGGGACTGTTTAAAAAGGCCAGCAAGGGATGATTGAGCATGTCGATCTGATCGAGGAGGGGACAAGTGGACAAAGGCTAGGTAGGGTGGGAATTGGTGACAGTTCTTGGGCCTGAGTCGATATGGGTAAACGGGGATATCCAGAGCCGCTTGGATTCAATGATGATGGGCAGGAAAGGGTATTGGACAGGGGCACCGATGGCGGCATTGGGGCATCACAAACCGTATTGGGGAGCGTAATTGAGGAGACCAATCGACCACATGGGAAATTGATGATTGGTGATGCCAGCAAGGATGCCAATCGTGAGCCAGCGGAGAAGGAGGAGCTTGCTAAAGGAGATGCCCCTAGGGATAGCTGCAAACCTAGAAAAGAAACACATTGGTTAGCGAGGAGGGGGTGGCACAAACCTGCCTTGCCTATCAGCATCTACAACGTGGGAGACACTCGACGGATTAGAATTGTGCCACACCATCAGCGAAGATTGAATAAGACCCATGTTGGCAAGGTGGTCAACGAGTTTGTTTGCTTCACGAAATACGTGGAAAAATGCCACCTGGCATTGCTGACCAATGATAAATTTGCTTTCCCGAATTAGCGAGCTAATGTTCCAAGGGGGATTTTTATTAGTTTTGATGTAACGAATAATGTTTAGAGAATCCCCCTCGATGTGAAGACGGATACGAGAGTCTTTGATCAGGTTCAGACTACGCCAGAGAGCCCAAGCTTCAGCAAAATTATTTGTTTGATGATCAAGGTTCTCAGCAAAGGAGAGAACGATCATCCCTTTGTGGTCTCAGACGACCCCACAAGCTCCTGACAGTCCCAGGTTCCCTTTGGACGCCCCATCAAAATTTATCTTTAAAAAACCTGTGGGAGGGGGATGCCAAAGGGCAAACCGTCTGGGATGGGGGACGGGGTGAGGGCGGTCGAGGATAGGGATGTTGAGGGATTTGAAAATCTCCCCTTCAACCTTGCCAATCGGGGACATAGACCAAGGGAGTAATTGGAGGTTTTCAGAGGCATAGGCGATGGCTTTGGTGGCCGTAGATATGGCATCATTAGAAAGGGTGGAAAACACTCTGCGATTGTGCTCTAGCCAAATTTGTCAAATAAGGTGGTGGAGGCAGATCCTCCAGAGAAATGCAACATTGGGATTCTAAAAAGAGGTAGGCCACTAGATAAAGAGATCCCGAAGAGTGCGGGTTTGGGCCCACTGGATTTGGAACAAGGAAAGCAAGTGGTTAAAACTCCCTTGGGTGAAATCACAATGTAAAAAGAGGTGGTTGAATGATTCCCCATTAGACAGGCAAAGATGACATATATTAGGGATATGGATACCTCTTTTCATTAGGTTGTCAATGGTGAGCGCTTTGTTTTGAACAATAGTCCAGGAGAAAAACCCAATATTAGGTACTAGGCGCTTGATCCAAACCGACCCAAACGGGAAGGCAAAAACTTGGTGGTTCAACAGGAAAGAATGAGCCGACTTGACTGAGAAAACCCCGTTGTCTGTCCCTGACCAAATCAAAGAATCTAGAGTGGTTGCAGTAGGAATAATGGTGGTTTTGAGAAGCCGAGATAAGGAAGTGCCCGCTTGGGTTATCTGGGCACTGCCAATGGGAATTTGCTTCCATTCTCGCTGATCATTGAAATAATCCTTGACTTTGTTGCCCCATCTACGCTCAAGAAAGGATTTGAGAGAAGACATCCTTGGGATAACTGCGAGGGGTTGGTCATTCAACCAAACGTCATCCCAGAACTTGATCTCGGAGCCACTGCCAAGTTGCCAACGGGATCCTTTAGTGATGAGAGTCTAGATTGACTTACCACCTTCTAGAAAGCAGATCCAGAGGAAGGGAGGTATTCATTCATGAAGGACGATCGAGGGAAGTATTTGCTCTTGAAAATCGCCACCCATTATGATTTGACATTGGTGTAGAGTTTCCATGCCTGCTTGGCGAGGAGGGCAAGGTTCAGATTGGAAGACCTTCTCAAACCCAGGCCCCCTTGGGATTTAGGTTGAAAAAATTTGTCCCAGTTAACAAGGTGGATTCTATTTTTTTCTTCAGGACCTAACCACATGAAATTTTTTTGTATTTGCTCAATATTGGCGTGAACAGACACTGGGGCTCTGAAGACGGATATGAAGTAGACTGGAATGCTTTGGAGAACCGCCATGGTGAGGGTAGCCTTAGCTTCCTGGGATAGGAGGGCACCCTTCCATCCTGCAAGTTTGTGTTTGAACCTTTCGATGACATTGTCCCACATGGACTCTTTCGGGCTCTTGATGAAAAGAGGAAGGCCCAAGTAAGAGGTGGGTAAGCTCGAGATTCTGCACTACAGGATACGGGTGATCTTGTACTATCTGCTATCCAGAGTGTTAAGGAAGAAACACTCACTTTTGGTGTAATTGATTTCTTGGTTTGTTGCTCTGGCATAGGTGTCAAGGATAGATTTGATGGAATTAGCTTGGAGGACTGATGCTGAAGAAGCAGTAATGGTATCATCAACGAACTGTTGGTGAGAAAGGGGGGGCATGGTGGAAGAAGCTTTGATCCCTTTCACATGCCCAGAAGCACAGGTAGACTTGAAAGCTCTTCCCAAGGATTCTGCCAGGATGATGAAGAGGAAAGGGGATAGGGGGTCACCCTGCCTTATACCTTTATGAGTAGGGAAATAACCTGTAGCTGATCCATTAACGAGCATAGAGAACCATGGCGTCAAGATACAACCTTTGATGAGCTTGATCCATTCTCTATGAAACCCGAACTTGGTAAGGAATTTTAGAAGGAAATCCCTGTTGACTCTGTTAAAAGCTTTGCTGATATCCAGCTTAAGAAACATGGCTGCCTTGCGATTGCAGTGAGTAGAATGGAGAGTTTCATGAAGGGATATGATGTTATATGTGATAGATCTACCCTCCACAGAGCTGCCTTGACAAGGATCGATGATAGCAGGGAGAATATTCTTTAGCCTCAGGGCTAAGGATTTGGTTAAGATCTTGTAGATAATGTTACAAAGACTAATAGGCCTGAAATCCACCATAGTCTTGTAGGGGTGGGTTTTGGGGATCAGAGCAATGAAAGTTGAGTTCGTCCCTTTAGGAATGGACTTAGTCGATTGGAGCTCGATGATGGCTTTGCAAATGTCTTCCTTCATAATGTCCTAAAAGGTTTGAAAAAACCTAGGGGGAAAGCCATCAGGACTAGGGGCCTTGTCAGCTTGCATGGAGAAGAGAGCAGTCTCGATCTCTTTCGGTGAGAGGGTTCATCTTTGGAGTAACTATGGGAGGAATGTTCTGAAGAAGGGATTCCTGGGCTGCCAAGTGGGAGGGAGAGGGATTTCCCATCATATTACAGAAGTAAGTAGATGCTTCTGATATGATCTTGAAAATGTCTTGGGAAACAGAGCCATCAAATAAGGTGAGTTATCTGATTTTGCTGGAGCTACGGTTTCGCATCGTGGAAGCATGAAAAAATTTGGTATTGGCATCCCCATATTTGAGCCAGAGGGCTCAGGATTTTTGTTGCCAGAAAGTTTCTTCTCTAGCCAATATGTTGTGATACTCAGACAACAATTGACTCTCCTCATTCCTCAGTTGAGGAGTCCATTGGTTGTGATGGATTTGCTCCTCCAAAGTCTTAAGTTTATCAATAATGAGCTGCTTGTTCTCAAAGATGTTTCCAAAAACTTCCTTGTTCCAAATTTTGATGTTTTCTTTCACTGATTTGAGTTTGCGGGAAACTCGGTCAATGGCAGATCCTGATCATGGGAGATTCCACCACTCAGAAATTCATTGTTTGAGTTCTGGGTGGTGAATCCACATGTTTTCAAACCTGAAAGGGGTTTTGAAGGACGAGGCCTTGTTGGATTCTAGGAGGAGGGGTGAATGGTCAGACCTAATTTTGGGGAGGGATGTGAGGAGAGTATCGCCAAAGAGAGGGATTGCTTGCTGAGATAAGAAAAAATGGTCCAACTTGACTTGAATGTGATCTTGCCCTGCTCTTTTGTTTCTCCAAGTAAAATAATAGCCTCTGATATGAATGTCCATAAGCTCATTCCTCGACACAAAATCCTGGAAATCAGTTATGCTTTTGGAGGGAGTGGATAAACCGCCTCATTTATCGAAAGCAAATATAGGAGATTTAATATCCCCAGCTAACATCCACGAGAGGGCAAAAAAAGCAGTCTTGAGAAGGGACAAGGAAACCCACAGCTGGCGCCTTTCCAGGGGATTTTTGGGGGCATAAATATTGGAGAGGACCCATGTGAACTGGTTGGTTTTGCAATGGAAAACCATGTTGAGGGTTCTGTTGGTGAAGGATACCACCCTTCCCTCAACTTGGAGAGGACCCCAGAGGTAAAGAAGGTCCCCAACCGATCCCTCTACGGGGGAGGAAGCCCACTAGCAGTCTTTCCAGAATGATTTGACGATGTTCGGGGTTCTCACTGCATCAGCTTTGGTTTCTTGTAACATGATGATGGTGGGTTTGGAATCCTTTCTGATGGTTCTGACCAGTCTCTGTTTGCTTGAGTTGTTAAGCCCTCTGATGTTCCAAGAGAGGATCTTCATTTGGATACTTTGGAAGGTTTCTTACCGCCCTTAGTCGGTACGGGAGGGGGTTTGGGGTTCTTGGGTTCGTCCACGGGCTGGTCGAACAGATCAGGGAAGAGGGTTGTTTGAACCTCATTTGCTACTTGATTATCACTGTCTTTCTTAAGCTAGTCAGACATAGACGGTCTGCCTCTCTTTTTGTCACCTCCTGTGTCCACTAGCCCTTTATTACTTTTGGTGATGATGGAGCTGGAATCCGAGCAGTTGCGAAAAGGGTTGGACGCCTCCTCAAGGGAATCAAAAACTGACTTGGTTGGAGACAGAGGTTCGGATAAAGAAGTGGTGGGAAAGCCCTCCTCGAGGGGAAGGGGGGAAAGGGATTTAGGAGAGGGGAGAGAGCGGAGGGGTGGGAGAGGTTGGGGAGAGAGGTGTAGCCGAAGAGGGGTCGGGTAGGGAAAGGGAGGGGAGGGGAGGGAGTGGAGGCAAGGGAGAAGGAGAAGGGGGGGAAACAGACTCGAGAAAGAGGACATCATCATCAACACCAGAGAGAGGGCCAAACTTTTTGGGAAAGGCAAAAAGTGAACATACTTGGTTGGAGCTTGACGGAGCTTGGTGGGGGAAGGATTTGTAGAAAGGGACTTGTTTCCCTTTGTCAGTTTTCCCTCGAAAAGGGCCACGAGTAGCCTTTGGTCTCGGGTGGGTGACCGAACGTGGAGCAAGGGCGGGTTGGGGTCGAGGAACCTCTTTGGCAGCTTTCAATGAAGGGCATTGGGATCTGAGGTGTCCCTGAGCCTGACATTCGATGCAGAACGCTGGTTTATTATCATACTCAATAGCTTGGCACCACTGGAATTCCCCATAGATGAGATTGATGCAAGTGGGAAGCTGGGACGCCAGGTTCGCAAACATGTAGATTCTGGCAAAGGCCATCCTGTATCGGGATTTTGTTGCCTGGTCAAAGGCAACCAGGTCTCCAATGTATCCTCTACTCCCCCGAAGGATGTCTTCGTGAAAAAATTGGATTGGCAACCAGGTCTAGAAGACGAACCCAAATGGGAGCGACATTGATGTCCTAAGTTTAGGGGTTGAAGCCCTGTTCCCATTTCTTAAGGAATAGAATTTTCCTACCAAAGAACCACGGCCCTCCGGTGAGGATTCTTGCATAATCATTCTGGTTGTTTAACTGGATTAGAAAGAAACCCCTGGAAAGTGCAACTAGCTGAAAACTTCCCTCCATTCGCCATTTGAAACTGGCCCATATTTTGATAGACTCCATGTTAGGTCGGCCTCCAACGAATTTCCCAACTAGGGACAGGGATTCGAGGGAAAGTTTTGGAGCCATGCGAGAAATCAGGATAACCAAATTTTCCTCGAAGGTAACCAGGGGGAAGGGAAACCTCGTCAAATGGTTTGGGAGAAGAGGATACCGATACCATCACGCTGAAAGATAGACCAGTCGAGGGAGGGGATTTGGATGGGGGAAAGGGGGGAATGAAACCTTCTGCCCAAGGTCTCTACGTCCCACCCAGATCCGGATAGGGATCATCCGTGAGATCGACAGGGATCTCGCCTGGTTCCAAATCCCCGGGGAGGGTTTGGGAAACCCTGCCAGGGAAAGCCAGGGCAGCTGCAGTCGAAGTTGACACTGATGTTGTGGGAACCATTGCAGAGGGGACCGTTGCTGTTGATGCCATATTTCCCCTATCATGATATTATTAGCTCATGGTCTCATGTCGAGTTTACTCCATTCTACCTCATTGTTCTTAACTTCTAACTCCAATGTGATAAAATTAAATGTGAATAGTAAATGTAATTATTAAAACGTATAAAAAGAAAATTATGAAGTTTAGGGTGCAAGAGATTGGAAGTAGAAATGGCTGAAACCATAGCAAGGAGAGTGTGTGATCAATCAATGCATGAGGAAATTGAATAGCAACTATGAATTATCATCCATTTAAGTTGAAATTATGAGAGAAATGACAAGATGGGTAAAAGGACAATTCTAAAATCATCACACATTCTATAATCTAGGAGGGCAATATCATTGATGGAAAGCAAAAGACTTATCCTCATAAATTTCACAAAAACAAAGCACAATATGGGTATCACAAAGTTTAGCTTAGAATTATTCAAGGATAAAATATATTTACAATAAACCCAGGGATCCTATTTATTGGATGAGTTTAGTTTGAGTTACCTTAGTTGAGAAATTCTTACTCCTAGTCAGGGTTATGCATAAGGGGTTGGGCCCGAAATCAATTTATAAAATCAAGGCAAATTATCTTGAAATCTCGACAAATTATGCCCAAGGAGTCATGGCGAATTGCATTCATTTTTCACCAAAAATTTTCAAATCGTGGCGAATTTTTCTTTGTTGGGAGCTATGAATATCAGATCGTAAATTTTAGGAATGTACGATAAACTTAAAGGCTTTTTAATGACAAGGAAAGCTATGTTGATCACCCTATACCTATAGGACAATGCCATTAAAAAAGCTATGACAATCGGTTTGAGACGATTCACTGTAGCCATGATGCTCGAAAAATGCTGATCAATTGTAGACATGTCAATCGGTTGTATATAAGTTGATCGGTTGCAACTATACCGATGTGTTGCAATAATGTCGATTGATTGCAAACATGTCGATCAGTTGCATATGAACCGATCGGTTGTAGAAATGTTGATCAGTTGCAGGAATATCGGTTGGTTGTAGGAAGGTCGATCGACTGTAATGATGTCGATCAATTGCAAGGATGTCGATCGGTTGCAACGATGTCGAACGATTGCAGGGATGCCGATCAGGTGCAACGATGTTGATTGGTTGCAAGAATGTCGATCAATTGAAGAATTGTCGATCGATTGCAAGAATGTTGATCGGTTGAAGAAATATCGATTGTTGATCGGTTGCAAAAATGTCGATCGATTGTAAAAATGTTGATCTATTGCAAGAATGTCGATCGGTTGTAGGAATATCGATTGGTTGTAACGATGTCAATCGCTTGTAGGAATATCGATTTGTTGTAGGAACATCGATCAATTTCAAGAATGACGATCAGTTACAAGAATGGCGATCGATAGCAATAATGTTGATCGGTAGTAACAATGTCGATCAGTTGCACCAAAGATGATCAGTTGTAACAATGTTGATAGGCTACCAAAATGTCGATCGATTGCAACAATACTGATGCTTTATATTGATGATGAATAGATGCACTGTGTTAATGACGATCAGATGCAAGTAGCTAATCGGTTACAGCAAAGCCTATAGAATGCAGCAAAGCTGATCGGTTGTAGTAAAGTTAACCGATTGCAACACATCCAATCGGTTGCAGCACATCCAAATCTTGATCATTTGCATTGATGATGTGGTGCATTTGTACCACGTGTCAACCATTTGTGAAACGATTGCATGCAGATGCCACGTGTCAACCATACATGAACTGATTACATGTAGAAAAGTCTATATAAAGACAAACAATTATTTTTTACCTTTTCTAATGCAGTTTTAACCAATTTCCTCTCGTTTTAATGCAATTTTAACCCTTTTCCTCTCGTTTTAACGTAATTTTAACCATTTACCTTAAGTTTTAACTAATTTTTAACCATTTTCCTCCCATTTGAACCCTGTGACATCGTCCCCTATCACCCCTAGAATGTTAAAAATCAATTTAAATAACCTTGTTTACCCCCTAATTTTTGAAGTTTTATCAACACCGGGTTACGACATGTCATGGGTAACGAACTCTAGTCTTCAAGGTCTAGTTTCGATATCGCAGTTCAACACAGACACTAAACTACTAGAGAAGATAATTGTAGGTTACAACATTTATTCGGGAAAGGTACATGTTATTGACAACAAAAACGTCATATTTTCTTTCGTATCCTTTGACGTCGCCAGATTGACAACATTACCCCACATCGGTTGTGATCCAATCACATCCAATTTCACATTAACTGATGATGACAAACTCTACCTGAAGATCACCTTCAAAGTGTAGCTAGGATATTTTCAAGGTATAACTACATTTTTTTTATTTAATTGAGTTTAAATTCTGGTGTCTATAATTATTGATTTTATTTTTTGCAGTTACAACCACCAAATCCAAAAGGGGTTCGACTGTACCAGCTATTGACAATAAATTTCTTCAAGCATGTTGCGAATTCTTCCTTGCCAAACTCGTTCTGTAAGGAAGACCGATACAAATTCTAATGTGGGCCTTAGCATATTTGGTTCGTTGTATTGCACACCAACAATTCAATTGTTCTTGTTGTCAATTTGCCACATTTTGTCTAAGGGGTAAAATTTTGAACTGCTGCTGCAATGTTTTTCTTGTTTTAATCCATTTTCTCCTCTAATTATAACTTCCTCCGGTGAGGATTCTTCTCTGGCACTATCATGGTACTAAGGTGCGGTTGTAAACCCTGCTTCACCTATTTTTGGGCACAATCCAAGTCCTGAGCAGCTTTTCTCAAAAAAATAAAATTCAGTCTTAGCTTTGCCCAAAGAAGGGGCCAAACCGTGATTTTATTCAACTTCGGATAGAGGGATAACTTCGAGTAGAAGGCCACCTTAGACGTTCAAGTTTCTAAGGCAAGTCAGCTCATCTTCGTTCAGACTGTCAGTGAATCCCAGCTTCGGGCCTCCCAAAGAGCAAAACACAATGTGGGTAGGGTTGAAGATTCTCTAAGTCTAAGTCGTCTCTTCCTCGCCCAAGATGCCCGCGAAGCTCAGCTTAAACCCGCAAATCAAGCAAAATCTAGTTTAGGGATCTTCTAAAGCGGAGGTAAGATCCACCCAAAACATTTCTAAGGCATTGAAGGCCTCAACTTCGCTTTAAAGGCAGTGAAACTCAGCTTTGGGCTTAGCCAAGGGTGAAGTGCAGCTTCGGGTTGAATTTATCCTAAAAAAGGACTAAGGCAAAATGCGTCTCGACTTCACCCCGACTGCTAGGCCCCCGGGAAGGAATGCTGCCATTTTAAGCGGTGAAGAGCCAAGCACGTCAGACCATGTGTACTGGTGCTCCACTTGTAATGACCCACACGGAGAAGACACTTGCATGGTCCACCTAAATTATATCCAGACATTGGCTTACAACATCCCAAGTGAGCAGGTCAATATGATCAGAGAGGCGGACCGTAACCTCATGATCCCCGTAGATGAACAAGTCTCAATTCTTACCAAAAATGGGAAGAAACCTATCGAGGTGGATGCGGCCCATATGGAGCCTCTAAAGGTGTACACTCACCGCGAGAAGGAGCAACCACAAGTAAAAGCTTCGGATAAAGCTCCCTTACCCCCGCTAGCAAAAGAGAAACCCCTCCCGGTAAAAGCTCCAGTGCTGCAACCTCAAGGTGAAACCAGGGAGCAAGCTAGAGAGAAGCTCAAGTACCCATCACTAACTAAATGGCAGAGGGTCAAAGCTACACAACAATACCACACTGAGTACAAAGTTACGAAAGAGCCAAAACTATCCACTATGTCGGCTTACAACATAGTTGAGGAGCTGAAGAAGACCCCCGCCAAGGTAAGTCTCTATGATGCTCTGCAACTTCCTGGACAAGTTGACTTGTAATATGAATCACTAAAATATACCAAAGGAGGAAAGATGACTCAGCCTATGCTAGCTCAAACCTTGATCGCTTCAGCTACAGGAAAGAACTATGGAAGCTTTTCTTTGATGGTTCCTGATGCAAAAATGGCACCAAGGCAGGGGTGGTCTTGGTATCACCCTTTGGATAACAAAAGTATTACTGTTATAGGCTTGCCTAGAGTTGCACCAACAACACGGTGGAGTATGAAGCCCTGCACCTAGGGTTGAAGAAGGCCAAGAAACTAGGGATCAAGCAATTGTAGATTTTTAGAGACTCAAAGTTAGTCTGCAAATAGATCACCAACAAGTGCGTCTCAAAATAACACTACCTCAAAGCGTATTACAATAGGGTATGAGGCCTGCTAGAGTCTTTCAAGGCACTGAATGTCTAAGCTATATCATGGGAAAATAATAAACACACAGATATCTTAGTGTCTATCTGAGCCAGATACTCCTCGGTTGATGACATGATACAGAAGCCTAAGGTGGTAAGAACCATTTACAGGCCTTCTGTGTCTGATAGGGGACCCACTAGAAGGTATTCGATAATGATGAGCAAATCATCAAAATTTTAATTCATAAATCAAGTATAATTGAAGGTAGAAATCCTGATGACAAGGAGTACAAGGGGTTGATATAGTTGAAAATAACCATATCCCAAAAGGACTAATCACCTTGGAGAGTTTGTTCGACCAGAATGATTGAGCAATTACCCACAGAATCGAGGTTGATGAAAAGTAATATAGAGAGCTTGAATTAGAGCCTGGAAAGGTCATCAGAGTTGGATCAGATTGTACCCCTAAAGAGCTAGAGCAGATTCAATATCTATGCCGATAATATTCAGATATTGTTGTATGGTCCTGTCGAGACCTGAAAGGGTATGACCAAGAGGTTATAAAACACACCTTAAAACTACAAGAGGGGGTTAGACCCTATAGACAGAAGCAGAGGTCGATCAACCCCAAGATTGAAGTGTTGATGAGGGCAGAGCTCCTCAAGATGCTCGAAGCAAAAATCATTTACCCAATAAAGCATTCTTCCTGGGTTGCCAACTTGGTTCCTGTCAGAAAGAAAAATAGAGACATTCTCTTGTGTGTTGATTTTCAAAATTTGAACCAGGATTCGTTGAAGTATCACTACCCGCTCCTGTAGATCGACCATATCCTCCACATAGTGGTAGAAGCATAGTGCTTCTCCCTCCTAGACAGTTTCTTTGGATATAACCAAATTTGGGTAAGAGACGAAGATCAACATAAGATGGTGTTCACCACCAAATGGGGGATGTTCGCCTATCAACGTATGCCATTTGACATCTCAAAAGCGGGGGCCACTTTCTAGAGAGCCATGGATATGGTGTTCAGTGAATTGCTGAACAATATTATTGTCATCTACTTGGATGATATGACCATAGTTTCACACAGAAGAGAAGAACATACCTCACACCTGCGACAAGTATTTAAGATATATCGAGAGTTTGACATATCCTATTAACCCGAAGAAGTCTGTCTTCACGGTAAAAGAAGAAAAATTTATGGGCCACGTCATCTCAGAAAAGGGGCTTGTCGTAGACCCTGACAGAGCGGAGGCCCTCCTCAAACTCCCATCACCGGCGAACATGAAGGGCTTGTAGTATTTCTTCAGCTAGATCAACTTTGTGAGGAAGTTCGTGCCTAATTTTGCCCAGGTCATCAAGCCAATGACCGAACTATTGAAGAAAAATACCAAGTTCACTTGGACAGAAGAAAGGAAGAAGGCATTTGAAGAAATCAAGGCCCAGATTGCCCAAGCCCCTATGTTGGTCAACCCCGAATACTCAAAAGACTTCATCCTTTACGTAGTTGAGGAGCTTGAGAGCTATGCAACAATCTTAATGCAGAAGGGAGAAGATTGCGAGGAGCGCCCTATCACATTCTTGAGTCAAGTGATCCAACCGTATGAAGAAAGGTATAATTTTATTGAAAGGCAAGAACACGCGGTGATGAGGTCCCTAAAAAATTCTGACACTTCCTCTCCTAGAGCAAGACAACGATATATGTTGCTCATCCAGATGTAAGGAATTTCATCATTCAAGGAGAGATGGACAACAAGAGGGCTGGCTAGGTCACTAAAATACAAGAGTTTGACATTGAGATCCGACCAACAAAGCTGATCCACGGTCAGAAACTATGCCAGGAACTCGCAAAGAGCATCGTTGCAGAAGTGACGACCTGTCAATGGGAAGACCCAGTGTCAGAGGGTAACTTCACCAACCAATATGTGAATGGCGATGACTGGACGAATGACTTAATACAATACTTCAACACTAGGAGATGTCGAGACCATCTCAAAGCCTCGTAGAGGAGGACATTTAGGCTCTGGGGCCGCAAGTATGTATTGCACCCAAAGGGGTTTTTTTCAGGAACATTGACGAGGTTATCCTAATATGTGTTAGGAGAGTCAAAAAAGAAAAAATCCTTGATGAATTCCATTTTGAAATATCAGGGGGCCACTTGGTAGGAAGGTCGACGACCTTAAAAATCATCAGAGTGGGCTATTATTGGCCAACAATTTTTACCGATGCATTCTTAGTTAGCCGAAAGTGTGATAGGTGCCAGAGGTATGCTGGTCAAAACAAGAATGCTCCACTGCCCCTACACCCAATCCAAGTCGAAGCAGAATCCCAACAATGGGGCTTGGACTTCATTGAGGTAATATCACCGAATTCTTCAGTGGGGCAAAAATATATACTGACTGCCACATATTACTTCACCTGATGGGTAGAGACAGTTTCGACCAACCATGCTGACCAAGAAGTAGTATTACATTATTGCAGAAGTTGATCACCCACTTCGGGGTTCCAGACATGATCATGATAGACAATGGCCTTGCCTTCATAGGTGCCAAACTCAGCGAGTTCACCAAAAAGTATGGGATCAACTTAAAAGCCTCTTCCAACTACTACCTATGGGAGAATGGCCTGGCAAAATCTATTAACATGAACTTATTGAAAATTTTGAAGAGGACCCTCAAGGGTAACAAATAAAATTGGTATTTGCTCCTCGACCAGGAACTATGGGCAGACCGCACCTCCATAAAAAATTCCATCAAGATGTCTCCGTATTCATTGGTGTACGGGAAAGAGGCAGTCCTGCCTACACATGTTGAAATGCCAACACTCTGGATGCTGGATGATGAAAGGGAAGACCTTGATCCCATGAATACCCAACTGGACCAATTGTTGCAACTGGAAGAAGACAGGGAGAAAGCTTATGAAGCTTTCATGAAGCATACTGAGAGCATTAAAAATTGGTTTGAAAAAAGAGCCATCGCCCACGCCTTCCAGGTTGGAGACCTAGTACTGAAGTGGGATGCATGGAAAGCGAAACTAGGGAATCATGATAAATTTTATGCCTTCTGGGAAGGTCCCTTCTAGATTTCTTGAGTTAACCAGGTAAACTCTTTCATCTTGCAGGATATGGAGGGACGTACTTTACCCATACCTGTCAATGGACTTCACCTAAAGGTCTATCATCAATGAGAAGCATCAGGAAATTTGCCTGTGTATATAGTTTTATTTTTGTTGATTTGTTTATGTTTTATGAATGTATATATATTTTATTCTTTAAAGAAAGTGATTGCACTCCATAGCCGAGCCTTTTAGTACCTTTGAAGTATAAACAAAACAGATCCAGGTTTTTTTTGTCAGAAAGAAAGAAATTTTTAATGAAGTTGTTAAGCAGGGTTGAGCTTCACCCAGTTTCTAGAGCAAAGCTAGGGTTCACCCTCTTATAGAGTGAAACCTAGCCCCTCGAAGCAAGAACAAAGGGCATCAATAAAGGCTGAAGGTTGCTTCACCAACAATCAAGGAAGAAGTTCTCTAAAGTTTCACCTCGAAGATGAGCTTCACTCTTCCAAGGGATGAAGGCTAGGTTTTGCCTGTTTAGGAGACTAAGTCTTGAAGCAGGTTCATCTAAGTGTTAAAGCGAAGCTTAGGTTTGAGGTTTGCACGATACACTTTGAGAGCAAGAATAAAATATGACTCTGGGAAGAAGAATCTAAAGTTCACTTGGCCAACACCCAAAAATCAGGTTCGTAGAAGCCTTGCTCCAAAAATGAGCTTTGCTCATCGTAAGGGTGAAAGGGAGATTGTTGTTCACTTTCAAAGGTAACTGAAATTCACCCAATTATAAGGCGAAGATAAGGTTCGGCCAGGTTCCCAAGCGAAGAGTGAAGCACATGGTTATAAACCGAGGGGCAGTTTTGAAGATTTGGTCGCGATGCCTTTTTAAGAAAGAATGTATCTCTGATAAGGGGAGCGCGAAGCCCCACTCCGCATCCCTCGACGAGTAAAGCTAGTATTCACCTATTTTTGGGGTGAGGACGAGGTTAGGGTAGCCTTTGAAGCAAAGCCAAGGTACGCTTGAAATCAGAGTGAAGCACGGGTGCTAAAGATTGAAGCGCGACAAATTTTGGATGCAATATAACTCTGAAAAGGGGGGCACCAAGGGCCCATTTTGGGTGCCTTGTTCCCTGAAGCTAGGATTCACTCATATTTTGAGTGAACCACCTCCTCCATGAGCCGATTGAGGTGCAATGAATATTGGGGCACGTAAAAAATATCGACATCGATTTACACCTCCAAGGCACACGTTTTAAATGAATCTGATAGTGCGCATCCCCAAGCAGGTTGTTAGGGAAAAAAGATAGTACCTCAAGATCAAAAAATGAGGGGTTCACGTGTCCAAGGAAGATTACACATACACTAGAGTTTTCGATCTCAAGAGCAGTGCGCGACCATCAATGGAGAACGCTGGTTTCCACCAATTTCTATTTTCGGGTATTTACTCTAAGTGTACGTCATTAATGAGGTGGTTCACGCTCAGGGCCATAGAAGAGATAATGCTCCAAATCGCTTAGCCATACTATTCCTTGAAAGTTACCCTACGTTGTACTGGAGGCCGTAAACAGAACAATACATCAGTAATCGGTAGCGCACCTGTGTGTCTCCACGATCCATCATGGGTAAGAAGGATATCGATAAGAAGACAAAGGTGACCAAGGGCGAAAGATCGGAGAAGCTAGAGGGTGATAAGAAATGTAGGCCAGAGGGGGAGAAGAAAAAGAAAGAGAAGAAGAAGCAATAAAAGAAATAGAAAAATAGAGTCTGAGTCCTGAGGACCCATAAGAGTCAAGGGAAGAATCAGAATAAGAAGAAGAAGAAAATCCCCCACCCATTGATAATTTGGGCAAAATAAGAAATGGTATCCTCTCCAGGAGCATTGAGCAACTATGAAAGACTTTGGATGAAAGATGAAAAAATATTTCCCTCAAAAGCACAAGGACCGCAACATACTATTCCAACTTGTATTGGTTCTTATGCACTCCTATGCACAATTGCCCATAACTGGTGTATACTATCGCTTGATATTATAACCCTCTGACCAGGTGTGTTCGAGACACCCAAGGGAATAAGTTATTTGGTATTTTCTCTGAAAGCATTCAGAACGCTTTTGCCCCTGGGCAACTGCCACCTACAGATTATATCCTCAAAACTATCAACATGGGCGAGCAGACCAACAGATACTAGCCTAATCCACAGATGCGGCAGTTCATGGAGTCCCAGCTGTGGGAGCCATTACCATCTAACCAGTGGCCGAAAATGCCCATGTCTATTAATTGTTTCAAAAGCCCTGATATCTACTCAATGCTAGCATGGGTGTTTGGGCTCTCTATTGATGCAATAGTGTACCCGTACTAGGTTGCCCTCGTAGAGTGCATATCTCATGGGGAGTTCTACGCTCTCGATACCATGAGATTGAATACGAAGCCCGTGTTCTTTGACTGGATGGACTGGGTGGCCCGCATTCTGCATACTCGGCTGCTTGAACTAAGAAAGGGAGGCGACCTATCTTTCAGGCCCTGTTCCTTCCTGGCCTGGCTGTTTTTCTATCACATGCATGATAAATTCACCTTTATCCCCACCAGTCGCACCGACAAGGAGGGGAAAACATTGCCAGTGTATCAATGGACTCCGATTCTGTCGAAGGAGTCTTACTATGTTTTTAATCAGACGTTCCTTGGCCCTACCCTGTGAATCATCTATGGTGCTTTCCATCGCATCCCCTGAGAAATGAGAAATTAAACGGTGCAGCGCAAGATTGGTGATACTTTCCAGCTCACGCAAGGCTTCATCATCCGAGTCTTTGGGTTTACTGGTAAACCCTTTCTGCTACCATACTACACTACAGAGTATCTGTTTTCTCTAGAGATCGCTCGATAGAGTGACTACGCGGATGAGGCCTACGACCATGGGAGGAAATGGGGGCATATATGTGCTTTCCCTTTCAAGTGGGGGGACATCGAAGTCATTGCCACTAGGCAGAACGAGTTCCTCACAGCAACGCTCCAAGACTTTGGCTTGATTGAACTCCCTCGGCGGTGGAAATACGACCCCTTGAACATATTCAGAGATTTCCTAGGGATGAAAAGTTTCCACGTCTGCCCCCGCCTAGAGATCATGGAGCAGCGCAACAATCCGTCGGGGCATGACCTCGAATGGCACATAGAAAGGATGCAATATTTCCTGCCATGGCATGATTTTTATCACATAGAGGCAGAGTACAACCCATCACAGAACCCAGCACATGATCCTAACTCCAAGTTTTTCAGAAATATGGAGAACAAATTGAAGGGTTTGGGTTGGACCTCAGAAAATATTTCAAACTGGTGGATCATGAGGGTCCATACCGGAAAAGAAACATCTGATAAAACCCTCGTGGGTGACAACCAGTTCTCCTCAATCTTTGATGATAATTATGACACGTGGCAGCCAGTCCTATTCAGGGACCTCATGCCTCGAGGTACTCAAAGCTTCAAAAGAGTAGAGGAGCTATTAGAACAGCAGAAGCAGCCACTCGAGCAAGGTACATATCCGACCATACTATTAATGAGGGTTAGACTGTTGAGAAAAACCCACAGCAATTAGCTAAGGAGTAAAATAGACCATCAAAAAGACCAGCTGACAAAGCACAGGTGCCATATCCTAAGGAAAAAAACCTCAAATTATGATAACTCTCTACTCTGCAAAACCCCCTTTGGATAAGCCTGTGAACCCAGGCACGAGCACTCTTACCTCCGCTGTTACACCGCAACAGGAGGTTGTGCCACAAAAGGAGGTTGCCCCACATAAGGAGTTATAAATCATCAATGTGGAGGAAGAAACTCTACCCGAAGAAGAAGGATGAGCAGACCAGAGCCCTATAACGCAACTATTTACCACGATGGCTCTCATCACAAAGCACGTAGGTACACGCTCTCTTTTATCTCCCCCTTATTTTGAACCTTTGGTCGTAGTACCTTTTACTGTTGAAACCCTAGTATATACCTTGCCCTTAGGCAGTGAATCTGCGTCTACCCTCCCCCTTGTAGTATCCCATCCTTTGATCGAAGAAATTCAACCTGCTACTTCTCCCCGGCTTGTCCACCAAGCATTCGGTTTATATGCTTCTGCTCCCAATGCATTCGAAACCTCTGCGTCCCTCCAACTAGGTGCTGCTAGTCAAGGTCCATCACCACCCCTCAATCCATCATCTTCAGTAGGAACCCTAGTTGAGAACCCGCCTCCAAACCCCAAGAGTCCTCCCACTGCCATCCAGACCTCAACACCCCCAATACTCACCGAAGTTCCTATCTCCTCCATCCCTGACCTATCTACAGAATCCCTGCCTTAGCATGATCTGTTTATTTTCATGCACATGCTTGGAGAAATGAAATATTTGGAGAAATATTTGGAGATGCTGGAAGAACACCCCGTGGTAGAGAGCCTAGTCCGGGCACGACAGAGCTCGTTCAGGTGGATCAAGGATTTCAAGAAGAGAAAAGCATGGGCCCCTGTTGGAATTGAAAAGTGCACCATTTTCAACCCTTAGAAGATGGAGCTGCATAAGATAAAGAAGGTCCCAAAGGTCTAGAAACCTTTGGAGGAGATGATGCCCTCGAACTACACATATCAGCGTACCATCAAAGACTTGAATACAATTGATGTGGCGAACGATATGGAGGCCATATAGGTTAAGGTGAACATTGTCTACTTGCACCACGAGCACATTAAAGAGTGCTGCTTTGTGGTGGAAAATGAAAATATGAAACTGGAGGAAACCTTGGAGCGAGTACAGTCTCTACTGGAGGAATCAAATACCGAATCAGAATAGCTGCAACGAGTGGCAGCTTTGGAGCAAGAAGTGATTGAGCAAAAGAACGTTGTCGAGCGCCATCTCAAGGCACATGAAGAGTCAGAGGACAAGGTGAAAACGTTGGAGGCGCAGGTCCAAGAAGTACAACAACTTGAAAGGAGAGAAGTACAGATTGAGGTCTTCACCAGAGACCGAGTGAAGGAGGTTTGCGCCCGTTTGTTGAAAAAATTTTGAACCAGAGCCTCAAGGGCCTTGTCTATCCTCATGTTTATCTGGGAGGCCAAGCAAGCGTCTACCCAGGGCAGGGCTGTTGTAGAGGAATTAGAGCATAAAATAAAGCGCTGGCTCAATTTGGCCACTGAAGTTGAAATTTACGAGTGCATGGACCTCCAGGTGCCCCCAATGACCCAGACTGCTTGAGAGTGGGCCATTACAAGATCTACTCTGCATACTTTCTTATTCAAATTGAAAAAGGTCAAGAAAGGCCAGGAGACTGTTAGCAAGAGAAGAACACCTCCCTGGAACATTTTAAAATACTCACATGACTCGGCTTCCCCAGCTTTACAGATGATGATGGAAACTTCCTGCCCAAGGAGGAGCTGAAGCTAGCATGGATCGCTTTCAAAGAAGATACTTCTGAAATTGACAATTGGGCAGACCCTATCCTGGAAACGCAAGTGATCCAATTGATATCCAGGTTCTGTCAAATTGATGCCTGCCTAGCCGATCTAAGCCAAAGGGTTGACCGGGCTGATATGCACCAGATCGAAAGCTTCAAGCGTCTGGTGAAAGAGCTCCATGATCGTGAGCCATTCCAGGAGGAAGCCTAGACTCATGTTTATGCCACTTACGAGTGCATTCGTGACTGCCTCACCCCTCTGATGCCCAAACAAGAACCTAAAAGAGAGGAGGAAGGTGAAGCTCAAGAGCATAACAAAGAGGAGGTAGTAGAAGGAGAAATACTGGAGGAAGAACCCCTAGCCAACAACAAGGAATCATAAGAGGATACAAAAGGTGATTTCGAGCCCAAGGGATAAAGGCTTGGGGTCCTTGAATTGAGGTGAGTTCAATACCCCATGAGTTGTTAGGAATGTTGTCGATTTGCCACATTTTGTCTAAGGGGTAAAATTTTGAACTACTACTGCAATGTTTTTCCTGTTTTAATCCATTTTCTCCTCTAATCATAACTTCCTTCGACAAGGATTCTTCTCTCGCACTATCATGGTACTAAGACACAATTGCAAACCTTGCTTCACCTATTTTTCAAGCACAATCCAAGTTTTGATCAGATTTGCTCAAAAAAATAGAAGTCAGTCTTAGCTTCGCCCAAAGAAGGGGCCAAATCGTGGTTTTATTCAACTTTGGGGTGAGGGACAAATTCGAGTAGAAGGTCACATTGGAGGTTCAAGTTTCTAAGGCAAGTCAGCTCACCTTCATTTAGAATGTCAGTGAAGCCCAACTTTGGTCCTCCTCAAGAGCAAAACACAACATGGGCAAGGTTGAAGATTCTCTAAGTCTAAGTCACATCTTCCTCACCCAAGCTGCCAGTGAAGCTCAGCTTCGGCCCACAAATCAAGCAAACTCTAGTTTCGAGGTCATATAAAGTGGAGTCAAGATCCACCCAACAAATTTCTAAGGCATGGAATGCCTCAAATTCACTTTAAAAGGCAGCGAAGCTCAGCTTCAGGCTTAGCCAAGGGTGAAGTGCAACTTCGGGTTGACTTTCTTATAAAAAAGGACTAAGGCAAGATGCGCTTGACTTTACCCCATATGTAAGCAAACCCCAAATTCGAGTGCATCCTCAGGTGAACCTACTCTTCTTCACTCATCACCCCATCATGACCTAACTTTGGTCCCCAATATTGAGTGAACCTCGACTTCATGCACCTTTTTCGACAATCGACTAAGGTATTGAGGTCAGTGAAGGCTTATCTCAACTTCACCCTGATTTTCAACGAACCTCCACTTTGGGGGTTATCTTCAACGAAGCTCTTATCTATGGTGCACTTTGGGCGAAAATGCTAAGGAAAAAACCAGATGTCCCTCACTCATCAAACTCTGTTTTGGGGTATTCCTTTAGCAAAGCCCAGCTTCAGACCCGCCCAAAGCGAACTACAGTAAGCAAGTCCATTTTTGGACTTGAACAAAATTCCAAGTAGGAACCCTACTCCCCCAACTTTGGCAGTTCTCCCATATTCAGACTCTAGTCCCAACAAAACTGAGATTCAGGCTCAAACCAAGCAAACCTCAACCCCAATTTCTAGTGAATTCTAGCAAAAGCATTTTTAAACGCTAAGGCAACAACCTGAAAGGGAATCTAGAAAGGAAAGAAGGTAGGTGGGTATTTAAGGTGCATCAATGGTGCACGAGTTTGAGTCCCTGACCTATCCCATCAAGATGACCTTGTCAGATCCCGAAAAAGTTCTTGAAGACAAGCTGCACCAACTGTATTAATGAGACATGCTCTCCCAACTGCAAAATCCATCCGAAGCCACTGTAAACACGAGTGAGCCGTAAAACTTGATCGAAGCTGCTGTAAATACAAGTGGGTCGAATTCCATGGATACGATATCCTCTGATAGGGATCAAATCCTAAATGCCCCAATGTTTTTAGGGTTTTTGGCATTAATGATTATGGGGTTGAATTCCCGTATAAAAGACACTCAATGTAATGTAATCAGGGGTAGAACGTTTTGCTAGAAAGCTACTGTAATATTAAGACTCCTAGTTCTAATTCTAGACTCCTTTTCTATGTACTTCTATTATTATTTCTGTTCTGTTTCTTTATTTGCATACTATAAATTCTACAATCTGGATTTAAGTGTGTGATGAAGGGTGAAATATGAAATTATTAAAGGATACATATTGGAAAATGTTACAGTTTTAGTTTCTGTTATATTCATGATATTGATTGCTACTAATTTAAGTAGAAGTTAGTAATTGTGCTGCCTATTCTTCCTCTTGGAACTATCTGGCCTGTGGCCATATTTCTCGTTTCTTTTAGTTATTTGCATTTCTTTCAACACTTTTGCAATTTATTTCCAATTCTTTAATCTAAAACATAGTGTAGTGTAGTAATGAAGCTAGCCTTCTCTGGATATTGGCATGGAAGACATTCCTTCCTTCCGGTATTTCAATCTGTTGGGCGGGTCTAGGACGCATAGATAAACCAAACCCTTTCCCCGTGGCAGATTTGTAACCAACAGGTCCACCTATGTCTCACATCGGATTAGAATGGATATCCAGAACGTGATAACACACGCTTCACCTTCATCGACTATAAGCACATACAACTATATTCTTGCTTTTTTTTATGAATCTTTTTATTATTTGTAGAACACTCAAGTACCAAATTCTTGGCACTCAACCCTAGCCAATACAAGCATGATAGAACAACAGGTTTAGGTAATTTTTAACTAATATTGAAGTAATATTTTTTACTTTTCATATGTTTTTCATTTTTATAATTTTATCATTTTATACAAAACACAGAAAATGGCATCCTCTTCCTCTTCAAAGTGGGATGCTGCTTTCAGAGGTTATAATCTAGAGGAATCAGGAGACTCCAAAACACTTGCGAAGGAAACAACGCCACCGCTACGAAGAAAATCAACCAAGAAAATGTGTAAGATCTAGTTCTCCTAATCCTCGACAACCTCCACTTGCGGTTGCACGTCCACTACCAACGAGTGTAGTTGCGCAAGAGGTCTCATCTTCGGGAAGTAAGTTTTATAGATTGCCTTAACAAAATTTGTTACCAAATTTTTACTATTTTTTATTAAATTTTATTTTATGTTTTCAGATGTACAACGTGAGCGCACCAACATTCCATTTGCATCTGTGCCTACGCAAGAGGTCTCTTCTTCTATCGGTAAGTGTTATAACCAATTTTCATAATCTACCTTCACAAATTTTCTAACCAATTTTTATTTTGATGTTTAAGTTCCTATACAACAATTCCATCATCAAAATAAATAGTCAATGCCGCCCCCTCCTCCACCATGCCAACCTCAGATGCGAGGTCAATGCTTCCCGAGTGGAAAACACATTCTTCCATCTAGGCCAGAGAAAGAAGCAACAAAGGAATTTTTAGGATTCGGACGTATGTCTTTTGGTAATTTTAATTTTACAGGTGTACAGAAAGCTTCTGGTGTTGGTTTGGATAATATTCCACTTGATGAAGATTTCTTTTTACAAGGCAACACACGCACTACTTTTCAAGTATCAGAACTACTTTGAGATCCTCCAAATGAAGGAGCAAAATGTTCAAGCAAATCTCCTCCTAAGGAAACCAACACCCCTCAGGCTCATCCTCAACCAGAGGATGAAAGAGTAAATATTTATGAAAAATATTTAGTTTTTGATAATGTTGAAGCAACCATTAAGGATTCACTACTGCCAGATATAATAGAAATAAAAAAATGGGAGTATTGAGCCAAAGTGTTGATAAAGGAAATTAATGCCCAATTCAAAAAAAATTCAAAAAGAGAATTTTTTTTTCTTTATTTGAAAATGAACCTGAAAAGATAGAGGCTCTACTACATCAAGCAAAATTTGGCATTGTGCAGGTTACTACATCTTACAAAGATGAAACTTTAAGGTTTATGTTGAATATATTGGAGAACATAAACGTTGAGGCCCAAGCTTATTATAATGAATGGGCGTGTGATAAGAAAAAGGTTGTTGTTGCTGTAGTTGCAAAGAATGTTGTCGAGGTTTGACTAATGTGTTTCAATTTTTTTGTTCTTTTTTTAAAATGTAAATATCTGCTAACTACTTATTTTTTCCTTTTGCAGGTAAAGTATGATAATCTCAAGAAGCAGGTTCAAAACCTGCAAGACTATCTTAGGATGGCAAAGGATTTCTTAAATGCTTCTATGGCAATGAAAAAGAGCTCAAGAAGCAGTTCGACAAAACAACGCTTTTTGAAAAATTATTATCCAAAATGGATTGGATCCTGATGTTCTGCTAAAGGAGAAGGGTAAAGAAGTTCTTGCACCAATATCCGAAGATGTTGGGAAAGAGGAAAACACCCTTCTCGAAGGATTGGAAAGTGTTGAGAAGATCCTTGTCAGTTCTGGAGCAATTGAGAGTACTGTTACCCAGCCCGAGGGAGGAGTCGTTGGAATGCAGAATGTGGAAGTCATGGAAGTCGTGGAAGAGGAAAAATAAGTGGAACAGGGAAAAGATGTTGAAGCCTAAAACTGCATTTGAAAATTTGATATTTCAAAAAGACAATTTTATGACATTCATATGTTTTCGTTTGAAAACAAGACACTTGCTTTTATTACTTTACTATTATACTATTTACATTTATAATAGTGTGTTATTTTCATCTCTTGAGTATTATGGGGTTTCAAATATGCTTGAGTTTACGAAGAATATATGTATGCATAGGTTTAGATTTTCATTTTATTCAAAATTATTCTTGTTGTGATATAAAAATGAGTATTATCTTGTGTATTATGCTATGTTGTTTTTATATTTCAATTTTCAAATGAGTTTACGAAGGATATATCTATGCATGGGTTTAAATTTTCATTTTATTCATAGTCATTCTTGTTGTTGTATAAAAATGAGTATTATCTTTTGTATTATGCTATATTGTTTTTATATTTCAAAGTCAGTTTACGATGGATATATCTATGAATGGGTTTAAATTTTCATTTTCCATGTATTATGCTATGTTGTTTTTATATTTCAATTTTCAAGTGAGTTTACGAAGGATATATCTATGCATGGGTTTAAATTTTTATTTTATTCATAGTCATTCTTGTTGTTGTATAAAAATGAGTATTGTCTTTTGTATTATGCTATATTGTTTTTATATTTCAAAGTCAGTTTACGATGGATATATCTATGAATGGGTTTAAATTTTCATTTTCCATGTATTATGCTATGTTGTTTTTATATTTCAATTTTCAAGTGAGTTTACGAAGGATATATCTATGCATGGGTTTAAATTTTCATTTTATTCATAGTCATTCTTGTTTTTGTATAAAAATGAGTATTGTCTTTTGTATTATGCTATATTGTTTTTATATTTCAAAGTCAGTTTACAATGGATATATCTATGAATGGGTTTAAATTTTCATTTTCCATATCTAGAGTAAAATGCTATTTGCATTTTGCCTTCTAGAGTCAAAGCATACATACTAATGATACTAAGAAATATTTACTAGTTATGTATGCATGCATGGTTTACTCAAAGCTAAAGCATAAATCATAAAATTTTGTCAACATGGTTTACATACTAATGATACTAATGATACACACATACATACATTCAAATTCAAAGCATAAATCATTATATTTTGTCAACATAGACAATTAATTCAATAACATAGCATCATTATGCATGCATGGTTTTCAAATTTTTAGTTTACTCAAAGCTAAAGCATAAATCATAAATTTTGACAACATAGACAATCAATAACATTAAAAAGCAAATATGCGAAATCATTGAAAATAGAATGATTATATGAATTTTTCCAAATCATTGAAATTTTACAACTGATCAAATACGAAAAATAATTGATAATATGAATTTTTCAAATCATTGACATTTACAAATGATATCAAATATGGAAAATCATTGATAATATGAATTTTTTCAAATCACTGAAATTTTACAAATGATTTCAAATCCGAAAATCATTGATTATATGAATTTGTCATATAATCATTGAAATTTTACATTTTTGGAAGCTGATACAAAGCCTTATCGACTTCTCCAAAAGAACCAAGAATCATTTGTGAATTTTGCGTTTCCATAATCTCATCATCACTCCAAGATGAATCATTTTCATCATTATCAACAGTATTAGTGAGACCTCTCCTTTCCGCTAGGGACTTCCAATATGTCAAAGCTCTGTCATAGGGAAACTTACCCACCTCGTATGATGACACATACATTCTCAAACAATTTTCCAAATTTTTGTCCAACCTATTACAAACTTTCGATTTAACAAAAGATAGTGCACTAAAAACCCTTTCGTCTTCAACAGATCCCAAAATCATTGTTTGACATAATTCATATAAAATAAAGTATTCACTCATAGTTTCTTGTAAGACACTACTTCGATACAATTTTTGCTAGAAACACGTGATTGAACCAGTCACATGTGGATTTTTGAAATGTGCAATTTGATTATCCATTGTTATTCCAAAATTGGTTGATTGTTGTCTCAGAAGTTCTTTGTTTAGAATACCATTGATTTCAATATCATTTACTTCCACACTTTTAGAGAAATGTGTCATAAGATTACCCATATATTTTACAAACAACTCACTTCTACTACTGTGGTCAACACAAGGATTCTAGAAGATGGGATTAACAACAACCATGGCCTCAAGTGTCTCATCTCTCTGAAAATGATCTCTTATTTCACTTGTTAATGTATTTGCAATTCTTTTCAATTTATTCTTAGTGCTATCCAAAACCTCATCGAATCCAGAATGTGTTACGAGCACTTGTTCAACATCATCTATAAGTGTATCTAACCGCTTTTCATAATGATATAAAGGAATCATCTTTCCATGGATAGCAATACAAATATTATCATTGATGTTGAACTTTAAAAAGTTGTTAGGATCATTGACTTCAACTAACGTATTCCAACTATTAAACTTGGGATCCTCAAAATGTTTTTTGGATAAGTAAATCTTGTCAATAAGCATACATATTTGTTTTCTCATCCTGATGAAATCAACAATATAAATTGTCCTTTCCTATGCGAGTTTAATCAAAGAATTCATTTCTTGCAACAATGGAAGAATACCACATAATATGAGAAGAGTTTCCAAGTCAGTCATACGAAATAGCAAATCTTTTGCCTTTTCAACATCCCTACGATGTGCATACATAAACCCAACCAAGGATTGATATTCTGAAAAAACCCTTTTTGCAGGAAGAAATAGTGAAATCCACCTGGTGTCCACATATTTTAACATTTTTTTGCCTTCGGTTACACCTAGAGAAAACTGTTGAAACTCTGCAAACCTTTTTGGACTGCATGAAAAGTATGAGTGTATTTCACGGATGAGATCTTCAACTCTAGCTACATTATCAAATTTGCTCACAATTTTGTATGCAAGATTCATTCGATGAGCCATGCAATGAATAGGAATCACATATGGGGCAATTGATGTCTGAAGCCTAACACAAAGACCATTCCTTTGTCCTTGCATTGTAGCCGCACCATCAGCTCCAACACAAATTAACTTTGTTGCAATTTCCTTTTCATCCATTTCGGCAATATCCTTTAAACTGGTTACAACAACATTATAAATATTTTTCGCATTACAATTTTCAATCATCTTATGTAGTGCTAGTAAATGAGGTTGTCTCAAATGATTTTTGAATGTGTAAACATGTATGCAAATCCAAGATGTGTTGTCAACAACTATTACCTCATCAATAGAAAGTGAAATAAATTTGGCTTGTTTTACATTCTCTCTCAGGTCTTCCTTCTCAACTAGTGATAGATATTTTACCATTTCCCAACCACTTCGATCTGACCAATGTGAACTAGTAAGGTTCTGTACATCGACTAGTTGAAGTATTTGCTTAAAATAAGCAAAATAAGACATGGGTCAACCTTTTTTAGAATACTGTATACAACAACAAACTACAAATGTTTTGAGGCTAATACAGTCTTATTAATTTTTTGAAATTGGGCCTCGATAGTTCCACCCTTCTCAATGAGAGTTTGTTGTTGTTTCATTGCTTTTTTGTATTCAAGTGCATATCTCACATGCACACATTCTGATGCATCCTTCCACCTATGAAATTTGTTAATTGTTCCATCACTTCGTATTTCTTTGATGTAAAATTTCCCACAGTGTTTTTCTATTGTGTCTTTCTTATTTTGCAATAAATGATCCTTTCCTAGCTTCCAAGTACAAATAACACATTTACACACTTTTTGTGTCTCATCTCGCTCAATAAAGGGGTATAACCATGCCCATTCATTTTTAAAATCCCTTCCAATAGTCCATTCACTTATCTTTTGACATTTAGATTTTTGACTACAAGATTCCCCAGAGGTCTGCATTTTAATTGTACTGTTATTTTATTTTTCGGTTGATGTGTCTGAATTAAACATCTCCTTAAGTGGTTGTTGAATGTCGTTATTAGGAAAATTATCATGTGGTCCCATCTCATCCATTGGAATATCTTCGAGTGAACGCACATCAAGGTCGACAGTGTTTACTGCATTCAATGTTTGTGTTCTCTATCATTTTTGGATGTAAAAAGGTACTATTTTAAAGAATTAATAGAATACAGTTTTACAAAGCATTTAAAAAGAGGTAGATAAGCAGACAACCATTTATCTATTAATAAATAAAGACTTTATATTTAAGAATAACAGAGAAAAATTAATGATTTGATGGTAAAAGGTGTTTGTACCTGCATGTTGTGTAGATATTGATGCCTCACTGCATTTTGATATTTGTGTAAAATATTTTAGAATTGTCTTTTTACCAAAATATTGGCCTCCCTTCTTTCCATATTCAGTAGGTGACATTGTATATGTAAAGAAAAACCTTTAGATGTTAGAAAATGAATATGAAATTGAAGGAAAATAGCATACATCCCTCAATAAAAATTTGTGTTTCTTAGTAACCAAGGTTAAACTGTAATTCCATAAAGAATCTATGAATCTTCAGACGAACCTACGCTGCCCTATAGAATGACATCTGATAGACAAGAAGCAGTCTCTAACAAGAAAAATGCTCCTAACACACAACATGACATGGATACTTATCGACCACAGTTGTAGATAGTGCTTCTACACTACCTATGAAACATACTCTAATAGACAAGAAGTAGTCTCTAACAAGAAAAATTCTCCTAACACACAACCAGATGACATGGATAGTTGTCTACCACAGTTGCATATAGTGCACCTACAACGCCTATGAAACTGAAGAATAGTGGAAGAAGAATACTCTACCTATTTTCATAGTTGTCAATCCTCTGGAATCGATAGGCCTATGTCGATTGACACTCCTACGTAATATACCGATTTAGGATGATAGACACACCTCTACAACCGATCGGATTTTATTGATAGACTCTCCTCTGTAACCAATCGACTTATGCCGATATACACTTCTTTGCAACCAATCAGCTTATGCTGACAATCTCTCCTCTACAACCGATCGACTTAAGTTGATAAGGATAAACATGCCTCTGCAGCTGATCTGCATATGCTGAAAGATACTTCTCTACAACCGATTGACTTATATCGAAAGACATATCTCTGCAATCGATTATCTTATACCGACAGACACTTATCTACAACTGATAGAATTATACTGATAGACTCCCCTCTACAACTGATTAGCCTTTATCGATAGACATGTCTCTACAATCGATCGGCGTACACGGATAGACACTTTTGTGTAATCGATCGACTTATACCGAGACTCTCCTCTACAACTGATAGACTTATGTTGATTTACACTTCTCTACAATCGATCATCTTATACCGATCGAAATGTCTCTACAACTGATCTTATGGTGATAGACACGTCTCTACAATCGATAAGCTTATACCGATAAACTCTCCTCTACAATCGATCGACTTATACCAATTTTCACTCTACAATCGATCACATCTCCTCTACAACCGATCAGCTTATGTCGATTATCTCTCCTCTACAATAGATCAGATTATGCCGATCATATTAAGCCGATCGACACTTCTCTGCAACCGATAGTCATATGCCGATTGATACTCCTCTACAACCGATCGACTTATGTCGACAGACACTTCTCTGCAACCTTGTCAAGTTTTTCATTGTTTTAGAGCTATTTTCAAATTTTGAGTTAGAGTGTTTTAGATGTATGTTTATCGGTATCCCCTACAATATATATACGGGTAGTATATGAGGCGAATTGGGTGGTAAAAACAAAATCATTTATAATTTGAAGGTGATTTATCCGTGAAATGGGGCGAAAGTGGTCGACAAATTAAAATAAAAATAGGATAATTATTATCAACGGTGGGCGAATTTACCCCAAAAAACTTCCACCCCATAAATTTCGGGTGAATGGGCCCTAGTGAAAGGGTCCAAAATTAGCAAATTTAAAATTTTGAAAATCCTAAATAGAGCCCATTTACGATATTTCATGCTTATGCATAACCTTGCTCCCAGTACAAGTAAATATTTGGGGTTATCATTAACAACATGATGCACCTTTAAATGTTACATACCTCTAATTATTTTCCTAAGGGATTAGAAGTATTCTAATATGACTTACGATGCCACTATATGTCAAAATATCACTTTTCAAAGATCTTCCTTAGGATTCACGATTCTCTTTTTTCATCCCTTTGCTAGTCCTTGAGCGATTTTCTCTAGGAGGCAAGCAAGTCACTATAGTCAACTAGTGTTTTGCTTATTTTTGCTAGTGCTTCACTCATGTAAGCTAATAACTCCTTACAAGTAGATCACTCTTTGAGACAATCAGTCCTTGTAAAACCAATCGGTCCTTGTCCTTCACTTAACATAATTTGAGGGGTTTTGGAAGGTTTTGATTAATTGATCCAAATTGTTTTGTAACCTTTCAAAATAGCCAAATTCCAAAGGTAATGACTTATCGCTACTTTTTTGGTGACTTTATAGGGTGGCAAGATCAATTACCAAGAGATCCCATTTCCTACCTTCATCACTAGGCGTAGAGTCTTCAAAATTAGGATCCTTACTATAAAATTGTAATATTATTGACTCTATTTGCATTGTTTTCATGGCTATAGTCCTAGTAGCTTATGTCATTTATCATTTCTTGATAAGTGGATATTTATGAGGTCTTTATCATATCTTACCTATTCCTCATATGGGATTTTATAATAACCCTTTATGTTTACCCACCATTTCCCACAATTTAGCTAGCAACAATTCTAATTGTTTGTCTTGTTCCATCATCGTTTTAGCTCCAAATTTGGCCTTCTCATATTTGATCATTGAGCTAATGATGTCATCATCAAGGAGTTTCTTCTAGGGATTTAATATATCAAGCAATTCAGTAGTGATGAGCCCTTGAATTTATTTCTCTATTTCATAAATGGGGGCTTCTAGAGAAATAATTGCATCCTTACATATATGGAGGTCTCTCTAGGCATCAAGGATTTTCTTCAATATTTTGATGAGATATTTTTTGTCTATTCCCAATTACTATGCCTAAGTTATCGTCATTATGACCAATAATTTGAGGACCTCTTGGTACCTTTCCTTCGCAATCAATCCATATTTAGTTTGCTTGATGATTCCAGCCACTTGGCTAAGGATTTTCTCCACATTGGCTACAAATTCAAAATACCTCTTGACACTTGTCACCTTGGTTTTGATGTTGTCATAGAGGGACTTTGCTTTCTTGATTTTCAAGGCTTTCTTTTGGTCAAACATTGCTCCTTTCAATTTGCTTCTTTTTGTAAACACCAAAATCTAGCCACTTGTTGTCCATCCAAGGTCTTCCCGCCATTTTACCCATTTATTTATATATATTTAGGCATATTTGTTAAATATATGTTTAATATTAATATTTTAATATTATATTATATATTTAATAAATATAAATATTATATATAAATAAATCCCAACCATATGATTTAACTTAATCCTAACCATCCATCTACATCAATCCATGCCACACACCCAAAATTAATATCCACCCTCCGATGTGTTTTAATTTGAGCCACACAATTCATGTCGTTCAAACCCTAACATACCCTAATGTGGATTATTAATAGGAGCCATTTTAATGGCTCAACGCCTAAGATTTTGGTGAGTGTAAATATTCTCTAAGTCCTCGAGCATCCACGCATCCTCACCTTCACTTTCGTTCACTTTTGCATCCATCGTCGCCCACCTTGTGCGAACCACATCTGGTTCTGATGCATTCCCTGCAACCACCCCGAGCGCCCATGGGCATTTCTCGTTCTACCGAGTGCCCATGGGCATTTTTTGAGCACCCATGAGCATTTCCCTATTCTATTGAGTGCCCACAAGCATTTCCTTAAGTGCCCACGGGTGTCCTCCACCATTCTCGAGTGCCCACGGGCGTTTTTTGTTATCGTTGAGCACCCGCGGTTGTCTTACACCAGAGATCTACAACCCTAATAGCCCTTGGGCGATGCTAGGGCATCGTCACACCTATACCTTGCACCAGTTACATCAAGTAGAAAATGATAGATAAGCAAGGTAAATCTAAGACATTTTGTTATATTCTATTATGTTATTAGAATATGTTCATATTCCTTTATTGCATAACTAAGATTTAGTTTTGATTTCTGAGGGTCTCACACTGTGGAGCCCTCATTGTTATTACTGACTCATTTTCTATTTTCTTGTGTGCAGATCTGGTAGCATAACACTAACATTGGACAACTGTTTAATCTGGAGTGGTCCAACATCAGATAACCAGAAGCCCACTCATTTCTATTGGGAGCAAGGACGCTTTTTGAAGACACAACCAATGTTTTAGCTAGGATTTTAGAGAACCCTGAAATTGTGTATATTTGTATCAAAGAGTTCAAAGATTCTTTATTGTAACAATGGAGTTTTGAGGCTCCCCCATTAATAAAAATCATTCATTGTGCAATATTGTCTTTTTGAGTTCAATCTATATCTTGTTATTTGGTGTTGCATTTTTGTCTCTACAAATGGTGATCACGGTGGGACCCCCTAAGGGTTTATTACTTTGATTTACCTTGTTTACTAATTTGTTGTTTTATGTGTCATCTTGCAGGGTTTTTAGAAGTGCAAAATTCATAATTTTTCACTGGACAAGAGTTTATGGAGATTTGCAGAAGTTTGTAGAAGGTGCGTGAACACTCGACGCTGCTCGAGGGTCATTAAAAAATGCCCAGGTATGTTATAGAAGCATCCAGGGGTATTTTTATAGAGATTTAGAGCAAAAACGTAGGCTTCTGGGAAAGTCTACTATCAAACCCTAACTTTCCATTTTTACATTTTTTGGCACTTTTACGTTTTTTTTTTTTTAATATTTTGGGATTAAAATGAATATCATTAATAAATATGGTAAAAAAAAATCATTTTAGTTGCATTTTAAACATTAGATTAATAATTGCATTCATCCATACATTTTTTTCTTAAAGATTTCTCAATTTTCAAAGATTTCTCAATTTTCTGGTGTGTTGCATTATTGCTTGCATTTGAACTATTAAGTGCATACATTAGTTTGCATCCTAGGGTTAGAGATTTCTATTTTTGTAGGTCTAAATAGGAACATTGTTCAGATACCAAAATTATCCCTGTACTTGGGTGATTCCATACAAAGGAATAGACAAACCCCCAACTGTCTAGAGCGGGGTTTAAGCGGTGTACTTTACATCCTTTGCAAAAATTAGTATTCTGAGTAGTGGATTTTGATTTAGAATGTCAAAAGTAGTTATTTTCCTAACATTGTATGTACACAATAGAAAACAAAAAACTTTAAAAAGAATCACACACTTCACACTTCACATTAAACAGTAGTGGTTGGATTTCATCACTAGCCATTGCTTGAGATTTGGTGATGGTGGCTTTCATCTCCATCCACCAATATTTGCCCTTAGACACCTTAGATTACCCCCAAGAAAACTTGCTAGATTTCATCACCAGTAAGAATCTCATTGCCCCATCCAAGCCATAGGATTCACCCCATTTAATTTAGATTAGCACATTGAAACACACAAGATCAAAACCTAAGAGAATGAATTCACATTAAAGGAGATAATCAATGAATGAGGTAAGACACATTTTTTAAACAAACTTAGCATTGATTGTTTATTTTGCTTGTGAAATTTCAAATTTTGTGTTTCATTTTACTGCATAATCTGTATTTTGGTTAATTTGCTTTATGGTCTTAACAAGAAATCAATAGGAAGCATTAAATCAAAACAATTCTATGGAAAATTCATCCACCTTCCACCCCACTTTTATGTTATATTTCCCAAATGTGATATAGGTATATTTGTCTGTAGGTACCTCACATTCCTTACCACCCATAGCCTTTCATATGGTTGTTCCCCAAATAGAGTCAACCTCACCAATCATTGATAACCTCATTACCCATATAGACATGGAAAAAGCAGAAGCTCTAATGAAATCTGATAAATATGTCTTATAGTCAGTTCCCAATTCACCTAGACAAGATCCTAATTTACAATAGGATCTTGCTCATTCCCAACCATACAACTTCATCCAGGTGTACATTAACCCTATTTTTGAGGCATAATTTGCACCTTTATACCATTTATTCATTCCCCAAGCATCATGTGCTCCTAGAACTTCATACACATCTACCTATACCAACCCCTGGTATGAAGCACAAGTCAATGCTGCTTCACAAATACCCATATCATCCAATCAAGTTGTAATGCTAATTGCCTCTTGTCCCCCATCCACATTAGCCATTCCATCTTCATCCATGCCTTTCAATGATGATGTGGAAATTAATGAAACATAGGTATATTTGAACAAATTACTTAAGAAGCGGCAGACAACTCAAAAACAAGTTCAAGTGAACCCTAAACCTCAACCAATTTCCACTCAGTCCACCTTCATAACCCAAAGTCCATTTTGGACACCACAATATTCTGTAGTTTCTAGTCCCATACCTCTATCAACCTATTCCATTCCCATGAGCCAACCCATCCATAATTCTCACACATCATCTTATTTTCTTCATTCACCATCATTTCTCAATCAACCTCATCATCATAAAATTCACTCCATGCTCCTAGTACATCACACCTCCAACAACACACTCAATATCATTCATTCATAAATCCATTCACCACATCTCAATTCACTCAAAAATAAAACCTAGGCTTACAATCATATTGTCAACATACTTCAATTTTACAAAAAAAATTAGCTCAACTCACTAACATTGAGTTATAGTTGAGTCATCATCATCATCCATGTCAGCAACCACAGCAGTTACAACATCCAGTTTCACAATCCACATCTCAGGTTACAATACCTATACCACAATTTCAACATCCAACACAATTGGACAAATGCACCAAGCATCAACCCCCTCGCAACTACACGATGCTTTCAAAATCTTATGCAACCATTTTTTGAAGGCTTTACGAAGCACAAGAGATTTCACTTCCAGAAATCAAACCAAGGGACCCGACCAAACAAGGAAAATATTTTAAGGAGCTTTTATACTATCCTTATCATCAACAAGCGGGCCATGACATCAACAACTACCGTGTATTTGAAGATATTGTCCAATATCTTATTGATATGAAAGTATTTCCCACAAACGATCCATCCAACCCATCTGATCAGGACATTGGTACCAACTCAATCACTAAGCATATTGGGGATTCTTAGGATATCACATCCTCCCATTCACTCACATCATCAATCATCAATCATACTAGGGATTCTTAAGATATTGTATCCTCCCAGCCAATCACATCATCCATCATCAAGCAAATTGGGGATTCTCAGGATAACACATTCTCCTAGTCACTCACATCTCAATTTCAAAAAGCCCCAAAGACACCTAAGCTCTTTTGTCACATATTAATTTAAAAAAAACCCCAAAGGCACCTAAGCCCTTTGGTCACATATCAATTTCAAAAATCCCCAAAGGCACCTAAGCCCTTTGGTCACATATCAATTTCAAAAATCTCCAAAGGAACTTAATCCCTTTGGTCACATATCAATTTCAAAAAGCCCCAAAGGCACCTAAGCCCTTTGGTCACATATCAATTTCAAAAAGCTCCAAAGGTACTTAATCCATTTGATCATAAGCTTACCAGGCTAGGGGGAGTAGAAGAACCCGAGCCGCTTGACATCATACACTCGAAAGCGTTCCATGCTTAATGTGATATATATATGTGTATACATGGCTAATACACACAAATATTGCACTTCATTTGCACACATTTCATTTAAAGACAATTGCATTCACACATTTCATTTATAAACAATTGCATTCATACACTACATTTCAAAAATTGTATTTCATTCATACCATCCACATTTCCATTTTATATTAGATATCATTTATTCAGTTCAAGGTCTTAATTGGTCAAATAAAGTCATGTTGCCTTAATCAGGGGCACCTTAACAACATCATCCACACCTTCCACCAAGTCAAATTGTCATTTTCCTCCATATATACATAATTCCTAGGTATTTTTGGTCACTTAGCCACTCCTAGTGTTTTAAGCAAACCTCCAAAATACATGTCCAGTTCCTTTTAGGACCATCACACATATACACTAAGAAAATCTTGAGTTTTGGGAATTGACTCCAAAACATTCTTGAACCAAACACAATTTCATATCTTAAAAACATCTTGTGTCAAAGAGGGATAACACCATACTTGGTTTGAACCTCAAAGTGAAAAGGGTACTCCTTGCCTATCCCATCATGCAACATAGTCCAAAAAAATAGTGGTTTTCACCACTACCACAATTCCAAAAATAAAAAAAAAGAGTAGGTAAAAATACCTAAAAATTCTAAATCTTTTACATCACACACCACTGATCATTGGGTTGTAAGGATCGTACTATATTTTCAGTCAAACGGTTAGGTATTCATACCCAAAACTTAATAGATCAAATCCTTGTACTATGGAGTTAGCCTCCATCGGAGCTATAGACACTTGACTAGCAGTGGAGTACGCTCATGCGTGGCAACACATTTCTTTTAAAGAGACCTCTAACCGCACATAAGGATAAGCTAGCTTCTTGGTTTCATCCATAACAGGTCATACCCAATTTACTCAATATGGGTTAATGAACTCACTTGCACACACATTGGTTCTTGATTACCTCGAGTCATTACCATGCTCATGATTCGGTAAATGAATTCACTACACGCACATTTGGTCTTAGAAGAATTAGACAATTTTTAGTGAGTTTGTTTGATGCCACTAGTATGTCTGAGTCTCTGCAAAACAATCAGTTTTCCATATCAACATCCATATCTTCTTTCATATCAAAATCCACGTCATTTCATGAGTCTTCTATTTCACATAACACTAATTTTGGTGCCTCTGATTAAACAACAATGCTAAACATGACCAAGCAAAATTGAAAATATAAATGATCATTAGAGCATTAGTTCATTTGCATCCATAACACATTATCACATGCATTAATCATCCATATACACATGCATCCACACAAAAGCATTCCACAAAAGCATAACATAAAAAGTATAAGCCATATATATATAATTCACATATGCAAAGATTGCTAGAAAGTTAAAACAACATCACAACTTGGGGGTGTTCAAGGTATCACACCTTCCCCCCAATCAAGAAAACAAGCACACAACTTGGGGGTGCTCAAGGTCTCACACCTTTCCCCCCAATCAAGCAAACAAGCACACAACTTGGGGGTGCTCAAGGTATCACACCTTTCCCCACCAATTCAACAAACAATTCAATCACGCATACACATTACATCATCAACACATCAATTGCTAGGTTCAAAAGATTACGTTATTTTTTCAAAGGTTGCACCCTTTACCTTGCATTCATTCCTTGGAAAAAATCCCTTCATCTGTTAGGGCAAAGAATAGACACATTCATTGTATTTTTCCAATTTAAAAAACCCCTTCATCTGTAAGGTCAAATAATTGACACATTCATCACATTCTCCCATTATCAAAAACCTCTTCATTTGTTAGGGCAAAACCAAACATAGCTAGCATTTTACCATTTTATAAATCCCTTCATCTATTAGGGCAAAGAACAAATACATTCATCACATTCTCCCATTGTCAAAAATCCCTTAATCTGTTAGGGCAAAATCAGACATAGCTATCATTTTTCCATTTCATAAAACCCCTTCATATGTTAGGGTAAAGAATAAACACATTCATCACATTCTCCCATTGTCAAAAACCCCTTCATTTTTTAGGGCAAAAATAGCCACAACTATCATTTTCCCATTTCATAAACCCCTTCATCTGTTAGGGCAAAAAATAGACACATTCATCACATTTTTCCCCATTTCATAAACCCTTCATCTGTTAGGGCAAAAACAGTCATAGTCATTGCATTTTCCCCTATCAAAATCCCTTCATATGTTGGGGCAAAGAACAGACACAATCATTGCATTTTTCACAGTCCTTGCATTTTCCCATGTCAAAAACCCTTCATCTATTGGGGCAAATAATAGACACAATCATTGCATTTTTCACAATCCTTGCATTTTCCCATGTCAAAAACCCTTCATCTATTGGGGCAAAGAATAGACACAATCATTACATTTTCACAATCATTGTATTTTTCCATGTCAAAAAACCCTTCATCTGTTGGGGCAAAGAACAGACACAACCATTACATTCAACATCATCAAATTCCTTGGCACTTTACAAGTGAACCTTGTATTTAGTGGTTTATCCTATTTAACCTGGCGGTTGCAACGACTAGTTATCCATGCAATTCGGTAGGATGGGTAAATCACCATAAGGAAACTTACATTGTCAAAAACCCCTTTCATCTATTGGGGCAAAAATAGATGCAATCACTTGCAGTTCCACAAAACCCCTTCTCTATCGGGATAAAAATAGACTCAATCACAAGAATCCATATATTAAAAAATGTAGCTTACCTCCACAAAATCACTCCACATTGCATCCATAAATACATTTCTCATCATCACATCTTCATGTCACCATAAAATCCATAAATAATTGCATTTACATTCAACATTTGCCAAGTTCACCTACAATTTCAAGTGAACCTTGTATCTAGTGGTTTATTCTATCTCCTTGGCGATTGCAATGATTTTCCTCCATGCAATTCGGTAAGATGAATAAATCACCATAAGGACACTTGGTCATCTTCATCATCAAATATCTCCTTGTTCAAAAACAAAATCACTTTTGGTACTTCATATTTAGAGTGAGACTATGCTACAACCAATTTGCTCAAAAAGCTGTCATTGATGGCCTTGTTCGTGGGGCTTGAAACACGAAAAAATCATAACTTTTCATCATTTCCTTTGCAATTACACCAGTCTTTGAGGATGCAAGTTGGGTAAAGTGATTGAGCAACCGTTTAGGGATTTTGTGTAGGAATTGTTGCAATCATGAGTGGCCCCGAGGATAGACTATTTTTCTTTTCTTTTTGCATTTGCATACTTGCATTTCAATGACACAAGAAGTACAATTTTTGGTGGGGATAACTTTCATCCATCTAGTACAATATTCAGAGGCAGTGAGAATGAACTTATGAGAAGTTGAAGAGTTAGGTTTTATGACCCCTACAAAATCTAGGTCCCACTAAGAAAAAGGTAGGGTTATGCATAAGGGGTCGGACCCAAAATGTACTTGTAAAAAATAGGTGAATTCGTTTTGAAACTATGGCGATTCCTGGCCAACCTCATGTCGAAGGAAATGGCAAATTACCTTAGTTTTTGAAAAAATGGAAATAAATGACAAATTTGATAATTTTGGCTAGACTAGATGAAAAACGAGATCCGACCATGGGTCGGTGCAAAAAATGATCCGACCATGGGTCGATGCAAAAAATGATCCGACCTTGAACCAGGTGTAGAAAATGGTCTGGTATTAGAACATGGTATTGGTTGTGGAGCTTGATTCTCTCTCTAATTTGGAGGTCTTGTTTTTAGTCGCACTTGGACCCACTCCATGAAGGAGGGGTGTAGGGGGGGCAACGCCCCCCTACTATATTTCCAGGGGGTCCAATGGGGGAAACAACATTTATGGAACCCTCCCTTAGCGGGGGTTTGGGGGCAGCGCCTCAAAATAAAAAAATAGATGTATTTTTCTCTTTATAAAACAAGGTTCAGTAGTCCATTCGACTGGAAAATAGTGTTCGAATATTGACCTGGCGTAGAAAAGGGTTTGACATAGTGTAAAACAGGGTTTGAATATCAACCTGGTGCTGAACAGGGTTCGACCTGGTGTAAAACATGGTCTAGATATTGGCCTGGTGCAGAACAAGGTCTAGATATCGGCCTAGTGCAGAACAAGGTCTAGATATCGACCTGGTGAAAAATAGGGTCCAGATATTGGCCTGGTGCAGAACAGGGTCTAGATATCGACCTGGTGCAAAAAAAGATCCAAATATCAGCCTGGTGTAGAATACGGTCCGACCTGGTGTAAAATAGAGTTTGAAAATCGACCTGGTGTAGAACAAGGTCCAACATGGTGTAAAATAAGGTCTAAAAATTGACTTGGTGAAAAACAGGATCTAGAAATTGACCTAGTGCATAACAAGGTTTGACCTGGTGTAAACCTAGTGCAAAACAGGTTCCAGTTATTGGTATGGTACAAAATAGGGTTCAAAAATTGACCTGGTACTCAATCAAGATTTTGTTAGAAAAGATTAATTGTTAACAATGACAACAACAAGAGTTCGTTAGAAAACCCTCATACTCAATCAGGATTTTGTTAGAAAACCCTCTCTTGCAAAGAAATTCAAATTTCTCCAAGGTTCTTATTTACTTAATGTGTGCTTGTATGCTTGTGAAAATGTGCCAAATATGTGTTGAAATACCTTAGAGGTGCAAGTAATTGTTAACAAGGAGTCTGTGTTGGTATTACTTTGATTTTGCCACGCTCTTCATTGTTCATGAAACTTAAAAGAAAAGAAAATGTGATATGATTGGCCGTCATATGACCATCCTGGAATGGTGATCTGATTCATTTTATCTTCTTTTATTAAGCATATTTTAACAAATTTTATCTTCCTTTGTTAAACTTTGCTTTGAGCATAAAATAAAAGACTAAAATCTATCTTTGAAATGTGAATCTTGAATGGTGATTGAATTCATTTTATCTTGCTTTGTGAATGAATTTTATCTTGCTTTGTTAAGCTCTCCGCTAGCATAGTACCACTCTGATGTTCACGGTTGTGGTCTCCCAGCGTCCATGTGACACCACCTTCACTCCATTGTAGCCCCTCCAATCCGCGTGGAAGCCCTTGGTCTTGACAAGCCATATTTTCACCTCATGAGTGTCACGTTGGACCAGAGACATCACCACTGTCTCATCATAGCGGCAACTCATATCGCGGAAAAGTTTTACACAGTCCCTCTTCGGCCCGAATATACCCATGGTAATTGGTTCGATCGCCCTCACCATATGCAAATAACGGAGACAACATTACAATTGCCCCTATGTGCTTCGTTCCATTTTGTAACGTTTCTTCGTGTTACCTAGTTTGTAGCCGATACCCTCCATGATGAACGCATCACTGACTGTGGCCCCATTTTGGGATTCACCTCACCCAACGAAACGTCCAATAGACGTTGTATTTGCACGTGCCATAGTGTACTGCCAGCTATACTTTTAGGCGAGATGCAGCGCGTTACAGGCTACCAACACAGTCACCACCTTTTCACGTCCATTCTCCTTGTACACGTATATTAACATCATTGTAGGAAGGCTTCACTCCCTGTCCCTCCCTACGCACTTATGGCGACCGTTTTTAGATATATCCATGTCTACTCAGTGCACTATGCTGTTAAAAGTACCTAACAGATCCTTCTGTCTTGGCCATAGGTGCGTACATGACATGACATTTTCAAATTTTGTCGTCGATGCTGTCCATGGTATCAAATGTTGTCATCCTCAAGCATATTTGAATATACATAGGAAACCAGGTCCCAGGTCACTCCTAAACCCACACTGTGCAGGGGACCATAAGCCGTGTAATGATATGATATTAAACAAGGTATCTTCATTTATCAAAATGAAATCTACAAGCGATAACGTCTTTTATTATGACGCTTAGGGATACTTTGACACATCACTGCCTCACTACGCTGTGCTTGACACCTGCCACTTGCCATCTGCGATTCACTCCCTCTGTGATTAGCTACCATGATATCTGCTTTCGGTAATGATCACCACAATTCTGCGGACAAAGTGCACATTCCGATCGAACATGACACACTGCTCTCATCGTGAATTTAATCCCACATTTGGGGCACGGGGTAAACTAGAGTGGTATAAAACTGCTTAGGCCCAGAGTAATATATGAGCAACCCCTTGTGGGGTCATTGTAGTGTCCTTGTCGTCGTGTCACTGTCTCGTCATATGTGGTTGTCCGGCAACGGTCCTCCACGCATCCATGTTATCATCACAACATTCTCCCGTCCACGTCCTCCACGTTCGTGTCTTCACTGCATCCACGTCTTAGTTGTCTAGGTATAGATCTTCCACTATGGTTAGTCCAGGTCATAACATGGTTTGCTGGTCGACGTCCGTCTGTCATCGATTCCTGTGCTGTATCCAAGTCGTTGTCCGTCACTCCAAGTCAGCAGATACACGGTCTGCTAGTGATTGCCACATCACAGTCCTTGTCCACCACGTAGGCGTAGGTCCTATCCTCGTTGTCGTAAGCTCCACGTGGGTCCTCTGTGTAAGTCATCACATTCGTCTTCATAACGCAACCGCTTGTCGTCAGCTCCACGTGGGTCCTCCGTGTAAGTCATCACATTCGTCGTCAGCTCCATGTGGGTCCTCCGTGTAAGTCATCACATTCGTCTTCATCGGTCTATATGCTCCAGCGGTCCCACGTCACAATGCAGACCATCTGCGTTATCGGATTTCTTTTGTAGCCTGCATAAAAGAAGTAACAAATAGTAAGGCCAACATGACATAAAAGAAAACTTATGAACATGAACGATGATCATATGCAAAATTACACCACCTATTTTATTTAAATCATTTCAATTTAATTACAGCTTCTTTTTATTATTTATTTTTTTCCACTTTTTTTTATATAAATTTGATTTAATTAAATTCAAAATGCTTGACTTAATTAAAAATACACAAGGAGAAAACATTAAAACCAACTTTTAAAACTCTAACCAAAATCCTAACCCAAAACAACAATGCACTATGAAATAAAACAAGAAGACACTACCCAACCAAGAACAAAAAAAACCAAAACTTCCCAAAAACAACAAAATTTAGGGTGGGTCCCCAAATTTGGGGTAAGTTGTGCAATGGCCACAAGAGGGACTTGTGCTAAAATTAATACCTTGACAAGGATTGTTACATATCACTGGCCAATCAGAATTAAAATGGTGGTAAGTGAATTAAAAATATCATATTTTAAATATGAGCAGATGAGGGAAGATCATCCTTAATTTGTAGATATGATAGCACAAACATGGAATTCTTTAGGAAATGGTGGGTTGTATACACTTCAAAACAAATTAAATCAATGTCATCAAAATTAAAAGAATGAAACAAAAACACTTTTAGAAATATTTTTGAGAAGAAAGAACTAAAAGATCAACTTTAAAAATTTCAAAAAGGTAATCATAATAATCCAAGCTCGAAGGAAAGAGAGTTGCTCATTGAATATCATAACATTTTAAGAATAATCCAAGCTCGAAGGAAGATAAATTTTGGAGATTAAAATTGAGACAAACTTGGTTAAAAGGAGATAAAAATACAAAGTTTTTCATAGGATGGCTATAGTATAGAGATCAACATCTAGAATTAGTAGAATTAAATCAGCAGAAGGGGGTTGGATTGAAGACTAGCGCGAAATAAAAAAGGAGGTAAGGTATTTTTATTAGAATATTCTAGGATCAGAGGAGTTAGAAGTTCTTAATAATAAACTTCTACAAGAAGTACCTTCAATTATAATAGATGAAGACAATAGGAAACTGATGGAGCCTATTACTCTAGAAGAAGTTCATTTAGCTCTTTTCTATTTTAATAAGGATAAATCCCCAGGGCCAGATGAGATCTTTACAACATTCTATAAACATAATTAGGATATAGTGAAGGATTCTTTATTGGTGGTAGTGGAACAGTCTAGGGTAAAACAATACATATCTTATAAAATAAATGCAACATATCTTTCCTTGATTCCAAAAAAGGACGAAGAATTATTTGATGCATTTAGACCCATAAGCCTATGTAATATGGCATATAAGATTACCTCCAAAGTGATGGCGAATCGGTTAAGACCATTGTTAGATAAAATTATTTCAGAAGAGCAAGGAGGATTTGTGAAAGGGAGACATATTTTCGACAAAATCATAGTAGCTCATGAAGTTATACATTCAACAACTTCAAGAAAAGAGAAAGCAATAATCTTAAAACTTGATATGAGTAAATCCTATGATAGGGTTAAATGAGATTTTATTTTTGTAGTATTAGAAAAGTTTAGATTTGGGAAGAAATGGGTTAGATGGATTAAAGCTTGTGTCTCTACAGTTTCATATTTAGTGTTGGTCAATAGGTTAGTAATAGAATCATTTAAATCCAAGAGAGGTCTTAGATAGGGAGATCCTCTATCACCATATTTGTTCATTATTATGGCAGAGGTTTTAGGTAGGAACTTGAAGAAGGCTAACAAATATGGGCTTATAAGTGGACTTAAGGCTAGTAATAACATCGATAATATTACCCATTAACAATTTGTAGGTGATACAACCCTTTTTGGGAGAGCAAGGATAAACGAGACCAAAGATTTGAATAACTTATTAAAGTAATACGAAAGAGCATCGGGAAAAATGTTAATAGGACAAAATCCAAAATTTACTTCCTAAACACCCCAACTAAAACCAAAGCAGGGATATGCAGGTTACTTCAAATGGAGGAGGAAAATTTGCTAGCAACTTATCTAGGGATACCCTTATTTGAGGGGAGAATGAGGATAGAATTGTTGGAAATTTGAGCATGTTGTGTTGTCATTGATGTCAAAAGGTTTGATGTCCTAAGTTGATGGAAATGTTTGTGAGAATATTCTTCAAAGGGCACATGAGGCATGAGGCAACAAGAAGAAAGAAAAGCCTTCTCCATGATGGTATTGAAAAAGGAAAAATAAAAAGGTCTATCTGATTTACCTTGGTGGTAATTTTGCAAAAGAAAAAGGTTAAATTGATTAACTATGGTGGCAAAATTTTTAACCTAAGAAAAGGCCCTAAGAGAAATTATAATATTTAAATCCCTTGGATTTAAATTATTATAATTAAAATATAATATTTTATTGGCACCAAAGGTTTGCAAATTCGAGCACCGACGTCAAATTTAATACCAACCATTGCATATAAATATTGCATGCTAAGGTGGTTAATAAAGTGTTCATGTGTTGAGAAATTTATGCGCCCAAAATATCGTCGTTCGATTCACGATGGAGAGGAAGAAGACATCAATTTTTTGGAAATCGAGGTAGAGTAAAGGACAAGGAGCAAGGGCTCCAAATTTCTATCCCATCCAAGCAGGTAGCCCAGATGGCAACGTTCGCGGTGCTAGGACGTGGTAGTAGACAGGTCTCGTGTTCGAGATGTGGCAAAGGCAGGTGATAAGGTTTTGTTTGAAGTTTTTAGTTTTGCATCGGTGGTAGAGGACAAGAAGGAGCACGTGCTCCTTGGGCTTGTGTGGGTGGCTAGCCCATGTGGTGTTTGCCCTTGTGCTAGGGCGCGGAGGCCAGCGAGGTCGCAGGTTCGAGCAGCGACGACAACGCTTGAAGGCAGAATTAATTTTTTAATAAAGGTATGCATGTTGTGCTTGGTTAGGGAGTTATAAGGGTTAGTCAATTTTATCATTGTGATATGAAATGGTTAGGGAGCTATAAGGATAGTAAAGTGATTTGATTTTTTATTTTAGAAAGGGATGAAAGGTGAAATTTCAGATTGCTAGTGCTTGGTTGATGCATGAGATGAAGTGATAATTTCTTTGGTCTTATTGAAATTTGAAGTGCATTATTTTTGTTTTCATAAGAAGGAGGTATAAGGTGTATATGTGAAATTCATGTGTTGTTTTGTTGAGCATTATTTTGCATGAAAGAATAGGAGTAATAAGGTGTAAAAGTGGTTTGATATTTTATTGTAATTTTTGTATGGTGAAATATCTTTTGAGAAGAAAATTCATATGGATGTATTGAGAGAGTATTTTGATATCTAACTCTTGAAGTGGCACTAGAAAGATCAATTGTTGGTGAGATAGATTTTTGAAGACATATCTCCACAAGAGCAATTAAGAGGTATGGGCACATCATCCCTTGTTTAAAGTGTTTGTTGGAATGAATGTTTTGGAACATAAGGTGGAGTGAAAAGGATTGTTTGATAAGCATTGTTGGAAATATTTGAGTGAGGTTTTTGTGCTTCATTGTTGAATGTTTTGGAAACATTTGGGATAGAATTTGAGAACAATCTGTGCTTCTATTGTTGAAAGGGTTTGAGACATTTGAGCTAGAGATTGTGAACTACTTGTGCTAGGGTTGAAGACAAGTTAGTGCATCTTTGTGAAATATTTTGAACATTGATTTGAGAGATATTGATAGCAATTGTGAAGGTGTTTGAGATCAATTTTATGAGGGAAATTGTGCATTGGTGTGATTGATCTTTGAGAGAAAATTTGCAAGAAGAATAAACCAGTTTTGTTATACATTGTTTTGATTTGATTTGAAAGGGATTTTGCAAGAGATAGAGAGTGGTTAATTGAGTACAAGATTTGTGAGTGTGAAACATATTGAGTTTTTGATAGAGCATATCATTCTCTATATGTTCCAGAGGTTAAACGAATTCTAAGTAGAATTTATTTGTTTGAAGAAAGCATTTTTGAAAGAGATTTAAATTGTGTTTGTGTGCAAAGTTTGGAAATATTTGAGCAAGTTTAGTGAGCAACATTGAGGTAGATTTGAGCAAGTCTTTGAGAATATTTGGAGTTTAAGGTAGATTTGAGCAAGTCTTTTGAGAAGACTTGAAGGTAGATTTGAGCAAGTCTTTGAGAAGGCTTGAGGACATATTTGAGAGTTGAGAGTAGGTTTGATTACTGTATTTGATCAAGATTTGTGTTAAGGCTTGGGGCAGATTTGAGATAGAATTGAGAGTAGGTTTGGTTGTTGATTTGTTCAAGCTTTGTGTTAAGACTTGAGGGTATATTTGAGATAGAATTGAGAGTATGTTTGATTGTTGATTTATTCAAGCTTTGTGTTAAGGCTTGAGGTAGATTTGAGATAGATTTTAGTGTATATTTGTGAGTAGAGTTAGAGTATATTTGTGCTAGACTTGGGATAGATTTTGGTGTAGATTTGAGATAGATTTGAGAGCAGGCTTTGGAGGTGATAGAGCAAAGAGGATAGTAGTCTCTAGTGGATAGAGATCCATCAGCTAGTGTAGTGGGGATAGAGGTCTCTTATGGAGAGAGATCCACAAGCTAGAGTAGTGGGGGTAGAAGTCTTCTAGAAGATCACCAGCCAGAGTAGAGGGGATAGAGTTCTCCTGTGGAGAGAGATCCATGAACTAGAGCAAGGGATAGAGTTCTCCTATGGAGAGATACCATAAACTAGAGTAAGGGATAGAGTTCTCCTATGGAGTGAGATCCATGAACCAGTTTGGGAAGATAGAGTTCTTCTATGGAGAGATATTCCATGAACCAGTTGAGGAGATAGAGTTCTCTCTGGAGAGAGATCCATGAACTAGAGCAAGGGGAAAGAGTTCTCCTATGGAGAGAGATCCACAAATCAGAGCATAGGGGATTGGTGTCTCCTTTGGACAGAGGTCCATAAAAATTGTAATAGAGAATTGATTCCCAAGAGATTTGTTGAGAAAATTTAGAAGAAATATTTTCTCCATGGAGTAGCCCACATTGGGTGAACCACGTTAAATTTGTGTCTCTCTTGTGTGTGATGATTTGTGCATTGCTTTGATTACTTGCTATTGATATTGCCATTGATAATATTGGATAATATTGTTTGGGAAAGAAAAGTAAAAGTTGGTCTTATATTGTTCACCCCCTCTTAGTATAAGCCTATGTTCTTCAATTGGTATCAGAGCGGGTTCCTTCAGAAAAGTCTAACAACTTGAAGGAAGATAGTATAGGAACATAGATGGCATCTCAGAATGGATCTTCATCAAATAAGGCACCATTGTTTGATGGGAACAATTATGCTTTCTGGAGCATAAGAATGAAGACTTACTTGATGGCACAAGGATATGAGACATGGCAATCCATTGAGGATGGGTTCACACCTACAACTACTCCTCCCACATATAAATATGGTAAGATGTTACATGTGAATAATGCCAAGGCTATGAATGGAATCTTAAGTGGATTACGTGAAGCAAAATTTGTGAAAGTTATGCATTGTAAATCAGCAAAAGAGATATGGGAAAAATTGAAGCAAACATATGAGGGAGATAAAAAGGTCAAGATGGCAAAACTACAAAACCACAAGAAAAGGTTTGAAGATTTGAATATGGAAGATGAGGAAGATATTGCTACATACTTACTTCATGTGGATGAAATTGTAAATACCATGCGTGGACTTGGATTTGAAATTGAAGACTCCAGTGTTGCTCAAAAAGTACTAAGGTCACTTCCTATGAGGTATGATGGAAAGGTTTCAGCTATAGAAGAGATGAGAGATATTGAAAAGTTGACTATGGATGAGTTACATGGAATTCTCATAGCTTATGAGATGAGAATAGTAAAGGATCCCAACTCCAAGAAAGAGGTAGCTTTCAAAGCATCAAAGAAGACAAAATATAAGAAACCAGAATCAAGTGGTGAGTCAAGCAGTGATGAAGAAGCTAACTATGGTAGAAGAAACAAGGACTCAAGAAAGCACAAAGGTATGAAAACAGTGAAATGTTTTAATTGTGGTAATTTTGGTCACTATGCATCTAATTGTCCAGAAGCTAGAAGTAGTAGCAGTGAAGAGAAACAGGATCATAAGAAAAAGGAAGGAGGAAAATCCAGGTATGAAAAGAAAAATAGGTATGGTCAAGGCAAGCATGAAAAGAAGTTCTTTCAAAGGCACAAGAAGAGTTTCTATGTTAATAAGGGAAGCAAGGCTTCAAGTGACAGTGATGAAAGACCCTCAGATAGTGAAGAAGAAGAGATCCTATTTTTGGCAATAGAAGAGGAAGAAAATGCTCCTATTGAAGATAAGGTCAAAGAGTATGAAGATGCTCTTGGAGACCAAGAAGTAGAGAAAGATTCAGAAAATGAAGAGGAAGGCACAGTAGATCTAGAAGCAGAACTTATTGTTGCTCTTAGAGAATTGAAAAAGGTTAGAAAGCAGAATTCAAGACTAAAGGCTCAAGTTCAAGAATGTGAGGAAGAAAAAGAAAAGCTTCTACAAGACCTGACAAACTCAAAAGCTAAGGCAAGGAGAATTAAAGAGGTCATGAGTGGAAAGTTAGAGGTAAAAGAGTCAGAATGTGAAAGATTAGAACATGAGGTAGTTTCACTAAGGATGGAAGTAAAAGATTCTAAGGACAAGCTACACAGGTTTGGGAAAAGTTCAAAAACTTTGGATAAGATTATCAATGCACAAAGATCTTCATCTATCAAAACAGGACTTGGTTTTGAAGAAGGACAAGGGAAACAAGAAGAAGGATCAAGCTCAAGCTCAAAAGAGGAAGAAGTTTCAGAGGAAGAGAGTGAAGAAGAAATTGAGACTTATGAGGATAAGTTAAAGAATAGAAGCTTCACTAAGAAAGGAAATAATGCACAAACAAGAAACATGGATCATCACAGAGAAGAAAGAAAGGACTAAGAGACCAGTAGGCTCAAGATAAGATTTCTTCAAAGGATATTGTTTTTCATGTAATCGGTTTGGTCACAAGGCTATGCATTGCAGGGTTCATGGAAAGAAGGAATATGGTTTTACTAAGAGGAACTTCAAATATGGACATCTCTTTCAAGGGTATTGCTACTCTTGTAATCGATTTGGTCATAAAGCAATCCGCTGCAGGGTTCATGATAGAAATGAGTATGGCTTCACCAGGAGGAACTTCAAGATATTTGCACCTTCTAAGAACTACAACATTAAGTGTTACAAGTGCAATAATCTAGGGCATAAGGCCAAGTGGTGTAGAACAAAGTTTCCAGAGCTTCCAGAGATAAGCAAGAATAGGGACACTCAAAAGGATCAAAAGGGTATGTTGAGAAAGAAGGTTGACAAAGAAAAAGAGCATTGTATGCTGGGAGTAGAAATACTCCCACCCCAAAATTAATCACCTCAAGGAGAGGAGGTGGGGAGGGGGCTGAGCTAAGAGTCTTATATTTAGCCCCAAAGGAGTCCCTTTGCCATTGATGTCAAAGGGGGAGAGATTTGAGTAAGGGGGAGAGCATTCAATCAGGGGAGCAGTTTCTCAGGGGGAGCAGATTTGGAATCAAATGGTTTGGAAAAAGGAATTTTAGAAAAGGGTTGCCATCAATGACAAAGGGGGAGATTGTTGGAAATTTGAGCATGTTGTGTTGTCATTGATGTCAAAAGGTTTGATGTCCTAAGTTGATGGAAATATTTGTGAGAATATTCTTCAAAGGGCACATGAGGCATGAGGCAACAAGAAGAAAGAAAAGCTTTCTCCATGATGGTATTGAAAAAATAAAAAGGTCTATCTGATTTACCTTGGTGGTAATTTTGCAAAAGAAAAAGGTTAAATTGATTAACTATGGTGGCAAAAGTTTTAACCTAAGAAAAGGCCCTAAGAGAAATTATAATATTTAAATCCCTTGGATTTAAATTATTATAATTAAAATATAATATTTTATTGGCGCCAAAGGTTTGCAAATTTGAGCGCCGACGTCAAAGTTAATGCCAACCATTGCATATAAATATTGCATGCTAAGGTGGTTAATAAAGTGTTCGTGTGTTGAGAAATTCGTGCGCCCAAAAGATCGTCGTTCGATTCACGGTGGAGAGGAAGAAGACATCAATTTTTGGAAATCAAGGTAGAGTAAAGGACAAGGAGTAGGGGCTCCAAATTTCTATCCCATCCGGGTAGGTAGCCCAGATGGCAGCATCCACGATGCTAGGACGTGGTAGCAGACAGGTCTCGTGTTCGAGATGCGGTGGAGGTAGGTGATAAGGTTTTGTTTGAAGTTTTTGTTTTGCATCGATGGTAGAGGACAAGAAGGAGCACGTGCTCCTTGGGCTTGTGTGGGTGGCTAGCCCATGTGGTGTTTGCCCTTGTGCTAGGGTGTGGAGGCCAGCGAGGTCACAGGTTCGAGCAACGACGCAGTGCTTGAAGGCAAAATTAATTTTTTAATAAAGGTATGCATGTTGTGCTTGGTTAGGGAGTTATAAGGGTTAGTCAATTTTATCATTTTGATATGAAATGGTTAGGGAGCTATAAGGATAGTAAAGTGATTTGATTTTTATTTTAGAAAGGGATGAAAGGTGAAATTTCAGATTGCTAGTGCTTTGTTGATGCATGAGATGAAGTGATAATTTCTTTGGTCTTATTGAAATTTGAAGTGCATTATTTTTGTTTTCATAAGGAGGTATAAGGTGTATATGTGAAATTCATGTGTTGTTTTGTTGAGCATTATTTTGCATGAAAGAATAGGAGTAATAAGGTGTAAAAGTGGTTTGATATTTTATTGTAATTTTTGTATGGTGAAATATCTTTTGAGAAGAAAATTCATATGGATGTATTGAGAGAGTATTTTGATATCTAACTCTTGAAGTGGCACTAGAAAGATCAATTGTTTGTGAGATATATTTTTGAAGACATATCTCCACAAGAGCAATTAAGAGGTATGGGCACATCATCCCTTGTTTAAAGTGTTTGTTGGAATGAATGTTTTGGAACATAAGGTGGAGTGAAAAGGATTGTTTGATAAGCATTGTTGGAAATATTTGAGTGAGGTTTTTGTGCTTCATTGTTGAATGTTTTGGAAACATTTGGGATAGACTTTGAGAACAATCTGTGCTTCTATTGTTGAAAGGGTTTGAGACATTTGAGCTAGAGATTGTGAACTACTTGTGCTAGGGTTGAAGACAAGTTAGTGCATCTTTGTGAAATATTTTGAACATTGATTTGAGAGATATTGATAGCAATTGTGAAGGTGTTTGAGATCAATTTTATGAGGGAAATTATGCATTGGTGTGATTGATCTTTGAGAGAAAATTTGCAAGAAGAATAAACCAGTTTTGTTATACATTGTTTTGATTTGATTTGAAAGGGATTTTGCAAGAGATAGAGAGTGGTTAATTGAGTACAAGATTTGTGAGTGTGAAACATATTGAGTTTTTGATAGAGCATATCATTCTCTATATGTTCTAGAGGTTAAATGAATTCTAAGTAGAATATATTTTTGTGAAGAAAGCTTTTTGAAAAGATATAAATTGTGTTTGTATAGCAAAGTTTGATATTTGAGAGTTTGAGGTAGATTTGAGCAAGTTTTTGAGAAGGCTTGAAGGCAGATTTGAGCAAGTCTTTGAGAAGACTTGAAGGCAGATTTGAGCAAGTCTTTGAGAAGTCTTGAGGATATATTTGAGAATTGAGAGTTTAATGTGTGTTAAGGCTTGGGGTAGATTTGAGATAGAATTGAGAGTAGGTTTGATTTGTCAAGATTTGTGTTAAGGCTTGGGGTATATTTGAGATAGAATTGAGAAGGTTTGGTTGATTTGTCAAGCTTTGTGTTAAGGCTTGAGGATATTTGAGATAGAGTTTGGTGAGATTTGTGAGTAGAGTTAGAGTATATTTATGCTAGACTTGGGATAGAGTTTGGTGTATATTTGAGATAGAGTTGAGAGCAGGATTTGGAGGTGATAGAGCAAAGAGGACAGTAGTCTCCAGTGGATAGAGATCCATCAGCCAGTGTAGTGGGGATAGAGGTCTCCTGTGGAGAGAGATCCATAAGCTAGAGTAGTGGGGGTAGAAGTCTTCTAGAAGATCACCAACCAGAGTAGAGGGGATAGAGTTCTCCTATGGAGAGAGATCCACAAACTAGAAGGAGAGAAAGTTCTCCTATGGAGTGAGATCCATGAACTAGCTGGGAAGATAGAGTTCTTCTGTGGAGAGAGATCCATGAACCAGTTGAGGAGATAGAGTTCTCCTGGATCAAGTTCCATGAACCAGAGCAAGGGGATAGAGTTCTCCTGTGGAGAGAGATCCACGAATCAGAGCAAGGGGAAAGAGTTCTCCTATGGAGAGAGATCCACAAATCAGAGCATAGGGGATTGGTGTCTCCTTTGGACAGAGGTCCATAAACATTGTAATAGGGAATTGATTCCCAAGAGATTTGTTGAGAAAATTTAGAAGAAATATTTTCTCCGTGGAGTAGCCCACATTGGGTGAACCACGTTAAATTTGTGTCTCTCTTGTGTGTGATGATTTGTGCATTGCTTTGATTACTGCTATTGATATTGCCATTGATAATATTGGATAATATTATTTGGGAAAGAAAAGTAAAAGTTGGTCTTATACTGTTCACCCCCCCTCTCAGTATAAGTCTGTGTTCTTCAAGAATTATGGAATTCAGTTATAAGTAAAATTCATAATAAACTACCGACATGTAAAGGTAGATGGTTATCATTAGCATGAAGAGTGCAACTAATTAAATCAGTCTTATAGGCCATTGCAACATATTATATATCCTTGTATACTATGTTAAAATCGATAGAAAAAGTTTAATCTAATTATGCAGTCATTTTTATGGCCAAGATTATATGATAGAAGGAAATTTTCTTTAGTGAAATGGAGCAAGGTGTGTGATAAAACTAGGGGAGGTCTCGATTTAAGAGTTCTTATGAATGCAAACTTAGCTCTTAGGGAAAAAGTACTTTGGAGATTGTACAAAGAGAGTCAAAGAAAATGGGCAATAACTTCTAAGTATGTTGAGGCCAATGACCCAAGCTCAATATTTATTGCATTATCTCTACTAAATGGTTCTGCACTATGGAACAATTTAAAAAAATCTATTAATTGACTGATAAAAGGTTTAAGATGGGTGGTGGCAATTGGAGAGAATATTTCTATTTGGATGGATACTTTGTGTGATAAAATACCACTCAATCAAGATCTAATTTTGAAACCATGGATGAGATTACTTCAAGATAAATATGGTGATAGGGTTTCAAACATTTTGTACAAGGATCAGGAAGGAAGATACAAATGGAAAGAAGAAATTTTTACAAGTATACAAGACATTGATGCTAGGAGGTAGTTGAGTAGAAAGATAACAATGATTATTCCGAGGGGAGCCAAGGATAAGTTTCTTTGGGATTTGAGTAGCTTAGAAGAATATACAACAAGAATTGTATATAATGTAAAGCACCCACAAAATAAGAATATCGCAAGAATATAGAGAGATATTTGGGATAGCCTAAGCATTCCTAAAGTCAAAATGTTTGTTTGGCTAGTAGGTCATCGAAATTTTATCTTGGGATAACCTTATGAAAAGGGATTTTCATGGTCCCTCACAATGTGTTCTTTGTAAAAATGAGAGTATAGACCATCTATTGGGACACTGCTCAATAGTTTGGAAAATATGGCAATCAATAGTTTGGAAACTATGGCAATGGATTCTTAATATGTATGGTAAATACATGGTGATGAATGGCAAAACTGAAGAATGGTTAAAGAAATGGAAAAACACTTTTAAAATTAGGGCTTTACAGACTATTAGGGATATATCAAAAGATGCAATACTTTGGAATGTATGGATAGAAAGGAATAGAAGAATATTTAAAGGAAAGGAAAGCAGTTTAGAGGTAATAAAAATGAAGATTTGTTTAGCCATAGAGGAGTCTAAACCAACCCTATCAACTCACCCAATCCCTAATATGGAAGCAAAGAGCCTTGATAGATGGAGTCAAGTCATCAAATGGAATTATGATGTTGGGTACAAGAGAAACAAAAAGAAGACAAAATATAAAGTGGAAACCATCAAATGTGGAGTTGGTAAAATTAAATTTTGATGGAGCCTCTAAAGGAAATCTAGAACTAGGAGGAGGAGGGATAATTAGAAATAATAGAGGAGAGATTTTGTCTCATTACACTTTCAATAGTGGATTTAAGACAAATAATGAAGTTGAAGCTTGGGTGGATTTGGAAGGGTTAAAAATATGCAAACAAATGAAATGGAATAGAGTATGGATGGAAGGTGATTCACTTATAGTAATACATACAATTTTGAGGAAAGCAAACTCCATGGAACATACAAGAGATAATTGTGGAAATTCAAGACTTTGCTATGAAATTTGAAAAAATTAGGTTTAAACATACAGTAAGGAAAGGAAACAAATGTGCAAATAGGCTAGCCAGTAGAGGGGTTTTAATTCAGGATTGTGAGTTAAATTCTCTTCTCCATGGTTAGAGGAAGTGGTAATCATGGTTTTTTTGGAAGACAAAATTTGTCAGTTGGGGTAAGCAAATCAGCTGCAATTTATTATGTTTTGAAGAAAATTTGCAAATCTAATTATTTATGTGGGATTTTAGCTTTAAATCAGTGGGGAGATATATATTTTTGCAAAACCCTAGTTTCCATTATCATTTTTATGGAAGTGTTCTCATGGAGTTACGATTTTGGAGAGGATGATATTGATGTTCAAGAATGGTGGATGAAGTTTAGATCTCTATATTTTGGTAGTCCAATTTGGCAATTCCACCTTTGTAGAATTTTAAAAGAGGAAGCTCATTCTTGGTGGGCTAGTTTTGTTAAGGAAAAGAATCATAATTACTCTTGGGATGAAATGGAGCATGCATTTTTGAGTGTGGGACCCATATAAAAAATATAGCTAGTTTGAAGATCACCATCAAGGGACATGTAGAAGAAATAAATGAGCTTTAGAAAGAACAAAAGGAATTAAAAAGAGAGCTAACAAATTTTAAGGAAGTGGTAGAAGGAAAAAATATGTCAGTGTGCAGACTGAGGGAACCACACCTTTGGTGGTAGATAAGCAAAAAAGTGGACAAAGGGATTTGTTTGAATCTAAAAATTCTATTTTGCAAGTTCATGGTTGCATTCAAAAGGAAAAGGTTATTATTTCCATTAACCCTAGTAGCAAATATAATTTTATTAATATTGCCTTGGCTAAGAGGTTGCAAGTTCAAGCAACAAAAATTAAGGACACACAAATTGAGAATGAAAAATGCTTTGATTTTTTGAACTACGAAGATCATCATGGATAATTATGCTTTACATTCCAATTTTCATGTTATTGAGATGGATGATGTGGCTATTATTCTAGGTTATCCTTGGTTGGATTTTTGGGTACTATTAACATTAATGTGCAAAAGAAGTTTATGAAATTATGGTATAGGAAAAATAAGATAACACTGCAATACATTTCTCAGCTTAAGGAGCAAGGATCTAAGGAGAAGCAAGAAAAAATCATGGTAGGGGAACAAGTTAAAGGAACCAATAGAATAATTAAAAGTCAAATCTATAGTAGTAGCAACAACAAAGTCCATGTAAGTAACAATAGCAAATTCCAAGGAAAATTTGTTAGAAGCATACAAGGATGCACCAAAATAAGGGATCAAGAGAGAAGAGCATGAGCAAGAATTTAAACATGCCAGGTTAAGGTTGGAGCATATAACCACCCACACCACCCTGAGCGACAACAATCTTGGAGGTATGACTTAGGGCATCAATATTATGGATCTACATGGAGTAAAAAAGGCATCAAGTATGACAATATTTGGTAGAAAAAGTATAGTGATTCTAGATTTTAAAGTGGCACAATAGCATTAAGGAACAATAGGACCAATCATTCAAAATATTAGACTACAACAACAAAGCATGGAGCCAACATTGTAGTTATGGACATTAAAGTTTTGTAGCAAAAAGTGCCTCTTCAAATAATTAGGATAAAAGGGGTAAGCCCCAATATCAGAATTGGAAGTAGTAAAAAGACTCCAAGAAAATGATCCCTTGAAGGCCAAGAGTGGCAAAAAATGCAATTATCATAAGAGCAATTATGTTATGTAGAAATATTCAACATGCATCAACAAATAAATTGCACAATAAAATAAAGACTTATTATGTTAGGTACCCAAGATAGGTACTTAATATTTAATAATTTAATATTATATTGTATAATGGTATGAGCCATAAATTAATTATTGAGTAAGGAAAGCCACATGTCAAATTAGAAATAGGTATGTCATAGAATCATATATGTAACCATTGGGGAATATTGTCATATGTAACCACAAGGAATATTGTCATATCATTATGCACTTTGTAACTCATGGAAGGTGAACCACCACATGGGTGATCTTGTAACTCATGGAAGGTGAACCATCACACTTTTGTATAAAGAGAGATGTAACCCCATTGTAAAAGACATCTATGATGTATTCTTGGAGAAGTCTTGGCTCGTGGAGCTAGAGATATTCTAGAGTGGCGTCTTCCAAAAGGGGCATTGTATGGTGTTTCCCTACCTCAAGGAGTTACAACTATTTGAAGTTGGGTTGTTGAGGTTGTTTTTTGGCTACGCAATTTTTTTTTCAAAAATAAAAAAATTCGTATTAAATTTTTTATCAGTCATTTTCAGAATCTTTTTGCACCAACATGTAGATTATTTTGAGTACTACAAAAATGGCTGCTCATTTGTGAAATTATGATAAGTATTGAGAGAGTTATAGTTGTTTGAAGTTGGGTTGTTGAGACTGTTTTTGGGCTGTGCAAATGTTTTTCAAAAAAAAAAATAGTATTAATTTTTTAGTAGTCATTTTTAGAATATTTTTGCACCAACATACAAGTTATTTTGAGTACTCCAAAAATGACTATTCACTTGTTAAATGCTGATAAATATTGAGGGAGTTACAGTTGTTGCAAATTGGGCTTTTGGTGCTATTTTTTGGGCTGCATGGAAAAGGGAAAAAAATCATAACTCTTAATACGGATAATAAAATCAGTTGCAATTTGTTTTGTTTTGAAGAAAACCTGCAGATTTAAGTGTTTGAAGAAAGAAATAGATGAGATCTCAAAATAGGGGATGATATTGATGCTAGGGAATGGTTCATGAAGTGGAAAACTCTTTCTTTAAATCTTTCTAAGAGAGAATGGAAAGTGAGGGATTACTTGAGAGGGAATGTTTCTTTATGGTTTATAAACTTTGCGGTCACTCATAAATACAAATATACATAGGAATAATTTGAAGTTGCATTTTTAAGCAAATGGGGTTCCAAGCAAAAAGATAATGATGTGCACGCTAAAGAAAAATCTTTCGTGTCAGGGCCAAACAATGGTAAAAAATATTTGTTTGAATGTAAAAATTTTATTTTGCAAGTTCATGGGTGCATTCAAAATCAAAAAATTATTGTTTCTATTAACCCTAGTAGCAAATATAATTTTATCAATATGTCTTTGACTAAGAGGTTGCAAGTCCAAGCAAAGAAAATCAAAGACATACAACTTAAGGGTCAAAATGTTCAAATTTTTGAAGATTTGAAAATCACCATGGATAAATATGTTTTACATTCAGATTTTCATGCTATTGAGCTGAATGATGCAGATATTATTTTTGGTTATCGTTGGTTGCATTCTTTGTATACTATTAACATTAATGTGCAAAAGAATTCATGAAGTTATGGTACCAAAAGAAGAAGATAACATTACAAAACAATTCTCAATGTATGGAAATATAGGTAGTTATTACAAAGGAACATAGTGAAGAACAAACAAAATAATATGAAACAAAATCTCATCAGGAGATCAAGGAAGAAGTAAAAGAAAGGGATAAAACAAATGAAGAAAGCAAGAAGGAAGAGTAAAAAAAAGTAGAACATCAAGTTAAGGTTGCACCATATCGCCACCCACACCACCATGAGAGGCAACAATTTTGGAGGCATGGCTTAAGGCAACAATATTATGGTTCTACATGGAATCAACAAGGCACCAACTATGGCAAGGTTTGGCAAAGAAAGCATAGTGAGTTTGGTTTTCAGAGTGGTGTAGTTGCATCACAAAACAAATGGACTCATCATCAAAGTAGATCAACAGAAGCATGGAGCAAATCCAACAATTTTGGCTACTCAAATGGACACATGACATATCAACATCAAGGAAGGCCACCACCCATCAGAGTTCTCATAGGATGGATGGATGATCGAGATTGGTACCAGTATTTAGCATGGCTCAAAAGATCATATTATTTAGCCTCTTCTAATGTTTCGAGGATGAAACATTTTGTAAGGGGGATGGAATGTTAAGTACCCAAGATAGGTACTTACTATTTTGTAATCTAATATTGTATTGTATAATGGTATGAGCCATAAATTAATTATTAAGGAAAACCACATGTTAAATTATAAATAGGAATGTCATAGAATCATATATGTAACCAATGGGGAATATTATCATATGTAACTGCAAGGAATATTGTCATATCATTATGCACTTTGTAACTCATGGAAGGTGAACCATCATACTCTTGTATAAAGAGAGATGTACCCCCATTGTAAAAGGTATCTATGATGTATTATTGGAGAAGTCTTGGCTCATGGAGCTAGAGATCTTATGGAGTGGATTCCTTCCAAAAGGAGCATTGTACGGTGTTGCCCTACCTCAAGGGTATAATCAATATCTATTTTATTGAGCAATTTATTTGTTGATGCATGCTGAATATTTTTACATATTGATGAATGATTTATGTAATGAGAAGAGAGGTTCACAACAACAATCGACATCCGAGGGAGGAGTGTTAAGCAATTTAGTCATTGTTTGCTAAGTCGCAACCCTCTACATCCACTATACCCTAGCCTCCACACCCATAACGTAAGGATACAGGGAAGAAAATCATGGAATCCAAACCAAATTGGACCATTGCCACCACACATGCTACATGAGAGAAGTCACAAGAGGAGGAATACATGTTTCACTCACAAATGTGGGTCAAGGGTAAGCTACATTTCATTGTTGAAAGTGTGAGTAAAAAGAATTTAATTTTTGCTTAGGTGTTGAGGTATTTGAATATGCTTGTGACACCACACCCACAACCATGTAATGTTATATGGTTACAAAAGGGGAGAGACATTTGTGTCACTCAATGATGCCTCCTTTGTTATGCCATCAAAACCTTCAAAGATGAAGTTTTATGCGATGTTGTACCCTTGGATGTTGGTGATGTGATTTTGGGCCAATCAATTATGTGGAAGAGACATGGTGTATATGAGTCTAGGCCCCAAAGTGTCATCACTATTAGAGGTCAGTGCTTCAAGATAACAGAGGTATTCCTACCTCTATTTTCTGAATCAGTGCTAAATAATGCACAAATATGATATTCAAAACAAGAAAATTTATTATGTTGATGATCAAGCCACAAAGTAGGAGGACCATTACTACATCAATTGCAGACCCTACACATCAAAAGCAGATGGACTAGATTATAGAAGAATATGATGATTTGTTCAAGTAACTAGCTAGGGTTTCATTTCATTGTGAGGCAAAGCATTCCATTGCTTTAGTTCCTTGTTCTTCTTTGCCTAATGCATCTGTTTACCATAGATCAATCCTTGAAAATGATAAAATCAAGAGGTAGGTCCAAGAATTGATTTAAAAGGGGCATATCAAACCAAGTGTTTCACCATATGGAAATCCAATTGTCTTGGATCCAAAGAAATATGGAACATGAAGACTCTGTGTCGACTATGGAGCTTTGAATAAAATTATTGTGAAGATCTACTGTCCACTCCCTTGGATAGATGACTTGTTGGACGAACTACGTGGTACAAATTTCTTCGCCAAAATTGATCTAAAATCCAACTATCATCAAATATCCATAGATCCCATTGATGTACATTCAAATCCAAGGAGGATTTATGTGAGCGGATAGTTATGCCTTTTGGCTTGACCAACACATCTCTACACCAACTCATTTGTGTTAGTCTACTTAGATGTTATTCTCATCTATAGTAAGACATGGGAGGAACATGTCCAACATGTTCAATATTACTTGAAGACACAATCTATATGCTAATTTGGAGAAGTGTTCATTTGGTATAATAAGTATTTAGTATCGCAAGTATGTTGACAAAGAGGGAGTCCATGTTGATCCTGAGAAGATCTAGGTAATTAGAGGTTGGCCTATCCCAAAGACTCTACTAGAGATTCATAGCTTTTTGGATCTTCCTAATTTCTATCGAAAATTCATATTGCAGCTCTCACACATTGTGTAGCCACTACACCAAGTGACCAAAGTTGGTGCCAAATCCAAGTTCCATTGGGAAGATACACAATAGAGGACATTTGAGAGGTTGAAGGATCAATTGTGTTCAACTCCCACACTTTCTCTACATGATCTGTATCAACCTTTTGAGGTAATGATTGATGCACAAGAGTATGCATTCAGATCTATCCTCACACAACATGGGAATCCAATTGCCCATCGTATTGAAATATTCAATGAAGCGGGTCAAAAATACCCCACATATGACAAAGAGCTCTATAACATTGTCCAAGCATGCAAACAGTGGAAGCACTACATCTTGGGCAAGAAAACCATCCTCCACATAGATCACAAACCTCTAGATTTTATTCAAACAAAGTAAGCTAAGGAATGAAAGACATCCAAAGTGAGCCACACGTCTACAACAATTTTATTTGATCATCAAGCATTAAAAAGTAAGTGCCAATTCAACAACAATTTGTTTGAGCCGACCTCCAATCATAGCACTCACCAATCTTGATTCCTGAGGGCATGATACTTCTAATTGGTCCACCTTGTATGAAGTAGATTCTGATTTTGCAAATGTATATCGAGCTCTTCAAATTGGTAAGCATAATTTTTATTTTTATTTGCAAGATAACCTCCTTCACCACATGGGACATATTTTTATACCAACTAGTGAGTGCTCAAAGATGATATGAAAAGCACACTTCAGCAAAGCATTAGGTCACTTTGGGATGAAAAACATTGGTAGTAGTACTTCAAAAGTGCTTCTATTAGTCAAAGATGAGGAACGATGTCGAGAGGTGCATCAAGTCCTGTACCCCTACATTGTTGCCAAACCAACCAATAAGAAGCAGAGACTATATACACCATTATTAGTGCCATCCAAGCCTTGGGAATCTATCTCCATGGATTTCCTCTCAGATTTGCCCATAGCTAAGCATGGTAATGATTGTGTTTTTTAGTAATTAATCATTGTTAAAAAATGATTATCATGATTTCTCATAAGAAATCCATTTTAGTTGAGATTGCTAAGCTTTATTTAAGTCATGTGTGGCTCAACTTCAATCCATTGTATTTAACAGGAATAAAATATTTGTAAGCATTTTTGGTCCATCCTATGGAGCATGATGGACACCAAGTTGACTATGTCCACAACCTTTCATCCTTAGACAGGCCAAACAAAATTTGTGAATCGACTAATTGTATATATATTTTCAAATGTACAATTCTAAGCATCTATGCATATGGGATGAGAGCCTCCCTTACAATCAATGTGGGCACACTCAAGCTCTACACAACTCTACCAAACACAACCCATTTCATGTATGTTTCGGGTTCCAAACTTTGGCATCCATTGATGTAGCTCACCCAGTGCAACCCATGAAGTACTCACCTAATGGATAAAAAAAAATTGAAAAGCCAACACAATTTGTGGAATAGATTCAACACATATAGCAATAGGTCCATGACCTCTTGGACAAGACAAATTAGAAATACAAGCAATGCCATGACCAACATTGGGTCCTACATCAATTCAAGATTAGAAATAAGATATGGTTACATCTTTAGAAAGAGAGATTTGTAGGACCCCATAAAAAGATCAGACCTTTTCACTATAGACCATACACCATCACCAAGAAGGTGGGAGAAAATGCATTTGAGTTGAGTCTTCCATCTCATCTTGGTGTGCATCCAATCTTCAATGTTGAACTTCTTAAGTCCCATCATCCACCTTTGTTGGACACTTATGTAGTAGTAGAACAATTGGATATTGAAGAACTTAGTCTAGATAGTTTAGCACCAAAGGTTAGGGATCAAATTGTTGACACATGAACTAATAGGACTAGAAGGAAATCTATTCACATGTAGAGAGTGGTCAAGATAGGACAACCTGGTCACTAAGAGGAATGACTCACCAAAAATCAGATAAAGAAACATTTTTTGCACTTGATGTCAAAAGTTGACACAATGAGGACCATTGCTTTTCAAGGGGGGTGAGTAAAGCAAACAGGTGTCCTTTTTGGGACATGGCTTTATGGCCAAGAATGCCTAAAAAACTATTTTTTTTTATCCTAACCACACTGTTAGGGGCATAACTTTGTGCTTTGGACTCTATTTTGATCCATTCAAGAAGTGTTGGAAAGATCAAAGAGAGAACAACAATTTCAAAAGGAAAATCTATCACAGATAGAATTGTTGACATGTTTATGGAGAAAATACTCTGGAGGCCCTAAAAAATACAATACAAAATAGTAATTTTATCAAAGGACATTAACTCAACCGGTTAGATTCCTTAACTTTAAAGGAGGCCAAGGTTCGAATCTTGCCAAGCAATACATGCATAATTGCCAAGATTGTTGTAATATCATCGTGTGGTCATGATGTAATAAATTTTAGATTTTCATAGCCAAAATGTATCTCTAGCCATGTTGACATATTAATAGAAGACAAAGCACCAAAGGACAAGTCATATATTTTTCAACTAAATGTACTTTGCAACTCATGAAAGGTGAATCGCCACATTTCTATATGGCTGACCTTCTAACTCATTGAAGGTGAACCACCACATTCCCATATGAGTGATTTTTCATATTCAATACAATGGATTTCCAATACACCAATTCTTGTATAAAGAGAGATGCACCCTTGTTTGTAAAAAAACATGAGTAATGGATGCAATGATATAGCCTCATATATCTTCTTAGAGATTGCTTACATTGTACTCTATTTTTTGAGCAATAAAAATCATTCTACTATTTTTCTTATATACTTGTGTTCTAGTTTGTAATACTCTGTTATTTCTGAAATGCATTCTTTCTTGATCTTCCTTAACTCGAAATTTTGAGTTTTGGAGCAGTCCAAATTATGAATACTAGACTCAAAGTGGCAAATGCCATACACTACACTTTGCTCCATCCAAGTTCAAAACTTGGCAAACTCCAAGTTGTGCTTTACCATAGCCTAGCCAAACTTTGAACGTTGCAAGCAACAACTTTATCAAGTGAGGTGAAAACCATCGAATACCAAATATCAAAACACCAAATACCGTTTATTAAATCCAACAAATCTAAACACGATGTAGGATAAACATTCCATTGAAAATGCATTAACACCTAAACTAACTATAGTGTAACAATCTATATAGGCATTGACTACTAAAAACAAAAAACGACTTGGCTAAAACGAATAGTGTGAGACAAACTGCTATTTTCTCCTTTATTTGGCTTTAATACCATAAAATATAACATATGATGCTTTATTTCTTTTTTTGAGCTACAATTTATAATGATTTGCAATTTGGTAATCAATTGGTGCATATAAAACCAAATCTTAAAAATCCTAACAAGTTATCCTAAAAATCCTAATAAGTTATCTCTAAAAATCTTGAGTTATCTCTACAAATCATAACATGTTGTCCTTAAAAAATGTTATAACAAACAATACAATAATAGAAATCTCTTTTCTATCTACTGATTCCAACAATAATATGGTAAATATTATTTTTATCAATAATATTTAGTCAATATCTTAATAAAAACACATACAAATTTAATAACAAATTCTAAACAAATGGTTAAAACCTAAAGAAAGTGGAAAATTGTATTTTTAAAAATGCATATTTGCTTGATAAATTGACTCAAACAATATGATTCTTAAATCAACAAAAATAAAAACTTTATAAATAAAATATATTTATCTATTTTTAGATTTTAATGTTGTGTTCCTAATTTTAATTAAGAATTTGGCCTTAGGGTGTTGTTTTTTTAAACTTACCTTTTTATTTAGTTTATTTTTTAATTATATGCATCTTTGAAAGATTTGGTTTTTTCATAATATATATATATATATATATATATATATATATATATATATATATATATATAATATATTGATTTAAAGAAAAATTCACCACTCACTTTTATCTTTATATATATATATATATATTTGTTGATTTTAAAAAACATTCACCACTCACTTATATATATATATATATATATATATATATATATATATATATATATATATATATATATATATATATTTTAATTTTGAATATGGAATTTACATTATATCCATGTTATCATAGTATTTCAACAAACCATATAGGAGCTTGCAAGCTTACTGTAGTGGTAAGGGCTTTGGCCTCTCTTTGAGAGGTTCAAGGTTCGAACCCCACCTAGTATGAGGGGACTGGGGCCCCTCATAAAAACTCGTGTAAACTCATTTCGGAAAGTTGCAAGCTTGTTGTAATCCTTCTATTTCGTCTGGAAAAAGAGATGTTAGACAAAAAATGCAAAGAGATGGTAGATGGCATCCTCCTCCTCCAGGGGTGTTCAAGATCAATACAAATGGGTCTTCTCGGGGTAATCTTGGGCATGCTGGTATCGAAGGAGTTGGGAGAGATAGTGCTGGGAATGCTTGTTTCATTTTTTCATGCTATAAGGGGATACACTCTAATAATTATATGGAGGCTCTTGCTATCTGTTGTGCTTTGGAACAAGGGTTGGCTATGGGTTGGCGGAGGATAATCTGTGAGTCTGATTCACAGATTATTATCAATTTGTTAAAGACTCACCATCTTGATAATGTTCACTAGAGTTTGAATTTGGTTGTTCGTCAGATTCTTCAAATCTGTTGTAATTTGGAGTTTATCTCTTTTGTTCACATTCCTAGGGAATGGAATAGGGTTGTGGATTGTTTAGCCAAATGGGCTTCTCAGTTTCAGGGGAATTGGTTTGTTAAGGGTTGGGATCACCTCCCTTTCAACTGTTCTCAACATCTTCATAATTTACTTGCTGAGGATGTCTGGTTGAGGTTTTAGTTGGCTGTTTTTTGGTGGTTGTTTGTTCTCTGTTGTAAGGTTTCTTTGATCTAATAAATCTTTACCCCTCTTTTATTTAAAAAAAAGTTGCAAGCTTGTTGTAGTGGTAAGGGCTTTGGCTTCTCTTTGAGAGGTCCAAGGTTCAACCCCCCCTCAGTATAAGGGGACCATCATGTGTAAACTCATTGAATTTTTAAAGCTACAAGCTTACTGCAGTGGTAAGGGATTTGGCCTCTCTTTAGGAGGTCCAAGGTTCAAACCCTACTTAGTATGAGGGGACCAGGACCTCTCATAAAAACCTATGTAAACTCATTGAAAAAAAAAAACATATAGGGGTAGTTTAGAATTATACATATATTGTAGGAAAACACACACACACACACACACACACACACACACACACATATATATTTTGTAGGCAGGATTTGAAACTAAGTCTCTACCTACCTTGAAAGTCTCTAACTGTATTGTGGGACTTGAGTGGTTTATAAACCCCAACACTTGCCATACTCTTTGCCAATGGGGTAGCAGGCTTAAAGGTGCAAGTCCTTGGTCCCATTTTGTGGGATTCCTCACCCCTATTAAAATCGAGTTTGGGCATTTGTGTGGGGGGCTGGCCCTCTTGCTTTCTAACCGGTTAATGTGATGATGCAAGTCTAGTGGCATATTCCATGATTGGAATTTCGTTCCACGTTAATACCTATCTTGTTAGTGTAGTTTGTGTGTGTGTGTGTGTGTGTGTGTGTTTGTGAATAATCCCACATTAACTGTGTTGTGGGACTTGAGTGGTTTATAAACCCCAACACTTGCCATACTCTTTGCCAATGGGATAGCAAGGCTTAAAGGTGCAAGTCCTTGGTCCCATTTTGTGGGATTCATCACCCCTATTAACATCGAGTTTGGGCATATGTGTGGGGGGCTGGCCCTCTTGCTTTCTAACCGGTTAATGTGATGATGCAAGTCTAGTGGCATATTCCATGATTGGAATTTCGTTCCGTTGAGCAAGGTGCAACAACAATATTGTCATTGTTGTCAACACAGTCAGATAGATCTGTTGATGCAGTGGACAGGAAGTTCAAAAGCTATTCAGATGCAGAAGACAGGAGTTCAAAGGTTATTCAGAGTATGTAGAATCATCAAATGGATCAAAGGCCAGAAATGTAGAATCCATAAAGTATGAAGATAAGAAACAGGTTGATCAAGAAAAAACGTCTCATGCAAAAGAAAGCAATAATGCTAGGCACGAAAGAAGAATTGACAATGATGGATTCACCAATGTCACACATCAAAGAAGAAGAAGACCTATGGCTCCTACGACAACATGGCAAAGACCATCACCCAGGTTCAATTATCCCTTTTCCGGTTTCTGTTTTAAATGCAATGGCTATGGACATAAAATCTTAGATTGTAAATATAATGTAAGACCAAGAAATTTCACCGAGTAGAAATGCTTTTTCTCCTTTGATGAATTATACAGTAGAATGTTATAACTGTCATAATTTTGGGCACATTGCAAGAAAATGTAGAAATACATTTGCATCAAATCAGTTTCAGAGAAGAAAATTTCAACCAAATAGGATGAGACAAAATAGAAAACTTCCCAAAAAACATGCACAAGCTATTGATAAGGGAAAGGCAAAACAAGAGCCCAAAACTACTATCAAAACAGAGTGGAAAGAAAAAGAGCGACTTAAGGAAGAAAAAGAATCCTTAATCGTACAAACAACATTTAAAGCATAGAATAAATATGTACCATGGATACTTAATAGTGGATGCTTAATAGTGGATGCTCCAGTCATATGACAGGTGACAAACAAAAATTTGAGAAGTTACTGAAATATGAAGGTGGTTCAGTAAAGTTTGGAAATAATGATGGAGTTAAGATAGTTGGCAAAGGTTCAGTTAAAATTAGTGACAGAAAAATTAAGTCGGAAGAAGTCTTGTTTGTGGATGGTTTGAAACATAACTTGTTGAGCGTAAGTCAGATTTGTGATAAAGGTCATGAAGTAGTTTTTAAGAAGCGGGGTTGTGAAGTCGAAAAACAAACGTGGAAAATTGATAGCAACTGGATCAAGGACATCCGGCAACCTGTACACGCTCTTAGAGACTTCAGAAGGAGCTTGTTTTATTGGACAGGAAGAAGAAAATTGGTTGTGGCACAAGAGACTCGGTCATATCAGTTTTGATAATCTAGTAAAAATCAACTCAAAAAGGGCAGTGAGAGATATTCCCACCATTAGCAAACCTGCAAACAACATTTGTGCTTCATGCCAAAAGGGGAAGCAAACTAGAGTCACATTAAAAACAAAATAGTACTACACAAGCAAACCTTTGGAACTAATACACATTGATTTATGTGGACCCATGAGAACACAAACCATAAATGGTGACAAATATTTTATGTTGTGCATTGATGACTATTCCAGAATGACATGGATACTTTTCTTGAAGCATAAATCATAAGCTTTTGAAATGTTCAATACTTTCAAAAACCAAGTTGAGAATGAAACATGAAAGAGGATCAAATGTTTAAGATCAGATAGAGGAAGAGAATTCATTTCAGAGGAGTTTACAGAGTATTGTGAAAAATACGGTATTAGGAGACAGTTTTTAGAAGCCAGGATACCTCAGCGAGAATGGAGTGGTAGAAAGAAAGAACAGGACAGTGCAAGAAATGACACGGACTATGTTGGCTGAAAGCAGAGTAGCAGACAAATTTTGGAAAGAAGCAGTCCATACTGCGGTGTATATCCAAAATAGGTACATACTGAGAACACATGAAAGCAAAACTCCTTATGAGTTGTGGTTCGGTAAAAGGGCAACAACAAAATACCTCAAAGTTTTTGGCAGCAAGTGCTACATCAAAAGAACTGAAGATAATCTTGGTAAGTTTGAAGATAGAGCGGATGAAGGTATTTTTGTTGGTTATTCGTTAAAAAGCAAAGCTTACAAATGCTACAACAAGAGGCTAAAGAAAATTGTGGATAGTGCCGATGTTAAATTTGATGAAGGTAGAGAACGAGTAATTAGCTATGAAAAGAACTACCCAATTTATGAAGAGGTTATTGAAGGAGATGAGGAAAACGAAATGGAAAATATACGAGAAAATTGACTCAAATGATTTAAGTTGTGATTCAGAAGTGGAAGAAAATAAGAAATTCAAAACAGTGAAATTGGCAGAAAAATCATCCTAGAGAGCAAACAATTGGAGACCCCAAATTTGGTGTTCCGACAAGAAGAAGAGTAGTAAGTAACTACTCTCTATTATCCAACATTGAGCCCAAAAATGTTGTTGACGCAAGCAAAGATGAAAGTTGGATGAAGGCAATAAATGAAGAATTAGATCAGATCGAGAAAAACGAAACTTGGGAGTTAGTACCTAGACCTACAAATAAAAATATAATCGGGACTAAATGGATTTTTTGAAACAAATTGAATGAAGACGGACAGGTAGTCAAAAATAAAGCAAGATTGGTATGTAAGGGTTATGCACAAGTTGAAGGCATTGACTCTGAGGAAACTTTTGCACCAGTAGCTAGACTAGAGGCAATTAGAATGTTTCTTGCTTTAGCAGTCTACAAGAATTTCAAAGTTTATCAAATGGATGTGAAATCAACGTTTTTGAATGGGAAACTTGAAGAAGAGGTTTATATTGAGCAACCAGATGGTTTCCAACTTGGTGATGATCCCAACTTGGTTTGCAAGTTGAAGAAAGCATTATATGGCTTAAAACAGGCACCTCGAGCATGGTATGCAAGGCTAGACAACTATCTCACTCAACAAGGGTTTAAGAAAGGTATGGTGGATAGTAATTTGTATGTCAAAACAAAAAATGGGCATCTTATTGTTCTTGTTGTATACGTAGATGATATCATATTTGGCAGCAGCAAAGATGAGTCGTGTAAAGATTTAGCAAATAAGATGCAGAAAGAATTTGAAATGTCAATGATTGGTGAAATTTCATATTTCCTTGGGTTGCAAGTTAATCAAAATAAGAAGGGCATATTTATTTCTCAAGTTAAATATGTGAAAGAGATGTTAAAAAAGTTCACAATGGAGGATTGTAAGCTAGTTAGCACTCCCATGATGACAGGTTGCAAGTTGAGCAAGGATGACAAATCTCCACTTGTTGATCAAACCATGTACAGATCTATGATTGGGAGCTTACTGTACCTGACAGCTACCAGACCAGATATTTTGTAGGTAGTATGCATGGTAGCACGATTTTAGGCTAATCCCAAGGAGACTCATGTGACAACAGTGAAGAGGATTCTTCGGTACCTCAAGGGTACTATGGAGTATGGGTTATGGTATCCGAAAGGTAAAGACTTCACCCTTATTTCGTATTCAGATGCAGATTGGGCAGGGAGGTGTAGATGATAGAAAGAGTACCAGTGGAGGTGCATTCTATCTTGGAGACAGATTGGTCGCGTGGCACAGTAAGAAACAAGAGTTAGTTTCTTTATCGATAGCAGAGGCAGAATATATTGCAGCGACAACATGTTGTACGCAGGTATTGTGGATGAAACAAACCCTGAAAGATCTTGGTATTAGCTTCGGTGAGCCAATATCAGTTAAGTGTGATAACACCGGTGCCATTAACATCTCTAAGAATTCGGTTATGCATTCACGCACAAAACACATTGCTATCGGGTATCACTTTTTGAAGGAGAAAGTTGCGAAAGGTGAGGTTAAGTTGGATTTTGTTCCAACTACAGAGCAAGTAGGAGATATCTTCACAAAACCATTGCCCAAGGAAGTTTTTGAGTACCTTCGCAATAAATTGGGAGTGGTCACACTTCCCAAGAATTGACTAGCTACGGGGATCACATTCTCGGGGGAGCATTTAAGTATTTGATTATCTTTTTGCTCATGTTCATGAGTTTTGCTAAGTATAATAAATTTTGCCTGAGAATGTTGTGCATGGAATCGTGGGGAGTCTGCAGTAGCCCTTTGGTATTATTGTCAAAGGGGGAGAAGAGTTACATGAAATTGCATATGTGTTGCCAACAATTCCAAAGGGGGAGATTGTTGAGCAAGGTGCAGCAACAAGTATTGTCATTGTTGTCAACACGATCGGATAGATCCGTTGATGCGGTGGACAGGAAGTTCAAAAGCTATTCAGATGCAGAAGACAGGAGTTCAAAGGTTATTCAGAGTATGTACAGTGATTTTCCAAGAAGACCGAAGTGGCCCATATGCAAAAGATCAAAGAAAAAAGACAAGTAAGAAAAGTGTCGCGATATCGTGACATATATAGCAGGCAAGAAAAATTGTCGCGATTTCGCGACATGTTGGAAGAGAGAAAAAGTAGGAAAAACTGTCGCGATTTCGCGACATGTTGGAAGAGAGAGAAAAGGCAGGAAAAACTATCGCGTTTCGCGACATGTTGGAAGAGAGAAAAAGCAAGAAAAACTGTCGCGATTTCGCGACATGTTGGAAGAGAAAAAGGCAAGAGGAAAAACTGTCGCGATTTCGCGACATGTTGGAAGAGAGAGAAAAAGCAGGAAAAACTGTCGCGATTTCGCGACATGTTGGAAGAGAAAAAGGCAAGTGGAAAAATTGTCGCGATTTCGCGACATGTTGGAAGAGAAAGAGAAAGCAGGAAAAAGTGTCGCGATTTCGCAACAAGTTCGAAGAAAGAGAACAAGTAAGAAAAGTGTCGCGATTTCGCGACATGTCGTATTTTCGCGACTAAAACAGGAGAGAGAAAGTAAGTTTGAAAAGTGTCACGATATCGTGACATGTCGCATTTTCGCGACAAAAGAAAGAGAGGAAGCGTACGAAAGCAGAACTGTCACGACTTCGCGACAAAAGCAGAAAGCAAGACTTCGGAAGCAGAAGTGTCGCGATTTCGCAACACAAGCAAAGAAGTAAAGTATGGAAGCAGAAATGTCGCGATTTCGCGACAAAAGCAAAGAAGCTAAGTACAGAAGCAAAAGTGTCGCGATTTCGCGACAAAAGCAAAGTTGAAGACTACGAAGGCAAAAGTGTCGCGAGATCGCGACAAAAGCAAAGTCGAAGTCTATGGAAGCAGAAGTGTCGCGATATTGCGACAAAAGCAAAGATGAAGTATATAGAGGCGAAAATGTCACGATATTGCGACAAAAGAAAAGACGAAGTCTACGGAGGCAAAAATGTTGCGATATCGCGACAAAAGAATAGAGAAAGCGTACGAAGGCGAAAGTGTCGTGATATCGCGACATGTTGTATTTTCACGGCAACAACAACAAAAGAAGCTACAGAGGCAGAAATGTCACGATTTCGCGACAGGTCGTAAATGCGCAAGTCAAGAAGGAGAACCCGACTGAAATGAGAAGTATGACAGTGGACCGACATCACTACGACATTTACAGGGGCAGTTACAGAGTGATTTCATACTGCTGAAATACGAAGAGTGATCAAAAGTCAGTATGGCGGTTACAGGGTCTGTCCAGAATGAAATTATCAAGCGATGGATAAATCGAACATCTTCTTGAGTTGAAGCCGACGAAGACCGATGAAAACCGACTAAAATTAGGGTTTACAGTTGTTATGAAAGCCGACTAAGATTAGGATTTACAGCCGACTAATATTAGGGTTTTCATCATAAAAAATATTGTTATAAAAGGAGGGTTGTTTGGAGAATTGAGTATATGGTGGAATGTGTGTGAAATACGATCGTTGTGCGCAGAGAGCAAGTCATGTCGAATTGTGCTAAGTGCAAAATTCACAAAGAGAGCAGAGTGCGCAAAAGGGAGAAAACGATCGTGAAGTTTGACTGTAACGAAGCAGTGTGCGAAGTGAGTGCGCAGAGAGCAAGTCGTGTCGAATCGTGCTAAGTGCGAAATTCGCAAAGAGAGCAAAGTGCGCAAAAGGGAGAAGACGATCGTGAAGTTCGACTGTAACGAAGCAGAGCATGCGAAGTGATTGCGTAGAGAGAGTAGAGTGCGCAGAGAACACAAAGGTGAAGAAGACCAATTAGGATCTTGCAAAAGCAAAGGTATCTTACTGTCAAACTTATAGATTCAAATTGAAGTCCAGGTTGCAGCTTGGCATCAGGGGTTGGTGCTCCTTTCTGTTGGTGCATATAAATAAGGGGTTGGTGCTCCTTTCTGTTGTTGTAGATAAATAAGGGGTTGGTGCTCTTTACGGTGGGTCTTTGGTAAATTGATTGTAAAGTTGGTGCTTTGCAAAGGCTGGATTTGGATGGTAGTCCAAGCGAGTCAATTTTTGAGGAGTAGCCACATTGGTGAACCTCGTTAAATCTTGTGTTGTGTGATGCTCTTTTGTTATACTTGTTGTATCTAGTAATAAGTTTTAATTGCTACGGTATTAAGAGCTGTAAATTCAAGTTTAAAGAGCTACACTGATTCACCCCCCTCCCTCTCAGTGTCATTGTAAGACTAACACGTTCCACGTTAATACCTATCTATCTTGTTAGTGTAGTTTGTGTGTGTGTGTGTGTGTTTGTGAATAATCCCACATTAACTGTGTTGTGGGACTTGAGTGGTTTATAAACCCCAACACTTGCCATACTCTTTGCCAATGGGGTAGCAGGCTTAAAGGTGCAAGTCCTTGGTCCCATTTTGTGGGATTCCTCACCCCTATTAACATCGAGTTTGGGCATGTGTGTGGGGGCTGGCCCTCTTGCTTTCTAACCGGTTAATGTGATGATGCAAGTCTAGTGGCATATTCCATGATTGGAATTTCGTTCCACGTTAATACCTATCTATCTTGTTAGTGTAGTTTGTGTGTGTGTGTGTGTTTGTGAATAATCCCACATTAACTGTGTTGTGGGACTTGAGTGGTTTATAAACCCCAACACTTGCCATACTCTTTGCCAATGGGGTAGCAGGCTTAAAGGTGCAAGTCCTTGGTCTCATTTTGTGGGATTCCTCACCCCTATTAACATCGAGTTTGGGCATGTGTGTGGGGGGATGGCCCTCTTGCTTTCTAACCGGTTAATGTGATGATGCAATTCTAGTGGCATATTCCATGATTGGAATTTCGTTCATGTTAATACCTATCTATCTTGTTAGTGTAGTTTGTGTGTGTGTGTTTGTGAATAATCCCACATTAACTATGTTGTGGGACTTGAGTGGTTTATAAACCCCAACACTTGCCATACTCTTTGCCAATGGGGTAGCAGGCTTAAAGGTGCAAGTCCTTGGTCCCATTTTGTGGGATTCCTCACCCCTATTAACATCGATTTTGGGCATGTGTGTGGGGGGCTGGCCCTCTTGCTTTCTAACCGGTTAATGTGATGATGCAAGTCTAGTGGCATATTCCATGATTGGAATTTCGTTCCACGTTAATACCTATCTATCTATGTGTGGCTTCTATTGGGGGCCACTCCCATTACGAAAACAAAACATTACATTGCTCTCATTACATTTCTAACAAGTTAATTAAAGCATATCCAACTTTGTCTTTCTATCAGAGATATTCTTCATTTACCCTTCTATCAAAGATATTCTTCATCTTCCTCAAACTGCTAAGTTTCCACAATCAACTCCTTTTATATCAAATGCCTTCAAAAATTTAAATTCTGTCAAGATGAAATTCAACACTGCAAATGGCTAAAATATTTGCTGCCCAACTTCTATATCCAAAAATATCTTGTCTATAACAACCTCACAATTTCTTAATACTTTTTTTAGGGTTCTTATTCATTCCCCTAATATTCCAAGATATTATTTTCATTGTTATTTTTTATTTTATTTGTGGGTTTAGCCCCACTTCTTGTTAACACTTGTGATATTTGCTTTTGTTTTCCCATATCAATATCCCTTTGTGTTTCTTTTTCTCTTTGTTTTTGCTTCTTGGGTCTTCCTCTTTTTTTTCCATTCCCAACAATACTTTCCTCTTCATCAATCTCTTCAATCTTCTCACACTGCTCATAGTAAGACTTATCATCTTTAGGTTTGCCTTGTTCTGAAGGATCTAAAGTGCAAGGAATAACCTCAAAAGCACAATCTTCTTTATGTTGCCTTGGAAACCCTAAAGTGCAAGGATGCTCTTCTGTAGCAATTACCTTCTTATTCTGCCCTAAAAACCCTAAATTGTTATGGGTTTCCTCCAACCTCATTTCTATATTATTCTGCTCTTGAAACCTTAAAGTGCAAGGGATAACATCTTCACCACTTTCACTTTTATTACCTGAAGAGGATTCTATACTACTTGAGGAAAATGAAGATGATTTACCTGGAATAAACTTGACCTCTTTTGTTGTCTTTGTTTTGGGTTTTATCTCCACATCTTCTTTTGCATCTTTAATTCCTTCTGAACTTGCCAAATGATATTGTAGATAGGCTTTATTTACCTCTTCTTTTGGAGTGGAATATCCTTGATCTGATCTAGCTTCTATTATTGTATGATTTCCTTGCTTCGTCTTGAAGTTTATCTCATGGCTAGAATTTTTTGTCTCTTTCTTCATAGTTTTTACTTTGCAAACTCTTGCCATATGTCCAATCTCAAAACAATTGTGGCAACGAAATGCAATATTTTCATAATCTACTTGTTGATCCCATTCTCTTGATTCAGATTTAATCTTAATGGATTGTGGCAAAGGTTTTGAAATATCCATAGCAACACATATTCGAGTATATATAGCATGCTTTCGCTCCTTAGTTGTTGGTCCTTCCTTGATGAATTCCCCTAGGGTATTTCCAATATTCTTCAAAACATCCTTATTTATAAGCTGATATGGAAGTCCAAAAAGCCTAACCCACATTGGAAGCTTCTTAAAAGTTTTTGTCTCAATAGAAAAATTTTCATTCCATGGTCTCAAATAAAGTGCATCTCTTCCCCTAAACCATGGGCCACCAACCATTATTTTATCCCTAATTTCTGAACTAGAAAAGATGATGAGGAAAAAACCTTTAGGAAGAAAAGTCATAGAATAATTTGAATTCAATCCCCACTTCCACTTGATCCAATTTTGAATCTCCAAAAACCCTGGCCATGATCTATGGAACTTACATATTAACCCTCTACTTTTAAGAACCATTATATCATGCTCAATCATCTCATCCTTGATACTTACTTCTGGTGTAACATCTGCTACCTGGATCAAACTTGCCATGTATTCGCTCTTCTGCTTATCTCCAACTTGGGCCTCCATACTTCCAACTAGGGCATTTTGATTTCTAGCTAGGGCATCTTGACTTCCCATTAGGGCTTTCAAATATGACTTTCCTTCCATAATAGCTAATGGGGCTCGCTCTTGGCTTGCACTCCCTCTTGGTTCACACTCCCTCTCTGCTCGCACTCACTCTCCTGCTTTGCACTCCCTCTTGGCTCACAATTGCCCGTGTCTCTTCTTTTTCTCGACGTTCCTTCGCTTCAACAATTTTTTGGAAACAATGTTCCACGCATTCGTGGTAAGGGTTTGAAGCATTGATGCACTCTCGGATGAACTTGTTGCTCTTTTGCCATGATTGAATCTTGGCTCGCACTCCCTCTTAGTTTGCACTTCCTTTTGGCTCGCACTCGCTCTTGGCTTGCACTCTCTCTTGCCTCACACTCACTCCCAACTTGCACTCCCTCTTGGCTCACAATTGCCCTTGTCTCTTCTTTTTGTCGATGTTCCTTGGCTTCAACAATTTTTTGGAAATAATGTTCCACGCATTCATGGTAAGGGTTTGAAGCATTGATGCACTTTGGATGAACCCGTCACTCTTCTACCATGACTGAATCTCGGCTTGCACTCCCTCTTGGTTCACACTCCCTCTCTGATCTCATTCGCTCCCGGCTTGCACACTCACTCCCAGCTCGCGCTCGCACTTGCTGTTGCACTTACTCCGGCTCACGCTCGCACTCACTTTTGGCTGCACTCACTCACACTCGCTTTCGGTTGCACTTACTCACACTTGCTTCCGGTTGCACTCACTCCCGACTCATGCTTGTACTCGTTGCTGCACTTACTCCCGACTCATGCTCGCACTCGTTGTTGCACTTACTCCCAACTCGTGCTTGCACTTGTTGTTGCACTTACTCTTGGCTTGCGCTCGCACTTACTCTCGGATCGTGCTCGCATTCGCTGCTGCACTTACTCCCAGGATCGTACTCACACTTATGAAAGTCCTCATTGTTAATCACTTGAACTCATGCATTTGATAAAAAAATATAAAGTCCATAATAAAAATGAAACCTTGTGTTCCTTTATTGCATTGTTTTACCTTTGGTATTTAAAATATATACTTTTAATTGGTTATACGAGATTGAAATGGATCCCACCCGTATTACATCATGACCACGTAGTGGTATTGTAACACTTGACAATTATGCATGTATTGCTTGACAAAATTTGAACTTAGGTCTTTTCCTTGAAAATAGAGGTACTTAACTAGTTGAACTCATGTCATTTGCTAAATGTTAAGGTTCACTCATGGAATTGAAACCTTAGTCTACAATGTGAAACTCCTTGCTTCTCGTTGCTAACCTCAACCCCTTAGGCTTATTCAAATTACTTTTTAACATTTTGATCTTTGACAATATATAATATAAATTAAAGTATAAAATATATATCTTCAGATGGTCCAAGGTTCAAACCGCGGCGTGGGCGAGTGTGTGAGGGGGTGGGTGTGTGGTGGATGTGTGTTAAATTCTCTATTGATAAGCATAACTCTCGGCTTTATGAGGGGTCATGGTTGGGAGGAGACTGCTCAACCCTGTGCGTTGGTCGTAGCAGTTTCTCACACTAACCAAATAAAAAAAGTATTAAATATATATTTTTAGAATGTATTCATTTAATATTTAAATGTTTCAAATATTTTTAAGTGAAACATTTGTTTTATTACTTTGTCCCTTTTATGTATTTATGTAGATCTTTATTTCTTAATAATACTTCTTGTAAAATAAAAAGGAGAAATGTGAAAAGTAGGTAAGAAATGCCCTTAGTTTTTATATTGCATTGCTATTATATAGTAGTATTATGATAGTCTTGTTCGACAAGATTTGAACTTAAATAAACCAACTTTGAAAAACCACAGATTTTAAAATAAGCTGGTTTTTCAACAACTTACATATTAACACTAACATTATTAAAAAAAAAAAAAAAAACCATTAGTGGAGACAAAGCAATCAACATTTAAACAACTAGTCATGTCTTATTTAGGTAGCATAATTATTTATCTATGGTCATCCATGTTTCCTAATTCAAATGTTAAAATATACTTAGTTATAATTGTATAAGATTTTATTTAAATTATTTTGAAATTAATAATGGTACAAAGAGAAAAAAATTGATTAAACTTATGGTAATTTTAATTTAATGGTATCATAGACTTTGGGGTGTGATTTTTTTATCCACCCACTTTTTTTTTTTTGAATTAGTGTAATTATTGTATTTCTTTTTTAAAGTGATATAATTATTGTATTTTTTTTTAATAAAAAAATTGTTTAAACTTATTGATTTAAAAAACTGATATACACTTATAAGACAATAAAAAAACAAGGTTTAAGGTCATATCAAATTATATATATAATTATCAAAAATATTTTTTAAATTTTTTTTTACAAATTTTGTATTTATTTCAATTTTCTCATCTATTCACCATCTAGTTTTATTCGTTTCATAAGTTTTCCATCTTTCAATAATCACCCTAAATTTTTCATCTCTAGTTCGAACCTGTAATTAAAACATCAAATAATGTCAAAGTCTTACATTATATTCAAAAATATTAAAGTAATAATTAATAACATTCTTTAAAATAATCTAAGATACATCGCGTCATCAATTATAATTAGTCATTTAAAATGTTTAAATCATCAATAATAAAATGTAATTAATTATAAAGTATTATTTAAAAAAAAAAGGAAGTGTTTTTTCTTGCTCAACATTAAAACATAAGAATGTATGCAGCTATAGTGATTACCTACCCTCTTCAGAAAAAAATAGTTGAAATTTAGATATTCAAATAGTTGTATATATAAAATAAATTATTTAAATTGGTTGAATGGGATTGCAATGGTATCCACTAGTATTACATTATGACTATATTGCAACATTATAATAGTTTGATAATTATGCAAGTATGGTTCGGCAATATTTGTACTTGGGTCTTTATAATTTCTTTTCCTTTATGTTTATTTATGTTCTTCCAATGTCTAACAATTGTAATCTGATTTTATTTGGATAAACAACTTAAGGTCAACAGATACTTTAATGTTTTCCATTGGTAATATTTGCTTTATTTTATAACATTAATGTGTTTTTATACAAACTATTTATTACAATTTTTTGTGGTTGCATTTATGCTTTAGGATGGAAATTAACACTCTAGATTTGGTAAAATAGACTATGATAGTGCAATGTTTTAGAAATGTTAGTCTACTAAGATGCAATGCATAGAAAATAGAGGCAAAGTGATAGTATTGTGAAGGTCGCTGTAGGAAAATGTCAAGAAGGATACTAAATTTTGGAATATTTATATTCACATTGAAAATTGAAGAAGATCTAGAAAATGAAAATCAAGAATTCAGACATTTATATAAAATAATGGAGGTATCTAACTCTAGCAACTCATTTGAGATGAGAATTGAGTCTGTTTGTAAACTCTTAAGCTCTAAAGAAGAGAGTTGTGATTTGTCAAAAGTGGGGGGCCCGAGTACAACCCTTTGTTCTCCAGCTAAAAAAACTTAGTCAATAGTGTTTATAAATATACTCGAAGGGATAGGCTGGTTGGTAGCGTTCGAATGCTTGCCAGTGGGCTGCCTCTGTTCGATTCCCTGGACAGGCTAGGGTTTATAGTGGCGGCGTCCGTGTTTGAGAGTCATGCCCCACATTGGCCAATACTAGATTTTCTTATATGAATTGGTGCATCTTTAAAACAAGTTATACGAAGGTCGTTCAAATAAAACAATTATTAAAACCAATTTCATCTTATTTGTACAAATGTATATATGTTGGTTAATGTAATTTGTTTACCACAATTTGTTGGTCCAAGAATGGTAGAGCAGGATATCAAACAATTATTAAAACCAATTTCATCTTATTTGTACAAATGTATCTATTTTGGTTAATGCAATTTGTTCACCACAATTTGCTGGTCCAATAACGGTATAGCAGGATATCAAAGCAGATGATTACATTCTCTCTATTTTGGTTAATGTAATTTGTTCACCATAGTTTGCTGGTCAAACAATGGTAGAGCAGGATATCAAAGCAGATGATTACATCATTTTGAGAGCATTCTACAAATAAATTTCCATGGCCATTGTAGGAAAATTTCACCTACCTACGTTGCTTGTGTGTGTTGAAGAAGAAGATGTTCTTCAATGAAGCAGAAGTTAGAGGGCACTTTCTGGCCGTTTCCTAGAAGTGCTAATTCCTATATGTGGAGCAAAGTATTAGATTTTGGGGACGTCAATACAATGGAGGGCTTGTGCCTTACTAAATTTGTTTTTTAAATGCATTAATTTGTTTATATTATGTAGTCTGTAAGTTGTTGGAAGAAAAAAATGAGATTCTTCTTAAGCCATTCAGGGAAGATAATGCACTATCGTTCTTAGAATCATGCTTCTCATTGGCCGTTTCTGGGAGAAAGTGTACATAAGTTGCTTGTTGTGATCGCTGAAAGACATTGAAAAGTTTCTTGAAGATCAAATGCTATCCGCGTGGGAAGAAGATATTGTTGAAGACCCAAGAGATGCTGTAGGAAAAACAAATTGTTGCAGATATTCAAAAAGATGTTGTAGGAATTTTTGTTGTTGTTGAAGATATTCAAAAAGCATGCAAGATGTCTTGCCAAACAAAGATGATAAATCATTGTTGCAAGGATGTGTAAGAATCAAATTTGCTCGCAACATGGAAACGTTGTGTCATATCCTCATATTCATTGGATAATGAAGCCTCTTCAAATGAGACTAGAGAGGACACACAATTACTTTTTTAAGAGTTTTGTTTGCAAATGTGAGATTGACATATTTGAAGTTTAAGACAATGACGTTCATGGAGAAGTGAAGTGCTTGAAGAGATAAGGCATTGTTGTATTCAAGCCAAGTTGACATATTAGAAGCATCTTATGACAAGGCTGTATGAAGACAAAGTTTGCTATCTAGATGGTAACAAACTATTGTCAAGCAAAGGTCGTCTAGCATGGGACGTCTAACAAGCAAACAAATGAGAGCCATAAAGAATTGCTAATGAGGGGAGCTGAGAAGAAGGGGTTCTCTAGTGAGAAAAAGGTCGTCCAAGGAGAAGCAAAATCTAGAGGTTTGTGAAGAAATCAATTCAAAGCACGTGAGAGATGTGAGATGAAGTCTTGAGGGCAACAGAGTGCCTGTTCAAAACCTGCAATGACCCAAGGGCATGGACATTGATGGTTCAAAGAAAATACATTGTCTTTGGTGAACATGGAGAAACTGGTTGCTAAGAAGAAAACGTGCAATGAATTGGATAAGAATTTGTTTTTTGCACTAAACTACATCATTAAAGAAAGGCAGTTGTGCTTGCTCTTGAAGACAGGAAGATGTTTTGTTGAGAACATTGCTCGAAATTCAAAATTTTTAAAGAAATATTTTTGCACAAGAATGTTGTTAGGAACCTTCATATAAAAATAAGCATAACCGCAATAGCAATGCAGGAATTAATGGAAATGCTTATAAACTAAATGACCATGAAAATGAAAATAACAGAAGTGCTCAAGAAAATAATTGGATGGAAATACAACAAACTTATATTAATCAAGCGGAACAGATATCGCAGGCCTCTTCGAGGGGGCAACCTCCTTGGAAGCAGAGCTCCGATACAATTTGAGAAAAATATGAGATACATTCTACTCCAAACCCATGTCCTTATATAGACTCTTATTTACCCTAACCCTAATGCTCAAGGGTCGGACCACATGAAAGAGGGGACCCAAGCTACTAACTCCTACTTATAATAAAAGTAAAGGTTACATCATAATGGGCCCATACACACTAGGCGCCCAAGGTGCAAACATACACCAACACTAGACAAGTACATAACAATGGTTGTGTTAGGATAGGGTCCTAACATGCCCTTCCCCTTCAAGAAGCTTTGTCCTCAAAGCTTGAGGTGAGGAAACTACTGTTGTAGTTGATGGAGCGGCTCCTAGGTGGCATCTTCTGGCTGTAGTCCATGCCATTATACTAGAACATCAGTGAGAGTGCGGTTGCGAAGTGTGCGTGTACGCCGGTCTAGAATACTTGTGGGTTCTAAGATGATTGAGCCTTCCTCATCCAATTGGGGTAGTGTGGATTGGACTTGTATATGGTTGCCAAGGACCTTCTTTAAAGATGAGACATGGAAAATTAGATGTATCATGGAAGAAGGCGGCAATTCTAGCTTGTAGGCCATGGGGCCAACCTGTTGGAGCACTTTATACGGTCCATAGAATTTTGGTGCTATCTTTTGACTACCATGGAGTTTCAGTGATGATTGCTTGTAGGGCTGCAGGCATAGGAAAACCATGTCCCTAATGTTAAAACTATGCTCAGAATGGTGTTGATCTGCTTGTTGTCGCATATGGTTCTGTGCCATGGCCAAATTATCTTTGAGATGTTGGAGTAGTTGTGCATGCTCCATGAGAGTGGAATCCACTGCTTGAACCTTGGAACTACCCGGAATGTATGACAGAAGTGACGGTGGAGGGTGTCCATAAACTACTTCATATGGTGTCATCTTGGTGGAGTGATAGGAAGTATTATACCACCACTCAGCCAAAGGAAGCCATTTGACCCAATGAGTTGGTTGCTTAGATGCAAAGCAATGGAGATAAGTTTCCAAGCACTTGTTGACAATTTCAGTTTGCCCATCGGTCTGGGGATGGTATGTCGAGCTCATCTTGAGTTGTGTGCCATGCAACTTGAACAGTTCTTACCAGAAATGACTAGTGAATGTGGGGTCATGATCAGATATGATGGACTGGGGCATGCCATGAAGGTGAAAAATGGAATCAAGGAATATTTGGGCAATAATTGAGGCCTTGTAAGGGTGGGCTAGAGGACAAAAATGAGCATACTTAGAGAGACGATCCACCACCACGAGAATGATTGTTTTGCCTCTAGACTTTGGGAGCCCTTCAATAAAATCCATAGAAATATTCATCCAAATGGTCTTTGGAATAGGAAGAGGCTGGAGTGTGCTCGGTGTGCGAATAGTTTCACCCTTAACACGTTGACAAGTGTCACATTCTACAACAAAGGTCTTGATATCCTTTTTCATCCTTGCCAGAAAATGTGCTTAGCCCGTTCATATGTTTTTAAGAAGCTTGAATGTCCTGTAGTCGGAGAAGCATGCATTTCCTATAGTATAGACTCGTAGAGTGGCAAATTTTCAGGGATAACAAGGCGACCCCAGTATCACAGATATTGTCCATCCCATGTATATCTTGGGTGAGAGTCAAGATCAGTTTGAAGTTGCTGAATTAATGATTGCAAGGTGGAATCTTGGGTCACTTCTCCTTGAAGTTGGTGGGTCCATTGAGGAAGTGGAGTAGAGATGGCACATAGCATACCTTGATCCTCATATTGGTAGGATAGTGCATCAATGACTACATTTTCCTTGCCCTTCTTATAAATGATTTCATAGTCATACCCCAATAGTTTGGTAACCCATTTTTGTTGTTTGGGCATAGATACACGTTGCTCAAGAAAGTACTTAAGGCTATGGTGGTCTATTTTGATGGAAAAATGTCGCCCAATAAGATAAGGCCTCCATTGGTTGACAACATGTAAGATCACCATCATCTCCTTCTCATAAGTCGATTTTCCCAGGTTTTTGCCTAATAGTGCCTTACTAGTGAAGGCCAATGGCCGCCCTTCTTGCATAAGCATTACACCAATTCCACTTCCGGAGGCATCACTTTCAACCACAAATGGCTTGGAGAAATTAGGCATAGCTAGCATGAGAGTAGAGAGCATAGCTTGTTTGAGTTGCAAAAATAGAAATGAGTTCTTCCACAACATAGTTATCAAAGGGGATGCAATCTTTCCATAATCATGGACAAATTTTTGATAATAGCCAGTGAGGCCTAGGAAACCCCAAAGACTTTTGAGAGTGTGGTTTGGGCCATTCTTGTATGGCAGTAATCTTTTTAGGATCCACCTTGACCCCTTCCCCTGAAACTATATGGCCTAGGTATTCCACTTCTTGCATCCCAAAAGAACATTTGGATCATTTGGCACATAGTTGATTATCAGCTAGGAGTTGCAGTGTCTGGTCTAAATGTTGCAAATGTTCCACCCATGTATGATTATAAATCAGAATATCATCAAAAAAGACCAAAATAAATTTATGTAAAAATGGTCGAAAGATTGCATTCATGAGACTCTGAAAGGTGGATGATATATTGGTAAGACCAAATGGCATGATGAGGAATTCATAATGGCCTTCATGAGTGTGGAATGTTATCTTTGGAATATCTTCTTCCCGCAATCTGATTTGATGATAACCTGAATGAAGATCCAACTTTGAGAAGAAGCGAGCACCATGGAGTTCATCTAATAACTCATCAATGATAGGAATGGGAAATTTGTCCTTGATGGTAATTTTGTTGAGTTCTCGAAAATCCACACATAACTACCAAGACTTATCTTTCTTATGAACCAAAAGTATTAGGGAAGAATATGGGCTGACACTTGATTGAATGACCCTTGCTGCTAATAACTCTTGTACCATCTTCTCAATTTTAGTCTTTTGCATATATGGGTATCAGTAGGGATGAATGTTTGGTGGTAAGCTTCTTAAGACAAGCTTGATGGCATGATCATGGGTGCGCCATGGTGGTAACCCTTGTGGTTCTACAAATATGGGTGCATGTTTATCCACAATTTCCTGTAATTCAGCTGGTTGAACTATATCATTGGTATTCGGGGCCTATAGTGCAAACAATTGTGCCACCACCCCTTGAGACGATTTCTTCAAAAGTTTTTCCATTCGATGTGAGTTGATGAGTTGGGTAGGACCTATGGTCATGCCATAAAGAGTGTATTGCTTCCCATGTTCTGTGAATTGCATCCATAGCTTAGAAAAGTCCCATACTATCAGGCCTAGGGTACGAAGCCATTGAGTTCCCAACACAATGTCACAACCCCCAAAGGAAGGGCAAACATGTCCGCCTTGAGGTTGTAGTCACCCATCATCACCTTTACATTTCTACATTTTCCTTTGCATGGTAGAGTACCCCCATTGGCAACCATGACTTCAAATGAATTGCAAGAGTAGATGTAACAAGTTGCTTGTTTAGCTACTCGAGGATCAATAAAATTGTGGGTACTACTAGAATCAATGAGGATGATGAGTCGTTGGCCCTTGAAATGCCCTACCACTTTCATGGTCTAGGGAGTAGAAATCCTAGCTAATGCATGTACTAAAATTTTAGGTGGTTGGTCCTCTGTCGGTTTAGACTCTTCAGGTTGATCTTCCTCTCTATGGTCCTCCCCTTCATCATGTGGTTCCCTGGTGGAAGGTTTTCCCACATCGAGTAAATATAGTTTCTGTTGTACACACTTGTGGCTTAGAGAATATTTATCATCATAGTTGTAACATAGTCCTTGTGCCCTACGTGCCTCCATTTCTTCTTGGGTGAGACGTTTGATTTGGGGTGGTTTGTTTCTTGAGTTTGATGATGTCTGAGATGGAAATAGGGTTTGAGCTTGTGGAGGTTTAAAAGTACACCTTTGTGCTATGAATTTATCTTCAACAAGCCTAGCCAATCCTACAATTGCCATCATGTTGTCCGGCTTGAACATTTTCACTTCAACATGGATATCTTCCTTTAATCCACTAATGAAACAACTTTGGAAAAACTCGACACTCAATCCCCTAGTGCGATTTGCCAACTTTTCAAATTGTCTGGTAATCATGGATAAATGTCGTTTGTCTTAACTTGGTGAGGGCTCTAGTGAAATCTTCATACTCATTGGGTCCAAAATGGGTGAGTAATTCTATCTCAAATTCAGCCCAAGTGAGCCATGATGCATATTCTCTAACCATTGGTACCATTGAACTGCTTCCTGTTCTAGGTTGAAAGATGCAATTGCGAGCCTTTGATTATGGGGAGTGGCATGAAGAGAAAAATATTGTTTGGCCTGATACAACCAATTGGTTGGATCATCTCCATCAAATTTTGGAAAGTCTAGCTTGGGCATTCTCTGAATTGTATTTAGAGGTAAGGTATTTCATGCTCTACCCTTGGAAACTACCATCTTGACTCCTTGGTGATTGTCTTGCCAGAATATCGTATTTTGCATTTAGGCCTGTTAAATGACTCTCGAGGTCATCAATTTTATCCAATTTGTCTAATTTGGATAATGCTTGAAGGATTTGTGATTGATTGTTTTCAATTTGTTTCACTTGGTCGCCTAATCACTCTAGCTCTTGGGTAGCTCTAGTACCACTAGCCATTTTTAGTCACTTTAGGGTCTCCAAAAAGTTTATCGGAGTTATATGTCAAAATGATTAGCTCAAAGAGAGGATTGGAATGGACTATACCACAAAATGATGATTTTTTTTTGTTTCTAAAATTGGGTTTATTTGTAATTTGTTTTTATTTTTACTATGAAATTGATGCTTGACTATGAAATAATTGCTTTGACTATCAGATTGTATTCTTTGTATTGTTAGATTGTATATTCTTTATATTGTCAAACTGTATATTCTTTGTACTATCACACTAGATATTCTCTGCATTATCAGACTATGACTAGAGTAGTCTCTTCTATAGTATGCTCAAATCTGGTTTTGGTTTTGACTGGGAAAGGACTTAAAACAAGGTTTCAATAGGGATAACTTAAGTCAAGGTGTGTCTGATTTCGTGGGCTCTCTGATATACAATCTCGTTCGTGATTAGTGGTCGGCCCAATATTTCAGAGCTCTAACTATGGAGGGTTCCACCATACCCATAGCCGCACTATCCATTTTCGAGGGTACTATGAGAGTAACTTCTTAAGGCTAACCACTTACCGGTGCACCACAAAACTCAAATGGTCGATATCTTCCTATGGGTGAAGGCTTCTCCTATTCCTAGGGGTCTCCCTATATACCCGAGGGTACGTGGGAGCTCACAACTATATAGGGTGTTGTCTAAGGCCTAGGTATTGGAGTTTGAGCACCCCTCACTTCACTAGATGCTTTATGGGCAATCTAGCTTAGCCAAAAATGATAGCTCCTCCATGATATTTTAAAACCCCCGGCACAGGGTTTCTAACCTAATCCACTAAAAAGAAAAAATTGTTTGGAAAGATACTTTAATGGAAAATGAACAGAATGAAAAAATTATAGAATAGAAAAATGGATAGAAGGACAAGAACTGTTGTTGCTGCTATAGAACATGACCCTGGAAAGAGCTCTGATACCACTTGTTAGGAACCTTCATATAAAAATAAGCATAACCGCAATAGCAATGCAGGAATTAATGGAAATGCTTATAAACTAAATGACCATGAAAATGAAAATAACAGAAGTGCTCAAGAAAATAACTGGATGGAAATACAACAAACTTATATTAATCAAGCGGAACAGATATCGCAGGCCTCTTCGAGGGGGCAACCTCCTTGGAAGCAGAGCTCTGATACAATTTGAGAAAAATATGAGATACATTCTACTCCAAACCCATGTCCTTATATAGACTCTTATTTACCCTAACCCTAATGCTCAAGGATCGGACCACATGAAAGAGGGGACCCGAGCTACTAACTCCTACTTATAATAAAAGTAAAGGTTACATCATAATGGGCCCATACACACTAGGCGCCCAAGGTGCAAACATACACCAACACTAGACAAGTACATAACAATGGTTGTGTTAGGATAGGGTCCTAACAAATGTCTTACATAAGAACAATTTGTTGCACTTTATAAAAGGACCTGGGGACATGTGTGTATGCAGTTTTAGAACCTAGTGAGAAGCCATTGTATAGTGCCATAGTGACATTGCATGTACAAATGTTTGTGCTAAGGGCATGAATGGGAAGCTTGTTTAAATTTTAGAGTTTTTTTGTATGAGATTTGAAAAACAATTATTAAAGAATGGCGTTTATCCCACAAGTATCGTGAAAAAAAAAATGTTTTTATGGTATAATTGTTACATTAGAAAGCTAATTTAATTTTTGGAGTTTTTGTTGGTGGATTGGCAAGCTTTTTAGAAACATATTATTTTGCACAAAGTGTTTCTTTTATAGTTATAGACAAATATATAGATATCGGAATTTTTTTTCCAAGCTTGATAAGGGCAATAAGAGAAGCCAATATTTTAGTGATTTGAAGATCATATGATTGTTCTGATTGAGGGAGGGTCATATTTTTGATCCAATTACCACTAATCGAAGATGAAGAATACATTGTCTGTTGTTGTGAAAGATAGTGCATTGTTCAAAGTGAAGTCAACACCTATTGCAACACTTCAAGATGTTTTCTAAGCAAAGTGAAGAGTCCATTGCCACACTTCAAGATGTTTTTTGAGAGAAGTAGAGGCCCATGCCTTACTTCATGATGCAAATAGTTGAGCTTGTCATTGTTCACCTTGTTTTGCAATTCAGTTAAGTTGATCCTACTGATTTTCTACATTCAAGTTGTAATTGGTTGTATGTCCCTATCACAATAGGTGATTTTTTTGCAACACAATGAGGCCATTCCCGCTGTAGTAAACAATTGAGTTTGTCTCAATGTAGAGTTCCTGCCCCTATATGGACATAATGTAAGGGAGGAAATGTTAGAAATATAACACCATAGGAGTTATACCCACATGTAAAAGAGGTTGTTAACACACTTATTAAAACCAACTCCATCTTATGTGTATAAATGTATCTATTTTGGTTAAAGAAATTGGTCCAGCACTGGTTGTTGGTCCAAAAACAAATCAATGAATAAACAATGCTACAAATTTTTATTTTTTATTTTCAGAGTTTTTTCACTATATGGACATAATGTAATAAGTGAGCAAATATTAGAAATATAACACCATAGGAGTTATATTCAGGAATTATACCCATGTAAAGGTGGTTCATAAAACAGTTACCCTTGATGTTTATAACTTGATGTGTATTTTGAATTTTAACTGTTAAACATGGGAATTGGTTGACTTCTAATGCGCTCCAATTCTTGTTTCAACAAGATTAGATGGAAGGGTTTATGGCCTCTTCCAACCTATGGATTTAGGTTAGCTCCCCACTATCCTTGCTAACCTATAAACTAATATAATCTATTTGCATTAAGTTAAAATGCAGAAAAGTAAATGCAAAAATTAAACTGCATGAAAAGTAAATTTGTTTGTTTAGGGTGCGAGGAATTTAATGAAGATATGACCTTAAACATATCAAGGAAGTGTGTGATCAATAAACACATGAAGAATTTGGATAACAACAATGTTCCCATTCAATTAAAATGAAACTATAGGATGAATGACAAGATGGGCAAAAAGGGATATGCCTCAATCACCGCGCATTCTACAATCTAGGAGAGCAGTGTCATTGATGGAGAGCAAAAGACTTATTAATTTCCCACCAATTTTATGAGTTACAAGAGCACAATATAGGTTTCACATAGTGTAGCTATGAATTCTCACAGGCAAAAGATGCATACAATGGAGCCCATGGCTCCTATTTATAGGAGTTTAACCCTGAGTTACTTGGGGTGATCAACTATTACTCCTAGTAAAAGTAAAAATTTAGGGACATCTCTAACAAAATGATGCACCTCCAAATGTTATATGACTCTAAAAGGCTTAGAAGGCTTCTACAATAAGTTATGATGCCACTACATGCAAAATGTCACTTTCCAAAGACATTCCTAGGGATTTGTGCTTGTTCTTTTACCCCTTTGCAGGTCTGCGAGTGATTTGCTTTATAAGGTAACATAATCGCTCAACTATGCTAGCTATTCGCCAACAAACTCCTAATTCTTTGCTCCTACAAGCCAATCGCTCCACTTTGCTAACAAATTGCTCTTGAACCAATTGACATGTCTTGAACTTGGCCAACATTTGAAGGGATTTGGAAGGCATTGACGTATTGATTCCACCGTTTTGCAACCTTCCAAAATTGTGATTTGCAAGCTAGTGATGCCACTGCATTTCTGGTGACTTCATGAGGTGATAGGCTCGACTAGTGAGAGATCCCAAAACCTGCCTCTATACTTGTCCTAGTCTCCAAAATTGGAATCCTTATTGCAAAATTGCAAAATTGTGGTTCCTTTGCTTTGCCTTTATGGCAGTAGCCCAAATAGCTTCTACCATTCTTCATCTATTGGCATTTGGATGGTGGCCAAGTCGTCTGCCTCTCTTGTTAGATCCTTTATGGCAGTAGCCCGAATAGCTTCTGCCATTCTTCATCTGTTGGCATTTGGATGGTGGCCAAGTCCTCTACCTCTCCTGTTAGATCCTCTGCCAAGATCTCTGTTCGATAGGATGCTCTAAGCTGGATTCTAAAGGCACATGGTTACCATAACTTTGGGCCTATTTGGCCATCAATTACTTGGATTGGTTTCTTTCAAGTTACAACTACCTCAAGGCAAATGTGAATGAATTAGCTGCTATTAGTTGCTTGTTTGTCCTTGACAACCAAGATGGAAGAGACTGATGTTCCATTGCTGCTAGATTTGCGGGTTGGAGATGTTAAATTATTTTTTGAAGCATGTATTATTCAAAGAATGGGATATCTAGTTTTGAGCACTCTCAAGTGGAGACTTTGTTCAATTACATCGTTCCCGTTTATTGATTATTTTGTGCACAAGGCAGTAGGCGACCACCCCCTTCCAAGAGATTTGATAGCTCAATCAATCGATCTCATACTTTGCACAAGTCGTTGGATGCTGGTAGTGTATGCACCGATTTCTATTCATCTTCGTCAACAGTGAGTCGTGACAGACCATGATTTTACTCCACGGGACCAAGGATTAAATCCCCTTGATGCTTTATTATTTTTAATAGAGTGAGTGAGAATTTATTGAAGGGTCAATTTCATCACGGAGGTGCGGTTTTGGACTGTTGTTTCCATGACGATGCCTTTGGATTTAGTGGAGGCGTCGACAACAAGGTTAGAACGTATGATTTCAACACTGATAAGGAGGATATATTGGGCAAGCATGAAGCTCTTGTTCATTGTGTTGAATACTCATATGCAAAGCAAGGCTAGACGCACAAAGAGAGCATCGACGGAACCTGCGACAGATGTCGTTGAGCAATGGAGATGCAATTTGGTGGTGTGGCAGCCTGATCAGCAGTCGATTATCTCACGTGTTGTGGGAGGACCAATCGAAGTCCTTATAATTTGTTTTATTATTGTAATGAAATGCAAGTAAAAAAGGTGTGATGGGGAGCCAAAAATTTGCTCCTCCCAAATTCTCATTCAACATTCAACAACTTGGTAAAATTTACAATAATGGCAGCAGTTTGCCAAATAAACTCCTTTATCTCAAAAGATAGTTTTTTTTTTTTTTTTATTATTCTTTTACAGCATTTCCCCCTGGAAGAAAAATAGCCCAAATAGGTCCAGAATGGCCCTCTCCTTTTGCCTTCACGTCTGCAACTCTATCTCAGCAGTTTTCCGACCCCTTGTGCATGCCTTCGCTTCCCCTTTTAAAATCTCTGGCGTGACTCTCCGTTTCCCTTTTCTGACTCTTCGTTTCATTTCTCGTGCCTTTTCGTTGTCTTGGCTTTCGCAACGTCTTTCTTTCCGACTCTTGATCTTCGCTCGCTTTCATTGCACCTTGGTGCAACGTGTTGTTCAGTGCTTTGCCACTATAGACTCTGTCCGCCTGTCAACCAATGATGACGTTCGGTATACCCACCGCTCGATAATTTCCTCTGTAACGGCCCCTGTAACCGCCTGCCCTTTCTTTTCTTTTGTTTGGTCGCGAAAATGCGACATGTCGCGATATCGCGACACTTTTCTCTTCTTTGCCAACATGTCACGATATCGCGACACTTTTTCCTCCTTCCTCTTTCTCTTCTCTTGTAGTCGCGATAATGCGACATGTCGTGATATCGCGACACCTTTTCTCTCTTGCTCTTCCTCTTCTCTTTTAGTCGCGATAATGCGACATGTCGCGATATCGCGACACTTTTTCTCTCCTGCGCCTTCTCTCGTATTTTGGTCGCGAAAATGCGACATGTCGCGATATCGCGACACTTCCTCCCTTGCGCCTTCTCTCGTCCTTTGGTCGCGAAAATGCGACATGTCGCGATATCGCGACACTTTTTCTCCCTTGCGCCTTCTCTCGTCCTTTGGTCGCGAAAATGCGACATGTTGCGATATCGCGACACTTTTCTCCCTTGCGCCTTCTCTCGTCCTTTGGTCGCGAAAATGCGACATGCCGCGATATCGCGACATTTTTTTCTCCTCGCGCCTTCTCTTGTCTTTTGGTCGCGAAAATGCGACATGCCGCGATATCGCGACACTTTTCCTCCCTTGCGCCTTCTCTCGTCCTTTGGTCGCGAAAATGCGACATGTCGCGATATTGCGACACTTTTCTCTCTTGCGCCTTCTCTCGTCCTCTGGTCGTGAAAATGCGACATGTCGCGATATCGCGACACTTTTCTCTCTTGCGCCTTCTCTCGTCCTCTGGTCGTGAAAATGCGACATGTCGCGATATCGCGACACTTTTCTCTCTTGCGCCTTCTCTCGTTTTCTGGTCGCGAAAATGCGACATGTCGCGATATCGCGACACTTTTCACTCTTGCGCCTTCTCTCGTCTTCTGGTCGCGAAAATGCGACATGTCGCGATACTTTTCTCTCTTGCACCTTCTCTCGTCTTCTGGTCGCGAAAATGCGAAGTGTCGCATATCGCGACACTTTTCTCTCTCTCGCCTTCTTTCGTCTTTACGTCGCGAAAATGCGACATGTCGCGACATCGCGACACTTTTTCTTCTTTGCCGACATGTCGCGCTATCGCGACACTTTTTCTACTTTGCGGTATTTTGCCTTTCGTTGGATGCTCCTGCATCAAGGTGCCAACCCATATAAAAATTTTAAAACAAAGGAATATACTAGAGAATATTCCCTACAACAACTAGGTTGGAGGAAGACTTATCCCAAACTTTCCTTTTTGCCCGACAAGACACTGATTTCTAGCAATTCGAGGCATCAATTGATTTTTGAGTATAGGTTTATATATTCTCGTTGGAAAGCGTTTTTTGACACCGATTCAATGGAAGCAACATTTTCCAGTTTTGTGACAGTTTAATATGGCTAGAGGTGCAATATGGCAAAGTCTGACACCTTCACCTTTCTCGCAAAATTCAATGATTGTAAAAGGTGCATTTTCAACGAAGACCAACACCTTCACAATACAATGCAAGTGATGAGTTCACCCTGAGGGGGGGATAAATATTTATTGTACACATGAGACAATAGAGTGAACCTCGTAAGCAGTGACACTCTATTACACCTAGCGGTTGCAACGATCGGTTATCTATGCATTTCGATAGGACAAAAAGGTTACCATAAGGCCACTCGTAGTTGAAGAAGCAAAGTGAGGCCAATTCCACTATTGCTTAAGAAATCTAAGTGCACTTGACATACTTGGCTGACCCAGAGGTAACAGACCTAATGGTAGAACCGGAGGTAGACCTAGTGGCTAACCCAGAGGCAAAAGACCCAAAGGCTGACCCAGAGGCGATAGACCTAGTGACTGACCAATAGGCGGACCTAGAGGTGACAAACCTAAAGGCAAAAGACCTAGAGGTGACAGACGCAAAGGTAGACCCAATGCTCAAACCCAGTAGCCGATCTAGAGGCAGACCCAATGGTATTTACTTGAGCAAGAGCCAGAGCATCCAGAGCCAAGAGCCAAGTGTCGGAGCAACCAGGGCCAAGAGCAGCCACAACCAAGAGCTAGAGCCGGAGCCAAGAGTCAAGAGCAAAAGCAACCAAGAGCCAGAGCCAAAGCCAAGAGCCAAGAGCTAGGACCGAGAGTAAGAGCTAGAGCCAAGAGCCAAGAGCTAGGGTCAACAATAAGAGCTTAGACTCCTCTATATTAAAGGGGGGTCCTAATATTTCCTATCCCAAATAATGTAATAAGGGGGGGATGTTAGGATATTTTCTTACATTATTTTATTAGATCATGCATTCTTAACTGGGAGATTATTTTAATAGTTCTTGCATGTAACGATCTCCTAATTGGGAGTATCAATCTTCCAGTTTGTAACCCTAAAGCATGTATTAAAAAGGCTCTTGCCTCAATGAATGAATAACTTTTTGCCAACAGTAGCTTGGCATAAAGTGGCTCTAGCTTCTTATATAGTTCAACTGCATATTCAGATTCAACCTGATCCTTCTCTTTGAAAATTTCATCAATTATGTCATCATCGAGGAGCTTCCTCTAAGGGTCGAAGATGTCCAATAGTTTAGCAGTGATGAGCCCCTAAACTTCTTTGATCATCTCTTAAACTAGGGCTTTTAGAGAGGCTATTGTGTCTTTGCAAGAATGTAAGTCTCTCTAAGCGTCAAGGATTTTATTTAGTCTCTTGACCATGTCCTTCTGGTAATTGTTATGCCTACGACGCTGACATCGTAGCTGTAAGTTTAAGTATCTCTTGGAACCTCTCCTTTGCAACCAACTGTTCCTCAACTTGTTTGATGGTTTGTGTTACTTGATTTAAGTTGTGTTCTGTGTAGGCTACAAATTAGAAGTACCTCTTGGCATTCATCACTTCTGCCTTGATGTTGTCCCAGAGGGACTTTACCCTTTGAATTTCAAAGGCTTTCCTTGAATCTATAGTTGTTTCTCCCTCTTTTAGGGCTACTAGTTCCTTTTGGAGGTTATCGATATTTTGATCACTTGCTTGTTGGGCGTCTTGTAGTTGCTTTAGCCTTCCAATTGGGATTTTTCTTGTTCACCCTATTTCCTCAATTGGTCTTTCCCTTGTGAAAGCTATTGTGAGAGATCCTCTAGTTGTTGCCTTTTCTTTTCAGCCTCATCAAGATGGGATTTGAGGTCACTTCCTTCTTTAGTTGATATTTTTTAGTGGTATCTCCTTTCAAGGCCTCATTTTCTTGTTGGAGCTGCTCCTTTTTTACCTTCAATTGTGTCACTTCTACTTCAAACTCTTTGTTCTTCATATTCAGTGTCTCATCCCTCATTGCTAGTTGGCCAAATTGTATGGTTGCATCAATTGACAGCTGGTTCGTGAGCTGAATCATTTGATATTTGGTATGGATTTGTTTTGCTCAAATCCAACTTAGATATTGTAGCAGTGAAGTCAACAAGGGATGTAATAGTCTTAGATGGATTATTCTTTATTGCTTCGGTGATGAGGATCTTGTTTCCCCCAAATGCCAATGGCAACTGCATCAATATTGGACCCTCATAATTTTTGTCTCACAATTGTTTATACTCCTTTAACCTCCTCTCTTCAGTTACGAGAAATTCAAATGCCTTTTGGATGTTTGTTTCGTTAGGCTCACATGCAATGTTCCATACAAAGGCCTTGTTAAGTCCTACGATTGCATTAGCTTTTGGAGTTGCTCTCACAAACTTGGTCTTAAAAGTAGGTGTGGGTGACATCATTGCCTACAACAAGAGTCACATGGCTTGCGTTGGCAAATGGAATGAGTGGGATGAAATGGTGGGTGAAGCAAGTCAAGTGGATATGGGCGTGAATGGAATGGACATGGAAGGAGTTGCTCTTGTTACCAGCTGAGCCAGTGACTTTGCTAGCAGAGAGACTATTGGTGAAGGGTTGATGCGTATGATACTAATGGTTGCAAGGTGGATGTAGGAGCTAGTTCTGAAAAGCCTCAAACAAAATAATGTAAATAGTAAAATAAGTGCAAATGTGCACAAATGTATATGAAATGTAAATGCAGAGGAAATGCAATTTTGTAATGTAATTACGTCAAGGATGATGATGTAAGCATTTGATAATGTAAGATTGAAATGTATGGTATTAAGCATGTAATTAGTGTATGCGAATGGAGGGTAGTTAGATGAGGTGTCTTGGGTGACAATTGTTAACTGCAAACCCTCAAGGATAAATAGGACCCCCATTCATTTGTGCCGTTATAGAGAACATCTAGGTATCATATTATCATTGTATCATCAAAGTATCCATAAGTAATGCAATACTATTCATCCTTCATCTCTGTGTCTATGTATAATTTAGTGCTCTGTTGTTAGACTTGGCTTGAGTCTTGAATACTTGGCGAGTCCATATTCGAGTGGACTTAGTCGTGCTGAGTCCACTCATATTCGGTTTTTCCTTGGACTCGCCCAAGTCCAGCTGAGTCCGGGGCCGAGTCCAAGTCTGACTAGGACTCACGAGTCCCAATGTTGGGACTCGGTTGGCTCTCAAAAAGTTGGGCCTGTGGCTAACATTTTTAATAGCAAATGTTTAAAATATAGAGTACTACATAAGACAAACATATAGTTTAAAATAAATTAAGAGGGTTTCCATTGAGTGCCAGTTGAGGTTTCCGCTGAGTGTTTTCCAGCCGAGGGTTTCCACTGAGTGTTTTCCAGCTCTCAAAAAGTTGGGCCTGCCACTAAATTTTTTAATAACAAATGTTTAAAATATAGAGTACTACACAGGACAAAAATATAGTTTAAAATAAATAAAGAGGACAAAAATATAGTTTAAAATAAATAAAGAGGGTTTTGTCGAGGGTTTCCATCGAGAATTTGCCAACCAAGGGTTTCCATTGACTGCCAGTTGAGGTTTCCGCTGAATATAGTTTAAAATAAATAAAGAGGGTTTTGTCGAGAGTTTCCGTCGAGAATTTGCCAGCCAAGGGTTTCCGTTGAGTGCTAGATGAGGTTTCCGTTGAGTGTTTGCCAGCTTGAGATCTGCAATTCCAATGGTGAGCTCTTCCGAGGTCCCTCACTTGGAGTAAAAGTTTAACAAGGCAGGACAGGTGGTTATAGTAGTAAGTTTCCGAAGGAAACATTGCCACTTGGAGTTGGAGTACAGGTGTTATACTTATAATGGGATACGTTGCCACTTTAAAATCTAAAGTCTCTCAAAACTTTTTTACAAAGCTAAATATCACCACTCCCAAATATTTAATATATTTGTTAGTTTATATTATTAAAAAAATAATAATAAATAGGAGGTCAAAGCAGGACAGATAGCTATAAAGGTGGCTTTCATAATTTTTTTAAGGCTCATGAACACATTTTGTACTATTTGATTTTGTATTTTGTCATGGCTCATGAACACATTTTGTACTGTAAACATTTTGATGAATACAAGAAAGAATATGCCCCTTCCTCTTGTTAATTTCTTATTTGTATAATGTTGAATGTTGAGTAAGTGTGTTAGAAGATACTAATAAGTAATATGCATGAAAAACTTATTTTTTCAACGAATTTTTTTTTTTTTTTGCCGAGTTTTGCCAAGTCCCGGGTTCAAGCCCCGAGGGGACCTTGTCAAGTCTGAGCTGAGTCCGAGTTTGACAACTATGATTCCGTGTGATGTCATTACTATAGCAAGTAGATCTATATGTGTTTTTCCCAAGTTATGTATGCAGGTTGGATTTGAGTTGCAGTCTAAGGAGTGTTGTACGAGGAAGTGCCATCAAGAAGCATCGTAGGAGAGTTGTCATACAAGGAGGTGCCGACGAGTGCCATACAAGTCTAGAGACTGTTGTTCAAGTGAGTGCCATATGTTGGACATTTTGAGTGGTTTTGTTGTCATTGATGTCAAACAGGTTAATGTTCTCCAGTGGTTTTCAGCAAGGCAAAAGAAAAGGTCTAATATGTCAAACAGGTTAATGCTTTCTAGTGGTTTTCAGCAAGGCAAAAGAAAATATCTAATATTATAATATTTTAATATTATAATATTCAGAGTTGATTCATGGAATTTAAATACAAGAAGGTGTCATCCTATAATAGCTTTAAAAAACCCATGTGGCAGTTTGAAAGGTTAAGATTTTAATTATTTAAATTTAAATAATTTAACCTTAAGGTTAAAATTTAAAATTAAATAATATTTAATTTAAGGCCCAAAGTTATTTTATTATAATTCGAATTTTAATAAATTCCAATTACTTTCCGCCAACGTTGGAGAAACCTATGGATTGCATATATATAATGCCAAAATATTTGGCATTAACTCATCCTTGCGAATGATTTCAAAACGTGTGCCAAGAGAGAGATTCGTGTGAAATTCGCATGTGTTTCAGCACTGAGAAGAGGACAAGGTTTTGTGGCCAGCGAAATATACTCGAAGCCCTTGTAGTCCAGTTGGCAGCCAGAGGCTGCGTTAGAGCATTCGAGGAACGCTAGATGCGGGTTCAAACCACATGCGCTCTGTTTTGTTGAAGAGGAGGATCGTTTTCATTACGGTGCACGAGGAGGAAGTCAAAGGCGCCTTGACGCCTTTTGGTTCGCGTGGAGCCACACAGCCCAGTTGGTAGGCGCGAGCGTTGCGGAAGCGCTGGGGGGAGAGCCACCGGTGGCTCGAATCCCGCCAAGGCCTTTTGGGCAGCATAATAGAGGTATGCGCTTTGTTTGGTGGTTGACTTTGCATGCGAAAAATTAAAGGGAAAAATAATTTTTATTTTCCAAAGTTCTATTTTAATTAAAGTCTTTGCATGGTTTATAAGTTAAAAAGGGGAGTTAAAAGGGGTATGCAAAACTTTAATTTTTGCGTTGAATTTTTAAGTGATTAAGGAGTTATAAGGTAGTAAGGAAATTTATTATTTTTGAGATTGAAGGTTGTTGAATATTATTTTAAAGTTGGAGATTATAAGGTATATTTGAGTAAATTATTTTTATGTACATTTTGGGTGAATGCTAAAATCAAGATGGAGTGATAAGGTGTATTTGAGTGTTATTATTTTTGTATTGAAGAAATATTTTTGAAGAGTGTTAGAGTGATATTTTTGTCATCTAACTTTTGTGTTTGGCAACAAAGAAAGTGATTATAATTGAGACAGGCGTTTAAGGACAATTCTTCATCAAACAAAAGGTATGGGCACATCTTCCTTGTGAGTGATTGTTGGATGTTGTAAATGATAAGTTGGAGTGAAAAGGGTTGTTTGATAAGCATTGTTGAGTTTGTTTTTTCTGAAATGAAAGTTGATTCTAGAAACCTTGTTTGATAAGCATTGTTGAGTTTGGTTTTTCTGAAATGAAAGTTTATTCTAGAAACCTTGTTTGATAAACATTGTTGGAGATTTTGAGTAAAGCTTTCATATGCTTGAACTAGGGTTTGTGAAAGAACATGAGTATCATTGTTATGTGAAGTTGAGAACTATCTTGAACTAAGGTTTGTAAAAGAACATGAGTATCATTGTTATGTGAGATTGGTTAATAAGCATTATTGGAAATAATTGAGTGAGAGTTCATATGCTTGGACTAGGGTTTGTAAGCAAGGAATATTTCATTGAGTGATTGATTGAGTGGAGTTGATTGAGCCTAGTCAAGTGGAAGTGTTGAAGTGATAGTTCTTATTTTGTGAAACAAATTGTTCCATATTCTGAATTGATTTGAGAAAGAGGTTGAGTGTTTGTGAGTGTGAAACATATTGAGTCTCTAACAATTCTCTATATGTTTCTGTGATAAAAAGAGAGATTGAAAGTGATTGAGCATTGTGGTGAGTGTGAAGCATATTGAGTCTCTAACAATTCTCTATATGTTTCTATGAGATTGGGCAAGTTCTAGTGAGGACTTGTTGAGCAGATTTGTAGTAAGTCTTTGTGAAGACTTGTTGAGAAGATTGGACAAATTCTAGTGAGAACTATTGAGCATATTTGAGACAAGTCTTTGAGAAGACTTGTGGACAGATTGGTGTGAGCTTTTGTGGAAGCTTACAATCCAGATTTGAAGACAGAGATTGAGAGCAGATTGGACAAGTTCTAGAGAGGACTTGTGAACAGATTAGTGTGACTTTTTGTGGAAGCTTACCAGGCAGATTTGAGACAAGTCTTTGAGAAGACTTGAGAGCAGAGTTGATTGAGTTATTTGTTCAAACCTTGAGTTAAGGTTTGGAGCATATCTAGTAGAGTTGATTTGTGATTGAGTCAAGATTTGTGTTAAGGCTTGAGGACAAATATTGAGGATAGATTTGTGCTAGACCAAAGGACTGTGTTTAGTGTAGATTTGATGACAAAGTTTGGTGCAGATTTGAGAACAGGTTTGTGCCAGACCAGAGACAGAGATTGAGCAGATTTGTACTAGACCGAAGGACTGTGTTTAGTGTAGATTTGAGATAGAGCTGAGAGCAAGCTTTGGAGGTGACAAAGTATAGAGGACGATAGTCTCTAGTGGATAGAGATCCATTAGCCAAGGCAGTGAGGACAGGTCTTTTGAGTGAGGATGAGGACAAGAGTCTTTAATGGATAGAGATCCATTAGCCAGTGTAGTGGGGACAACAATTCTTCTAGAAGATCACCAACCAGAGCAGAGGAGAAGGAGTTCTCCTGTGGATAGAGATCCATGAACCAGTTGAGGAGATTGGTGTCTCCTGTGGATATAGATCCATGAACTTGATTAGGGTATTGGTGTCTTCTTTGGACAGCTAGTCCATAAACATTGTAATAGGGAAAGTGTTTCCCTAGATATTTGATTGAGAAAATTTAGTGAAATATTTTCTCCATGGATGTTTCCCACCTTGGGTGAACCGCGTTAAATTGGTGTCTCATGTGTGTGTGATGATTTGTGCATTGCTTTGGTTTCTGCTATTGATATTGCCATTGATAATATTGCATAATACTGTTTGGGAAAGAAAAGTAAAAAGTGGTCTTATACTATTCACCCCCCTCTCAGTATAAGTTTGTGTTCTTCAATTGGTATCAGAGTCGGTTCCTTCGGAAAAGGTCTAACAACTTGAAGGAAGATCTTACAAGAACACACATGGCAAGGAAAGGCAAAAGCAAAACCATGAGACCTAAAAAGAAAAGAACACACATGGTCATGAAAGAAAAGGAAGATGAATTTGATTTTGTTGTTCTAAGAGGAGTAGTGGAAATAGATTCAAGAGATGAATCAAGCAGTAGAGATGAGACTAAGTTGATAGAATTCCATATCAGATGTAGGAAGACAGGTCACCTTGTAGCGTATTGTCCACAAGATGGTGAAGAATGTTTGTTTGTAGTCAACTCGGCCATGATGCAAGATATTGCAATGGGTTCAGTAGCAATGAAGATGAAATAGAACTAAAAGATAACAGGGACAATCAAAACTGGTATGAAGAAGAAACTCTACTTTCAATAATAGAAGAAAAAGAAGATGTTCCTATTGAAGACCAAAGAAAAGAGAAAAATCAGAAGATCAAAGAAAGAAGAGGAAGATTTAGAAAAAGAAAATGAGGAAGCCACTCTTAAGGAACTTATTGAGTTGAAAGGGAGAATTTAGAATTGAAGGCTCAAATACAAGAAGATGAGAAAACTAAGACAAAGCTTCTACATGATCTCTTTGACTTGAGAGATAAGTTTGAAAAGGCAAGGAGAGAACAGGCAAAGGTAAAAGAGCTAGAATATGAAAGACTTGTTGATTTTGAAGAATTAAAAAGGGAGAATTCAGGATTAAGGGCTCAAGCACTAGAAGATGAGAAAGCAAAAGCAAAGTTTCTACAAAATATCACTGACCTTAAGGTTAAGGTTGAAGAGGCAAGGAAAACTGAAGAAGGTATGACTAAAAAGCTAGAGGCAAAAGTCTTAGAATGTGAAAGATTAGAACATGAGGTAGTTTCACTAAGGAAGGAAGTGGAAGATTCTAAAGACAAGCTACATAGATGTGAGAAAAGTACCAAAGTTCAAAGATCCTCATTCATCAAAACAGGTCTAGGCATTGAAGCAGGACAAGAAGATCAGAAAGCAAAGACAAATAGTTTTGGCAACATCAAGACTCAAGAAATACAGAAAAGGGAGTCAAGCACCAAGGAAAGGAAGTAGTGAATGAAGAAGAACCAAAGACTTATGTCGATGTGTTGAAAAGTGATAACATCAAAAGGGAAGGAAACAATGCACAAATAAGGAAACAGGGAAGAAAGAGCTAAGAGACCAATGGGGTCAAGGCAAGGTTTCTTCAATGGACGTTCTTTTCGTGTCACAGGTTTAGGCATAAGGCTACACAATGCAGGACACATGAAAGACAAGAATATGGAAATTTCATAAACAAAGATCTCTTTCAAGGGTATTGCTACTCTTGTAATCAGTTTGGTCACAAGGCAATGAATTGCAGGGTTCATGACAGGAATAGATATGGCTTGACCAGGAGAAATCCCAAGACATTTACACCTCCAAGGAATAACAATATTAAGTGTTATAAGTGCAATAATGATGGACATACAACAAAGTGGTGTGGAGCAGAAATTCCAGAGACAAGCAGGAACATAAATGGTCAGAGGAATCAAAAGGATCAGATAAGGAGAAAAGTTGACAAAGGTAAAGATCAATGCTTACTGGGAGTAGAAATACTCCCAACCTAGAATTAACCACCTCAAGAGGAGGTTGAGGAGGGGCTAAGCTAAGAGTTTCATTCTTAGCCCCGAGCCCCAAAGGTGACCCTTTGCTATTGATGTCAAAGGGGGAGAGATTTGAGTTAGAAGGAAAGTATTCAATCAGGGGGAGCAGTTTCTCAAGGGGAGCAAAGCAAAAAGAGTCAAAAGAAATGATAAAAGGTAATTGGGTTGCCATCAATGACAAAGGGGGAGATTGTTGGACATTTTGAGTGGTTTTGTTGTCATTGATGTCAAACAGGTTAATGTTCTCTAGTGGTTTTCAGCAAGGCAAAAGAAAAGGTCTAATATGTCAAACAGGTTAATGCTCTCCAGTGGTTTTCAACAAGGCAAAAGAAAAGGTCTAATATTATAATATCCAGAGTTGATTCATGGAATTTAAATACAAGAAGGTGTCATCTTATAAGAGCTTTAAAAAACCCATGTGGCAGTTTGAAAGATTAAGAGTTTAATTATTTAATTTTAAATAATTTAACCTTAAGGTTAAAATTTAAAATTAAATAATATTTAATTTAAGGCCCAAAGTTATTTTATTATAATTCGAATTTTAATAAATTCCAATCACTTTCCGCCGACGTTGGAGAAACCTATGGATTGCATATATATAATGCCAAAACCTTTGGCATTAACTCATCCTTGAGAATGATTTCAAAACGTGTGCCAAGAGAGAGATTCGTGTGAAATTCGCATGTGTTTCAGCGCTGAGAAGAGGACAAGGTTTTGTGGCCAACGAAATATACCCGAAGCCCTTGTAGTCCATTTAGCAGCTAGAGGCTGCATTAGAGTGTTCGGGGAACGCTAGATGTGGGTTCAAACCGCGTGCACTCCGTTTTACTGAAGAGGAGGATTGTTTTCATTAAGACGCACGAGGAGGAGGAAGTCAAAGGCGCCTTGACGCCTTTTGGTTCGCGTGGAGCTAGTAGCCCATTTGGTGGTCGCAAGCGCTGCGGAAGCGCTTGGGGGAGAGTCATCAACGGCTCGAATCCCGCCAATACCTTTTGGGCAGCATAATAGAGGTATGTGCTTTGTTTGGTCATTGACTTTGCATGCGAAAAGTTAAAGGGAAAAATAATTTTTATTTTCCAAAGTTTTATTTTAATTAAAGTATTTGCATAATTATTTTGGTTTATAAGTTAAAGAGGGGAGTTAAAAGGGGTATGCAAAACTTTAATTTTTGCGTTGAATTTTTAAGTGATTAAGGAGTTATAAGGTAGTAAGGAAATTTATTATTTTTGAGATTGAAGGTTGTTGAATATTATTTTAAAGTTGGAGATTATAAGGTATATTTTTGTAGATTATTTTTGTGTACATTTTGGGTGAATGCTAAAATCAATATGGAGTGATAAGGTGTATTTGAGTGTTATTATTTTTGTATTGAAAAAATATTTTGGAAGAGTGTTAGAGTGATATTTTTGTCATCTAACTTTTGTGTTTGGCAACAAAGAAAGTGGTTATAATTGAGACAGGTGTTTAAGGACAATTCTTCATCAAACAAAATGTATGGGCACATCTTCCTTGTGAGTGATTGTTGGATGTTGTAAATGCTAATTTGGAGTGAAAAGGGTTGTTTGATAAGCATTGTTGAGTTTGGTTTTTCTGAAATGAAAGTTGATTCTAGAAACCTTGTTTGATAAGCATTGTTGGAGATTTTGAGTAAAACTTTCATATGCTTGAACTAGGGTTTGTGAAAGAACATGAGTATCATTGTTATGTGAAGTTGAGAACTATCTTGAACTAGGGTTTGTAAAAGAACATGAGTATCATTGTTATGTGAGATTAGTTAATAAGCATTTTTGGAAATAATTGAGTGAGAGTTCATATGCTTGGACTAGGGTTTGTAAGCAAGGAATATTTCATTGAGTGATTGATTGAGTGGAGTTGATTGAGCCTAGTCAAGTGGAAGTGTTGAAGTGATAGTTCTTATTCTGTGAAACAAATTGTTCCATATTCTGAATTGATTTGAGAAAGAGGTTTGAGTGTTTGTGAGTGTGAAACATATTGAGTCTCTAACAATTCTCTATATGTTTCTGTGATAAAAAGAGAGATTGAAAGTGATTGAGCATTGTGGTGAGTGTGAAGCATATTGAGTCTCTAACAATTCTCTATATGTTTCTATGAGATTGGGCAAGTTCTAGTGAGGACTTGTTGAGCAGATTTATGGTAAGTCTTTGTGAAGACTTGTTGAGCAGATTGGACAAATTCTAGTGAGAACTTATTGAGCATATTTGAGACAAGTTTTTGAGAAGACTTGTGGACAGATTAGTGTGAGCTTTTGTGGAAGCTTACAATACAGATTTGAAGACAGAGATTGAGAGTAGATTGGACAAGTTCTAGAGAGGACTTGTGAACATATTAGTGTGAGCTTTTGTGGAAGCTTACAAGGCAGATTTGAGACAAATCTTTGAGAAGACTTGAGAGCAGAGTTGATTGAGTGATTTGTTCAAACCTTGAGTTAAGGTTTGGAGCAGATCTAGCAACTTTGTTTTGTGATTGAGTCAATATTTGTGTTAAGGCTTGAGGGCAGAGATTGAGGATAGATTTGTGCTAGACCGAAGGACTGTGTTTAGTGCAGATTTGAGGATAGATTTTGGTGCAGATTTGAGGACAAGTTTGTGCCAGACCAGAGACAGAGATTGAGCAAATTTGTGCGAGACCGAAGGACTGTGTTTAGTGTAGATTTTAGACAGAGCTGAGAGCAAGCTTTGGAGGTGACAGAGTATAGAGGACAACAGTCTCCAGTGGATAGAGATCCATTATCCAGGGCAGTGGGGACAGGTCTTCTGAGTGAGGACAAGAGTCTTCAGTGGATAGAGATCCATTAGCCAGTGCAATGGAGGCAGCGGTTCTTCTAAAAGATCACCAGCCAGAGCAGAGGAGAAGGAGTTCTCCTGTGGACAGAGATCCACAAACTAGTTGAGGAGATTGGTGTCTCCTGTGGATATAGATCAATGAACTTGATTAGGGGATTGGTGTCTCCTTTGGACAGGTAGTCCATAAACATTGTAATAGGAAAAGTGTTTCCCAGGATATTTGATTGAGAAAATTTAGTGAAATATTTTCTCCGTGGATGTAGCTCACCTTGGGTGAACCACGTTATATTGGTGTCTCATGTGTGTGTGATGATTTGTGCATTGCTTTGGTTTCTGTTGTTGATATTGCCATTGATAATATTGCATAATACTGTTTGGGAAAGAAAAGTAAAAAGTGGTCTTATACTGTTCACCCTCCCCCTCTCAGTATAAGCTTGTGTTCTTCACCATACAAATCTAGTGCTTGCCATACAAGTGACTACCATTCAAGTGCATGCCACACAAGTGATTGATGTTCAACTGCTGTTGTACAATTGCTTTTCGTACAAGTGTGTGTTGTATAAGTGGTGTTAAAGCACTTGTCGTTCAAGTGAGATTGTCAGTCATTGTCGTACACATAGGATATGTTGCTAATTGCATTCTCGGTTGACTATTAAATATGTCATATCAAATGGTTCCTCCAAGTGTTAGAGTACTCATCACTGTGCTACATTTGGCGCCATTGTCATCTGAAGAATGGACTAGCACTGTCTGAGCCTTGGAGAGGTGAATGACATATAACTTGTCGCGAGGACGTGGGAGACATGGATGTGGAAGAGTTGATAGCCAACCAGTAAGGAGTAGGAGAATTGCACAACAACGTCAAAGTGTTGAGCAAGATTCAAATATTGTTGATGAAGCATTGTAGTCAAGATTGATAGAACTTGAAGAGCTAGAGGTAGAACGTGTGTGGAGTCCTCAGGTGGAGAAATGGAAGATGGAAAACATTGTTTTTAACAACGAAGGAAGAAGCGCAAGTGGAGGCACATCAAGCAAAAGAAGATCAGACCAAGGAGGACGTTCACACAAGTGAAGGTGCTAACGTGGAGTGTGCATAAGGAGACGAAGTGGAACAGTTGGTGATGCTGGCACAAGTGTAAAGGAGATTGCCTAGAGGTGCAGAGGATGGGTGATAAGCACAAGGGAAATCGTGAGTGTGTAGAGATTAGAACCAACGTTCTTATATTCGTGAAGGAGGTCGTGAAGTGTAGGTGCACAAGGAAGCAGTCAAAGATTTTTTGCTAGTGTTGAATCAATTGAAGAAGATCAACCACCAATGGTGAGCATTGTTGTAGTAGTAGGAAATCAAAAATATCTACAATTTATGGGTGGTGTGGAGGACCCAAAACGTCATATTGGCACGTGTGAAACAATATGGCGAGCCAATGGAATGGACGATGAAGGATCCTGGCTGAGATTTTTTTCGACCACATTGTGGGGCATTGCGATGGACTAACATTTAAAGAGAGCTCAACCCTTCATGACATGGGATGACCTAAAGACTGAATTCACCGAGGAATTCAGATTACTTTGAGATGATACAAAGATCATCAAAGAAATTTATTCCACAAAGCAAAAGAAAGATGAAGACATCAAGTCATATAATAGAAGATTGAAGGAACTTATTGACAAGATGGAAGTAAAACTAGTAGATGGTTTACAAAAAAAATGGTTCCTAGATGGACTGTTGCCTAGATATAAGAAGAAAATGAAGGTAGTACCACCTACTACCTATCAAGAAGCATTTGACAGAGCTCTTAACTTAAAGAGAAAAATGAAGTAGACAACAATAGGAGGTCACTATAGAGATGATGATATAGATAGTGACCATGAGTACTTGAATGTTGTTATCCAAGCCATGAGAAAGGACTTGGAAAGAATGATCAACGACGTGAAGGGAGAGGAAACGGAGAAGAAAGATATTTGGTGTTCTAACTACAAGGTAGAAGGACGCACGAATATAACATATCCGGAAAATGCGTTTAACAACATTTAATGTTGTCAAAAAAAAATTCAACATATATTTGCGAAGTTGTGGGACATGCGATTGTGTATTGCCCATTCAACCTCAGAAGCACATGTTATCAAACTTTAGTAGTGCAAAAAGAGAAGGAAGATAAACCCAACACTTCCAAAAGTGGGCAAGGAGCAACAAGCGATGGTTACATAAACAACTACCGAGGAGGATGACAACCACAACAAGGGAATTGACTGCAAGGTGGACAAGGTTGACTTCAATACAATTTAAATGAGACCAATTATTCAATGCTGAAGATGCCAAGAGTGAGGCACTTCACAAGAAATTGTTAGAAGGGACTAGTTGGCGGGAATGCTGGAAAGAACAATGGACTAATGTGTCAATGGTGTGGACCGGGAAATCAGGGAGGCTAATTGCCCAAAGAAGGCAAGTTTGAGTAACTCACAAAATGTCAATTTTATTGACATTAAGAGCCTCCAAGGGACCAAGAAAATAAGGAGAAGCATATGCTAGCTATGACGCGGGCTCAAACAAAAAAAGCCAAGCAATACCCACATATTGCCACAAAGGAGCAATGGCAGGAAACACATGACCAAGTTGAAGAAGAGATGCAAAAGACTAGTTAAGAGAGACTCCTCCAAGAAAAGAAGCTGAAGAAGCCGATTGTAAGTGAAGAAGTGGAGACATCAACACAACAACTGGCAATGCAAGTGCTAATCACAAGTGTGGAGGTGGTGTCTAGCTTACTTCATGCAATACCGAAGCTTTATGCAATGGTAGGAGAACTAACACAGACAATGAGATTGGTGGAGCCGCGATGCTAACAAGATGCAGCCAAGATAAGGGATCGGTTCATTGATTCAACAATGTTGATGATTGATGCTAGAAACAAAACCAACATTAATCCATATCGAGTTGTTGAATCATAAGTTGATGCAAGTAATAGTCGATCAAGAGTGAATGTGTTACCCGAGAAGACATGGAGAGAACTTGGGGCACCATTTTTATGGTCTCCAAATTTTAGATTATATAGTGCAGATCAATACAACATCGAGATGAAAGGAGTCTTAACTGCCCAAAAGGTGAAGATATCCGACCAAGAGTTCATCATGGACTTTGTGGTTATCACCATGCAAAAGCTTGTATATGATGCACTATTGGGACAAGGATGGTTGTGGACGGTAAAGGTCAACCGCAATTGGGAGAAGGATCACCTGACTTTTAAGGACCAACATAAGTATATGATAATTCTGAAGAATCAGTCCATTAGCGAGGATCTCACAATATCTGATAAATGGGGTAGTTCATCATCAAAAGATGATAATGGACAAGAGCCAAATGAAGGTGTGCTGGAACTAGAGGAGTGCACAAAGGATGGAGAACACTCAGACAACAGACTTCTCCATTAACAGATGGACTATGAAGTCTTTTTGCCAAATTGCTTGTGCATCTAGGCAAAAATAGAAGAGGACCATGATGAACAATGAAAGCGTACGAGGTTGGCGAATGCAGCCAAAATGTAAAGTCTACAACCAAATATGAAAAGGAAACCACAAGTAGACAGGAATTGGATGCATAACCATACATGCAAGCGGACAAGCAAGGGTTTGTGTCTGAAGAGTTGTGTGATAGCAACGATGAGTTGCATGTCAATAGTGACGAATGTATGGAACCTGAGCAATTGTAAGTGGAGGTGCCCGATGGTGAGTGGTACGGGAGTCCAACATTGGTGCAAATAGAAGATGGCATGACCAATAGTGTGCAAGACAGGAGTCTGACACTAGAGAAACTACATGTTGGTATGCTCGATGATGAGCAGGACAAGATTCCAACATCAGAGCAAATTGTAGGTTGGCACATTTCATGGCATGTAGGATAGGAGTCTAGCACAAGAGCAATTGCAGTGGAGTGTGCCTAATGATGTGCATGATGAAAAATAGGAACCAAGTACAGGAAGGCTGACTGCATCACCAAAACAACCTTTAAAACCTTTTGAAGGTATATTGGTCCACGAAGAAGGAGATTTGAGTCAGACCAAGGAAGAAAATGGTGCTAGAGAAGATAGTGACTCAAAGTGCATCACCAAAACAACCTTTAGAACCTTTTGAAGCTATATTGGTCCACGAAGGAGAGTTAAGTTTGACCAAAGAATAAGATGGTGCTAGAGAAGACAGTGACTCAGATTTAGTTTAGCTATTTAGGAATGGCAATGGTTAACAACCCGTCATCTAACAGGAGGAATTGGAACCCCTCTCCATAGAACGAAGAAGGATACGGTACATGTGAGATATTATGATATAGAAGAAGAAGCTAGGTTGAGATCACTAGAAGAAAATGCATACAGAACGATGGCAATGGAAGATGGACAAGATGAGCCACCATATCATGAACCTCAGAGTAATGGAAGTGAGTATGAAGGCATGAGTTTAATGGCAAGAATTGGCCTTGCACAATAAAGAATGCGTAGGAAATGCAGCAATTGCAGGAGCAATATGAACAATCACAAAGAAGAAATGTAAAACTAAGAGAATGTGTACAAGAAATCGAAAGGCCGCAAGACGACATTTAGGCGAGAAGGGAGAGAAGACTTGTAGTAAATGAATTACTCTGGACGAACATATTTGAGATATCATCGTCACCTAAAGGAGAAAGATCCAACAATACCTCCTTAACAAGTTCGAGTAGTGGAGGAGAAATGGAGCATTGTTAGCTCAAGTTTGGAACATAGGAGAAGAGTAAAGAGGAGATTGCAAGTAATTCAACCAAAAACTGAAGGCCAACAGACGACTTAGAACCAAAATAACTCCAAGGAAAGAAGGAAAATGAATGGGCGAAGCCAGGGTTCACCACCAAATTTGAATAACTCTTTGGGGAATCAAAGTGATTTGGAAGGACTACTAGACAACCCAAGACATATACAGGGAATAGGCAACTTAGGTAGTGTAGGAGGACCATTAGGTTCCTAGGACCATCTAAGTTTGCCCGACCAAGATGGGAGGTTGGTTGGCCCCTTTCGTTGTAGTTTGAGGGGAAGGTTTTCCCTTCGACTACCCCTAGGTCACGTAGCTAGTGGCTCAGCCCACTAGGACCACCCTCTTACCACATAAGACTACCACATACTGCACAGTCATCAGGTTGGCCCATCAAGACCACCTCTTGGTTGCCGCCCAAAACGATGTAGGAACAAGAGACATAAATAGGAGACCTCGAAAATACCTTGGACAGTCAAGAGTGAGGAGTAGACAATCCCATGTCATGGAAGGTTGCTCAGGAGAAGTGAATAGAGATGCATCTCAGCTTGAGAGACTGTCACGAAAAAGGTGATGACGAAGATGACCAAGGAGGAGAAGTAATACATAGTCAGGCCATCCAGAATAGACAAGGTGGAATGAATAGTGACAACAAGAAGACATATGAAGAGGCAAGGCAAACTACTATACAAGTGAAGGACAAGTGACAAACAACCAAATAGTCGGTACTTGTACAATAGACTATTGTACAAATGGTAGGCACTGATGTACAAGTGGGGCTTGTATGGCAAGTTGTCGTACAAACAAAGGACCTTGCCGTACAAACACAAGGAGGGGTTGTCGTACAAGTCTAAGTGGTCATGCAAGTGAGGCTTGTAAGGTAGACTGGCATGCAAGCAAGGCACTAACAAGTTGTACAACTGCATAACCTCATACTAGACACCATACAATGTCTAGGTTGAGGGAAATGCGACGTTGTCAAGAGAAAAACGCGGAGATAAACTCAGATACATATTAAAAAAGGGGGGAAAAAGAAGAAAAAGCGTAATGTTTAGTTACATGCAAAGGTGGCGAAGTGGCAATTAGGAGGTAGTTACTGCATGGGCACCAATTGTACTCCTTCCCCTCCATCTTATAAATATACGCATTGGGTAGGCAGGACCATTCCATTGCTCAATGCCTTATAAAGAGGAAAGGAAGACTAGCAAGTCCGAGAGTTGCCGACGAAGAGGGGAGAACTGAACAGGCACACCTTGAGGAGGAAGCCACAGTGTTGGGAGTCGAAGACATGATGGTTTTGTAAATGGAGGTAAAGGATTATAGTTGGCTAAAATTGCAAGTGTACGGACTGTACGGATGGTTGCCCAAAGGAATAATTGAAGCTACAGACCCATGGATGAGGGATTGCAAGTTGTAGACATAGGGATTGGAGTGCTCAAGGCTATGACAAAGAGATGCATGCATTATGCATAGAAAGGCAAACAACAAAGGGAGTTGTTGTACATGTCACATAAGAGAAGTATTGTACAAGCGGTGGCATGTACGACACAGTGTTGTACAAGTAGTGACACCGTATATGTAGAGACAAGATTGTCACCATACAAGTGAAGCATCTATACAACAATACTGTACAAGGCAACAAACAAGCATTGTATTACAAATTTAGGCCTAACGACGATGTTGTACAAACCAAGGTGCAAATAGTAGTTGTTGTACAAGCTAACGTGTACAGTAGGGGTTTTACAAGCGCAAGTTGAGGGTGCAGTTAGAGTTGTTGGAAGCGGACGAGATGCATAAACGACTTAGGATCGTGGAAAGGATCCAACGGGTGGAACAACAATAGTGAAGGGTTCCACATGAACCAATTTTGCAGTCGAAACCTCGCTCACGAGGAGAGGGCGTCGAAGTTGGCTCCAAGAAAGGCCTTGCAAAACACGTACGAGAGAGGGAACACAAAATGGATGCTCAGCAAGACAAGAGTAGGCAACACAATAGAGAGACATGAATTAGGTTAAGAACTAGCACTCTAGAAGAAAAAGAAACAGAGGATTTGCCTTAAGAGACGAAGAGAGGCAAGGGAAGAGAATGAATCCAAATACCCTTGCAAGAAATGTCGTGGCGACAACTAGCAGGAGAGTTTTGCAGGAACTGATGGTAGGAAAATCTGCTAGGACACCCATCGAAGATTGCATTTAGAAACACATGTGCATCACATTCTACAAATTCCAAAATTTGAGTTCTTAAAGAAAATTTTGTTGCAGATGCTCTAAACGTATGATTCGGAGCATCATATGAGTAGAGTGATGATTGGTGACCGAGAGATATAGGTAGTATTTGTTAGCAAATTACCACTATTCTCATAGGATAATTCCATAGGATCTCAATATCAAATACTCTCAAAATATGCACATAACAATGAACATCCAAGTCACTGAATATTATTTGTTCTTGGAACAAGTTCTCCTGTATGTGTTGTCGTGGATCCCAAATCACAAATGGACTTCAAATAACAATTCTCATTTTTATTTTGATGAATATCACTAGTGTCACAACATGCATCTGTCATCATGGCTCTTAAATCTATGGTTTCACAACATGCACTAGTTGTCATAGGTCTTAAATCATTTGTGTCATAGATGACATCATTCATCATAGGCTTGTTCTTCAAATTTTTAATCATTTGTTCTTGTATTCTATTCTTATCTTTAAGAACTTCATTAGAGAGTAATGTCATATACATTATCTTTCCTATATCAATAGGCAATGTAACATCTTTAGAGTCATTATTTGCTTCAGTAAGTTTCAAACTTAGATAATTACCAAATGTTGAAAAATTTTCATCTTTAGCTTCTTTGAAAATTGATTGTAAGCTCCTCTTTAATTTTATTGATATATCTTTTCATTCTTCAACATTCTCTATCATGTGTCATGTGTAAGATTTTAGGTTTTTCAACATTTCCTTACTTTCTTCTAGTGATGCATCCTAAATGTTTGTTTCTCTTTTTGCTTGCTTTCGTTCTATAATTGCCATGTTAGCAATACTTTTTTTTTCAATATTATTTCCTTTGTGGTAGAATTCCTTACTGCTCCCAAGTTAATTTTCTTTCAATCTTCTTATTCTTTCTTCAACAATCTCCCTTCAATTAATTTCTCAATTTCTTTCTTCAAATTTCTCTTCAATTAATTTTCTTCAATTTTAACAATATTTTTAATTCTTTGTAGAAATCCTTTTATCTCCAAATTAATTCTTCTTTAATTATCTTCAATCTCCAATTTTTCTTTATTCTTTCTTCAACAATTTTCTTCTTTCTTCAATCATTAAATTCATTCAATTTTCTTTCTTCAACTTCAATTTTTCCTTCAATTTATTTTTCTTCAAATTCTTTTCTTCAATTTCAAATTTCAATTTCTTTCTCTATATTCTTCTTCTTCAATTTTTCATTCTTTAATCAATTATCTTCTTATAACTCCCTTCAATTATTCTTCTTCAATTTTTAATCTTTCACTTCTTCAATAATCAATTTTTAATCTTCTTAAATTCTTCTTATAACTTGCAATAAAATTTCCTTCAATTTTTCTTCAGTTAACAATTCCTCTCTTCAATATTCTAATGCCTTCAACGTTATGAGGCAAATAAAGGCTTACCTTATTTGGCACCGATTTCCTCTCAAATCTCCAACATGTGCAAATTACATGAGTTTGGTTTATTTCCTCTGGTAAATGATTCCCTAACTGAACGTTACAATAGATGCATTACTGCACTAACATTATGCCTCCCGACCTATGCGCTTGCTCTTCTCTCTACTTTGCAAACATCTATTCTCCTCCATAATGCAATCACCTCAACAATCTTGTGCTATGATGTCTCTTTGTTCACTCCTCCAAATGCAATGTTCGCTCCTTCAAATGTAGTGCTCTCTATGAGGAACGTCACCTCCGAATGCAACGTTCTCTATGAGAAAGTCTCCTTTGAATGCAACGTTCTTTTATGAGGACGTTTACACCTCCACTTGGCTCTCTCTTGCAAGTTGCAACGTTACAATTACCAAGCACTCAACATTTTGCTCTCACTGCAACGTTATTCCAACCAGGATTTCAATGTTGCTTTTACTGCAACTCTCACTAGGCTTGACGCTTCTCTAGACCTGAATGACTCTTCACTAGACGTGGTGCTTCTCTAGACTTGAACGACTCTTACCAGTCGTCTCTCTATAGACCTCTTCACTAAAAACCTTCTCAACAAATCTCCAACTTCTCTTCTTCGTGGTTCAATCTTCTCTCCACCGCAACTCTGATACCATTGCTTTCCATATTTAGGAGTGCTTAATCGGGGCGGAGTGTACCTGTAAAGTTTTGAAGATAGAGGGGCTGGAAATCGAACAATTAGCAAATTATCACTATTCTCATAGGATAATTCCATAGGATCTCAATATCAAATACTCTCAAAATATGCACATAACAATGAACATCAAACTCATTGAATATTATTGATAAACATCTACTTTAAGCAATGCATAAATGCAATGCTTATTCGATTCTTTGTTACAATGCTTTGTCTTCAATATATACATACATGAGACTCTTTATATTCACATGACTCTTGACCTTTGCACTTACATAAACTCTTCATCTCCTCATACTCATGGGAGATCTAACTCTTCACATTTCTCTCTTACATAATAATAAATCTCACATATTTACATAAAGACAAAGTCTCTCATGATTGCTCATAACTCCTCACTTCTAAACATGACACTTCACTCACATAACTCACACTTACTAACATGACACCTCACACACATAACTCCACACTTATTTACATGACACATAACTCACACTTAATAACTTGACACGTATTATAGACTCAAATATTAAACACACCCTAGACTAAACTATTTACCGGGTACCAAATAATATAATACCTCCAAAAGTATTCTCTCTTGGCAATTTCCGAAGGACTTTTGGATTACCAAATTCGTAGATACCAATGAAGGAGGCATTTGATTTGCATCGATGGAAGAATTTGATGGACAAGGTTACCAGTCTTAGTCTAGAGGAGATGGCAAAATTGTTGAAGCACAAAAGCTGCGAACTAAAAATGCAAGAGTTGAAGTCAAGGGAGCTGCAATGTGCTGTGAATGTAATGATATCAAAACTCTCAGGAGAACAAAAAGCCTCGGAGATGCCCACTTGGCTCATACCATATATGAAGGGAATCATGACAAGAGTTGCGTATGATTGGTTTTGAACTGTATTATCAAATTTTTGATGCAGCACACTAGAAATTTTTCAATGGCTTTTGATGCCATTGCATTATTGATGAATGCTATGACAAGAAAAGTTGTAGTTTCCATGGTTGAAACCATTTCGAGTGATTTCGGAGGATGCACCGAGTATAATTAGGTGGATCCATGTGATGCCACTAACGAAGTTGAGCACTCCAATGAAAAATAAGGTTACCCTAAGGAAGAGGAAGGTTTAGGAAGCCTTAGGAGACAAGGAAAGTGAGGATTTAGAGGGAGATTAGGAGTAGGCATGGGCTGAGGAGCTGGTGCAGAGAGAAAAGTGGCGTAGGAGGTTGGAGCAGTAGTGGATGGGGGCCCAACCACAGTCGCAGCAATATGATCAACATCAGTCATAGATGGAACACCCACAACAGTCCATAGTAGGAGAAAGTGGCAGCACACGACAGACAATGTAGGGTGGGAGCAAGACATGTGGAATGCCATAGGAGGCAATGCGAGAGTAAGTTCTTGCATAGCCAGGAAGTCAAACTATGTAAGCAGGTACTGTAGGTACAGGTATAGTTTTGAGTATCGGGAGGATGACTTTAGAGAAGGCTATAGTTGGTGAACAACATCCAAGGGAGTCTTTTGCATAGGAAGCATAGGAAGAGGAGAGGAGAACACTAAAAACTGGAGGAGAGGACTGTGTAGTAGCAGGTACAAGAACCAGTAGCAGTAGATGTGGAGGAGATTCAGATTACAGTGGATACGGTCCAGGCATAAGGAGAATTTCAAGGTAGTGTGCAGGTAGAGAATGTTAACTCACCTAACAACTTTGATCATACACCCATGGAGATTGTGCAGTAGGTGGATCCATGTGGATCACCTCCATTGGATGAGGATGCATATATTGAGATCACATCTACAACATAGGAAACGACACCAAGTTCAGTTGTGTCGAAAGAAAGGAGAGATAAGGGAAACCAAAACACATCAAAGTTCAATTGGTGGTAGAAAGGCGAGAGAAGCCAACCATGGGAGAATCAACCGCAAAGGAGTCAAGAGACGGTGGCAGATGTAAGGACTCTAATGCAAATCGGATAATATAGAGGGTAAGGAGTCCAAATGACTAATCAACTTGAAAGATCACTGTGGCGAGGACAGGGAGGAAACTACCACCGAGTATGACATTGACAAAGAACTGGTTAAGGAAACAAGTGAGCATTCATTTTGGAAGTGTCAAATTTGAGACCTCCAGTTCTAGGAGAGAGCATCAATGAGCAAGTTGACACCTTTGATAAGTTGACTGGAGCATTGGAGAGAGTGTGCACTGAGTTTCGAGTTGGGTGTATAGGAGATTGGAGGCTATGGCAACTGAAGATGGAGAATGAACTAGGCAAGTTGGTGCATTGGGCTTGAGACAAGGAGTGAATGAAAAAGGTTGCTGAAATTCATTAGACAACCATGGGAGCTAGAAACTATTAGTGTGAAAACAATGTTGGGAGTGAAGAACTTGAAAGAAGGGACTCAAGCATTATATTGGCATCCAACATGACTGTACATGGATGAAGGAAGATCGACAACCTACCCTAAGGAGGAATCAAGTGTCAAGTATGTCAAACTTGCACTTGAGTTGGTAAAATTGTAAGCCAGAATGAATTTCTTGCCATATCTGATTCAAGGGTTAGCTATTGGATTGGAAAATTTTCAACAAACGATTTGTACCATGAAGCTGAAGGAAGAGGAGCACGCTAACCGATTGTAAGCAATGGAGGCACGACTTCGGCAGGTGTAGGAAGATGCCAAAGCAGAACTAGCAGCATTGAAAAAGGTTGAGGAAAAGACGAAGGCACAAGATCAGTTGATTGGAAAGCTAAAGTCACAATGTATAGTGAGGGAACAACTGTTGGAAGTGAAGAATAATGAAGTCACTCACCAGGATCAATTGATAGCGGAGAGGGATAAGCAATTAGTAATTTCAACGAGAAGGGAAGTGGAAGTAGTGAGGAAAAACACTGAAGCAACTACGAAGGAAGCCAAGGCTGAAGCTATAAAGAGAGGTTGAATTGAAGGCGAGGTTGGTAGAAGTCCAGCAAAGGTCAAATCATTATGGCTTGTACTGGGCTCGATGCCAGGCCTATGTGAAAAGATTGAAAGGATAGACTAAGGCCTTGAAACTACAAATCTAGGAGCTTGGAGGTGTTCCTGTTCCCACGCCTCAACATCAATGGAACCTGAGTCCCCAAAAGCAGAGACAAACGTTGATGAGGATGCCGACTAATTTAAAGGGGAGGGCAGATTTAGGAGCTAGTTCTAAACAACCTCAAACAAATTAATGTAAATAGTAAATAAGTGCAAATGTGCACAAATGTACATGGAATGTAAATGCAAATTTGTAATGTCATTATGGCAAGGATGATGACTCAAGCATTTGATAATGTAATATTGAAATATACGGTACTAAGCATGTAATTAGTGTATGATAATAAAGGGCAGCTAGATGAGGTGTCCTACGCGACAGTTGTTGTTAATTGTCAACCCTCAAGGATAAATAGGACCCCCCATTCATTTTTGCAGGTATAGAGGACATCCATGTATTATAGTATCATTATATCATCAGAGTATCTGAAAGTAATGAAATATTATTCATCCTTCATCTGTGTGTTTGTGTATATATTCTGTGTGATATCATTGTTGTAGCAAGTAGATATGTATGTGTTCCTAAATTCTGTGTAGGTTAGATATGAATTGCAGTCAAGGAGTGTTGTATGAGGAAGTGCCATCGAGGAGTGTCATATGAGAGGAGTTTCCATACGAGGAGTGTTGTATGAGTCTAGAGATTGTCGTTCAAGTGACTGTCATACAAAATCAGTGCTTGTTGTTCAAGTGACTGCCATACAAGTGTGTGTTGTACAAGTGTTTGTTGTACAAGAAAGTGTAGTGTTAAAGCACTTCTTGTTCAAGTGAGATTGTTAGTCATTGTCGTACACATAGGAGATGTTGTTGATTGCATTCTTGGTTGACTACTGAATTTGTCATATCAAATTGTTCCTCCAAGTGTTGGAGTACTCACCACCGTGCTACAGTGGATACTTGGATGGACGTGATGGGTGTGTGGTAGGAGTGAAGGTGGAAATTGGAGACGAGCTACCTCCAAGAGAACCATAGGATGCACTAGAGGATGGCGAGGAAAGTGCAATAGAAGAAGGGGTGGGACAAGAGAAAGAAGCGGGAATAGAAGAAGTGGAGAAAGGCGAAGATGATGGAGTGGAAGGGAAGTGGAGGTGAATGTAGGGGTGGCCACTACCCTATTTATTCCCAACTCGGGAAGAGTTTCACCTCAGGGGATTTTCCCCTCCTCGAGTTGGGGTGTTTGTTGTTGTTGTTGCCATGTCGCCGCCACTTTCTCAAGCATGGACCCATATGCATCCCCTTTCAACTTATGCTACCTTTCTATTATCGTTTCTTACACTGTGGAACTAACGACTACTAGTGTGGTCGGTGCAACAAATATGATAATTGTAGGTGCAAATCCATGTGGTGGACTTGACGGGCTTTCTAGTGCTTCCCTTGCAGTTCTTACTCTCTTTGGGCTCCTAGGGTTATTCTAATCCTTTATGGGATAGAATTTCTCGTCAAATGGGCCATCTCGAGTTGGTCTGTTTGATGTCCCAGTTTCGTACCTCATCTTCCAAGCAAGGAATTTTCGATCGAAGTACCCTAACCTTCCCAGGGCTCTTAGTTTTTGATGATTCATTTTGATGTCTGGGTCAAAGTCATCTTTCACCTTGGTGTAGGAGGAATGCCACTCTGGGATTATTGTACCAACCATGTATTTCATATTCATACCCATGCGTGCTTCCCAAGGTGATAAGGCTAGTTCCTCACTAAGGTTTGCCTCTATGCAATACCTCTTTTCATGTAAGAATAAGGTATCCAAGCCCTTGGCCTTCAGTTTTGCCCTAAAATATCTACCTAGGTCATAAGATCACATGTCCCAGAGTTGTTCCATTCCCATATCCCTCAACTTATCTTGTAGTATCTGGTGAAAACCTTGCAACAAAGTAATCTTCATGATGGGTTGCTTGAATGGGTTGAAGGTGGTGTTCTTCTTCCCCCTGAAGTACCTCAGGTCCATGTAGTTGAGTTGCCTCGTGTATTCAAGGTTGAATACATAATTGGGAACAAACATTGGTAACTCAAACGACATGGGTGAAAAGCCATGGAGGCGGATGAAAGTGTGATGTCCCCATGTAGAAATTGTAGATGCTAGTTTTGGACAAAAACAACAAAAACATAAATAACATTATGTGCAGATGTTTCCAAGTGCAATACACATTAAGTTTTGGTCAAAATGGCAATGTAAATAAATGTTTAAATCAAATACTATTAAATGTAAATGTAATGCAAACGTTATGTTATAGTTGTCAAACGTTAATACATTGCATATAATGTAAAATTGACATGTGTCTAATGTGCGTCGGAAGGGGGAAGTCATTATGCACTTAGGTGTCTTGGAAGCCATTGCCAACAATGGCAGGACTGAGTTATAAAAGGGACCCCCCATTCATTGTTGCATATCATGATCATGATATACACATACTAGGCATAGACGAGAGATGAGAGCATATGTACAAGTGCATACAAGAGCATCTTGTGATTCTGTATACAAGTGCTGTAATTTGTAAATGTTGTACAAGCAGATTATCAATGCAATCTATCCATTCTCTATGTGTTGGATGTCTGTGTGTTGATATCAATATGCTAGATCATTAGACTTGTGCATTGTCAAGGTATTATGGTTGCAGGTTGGAAGACACAATCAGGTGTTGTAGGTTGAAGGTTGCAGTCAGGAGTGTAGACTACAATCAAACGTTGCCAAGGATAGTTGTTGAGGATAATTGTTGTACTAAAATTGTTGTCATGTTGAGTGCAATTGCCACCTAGAGACTTGCCATCTAGAGAGAGAGCTTACCATCTAGAGGATGTCCTCATGCTGACTGCAGACTGAGTTCAACCTGACATTTTATGTATTGCCATCTGAGCAAATAATCATGTTGACATTGTTTGTGTGTTGACTGCAAACTTGTTCGCCTCTAAACTTTGTCATTCTATCTTCATTGTTGGGAATCTCACCACTGTGTTGCATTTGGCACCATTATTGTTATTGAATGCACAGGTACATATGGCGTCGTTGTCATTATCGAATCAAAGTTGGGTCGAGAAGAACCAACACGTGTCGAGTAAGGAGGTGAATGACAGATTTTGTGCCTCGAGGATGTGTAAGACGAGGTCGTGAAAGAAGTCAGATCCTTGTAAGGAGAAGCACAAGAATTGCTAAACAACGAGGAGTGAATCAAACCATTTCCAACGAAGTATTACAGTCCTGAAATATAGAACTCGAGGAACCTATGGTAGAATGTGTATGGAGTCCTTAAGAAGAGGAGAATCCAAGAGTATTACATGAAAGGTGGCACACTCTATTAATGTAGATAGTTGTGAGGACTTCCCAAGATGAGGGAATGATAGTTTAGTGGGATGGAAATGGGCAATACATGGTAAAGGACACCTTGATGTTGACTTTGATCTTCCTATTAGTTGTGCAACACAGACGAAAAGTGTTATGTTGGTCAGCTTAGGACGACACAACTCAATGACGGTTCAGACCTAACAACTTGCCCCAAGACGACATTCTTGTGACAACAACTGCTGATGTCGGAAGGATCATGACAACATGTCACTTCTTGTGTGACGGCAAGTCCTATATTGACTCCCTTTAGCAACAATGTCGGCGCTATGTCGGCACTGACGTGTGTTGGCTTCAGTTATGTTGTCACTCAGTCAATGTCGGCTATTGTAACGAACCGAACCATCTCCTTCCGCCTAAGCAATTCCAAATGCAACAATTTGCAACACAAACAAAATCTAATTCAGTACAAGCATTCATAGATACATAGTTGGCACAAAATGGTGTTCTTGTATTATCATGAAGATGAATACAATCCAGTTGTATGACTGCAACAATCTCACGTACAACACTACCAGTCTGACGTCTCTCCCTTACAATGGCTGCTCTCCTCATGCAATGGATATCAATTGAATGAAAGGGGGGTCTATATATACTTGTGGCTCTGGTAGTTACTATAACCAACCAGGCCCAACTACCAAAACTTCCTTCTAAACACAGCCTTAACAATGCGATTAACACAACCGTTAACCACTTGCAATGATGGTTGTTTACATACATTTGATTACATTGTATTGCAAATTACATTAATGTGTATTATGACATTACATTTGACCAAATTACATCTTTTGACTATATTGCATGCCATGTATACGTAAAACAATTTACAATACGTAGAAATTTTGACAAACACATTATTTCTTCTTGGAACTGCTGTCTACATCTATCCTCCCCTTTATATTAGTCGATATCCTCAACAACTTCCTGTGTTGTTCTACTGGGGTTTCGGTCTCCTTTGGCTCTGATGTTGGTAGACCTTCCAATTCCTAGACATGGAGTTTGTAAGCTTCTCGTTCATCACAGAGTTTCTTAGCATAGTTGTCATACTTGGCCCATTCAACTCCTATTCCCTCAAATCAGCAGTTGATCACAAAAGGGAAAGCAGCTAAGAAGCCAATGCTCAGCTAAGTTGGTTTTGTCCTCCATAGCTTGCAGTTGCTTCAGGATCTCCTATTCCCTTTGGACAAAAAGCTCTTTCATTCATTGTTGTGTCAGATTAGAGGATGTTGGTTTCTTTTGTTCCAACTCCTTTAGAGTTGTTTCCCGTTGTTGTATTTGAGTCAATTCTTTGAGTAGTGCTTCCTCCTTCTGTTTGGCATGTTCCAGCTCCTTCAGCAAGGCACTTTCGTGCTGATTCTTCTGGGCAACTAACTCTACGTTCTGTTGCAGCAGTAATGCCTTCACCGATTGCTGTTGCAGCATTTTCTCTTCCATGTCCACAATGACCCTCTCTCTATCCCTGAGCTGCTCATGAACATCATGCAGTTCTTTCTGCATTGCCTAAATTTGTGCCATGGTTGCATTTACTTCTGCCAAATCAGTCCTTAACTTCTCTTCTGTTTCTTGTAACTTTTGCAGTATATCTTTTGTTTCCTGCAACTTCTGCACAGGGTTTTGTTTAACCAAGTGGAGTTGCTTCCCCTTAGCTAGCCAATATATCAAATGTGCTAGAAGTTGATTTGACTATACATTGGAAATAACTCAGGTACCAGTTCGACCTGCAACCTTCATTTTGTCCTGCTGTCAGAAGATGTATGAGTGCCATGACCCACTACGTACAACTGAGTAGGCTCCAAGTAAAGTGTTGGTGTTCCGTCAGGCAGTTTCTCCACTCACATAGTCTTGAGCTTTCCAGTAGGCAATTCCCATGGCTGTTTTTGGTAAATGTTGGAGATATCCAACAGCCAACTTTTCCAGCCCATTGTACCAGCTCTTCTTTTGCCATCAACTGCCACTGTTTCCATTGTTCGACACAACCTACTTCAAATTCCAGCCTCATTCTATCCATAACTTGGGTTAGCTTGGTGAAACAAGCAACCGCTTCCTGATTAATGTGTGCTCCTAATTCCAATGGATCTTGAAAACTAGGCACTTCTAGTATTATGTGGTTAGCCAAGTCTTCATCTTTTATTTCAAATTCATCTTCTTCTGAAATTGCCTCTACTTCTTTCCCTTTTCCTGAGAGGTCAATTGGCTTCTTAGCTGCTTTCCCTTTTGTGATCAGCTGCTGATTTGAGGGTAAATATGATTGGCTACTTTCTCCCGTAGTTGGTACTGATTCCCTTTGAGGTATTCTTTGTTGTGGATCCTCTTCTTGTTTTGTCATCACTTCCTGTTGCTCATCGCTTAATCCTTCCTCCACTGTAATAGGATTCTGCTGAGTTCCCACTAGTTGGCCTACTGCTACTTTTTCTAGTGGTGCTGATTCTTCACTTTTCTTTTCCTGTTCTGCCCCCTTTTCCCTGTCAGTTTTTATGGTTTGTCCCATCTCTTCTGCTTCTACAGCAGCGAGCATTTCTTCAAATGAATGAGCTCGTAATGTCTATGTAATTGAAGTATTCTCATATCGGAACTCTAGGGGTACAACAGGTGATGCCAAGGATTCATGAACTTGTGCTTCTGCCAAAAATTCCAAAGGCCCAATATGAACAGCACTACTGGTTCCTTCTAGTGGTACTTCCGTAAGAGGTTTCGGAATCTCGAAATCCTCTTCTTGTATCCCCATCACCTTTTGCAGTGGTATTGTCTGTGCTTGCTGCAATGTTTGCTCAATCTCGCGCACCACAACTTGACTTTTGGCAATCTTTTCCACTGTCATCCTCTGAACGGAATCTGGTGACTGTGATGGTGATGGTACTGGTGGCACAAACTTCCTCCTCTTCCTTGCTGGTGGTACATATTCCTTTATTGGTGCAGCTTCCTCCCCTTTTGATTCCTCGATTGGCCCTTCTTCAAGTGAGGCTTTGTTGAACCGTTGTTTCACTCTTTGCTTTTTATTTGGAGTATTCTTCTTTAGTTGTAGTTTGGCATCCATCCACCTCAAAATTGTCGATGCTAACTCTGGTAAAGCTTTAGGAGGGTCCAATCCGAGAACCCCCATGCCTGCACTGTAAACCGCATCCAAAAACAATCTGATTGAGTGGAAGACCATGGAGAAGTTCTTGGTTGTATGCATCAGAAAATTCTGGATACGATTCGCCAAGTAGGTTGCCCAATCATAAGCTACACCCTTCTCAATGCTTTGAAAATAGTGTAGACAGCAGTTCTAAGCAAAACAAATCATAAGAACTGACTGATGATAATGTCCTACAATTTTGATTGTATATAACAATTTTGGAATGATATTTTGCTATGTTGAAGGTTGTAAAATCAGCCAATCAATGAATATGGCTTGATTACGTAGAAATGCACTAGAAGGCAAAACCGTCGTCATGTTGTTAAGAGGTTGATTAGTCAAACTCCTCGATTAGACGTCTGGTTAGTTAGACGTCTAACAGGCTGTAATTAGATGTCTAAAGCAAGTACTTAAGGGAAAAACAGTTGGATAGTTGGAGCAAGTAGTTGCAATAACTACTTTGCCCTCCTATATATACCCCCCATTCATTTTGTATGGGTATCTGTATCTACTTGTTCATAATGCAAAGCTGTTGTGTGAAGCACTTGTTCTGCGTGTGATGTTGTGAAGTTTTCAGACGTGTTGCAGGATTGTCTTGACAGGTTGTGTTGCAGGCCGTGTTCATCTTAGAAGACGAGACATGTTATTTTTCTGATTGCAGGTGCAGAAGACTGAAGGACGAAATACTTAGACGTCTAGACTTGCCGTATGACCTATTTGTCAGACGACCAGTCTATCAGTCTAGCCGACGAGCCAACTACTCAGACGTCTAGACCCTTAACCAGACGTCTGACCCCTAAGCCGTCTGGCCCTGCATCTCAGACGTCTAACCTTTGAAACTTGACGTCTGACCTGACGTCTAACCTAGCCGACTGACGTGTGGACGAAGTTGATCCTAGACGTCTACCCTGAACGTCCTTGACGTCTAAGTCCCAGACGTGTAAACCAGACGTCTAGCCCTTGACATCTAACTGTGCACTCAAACATCTGATCCTTCTGATATCTAGACTCAGTATGAATTGCATATGCTTAACTGTTAGTCCTTCTGGATTATCATCATTCCCTCATCCCGAGAATGTACTCACCCCTGTCTACATTTGGCACCGTTGCCTAAATCGAACTTCGAGTTAAGAGGCACAAGTGATAAGGCTAAGAGGTGAATGATTGATTCCAGGTTGCAAGGAAAGAGTCAAATACCAGTAAGAAGAAGTGTATGACTGATGAACTTAAGAACACAAGAGTCAGCAGAAGTCTCTCACCCAGAAGTGGAGAGAGTCTGGAACCCTGAAGACGAAGATGATCCAAGTATTGAAACATTGTTGGTGACTGCAGAAAACGACGAGCAAATAGCTGAGGAAGCGCCCATCATTGAAAACTGGACGGTAACACCAGAACCAGCGAGAGAGAGTTGGCCAGAGGATACTGAAGGAGGAAACCTTGTATCACGACAACCATGCGAGGGTTTGTGGGGAGGAAGACCGGAGCCACATCTTGTGTATTCACAAAGGAGGTCGCGAAGTAGAGATCAATTGGAGTTGGGTAGAAGGCTATTTGGATTTAATTGTAGTACAAGTTGAGTTTCTTGTACCAAGTTTAAGGGTGGCAGTCGACAATCGCTTGGATGATGAAGAGGCATCAAAGAACGACTGACAACATTGGTGCAATTGGATGAAAAAAGGATAATGGCACAATGAGCAACGGAAATCGCACAGAAGAGAAGGAAATTTTGGCATGACAAGCATCATCGGAAGATGGATCTCAAAGCTGGTGAACTGATTCTCAAGTACAATGGCAAAAGAGAACTCAAGCCAGGGAAATTGAAAACTCTATGGCTTGGACCCTTCCAGGTGGAGGAAGTACTCGAGAACGGGGCGGTGAAACTAAGAAAGTTGGATGGAACACTATGCCCCGAGGTAATAAATGGTTCTAAGTTGAAAGTGTACAAGCCACATGCTCAAGTAAACATGATCAACTTGGAGCAATCAGGAGGAACATCCGGAACAAGAACAAGAAAAAACAAGTCCAGGTATACAATCCTGTGAAAATGACGGGCAGGGTAGTGTTGTTCGATAGGATGAAACCCATAACCTGGATTGGCTATTTGGAACCGAAGGAGAACCGATAATTGAACAAAGAGAGTTAGGACCGCAGGAAGAAGAGCAACGACGATTGCAATTACATGTTCAATTCCCAAATAGCGATGAAGAAGACCGACTCTTGGCTCTGACGGAGGTCGCTCTACAAGAAATACTGGACGAAGAAGAGTATGAAGGGCAAGTAGCCAGAATTCTGCAACAAATACAGTTGGAGACATGGAGGTTGCAAGAGGAATATGAAACCTTGAGGCGATATAATACCCAACTGCGAGAACAGGTGATTCAGGAATTGGATACGACAATGCATCGAGTAAATGAACGACATGAAGCACGCCAAGCTGAATGAGATGAGCTAGGGGAAATAAGAGGGAGTGCAACTGGTCATTCTTTAGAAAGCAGTTTATTCTCCTTAGCAAATGACGAGTAGAGACTGGAAACAGAAAGCCAATCCGAAGAAACAAAGGGAAAGGAAATAGCCACTGGCACAAACGCTAAGAGTTCATCATCAGCCACGTTGAGGATTGTGCTTAATTTGGAAGAATCCTCAAGCTCGGATTCAGCACCAGTTGCGAACCTTCAAGAAACAAGGGAATCACCAGAAAGGCCTAGGGTATGAGAAGCAGGACAGAGTTTGACTGCCAATCATCGAATGAGTAGAGAAGAAATGGCAGCAATCATATGGAGGGATGTTCAGACAGCACCAGAAAAACCGAAAACCGAAGGTTGGCTGGACAAATCAAGCAGTGATGAAAACCAGCCATTCAATCCTGACATACCTCAAGCAAGCCCTAGGAGAAAACCACTGAACCAGGCTAGCAATCAACAGCCAAGGGTTCGATTCGAGGAAGCAGTCGAAATAATGGGTAACGAGGATTCCTCAAAAGAGATTCCGAGAGGGAATAATCCCGAGACAAGTACAGATGAAGCATTAGAACTGTCAGTGCCAAGTCGGTACAGAACCCCATATGAGACAACTATGCAACGTCCAAATGAACGCCAAGCAGCAGCCATGTATCAGTTGGCCGCAGTGGACATTAGACGACATAGGAGAGAAGTTAGAAGACTGGAACGAAGGGTTCACGAAACCTCCAACTGGCCGCAGCAGCAGCCATGTATCAGTTGGCCGCAGTGGACATTAGACGACATAGGAGAGAAGTTAGAAGACTGGAACGAAGGGTTCACGAAACCTCCAACTGGCCCATGACCCCAGTAGGGGAAGGAAACGATTCGAGTATAGATTCAGCCTTCTCGAATCAGTACCAACTGGACTTAACTCAATGCACACCTCAGCAATGCTTTGAGGAGGCAATATGGCGACGGATGATAATAAGAACTGACAAAAGATTGCGAAGCCTACATCAAATGACACCTGAAAACCAGAGACAAGCAGAATGGAGCTCTCGAGCAAAACTCATAAATGAAGCCCGAAACAGAGGTATTTTGCGGAATCTCGGTGGTTCGTCAGAACTATTAGGTGTCAAATATTTACCCGACCAAGGGAGGAGTGTGGTTAACCTCCATCCTGGTAGCCAGAGAGAGAAATTCATCTCTGGGTACCTCTAGGTCGACTAGTCCACTGGCTGAGCCGCAAGGCCCATCCAGGGATATAGTCTTAGTTAACCCATCACTACGTGCTCCAGAGGATAGACCTCAGAGAGCTCATAGGAACCGAAGACGTCGTCAGGACCGACTGAGGGACCGGTCGAATCTCGGGCAGCTATGAGTAAGGCAGCCCAACACTAGGGAGATTCGATCGGAAAGAGGTCGAGGACGCGGTAACCAGGTTTGCGGGAGAAGAGGAACCTGAAACAGAAATTTTAATCCAAAACAAAGGGATCAAGACAGGGCAGTTGTGCGAAATGATGGAGCCCGAGGAAGAGGCCAAAGAGCAGGACGACCCTACCGAAATAATGGATAGCGAAGGCAACAACAACCCAACCATAACGTACTTGATCAACTGGGACATGACGGGGAGATGTTTCACTACTTAGATGGCTGCATAATCATCCAATGACATGATGAAAGTACGGAACGAATCCCATGCGAGGAAGAGCCTACCCGTCCAGAGGATGAAGATACATGTCTGAACCTTGCCGGCAGACGCTTAGAGGACGTAGTTGAACACCTGGATCAAAATAATGATAGCCTAGAAGAGAGGGAAATCCGCCTGGTAGAGGAATGGATGGAACAAACACGTCTGGCAGCTGAGAGAAGCCAACAAGATGCTAACGGTAGCAGACGACGAACAGATAATCACCAGACTTGTGGGCCAGGAACCCAACATTAGCTAGAAGATGAATAACGGTCAGACTGGCGTATTGTGCCAAGAAGCACCACAAGACGTCCACAATAGTCATGACCAAAAACTCCCCAGAGACGAAATAAGCACCGAAGACCTCAGCAGACAGAAGAAACATAAATCGACGATGATGACAACTTTAGCAGCTTTGGAAGTAGTAGCCGTCATCAGAATAATAACACGTCGAATACATTAGAAATACGTATCGGCTTGGCCATGCGTTTTACCCGCCAACGTTGAGAAAAAGTGCTATGCGAAAAGAAATTTTGAAAAAAAAAATATAAAAAAAAAATAAAAAGACAAAGTAGAAAAAGACAAAAAGGAAAAAGACAAAATAAAACCCTAGACGTCTCATCTGAATGACGTGGCGCGCAGGCAAACGAGCGATTGCTAGGTGGCAGTTGGAAAACGGTTCCATGGGTGGCACAACAACTATAAATGGAAAAGGAGGGGTGAGCTTTGTGCAAAACGTTTTCATTTATGCAGGAGACGAAGAGGAACGAAGGGAAGCGCAGACGCATAGACTAGAGCGGACAATGGTTTGTCGCGCACCAAAATTTTTTAGGCAAGACGCCATACGTCGAAGTAAGACCTGGCTGTCATCGACTTCGTGAAGAAAAATAATTTTTTTTGTGCAAGTGCAAGAACAAATCTCCAAACCAATCGACTGCAAGCGATTAGGGCATTCGAGGAAGACGTCTAGGAGAAAAGAGCAGACGTCCAAAGAGCAGAAGACATCTAGGAGAAAGGCGCAGACGTCTGACGGTTGGTTGATGTCTGGCCGGGAGAAGTCGACGTCTAGCAGGGAGAAGTGACGTTTGACGGCTGGTTGACGTCTCGCCGGGAGAATCCGATGTCTAACGGTTGGTTTACGTCTAGCCCGAAGGAGCCGACGACGGACGGCTAGCTGACGTCTAGCCGGGAGGAGCCGACTTCCGACGACTAGCTGACGGCTAGCTGGAGGAGCCGACGACGGACGGCTAGCTGACGTCTAGCTGGAGGAGTCGACGACGGACGGCTAGTTGACGTCTAGCTGGAGGAGCCGACGACGGACGGCTAGCTGACGTTTAGCCGGGAGGAGCCGACGTCCGACGGCTAGTTAGAGGAGCTGACGTCTACCAAAAAGTTGACGTCTAGCCATGCGACACAGACTTAGCTGACGTCTAGCTGAGAGACACATACAGTTGATGTCTAGAAGACATCCGACGTCCAAGAGCATTGGGTGAAGTCTGAAATTGAGAAACAAAGAACTAGTGAGGCAAAATGAGCCACCAGAAATCTGGCAAAGCTCTAGTATGGTTAGAACCCCAACCCGAGTCGGTAATAGCCAAAATACTGCGGCATCAACAGGATCATGGGATGCACGGACAGATGGAAAATCCAGAGAGGGGACAGGCTCAAAGTCAACGGGAGGCAGCTGAGATTGCCACTCGCAAAAACAGGGAAGTCCAGCACAGTAGCAAAGCACCATTTCCAGTTGACGAAATTACCTGGACATGCCCGACAAGTGATTATTGTCATCAATGGTGGGAAGAGACACTAGCAGACAATCCAACAAGAGCAAAAATCAAAGAAGCAGGAGCGCATTTCATTTTGCAAGTTCTGAACATTGAGAAGGAATTTTTCAAAGAGTATTTGTTGCAGATATTGGAAACATATGATGAAGCAAAGAACAGCAGCCTAGTGCAAATGGGGGATTACACTTTGGTTGTTGATTTCTCTCTCGCAACGTTTCAACGCACATTTGGTCTTCCCAGGAAGGGCAAACCAATGGTCAATGAAAGAGTGGATCCAAAGAAAATGCCAGAGTTAATCACGAGTGTCACAACTCTGAAGAAGGAAGAGGTGGATGCTATGTTAAATACTCATGGCGAAAGAGGAATCAAACATACGCAGCTGCGGAATAACGGATTGGAAGTCATAATGAATGTTATCATGGCCATATTGTTAGGGGAGCAGCGCAGTTCAGATCTCCCTATTTGGCTAATTCCATACTTGCAGGGGATAGAGCAGGGAATAGCCTATGATTGGGCAACACAATTGTCGCTTCGTATTCAGACTTTTCTTATGCGAACAACGAAGAACTTCTCTATGGATTTCACGCCATCGGTCTGCTTTTGGATTCAGTCACTAGGGCAAGAGTACAGATCCCAGACTTTGATCCTCCGAAGAAGTTACAGGATTTAGCGCCATCCATCTGTCGGTGGAAGGATGCTCAACCAGTAAAGAAGCTGACACCAGTCAAGAAGGCTCGGGTGAAGCAGATATCGCATAAGCCGCACCAAAAGGAACTGGTGGCTGCTTTAGAAGGGGAGGATACTACGCTAGCACAAGTCGGGGAAAAGGAGTTCAAAAAACAAAAGGTTGCCCAATCACCAAAAGAGCCCAAACGGAATAAAAAGAAAGGGCGATTTGATGAACCACCCCCAACATTCTCTCAGGAAGCATTGCAGAAAATAGCACAGAACTTGGAGGCAGCTCGCACTCGGGAGCAGCAACCGACAGTACACAGGGAGGAAGTAGATTTTAGTATTCCCTCAATTCTCCATAACCAGGCAGTGGGATCCAGCACGGCTGTACAGATTGGACCCAATGATTATCTGGCAGAGGCTGAATTTTGGGTTCGTGCAGGTTCACCCGAACCAATTGGGGAATCTTTGGCGAGACCAACCACATTAGCGGCAACATTGAGCACATTTTCACTTGAAGAGATGTTAGCTGCAGCCGGAGTTCAGGGATCAGCCAACACAGGTAATCTAGGAGTAAGTACCAACCCCGTGGTAGAGGAGGGCATACCACCCCCAGATACGGGAAATCCGACACCTGAGGCAGAAAAGCCCATCATTGTAGAAGAGGTAGAGGTCTCGAGGGAAATTGAGACCAACACAGGTGAAGGGGAACAACCTCCACATATACAGATTCTCAACAGTTGGTGCAGTAGGAAGGCCAGAGTAACCAGGCTCCAATGTAGGCTGTAGTAGCCGAAGGGAAGGCAGAAAAGCCGACTGTTGATCTCTCAGAAAAAAGGAAGGAGGTAGAACAGGAGGAGAAACAAAGGGACACATGGTCCAAAGAATTTCTTGTACAAGTGCCCAACTTTATGGATCCATCAGACTCTATGGATCAACAAGCAGTAACTTGTTTTTCACGATTGGGGGAAATCATGGATAGCTTACACTTGCAGTTTGACATTGCATGTATGGGCCAATGGAAGAAGTGGCAAGGAATGATAGAGGAAGAACTGGACCGATTGGTCAAGTGGGCTGCACAAGGTCCTTGGCGTAAAGACATTTCCAGCATATACTTGGCTCAGCCTTGGTCAATCCCCACTACCCATTTGACAACTATGGAGGGCATTGAGCGTTTGCCTGAAAAGACACCCAACCTCTATCTGGAGACAGCGTAGGTGTATGTCTACGGCCACAACATTAATCCTCCTCAGCACCCTGTGGAGCAAGGCTCACAAGTGGAGTTAGTTCCAGAATTATTGCCGATATATACTCAGCTGAACTTCCTTGCACATTTGTTGAGTTGGCTTGGAGAAGGGATTAAATGTTTGCATTCAGCAAAGCAGGCAGTTGAACGTGAATTGCAAACTGTCTATGAAGCCTTGGAGGAAAAGGATCAACTCTTAGAGCAAGGAATGGCACGGATGGATGAAGTCAAGCAGCATATTCAGGGACTAAAACAGAACTTACATAACCTAACCACCCAACTGGAGGAAAAGGACCAGCAAATTTCTCAGTTGGAAGCTGACGTCTCACAGCTTAAAAGTGCTAAGGAACTGTTAATTAAACAAACAGAAACATTGGCAGCTCAAAAGAATCAACAGGAGCTCGCTTGGAAACAGGAAAAGGAGAGTTGGCAATAAGAACAAGAAGCCTTGAGGGAAGAACTACGACAGGCACAACAGCGTGAAACAACTCTGCAACAACAATTAGCACAGAAAGCTACACCTTCTTCATCAATGTTAGAACGCCTGAAAGAGATTTTCCTACGAAGAGAGGCTGACCTATTATCCAGCCTCAAGCAAACTTAAGACCGTGCTAATGCTTTGGGAGTGGAATGGGCCAAATATTTCAACTATTCCAATTGGCTCAAGGAGGAACGCGAGAGCATGCAGGCTCAGCTACATTAATACAAGAAAATGTTTCAAGCTGCCAATCCACAAACTCCAGTGCCCACCAATAATGAAACTCCTCAAACTGAGCGGAGAAAGTCGTTGAGGATGTCGACTTCTTCAAAGGGGAGGATAGATGTAGACAGCAGTTCTAAGAAAAACAGATCATAAGAACTGACTGATGATAATGTCCTACAATTTTGATTGTATATAACAATTTTGTAATTATATTTTGCTATGTTGAAGGTTGTAAAATCAGCCAATCAATGAATATGGCTTGATTACGTAGAAATGCGCTAAAAGACAAAACAACTGTCATTTTGTTAAGAGGCTGATTAGTCAAACGTCTAGATTAGACGTCTGGTTAGTTAGGCGTCTAACAGGCTGTAATTAGACATCTAAAGCAAGCAGTTAAGGGGAAAAAAGTTGGACAGTTGGAGCAAGTAGTTGCAATAACTACTTTGCCCTCCTATATATACCCCCAATTCATTTTGTATGGGTATTTGTATCTACTTGTTCATAATGCAAAATTGTTGTGCGGAGTACTTGTTCTGCATGTGATGTTGTGAAGTTTTCAGATGTGTTGCAAGATTGTCTTGACAAGTTGTGTTGCAGGCTGTGTTCATCTTAGAAGACGAGACATGTTATTTTTTGATTGCAGGTGCAGAAGACTGAAGGATGAAACCCTTAGATGTCTAGCCTTGCCATATGACCTATCCGTCAGACGACCAGTCTATCCGTCTAGCCGACGAGCCAACTACTCATACGTCTAGACCCTTAACCAGACGTCTGACCCCGGCCATCTAGCCCTGCATCTCAAACGTCTAACCTCTGAAGCTTGACGTCTAACCTAGCCGACCGAAGTTGATCCTAGACGTCTACCCTGAACGTCCTTGACGTCTAAGTCCCAGACGTGTAAACCAGACGTCTAGCCCTTGACGTCTAACTGTGCACTCAGACGTCTGATCCTTCTGACGTCTAAACTTAGTACATTGTAGAGTGAATTGCATATGCTTAACTGTTAGTCCTTCCGAATTATCATCATTCCCTCGTCCCGGGAATGTACTCACCCCTGTCTACAAATAGGGTATCAACCAAATAGGCAATTCTGAGGCTCTCTCCTCTCTAGACAGTCTAGCCATTAGTACATTCATAATACATTAGAGTCCCTTGTTCAACAATTGAGTCAGTTTTACCCCATGGCTTCCATGTGACATCGAGGAATCAATCTCATCCTTCTTCTAAGTTGTGGCACTCCGAATCAATTGTCGGCTCTTCTTGGAATCGACTCTTTCTTTCACCACTGGATTTCCTCTCTTAGGCAGCCCGAACGTTCTTCTGAAACTTCGGCTGTGAATACCACACATATCTCCCTTTCTCCCACCTGGACCATGCTGGTATGCTTGGAAGGATCATATGTTAGCAACATTTGCAATAGGTATTCCTTATAGAACTCCTTGTCGAAGTTAGGGACTTGCAAGATAAAATGTACACCTGCCTCTTTGATATTTTGCTCCCACCATTGCCTAAAATAGTCTCTAGTAGCATGGAGCCAAGTAATATCCTTAAGCGGTATTTGTTCTCGCTCTGGTTGTCGAACCTCCTTTTCTTTTGGATTTGGAACAAATATTTGTAAGCGCATTTGCTTTCCTTGAGTCCACCCTTGCTCAGGATCTGTACTTGTGTGCATGCTTCCTCACCAGTGCGGGAATGTTCTTGGTCATGGCGGAGTCGTTTTTCAGATATTGACTCCGATGGTACTTGTCGCGGTGCTTCATGCCCTTTATCTCTCCCAGATTGTTCTGCATCGGTCAATCTGGTTTGAATTGGACGACTTCCACTCATTTTCTTTGGTCTTCTTCCAATTGTGGCGACAATTCTAGTTTGCTACTTCCTCCAACACGTGACGACACTATTTATGATGGTAGCCTCCTCAAATCAACAATAATCCTTCCCAGCCAGCTCGTCGAATGACAATGTCTCTTAGCCAACCTAAATGACGGCAACCTCTCTGTCAGCAGATCTGTAGCCGACTCGCCTGATGACACTACGTTCATAATCGGCTTGAATGACAACATGCTCCTTGCCAGCCTATTCGACGACAACCCATTCTTCCTGACGGCACTCGCCCTGTCGACCTATTTGATGGCAATCCCGTAGTCGACTTCTCAGTCGGCGATTTGATGCTGTGGACTTCTCTGACAAGGTTGTTAGTTAGCAAGTGATTGGTGATTCTTCACAATCACAAACTTTTGCCTAGTTATATCAGTAGCTCGTATATCTCTTGTTTTTGTCCCCTACAGGCTATGCTCTTTTGTTTGTTGGCAATCCTCCTCCGGTGCATCTGATTGGTAATGTGTTAGCAAAAATATCCTTCAAATGCATGGGTAACTATTTGTAGATCTTCATGAAGCCTTACTGTCTGCCGGTTTTCTATGACTTTAATGGCATTCTCTGCCTGGTGTGAAAATTGTTGATGCACAGATAATTTTCTCCTAGCGAATCTCCAACTCCCGCTTCTGCGAATGATTCCTCTACGCTGCCTATAATGAACATTCCTCTCCTTGGCCATCCTATTTATAATCTCTTGCCTACTACATTTTCCACCCATACAACCGTCCAACAACCGCCACTGCATGCTCAAACTACCATATGTGCGCCACCTTACATGCAATTGTCGTCCATTTTCTATTTTTTTTCTTTCCTTATTTTGTCTTTTTTTTTTTGCTTTTCCAACACACCATCAGTGTCGTGTGAAGCGCATAGCGATTCCTATGCAAACCTCCAATGTCTTTGTCGATGCTTCCTCCTATCGATGATTGTGGGTATCCTCACTTGTTGAGTCATCATTGTCATTGATCAATTTTCCTCGACTTTGGGTTGTCTCTGGTTGTTGTTCCTCTTGTCGACTATATCTCATCCAAACAATACGCCAATCCATCTTATCCTCCTCTAGTTGTTGGCATCCTGTTTCCATCGGCAGATGGCAAAAGGACCAGTGATTAATTCCACTACCGACATCTGCCATCATCTTGACGGATGCCCTGTCTGTTGTCATCATGACATATCTTTGCCCTGTCATTTGCATAACAGATCGCCGCTCTGTCATCGGCATAACGGATCTCTGCTCTGTTGTCTGCATAATGTATCTTTGCTTTGTCGTCTCTATAACGAATCTCTGCTCTGTCATCTGCATGATGGCTACCTGCCCTAACATCGTGATGACGGTTGCCGTGTCAGTCATCATTCTAACGGCAAACTGCCATCTTGTTGGCAGGTTGTCTCCTTCCTCTAAAATTGTCGTCATGCCTTTTGAATTATGCTTCTTGGCGTATCGGACTTGTAATTGGGGTTCTTATGGATGCTTGGTCTCTATTCCGGAATCCTTGTCTTTCCCGAAATCTTTCGAAACGTCCTCCCCTTATTTTCAACCGAATCTCCCTTGTGTTGGACTACCGAACTCCTAGCTTTACAAGATTCGTTATGTTCCTCAGTTGTTCAAGAGGTCTTCGGTTTCCATGGGCTCGACGAGGTAGGCCTGGTGGCCCATCCCCATGAACTCGTGGTTGTTGGTTGTTTTGTATTGCATCTGCAAATAGTCCTTGCGGCCTATTTTGCTGACCAATCGACCTATGGGTAGCAAGAAGAGAATTTCTCCCCCTCAAGCTACCGGGAAGGAGATCAACCGGACTCCCCCCTTGGTCAGGTATACTCGGGTTACCCAGAAGTCCTGTCGAACTCCTTGGATTACTCAAGTTACCTTTGTTTCTTGCTTGATCAATTGATTCTGCTCTCATAGGTTGTCCTTCGCGATTTTGGGTTCCTAGTGACAATTGCCTTAGGATTCTCAACCTCCGATCTACCCGCAGCAATCGTCTATGCCACCTTGCCTCTTCAAAATGTCTTTGTGGTTCACATTGTGCTAGTGCACCCCTATACTGATCTGAGAAGGCAGAGTCAGTGCTTGAATCATTCCCTTCGCCTGCTGTGTGCATAGGCCACCTGGATGTTTCTTGCACTCTCCTTTGCAACCTCCTAACTTCTCTTCTCTGTCTTCTCAATTGTCTCACAACGGTTGATATTCTTGTACCTTCGGTCTCCCTTGTGGTCCTCTTATTGGTTCATTATCACCACTTGAATTATCTTCCATTCTTTCTTCCTCCTCCTGAGGCATTAGTGGTTCATTATTTTCAATTACTTGAACCATTTTGAGGAATCGTACCCCAACTTGTTGACTTCGAGCTTCGTCCCTTTGTCTTCTCCGCTCAAGGTTGGGACTTGGGTATGGAGTGTTAGGGTCCCTAGGAAGGTTTTCATCACTACTTGAATCTTCTATCCATCCTCTGTTCCTAGGTTGTTCTGGCATTTATCTAACATCTCTCCATAAGACTACAGCAGTTTGTTCTCTACTCACCCTATGTTTTGTACATTCAGCAAGACTTTGATGTGGTCTATCCTCGCTTCTTCTTTGAAGTTCAATTATCTCCTCTTGCGCTGGTGGCATCACATTTCTTTGTCTTCTAGAATGTCTTGTCAATGGGGAGGTAGTACTAGAAGAATTTTCAATATTCAATTGGATTCTCAATGTCTCTAAAGAGGAACTACTAGAGTCTAAGGAGAAGAGGCTACTCTTCGAAGGTGCTTCCTCATTGCCATTAGCACTTCCCCTTAACTCTTCCCTTTGTCTCTCCAGTTGTTGATCAAATTCATCCAATTCCGCTCTTCATAATTCTTCTCTTTCGTTTATCCGCTGCATTGTTTCATCTAGTTCGTGAACCACTTGTTCTCTCAATTGCGTATTATACATTCTCAGGGTCTTGTATTCTTCCTGTAACTGATGTGTCTCCTTGATCATCTGTTGCAGAATCCTTGATTCTTCATTTTGAGTCTCATCCCCCTCTTCTCCTACACCAGGTTCTTGTTCCTGTAATGCAACATTCGTGAGGGTTCGAAGTCGTTCTTCTCCTTCATTATTCGGAAACCTTACATGAACTTGTAATCGTCTATGTTCCCTATCTCGAGGTTCCAACTCCCTTTGTTCGATTACAGGTTCCCCTTCTGTTCCAAATAGCCACTCCAGGTTCATTCGCTCTTCTTCTCTAGCGATTCTACTAGGTTCTCCGTGTTCGTGAAATCGCATCCCTGGTCGTGGTTCTTCTGTCGTCCTTCCAAAAGTTTCTCCTGATGATTCTAAGTTAATCACATTCACCTGTGCCTTTGCCTTATACACCTTCAACTTAGAACCATTTACAGTTTTGGGGCAGATTGTACCATCCAATTTCTTTAGTTGGACAACCCCATTGTCCAGTACTTCTTCCACTTGGAAGGGTCCAAGCCATAAGGTCTTCAATTTGCCTGGCTTGATTTCTCGTTTCCCATTAAATTTCAGCACTAGATCGCCAGCTTTCAAGTCCATCTTCCATAAATGTTTGTCATGCCAAAATTTGCGTTGTCATTGGGCAATCTCCATCGCCCATTGTGCCATCACCCTCTTTTCTCCCAGTTGCACGAGTGTTGTGAGCCTTTCTTCCATGCTCTCCTCATCACTTAGGCGATTCTCAACTGCTACTCTCAAACTAGGTACCAAGAATTCAACTGGTACGACCACCTCTTGTCCATACATTAACTGGAAGGGTGTATGATTTGTTGTTGGCTTGAAAGTTGTCTTGTACGCCCACAGGACTGCTGGCAATCGTTCTTCCCAATCAGCGCCCTCCACGCCGCATGTCTTGTACATGATGGAAACTAGGACCTTGTTCGTTGCCTCCGCCTACCCATTTGCCCTAGGATAGTATGGGCTAGACAATGAGTGAAAGATCCTGAATTTCGTAGTTAAGTTTTGAATAATCTCATTGACGAAATGGCCTCCCCTATCACTTGTCAATTGTAGGGGAATTCCAAACCTGGTAATAACCTGTTCATACAAGAAACAAGCAGTGCTTCTTGCAAAATTATCTGGTAGAGCCCTTGCTTCTACCCATTTCGTCAAGTACTCTGTTGCCACTACAATATATCGACATTTCCCTTTCCGGCTTGTTCGAAGCGGTCCCACAAAATCCAATCCCCACCTTTCAAAAAGTTCTTGGGGTTGAGAAGGATGTAATGGCATGAAATCCCTTTTTAACGACTTCCTTGTTCTCTGACACGTGTCACATGCCTTCACATATTCTTTGGCATCATGATAAAGGGTGGGCCACCACAATCCTGCCAACAACACTTTCCTTGTTGTTGCATCTGGCCCCATATGGCCTCCAGCCAATCCCTCATGTGCCTCCTTCAATGTTTGTTGTACTTCATCCTCCATCACACACCTTCTCAAGATGTGGTCTTCTCCCATCTTATATAACAAGCCTGCAACCAACGTGAATGGTGTCGATTTTGTAATGATCTTCCTTTGTTCCGCTGTTGTCATCTCCTTTGGCAGCTCTCCTGTCGATAAATATTCCCCGATGTGTTTATACCATGTTGGTACCGCACTTATCATAAATAGTTGTGCGTCAGGGAATTCATCTTGTATGCCTCCTTCTGCAGGTTCTCCAGAGCGAATCCTCGACAGTTGGTCCGCTATTACGTGCTTCTTTCCTGGTCTCACTACCACTCGAAACACGAACTCCTGCAGTGTGACGAGCCACCTACTCACTCGTCCATATATCATCGGTTTGTTAATCAAGTATAGCAACGCCTGATGATCTACGTAAAAAGCAAATGGGTTGGCTAGCAAGTAGTGTCTAAACTTTTGTACTGCATAAACCATCCCCAATGCTTCTTGTTCCGTCATGCTATAATTCTTCTCCGCCCTAGACAACAACCGACTTGCAAAATAAATGGGCTGGTCCAATCCAAACTATCCTTCTTGAGCTAAGGCACATCCGATCGCAAAATTTGAGGCATCTACATGAACATGAAACTCCTCCCAATTTGGATAAACCAGGATAGGTGCTTTCACCAAATGCACCTTCAATCCTTCGAAAGCCTCTTGGTGTTCCTCCGCCCACTTGAAAGGAACACTCTTACGCATGAGAGCATCTAGCGGATAGGCAATTTGTGCATAGTTCCTGATAAACCTCCTATAATAGCCCATCGTTCCTAAGAAGGTTTTTACAGAACTTACGTCATGTGGTTCTTCCATCAACAATATCACCCATATCTTATCTGGGTCTGGCTTCAAGCCTTCTTGACATACAATATGTCCCAATAGTTTCCCATATGGCACCAACAACACACACTTCCCTGGATTCAGTGCAATTCGAGCTCTTCTGCACAAACTCATGCATTCGTCCAATGCCTTCAAATGTTCTAGTGCTCGGCCATACAGGGACCAATCATCCAAAAAGGCTTTGAAATTTCCTGTGGACATTTTATCAAAAATATACAAGATGATCCTTTGAAAGGTAGTCGATGCGTTACATAATCCAAATGGAATGCGGTTGTACACGTATATGCCATTTTCCACTATGAAGGTGGTCTTCAATTTATCTTCCTCCGCAATACAGATTTGATTATAGCCCGAAAATCCATCCAAAAATGAATAGATTTCATGCCCGGCTACTTCCTCCAATATAGAGTCTGTGAATGGGATTGGGAAGGGATCTTTTATAGTTACGGCATTCAGACTCTGAAAATCCACACAAATCCGGATCTTGTTCGCTTCTCTTTTCAGGGTAATCACTATAGGTGACACCCATTCACTTGTCGTAACTTTGAAGATAATGCCTGCATCCAACATCTTCTCTATCTCGGCATTCACTAGAGCTGCATACTTTGGATTCATTCTATATGGTCGTCTCCTCATTGGTTGTGCACCTTCAATCAAAGGAATCTTGTGTACACATAGTTCTGGTGGTATTCCCTTCAAATCCTTGTAGGTCCATGCAAACACATATTTATACTCCATAAAGATCTTGAAGGTTGTTGCTTTGAGCACAGGATCCCAATCGTCTCCACATTTGATCATCTTCTCCTCACCTTCCTCGCCAAGGTTAACCTGCACCATCCTTGGTCCTTCGTATTTGATAGATTTGGGTTCTTCTACCACCTTTAGAACATCAATGGGATGAGTTGGTTTGTCTTCAATTACCGCATCACCCATAGTATATTCTGCAAAAATTTTCGGAAATGTCCACTTTTCGTTTTCTTGGTCCTTCTCTATTGCTGATTTCTTTTGGCTACTCTGACCTTTCTCTAGTTCCTTCTTTTCTTCATCTCGGGTTTCGTCTTCTGTGTGGATGCATAAGCACTGAGGTGTGAATACCTCATAGTCTTCCATTTGCCAATGAAGTAGACCTTTGTCGTCATCCCTCTCATCTTCCGTGCACTCCTCCAATTGCAACACTCCATCATGTTCATATCCCGTTTCGCCATCTGATGATGAACTTCCTGATTCATCTGAGGTTGCGAGGTCTTGGCTAACAGACTGATTTTTCAGGTTAATCATGTACTTATGCTGGCCTTTCTTGAAAGTAAGATGTTCTTTCTCCCAGTTATGGTTTACTTTCACCATTCTCAGCCATCCACGTCCAAGCAATGCGTCATAAGCAGGTTTTTGCATGGCAATTACTACGAAATCCAAGGTGAAATCCTGCTCCGCTATCCACACTTTTTGATTCATCAGTATGCCTCTCGTCTCTATTCCGTATTGGTCCGCTCCATACAATCTGAAATTTGGAGATCGCAATGTGGGTTGTCCGATGCTTTTCCATGTCTTTTCAGGCATCACGTTCACACTTGATCCTCCATCTACAATGACTTGAGTCAGCTTGTGGTCCAATATCTCCATGTGAACCAAGGCTGGTTTCTTTTCGGCTTCGATCATCAATATTGTGGGATCAATGAATTGTTCCTGTTTGATGTTGGCCACTTCCCGAACTTCTTCTCTTTTCCTCGTCTTTATCATCTCACCAACCGTGGTGTATAATTTGGGTACTGCACTAAGCAGATTGGATACTTTGACTTCCATGGTCATGCTTAGTACTTGTGTCACCAAGCGTTCCATTGATGATTGCTTATTTGTCATTATCTCCGACTTTTTCAAGGCTTTCTCTTGGAGTAATCTTTCTTGCTTATCCTTCTCAAGCTCTTCCTTTACCATCTCATGGGCTTCTTGCCATCGTTCTTTTTCTTTAGCAGGGTTTGGATACTGCTCCATCTTTCTAGGTGTGAGCTCTTGTCACTGCTAGCACTTGCTTTTCTTTTTCTTGGTTGTCACTTCACCAATGTCAATTAAATTGACATTCTGTGCACCACTGGTACTTGCTTTGTTCGGGCAATTTACTTCCTTGTGGTTACCCGGTCCACACCATCGACACATGTGAATAACATTGTTTCCATTTGTGTTTCCTCTAGTCTGTGGCTTGGGACAGCTTTTTGCGAAGTGTCCCCACTCTTGGCAGTTTCGACATTGTATGATAGGTCTTCCGTCTGAATCATACTGAAGTCGACTTTGTCCTCCCTACCTTCCTCCTCAGCGGTTATTCCTATATCCGCCACTTGTTGCACCTTGTCCATTTCTTGAAGTATTTGTTATTCTTCCTCTGCACCATCATGGTTTGGTGCCTTGCTCCCTTCAAATTGAATGGACAATCTAAGACTGGATGTCTTGCCACGTTGCATATATTACAATACGCGTTCTTAGGGCAATTAACATTCGTATGACCTTCTGATTTACAATCCGAACACCAGATGTCTTTTCGTTCTTTTCGTGCTTCTCCTTTGACTTCTTTCATAATTTTGTCAAACTCTTTTCTAAAAGAGTAGATAGCGCTTTGCACCTTGTCCTCCGTATCGCTATCGGATTCTTCATTCCTCGAATGCCCCACAATTCTAGCTATCGTTTGTTTTGCTTCGCTCTCGAAATTCTTTGCTTTTTCCAGAGCTTCAACATATGTGGAGGATGGAACAACCTTCATCTTCTTTTTGTATTTAGGTAGAAGTCCATCTATGAACCATCACTTTACTAGTCCATCAATCGGTGGCATTTGCATTTTATTGGCTAATTGTTTTAATCTTCTATTATAGTTCTTGACATCCTCTTCTGGCTTTTGTTTTGTGGCATAAATCTCTATTATAATTTCCATATCATCACGTAGTGGTCGGAATTCATTTATAAATTCTTCTTGCATCATCTCCCATCGCCCAAATGGTTGTGTACTTTCCCTCTTCAAGTACCAATCAATCACCATTCCTCGCAAGGTAGCAGGAAACAATTGCAACCATTCTGCAGGTTGTGTTACTCCATTTGCTTTCCAAATTGTGGTACAAGTACCAATGTGTTGTGTTGGATCTTCTTTCCCTTCCCCAGTGAAGGGTGGGCATTTTTGTTTGCCCGCTTTGTTAGCAACGTGTGCCATCGGGTCTCTCTCGACCTCCTCGTCACTTGATGATGATGCTTGTGGAGTTCTATTCCACTCTCTTCCGATTATAGGTGGTTCAACTTCTTATTCTGGTGCTTCTTGTTCAAATAGTCTTCGTCCAAACTCCCGTGCGTCATTGCTTTGCGACCTCCTTCGCGAGTAAACGATATGCGGTTCTGGTCTTCCTCCCCAAGTATCCACGCGTGGTTGCTCTGGTGCCAAACTCCGATCTTCCGCACCCGTTGGCAAACTCCTCTCCGTTGGCTCAGGTGTTACCATCCGCTCTTCGCTTACTACATTAGCTTCCATTGCTACACTAGTGTCTTCTTCGACTATTTGGTTTTGCACCTCGTTCTCTGTTGTCAATAACAATGTCTACCACCTTTCTCTCTCAGCTCTTGGACTTTCATTGTCCAAGGGGTTCCACACCCTCTCCACTTCCGGTTGTGTAACTTCGTCTCTACTTTGTGTTCCTTGGTTTGCCAGTCTCGCACTTCTCCTTACTGGTTGCTCCACAGTTTGTATTTGATTCCTTTGTCATCGGCCTTGCAACCTCCAAGACGACCCCCAAATCCCTAGACAAATCATCGGAACACAGTTTATAGATCATAACTTTGATCAGTATATGTATTAATCATTGTATATAATAAGAGCAAGTACATTAGTAATGTCATAATATTTCTATAGTGTGGTGAACTTAACAATTGTTAATTTATTTTGAGTTACAAGGTTGGTTGATCTCTTGGCTATTGTAGCTCTACATAAGTTGTTAGAGGATCTCCATTATGTAGTTATCATGATATCTTATGTTAAGTCATGCCCACATAGAGAGGCAATGTACATCATGATAGAATAACATTAATGACAAAATTCATTTCATCTATTTTATGTTGTGTTCCTATGATGTTATTATGACTACGTGCATATTTTGATAGAATAGTTATATATGTATTATTCTCTTTGTTTGTTGATTAATTTCATACCTGTATTTTTTATGTCATTGCCACTTCGAGGCCCAACTGTACAACCTAAGTAGTCTAACAGTCGAGACTTTGGAACACTGAGTAGAGGTTCAAGGTCTGAATCCTATGGAGGGTAGGGTTGTACATGTAGCATGGGATATATGCATATAATTGAACGTCATGAAGCCATGTGATATTTTACATGCTTCAATTAATTGGAATATGGTTGGATAACCATATATTGGATAAAACAAGGGTTGTCTCATATGGCCTATGGCCTCGCAGATGTTAAAAACTACCTTACCCTTCAACCTCAAGGAAAAAGAAGATGCATAGGTTACAGTCCAACAAAAGACTGATAACCTTGTGTGCAATGGATATGTCAAAAGATTGATAATCATTTTTCCCAACTTCCTTACATGCCATTATGTCAATATGCACAAAGTTATTGGCCACAAACAATCAAGTGTATTTCTAATGTCATGAAGCCATGTGAAGGCCAGCATAACTTTATGACTTTCTATTTTTTTCCTCTTTTATTACTATGATGGAACCCTTTTTTTCTTGTAGGAAATCACAACGTAGCAGTAATCTCAAGGCCTTGGTGTAATTTAGCCATGGATTTTGGAAGCCCCGTCATCAATTTGATAAATATTCTGTTAGATTTGATGTACATTGATTGTAGCTTCAGTGGGATGCCACTTAAAATAGCCATAAAAGATCTCCATAGATAATAGGTAGCTACTATTCGTAAGCCACTAACATTTGGCTTATTAGGCACTTATTACCATGAAAGGGTGTAATTATCTGCATTGTAATTGTTAATATAAAGAGGCCAAGAAAACATGTCTAGTACTTGATTCTAAGTTAGTTTATGATATTAGACTTGAATCCAAATTACATAATTGTTACATGTCAAACAACGACGACTTTTAAATCCCAATGTGATTAAGGATGTGTTTATGGAATTCTTTGTTGCAGATCTTGCTTCTATCTGTTTATTATATATTCATTGTGTGATCAATAAGAAACAAATAGAAACAATTTTTACAGGATAGACAATACAAAGTAATCAGTAGAACCTGGGGAAATCAAATAAATTTTTATTACAAAGAGAACTGATGATTTATTCATTTCCACCTCCTAAATGTTGTAGCCCTATGTTTAAATGACCACTTAAAGAAATAATGCACATTTCAACTACAAATACAGACAAGATTTACAAAAACAATAACCATTGGTTATTCAATGACTTCCAAAAGTCTAAAACCAAGGATTAAACTGATTCTTTTTGTGCTTTCTATTTTTTCAGCAATATAAATGATGACTATGAAAATAATGAGGTGCTTAGAATCATATGATAAATAAGTGTAATGTCAAGAGCAAAATGATAAAAAATTGTAAGAAAAATAGAAGGGTTTGACTATATCAACTCACCTCAACCAAGGGATTACCACCATGCAGCAAAATGTCAACACTCCTTTCTGTCTGCAATATCATAGAGAATTGTACTGTAATACATCCAAAAACTGCTAAAATTTATGCAACAAATAATCAAGAAGAGAAATAACTTTTACCTATATAAAAAGCAACTTGGTGGGCACACTTGTAAAGCTTAACATTTAGAAAAATGACTCATAAATTTATGTTCAAAAATAAGGATGTTGTACACAACAGGAAACCTTGTCCTCCAACTTGACTTGTAGTCTCCCCAAACTATGAAAGATTGATGACTACCTTAACATAAATGTTGTCCACCTCTTTCAATGCCAAAATCAGTCTATAAGACCCCCCACGATACCAACTTTAGACATTATGTAGTCCAAATTAACATTATTCATATCTAATAGTGATCCAGGTGGCATGTCAACTTGGAAGCCTTTTTGGTGCATCCTGGGCCCAACCTAGTCATTCAGTGTCTTCGTTGCAAAATTAGAAGAACAACCAAGAACCTAACAAGAAGCTAATTCTATGGCACAAAAGCAATGAATGGAGAGGAGCCAAAATATTCAATATTGTATGTTTTCAGTGCTTTGGTAGTAAACGAAGACACCACTACAAAGAACAAGCAAATGGAAAAGAATGGAGAGAATCTCTTACTTGTATCAAGGTCTACAAGACTTTCTGGAAAAGGTAGAGAAGCAACAAGATCAAGATGATGAAAGATCTTTGAATCAAAGCAATGATGAAGAAGGAGTTTATGGAAGAACAAGAATGAAAGGTTTATTGATTTAGGACAAAGAAGCTGACAAATTAAGTCCACCTCCTAAGGATTGGAGAACAGAATAATTTGAACCATAGGATGATAATGAAGAGGATGCGATTGCTAATTACAATTTTAAACCTCAACAGAAGGGAAAGGGAAATTAGCCAGTCAATGCCGATAGCAAATCAGCAACACATCCTACAATTTTGCCAGACAAAAGGGAGTAATTTGAGCTAAGGTCAAGCAAGAAGACAGACGATTCAACAAATCAAACATGCAATGCACTTTGAAATCCTGGTGTTTGTACTCTATTTGAAGTTAATAAAATAGCAAAGTTCTAGATCATCGGATGACAAAATGCAACTGGCCACATTTAGTGGCAATTGTAAGGGACTGCTCATGTACTCTAGTACTTGCAAAATGGCATGGCCAAAAAAAAAAAGATAAAAGGTATTGATTGTGGTCATTTCCTACTTTATCAAATGAATTTTCCAATGAGTGTGGTCCAAATGACAGCTGCAGAGTTGAAGGGCAGCACGCAATGCATGTTCCTTACTGCACTGCAGGGCAAGATTGGCAAACAGCACCCACTGACATCAAGGGATTGCCCTCATGGGATGCAAGGCAGTGCTCGTTTGTTGGTACCTAGGATGATAATAATGTATAAATTTGCATAACTGACAAAGCTCCAGATGGTGCTAACCCTTGTATGGCCTACCACAGGATTCCTATAACATGTTCCACTAAGAACTATGTGCCACATCAGACCCTATAGTACAAATAGACATTAACTTGCAAATGTTGGTTCACGTCCATGAGAAGCAACAACAATTAGAACAACAGTTATGAGAAGCAAAGCGGGAAAGAAATAGGACAAAAGAGTAGGCCAAGCAGAAGAAGCATAAAAAAAGAGAAGATGGAGGATGAGCTCAGAAGGAAAGCGGAAGACATACAAAGGTTGGAGGAGGAAGTGCAAGAGGGCATGCAAAGCAAGAACAGCGAGTCGCTGACCTTGACACACAACTCAACGCCAAGGAGACAGACTACGGTAAGCCACAAAGAAGTTGAACTCAATGATTTTGCATTGGCATGAGGCTTCAATGTCGATATGATGTTGCACACTCATGGATCAAGCAGCTTGAGGCAAGCTTAACAATGCCATTCCCTTCTGCTTTAGTGGCTGCCACTACTCCAGTCACTTTCATTTCTTCAGAAACAACCTCACCTTCACTTGTTCTACCTCTGTAGATTCTTTGGCCAGTCTGATGGAGGTTACATGTAGGTAGTCTTGATGTTTGTAAGCATAACTCTTGATGCTTGAGCATTAATATGTTGTTTCATTATGTTGTTATGTTTTTAGGTACTTTGAATAAATGGCATAATATGTATACAGTTGTTTAGATTCAGTAGTGGAAGGTATATCTTTCTTGTTTGTACATGGAAGTTTGGGCAGGTAAGAGTCAAGACAATTGGTGTCCACCACTGTATGTACCATGGCTGACATAGTCTTGTTGTTTGACCACAACCTGTTCTCCCTAAGTTGTATTGTACATTTGAATGGAGAATATAATGAGACTTGTGCCTTTCTCTAGTTCTAGTTGGGTAATTGCATAATATGTGTCTTTTGATATCTCCATTTCATATTTTGTTGCATTTCATTGCATTGTATGTTACTGTATTGCATGGTTTGATTGAAATACCCCAGAGACAAGGTGTCAAGCACTAATATGCTACTTGAAAGAATGAAAAGCATTGATATTATATAAATAATGAAAATTTGCATTGTTGGTCTTCTCAAAAACACAAGTTAGTAAAAAGGATCAGCTCCAAAAGGAGAATCTCTCTAGAAACCAAGTTACAATTTTTTTTATTAAATGCTACTTATAATGTTCTTTAAGTATATGTAGATTATAATGTTCTTTAAGGTAGTTATTATTATACCCATTAGCATTCTCATTAGTATTATCACAACCATTGTTGTTAGGACAATGTATATCAAGGTTTCCAATAGTCTATGAAATTCAAACCAGCTTTCCTCTTTACATTATTGGAATATGTTTTGATCTCAACAGCTTCTCTTATTCTTTTCGTTGTCTAATGGTCCACATTGGCTAACACTTACACATTTTCAATGCTCACGTCATATCTAGTGCTCTATAAGAGAGGATTTGAAAACATGATTGCATTGAATATTAGCACAATATTCCTTTACTATTGCCTTGAATCATTTACATATCTCACCAATATATGGTCTACCACATGAGCAAGGGATAAGATAGACATTCGTTTGGAGTTGTAGATCTACTCAATCCTTAATTGTGTCCAGTATGCTCTTGAAAGTGTTCAAAGGGGTACGTGTTGTCATTAATTCATGCCTTTAAGAATCCTCACCAATTTTGCATTTGTGCCCAATATAAGGTAGGATAGGTAGGGACTTGGTCCATCTTGAGCCTAAGTTCTTTAGTTGGCTCTTTGAAAAGATTTCATTATGAAAGTTGAACACTTTCCTCTTCTATATGATCCTCATTTAATAATCCTATACACTTTTGTCACCAAAGGATTAGGAAGAGTTGCATTCTGTAAGGGATAATACTCAGAAATTGACTGTGTGAGCTTTCTTCCTTAAACCAGATGGACCAATGAAACTCATGCGTTATTCTAATTAAATTTTAAGAAAATGAAGACAACCATCCTTTTACACTTCCATGGAAAACTTTTTGTTTCAATAAACCATTTGGGTCATCCTAAAAGTTTTCTAATTCACTTGTGCCTTGAGGCTAATTAGAATGTGTATCGTTCACAAACTGATCCCGTTATTTTGTCTTTAAAAGGTACAAATCCAAATCGTTTTTTTGCAAAATGCCCCATGAAGAAATTTCCTATAGTGGAATACTGAAGGACCTCATAGACACTATGCTCTTTGTTCATTAACTTCACCTCTATATTAGAAGTCGATGGTACGCAAGGTTCCACTTGTATAGCGGTTTCAAGATTGGTGACCTTAATTCCTCCATTACTTCTTTAATGGGAACTTTGGTAAACATCAAACAAGTCACCTTCTTTCCACCAAAAGGTCTTTAATAAATGATATTTGACCAACCAATATCTTCAACATTTTTGCAAGGAAGTTGGAGAAAATATAATTAGGCACACCCCCATTGGTCATAATTGGACAAAGAGGAATCTCTTAGAAGTCAGATCTTGAAATTGCCTCATATCCCCAATAATATAATAGGCTGATTATGTCTTCATTCCATCCTCTTCCAATCTTAGGGGGCAGTAAACAGCCACTTGGCACTAAAGCATGCCATACATGGCTTATACCCATAACATGGGAGGGCTAAATCGATGTGTTTCAATATTTGTTTATGCATCTAGAAGATCCTTGGCCTTGGAGGGTAAGTGCACATCTAGCAAACATTTTCATAGGGTCCATCATGGTCCCTCTAGTCTAGAGCATTCCCCTTTTGACAAGTCCTTACATATGGATTTGGAATATTGATACCCACAAATCCAGCATTATGTTCTTTTGTTATAATGAAATAATATCACCATTTGTATAAAATTGTTAGAGTCCTCTACAAATACTTTAATTTGTGTTGTACTTGGGTAGTTGGATGCATGTAACCATTGTCATCCACCACCCATTGTTTGCATATGTACATCTTGATCTTGAGGATATGCTCAATAATGTTTGATCATGACTATTCTCCCATTTTGCACTGCACATTCATAGAAGAATATAGTAGACTCATGCTTCGATGCATCTTTGATTACATTCTATAATGTATATGTGAGTGATTTTTCAATTGTGTTGTCTTTGCATAATATTTACATTGCTTGATTGCATTATATTGTATTGTGTGGTATGTTACTCTTGCATGACTTGAATACTTGCCCATACTACATTTTTGACATTGTTGCCTTGATGAGCATCTCACTTCGACACAAAGAAAACGATACCAATAGGGATATCACCCCACATGGAGATCAAGAGAATCGTGAGAAGAAAGGCATGTAGCCAATGCATGGTCAATGATACACATGAATAGAACTCAAAGCATGCTAAGTGATTTGCCTTTTTAGAAGATACCATCCTACAATACCCCCTAAGGACACAATAAGAAAACTATTGCCTCCTCCAAGATAGTCGTTGGAGAGAAGAGAGGTCATGGAAATACCTCTACAACTTAGTGTAAGAGAAGATGCAAGCAATTAACCACAAGTGGTACAAATGATGTGGACCTTTTGCATTCAAGAATTTTTTTCTCAACAAAAATGTGTTTGGACCCTCTAGGAGGAGGGAATCCTTTCCTCGAGACTATACTTCTTCACTAACATTGACAAAGGATTAGTTGAAAACAACTTTGAAAATTTCTTATTTGACAAGTGAAGTGCATACAAATAGAACATAATTTGACTAGAAAGCCTGATACTCCCAAACAAGGATCAAGAATGCAAGGCCGAAAGAGAATTACAAGAACAGGCTGCCAAGATCATCTTAGGTGTTTGGTATGGGTCATGCATCCAACAATGTGCAAAAAGGAAGTTTGACATGAAAGTGATTCCAACATATTGCATTCACTGGTACAGGATGAGTGTCCAACACAAGAATGACTATAAGTTAGTGTGTTTGGCGATTTACAAGATAAGATTCCAACATGACAATGATAGTTATAGTTATACCACAGGCAAAGGCAAAGACAACAAGATTGGAAGGACCCAAACATTGATAGGCATGATAAAATATGGAAGCATCAAAAGACTAGAGATTGTCATCTAACAAGTCTTGTCAAATTGAGAAAAGGAGAGAAGTCAATCAACATAAGGTCGAGTTCACTAGTCAAGACAATGGTCGATATCGAGGAAAAGCATGTGCCTTATATTTCATGGCAACAAGGACATAATTAAACATTGCAAAAATTGCATAATGATTTGCAAAAATAATGGGAAAATAGTTAAGGTAGATTGGATGAGGATGTTACTTGTGATGCTATGTAGAATTGAAATGGCCTGGCATGGACTTATTAGAGGAGATGTACAACCCTCCAAGGAGTTGTAGGAAGCCTTCAATAAGGAATTCAAATTGTTATGCAATGACAATTAGATCGTTGCAGAAATTTACAATAAAAAAAAAAGCAAAAGAGATTCTATCTTGTCCTAAAATTGGAGATGTTAGGAGCAAGTCAACAAATTAGAGAAGCCTTTGATCAAGCCATGAATTTGGAAAGGGAATGAAAGTCATAATTTGAATGTCAAGTATAAGCATTCAGTAACTCCAATGATGGTGACAGTGATGGAGAAGGAATGTCAACCAATGCTCTCCACAAGGCTATGATGTGAATGCATAAGGAACTCAAGAAATAGACCAAGAAAAACCGCAAGGAAGTTTGACGCACAAATTGCAAGGTAAAAGAACATAAAAGAACATATCAATGCAACGTATTCAAAGAATGTTTTTTGCAACATTTGCAATATCAAAGTGCATTCAATGAAGGAATGCCCCTTCAATACAAGAACAATCAAAATCAATAAGTTTTGCAACTTAAAGAAATCCCCAAAAACTTCAAATTGTGATCAATGGTGGATTTCCAAATAATCACCAAAGGAACGGAAGAAAATCCAAATCAGAAGATGGTGGTAACTGAACCAAGTACAACACTAAGAGGAGATTGATCATGGAGTGTCACAAATGCAATGAAAGGATCCACTATGCACAAAAATTCCAAAATAATAAGTCACAGCGAGATGTTGTGTGGATGCTATGGAGTTGGGAAGTACAATGACAATCATTGCTCTGAGCAAAACACAGAGGACAATGTAATATAGTTGTTGAAGAAGATATGTGAAGCACAACAAGGTAATTACCAACAAATAAGCTAAGCAAAAGCAGTACCCCAATCTAGCAAAAGAAAAGCAAAGATGGAAAGAATCCCAAATAGAGGGGAAGCGAGGTATGGTGGACAAGAGGCTAACCAAAAAGAGAGTTGTGCAAACAAAGACAAAGACAAAATAATAAGTGTCTACCTCCCATTGTGATTTGGAGATCGCAAGATGTAGATAGCAGTTTGAAGAAGAAATGACTTCCTGCACTGTTTGACAAAACGTCTACAGGATGATTGGCAATTTTGATACTGTAATGTTTTTGCAATGTAAATCAGTCGTCATAATCTAATATGGACTAATTAATAACGTGGAATAAAACGACAAATTCAGCCATCATGATTAGTTAAGTCAGACTAGTTAATTAGTCTAAGACTGGTTGTTAAGCCAAACTTGTTAATCAGTCTGAGACTGGTTAGTTATGCCTTAAGACTGATTAGTTAAGGTATTAACGTAGGGACAGTTGGGACAGTTGAGCCTGGTTGGTTGCAGTAACCGCCAAGGCTTGTCTTATAAATACCCCCTACTCATTTTTGTATATCGATCATCTATTATCCATTGTGAATCAATACAGCAAACAGAGTCGTTCTAGTGTTGTGTGGATTTCTGTGTGATCGCATTGTCTTGCGTTACAGGTATCTGATTGATGTATGTTATGGAGTAGATTGGAGCAGACTGGTGTTGTGTTCATGTTGTGCAGGGTTGCAGGAAGGAGCGATCACGAATCAGTTCGCAGGATGAAGTACAAAGTTGCAGAGAACAAGCACCCAAAGAACTCTTGATACCTTGTCATACAAGGTTTGCAACATTTTACATCATTTTGCAAAGGGTGTTAGAACAAAAAACAGCTTTAAGAAGTGTTGTTTGTCATGCAGAGTGGGAAAGAATTTCTCTTTCAAAATCTTCAAAAGGCAAACAGGTGGAATCAATAATTTTAGGCAACACTTTTTGGGAGAATGCTATAAAAGTTCTAGATTTATGTGTTCCAATACTAAATATGCACAGAGAAGTTGATAGTGATAAACCTACTATGGGTTTTGTTTATGACGATATGGACCGTTGCAAAGAAGCCATTGCAAGTGCTTTTAATAATGTTGAAGCTGACCACAAACAAACGTGGGAAATAGTAGAGTATAGATGGAAGATGTTGCATAATCCTTTGCATGTTGTTGCATGTTATTTGAACTCCTAGACTATTTGGTTTAAAAAGAAACAATGACAAGGAAGTGATGAGTGGCCTTTATGAGGCTATTGAAAGGTTGAATCCGAATCCAAATGTTGCAAGAAAACTAAGAGGGCAACTCGGCGCATACAGATTAGAAGGATCGTTTGGCTCTTTTGCAGAAAAAGAAGATAGAGCAGCTATAGAACCAGGAGTATGGTGGGATTTCTATGGTGCGGAGGCAACTGAGCTACAATGTTTTGCATTGTGAATTTTGAGCCAATGTTCACGTACATCAGCTTGCAAAAGAAATTAGAGCAGCTTTGAACACATTCACTCTAAGAAGAGGAATAGGTTGCTATCTGGACAGTTGGGTGATCTTGTTTATGTTCGCAGAAACTTGCGATTATCGACATGCAAAGTGGCTAAAGAATCAGAAAATTCTTCTTCCCCATCATTTGAGCCTATTTCATATGTCTTGGACAATGAACATGAGGATATTGAACCTGGTTATGAGAGCAATGAGCATGAATCAATCAGCCCTCCTTGTGCTCTTGATGATATGGAGCTTGATGATGTAACAAGTAGATGTCAGGGAGAAGAACAACAAGAATGAATTCTTGTGTTCTCACCTTCTTTATAATGTTTGTTTCGAGTCTTTGTTTGAGTTTCTTAGTTACTAATTTATTTACATAACATTGAAAGGATATATGTACATTTATAATATATCGAATTTTATGTCGAATTTGGTAGGGTAACTAGGAATAGATATTTGGGGATATATTATTATATTGTATAAGGGTTGGCATGGGCCACACATAACCCAAGGATGATTGTATTATAATATTATATTATATTATATTATATTATATTATAATATAATATTATATTATATTATAATATTATATTATATTAGTAGTAGGCTCCCCAAAGTAGAATAATCGTCTATGCCCACGAAGTGGCCTCTCACCTTGGGAGATCTTGTGGAGTTATTCCTTCTTTTAGGATTATTATTGGTGTTTCCCTACCTTAAGGGTATTATCTATCTCTCTCTCATTTGTGGATTGTTATTATGGATAATGTATTGTGGATGAATGATTTGATATTTCTGCATATTGGTGAAGGATTTATGTTAATAATAATAAAGTTATACAACAAGTGGTATTAGAGCAATGATTTTGGCAAAGTGGGGATTTTTGTGTGAAATTGCAAAATTAGGGCAATTTTTTTTGGAAAAACATCTCATCTTTCAGGAGCCATATCTTTGCGAACGTTTATCTGATTCGGGCGATTCTTGGATCAGTTGGTGCAGAATTTGAAGAGCTTTAAAATAAGTGGTCATATGAAGGAATCCGAGCAGTATTGAGGGAGATACGACCTTTTGAAGTTAGTCATCCAGAACAAGGATAGTGACGAATTTCGCAGATTTTTTCTGGAAACACGTCTCATCTTTCAGAAGCCATATCTCTGCAAAAGTTTATCCAATTCAGGCGATTCTTGGATCAGTTTGTGTAGAATTTGAAGAGCTTTAAAATGAGTGGTCATATGAAGGAATCTGATCAGTATTGAGGGATATACGACCTTCTAAAGTCAGTCGTCTGGAACAAGGGCAGTGACGAATTTTCAATTCGGAGTTTTTTCGAAAGCCGAAATTTGTTTAGTTCGGGTAAGCAAATCAATTGCAATTTATTTTGTTTGGAAGAAAAATTGCAGATCTAAGGAATTTTAGCTTCAACTCAGTGGGAATATGTGTATTTTCATAAAACCCTAGTTTGCATTAGGGCATGATATATATTGTCAAAAAACCCTAGTTTGCATTAGGGTATCAACTATGGAACTACAAAAAATTTCTGGAGCATATGATATTGATACTAGGGATTGGTGGAAAAAATTTAAATCCTTGTATCATCGAGTTCCTCATTGGAAAAGTATGCTTCCTCATTTTCTTGGAGAATTTGCTCTCTCTTGGTTTTATAGTCTTAGTGGCACCCATAATGAGCTGTCTAGGGAAGAATTGGAGCATGAATTCTTAAGTAATTGGAACCCCTATAAAAAGATAGCTACTTTCATGGAATATGAAGAGGAACTACAAATATATTTTACGAAATTGCTTGAGGAGAGTGATAAAAAGATAGATAGCTTGATGGATGTCATCACGGACCTTAAAAAGAAACTACAGGGATTTCAAAATGAGCGGAATGAAATGAAAGGAGAATGGGAAGTTTTCAAGAAACAAAATGAAGACTATGAAAAAGAAATTAAATTACTCAAAGAGAAAGAGGAAAAGGTCAGGGAAGATAATGAGAGGAATATAGAAGGCACATCGTTGGATTTACAAAAGCAAGAGTGGAATAAAAAAGGTTTAAATTCAGCTAAAAGTTCTATTTGGCAGGTTCATGGAAGCATTCAAAAGGAACATGTTATTATTTCCATTGACCCTGGTAGCAGAAATAATTTTATTAATATTGCTTTGGCTAAGAAGTTGCAAGTTCAAGCAACAAAATTTAAGGACATACAACTAGAGGATGAGCATGTTCAGATTTTTGAAGATTTGAAGATCACCATGGATAAATATGTTTTACATTCAGATTTCTATGCTATTGAGATGGATGATGAGGATATTATTCTTGGTTATCCTTGGTTAGATTCTTTGGGTAATGTTAACATTAATGTGCAAAAGAAGTTTATGAAGCTATGCTACACGAAAAAGAAGATAACATTGCAGGATATTTCTCAACTTAAGGAGCAAGGATGCAAGGAAAATCAAGAAGTGGTTGTAGAGAAACAAATTGAAGAACCTGAAACAGAATCCAAGAAGGAAGTAGTAGCAACAAAGTCCATGGAAGAAGTAACAGCAACGGAGTCCGTGGAAATAACAATAACAGAGTCCAAGGAAGCTTTGATAGAAGAGCACAAGGACACCAAACAAAGAGAACATGAAAGGACAATGTGTAGAATAATTAAAAACAATGGAGCCAAATGTTGAGAAGTCAAAGAAGCTATAACATCAGGTTAAAGTTGCACCATATCGCCATCCACACCACAATGAGCATCAACAATATTGGAGGTATGGTTCAAGGCAACAATATTATGGTTCTACATGGAATCAAAAGGGCACCAACTATGGCAGTGTTTGGTAGAGAAAGCATAGGGATCTTAGTTTTCAAAGTGGATCATCAGCATCAAAGAAAAAGTGGACCCATTATTCAAGTTATCAAAATACAGCAGCAGAAGCGTGGAGCCAACGAAGCAGATTTGGATACTCAAGTAACAAAATGGCATACCAGCATCAACGTGTTTCACTTGGATGGATGGATGATCGAGATTGGTACCAGTTGCTAACATTGCTTAGCAAATCATATTATCATGTTTATTTATATGTTTCGAGGACGAAACATTTGTAAGGAGGGTGGCATGGTAGGGTACCTAGGAATAGATATTTGGGGATATATTATTATATTGTAAAGGGTTGGCATGGGCCACACATAACAGAAGGTTGATTGTATTATAATATTATATTATATTAGTAGTAGGCTCCCCAAAGTAGAATAAGAATAAGGATATATAAAGAAGAGATATTTGTTATTGTAATCATCATTGAAGAAGAATCTTATGTAATCGTCTATGCCCACGAAGTGGCCTCTCACCTTGGGAGATCTTGTGGAGTTATTCCTTAAGGATTATTATTGGTGTTTCCCTACCTTAAGGGTATTATCTATCTCTCTCTCATTTGTGGATTGTTATTGTGGATGAATGATTTGATATTTCTGCATATTGGTGAAGGATTTCTGTTAATAATAATAAAGGTATGCAACGGAATTTTATTCCGAATTTTTAAGCATATTGAATTTCTTTCGAAATTCAAGAGTGTCAAACTCGAACATGAACTCGAACTTAATAACTAAGGTTACATGCAAGGTGGCAGTTAATAGGAAGTTAGGCATGGGCGCCAACCACCCCCGCCAACTTATAAATATGTGCATCGGGAGGCTTGAGCATTGCATTTTGCTCAACACCCGACAGAGAAGGGAGGTCGAAGATTGCATGTACGAAGCTATGAAGGCAGCAAAACAGCTTCCCACAAAAAGAAAAAGTGAAAAATGTGTCAAAATTTTGTATTAGACTTTTTGGTAATGAAATGCATATGAAATGTAAATGAAAGGAAATGAAATGAAATGACATGAAATGTAAGTGAAATTAGAATGTAATGCAATTTGATAAATTGCAAATAGGACTTTAGGAAATTAAAGTTAATAATTGCATGAGTTGAATACATCCGATTTGGGGTGGCAGTTATGGTGCGTTGTCCTGGGAACCGTTTGCAACGACCAAAGAAAGCATTAAAAGGAACCCCCCTTCTTCCATTTTTAGCATGTCATGGTTATGGTTATTGCTGCGATTACCAAGAGCATTGTATAGGATTGCCAACGAAGGTGCAAGTGAGAGATATTGGTGAGGATGTTGTCATTGTCATTATGCAGACTGGTTATGCAACCTTGCACATTGTAATTGCAAGTATATTACTGTTGTTTACAGTAGCACTTTGAATACCATACGAGTCCTGCCATTTGCAGATTTATACCAATTTGCTGTAAATATTTATGCTGAGACTATTAATGGTATTGCATGTACTGTTTCCTTATAGTTGCAGACTGTAGGATGGCTGCCATAGTTGCAGGTTATGTTAGTATTTGTATTGCAGTCATTGTTGTAGCATAATTGCAGGTTGCAGTGAGAGAGAAGACTGTCAAGGAATTTGCAATTACGTTAGTTGCAGACCATACAAGGATTAGGATGTACGAGCAATTGATTGTATGAAGACAAACATGCAAGTTGTGTTGCAATCTCAAGGATTATCTTGTTGTTTGGCAAGGACTGTGGTATTGTACGTGTGATTACCGTACAAGTCACTGTCGTACAGAAAGATTACCGTACAAGTCACTGTGTCGTACGAGACTATGCCATACGAAAGTGTATCGTACAAGACTATGCCATACGAAAGTGTGTCGTACAAGATTGTGCCATACGAAAGTGTGTCGTACTGGACTGCACCGTACAATTGAAACTGTACCGTCTTAGGACAATGATGTCGTACGATTGTGATGACAATCTTATGATTGTAGTCCTGATTGGTTCATAAATCTATTATCCTACCATTCCATTGTTGATAATATCACCACTCGTGCTACAAGCTAAAGGTAGGAGGACGCATTGCGGAGAAGTGAAGCATGCATTGGTGCATTACCAACACAGCGGAGAAAACTGTCGACGAAGAAATGCAAAACTGACGGACGTGCACTGACGAGAAGCTTTTGTGCCAATAGAGGAAGAGATTGTGAAGAACAATGTTGCAGAGAGGGTTTTTACAGAGTGTTGAAATTTGCAGTCATACGGAACCGTATAGTTGTACGGACAACCACGAAAGTGAGGAATTGAAGTGTGTAGCCATACGAACAAGGCATTGGGGTCGAACGACACAAAAGAAACCAAACTTGTGCGCAGAAGGGTAAAAAGAGTTGTCATACAAGCAGTGGTAGAGGGTCGTACGAGTAGGAGGGTGAACGACCAAGTTGCAGAAAGCACCGCCATACAAGTAAAGTGGGGTTGTATGGCAGAGTAGTATAAGTCGGTGCAAGCGTTCGGCCATACAAGTGGAAGGAAAGACACTATCATACAAGTGACTGATGGCAGTGTCGTACAAACCAATGACTGACGACAATGTCATACAAGTCTTAGTTGATGGTAGTCGTATAGGTTGAGCATCTATCAGGGGTTGTGTACGGTAGGGGTTGTGCAGGTGCAAGACATGTATGGCAAGCATCATAGAAGCACAAGCATAGGTGAGTTAGAGTGTTGGAAGGACACAAAAACAACCAAGTATCAAGGAGAGAATTCCTCAAGTGGAACAATAGCAGAGAAGGGTTCCACCTAATCCAATGACGCAAGTAGAACCTTGTTCCCATGGAGAAGGTGTTGAAGGAAGTGCAAGAAAAGGTCTTGCAGAGTGCGTTTGTAAAAGGGAGAAAGAACGCAGCTCAAACACCAAACGAGGTAGCAGTAGGCAGCATGCTGGACATTCTAGAGAAAGGCCAAGGATCAGCACTTCGAAGGAGCAAGAAGTGGAGAATTCGCCTCAGGAGAGGGAGGAAAGCAAGGGAAGGAAAGAATGGCAGTGCCCTTGCAAGATATTACATGGATACAGCCAACGAGAGAGTTTTGTCAAAACTAGTGGCAGGAGAGTCCCAAAGATTACCCATTGAGGACGCCATTCAAAAACCCAAGAGTAAATTTCATATTGCGGATTTCGAATTCTAACAGAGAATAGGAGAGACAGTGCCAGTGGAGCAACGACGAAAAAGGGAAACAACCTACATCACAATTCAAAGTTTTGTACATTGGAGAAAGGAACCAACTACTAGAAGAATAGGAGAGAGGACAAGAGGCAGTGACTAAAGAACGAACTGTTGATGTGATGCAACTAGTATAGGAGGGCAAGGCAGCCAAAAGACCAATCAACCTAAGAGGTGATGGTGGAGAAGACAGAGAGGAGACATCTACCGATGAAGATAGAGGTAAAACTTGGAGAAGGCACTAATGAGCATTTCATCATATAAGTGCCAAATTTGAGGAGACCTTCAGTTCGAGGAGACTTATCAATGAACAGGTTGATACATTTTTCAAAAATATGGCTAGAGCTTTGGACAATGCAAGATTGGAGTTTCGAGTGGGATGTATTGGAGATTGGCGAAAATGGCAGTTGATGGTAGAGAATGAGTTATGAAAGTTAGTACACTAAGCTCGAAATGAGGAGAAGATGAAGAAACTTGTCGATATTCATAAGAAGCAGGAGCTAGAGACTAGCAATGTGCGAAATATGGTTGGAGTGAAGAACCTGCCAGAGAGAGATCAGACATTCTATAGGCAGCCAGCAAGGGTATACATTGATGAGGGGACTTTGGCACCTTGTGCCGAAGATGAAGCACTTGTTAAGTATGTAAAAGTTGCACCTAAACTGGTAAAGACGTATGCTAGGATCAATTTTTTGGCATACTTGATTCAATGGTTAGCTATGGGAGTGAAGAAGATTCATTAGTCAAAGGAAGAATAGGCTAACCAGTGGGAGGCGAGACTTCGACAAATGCAAGAGGATGAAAAAATAGCACTAGCAACACAAAGAAAGGAAGTTGAGGAGAAAGCGAAGGCTCAGGAGGAACAGGATGAGCTGATAAAGCAACTGAAATTTGAATGTTCGTTAAGGGAACAACTATTGGAGAAGAAAAATGAGGAAGTCAAGATTCACAATCAATTAATTGCAAAAAAGGATGGGCAGTTGGCAAATGCAGCTAGACATGAGACAGAAATAGCAAAGATGGTTGTTGATGTAGCAAGGAGGCTGAAGCTACATTTGCAAAGAGGGAGGAAGAGATATTGGCGAAGATAGCAGAAACCGAGTAGAGGGTAAACCATTATGGAGTGCTGTAGACTCGGTACCTAAACTACGCCAAGAGATTGAAGGGAGAAACAAAGGCTCTTAAGCTGCAAATCAAGGAAATGGGAGGTAAACCTGTTCCAATACCTCAGCATCGGCAAATTCTTAGCCCCCAGGAGCAAAGACAGTTGTCGATGAGGACGTCGACCAATCTAAAGGGGAGGGCAAATGTAGGAGCTAGTTCTGACCAGCTGCCAAAGTAAATAATGTACATAGAAAAATAAGTGCAAATGTGCACAAAATGTGATGTAAATGTAATGTAAATTCAAATGTACATGCAAAGAGAATGAAAGTGAAATGAAATGTCAAATAAAATACAAATGTAATATGAAATGAAAAGTCAAATGTCATTTTGTATACATCATGGGTTAATATATTGCATTTGTAATGTATGGCAGAACAAAGGTGATTAAGGAGATGGTTGAGGGTGAGGTGTCCCGGGTGGTAGTTTGGTTAACTACCAATCCGTAAGCATAGAAGGACCCCCCCATTCAATTGTTTGATATCATTGTATATTGAGTGCATTGTGTACATTGGAGACTTTACGAGGATTCTAGGAGTTCATTCTGACGTGAGAACATCTGTGTGTAAGCTGCAAACATTCTATAATGCCATTGCCATACGAGCCGATATAATGCAATGATATTCTGTTCCAATTCCAATTTGTGTATGTGTATGTCTGTGTGATGCCATTATTGCAGTAGTTTCATAGGTTGTATTGCCAAGTTCTCTATGTGCAGGGTTGATGGAGTGTTGTATGAAGGGTGTCAGGAAGGGCCGTACAAGGAAGGTTGTCGTACAAGGAGTGTTGATGAAGGTGTTGCCATACAAATCACTGCCAATGCAAGCGCAGTTGTGAGATTACCGTTCAAATTGTATTGTGACTTTGTCGTACAAGTGATTGACAAGTTGCCATACAAGTGTTTGCCATACAATTGCAAATGTCAAGTCTGTTTGGACCAGCAATGATTGTAGTCTTGGTTGGCTCCTAAAATCTGCCATTCCATAAGGCTAGTACATGTCCTTTCTAGTTTCCATGGTTCTCAGATTGTGGCTATCCTAGGAGGTGCCTCCCATAGGCGAATAGTTATATCTGGGCTAGTGGCTATTGTTAGAAAATCCTTCAAGTCATGTTTAACTTCCATTCTGGTTTTATGGCCATACACAGGTGCAATGCTCAAACCCAACACTAAATATGGTTGATGCTATTCTCTGGCAAAGTATGGATAGTATATTATCCTTCAAAGGGTATAACTACATATCAAAATTATTAGTCAACTTGTCTTCCTTAAAAAGAAACTTCAAGGACATTTTGTGCTTCTTCAAATGGCCTCTTGCTATTTTATGTGTGTCTTATAAATCTCATTGGGATTGTGAGAGGGCCCAAGCACTATATTGTTCCAATCTTTCTTGTCTCATTCTTGACACCTTTGAGTAGCCTCAAACATGGTGAATGTTTCTTGTGCTGGTTAGGATTTCAAAAGCATTTGTTTGTTCCTAGGCCCAGTGGTTATAGGGAAGTCGAAAGAAAATTTGCTCTTGATTATTGAAGTTGTTACACTTTGCATGGGGTGGGGCATATTGCCATGGAACTCCATACAAGATTGGTTTAGATTCCTCTTAATGTTGTATACCTTTTTGGTCTCAACTTCCATTGTTGATCTTCTTTGAACTTATCCCTGTACTTTACTGACTATTTTTTCTTTTCCTTTCATCTTTGGTTCCTTGTAATCGGATGGGCCTTTTGGCATTAGCCTTCCTTTTGGTTTTTGATTTTAAAATTGAAATGTAACTGTTGGGTGGTTGTTAGATTCTTGAAAACTAGGAAAATTTTGGGTTTAGGATGCAAATGAGTGTTTTTTTGGGTCTGATTTCACCTTCTCTCTACTTTCTCTGAGGCCAATTTAGGGAGGAAAAAAATGATGTCGTTTTTCTATATTTTTTCTATTGCAGCCAAGTTTTTTTCTTGGACTCGCGAGTCCAAAAGGCTCGTAAGTAAAGAAAAACTCATCGGGTCCAAAAAAACTCGTCGAGCCAAGTCAAAAAAACCTAAGAGGGCTAACTCCAATGCTAACTAAAAAAATCGCCGAGTTTGTTAACTATGCTATCTTCAATGGATCCTACGTAGTCTACATATATGAAACCAGTCAAGAAGAATTGATCATTCTTCTTGAACTTCAAACCGTACGCAATCATACCACGAATATAATGGAGCACCCGCTTTGCTGCTTTCCAATGACACACCCTTGGTTCTTACATAGCTTATGTCTAGTCTGATGTAAGTCAGATAAACGAGATTCCATATCAACTCACAATAGATTGTTCCATTCAATTGTGGGGGTGGATCGTTTCGATATAGTTGTAACCTTGTCTCCATTAGAGTGGCCATGGGTTTGCAATTTGTCATTTGAAACTTCTTGAGCAATGTGCTAGCATAATTCATCTATGACATGAACACATGGTTCTCAATTTGCCACACCTGCAAGCCAAGACAGTAGTGCATAAGCCCGTGATGAATCATGTTGAATGACTGCTTTAATGCTCTCTTGGTCTCTTTAATAAGTTTTACTAAACTCCTTGTGATGATCAATTCATCAACATACACGATTATGATCACCACCTCTCTTTCTTGCCTTGTAGGCTAAGCAAGCTAGAGGGTTGTGAAGATAACCTTGCCAAACTATAGCAAACAGTTGGGGAGGCAGAAAAGAAGATCAGCCAGATTATGAGGAAAGGGTTGCCATATTTTGATGTTCTGATGACAAAGCAACTTGATGAAATCATTGAAGAGTAAAAGGAAAAGGATGTTCAATCAAATTCGTTGCAAGGGGTCATGAGTAGGCTTGAGGAGCTACATGAACAACTGAAACAGATGGCAACAAAAGTGGAAGATCTTCAGAGGCACACATATGAGGAGCTGACAAAGGACATTGATGCATTGAATAGATTCTTGATTCCCTCCAATACGAACTAGGAAATTTTGTGAACATTAATCCCTCCAAAGTAACACTGACAACCAATGGATAAAGCACCATTTGGGATCTCCCATCAATCAATATTGACATCCCCGCAAGTTGTCAGAATTGTAGTCGTAAACTACTACCATCTTTGCCACACAAACACCAACTACACAAAAACAAGACAGAGAATGAAAAGAGAGATCGAGTCAAAGCTTCAAAGGCGCCTCACTCTAGACAATGTAATCTACTCTGAGTGCCTTGCTTGGAGCAACTATTGGAGTGCCCTGCTCGGAGCAACTTTCAAAGCGCCCCAGTCAAAGCGACTGGCACCTCGCTCCAAATGTGTCTCTATTTTTGGGCATTGTGACCGCATGAGATTGTGAACTATCAATTCAAAATTAGATTAGGTTTTTACTTTTCAAGTATAAATGAGAGATTGAATTTCATTGTAAGGGTCCTTCGGCTACCCAGCATACTAGAGCTACTCTTTGGAGATCATTATGCTCAACACTTTGAGATCAATAAAAATAAAGAATTGCACTTGACATTCATAGATAATTTTGTCTTTGACCTTTAAATTTATGAATGTGTGGAACTAGTAGCTTTTCTCTTTTTCCCGTTGTTAGTTGTTTTCTTTGTGATATGGCTGAATGCTTTGAAGATCTGGTCACAATGAAGTTATTCAATATCTACTGGAATTGTTGATTGCACCAACCTTGAACCACAGTATGGCTTCAACCGTATTTCTATTTTCTTCTTTCCTTTCTCTTACCCTTTTCCTCTCAAAGTAGATTAAATTTACTTTTCATGCACTTAGAATAGATTTTACTTTCTTTACAATTCGATTAGTTTTTTTTTTACGTTTTCAGCAAGGTTAAAGGGGAATCAGCCCAAGATTTAAAGGTTGGGGAGAGTAAAACCCTCCCCTTCCATTTGTTGAACTGTGGTCATAGGCGCAAATTGCCCTTGATGATTTTCGTGTTCAATAGTTAATCTTCATGCAAGTGACGTCATAACATCCAGTCTACTGTACAGATCAATCTCCAGCATTGAATTTTTGATCTAACAACTGAGAAGATATAGTTTGCATGCAATTTAATTAGTTTCTTTTTGTTGTTGGTTGTCCTGATCGAATGGCCCAGCATAAAGATAATTTAGGTTCTAGAATCAATTTTATTTTCGATGACACTTTTCCTTTCAATGCCTCGTCTGACATTTGTGCATTGTGTCTTATTCCTATGCCTCCACCCTAAAACTTCATGTCCAATACCTTAGCTTGCAACTCATGCACATCTTAGCAACTTCGTCGTGTTTCATGTCTTCGGCATATGACATTCAAACGCCTTCACAGTTTTTGTTTCCAACAAAAAAATTCTCAACCAGCTTTCAGGAAATAGAAAAGCTTTAATAAAATTCAGGGATACATTAGGACATGTCCCCCACCCCTGGGGACGCGTCCCCCTGTCCCTGCCATCCCCAAGGACGTAAAAGGGGACGTTTCAGCCGTCCCCCACGATTGGGCATCCATAGGATGGATGGTTGTAGCAAAGCGAAAGAGCAATAATTTGGGGGTGAAAACAGGTGCGTTGTGAACGAACTTCCCGATATGTGAATATGTTATTACAGAGTTGAGCTCATCATAAAGGCAATGGTGAGGGTATGAAAAACAGTGTCGGTGATGGAAAGCGCATAGAGAAGTGGGCAGTGTTGGTGGGGCTACGAAAAGCAATGTCAGTTATGAAAAGCATGGAGAAATGGGCAGTGTTGGTGATGGAAAGGATATGGAATTTTAGGGTAGAATTTCATAATTTTTGCCTTCATATCCACCTTTGCATGCAAAATGGGGACACGGTGATTAAGTGTGGAAATTCTTAAGAATAAGTCATTACCAGGTGCAAGACATATAACAAACCATCTTTCAATGTCATGTTGTTGAAGAATTTGAAATTTTGGTTTTGCTAACTTTTCGTCCCCCAACCGTTTCCCAAAATCAGCCTTCCATGCCCTGCTTTCCCAGAAACCTGTTTCCCCATCCCCGTCCACCCATCCTTGATACTTTTGTAACCTTGATAAAATTAGACAATGTCGTGACATCAATTCATTGCATGGCAATGAAGGTAGTTTTTAAACACTTTGAGAATAATAGGTGACAATTCAAATGACCCTTAAGTGGGAGTTAGAGATAAGGGCCCACATGGTATTTTATCTAGACAACTCTATTCAAATTGGGATGGCACACAACTCTAGACGGCCCAGTCAATGCTCTAGACGGCCCCATGTCTTGTGAAAGCCCGTGTTTTCCCTTTCAAACAACCCATTTACCTTCTAGATAACACTCTTATGTTTGATGGCCTGTAGTCTTCAAACGGCCTTGTGATTGCATTAGACCACACATGTTGGATGGCCCACAAGACGATATTGCATCATTCTTGGACGTCTTTACATCAACTTGATATGACTTTGTAGAGGTGTTTTTAAATGCATGGACAGCAATTGACTTTAGACAACCTCTTCACTTCACTTAAGACAGCCTCTTTACTTCACTTCAGATGGCCTTCATGGCCTCTAGACTTGCTTCTCAACCACTTCAATAGCAGAGTTTGCAGATGTCTCCCTGCAATTACTTTAGCATACCTTCAAACATTTCTCTAGCATGATAACACGCCTTTCTCTCGCTGCCATCAACTTCGAACAATGTCTTCAACTTCTCCAATTATTATCTTCAACTAGTACATACAAGCATTTCACAAGACAAACTTTGCAGCTTCAAACCTGGAAAAACAAGAATGCAAAACGTCTTCGAATGCAAAACGTCTTCGAATGCAATCTCTTTGGCAGGAACTCTCTCCTTGCTTTGAATCTAACAATTGTTGTATCTGTAACTCCTAGGGCAAAATCACGAACTTCAAGAGGTGCCTCCACTCTGCAGCGTTGGTTTCACCTTCGTAATGTCGAAGCTCTAGTACCAAATGCTAGAAGTGCAAGTTGGCTGCGATAAACTTTGCATTGATGTGATAGATGAGTATATACAAGCGTAAGCAAGAACGGGGTTACAACTGCTTTGCAACTATCCATAATCTTTGGAACTTACTGATGCTTGCATCATCTTGGCATAATATTTGTAACATATGATACTCTTCCAGCCAAAATCAACAGAGCTCACATAATAATGGACATGGTATAGGAGAAGAGCAATGTGGCTCTAGTGTTTGACTCTAATCCGAAAAATGATAGATCTGAAGTTCTGAACTAAATGAAGAAGGGTTCTTAGAGTTTTGTATATTCAAATAAGAGATTACTTCATTAGTAAATGGGTGATTATGAGATGTTTCAGTCAACCTATCTAGTTGAACTAGTTTTCAATATAGCCAAGCAAAGACCCCCTCTAAGATTGGAAACAATATATCGCCCAGAAAAGTAAATTTAGATGAACAAACTTTATTGATATGAAGCAAAGGAAACAACATAATTGCCTTTGCTAAAAAAAGGTTCTAGTTTTCAAAAACACAAATATTCCAAATTAACAGAGACTTGGACATCTGGCCTGTGATATGCCATTGTATTATTCTCTAGAATTCTCTTATATACATTGTACATCCCCAACTAATCAGTTACAAAAGCATCTAAAACATAGAACTTTTCCTCATGAGCATTATTGTTATGTCTATGTTGCAAACACACACCTGCCCTGAGCATTCACTCATTATGTTGTCCACCTTGGTCTCAGTAAATTACATGAAGGTGCTACATGCACTGCATTATACATGGGCTAATTTTAGAAGTAGCAATACCTGATTTTATTAAAATATTTTAGTTGGTTATATGGGAATGAAATGGGCCCAACCCATATTACATGATGACCGCATTACCACGGTATTACAACATCTTGGCAATTAAGCATATATCACTCAGCAAGATTTGAACTTTGGTTTCCACCATATATTTAACTAGTTGAGCTCCTACCGTTTGATATGATACCTCATTTTTTTACTCTACTAGACGATTGTTTTTGTTGATGCTGTTCTTTTTTAAATTACCTTAGAGAACCCTTAGCACTCTAATGAAACAAGTTTGCAGTTGCAAATATGTGACAATGTCATTGATCAGACCTACTCTTCAATGGACATTAATGTAAGTTATTTCTTATACCAGTAAAACTTCCAACATGTTCACTTGATTAGAATCATAGATACAACACCTTGACTGATGATATCGTGTTCAATCAACTTTGAAATTTCAAAAGCATTTTAACACAACATTTCTATCATACAAAAATGTTCCCTTTTCCTTGGAACAACTGTGCTTAACCCAATTATCATGACCTGATTAGATGCACATACCCAATGAACAACCCAATAACTCCGGTCCCTCATTTCAATTAAAAATGGAAAAGTTGGAGGTGCTTTACGCTCGAGAACACTTTTTTGGGTTCCCCTTGCTCGAGCTTCATCATCTCCTAATGTAACTGCTTGAACTCCCCCAACCTGCAAAAACAAATTAAAAGCATCATCATAAATTCTGTCAATAACTTTCTTTCCACAATCTAAAATTTAAAACAAAACCACAAGCTTCTACATGAAAAGGCATGGACTATCAGAATTTAGCATATTAACTCTTTTTCTTCATTCTATATGATTTCAGAACAGTGCAATGTCTTGCATTTCAAACTATCTAAAAGTGTCCAGTAATGAATATATTAATTTTTCCGAGTACAACATCCAAATGAAATAGGGTCTTAATGTTCAGGATATTTCCATGGATAACTTTCAGGAACAACGTATTACTTGTTTATGGCTAAAACCAAATGCAAATGACCATAATGGTACCAATCACCAACTGATGAATGTAAAATATAATTATGAACAATGGTATTTTCTCCATTGAAAAAGTTCAGCAAATTATACAACCATGAAAGCAAAGTTGCAAACATGAATGATATAATCAGTATGTTCATGTTCAAGAATTAAGAATGAGAATCACTCCAACAACAATTCAGTCACAAGCATGAATCACATATAGAACTTACACAGCATATGCACACTCAAACCATTTACACAAGGGTGCACAAATTGGGCCATATTTTCATTCACAATTTGTAGATATTTATAGTATATAAGGGTCCTCATATAAATGCTACCAAGGCTCCCTATTTAGAAGCCTTCGGATTCCTACATGAATAGGATTGTCGAATTCTTTGGAGGATGTCATATTGTCACACTCTACCTAAGATTCCATCACATTCCTTCTCGAGGAATGCCACAAGCCATTTATTAATGACCGTGCTGCTTACACGTGAGCATTCTTCTTACTAAATTTGTATACATGATTCTTACAAGTTTGGCCTCTTGCTTTAATTTCTCCTTTTCGTTGTCCATAATGTTTAGTTATGATTTTAATGTGGCCCTCGCATGTAGCAACTATTAAATTTAATAATAAAAACAAACAAATTTTGACAAAGATTATGAATTAAAATCAGTACCAACATTATCCCCCTTGATGTTGTTTCCATAACCATCTAGCATCTGGCTTAAAATCTTTTCTTTGACTCAATTGGCTTGTTCTAGCTTGGCTTCATCCCTATTTGCTACCTGAACAATTTGTGATCTTCAAACTTTGTAATCCAAGGATAAGGTTTGCCATAGCTAACTACTAACTAAATTCATGCGCACTACTTGGCATTTATTGTCTCTAAACCTACTTCTTTTGGCAGATTTCCCTAGTTCACCTCAGATCTTTTTCAATTGTTGGAGCTCCTTCTTTGTTTTACCCCAAAACACTGCCACTATTTTCTAGAAGAGTTTTCATGTTTACCCTGAACCACCACTTTCATCATTTAAGGGACATTTTTTTTTTTTTAAACTACCTTGGCTCACTTTAAACCAATAACGCTTAAGAATTCTCTTGTGCATATGTCAACCTTTGTCTAGAAGTCTATCTTCAACCCAATTGATTATATCAGGATTAGTCAATTGTTAGAAAATACATTAAATAATTAGTAAGCCCTCAACTACCATCAAGGGCCTGATCACTCATAAAGCCATCATTTCTAGATACCAAATCAGTCACTTATACATGTATAAATTAATGTCTTACGCAAGTCATCTTAAATAGGGAATCAATTCTTCAAGCCAGACTAAATTCCATCTCCCAATAAAGTTTTGTTTTATATACGAGGGCTGATGGGCAGTGGAGCACATACAACAAATGTCATCCTCCAATCTTCACCCGTAGGGCCTACTTGTTTAACCTTCCCTTGTCTTAAGTATGTCATGAAGGCATGTTCATCGCTGATGGTATCGCAATATGATAGCATATAGTGATAGCATGTTGTGACAGCATATCGTGATAGAATATCACATGCTCAACCAGGCGATGACATGTATTGCAGACTTGAGGCTAACAAATGATATATATTGTCTTCTACTCATTGCATGTTATACATAGGCTGTGACTGACTTCTGCTATCTGTCTTTATTTCTGTAGCATAGAATACATTGCATTTTTCTTTGTTTTTGTATTACTCTACCTCATTGTATTGCATTATGTGTGACAAGAGTTCTCCCACACATTAAATTTTGGCATCGTTGCTAACATAGATATGGGTCAGTGATTTGAGGAGTTGATGAGCAGGAACCTCAACCTCACTCGTGAATGAAGACAACAAAGATAATGAGGTGAGAAACCCACTCACAAATCAGACAAGACTGAACACAAAGCAGGCAGTGTGGTAGAAGGAGTGTGTGATAGGAGGAGTGTGTGATAGAAGATGGAGGAAGCATGGACGACCTGAGAAGAAGTTGGAGCATACCACGAGACTTGCCCCTTCCCAAACAGAAAGTTTAGAAGGTGGAACTTCTACAATGCCCCTCAAAAAAAGGGAACAGAGGGCATATGGACAACTCTGCTCATTCATTGGGAACAAACACACAAAGATGAAAGCAATTCTGTTTTATGCATAGAAAGCTTTGGTCCTCACAAGGAAACTTCGTTACTGTTGCCACATTTTGCAAGGGGTAAAAGAATTTTGAAATTTTCTAACAGGTTGTTGCCTTCCTCCTTCCTCATTACTCTTTCCTCATTTGTTGTTTTCATTGTTCTTGGTTGAGTCTCAGTCTGTTCAGTTTTCTGGTTAATCAAATCATTTTTCAGATTTGAATGTAAAACTTTTAAAAAAATGAAAAAAATCCAAAGTGTTGGCCCATGCCCACGATCGCTGTCACTGCTGGGCGATTCCAAGTAAAAGTAAGGTGTTTGAGCGACTAAGAGCAGCGTTGGATAAATTAAAGAATGCCTAAGTGTGAGGCTGTCGGCGATCACCGTCGCAGGCCCCTAACGCCGGTCGCTACTCTATTTTTTAGTGACCCAGAGCACGACAAAAAGGGGGCGAAAAATCTCTAAGTCTGAAGGCCCAGCGATCGCTGTCACTGGGGAGCGATTCCCAACAGCGTTGGCCGTCTGGGCGATCCGCGGCTAGGTTTTAAACATATTCAAAGTACTGACGACCGGGATCACCGTCGCTTCCCAGCGACGCCCATCGTCGCACTTATTTCTAACGACGGAGAGCAGCAAGGAAAAGGACCAAAATTTACTTAAGTGTTGGTGTGCCCGCGATCGCTGTCGCAAGTGAGAAAACCCCGACGGCGCACCATGTTTTCGGCGATCCAGGGAAAACAGAAAAAAGTTAATGAAAAATTGATCAAGTGTCGCCATGCCAGCAATCGCCGTCGCCGACCGACGACGCTCGTCGCTGCAACGCTTTTGAGCGCACGATGGGAAAAGGAGTTACCCATGCTTGCGATCGCTGTCGCCCCTCGGCTGCACCCGAAATCGCTCAATACTTCAGCAATGTGCGGAAAGAGAGTGAAACAAGAAAAAAACATCCAACTCCCCTCCACCCGCGATCGCCATCGCTGTGCATATTTCTCACCGGCGTTGCAAGTTTTCAGCGATTTGCAGCGCAGGTCTAGCCCGCGAACGTCGTCGCTCGGTGAGATTTCTCAAAGTCGCTCAGTTTTCGAGCGCTCAGCAGTAGGGACCCAATTTTAACAAGTTAAGTCTGAGTTTCCCCCAATTTTTAGGACTGTTAAGTAGATATTACCTCCCTAGCTAGGAACAAATCAAGTTTCGGGATTTGGCCACGGCACGTGTCACAGAAGATGAGAATGTACTTCAAGGATAGGGTAGGTGAACATTGAAGGACAAATTGTACTGCACCTACCACAATAACTAATATTCCCCTTTTCAATCACCAAATCTGTCAGAGGTAGTGCAGAATCCATGAAAACCGTGTTGCAAGTACAGCTACGGCCGACAAGAATCAAATCAGGCCGCTTTGGCAGCTTTTTGCAGCCCTTGACAAGTTTGGGTATCTGTGCCCAGAATGTTATTTGGAGGGAAAAATCTACTATAAATAGCAGTGCAATTCATTGTAATAGGGGGGGAACATATTGCTAAGAAGCTGCTGTAACCAAACACTTGCTTTTGAATCAAAGTATACTTGGCTCTGTTGTCTGTGTCTTCCTTTTATGCTGCCTTCTGCAAATATTTCTATACCGTGTCATTTATTTTTCTGATTGCTGTCATTTTGAACTCTCAATGTTAGCATTGGCAATTAAATTGATCTGGAATATTGAATGAAGGATACAGAGGGAGGAATCGTAGCAATAGTTTCTGTTACATACATTGTTTTGATTGTTGTTGGTTTAGTGATAGGTTAGTGACTGTGCTGCTTGTTCTGCCCCACCTGAAACACATGATATTTCATTTCTTTCAGCATTTTTATCTCTTTCCAGCACTCTTATCTGAAAACCCAAATTAGATTAGTATAGGAAGTCGGCCTTCTCCGGAGATTGGCACGGAAGGCATTCCTTCCTTCCGGCCTTTCAATCTACTAGGCAAATCTAGGGCGCAAAAGGCTAAAATCGTTTCCAAATGGCAGATTCGTATCCAACAGTTTCTCTGGCACGCCCGGTGGGACACGAGTGTTCCACCCCAAAACAGAATTGAAGCATCGGTGTTCGCTTCATTGCTGTCAAATCTAAACACCTGGCGACACTGCTAAACCTGAACATTCTCTGAGTCTCACAGACTGGTCCAATATCAAAATCTCCTTCATGCATACGAGATGGAGAGTTAGGAACGCGGGACAGGAGCCTCCTGAGTTTTACGAGCTTGACATTAACGCTGTCGGAGAACACCCGAGGCTGGTTGATTACCACGCCGATCAAGACGAAGTTGAAGAGACAGCTTCGGAAGGCACCGATACTGATTACACTACTGATCAGCTCGAAGAAGACGATCAAAACGCTGATATGGCGAATCCTCAGCCTAATGCGAATGCTCAGCCTAATATGGTCGAGTTGTTTCCAGCAGTTGACTCCACTGGACCTCTCAATCTAGCAGGGCAAGATGCTATTCCGCCTGTTGCTTTAAAGGCTATTCCCGCGTATGATGGAACTGGGAAGTGTTGCCACATTTTGCACGAGGTGCTAAGTTTTGAAAAAACTGTAAGGTTGTTGCTTTGCCTCCCTCCTTTCTTCTTTCCCTTTCTTCTTCTTCCCATTTATGCTCCCTATTCTTCCATTCCATCTCTTTCATCTCTTAAATTCATGTTTGAAAGTGTCTCTGTCAAGTGGGCAAAATTGGCCCAAAAAAGTTCTAAGTGTTGGTTCCTACCCGACTGCGCTGCGCAGTCGGGCTGCGCACGCTTCACCTTGCGCACGTGGGCAGAAGAGCGAGAGAGTCGTCCGAAAAAATTCTAAGTGTGAGCCGCCCAACTTCGCACGAAGTCAGATGGCGCGCATATTCTAGCGCGCACTCGGGCGACATTGAGAGTGAACAAAGCCCAAAAAAGATTGTAAGTACCGGGCCACCCGAGTTCGTGCGAAGTCGGATGGTGCCCAAGGGAGAAGTGCGCACTCGGGCGTCGATTGTGAAAAGGGCGCCTAAAATCCATCAAGTGTTGACGCCGCCCGACTTCGCTGCGAAGTCGGGCGGCGCTGACCCATAAGTGCGCAATCGGAAGGCCAGAAGAGAGTGATGTTGAAGAACGTCTAAGGCATGGACCCGCCCAAGTGCGGTGCGCCGTCCGATTGCGCGCTCGTCTTCATGCGCCCTCAGACGAAAGAAACAAAGAAAGCCAAGAAGTGGCTAAGGCAGGGACCGCCCGACTGCGCCATTTCCAAGCTGCGTCATCTGACTGCACTTCATTTTTGCGCGCTGTCGGGCGGAATCAGAATCCAAAGAAAAAGACTAAGTGTCTTCCCACCCCCATCATTCACCAACGGGCTTCAAATGCTGACAGGTGCCCTACCTCGGGATTTGGATCAGGGTGTGATAGAAGTTGTGCTGCTCAAGTACTATTTGGATGGGTATGAACTGACAAGTTCTATTACATCTACTCCCATTCAAGCGAGATTTGGCTTCCCACCCATCGTATCATTGCAGAGCTGACACGTTTCCAAGTGCACCTTACTGCCATTACTTTATTACCTGCAGGGGTCAAGCATCAGCCGCTTCTTGTCGTTTTTGTCAGCTTCTGTATGCTTTGTCAGGCCTGGGACACTGGGACCATAATGTAATCAAGGGGGGATTTTACACTATATATAGCAATTTCTTTTCATTGTATAGGGGTGGAAGGAAGGTATACTGCTAAGAAACTTGTGTAGCTATGCATTTGCTTCCAAAATATAAAGTATACTTGGCTTTATTGGTTGTCTTTATCTTGTATGTTGCCTTTGCTAAGTATTTCTGCTTTGTCGCTTATATTTTTTATTATTGTTATTTTGCATCTGGATATCAATATTGGCAATTAAGTAACTCTGCTGGGGACTAAAGTAAAGGATACATAAGATAGAATAGCACCATTAGTTTTTGCTTTACGTATTGTTTTGGATTGCTGCTAGTAGTAGTGATTGGTTTGTTATTGTGCTGCTTATCTTCCCCACCCGAAACAAGCATATTTATGTCTCTTTTCGTATTTGCTAAATCCCTTTCCTGCACTCTAAGCTAAACCACCCAAGTTGAGAAACCAAAGGTGTCGGCCTCCTCCGAAGATTGGCTCGAAAGGCATTCCTTCCTCCTGGCCTTTCAATCTGTTGGGCGAATCTAGGGCACAATTAGATTAAATCCTATCCTAGTGGCAGATTCGTAACCAACAGTTTCTCTGGCACGCCCGGTGGGACACGGAGTTTTCCCACCCCAAAATAGAATCGAAGCATCGGTGTTCGCTTCATTGCTGTCAAATCAGAACACCTGGCGACTCTGCTGAACCTGAATATTTTCTGGGTCCGTGAGACTGATCCAATATCAAAAGCACCTCCATGCATACAAGAAGGTGGAGAGCAAGGAACCCGGAACAGCAGCCTGATCTCTACGAAATCGACATCAACGCTCCGGGAGAGCGAGTAAGGCTGGCTGACTACCAAGCTCACCAAGACGAACCAGAAGCTGAAATAGAAGAAGCTGAGGTCGAAGAAGTCGAAGAAGTTGGAGAGGCCGAAATTGAAGAACGACCTACAACTTCGGACAACACCGATACGATTATACCAGCGATCAGCTTGAAGAAAAGGAATAAGACATGGCTGCCCAACAAAATGATGATGATCTCTTCCCAGCAGTTGACTCCACAGTGCCCTTGGCTCTAATGGGACAAGAAGTTGTTCCTCCCTCTGCCTTGAAATCCATTCCCACGTATGATGGCTTCGGGAAAACAGCATACGAGCATATCCAAGACATCCTGGCCTTGGCTGCACTGCACTCTATCACTAGTGAGAGTGTTAAGACCCGACTGTTAGCTCTTTCTCTGAGAGGGAAGCTCCTCTATTGGTGGAGATCCTTACCAGAGGGAGTTATCACAGGATGGCCTCAGCTAGTCGGCAGACTAGTGAAAGGATGCAATGAGTCTGTTGATCCCTCCTCGCTACTGCACCAGTTTCAAAGCATCCAGCGCCATCCGCAAGAGGAGATATCGGACTTCAACGTGAGGTTTGCAAGGTCCTGGAAAAGAGTACCTACTGAGCTACGTCCTCCTCTGAGACAAGCTGCTCACTATTACTTGAGCTATTTTAATTCAGACATTTGTCTACTTCTCAAGATAGCCCGGATCGACACTTTTCCCGCCTTATATGAGGCTGCCCAGCAAGCAGAATTAGACATAATTTCTATAGGCAGACTTCCTCATAGAATGCAGCCTCCCATTTATCCTAATTTTCCTCAGTCACAGTATCCGCCCGTGTCTGGTGGAACGTCATCATCATCTAATCAATCCCCCCAGCAGCCATGGAACCCGGTGCCGGCCATAAACCCGTACGGCCAGCCTCAGATCTATTATCCTAATCTGCCACCTCTGCAATATCCAGCACTCCCAGCTCCACCTCAATACACAACGTTGCTTGCTCCTCCGCCATCCCGGCCTGCGCAGGCGGATAATGATATCCAAAATAAAATCCTTCAAGAAGTACGGGCCCTTGCGTCCGGTTATCATACAATTTCCAATGACATGACGATCATGAAAAAGAAGCAAGCTCAGATGGAGTTTCTTCCTAGGAGGCCATATCCTCCCCCTGCGCTGACAAAAGATCAAGCTGCTCAAGCACCAAGGCCTCCGGCGAGGAATGCAGCCAACAATATCCCAATATGAGGGGTTGATACAATTGAAGAATAATCACGTCCCGAAAGGACTGATTACCTTGGAAAGTCTCTTTGATCAAAATGACAGGGCCATATCCCACAGGATCAAAGTAGACCCTAAGTAGTACACTGACCTAGAGTTAGAACCTGGAAAGGTGATCAAGGTCGGGAGAGACTGCACCGATGAAGAGTTAAGACAAATACGAGCTCTGTGTGAAGAGTACTCAGATATTGTAGCCTGGTGCTACCAAGACTTGAAGGGGTATGACAAGGAGATGATTCAGCACACCATAGAGCTGGAAGACAACGCTAAGCCCTTCAGGAAAAAGCAGAGGGCCATAAATCCTAAGATTGAAGCCATGATGAAGACAGAGCTCTTAAAAATGCTAGAGGCAAAGATCATCTACCCCATCAAGCATTCTTCTTGGGTTGCAAATCTGGTCCCCATAAGAAAAAAGAATGGAGACATCCGTCTCTGCGTAGATTTCAGAAACCTTAACCAGGCCTCATTAAAGGATCATTACCCACTCCCTCAAATTGATCAGATCCTGCACGTGGTTGCGGGAGCTCAGAGATTTTCTTTGTTAGATGGGTTTTCCGGCTACAACCAGATTTGGGTAAAGAACGAAGACCAGCACAAGACGGCGTTCACTACCAAATGGGGGACGTTCACCTACCAACGCATGCCCTTCGGTCTTTCAAATGCCGGGGCTACATTCCAGAGAGCCATGGACTTGGCGTTCCGTGAATTGCTGAATAAGATCATTGTCATTTATCTGGATGACATGACTGTTTTTCATACAAAAGAGAAGACCACGCCTCCCATTTGAGTTAAATATTTGAGAGATGTCGCGAGTTCGGCATATCCATCAACCCAAAGAAATCAGTCTTTGCGGTGAAGGAGGGCAAACTGCTTGGCCATGTTATTTTTGAAAAGGGCCTTGCAGTTGATCCAGATAGAGCAGAAGCTCTCCTTCGTTTACCCATCCCAGTCAATAAGAAAGGGCTGCAGTCATTTTTCGGCCAGATTAACTTAGTGAGGAAGTTTGTACCTGACTTTGCCCAAGTAAGCAAGCCTATGGCCGAACTCCTAAAGAAGGATGCAGAATTCGTCTGGACCGATGAAAGGAAGAAAGCCTTCGAAGAAATCAAGGCCAGAATTGCTCAGGCGCTGGTATTGATAAATCCAGACTACTCAAAAGACTTCATACTTTATGCAATAGGAGAGCCCGAAAGCTACGCTGCAGTCCTGACCCAGAAGGGAGACGATGGAGAAGAGCGTCCAATAGCATTCCTAAGTCAGATAATCCAACCGCATGAAGAAAGGTATAATTTTATTGAGAGACAAGTCCATGCAGTTATGAGGTCCCTTCAAAAATTCAAGCATTTCGTCTCTCAGAGCCGGACCACTGTCTTCGTGATACACCCGGATGTCAGAAATTTCATGATCCAGGGTGAACCCGGTCACAGGAGAGCAGGATGGATTGCCAAGATCCAGGAATTTGACATAGAGGTTCGACCCACGAAGTTGGTCCGAGGGCGGGCTCTATGCCAAGAGTTGGCCCGAAGCGCCGCAGCCGAAGTCTCTGCTTGTCAGTGGGAGAATCCAGAGACAGAAATTTACCTTGCTAACTCCTTATCCGAGGAGAATGATTGGACAAATGATCTAGTGTGGTATTTCAACACAGGGAGATGTCCAGATCATCTCAATGCCTCACAAAGAAGGAGGTTCAGGCTTAACGCCTTGAGGTACGCTCTACGCCCCGAGGGGCTATATTTCAGAAATATTGACGGCATCATGTTGCGATGCATCAGAGAATCAGACCAGCCGAAGGTCCTCGGCGAATTCCATTCAAGGATGCCAGGAGGACATCATTCGGGAAGGCCGACAACCTTGAAAATTATTAAAGCGGGCTACTATTGGCCCACCCTCTTTGCAGATGCGCACGCAGTCTGCCAGAAGTGTGAGAAATGTCAAAAGTTCGCTGGCAGAAATCGTAAGGCTCCCATGCCCCTCCATCCGATTCAAGCTGAGACTCCATTTCAGCAATGGGGTCTTGACTTTGTCGGAGTAATCACACCCAACTCTTCGGCAGGGCATAAGTTTATCCTAACGGCCACAGACTATTTCACCCGATGGGCCGAGGCAGTGCCTACGAAGCATGCAGACCAAGAAACAGTCATTGGATTTCTAGAAGGCCTTATTACCCGTTTCGGGATACCAGAGGCAATCATCACGGACAATGGTCCAGGGTTTGCAGGTGTCGTGCTCACAGAATTCACTAGTAAGTATGGCATTTATCACAAGATGTCTTCAAACTACTATCCACAGGGAAACGGCCTAGCTGAGTCTACTAACAAGAATCTGTTGAAGATTATAAAGAAGACTGTGGAAAGGAATAAAAGGACATGGCATCTACTGTTGGACCATGTGCTTTGGGCAGACCGTATTTCTTTCAAGAAGTCTATCAAAACGTCCCCATATGCGCTTGTATATGGCAAGGAAGCTGTCCTGCCCACACACATAGAGATACCTGCACTCTGGCTGTTAGAGGATGAGAAAGGTCCCGGAGACTCCATTGATACCCGATTGGCTCAGCTACTGCAACTAGAGGAAGAAAGAGAGAAGGCGTATCAGGCCAACACCAAACACGCCGAGACAACGCAAAACTGATTTTCAAAAGGAACCACTGCCCGAGTCTTCAGGATCGGGGATTTAGTGCTGAAATGGGACTCCAACAAAGCCAAACCAGGCAATCATGACAAACTAGATGCCTTTTGGGATGGTCCCTTCCAAATTGTTCGGGTGAATCAGTTCAATGCGTTTGTACTGAAGGACATGGAGGGCCAGGTCCTCCCAATTCCCGTCAATGGCTTTCACCTGAAAGCATACTACAGCTGAAGATACCCAAGGTTTTCCCCTTGTACATATGTTTGTTTTCTGCAGTCAGTTTTATTTCTACATGTAAATATTGTTTTCAGTCCATAGTTTCCTGCTTTAAGTTCAAAAAGAGAGCCAACGTTTCGAAAAAAGAAAATGCACGAGAGCCCAAACATTTTGACTAAGGCACAAGGTCTCCTCCCAAGGGCGCAGAAAATGGCCCTGAAGCCGGGCTTCGCCTGTTGGTCTTGGCGCTTCCGAGAGAAATGAGCCGTGGTGAGCAAAAAGAAAAATCTCCAAAATTTGTCTAAGTGTTGGTGCGCCGCCCAACTTCGCTGCGAAGTCGGACTGCGCACCCTCTTTTGCGCGCCACCGGGCGGGACAAAGCAAGAAGTTTTGAGAAATGGCCAAGTACCTCGCCCGACTGCATGGATTTCTCGTGCGCCGTCCGACGGCGCACACCAAATCTAGCACACTCCGACGGGCGCGTCCTGAAGCCGATGCCATGATGGATATTTTCTAAGTTTAGGACCGCCCGTCCGCGCGGATTTCATGGCTTGAGGCCCAACGGCGCTTACTTTTTGAGCGCACTTGGTCGAGAAGGAAGAAGAAACGGCAAGTTCTCGCCAAGGGTCGAGGAGCTTTGAAATGTGTGCCCAGTTGGCGTCCAAGGCGTCATTAATGGCACGAGCTTCTAAAAATCCTTGAGGATGATTGTGCGATCTTCTAAGCGGATTTCATAAATGAAAAGTGCACTTGGGGTCCAATCAAGTGCGATGCGCGACTTCCAAGGAAATATCCCACGTGCGGCCGCCAAGAAATAGCGGCGCTAGACACCCACTCCGGGCAATAAGAGTTTAACTCCTCAAGGCGCCATTAATGTTGTCCGCTCCCGCACTAGAAAAGGAGGTTTCACCACTCCAAATTACCAGCATTGTTAAGGAAAATCTAGCTGCGCGGTGAAAAGGGGAAAGGAGCGAATTCTTACTAAGTTACAGCTGCATATTCTGGCAAAATTCTACACCATGAGTGAAAGGTCGGGCGCTGCGAAAGGAAAGGCGCCTATGCAGCCAGAATCCAGCGCCTCAGAGCAGGAATCCGAAGGGCAGACTGTCTCAGCTGCTCAGGGCAGTGAAGCGTCGAAAGGAAAAACAAAAAAACCCAGGGCGCGACGCAGAAGACAGGGTCCTCTTCCGCCGCCAGTAAACCTCCTGGCCGAATACAGGGATGGCGACTACTCCCTCAGCATCACCAAACTGCGTCCTAATATTTTGCAATGGGCGGGTAAAATTCCGTCTACGCATCATGTCGGGGCCACTTACACCTCGAACCTTCACTGGTTCTTGTGCCCTCCCGTTCACCAGAGCCCCGAGCTCATTCAGTCAATTGTGACATTCTACAAACCGGCCACCCGACAAGTTTGTGACTGGCAAGGCAGACAACTATTCTCTCTTCGGAGAAGTGGTGCATCCTGCGTTCGCACCAGGGGTCGAGCCAGACAAGGACGCTATCATCAGAAAGGTTATTTTAGAGGAGCAGGCGGGCAGGTTTGATGAGTCTCAGAAAAATAGGGATTTTCTCAATTCAGAGCTGAAGCATCCAATTCCAGCTTCAAGATGGCCATCGGGCCCTATTCCCTTAAAAATTTTTAAGAACACGCACCTTTACATGGTACTCGCATGGGCACTGGGCTACGACACCGACGAAGTGGTCCACCCTTACCAGTTAGCACTCGCCGAATGCATTATGTATGGAGGAACCTACCATAGTGGGAAGCGCCAAATTTATTTTGACTGGGCCGACTACGTGGCGTACGCCATTCACTCCGCCCTTGTCAAATTGCAGCAGAGGCAGTCGACAGAGTTCAGGCACTGCTCTTTTCTGGCGTGGTTATGCCTATACTGCTTGCAATTCCGAATGTCGAGCATCGAAGTCAAGAAGGTAGATGATAAGGGTGCGCCACTACCAGTATATGAGTGGACCGAATTGTTGTATAGAAAGGGGTCTTTCTACGAGTTTAATCTGAGATTTCAGGGCCTGGTCCTGGCTATCATTAATGGCCCAGCAATTCGCCCTCCCCTTGCCATGACGAAGCACTTGGTGAGAAATAAAATTGGTGATACTTTTCGGTTAACTCAGGGCGTTGTCATCAGAGTCTACAAATTCAAAGGGAAGCCCTTCTTGCTGCCATACTTTTGTACAGAAAACCATTTTGGCCTTGAAGCGGCACGACAAATGGACAGCGTCGAGGAGGAATACGGTCAAGGTAAAAAGAAAAGCCCCATCTTCACATATCCTTTTAACTGGGGAACCATCACGATCAATGAAGTCGGGCAACATATATATTTAGAGCAAACCCTCCTCAATCTTGGCCTGATACAGCTGCCGCAGCGTTGGAAATATGATCCGCTTGGAGAAATCAGAAAATTCGTGCACAGTTGCCCGCGAGAGCAGATCATGGAGGAAAGGTGCAACAAAACAGGAGCGGATTTGGAATGGCATATCGAACGGCTGCAGTCATGGCCGTCGTGGCACGACTTCTACTGTGTAGAAGCAGAATACAATCCTGAGCGCAATAAGGATCATAGATTGGATGCGCCTGGATTCAGGAGAGTGCTTGCAAAGGGGAAGTTGCTTGGCTGGACAGAAGACAAAATCCTAGAATGTTGGAAGATGAGGTGCCGCACAAAACATGAGAAATCAGAAAAAAAAACCTGTCAGTTGATGACGACTTTTCTGTCCTGTATGACCGCTACTTCGGCAAATGGGAGAATTTCGCATTTCGAGATGTCGTTCCTCGAGGCGCCCCAAAGAGGTATAAGAGGAAGCCTCCGCCCCAACATTTGATTGTACGAAGAGCACCCAGTGGCCAAACGTTGAAGAGCACAAGAGAGGACCCAATGGTGTCCACGGCATCTGAGAAGTCGCCCCAGGTGGAAAAGGAACCTGATAAATCGGCCAGTGGGACAAGGATAGAAAGCGTGGGCCCTAAGAGACAACAAGGGGAGGCTGCTATAAGTACCCCAGCTCCCGAAGTGCTACCTGCTCCCGCTCCACCTGAGCAAGCAACCGTGCCGAAGGAGAAAAGAAAAAGAAATTTAGAAAAACATCACAAGGAAAAGCGGCAAGAGAAGGAGGCTAAGCGACAGGCGGCGGTGGCCTCACAAATTGGCGCTACTACAAACAACGTGATTTCTATTGTGGACAGCCCTCAAAAGGACGCGGAGGCCTGGGTAAACGAAGTACTTCAAATGCCGGCTCAGGCGGAGCACGCAGGTACGTCCTCTTCCCCCCCGCAACAAACCCTAGGAAACCTTACTGTTATGCCCTCTTCCTCTGCTTCCGGGCAAGTGATGGCCACCTCATCATCTTTCCCGTTTACACAGCCCCAGAACAGCCCACAATCCTTTGGCCACTTCGCGCAGAAACCCGATGCTTTCCGGACCCTAGGCCAAACCCTAGGTCTATCCCCCTCCTCCAGCACCGAAGAAGCTCCTCGGTCCCCACGTCGCTCGCCCGCCGCCGTTACAAACTTCCATACCCCATCTTCACCTCCTAAGCAACCACCCGCTTCTCCTAGGCCCCGATCATCTTCAAAGGCGGTCACATTTTCTGGCCCACCGCCTGACTCACTATTTTCTGAGAAAATGCCGCAAAAGGATTTGTCCTCTGCGCACCCCTTCCTGGCAAAATTGGACCTGGTTGGAAAGGAACTACAAGTTTCAGAAGATCAGCCCTTGGCTGCAAGGGTTGCAAAAAACTCCGCCGCATTCCTTCTAGGCGTAAAAAGGAGAAGGGCTGAGGAAATCGCAATGCCGAAGAAGCTTGCAAAGTTTGACCTGGACAGGAGGATCATCCGTACAAAAAAAAGGATACCTAAGGTTAAAAAGCCCTTGCAAGAAATGACCGATGCGGACTATGAGCACGAGGTCAGGGAGAAGAGCTTCGATGACATTAGTGAAGAGTATGAGATAGGTGGGATTCGGCGGAAAACAAACAAGCTCCTAGTCAAGCGGCTCGAAGACAAGGAGAAGCTATTCCAGCTTCAAATCGAGAAAAGAGACCTTGAGGATGACATGGCCAAAACGAAAGTACAGCTGGAATCCGCCCGGGAAGAAGTAAAAAATTTAAGGGACCAGCTTGCAGTATCTCGGCAGGAGACAGCAGCCCAAGAGACGGTAGCCGCTCGATTGGAGGAGGAAAAGAAGGCAGCCCTAAATCATGTTACTCAGCTGCAAGAACAACTGCAACAAACTCAGGCGCTGCTAGAGGAAAAGTCATCCCAGGCCGCGATGTTTTCAAAGAACAGAATAAAGGAGATAAGGGTCGGCCTGCTAGAGGGGTGCAGGGCTAATGTTGTCAGATGTTTACCTATCCTCAGCTTTGTCTCTGCGATACATGAACTTTCTGCCCAGGGAAAGCCTGTGGTAGAGGAAGTCGAACGTCAAGCACGACAATGGCTGGACTTGGCGATGAAACTTGAAGAGTATGAGCACAAGGGCTTCCAATTTTCACCAATGTCACCTTGCAGGATTATTTTGAAAAATCAGAGAAAGTCAGGGTGGCCAGGAAAAGGTTAAATGCCTTGCTACATGAAAAGAACATCCACCTGGCCCCATTCCATTCCCTTTCTGTGCTCGGATCCCCGAGCTTTGTAAAAAATGAAGGATTCCCGCCTCTGGGGCAGATCAAGCAGGATTGGCAGACATACGAGGCTGATACCTCGGAGATTGACGGATGGGTCGAGCCCATCCAAGAAGAACAGGTAACCCAGTTAATGTCTAGGCTCGGTAAGATCAGTGTCTGTTTCCTAGAAATCGGAGAGGTGCAATACTATTGATGAGCACATGGTTGCGGCATTCCGGAAAGCGTTGAAGGATATCAGCAACTTAGAGCCCTTCCAAGAGGCAGCCTAGGCCAAGGCAAAAACCGTCTATGAGCACGTCCACGAACGGGTCGAACCTGCCAAGCAGGAAGAAGATAAGGAAGTTGAGCTGTCAAGCTCACAATCTGGAGAGGACACTACTGAGGGTGAAGAAGAAGAGCAGCTTCCCAAACAAGTGCGGCAGCAGCAGCAACAGCAGCAGACAAGTACAGGGTCCGGGAGTGACTCTGTGCCCAAGGGATAAAGGCTAAAGGTTCGTTGCGCCGAGGCGAGCTCGACACCCCGCGAGCCGCCAAGAATGTTGCCACATTTTGCACGGGGTGCTAAGTTTTGAAAAAACTGTAAGGTTGCTGCTTTGCCTCCCTCCTTTCTTCTTTCCCTTTCTTCTTCTTTCCATTTCTGCTCCCTATTCTTCCATTCCATCTCTTTCATCTCTTAAATTCATGTTTGAAAGTCTCTGTCAAGTGGGCAAAATTGGCCCAAAAAAGTTCTAAGTGTTGGTTCTCGCCCGACTACGCTGCGCAGTCGGGCGGCACACGCTTCAACTTGCGCACTTGGGCAGAAGAGCGAGAGAGCCGTCCGAAAAAATTTTAAGTGTGAGCCGCCCGACTTCACGCGAAGTCAGATGGCGCGCATATTCTAGCGCGCACTCGGGCGGCATTGAGAGTGAACAGAGCCCAAAAAATATTGTACGTACCGGGCCGCCCGAATTCGTGCGAAGTCGGATGGTTTCCAAGCTGCGTCGTCTGACTGCACTTCATTTTTGCATGCTGTCGGGCGGAATCAGAATCCAAAGAAAAAGAATAAGTGTCTTCCCACCCCCATCATTCACCAGCGGGCTTCAGATGCTGACAGGTGCCCTACCTCGGGATTCGGATCAGGGTGTGACAGAAGTTGTGCTGCTCAAGTACTATTTGGATGGGTATGAACTGACAAGTTCTATTACATCTACTCCCATTCAAGCCAGATTTGGCTTCCCACCCACCGTATCATCGCAGAGCTGACACGTTTCCAAGTGCACCTTACTGCCATTACTTTCTTACCTGCAAGGGTCAAGCATCAGCCGCTTCTTGCCGCTTTTGTCAGCTTCTGTATGCTTTGTCAGGCCTGGGACACTGGGACCATAATGTAATCAAGGGGGGATTTTACACTATATATAGCAGTTTCTTTTCATTGTATAGGGGTGGAAGGAAGGTATACTGCTAAGAAACTTCTGTAGCTATGCATTTGCTTCCAAAATATAAAGTATACTTGGCTTTATTGGTTGTCTTTATCTTGTATGCTGCCTTTGCTAAGTATTTCTGCTTTATGTCGCTTATATTTCTGATTATTGTTATTCTGCATCTGGATATCAATATTGGCAATTAAGTAACTCTGTTGGGGACTAAAGTAAAGGATACATAAGATAGAATAGCACCATTAGTTTCTGCTTTACGTATTGTTTTGGATTGCTGCTAGTAGTAGTGATTGGTTTGTTACTGTGCTGCTTATCTTCCCCACCCGAAACAAGCATATTTATGTCTCTTTTCGTATTTGCTAAATCCCTTTCCTGCACTCTAAGCTAAACCACCCAAGTTGAGAAACCAAAGGTGCCGGCCTCCTCCGGAGATTGGCTCGGAAGGCATTCCTTCCTCCCGGCCTTTCAATCTGTTGGGCGAATCTAGGGCGCAATTAGATTAAAATCCTATCCTAGTGGCAGATTCGTAACCAACAGGAAGACGGCATACGAACATATTCAAGACATCCTGGCCTTAGCTGCGCTTCACGCCATCACCAATGAAAGTGTCAAGACCCGACTGTTGGCTCTCTCTCTGCGAGGTAAGCTCTTATACTGGTATAGATCCTTGCCGGAAGGTGTTATTACGGGATGGGCTCAACTGGCCGAACGGCTAGTCAAAGGATTCAACGAGTCTGCAGATCCATCCTCATTGCTGCACCAATTCCAGACCATTCAGCGGCATCCGCAAGAGGAGATATCGGACTTCAATGTAAGGTTTGCACGCTCCTGGAAGAGAGTGCCCCCTGAACTACGTCCTTCCGATGGACAAGCTGCCCATTACTACCTCAGAGCGTTTAGCTCAGACATTTGTTTGGTCATGAAGTTAGCTTGCGTTAATACTTTCCCCGATTTGTACGAGGTAGCCCAGAGGGCAGAGCTAGACATGATTGCCATAGGTAGACTCCCGCACAAAATGCAGCCGCCAATATACCCAGATTTCCCTCAATCGCAATATCCACCAGCATCTGCTCAAATGTCTTCTTCATATCCCCATCCACCATGGAATCCCGCGCCAGTTGTGTCCCAATTTCCTCCTCAAGTGCATTCCCCTACACCACCACCACCTCAGCTTCCATCTGCACAGCAATATCTAGCGCTTCCCGCTCCTCCGCAATACCCGGCATTGCCTCCAGCACCTCCATTAGCTCTATTACCGCCGCCGGCCCAGCCGGTACATGCCGTCGATGTGCAATCCAAAATCCTGCAGCATGTAGAGTCGCTCACTTCTGTTTGCCAGACACTGTCTAACGACATGGCGGTGATCAAGAAAAAGCAGGCCCAACAAGAACTTATTCCTAGGCGGCCATATCCTCCTCCGGCGCTTACAAAAGATCAAGCTCAGGCCAACAGGCCTCCGGCTAGAAATGTTGTCAACCATGCAGGACCAAGCACTCCAGACAATGTGCAATGGTGCTCTACATGCAATGATCCTCATGGTGAAGCCACCTGCATGCTGCATCAACATTATGTCCAAACTCTTGCAAGCAGCAACCCGAAGGAGCAAGTGAACATGATTCGGGAAGAGGAGCGCAACTTTGCGGTCTCAGAGGAGGATCCGGTGTCAATTCTGATCAAGGAGGGAAAAAGGCCAATAGAAGTCGATGCGGCCCAGATGAAGCCATTTAAGGTGTATGCCAGAAGAGAAAAGACACAGCCTGCTACAGATGCTCCTGATAAAGCGCCTGTGCCTTCACCTGCCAAAGAAAAGGCATTACCAACCAAAGCTCCAATGACTCAACCGCCGGCCGAAACCAAAGAGCAAGCTCGAGAAAAGCTCAAGTATCCGTCGCTGACTAAGCGGCAGAGAGTTGAGGCAACACAGCCATACCGCACCAGGTACGAGCCTACGAAAGAAACGGAGGGCACATCTTCTTCGGCCTACAACATTGTTGACGAGCTCAAGAAAACTCCGGCAAAGATCAGCATATATGATGCTCTTCAGCTCCCTGGTAAAGTGGACCTATTGCAAGAATAGCTAAATACCGATAAAGGAGGAAAGCTGCCACAACCTGTGTTGGCTCAGCCTCTAACAACTTCAATCACCGGAAAGAACAGACCGCAGCCTTTCTACCTGGAATGTCCCCATCCTAGTCAGCATCATGATGCAGAGTGAGACTTGCCTACTCACGGGTTCCCGTAGGCAGGAGGGAGTTGTGTGGGGACCCACATGGATGTCAGGGCGGGTGGAGCTCTTGATTGCCAGTCTTCTGGACCGTTTTGGTCATCTTTGCAGGGACTTACTATTTTTAGTATGTCAATTCTCTGGAGGTTTCAGTGGAAGCGGATGTTACGGATGGACAGTAGAGCTTAATGGGTATCCGTTTCCGTATTTTATTTGGTGGTTGGGTGTTAGGAGAGCAATAATTTTAATGCCCGAAGAATTATAAGGTTATATTTAAATATAAAAGTTAATTATTTTAATGTTGGGCATATTTTATTGATGAAGGGGGGCCTTATGACCACTTGATTTAAAGGTCATATTATAAAGACTTGATTAAAAAGTTATTTTAAATGTGTTTTTCCTCCCTAGGAAAGTGGGACAACCCCCTCAAGGGGTTCTTTTGAGTAAAGTGAAAACAAATTACCCCACATTGCTCATGGAAATGGATCGACCAGCTTGAGAGAAGAATAAATAGAGCTTGTGAGAGCATTTGAAGACATCTTTTTGGCAATTGTATTCTCTTGGAGTCTTTGAAGGAGAGCTTGCATTGTGCAGGAGTTTCTCATTGCTGCTTTGTTGTGACGAAAACCACAGCAGAAGACACCATTGCTGGGAGTGAAAGATCTCCTTACTTTGGTTGGTTGCATTCTCAATTCATGGGAGTGACTTTGTGCAGATTGGAGACATAATTTCAATGATAATTTCAATTGCTTTGTGTGGATTTGAGGGCTTTATCAGCTGCTCATTATTCATACCTCACTTCACAAGGAGGTCGTACCAATTTGGAGTGAATATCAGATTGTTTGATGTGATTTCTCACCTAGGGTTTGATTGTTATGTGTTCAAACTTCTTCACACAACCCAGCCACTTCAATTTGGATAGTTTTGGAACAAGTTCGAGGCAGTTCGAAGAAGTCTAGGGCAGCCGTACAACATCCAGCAGGCCATACATACTTCAGAGGGAACGTGATTACTGGTTAGGGAATAAACACCTCATTTAAGGGCACTCTACCACTTGCATTGTAATATTTGGCAAAAAAGGTACTCAAATATGCTATAAGTTTGATGGAGAAACTCGTATTTTGGAATCTATGAGCAAAACAATGAGATTTATGTAGCTGATATGCAATTTCCAGTTTATATCAGATCTTCATATTTCCGGGTATTCTCATTTTAATGCAATTTCCTTCATTGGGTTTGTTTATCTATATTAGAAGAAGCTTGTGTACAAATTTGGTAGCATTCGGAGTTGTAGAAACAAAGTTAGAGGCATTTCTTAATTTCAGCAGTGTGTGTTTTTTATCTTTCATATATTGCAAAATACAAAAAAAAAGCATATATCATCAAAACACAAAAATTGCAAAAATACACAAAAACCAAACCAAAAAAAAACACCAAACCGGAGTAATAAGTGGCAATCTCAATTGGGGGTTGCACATTACAGTGGTATCAGAGCATAGCATAGGCTCAACTCTGCCAGCTTGTGAGGTTTAGCACATGAGTGACAGAGAACAGAGATACCAGGAAAGGGAAAGAAGAAAGGCTGAATATCAGACTTATCAGTGAGGTACCCAACAGATACAGTGGTATCATACTAAACCGGAGGATCAGCGAGTGTCACATATACTGGATATTCCTATAGGTTCATCTTCGAGTGAGTCAGTTGGGATGGCTGAGCACAGGGATCCAGATGGAAACAACAAGGATAACAGGAATGAGAGAGATGCAGATAGAGAGATGTTTCAGATGTTTTTACATGGCCAGCAGCAGATCCAGCAGACCATGGCACAACTTTTAGGCCTAATGACGCGGCAGATGACTATGAACAATCAGAATAATAACCAGCACCACGGTGGAAATGGGAACAATGGAGAATCAGTATCTAACAAGGCCACGCTTGCTAGAGATAGAGCCACTTCCTCTAGGCCTTTGATGCCTACATTCCTCCCCAGGACCACTCATGCAGAAGGGGAACCAGAACCGGATTTGACTGAATTGCATAATTAGTTTAGACGCGAGTATGCAGCTTTGGATGAGGAGTATCATGCACTCATGCCCTTTAGGGAGTATGTGGAGATGAAGGCTAGACAGGAACATAGGACTTAGGGTAGAGGTAGAGCACCACATGATAACAAGGAGTTGCAGAGAAGGATCGGAAAATTACCTGTACCTTACTTTGATGGTTCGGGTCAGACTTCAGTGAGAGCTTGTGTCCAGAAGATGGACACTTACTTTCAGTTGAGCCCGATGCTGGAGGATGAGGCCATCAAGTTTGCAGCTCTACACTTGGATGGGATAGCTCATGAGTGGTGGCATCATGGATATGCCACGATGGGACACAATCAAATTACCACATATGCTGAGTTCACGGAGAAACTCATGGAGCGTTTTGATAAAAAAGATCCTGAGTTAGAGTTTAAGGAGTTAGCACAGTTGCGACAATGGAGTACAGTTGATGCTTATGTTTCGGAGTTCCAAAGATTATCAGTCATGGTGACAGATATTTTTGAGAGGCGTCTTATTGTGTTGTTTGTAGATGGGTTAGCAGATCCCTTGAGAGGGCTAGTCAAAGCCTTCAACCCACCCACATTGCACGAGGCCATCAGGAAGGCTAGAGATATGGAATCCACTTCATCAAAAGGGAAATGTTTCTCCAAGGGTAGTGATCACAAGAAATTTAAGGATAAGAAACATTTTAGAAGAGATGAGGATCAGCATAAGGAGAAATTTAAACCCAGGGACAGCGAGAGCCGCAATGACTTAAGGAAGAAAAACTTGTGGTTTAAGTGCAATGAGCCTTGGGCACCTTCTCATAAATGCTCAAAAAAGGCTAAGGCAAAGCAGATGGAGTATCTTACAGCGGGGGAGTCTGCAGAAGAAGAATCAGATCAGCATTATGAGAGTTCTAGCAGCAGCTCCGAAAGTGATGCAGAGAGTGACAGGGCCTCAGTTGATGATGAGACAGTTGCACAGTTATATAGTCTTCAGAGGGTAAAGTCATTCAAAGTCCGTGGAGTACTTAATGGGCAGCGTGTGACCACATTGATTGATACGGGTGCCACGCATAATTTTATAGATGCAGGACTTGTAGCAAAAAGAGGACTTGAAACGAAGACTTTTGGTGGATTCAAAGTTTTGGTTGCCAATGGTACTACAGTAAATTGCACACATAAGATCCCCAATCTTTGTATCAAGTTAGGTGACTATGAACTCAAAGATGAATTTTTTGTGGTGAATATAGGAGATGTGGATGCAGTTCTTGGTATGCATTGGAGAGCTCATTGGGAAAAAATTGAAGTTCTGAAAATGAATAAAGAAAAGAGTAACTGGGAGATATTCAACGAAATGATTAAGGAACAACAGGAGTTACAGAAAAAATTCAAAGTTGGCTGATATGATGGCAAATGCTATGCCTACAATCCATTCTTGGGAAAAAGTTGAACCTCCAGCATGTATGAAAAGATATACAAGGAGTCAAATTACTATGATGAAGAGGCAAAACACATAAGAGCCACTACTGAAAGAAAACTCAAAAGGGAAGTGGGAGTTGAAGAAAAAAATTCATCTCATGATCACACATGCCTCCTTCGTTGATGTAAATGTGCAAGAGGAAAGGAATCAAACTGCGGAATTGACTTCAAATTTGGGCTTTCCTAATGAGATAGATGCACATAATGACAAAATTGTGGAGATAAATTGTACCAACTCAGAGGAAGGACGAATGGTGTTTATTGCTGATTACAAAACAGCCTACACCAATGTGACCACTAATGCAAAATCAAATGATGAGCATGCTAAAAGTGATGCATACTTTAATTCAGCACCTAGTAATATTCATTTTTTACATTCCAATGAAGACAGTAAAGGAGAATTTTGGTCTAGTACCCAAATCAAATCATTGGTAAAAAATGTAACTGATGAGTCTCTTGCTGACTGTCATACATTCTCAGATTCAGTGCGGGTTGGCTTTGATGGTATAGGTGAACATGCAGCAATTTTTATAACAGCTTCTATGGAGGTGACATTTAATCATCGTGATGATGATTATTCAGACCATGAGCAGAATATTCCTCTTCAGATTTCACCTGGAATTGATTTACAGGATAGTCAGGAAAATGTGGTGAAGCATGATGTTTGGATTGAGCCTGCTGAAATTATCAGACCAACAATTAAAGGTAAGAAACTCATTCATCCTTTGGCTCATAATTCTATGCATATCAATAGGAGATGGATGTTTGGTACTATGGCATTTCATCATGGTTTTCATAAAGCAATACACATCTATCTTCAACCAAGAATATGGGATCCTGGAACTCTTCTTGAGCATTGGGCAATAACAATCAAAGGTTGTCCTCCATATAAGAAGCACAATTTCCAGGATAAGACAGTAGCTATTACCTGTTGTCATGGTGTTGAGAGTGCTTGTGATCAGCCTTTCAAGAGGTGTGATGATACCTTGAGGCATATATATGTATTCCTAGACATCAAAGATGATGGGAGAAGAATACCCTGGATGTTTGCTGACCGAACTTTATATGATCCTTCTTTTGAGTTGCATGATGTTAGGTTGGGAGAAGAGCACGATTTAGATGCTGAATTGATACTCATAACTAATGATGAAGGATCACTCTTAGCAAGCTTGAGGGCTGATTGGTATAATTTATCACATGGAGACAAGGGTTGTTGTATTGTTGAACAGCAGCATGGTGGAGCTATGTCAGCATTGAGTAACACAAACCAGGATCGTGTGGATATGATGTTAGTCGCTATGGATGATGGGTTGCATTCTTCATTGGGAGACGAGTTGTATTTTTCTTCAGGAGAGGAGACAGATTTCTGTCGGATTGATTGTATGTTTCATTAGGATGGAATTTATATAGGGATACGTTGGCACCAAACTTTTCAGGACATAGAGCTTGACTACTACAGTTATTCTAGTTCAGACAGGGAGGATGACCAGATATTGCAGCATCCAGCTCTCCAATTGCTTGTGGGCAAGCAATTTCAGGGAGGGAGGACTGTAATGTCCCCATCCTAGTCAGCATCATGATGCAGTGTGAGACTTGCCTACTCACGGGTTCCCGTAGGCAGGAGGGAGTTGTGTGGGGACCCACATGGACAGTTTGGATGATGTCAGGGCGGGTGGAGCTCTTGATTTCCAGTCTTCTGGACCGTTTTGGGCATCTTTGCAAGGACTTACTATTTTTAGTAAGTCAATTCTCTGGAGGTTTCAGTGGAAGCGGATGTTATGGATGGACAGTAGAGCTTAATGGGTATCCGTTTCCATATTTTGTTTGGTAGTTGGATGTTAGGAGAGCAATAATTTTAATGCCCGAAGATTTATAAGGTTATATTTAAATATAAAAGTTAATTATTTTAATGTTGGGCATATTTTATTGATAAAGGGGGGCCTTATGACCACTTGATTTAAAGGTCATATTATAAAGACTTGATTAAAAAGTTATTTTAAATGTGTTTTTCCTCCCTAGGAAAGTGGGACGACCCCCTCAAGGGGTTCTTTTGAGTAAAGTGAAAACAAATTATCCCACATTGCTCATGGAAATGGATGGACCAGCTTGAAAGAAGAATAAATAGAGCTTGTGAGAGCATTTGAAGACATATTTTTTGCAATTGTATTCTCTTGGAGTCTTTGAAGGAGAGCTTGCATTGTGCAGGAGTTTCTCATTGCTGCTTTGTTGTGACGAAAACCACAACAGAGGACACCATTGCTGGGAGTAAAAGATCTTACTTTGGTTGGTTGCATTCTCAATTCATGGGAGTGACTTTGTGCAGATTGGAGACATAATTTCAGTGATAATTTCAATTGCTTTGTGTGGATTTGAGGGCTTTATCAGCTGCTCATTATTCATACCTCACTTCACAAGGAGGTCGTACCAATTTGGAGTGAATATCAGATTGTTTGATGTGATTTCTCACCTAGGGTTTGGCTGTTATGTGTTCAAACTTCTTCACACAACCCAGCCGCTTCAATTTGGATAGTTTTGGAAAAGTTCGAGGCAGTTCGAAGAAGTCTAGGGCAGCCGTACAACATCCAGCAGGCCATACATACTTCAGAGGGAACGTGATTGCTGGTTAGGGAAGAAACGCCTCATTTAAGGGCACTCTATCACTTGCATTGTAATCTTTGGCAAAAAGGATACTCAAATATGCTATAAGTTTGATGGAGAAACTCGTATTTTGGAATCTATGAGCAAAACAATGAGATTTCTGTAGCTGATATGCAATTTCCAGTTTATATCAGATCTTCATATTTCCGGGTATTCTCATTTTAATACACTTTCCTTCATTGGGTTTGTTTATCTATATTAGAAGAAGCTTGTGTACAAATTTGGTAGCATTCGGAGTTGTAGAAACAAAGTTAGAGGCATTTCTTAATTTCAGCAGTGTGTGTTTTTTATCTTTCATATATTGCAAAATACAAAAAAAAGCATATATCATCAAAACACAAAAATTGCAAAAATACACAAAAACCAAAACAAAAAAAAACACCAAACCGGAGTGATAAGTAGCAATCTCAGTTGGGGGTTGCACATTACACTACCTGTCTCTACGGATGGAAGGACATGTGGTACACAACTGCATGATCGACTCTGGCGCCTCAACCACTGTTATGCCAAGGGCCGTATGTGAAGAAATCGGCATGGAATATACGTGGAGCAGTCAAGGCGTTTTGCAGTTAGACGACACTCCTCTGAAAACGGTGGGTGTCATCAAAGACATCCCTATCCAGTTGCACAAAGCGCCCGAGATCGTGGTGATCCAAGAGGTTGTGGTTGTCGACCTAGAGCCCTACTTCGGCATGTGTCTCTCGAGGGAGTTTACCGCCAAGCTAGGCGGATATTTGTCGTTGGACTACTCCCACATGGAAGTCCCTTTCAAAGGGAGGAAAGTGAAAATATACAATGATAAACCATCCACTTTCCTAGTCAAGCAGATACCTGAGGAAGGGAAACAGAATGAGACGGTTCACCTGATGACCGAGGAGTTGGCAGAAGTGGATCTAGTGGAAGAAGCCATGGAGCAGCTACAAGTAGAGGATGAATTCTCCCTGCTTGATTTTAATGCCATGATTGAATCAGACATAGGTTGCTACTCTGTTATCCAGCCGAAAAAGCCCAAGGAAACCGTGAAAAAAGAAATAGGCCCTGCCCCAAATGAGCTGTGGAAGCTTTACTTTGACGGCGCCCGATGCAAGAACGGTGTCGGGGCAGGGGTCCTTCTAGTTTCGCCGTCGAGAATACAAAAAGATTACACCTATAGGCTGGCCTGGAGTTGCACCAACAATGCGGCGGAGTATGAAGCCTTGTGCTTAGGCTTGAAAAAGGCAGAGAGGTTGGGAATCAAACACCTGCAGATCTTTGGAGACTCAGAGCTGGTGTGCAATCAGATAACAAATAAGTGTGCCTCCAAGAAGCATTACCTCAAGGCCTACCGCAACCGCGTCTGGGATCTGATGGAGTCATTCGACTCCTTGAATGTCAAAGCTATCTCCAGAGAAAAGAATAAGCATGTTGATATCTTGGCGTATGTTGGAGCCAGGTATGTTTCGACTGACGACACTATGCAGAAGCCGAAGCCGGTTCATACCATTTACAGGCCTTTTGTGCCTGATAAGGACACCCACTGGCAGGTGTTCGATTGCGACGAAGACATCGTCAATTTCTTGATACACGAAGCAAGTTCAATCGAAGGTAGAGACCCTGATGACGAGCGGTATGAGGGGTTGATACAGTTAAAAAATAATCATGTCCCTAAGGGACTCATTACCCTTGAAAGCATGTTTGATCAAAATGACAGAGCTATATCTCATAGGATCAAAGTTGATGCCAAGTAGTACAGGGATCAGGAACTAGAACCAGGGAAGGTGATCAAGGTCGGACCAGACTGCACCCCAGAAGAATTAGAACAGATCCGGGCCTTGTGCAGAAGGTATCCAGACATTGTAGCTTGGTGTTACCAGGACCTCAAAGGGTATGACAGAGAAATCATACAACACACTATAGAACTAGAAGAAGGGGTTAAGCCCTTTAGACAGAAACAAAGAGCGGTTAACCCGAAAATCGAGGCTATGATGAAAGCAGAGCTCCTGAAAATGCTAGAAGGCAAGATCATATATCCTATCAAGCATTCTTCTTGGGTCGCAAATCTAGTCCCAGTCAGAAAGAAGAATGGGGATATCCGCCTCTGTGTTGACTTCTGAAATTTGAATAAGGCCTTTCTCAAGGATCACTATCCGCTCTCGCAGATCGACCAAATTCTTCACGTGGTCGCAAGAGCTCAGAGGTTCTCTCTCCTAGATGGATTTTCTGGCTATAACCAAATTTGGGTTAGAGACGAGGACCAGCACAAGACGGCGTTCACCACCAAGTGGGGAACGTTCGCCTATCAGCGCATGCCATTTGGCTTATCCAACGCTGGGGCCACATTTCAGAAGGCCATGGACCTTGCATTTCGGGAGCTGCTGAATAAGATCATTGTCATTTATTTAGATGACATGACTGTGTTTTCCCACAAGAGGGAAGAACACACCTCTCATTTGGAACAAGTATTTGAAAGATGTCGGGAATTCGGTATTTCCATTAATCCCAAGAAATCAGTCTTCGCCGTCAAGGAGGGAAAGCTGCTAGGCCATGTCATTTCAGAAAGAGGGCTAGCAGTTGATCTTGACAGAGCGGAAGCTCTTCTGAAACTTCCCCTCCCGGTAGACAAGAAAGGACTCCAGTCCTTCTTCGGCCAGATCAACTTCGTGAGGAATTTTGTGCCTGATTTCGCTCAAGTAATCAAGCCTATGGCCGAGCTCTTGAAAAAATGTTGATTTTGTCTGGACCCGTTGGCAATTTTGCCACATTAAATTTTTTGATAAACTTTGGCCTAAGTATGGAGCTTTAAAGCGGCAAAGAGCATGCGGAGGTGTTCGGGTTTTCGCGGGCCATAAACGGGGGCAATAGAATGGATGAAATAAGTTTTGGATATTTTATCATTGCAGATCTATTCGCTAGCTTTCCGACGATATATTATAATAGGCGATCGGGTCAGCGGATCAAAAGTTATGGCCCCGGGAAGCAGGACCAGGAAGCTCAATTTTGGGCCAGAAAATTGACTAAGTGTCGGGCCCCGCCTGACTGCGCTCATCCTCCCGACTGCGCTCATCCGCCCGACTGCGCTCATACAAAGGCCCAAAATTTTCTAAGTGTTAGTGTTGCCGCAACCCGACTTTGCAGCGAAGTCGGGCTGCGCCCTTAATTTTGTGCGCACTTGGGGAGTCGGCGTGCGGAGAGCTGAACCCAAAATTTTCTAAGTATTGAGCAAACCCCGACTTCGCAACGAAGTCGGGTTGCGCTCTCAGTTTTGTGCGCACCTGGGCATTGTCAGTGAAGGACATCCCAAAAAAGTCTAAGTGTTGGGTGCGCAACCCGACTTCATAGCGAAGTCGGGCTGCGCCCTCAAATTCATGCACAGTTGGGCAGCTCACTTGAAGAAAACGGCTAAGTGTTGGGACTGCCCGACTTCGCAGCAAAGTCGGGCTGCGCCCTAGAAGAAGAGCGCAGTTGGGCAGCCCATCATGGTATCTCCAAAAAAACGACTAAGTGTTGAGCTGCCCAACTTTGCAGCGAAGTCGGGCTTCGCTCACTGACTTGTGCGCACTCGGGCAAAGAACGTTGAAACCTGCCCAGAAATTTTCTAAGGCACGGAGGCCTTCCTGACTCCGCTCATCCGCCCGACTGCGCTTAAAGACGATTTCTTCCCCCTCCATCAGATGCTGACAGGTGTCCAGCCTCGAGATTCGAGTCAAAGATGTGACAGAAGGTGTGCCGCCAGGGTACCGAACAGATGAGCGTGAACTGACATATTGTACCGCATATGCCCCCATTCAAACTGACTCAACTTCCCACCTACCGGATTTCCACGGAGCTACCACGTTTTCAGGAGGACCTTACTGCAAGTACATTATTTACCCGCAGAGGTCAACTTCAGCCGCTTTTGTCAGCTTTTGCAGCTTTTGTCAGGTCTGGGATTCTGTACCCAAAATGTAAGCGGGGGGAAAATTGCGCTATAAATAGCAGCCTCATTTCATTGTAAAAGGGTGGAGGGGGGACATATTGCTAGAGGACTCTGCTGTGACGGACCATCTTCTAATTAATTCAAAGCATCCTTGGCTCTTCTTCTTGTCTCTGTCTTTTATGATGCCTTCTGCTAAGTATTTCTGCTTCATGTCCATTTATATTTTTGTCTGTCTAAATTCTGAATTCTGCAGTTGGGCATTGGTGATTATTTGGATCTGGAATACTAAACGGAAGGATACATAGGATAGGATAACAGCTGCAGTTTCTGTTACATGCTTTGTTTTAATTGTTGTTGGTTCGGATGCAAATTTGCGATCGTGCTGCTTGTTCTCCCCCCACCCGAAACGCATGATATTTACATCTCTTTCCTATTCCCTTATCTTTTTCAATCTCTTTCCAGTTCCCTTCACCTTTTTAATCTCTTTCCTGCACCCTTATCTAAAAACCCCCCAAGTAGGTTAGGAAAGGAGCCGGCCTTCTCCGGAGATCGGCACGGGGGGCATCCCTTCCTCCCGGCCTTTCAATGTTGGTCTGCGGGTCTAGGGCGCATTGACACACCAAGTCCTTCCCAGGTGGCGGATCCGTGGCCAACAGGACCGAAGAAAGAAAGCAGGCCTTTGAAGAAATTAAGGCCAGGATAGCTCAGGCGCCCGTATTGATAAACCCGGACTACTCTAAGGATTTCATCCTTTATGCAGTCGGAGAACCTGAGAGCTATGCTGCAGTCTTGACTCAGAAGGGAGATGACGGCGAAGAGCGGCCAATAGCCTTCTTAAGCCAAGTAATCCAGCCGCACGAGGAAAGGTATAATTTCATTGAGCGACAAGTGCATGCGGTCATGAGATCCTTGAAGAAGTTTAAGCACTTTGTCTCTCAAAGCCGGATTACAGTTTTTGTGATACACCCCGATGTCAGAAGTTTTATTATTCAGGGGGAACCAGGTCACAAAAGGGCAGGATGGATTGCTAAAATCCAAGAATTCGACATAGAGGTGCGACCAACCAAGTTAATCCGAGGTCGAGCTCTATGTCAGGAGTTAGCCAGAAGTGCGGCCGCCGAAGTATCTGCTTGTCAGTGGGAAGATCCCGTGATGGAAAGTAACCTTGCCAACTCCTTATCAGAGGAGAGTGACTGGACAGATGACATACTGTGGTACTTCAGCACAGGGAGATGTCCAGAACAGCTCACTGCCTCACAAAGAAGGAGGTTTCGGCTTAACGCTTTGAAGTATGTTCTGCGCCCCGAGGGGCTGTTTTATAAAAATATTGATGGTGTTCTCTTACGCTGTGTTAAGAGAACTGAAAAACAAAAAGTCCTTGACGAGTTCCATTTTGGGATGTCGGGAGGACACCTTTCAGGAAGGCCTACGGCCTTAAAAATGATCAAGGCGGGCTATTATTGGCCCACCATCTTCGCAGATGCGCAAGAAGTCTGCCAGAAGTGCGAGAAATGCCAGAGGTTCGCTGGTCGGAACAAGAACGCTCCAATGCCTTTACAGCCAATTCAAGTGGAGTTTCCCTTCCAGCAGTGGGGTTTGGACTTTGTCGGAAAGATCTCACCAGAATCCTCTGCAGGGCACAAGTTTATCTTGACTGCCACAGATTACTTCACCCGCTGGGCCGAAGCTATACCCACGAAGCACGCTGACCAGGAGACAATTATTGCCTTCCTGGAAAGTTTGATAACTCGCTTCGAAATCCCAGAGGCGATTGTGACAGATAATGGTCCGGGGTTCACAGGAGCCATACTGACCGAGTTCACCTGCAAGTACAGTATTTATCATAAGGCTTCATCCAACTACTACCCGCAGGGGAACGGCCTCGCCGAGTCTACGAATAAGAACCTGATGAATATTATAAAGAAGACTCTGGAGAGGAATAAGAGGTCCTGGCACTTGTACCTAGATCAGGCTCTGTGGGCAGACCGCATCTCCGTCAAGAAGTCCATCAGAACATCCCCATACGCACTGGTTTACGGGAAGGAGGCTGTTTTGCCTACTCATATTGAAATGCCCGCACTCTGGTTGCTGGATGATGAAAAGGATAACCTGGATCCCCTTGATGCTAGATTAGCCCAGTTGTTGCACCTTGAAGAGCAGAGAGAAAAAGCCCATGAGGCTTTTATGAAGCATGCTGACACCACCAGGAAATGGTTCGCAAAAGGGGCTACTGCCAGGGTCTTCAAGATCGGAGACCTAGTACTGAAATGGGATTCCTGGAAGAAAAAGACAGGAAATCACGATAAGTTTGATGCCTTCTGGGAAGGCCCCTTCCAGGTTGCCAGGGTCAACCAATTCAATTCATTTGTCCTGAGAGACATGGAGGGTCATATCCTCCCAATACCTGTTAACGACTTTCATCTGAAAGCCTATCGTCACTGAGAAACACCAAGAGGTTCCTTCTGTACATATTTTCTTTTCTGTTCTTTCAATTTGTTTGTTTTCCCGAATGTAAATATGCTTTTCATTGTTTTAAGTTTTAGGCTGTTGAGCCAAGTTGTTCACCAGATCTTCCGGTCTGGAAAAACTTTGATTCCAAGTGGGTGCAGAAGTTTTTTCCCGTGCAAAGAAAAGTCCTGGAGAGCTGAGCAAAAGACAAGGGTTCGCCCGCTATCGCTCGCTTATTTGATAAATCCTGAGACCGCTTCGTTTTTTCAGCGACGGCGAGATCCCTTCCAAGCAATGGCCGAATTAAGAAGAAGCACAAGGAGTATTGCTAAGGTTGGTTGCCTGCTGATCGCCCAATTTTCGAGCGATCCTGGGAGCGCCCCTGAGTTTTCAGCGATTCCGAGCAAGAAAGAGGGCGCCAGATTTGCCTAAGTGTCCAAGAGATTCCTAGGATCGCTCAAATTCTGAGCAATTCCCGAAATCGCCCAAGATATTCGGCGACAACGATCTAGAGGAGGCATGGATAAAAAAGAAGCGAAAACTTTCTAAGTGTTAAATCTCTCCGTCGCTCGTCAAAGGCGCTCATGCTCAAGATCGCCCAATTTTTGAGCGATCCCGGGAGCGCTCTCACATTTTGAGCGAACTTGAGAAAGAAGTACCCCGGATTTTCTAAGTGCTGCAGCCCGCTGTCGCTCGCTTTTCCAGAAAAGATGAGCGTCGCTCTTATTTTTCAGCGACAGAGGGGATTTTGGGCAAAGAAGCTACTAGGTGAAGCAGGCAGTTTGAGAAAGTTGGAAAAAAGTCTAAGTATGGATCCGCCCTCCGTCGCTCGCCCAACACGTCTTCTCCCAAGCGCGCCCCATTTTGCGAGCGACGCCGGGTCGGATAGAAAGCAAATGATTGTTCTAAGGAAGGGAAGCTCTCCGTCGCTCGTTAAAGTGGCCCGCGCCCGAGATCGCTCAAGTTTTGAGCGATTTCGAGGAAACATGCAAAATTAAAGCGGGACCCATTTTCCTCCACCCAGCGACTTCGGGAAGTGTGCCCAAAGGCGTCTAAGACCCGTTTTTCAAGGAACGTGCCAAAGGAAAGAGGATTTGCACTTATTCCAAAAATGATTTTATAAAAGGAACGTGCTCCAAAGGGTAAGGTTTAAATATTGGCGCCTCCAAGAAAGATCTCATGCATGGCCACCCAAGAACAGAATTAACGTCTACCAACTTCGTGCGCCTTGTATTAAATTCGAGTGTCGTCCATTAAAGGCCCATCCCAAAGTTCGCTGCTATAAAATCTCAGCTTCTCAGAAGCGCTTTACCAGAAAAATATCCGACGCACTCTAAGCTGCACAGAGTAAAATTCAGTAGCTTCCTGCAATTGAACTGAAATTCGCCCTCACCATGGGAAGAAAAGAGAGCAGACAGAAGGGTGCAGCAGCTGGCCGAGCGGCTTCAAGCACACCAGAGAGTGGACAGAAGAAAGAAAGGAAGGATAAGGGAAAAGCCCAGGCAGCTGGAACTGAAAAGGAAAAGAAACCCCGGACAACGCAGCCGAAACCAGTCCCTCCACCTCCCATTGATTACTGGATAAAGCTCAGAGATGGAATTTACTCACAAGGCACCAGTCAGCTGCGGGAGACAATTGATAATTGGCGAGGGAAGGTCTCTCCTTTGCACCCCTACGCAGCGGCTTATCTGTCCCACCTCTACTGGTTCTTATGCCCGCAAGTGCATCATTGCCCTGACCTTGTGGCGGCAATTGTTGAATATTACAAACCAGACACCAGACAGGTCTGCGACCACAGGGGTAATGTCTTGTTCTCTATCTACTCGGAGACTGTGGGAGCGGCCTTCGCGCCAAGTGTAATATTAAACAACAAAGACTATACTATCAGGAATGTCAATCTCGGGGAGCAGACAAACCGGTACTCGGACAACCCGAAGATGCGGAAATTTATAAATTCTCAGCTCCATGAGCCCCTTCCACCCCGGCAATGGCCGAAGGAGCCAAGACCTATGGGCGATTTCAAGAGCTCTAACATTTACACTATGTTAGCATGGGTTCAGGGTCTCGGTACAGATGCGATGGTCTTCCCATACCAAATCGCTCTTGCCGAATGCATCATGAGAGGAGAATTCTACGACCCCAAGGACATGACTGATAGAACTAAGCCGGTCTTCTTCGGGCGGACTGTGTAGCCCGAGGAATTCACCAACAGCTGCTAGAATTGAAAAACGGCGCAAGCGAAAGTTTCAGATACTGTTCAGCTCTAGCATGGCTATTCTTGTTCCATATGAGCCGCCACATAAAATCACTCCCAGTAGAGCGCAAGGATAAGAATGGTGCGCCTCTTCCGGTCTATGAATGGACCAAGGTGCTACTGAAGGAGGAGTCCTATTATAAATTTAATCTGTCTTTCTTGGGCCCAGCCCTGGCCCTTCTTCACGGTTCCTGCCCGCGCGTCCCGTGTACAATGAGAGACCAAGTTAGCAACGAGGATTTCGGCGACACTTTCCGGTTGACACAGGGATTTGTAATAAGAATTTATGGGTTCACGGGCAAGCCCTTCCTGCTGTCGTACTATACCACAGAATACCAGTTCGCCTTGGAGGCGTCACGGCAGATGGACCACGCAGATGAGAAGTATGGTCAGGGGAGGAAAAAAGGCCATCTATTCAACTATCCAATCACTTGGGCAGGGGTCAAGGTTGGCATCAATGGACAACACCGGTACCTGAACGCAACGCTCTTGAGCTTCGGCTTGATAGAGCTGCCCCAGAGATGGAAATATGATCCCTGCGACATAGTGAAGGACTTTTTAAATGTGCAGGAACTCCACGTCTGTCCCCGTGAAGAAATCATGGATGAACGTAACAACCCGTCAGGGAGAGATTTGGAGTGGAACATTGAAAATATGCAATCTTTCCCGCCGTGGCACGACTTCTACTATGTAGAGGTTGAGTTTGATCCTGTCCACAAAGAGGAGCACAGGACGAATACGAAGACGTACAATAAGATGCGGACCAGACTGCAGAAGAGAGGGTGGTCGCTTGAAAAGATATCCGAATGGTGGATAATGCGCATCCGTACAGGGAAAGATAAGTCTGAAAAGGACTTGGCAAGTGACGACACATTTTCCACTCTTTACGATAAGCACCACGCCACGTGGCAGCCTATTGTTTTCCGGCACATTGTCCCCCCAGGTTCTCAACGCCTACAAAAGGGGCAGGCCCCACTCAAACAGTTGCACTCAAGTGGTGAAGGGTCCAGTAGTAAAGTACAAGAAAGGCAAGCCGTGGAGCCCAAAATGCAGCAGTCTTCTGAAAAGCAGCCAGCCACAGCAGCGTCATCCACTAAAGAGACAGCCTCGCACGTGCCCCAAGCAACGCAGGCTCCAGCAGCGCAAGTGTCTCCAGCACCTCAGAAGAAAAAGCAGGTTAAGCTGACGGTAAAGCCTCCTAAACCTTCGAAAAGTTCAAACAGCCCGGCGCCCATCACTCAAGAAGAAGAGGTTGCGCCTCTTAAGAGAAAAAGGAGAACAGAAAGGTCTAAAGGGCAAGGGGTTGTGTCCGAGAAGGAAGCTGTGCCACAGTCTGAGGTGACGCCGCCCCAAAAGAAGAGCAGAATCTCAGAAGCTGCTGCAACAAAGGAGGATACACCCCCATTCGCAGAAAATCAGTGGATAGACCAAGTCTTCAGCTCACCGGCTCAGGCGGAGCCCGCAGGTACGCATTCCTCATTCTTTCAAACTTCTGAGTTAGTGTCTGCGGCGCCTTCGTCCTTTGCTGCTGGAACCTTCCCCGCTGCCATTCCCTTGGATAGCGGAGCAGCAGCTACCCTCTCCCTTGCTGCATCTCACCCCCTCATTGAGGAAGCCCAGCCCTTCATTGCTAAAGAACCCCAGCCTGGTCATTCTTTCATAGAGCCTGAAACCCTTCAAACCCTAGCTGAAACCCAGTCAGGCGCCGCTGCCTCAAATCCGCTGCAATCTCCACATCATTCGCCCGTAGTCCCTGAAAACCCGTCTACCTCCCCCACCCAGACAGAGTCATCTCCGAGAGCGGAGGAGCGTCAGACTACTGTTTCACCTTACCTGTTTGCTCAAGAACACATGTCGCATCAGGGTTTGCCTTTGGCCAGGCCTCTCTTCGGAGAGACAGATTTGATCCAGATAATGGAGAACCAGCCTGTGGCAACTCAGGTTAAGCGTACCTCCAACAGGTGGGCGCAGAACGCAATGAAAAGAAGAGCTGAGGAGATTGTTGGAGTAGAGAAGCGCTCCAGGTTTGATTTTAACAACATGCTGCTGCACAAAGAAAAGAGGATTCCAAAAGTTAAGAAGCCTCTGAAGGATATGACTCCTGAAGATTATGAATATCGGAGCAATACCAAGAACTTGAATGAGGTCAGCTTCGAGAATGAGGCGCTAGCTCTTCATGATGGAACCGATACGCTGCGCCTGAAGCACCTCCAGTTGCAAGAGAGCTATTACGACCTGGAAAATGAAAAAATCAAGCTGGAAGAGAACATGGCAAGAATGCAGGCCCAGTTAGACAGCTCTGAAAAAGAATGCCAGCAGCTGAAGCAACAATTGGCAGATTTGCAAAAGGAGGCTTCAGAACAGAAAGAGGTTGTTGAGCGCCAGATAGAAGAGCTTCAAGGCCAGCTTCAGCAGACTAAGCAACAGCTGGAAGACAGGGTTGTGGAAACATTCTCCAGAGATCACATCAAGGAAATCCGCACCCGATTATTGAAAAAATTCAGACCCCGGGCTTCTAAGTCCCTTAAGGTTTTCACGTATGCCACCCGGGTCAAGGAAGCATCCGCCGAGGGTAAGCCTGTGGTGGAGGAGGCAGAGCGGGAAGCAGATCGCTGGCTCGATCTGGCCGTCAAGGCAGGGGCCCTTGAACGCCAGAACCTCCAAATACCTTCTACAGATTCCGTTGCCTGTGATTGGGCAGCTGCAAGGGCAACCTTGCATTCTTTCTTTGAAATATTTCAGAAAATTCAGAGAGCCAGAGCATTAATGGACATGCTGGAGCAAGAGAAAGACATATGCATGTCTCCCTTCCTGACTCTCTCCTCGCTCAGATTCCCGAGCTTTGCAGACAGTGAAGGCAATTGCCTGTCAAAGGAAGCATTGCGTCCGGCGTGGGATGCCTTTGCCAATGATACTTCAGACATCGATGGCTGGCCGGACCCAATCCAGGAAGAGCGGGTAACAGAGTTTACTTCCAGATTCTGCCTAATTCGCTCCTGTTTGCTAGATTTGAGCCAGAAGGCCGAGCAGATCGGTATAGTCCAGATGGAAACCTTCAGGCACTTAGTGAGCGATATTCGCAGCATGGAGCCCTTCTCAGAGATTGCCTGGGCTCAGGTTCAGGACACATTCGAGCGCATCCAAGCCCGTCTTAGCTCTGGGGAGTTTAATCCAGAGGAAGACCCAGACGAAGAGGAAGAGCCATCCGATGAAGAGTCAGAGGAAGGGGGCACTGAAGAGGACATCGCTGAGGAAGAATCAGGAGAAGACAGTGAAGAAGAAGTTCAGAAAGGAATCCAGCAAAAGCAGCAAAAGGAAGCAGGGACCGGGGATGACTCTGGGCCCAAAGGATAAAGGCATGGATTCTTGCATCGAGGCGAGCTCGATACCCCGCGAGCCGCCAGGAATGTTGCCACATTTTGCTAGGGGTAAAAGAATTTTGAAATTTTCTAACAGGTTGTTGCCTCCCTCCTTCCTCATTAATATTTCCTCATTTGTTGTTTTCACTGTTCTTGGTTCAGTCTCAGTTTGTTCAGTTTTCTGGTTAATCAAATCATTTTTCAGATTTGAATGTAAAACTTAAAAAAAAATGAAAAAACTCCTAAGTGTTGGCCCATGCCCGCGATCGCTGTCGCTGCTGGGCGATTCCAAGTAAAAGCAAGGCGTTTGAGCGACTAAGAGCAGCGTTGGATAAATGAAAGAATGCCTAAGTGTGAGGCTGTCGGCGATCGTCGTCGCAGGCCCCCGAAGCCTGTCGCTCGCTATTTTCTAGCGACCCAGAGAATGACAAAAAAAAGGGGCGAAAAATCTCTCAAGTCTGAAGGCCCAGCGATCGCCGTCGATGGGGAGCGATTCCCAGCAGCGCTGGCCGTCTCGGCGATCCGCGGCTGGGTTTTAAACATGTTCAAAGTGTTGACGACCGAGATCGCCATCGCTTCCCACCGACGCCCGTCGTCGCACTTATTTCTAGCGGTAGAGAGCAGCAAGGAAAAGGAACAAAATTTACTTAAGTGTTGGTGTGTTCGCGATCGCTGTCGCAAGTGAGAAAACCCCGACGGCGCACCATGTTTTCGGCGATCCAGGGAAAACAGAAAAAGTTAATGAAAATTTATTAGTGTCGCCATGCCGGGGGGGGCAAGTGAGCGCGTGATGGGAAAAGGAGTTACCCGTGCTCGCGATCGTTGTCGCCCCTCGGCTGCACCCGAAATCGCTCAATATTTCAGCGATGCGCGGAAAGAGAGTGAAACAAAGCAAAAAACATCCAACTCCCCTCCGCCCGCGATCGCCGTCGCCATGCATATTTCTCACCGGCGCTGCAGATTTTCAGCGATTTGCAGCGCAGGTCTAGCCCGCGATCGCCGTCGCTCAGTGAGATTTCTCAAAGTCGCTCAGTTTTCGAGCGCTCAACAGCAGGGACCCAATTTCAACAAGTTAAGTCTGAGTTTCCCCCAATTTTCAGGACTGTTAAGCAGATAGTGCCTCCCCAGCTAGGAACAAATCAAGTTTCGGGATTTGGGCACGTGTCACAGAAGATGAAAATGTACTTCAAGGACAGGGTAGGTGAACATTGAAGGACAAATTGTACTGCACCTACCACAATAACTAATATTCCCCTTTTCAACCACCAAATCTGTCAGAGGTAGTGCGGAATCCACGAAAACCATGCTGCAAGTACAGCTACGGCCGACAAGAATCAAATCAGGCCGCTTTTGCAGCTTTTTGCAGCCCTTGACAGGTTCGGGTATCTGTGCCCAGAATGTAATTTGGAGGGAAAAATCTGCTATAAATAGCAGTGCAATTCATTGTAATAGGGGGGGAACATATTGCTAAGAAGCTGTTGTAACCAAACACTTGCTTTTGAATCAAAGTATACTTGGCTCTGTTGTCTGTGTCTTCCTTTTATGCTGCCTTCTGCAAATATTTCTATACCGTGTCATTTATTTTTCTGATTGCTGTCATTCTGAACTCTGGATGTTAGCATTGGCAATTAAATTGATCTGGAATATTGAATGAAGGATACATAGGGAGGAATCATAGCAATAGTTTTTGTTACATACATTGTTTTGATTGTTGTTGGTTTAGTGATAGGTTAGTGACTGTGCTGCTTGTTCTGCCCCACCTGAAACACATGATATTTCATTTCTTTCAGCATTTTTATCTCTTTCCAGCACTCTTATCTGAAAACCCAAATTAGATTAGTATAGGAAGCCGGCCTTCTCCGGAGATTGGCACGGAAGGCATTCCTTCCTTCCGGCCTTTCAATCTGCTGGGCGAATCTAGGGCGCAAAAGGCTAAAATCCTTTCCTAATGGCAGATTCGTAACCAACAGTTACCAGAAATCAAGCGTGTGTGGCACCCCTCAATAAAAATGAAGTCATCAGCCAGAAGAAAATCTTTCTCTATATATAGACTGAACCTGGATCAACTGGAGGGATTGTTTTTTGACGATGCAAGACCAAGTGCAGGAATTCAAGTACAAAGGCCAACTGCAAGAAGCTAGGATTGCCCAAGGAGTCATAGGTGACCCAAGCGGTGGGTCAGGTTGAGCGTGAAGAGGTCCAATACAGGAGCAAGTGTAAGGGAGTGCATCTGACAGTGCACAGGATAGGGGCCCAACATGAGAGCAACTGCGATGGAGTGTGTCCAGCAGTGCATGAAGCAATAAACCAGCACGACCATCATACATCATCAAGGTAATGATTATATAAATTTATTGATTTATTCATAAGCTTGCCTTCATCATTTTTCTATTTGAAGGTAACCAAATAGCTGTAAGATTTATTTATGCATTTATAGATTCCTCGAGTTATTTTATGATATGCTTTAACAGTTTTCATATCCACTCTCTATTACCTTTGCCTAGCTGATGGCTATAGTGTCTTTGCCTGGAGTATGTTTATACTATTTTGCCTAAACGATGGCCATCTTATCCTTGCTTGGGAGCTGGGAATAATATCTTTTTTTTTTTTTTTTATAATTTGTGGAAAACATCCCAAAAGGGATGCCACTTTAGGGTAAGACCCAAGGAGGCAGGGCTATCCATTCCGCCAAAAACGCCCAGGACTCGGACCTGGCATACCACCTTTGACATACTCAAGGAGCAAACAAACACACAAAACCAATTTAAAAATAAGTAAATAACAACAAAAATAATAAAATAAAATAAAAAACATGCTCCTTGAGTGTGTCAAAAACAAAAGCACAACCAAACACGCACAATAAGATAAAAGAAACCACAACACAAACCACATAGAAAAACACAAGAACCACATAACAAAACACAAACAAGACAAAAACAACAGAACAATACAAAGACATAACCCAAAAAAAACATGAAAAATAAACACAACCAAAACCTAAAAAATAAAATAAAATAAAAATAAAAATAAAAAACAACCAACAACAGACAATAAACAAAAACAAAAAACATAGAAAACACCCACACATAAAAACACGAAATAACACAAACAAAGAGAAACCCAAGAACAAGAACGAAAAAAACACAAGAACAATAACAAAAAACATAAAAAAAAAACAAAACAACAAAAACACAAGAACAACAAAAAACAACACAAAGAACACAAAAACAAAACAAAACAAAAGAACCCATCCACCTTAAAAAACTAAACAAAAAAAACAAAGAAGAAAAAAGAAAAAAAATGAACAAAACAATGACCTATCTAGACCAGAAGACTATTAAGGCAAGAATCAACAGAGGAAACAAAATAAAGAATAGAATGAACTAGGGAACTAAAAAAAACTGAATGAAGCAAAGAGAAACAAAAAAAAAAAACAAGAAGAAACTAGGTACCTTCAAAACTGGAGCCATCCAAAGAAATGATAGAAAGAAGAGCTTCCCTAATTTGAGAAGCCCACCATATAGGAGGGTGGCCATAACAAGTAAGATCACCTTTGTCCAAAGCCCAATTAGCTAAAGCATCAACACTCTTGTTTTGATCTTTGACCACATGATTGTAATCAACTTTCAAAAATCCCATCTGGATTAACTGAATCTTCTCAATAATTCTTTTTATTCTCCAATCCACCTTATGATTCTTCGAAGGAGTCTTCAAGAGATTAATCATAAGTTGAGAGTCAGACTCAACTAACACCTTTTCCCATCCAACCTTAGTAGCCTCCTGAAGGCCTCCGAGGATACCATACCCCTCAGCAAGGTTATTGGAAAGAATACCCAAATTCTCGAGCAAAAGTTAAAACCAGGGAGCCATCCGAAAGTCTACCAATTCCTCCCACACCGGCTTTTCCGGGGTTCCCTCTAGAGGCTCCATCGGTATTGACTTTTCCAAAATCCTTAGGAGGAGGTTGCCAATTTCTAGTCCTATCCATCTTACTAATACTCACATTCCCTTTAAGTTGGTTGCCCTTAGAAGGTTTAATTTTCAATATTTGCATCACTTGATCCCATATTTGGTGGGAGTTTTGGGGGTGATTAAGGAGTTGATGGACTGATTCAACTAAGTTGGCTATGGTCTTTTGCCAAATATAGTGAATATCCTTCCTATCTTGATTAAAAATTCGACTGTTCCTTTCATTCCAAATATTCCAAAGAAGAATGGTAGAACCCATCCAAACTAATTGCCTAATAAAATGATCAACACCCTCTTGATTAGGCCAATCCCTCCAAAGTTGTTCAAAAGTAAAAAAATTGGACCACAGTAAGCCAAGTAAAGTGGCCATTCTCCTCCATAGCTTAGAGGCTAAAGTACACTCAATAAAAATATGGTTGATATTTTCTACATTCTCTTCACACATTTCACATCTAAAAGGGCCATGAAAACCACGCTTCATAAGTTGCTCACCGAGTAAGCACCCTACGATGCAATAAAAGCCAATTAAAGAACCTCACCTTAGGCCGAGCTTTTGAGCCCACAATTGAGAAAATATGTCAGAAGAATGGTTGGGATTATTATGGCATAAGGTCAAATAACCTTGAGCAACTGAATACTCACCCTTAGTAGTGTTGTTTCATCCAAAACAATCTGGAACGCGCTTTCTGCGTTCGTTAGTAAATTAAGAACACTATATTCAATGCGAAGATAAGACAATAACAAAATTACACACAGCCGAAATGAATTTAAGTAAATGGGAATCGATCGCCACTCAGGGAGGGCACGTCCCCGCCGTGAAGGCAAATTCGAGAATGCAGAGAATAAAATAAAAATCGATGATAATTATCCAAAGTCTAATCTACTTATATATATGAATAAATGAACTCTTGGAATACCTAGCCGACGGCTAGGTTTGGAGTGTAACATGACTCCCCTCCTCGGAAAGCTTTGTCCTCAAAGCTGGAAATGTCTGGAGAATACTGTCAGGTTCCCATGTGGCATCCTCCTCTGGTAAATCTTGCCATTTGATGAGAAATTCTTGAATCCGACGTGATCTCAGTCTTCGTATTCTATGTTGTAGTATATCTTCAGGTTGGAGATGTATGCGTCCTTCCTCATCGAGCACTGGTAATTCTGATTGACCTTGCACTTTCTGGCCAATTACTTTTTTGAGACATGAAACATGAAATACCGGGTGTATTCGTGATGATGACGGTAGCTCTAACTGATAGGCGACTTCTCCAATGCGGCGCACAATTTGGTAGGGACCATAGAATCGTGGAGCCAACTTTTGGCTGGATTTTATCTTTAATGATGATTGTTTGTAAGGTTGCAACCTTAGGAAAACCCAATCACCTATATTAAAAGTTCTTTCTGATCGGTGCAAGTCTTGCTGTTGTTTCATACGATTTTGTGCTTGGACTAAATTTTCTTTGAGGATGGTGAGAGTAGACTGCCTTTGTTCGAACCAATCATCCACTTTGGCTACTTTGGATGATCCTTGCACGTAATCTGCGACGGTAGGAGGCTTGGTGCCATACAATGCTTCAAATGGAGACATCTTAATTGAGTAATGGTAAGAAGTGTTGTACCACCATTCTGCCAATGCTAACCACTGGCTCCATTGATGTTGTTTATCTTGAGCGAAACATCTTAAGTATGTACCCAAACATTTGTTAACCACTTCTATTTGACCATCTGTCTGGGGATGGTAAGCTGAGGACATGCTCAATTTGGTACCACTAAGTCGAAATACTTCTTGCCAAAAGTTACTAGTGAATATGGGATCTCTATCACTTACAATATTTTTTGGCATACCATGTAATTTGAAAATTGAATCCATAAATACCTTTGCCACCTTGCTTGCGGAAAATGGATGTTGTAAAGCCTGAAAATGAGCGTATTTGGATAACCGGTCTACGACAACGAAGATAACTGTTCTGCCTTCTGATTTTGGAAGACCTTCAATAAAATCCATGGATATATGTTCCCACTGGCGTTCCGGGATAGGTAATGGTTGTAACAATCCTGGTGATTTGACTGTTTCTCCTTTATTGCGTTGGCAAACTTCACATTCTGCTACCCATTGTTTGACATCTGCTTTTAGTCCTTTCCAACAAAATGATTGTTTGACCCTTAAATATGTTTTCAAGAATCCTGAATGTCCTGCTGATGGAGAAGCGTGTGATTCGTCGAGGATCTTTGATTTGAGTTCCGAATTGGGTGGAATGTAAATGCGGTTCTTCTTCCGGAGGATTTCATCTTCATAAGAGAACAAAGGGTATTTAGAGGACCCTATAGATAATTCTTGAATTATCTAAGCAGTTTCGCTATTGGACAACCATTCATCTTGTAATTGATTCACCCATTGGGAGCAAGGACCTGAAATAGCGTTAATGACTACTTCATCTTCATATTTCCTGGACAGCGCATCGGCGGCTATATTTTCCTTCCCTTTCTTGTATTCGATAACGAAATCATAGCCCAGCAGTTTGGTTAACCACTTATTTTGTTCCGGATAAGAAAACCTTTGCTCCAAAAAATGCTTGAGGCTACTATGATCTGTTTTTATAATGAAGCGGCTACTGATTAGGTAGTGTCTCCATTTTTCTATTGCATGAAGAATAGCCAACATTTCTTTTTCGTATGTTGATCTTCCCAAATTTTTCCCGGAAAGTTGTTTACTTTCAAATGCCAATGGATGACCTTCTTGCATTAATATAGCCCCAATTCTTGTTCTCGATGCATCACATTCGATAATAAATGGTTTGTGAAAATTGGGAGTCGCTAATACTTGGAGTTGTACACATGGCTTTCTTAAGAGCTTCAAAGGCTTGAGTGGCCTCTTCTGACCAACGAAAGGCATCCTTCTTTGTAAGTGCGGTGAGAGGTGCTGCAATCTTACCATAATTTTGTACAAACTTGCGATAGTAGCCGGTGAGACCCAAAAAACCACGAAGTTTCTTGATGGTTTTAGGTAAGGGCCACTCTTGAATTGCCTTAATCTTATTGGGATCGACTTTGACACCCTCATGTGAAACTATATGACCAAGATACTCGACTTCTTGAACACCAAATGAACATTTGGAACGTTTAACAAATAATTTTTCTTTGTGTAAAATGTGAAGGGCTTTATCCACATGATGTAAATGGTCCGTCCATGTTTTGTTGTATATGAGAATATCATCAAAAAAAACTAACACAAACTTACGGAGGAGTGGACGAAACACTTGGTTCATGAGACTTTGGAATGTGGATGGTGCATTAGTGAGACCAAAAGGCATGACCAAAAATTCGTAATGACCTTCATGAGTACGAAAGGCCGTTTTGGGAATATCTTCTTCTCTAACACGGATTTGGTGAAAGCCAGAGCGAAGGTCTAATTTTGTAAAAAAATTTGCCCCATGCAACTCATCTAATAGGTCATCTATGACAGGGATAGGAAATTTGTCCTTGATAGTGAGTTTATTGAGAGAACGAAAGTCAGGACACATACGCCAAGAGTTATCTTTTCGTCTAGCCAGGACTACAGGTGAGGAATAAGGACTAGTGCTGTGACGAATGACTCCATGATCCAACAAATCCTGAACGATCTGTTCGATTTCTGTCTTTTGTGGTTGAGGATAGCGATAAGGACGACTGTTAGGTGGGACACTCCCTGGCATCAAATGGATGGCATGATCATGAGATCGTTTAGGTGGTAATCCTTGAGGTTCTTGGAAAACCTCTTCGTAATGTGTTATGATATCTTGTAACTCAGGTGCAATAATATCCGAAGTTGCTGAAGATTGTTTTTCCAAACAATTAATTTGAGCTATAAACCCATATCCACCCTTTTTTAACATCTTCTCCATACTATGAGAGCTCACCATTTGTGATGGAGGAGTAGTAATGCCTTGTAAGCGAATGACTCGTCCGTTTTCCTTCCATTCCACAAATAATTTTTTGAAGTTGAAGCTAACCGTGTCTAATGTTTCCAACCATTCAACTCCCAAAATGACATCAGAGTTCCCTAAATTCATGACAAAAAGGGATCCTAACCAGGTATAAGTTCCCATATTTATGGAAACTTGAGATGTGCGACCAACACATTGTGCGTTCACCCCGTTGGCCACTAGAACCTGGAATTTGTCTTTGTTGGAAGAGTTAATGAATAAATTCAAAGCTTTTGCTGTTTTGATGTCGATAAAATTGTGGGTGCTACCAGAATCAATTAGCACATTCACCTTTTTCTGACGGAGAAATCCTGGTACCTTGATGGTATGGTGGGCGGTTAAACCCATGAGAGCATGCACTGAAATCGCCATTGTATCCTCTTCTTTTTCGTCTATAGTACATGGTAGGTCTTCTGGCATAGGTTCTTCTGATTGGTAAGGTTCATCCTCTTCTCCTTCACATTGATCACCTTCAATATGAAAGTTTTGTTTTTGGGCACATGCTTGTTCCCTGGGGTGATGAGTGCGACATTTATAGCAAAAATATCTTGATGGTTGATCATTTCTACGAAAGGAATTGTTGCGATATGAGGGACGACTATACGTTTCACGCCTTGCAGACAACTGATGTCTCTTCTCGGCCAACTTGGCTATTCTTATACAAGCTGTTCAACAAGGTTGGATCGTGCATGTCTACCTCCACTCGAATACTTTCTTTCAAACCATTGCGAAAGGCTCCTACCACTGTGTCGGGGCTGAGGTCTGAAGTGTATGGTAGTAAACTGGTAAACTCCGAAACGAATTCACTAACTGACCCTTCTTGTTTAAGAGATAATAGTCTTACTGTGTATGATGATGTAGCTCCTTCATCAAATCTTTCTAAAAAAGAGGTAGTGAATTTTCTCCAATTAGGAGTAGCTCCTTTCTCTCGTTTAAGCCATACAAACCATTGGTAAGCCTCAGTGCCTAGTTTTGATGCAGCGAAAGGGACTTTGTCAATTTCCTTAATTTGATATAAGTCAAGGATGCCTTCCATTTTGGCTATCCAACCACGAGGATCATGACCTTCAAAAGTGGGCATATCAATTCGTGGAAAATTATTATTATTAGGGCCTCTTGGTTGGTGATAACCCGTGTCCCTCTCTTGATTTTGGTTATACTGCTGTCTTTGATAGGGATCCTTGTAATTATCCGAATCACCTCGTTGTTGTTGCCAATCATCATTAGGATCGACATTTTCTTCATTCCTTTGGGCATGGGAGTGATTTTGGGGATTAGGATTGGGATTAGGCTGTTTTTGTGCTTTCACAAGGTCTTTTAGGAGGAGACTAATTTCGTCCATACCCTCTAGTAAGCATCGAAGAGAATCCCTATCAGAAATGGCTGAGTTACTTGAGTTTCCTTGTGTGATGTTTTCGTGAGTTGGGGAGGGATTAGAAGCCATAGGATCTACTAGTGGATGATGTGGATTATAACTACCAATTTTAAAAGGAGAAAGAGAATTTTTTGTACCTGGGCTTCGATTTGGTCGCCTTGCGTTGTTATTGCTTGTTTCTGAGCTTGATAATCGACCATCAACACCTTTGGTCCACTTTTTGCTCATGCACTTGTTAACATAGCCTGCTTAAGCTTCAACTGCCGCTAATTTTGAATTTGGCCAAAAAATTTGGGATCCGCTTGAACTGTCACTCCAACCGTGACGCGGATGAGTTTGGGTGGCCTCCTTGCCCGCAACCTTCAACCTTCAACCTTTCAGTGACAGCAATGATTCGAAGTACGTAACCTACGTTCAGCCGCTTGAATACACCGCTCAGACCAATGAAATCGTGGCACGCCCCCAAATGACACTACGAACTGAAGATACGCAAACGGACAACACGAATCTGAATCACCCGATCGGACGACGCGGAAGACACACCAACCGGACGACGAATGGACGACTAGACAAGACGAGGCGACGACATGGCGATAAACGACAAGACGCCGAAGACACGACGACTGACGACCAGACGAATCGAAGACACGAGCGGAAGACACGATGACTAACAACACGACGACCCGAAGACACGAGCAGAAGACACGCTGACTAACGACAAGACGAACCAAATAGCCAGCGGACGCGTGAACGAAAGAACCGAAAGTTGCGCTAGGAGCTCCACGGGCATGTGACCGAAGTCACAAATCAATATGTGCTCGCTAGTCCTTATTAACCTCCTCGGCGCTCCAACATACACAATGTGGGATATTGATCCCAAAAAATAAAAAATAATTTATAAAATTCGCGATGAATACCTTATGTTATGTGTCTAATTTTCTTTTAAACTCGCGATTTGATTGGTGGACTGCTCCTGCGTTTCACAGCTATCGCGGGCAGATGTTCGAGGATTTTAGACTGCGGTTTGGGTCTTGATCTCAACGTACGTCGTCAACGAAGAGCCTTTATTGTTTCTGGGTGTTCCTTCAGCGAAGAGATTTAGAAACTGCAGAGAGTGATAACGGTTTTTGCTCTGTGGCGCTGCCGGGACGTCAGGTATTCCGCCAAGACGCGAACCGAAGGAAACAAAAAAAGGAAACGAATACCACGGATTTCCGTCTGCTGCCGCAGTAGCGTGGATGGGCGTCCGTCACCGAACTGGTCTCCTGATACCACTTGGAACGCTCTTTCTGCGTCCGTTAGTAAATTATGAACACTATATTCAATGCGAAGATAAAACAATAATAAAATTGCACACAGCCGAATGGATTTAAGCAAATGGGAATCGATCGCCACTCAGGGAGGGCACGTCCCCGCCGTGAAGGCAAATTCGAGAATGCAGAGAATAAAATAAAAAACGATGATAATTATCCAAAGTCTAATCTACTTATATATATGAATAAATGAACTCTTGGAATGCCTAGCCGACGGCTAGGTTTGGAGTGTAACACAATATTTTTCATGGGACCAAGAGAGGGATCTCATATGAAGGATGCCTTGGATATCTTGTCTTTGCCTTTCTGGGATTTGAATAGGCCAGTCCTCAATAGGGATCCAATATCTACAAACCTTTGAATTACCAGTATGGTACCGACAGTAATTAGTCACCTTTATCCAATTAGCTCGGTGAAGCTCCTCCATCCAAGGCCTCCAATCGGGAAACTGAGTTATCAAAGGCTTGTGACCATCCCAAGAATTTGTCCAAAAATTTGCATGTTGACCATTATGAATGATCCAAAATAATTTTTTCTTTATCAAATCCTCACCAATCTTAAGAACTGCTAAAATGGGAGAACCCTTGGTAGGAAGTTGATAGCGAACAAGGTCTTCAGGACTTTTGTTCTCAGCATATTTAGCACGGAGATTATTGGCCCAAAGAGCATTGGGGTTATGCAACATCCTCCAATATAATTTAGCAGCTAAAGCTTTGTTGTTATTAATTGAAGACCGGAATCCTAACCCCCCTTCACTCTTAGGAAGACATAAAGTATCCCATTTCACCAAGGCCCATTTTCTTTTCTCCTTAGTACCACTCCAAAGGAAACGATGACTGATTTGATCCAATTCTCGAAGAACAGCCTTTGGGATATTCAAAACGGAAGAAACATAAATAGGAATAGCTTGAAGGACTGATTTTACCAAGGTGATTCTACCCCCGGAAGAAAGCCACTTGTTGGTCCACTTTCCAATTTTCTTCTTGACTTTGTCCAACAACCAATTCCAATCTTTATTTTTCTGCCTTTGAATATTTATGGGAATACCTAAATAAGTGATTGGAAGAGAGGTCTTCTTATATCTTAATTTATCCAAGACCATGGATTCCTGTCTCGCGGAGCAGTGAAAGAAAATAACTTTAGATTTGTCTTCATTGATCAACTGCCCAGTAGCCTTAGAAAAACAGCTAATGATTTGCTTAATATTAGAAGGTTCCTTAACTGTAGCTTTACCTAAAAGAGTAGAGTCATCCACAAAATGAAGATGAGAGATAGGTCTAGCTCCATGAGCAATGGTAACTCCCTCAAGGGTTTTGTTTTCCCTCTTTTTGGTTATAGTCCTAACCAAGCATTCATCAAGAATGATGAATAAATAAGGGGATAGCGGGTCACCTTGCCTAATACCTCTGGAAGGCTGGGAAAGAGCGAGAAGGCCTGCCATTGATAAGAACTAAGTAGGAAAGTGAAGAGATACATCCCATAATCCAATCCATCCAATCCTTAGAGAAACCAAATTGCCTCAAAACTTTGATAAGGAAGTGCCAATCCACTCTATCATAAGCTTTGGATAAGTCTAACCGAATGAACATAGAAGGAGAATTTTGCATATCCATGGAATGGATGGCTTCCTGAGCAAGAACTATCTCATCTACTATTTGACGTCCTTCCACATATCCCCCTTGCTCTGGGAAATAATCTTATGCAAAAGAGGCTTCAACCTTTCTGCCATGATTTTAGTAATGATTTTGAGAAGAACATTACATAAAGCAATAGGTCTAAAAGCTGAGATATGATCAACCTCTTGAGCTTTTGGAACAAGAGTAATATAAGTTTTATTGATAACCTTCAAAATTTCTTTGGCTTTCTTGGCTTCTTCCACCACCTCTAATAAATCAACATGAAGGATATCCCAGAACTCTTGGTAGAACTCAATAGGAAAACCATCAGGACCTGGGGTTTTCCCTTTTTGCATTTTAAAAACTACTTGTTGAAGCTCATTGATAGTAACGGGAGCAAACAAAATAGAGTTCTCCTCGAAGTGATAAGAGAAGGGATTGCTTGAAGAACATTTTGTTGTGAAGCTGAGTCAAGAGGAGTAGCAGCAAAAATATTGGAAAAGTAATCAACAACAATAGAGTTCATGCCATCCCAAGTATAAACAACATCTCCAGAATCTGATTTTAAGGAAGAAATAAAGTTGTGAGATCTTCGAGCTAGAAGAGATTTGTGGAAGAAATTTGTGTTTCGATCTCCTTCTTTGAGCCATTGAATTCTAGATTTTTGCTTCCATAAGATTTCTTCTCTTTTTTCCCATTACTCTAACTGAGTTGTGAGTTTAATTTCATCCACACTTCTCTTCTCTGTGAGGCCATCTAAACGGATTTTCTTATTCAAATTTTCAAGATGAGCAATAACTTCATGTTTTTTTTTATGAACATCCCCAAACTCTTTCCAGTTCCAAGTCTTGATTTTGGATTTAATGTATTGCAGTCTTTTGGCAAAACAGAACATCTTAGTCCCATGCCTAGGTTTACCTTCCTTCCACCATTGTTGCACACGAGGTCTGAAGGAAATGTCTCTAAGCCACATTAATTGAAAACGAAAAGGAGAGAAACTCACATTGGTTTTCCACATTTCCACCATGACTGGCCAATGATCCGAACCAACATTATTAAGAGTCTTCACTTTAGGAATGTGACCATGGATTAAGAAATTTTCAGAGAGCAAAAACCTATCCAATCTCTCCATTATACAAGCTAAGCCTTGCCTTCTGTTAGACCAAGTCATAAGGCCATTATCCGGTTGGATATCCACAAGATGGAGGTTTGCAATATATTCGCTCATGAGGTCAGTGCTTTTATCCAAATTTCTATTTCCCCCCTTTTCTCATCCAGAGAGAGGATGGTATTGAAATCTCCTCCGATCAAGATCCAAGCTTTAGGAAAATGAGAGATAATATGAGTAATATCCTTCCATTGTCTTCTTTTTTCCTCCAAAGAAGTCGGGGCATAAACAGTAATGCAGAGCATAATCTGGTTGGAATGTCTACTTTGAATAGCTATAGCCAACAAACCCCAACTGCCAACCATATGGTGAATAACTACCTCTTTTGGGTCCCAAAGACAAGCAATGCCACCCGAAGTCCCTTGGGAACCGAGGGAAACCACTTTTCCAGCTGGCCAAATTTTACTGGCAATTAAGTCCATATCCTCCATTGACATCTTTGTTTCTTGAAGGAAAACAAGATGTGGATGATTTATCTGAATCATTCTTCTAATTTCATTTTGTTTTGAAAGACTCCCTTTGAGTCCTCTAATATTCCAAGTGATGATCTTCATTAATACCAGGGCTAAAAAAGTTGGGAAGGGCATTGATCTTACCTTCCTCTACAAGCTTTTCACCTTCTTTTACCATATGATATTGATTGGTCTTGCGACCTACTTTTTGATTAGAATCCATCTTCAATTTTTTTTTCCCTATTTCTTGACTTATTCCAATTGAATCTGAGATGGCTTCTAACCTTGAAGAATGCTCATACACAGCCAAAATTTTACTAGATGGTTCAATGGAGTCTATATTGGGACCTGCATTATTTGAAGTTTTGACATTTGAAATATTGTTTTTCTTGTGTAAATTTTCTCCTTTTTTTTTTCTGTTGAAAACCTTTGATTTGTTGGTTTGTCTCTGAGTTCTTCCCTTCATATTTAAATTGTGTTTCTAAGATTTCAGTTTCCATTATTTCCTCTTCCTCACTTGGGACATCATTTGTGGAAAGGATTTCAAACATATTAGCAAATGACTTTGATTGATCCTTCATAACTGGTTTTTTCGAGTGTTCTTCTTCTTAGGTATTTGGAAACCTGCTTGAGTTTATATCTTCTTTCTTTTGATCAGGAATTTTATTTGGGCAAGCACTGGCCAAATGACCATATTCATGGCAAATTCTACAACGAAAAGGAATGTTCTCATAGTCCACTACTTGCTCCCAAGTGTCTTCCCCAAATTGTAATGTGATCTTTTTAGGTAGGGGTTTGTCAAAATCCATTAAAACACAAATTCGAGCATAAATAATATGTTCAAAATTTTGAGTACAATCAGCGAGTCATCATAAAAGTTCCTAAAGAGTTTCCAATTGAAGAAAAAATAGTAGGATTCCAAAATTCAATAGGGAGGCCAAAGAGTCTAACCCACACGGGAGCTATAGAAGGCATCTCTTCTTCGGCTTTAAATTTAGTATGCCAGGGCTTCATGAAAAGCCCTGCCCTTCCAAAAAACCAAGGACCCCCTTGAAAAGTTTTCTCTCTATCTTCATTATTAGCAAATAAAACAAGAAAATAACCATTTGGATAAATAGAGATTTGTAACTCACCTTTAGTTTTCCAGCTTTTTGCAGCCCGGACTTTGAAAGTGAGATAGACTCGGACGAGAACCCACGAACCGACAAATTAGTCCTCTTTTTTCCAAATCTTCAATGCTAGTCTGAATGTTACCCATATCAAGCTTAACAATAGGATTTCCATCAGTTGCTTTAAGACATCCTGACTCCGTTTTCCTGGGATCAATCTTAGGCATTCTTAGAGGTTTATGGGAAGCCCTAATATTGATATTAGCATTGGGCTGAGGCTGTCCACCACGAAGGGCATCCCTAAAATTCATTTTTGGGACTGAGTCTTCGAAATTCTTACCCTTGACAGGGGTTTTCACGGTAGAATTATTTTGTGGGTGCACCTTAGCACCAGATTCACTTGAGATATGAGCCATTTTTTGATCAACTGCTTGAAACTTGTTTCGTGATCTCTTTAATCCTTGCCCTAGACGCCGTGGAAAGGTATGGTTTTCACTTTTCTTTTGTGCAGCAAATTGGAAGCCGTTGTCACTCAAGTTCACAGTATGATCTATTGAAAGACAAATTTCTAACCCATCTTGTATCCCCTACAACATTTCTTGCTAAAATATTGAGCATAAACCACAAAAATATTGGCCGCTAGGGCCCGAAGGCCCTAAAAACCAACCTCTGGAGCTGCTTGCACTCAACCCGAGATGAAACCCTCGCATAGCCGCTTGCCAAATATATCGTTCACACATAGGGATGCGCTAGGATCTGTGTTGCTCCAAATGATATGAAAATTGGTGGAGACGTTCTAGGGTTTTTCAGGCATCTACCCTCAAAATTTCAGCTCAATCCGAGTTCGGATGAGTGAGATATGGCCGAAACGAGTTCGGCAGTTTGGGCAGTCCTGCGAAAAACGTCTAATCAATCTATTTTCAGTTTGAAGTCCAGTTTTGTCGTCATTGATGTCATAAGGTTATTTTTCAAAAAGACAAGGAAGTCAGCTGGGAATAATATCTTGTCTGATTAATGTCTATATTATTATTTTCCCAATTGAAGCATGTTAGCTTGCCTGACTGATTGCGACATTGTCTTTTCCTGGCTAATAGCTATATTATACATGCCCATTAGATAGCTATGTGTTCTTCTCTCTAATAATGGCTACAATGTTTTCTCCAACTGATGGCTATATTATTTCCCTGATTGTTGGGTATTTTATCTTTGGCTAAGTGATGGCTGTATTTATTTGATGATGTCATTGCCTTATTAAGAAGTGGATATGGTGCATGGTTGGATTCCTAAATGAGCGAGCTTAATGGTGATAAAAGTGAAGAAATGCCTACCTATAGATAGTTTTGGTTCTAATCATGCTCTGTGCCAATTCTTGTAGGTTTATTTCTTGAGTTACAATGTTGATGAGCAAGGTTACCAGAAGTGTGGAGGCATTTTGAAAGTAAGTCAATTTGGGAAGAGAACTGTTGCGCATGGGCAATTTATGAATCATTGGCAGAACCAACAAAATATATTTGACATTTTTCAATATTTCATATTTGAATTAATATATTCAAAGTTGAATTGATTTGAATCTTTGATAAGGCTCTTAGCCACCTCTTAAACCATGCATACTTTTACTATCTCCAGATGTCATTGAAGAAACAAATATGTGCAGAGCATGTAACTTTCTAACATATATGCATAAAGAATCCGAAGGAAAAACCGTTACATGTTCAGAAAGCAACAACAATAGAAACTCTATTCTTTAAAGCAACAATTTTTAAATCTGTTTTCTGCCCAACATCTGATGGATGATGTGCCACATGGGACTTTAAAGAGAAAAGAAACAGAAAGAAAAAGAATTGACAAAGACATAAACAGCAATAACTACTCCAGAGAAATTGTCATTGCACGGTGTCCAACTGACAAGTACAAAAATCATTGGGTATTAAACATGTGAAATCTAAGGTCATGCATACAGGAAGGAAAATGAAATAATGGACAAATATTTATGGGGCTCGCATATAGAAAGCATGTTTTTAAAGGGCAACAAACGGATGAGACCAAGTAGTCAAATCAGGAATACGCAACAGAGAAAAGGTGCATAAGAAAAGGCAAAAAGAGCCACATAGTAACCGACTGAAATTGACACAGCAGAAAATGTAAATGAAGTAAATGAACACAGTGGTGACAAATTTAGAGGGCAAAAAGACTTTCAAACAACAGAGTTGCAAGGAACAAGCTAAACCAGGTCACAGAGCGTAGGGTTTTTTATCAGGTTCTCCAGTCTTTCACCATGTGCTGTGCCAACCAACATCACTCCTCTTTCTGCAATTGTACGGCAAGCAAGGGCTTCTGCCTCTGTTCCAATCTCATCAACAATAACCACCTCTGGCATATGGTTCTCTACAGCTTCTACCATAACTTTGTGCTGTAAGGATGGTTCTGCAACTTGCATTCTTCTTGCCCCCCCAATTGCAGAGTGAGGAATATCGCCATCCCCTCCGATTTCATTGCTTGTATCCACAATAACCTATTGCAATATTGATAATCAATTTAGTCAGCAAGAAACAAAGCATAATGAAGATGGACTAGGAACGTTTCTACAAGGTGCACAAGTTTCATAACATGCCACTCTTTTGTGCAACTCATCAGCCAGAACTCGAGCAATTTCACGCATGACAGTAGTCTTTCCCACACCAGGCCTGTAAAGTCACAAAGTCAACATTGAGAAAAACATTCAAACATCTGGTGAAATAAAATCATAAATAAAGTATCTCCAAAACATCTGTTGCATCGTATCAATCTACCTGCCTAAAAATAAGATGCTTTCTCCGTAATGTAAAAGGTCACAGACCATGTCAACATGACCAGTCACTGCTCGCCCAACTCTACAAGTTAAACCAACTATCACACCCTTCCTGCTCCTAATTGCAGATATCCTGTGCAGAGTGCCTTCAATGCCTGCTCGATTGTCACCCCCAAACTCGCCAACAGCAGACTGGGCTGCATCCAAGTCCTCCTGTGATATCTGTTAAAGAAAATAACAATGTTAAATACTTGGGCTCACACTGTCTATAACAGCCTACAATTTACAATCACATAATTGCATTATAATGCACCTATTGATGTATGATGCAAATGCATCCACAGCTATCAAATGCATCATAACCATGTATAAGCCTCAGTAATACAAATGATGTACAATAGATCTATTGCTTACAGCTCCAATGATTGAGATGTGATTAACAGAACTGTTTAGAGGTTCATGTGTTTTTAGCTCAAACAAATCTAGTAATCATTGTTGAAGAACAGAAGGTTTTTAAAAAAAACATAGAACTTAATGTGGTTCTTGTCACTTCCATCATGATTCCCTCATATGAAATTTTCTACATTATTGTTGATGATATGTCTCCGTTTTTTAAAGGAAACCAGTTATATTAGAGCTACAGATTTGTCTTTTCAGTTCACTTATTATTTTTCTATCCAAGAAATCTAAGAATTCTTTCAGTTTGGTAATCAACTTATTGGAGTTGGTTTCAGATTAATCAAAACATTTGATATTTAGCTTCCAACTTATGGTATCCACCTCTAAGCAACACATGAGCCTCCAAAATGTGTAAGATATCTGCACAGTGAGAAAAGATTCTCCTCTCTACACAACTTATGTGTTTGATTGGCTGCTTCTCTAATGCATTGTGAACTTACAACAGACTAAGAGCACATTCATAATAAAAACATAGATCAGCAAGAATTCGATTAGAATGCACCTCCAAATGCTGGCATCAAAACAGAAGGAAAAGAGACAACTCAATATGCTTTTGTGTAGAAATGAAGGCAAAAACCATAGCTGAAATGTGGATAAGGAACTCTGCTTCTTAACAACTTTATGTCTGCTACTAATGGAGACTTCTAGGTAGGAATGGTTGTGGGGAGGAGATTATATTAATGTCTGCAAGTGACCAAAGTAAGCCAAGGGAACCCAAAAACAGTGCTCCAAATGTAAAATACAAAATTATAAAGTCCAACCTGGAATGCCCAGATCATGTGATGGTTGCATGTAACATATAGTTCTTAAATGTCCTATAAGTACAATACAGCTGAGGCTTAATCAGCCATAGGAGATCGACTTTCAATAACAAGGTACCATGCTGGTGAACCTGGAAACCATGGATAAAACTGTACTCATCACTATGCTTGTCTAAATGTGAAGGATTGTCTGCAATCATTTTAAACGAGCCAGTTTAAGTACTGCATATGTCAGGAGGGAAATGGTCAATGCTGAGAGGTTTAGGCTAGATCCTAAGAAGTTCCCCCCAAGAATGCTTCATAACAACTTTGTCTGGTCCTAATGTGTTGGAATTTGCAATATTTTCCAGAAACATCCCAAAACATCCATTCACCATAATCATATGCAGAAAAAGGAAGAAAAGTGAAAACGAAGAGCGTATAGACAAAATAGAGAAAAGAGATAATTGACATGATATGAGAGGAGTAATAAGGGGTGGGTGCTTGTGGACACCCCCACAATATGTTTCATATATTATGATATGTTACAAATGATCGCTCATAAAAAGGTATTTATAGCAATACAAAAACCCCAATGAGAGGTTAACCTCAGGCCAACATTAACTTAACCTTGAGGTTAACCTTACAATAAAATAATAATAAATTACCCTTTAAGAAAGGTTATCCATAAAGATGGATTAAGAAGTGACCCATCCTGAAGTCGACACAACTTGTCTGGATGTCGACAAAACTCATCTGGATGTCGAGTCTGGACGTCGGTCGGACTAATAAAACCAGTTTGGATGTTGACAGAACCAGTCTGGACGTCGACAAGACTGATGGAACCACTTTGGATGTCGACTGAACCAGTCTAAACGTCGACATAACCAGTCTAGACGTTGGCAAGACTAATCGAACCAGTCTCGACGTCGACAGAACCAGTCTGGACACTGGAAGGACTGATGGAACCAGTCTGAACGTTGACAAAACCATTCTGGACACCGATAGGACTGATGGCAGAAGCATAGTCAACCGTCAAAATGATGGCAAAATAGGTAGACCAGTCAGTTGTCAAGAAGACAACGGAACAAAAAGAGTAGTCAATGAGAAGTTGCATGTTGACGCAGAATGTTTGGTGTTGAAGCAATTGCAAGTTGTGGTGCATGATGGTGAGCAAGACACGAGTCCGACATCGGTGCAAAAGATAGATGACATGTCCAACAATGCATGCGACGGGAGTCCGGCACTAGAGAAACTACAGGTTAGTGTGATCGATGGGGAGCGAGACAAGAGTCCAACATCGAAGCAACTGCTGGTTGGAATCATGGTACGCACGGGAGTACAACGGAAGAGCAATTGCAAGGTGATGCGCGTTAGGCTTCGCATAAGAGCGCAATATACCACAATTGTCAAGGTTATGCCAACCTATCAAACCAAAGGCCAATTTGGGCATACCATGTAAGTGTCCACTATTTCATGGCAAATCAAGAGAAGACCCAATAAGGCATTGGAGAATTTGTTGCATGATGTGGACAGCGATTGGACAAAATAATGAAGCAAATTGGAGGAAGTGGTAACCTGCGACATTTTGTGAATTTGCGAAGGATTGGTACATGAAATTACCTGCAGACAAGTACCAGACATGGGAAGAGTTGTGTGATGCCTTTGTGCAAGAATTTCGATTGTTTGACAATGATGATGCAGTCATTGCTGAAATCTATAGCCTAAAACAATGTGAGAATGAGTCTATTCGTTCCTATAACAGGAAGTTGAGTGGGTTGTTTGACCATTTTGAAAATGACCAATCAGACACATTGAAGAGGATATGGTTCATAGATGGACTTCTTCCTACGTATCGGAAGACGATGACAAGGATCCCTCCGACGTCATACCAAGAGGCTTTGAAATACGCCTTGATTTGGGAAAGTGATGCAAAAATATCAAAGTATTGGCATTATTCCACTGAGAGTGATTTTGAGGATGGAAGTGATTCTGATATGGAGAATGACTCAGACATTGAGATTGATGATTTTGGGGAGGAGAGTAGTTCATCACTCAAGTACTGGAGTCGAGATCTCAAGGAAGGAAGCGACTCTGAAGAGACGAACGATGACTTTGAGGATGAGTAAGACTCGGAGAGTGCAAGATCACCACAGCTATATACAGCACCAAGAGAGATTGTACAAAGAAGAGATACCACAAGTGAACCAATCTATAACAACCGTCAGAGAACTTGCATATGGAGACTTCAGTATGATAGTGAGGGAAGACCTATTGTGCAATGTTGGTAGTGCCAATTGTGGGGGCATTTTGCACGTGATTGTCAAAGTATTGTAAAGCAAGATTAACCAGTTATTTATCAAGAGTTTAAATAGTCGGAGGAGAGTTATAGCCCTTGCCAAGAAGCAGAGTTGGTGAAGCCAATTGCATTGGAGGAAGTGAACTTGCTTGAGATGGTTAACTTGATGAGCTTGATTCAAACTAAGTAAGTGAATCTAATTTCAATTGAGGACGAAGACATCCCGCCAGAAGTTGAAACATTTCAAGAATTTGTCGAGTGTTGTCAGGAAGGTGATAGGACGATAGAATGCAATCAATCATGTCACCAAATGGAAGAATACAATCAGTCAAGTCACAAGATGGAAGCATGCAGTTAGTCAAGTCACCAAACGAATGAGTGCAGTCAGCAAGAAGAAAGACAAACGACAGGGCTTTGTCAGGATACTGGTCAGACGGATGAGGCTAGGACGGCTGGATAATGCATTCAGAACGCTAAGGAGGATCCGTCTAAGGAGAACCCCTCTGAGGAGAACCTGTCTAAGAGAACCCGTTTGAAGCGGACCCGTCTGAAGAGAACCCATCTGAGGAGAACCCGTCTGAGGTGGACCCGTCTGAAACGGACCCGTCTGGAAGTTACACGTCTGAAAACTACCCCTTTGAGGCATACCCATCTGAGGCATACCCGCTTGGAAGCTACACGTCTGAAAGCTAGCCATCTGAGGGGTACACATTTGGAAGCTACACGTTTGGTAGCTACCCGTCTGGAAGTACCCGTCTGGAAGGCTACCCATCTGGAAGTACTCATTTGAAAGGCTACCCGTCTAGAAGTTACCCATCTAGAAGGTTACCCGTCTAGCAGTTACCCGTCTGGAAGGTTACCTGTCTAGAAGCAACCCGTCTGGAGGTAACCCATCTAGCAAGTCACCCGTCTGGAGGCACCCGTTTGGGGTTACCCGTCTAGCCAGTCACCCATCTAGAGTTACTCGTCTAGCAAGTTACTCGTCTAAGGAGGAGCCATCAGGACTGATCCGTCTAAGCCAATCCGTCATCTGTCAGGACCAATCCGTTTGAGCCAATTCATCATAGTCTATCAGTCATCCGTCTTGGACTAATCCGACATAGCCTAATCCGTCAGAGACTAAGTTGTCAGGGATTGTCATCATGACATTGCAAAATTGGTTGAGATGGAACAAGGCCAATCCTTATGGTATTGGAGCTAGAAACCATAATTATGCCAAGAGACTGAAGGATGAGAAAGAGGCACTAAAGCTACAAATCATGGAGATGGGAGGAGTACCTTTTTTGACACCTCAACAACAACAGATGAGTCCCTACAAACCGAAACAGACATCGACGAGGATGTTGACGAAAGTAAAGAGGAGGATAGATGTAGGCATTGCTTCTGGACCTCACAAGAAGAAAGTGTTAAGAGGAGAAATAAGTGCAAAATGAACTAAGTGTAAATAAATTGTAATGAAATGCAAATGCAAATGTGAGTCAAATGTATATGAGATGAAATGAAAATGTAGATGAAATGTCAATGTAATGCAATTTAATCATGAGTTTGATAAAAATTTCAATAGACTATGCATTAAGAGTGTTATGTGAACATCCGAATGGGGATACAGTTGGATGGTGAGCTGTCCTAGAAGCCATTGTTGGCAACGACCAGGACAAAAGCATAAATAGACTCCCCCCCCCTCCCCTCCTTCATTCGAGACTACTACTAGATAATCTAGGACATCTATCAATGCTAGGATCAAGAGCGAATCATAGTATCCGCAAACGTGTAGCATGTATGCAGATGTGTGTGTATGAGCAGATGTAGAGCATGTGTTAGGAGAGAGACTATGTGCATTGTATTGTTGTATGAGACTCTGTAATGCTGTACTATTGAGTAATGCAAATGACTCATCTTCTATCCATGATGTGTGTATGATTTGTGTATAACATGATTGCCATTGGTAGATGGTAGTTGTGTGTTGGATTCTATGTGCAATCAAAGCGTGGAACAGGGGAGCTGCAGTCCAAAACGTCATACGAGTGGAACCATTGAGGTTGTTGTTCTAGTGGTTTGAGCACATCGTTCTAGTAGGTTGACTATGGTCGTTCTAGTGCAAGTGCTCGTTCAACCACTTGTCGTTCTAGTAAAGTTGATCCTACCGTTCTAGTACAAGTGGTCATTCAACCACTTGTCGTTCTAGTAAAGTTGATCCTACCGTTCTAGCAAGTGTCATTCCAACACACGGTCGTTCTAGGGCAAGTGTCATTCCAATCATAGTTGAGAAAATATGCAAAAAATCCCGATTTCGATCCGATTTTTCCCGATTCACAAGCTAGCCGATTTTTGCTGATTTTTTCTCGAAAAATTCTGATATTCATGAAAAAAAGCTTTTTTTCAATGAAAGTTTGCATTTTCTTCGGCTTTTCAATGAAAAAATGCCGATATTATCCCCGATTTTTTGCCGATTCCCGATTCTTTTCCATGCCAATTCCAATCCAATTCCGATTTTCTCAACTATGATTCCAATGCTTGCCATTCTAGTGCTTGCTATTCCAATGTTTGCCCTCTATCATGATGCAATGGAGGTCATGATTACATGTGATACGTGCCAAACAACTGGGAGACGATTGAAGCAAGACTTCATGTTGTTACACCCTTAGTTATCAAGTTTGAGTTCGTGTTCAATTTTGACACTCTTGAAGTTCGAAAGAAATTCGACATGTTCAAAAATTTCGAATAAAATTCGACATAAAATTCGATATATTATAAATGTACATATATCCTTTCAATGTTATGTAAATAAATTAGTAACTAAGAAACTCAAACAGAGACTTGAAACAAACATTAATAATTCCATTTAAGAACACAAAAATAAAGAAGGTGAGAACACAAGAATTCATTCTTGTTGTTCATCTCCCTGACATCTACTTGTTACATCATCAAGCTCCATATCATCAAGAGCACAAGGAGGGCTGATTGATTCATGCTCATTACTCTCATAACTAGGTTCAATGTCCTCATGTTCATTGTCCAAGACATACAAAATAAGTTCAAATGATGGGGAAGAAGAATTTTCTGATTCTTTAGCCACATTGCATGTCGATAATCGCAAGTTGTTGCGAACAAAAACAAGATCACCCAACTGTCCAAATAACAACCTATTCCTCTTCTTAGAGTGAATCTGTTTAAAGCTGCTCCAATTTCTTTTGCAATTTGATGCACTCAAACATTGGCTCGAAATTCAGAGTGCAAAACATTGTAGCTCTGGTGCATCCGCACGATAGAAATCTCACCATACTCCTGGTTCTATAGCTGCTCTTTATTCTTTTGCTGCAGAAGAGCCAAACAATCCTTCTTCTAATCTATATGCCTTGAGTTGCCCTCTTAGTTTTCTTGCAACATTTGGATTCGGATTCAACCTTTCAATAGCCTCATAAAGAACACTCATCACTTCCTTGTCATTGTTTCTTTTTAAACCAAATATTTTAGGGTTCAAACAACATGCAAAGGATTATGCAACATCTTCCATCTATAGTCTACTATTTTCCATATTTGTTTGTAGTCAGCTTCAACATTATTAAAAGCACTTGCAATGGCTTCTTTGCAATGGTCCATATCCTCATAAACAAAACCCAAAGTAGGTTTATCACTATCAACTTCTTTGAGCATATTTACTATTGGATCACATAAATTTAGAACTTTTATAGCATTCTCCCAAAAAGTGTTGCCTAAAATTATTGATTCCAGCTGTTTTCCTTTTGAATATTTTGAAAGAGAACTTTGTTCCCACTCTGCATGACAAACAACACTTCTTAAAGCTGTTTTTTGTTCTAACACCCTTTACAAAGTGATGTAAAGTAGTTCAAACCTTGTATCACAAGGTCTCAAGAGATCTTTGGATGCATGTTCTCTATAGATGCTCAATGTGAGACGATGGTTAATTATGAAATTGGCAAATTATTTTTGCCCTTCTAATTTTAAATCATGGAAGCTTTGCTCAATCATGAAGAAGCAAATCAATACAATGGTCAGCACATGGGGTCCAATAAATTGTTGGGAACTTCTCCGTGATCATCTTTCCAGCACCCACACACTTTGTAGCATTATCTGTTACAATTTGATCAATATGTTCTGCTCCAACTTAAAGTATCACCTCCTCCAAAATCTTGAAAATATAATCTGAAGTTTTGGTGACGTTCATTGCATCAATGACTCTTAAAAACATTACACCTTGAGGACATGAAACCAACAACTACAATAGGCCTATGACATGTGTTTGACCAACCATCACTCAAAATAGTACAACCTATATGTTTCCAAGATTCTTTGATTGAAGATAATTTATTAGTTACCCTTTCCTTTGATCTTTGAAGAAGAGTACTCCTCAATGCTTCATAAAGAGGAGGTGTATATCCTTTACCATACTCCACAATTTTTTTCAAAGCATTGATAAAATAAGGACTTTTTACTACATTAAAAGGAATAGCACATGCATAAAACATGTCAGCCACAACATCATCAACATTTTGTTTTCAATTGGTTTCCAAAGATTATTCAAAGTCCCAACCCCACTTGAATTTGTTGCCCTATTATTTGAACATGGAATAAAAGAAGAAAAAGACCTAGAAATCTCTTTTTCAACCCTGTGTTTTTTTCCTAAGATTCTATCTTTGCTTGATTTTGAAGACTTGTTTTCTTTCTCAATTATCTCTTTTATTTCTGGAGTGATATTTTTGCATCCCTCCATAAACAAGTAATACGTTGTTCCTGAAAGTTAATCCATGGAAATATCCTGATCATTAAGACCCTACTTCATTTGCATGTTGTACTCGGAAAAATTAATATATTCATTACTGGACACTTTTAGACAGTTTGAAATGCAAGACATTGCACTGTTCTGAAATCATATAGAAAGAAGAAGAAAGAGTTAATATGCTAAATTCTGATAGTCCATGCCTTTTCATGTAGAAGCTTGTGGTTTTGTTTTATATTTTAGATTGTGGAAAGAAAGTTATTGACAGAATTTATGATGATGCTTTTAATTTGTTTTTGCAGGTTGGGGGAGTTCAAGCAGTTACATTAGGAGATGATGAAGCTCGAGCAAGGGGAACCCAAAAAAGTGTTCTCGAGCATAAAGCACCTCCAACTTTTCCATTTTTAATTGAAATGAGGGACCGGAGTTATTGGGTTGTTCATTGGGTATGTGCATCTAATCAGGTCATGATAATGGGGTTAAGCACAGTTGTTCCAAGGAAAAGGGAACATTTTTGTATGATAGAAATGTTGTGTTAAAATGCTTTTGAAATTTCAAAGTTGATTGAACACGATATCATCAGTCAAGGTGTTGTATCTATGTTTCTCATCAAGTGAACATGTTGGAAGTTTTACTGGTATAAGAAATAACTTACATTAATGTCCATCGAAGAGTAGGTCTGATCAATGACATTGTCACATATTTGCAACTGCAAACTTGTTTCATTAGAGTGCTAAGGGTTCTCTAAGGTAATTTAAAAAAGAACAGCATCAACAAAAACAATTGTCTAGTAGAGTAAAAAAATGAGGTATCATATCAAACGGTAGGAGCTCAACTAGTTAAATATAAGGTGGAAACCAAAGTTCAAATCTTGCTGAGTGATATATGCTTTATTAACAAGATGTTGTAATACCGTGGTAATGCGGTCATCATGTAATATGGGTTGGGCCCATTTCATTCCCATAGAACCAACTAAAATATTTTAATAAAATCAGGTATTGCTACTTATTCTAAAATTAGCCCATGTATAATGCAGTGCATGTAGAACCTTCATGTAATTTACTGAGACCAAGGTGGACAACATAATGAGTGAATGCTCAGGGCAGGTGTGTGTTTGCAACATAGACATAACAATAATGCTCATGAGGAAAAGTTCTATGTTTTAGATGCTTTTGTAACTGATTAGTTGGGGATGTACAATGTCTATAAGAGAATTCTAGAGAATAATACAATGGCATATCACAGGCCAGATGTCCAAGTCTCTGTTAATTTGGAATATTTCTGTTTTTGAAAACTAGAACCTTTTTTTAGCAAAGGCAATTATGTTGTTTCCTTTGCTTCATATCAATAAAGTTTGTTCATTTAAATTTACTTTTCTGGGCGATATATTGTTTCCAATCTTAGAGGGGGTCTTTGCTTGGCTATATTGATCTAGTTCAACTAGATCAGGTTGACTGAAACATCTCATAATCACCCATTTACTAACGAAGTAATCCCTTATTTGAATATAAAAAAACTCTAAGAACCCTTTTTCATTTAGTTCAGAACTTCAGATCTATCATTTTTCGGATTAGAGTCAAACACTAGAGCCACATTGCTCTTCTCCTATACCATGTCCATTATTATGTGAGCTCTGTTGATTTTGGCTGGAAGAGTATCATATGTTACAAATATTATGCCAAGATGATGCAAGCATCAGTTAGTTCCAAAGATTATGGATAGTTGCAAAGCAGTTGTAACCCCGTTCTTGCTTACGCTTGTATATACTCATCTATCACATCAATGCAAATTTTATCGCAGCCAACTTGCACTTCTAACATTTGGTACTAGAGCTTCGACATTACGAAGGTGAAACCAACGCTGCAGAGTGGAGGCACCTCTTGAAGTTCGTGATTTTGCCCTAGGAGTTACAGATACAACAATTGTTAGATTCAAAGCAAGGAGAGAGTTCCTGCCAAAGAGATTGCATTCGAAGACGTTTTGCATTCTTGTTTTTCCAGGTTTGAAGCTGCAAAGTTTGTCTTGTGAAATGCTTGTATGTACTAGTTGAAGATAATAATTGGAGAAGTTGAAGACATTGTTCGAAGTTGATGGCAGCGAGAGAAAGGCGTGTTATTATGCTAGAGAAATGTTTGAAGATATGCTAAAGTAATTGCAGGGAGACATCTGCAAACTCTGCTATTGAAGTGGTTGAGAAGCAAGTCTAGAGGCCATGAAGGCCATCTGAAGTGAAGTAAAGAGGCTGTCTAAAGTGAAGTGAAGAGGTTGTCTAAAGTCAATTGCTGTCCATGCATTTAAAAACACCTCTACAAAGTCATATCAAGTTGATGTAAAGTCGTCCAAGAATGATGCAATATCGTCTTGTGGGCCATCCAACATGTGTGGTCTAATGCAATCACAAGGCCGTTTGAAGACTACAGGCCATCAAACATAAGAGTGTTATCTAGAAGGTAAATGGGTTGTTTGAAAGGGAAAGCACAGGTTTTCACAAGACATGGGGCCGTCTAGAGCATTGATTGGGCCGTCTAGAGTTGTGTGCCATCCCAATTTGAATAGAGTTGTCTACATAAAATACCATGTGGGCCCTTATCTCTAACTTTCACTTAAGGGTCATTTGAATTGTCACCTATTATTCTCAAAGTGTTTAAAAACTACCTTCATTGCCATGCAATGAATTGATGTCACGACATTGTCTAATTTTATCAAGGTTACAAAAGTATCAAGGATGGGTGGACGGGGGGATGGGGAAACAGGTTTCTGGGAAAGCAGGGCATGGAAGGCCGATTTTGGGAAACGGTTGGGGGACGACAAGTTAGCAAAACCAAAATTTCAAATTCTTCAACAACATGACATTGAAAGATGGTTTGTTATATGTCTTGCACCTGGTAATGACTTATTCTTAAGAATTTCCACACTTAATCACCGTGTCCCCACTTTGCATGCAAAGGTGGATATGAAGGCAAAAATTATGAAATTCTACCCTAAAATTCCATATCCTTTCCATCACCAACACTACCCATTTCTCCACGCTTTTCATAACTGACATTGCTTTTCGTAGCCCCACCAACACTGCCCACTTCTCTATGTGCTTTCCATCACCGACACTATTTTTCATACCCTCACCATTGCCTTTATGATGAGCTCAACTCTGTAATAACATATTCACATATTGGGAAGTTCGTTCACAACGCACTTGCTTTCACCCACAAATTATTGCTCTTTCGCTTTGCTACAACCATCAATCCTATGGATGCCCAACCGTGGGGGACGGCTGAAACGTCCCCTTTTCCGTCCATCGTTTTGGGGATGGCAGGGACAGGGGGATGCGTCCCCAGGGGTGGGGGACATGTCCCAGTGTATCCCTGAATTTTATTAAAGCTTTTCTATTTCCTGAAAGCTAGTTGAGAATTTTTTTGTTGGAAACAAAAACTGTGAAGGCGTTTGAATGTCATATGCCGAAGACATGAAACACAACGAAGTTGCTAAGATGTGCATGAGTTGCAAGCTAAGGTATTGGACATGAAGTTTTAGGGTGGAGGCATAGGAATAAGACACAATGCACAAATGTCAAGGAGGCATTGAAAGGAAAAGTGTCATAAAAAATAAAATCGATTCTAGAACCTAAATTATCTTTATGCTGGGCCATTCGATCAGGACAATCAACAACAAAAAGAAACTAATTAAATTGCATGCAAACTATATCTTCTCAGTTGTTAGATCAAAAATTCAGTGCTGGAGATTGATCTGTACAGTCGACTGGATGTTATGACGTCACTTGCATGAAGATTAACTATTGAACACGAAAATCATCAAGGGCAATTTGCGCCTATGACCACAGTTCAACAAATGGAAGGGGAGGGTTTTACTCTCCCCAACCTTTAAATCTTGGCCTGATTCCCTTTTAACCTTGCTGAAAACGTAAAAAAAAAACTAATCAAATTGTAAAGAAAGTAAAATCTATTCTAAGTGCATGAAAAGTAAATTTAATCTATTTTGCGAGGAAAAGGGTAAGAGAAAGGAAAGAAGAAAATAGAAATACGGTTGAAGCCATAGTGTGGTTCAAGGTTGGTGCAATCAACAATTCCAGTAGATACTGAATAACTTCATTGTGATCAAATGTTCAAAGCATTCAGCCATATCACAAAGAAAACAACTAACAAAGGGAAAAAGAGAAAAGCTACTAGTTCCACACATTCATAAATTTAAAGGTCAAAGACAAAATTATCTATGAATGTCAAGTGCAATTCTTTATTTTTATTGATCTCAAAGTGTTAAGTATAATGATCTCCAAAGAGTATCTCTAGTATGCTGGGTAGCCGAAGGACCCTTACAATGAAATTCAATCTCTTATTTATACTTGAAAAGTTAAAACCTAGTCTAATTTTGAATTAGTAATTCACAATCTCATGTGGCCACAATGCCTAAAAATAGAGACACATTTGGAGCGAGGTGCCAGTCGCTTTGAGTGGGGCGCTTTGAAAGTTGCTCCGAGCAGGGCACTCCAATAGTTGCTCCAAGCAAGGCACTTAGAGTAGATTACATTGTCTAGAGTGAGGCGCCTTTGAAGCTTTGACTCGATCTCTCTTTTCATTCTTTGTCTTGTTTTTGTGTAGTTGGTGTTTGTGTGGCAAAGATGGTAGTAGTTTACTACTACAATTCTGACAACTTGCGGGGATGTCAATATTGATTGATGGGAGATCCCAAATGGTGCTTTATCCATTGGTTGTCAGTGTTACTTTGGAGGGATTAATGTTCACAAAATTTCCTAGTTCGTATTGGAGGGAATCAAGAATCTATTCAATGCATCAATGTCCTTTGTCAGCTCCTCATATGTGTGCCTCTGAAGATCTTCCACTTTTGTTGCCATCTGTTTCAGTTGTTCATGTAGCTCCTCAAGCCTACTCATGAGCCCTTCAACTAATTTGATTGAACATCCTTTTCCTTTTAATCTTCAATGATTTCATCAAGTTGCTTTGTCATCAGAACATCAAAATATGGCAACCCTTTCCTCATAATCTAGCTGATCTTCTTTTGTGCCTCCCCAACTGTTTACTATAGTTTGGCAAGGTTATCTTCACAACCCTCTAGCTTGCTTGGCCTACAAGGCAAGAAAGAGAGGTGGTGATCATAATCGTGTATGTTGATGACTTGATCATCACAAGGAGTTTAGTAAAACTTATTAAAGAGACCAAGGGAGCATTAAAGCAGTCATTCAACATGATTCATCACGAGCTTATGCACTATTGTCTTGGCTTGCAGGTGTGGCAAATTGAGAACCATGTGTTCATGTCATAGATGAATTATGCTAGCACATTGCTCAAGAAGTTTCAAATGACAAATTGCAAACCCATGGCCACTCTAATGGAGACAAGGTTGCAACTATCTCGAAACGATCCACCCCCACAATTGAATGGAACAATCTATTGTGAGTTGATATGGAATCTCGTTTATCTGACTTACATCGGACTAGACATAAGCTATGTAAGAACCAAGGGTGTGTCATTGGAAAGCAGCAAAGCGGGTGCTCCATTATATTCGTGGTATGATTGAGTACGGTTTGAAGTTCAAGAAGAATGATCGATTCTTCTTGACAGGTTTCATAGATGTAGACTACGTAGGATCCATTGAAGATAGCATAGTTAACAAACTCGGCGATTTTTTTAGTCAGCATTGGAGTTGGCCCTCCTAGGTTTTTTTGACTTGGCTCGACGAGTTTTTTTGGACCCGATGAGTTTTTCTTTACTTACGAGCCTTTTGGACTCGCGAGTCCAAGAAAAAAACTTGGCTGCAATAGAAAAAATATAGAAAAACGACATCATTTTTTTCCCCCCTAAATTGGCCTCATTTTTGTTGTTTCCACTTGCAGAGAGAGTAGAGAGAAGGTGAAATCAGACCCAAAAAAACACTCATTTGCATCCTAAACCCAAAATTTTCCTAGTTTTCAAGAATCTAACAACCACCCAACAGTTACATTTCAATTTTAAAATCAAAAACCAAAAGGAAGGCTAATGCCAAAAGGCCCATCTGATTACAAGGAACCAAAGATGAAAGGAAAAGAAAAAATAGTCAGTAAAGTACAGGGATAAGTTCAAAGAAGATCAACAATGGAAGTTGAGACCAAAAGGGTATACAACATTAAGAGGAATCTAAACCAATCTTGTATGGAGTTCCATGGCAATATGCCCCACCCCATGCAAAGTGTAACAACTTCAATAATCAAGAGCAAATTTTCTTTCGACTTCCCTATAACCACTGGGCCTAGGAACAAACAAATGCTTTTGAAATCCTAACCAGCACAAGAAACATTCACCATGTTTGAGGCTACTCAAAGGTGTCAAGAATGAGACAAGAAAGATTGGAACAATATAGTGCTTGGGCCCTCTCACAATCCCAATGAGATTTATAAGACACACATAAAATAGCAAGAGGCCATTTGAAGAAGCACAAAATGTCCTTGAAGTTTCTTTCTAAGGAAGACAAGTTGACTAATAATTGTGATATGTAGTTATACCCTTTGAAGGATAATATACTATCCATACTTTGCCAGAGAATAGCATCAACCATATTTAGTGTTGGGTTTGAGCATTGCACCTGTGTATGGCCATAAAACCAGAATGGGAGTTAAACATGACTTGAAGGATTTTCTAACAATAGCCACTAGCCCAGATATAACTATTCGCCTATGGGAGGCACCCCCTAGTATAGCCACAATCTGAGAACCATGGAAACTAGAAAGGACATGTACTAGCCTTATGGAATGGCAGATTTTAGGAGCCAACCAAGACTACAATCATTGCTGGTCCAAACAGACTTGACATTTGCAATTGTATGGCAAACACTTGTATGGCAACTTGTCAATCACTTGTACGACAAAGTCACAATACAATTTGAACGGTAATCTCACAACTGCACTTGCATTGGCAGTGATTTGTATGGCAACACCTTCATCAACACTCCTTGTATGACAACCTTCCTCGTACGGCCCTTCGTGACACCCTTCATACAACACTCCATCCATAACCCTGCACACAGAGAACTTGGCAATACAACCTAACAAACTACTGCAATAATGGCATCACACAGACATACACATACACAAATTGGAATTGGAACAGAATGTCATTGCATTATATCTGCTCGTATGGCAATGGCATTATAGAATATTTGCAGCTTACACACAGATGTTCTCACGTCAGAATGAACTCCTAGAATCCTCGTAAACTCTCCAATGTACTCAATGCACTCAATATACAATGATATCAAACAATTGAATGGGGGAGGGTCCTTCTATGCTTACGGATTGGTAGTTAACCAAACTACCACCCGGGACACCTCGCCCTCAACCATCTCCTTAATCACCTTTGTTCTACCATACATTACAAATGTAATATATTAACCCATGATGTATACAAAATGACATTTGACTTTTCATTTCATATTGCATTTGTGTTTTATTTGACATTTCTATTCACTTTCATTCTCTTTGCATGTACATTTGAATTTACATTACATTTACATCACATTTTGTGCACATTTGCACTTATTTTTCTATGTACATTATTTACTTTGGCGGCTGGTCAGAACTAGCTCCTACATCTGCCCTCCCCTTTAGATTGGTCGACGTCCTCGTCGACAACTGTCTTTGCTCCTGGGGGCTAGGAATTTGCCGATGCTGAGGTATTGGAACAGGTATACCTCCCATTTCCTTGATTTGCAGCTTAAGAGCCTTCGTTTCTCCCTTCAATCTCTTGGCGTAGTTTAGGTACCGAGTCTACAGCACTCCATAATGGTTTACCCTCTACTCGGTTTCTGCTATCTTCGCCAATATCTCTTCCTCCCTCTTTGCAAATGTAGCTTCAGCCTCCTTGCTACATCAACAACCATCTTTGCTATTTCTGCCTCATGTCTAGCTGCATTTGCCAACTGCTCAACCTTTTTTGCAATTAATTGATTGTGAATGTTGACTTCCTCATTTTTCTTCTCCAATAGTTGTTCCCTTAACGAACATTCAAATTTCAGTTGCTTGATCAGCTCATCCTGTTCCTCCTGAGCCTTCGCTTTCTCCTCAACTTCCTTTCTTTGTGTTGCTAGTGCTATTTTTGCATCCTCTTGCATTTGTCGAAGTCTCGCCTCCCACCGGTTAGCCTATTTTTCCTTTCACTGATGAATCTTCTTCACTCCCATAGCTAACCATTGAATCAAGCATGCCAAAAAATTGACCCTAGCATACATCTTTACCAGTTTAGGTGCAACTTTTACATACTTAACAAGTGCTTCATATTCGGCACAAGGTGCCAAAGTCCCCTCATCAATGTATACCCTGGCTGGCTTCCTATAGAGTGTTTGATCTCTCTTTGGCAGGTTCTTCACTCCAACCATATTTCGCACATTGCTAGTCTCTAGCTCCTGCTTCTTATGAATATCAGCAAGTTTCTTCATCTTCTCCTCATCTCGAGCTCAGTGTACTAACTTTCATAACTCATTCTCTACCATCAACTGCCATTTTCGCCAATCTCCAATACATCCCACTCGGAACTCCAATCTTGCGTTTTCCAAAGCTCTAGCCATATTTTTGAAAAATGTATCAACCTGTTCATTAATAAGTCTCCTCGAACTGAAGGTCTCCTCAGATTTGGCACTTATATGATGAAATGCTCATTAGTGCCTTCTCCAAGTTTTACCTCTATCTTCATCGGTAGATGTCTCCTCTCTGTCTTCTCCACCATCACCTCTTAGGTTGATTGGTCTTTTGGCTGCCTTGCCCTCCTATACTAGTTGCATCACATCAACAGTTCGTTCTTTAGTCACTGCCTCTCGTCCTCTCTCCTATTCTTCTAGTAGTTGGTTCCTTTCTCCTATGTACAAAACTTTGAATTGTGATGTAGGTTGTTTCCCTTTTTCGTCGTTGCTCTACTGGCACTGTCTCCCTCCTTGCCACCTCCTTTGTTGTGGATGTAATCTCAATGTGTGCATCCTCGTCTAGTGGAGGTGATCTACTTGGATCATCCTGGTCGTCCAAAGGTGTTGGGGTGTTGAAAATATCCGGTGAATTGATTTCCACTTGTTCAACTCCTACATCTTCCACATGAATTGCATCAATTTCTACTTGTGTCCCTTCGTCTCATCCAAAACAACAATCAGGTCCTGTTATTGCGCTGGTCTCCTCTCCTCTTCATGTCCTCCCTACGCAATAATCTCCACCACATCTTTCTCTGCAATCATCTTTCTAGTACTCGGACTGGTACCTGCAGTGCCTCTTTGCACAATTTGACTCCTTGGCTATGCAGGATCCTCTTGTAGGAGTTCCTCCTGTCATCTTCCACGCTCCTTACTTCTACCCTCCATCGCTTGTTCTGCACTACCACTGACATTTGTTGTGGCTTGCTGCTATTCTTTGGATTGATACTGTGCTGAGTGTTGAGCCTCCATCCACTGTTGCTCCAACCTCCTACGCCTCTTCTCTCTTTGCACCAATTTTTTAATCCTTGGCTGTCTTACGGCTTCTTTTGAGTCCTCACGTCCTCCATCTCCCAAGGGCTTCTACCTTCCTCTTTAATGTCTTCTTCACCGAAGTGCTTGGCTTCGTTAGTGGCATCACATGGATCCACCTAAAAATTGTTGGTGCATGCTCTAGCATATCCTTAGGACTCAACTTTGGAAACCGTACCTTCGGCTTTGTTGCAGCATTTAATAAAACTGCAATGGCGTGGAAAGCCATTGAAAAATTCTGCATATACGACATCAGGAAATTCCTAATACGATATGACAAGTATGAGGCCCAATCATATGCAATGCCAACTATTATGCCTTGCACATAGGATATGAGCCAAGTGGGCATCTCTGAGGCTCTTTGCTCTCTCGAGAGTTTTGACATGATAACATTCATTGCACACTGTAGTTCCAACGTCTTCAACTGCTACATCTTCACTCTGTGGCTCCCGTGCTTCAACAACTTTTTTGCCTCTTTAGGAGTAATATCCATGACCTCATTTATCATCTCTCTCCATCGGTTCATGTCCACTGGCTAATTCCTGACCGGTATTCAGCAATACAAATGTCCTTCAAAAATTGCCCACTGAAAACACCACTTGTACCTCCTGGTCACCAATTCTAGCTCTACTGGCATTTTGCTGTGGACTATATGTCTGTAGTATTTGCAGCAAATACTCGAAGAATTCTCTGTTAGAATTCGAAATCCGCAATATGAAATTTACTCTTGGGTTTTTGAATGGTGTCCTCAATGGGTAATCTTTTGGACTCTACTGCCACTAGTTTTGACAAAACTCTCTCGTTGGCATTATCCATGTAATATCTTGCAAGGGCACTGCCATTCTTTCCTTCCCTTGCTTTCCTCCCTCTCCTGAGATGAATTCTCCACTTCTTGCTCCTTCGAAGTGCTGATCCTTGGCCTTTCTCTAGAATGTCCAGCATGCTGCCTACTGCTACCTCGTTTGGTGTTTGAGCTGCATTCTTTCTCCCTTTTACAGACGCACTCTGCAAGACCTTTTCTTGCACTTCCTTCAACACCTTCTCCATGGGAACAAGGTTCTACTTGCGTCATTGGATTAGGTGGAACCCTTCTCTGCTACTGTGCCATTTGAGGAATTCTCTCCTTGATACTTGGTTGTTTTTGTGTCCTTCCAACACTCTAACTCACCTATGCTTGTGCTTCTACGATGCTTGCCATACATGTCTTGCACCTGCACAACCCTTACCTTACACAACCCCTGATAGATGCTCAACATATACGACTACCATCAACTAAGACTTGTATGACATTGTCGTCCGTCATTGGTTTCTACAACACTGCCATCAGTCACTGACTTGTATGACAGTGTCTTTCCTTCCACTTGTATGGCTGAACACTTGCACCAACTTATACTACTCTGCCATACAACCCCACTTTACTTGTATGGCGGTGCTTTCTGCAACTTGGTCGTTCACCCTCCTACTCGTACAACCCTCTACCACTGCTTGTATGACAACTCTTTTTACCCTTCTGCGCACAAGTTTGGTTTCTTTTGTGTCGTTCGACCCCAATGCCTTGTTCGTATGGCTGCACACTTCAATTCCTCACTTTCGTGGTTGTCCATACAACTATACGGTTCCGTACGACTGCAAATTTCAACATTGTAAAAACCCTCTCTGCAACATTGTTCTTCACAATCTCTTCCTCTATTGGCACAAAAGCTTCTCGTCAGTGCACGTCCTTCATTTTTGCACTTCTTCGTCGACAGTTTTCTCCCCTGCGTTGGCAATGCACCAACACATGCTTCACTTCTCCGCAATGCGTCCTCCTACCCTTAGCTTGTAGCACGAGTGGTGATATTATCAACAATGGAATGGTAGGATAATAGATTTATGAACCAATCAGGACTACAATCATAAGATTGTCATCACAATCGTACGACATCATTGTCCTAAGACGGTATAGTCTCAATTGTACGGTGCAGTCTTGTCCGACACACTTTCGTATGTCACAGTCTTGTACGACACACTTTCGTATGGCATAGTCTTGTACGACACACTTTCGTATGGCACAATCTTGTATGACACAGTACAAGATGGTCACCTACAAATGACTGTGCAACTCTTGACACTCAATCCTTCTGTACGACAGTGACTTGTACGGTAATCACACGTACAATACCACAGTCCTTGCCAAACAACAAGATAATCCTTGAGATTGCAACACAACTTGCATGTTTGTCTTCATACAATCAATTGCTCGTACATCCTAATCCTTGTATGGTCTGCAACTAACGTAATTGCAAATTCCTTGACAGTCTTCTCTCTCACTGCAACCTGCAATTATGCTACAACAATGACTGCAATACAAATACCAGTATAACCTGCAACTATGGCAGCCATCCTATAGTCTACAACTATAAGGAAACAGTACATGCAATACCAGTAATAGTCTCAGCATAAATATTTACAGCAAATTGGTATAAATCTGCAAATGGCAGGACTCATATGGTATTCATAGTGCTGCTGTAAACAGCAGTAATATACTTGCAATTACAATGTGCAGGGTTGCATAACCAGCCTGCATAATGACAATGACAACATCTTCACCAATATCTCTCACTTGCACCTTCGTTGGCAATCCTATACAATGCTCTCTTCCTCTTGGTAATCGCAGCAATAACCATAACCATGACATGCTAAAAATGGAAGAAGGGGGGTTCCTTTTAATGCTTTCTTTGGTCGTTGCAAACGGTTCCCAGGACAACGCACCATAACTGCCACCCCAAATCGGATGTATTCAACTCATGCAATTATTAACTTTAATTTCCTAAAGTCCTATTTGCAATTTATCAAATTGCATTACATTCTAATTTCACTTACATTTCATGTCATTTCATTTCATTTCCTTTCATTTACATTTCATATGCATTTCATTACCAAAAAGTCTCACACAAAATTTTGACACATTTTTGCCTTTTTTCTTTTTCTGGGAAGCTGTTTTTCGGCCATCATAGCTCCGTACATGCAATCTTCGACCTCCCTTCTCTGTCGGGTGTTGAGCAAAATGCAATGCTCAAGCCTCCCGATGCACATATTTATAAGTTGGCGGGGGTGGTTGGCGCCCATGCCTAACTTCCTATTAACTGCCACCTTGCCACCTTGCATGTAACCTTAGTTATTAAGTTCGAGTTCACGTTCAAGTTTGACACTCTTGAATTTCGAAAGAAATTCAATATGCTTAAAAATTCGGAATAAAATTCTGTTGCATAACTTTATTATTATTAACATAAATCATTCACCAATATGCAAAAATATCAAATCATTCATCCACAATACATTATCCACAATAACAATCCACAAATGAGAGAGAGATAGATAATACCCTTAAGGTAGGGAAACACCAATAATAATCCTTAAGGAAGGAATAACTCCACAAGATCTCCCAAGGTGAGAGGCCACTTCATGGGCATAGACGATTACATAAGATTCTTCTTCAATGATGATTACAATGACAAATATCTCTTCTTTATATATCCATATTCTTATTCTACTTTGGGGAGCCTACTACTAATATAATATTATATTATAATACAATCAACCTTGGGTTATGTGTGGCCCATGCCAACCCTTATACAATATAATAATATATCCCCAAATATCTATTCCTAGGTACCCTACCATGCCACCCTCCTTACAAATGTTTCGTCCTCGAAACATATGAAGAAACATGATAATATGATTTGCTAAGCAATGTTAGCAACTGGTACCAATCTCGATCATCCATCCATCCAAGTGAAACACGTTGATTCTGGTATGCCATTTTGTTACTTGAGTATCCAAATCTGCTTCGTTGGCTCCACGCTTTTGCTGTTGTATTTTGATAACTTGAATGATGGGTCCACTTTTTCCTTGATGTTGATGAACCACTCTGAAAACCAGGATCACTATGCTTTCTCTGCCAAACACTGCCATAGTTGGTGCCCTTCTGATTCCATGTAGAACCATAATATTGTTGCCTTGAACCATACCTCCAATATTGTTTTCGCTCATGGTGGTGTGGATGGCGATATGGTGCAACCTTAACTTGATGTTCTACCTTCTTTGACTTCTCAACATTTGGCTCCATTGTTTTAAATTCTTCTACACATTGTTCTTTCATGTTCTCTTTGTTTGGTGTGTCCTTGTGCTCTTCTATCAAAGCTTCCTTGGACTCTGTTATTGTTATTTCCACGGACTTCAGTTGTTGCTACTTCTTCCATGGACTTTGTTGCTACTACTTCCTTCTTGGATTCTATTTCAGGTTCTTCAATTTGTTTCTCTACAACCACTTCTTGATTTTCCTTGGATCCTTGCTCCTTAAGTTGAGAAATATCCTGCAATGTTATCTTCTTTTTCTGTACCATAACTTCATAAACTTCTTTTGCACATTAATGTTAATAGTACCCAAAGAATCTAACCAAGGATAACCAAGAATAATATCCTCATCATCCATCTCAATAGCATAGAAATCTGAATGTAAAACATATTTATCCATGGTGATCTTCAAATCTTCAAAAATCTGAACATGCTCATCCTCTAGTTGTATGTCCTTAACTTTTGTTGCTTGAACTTGCAACTTCTTAGCCAAAGCAATATTAATAAAATTATATCTGCTACCAGGGTCAATGGAAATAATAACCTGTTCCTTTTGAATGCTTCCATGAACCTGCAAAATAGAACTTTTAGCTGAATTTAAACCTTTTTTATTCTGCTCTTGCTTTTGTAAATCCAACGATGTGCCTTCTATATTCCTCTCATTATCTTCCCTGACCTTTTCCTCTTTCTCCTTGAGTAATTTTATTTCTTTTTCATAGTCTTCATTCTGTTTCTTGAAAACTTCCCATTCTCCTTTCATTTCATTCCGCTCATTTTGAAATCCCTGTAGTTTCTTTTTAAGGTCCGTGATGACATCCATCAAGCTATCTATCTTTTTATCACTCTCCTCAAGCAATTTCGTAAAATATATTTGTAGTTCCTCTTCATATTCCATCAAAGTAGCTATCTTTTTATAGGGGTTCCAATTACTTAAGAATTCATGCTCCACTTCTTCCCAAGACAGCTCATTATGGGTGCCACTAAGACTATAAAACCAAGAGAGAGCAACTTCTCCAAGAAAATGAGGAAGCATACTTTTCCAATGAGGATCTCGATGATACAAGGATTTAAATTTTTTCCACCAATCCCTAGCATCAATATCATATGCTCCAGAAAATTTTTGTAGTTCCATAGTTGATACCCTAATGCAAACTAGGTTTTTTTGACAATATATATCATGCCCTAATGCAAACTAGGGTTTTATGAAAATACACATATTCCCACTGAGTTGAAGCTAAAATTCCTTAGATCTGCAATTTTTCTTCCAAACAAAATAAATTGCAATTGATTTGCTTACCCGAACTAAACAAATTTCGGCTTTTGAAAAAACTACGAATTGAAAATTCGTCACTACCCTTGTTCCGAACGGCTGACTTCAGAAGGTCGTATCTCCCTCAATACTACTCGGATTCCTTCATATGACCACTCATTTTAAAGCTCTTCAAATTCTACACAAACTGATCCAAGAATCGCCTGAATCGGATAAACTTTCGCAGAGATATGGCTTCTGAAAGATGAGACGTTTTTCCAGAAAAAATTTGCAAAATTCGTCACTATCCTTGTTTCGGATGACTAACTTCAAAAGGTCGTATCTCCCTCAATACTGCTCGGATTCCTTCATATGACCACTTATTTTAAAGCTCTTCAAATTCTGCACAAACTGATCCAAGAATCGCCTGAATCGGATAAACGTTCGCAAAGATATGGCTCCTGAAAGATGAGATGTTTTTCCAAAAAAAATTGCCCTAATTTTGCAATTTCACACAAAAATCCCCACTTTGCCAAAATCATTGCTCTGATACCACTTGTTGTATAACTTTATTATTATTAACATAAATCATTCACCAATATGCAGAAATATCAAATCATTCATCCACAATACATTATCCACAATAACAATCCACAAATGAGAGAGAGATAGATAATACCCTTAAGGTAGGGAAACACCAATAATAATCCTTAAGGAAGGAATAACTCCACAAGATCTCCCAAGGTGAGAGGCCACTTCGTGGGCATAGACGATTACATAAGATTCTTCTTCAATGATGATTACAATGACAAATATCTCTTCTTTATATATCCATATTCTTATTCTACTTTGGGGAGCCTACTACTAATATAATATTATATTATAATATAATATAATATTATAATACAATCAACCTTGGGTTATGTGTGGCCCATGCCAACCCTTATACAATATAATAATATATCCCCAAATATCTATTCCTAGGTACCCTACCAAATTCGACATAAAATTCGATATATTATAAATGTACATATATCCTTTCAATGTTATGTAAATAAATTAGTAACTAAGAAACTCAAACAAAGACTCAAAACAAACATTAATAATTCCATTTAAGAACACAAAAATAAAGAAGGTGAGAACACAAGAATTCATTCTTGTTGTTCTTCTCCCTGACATCTACTTGTTACATCATCAAGCTCCATATCATCAAGAGCACAAGGAGGGCTGATTGATTCATGCTCATTGTTCTCATAACCAGGTTCAATATCCTCATGTTCATTGTCCAAGACATATGAAATAGGCTCAAATGATGGGGAAGAAGAATTTTCTGATTCTTTAGCCACTTTGCATGTCGATAATCGCAAGTTGCTGTGAACATAAACAAGATCACCCAACTGTCCAGATAACAACCTATTCCTCTTCTTAGAGTGAATCTATTCAAAGTTGCTCCAATTTCTTTCTCACGTTGATGCACTCGAACATTAGCTCAAAATTCACAGTGCAAAACATTGTAGCTCAGGTGCCTCTGCACCATAGAAATCCCACCATAATCCTGGTTCTATAGTTGCTCTATCTTCTTTTGCTGCAGAAGAGCCAAACAATCCTTCTTCTAATCTATATGCCCTGAGTTGCCCTCTTAGTTTTCTTGCAACATTTGGATTCGGATTCAACCTTTCAATAGCCTCATAAAGACCACTCATCACTTCCTTGTCATTGTTTCTTTTTAAACCAAACAATCTAGGGTTCAAATAACATGCAACAACATGCAAAGGATTATGCAACATCTTCCATCTATAGTCTACTATTTCCCATATCTATTTGTAGTCAGCTTCAACATTATTAAAAGCACTTGCAATGGCTTCTTTGCAACAGTCCATATCCACATAAACAAAACCCATAGTAGGTTTATCACTATCAACTTCTCTAAGCATATTTACTATTGGATCACATAAATTTAGAACTTTTATAGCATTCTCCCAAAAAGTGTTGCCTAAAATTATTGATTCCACTTTTTTGCCTTTTGAAGATTTTGAAAGAGAACTTCTTTCCCACTTTGCATGACAAACAACACTTCTTAAAGCTGTTTTTTGTTCTAACACCCTTTGCAAAGTGATGTAAAATGTTGCAAACCTTGTATCACAAGGTCTCAAGAGTTCTTTGGATGCATGTTCTCTATAGATGCTCAATGTGAGACGATGGTTAATTATGAAATTGACAATTATTTTTGCCCTTCTAATTGCCTCATTAACCCATGGAAGCTTTGCTAAATCATGAAGAAGCAAATCAATACAATGGTCAGCACATGGGGTCCAATAAATTGTTGGTAACTTCTCCATGATCATCTTTCCAGCACCCACACACTTTGTAGCATTATCTGTTACAATTTGAACATTTTCTGCTCCAACTTCAAGTATCGCCTCCTCCAAAATCTTCAAAATATAATCTAAAGTTTTGGTGACGTTCATTGCATCAGTGACTCTTAAAAACATTACACCTTGAGGACATGAAACCAACAAATTAATTAAAGGCCTATGACATGTGTCTGACCAACCATCACTCAAAATAGTAAAACCTGTATGTTTCCAAAATTTTTTGATTGAAGATAATTTATCAGTTACCCTTTCCTTTGATCTTTGAAGAAGAGTACTCCTCAATGCTCCATAACGAGGAGGTGTATATCCTTTACCAAACACCACAAATTTTTTCAAAGCATTGATAAAATAATGACTTTTTACTACATTAAAAGGAATAGCACATGCATAAAACATGTCAGCCACAACATCATCAACATTTTGATTTCAATTGGTTTCCAAAGATTATTCAAAGTCCCAACCCCACTTGAATTTGTTGCCCTATTATTTGAACATGGAATAAAAGAATAAAAAGACCTAGAAATCTCTCTTTCAACCTTTTGTCTTTTTCCTAAGATTTTATCTTTGCTTGCTTTTGAAGATTTGTTTTCTTTCTCAATTATCTCTTTTATTTTTGGAGTAATATTTTTGCATCCCTCCACACCACCTCCTCAACCATTGCTCGTTGAAAGGAGATGGTCTACTGCTCGTGTCAATGAGCCTGTGAAATGATGTCCACATAATGTACATGTCAATCTATTCAAAGATTCCCTTGTCATTTATTTCCAAGCTTTTGCAATAGATTTTAATGGTGCCATTTTAAATAGTTTTTCTGCAAAAAAAAAATGTCATTTAATTTTACTTTCAATATTTAAATATAAAATTTTATTTAAATGTATTAAAAACATGTAAACATACTTTCTACATTTTTATATATAACTTTATTTAAATGTATTAAAAAATATATAAACATAACCAAATGAAAAATTAATATAAAAACATTTATATGTAAAAAATATCTTATTTAAGGAGTCGAGAGAGAGCCAAGATTCAGTCATGGTAGAAGAGCGGCAGATTCATCCAGAGTGCATCAATGCTTCAAACCCTCACCATGAATGCGTGGAAAATTGTTTCCAAAAAATTGTTGAAGCCAAGGAATGTCGAGAAAAAGAAGAGACAAGGGCAATTGTGAGCCAAGAGGGAGTGCAAGCTGAGAGTGAGTGCGAGGTAGGAGAGAGTGCAAGGCAGGAGAGAGTGTGAACCAAAAGGGAGTGCAAACTAAGAGGGAGTGCAAGCCGGGATTCAATCATGGTAAAAGAGTGATAGGTTCATCCAAAGTGCATTAATGCTTCAAACCCTTACCACGAATGTGTGGAACATTGTTTCCAAAAAATTGTTGAAGCCAAGGAACGCCAAGAAAAAGAAGAGACACGGGCAATTGTGAGCCAAGAGGGAGCGCAAGCCTGGAGCAAGTGTGAGGCAAGAGAGAGTGCAAGCTGGAAGCAAGAGCGAGTGCAAGCAGAAAGGGAGTGTGAACCAAGAGGGAGTGCAAGCCAAGAGCAAGCCCCATTAGCTATTGTGGAAGGAAAGTCATTTTTGAAAGCCCTAATGGGAAGTCAAGATGCCCTAGCTAGAAATCAAAATGCCCTAGTTGGAAGTATGAAGGCCCAAGCTGGAGATAAGCAAAAGAACGAATACATGGCAAGTTCGATCCAGGTAGCAGATGGTACACCAGAAGTAAGTATCAAGGATGAGATGATTGAGAATGATATAATTGTTCTTAAAAGTAGAGGGCTACTATGTAAGTTCTATAAATCATGGCCAGGGTTTTTGGAGATTCAAAATTGGATAAAGTGGAAGTGGGGATTGAATTCAAATTATTCTGTGTCTTTTCTTCCTAAAGGTTTTTTCCTCATCATCTTTTCCAGTTCAGAAATTAGGGATAAAATAATGGTTGGTGGCCCATGGTTTAGGGGAAGAGATGCACTTTATTTGAGACCATGGAATGAAAAATTTTCCATTGAGACAGAAACTATTAAGAAGCTTCCAGTGTGGGTTAGGTTTTTTGGACTTCCATATCAGCTTATAAATAAGGATGTTTTGAAAAATATTGGAAATACCCTAGGGGAATTCATCAAGGAAGGACCAACAACTAAGGAGCAAAATCATGCTATATATACTCGAATATGTGTTGCTATGGATATTTCAAAACCTTTGCCACAATCCATTAAGATTAAATCTGAATCAAGAGAATGGGATCAACAAATAGATTATGAAAATATTGCATTTCATTGCCACAATTGTTTTGAGATTGGACACATGGCAAGAGTTTGCAAAGTAAAAACTATGAAGAAAGAGACAAAAATATTTAGCCATGAGATAAACTTCAAGATAGAAGCTAGATCAGATTGAGGATATTCTACTCCAAAAGAAGAGGCAAATAAATCGTAGCGACAATATCAATTGGCAAGTTTAGAAGGAATTAAAGGTGCAAAATAAGATGTAGAGATAAAACCCAAAATAAAGACAACAAAAAAGGTCAAGTTTATTCCAGGTAAATCATCTTCATTTTCCTCTAGTAGTATAGAATCCTCTCTAGGTAATAAAAGTGAAAGTGGTGAAGATGTTATCCCTTGCACTTTAAGGTTTCAAGAGCAGAATAATATAGAAATGAGGTTGGAGGAAACCCATAACAATTTAAGATTTTTAGGGCAAAATAAGAAGGTAATTGCTACATAAGAGCATCCTTGCACTTTAGGCTCTCCAGGGAAATATAAAGAAGATTGTGTGTTTCAGGTTATTCCTTGCACTTCAGATCCTTCAGGTTAAGGCAAACCTAAAGATGATAAGTCTTACTATGAGCAGTGTGAGAAAATTTAAGATATTGATGAAGATGAAAGTATTGCTGGGAATGAAAAAAAGAGAGGAAGACCCAAGAAGCAAAAATAAAGAGAAAAAGAAACACAAAGGGATATTGATATGGGAAAACAAAAGCAAATATCACAAGTGTTAACAAGAAGTGGGGCTAAACCCTCAAATAAAATCAAAAAATAATAATGAAAATTATATCATGGAATATTAGGGGAATGAATAACCCTAAAAATAAAATATTAATATATTGTGAGGTGGTTATAGACAATATATTTTTGGATATAAAGCTGGGCAAAAAATATTCTAGCCATTCGTACTGTTGAATTTCATCTTGACAAAATTTAAATTTTTTAAGGCATTTAATATAGGAGTTGATTGTGGATACTTAGCAGTTTGAGGAAGATGAAGAATATCTTTGATAGAAGTGTAAACGAAGAATATCTCCGATAGAAAGACAGGGTTGGATATGTTTTAATTAACATGTTAGAAATGTAATGAGAGCAATGTAATGTTTTGTTTTCATGATGGGAGTGGCCCTAATAGAAGCCACACATAGCTTATTAAAAAATAAATAAATAAATAAAATATATATATATATATATATATATATATTATTTAAAATACAAAATTTTATTTACATATATTATTCCCGTGAGTGTGGTCTACCGACAAGGACGCCACTTGCATTATCGGTGATGTGACCCGGGTTCAATCCCCATGGTGGATGTGTATAAGGGTATTACTCAAAAAATATATATATATATTGAAAAAACATAAACCAATTGAAAAATTATTATTGAAACATTAAAAATAAATGTTAAAAATAAATTATTAAAAAATTGTACTCCTATTTTTAACATTTTAATATAGAATTTTATTTAAATGTATTAAAAAATATAAACATAAATAAATGAAAAATTAACATAAAAATATTAAAATTAAATGTAATTTTATTTAAAATAAAAAAATTATTGAAAAATATAAATCAATTGAAAAACTAATATAAAAATATTAAAAACATACATAAAAAATAAAAAAAATAAAAATTTCTACTTTCTACATTTATATAAAACTTTATTCAAATGTATTAAATATATTAAAAATTATTAAATTTGTATAATAAACTTAATATAATTAAAAATTATTATACTTTAAAAATCATTAAATGTGTAATAAATTTAAAATATTAAAAATTAAACCTTTGTAATAAATCTAAAAATTAAACATTAAAAATTATTAAAAAAAATCTAAAAATTAAACATTAAAATTAAAAATATATGGCTGTGTAATAAGTTAATATATTAAAAATTAGTCGTGTGGTCCACCCACGGATGTGTATAAGAAGTATTACTCAAAAAAAAAAAAATCAGTCGTGTACCAATGCACATAGCAGTTGAACAACACCTCCCCTCCTTGAGTGAATCACAAATGAACGCAGCCAAGTGAATACACAACACCAGCCAAGTGAATACACAGCACCAACCAAGAGTAGGTGAATGCTGAACCATGACCAAAAAATTTGAACGCAGCCAAGTGAATGATGCAGTCTTGCTCCGAAAGGGAAAGAACGGGAAATTTAACCAATAAATCACGATGGCGATGTACCCAGTAAGGCAGTAACCCAACAAAACTAGTAAATCACAATATAGAGAAAAATCTAATGTAGTTGCAAAAGCTACACTCTTACAGGCTCGGAGCTACTGCAAGACTCAAATTTTTATAGCAGATTACAGAAAAAAGATTAGTAGATTTTTGGATGTTGTAAATGTTTCCGAAAAACAAATATATAATGTGCGAGGGGAGGTGGGGGGCAGGAAACACGCGCAGGAAGGGGAAAATGCATGCGTCTCCCACGTCTGTTTCCCGCCCAATTTTTTTCACTACCGAAATTAGGGTTTGTTCGCCAAATTTATGTGCTAGGGTTTTGCAATGGGTTTTGAATTCGAATTTCGATGAATTATAACTAAGGGGGTATGCAAGTTGTGAGGGTGTGTGGATAAATAGGGCTCAAAACATGGAGACCTAGCTATGCTGTAAGAAAACTAGAAAGTAGACACATAAGATCATCACAAAACTCAGTAAAATAATAAATTTTATTCACTTATGAGAGTTGCAGAGGATTTGAGTATGATTGTAATGTAATAACTTAATGTACTGAACATATTATATTAATCAAGTTGTAGATTTTCTCAACTATGATTCCATTAGCTTGCTTAATCTTTGTTTTGTGTTGCAGGTGACGACCGTTGGCTTGTGGGTTCTTCTTCCGTTGGAGCTAAAGAAACAAATGGACCTTCGTTCTTAGCTTGGACCGCCTTCTCTCATGGCCTTTTTGCTTATCATGGACCTTTTTGCTTATCTTCTAACAAGGATATTTCTGTTTTCTATTACTTCATATCATGGACCTTTCTACTTTTCATATCATGGGCTCCTTTTCTTTTTTGCAAGCCTCTTTACTTCTGTATGCTCTGTATATGTCTTCTTTCTTTTCTATGGCAGTTTTCTTTCACTTCTTCTATAATCTATTATACCTCTTTATTCAAACCTCTTTTCCTTCTCTATAAAAGGCTTTTCTTTTACCTGTAAAGCCTCTTCTTCTATTCACTATTAGAACCTTTATCTATTCTTCAATATCTTTTCTATATGGACCTCTTTCTTTGAAGGGTCTCTATCTATTCTCGACTATTTGCCTCACAGAATTATTCCAAAATCCGAATCGTCTATATATCTCTATTCTGCTCTATTTCTTTCTGTATTCTCTTTGAAAGCTTTGAATGCTTCTCAATTTGCTGTTATTATCTAATTCTTCTTTATTGGCTTCTTGGACCAATGTCAAGGTCAATTTCTCTATGACCTAAATCTTCTTTCTCTGCACTTAGAAGCTGAAACTCTTCTCTATCCTTTGTAGGAAGCTTCTCACACTTCTGTAGCTTAATCTCTGTTGCAACTCTATCTCTTAATCTTTGTTGGCTTCAATGTCAAGGTCAATTTCTTTGTGACCTGAATCTTCTTTCTGTTGCTTAATCTCTATCAATGTCAAGGTGACTTGGATGTCCCTGATTCCTCTATCAATGTCAAGGTGACTTGAATGTCCCTAATTCCTCTATCAATGTCAAGGCGACTTGAATGTCCCTGATTCCTCTATTAATGTCAAGGTGACTTTGAATGTCCCTGTATCTTCTATTAATGTCAAGGGATATCTATGTCCCTGAATCTTCAATTTTCTGAAATGAAAGTCAAGGGATATCTATGTTCCCTGAATCTTCAACTTTTTGAAATCAATGTCAAGGGATATCTATGTTTCCTGAATCCTCTATCAACATCAAGGGTTGGCTATGTCCTTGAATGATCAACTATCTCAAAGTTGATTCGCCTTTTAACCAATATAGTTGAGTCCTAGTCTTCATTGGTTATTCTTCAACTGTGGAAAGACCCTAGCCTATCTACTCACTATGACCTTCAAATAGAGTCTGAGTCTCACTGCCTTCAAAGTGGATAGACTCTTAATCAACTTTATCAAACTGGACAAAATCGATTTTGTAAGTGGCTAATAAACTCTATCAATCTGGACAAAGTCTAGTGGTAGCTCTGATACCATTGATGGTTTTTTAAGCCTTAATACTACCACAAATATCATAGGTTAAATATCACAGGATCGAATATAATGTAGCCACAATATAATAAGGTCAAGATAATGATATGAGTAGAATAATATGAGCAAATTAATATGTATATCAAGGTTAATAATATATCAAATAACATTCAATAATAAGAAGCAATATGAATGTAAATAGCCTGAATCATTCATGTACTATGCATGAGGAACAACTTACAATATTAATTGCTCAAAATAAATGCAATCCTTATTACTCCTTTTCCTCTTACAAATATGATAGTGATGTTCTCTTTTCTCTATAATGTGATATGATGTTCCTTCAATCTATGGAGTATATATCCATAGTAGAATGACTCTTTGGATACTTGACTATTCCTTTCTATATGCCAAGTCTCATGACTCTTGGCTTCTCTACTTGACACTTGCATACTTGATGAACACTTTACTCTATATTGTATGCACACCTATAGATGACTCTTACACTTCTATAACTTGCACACTCTAACCTAAGACACTTGTGCATATCTTTACATTACATATTTGATTCTTACATATAAGACACTTGTGGACATAGACTCAACTTATACTTGCACACTAACTCACATGACATTTGTGCATTTCCTACACATTACAACTTTACATGACACTTGTGCATATCCTGTGCATTCACACTTACATAAAGGGGAAATATAACTCACACTTTAAACTATGACTCAACCCTAATCTATTATTTACAAATGTACCATGAAGGTACCATGGGGGTACATTAGCATGTACCAAATAATGTAATATACTCCAACAAATGCAACCACCTATACATACCTATGGAAAACTACATTCAAAGATAAAATCCTCATTCACCTATGAGACAAATATTTAGTGTCTCAGTGTCATGGTGGTGCATGAGCTGGTGCATACATGTTGCCTACATCTACTCCTCCATCTAAACCAGATGGCATCCCGACCAACTACAATGCTAGTATCCACATGTGGGTAAGATGACCAACAAGAGCTAGTGTTGGTTGAGCAGAGGAACCAACAAGGAGGGCCTCAAAACTTCAAATCTCTTGTCACTGCTACATTTCTTTTTCCAAATTTCGTGTGCTTGGTCCATCGCCTCTTCAACTTCTACAGTTCTTGCTCGAGAGAGCCAATATGTCGGTCATCCCTTGTTGTGGACTCTAGAATGTTTTTGTTGATCCCTCTTGGTTAGCTACTATTGGTGTTGTCAACATAGGCACTCGATCTTTATTTGTTATAGAGTCATCTTCACTTCGAATTTCTCTCCCAAGAGTTGCAACTTGAGCTTCTAAGCTTGTAGGCCTTTAGTTTCAACCAACCCCTTTAGCTGCTTTCACAACTCAACAATCGAGAGTTGGTTGACAACCACTGTATTTGGTATGCCAAGTAATTGGGTTGCTTGAAAAGCATCTCGACGTCCTTTGGTGTCGTATGCCTCTAACAATTGGTGGGGTCGAATAATTAGTTGCCTAAGCATCCATTAAATAAATGCATGGACGGTGTCTAAAAAACACTAACGTTCCAAGTGGAAACTTTGTCTGCCCAAGCAAGGTTTGCTCTTTGTATTTATCTATGTTTCCCATGCTCAGCTAATTATAAAGTCCTCTAATTGGTTGTGCCCGTGATTGCTATAGGAGCACTTATACAACTTAATGATCTCGTTGGCCCTGCACATTGCCCATATGTGTCATTGTTGAAGAAAACTTGATAAAAAAATCATCGTGCATGCCTACCATCGACTTAATCATTTGGTTGTAAAAATGAGTTATGTGTGTCTATGACTTTGAAACATTGAAGTTGCTAAGAACAGGCACCTCTACTCTTTGTACATAGGGAGGTCACTCAATATCTAACTATTTCTTATTTGTCTTGCCCTCAGATGTCGATGTGTTGTCCTCCCCATGCTCTTGTTCAGTAGCAACATCCATCCCTTTTCACTCATCCCATTGCAAGGGTTGTTGCTCAACCTCTCTCTCTTCTGGTATATTCCTTGCCTACTTTTTATCATGTAGTGGCATCTCATAGACAAGAGATGTCGCGAATGGACTTACCCATTCCGCAAACTACTTCGGGGGTGACTCCAACTCATGATCGTCATCAGAGTCACCTAATTCCACAATCCTCATGTAACCGCACTTTGCTCCTATCAGTCTCCAACTTTTTCTTCATTTATATATCTGGCTATGCAAACACTTGTGCAATCTCATCGCTCATATTTTGTGCAATATCCTGTGCATGCTTTTATCCCTTGTAGTTTGTTCATCAATCTCTACTTGCACGGTCCCCTCCTAGGTATCTTCATCCTGAGGGTTTAAAGGTGGGATAACCCTCATAGTGCATCTTCGTTGCTATAAAGGCTGCTCAAGACTACTCCACAACTCCTCATCGCTATCATCCACCTCATCATTAAGTGCGGCCTCCTCAACCAATTCTAGTCTTCGTTTCCTCTTCTTTTGACGCAAGCCACTGACATGATGTATGGATACAACATCAACCCAATGGAACATCATGGTCAATGATATAAATGGGATGCCCCCAAAGTGTCATTTCCTATGCATGACATCTAACTTCAACATAATCGCATGGAATGCTCTAGAGAAGTTCTTGGTTCTGTACTGCAGAAAATTATGTCTTTTGTTGGACTGGTATGAAGCCCCATGAAATTTGTTCGTCTAGTATGTAGAAATGGAATACAACATGTTGTAACACAATTCCATCACCACTTAGATGAACAAATTATACAATGTGAATAACATAAAATTACAAGTCACAACTATGCACAACATATTTTAGACTGCCCAACACAATAGTTGGGATGGCCCGGCATAGCATTCAGATGGCCCGGCAATGTAGTTCAGATGGCCCGACACAGAAGTTTGGACGACCTAGCATAGCATCTCAGATGACCCAGCACAACAGTTCGAACGGTTGGCACATCATCTCAGACTACCCAGCATAGTAGTTCAAATGACTTGGCACAACATCTCAAACTACCTAGCACGGCAATTCAAACGACTTGCAACAACATCCAGATGGCTTGACACAACACTTCAATACCATGCCAACCTTGATACCCATGTACCATACCAACCTTTCCTTCCATGCCAACAACATGAATGAATGAGGGAAGGGTCTTATTTATACAACTAAGGAGGTAGTTGCATCCTCCAACTTACTAACTACCTGACACCTCATCATTTTCTTAAATTACATTTTGTTAGGTGTGAAGTCATTATGGTTAGACGTCAATCAGCAGGGCTGCTAGACGTCTAGACGTCTGGTCTGGCAGACGTCTTAGCTGCCAGACGTCTGGTCTGGCAGACGTCTAGGCCAGACATCTGGGCTAGCAAACGTCTAGGCCAGTTGTGACGTTTGGCAAACGTCTAGGTAGACGACAAGAATGCGGAAGATGAACAGTCTTGGGAGCGGAAACGAACAGACTTTGGGAGCTGAAACGAACAGGTTTTGGAGGCTTCCGTTGGAAGAGGAAACGAACAGTTTGGACTCTTCCTTCTGCTCTATAAAAGGGATGTGATCCCTTGCATTTGAAAAGGTTGTTGAAAACGTCAAAGGACGTGAATGTAAATTTTGCTGAAATTAATAAGAAAGAGAAGTTGCCATTGCCCCGTGGTTTTTCCTACACATTGCAGGTTTCCACGTAAATCTCTGTGTCACTTGTGTTACTGTTTCCGTGTTCTATATTTTTGTTATTGTGCTTCCTCTTGCAGGTGTGGAATATGAAGTTTTTCCTAACATCTGGTATCAGAGCTAAGGTTTTGTGCGAGTGGGAGCTGCAACAATGACAAAAGGTGTAACCAAGTTCGAGAATGAGAAATTTGATGGCAAGAACTTCGCTCTATGGAAGATGAAAGTGGAGGATTTGCTAGTTCAGAATGACCAAGGGCAAGCCTTGAAAGGGGTCGCGAGTAAACCGAGCAACATGAAAGATGAGGAGGGGGTAACGCTTGACAGGAAGGCGGTTTCTACAATCCGTCTCTGCCTAGCGGACTCTGTCTTGTTCAATGTAGCTAAAGAGAAGACCACGGAAGCCCTTTGGCAAAAACTTGAAAAATTGTATGAAACAAAATCAGCAACTAACAAGGTTTTTCTGAAAAACAACTTTATAGCTTGAGGATGAAGGAAATTTCATCCGTGATAGATCATTTGAATGAGTTTAATACTCTGATCAGTAAATTGGTTTCAGTTAATGTGAAGATGGAGGATGAAGATAGAGCTATCACCCTACTTTGTTCCCTCCCGGACACTTGGGATCATATGGTGATGACCATCAGTAATTCATCATCGGGAACTCTCAATTTTGATGATGTGGTAGCCGCTTTGTTGGCAGAAGAGTTGAGGCGAAAAACGTCTCTGGAACCCTCAACCAATGAAGCGCTACCTATGAGAGGTCGATCGTTCGAAGGGAGTAAACAAGGTAGAAAGCAGTCCAAATCTAAGTCTAAAGGACATAAGCAGAAAGGGAAGTGTTGGCATTGTGGGAAGCCAGGACACTCCAAGAAGGATTGTTGGCAATTAAAGAATGGTGAAAAGAAAAATCAGCCATCAGCTGAAGCCAGTGCAACAGATTCTGGAGAGACGGCAACATGTGAAGCCTTTTGTATCAATAATGACGGATCAATGTTATATACCAGGTTTTGGACTCAGGTGCATCCTTCCACATGTCTCCCCACAGAGACTGGTTTGACAAATATCAGCCATACTGTGGTGGAAAGGTCTATTTGGGTGATGATCATCCTTTAGAAATTGTGGGAAGAGGGGATATTAGGATCAAGTTGGACGATGGTAGAGAAATGATGTTATTTGATGTGCGACATGTGCCCGATTTGAGGAAGAATTTGCTATCAATCAAAATGATGGATAAGCTAGGGTATTGTCACTTTCTGTAACAACTATTGCAAGATTACCAGAGGAGCTCTTGTAGTAGCAAAGGGAGAATCTTATGGGACCTTATACCGTTTATGCGGTGATAAGATGACAAACCATGCAGCAGCAGCAACTTCTGTTCAGGATGCAGTAATGCTATGGCATCGACACCTAAGCCATATGAGTGAAAAAGGCCTGAAAATTCTGCATGACAGAGGTATGCTTTCTGGGATTAAGTCTTGTACTTTAGACTTATGTGAGCACTGTATTTTTGGTAAACAGAAGAGGGTTCGGTTTACTGCAAGTCCTGGTAAGAGTTCTAGTAATTTAGACAGGGATGTCCGGTGGCACCTCTTCTATTTGTGTTATCTGCTGATGCTCTTGGTTACTTGTTAGATGATAAGATGAACCGTGGTTTACTTAGGGGTATTTCCCTTCCTGAGGGGCAGCTTGCTAACAGCCATTTTGCGGATGACTCTTTTCTTTCAGTCCAGCTTGACAGTGGTTCTGTTAGACATATGCAGGATTGTTTGAATGTTTTCTGTACTGCTTTCGGGGCTGTGGTCAGTGAGCCCAAGTCTGATTATTGGTTAGTGGGGGCTGACTCTCTTCCAGGTGATTTACAGGTTGGATGGAGGAGAGTTAGAGATGGTGAGATTGTTCGTTATTTGGGCATACCTTTTGGCCGAAGGGTCTCTCCCAAGGACATGTGGGATTGGTGTATGGAAAAATTTGAGAAGAAGATTCAATTCTGGAAACACAAGATGTTTTTGGCTGGTAAACTCACGGTGGTTAGTAAAATCTTACAGAGCTGTCATATGTATTACTCCTCTTGTTGGCTCCCAAATGTTACTCATTACAGGCGGCTTGAGGTTTACATCAGAAGCTTTCTTTGGTCTAATTTTGATGGCTCTAGAAGAGTTCCTTTGATTGGATGGCGGTATTGTGCCTTGCCCAGGGACAAAGGTGGTCTTGGCTTGCTGGATATCCAGTCACAGGGGAAAATTCTTGCCTCCAAGTGGATTGTTAGATCACTTGATGGAGATGTTGGGTGGCAGCGATTGGTGAGATACCGTATCTTGTCTGCTCAACATGTTGACGGATTGTGTGGTCCTTTCACTCTGGAAGACATTGTGGGCCATCCTGCTAAATTCAAAATAAGAGGAAGCATTCTTATCAAAAGAATTTGGGAAGCTTGGAAATGTGTTTCTAAGTTCCTGCAGTGGTCATACCTGGAGCCGAGAAGTGGTTGCACTCTTGCCTCGAAGGCTATCTGTCTCTGGAAGGAGAATGGTACATATGCCTCTAACATCCCAGCTCTTCAGTGTAGGAGATTTTGTCGGAAGGGTATCTTCTGTTGGGCTGATATTTGGGACGCTAGTTCAGGGCAATGGATGTCTTGGCAACAACTTTTGGTCAAGTTTAAGCTAAAACCACCAGATAGGTTCGCAATTCAGCAGATACAGGGGCTTCTTCCTGTTGAACAGCATTATAAGTTGTCTGGTAGTCTTCCTGGCCCTATATGGAGAGATTGGAAATGGCAGACAGGGGAACCCATTTGGCGTTTTAGTTCCTCTCAGCTTTACTCAAGGATGGTGCCGCAGGTTCCTATTGGGGATGTTCTTAATTCTAGATGGGTCACTAAGTACTCTCCAAGGAAGTGGAGAAAGAGGCTTTCTAGTGTGTGGAGTTTCAGGGTCTCTATGCAGATGAAAGTATTTGCCTGGCTGGTTATTAAGCAGGGATTACAGAGCAAAGCTAGGCTTGCTAAGTGGATGTTGGCTTCGGACCAGTGTTCCAGCTGTGGGAAGAGAGAGACTGTCAAGCATATCTTTTGGGACTGTTCTGGGGCTCGGCAAGTTTGGAAGAAGATCTTGTCCCTTTATTCTTTTATTGTTCAGGGACCTTTGTGGTGGCAGCTTGTGATATTTGGAGATTCTCCTAAGGGCTCCAAGATGCATTGTATTTTTTGGCATGTTGTTAGGATTAGTGTCCTTTTTGCTTTATGGAAGGATAGATGCTCTATTGTTTTTAATAATGTTAGTCTAGGGGTTGACCATACTATAAGATCTGCCAGTAGATTTATCTCTGATCAGATTCATGCTTTTAGGGATGTTATTCTGAAGGACTGTCTTAAAATTGATAGGTCGGTGAGATCTGATTGCTTGCTGCTTATACGCAAGCTGATGTAATGGTTCTGTTCTGCTTTGTGTTCTGCCTTATGTATTCTTTGATTCTTTAAGTAATAAAGTATTATTTCAATTAAAAAAAAAAAAAGAGTTCTGATGTTCTACAACTTATACATTCGGATATGTTTGGACCTGTCCCCACTCAGTCCTTGAATGGCGCCATCTATTTTCTGACTTTTATAGATGATTATTGTAGGAGAGTGTGGGTTTATTTTCTAAAGAAGAAGTCTGAAGCTTTGCAGAAATTTAAGGAGTTCAAAGCACGGGTAGAGAAGAGTTTGGGCAAGTCAATTTTGTGTCTCAGGTCAGATAATGGGGGTGAATATTGCTCCAAGGAATTTGATAAATTTTGTATGCAAGAAGGTATTAAGCACCAGAAGACTGTACCATACACTCCACAGCAAAATGGTGTGGTTGAGCGGATGAATCGCACAATCATGGAACGTGCAAGAAGCATGCTTAGCGCAGCCATGTTGGAGAAAAAGTTATGGGCAGAGGTTGTTAATACAACTATTTATCTTATTAACAGGTCACCTACAACTACGTTGGATGGTCATATTCCGGAGGAGGTTTGGTGTTGTAAGCCAGTTGATTACTCTCATTTGCGCACCTTTGGCTGTGACGCGTTTTCCCATGTACCCAAAGAAAAAAGGTCCAAGCTTGACCCAAAGTCAAGCAAATGTGTTTTTCTCGGCTATGGAGATATAGTGAAGGGGTATAGATTGTGGGATCCTATTGCCCACAAGGTAATTATTAGCCGGGATGTAATTGTTGATGAAAAATCCATGCAAAGGAAGGAGGTACAACAAAATCCTAATGTTGTACCAATTGAAGTAGAATTGAGTGAAGATGAATATGAAAATCAGCATGCTGAAGTTTTTGATCAGCATGTAGAACAGCAAGTAGAACAGGAAGTAGAGCAGCCACAACGGTCACAAGACCAAGAGCCACAACCAACAGATCATTGGGTTAGAAGATCTACACATCCACAAAAGTGTCCGGAAAGGTATTCTCATGTGTATCAGTCCTCTTTTGCTTTGTTAACTGATGATGGTGAACCTAGTTCATTTCAGGAAGCTAGAGAGTCTGAGAATGCAGAAAAGTGGAGGAAATCCATGGAGGAGGAAATCGAGGCACTTCAAAAGAATAAAACTTAGGAACTTGTGGATCTCCCACCTGGAAGAAAGACTTTTGGAAACAAGTGGGTGTACAAAGTGAAGAAGAACAACGATGGGCTGTTGGAACGCTATAAAGCTTGCTTGGTGGCAAAGGGCTATGTGCAGAAGTCAAGTGTTGACTTTAATGAAATTTTCTCTCCAGTTGTGAAGATGACTACTATCAGAGTTCTACTTGCACTTGTAGCTGCACAGGATTTGGAACTGGAGCAGCTTGATGTAAAGACTGCTTTCTTGCATGGTGATCTCAAGGAGGAGATATATATGGATCAGCTTGAGGGCTATGAAGAAAGAGGAAAAGAGCATTTGGTTTGCAGACTGAAGAAGGATGTGGTACAGAAAATTTGACACCTTCTTGAAGAGCCAAAGTTTCAGCAAGAGTGAAGCTGACCATTGTGGATACTATAAGAGGTTTGATGATGGCAGTTTTATTATTTTGTTGTTGTATGTTGATGATATGTTGGTTGTAGGCCCCAACATGAAGAAAATCATTGATCTTAAGGCTCAATTGGCTAGGACATTTGAAATGAAGGATTTAGGAGCAGCAAACCAAATTTTAGGGATGAAGATACACAGGGACAGAAAAGGAAGAAAGATCTGGTTAATTCAAAAGTCATATGTGGAAAAGATTCTGCAGCGCTTCAATATGCAGAATGCTAAACCAATTAGTACCCCACTTCTTCCACACTTAAAGTTGTCTTCCAACCAGTGTCCTAGAATAGAAGCAGAGAAGACAAGCATGTCTCGTGTACCATATTCATCAGCAGTAGGAAGCCTCATGTATGCCATGGTGAGCACCAGACCGGATATTGCCCAAGTAGTGGGAGTAGTCAGCCGGTACATGGCAAATCCTGGTAAGGAGCATTGGAATGCGGTGAAGTGGATATTCAGATATTTAAGAGCCACTTCAGATGTTGCCATTTACTTTGGATCGGCAGATTTGCAAGTTAAAGATTTTGTGGATTTTGATTATGGTGGAGATAGAGATGGGAGAAAATCCACTACAGGATATACCTTCACTCTTGCTGGAGGAGCGGTGAGTTGGGCTTCTAAGTTGCAATATGTTGTGGCTTTATCAACCACTAAAGTAGAATACATTGCAGCAACTCATGCCAACAAAGAGGCAATTTGGCTAGAGCGATTATTGGGTGACTTCAAGGTAATGTAGGAGAAAATTACGTTGCATTGTGATAGCCAAAGTGCTATTCAGTTAGTGAAGAATCCAACATTCCATGATCGCACGAAACACATTGTTGTCAAGTACCACTTTATCAGAAATGTGGTGGAAGAAAGTAGGATCCTGTTGCAGAAAATCGACACTGAAGTGAATCCTGCAGATATGCTTACAAAGTCGGTCAAGGTAGAGAAGTTTGAATGGTGCAGAACTTCTCCGGGCTTGCTGAAAATGTAACAAGGGCAGCATTGGGCAATTGGCACTGGCTGAAAATATTTTGCAGAAGAATTCCCGAATACTGACTTCAAGTGGGAGAATGTTAGGAAGTGAAGTCACTATCCAGGTTAGTCGAGACATTTCTTGGTCGGCGAGCCGGCTGCTAGACGTCTAGGCCAGACGTCTAGACGTCTGGTCTGGCAGACGTCTAGGCCAGACGTCTGGGCTGGCAAACGTCTAGGCCAGTTGTGACGTCTGGCAGACGTCTAGGTAGATGACAAGAATGCGGAAACGAACAGTCTTGGGAGCGGAAACGAACAGTCTTGGGAGCGGAAACGAACAGTGTTTTGGAGGCTTCCGTTGGAAGAGGAAACGAACAGTTTGGACTCTTCCTTTTCTGCTCTATAAAAGGGATGTGATCCCTTGCATTGAAAAAGGTTGTTGAAAACGTCAAAGGACGTGAATGTAAATTTTGCTGAAATTAATAAGAAAGAAGAAGTTGCCATTGCCCCGTGGTTTTTCCTGCACATTGCAGGTTTCCACGTAAAATCTCTGTGTCACTTGTGTTACTATTTCCATGTTCTATATTTTTGTTATTGTGCTTCCTCTTGCAGGTGTGGAATCTGAAGTTTTTCCTAACACATTTGACATGCATTGACTTACATTTGCATTTCATTTCATGACTTACTTTATGACTAATGAATTATCCCCACATAACTAATACTTCACTTAACATTACACATTGTCACATACAATATTACATCACGACTTTATAACATCAAATATATCAAAATTCTTAATGTGCACCTACTTGACTTCCAACGCACTGATACATAGAGAAAGGAACACAAACTAAGTTGGTTGAACTTCTCTTTACCAAACAACAAAAATGATATTGGTAATACGCATGCGGGGCCAATAGCCCCTAATGAGACATGATTATCATCTCTTGGAATATAAGGGGTGCTAATGCCCCCTCAAAGCAAACGTGTATAAAGGACCTATGTTTAAGTAATAAGCCTGATATTCTTTGTATCCAAGAAACTAAAATGACAAAAGAAGAAGTTTCAAAAACTATAAAAGTAGTATGGGCAAGATGTGAATGGGGTGCTATGGACTCTAAAGGAGCGGGAGGGGGAATTCTAACTTGTTGGAATCCTTCGAGAACCTCCTGTGTAACCATTCATAAAACTAGGCATTGGATAGCCTCTTTAGTCACTTGCTACTTTGCAAGTATTCATTTCATCCTTATCAATGTCTATGGACCTACAACTCAGTTAGGTAGATTAGAAGTTTGGAGTGGGATTGAAGCCTTTATGAGAAGTAAAGACCAAGAAACCCGATTTATGATCATAGGAGATTTTAATGCCATAACCAAGCTAGATGAAAAATTTGAGGGAATTAGGAAATTAACCCAAAGTATGAGAGGTTTCTCAACTTTTATTTAAAACAATAATCTATGGGAGGTTGAGTTTGAAGAAGACAACTATACATGGACCAAGAACAAGAGAGGCCAGAACCTAATGGCAAAAAAATTAGACAGATGCATACTCTGAGATCATTGCCTAGATGAAGGGACTTGTGCTAAAATTAATACCTTAACAAGGATTGGTTTAGATCACTGGCCAATAAGAGTTAAAATGGTGGTAAGTGAATTAAAAAAAAATCATATTTTAAATATGAGCAGATATGGGAAGACCATCCTCAATTTGTTGATATGATAGCACAAACGTGGAATTCTTTAGGAAATGGTGGGTTGTATGCTCTTCCAAAACAAATTAAATCTATGACATCTAGATTAAAAGAATGGAACAAGAACACTTTTGGAAACATTTTTGAGAAGAAAGAACTAAAAGATAAACTTTCAAAATTCCAAAAAGGTAATCATAATAATCCAAGCTTAGAGGAAAGGGAGTTTCTTAGTGAATATCATAATATTTTGAGTAAGGAATAGAAATTTTGGAGATTAAAATCAAGACAAACTTGGATAAAGAAGGAGATAAAAATATAAAGTTTTTTCATAGGATGGCTATAGTACATAGATCAACATCTAGAATTAGTAGAATTAAATCAATAGAAGGGGTTTGGATTGAAGACCAGAGTGAAATTAGGAAAGAGGCAAAGTCATTTTATCAGAATATTCTAGGATCAAAGGAGACTGAAGTTCTTACCCTGATTCTAAAAAAGAAGGATGCTGAATTGTTTGATTCTTTTAGACCCATAAGCCTATGTAATATGGCATATAAGATTATCTCCAAAGCGATGGTGAACCTATTAAGGCCATTGTTAGACAATTATTTCAGAAGAGCATTGAGGATTTGTGAGAGGAATACAAATTTTGGACGGGATCTTGGTAGCTCATGAAGTTATACATTCAGCAGCTTCAAGAAAAGAGAAAGCAATGATCTTAAAACTTGATATGAGTAAAGCCTATGATAGGGTTAAATGGGATTTCTTTTTTGTAGTTTTAGAAAAGTTTGGATTTGGGAAGAAATGGGTTAGATGGATTAAATCTTGTGTCTCTACAGTTTCTTATTCAGTGTTGGTCAATGGGTTAGTAACAGAATATTTTAAAGTCAAGAGAGGATTTAGACAAGGAGATCCTCTATCTCCTTATTTGTTCATTATTATGGCAGAGGTTTTGAGTAGGAACTTAAAGAAGGCTTACAAATATGGGCTTATAAATGGACTTAAGGTTAGTAATAACATCGACAACATCACCCATCAACAATTTGTAGATGATACAACCCTTTTTGGAAGGGCAAGGATAAATGAGGTCAGAGCTTTGAATAACTTTTTAAAGGAATACAAAAGAGCATCAGGGCAAAAAGTTAATAGGACAAAATCCAAAATTTACTTCCTTAACACTCCAACTAATATCAAAGCAAGAATTTGCAGGTTACTTCAAATGGAGGAGGCAAATTTGCCAACAACTTATCTAGGGATGCCTTTATTTGAGGGGAGAATGAGGATAGAATTATGGAATCCAATTATTAGTAAAGTTAAGAATAAACTACCAGCTTGGAAAGGTAGATGGTTATCATTAGCAAGAAGAGTGCAGTTAATTAAGTCAGTCTTACAAGCCATTCCAACATATTATATGTCATTGTATACTATGCCAAAATCAGTTGAAAAAAGTTTAATCTATATTATGTGATCCTTTTTATGGTCAGGTTTACATGATAAAAGAAATTTTCCTTTGGTGAAATGGAGCAAGGTGTGTGATGATAAAACTAGGGGAGGTCTTGGTTTAAGAGTTCTTATAGATGCAAACTTAGCTCTTAGGGGAAAAGTAATCTGGAGATTGTACAAAGAGAGTCAAAGACAATGGGCAAGAATTCTTCTAAGTATGTTGAGCCCAATGACCCAAGTTTAATATTTACTGCATTCTCTCTACCAAATGGTTCTGCTCTTTGGAATGGTTTAAAAAAATCTATTGATCTAGTGATTAAAGGTTTAAGATGGGTGGTGGGAACTGGAGAAAAAATTTCTATTTGGATGGATACTTGGTGTGATAAAAAACCACTCAATTTAGATCCACTTTTGAAACCTTGGATGAGATTGCTTCAAGACAAATATGGTGATAGGGTTTCAAACATTTTGTACAAGGATCAAGAAGGAAGATACAAAATGGAAAGAAGATTTTTTACAAGTATATAAGACATTGATGGCAAGTATACAAGACATTGATGCTAGGAGGCAATTGAGTAGAAAGATAACAACTGTGATTATTCCGAGGGGAGCCAAGGATAAATTGATTTGGGAGTTGAATAGCTCAGGAGAATACACAACAAGAAGTGGATATAATGTAAAGCACCAACAAAATAGTAATATCACTAGAATATGGAGAGATATTTGGGATAGCCCAAGCATTCCTAAAGTCAAAATGTTTGTTTGGCTAGTAGGTCATAGAAGAATTTTATCCTAGGATAACCTTATGAAAAGGGGTTTTCATGGCCCCTCTCAATGTGTTCTTTGTAAAAAGGAGGAGGATAGTATAGACCATCTCTTGGGACATTGCTCAATAGTCTGGAAACTATGGCAATGGATTCTTAATATGTTTGGTAAATGCATGGTGATGAATAGCAGAATTGAAGATTGGTTAAAGCAATGGCAGAGCACTTATAAAAGTGAGGCTTTACAGACAATATGGGATATATCAAAAGATACAATACTTTGGACTGTATGGCTAGAAAGGAATAGAAGAATATTTAAAGGAAAGGAAAGCAGTTTAGAGGTAATGAAAAGGAAGATATGTTTAGCCATAGAGGAGTCTAAACCAACCCTATCAACTCACCCAATCCCTAATCTGGAAGTAGAGAGCCTTGATAGATGGAGTCAAGTCATTAAATGGAATTATGATGTTGGGTACAAGAGAAGCAAAAAGAAGGCAAAGAATATAAAGTGGAAACCACCAGATGTGGAGTTGGTTAAATTGAATTTTGATGGAGCATCTAAAGGAAATCCAGGACCAGCAGAGGAGGAGGAATAATTAGAAATAATAGAGGAGAGATTTTGTCTCATTACGCTTTCAATAGTGGATTTAAGACAAATAATGAAGCTGAAGCTTGGGTGGCTTTAGAAGGGTTAAAAATATGCAAACAAATGAAATGGAACAAAGTATGGATGGAAGGTGATTCTCTCATAGTAATAAATGCAATTTTGAGGAAAGCAAAGGCTCCATGGAACATACAAGAGATAATTGTGGAAATTCAAGATCTTGCTAAAGAGTTTGAAGAAATCAGGTTTACACATACATTAAGGGAAGGAAACAAATGTGCAGATAGGCTAGCCAATAGAGGGGTTTTGATTGAGGATTGTGAAGTTAAATTCTCCTTTCCATGGTTAGAGGAAGTAGTAAGTTTAGCTGAAGCTGACAAGAAAATGTTGATTGCCTGAATCAAATAATGATTAAGATTTACTTTAATGTTTTCCATTGGTAATATCTGCTTTATTTTATAACAATAATGTGTTTTCATATAAACTATTTATTATAATTTTTGTGGTTGCACTTGTGTTTCAGGAAGGAAACTAGCAATCCAGATTTGGTAAAGTGGACTATGATAGTGCGATGTTTTGGAAATATTACTCTACTAAGATGCAATGCATAGATAGTAGAGGTGAAGTTTTGGTATTGTGAAGGCTGCTATAGAAAAATGTCAAGAAGGATGCTGAATTCTGGAATATTTGTATTCATACAGAAAATTGAAAAGATCCAGAAAATGAAAATCAAGAATTCAGACATTTTATGTAAAATGATGTAGGTTTCTAGCTATAGCATCTCAATTGAGATGAGAAGTGTATCTATTTGTAAACTCTCAAGCTCTAAAGAAGAGAGTTGTAATTTGTCAAGGGTGGGGGACCCGAGTACAACCCCTTATTATCCAACCAAAAAAAAAATGCACTGATTCCTTGATTATGTAAACATGTCAAATTACCTACCTACATAGAAAACCTTGCATGTATGGAACAAGCCAGGTTGGCATCTTTGAAGCTCTCTACTCTCCCTATAGCCATATGACATAACATAGCACATTTCTCACTTAAGTTCATCACTGTGCAACAAATGCATCTCCAAACTGTTATTGCCATGAGATGACAACCTAGCCAACTTGTTGAATATCTGCAAACCTATGTCATGGTACTGTTGAGAAATGTAGCTCGATTAGGAACTTCTTGCATAGGCTTCACTATGAATGTGCTAGAAGTGGTTCGAGACATTTCGAATTCTACTTTGAAATTCACTTAAGTGATTTTCTATTTTGAAATTCACTAAACTAATTCTATTTTGTAATTCACTTAAGTGATTTTCTATTTTGAAATTCACTTAAGTGATTTTCTATTTTTAACCATATATCTCAAGATGAGATGAGATCTAATCTTAGGGTTAGAGAGATTAGGGTTACCTTTTCAAGGATAAAAGGAGAAGGTCAAGAGTGTTTTACACACAAAAAGAAGAGGAGAACAGATTGCTGAAAGAAAAACTGCAAGCTTAGGAGGAGAAGAACAGTTAAATTGCTGGCCAGAAAGGCAGTAAGAGAGCAGGGTGTCCTGCTGTAGCTGTAGCCTGCATAGGCTTCACTATGAATGTGCTAGAAGTGGTTCGAGACATTTCGAATTCTACTTTGAAATTCACTTAAGTGATTTTCTATTTTGAAATTCACTAAACTGATTCTATTTTGTAATTCACTTAAGTGATTTTCAATTTTGAAATTCACTTAAGTGATTTTCTATTTTTGACCATATATCTCAAGATGAGATGAGATCTAATCTTAGGGTTAGAGATATTAGGGTTACCTTTTCAAGGATAAAAGGATAAGGTCAAGAGTGTTTTACAAACAAAAAGAAGAGGAGAACAGATTGCTGAAAGAAAAACTGCAAGCTTAGGAGGAGAAGAACAGTTAAATTGCTGGCCAGAAAGGCAGTAAGAGAGCAGGGTGTCCTGCTGTAGCTGTAGCCTCATTTCTTTTGTAATATTTCAGGTTCAAAAATATATTTAACTTCCGTTGTTCACGCTGTTTATTTTTCCAGCCATCTGTGTGACTGTTGCATGTTTAAATAAATTAATTTCAAATCTGATTTATTTTAAAATAACATAGGACAACAGTTATATAGGGTTCGGAAAATTTACATGGTATTAGAGCTAGGTTCTGTGATTGAGATCCTCAAGGGTGTACAGCAGTAGATCACTACTGGATATTAAAAAAAAAAACAGCAGTTAGAAGGGTTCATTATTTCTTGAAGGACCAAGCTTATTTGCAGGATAATTTTTTTTTGAGTCATTCATATTAGATCTAAAAGTTTGTACAGCAGATCTCAAATATGGCAGCAGCTAGCCTCATATTTGAGGATAGATTGGAAGGTGCCTCCAATTTCTTGCCCTGGAAAGTTAGGGTAATGTTCTTATTGGAAGAAAATGATCTCTAGGATATTGTCAAGGATGATGTGACTCTGCCTATAGATCCGCAGCAATTGGCAGCTCATAGAAAGAAGTGAAGGCCAAGCGGATGATCTTGGATGCAATGAAGGATCACCTGATTCCTCACATAGCCGAGAAGACTAAGGCAAAGGAGATGTTTGATGCCCTGGTTAGCCTCTACCAGAGCGAGAATATAAACAGGAAGATGATATTGTGGAACAAACTCAGATCTATGGAGATGACCAGATCTGACACCGTTACCAGTTACTTGATGAAGATCACACAAATTCATGATCAATTGGTAGTAGTTGAGGAGAAGGTTGAAGACACAAAGTTGGTGAACGTGGCACTGAATGGTTTCTTAACTTCATGGGAACCATTTGTCAAAGGCATTTGTGCTCGTGAGCACCTTCCCACCTTTGAAAAATTGTGGGATGATTTCATCCAGGAGGAGACTTGGATGGAGTCAAAGGCCAGCAAGAAAGGTGGTGACGATAACCTAGCTCTCTTTGGGCAAACCAAGAAGGGCAAAGGTAAAGGACCCAACAAGGGTAAGGTAAAGAGTGAGGAGTCAACCTCACAGTCAGGGAAGAAGGACTTGACCAAGTTCAAGTGCTTCATTTGTCATAAGCACGGCCATTATGCATCATAGTGTCCAGACAAGAAGGGCAAAGGGAAGCAACAGCAGACGCAGGTAGCAGCCTCTGCAGAAACTCAAATGAGCGAGTTTGCTGCCAAATTTGAGAAGGATTTCTCATTGGTCTCTTGCCTTTCTACCAGCATGGTTCCAAAATATGTTTGGTATGTGGATAGTGCGGCATCTCAGCACATGACATCAACCCGACAGTGTTTTACCAGTCTACAAGAACAGGACTTAGGGGTTCAGGTTGAGCTTGGTGATGATACAAAATATCCAGTTGAAGGAATTGGTACCATTCCTTTTCGACTCCAGTAAAGGAACTCTTTAGAGTTTGATGATGTTTTGTTTGTTCCAGGTCTCATGAAGAACTTGCTTTCAGTTTCGGTTATGGAGGATAAGGGTTATGCAGTCAAGTTCAAGGACTAGCATGTCCTTATTAGACCAAAAGAATCTAGCCTAGAAATAGCACAAGTGATAGGGGTTAGAGAAGGCAGTCTATATAGGTTGCAGTGTGAACCTGTTCGAGCCCTAGTTCATAGCAGTAACAACTTGTGTGAGTTGTGGCACAAGAGGATGGGGCACCTACATCATAGAGCGTTGCGTATTCTGAGGGAGATAGTGACAGGTCTTCCAGAGTTCAGCATTGAGCAACATGGAGTATGTAGAGTGTGCACGCTTGGCAAGCATGCCAAGGGTGTTTTCCCAAACAGCGAGCATAGGTCTAAGGAGATACTAGATCTAGTACATTCGGATGTTTGTGGACCGATGTCAGTAGCATCAATTTCAAGTAGCATGTACTAAGTTTCCTTTATTGATGATTTCTCTCGCAAGACATTGATTTACTTCTTAAAGACCGAGGATGAAGTCTTTAGCAGGTTTCAGGAGTTCAAAGCTCTAGTTGAGAACCAGACAAAGAAGATCAAGGTCTGGAGATCAGACAATGGGGGTGAATATACCTCCAAGGAGTTCGATGGTTTTTGCAAGCAGGCAGGAATCAAGAGGGAGTTGATTGTTCCATACAACCCACAGCAGAATGGGGTTGCAGAGTGAAAGAATCGATCCATCATAGGGATTTCTAGGGCCATGATTCATGACCAGGGCTTGTCAATGTTTCTTTGGGCAAAAGCATGCAACACAACAGTCTACATCTAGAACAGGTGTCCTCATAGGATCTTGGAGGACAAGACACCAAAGGAGGCATTCATTGGTGTGAAACCAGAGGTGAGTCATTTCCGCATCTTTGGATGTCCAGTTTATATCCATGTTCCAGTAGAGAAGAGGACCAAATTGGAGCCCTCCAGTAGGAAGGGTTTATTTGTAGGTTACAATGAGACTTCAAAAGCTTACAGGGTTTATATTCCAGAAAAGAGGAAGATAGTAGTGAGCAAGGATGTAAAGTTTGAGGAAGACGTTGCATCCAAGAAGTCCCATGAGCCTATTCCAATGATAGAGAATAAGGAGCAGGAAGCTCTGAAGATTGAGCCAAGGTCACCAAAGACACCAGTGGTTTCCAGTTCAGGACAGCAACCTTCAGGTGAGGAGGAGACATTAGCCCCTTCCAGTTCTATCAGGAGACCTCGATGGCTTACACAGATATTGAGGGATGCTCAGGAGTATGTTGAGGCTCCTAGCAACAAAATTAGGTAGGGCAGACCTCCAAGGAAGTTTTCAAACTACATGGCATTGATGAGTAACATCATAAATTCAGAGCCTTCCAGTTTTCAGGAGGCAAAAAACCAGCAAGTTTGGCGGGATGCCATGGTGGAGTACACCTCCATCATGAATAATTATGTTTGGGATTTAGTGCCAAGACCGGAGGGGAAGTCAGTTGTGAGTTCCAGGTGGCTCTACAAAATTAAGCATGTTGCAGATGGCAACATTGAGAAGTTCAAGGCAAGGTTTGTGGCGAGAGGGTTCTCCCAAAAAGAGGGAGTGGACTATGAGGAGACTTTTGCTCCAATCGCCAGATACACTTCCATTAAAGCAATTATGTCTTTAGCTTCATCTATGGGATGGCGGATTCATAAAATGGATGTGAAGACAACTTTCCTTAATGGGATCATTGAGGAAGAAGTGTACATAGAGCAGCCTCAGGGCTTTGAGGTAAATGGGAAGGAGTCCCATGTTTGTAGGCTGAAGAAAGCCTTATATGGACTCAAACAGGCACCGAGAGCATGGTATTCCAGGATAGATGGATACTTGCAGAGTGTGGGCTTGGCCAAAAGTGATGCAGATACTAATCTATATTACATATTTGTTGGGACTGATCTACTCATTTTGGTTCTATATGTAGATGACTTGTTTCTTATAAGTGCAGAGAAGCTCATTGTAGGGTGCAAAGCAGATATGGTAGCTGAGTTTGAGATGAAGGACATTGGCATGATGCATTACTTCTTGGGTTTGGAGGTTTGGCAAAGACCATGGGAGATATTCCTTGGGCAGGGTAAGTATGCAGTTGAGATCCTGAAGAGGTTTCAGATGGAGGACTGCAAACCTATTGCCACACCCATGATCACTAATCTGAAGAAGGTGACAGCTTCAAATTCAGAATTGGTGGACCCTATGTTGTACAGGCAGCTAATAGGATCCTTGATGTATTTGATCAACACTCGACTAGATATATGTTTTGCAGTGAACACCTTGAGTCGGTTCATGGTGGAGCCAAGGCAGGAGCATTGGGTAGCAGCAAAACATGTTCTCAAATACTTGAGGGGCACGGTGGAGTATGGTCTGAGATATCTTGGAAATGGTGAAGTGAGGTTGCAGGGGTATACAGACTCAAATTGGGCAGGCAATGTAGCGGACAGGAAGAGCACCTCAAGGAGCTGCTTTAGCTTGGGATCAGGCATGATATCCTAGTTCAGCAGGAAGTAGACTTCTATAGCACTTAGTTCAATAGAGGCCGAATACATGGCAGCCAGTATTGCTAGTTGTGAGGCCATCTGGCTTCGCAAGTTGTTTACAGTATTGATTGATCAGGAGTTGGATCGCACAGTGATATTCTATGATAATCAAAGTTGTATCAAACTCTCTGAGAATCCAGTATTTCATGACTAGTCCAAACACAGACATCAAATATCACTTCATACGAGATAGGATTCAGAAAGGAGCCATAAAGCTCCAGTATATTCCCACAAATCAGCCAGTGGCTGATATTTTGACCAAGCCCTTAGTGAAATGGAAGTTTGAAGCATTACGAGAAACTTGGATTGGTGCAAAATTCCTTCCTCGCTAAGAGGGAGTGTTGGGAAATGTAGCTCGGACAGGAACTTCTTGCACAAGCTTCAGTATGAACGTGCTAGAAGTGGTTCGAGACATTTCGAATTCTATTTTGTAATTCACTTAAGTGATTCTATTTTGAACTCTTGATTTGTTTCTACCTTCTTCAGATACCCGGACCAGCGTTGTCTCGCATTCTTTCTTAGGGAGATAACTCAACTTCAACGAAAAAAAAGTTCTCCAAATGGATCTCACCCTCCTCATCATCGGCTCATCACAACATACTTCACCAACTCCGACGGACCAGGTGACTTCGATCGGAAAAGCCCCACATCATCCAATTCGAACAGAAGCAGGGTCACTAGACAACGCACCAACAGTTTGTCAAGGTTCCGAACTAGCAATGGGCAGAGACATATCATGGACTTCTTCAACTTCGGTACTTCGGCCTCAACTGTTAGGAGAGATTAGTTTCTCGAGGGTTCTCGGAGCTTGCCCCTCCTGAGATGCTCCCTCCCCCCTCCTTCATTCTATCCGTTCTTCTTGGCATGCACTCCTCTCTATTGGACTGCAGCCCTCCCCCCTCTGCTCTCCCTTTCTTTTCTTTTCCCTTTCTCTTTGGTTGTTTGTCAGGTTTCATCTTGTATTTGTCTTAGTTATTTTCTTTGTTGGGCTTTTTAGCCTGCTAGCTGGCAATCATTATTGTCCTTCTTATAGTCCCTTATTTTGTAATTCACTTAAGTAATTTTCTATTTTGAAATTCACTTAAGTGATTCTATTTTGTAATTCACTTAAGTAATTTTCCATTTTGAAATTCACTTAAGTGATTTTCTATTTTTAACCATATATCTCAAGATGAGATGAGATCTAATCTTAGGGTTAGAGAGATTAAGGTTACCTTTTCAAGGATAAAAGGAGAAGGTCAAGAGTGTTTTACACACAGAAAGAAGAGAAGGAGAACAGATTGCTGAAGGAAAAACTGCAAGCTTAGGAGGGGAAGAACAGTGAAATTGCTGGTCAGAAGGCAGCAAGAGAGTTGGATGTCCTGTTGTAGTTGTAGCCTCCTTTATTTTGTAATATTTCGGGTTCAAAAATATATTTAACTTCCGCTGTTCACGCTGTTTATTTTTCCAGCCATTTGTGTGACTGTTGCATGTTTAAATAAATTTAAATTTAGATCTGATTTATTTTAAAATAACATAGGACAGAAGTTATCTAGCGTTAGGAAAATTTACAGTTAATCAACTAGGTAGTCTTACAAATTGCACAGTCTAGTCTCCTTGCACTTCTATGGGCGCACCTTGGAATCCCAAACACCCTCTTGAAGTCCCAAGGACTAAAGGTCACCCTCTAGGACTGCTGTCGGATTTGGAATTGATTCCTTTGTCTCTTCAGCTCACATGTGCACATCAGCTCAATCAGGTACTGCTTAAACACATCCTTACAAAAATTTGGTATTTGCAAGATGTAATGTACTGAAGGCTTACCTGAAGTCTTGCTTGAGTGCGTGGCATTATCATGCTCATTCCACGATTTCCCTACGTTTTGCACTAGTTGGTTAAGTCCATGTGATTTTTACATTTGGAATCTTTAGTTTGTTTTTGTTTTTTGCCTTGCCCTTGGCGGATGGCGACAATGCATCCTTCTATGGTTGGTGTCATCTTTGCCATGGTTGTCAGTTCACCTACGATTGCACAAATAAAATCCATTGATCTATTGCAGAATGCATCGCTCATTATCGGTTCACCTATGTTATATATTTGTTTTTCGGAAACATTTACAACATCCAAAAATCTCTGCAAATCTTTTCTCTGTAATCTGCTATAGAAAGTCTGGCAATAGCTGCGAGCCTCTAAGAGTGTAGCTTCTGCAACTGCATTAGATTTTTCTCTATTGCCTTACTGGGTACATCGCCATCATGATTTACTGGGTAAATTTCCCTTTCGAAGACATTTGAGTGCATCATCCACCTGCGTCATTCACTGTTGATTCACTTGGCTGCGCTCAAAATTTTTTTTGACGGTTTTCACCTGTGTATTCACTTGGCTGGCTGGTGCTGTGTATTCACTTGGCTGCATTTAAAGATTTGCGATTCACTCGAGGGGAGGTGTCGTTGAACTGCTGCGTGCACTGGTACAAGACTGATTTTAATGTTTAATAATTATTAATATATTAACTTTATTACACAGCCATATATTTTTAATAATTTTTAATGTTTAATTTCTAGATTTTTTTTTTTATTATTGAAATAATTTTTAGATTTATTACATAGGTTTAATTTTTAATATTTTAAATTTATTACACATATTTAATGATTTTAATGTATAATAGTTGTTAATTATATTAAGTTTATTACACATATTTAATAAATTTTAATATATTTAATACATTTAAATAAATTTTATATTAAATTTGAATTTGAATTTGAATTTGTATTAATGTCTATCGGTGACCAAAAAGAGGTCAATAGGATTGTAAAGTAGAACATATACAGAGGTCAATAGGATTGTAAAGTAGAACATATACAAAGCAACGGGAGTGTTAAATGTAAAAGTAAAAAAAAAAGTTTTTTTATTTCTTAATATATGTTTTTTATATTTTTATATTAATTTTTCAATTAGGTCCGAGGTGTAGACCAATTGGTTCATCCAAACCCCATAAGGGGGGCGGAGGTCCAAGGTTCAAATCTCGGGCCTCGCCGGACTGAACGCTTGTCCCTTTCCTAGTGCTTTCAGTGACGTAAAAGGTTTAAAATGATTGTGGCATGGTGGTTATAGGGGCGGACTGCGGGAAGATCTGTGTGGCGGCTTCCGGGGCGGACAGCGCAGAATACTGTGGCGACTATAAAAAGCTGGACAGCCTGCCCGGATTCGTGGCGGCTACCGATTCCACCATGTAAATTCAAAAAAAAAAAATATTAATTTTTCAATTGATTTATATTTTTATGTTAATTTTTCAATTATTTATGTTTATATTTTTTAATACATTTAAATAAAATTCTATATTAAAATGTAAAACTAAGAATACAATTTTTTAATACAGTAAAATTTAAAAATAAAATAATTTTTTTTTATTCGTAACATTTATTTTTAATGTTTCAATGATAATTTTTCAATTGGTTTATGTTTTTTCAATAAATTTTTAATATATGTAAATAAAATTTTGTATTTTAAATAGAAAATAAAATTAAATAAGATATATATATATAAGCTATGTGTGGTTTCTATTGGGGCCCCACAAAAACAAAACATTACATTTCTAACAAGTTAATTAAAACATACCCATCTTTGTCTTTCTATCAAGATATTCTCCATCTTCCTCAAACTGATAAGTTTCCATAATCAACTCTTTTTTTTAAAGGACCTAAAAACAAGAACAACCCTTACATGACACATGACACACGACACATGACGGTCACTAATTGTTTCATAATTAGCTTCAAGAATACCATCTGAGGTGCTAATCTTTTCCATGGAACCATCTAGATGGTCTTTAGTAACCATATGGCTTTTATCAATGATCTGATTCAAATTCTCCTTTTAGGGTTGAGTCTTTTGTTGCTCGCATGATTCCTACTGGACAATTGGTGTATCTAGAGGATGAGCTTCTTTCTTTTGAACTGGGACATTTGAAGGTTTCGAATCATTCGCATGCAGGGCCTTCTCATCCACCAAGGAGGAATCAAAGCATGATCGGATGACCGGGCATCTCTTCTTCAGGTGGCCATATTGGTGACAGCATAACATCTTAGGGAGAAGTTTTCATATTCAATATTTTGGATCCATTTCCCTTTGCTTGAGGAGATAGTAATGGATTGAGTCCCAGGAACGGAAACATACATCCAAACAACCAATCTTGCTTTACTCATATTAATTTTACTGGAAAAATTTTCCTTTGTTTGGGAATCCATATACTGGAATGCACCAATGGCAGTACCGATTTTGGTGAATATCTTCTCTCCTCAAAACTCCACAGGGAGAGCATAAAGATTCACCCAGACTGGAAAGTCATTAACTTCTTCTGTAAAGGGGTTGAAACTAGGAGTCCAAGGTCTTATATAGACACCCCTTTGTCCGAAAAACCAATTATATTTATAATCCATTACCCTATCTCTATCTGCTAAATTAGAAAAGAAAATAGAAAAGAAATTTTTGGGTAGGAGAGTTACTTGGAATTTTGTACTAGTCCACCAATCTTTAATGTATCCTTTGAGCTCCTCCAAGCCTGGTCTTTTGCCCTTGAGTTTGCAGATAATTGTTCGGGCTTCATGATCAATCAGATCCAACACAAATTCATCCTCTAAAATCCTGATAGAGGGCAAAGGTTCATCCACCCGCGAACCCAAATATCCCTGAGAGATATTTCTTCTAACCAAAGAGGCTTTCTCACAGATTGAAGAGATGGTCTGCGAACAACCCTCTTCCTTCAACACTTGACTACACCTAGGGTTTGCATCCCTTTCGCAAATATTGTAGCCAAATTTGTCGCTTTATTCCATCGCTTGATTGCACCTAGGGTTTACACCCCTCTTACGAAGACTATAGCCGTAGCCGAACCAAATTTGTAATACATTGCATTTTTATATTAATTTTTCATTGCTTATATATATATATATATATATATATATATATATATATATATATATATATACATTTAAATAAAGTTCTATATTAAAATGTAGAAAGTAGGTTTACATTTTTTTAATACATTTAAATAAAATTTTATATTTAAATGTTGAAAGTAAAATTAAATGACATTTTTTTTTTTTTTGCAGAAAAACTATTTAAAATGGCACCATTAAAATCTACTACAAAAGCTTGGAAATATATGACAAGGGAATATTTGAATAGATTGACATGTACAATATGTGGACATCGTTTCACAGGCTCGTTGACACAAGCAGTAGACCATCTCCTTTCAATGAGCAATGGTTGAGGAGGTGGTGTGGAGGGATGCAAAAATATCACTCCAGAAATAAAAGAGATAATTGAGAAAGAAAACAAGTCTTCAAAATCAAGCAGAGATAAAATCTTAGGAAAAAAACACAGGGTTGAAAAAGAGATTTCTAGGTCTTTTTCTTCTTTTATTCCATGTTCAAATAATAGGGCAACAAATTCAAGTGGGGTTGGGACTTTGAATAATCTTTGGAAACCAATTGAAAACAAAATGTTGATGATGTTGTGGCTGACATGTTTTATGCATGTGCTATTCCTTTTAATGTAGTAAAAAGTCCTTATTTTATCAATGCTTTGAATGTGGACTATGGTAAAGGATATACACCTCCTCATTATGAAGCATTGAGGAGTACTCTTCTTCAAAGATCAAAGGAAAGGGTAACTAATAAATTATCTTCAATCAAGGAATCTTGGAAACATACAGGTTGTACTACTTTGAGTGATGGTTGGTCAAACACATGTCATAGGCCTATTATAGTTGTTGGTTTCATGTCCTCAAGGTGTAATGTTTTTAAGAGTCATTGATGCAATGAACGTCACCAAAACTTCAGATTATATTTTCAATATTTTGGAGGAGGTGATACTTTAAGTTGGAGCAGAACATGTTGATCAAATTGTAACAGATAATGCTACAAAGTGTGTGGGTGCTGGAAAGATGATCATGGAGAAGTTCCCAACAATTTATTGGACCCCATGTGCTGCCCATTGTATTGATTTGCTTCTTCATGATTGAGCAAAGCTTCCATGATTTAAAATTAGAAGGGCAAAAATAATTGCCAATTTCATAATTAACCATCGTCTCACATTGAGCATCTATAGAGAACATGCATCCAAAGATCTCTTGAGACCTTGTGATACAAGGTTTGCAATACTTTACATCACTTTGTAAAGGGTGTTAGAACAAAAAACAGCTTTAAGAAGTGTTGTTTGTCATGCAGAGTGGGAACAAAGTTCTCTTCCAAAATCTTCAAAAGGAAAACAGCTAGAATCAATACACTTTTTGGGAGAATGCTATAAAAGGTCTAAATTTATGTGATTCAATAGTAAATATGTTCAAAGAAGTTGATAGTGATAAACCTACTATGGGTTTTGTTTATGAGGATATGGACCATTGCAAAGAAGCCATTGCAAGTGCTTTTAATAATTTTGAAGCTGACTACAAACAGATATGGAAAATAGTAGACTACAGATGGAAGATGTTGCATAATCCTTTGCATGTTGTTGCATAATCCTTTGCATGTTTTTGCATAATCCTAAAATATTTGGTTTAAAAAGAAACAATGACAAGGAAGTGATGAGTGTTCTTTATGAGGCTATTGAAAGGTTGAATACGAATCCAAATGTTGCAAGAAAACTAAGAGGGCAACTCAAGGCATACAGATTAGAAGAAGGACTGTTTGGATCTTCTGCAGAAAAAGAATATAGAGCAGCTATAGAACCAGGAGTATGGTGAGATTTCTATCATGCGGACGCACCAGAGCTACAATGTTTTGCACTCTGAATTTCGAGCCAATGTTTGAGTGCATCAACTTGCAAAAGAAATTGGAGCAGCTTTAAACAGATTCACTCTAAGAAGAGGAATAGGTTGTTATCTGGACAGTTGGGTGATCTTGTTTTTGTTCGCAACGACTTGCGATTATCGACAGGCAATGTGGCTAGAGAATCAGAAAATTCTTCTTCCCCATCATTTGAACATATTTTGTATGTCTTGGACAATGAACATGAGGACATTGAACCTAGTTATGAGAGCAATGAGCATGAATCAATCAGCCCTCCTTGTGCTCTTGATGATATGGAGCTTGATGATGTAACAAGTAGATGTCAGGGAGATGAACAACAAGAATGAATTCTTGTGTTCTCACCTTTATTTTTGTGTTCTTAAATGGAATTATTAATGTTTGTTTCGAGTCTCTGTTTGAGTTTCTTAGTTACTAATTTATTTACATAACATTGAAAGTATATATGCACATCTATAATATATTGAATTTTATTCCGAATTTTTAAACATGTCAAATTTCTTTCGAACTTCAAGAGTGTCAATCTCGAACTTGATAACTAAGCATACCCCTACAAACCGACACCCACATCCCCAAATTTTGGGGCTCCGTGCCTAGTGCTCCATATTTGCACCAAGGGGGCCATCGCGCATGTGCACCAACACAACCTTGGTATATAAAAAAAAATACTTTTTTCTTCTATATATGATGACAGTAATGTACTTAAGGGTGGTAGGCATAATAAGCATTGATTGAACATAAAACAAGGATCATTGATTACCTCTTCAGCCCGTAGAAACACTCCACCATCTTCACCAAGGAAGCGAGCTTCTGGTCGTCGACCTAAATCTAAGACAACCTGGAGGACAACAAATTCATCTTGAGTAACGGTAATATCTAAACCAAATTTCTCATGGGAAATAAATATGGGAGTTTCAAAACAAAAATAAGTCAAACAATAAGTGTGAAAGAGGCCAAGTACATCAGTGCCCTTGAAAATCTCTGTTTTTCATAGTATGGTACAAAAAGATTAAAATAATTGCTTATCAAGCATGAGTACTACATTAAACTCTATACAACTTAGAAGAGAAATTGATGTGGAGAACATGCTGCCTCAATTGAATATGATCTCTTATCTTATTGGCTTTATTTTACAACAAGAAGAATCAAAAACCTGTATGAAAAGAAAAATCTGTGCAATTAATACTATGATATGTAAATTTATGAATATGGAAATATTAGCAACTTCAGGACTCAAATGAGTCAAACAAGTTCCATTAGAATGGAATGTATATGGCTTTCTTTTGAAATCTTAATTTCTCCTAATAGCTGTGTAGGATTACCTAACAAGTATATTTCTTAAGAAAGAAAAATATTACAATTGGTTACAATATCTAGAAGAACCAGAAACTGTGCTCCAAATAATACAAAAAACGCAAAATACAAGAAGAGTAAAATTACATTAATATGCAAGAAATCAGTCATTAGGAACAAGAAATAATCAATTAACATAACTATCTAATACATAAATAAATTTAATCACGTGCTTGCACTCATTCATAAAATTACTCCTTTCATTTCTCATTTTCAAAGTACCTTCTTATCAGTTCATTTAAACCAAATTAAGTTTTTTATGAAAAATATTTCACGTCAAAGAAAGTCAGAAAATCCAACATGATCTCTAATCTTCTATGTTTGGATCGGAATAAGAAAGATATAATGGAAAAGCCACAATGTCACAGACTCTAACAAATCCAACAAGATAATTAGAAATTTGGCAACATTGGTTATTTTAATTTGTATTCATTTTTGAAGAGGTAATGCATGCAACCCTCCTAATATCTAACTCTAACTGAAACAAAATTCAAACAGCCTGGAAGTAAGTTCTCTAACTCAAGTCTGAAACAAACCAAGTGAAAAATAAACGGTATTCTTAGGGGAACTTCCTGTTTAGTTTCAGGTACATTGCAGTATTCATAAGACTATTAGACTTATAAGTATCATGAGAACATAGAGAATCAACAATGTACAATAAACCTATGGTTGAGTTGGTTAACCATATAGAATCAACAATTCATCTTCTGAAGCCACAACAGGATCCTAAGATAGTTAGGGACACCCAAAAAGGTTGAAGAATTTATAGACATGCTATATAAATGAAAATTTGACCATTGCAAATTATGTTTCATAATTATTTCAACAATATACAATGTCACCAATTGGTGGGAGTTATAACTTGCAACCCATAACCAAGGTTTGAATCTCATGGGTGAACCTTAACATTTTATCACATGGCATGAGCTCAACCAGTTAAATTCTTCAACTTTCAAGGAGACCTAGGTTCAAATCTTGCCAAGCATGATCCATGCATAATTACTAAGTTGTTGTATTACCAATATGTGGTAATGATGTGATATGGGTGGAGCCCGTTTCAATCCTATATAACCAATTAAAATATATATAGATAGATAGATAGATGATAAGTCTAATACACAATGTCAATAAATCCAACAATATACATTAAAAAATTTGCTGAACAAGATATTACGTCTCATATTCATTTTTGCAGGATGAAACATGCAACCCTCCTAATATTGGACTCTTAACACTATAGAAATTTATAATTACCAAGAATGGAAGCAAAAACATAACCCAAACGTGCAAAAGGAAAAGGAGAACACAAGGAATGGAAAACAAACACAAAAGATTTTGTATGGAACCCTTGGACACAAAAATTCTTCCCTAACAATGAAAAATGTGTGAGTGGGAGCATAAATACTACCCCCGATACAATGGCATAAGTCCCAATAACTGTTTAACCATCATGATCATAATATAATACATGGATCACCCTAAAAGGTGAAATTTTGCCCCTTGACCAAACAATACAATACAAGTGCAATGTCAATTGTGGCCCAAAGTGAATGATTACACATTTCAACATCCAACCATGAAGAGATGACATTACAAAACATCCCCTCTTAATGGAAGCTCTCCCATGCCAAAATGCTCCTTGCAACCTGATGAAAGTAACCTTTAGTATGATCTTCATGAAGATATCTACAAGATTATCTTTAGAAATCACATATAATGGAACAAGCTAGCCTTGAAAATGAAGTTGTCAAATGCAATGCATTCAAATATCAATATGCTTGGTCCGTTGATGCTCTACTCGGTTGCAGACCAGCTGAATAGTAGAATATAGGAAACTTTTTGAGGAAGACCCAACTGCTCAAAAAACATTCACATCCACTCAAGAAGTTTCTAGGCCAATACTGCACTATAATATTTTTCTTCCATGGAAGACAAAGATATAGTATATTGTTAATTGAAACTCCAAGAAACAAATCCACAACTAAGAGAGACAAAAACACTCAAAGTTGACTTCCACTCCTCAAGATCACCAGCCCAATCTACATTTGAGTATTCTTGAACAGAAAGGGGGCCTTTGCAATGTAATGAATGCCCATGTGAACAGTACCCCGATGTAACACAAAATCTGCTTGTGATCTATAATTCTCATCAATGAAACCTTTTCAAGAGATCAAAGTGCTCTTTGGTTTAGTTTCACTTAGGCTATTATGAAACTAGCCACTAGTAAGCTTGCATCAAACTACCCTTTCATGCCCGAAAGTACTCATATAACAGAATAATAGAGTATGAACAGTCCATAAAGAGACTGATGCAATGTTTATAAAGCCAAAAAAAGCCTACTTTAGGACCAACATTTTATTGCTGCACCAAACTATTGTCCATTATTAGCTCAAACTAGCTAGTTTCCAAGCATTAAAAGCATATAAACTTGCTAACATCCCATAAAATAAAGACAATGCAAGTAAAACTACTAAAATGCTCAGAAAAAACACACATACAACAACAAATAATAGAGTGATTTAATTTGAAACCCTTTTAGGAAGAAAACCCACAAAAGAATCATTCAAGCTTCTTATTCCATGCAAAATAGAGAGATTACAAGAGTTGTCACCATCAACTTGGCCATCACTAAGATGTACAGCCACCATGCCCTTGCTTGTAGCTTCACATAGTGCCTATAAATGGTATCCTTGCCCTCTCAATACTGGAAATGCCTTGCCTCTATTCCTAGTTCTTCAGATCCTCCTTCTTCTTCCTTGTCTTGGCCTAGATAAGCCTCATGTTGCCTCTTGCTCTTCCAAACCTAGGAACAAAATCGATATTTGTTGATTACTGATGTCCTTCCAAGTGCAAACCATGCATGGAGATGATGTGCCATGCCTTCCCCTACAAATATTCCTCGACACTTGTCCAAGTCAGTTTTAGGCCATCTTGCACATGCCAAACCAGCCCATCCCCTATCAGCTTTTTGGTTGAACTAGTTTTTGGTCTTTTGGAGGTTCAAATGGATGAATTTTTAAGCTGAAATTTGGTATACGCATGTGCAGTAAAGTCAAGAACCTTCAATGAAAATTGTGTCTCATTTGGAGCTCTCAAGAGAGAAAAATAATTTTGAATACCCAAATGGATGTATTTTGGCATTAAATTTATACCACACTTGGTTAAAAGTCCTCTTTCACTTGCAAAAATAATCACTCAGTTTGGACTTTGATTTGGTTGACTTATGCCAAACATATTAGTCACTGGTCTTGACTGTTCTTTCCTATTTTTTTTAAAGTTAGAGGATGCATTTTGAACTCAAATTAATTTTGATCATTCTTCTTCATGTCAAGAACATCCCTTTGAATTTTCATTGAAATATGACTCAATTTGAAAGAGTTAAGACCAAAATACCATGATGCCCTATTTTGGATGCTTTTAGGGTCAACCTTACTTGACCGTTCTTCCTGCTCCCAAGTGACCTGCTATAAATCCATATGGATCAGTTTGGCAGCCCTCAATGAGTCCCATTGGCCTACTTTGGCCATCTGCAGACATTAATAGAATTATCTTATCTTAATTATCTCATGAAGTGCCTTCATGTACCTAGAACAAAGACTAACAACAAAAGCAATATCTAGTTGGATGTGAGTAAGATACAAAATACTACCCACCAAAGACTGATAAACAAAAGCATCAACCAAAGAAGATTAGTTAGCCTCAAGCTTCACCCATAAAACAAATGGAGTGTGAATTGGATTATTAACATCCATCCTAGACTATAATAGAAGATCCAAAGCATATTGTAGCTAAAATTAATAAAAAAACCCCCAAAGAAGATTAAACAGCCATCAAATAGCATTAGCTCAACTAGTTAGATTCCTCAACCTTCAAGGAGGATACCCAGGTTCGAATCTTGCCAAGTGATACATGGATAATATCCAAGCTATTGTAATACCCATAGTTGAGAACAGTGTTTCGAAACTCGCAGGTTACTTGCGAGTACCCGCGAAACTCGCGGGTCAGGGAGGCCTGCGAGTTTTTCTAATAGAAAACTCGGGCCGATTAACTCGCCGAGAGTCGGCGAGTTAATCGTCCATTATTTGCCGAATACTCGGCGATTACTCGCCGAGACTCTTACGAAGAAGCAGGGGCCGAAGCAGGGGAAAGACAGGGGAGGCAGGGGCCGAGGCCAATGCAGGGGAGATCGTACGGTGAAATATTTTGCCTTCCTCCCTCTTCAGCGAGTCTTCCACTGCCACAGTTCCGCCAACACCCAAACTGATGAATATAAACTGCAAATGCTCAAAATACAAAGGCCCTCCAACACGCAAACTGATGAATATAAACTGCAAGTGCTCAAAATATAAAGGCCCTGCAGCAGCTGCAACCACAATTTATACAAAAAACTCACTCAAAATCAGCACAGAAACAAAAACAAAAAGGAGATTTCTCCACACCCAGAAACAGAAACTTCATTAAAACCATAATTGATTGGACCTCGCAATGCTTCAGATCCTTAAGACATTACCCTTGGACACCAATTGACACACCTGTGCGCAGCTCTGCAACGACTCATACGCGGTGCTTACCGCTTATCTCTGCGTATGTCGGGCTCGTTCGTTAATATTATATAGCGTGTCAAATGCCAGGGGCTTTGCTTTAATGCATTGGGACGGGAAGACGATTCGAAGGGCGAGGCTGAGATTAGAAAGGTGCGACATTATAAGTAAATGCTAATTTCTATGAGGCTGATATTAGAAAGGTACGAGGGGCTGAGATTAGAAAGGTGCGACATTAGTGTAACTGCTAATTTCAATCGAGGTCGTTGCCGTCCGGCATGCCAATGGGCGTTCGCAGCGATTTATTTCCTAATATTTATTTTCGAATGTTCCGGAAGCTAAAATGGGTAAACGGTGATCTTATGTGTCTCCTTCCAATGTCAAGGAGATGGGATCAACAGGGGATTGAGCAGCCTAATATTTAATTTCTTGATGTTTATTTTCCCGAGTTTTTGCCGAGTTTTTCGCGAGTTGCGCAGAACTCACGAAAATTAGGCTATCGAGTTTACAGCGAGTTGCGAGTTTTGAAACACTGGTTGAGAAAATTGGAATCGAATCAAAATCGGCATGGAAAAAAATTGGAAAAATTTGGGAATCGGCAAAAAAAACCAAAGAAAATGCAATTTTTCATTGAAAAAAACTTTTTTTCATGCATATCATAATTTGTTGGAAAAAGTCGCCATTTTTTTCAAAAATCAAAGGATTCCGATGCAATTTGAATCGACAACCCTGCTGAATCAGAAAAATCGCACAGGATCAGGATTAAATCAGGATTTTCATAACTATGGTAATACCACTACATGGTGATGTAGTATGGGAGGGGCTCGTTTCAATCACATATAACCATTTGAAATAAAAGAAGACTAAACAATCTAAATGCCCAAGAAATAATGAAGCCCAAATCTTTCATCTTAAATGACTCCTAAATTTGTATGTTGAATCTCAGTGCCCATAAAATAATGAATCCCAAATTTGTCATCTCAAGTGACTCCTAAAATTGTATCTTCAAATCCTATAGCATGGGAAGCAATATCCAAGTGATGATCAAATCATCAGCATAAAGCACAAGTATCTGACCATCACAATTCTTGATGTAAATATCATGTTCAACATCATATAGAGAGAAGACAATTGAGAAAGGTGTCGATCTTCTCATACCACGCTTGAGGTGCTTGTTTAAGCCCATACCATGACTTTTTGAGTCTACAAACCAAAGGTATAAGACCATTGTGCATAAAACTTGTTGGTTGCTACATATAGATTTCCTCTTGATGGTCCCATTGAATAAAAACACCCTTAACATCCTTTTGGTGAAAGCTCCTAATGATATGAAGCAACAATTATAAGTACCATTCGAATGGAGTCCATAAAAGCAATCAGGGCAAAAGCCTCATTATAATCAACTCCCTCCTAATAAAATCCCTTAGCAACCAAATGAATCTTATGCTAGTTGGGTCTTATAGACCCATTAACAACCAACAATATTCTTGCTCAAAGGCAAGAGAACCAACTCCCAAGTCTAACTCGTTATGTGATACCCCTTATCCTAATTGTTGAAGGAACTCCTCAGAGGCTTTGAGCATAGACTTAGCCCACTTCCACTTGGGCATAGGCCTCATCTTGTCAAAAGGAGTACCTAAAGGTAAGAAATCATCAACTAAGGCCAATCAAGAATAGAGGAAGGATACTATAAATCAAACTCATAAAATTATCCATAGGCAAAGTGCTAGGCGAAGGAGAATCTATCTCACCCACTAAAGTATCCACGTGATGGGAAGATTAACCAAGATCAATGCTCAAGGGACAAATATCAAGAGGTAGCAAATGAGATAGAGAGGAGTCAGCAAGAAGATCCAAGGAGATCCAACAGGTCCATGAGAAAGGACCTCATAAAAAACGTGCCTACATGTGATGGCCACACTAGTAGCTCAATCATAGATCCAATATGTTTTGACTCCTCACTATATCAAACAAAAAATGCATCTATGCTTCCTAGGTTGTAGCTTGTTCCACCACTCAGTAGGCATATGGGCCAATACAACTAATCCAAACATCATGAAATACAAATTTGAAGTACACTCCCTTGTAAACTCTCAAAGAATTTCATGCCCTTGATTGCATGAATGGGTGCCTTGTTGATGATGTAGGTTGCACAATGCATAGCTTCCTTCTAAAGCTTTGGATCTAGCAGTTGATCTTAGCAAGACTAAGGTGATGATCTTTAACACATCAAAGAGAACCTTAACTAAGTTTATGTTCTTCTATAAGGGCGAGTCCATTGAGATCACCACTGCTTACACCTACCTGGGGGTTCAATTTACAATTCCTTCCCTTAATCTTCGGCCAGCTTCACAATCACCTCTTTGCAAAGGATACATATCTCTCTTAGTATTGGAACGTCAATGCTTCCAACAAAACTTTCAAAACATCCCTACAAACATGCACGTCTTTGATTTCATCATCAAATCCACAGTCCTTTATGGATCTAATATTTGGGGTCCAAGTCTAGGGTGTGTTGATTGGGCTTGCATTGAGAAGGTCTAGACTATTTTGCTTTAGCAATTTATCTGATGTAAAAGAACAAATCCCTAATTTATTGATCAGGCTGAGTTTGGCGCTCATCTTCTTCCCCTTAAGGGCATTTTCAGAATTATTTTCCTGCTTCATCACCTTAGATCCATGAGTGACTACACCTAACACCGAGAGAGATACCCATATTCGATGTTTGGCTCCTCAATATGCATTACCTCTGGGGGCTCTTTTGGTCCTCATCGTGGATGGTACTCAGATGTTATTTCTCTTCTTCAGTTAGTTGGCATCTTCATAGATCAATTACCTTCTTTCAAATGCTTTTCCCCACCTTTTACGTAATAAGAGGGTAATTAATCAAGCAGTCAAAGATGATGTTTATTGACATTATCGACATTATATTGAGATCACTTGGGGCACTCGATCTCAATCTATTAATCCTGACTTGGCTTTCTATACTAAGCATTTCATGAGGATTGAGAATGGCATTATTACTAGTCCTAATTATGTCAAGCAACATTGGGCACACAGCCTTCAACTTCCTCTTGTCCAACTCAGAGTATGCTCACATCAGTTGCGGGTGAAGATGGACCACCATATTCGTCGAGAGGATAGGGTATGTCATCTTTGCTCTATTCCGAAGGTGGAGACTAAAGAACATTTCATCTTCAGGTGTCTTGTTCATTATGAGATTCGAGAGAGGTACTATTGCTTGTATAGAGACTCAATTGGATTGCTTGCCACTTTTTATAGCTATCTTGACCAAAGATGCTTGGCTCTTTACCTCAAGGAAGCTATCACTTTTGGCCATCCCTCACATATTGAGTTGGGTTTTGGCCATCCCTCACATATTGAGTTGTAGATAGGCACATCTTACCAATTTCTTGTCCTCTTCTATGGTTCCACAACCATGGATGCTAGAAGAGTCTTGAGGAGTCGAACTCCATGTCCTTCTAGGATTATCCAACTAGACCCTCTTAGTCCTGGCCATTCTCCTGGGAACACCATTAGATCTTGTGTTGGCCCTTTTGGGATAGTTGGTGTCAACTGCAACTATGCTTCTACTTTACATCCGACTATAGATTAAAGTTGGCGCTTGGATCCACTAGAGTTCCTTTCAATCTCTATTGTAACTCGACTTCTAGCTCTCTCATAATCATTACTTTTAGCATGTTAGAGTTTATCCATTTTGGGTAACCCTCGAGGCTATAATTTTATGTCATACAATTGTTCCACTTTAGAGTAGTTTACACTAGATTCTTTACTCTAGTTTAGCTTATTTTCTTAGTACTTTGTGGTTACTACAATGCATTTTAATTTGTAACAACTCTTTTCAATGAGTCCCATCGGCCTACTTTGGCCATCTATAGACATTAATAGAATTAGCTTATCTTATCTTGGCATGGATCATACAATGATCCTTCTCCATGCCTAGCGCTTTTTGCATAATACTGCTACCAAATTCTACTATGTAGTGTAGTGAACAATCTGCTACTAAACCCATTGCCCTATTTCATGTTTGCTCTCGTCCTTGCTACATGCATCTTCCACATCCTCTACGTTCACATGCACGTCCCGATGCTTCACTCATTCACCTTGTCATGTTACATTTGCTCTCACCATGTGTCCTCCTCGATCCAAGGTTGTTATGGCAACAACACCAAATGTAATATATATTTTTATTCCTAAACAATAAGAGCAAACAGATCTGAAGAACATTAAAGGGAATGAACAACAATATAAAACATAACTATTTCATTATGTGCAATTGACATACATCACTTATAACAACATGATCTTGTCACAACTCTACAAGATGATCTCTCATCTTCAATACCATTAGCACAATGATACACAATGGTGATTCAACACTACAACGCTCTAATGATACAACACTCTAACGATATGTCAAATATCATATGAAATATATAAGAATTGAAAGGGAGAAAGGACGGTTACAACTACCAAGCATCACCCTCATACCAAACTACCAACCGACTGCAAACTAATCACAAAACACAACGCATTGTCTTATCAAATTCATAACATTAGTGATGTTTACAAAAAGATAATTTGTAACATAACTTGATCCACACTTGTTACAATTCATTGATCAACAAACTAATACTTGACGACTATTTACATACAATACCAAATGCATTAATAAACTCACTAAGGTGACACTTGAGGTGGCACCACATCCAACTACTAATCTATCTAGATTGGCTGCCTACAAAATTATCTGCATCTACCAAGACTGTTGTCTGTGGAATAGCACGTCGATATAAGTCCTGAAAACAAACTAACAATCCTAACAATCATGATACCTGATCAGGCAAATATGAGGACCCCTCTCACATATTTGCCTACTTAAGCTCAAATGCAAGTTGTTTCCACTTCTTGACTTTGTAGACAGCAGTTCTAAGCAGAAATAAAATACTACGCTGTCTGACATGAATGACCTATGTAGATTCACAATTTTGAATATGTACATCAATTTTGATAATGTATGAACCATGTTTTGCAATGTAAAATCAGCCGATCCAATGAATACGGCTTGATTAGTTAAAACTGCACAAAAGGACAAACGCAGCCGTCATTGTGTTAGACGTCCGGATTAGTTAGACGTCTAGTCCAGTTAGTCAGACGTCCAGTTGGCTGTGTTAGACGTCTAAAACAGTTGTTATGAATGGCTAAGCAATAGGCGGTTGGGACGGTTGAGACGGGTTAGTTGCAATAACTACCCGGGCTTACCTATAAATACCCCTCTATTTCATTCTGTAATCTATCCATACTTATCTATAATGCAGACCTGTTGTATAGCAAACATTGTTCTGGAATGCGTGTTATGTGTGATTGCATCTGGGTTATAGTGTTGTGTTGCAGGTATTGATCATCATTTGGTACTAGGAGCATCGTTGTATGTGTGTTGTTTTGTTGTTACAGGGACCAGCAGGAAGTATTGAAGACTGATGATGCGTGATCAAGTTGAAGATGTCTAGACTTGTCCGCCTTACTGACCCGTCACGTCCAAGCCTAGCCGTCTGAACATTGCCAGTAACCGCCCAAGACGTCTACTGTCTAGACATCTAGCTTGGTACCTCAGACGTTTGTCGTCCAGACGTCTGTATTGGTTGTCCTAGACGTCTAAATCCCTAGACGTCTTACTCAACTACATCCCTAGAAGTCTTACCTGTCTGCCTAGACGTCTACCATTCGCCCTAGACATCTAACCTAGCCGACCTAGACGTCCACTATCTAAACGTCTAGTCTAGTTTGCCCCAGACATCTATCGTCTAGACGTCCACTTGCATGCCCCAGACGTCTACTGTCCTAGACGTCTAACAAAAACATATTCATAACCGAATAGCATGTCAAGTTGTATGACCATGTTCATCACCCCTTCCTAATTCTTGTCATTCCCTCGTTTCAGGAAAACACTCACCCCTGTCTACAGACTTATCTTCATTGGCACTACTCGATCTATTCAGACTGTCATTGCTATTTAGGTGGTTGTAGTCCAGATTGTTGTTCAGACAACTACGCGTGCGCTACTGCTACTATGCGCACTACTTTGTCTACTTCTATCACAAAAATTGCTCATGGAGCTATGATGGCATATTCCCGTCCAAAAACTCAACCTCGGTCAAAATACTAACAAAATCTTCAGAAACCACAACTGCCCTGTTCCCCACTGATGGTGCCTTCTAGACTTGTCCTTGCGTCCAAACTTGTGCACATTGCCATGGCTTCACGCAATTGTCGCAACCCTTGCATGCATTCTCTATGCAACCCTAGAATGTGGACCTTTGATGCTCACTCTACCTATGCAACTGCTTTGTCTCCTCGCACATATTCAACTGCACAACCAATGGTTGCCAACATGTTGCGCTCACTTTCATCACCATTCTTTTCATGGAGCTCATCTATTGCATGCCTCAAACTGTGCATTTTTAGGGCATATCTAGTTCCACCTACTCTATCATCAAATGCATCTTTCCATTGCAACAATCACAACAAAGTGCTTAGCATGCTCAGCAACTTTTGCGTCAACTTCAGAAAACCTCACGTTCACACATAGCCTTCTTTGGCTTGGGTACTCTAGCTCCAACTCCAACTGTTTACTCACCAACCCATGTGGTTGGGCACTGTCTATTTCCCTCACGGCAACCTCTTAGTCGAATAGCTATGCAAGCTACTCTGTCGTAAACTCCAACCTCCTCAGATGGATAGCATCATTCTCCAAGACATCAAAACACCCCAAGACACATGGTTTTCAGCTTCCTTGGCTTGATCTCGCTCTTGCCAATAAATCTCAACACAAGGTCTCCACTCTTGAGCTTCGTACACCAAAGTTGCTTATCATGCCAATAGTTTTGCCTACACTAGGCAATCTTCATGGCCCAACAGCACCATCACTCACCTCTCATCCAACTTTACTAATGGTGAGCCTCTCCTCTAGGCTCTCCTAATCATTGGGACAGTTCTACATAGCCACTCTCAAGCTCGCAATTAGAAACTCTACTAGTACGATAGCCTTGTACCCATACATCAATTGGAATGTAGTGTGATTCATCATTGGCTTAAATGCAGTCTTGTATGCCTATAGGACTGTGGCATTCATTCCTCCCAATTGGCACCTTCCACACCCCTAGTCATACAAAACAAAAACCACCACTTTGTTGCTTCCACTTGCCCATTGGCCCTTGGGTAGTATAGACTTAATAGTGAATGCAAGACTCGGACCTTTGTCATCAGTATTTAGATGATCACATTCACAAAGTTCACAAAGTGGCCTCCAACATCACTTGTGAACTGCAATGATATGCCAAACTGAGTGATGATTTGTTCGTACACAAAGTGTGTTGTACTCTTTGCAAATTTGTTAGGCAACACCCTTGCCTTAAACCAATTTGTTAGATACTCAATCGCCACCACAATGTACCTGCACTTCCTCCGTTGGTTGAGTTTTAGGGGTCCAAAAAAATCCAACCCCACCTTTTGAACAGCTACGACAGATATAATGGCATGAAGTCCTTGCATAGTGGATTCCCCATTTTCTAGTAGGCATCGCACATGGTCACAAACTCCTCCACGTCAGAATAGAGGGTGGGCCACCATAGTTAGGCTAGGAGGACCTTCCTTGTAGTTGCGTCAAGCCCCATGTGTCCTCCCAATATACACTCATGGGCTTCCTTCAGTGTGTTCTGCACTTCTTCCTCCATGACACACCTTTGCAATATCCTGTCAGGCCCCATCTTATACAACAATCCGCTGATCATTTGGAATGGTCCTGACTTCAATACTATTCTTCTTTGCTCTGCTGCCAACAACTCTCTTGGTAGGTCTCCTATGGACAAATATGTCCCGATGTGTTCATACCAAGACAGCAGCACTATGATCATGAACAATTTGTTCATACCAACATTGTACTTGCATTGTATTTTATTGGCTCATAGCAATTTTGCACCTTACATGATGATCTATGTTGATACAGTAACATGTTGGTTTGATGGTTATTGGTACCCACGCTACTGTATTGTGGATCATACAAGCTTTTGTACATTACTTGGAGATATTTTCATTGTTAGTAAAGAATTTTGGTGTCTAAGGGCACCATATCTAGTCTTTCATGTTCCTTTTTGAGTCCTTATGTTCTCTCTCTCTAATTGTGAATTTCTACATGGTATCAAAGTAGGTGTAATCTCCATCACTTGATTCATTAGCTCAACTTGGAACTCATGTCCAGTAGTGCTTGCAAGGTTGTGACTACAAAACTAGGGTTTTGATTGACTTTACTAGGGTTTTTGGAAAACCCATTCGTCTTGTGCTAGGGTTTGTGGAAAACCTATTTATTATCTTCATCTTCCTTTTTCGTGTCACAGTCAAGATGTTCAGAGGCACAAAGACTTTGGGTTTTGGATGTAGGCAGATGAGGGGCATATGAATGCATAAATGCATACACCACATCGATGATCCATTAACATCATGTAAATAAGATTTGTTATAGAGTTTGTCGTATATGTGATCGTCACATAGTGTTGTCACATGTGTATGTGATGATATATGTTCAAAATAAATATCATTTATGCCTTATATAGTTGGGTAGTTGACAATTGCCTAATGGTTCTCCTTATAACCATATGGATAACATCTACCTTGGTCAACATATGTTCATCATCTATGTTCATTGTGTGTGGTTTATATGGGTCAACCAAGATCATTATGTACTGCAAGTGATTGTAACTGAAGGATATATGATGTGTGTAGCATATTTATATACATCTTTATGTTCTCCCCATTGTGCATTTTTATCTATATATAATGGAAGTGCATTTTATTTTAAGGTATCATTGCCTATAGCAGGTTGGCAATGCTACATTTTGGTACTGTTGCTTATATGAAGTTGGGTTGAAGTTGGTGACATGGGGCAGTGATAGACATCTTTTTCAAAGGATAAACAATGATGACAGTGGTAAGAAGAGGAAAATGGCAAGTTAGGAGGAAATGGCACCAACATTGTATTCTGCAGAGTTTGGAGGAAATGACACCTTCTTCAAACAGGATGATTTTACCATTGTAAAGGATGTTCATTGAGTTGTTTAATCCTGAGTTAACCATGAAATCCCAATTACCAATAATAAGCTAACATGTTTGACCCAAGTTGGTGATGGACTTATTCATGTACACCAACTTGTATTCAGAATATGACCATGGAAACCAAGGAGAAAATACAAATTGAATCAGGGAGCAGGATTGGATGATACTAGTGCAAGTAATCAGGGAGTAGATGCTGAAGTCCTTTAGAGCTGTCTCTGAAATCCTTGAAAAGTGACCATTTAAACTGTGTTCAGTGTCTCCGACAAAATATAGTTACAGTGTTGCTCTTATAAGGATGCATTATAGGTGTATCATATATGAAAATGAATGTATAGTTACAGTGCTGCTCTTATAAATATGAATCATATTTTTATCATATATGAAAATGGATTCAATGACACACCTCCAAGAGTTCAGCTTGTCTCGGTTGATTTAGCAGGTTGTCACATATGTCCTTTGGTAATATCTGCATCAAGTAACAAATTTTAAAAACATGAGCATAGAGAGTTTGTCTGCACAAAATTTATATCTTTGAAAAGAAAATTGGCTTTGAACACAGGAAACATACTATATGGGAAACCTATGAAAGTTAAAATGTTTCTGAAGATACTCTTAACCAATTTCTGCAACCCAGACAATATGAAATAATTTTTATTTATGTGAATCATCCACTATACTGCCATCAATAAGAGTAGTTATTCAGCCACAAAAAATTGGTTTTGCTTTGATGTTGCTACATGATTCTTTAAAAAATTATTACATGGTATATTTAAAAAAAAAATAGTATTCTTAAACTTGAAAGTGGAGAATTTTCATTATTGACTTGTTTCTCATCAGTTGTAAAATAATATGTATAGAAAATTATTAGAAAATGCTATCCATTGGTATCATAGTTAAAATCAATACCCTAAATATAATGAAAAATAATATGAGCAACTGTCCCTATAAAATACTCTTTAGATGCCCATATGAAACTGATAATGATCTGATGCTATGCAAGAAAGGGCCTTTATTTAAATAGCAACTGGTTCCACTCTTTTTCATAATCAGTATATCATCAATATTATTAAGACCAAGAATGTATTAATTATGTGTAACAGAATTTAGGGAGATAAGTTGAATAACATGGAACTCTTCCAATGAACCGCCATTACTGATCTCTCTCTCTCTCTCTCTCTCTATGAGAGGAGATAAAGAACAACATTTATTGACTAAGGCATAGGAATGAGTCATTGTCACTATAATTGAAAATAATTGTTGCTGATTTATGCAGATGATATTATACTATTGGCAAAACATAAATATAGTTTACAAGGACATCTGGCAACCTTAGACAAATTTTGTGGCTACTCTGAAATGAAAATGTAAGCAAAACAAAGGTAATGGTTATTGGTTGTCGAGATAAAGATCTAAGCATCAGATTTAAGGGTGAAATTGGAGGTAGTTCCCTATACAAGTATTTGGACGTTTTTTTTATTCTAGCTACAACTGGAATGCTTGTATAGAGAAACATGTAACAGGAGGTATAAAAGATCTCTATACCATGCTAAATAAAAGTAGATGAATTCAAATATGGAATTAGAAATTAAAAACAAATCTTTTTGAAATATTGGTACCAAAGTCTTATTTGGAATATTGGCCTATCAAAATAATCTTGGAAAAAACTTTCTGCCAGAAGAACTAGGGGTTAACGTTCAAACTCCTTGCCCTATGATATTAACAGAAACAGGAATGTTATCATTAGAAGGACAAGCATTGTGACAATATTTTATATATAATTAAAATAAAGCATACAAATAAAAGCAAATTACCACATCAGGCAGTGCTTTCCAACTCACGCAAAGGGTAGGTACCAAAATGGGATGAAAAGGGTTAAAAACTTAAAACAAGATAAAGTGATGAAAGTGATTTACCAAAAGACTTTTCAAAAAACTCTAAGACTTCATACAAAATTTAATTATAATAGATATTCTTTTCAAAGATCCTAGTAAGAAAATGAGATTTTACAAATGTGAGAATTTTCTCCAATCTTCACCTACAATGAGCAAAACCACCTCCAGAAGAAGATTTCAATACAAAAAAGATATATTATGAGTCAATTAGAGTAAGTTCTCATTATCTTGCAAAAGGAAAATGGAAAAACATTAATCAAGAACCTCTATGTTTTCTCTGCAAGAAGAAGTTGAAGATGAGAAACATGTGATGTTGTATTGTCTTGGATAACAACATCTAAGACAAGCATTTGTTACACCATGATGACTGAAGCAGCATATACAGGTTATTAAGGTTGCCATCTACAATGGTGGATGAATATCTCAAGGATGTTTTAGAACATCACAGACTGAACACGAACACAACCTTTATGGATTAATGTAGTGACAATATTGAAGTGAATTGCAGCAGAGTGCCAGAAAAAGTAAAAAATCTTATTTGTTTTCTTTTCTTTTGTGTACCACAGATCCTATAGGGTCTCCCATGGATGAAATTAAAAAATAAATCATTTCATTCATGACCAACGACCTAATGCCTCTATTTAAAATTCAATTATAATTTAAACTTATAGATCGCCTAAACAGACATTATTTTTCGAATACCCCCTTCTAATGTTTATTTCCAAATGGTCGTAAAAAGCCTAGACGGGTGGGGGGGGCACATGAAAATGTTGAAATTTGTGTAATCTGATCTTGTTTAGGCCAAGGCCAAATGTGTGAAGAAGTGCTTGTGAGCACTATCAATGCAGCCTATGTGCATGTGATTATTCTCCAATGGTGGATGAATATCTCAAGGATGTTTTAGAACATCATATACTGAACACGAACACAGCCTTTATGGATTAATGTAGTGACAATATTGAAGTGAATTGCAGCAGAGTGCCAGAAAAAGTAAAAATATTATTTATTTTCTTTTCTTTTTTGTACCACATATCCTATAGGGTCTCCCATGGATGAAATTAAAAAATAAATCATTTGTTTTAAGTTTTAAATTATGTATGGTCTTACCTATGTACTGGTTTGGCTTTGGAAGGGGTAACTCCTCTGATTGGTCATTCCTCGATTATTACCGAATGTAAGTAATTTCGGCTCCCTCTTTTTGGGCGAGGCTTAGTCTCTTTTGTACAAGGTTTGGAGATCCTTTCAAAACTCCTTCGTCCATCTAATCAAAAAAAAAATATATATATATATATATATATATATATATATATATTAAAAAAACAAATAATTTAAACTTAAAGATCACCTAAACAGACATTATTTTTCAAATACCCCCTTCTAATGTTTATTTCCAAATGGTCATAAAAAGCCTAGACGGGTGGGGGGGGGGCACATGAAAATGTTGAAATTTGTGCAATCTGATCTTGTTTAGGCCAAGGCCAAATGTGTGAAGAAGTGCTTATGAGCACTATCAATGTAGCCTATGTGCATGTGTTTATGTAAGCCTACGGGCATTCATCATTTATGTAAGCCTATGGGCATGTTCATGTTAGCCTATGGCCCCCTTTCATATTTCATTCTTAGTGGTATTGGTTGATCCACCTGTTGCCACATTTTGCAAGGGGTGTTAAATTTTGAAAAAATTCTGAAAATTCTGTCATCTTCGGATTCGGCCCTAAATCGCAGCAGCTAGGCAGCGATCTGAAGCAAATCTGCCAATTTAGGGCGCTTTAGAGCAAATTTGAAAGAGTTGAAAAATCGATGCTTTTTTGGCTAAGTACAAGAATCCTCCCCAAATCGCTGTTCCTTGGAGCGCTTTGGGGAAATTTTGCCAGCCTTGGGCGCTTTGGAGCAAAATCCGGGCAGTTGGGCGAAAAAGGTGAAAAACGGCCAAAACGTTCTAAGTGTGGAAAATTGCCCCAAATCGCTGCAGTTTGGAGCGCTTCAGGGCTAATTTCCCTTTCCAGAGCGCTTTAAAGCATATCCTCTTGCTGCCAGGTAAAATGGCCAAAAATAGTTTAAGTGTAAAAAATGCCCCAGAGCGCTGTAGCATGACAGCGCTCCACGGCAAAACACCACGTCAAGAGCGCTTTGGGGCAGTTTTGGTGCTGCCAAAGAGAAGGCAAAGAAGCCCAAGAGTTCCTAAGTGTAAAGTGAGCCCTAAAGCGCTGCAGTATCGAGCGCTTCAGGGCAAAATTGCTCAGGTTGAGCGCTTTGGGGTATTTCCTGGACACTTAGTGAAAAAAGGGAAAAAGGGTCAATTTTGTTAAGGAGTGAAAAGCGCCGTAAAGCGCTGTTGTCTGGCAGCGCTAGAGGGCAAATTCACATATCTTAAGCGCTTCAGGGCAGCGTTTTGACACTTATAAAAATGATGAAGATTTTGGCAGCCAGACAGCTCCAGGACAGCAATAGTTCTTTTTGAGCATTTCAATGTTGTTTCCAGCCCAAATCTTGCCAGCTAAGCAACTAGCTTCCCCGGAGGAGAAAAGTCAAGTTTTTTCGGGATCAGAAAGTACAGCCAAAGCCATACTTAAAGCGGCGTAGTGGGTGACCATTGAAGAAAAACAGTAGTGAACATTGAATGACAAATTGCGCTGCACCTACCACATTAACTGATAATCCCCTTCCCAGCTACCAAATCTGTCAGGAGGAGTGCGAAATCTAGGAAAACCATGCTGCAAGTACAGCTACGGCCGGCAAAGATCAAATCAGGCCGTCTTTTGCAGCTGTTGGCAGGTTTGGGTATTTGTGCCCACATTGTAATCGGGGGAAAATTCTGCTATAAATAGCAGTTCATTCTATTGTAATAAGGGGGGGAACATATTGCTAGAGGACTCTGCTGTGACGGACCACCTTCTACTTAACTCAAAGCATCCTTGGCTCTGCTTCTTGTCTCTGTCTTTTATGCTGCCTTCTGCTAGTATTTCTGCTTCATGTCCATTTATATTTCTGTCTGTTTGAATTCTGAATCCTGGATTCGAGCATTGGTGATTATTTGGATCTGGAATACAAAACAGAAGGATACATAGGATAGAATCGCAGTTGCAATTTCTGTTACATGCTTTGTTTTGATGGTTGTTGGTTCGGATGCAAATTTGCGATCGTGCTGCTTGTTCTTCCCCCACCCGAAACACGTGATATTTACATCTCTTTCCTGTTCCCTTATCTTTTTCAATCTCTTTCCAGTTCCCTTCACCTTTTTAATCTCTTTCCTACACTCTTATCTAAAAACCCCCAAGTAGGTTAGGAAAGGAGTCGGCCTTCTCCGGAGATCGGCCCGGGAGGCATCCCTTCCTCCCGGCCTTTCAATGTTGGTCTGCGGGTCTAGGGCGCATTGACACAGCAAGTCCTTCCCAGGTGGCGGATCCGTGGCCAACACCACCTTTATGGATAACCATATTTAAAATTGTAATTTATTATTTTATTGTAAGGTTAACCTCAAGGTCATGTTTATAGTGGCTTGAGGTTAACCTCTCATTGGAGATTTGGTATCACTATAAATACCCCTCAATGAGGATCCATTGGTATTATAAATGTGAATAAAATGTGATATATTGGGGTGCCTACGGGCACCCACCTTATACTTCTTCTTATCGTCTCCCTTCATTTCTTTACTTTGTTTACTATTGCTATCTTTAATCGCCTTTTCTTCCTTTTGGTATAGAATTGTGGTGAATGCATGTTTTGGAATGTTTCTTCCAAATTTTGCAAATTCAAACATGGTATCAGAGCGAGATCCAAAGCAACATCACTCATCAGTAGAAAAGGAATCAATTCATCGATGATTAAGGGCTGCATTAAAGTTGCATCTCTATTGTTTCTATTTTCTTTTTCTTTTTCTTTTTTGAAATTGAAATCTCAAATTTTAAAAATTCATTCGCACCATTTTCTTTGGCACCATTCATCGACCGGTCGTTGCACGTCCGTGTATTCCAATCTACAAGCCACAGACCGACACAGACATCGTGGGTGGTTAGGCAGCACGCCTTACAGCCGGAAGGAGGGTTGTTTGAATCCCGACATTTTTAGAAGTCATATCAGCCTGTTTCCTTTTGGATCCCTTTCTCTTCCACTCATCAACCAGGAAGTGGTGTATTGGTAGAGACAATGCTTGGTTGGGAGGCTCTCGTGGGGTCAAATTGCCGAATGTGCAATAGTTGCATGCCTATTTTGAATAAAATGAACCACAAGTGCCAAAGAAGGGATCGTGCAACTTTACTCCTAAACATCAAGTGATGGCACAGCGATTTGACCTCTCCTTTGCATGGACAAGGTCATCGGTTAAAAACCCAACAATTGTTTTCTCCTACAATTCTCCTCGAAAGCATTTTTAAAAGTGGTTTCCTCTATTCCTTATAATTCATCCAACAATATAGTGCAGCGGTTAGATGGCTTGGTTGTATCATGGAGGTCAGCAATTTGAATCCCCCAAGCTAAATGTTTTGAAATTTTTTTTCCCAACAAATGGATGGCATACACGCCATGTGGAAGGAAGTCTTCATTAGCCTCAACCCACTCCATGGCACAATGGTTGAATAGTTTGCTTGTACAAGGGAGGTTTTGAGTTCAAATCTCGGTGCCAGTGTTGGCACTTCTTTTCTTGTTTGGGCAAAAACAATGTTTGCACGTTGGTCAAATAAATTTTTCTCTCCTATTGTCTCAGTTACTCACGTGGCACAACAGTCCACTTTGTTGCTTCCAAATGGGCCATCACGGGTTCAAGCCCCGTGTGTGTGTGAGAGAGAGAGAGATCACTTGTCAAATTTGGGTTCGCCGATTAAAGTAGCATCCAATCCAGTGGCAGTTAATTCGGCAAAAAAAATTCTAAGGTCTAGTATTTGATTTTTTTTCTGATTAGAGTGCCAATATCCAGAGGCCCTAACTTTTGCATACGAAAGCGTTTGGAGCCCATTTTTTTCCAAATTGCAAGACTTTCGAGCTCTGCGCAGTGGTGACATCATTTTATGGACCTCATATCAGGGTGGTTCCTCCAACATCATATCAACAGGCATTGGAGCAGGCCTTGAACTTGGAAAATGAAGTAAAGACATCAATAAAGTGTTGTGGTCATGTTAATGTGGACGAGAATGACCCTAGAGATGAAAGTGACTCTGATATTGAGAGTGACTTAGAGAGTGAGAGTGATGATTTTGAAAATGAGAGTTGTTCATTCAAGTATTGGGGTCGAGATGTCAGTGAAAGACGTGACTCTAAAGAGAAGACGACAACTTCGAGGATGAGTGTGACTCGGAGAGCACAAAGTCATCGCTACAAGAATATGCAGCACAAAGGGAGATTGTACCAAGGGGGGATGCTACTGAGAATGCGGTTTGTGACAACCACCAAGGAACTAGAAGATGCATAATTAAATATGATATTGAAGGCAGACCCAATGTACAATGTTGGCAATGCCACTTGTGGGGGCATTTTGCATGTGAATGTCAAAGTGTTGCGAGTCGAGATGAACCAGTGATACATATACATTTTGAAGCATCAGAGAAGAGTCACAATCCTAGCCAAAAAGCAAAGGTGGTGAATTCGATGAACCTAATTGCAATAGAGGAGGTGAATTCGATGAACCTAATTGCAATAGAGGAGGTGAACTTGATGAACCTAATTGTGATTTTCCGGCCGGGACTATTGTTGACACAACTTGAGAAACCAGAGTGGAAGAAGAGGAATGCGTACCTGCGTGCTCTAGTGCTAGAGCAAAAGCGGCGAATTCCTGCGTGCTAGGTTCACTACCCTTCTCAGCTTCTACACTCAACATTTTCAACTTCTCCACCAACGTTTCCTTCATCTTGGAGGAATTCCTCCACATTAATAATGTCTACCTCGGCACTCTCCTCTGTCTTTGGGACACTGTTTTTCTAGCCCCAATTTCCACCGAGCCTACTGCAGACTGTTCATTGGAAGCATTGGAAGGTCGGGTGCGAGGTCGCTTTGGATGAGGAGGAGGCATCTGGACCTGTTCAGGTCTCTTTCTCTTCTTTTTCTCCTCGACTCCTTGCTGCTGCAATGGCCTTCCAACATTAGCATCGGAACCTCCAACAGGCTCCTTAGGCGGCTCCTGGTGTGTCGTTATTGCTTCGTCTTCTTCTTCCTGTTCAGAATCATCAGCGATTCTCCTTGGGCTTTCGCCCGAACCTAGGGCACTAGGAGGAATGAAATCAGCAAAGGAGAGGGGTTGCCAAGATCCGGCATTAGCTACATAGAAAATAGCAAAGTCCTTATCCATTTCCAAGAGTCCATATGACCTTTGCTTCCGGCGATGAACCCTCATCACCCACCATTCTTTCAATTGTGCCTCGCCCCGACTTCTTATTTCTCCCCTTAAATCATCTTTCATTTTCCTCCAAAACGTAGAATCTGGACTCGGGAAGGGGTGCCGAACGGGATCATACTCAGCTTCTATAGTGTAAAATTCATGCCATGGGGGCAATGTCTTCATCCTTTTTAAGTGCCACTCTAAATCTCTGCCAGTGGGATTATTCCTCTGTTCCAATATCTCCGATCGAGGGCAGACATGAAAGTTTTTGAATCTAATATGGTCTCTCATTACCCACAAGGGGTCATAGCACCATCGCTGCGGAATATGCAGCAGACCGAAGTCGGCAAGTTTATCCTCCAGGTAGACATGTTGTTTCAGGGCGAAGACTTCTACGACCCCCATTTTGAAGGGGAAATCGCAAGTCGGAGCCCACTTTCGGTCGTGGCCATAGATGACGTTTGTTGCGTCGCTCTAACGAGCAACCTCCAAAGCGAACTGGTATTCAGAAGGAAATACTGGTAACAGGAAGGGTTTCCCCGTGAATCCAAACAGGCGGACAACAAGCCCCTAGGTCAATTGAAAAACATCTCCCTTACTTTCATTAACTACCTTATCTCTAAGGTCCACAGGTACTCCAGGGCAAGAACCCTGCAATAATTGAAGAGCAGGTCCTAAAAATTGCTAGTTAAACGCATAATACGACTCCGTCCTCGCTAGGAGGGGAGTCCACTGATATACCGGCAGTGGTGCTCCATCCTTGCCGCTCGGAGTAATAGCAATATGAGGAAAATTCCTGTGGGTATGATAGAAAAAGAGCCAAACCAAGAAAGAGCAAGGTCCAAAATATTGGCCCGTTCCAACATTTTTTATACTAGCCAGCCGCGTATGCAAAGTCCGGGCCACCCATTCTGCCCAGTCAAAGAAAACCGGGTTCGTGTTTGGCCTTGATGGGTGTGGAGCATAAAAATCTCCTCGTGAAATGCATTCATCCAGTGACACTTGCCAGGGATACACATCAGCATCTATGGACAGGCCCGCGACCCACGCAATGATGGAAAAGACATCCGTACTCTTAAAATCCTTTAGAGGGCGAGGCATCTGGGGTAGCTTGCCTGAAGGGAACCCATCCTTGAGACTTTCACTTAGGAATTTTATCATGTGGCTGGAAGTGTTGAATCTGTCCATTTGTTCGCTTAGAATGACATTGCGAACAAAATAACCCTTAGGTGGCCCTTGCAAAGGAGCAAAGGCTACCTGCACATCATCCTTAAAAATTGTGAATAATTTATTACCCGCAGCATCCAGAACTTGTCTGGTGGAGGGTTGATAATTTCTGGCGATAGCACAGATCAACTCAGGACAGTGATGCGTCGGCGGAGTCAAGTAGCAGTATATCTGTGAGTAATATGCGGCAGCCCTCTTGTTTTCTGCAGACAATCGACTTCTCATGTAGTCGATAGTATATCGCAGCTCCGCAATACTCGTTGAAAGTTCGGTGTCCTTTATTCTCTCCCACCCGTCAATGGGTGGTTCTGCAAGTTGCTCCTCCTCTGACTCCTCTCCTTCTTCCATGGGTTGTTTCTCAGGACGCAGGTTAAGATCAACTTTCTTAGGTCTATGCTTTTTCTCTTCCTTACCTTTTTTAACCTTCTCTGGACCGACTGCTTCAGGCTCCTTCCTTTTCTCCTTCGAATTCTTCTTTCCCATTTTTGATTCTCAAGAGTAGCAGAAATTCGACACGGAGAACGAGAAGAACGCAGAATTCTGGCAAGGCTCCTACATTGTGCTTATCGGCGGGTAAACAGTTTTTTTGTTGCTAAAGCCTGGGTTTTATAGCTGCAAGTTAAACCCACCACCATTTATGGCCCCTGCAAAAATTAAATTCAAAAATCAGACTGAAAAGATTGCCTTGTTTTTTGAATGGCTTTGCGGCATGGGTGCACGCAGGCCGATGTACTTTGAGAACCTAGCCCGGCTTCGAAAATCTCATCTCCCTGCCACCTCGTACTTGGGCACGACTTTTAATCGTAACTACATTCTCTTGGGATGCGCTCCGCCACCTTTGCATTAATCCCGCACATTTTGGACGTTCTTCTAGGCTGTCGTTGGCACACGTCTCAAGGCACGTTTTAAATGCTTCTTGTTTTGCGACTTATGGTTTGGCGAAGCTAATTCTGGCGCAAAATACTTCGTAGCGAACTTCAAACCAGCCCCGGTCTTCTACACTTTGGACCCGAAGCTGTTTTCTCATGGGATCCAGGCTACCTCGCTGCCTCATCGGCCACTTCGCGAAAGACTAGCCCCGAAGTGGGGAATGAGCTTCCTTAGGAGCGAAGCGCGTCCCTTTGTTTCTATTACTCAAGCAAAGCAATGGTTCCAAGATTTTTCCTTTTGAAGTTGCTTCGCTTAGCTTCTTTTTGCGAAGTATTTTCCATGCCTTTGTCGATTAGGGACTTTGGGGCTTGCTGCCAAGCGGAGCAGTTTATATCGGGTTTCTCCCTTAGGATTCGGGTACTATGAGCCATTCCTTGTTGATGACACATTGTATTCTTGCGTTGTCACGTTTTTTTTTTTTTTTTTACATCTTGGCAGCGAAAGTGCTTCGCAGCGAACTGACTCACATCAGCCACTTCGCGTGAAAAAACTCCGAAGGAGGTTTCCTTTTGACTTGACAAAGCCGAACTTTTAGCCGTGAGGTGAAACCTCATCGTTACAACGGCATGAGAATACAGTCTCTATCTAACTACATACTTAGCTTCTAGAAAGTCTTAAAACAAGGTATGTACAAGTATGAACAACAGTATATACAAGGATAGAAATTTTTAGAGAACCTTTTACCGATGGAAGGTCTTCAAGTGAAGACCGTTTACAGGAATCGGCAGAGTCTGGCCAGTTGCGTCTTTGAGAATGAAGGAGTTAGCCGAATTTACCTTGGCAATCTCGAACGGTCCTTCCCAGAACGCGTTCAGCTTATCATGATTGCCCGGCTTAACTTTCCACAAATCCCATTTCCACACCAAGTCTCCCACCTTAAATGCCAGGACGGAGGACTTCTTCCTGAACCAGTTTTGGGTGATCTGGGCATGCTTTGCGAAGTTTTGGTATGCCTTATCCCGATCTTCTTCTAACTATAGCAATTGGGCTAGCCTGACTTCCATAGGACCAGATTCTGCTTCTTCATCATTTAACATCTTCAACGCAGGAATTTCTATATGGGTTGGTAGGACAGCCACCTTGCCGTATACTAGGGCGTACGGGGAGGTTTTGATCGACCTCTTGATAGATATCCGATCAGCCCACAAGGCTTGATCTAAGAGAAGGTGCCAAGTCCTTTTGTTCTTGTCAATGAGCTTTCTCAACAACCTCAACAGGGTCTTATTCGTTGATTCTGCTAATCCATTACCCTGTGGATAGTAATTGGAGGTGACCTTGCGGTATATCCCATATTTGCAGGCGAATTCATTGATTTTGGCGCCTGTGAATCCAGGACCGTTATCCGTGACTATTGCTTCGGGGATGCCGAACCGGGTGATCAAGCCTTCTAGGAAAGTAATCACCGTTTCTTGATCAGCATGCTTTGTGGGCACTGCTTCAGCCCATCTGGTGAAGTAATCAGTTGCAATTAAGATGAATTTATGCCCTGCAGAGGAATTCGGAGAGATGAACCCCACGAAGTCCAATCCCCACTGTTGAAACGGCGCTTCCACCTGTATCCGCTGGAGGGGCATGGGAGCATTTTTGCTTCGGCCAGCGAACTTCTGACATTGTTCGCATTTTCGGCAAACCGCAAAGGCGTCGGTGAAGAGTGTAGGCCAATAGTAGCCAGCCCTGATCATCTTTAAAGCAGTTGTTCTTCTTGCGAAGTGGCCCCCTGATAACCCTGAGTGGAATTCACCAAGGACCCTTTTCTTATCGTCCTCCCTTATGCATCTTAGGAGAACACCATCGATCGGTAGAACAGGCCTTCGGAGCGTAAAACGTAACGAAGGGACCGCAGCCTGAAGTGTCTTCGCTGCGAAGCATTCAAATGTGAAGGACACCTTCCGGTGTTGAAATATTCAACTATTTCATTGACCCAGTCTTTTTCATCTTCTTCTTGATTCAGGAAGCTTTCCTCTGCCAGTAAGTCATCCCATTGACAGTTGTCACTTCGACCGCGACACTCTTTGCAAGCTCTTGGCAAAGCGCACGACCACGAACTAATTTTGTGGGTCGAATTTCAATATCAAATTCCTGTATTTTGTTGACCCAACCAGCTCTTTTGCTGCCCAACTCTCCTTGGATAATGAAGTTCCACACGTTTGGATGGATAACAAACACTGTAACCCGACTTTGGGAGACAAAATGTCTGAATTTTCTGAGGGATTTCATGACAGCATGCACTCGTCGTTCTATGAAGTTGTATTTCTCCTCATGGGGTTGTATTACATGACTTAAAAATGCGATGGGGCATTCTTCGCCGTTTTCTCCCTTTTGCGTCAGGACTGTGGCGTAACTCTCAGGTTCTCCTACAGCATACAGGATGAAATCCTTACTATAGTTAGGGTTAGTTAGAACGGGTGCCTGAGCGATTCGGGCCTTGATTTCCTCAAATGCTTCCCTTCTATTATCGGTCCAGATGAATTCGGCATCCTTTTTTAAAAGCTCGGACATCGGCTTGATGATTTGAGCGAAGTCTAGGACAAACTTCCTCACAAAATTTATTTGGCCAAAGAAGGACTGCAGCCCTTTCTTATTCATCGGTAGCGGGAGCTTTAAGAGAGCCTCAGCTCTGTCGAGGTCTATTGCGAGCCCTTTCTCTGATATAAGATGTCCCAGTAATTTCCCTTCATTTACTGCAAATATGGACTTCTTCGGATTGATTGAGATACCAAATTCTCGGCATTTTTCAAATATTTGCTGCAAGTGTGAGGGATGGTCTTCTCTCTTCCGGGAAAAGACAGTCATGTCATCTAAATAAATGACGATAACCTTATTCAGCAGTTCGCCGAATGCTAGGTCCATAGCCCTTTGGAAGGTAGCTCCTGCGTTTGAAAGGCCGAACGGCATTCGCTAGTAAGCGAATGTCCCCCACTTAGTAGTAAATGTTGTTTTATGTTGATCCCCATCTCTAACCCAAATCTGGTTATAGCCTGAAAAACCATCAAGTAGGGAAAAACGCTGGGCTCCGGCTACTGAGTGCAAGATTTGATCAATCTACGGGAGAGGGTAGTGATCTTTTAGGGAAGCCTGATTTAGGTTGCGAAAGTTTACACATAACCGAATGTCACCATTTTTCTTCCTGACGGGGACTAGATTGGCTACCCAGGAAGAATGCCTTATGGCATAAATGATCTTAGCTTCAAGCATTTTCAGAAGTTCGACTTTCATCAGGGCTTTGATCTTCGGGTTCATAGGTCTTTGCCTCTGTCTGAAAGGTTTGACCCCTTCTTGCAGCTCGATTGTATGTTGAATCAATCGTCGGTCATAGCCTTTCAAATCTTGATAAGACCATGTCACTATATCGGGGTACCTTCTGCACAAAGATCGGATTTGTTCTAATTCAACCATGGTACAATCTGTTCCAACTTTTATCACTTTCCCGGATTCAAGCTCTAGATTTTGATATTGCCTAGCGTCAACTTTGATTACGTGAGAAACCGCTCTGTCGTTACGATCGAACAGGCTCTCTAGAGTGATCAATCCTCTTGGAACATGGTTATTTTTTAACTGGACCAGTCCTTCATACTCCTCGTCCTTCAGGTTCCTTTCTTCAACAGCGGCTGCTTCTTGGACCAATAAATTGATGATCTGTTCATCATTATCAAAAACTCGCCAATGCATGTCCCTATCCAGCACAGAGGGTCTATAAATCATCCTCATGGCCTTGGGCTTGTGTACCATGTCGTCGGCCGAAGAATATCTAGCATTTTTCTCTCGTGGGATGGACTGCAGATGGAGTGACTCAAACTGTTCACCCATACTCTGTTGCGACATGCTTTAAGATAAAGCTTTTTGGAGATGCACTTGTTGGTGACCTAATTACATACCAATTCTGAATCTCCGAAGACTTGGAGATGTTTTATGCCTAATTTCTCTGCTTTCTTCAGTCCTAGGCATAAGGCTTCATACTCTGCTACGTTGTTGGTGCAGCTCCAAACCAACCGGTAGCAGTATTCTTTCTGCTCTCCAGATGGTGATACTAAAAGTATTCCTACCCCGACGCCATTTTTGCATCGGGCGCCATCAAAGAATAGTTTCCATAATTCCCCTTGGGCAGACACCTTATTCTCTGGCTTAATGTGTTTCTCTGGTTCTATGATGGTATAGCACCCTATTTCTGTCTCTATCATGGCATTGAAATCTGTATATGAAAATTCATCTTCATAATTCAGCTGTGCAAGCGATTCTTCCACTAAGTCCACTTGTTCTATTTCTTCGGCGATAGCGTGTACAGGACTATTGTTTTCTTCTTCGGACATCTTTTCTACAAGAAATGTAGAAGGTTTGTCGTTGTAAATTTTGACCTTCTTTCCCTTGAACGGGGCCTCTAAATGTGAATAGTCCATGGACAGATATCCACCTAGCTTTGTTGTGAACTCCCTCGAAAGGCACATGCTAAAATAGGGCTCTAGATCTACAACTACCACCTCCTATATTACCACAATCTGGGGCGCTTTGTGCAGTCGGATAGGTATATCCTTGATTACGCCGACCGTTTTCACAGGAGTACCGTCCAGTTGGAGCACACCGTGGCTGCTTCGCATGTACTCAATTCCTATTTCTTCGCAGACCGCTTTAGGCATGACGGTTATTGCAGCCCCTGAAATCAATCATACAGTTGTGGACAATATGCCCTTCCATTCGTAAGGACAGGTAGAATGGAGGAGGCCTGTTCTTTCCCGTTATTGACGTGGATAGGGTTTGCACGAGGGCAGGCGGCGCTGATTTCCTAGCTTTCGTGGACTTCAAGGACTCCTGCAATAGGTCCACTTGTCCTGGCAGCTATAAAGCGTCGTATAGACTAATCTTGGTAGGGGTTCTTTTCAGTTCGTCCACAACGTTATACCCTATGAGGGCATGTACTTCGGGCTCCTTTTTAGCTTCGTACCTTGTACGATATTGCTCCGTGGCTTCGACTCTTTGTCGTTTAGTCAATGAAGGGAACTTAAGCTTTTCCCTGGCCTGTTCTTTGGTTTCGGCATGAGGCGGGGCTGCGAAGGCCTGCTTGGGTCTTCTCTTTTCTTTGGCACAGGATGCGAAACTTTGTCTAGGGCCTTAACAGGTTGCTGCTCCTTTTCGCGGCGAGTATACACTTTCAAGGGAGCCATTTGAGCTGCATCCACCTCCATTGGTCTTTTTCCCTCTCTAGTAAGAACTGAAACTTGTTCTTCTTCATCAACGACTAGGTCCTGATCCGCTTGTCTTATTATATTGACTTGATCGCTAGGGCTGCTCCTTAACAGTGTTTGCACATAATGCTGATGCAGCATACAGGTATTTTCCTCATGTGGGTCATTGCATGTCGAACACCAATGCACATAATCCGAAGTGCTTGTCCCTTCGTCAATCACGGCATTCCTTGCCGATAACTTCCCTGGTTGAACCACTTGATCTTTGGTGAGCGTTGGTGGGGGATAAGACCTTCTGGGAAGAAATTCCTATTGTGCTTGCTTCTTTTTCATGATAATCATGTCGTTGGACAAGGTCTGTACAGTGGAGTTCAAAGATTGAACTTCCTGCAGTATTTTCGCCTGCATATCTTCAGCTTTGGGGGTCGGTGGCAATGGAGCAATCGTAGGTATTGGAGGCAAGGTAGGGTATTGAGGCGGAGCCGGTAATGCGGGGAATGCCGAAGGGACGGTGGGCTGTGGTGCTGAAAATTTCGGAAAATGCACTTGTGGAGTAACGATCTGGGTTACAACGGGGTTGGGGTTCCATGATGAGATGGGATATATAGGGGTTGTGGAAGTTTGCGAAGTAGCTGCACTTAGGTATTGTGTTTGCGGAAATTCCGAAAATATAGGCATCGGCATTCTTTGAGGAAGCTTCCGTACGGCTATCAAATCCATTTCCGCTTTTTGGGCCAGTTCATATAGTTCAGGGAAAGTATTCACATTCGAATACCTTACCATTACACTGATATCAGGGTTGAGGGCCCTAAGGTAATAGTATGTCGCAGCTTTGCTGGTTGGCCGAAGTCCAGCGGGTACTCTTTGCCAAGTCCGAGCGAACCTCACATTGAAATCCGCAATCTCCTCCTACGAGTGTCTCTGAATTGTTGTGAACTGGTGCAAGAGGGAGGACGGGTCGGCAGACTCATCAGTTGTCCAGCTAATTGGTCCCAACTCGTTATAGTGCCCGGAGGTAAGGATCTATACCAATAGAGGAGCTTTCCTCGGAGAGACAAAACCAGAAGCTTCACCATCACCCTTTCTTCTATGATGTCGTGTATCGCTGCCAGAGAAACTATATCTTGGATATGTTCCAGAGCTGTTTTCCCCGTGCCATCAAAGGTAGGGATCTTCTTCATTGCAACAGGCGGAACCTGCCCTTGTCCCACTAGGTTTAATGGTCCGGAAGAGTTCCATGCCGGGAACAATCTGGGCAGTTGTTGCTGTGGCGGCAGTTGGTGCTGTTGCTGCTGTTGTTGTTGTTGTTGTTGTGGTGGTGCCTAGATTCAGAAACACCGGAGTTCCCGAAGTTCATTGTTGATGGCTAACTGAAACGGAGGCACTCGGATGATCGGGGGAGTTAGGAGGGTTTGGAGGAAGACTAGCCGCTGTACTATCTGAAGTTGGACCTTGTTCGTCAAAGGCATCCTCTTGCGAGGACGTTCCACGTAAAAGTGATTCAGGGGTGACTAGTCTGGAGCGTTCCCCGAAGGCGTCAATATCAAGTTCAAAGAACTCGGTTTCTTCTCCACTATTCCTAACTCTCCATCTCGTTTGCATGAAGGCACGGATATTTTAGTACCGGTCTCTACGACTTTGAGATTCCCAAGTTGAACAGAGTCGCCAGATGCTAGAGTCTTCTGGTAATGAGATAAGCATCGGTTCTCACTACCACTCACAAGATGAGACTGACCAGGTCCCATCGGGCGTGCCAGAAACTGTTGGTCACAAATCTACCACAGGAAAGGATTTTGCATGTATGCGCGCCCTAGACCTGGACCAACATTGAAAGGTCGGAGGGAAGAGATGCCCTCCGTGCCAATCTCCGGAGAAAGGTCGGCTCCTATACTAAACTACTTGATGTTTTAAGATAAGAGTGCAGGAAAGAAATAAAAGGATAGGGTAAGAAGTGTTAACAATTTGGTGGGAAAGAACCAACAGCACGATTATCAACTAATAACTTGGAAAAGCAGCAATAAATACCAAGAATAATGCATAAATGAACATCACACAAAGTTCCCTATGTATCCTCTAGAAGAGTTCTAGAGTTCAACTATTCTCGCACGCCTAAATCCAGGTTTCAGAATTACAGCAATTGAGAAAATAAATGAACGTAACAGAAACCACCAACCACACGCAGCATAAAAGGAGTTTAACGCAATATTATCTCCCCTATGTATCCTTCAAGAGAATTTCAGGGTTTTGTCCCCAATTACACACCTAAATTCAAGATTCAGAATTACGGTATACAAACAAAGACAAAATAGCAGAAATAATCACAGAAGGCAGCATACAAGAGAGAAATAAGCCCAAAGTCTTTAATATCAATTGCGGGAACCAAGTTACAGCAATTTTCTAGCAAGAGTTCCCCCCTTTCTCATTACAATTCATGGGTTTTTATAGAGGACCCGACCCTCTAAGCCATCAATGCACAAAATCTGGAAGTACGTCCTCGAAAACCTGAGAAATTTGTTCCTGCTCCTCTCGTGATCGAGCTCTCACATCCTTTTCTTGTTGGCAATTTTGGGTACCTTGAGTACATTGCCTTTGCCTAAGTTTAGTTGTTGTCATTGATGTCAAGGAGCTCTTGGTAGTTGTTGTCTTTGATGTCAAGGAGTTCTTGGAGCAATTTGTTTTTATGTCTAAGTATGTGTTTTTGATGAAGGTTTCAGCTGGTCAGTAAGTCTCCAAGAAAATCAAAGTAGCCTAGTTGCAAAAGATCAAGAAAAAGATAAAAAGATAAGTTAGAAAAAGTTTGCAGGCTGCTGGAAAAACTGTCGCGATTTCGCGACATGTTTTAGGAGAGAGAAAGTTCTGGAAAAACTGTCACGATTTCGCGACATGCTGGAAGGCGAGAGACGAAGCAGGCAAAACTGTCGCGATTTCGCTACATGTTTGAGGAGAGAGAAAGTTCAGGCAAAACTGTCGCGATTTCGCGACAAGTTGAGTTGGCAGTGTTGAGTTGCAGGAAGTGTCGTGATTTCGCGACAAGTTTCAATGAAGTTGTACGGATGCAGAAAGTGTCGCGATTTCGCAACAGGTTGAGTTGGCAGCTTGCAGTTGGCGAAAGCGTCGCGATTTCACGACATGTTCCAGTTTCGCGGGCATATGGCAGAAAAGTGCTTAAGGCAGCGAAAGCGTCGCGATTTCGCGACATGCTCCAGTTTCGCGGGCTTTTGGCAGAAAAGAGCTTAAGGCAGCGAAAGCGTCGCGATTTCGCGACATGTTCCATTTTCGTGGAGCAAACCGAGAAAAGGTTGAAGTAGCAAGAAGTGTCGCGATTTCGCGACAGAATTACAGATGACGTCAGCAAGAGGCAAAGGTGTCGCGATTTCGCGACAGAAGCGGAGAAGAAGGCTTTGAAGTCTAAAGTGTCGCGATTTCGCGACAGAGTTGCTGATGACGTCAGCAAGAGGCAAAGGTGTCGCGATTTCGCGACAGTAGCGGAGAAGAAGGCGTTGAAGTCTAAAGCGTCGCGATTTCGCGACAGAAGTAAGATGACGTCAGCAAAAGGCAAAAGTGTTGCGATTTCGCGATAGAAGAGCAAAGGAAGCAGACAAAAGCAAAAGCGTCGCGATATCGCTACAGCAAGCTATAGAAGGTGTACGGCAGGCAAAGGTGTTGCGATATCGCGACATGTTGAAGTTTCGCGCCAGAAGCAACAGGGAGATAGTGAAGCCGACAGAGTTAAATCTGGGCCGACGCAGCGCAGGGTTTTGCAGCCGACGTGATCAAAGGGTAAAACAGCCGACTAAGAACAAGGTTTCAACTTGAGATTGTGAGTATTAAAGGAGGGTTGTTTGAGTAGTTTTGAGCATCGATCGAAGTGTGCGTTCGAAGAGTGGCGTTCGCAGATTTAGTGCGACAGTGAGGTTCAATCATCGAAAAAGCAGAGTGCGAAGTTCGATTGCAGTATAAGAGTGCATTTCGTCGAATCGTCTAAGTGTGGAAGACTGTGCTACTGTTCATGCGAAGACTGTGTTGTTGTTTATGCGAAGACTGTGCTGCTGTATGCACGAAGAATGTGCTGTTGAGTTTTTCGCACAAGAGTATAATTTGATCGAGTGCTACTGTGTTTGCGCAGACTGTGAAAAGTTGGTTTCGACCAAGTAGGAACTATAACAAAAAAGAAAAGAGGAAGAGGACAGATTTGTGCCAGACCGAAGGACTGTGTTTTGGTGCAGAAAAGAGGACCAGCTTGCCGTGATAGAGTTGAGGACGAGAGATCTCCGACCGGAGCGGGGAAGACGGGTGTCTTCCGTGGATAGAGTTCCACTTGCTAAGGGCAGAAGAGGTAGAGGTCTTCTAGAGGATCACCAACCAAAGCTGAATTAGGGGAAGGTGTCTCCTTTGAGTCGTGGCTCATAAACATTGTAATCGGGAAGGATTCCCAGAGGACTTTGATACAACTTTTAGAAGAAAAGTTTTATCCGTGGAGTAGCCCACCTTGGGTGAACCATGTAAATTGTTGTGTCACTTTGTGGATTGCATTTTGTGCATTGTTTTACTGCTGTTATTATTGCTATCTTTATTCCGCATGTTATTGGTTTGAAAGCTGTTTTGAAAGATAAAGGTAAAAGTAGTCTTATACTGTTCACCCCCCCCTCTCAGTATAAGCTTGTGTTCTTCATTTCTACAATTAGTAGCTACAGCCGCATTAACCATGAAAATTTGCATTTATGGGCCACCTAACTCGTTCTGACTTCTCCAGGTGCGGTGCTCGAGTTGCTGCTAGGTCCGTCAGGCTCTCCTCCTGCGACTAATATATCTTTTTTGATTGCCAAAAATGGGCCCCGGGTCTTTCGAGCAAGTAAAACTTCATTTATGAAACACTTGATTGCCTCGAAAAGATACCCTGCCTTGGTGTGTGTCTCTTCGAAGAGGGCGCCCTTGAAGAGCTTCGCTGAATTCCAGTTCGGGACCTCACTTCGCAACTGATGTGAGCCGAAGCGGGTCTGACCTCCTTAGATGGGTACTTCGCGCGAAGGAACTTCCAAAAACGGCTTCGCGAAGACCTTGTGCCAAAGCAGATATTCTTTCTCAAAACATGGCTCTCAATCTTTCATTGCTTCACCGGAAAAATGGGTTGGAGGCTGCTTCATGAGAGTCTTTGTCCGAAGTGAGTGCTTCGCTGATGGGCTGCAAAAATGCTTCGCTGCGAACCTTCTTCAAAATGGCCGTTCGGGGGGTTTTCGGCCGAAGTACAATTTTGCCTTAGAATATTTCTCCGATTTTCAAAGGGCAACTAGGCTTCTAGTGAGGGAGCTTTGCACAAAAGTTGGCCGAAGCGGGTACTTCGCAACGTTTCGGGGCGAAGCAAATCTTGTTGGGAGAAGCGGTTCGCCAGGGAAAAGGGCCGAAGCGGATGCTTCGCTTATGTTTTGGCGAAGCATTTTTCACACTTAGAGATTTCTTCATCGCTGCTATGCCGCTTCGCAAAAACTGGGCCCGAAGCGAGTTTCCTGGAAGTTTCGCTTGCGAAGCTCTTTCTAGGCCTTAGAAACTTTTGGGTATGCATTTTCATGTTCTTGTTTTCTCCCTGCGAAGCCTATAACTCCTGTTGATGCTGTGGGCAAAGCTTCTACATATGTGGCTTATTTACAAAGGGGGCAAAAATGATAGCCAAAATTGCTAAAATGTTGTTTACAACAATAACAAGAAAGAAAACAAACCAAGAAACTATTACAGAAATTTCAATTTTACTACCCCTCCAAGCAATGTGACAAAATTGTCAACAGTTCCCATTCTCTGCAATAGAAGGATGACTAGTCAAAATTGATAAAATACTCTTGCTGAGTTTTATCAAGTCTAATGCTAGGTAATGTTAATAATGAAAACAACATATTTAATTCACATTAAAAGCATAAGAATATTCAAATGGTATTAGTTTAAGTGGTAAAATATGTGGGTTCTTAATGCAGAGACCTTGGTTCAAATCTTGCTAGATAATTTAATATCATTATATGGTTCATATGAAATACCAAGGTAACATGGTGATTATGAAATACAGGTAGAGCCTGTTTCTATTTCATACAACTAATTTAAGACAAAAGAAAAGAGAAAAAACAGGAATATGAAACGTATGCCACACCAAATAGACACTAACATTTCGACAAATATAATGGATTTATCTTGGGATAAATGTTGGCAGCACATATTGGAAGGCAATAATCAAGTGGGGTTTCAGGTCCCCAGGAGTCTCCTATATGGTCTCTCTCATAGTCTCTCCGACTCTCTCCATCTTACATTGCTATAAAGAGCAAAATTTAATAAGCGATCTGATGGGGACTTGGTGCACCATAAATGAAGACTCACAATGGCTGGAACTCTGAGAGCAACTGCAACAAACACTAACATAACACCGATGGCATAACTCTTCACATAAACCATAACTGGCTCCCATTCTCTGCAATAGAAGGATGAGCAGTCAAAATTATAAAATAATCTTGTTGAAAGTATATTAACCCCTCCACCTTCCAGATAGTGTGTCCATACTTACCGTCATAGTCGCCTGATTTAATGAATTTTATTAAAGATATTCAAATTTTGGCCATTTTTTACCCTTTGCAAACCTACCATTTTTTACCCTTGACACTTTGCAAATAAATTTAGTCAAATAATAATAATAATTTGCAGTAACAAATGGTATTAGATCAAGTAGTTAAATTTTTAGACTTTTAATGAAGAAAATCAGGTTTGGATCTTGTTCAGAATGTATGTATAACTGTCAAGTTGTTATCATACCACTGTGTATAGTTATGATAGTATGGGTAGGGTTCATTTCAATTTTATTTAATTCATCAAAAAATATAATAATAATAATTTGCACATAAATTTTATTAAATAATAATAATTTATACATAAGATTTCATTTAACTTATTAAAAATATATATAATAAAAATTTGCATATAAGGTTTAAGACGATTGAAATAAAAAATTACATACTATAAACCCACCTTTAAATAGATAAATCTTAACATTTATTTATAATTGACAAAAATTATAATATGACTATTATCTAAGTATACATTTTCTTTATATTCTCTTCCATCTGTAACAGTGAAGGCTACAATTATAAATAAAAATTAAACCTGAAACTTGTTATCCCACTATGTGGGCAATTCATTCCTCTCTCTCACATTCATCTTCACCATTCATTCCTACATTTCTTTGACGGAAAAAAAAAATTAAAACAAATTTAGAGCAACTTATTTTTAGAATTTTAAAAATATCAAATGCTATTAGCTCAATTTATTATATGCACTTCAAAACAGTTGTAGGAATGCCGAGTTGTGGGACTGGAAGACCACTAAGATCTTATTTGGCCTACTTGTTACACCGGTTTTGTTATATGGTTGCGAGGTGTGGGCTAGTGGCACAACAAATGCAAAATGGAGGCAAATAGAAAAGATTCAAAAATATCTAATCACAAATTTTCTCAAAATTAAGGCCACAACCCCTTATGAAATTATTCTAGCTGAAACTGGAATGTTCCTTTAGAAGCAATTGCTATGACCAAGCTGTTATGTTACTTGAAAAAAACAGAAAACATGAAAAACGACATATTTCCTAGGGCAGCTAGGGACGAAGAGTTGCATAGGCGGAAGAATACATGGATGAAACAAAATCAGAAATGGATGAAACGTTGGGAGATCAACATAAATGAATGCCCAAATGTCAACAAAGACATAAAAAATTATGTGAATGAAAAGTTTAGAAGTGGAATGTGGAAACTAACAAGCAGGAAAAGACAATATTATATTGCAAAGTTTAACCCAACATATCACCATAAAGAAAAAGCGTATATAGGTGCTGAAATCAAGTAGAAGGAAAAAATCGTCATTGCTCAAATAAGGACTAGCTCTCATAGGGTTTTAGATGTGAAACAGGGAGATGGACGACGCCCAAAGAACAATGGGAAGAAAGGATATGTACTCTATGCAGCAAAGGGGCAGTAAAGACAGAGGAACACTTCATCTATAAATGCCGAGTTTTTCAGATATTTGTGACAAATACAAAGAAACACTTGGAAACGGATCTATGGCAGAGTTATTTGAAGACAGTAAAATAAAAAAAGTTGGGGAATTGCTAACCCAAATCAGTAGGAGAAGGAACAACCTTCTCAAAGATATTAAAAATCATATGATATGATTTGAGTAGTTGTACTTGCATATTTGAGGTCCTATAGACCATATTTGGGTCTCGTGGACGTAATTAAAATCTTTCATTTCATTTCATATTCCTCAAATTTCAACTTTCAAGAAGGAAATTCAGTTTCTAATCTTGCTAAACAATACATATATAATTATTAAACTGTTGTAAAACCATTATATGATCATGATGTAATACATATGAAGCCAAAGATTAAAACAAAACTCGTTTTCAAAAGCATTTACAATTTAACATAATGCAAATATACATTTCTTTATTTTTTTTAAATTAAATATTAAATTAAATGGTATGAGCTTAACTGATTAAATACTTCTACTTTCAAAGCAGAGACAAGGGCTATATATATATATATATATATATATATATAAATAATTACCTAAATGATCCTGATTCAAGGTAGAAACAAAAACAATATATACATAATTACCAAAATAGTCTTAAATGCAACTGGTTAAATAAAATATATACATAATTATAATTACCAAAATTATCTTGTGATAACCTTGCGTAAACATCTAAATTCATATAAACGTTTACCAAAATGATCTTGTGATAACCTTGCGTAAACATCTAAATTCATATAAACATTTATTTGGGGCAGTAAATAGACATTTATTTAGGGCATTTAAATTACTTATTTATCTAAATTCATATAAATAAAGAAAGAAGTTAGCAAGGGACTTGTAGAAGTGCAGAGAGGTCGTCCTGCACTATCATTCCTCCCTTCTCTATTCTCGTCTTTGGTTGGTATTTCCCATTGGCACTGCAATTGCATTGGATGATTGACTCGTTCTTTTTCAGCCCACAAGCTGCTCTGTCTCTGTTTCTATCTGCTCTGTCTCTGTTTCTATCTGCTCTGTATCTGCCTCTGTTTGATTGGAATTGAAATGATAAACAAAGGGCAGGGATACGAAGATGAGAATGGGCATGGAAGAGAGTGGGAGATGTATAAAGAGGAGGGAGAGAGATGGACATGACTGGATGGATGAGTAGTTCGTGTCCCCGTAACATTCTGCTCTGTGCGAATGGATATATATAGATATTATATTACGAGGATTCTTTATATTCAATTTTCAATTAGGAAGTTTGGAAGGTTTATTCCAAATTTAGTAAGCAGGCTAGTTTTCCAATATTTGCACATTGAGGTGTCTCAAGTTTGTTTTCTATTTAAATAAAAATAGAATAGAAAGAACCACGACGGGGTGGTATGTGAGTGTAAATAAAAATTAATAAAAAAATTAAAAAATAGGAAGAAGTAATTTATAGGGAATTAAGATTTTAAATGTTTAAATTTTATATATGAGTTTTAATATTTTAATGTAGGTTTCAAACAATTGACAAGTTTTATGTTTTAGATTAAAGTTCAAATTATATAGATAAATGAACCTTAACATTTAACTCAATTAAGGTTCAAATTTTATAGGTGAGCTATCTTATTTTGAAGTTGAGGGTGTTTTAGGTTAGTGTCGGAGAAAAAAGAGTTTTATTTGTATAAGGTTTTAATTTTACGTGTAAACTTTAAAATTCAATCAAATAATATGTGTTTATCTGATTAAATTCCTCAAGTTTTATGGAAGAAACCTATGTTTCAATCTTGTCAAATGATGCATAAGATATAATACCCTTATGTGGTCGAATACAATATTGAACTTTCTAGTTTTATGGAAGAAACCTGTGTTTCAATCTTGTCAAATAATGCATAAGATATAATACCATTATATGGTCAAATGTAATATTGAACTTGTTTTAAGGGAGGAAAAAATTACTTTAATTATTAACTATTAGCTAAAATAAATATATAAACTAATTTTTTTTATACATACGGGAGTCGGTTACATCCACACTATTTTTAGTAATTGCCAAGTGCAGGGTTCAAACCACAAGGGTTGCCCCTAACAAGCCTATACCACCTTGTTATGTTATAACCCGACATGAAGAGGACCATCGATCACTCAAGATTTGTATCGTCATTGTCGGTCTGGCGTGCACATAGAGGATTCGAATCAGACTACTACCTTTGCAAACAGGCATACCCCCAAGGTTTGAACCTAGGTCTCTTCTGGGTAAGTGCCTAGCCAAACATATAATTACCAATCCATCTAGCCCTTGGGGGTAATAAAACTAAAACTAAAATATAAAGAGCATGAAAAACTAGTTTGATATGAAGAATGCCATTGTATGGCTTTATGTTTCTTGAATTAAGGGATGCATTATGTAAGGGATGTATTATGTGTAAATAATAAGGTGAAGAATTCTTAGATCTATATAGATGTGCGTGAATAATGCAAGCCAAAAACATCAAAGGGGGGTTTATAGAGACCCCTAGTTGAGGGTTTTCAGAGACCCTTGGCTAAGGGTTTATATTGATCGATGGATAATGAAACGAGTAAAGCCTTGGATGGTGGAAGGAGGATTCCATGGGAACAAGACCAATATGCAACATAAGCCAAAGGATGTGGACTCCAAGAAGGGCCAAAATAACCATGAGCACATGCAGGTGGAACAGATAATACAAGTCAATGATCAAATATCATTTCAGCAAGAGAAATTTAAATATTTATTCAAGTTCATAGCAACCACTATTAAACAAGGGCAAAACCAAAGGTGCAAACACATAAGAGGTAGAGGACCAGCTTTAAAACAGCAAGTTAGGGTTATATTGCAACAAGTGCAAATGTCTGAAAAGGAGAATAACCTTGGGCAGGTGGAAAGTAATCAAGCAAGGACCAATGTTTTTTATCATAGCAAGGAAAATGAGTCGATCCCCAATATGAAAAGAGATTTTGATGAAAATTTGCTAAAGATAACCTTTTAGGATGCCTTGTGAGGAGGACAAGCACAAAAAACTATAGTTGATAACTCTAAGACTTCTCGCAGACCTTTGAGAATGCCTAAAATGAACCCTAGGAAAACAACCTTAGTGTGCATGAAAGTGGTAGATGGATCTCCCATAGTCCAACTTCAAATGTTAGACATATAAACTAGGATCGATGCTATGGAATGTAGAGGATTAATCTATCAATTTTTAGGTCTTCGTCCAAGCCTCCTTTCTTTCAAAATGTGGGTTTCTAGACCATGGAGAACTAGAGGTGAATTAAATATCTATGTTTACCCCAATGGTCATTTCTTAGTTCTTTTTTCTAATGAGGAGTATAGAGAACAAGTTTTCCATGGGGGTCCTTGGTTTTTAGGCAGGGCAGGGCTTTTCATGAAGCCCTAGCATACCAAGTTCAAGGTAGAAGAGGAAATACCCCCAATAGCCCCAATCTAGGTGAGACTTTTTGTGTTATCGATAGATTTTTGGAACTAAGTCATTTTCATGGTAATAAGCAATAATGTAGGATCTTATATGATGACAACAAATAATACAAATCGATTTGAACAAATTATCTATGCCAGAATTTGTGTTCTCATCAACCTTGACAAGCCCTTGCCAAAAATGATTACTCTACAATTTGGGGAGGATACCTAGGAACAAGATGTGGACTATGAGAACATCCCCTTCAAGTGTAGGATTTATCATGAATATGGTCACCTAGCTAGGGATTGTAAATATTTGATCCTGAAGCATTCACAAGAGGAAACAACCCCTAGAGGTTTTGAACTACCTAAACAAAAGAACATATAGAGAAAACAAACATCTAAAGAGCAGGTAGTCATCTCGACCAATAATTTTGCTAACCTTCCAATGGATGATGAGAAGAACATCATGGAGACGAAGATACTAAAAACTCCTCTTTAAGCCCTAAGAAAGGAACCAATAGTTGAAGAAATAAATCACAACACTAAGCCAATTCTAGATCTACTAAGTAGCCTACAAGAGAACCCACCCCAAAAGTTGAAGAGATCCCAAAGGAAAAATATAAGCCAAGAGAGAGACGATGACTATAATCAATCAAATGGAGGAACTCATAAAGGAATAGATAGTGGAGGTGATACCAAGGAATATTCTAACAAGGCCTAGGTTTGGAGTCCATCCTAGAACCAACAAGAGTGAGTTAGAAGTTTATTAAAAAGATAAAGCTAGATGCATACCAAAGGGCAGGTAGGAAGGTTATTCAACATCAAATAGGGAAAGAAGGTGCAAAGCTAACAACAATGAGTAAGGTCAATGATGTCCCCATGCTTGATGAAGTGCATCATCTAGAATATTTATGGGCTTAAGGGTAGCCCAATAAATCATAATGAAATGAAACAATTGATTCAACAATATTGTCCACATATGGTTTTCATTCAAGAAACAAAAGTGTTAGCATAAGAGATGCAAGTTTTTGCGTCTACATGTAGGGTTGAAACCCTAAGCTCCCAAGGAGCTTCTAGAGGAGTGGCTTGTCTTTGGGATATGAAAGTGATAATGATACACCAAACAATAGGAAGTTGGGCAATTCTAGATTTAGTAGCCTAGAGTAGACATTTTTCTCAACATTGGTTATGTCTTAATGTATACTCTCCTATCAACCTAGATGAAAAATGAAAACAATGGAGGAATGCAACTTATATCATTGGTCATTTCCTCGAATATTGGTCACTTGTAAGTGGTGATTTCAACACCACACTCTCATTGGAAGAGAAGATAGGGGAAATCATACTCTAGATATTAGTCTTAACCTCATGATAGAGCATATTAGATCTCTTCATCTGGTAGACATCAAACTAGACAATGGTATGATGACCTCGGTCTAATAAAAGGTAGGGCCCAACATGTATTCTAGAAAGACTAGATAGGTTTCTATTATTAGAGGATTTTTTGAGCAATGGATATATTCCAAGAGCACAAACATTGAATAATGCAAGATCATATCATTAGTCGATGTTGGTGGAAGTGTGGAAGACTAGACCCACTTATGCTCCTTTTAGATTCCAACTAATGTGGTTTTGAGATAGTAGTTTCCGAGATAAGGTTCAACAATGGTGGTAGGAGGGTAAACCTAGGCATGGTACAAAGATGTACAATTTTTTTAGGAGGATTCATTACCTCAAGTCAAAATTAAGAACATGGAATTAGGAGGAGTTTGGTGACATAAAGGAAAAGAAACGATATATCTTAACCAAACTCGATGACCTCGATGAGAAAATACGAACGAATGGCACTACTGAGATCTGAAATATGGAGGAGGTTCAACTTACTACTCATCTAGAGAAATGAGACAAAAGATAAGAGATCCTATGGAAATAGAAATCTAGGATCCAATGGCTCTAGGAGGGAGATAAGAACACTAGCTTCTTCCATAAATATCTCCTAGAAAGGTGGTCGCACAATTTTATCTCTTCCCTAAAACCAATTGTAGGTGATTCAATACACACATGGGATGGGATGAAAGATATAGCAATAAAATATTTTGGCCAACTCTTTAAGAAAAAACCACTGAATCATGAGGTACACTAGGAAGTACTCCAAGAGATTCCTTCTTTCATCATAGAGGAAGATAATGTAAATTTGAATTCCCTAATTACTACCAAATAACTACAATAGGCAGTTTTCAAGATGAAACAAATAAAAACTCCAGGTCTAGATGGATTTCCCATATAATTCGACCAAGAATTATAGGATATCCTTAAGAAAGAACTATTGGAAGTGGTATAAGAGGCTAGGATAGCCTAAGTGGTGCTCAAAGAGGTAAACAAGACATATATAGCATTAGTTTTTAAAACCTAGGAGTCTGAACACATATTTGGCTATCAACCAATTTTCCTTTGTAATGTCCTATATAAAATTATCACTAAGATCATGGCAAAAAGGGTTAAACCTCTTCTTCACAAAATTATTTCTCTAGAACAAGGTGGTTTTGTGGAAGGAAGACAAATCTTGGATGAGATAGTCTTAGCTCAAGAGGTCATCCACTCTATGCAGGTTCAGAAAATAACCTCCATGTTTATTAGGTTAGACCTATCCAAAACATATGATAGAATTTACTAGCACTTCCTCCTAAAGGTGATGAGACAATTTGGATTATTGGATGATTGAGTAGAATGTATCAAGGTATGTATTTCCTCGGTATCCTATTCAATTATAGTAAATGGAGCTCTTACCCATCTATTTATAGCTTCTATAAGTATCAAGCAGGAAGACCCTTATCCCTATACTTGTTTATCATATTGGTTGAATGTTTGAGCAAAACATTGGCTAAGGATAGGGACATCAAAGATTTGGAGGGAATAATAATAGCAACTAGAGCTAAACCAATTACTCACCTACAATTTATTGATGACTTTACATTATTAATAAAAGTAACAACAAGAGAGGCCTCTATATTTAAAATGATTCTAGGACAGTTTACAAAAGTGATTGGACAATTTATAAATGAAAAAATTCCAAGCCTCAAGTTCATATTTTTTCATTGCTCACCTAGGCAAGAGATAATGTTGTTGGATAAATTGAGATACAAGAAGGCATCTCTTCCAATCACCTATCTAGGAATTCCACTTACAGTTGGGAGGCAAAAAAAGGAGAAATGGACTTGTTGTTAAAGAGAGTGAAAGCCAAATTGGGATAATGGACTAATAATTGGATTTCTACAAGAGGACAGATGACCCTAATAAAAAAATCCTCAATGCCATACCTATTTATGTCTCCTCAGTTATAACTATCCCCAAGAAAGTTCTTAAATAATTGGATTAAATAAATTATAGATTCCTCTGGAATGGAGTAAAGGAAGAATGGAAATGGGCACTGGTGAAATGGGATACTCTATGTTTATAGAGAAAGAAGGGAGGACTAGGAATCATATCAATTCTCAAGAATAACAAGGCACTAGTAGCTAAATTATTTTGGAGATTGCTAAAATTCCTTGAAGAATTGTGGGCTCAAATTTTGAGGGCCAAATATACAAAGAATAAAACCCTGACAGAGCTTGTTTGGTTTTTGCTTCCTAACAGAGGATCTCCCATATTAATTAGACTTAGAATAGGAGAGGATATTATCAAGGAAAGATTGCTTTATATTATCCATAATGGACATAAGGCTAAATTTTGGACACATTCATGGGATGATCATCCTCCTCAAATAGCTCAGTTCCCTACTTGGAGACCAGTGATGGAGAATCTTCATAGAAATAATTGGGTTAAGGTAATCAAATACTGTAATCCTAAAAGCAGTAGCTGGGAGGTAGGAAGGCAATGGATCCCAATAGAGGAGTGACCAATCTAAATCCTAGAGGATTAGAGAAAATAAATCTATAGGACCATCTAGATGATATCACTCTTGTGGTCTCAAGAGGAGGCTACTCATGGTTGGGGCAAGAAAAATTAGATGAATATACATTTACCTCTAGATACTTAGCCTTTTGTAGAGTACCTTGATCTCGTTAAGTGATATATTCACACAACTATGGGCATAGAACCTTTGGCCCAAAGTTAGATTCTTCATTTGGCTTCTACTTTATAAAAGGGTGCTAAAAAGGGAAAATTTGATGAAAATAGGGATGCATGGACCTTTTAGAGATGTGTTAGGAGAATGAGGAAATAATATTCCACCTTTTTATAGAATACCCCATCACAATAAAATTATGAAAATAGATGACAACTTTGTTAGGCATCCGTTGGTCTGAGATATCTTCTATAGGACAACATTGGAGGGAGTGGCCTAAACAGGAGGAAAAGAACCAACCCACTTAGCAGGTTTTTGGGTGGGGACGACTCTCCTATGGAATCTATGGAAAGATAAATAATTGTATCTTCAACGAGGAATAGAGACAACCACTTTGTTTGGCAAAGGATCATAGCCAATATGAGGGAGTCACTCCAATACTTGTTAAAAGAGCCCTATAATCCTAACCAAAAGTGGATTCAAATAATATCTAGATTACAACTGTATATAATGGTGGTCACATAAAAAAGGGCATTCCCAATTCATGCACAAGTAATCATAACTGTGAATTGGAAACCACCTAGAGAGAGATTAGGTAAGATTAATATGGATGGATCCTCAAGGGAAAATCTAAGAAGAGCGAGTATGGAGTGAATATGTTGCCTTTCAAATGACACCCCTACTTTTATCTTCACCAAAACCCTTGATATCTTATCCAATAACCTAGCAGAGAGATATGCCATCTTAAGGGGATTACAAGAGGTTCTAAAGGTGGGATGGACGAAAAATCATGTGGAATCTGACTCCCAAATTATGATTAACCACTTAAAAGTACTATATAAGCAAAATAATAGAGGTTGTAGAATACAAAGAGTACTTGAGCAAGTATAGATAACCCAACAATTCTTTGAGGTAGTGGAGTTCATACACATATTTAGAGATCATAACAGGGTGGTAGATGCGATGGCTAGCTGGGCTCTTGTTCAAGGAGACTTCGCTTGCTATGGATGGTGGCCTTAGTGGACCAAGCAAGCTCTTTTTTCCATTCTTACTATTGATGATAGTATTGCTACTTGTATATAGATTAATATATCCTTGCTTTACATGGTTGCTTTTTTTTCTATAAATAGTTGTAGTAGATTAGATGTGAGGGAGAATAGTCCCACATCCTCTGTTAAAACTTGGCTTAGAAATCTCAATCTTGGAAATACAGGAGATGTAATTTGACTTTCAACTAATTTAATTTATTAATCCTTTTTACTAAAAATAAAAAACTAAAACTAAAATATTTAATCAATGTGGTATGAGCTTAACCTGTTAAATTCTTCAACTTTATCTTATTATAGAATACATATGCATAATTGTTAAATTGTTATAATACAACTATGTGATGATGATGCAATATATGATCAATAATATAATACAAGTAAGGTCATTTCAATCTCATGTAACAAATTTATATATGTATTTCATTTATTTATTATTTTTTAAATTAATTTTATAAGATTAAGACAAAAATCAAATTTCATAGTATTGATATGTTAATAAACTATATTATTAAAATGTTGAAATTCATATTACCATAAAAATTATATTATAAAGATATTTCAGCAAATCACATTAATATACTCTTATATTCAATTATATCATTCCAATAATTATATTATGATGAAAATATTTATCATCATGCAATTTTTGAATATTTTATAAATCACAGTGACCTGAGTTCAAATCACGGGGAGGGAGGCCCCTGTTGCTATGCCTTTGGGGAGTGTGACCCCCAGTTGTGCCACACCATTGTACTTTGCATTGCTTCAACAAAAAAATAAGTTTTGAATGTAATTTTTTTTTGTATAATTGCATCATATTTATCATTAATCAATAAGCCATATTAGTTGGTAATGCAATATTAGTGTGACATTATGGACATTTAAACTTAAGGTGTGTTTATTAATTACATATCATTTACTATTAAATGACAAGCCATATTAGTGTGCTATTAAAATAAACCACTTAATAACAATACTAACCTTATTACAAGCATGATTATTATAATACAAAGATTTAAACTTAGGTTATGTTAGCTTATTCTACAAATCTAAGTTCAAACCACGACTGGCCCGTGTGTTAAAAAAAAACTTATTCTACAAATTTGTATATTATAAAGATATTTCAATGAAATACATTAATGTAATTTTATATTCAATTATATTATCATGCTTCAATTAAGCCTCTTGTATAATGATTGTTCAATAAAGGAAGGATTAGGGCAATTTTTTTTCTAAAAAATATCTCATTTTTTAGGAGCCATATCTTTGCGAAGCGTTGTTTAATGCAGCTGGTTCTTGGACCACTTTGTGTGAAATCTGAAGAGCTTTAAAATGAGTGGTCATATGAAGGAATCTAAGTAATATTAAGGGAGATACAATCCTATGATGTTAGCCATCCAAAATAAGGGCAGTGGCAATTTTTCAAGTCGTAAAAAACGAAAGTATAAATTTATGTTAGTCAGGGTTTGGATGATGGGAGGAGAAATGGAGGGCTAGGGATTCAGTGAGGGAAAAAAATTATCCAATCATAGAAATTTTTAGGTAATTTTATTTTTCCCTTCTTTATCTTAGAAATTATTATATTTTTTTATCAAATATTATATTTGCTATAGGATATTTTGGTAAATTTCAGTAGATTTTGAGTTTTAGTTTCCTTCCCATGGACCAATTTATAGCTAAATCCTTAGAATCATCTCTAGTAGTAGAGGTTAGTGAGAAAACCATAGAGGATTGATCCTTGCTGCTTAAAGATAGGGCGGTTTTTGGTAAATTTAATGGGTATTGGCCAAGGGCTTCAGCCTTGAGAAAATGGATTGATATGAGTTGGAAGTCTTCATGAGTGATTCTATCCTTTCTTCCTAAAGGTTTCTTACTAGAATTTGTTTGTTATAGGAAAGAAAGAGATTGAATCCTAAAATGGGGTCCTTGGTTTATGGGAAGAGCAGGGCTCTTCCTTACCCATTGGTATAAAGACTTTGCACCTAAAAATGTAAATTTATCCTTAGTACCAGTTAGGTTAGGATGTATGGGTTGTCCATTATATTTTGAGAAATGGATACCTTCAAGGCACTAGGTAACACTTTGGGAGAATTCCTTGATATTTTAAAAACTACAAAAGATGGATTCTTGGTTATTTATGCTCAAAAAATGGTCTTGATTGATATAAGTAAACATTTACCAGAATCAATCATTCTTAAGTAGGGGGATAAGATGTGGACCCAAACCATAGATTATAAAAATATATCTTTTATATGTAAAATATGTCATGAGGTGGGACATATTGGGAGATCATGCCTTAAGAAGAGTCCAACAAAATCATATGTAGAAAACCGCAAGAGAAACTTACAAATGATTGAAGATGGTTTTCAACTTCCAAAAATAGAAATAGACAAATGAAAGCAAATAAATAGTGGAGACCAGTAAGGAAGGATATTGGAAGAAATACCAACTCTTTTGAGGCTTTAGCCAATGAAAAAAGTAGATCAAAGCTTAGAGGACATAGTACAACAGGTTCAATATATTAACAAGAAATCGTCTATCCAATATGATCTTGTTTTAGGGATGAACATTCTTGATGAACCTAAGGAATGTTTCAAATCAGATTTTGAATACTCTCTTCAAGTACCATGCACCATTCAAGAGAAAAAAATGGTAAAGAAAATGCAGTGTTAGATGTTAAAACATCTACCATTAATAAGGGCATACTAGAAAATGAGCAAGACAAGTCAACAATTTCCATAACAAAACCAAGAGAGGAAAAATATGAGGAAAAAAGGTTGTGAAAGAATATTGAGGAATAGAATAATAAGATCTACTCCTGATACATGCAAGGCAAAGAGAGGAAAATCCTTAAATTATCAAGTGATATCGAAGGAAGCAAGAGTAAACATAGAGAAGGGAACACAAACTAAGTTGGTTGAACTTCTCTTTACCAAACAATAAAATGATATTGGTAATTCATAGGTGGGGCCATTAGCCCTTAATGAGACATGATTAGCATATGATGGAATATAAGGGGTGCTAATACCTCCTCAAAGCATAGGTATATCACGGACCTCTGTTTAAGTAATAAGCCTGGTATCCTTTGTGTCCAAGAAACTAAAATGACAAAAGAAGTTTCCAAAAATATGAAAGTAGTATGAGCGAGATGTGAATGGGATGTTATAGTTTCTAAAGGAGTGGCATGGGAAATTCTAACTTGTTGGAATCCTATTATAACATCCTGTGTGACCATTCAGAAAACTAGGTATTAGATAACCTCTTTAGTCATATGCTTCTTTGTAAATATCCATTTCATCCTTATCAGTGTATGGACCTAAAACTTAATTAGGAAAATTAGAAGTTTGGAGTGGGATTGAAGCCTTTATGAGAAGTAAAGATCAATAAACCTGATTCATGATCATAGTAGACTTTAATGCCATAAGCAATATGGATGAAATTTTTTGGGGAATTAGGAAACTAACCCAAAGTATGAGAGATTTCTCGATTTTTATTCAAAACAATAATCTATGGGAGGTTGAGTTTGAAGAAGATAACTATACATGGACCAACAACAGGAGAGGCCATAACCTAATAGCCAAAAAAGTAGACAAATGCATTCTCTTATATCATTGGCTAGATGAAGGAACTTGTGCTAAAATTAATACCTTAATAACAATTGGTTCAAATCACTAGCCAATAAAAGTTAAAAAGGTGGTAAGTGAATTAAAAAAATATCATATTTTAAATATGAACATATGTGGGAATACCATCCTAAATTTATTGATATGATAGCACAAATGTGGATTTTTTTAGGAAACAACGGGTTGTATACACTTCCAAAATAAATTAAATCAATGACATCTATATTAAAAGAATGGAACAAGGACACTTTTGGAAACATTTATGAGAATAAATAACTAAAAGATAAACTTTCAAATTTTCAAAAAGGTGATCATTATAATTCAAGCTTGGAGGAAAGGGAGTTACTTAGTGAATATCATAATATTTTTCGTAAGGAAGAGAAATTCTGGAGATTATTATCAAGACAAACTTGGTTAAAAGGAGATAAAAACATAGCTTTTTCATAGGATGACAATAGTACAAAGATTGACATCTAGAATTAGTATAATTAAATCAGTACGAGGGGTTTGGATTGAAGACCAAAGTGAAATAAAAAAGGTGGTAAGGTATTTTTATCAAATCATTCTAGGATCAAAGGAGTTTGAAATTATTAATGATAAACTTCTACAAGAAGTTCCTTCAATTATAACATATGAGGACAATAGGAAATTAATGGCACCTATTACTCTAGAAGAAGTTCATCTAGTTATTTTCTCTTTTAATAAGGATAAATCCCTAGGTGTTGATGGGCTCTCTGCAACATTCTATAAACATAATTGGGATATAGTGAACGATTCTTTATTGGTGGTAGTGGAATAGTTTAGGGTAAAAAATACATACCTTATAAAATAAATGCAACATATCTTACCTTGATTCCAAAAAATAAGGATGTAGAATTGTTTGATTCATTTTGACCCATAAGCCTATGTAATATGGCATATAAGATTATTTCCAAAGTGATGGCAAATCAGTTAAGACCATTGTTAGACAAAATTATTTTAGAAGAGCAAGGAGAATTTGTGAAAGGGAGACATAATTTGGACAAGATCATAGTAGCTCATGAAGTTATGCATTCAACAAATTCAAAAAAGAGAAAACAAGGATCTTAAAACTCGATATTAGTAAGGCCTATGATAGGGTTAAATGGGATTTTTTTTTAGTATTAAAAAAGTTTGGATTTGGAAATAAATGGGTTAGATGGCTTAAAGCTTATGTCTATATAGTTTCATAATCAGTGTTGCTCAATGGGTTGGTAACATAATCATTTAAATCCAAGAGAGGCTTTAGACAAGGAGATCCTCTATCACCATATTTGTTCATTATTATGACATAGGTTTTGGGTAGGAACTTGAATAAGGCTTAAAAATATGGGATTATAAGTGGACTAAAGGCTAGTAATAACATCGACAACATCACCCATCAAAAATTTGTAGATGATACAACCTTTTTTGGGAAGGCAATTATAAACAAGGCAAAAGTTTTGAATAACTTATTAAAGGAATACAAAAGAGGATCTCCTATTAAATTTACTTCCTAAACATCTTAACTAAAATAAAAGTAGGGATAGACAGGTTACTTCAAATGGAGGAGGCAAATTTACTAGCAAATTATCTAGGGATGCCCTTATTTGATGGAAGAATGATGATAGAATTATGGAATCTAGTTATAAGTAAAGTTTATAATAAACTACCAATATGGAAAGGTAGATGGTTATCATTAGCAAGAAGAGTGCAACTAATTAAATCAGTCTTACAAGCCATTCCAACATATTATATGTCCTTGTATACTATGCCAAAATCAATAGAAAAAAGTTTAATCTTTATTATGCGATCATTTTTGTTGTATAGATTACATGATAAAAGAAAATTTCCTTTGGTGAAATGGAGCAAGGTGTATGATATTAGTTTAAGAGTTCTTACTGATGTAAAATTAGATTCTAGGGGAAAAGCAATTTAGAGATTGTATAAAGAGAGTCAAAGACAATAATTCTTCTAAGTATGTTGAGCCAAATGACCCAAGCTTAATACACTTCATTGAATGTCATCAGCACTAGAGATACTCTAACAATGATAGGGAGTGGTGTGGCAATAGGTGGAGTAGGAGGACATTTTCTAGAAAGCCTCTTTGTGAGGTGACAGGCCACATCAAAAGTTGTACTTTCGCAGGTTTCTTGGGAATTTGAATCGTTAATATTTATAATGTCTATGCATGGATGTGGTTGTTTCATCCTCAATTTTCAAGGGTGATTTTTTAATTCAACTTAGTGATATATTTGATTCCTTCACTTGGGAAAGAAACCGTCTCTTTAACCCATGGTACTTCTGTTTGACAAGATGCTTCAATCATTTTTGAAAAGTGGGAGGATATGGTAAGCTCAATATTTTTAATCTTAATGGTTGGATTTGTGGCAAGCTTCATCAACACAATATAATTGGAAAATTACCCCCCTTGCGGTCATCCTCTGTATTAGTGGCACTGGAATTTCTGGCATGAGTTTCAAATTCTCATTGAAATTACCTGTTAGGGACCGAACATATCTCTTCTCTTGTTAAATTCATTCAAGGATTTTGTTCTCAATGTGGTCTATCGAAGGTGTGGAGGTTTTGACTCCAAGTTTTTTTGGATTAGGTTGTGGAAAATTGGCCATGGTTCACTTCAAAAGGGTTAGAGGTTACCATTGGAGCTAAATTTCCTAGAGGTGGATGACGAGGTTAAAAATATCCTTCATAAAAGTGACCTTCTGGATTGCATTCAGGACTTCCAAGACACCATAGGGGGTTGGCCAAGAAGTTGGCACATTCATGGAGGAAAGAGTGGGTCCAAGCTGGTGGTTTGAAGTTTAAAATTTCTATAGCTTTGGTGGGGGAGGTGACGGGGCTCCCAATTGCTAAACATAACAAGAAGAAGCAATCCCTTATTAGGGAATTGGGCTTCTTTCTTGATGAAGATGAGTATCTCCTAAAATTGCAAAATCTATATAATGCAACAACCCTCAAAGCTCCCTAGAACTGTGTCATCTCCATGGTCATGAAAATTTTCACTCTAGATTCTAATAGGGAGGTGTTGCGTAGTTTCCACATAATATTTTTGAATTAACTGAGGCATAAACGCCTCATGAATATTCCTTCATTCCTCTATCATTCCTTAGCGAAAACTTTTAATAATGTGAGGGGAGGGAAAAGGCCAGGCCCTATCCACCAAAGCTTAATCTTACTAATTTTTGAGCATGTGGCCAAGAACAAAGGAATGGTAGTGGAAGAGATTCTAGCGCAAATCGAGTACCAAAAAATCCCTCTCACTTTCAACTTGGCCTTGATCTCTTATGAATCTTCCTCTAGTGACTCCTTAGAATTTGAGTTGAAAGACCTCAAAATTCCCATAATATCATTCAGAGAGAAAGCAAAAAACTTGAGAGGTATTTTGGTCTTTGTTGCTAGTTTTGCCACATTTTGATAAGTTTCATGTTTTATACAGTTTTTAAGACTCAATCATTGTAAAACTTCTCTTGCTCCATAAAAATGGTTATGATGTTGTTATGTTGTTGTGCTTTCACTGACTATCTCTTTAATATTAAGACTGTATTCTTTTATTTTTTTGGTTTCTCTAATTTTCCTGCGCTTTTTTTGTCATATCGCATTCAAAATTGTAAAATGTTTTAGCATGAGCGATGTTCTAAATGGGTTCTTTTCCTTACTATTTTTTTGCAAGTTATGTTTTTTCATATCTGTGCATATGGCAATGATTTCCAACACTTAGTCATTTTTAGAACATGTTTTTCTTGTTGAAATATGTTGCCGCTCCACCAGTGGAGCGAACCTTCCAGTTGCTCCAATAGTGGAGCGAAAGGCCAGAAAAGAAATTAGAAAAATTATGATGAACATGTACAACTAAGTGCAAAAGGTCAAAGTGGTCAAAGCTTCAGTAACTCCACTAGTGAAGCAAAACTCCCTATCGCTCCACCAGCGGAGTGACACTCCCTGAAGGTGCAAATATAGAGAAAAGGGACCAAGGATGCAAAAGTTCAAAGTTTGGTCAAAGCGCCAAGCGCTCCACTAGTGGAGTGAATCTCCTAAGTGCTCCACTAGTGGAGCGAAAACCAAGCTATGGCACATTAAGGCATGTATAAGGGAAATCAAAGCAGTCAAAGGTCCTGTCACTCCACTAGTGGAGCGAAGGGCCAAAAAAGCCTAAATAGGGGCAAAAATAGCTAAGTGTCCAAAGCAAAGGTCAAATGCAGTCCAAATTTCAAGCACTCCACTAACAAAGCGAACGACTCCGTCGCTCCACCTATGGAGCGACTCTCCAAGCAAACAACGTTGAAAAGCTAAGTGCAAAGAAAAGTCAATTTCTTGGTCAAAGGGGTAAGCGCTCCACTAGTGGAGTGAATCATTCAGTCGCTCCACTTGTGGAGTAAAAGGTTCTATCGCTCCACCCAGGGAGCGACACCCAAAACAAAGGCAAAAAGTTTCTAAGGCATGGAATGAACTACTATCGCTCTAGTTATGGAGTGAAACTCCTAGCAGACCCCAAACGCAGTGCAAACTGCCCAGAACCACCATGAAGATGTCCAAAAATTTTAGGGGCTTCTATAAATCCACCATTGACTAATTAAACCGACCCGAAGCTACGCTCTAAGCCATCCAATTGTGGTAGATTGTCAGAACCTTATGCCTTTAGGGCTAAGTTATCTTATTTAAATCTTCTACCTTCAATGCTGAGTTATCTACAAGGTTGAATTAAATATTGTAAGTCAGTTTTGGACCAAGTCTGCCTATCACTGCTAGGAGTGGTTGGGAATTAATGCTTTGGTAAGTAGAATTCTCTATAAAAGCTAGCCTTTTCTCTATAACTAAGAATGGACAATATTTGCTACAGAAGCAACTTTGTACTTTGAAATCTACTTTTGAAATACAGACTTCTAGCTCTAGCTTGAATCTCCTATCTCTGCATATGACTTCTATCATGTTATTTATGTTAAATTAGCCTCTTTACTATATAGCCTAATTCTATGCCTGTTTGGCTATTTATTTGAGTCTTGGTTGAAAGCTCAGTTGTACTCTGTAATCTAGATTTTTTATCAATAAATTTTTACCCCTTTATTTAAAATAAAATATAGCCTAATTCTATTATCTGGTTTTAGCTATTAGTGAAGGACGAATCCCTGGAATACCCCTGGAGTTTATGTAGTTCTGAAGGTTTAATGTTGGTTTCTATTAAAAGTCTATTATTTTGATTATTGTTGGTTCAAGTACTTAGGTTTTCTATCGTGCTTCCTATCCATCACTCTGTATTTTTGGCTTTTAGCCTTTTCCCATTCCTTTCAATAATTTCCCATCTCTTTAAGTACCTTCCTAACCCTTATCTCAAACCCCATTTTTACTTTCAGAACCAGCCCTACTAGAGATTGTCATGGAGGACATTCCTTTCCTTCGAACATTCAATGCTTGGCATCGGGTCTAGGGTACTGCAAACTTAGAACCTCTATAGCTAGGCTAATTCGATCGCCAATAGTTTTTGGCATGCCCGATGGGACGCAGATGTTCCACTGCAAAAATAGTATTAAGAAGTGATGTTCATCTTAGTGTTATCAAATCCAAATATTTGGCGACTCTGTTGAACTTGGATACTTCCAAGTCTCAAAGACCAGTCTAAAAGATCATGCCTTCATGCGTACGAGATGGAGAGCTAGAAACACAAAAGAAGAAATCAAGTTCTACGAGCTTGACATCAACCACAGTGCTAAAGGCTCTACCTATGTACAATGGTATAGGAAATATTGTGCAAAAGCATATCCAAGACATCATAGGACTAGCAAAAATTCATCAGATCATCGAAGAAGATGTTACGGTAAAGTTACTGGTGCTTTTGCTAAGAGGTAAGATCCTCTACTGGTATCGATCACTCCCAATCGGCACCATCACTTCATAGGATCAACTAGCAAAAAAATTTATAAGGGGATTCAATGAACAAGTCGACCCCTTCTCTCTACTACAGTAGTTCATGACTATCCAGAGGCATCCTCAAGAGGAGATAACTGAATTCAATGTCAGGTTTGCTCGAACCTGGTAGAGAGTCACTTATGGCCTTTGACCCACCCTAGAACATATAACATTCTATTACCTAAGGGCTTTTCATTCAAATATTAGCATGAGCATTTGCCATGCTAATATCAACACATTTCCTAACTTGTACGAGCAAGCACAAAAAGTGAAAGCTGACCTAATAGCTATCGGGAAGTTACCTCCCAAGGTGATGACTCTAATTTACCCAGACTTCCTACAAAATATGTACCTGAGCACATCCGCTCTACCTACATCCCAGATGCATCCTAGCCAACCATAGAATCCTTCGCCTCACTATCAAGCAATATCCACTTTACAATTCCAAGAACCCATATCACCATATCAAGGGCCGCCATCCCTCAACTCCCAGATTCTATCCAATATCTGACATTACTTGTGTCGTTGGCTCCGTTGCCATCATTCGTAAGTCAAGAAACCACTAATCAGGCAGTTGTAAATGAAGCCCAAGCCAAGGAGTTGCAAGAGGTGAAGGTGTACATGAATATGATGGTGAATTAGATGACCGTCATGAGGAGGTAAGATGACCAAGGCATCCAGCAAAGGATATTCCCCCTCCCTCGATCATGAAAGAGCAAGCATCATCTGCTCATTGGTAGCCCAAATAAATTTAGCTATGATGAGCAACGGAGAGGCCAACGTTTCGGACCCAACATATTGGTGTACTACATGCAATGATCCGCACAGTGAAAAAACCTACATGGTGCACCTCAACTATGTTCAGACACTATCTGATAGCACTTACGAGCAAGTCAATATGATCAGGGAAGATGGTCATAATTTTATGATGTCTTCTGTCAAGTAAGTCTCAGTCCTCACCAAGGCTAGAAAGAAGCCTATTAAGGTAGATCTTGCCTAGATGGATCCATTGAAGGTACCTGCTGCACCCAAGCCATGGAGCCAAAATGCCTAGTCGCTAACAAAAGCTCCAAATCTAGTAGTAGCCTCGAAGCAGTCTGACTTGCTGAAATACTACCTACCACCTTACGCTAGAGAAAAGGTGCTCCAGTCTAAAGCACCAAATTCTCAACCGTAGGCTGAGACACAAGACGAGGCTAGGGAGAAGCTCAAATACCCCTCACTGACCAAGCACCAACGAGTAGATGCCACACAACAATATTGGAAAATGTATGAATATGCAAAGGGAATAGGAGAACCAAGCACTTTGACGTACAACATAGTTGAATAAATGAAGAAGGTCCTAACCAAGGAAAGCCTTTATGATGCTCTCCAACTCCCGGGTCAAGTTGACCTTTTGCAGGAGTCTCTCAAGTCGGGTAAGGATAAGGAGAGTAAGCTGACACAGGCGGTGTTTGTATCACCGTTGATGAATTTATCCACAAGTAAGAATAGGCCCCCACCATTCTACCTTTCCCTTCAGATAGAAGGATGGATCGTACATAACTGCATGATTGAATTTGGCATTGCGATAACTATCATGCCCAAAGCAGTGTGTGAGATCATGGGCATGGAATATACCCAGAGCAGTCCTAGAGTGCTACAGTTAGAAGGTACTCCCATGAAGACGGTAGGAGTTATCAAAGATGTTCCCATACAACTCCACAAGATGTCACAGGTCACAATCATCCAAGAGATCGTGGTGGTTGACTTAGAGCCATACTTTAGTATGTGCCTCTCGCGAGAATTCATGACTATGTTGGGAGGCTATCTCTCCCTTGACTACTCACACTTGGAGATCCCATTCAAGGAAAACATATTTAAGCTCTTCAATGATAAGCCTACCACTTTTCATGTTGAAAAAATTGAATATGAGGAGAAGGGTTCGATATTTGTCAACCTAATGATAGAAGAAATGCAGACGGTGGACCTAATGGAAGAATATCTTGATGAGCTCTGAGTCGAAGACGAGTTCTCCATGACTGATTTTAATGCTATCATTAGGACCTATTTGCGGTGTTTTTCATTTATGAAGCCTGAAAAGGTTGAAGTAGAAGCAGCCATAGAAGAGTCCCTGATACCTGGAAGTTGTACTTTGATGGTGCCCGATGCAAGAATGCGAAGAGCTAACATTACCCTTTTTCCCCATCAGGTGAGCATAAAACTTATTCATATCGACTCACATAGAGTTGTACGAATAATGCAGCAGAGTATGAGGCTTTGTGCCTCGGACTCAAGAAAGCCAAAAAACTTGGCATTAAGCAGTTGTAGATATTCGATGATTCCAAATTAATCTGCAACCAGGTTACCAACAAGTGCATCTCCAAGCAACACTATTTGAAGGCGTACCACAACAAGGTGTGGGATTTGCTCGAATCCTTCATTGCACTGAACATCAAGTTCATTTCGTGAGAGCAAGACAAGCTTGCAAACATCTTAACCTCCATCGATGCTCAATTTTCATTGATAGATGATATGATGCATAATATGAAGATGGTGAGGATGATCTACAGGCCTTTTATGACTAATAAAAAACTCCACTAGTAGATGTTCGACAATGATGAGAAACTTGTCAATTTTCTAGTGAATGAAGCATCCTCTATTGAAGAGCGGACTCTGAATGAAGAATACCACAAGGGATTGATTCAACTAAAAAATAACCACATCCCAAAGGGTCTGATCATGCTGGAGAGTCTTTTTTATTGGAAAAACAAGTCTATCAGCCACAAGATCAAAGTGGACCAGAAAGAGTTCATGGATCTAGAATTAGAGCTGGGAAAAGTTTTCAAGGTAGGGGTTGACTGCACAGTTGAAGAGCTTCAGCAGATCTGCACCCTCTGCAAGGAGTATCCCAACATCATCACTTGGTGCTACCAATATCTAAAGGGGTATGATAAGAACATCATCTAGCACATCATTGAGTTGGAGGAAGGGATCAAACCCTTTAGGCAAAAGTAGAGGCCCATCAATCCAAAAATTGAAATGCTGATGAGGACTGAGCTTCTATATATACCTGAAGCAAAAATCATAAACCCAATCAATCACTCCTCCTGGGTGGCCAACCTGGTTCCTATGCGAAAGAAAAACGATAACATTCGCTTGTGTATCGATTTCTAAAATCTCAATCAAGCGTCGCTAAAGGACCACTAACCGCTATCGTAGATTGATCAGATTTTTCATGTAGTGGCAGGAGCACAAAGGTTCTCCTTGATGGATGGATTTTTTGGCTACAACAAGATTTGGGTCAAGGATGAAGACTAGCACAAGACTTCGTTCACTACCAAGTGGGGAACATTCGTCTACCAACGTATGCCCTTTGGCCTTTCAAACATCAGAGCAACTTTTCAAATGGCGATGGACCTCACCTTTGGTAAATTTTTAAATCATGTCATCGTGATCTACTTGGATGACATGACGTTCTTCTCCCACTAGAGGGAGGAACACGACCTACATTTGCGATAAGTTTTTGAGAAATATCGAGAGTTTGGGGTCTCCATCAACCCCAAGAAATCAATCTTTGCAGTGAAGGAAGGAAAGCTACTTGGGCACCTTATCTCTGGAAGGGGTTAAATATTGATCCCGCCCAAGCTGAAGCACTTCTCCGCCTTCCACTGCCAGCAAATAAAAAAGCCCTATAGTCCTTTTTTCAAAAAAATAAACTTCGTCAAGAAGTTCATCGCCAACTTTTCCCAAGTAGTAAAGTCGATGACCGAGCTCCTAAATAAGGATGCTAAATTTAGGTGGACCAATGAAAGAAGGTAGACTTTCCAAGAAATCAAGAAGTGGATCACTCAAGCTCCAGTCCTCGTCAATACCGACTACTCAAAATATTTTATCTTATACACCATTGGAGAGCCAGAAAGCTACGCGGTTGTTCTGACACAGAAAGGGGAAGACGAGGATGAGTGCTCGATAGCATTCCTCAGCAAAATCATCCAACCGCATGAAGAGAAGTTCAATTTTATCAAACAATAAGTGCATGCAGTGATGAAGTCACTCCAGAAATTTTGATATTTTGTCTCTCAGAGTAAGATGATAGTGTATGTGATGCACCCTAACATCTGGAATTTTATCATCCAAGGGGAGCTTAGTAATAGGAGAGTTGGATGGGTCACTAAGATCCAAAAATTCAACATCGAAGTGTGCCCCACCAAGTTGGTCTGATGCAGAGCGCTCTGTTAGGAGCTGGCTAAGAATACCGCAACTGAAGCTGCAAAATCTAACTCGGATAATCCGATGCCTGAAAGCAACCTCGCCAACTTATCAGTTGATAGTTCATATGGGACAGATGACCTAGTTATATACTTTGACATAGGTAGATGTCCTTCTCACTTCAATGCTTCATAAAGGATATTTCACTTACAGGCTGGTAGGTATGTCTTGACTCCTAACAGATTGTTTTATCAAAATATCGATGAAGTTCTCCTAAGATGCATCAAAGAGTCATAAAGAAAAAAAATATTGGAGGAGTTTCACTCTGGGTTTTTAGGAGGCCATTTCACGGGTAGACCTATGACATTGAAAATCATCAAAGCGGGCTACTATTGGTCCACCTTTTCGTTTATGCCTTCAGGGTCAGCCAACATTGTGATAATTTCCAGCGCTACTCGGGCAGGACTCGAAATGCCTCGCTTCCTGTCCACCCCATCCAAGTAGAAGCTTCATTCCAGCAGTGGGGCCTAGACTTCATTGGGATCATTAGTCCCAACTCCTTCATTGGCCATAAGTACATTTTGATCACTACAGACTACTTCACTCAGTGGTTGAAAGTAATTCTAACCAAGAAGGCTAACCAAGACGTGGTTGTCTCCTTTCTTGAAGGGTTGATCACTCACTTCGGTGTACCTAAGGCCATCGTGTCTGATAATGGCTATTCTTTCATTGGTGTGAGAATTTGCAAATTCACAATCAGGTATGGCATCTATTTGAAAACCTCGTCTAACTATTACCCGCAGGGCAATGGATTGGCAGAGTCTACAAACAAAAACCTGATGTGGATCTTGAAGATGTCTCTACAAAATAATAAGCGAATCTGGCACCTACTCTTGGACCAGTCACTTTGAACCAACCACATTTCCATAAAATGATCGATCAAGACATTGCTCTAGTCACTCGTGCATGGGAAAGACACAATCATACCTACGCACATCGATCTACCCGCGTTGTAGTTACTTAAATGGCTCAATGGTGAAGGAGGCAAAGTTGACTTGATGGATGCAAGATAGCCCAATTACTATAGTTGGAAGAAGAAAGAGAGAAATCTTATGAAGCTTTCATGAAGCATGCCAAATCCACCAAGAGTTGGTTCAACAAAAAGACTTATGATAGAAATTTGAGTGTCGGAGACCTGGTCTTGAAGTGGAATGAGAAAAAGTCCAAGCCATGGAACCATGAGAAGTTTGACGCATTCTGGGAGGGCCAATTTTGAGTCTCTAGGGTTAATCAGATCAACTCTTTCATCCTGTAAACTGTGGAGGGTTTCACTCTTTTGATTTCTATGGATGGCTTTCTTTTGAAAGCTTATCACCGATCGAGTTTTGATAATGGTCATTAATCTGCCAGGTATTTCTTGTATATATGTTTTAATGCAAGTCTATATAAATCGTTGTTGCTCCAGATTTGGAGTGAAGCTGAGTAAAATGAGTAAGGCTCTCTATCGCTCCACTAGTGGAACGATAGTTTCCTTTAATCTTCAAAAAAAAAAAACCAAGTAAAGAAGTGACTTTTGCTCCAATAGCGGAGCGAAAGCCCCTGTCACTCCACTAGTGGAGCGGCAGCCCCTGTCGCTACACCAGTGGAGCAAAAGTCCCATTTGCTTCACTGTTGGAGCGAATGCGCCCCCATCCCCAATTCTATTTTGAATAAGTTAAATAATCTGGCTTTCGCTCCACTAGTGGAGCGAAAGGCTCCCCTCTTTCCTAAAAAAAAATGGGGGGTTGCTTTTTCTAAAAAAGCGTCCAATAAGAAAAACGTGTTGTTGGTCAAATATCTGCCTAATCAATAAACACTGCGTTTATGCGCCCTAGATACGACCAACATTGAAAGGCCGGAGGAAAGAGATGTCCTCCGTGCCAATCTCCAGAGAGGGTTGGTTCCCGAACTAAATCCTAAAATGGTAAAAGACTAAGGATGCAGGAAAGAAATTGGAAATAACAGAAAGAGATGGGAAATATGGCCACAGGCCGAAGTGCAAGAATGGTGTTAGACTAACTAGCAGGAAAAAACCCAAGCACAAATTAGCATTTATGAAAGCAAACAGAATAGAATAGGCTCATAATATTGCCATAGCAACTATCAAAATGATACTCCAACATTCACCTTCTCATTAGCAACTTTAAATCCAATGACAAAATTTAAATACAACAACAAACAAGATAGACGAATGGAAATAGAAGCACAATGTACAGAAAGTAATCACACACAAGACCACTCGCAAATTCAAAAGTCTGATGCCTTGTATTAATGCAGAGAGCTTGGAGAAATCTCTCGCAAAATGTCTAACTCCTCTTTTACAATGAAATTTGCCTAGTATTTATAGAGGTTTTCGCCTCTTTCATTTAATACATATGAGAGAAGAATGTCTCGGGATCAAAGACATAATTAGCAAAATCCTCCTCGAATTCTTTGAAAATCCATTCGCCTGGGGAACAAATTCCTGAAAATCTGAACTTCGAACGGAGGTGCGCATGTTAGGAGAAAACATTAAATTCTTTGGATCGCTTCTGATACATTGGAAATCATGAAAGCTCGTTTCTCTTTGCCTTCCTCTTCGTGATCCACAAAATGGAGTAACTAAGGGCGCCCTTCATTAAATGCTAAATTCAATTGTCTTGACCAAATTCTTGTTCGCCCACGTTCACTTTTGCCTCGAGATCTATTTCGCCCCTTTGCAAACTAAAAAGGCACGCACGATCTTATAAAATACGTTCGCCTCTAGAAAGGGTGAACGACACGTTCACCCTATGGAAGGGCGAACGCAACCTTGCTTCGCCATATATGTTGGTTCACCCATGGGAGGGGGAACGGCATGTTCACTTTTTTGGGCGCACACGCCACTACATATTTCCAAGGCGCGTTCACCCCTAAGAAGGGTGAATGACATGTTCTCCCCTTTGGAAGGGCGAACGCGACCTTGTTCTTTTTATATTTTGCCTTTGTGAAATTTTTGAACTCGTTCACCCCTTTCAAGGGCGAATGGAGCGTTCACCTCTTTCTTGGGGCGAACGTAAATGCATATCAAATTTGTCAAGTTTTTCCTTTGGGCCTTTGTCTTCTCCATTTTTTGAATTTCAATGGAACATTTCTCCATTGAATTTTATAAAGGAATAAACTCAAAAGGGATTCCCAAAATGCATCAGAATATTGGCAAATAGGAAATTATTTAAAATATTACATATGGAAGCCAAAGATACAAATATGTACTATCACATTCAAACATTGAATTCAAAATAAAATTCCCAATGAATACAAAATGGCCAACATTTCTTGGTGACTCACGGGGTATCCAACTCGCATGGATGCAAGCGATCCTAGGCCTTTATCCATTGGGTGTAGAGTCTGTCTCATTTTTTGGTGGCTGCCTATGCATGCTCTTGTCTCTCTGCCTCCTCTGCGACTCTGAGCACTTCAACACGTTCAGCTTCCTCTACCGCTTTCACCGTTGCTTCATGATCTACTGTCGCTTTCTCTTCTTGCTCTACAATAATCTCTGAAAGGGCCTCGTAAGTGCGAACTACATCATGCCAAGCTTCGATGGTAAATAAGCAATGAACGCTGAGAGATTCATAAATGAAGTGAAGACTTTGCACATCCATCAAGCTGAGGCACTTCGAACATTAGGCCAATTCATAAAGAGACAACTCCAAGCGCGTATACTTCTCTATTAGAGGCAACACTTGCACTTCAGTAAGGGGCTCATCCAAGGCGTTAATGTCTATAGTATCTTCAATGAATGCACTCTAGAGCTCTTGCAATTGCTCCATCGAAAGAGGCTCACCCCATTCATCTAGGAAGGTAGTGAAGCCCAACTGGTCAATAGTCTCAAAATGAGACATCAAAATAGTATGCTCCCACTCAATAGTATTGAGGACAGCTCACCCTTCATTTACAAGGTCCATGCACTAAAAATAGCTTCACAGGGTTACTCGCGCTCGGGACCAGGCATAATCCATCTCGCTGAGAGGGCGAATATGCAAAGGCGTATTCAACAAAGCTTGTATCTTCACAGCTGTCTCCATATAGGGTGAAAGCAACTCCTCCATAGAATCAATCATTTGTTGCCCAAGCTGGATCTGTATCCCCGCTTCCCATAAATACTGCAACACCTTGATGGCATGTGCGGCCAACTTCGTAGAATTTTGGATGGAGCGAAGGTGAATGTCTCTCACACTATCATGCGAAAATCCCGCAACAGGCGTGGCCTTGGCTTCAAGCTGCTTCTTGAGTTCTTCTACCTATTGTTGAAGGTTATGCATTTCAATTCGAGCAACATCATGCTCCTTCAAGTGCACCTTGACTTGATTGCACAAATATTCATTTTTAGTGGCCATTTTTTCTTCTGTCACCTTGCTCTTGGCTAGTGCGCTCTCCAACTCCAACACTTTATCTTGCACCTCAAAATATTTTTCTTTATAGTGCTCCTCGTGCAAATACAACGAGCTCATATCTACTTGCATGTTACCCATTTTTTCAATGGGATCAATCCACATCAGATCTTCAGTGATAGTCTCAGAAACATAATCTTCAGGCTGCAACTCACCTTGGGGTTTCTGAACTAGTGGAGTGAATGTTGTCACATGAGCCTCCTTGGCAATTGGATCGAAATCCACCTTCTTGATCGGTCGTGCCAGTGCCAAAGCTTCCTTTCATCGCATACTCTTCAACCATTGGGAAGAGCTCAGGTGCGCTCGATTTAATTTTTCAACGTCTGGCTGCTTGCGGGCTACCTGCACATCTGGAATAGTCTGTAGCTCCAAAAATGGTGTAAATGGGACAAAAACTTCTGAGCGACTAGGCCCAGTGGACATGGATGACATGGATTGAAGTGGAGGAATGGATACGGGAATGGTGGAAGGGAGAGAAAGGGTGGATGAAGTGGTAGACACAGGTGCGGCTGCAGTTATGCTAATCCTAGATGGAACTTGCATACTGATAGTCGTAATGGTAGAAGAAGTGATGACCGAGGGAAGGGGATGAAAAAAGGATTTGCCCTCGATGCATACGAACTAAAAGAAATGGAGGACAAAGGAGCGGGAATGAAAGAAGGAGCAACAATGATTTCAAAAATAGGAGTAGAAGCGGAAGAGGGAACCATGGAAAATGAAATAGAAGGAATACCAAAGGATGGGGAGATAGAAAGTGGAGGGGATGAAAATGTAATAGATGGGACCGAAGAAGAAATCACTGCGTGCTCCTTGAGAGAAAGGGAAGAAGAGGGAAAAGATGACGTACCTTGGGGTGCAAGCGCCACTTGTTCTATGGATGGTGGGGGTTGCGCAACTGCCTCCTCTTCTTGATTTACCTCCTGTTCACCAACATTGAGGGCTATTTCCTCATTCAAAATCTCAACATGAGAATTTTTAGAAAGCTGCTCCTCCTCTTGTTGCGTCATCAAAAATATTTGTGCTACTGAAGTAGGAAGCTCAACATTGGGTGAAGGGTTCATTATGGTATAGAGGTGACTATGGAACTTGACGTAGCAGGAATCATAGTACCCAAAGACATGGGCATTGTAATAGTGAATGTAGTGGTCATGCTAGTGCGAGGCCATTTAGCTACTTTAGGAAATGGAGGTGCCATCGGCTGTCTCTACTGCTTGGGCGTGGGAGCCTCCTCCTGAGGGCACTTCATTCTTTGAGACCACCTTTGGAAAACATATTGTTGTTCTTCTTCTTCCTCTTCATCCTTGGCTTCATCCTCAACCGTAGGACTCTCCTCCTCAGGTTCGCTTTCACCACTTTTGGACTGCTAAAAACTTTGTGGTAAAATAGTGGTAAAAGCAATGGGTTGATAGGACTCCATGAACCTATCGTAAACTTCAGAAAATTGGGTATCAAGCTTCAACCCGTAAGCAGCATACGACTTCCTCCGATGAATGCGCATCACCCACCAGTTCATAATTTTCTCCTCCTTCCAATCAGGATTTGCTTCTTTGACAGTTGTGAACAGACCCAGAGGAGGAATATGTGTTGTATTCTTCTCTGGATTATACTCCGCTTCCTGCTCATAGTAATCATGCCATGGAGGAAGGGAGGACATCTTCTCTATATGCCAGTTCATGTCTGGCCCATCAAAATTATTTCACCACTTCTGAATATCCGGGCGGGCAGCAATGAAAGGTCTTCACCTTAATAAGTTCCAAAAATTTTGAGTGGGTCGTATCACCAATGCTGCGGCAACTCAATTAGTCCCAGGTCCTGAAGCGCCACCGTCAGAAGGTGATTTTGCCCAATCTGGTTCACCTCTATACTTCCGAACTTAAAAGGCATAGTACAAGTTGTCTTTTTTCCTCATCCAGAGCCGTATATGTCATTGATATAATCCATCTGGCGCACAACTTCCATTGCAAAAATACGCATAGTAGCAAAATAAGGCAACAAAAATGGTTTACCTGTATATCCAAAAATTTGAACAACCACGCCTTGAGTGAGCAAAAATATGTCACCCTTCTCCTCTGAAACAATAGTATCTCTCAAGTCGCGCGACACTCGGTCACAACTGCCATAGAGCAATTCAATGGTAGGGCCCAAAAACTAGCTATTAAAGTTGTAGATAGACTCTTTCTTCGTTAACACCTGAGTCCACTTATAAACCGGTAGGGGCTCATTCTTTTTGCCTATCTACGTAACAACAATAAAAGAAAAACATCGCTACATCTGGAAGAAGAAGAACCATACCAGCAGCGAAGTGTACCGAAATGATCTAGACTTTCCTTCTTGCAATTTTTGCAACTGAGAATTGATTCTTCAAGAAATAAATTTGGCCCAATCAAAATAAATTGGATTTCCACCCTACCTCATAGCAGTGGGAGAATAGAACTCTACCTTGCAAATACATTGAGCCATAGCTGCCTGCCATTTATGCATCATTTCATCTGAGGGCAACCCAACAATCCAGGCAAGCATGGAATAGATGTCCTGGCACTTGAACTCTGAAAGAGGTTTAGGCAAATTTGGTAGCTGCCCCATCTGTGGCTCCTTGATGAGCTGAGTTTCCATGAATTGTCTCATAATAACTATGGAAACATACCTATCCTCTTGCTCATCCGTATGAATTTTCTTGTTTACTGCATAATTCGGTGTGCTCACCCCATAGGCAAAAGCCTCTCGGACCTCGTCCGGTGTAATTGTAAATAGAATCTCTTTCCTGGAATTTCGGATGGCCCTAGTAGAGGAGTCATAAAATTGTGCAATTAACTGGATAAGCTCGGGGCATGGGTGCACGGGCGAACAAAGATACCATGAAAGCTATGAATTGTGAGGCGTTGTGAGCCAACTATTGTAGGAAACCCCCTGACTCACTACAACTTCGACCTCTTGCCTCAACCGGTCAACTCCCTTATGCATGATCAAACAATCACCAATTTTGGCCATTTTATCTTCATAGGGATCCAGGTCAACATAATCATTCTATCGAGCTTTCTTAGCCCTCGAACTCCTTTCTTGTTTCTTAGCGGGCTTCACTTCTACAACTTCCTGTGCCTCTTTTGGTTCTTTACTGTCTGCCCATCTTGCTAGACAAAAAGTTATGACTCTTCTACAATTTCCTACTCCGAGACTTCGAAAACTCCTCTGCACTTTGAAACATAGGATACAAAGAAGCAAAAATTTTAAAAATAAGGAAAAACAAAATTTGCCCTTTACCTCCTGAAATTTATAGAGGCGCTATCAACTGCTGCAGTAATTACAGAATTAAATGCAGGTGCATCTTCGGAGAGAAATATTCTTTGAAAAATTGCTCAAATGTCCTTTCCAAGGTGTAAAAATCCTCTTCTCTGATTCACCATCGGATTCTCCTAAAAAATTGTGCCCTCTGTGCTGCGCAATCTTATAGAAAAATGTGCCCTGGCGCTAGAAGCTTGTTAGGGAAACCAACCCAACCGTTAATTACCCAATCATCAATTTTGACTGCTGCCTTGAAAAGCTCAATCCGAATGCTTCCCATGTTTGAAAATCATTACTTGAATTTGGTGCCCACTACTTTCGATTATCGCCACGTAACCCTAGGGTGAATTAATTTTCCAAACGTGCTTTTGGGAATATCTTGTTCGGCAAAACCTTTTGCGCGCTTAGGAATCCATGGGCGATTCTTGTCTTCGTGCGAAAGTGCTCCTTTCCATGCGGCGCATGTGTTTTAAAACTTCATAGCGCCTCCCTTTTCTAAAAGTATTTTTTCTAAAAAAATAAAAGCAAGCTTTTCTATGCTTTTTCCCTTTTGTTCTTATCTTTCTTCCATTTTTTTTTTAGAAGGCGCCATGCACAATCTCTTTTTTTTCTTTCTTTCCTGATGACGTCATCAAAGTGCATTCGCTCTTAGAGACAGGTGAATATGACGTTCGCCTCCTCCAAGAGGCGCATGCGAAGCTCTATCGCCACTTTGCCAATCTTGAGTTCCATTTTTTGGGTGAACGAAATTTTAACAATCATTTTTTTCTTTTTTTTTCGAAACATATTTGTTTAAAACACAAAAATATTTACATATATACAGGGTGTTACCTCTGATTTTGAAATTATGAAATATAAGCCTTCAGATGAAGGCCATTCACTGGGATAGGAAGCTCGTACCCTTCCATGTCACAAAGTCGGAATGCATTAGAAGAGGTGACAACAAAAATTCGAAAAGGCCCTTCCCATATTGCATCGAATTTATGATGTTTTCCTGGCTTTGACTTCTTTTCATTCCATTTTAATACCAAATCGCCCACCTGGAAGCTTCGATCAGTTGTTCTTTTCTCGAACCACTTCTTCATCTCTGTAGCATGTTCTATGAAAATATGATAAGCTCGCTCCCTTTCTTCTTCTAATTGCAACAACTGCGCCAGTCTTGCCTCCATAGGATTATTTTCTTCATTTTCATCTTGGAACATCTGCAATGTTTGGAGCACAGGAAGCTCAATGTGAGTAGGAAGAACAACTTCTTTCCCATAAACCAAAGCATACGGGGAAGTTTTTATAGACTTCTTCACTGAAATGCGGTCAGCCCAAAGTGCCTGATTTAATAACAAATGCCAACTTCTCTTATTGTCACCCATTATTCTTTTCAAAATACGAAGCAAATTTTTGTTGGTAGACTCAGCCAATCCATTCCCCTATGGGTAATAATTGGAAGATGTCTTTAGGTAAATACCATATCTGCTAGCAAATTCTATAATTTTGGCTCCAATGAAGGGAGTACCATTGTCAGTGACTAAAGAATCCGGTATGCCAAAACGGGTGATGAGGCTTTCCATAAAAGAAATAACAGTCGCCTGATCTGCTTTCTTGGTGGGTATAGCTTCCACCCATCTGGTGAAGTAGTCTGTCATTGTCAAAATATATTTATGTTCCATAGAGGAGTGCGGATCAATAACTCCTATAAAATTGAGACCCCACTATTGAAAGGGCGCTTCCACCTGGATCGGATGCAGCGGTGATGCTCCTTTTCTAACTCGACCCACATATCTTTGACAACTGTCACACTGCTGGCTTATCTTGTGTGAATCGATGAACATAGTAGGCCAATAATACCCCACCCTAATAATTTTTAGAGCCATAGGTCTGCCTGCATAATGCCCTCCTGATAGCCCGAAATGGAATTCTTCCAAAAATTTTCCCTTCTCAGAATCTTTTACACATCTAAGGAGTATACCATCAATATTCTTATAATATAGTCCATTGGGCAATAGTACATACCTGAGCGCCTGCAATCTGAACCTTCGGTGCTGTGAAGGGTTAAGGTGGCTAGGACACCTTCTAGAAGTAAAATACTCAATGAGTTCCTCGGTCCACTCTTTGTCGCCTGTTGCACTATTCACACAAATCACATCTTCACGACTTGTCTCAACAACAACGCTTTTAGCCAATTCTTGACAGAGAGCGCGCCCACGAACCAATTTCATCGGCTTGATCTCTACATCATACTCCTGGATCTTCGAGACCCATCCGACCCTCTTATCACCCAGTTCTCCTTGAATTATAAAATTTTGAATGTCAGGATGAATGACGTAAACCACAGTCTTACTCTAAGAAACAAAGTGGTGAAACTTCTTCAATGCTTTCATAACTGCATAAACCTGCTTCTCTATAAAGTTATACTTTTCCTGGTGTGGTGCTATAACCTGGCTTAGAAAAGCGATAGGCTTTTCTTCGCCATCATCTTGTTTTTGTGTTAGCATGACAGCATAGCTCTCTTGCTCACCTACTGCATAAAGTATAAAGTCTTTGGAGTAGTCAGGGTTGATCAACACTGGCGCTTGAGTAATTCTCTCTTTGATTTCTTGAAAAGCTCACTTCCTGGCTTCTGTCCACTTAAACTCAACATTCTTCTTCAAGAGCTCAGTCATGGGCTTGACGACTTGGGAAAAATTGGCAATAAACTTATGAATGAAGTTTATCTATCCAAAGAAGGACTGCAAGTCTTTCTTATTAGCTGGTAATGACAATTTCATGAGCGCTTCGACTCGTGCAGGGTCTATGGCCAATCCTTCCTATGAAATCACATGGCCCAACAACTTCCCTTCCTTGACCGCAAAAATTGACTTCTTCGGATTTATGGAAATCCCAAATTCTCGACACTTCTCAAATATTTGCCTCAGATGGAAAACATGATCTGTTCTACAATGTGAAAACACCGTCATATCATCAAGATAAATCACAATGATTTTATTTAGCAACTCACCAAAGGCGACGTCCATGGCTCTCTGAAAAGTAGCACCAACATTTGAAAGTCCAAAGGGCATCCGTTGGTAAGCGAACGTGCCCCACTTAGTTGTAAACGTCATCTTGTATTGATCTTCATCCTTAACCCAAATTTGATTGTACCCGAAGAAGCCATCCAACAAGGAAAATCTCTGAGCACCAGCCACAACATGAAGAATCTGGTCTATCTGAGGTAGAGGATAATGGTCCTTGAGTGATGCCTGATTTAAATTTCGAAAATCAACACACAGACGTATGTCCCCATTCTTCTTTCTTACAGGAACTAGGTTTGCCACCCAGGTGGAATGCTTAATAGGGTAAATGATCTTCGCCTCAAGCATCTTCAGTAACTCTGCTTTCATGAGGACTTCGATCTTGGGATTAACAGGGCGTTGCTTCTACCGAAAAGGCTTAACTCCTTGTAGCTCAATAGTGTGCTGAATCACGTTCTTGTCGTATCCTTTCAAGTCTTGATAACTCCATGCTACAATATCTGGATATTCATAGCACATATTTCTAATGCCTTCAATCTCATCTGCTTCACAATCGGTACCAATCTTGATGATCTTTCCTGGCTCCAACTACAATTCTCTGTATTCCTTGGCATCCACCTTAATCCTATGTTTATCAGCCCTATCACTTTGATCAAATAAACTTTCTAGTGAAATCAAACCTCTAGGAATATGATTATTCCTTAACTGAATCATTCCTTCCTTTTCTTCCTCCACAAGAGTTCTATCTTCTGCACTGGCAGCTTCTTTGAGCAGAAAATTCACTATTTGCTCATCATTATCAAACACCTACCAATAGAGGCCCTTATCTGGAATGGAAGGTCTATAAATCACCCTCACCGTCTTGGGCTTTCGGACCACTTGCTCAGCAGGAGAATAATTAGCGCCCAGGGAAGCTAAAATGTCGGCATGTCTATTTTGTTCTCGAGGAATCACCTGAATATTCAAAGCTTTAAATGCTTCCAAAATATCCCACACTCTGTTGCGATAAGCCTTCAAGTAATGTTGCTTTGACACACATCTATTTGTAACTTGATTGACTATAAGCTCGAAATCACCAAAAATCTGTAGTTGTTCAATTCCCAACTTTTTGGCCTTTTTCAAGCCAAGGCATAATGCTTCGTATTCAGCTGCATTATTTGTACAACTCCAGGTCAATCTGTAGGAGTAAGTTTTTTGTATGCCTTCAGGGGAGACCAACACAACACCTGCTCCCACACCATTCTTACATCGAGCGCCATCAAAGAACAACTTCCATAACTGATGCGAAATAGGTTCTAGGGGCTCAAGGACTTGCTCTTGGGACTTCTCTGTCTTCTGAATTGAATAACAACCAATATCCATTCCAATCATAGCATTGAAATCTATCAGCAGAAACTCATCTTCCAAGCGAAGCTCCTCAGGTGCTTCTTCAACCAGACCAACCTCTTCCAATTCTTCGGTCATCATGTTCACCGCGCCTGGGACTTGTTCTGCCTCCTCTATCTTTTCAATATGAAAAGGGGAGGGCTTCTCATTATGAATGCGAATTCACCTACCCTTGAATGGAATCTCCAAATGTGAATAATCTAGGGAAAGATAACCTCCCAGCTTAGCTATGAATTCTCTTGAAAGGCACATGCTAAAGTAGGGCTCTAAATCAACAACCACAACTTCCTGGATGACAGTAATCTATGGCATGCTATGGAGCACAATTGGAATGTCCTTGATTACTCCAATAGTCTTAACTAGCATACCATCCAACTGTAATACTCCTGGACTGCTCCTCGTATACTCCATTCCCATTACCTCGCATACCACCTTCGGCATGACAGTAGTGGCAGCACCAGAGTCGATCATACAATTATGCATGATCCACCCTTCCATTCTCAAAGATAAGTAAAATGGGGGAGGCCAATTTTTACCTATCACCGAAGTGGGGAGCGCTTGAGCCAAGACTATTTGCAAATGATCCTTCTTTTGGTCTTTGGCGGTCTTTAGAGATTCTTGCAACAAATCAATCTACCTAGGTAATTGTAATGCATCATACAAGCTAATCCTTGCTGGGATTTTCTTCATTTCTTCCATGATACTATAGCCACAAGTAGGTGAGACTTTTTCTTCTAGGGGCCGCTCATACTTATCTTGATACTATTGCGTAGCCTCTACTCTTTGCCTTTTTGTCAATGAAGGATACTTGAGTCTTTCCTTAGCTTGCTCTTTTGTCTCACTAGGGACTGGAGCAGTGGTGATGCATTGCGAAGTCGAAGGTTGAGCTTGCGCTTTATCTTGTGCTTGCCTAGGTGATGGATTTTTTGACTTGTCAGCATCAAGAACCTTTATCGGGGATGCCCGCTTCTCTTCCTACACTTTTGGAGCCGTAGGTACTTTCAAAGGTTGCAAGTCTACAGGATCAACAGTCACTGGCCTCTTTCCAGACCTAGTGAGGACTGAAACTTGCTCTGGAGATGACACCATACAATTATGCTCCACTTCTCGAATCATATTAACTTGCCCACCCGAAGAACTTTCTGCTAATGTCTGAACATAGTTCAGATGCACCATACATGTATCTTCACCATGAGGATCATTACATGTAGAACACCAATATGTCCTTTCGGACCCATTAACCTCATCATTTGCTTGAATCATGGTGTTTTTCTTGGGTCCCCTACTGGTAGATGCTTGCTCCCGGGTGATTGGTGGAGTCTGAAACCTTCTTGATCGAAACTCAGCCTCGGCTTGCTTCTTCCTCATAGTGGTAAGCTCATTGGATATCATCCTCAAAGCTGCATTATTGGATTTTACTTCTTGTAACAAGGTCGTGAGGGGATCTGTATTGGGTGATGGAGTTGGCGCTGGCAATGGCAAGGGCGCTTGCGATGCGGGTAAGGGTAAAGGGGTTGGAGGTACTGGCAATGTTGGAAAAGAAATGGATGAAGGTTGTGATGGTACTATCGAAATGGGAAATTATGGGTAGCTCATAGCAGATGACTATGGGACAGGGATAGGAGCTACTTGAGGGGAGCCTAAATTCCATGAAGGGATAGGATACATCGATGACATAGGCTACAAAAATGCATTAGAGTAAAGATATTGTGGCAGATCAGGGAGAATAGGCATCGTTGCCTTCGGAGGAAGCCTACCTACAATAATCAAATCTGATTCGGCCTTTTGAGCTTGTGTATAGAGATCCGAGAATGTGGTCACATTGGCCTAGTGCACCGCCATACCAATATCGGTACTGAGCGCTCGAAGATAATAAAATGTTGCTTGCTCATGGGTTGGCCGTAAACCATCTGGAACCCTCTGCCAGCTTCACACAAATCGAACGTTAAAATCTACAAGTTCCTCTTGTGGATGTCTTTGAATCGAGGTGAACTGGTGCAACAAAGAATATGGATCAGCTTGCTCATGGAAATTCTTAATCAACAATTCTGCCAATTGATCCCATGAGGTAATGGTACCAGGCTGCAAATATCGGTACCAATACAACAATTTCCCTCTTAATGACAAAACCAAAAGTTTTATCATCACATCCTCATCAGTTATATCATGAATAGTTGCAAGAGAGGCCACATCTTGGATATGCTCATATGCAATTTTTCTAGTACCATCATATGTGGGTAAAGCCTTTAGAGCAGCTTGAGGTATGAGATTTTGCGCCTACAAATTCAGTGCTCTTGAGCTATTCCAAGCTGAAAACTACCTTGGAAGTTGTTGTTGATGTGGTGGAGGATTCTGAGCCATGTGAATAGGAATATGGGGAGTAGGTTGTGGGGTGCTAGTGGTTGTACTAGGTGGAGGCTGAGGAAAATTGGTGGTAGTACTTACAGGACTTATAGGAGCGAAAAACACACCAGCTAACTGGGAAGATGAAATAGATGGTATGGATGGGATATGAGGAAGTGAAGACGTCCATCAAAAAGTGGCTATTTGAGGATGCTCTCCTAGCCTTTGAATGTCTAGTTCATAAAATCTAATCTGATTATCAGGATTCTTGGCTTTTGATCTTGTATTCATGAGAAACGACTTTCGTCGTCCTCACGCTTATGGAGTTCTAGGTAAAAATTGAGTCACCAGATGTTCTAATCTCAAGCAGGAAGGCGAACACCAAACCTAGCACTGCTGAAAGTGGAACCTTGAAAGTCCCATCGGGTGTGCCAAAAACTGTTGGTCAAATATCTGCCTAATCAATAAACACTACGTTTATGCACCCTAGATACGACCAACATTGAAAGGCCGGAGGAAAGAGATGTCCTCCATGCCAATCTCTAGAGAGGGCTGGTTCCCGAACTAAATCCTAAAATGGTAAAAGACTAAGGATGCAGGAAAGAAATTGGAAATAATAGAAAGAGATGGGAAATATGGCCACAGGCCGAAGTGCAAGACTGGTGTTAGACTAACTAGCAGGAAAAAACCCAAGCACAAATTAGCATTTATGAAAGCAAACATAATAGAATAGGCTCATAATATTGCCATAGCAACTATCAAAATGGTACTCCAACATTCACCTTCTCATTAGCAACTTTAAATCCAATGACAAAATTTAAATACAACAACAAACCAGATAGACGAATGGAAATAGAAGCACAATGTACATAAATTAATCACACACAAGACCACTCGCAAATTCAAAATTCTGATGCCTTCTATTAATGCAGAGAGCTTGAAGAAATCTCTCGCAAAATGTCTAACTCCTCTTTTACAATGAAATTTGCCTAGTATTTATAGAGGTTTTCGCCTCTTTCATTTAATACATATGAGAGAAGAATGTCCCGGGATCAAAGACATAATCAGCAAAATCCTCCTCGAATTCTTTGAAAATCCATTCTCCTGGGGAACAAATTCCTGAAAATCTGAACTTCGGATGGAGGTGCGCATGTTAGGAGAAAACATTAAATTCTTTGGATCACTTCTGATACATTGGAAATCATGAAAGCTCATTTCTCTTTGCCTTCCTCTTCGTGATCCACAAAATGGAGTAACTGAGGGTGCCCTTCATTAAATGCTAAATTCAATTGTCTTGACCAAATTCTTGTTCGCCCAATTTTTCTTCGTCCCAGCATCAGCTTCGCCCCTTCGTAGCTTAGCAAACGCGCACGATCTTGATAAAAACATGTTCGCCCAATTAAAGGGTGAACGACATGTTCACCCCTAGGGAAGGGCGAACGTGATCTTCCATCGTCACTAGGTGGTTCGCCCATAGGAGGGGCGAACGTCATGTTCGGGCACGCAGGCCATCAAATGTTTCCAAGGCGTGTTCGCCCCTAAAAAGGGTGAATGACACGTTCGCCCCTAAGAAAGGGCGAACACGATTCTATGCTCAGATAATTTCGCCTTTATGCATTAAAAATAGATTCGCCCCAAGAAAGGGCGAATGGGGCGTTCGCCCCACCTCAAGGGCGAACATAAATATATATGAAGATCTTTGCCAAATTTTCTCCGAAACTTATTTTCTTCACTCCTTTCGGATTTCAATGGATATTTCTTCTTGATTTTTATAAAGGATAAATTCAAAGGAGAATTCCTTCAAAATACATCAGATTTCTATAGACCGAATATTATTCAAAGTATTACATATGAAAGTTAAAATATATACTATCACTTCGTACAAAGTTTTTCCAATGAATACAAAATGGCCAACACGTGCCAAGTGTCGAGCAAGCATGGAATGGAAGTGCGTTTATAACCCTAATGTTGCGCTGTAAAGTGGGACCCCTTTCCCCCTCATCCAATCAAAGTATTTTCTACTTCAAAGTGTCTAAAACACACTCCTCTAGCAAATTCAAGTGAAGTGTTCCTCTCGAGACATGCGTGTCCCGAGGAAGTTTCTCCGACGTCGTCATTTTTATCATTTCCAAGATGATATTCATCAACATGTGAGCCAATCAGAAGTGCACGATCACCCCCATGATATTCAATGGAATTAATTTCCAACATGCACATTTAGGGTGGCAGGTTTGGAGTTAGAGCTATAAGACGAAGAGTTCACCAGGAGAATTTCCACACTTAGTTGCATTACTATTTTACTACTGCCCTAGTGACTAGTTTTCTTTTTGAGTGTCCCTCTAAGTCAAATTTGAGTTGTATCATCTTGTTTAGTAGCCATGGGTAAGAAGAGTGAGGAGCCAAAGTAGAAGGCACCCAAGGAAAAAGTGACACCTTCGAAGGAGAGTAGTTCGAAGAAGCCGAAGAAGTCGAAGAAGCCACATAAATAGGAAAAGAAACTTGAGAAGTTGACAGTGCCAGAAGATGCTCTCTTCCATTTTTGGGATTGCATGATGAGAGACAAGGACATGGAGCAACTGCATCAAGATGTTAAGAAGGCACATGAAGAGGGCTCAACTAGAAATCCACTTATCGTAGTCTACCATTCGTACTTTTTCTTCTTCATGTGCACACCCGTTAACCATTGCTCAAATTTTATACAAGTGGTGATGCATTTTTATGACACCCAGACTAGAATAGTGCATAATGCCAAGGGAGATACATTATTTGCCATCACTACTAACACTGTTCGAGCAGCCTTTGCCTACAAAGAAAAGCCCTCAGGATTTTATCCTCAAAAAAATTAATACTTCCAAGCAGAGCACTAGATATCTGCCTACACCCAAAATGCTCCAATTTATGAGGGAGAAGTTTGGGGAGGCGACATCATCTGAGGAGTTTCCTCAGCTACCCAAGCGCCTAACCAAATTTGTGCATCAAGAAATCTATTCAATTCTGGCTTGGGTGATGGGGGTTTCTACTGATGAGGTAGTCTATGACTGGCAAGTGTGCATGGCACAATCAATCTTTGAAAATGAAATATATTTCCCCGCAAAGATGAAGCTCGATGTCATCCCAGTTTTCTTTGACTGGGTAGAATTCCTGGTGTGACAGCTGCACAGATATTTGGCCTACCTACAGACTAATAGGGACAACCAATTTAGGCTATGCTCTGTTCTAGTGTGGTATTTATTTTACCATCTTCATAATAAATTTCTATACATCTCAAAGAATCAGACCGACGACTAGGGCAAGGCACTACCAATTTATCTTTAGATACAAAGCTTGTCCAGAGAGGAACCATACTATGTATTTAATATGTTTTCTTGGGGCCAGCACTAGAGCTGCTCTACGGTCACTATGGTCGATTTCCTGTAGAGATGCGATATCAAGTGGTGGACAAGAACTGGGGGGACATTTTTTTCTTACTCAGGGCACAGTCATCAAAATCTATAGGTTTACAGAAAATCCTTTTCTGTTACCCTATTACGCCACTCCCTATTTATTCACCTTGGAGGTCATTCGGTAGCGTGATCATACCAATGAAGTATATGGGAAGGGCAGGGGCAAGAAGACATGTTGCCCATCACCTTTTCATTTCATGGACGTTAAAGTCATGCAGTGCGGTCAACATGTTGTGCTCATGGTGATGCTTTTTGACTATGGGTTGATCGAGCTCCCTCAACGCTGGAAGTATGACCCACGTGATGTTTTCCAAGAGCACCTTAGAGTGAAGTCATTTCATAGCTCCCGCTGCCATGACATGGTTGAATAGAGGAACAATCCTAAGGGACTCGAGTTGGAGTAGCATATTGATGAAATGGTGCCTTTGCCCCCTTGGAATGCTTTTTACACCATGGAAAGAGAGTATGACCCAGTAGTCAACCCAGAGCAGAAGCTACCTAGGAGGCTCCTTGTAAAAATGAAGGTAAAGCTGGAACACTAGTCTAGCCACAAAATCAAGGAGTGGTGGATCATGCGGGTTCATAACGACAAGATGTCCTCAGACTATCCATGGTGGTTTGATGACCAGTTCTCCATGCTTTACGATGAGAACATAAATACCTATCGAGCATTTTCATTTATTGACATTGTACCCCGAAGTGGACGTAGCCCCAATGAGGTAGACGACATAAAAGCTCTGAGACATGTAGAAGGTAAAGGCAAGGTGATATTGTGTGATCCATTGTATGCTGGTGCACCACACAAAAAGAAGAGCACCTTCCTAAAAGGAAGGCTAAAGACACGCCCCTCTTGTAGCAAGCGGTGAAGAAGCCACGTACTAGCACCCAAAATTCATGATAAGGCGAGCTCCTAGGCAATGCCTGAAGATGCAAAAATTAGCGATGTAGACACAGCGCACACATCACCCACTCAACACCAATCATCCCTTGAAGTTCTTATGGCTATGCAGTCAAAGGGGTAGCAAGAAAAAAACATAGGGTTTATCGACGTAGATGCACTAGAAGCATCGAGAGTGGAGGAGAAAGAAGAATCGTAGATGCAACATCCATCTTCCTCAGCTTCCTTGATCATGGATCCCAAAGGTATGTATCCATATTTACCTATTTCTATTTCCTCCACTGTCACAATTACAGTTTGCTCGATGCCTAAAATTCCTATCATAGTTATTTTTTCCTCAACACCCGAGATTTCTATCATGGTATCTACTACCTTAGTATTTGCTTCCTTTTCCATTTTGTTCTCCCACTCCATGGTCCCAAGCATATCTGTTTCTCCTATCATTTCAACACCATCATCAGCAATATTTGTAGCTTTCGCTGGCACCCCAAACGCCTTCAAAATTTTTGCAACTATTAGCTTACCCTTTTCTGTCGTGGAGGACTCTTTTAAGATATTTCAGTCACTGTAGAAATAAACCCATACTCTATTTCTCCACCCTCTGCCACCATGTCATCAACTACCCCCGATGTTTCGACACCTATGCCAACTATTTTGGTAGTCCAAACCAAAGCCCCCTTAAGTGTTAGCACAATCGCTTCCCCTTTTGTTTCTTGCATGCCATCCGACCCTAAGTCGCACCTTCCCCTTATTACTTTCACACCAATATTTAGAGTGGGTATCCAAGAGCTACTGGAATCTAAATTGGAAATAATGCACCAGCTCATCGTTGCTGAAAGTATCTGCAAGGTACACAAAAATTCGACACGTAGGATGAGAGACCATTGGAAGAAGGAGGTGCAGGCTCTAGTGAGAACTAAGAAGAAGTCCATCCTCAACCCAAAAAAATGGAGCTACACACCATCGAGAAGATACCACTCATCCAGAATCCCTTGGGAGAGATGACTCCCATGGATTATGCTTTCCACCATACTATGGAGAACGTCACCAAGATGGACACAACACGAAAGGTGGGCGACATAGAGGTTGATGTGGGCTCCATCTATGCTCATGGTAAATATTACAAGGAGCAATTATTTTAGCAGTAGTCTAAGAATATTGAGCTTGAGGAGGTATTGGCGATAGCAAGGAGGCAGATCGAGATGTTACAGTCTAAATTCGTGCCACTAAAGCAGAAAATTATTTCACTGGAGGGAGAGAATGATGAGCTTTCCAGGCTGTGCGACAACCATATGAGATCATGTACCCAAGCCAATCAGGAGATTTAAGTGCTCACTATTCAAAATTACAAACTACAAGCTGAGTTGGCGAAGAAAATAGCCTCAAGGAAATGCATCTACAGTACCTAGCACACTTCTCGGCAAGAGCTGTGCAGGGAGTCACAGTCTGGACATTTTTTAGGGAGGCTCAAGAGGCACTTATGGCTGGTGAGCCGACTTTGGAGTCCACCCAATCAAACATCAATCACTGGCTAGACTTGGCCACACAGCTCTAGAAAATCGAGGATATGAACGTTCGCCTAACTCCTATGAGCCTTCTGGATCGATCCTAGGCGACAACAAAGACGACTCTACGCTCTTTCTTCATAAAGGTAGACTTAGACAAAAGATCTCACCAACTTTCTAACACCCTCAAGAAAGAAAGGGAGGTTTTGCCATGATACTTCAATACCCTTGCTAAAATCGATGTCCCCAGTTTCATAGACCCTGAAGGACCTATTCCATCGATCGAGGAGTTAGAGCCCATGTGGTTGACATTTTTTGAAAGCCCTTATGACATCGATACTTGGGAGGATCTAATTTTGGACGTGTAGGTGATTCTGTTCATGGCTAAGTACGCTCAGATCGAAGACTAGAGTTTGCTAATATTGAGCGCATTAAGACCTACCATGGCCTAATCGAAGAGCTCTAGAAGCAGTTGACTTTATCTCTTGAATTCTAGATTGGAAGTTTTTCAATATACAAGCATGTGTTTAGGAAATCCTTGGACAGTTTCCTTCCCCAACCGCACAAGCAGGAGAAGAAAAAAGAGACGAAAAGAGAGCCAAATTACAAGGCACAAGAATCAGAGGAGCATGCAAAAGAATTAGAGGAGCATGGAGAATATTTGAATATGGAGGAAGAATGAGAGAAATAAAAGCTCGAGGAAGCACCAAGTAGCAGCAAGGAGCAATCTGAAGAGCAATCCAAATATCCTGAGAGCGGAGAAGACTCTGAAACCCAAGGATAAGGCCTAGGATATTTGCATTGAGGCAGGCTCAATACCCCGCGAGTCGCCATAGATGTTTTCAATTTTGCCATATTTTGATAAGTTTCATGTTGTATATAGTTTTTAAGACTAAATCATTGTAAAACTTCTCTTGTTCCATAAAAATGGTTAAGATGTTGTTATGTTGTTGTGCTTTCACCAGCTATCTCTTTAAGCTTAAGACTGTATTCTTTCATTTTTTTGGTTTCTCTAATTTTCCTATGCTTTTTCCTATCATGTCGCATGCAAAATTGTAAAATATTTTAGCATGGGTGATGTTCTGAATGGGTTATTTTCCTTACTATTTTTTTGCAAGTTCTGTTCTTTTCATATCTGCACATATGGCAATGATTTCCAACACTTAGTCATTTTTAGAACATGTTTTTTTGTTAAAATATGTTGTCGCTCCACTAGTGGAGCGAACCTTCCAGTCGCTCTACTAGTGGAGCGAAAGTCCAGAAAAGAAATTAGAAAAATAATGATGAACAAGTACAACTAAGTGCAAAAGGTCAAAGTGGTCAAAGCTTCAGTCGCTCCACCAGTGGAGTGACACTCCTTGAAGGTGCAAAGATAAAGAAAAGGCATCAAGGATGCAAAAGGTCAAAGTTTGGTCAAAGTGCCAAGTGCTCCACTAGTGGAGTGAATCTCCTAAGCACTCCACTAGTGGAGTGAAAACCAAGCTATGGCACATTAAGGCAAGTATAAGGGAAATCAAAGCAGTAAAAGGCCCTGTCACTCCACCAGTGGAGTGAAAGGATAAAAAAGCCTAAATAGGGGCAAAAACGGCTAAGTGTCCAAAGTGAAGGTCAAAGGCGGTCAAAATTGCAAGTGCTCCACTAATGGAGCGAACGACTCCGTTGCTCCACCTATGGAGTGACTCTCCAAGCAAAAGACATTGAAAAGCTAAGTGCAAAGAAAAATCAATTTCTTGGTCAAAGGGGTAAGCGCTCCACTAGTGGAGCAAATAACTCAGTTGCTCCACTTGTGGAGCGAAAGGCTGAGTGACACCCAGAACAAGGGCACAAAGTTTCTAAGGCATGGAATGAACTGTTGTCACTCCAGTTATGGAGTGAAACTCTTGGTGGACCCCAAACGTAGTGTAAAATGCAAAGAACCACCATGAAGATACCGGCAACTATCAGGGGCTACTGTAAGTCTGCCATTGAATGATTAAACCAACTCGAAGTTGCACTCTAAGCCATCTGATTGTGGTAGATTATCGAAACCTTCTACCTTAAAGACTAAGTCATCTTGTCGAAATCTTCTACCTTCAATGCTGAGTTATCTGTAGAGCCAAATTAAATGTTATAAGTCGATTTTGGACTGAGTCTGCCTATCACCGCTGTGAGTGGTTGGGAATTAATGCTTTAGGAAGTAGAATTCTATATATAATATAGCCGTTTCTCTATTACAAATGATGGACAATATTTGCTAGAGAAGCAGCTTTGTACTTTGAAATCTGCTTCCGAAATATAGACTTTTGGCTCTAGCTTGAATCTCCTATCTCTGCGTATGACTTCTATCATGTTATTTCTATTAAATTAGCCTCTTTACCATATATCCTAATTCTGTTATCTGGATTTAGCTATCAATAAAGGATGAATTCCTAGAATACCCTTGGATTTTATGTAGTTATGAAGGTTTAATGCTAGTTTTTGTTAAAAGTCTATTGTTTTTATTGTTGTTGGTTCAAGTACTTAGGTTGTCTATTGTGCTTCCTGTCCATCACCCCATATTATTGGACTTTATCCTTTTCCCATTCCTTTTAGTAATTTCCCATCTCTTTAAGTACCTTCCTAACCCTTATCTCGAACCCCATTTTTACTTTTGGAACCAACCCTATCGGAGATTATCACAGAGGACATTCCTTTCCTTCAAAAATTCAATGCTTGGCATCAGGTCTAGGGCACTACAGGCTTAAAACCTTTATAACTAGGCCGATTCGATCACCAATAGTCTCACCCAAAGGTATCAAGGGTGGGTAACGAGACGCTATAAGCATCTCGTCATGAAAGTTGTGAAGGTTGAATCACCCCTCGTCACAATAGAAATTTTGAATTCGGAAGAACACTCTCCAGTAATGAAGAAAAGCAAGATGCCATAGGTTTCAACTGATGTTGGAGAAAAGACCCCTTTGTTAGGACCCGAGTTTTCCAGTTTAATGCCCTTCCTCAACAAGCTTGAGGAAAGGCACCAATATTTGATCAAATCTCTTCAAGTGGTTCTCTTTTATTGAGGATCTCCAAGGTATGACCCACCAACAATGTGATGAACCAAGAACCCCCAAAAAGGACATGGGGAATGCCAAAAAATTGCCCTCTAAGGCGTAGTTGGATCTTCAATGGTAGTTTCCTGAGTCTTGTCTATTCTGGATAGCGATCCTATTGTGCATCTCCCTTACAAAATTTGGTTATCCATTTTGGTAATGGTTTATCTGGTCGATTATTTAGTTTTGTTAGTTTGTTGTTTTGGTTGGGTAGTCCTTCTCGTTAGAGTCTCTTGGGCTTTGCCTTGAGCTCTTTCTATTCTACTTTTTGTAAAAGGTTCAAGAATCCTTTCAAAAATCCTTTTATCTAATAAAAAAATGACCCAAGATTAATATTTACTGCATTCTATCTACCAAATGGTTCTGCACTATGGAATATTTAAAAAAAAATCAATTGATCTAGTGATCAAAGGTTTAATATGGGTGGTGGGAACTAGAGAAAAAGTTTATATTTGGATGGATTCTTGGTGTGATAAAAAGCCACCAAATCTAGATCCAATTTTGAAATTATAGATGATATTACTTCAAGATAAATATGGTGATAGGGTTTCATACATTTTGTACAAGGATAAAAAAGGAAGATACAAATGGAAAGAATATTTTTTACAAGTATACAAGACATTGATGCTAGGAGGCAGTTAAGTAGAAATATAACAGTAGTGATTATTTCGAGGGGAGCCAAGGATAAGTTAATTTGAGAGTTGAATAACTCAGGAGAATACACAACAAGAAGTCGATATAATATAAAGCACCATCAAAATAAGAATATTGCAAGAATATGGAGATATTTAGGATAACTCGAGCATTCCTATAGTGAAAATGTTTGTTTGGCTAGTAGGTCATAGAAGAATTTTATCCTGGGATAACCTTATGAAAAAGGGTTTTCATGGCCCCTCAAAATGTGTTCTTTTTAAAATGGAGGAGAGTATAGACCATCTCTTGGGACACTTATCAATAGTCTGGAGACTATAGCAATGGATTCTTAATATGTTTGGTAAATGCATGGTGATGAATGGCAGAATTGAGGAATGGTTAAAGCAATAGAAGAGCACTTTTAAAAATTATGCTTTACAAACAATATGGGAAATATCAAAAGATACAATTCTTTGTATTATTTGGCTAGAAAGGAATAGAAGAATATTTAAAGGAAAGGAAAGCAATTTAGAGGTAATGAAAAGGAATATTTTTTTAACCATAAAGGAGTCTAAACCAAGCCTATCAACTCACCCAATGCCTAATTTGGAAGTAGAGAGCCTTGATAGATGGAGTCTAGTCATCAAATGGAATTATGATATTGGCGATAGGAGAAACAAAAAGAAGGTAAAGAATATAAAGTGGAATCCACTAGATGTAGAGTTAGTCAAATAAAATTTTAATGGAGCATCTAAAGGAAATCTAGGACATACAGGAGGAGGAATAATTAGAAATAATAGAGGAGATATTTTGTCACATTACGCTTTCAATAGTGGATTTAAGACAAATAATGAAGTTGAAGCTTGGGCAACATTCAAAGGGTTAAAGATATGCAAATGAATTAAATGAAACAAAGTATGGATGGAAGGTGATTCACTCATAGTAATAAATGCAATTTCGAGGAAAGCAAAGACTCCATGGAACATATAAGAGATAATTGTGGAAATTTAAGACCTTACTATGGAGTTTGAAAAAATTAGGTTTACACATACATTAAGGAAAAGAAACAAATGTGTAGATAGTCTAGCCAATAGAGTGGTTTTAATTGAGGATCATGAAGTTAAATTCTCTTTTTCTTGGTTAGAGTAAGTAGTAAGTTTAGCTGAAGTTGACAAAAAATGTTGATCACCTAAATCAAATAATGATTAAGATTTACTTTAATATTTTCTATTGGTAATATTTGCTTTATTTTATAACATTAATGTGCTTTCATATATACTATTTATTACAAATTTTGTGGTTGCACTTGTGCTTCAAGAAGGAAACTAGCAATCTAGATCTCGTAAAGCGGGTTATGATAGTGCAATGTTTTGGAAATATTACTCTATTAAGATGCAATGTGTAGATAGTAGAGGTGAAGTTTTGGTATTGTGAAGGCTGCTATAGGAAAATGTTAAGAAGGATGATGAATTATGGAATATTTGTATTATATATAAAACTGAAAAAGTTCCAAAAAATAAAAATAAAAAATTTAGACATTTTATGTAAAATGATGTAGGTTTCTAGCTAGCAACTCAATTGAGATGAGAATTGAATCTGTTTGTAAACTCTCATGCTCTAAAGAAGAGAGTTGTGATTTGTCAAGGGTGGGGGACCCGAGTACAAACCCTTGTTCTCCAACAAAAAAAATATATTATCATGAAAATATTTGAATGTAGTTTTTGTTTGTGTAATTGCATCATATTTATCATTAATCGATAAGCCATATTAGTTTGTATTACAATAAAATATATCATCATATTAGTTGCCTTATCATGAGAGTGTTCGTCATATTATGGATATTTGAACTCAATTTGTGTTCATTAATTAATCTCATTTACCATTATTTGATAAGTTATATTACTCTACTATTAAAATAAACCACTTAATCATCATAACAACCTTATTACAAGCATGATCATCACCACAAAGACTTGAACTTGTTGATTCTACAAATTTCTTTGTTGATGCTTGGTTGAATCATTATCCTCTTATTTTTTATGCAAAATGACAACATCTACTTTAAGATGCTTAGCTTGTCAAGGTTCAAAGATTAGTAATTACATTGATGTTAGCAACAATTCCATATCATGGATTTTATTGGCAACCTATTTGAGGAAAAGGACCTCACTATATAGCAAATGAGCTTTGAGTTATGCTTCTAGGGTTTTATTTTCTCAATTTTATTTGGAAAAATTGATTGGTTTGGAATACCTATGGTATTTAGGGAAATTGGTTGGAAGGGAAGGATTTATCATCCTAAACCAAGGTTTAAATCCAATGGATGAATCTTAAACTTTAATCAAATGGCATGAGCTCAATTAATTAAATTTCTCAAATTTTAAGAAGGAGACATAGGTTCAAATATTGCCAAGAGATACATGCATAATTTTTAAGTTATTATAATACCATTATGTGGTCATGATGTGATATGGGTGGGACCCATTTCAATCCCATATGACCATTTAAAAAATGAGTTGGCTTGAAATCTATTAAAATATGGTAGATACTCATTCAAGTAGGGATATAAAACTTTTGAGCCATTAGAAGAATGCTTGGTCATATAAGACCCTTCTTAAGGCTTCAATATCCCTTTGGTTAGTAGTCCAAAGCAAAATTCTTACAAGTGAGTCTCCAAAAATAGGATGTCATTTAGTCTTTAGGTGTTTCTTGTGTAGGAAGGATCTAGAAACATCACATTATTTACTTCTTTGTTGTACCTTTGCTTGTACATTTGAGACCAATAAAAAAAGTGAGCATATTAGGTAGCTTCATTAAGAATTTTTTTTATAAAATGTTGGATTTATTATCTCATAGCTAAAGCATTATGCATTTTATGGAGGTTTGGTCTTGTTATTATTTGTTGAAGTTTATCTTGAAAGAAATAATAGATTTTTCAAAAATAAATCTTTGACTCATGTCCAAGTTTGGTACTGTCTTATTACCTCTCTTGTAAAATGTTTACAAACATGATGCTCATCATTTGAAATCGAAAGTATAGAAAAAAAGGTGTGAACCTCTTGGTCATAGGATTTAAGTATACATACAATACATCTATAAGAATAAATATAACATGGGATCTACAGAGATCTATGGTAAAAATAAAGCGTTTAGAATTTGGATTCATTGATGTTAATTTTGATCATGCTTCCCAAGGAAATTTGGAAACGCTAGCAAAGGTGGTGTTTTTAGAAAAAGTGAATGCAAAATTCTCCTTAGTTACTCATAATCATATGAAACTTCAACTAACAATTATGCAAAGGCTAGGTCACTTATTATAGGGATTGTTGATGAAAAAGGATGAAGACAATCTCAATCGATAGGAATTCATGTCTATCAACTATTGTATTTTGGAAATATCAAACATCTATAAAGAAAGAATATGGTAGAATATAATTTAGCTAATTGTGGTGTTGATCTTCATCTTGGTGAAATTTAATTTTTTTAATGTAACTAGTCAATTTTTTTTATCTTTAATAAAAATGATATATGGAGTTGATAGAAGGCAAGTTGTATATGGTCTAATGAACCTAATAATAAATGTATTATTTTGTTATTCTTATTGAATAGGCCCTAATAGAAATTGTATATATAGAGAGGGATCTCCCTCTCTCTCTCTCTATATATTTATTTATTTTGGATAGTGTGAGAAACCCCTATGACCAATGCTTAGGGATAAGCATTACCATTCCAACCATGACCCCTTGTAAGGTCGAGAGCTAAGCTTATCAATAAGGGATTAACACAGACCCACACACACACTCCATGGTATATATATATAGTAGAAACGAAAAATTAACCCACCCAAGTGAGTCATTTTCCCTAGAACCTTAGAGAGACCCTCCATCTTGCCCAAAAGCAAGTTTGGACCTCTCTTCTCCCCTCTTCCCCTCTTTTATCCTAGTTTTACTAAAATTGCAGTCACCCCTTATGAGGCACGATTTAGGCAAGTTAGGGTTTTCCATTAGAAAATCCAACTTTTAGGTCAGTCCTCCCTTAGGGTTTTCCCTCCCATTTTTGTTTCAAATCCCTTATAAATAGAGGGTTTTTCATCTCCTTTTCACCACTAGAGAGGAAGTAAGAATCTAAGATCTGCAAGCAATAACAAGCATTCTATTTAGCAAGTTAATATTGTAAACTCTTTGGCAAGTTTCTTCTGGTGTTATTTTGCTGTGTTATAGATTTGCTTCCTTTGGTGGATAAGTTTTGGAGCCTTGAGGAGGAATAAACCATATTGAGGAGGTCTTCATCCTTTTGTCTGCCTCTTTCACTACCACCAGGTTGTTTTGTGCATTTTGTCATTCCTAGATCAATAATTGTATTCTGATTTTCACTCATTTTGCATTGATATACTATTTTCTTTGACCTATGATGAAATCATGCCCCGTATTTACAGAGCATGGTTTTGGTAGAGTCGAGATTGCAAATGCCCCATACAAGGTGTCATTTCAGATACATCAAGTCTGGGGGCAATATTCACTCCCAAAAACTAGATTTGTGTTTGCATGTTGCGTTTAGAACATAATACTACTATTTATATTCTATTTTTTGCACTATTCTATTTCATTGCATTTGGTTTGTCCATTTCCAAAAAAGGTCAAAATTCATTCCTAATTTCTAAAGGTCAACTAAAAGGACCTAGGGGGATTGACTACTGCGCTCCTAAGCTTTGCTACACACTGGCCTAAGCAAGCCCCCTAACGCTGATCATATTTTCTAGGGTTTTGTAAAGTTGCTTTGTAGGTCGAAACTGTTTGGATATTCTAGAAAAAAGTTAAAGCTTGGATCAGATAAGTATCCTTCGTAAAGCTTTAGGTTGTTTATTGTGTCCATTATTTCTATTCCAAACATAGATCAAGTAAAAATAAAATATTTGATTTGTATTTTTAGGCATTTGAAAGAATAAGAACATATAGTGTGCATCTAGGGTTTAAGTCTTGTTTGTGCATTTTACTTGTGTCCTTGCTCAAAGAAAAAGAATTCCATTTATTGTAACTTAGGGTTCGAAATAATTGAATCAAAGAATCATACTAGGGTTATATATTGTATTATTGCATCTTGTATGTCTTGCATCACTCTTTTATTTGCATAGTGTGGTTTACAGAGGTCAAACATAGGTGATTGTTTAATTAAAAAAATTAAACATTTTCACCTCAAACTTTGAGCGAGTCCTAAAACCATTCATAGTGAACCCTTTTTATTGTCCATTAAGTGTAGAGAATATAACACACCCTCGGGGTCACCTCAGCTCCCAACGGATTCAACGTAGGGTAGTTTTCCCCATCTACATATTTGGTGAACCCGACGCGAATGCACATCTTAGTGGCCAAATTAGGAAACCTCTTCCTTGGTGCATTTATTTTGAAAACTCTAAATAAGACCACTAATTTTGTGTGCTTAGAATCAGAGAACATTAAAAATATTCTAAAAACCCTTTTGTGTGTTCACTAGTTTGTAGTTTTCTTCCTTTTCTACTATATCCTTTCTCTTTCTCCTAATGGCTTCTAACCTTAGGAGTAAGCGAGGGCTTTTAGAATACGATGATATTCTTCAAGAAGATGATCAAATTGATAGAGAGAATCCTAATCTAGAAGAGGAAGAAAATGAAGAAGTTGGTAATGATCTTGATCCTACTAAGGGGCCCAATGGAAACCTTATCTTTAAATCATTTGATCACATCTGGAGTTTCTACAAATATCATAGAGATGCCTTGAATAAGGCTATGGATGAGGAAGCCCGACTGGAGAAAGCTGAGACTTCTCATCATCCAATCATTTCTCCTTAGAATGTTCACACCAATCCATTATTGGAATCTTCACATCATGTCAATCCTTACCATAAACCAACATATGCCACTACTATGACCACCAATATTGGAAGGGTTCCACAAGTCCCTCCAACTACTAGTGCATATCAAGATTATGTTCAATTTCCTCCTCATTTTGCTTATCTTAACATTCATGCTTCTATCCAACCAAATATCATTTATCCTCCCCAACAAGATACCACATATCACAACCCATACAATAACAATGTTAATACCTCCAACATAGGCCAAGTTCCCTTTCAATAGCCTACCTATACCCCTCCCCTAGGGAACCTAATGGAATTGCACAACAACAATCTTGAAATGCAAAGTTTAACTAATGTGGTGAAATAATTGGTTTCAAAAGTGGATATGATTCAGCCTCCTAACTTCATCTACAACTATAGAGAAATGTGCAATCAACCCTTAGACCCTATTGTTACCTCTAGGCCCTACCCTAAGCATTTTCTAATATCTATTTTGCCTATCTATAAGGGAATGGAAGATGCAATTGAAAAATTAAGGATGTTCAAGACAACATGTCATGATATCATATATTATGATATGTTATTACTAAAAATGTTCCCTAAGAGCCTTGGTGGCATGACATTAGAGTGGTATTATCAATTACCTAATCATTATTTGAGGAATTTTGAAGAGACAACTAAATTTTTTGTTCAATAGTTTGGAGATTATGTTGAAAATAATGTGACTATGAAAGATGTCAATATGTTAAAACAAGGCAAAGATGAATTTTTTTTAGAATTTTTTTTTCGTTGGAGGAGTCTATTTGGACGCTTGAGATATACCCTACCTCCTCAAGACATGCTTGAGATATTTATTGGGAATTTACAAGAACACATATCTTATGCATTGGAAACAATGACTGTCACATATTTTGACATAGTAATAAATTTAGCAAGAAGGGTAGAGAAAGCTCTAATCAGAAGCGGTCATCTTAAGATAAAAGATGATAGGACCACTAAAACATAGTATAAGAATAAGCATGTGGTTGGTGATGGGGTAATGGATAGTAGGCCTGTTAACAGTGTTTTTAACACTCTACAAAAGATGGTTCTTAGACAACCCCAAAAAACCCCACAAAGGAATTTTACAAGACTCAACATATGTATGACAGTGGTCCTAAAATAGCTTCTAGAATATAACATGATTGAGTTACCACCTATAAGGCAACCTGATACCATAACAAATTGGTATAAAATAGGTCAACATTGTGAGTATCATAGAGTGGAGGGGCACATGACAAACTCATGTAAGAGGTTAAAACATGTGGTTCAAGATCTAATTGATGAAGGATGACTTGTTATAGAAGGTTCTCGACCCAATCCTCCAATAAACAATCAACCTCCTACTCAACAAACACCCTCAACTAATCAAGTCATGGGCATCTTTTGTTAGGATACCTAGGATTAGATATTTGGGGATATATTATTATATTGTATAAGATTTGGCATGGGCCACACATAGCCCAAGGTTGATTTTATTATAATATTATATTAGTAGTAGGTTCCTAAAAGTAGAATTAGAAGATGGGTATATAAAGAAGAGATATTTGTCATTGTAATCCATGGAGATCAATCATATGTAATAGTCTTTGCTCACAAAGTTGCTTATGGGACTTTACCCTCCTTAAGTGGCTCTCTCATCTTGGGATATCTTGTGGAGTTATTCCTTCCTTAAGGAGTATTATTGGTGGTTCCCTACCTTAAGGGTATTATCTATCTCTATCTCTTATGTGGATTGTTATTGTGGATGAATGATTTGATATTTTTACATATTGGTAAATGATTTATGTAATGATAATAGATTTTTGTACCAATTGGTATCAGAGCAAAAAATTTTGGTAAAGTGGGGATTATTGTGTTGGATTGCAAAATTAGGGCATAATTTTTTTTTTGTAAAAATATCTCTTCTTTCAGGAGCCATATCTCTGCAAAGGTTTATTCAATTCAGATGATTTTTGGATTATTTTGTGCAAACTTTGAAGGTCTTTAAAATTAGTGGTCATATTAAGGAATTTGAGCAGTATTGAGGGAGATACGACCTTTTGAATTCAACCATCTAGAACAAGAGCAGTGACAAATTTTGCAATTTTTTTTTAGAAAAAATATCTCATCTTTTAGGATCCATATCTATGCGAAATTTTATCCAATTTAGATGATTCTTGGATTAGTTTGTGCAAAATTTGAAGATATTTAAAATGAGTGGTCATATGAAGGAATCCGAGCAATATTGAGGGAGATACGACCTTTTTAAGTCAGCCATCTAGAACAAGGATAGTGATGAATTTTCAATTCGTAAGTTTTTCGAAAGACAAATTTTGTTAGTTCGGGTAAGCAAATCAGTTGCAATTTATTTTTTTTGGAAGAAAAACTATAGATCTAGTTGTTATGTGGAATTTGAGCTTTAGAGGGGAGATATATATTTTTAAACTAGGGGCATGATATATATTTTCATGAAACCCTAGTTTGCATTATCTTGGGGTTTGAACTTATGGAGCTATAATTTTTTTGGAGAAAATGATATTGACATTAGATAATGGTGGAAACTATTTAAATATTTACATTATAATACTTATTTTTAGAACTTCATGTTTCTTCGCTATCTTGGAGGAGAAGCTCTCTCTTGGTTTTATAGTTTTAATAGAGCCCATAAATATAACTTCACTTGGGATGAAATGGAGCATGCATTATTGAGTAAATGGGACCCATATAAAAATATAGCTAGCTTGAAGGTCACCATCAAGGGATATGAAGAATAAATAAAAATGCTTTAAAAAGAACAAAAGGAAATATAAAGAGAGCTAGCAAATTACAAAGAAGTGGTAGAAGATAAAAAAGATGTCAGTATGCATACAAAGGAAACAATATATTTGGTAGAAGATAAATTAAAATGTGGAAAAAAGGGATTTGTTTGAATCTAAAATTTTTATTTTGCAAGTTCATGGAAGAATTCAAAAGGAACATGTTATTATTTCCAATAACCCTAGTAGCAGATTTAATTTTATTAATATTGCTTTGGCTAAGAGGTTGGAGGTTCAAGCAACAAAAATTAAGGACATATAGTTGGAGGGTGAGAATGTTCAGATTTTTGAAGATTTGAAGATCACCATGGATAAATATGTTTTACATTCAAGTTTTTATGCTATTGAGATGGATGATGTGGATATTGTCCTTGGTTATCCTTGGTTGGATTCTTTGGGTACTATTAACATTAATGTTCAAAATAATTTTATGGAGTTATGGTATAAGAAAAAGAAGATAATGTTGCAGGATATTTCTTAGCCTAAGGAGCAAGGATCTAAGGAATATCAAGAAGTGGTTGCAGAGAAACAAATTGAAGAACCTAAAATAGAATTCAAGAAGTTAGTAGCAGTAATAGAGTCCATGGAAGAAGTAGTAGCATTTTATCCCATGGAAATAATGATAGCAGAGTCCAAGGAAGCTTTGATATAAGAGCACAAAGACACACCAAACAAAGGGAACATGAAAGAACAATGTGTAGAAGAATTTAAAACAATGGAGCCAAATTTTGAGGAGTCAAAGAAGGTGGAACATCAAGTTAAGGTTGCACTATATCACCATCCACACCACCATGAGCGGCAATAATATTGGAGGCATGGCTCAAGGCAACAATATTATGGTTCTACATGGAATCAAAATGGCACCAAGTATGGCAGTGTTTGGTAGAGAAAGCATAGTGATCTTGGTTTTCAAAGTGGTTCAACAACATCAAGGAACAAGTGGATCCATCATTCAAGTTATCAAAATATAGTAGCAGAAGCATGGAGCCAACAAAGCAGATTTGGATACTCAAGTGGTAAAATGACATACCGATATCAACAATGACCACCACCAATAAATATTTCACTAGTATGGGATGATGATAAAGATTGGTACGAATTGTTAACATTGCCTAGCAAATCATATTATCTTGTTTCCTCATATGTTTCTATGATGAAACATTTGTAAGGAGGGTGGCATGTTAGGGTACCTAGGATTAGATATTTGGGGATATATTATTATATTGTATAAGGGTTGGCATGGGCCACACATGACCCAAGGTTGATTGTATTATAATATTATATTAGTAGTAGGCTCCCCAAAGTAGAATTAGAATATGGGTATATAAAGAAGAGATATTTTTCATTGTAATCATCATGGAGATCAATCATATGTAATCATATTTACCCACAAAGTGGCTTATGGGACTTTGCCCTCCTTAAGTGGCTCTCTCATCTTGGGAGATCTTGTGGAGTTATTCCTTCCTTAAGGAGTATTATTGGTGGTTCCCTACCTTAAGGGTATTATCTATCTCTGTCTCTTATGTGGATTGTTATTGTGGATAATTATTTGTGGATGAATGATTTGATATTTTTGCATATTGGTGAATGATTTATGTAATGATAATAAAGTTTTGTAACATCTTTCAAGATCCCATCCCTAAGCATGGTCAACCAATATCCAATCAAGTGTCATATCGTAATGTGCCACCTCCCTATGATAATATGGTTGGTATGATAGTAGCAACTACAAGGCAACAATCACAATTTCAAGGAGACGAGTTCTTCATCCAACCCACATTAGTTTTGAAGAATACCCAAAAAATGAGCACAAGATTAGAAACCCCACCTTTAATGTTGAAGCCACAATCTAAAGTCTCCTTTGACATTCAACAATAGTCAACTAGTACCCCAACCAAGATCTCCCTCTTAGAGCTTTTACAAATTTCTCCTATTCATAGGGAAGCCATGTTGAAGCTACTAAGACAACAATATGTTCCTTAAGACATTTTCCCTAGTGCTATAGCTAATGTTGTAAGTTCTCTTGGGATACATCATATCACATTCTCATATGACAATATGCCTTCCTCAGACTTACAAGGGGATTCTTCCCTTTATATCACTACATTTATTGGGGAAACATTTATCAAGCAAATGGGGAAATATTTGTTGGACTTAAGATCTTAGATAACTTGTTCTATGTGGTGTCTTGTACTACATATTATAATATTCTTATTATATGCCCTTGGATTCATGTGACGAGGGTTTTCCCTTCTACTTTTCACAAGTGTCTAAATTTTGAATTTAAGAATCAACCCATCTCCATTCGAGGTAATCCTCACCCATTTCAATATTGTTCATTAGTTGAGCAAGCTCAATCTGATCTTCATTTATACCCATCAGTTTCTTCATCTCATATAACTAAGCAATTTGAAAATCTAAAAGTGAGTGAGGAACCATTAATCAATGTTTCATCATAGGATCAAGTCAATCCTTTTATTCAAAAGCCTCTTCTAGGGTTATCTCATCAAGGCTTGGAGTGGGGTTATGAGGATGAGGAACTGCCTTCTCTCTCTCTATTTTGTAGTGTGGAAACTTTGGTGCATCCAAAGTTAGTTACGACCCTATAGGAGTGCGCTGAAGGTGACACTCTTTGTGACATGGCTCATGAAGATGTCCCTCAAAATGGATTCTTCTTTGATGGGTTAGTCCCTTGTGTTGCATAGGTTGTCTTCTAGTTCTCAAGAGGACTTTGGTTCTGTCTCCAAAGGACCTTGAGCAATTAGGAGTGATTCCTACCCTGCCTCCTCTTGAGGATGAGTCGACCATTCTCATTGAGAAGACCATAGATGTTGACATAGTTTCTAAGGAAAGCCCTAGAATCCTTAAGCTAGGTAAACCCTTATCCATGGAAAAGCAAGAGTAGTTGACCAATTTGTTGAAATAGGTTCATGTTATTTTTTCTTGGTCATATGCTAACATGTTAGGGTTTGATCCCTCCCTTATTATGCATCATTTTTAGTGAAGCCTAGTGCTAAGCTTGTTAAGCAAAAACTTAGGAAGATGCATCATAAAGTTACCATTTTAGTCAAGGAAGAGCTCCAACAACTCCTTGATGTCAATTTTATAAAAGCTATTGACTATTATGATTGGATATCCAATATCATCCCTATAGCTAAGAAGATAGGAACAATCAAGATAGATTAGATTGTAGATTTCATCATTAAATGTGGTATGCTCTCACTCATGGATGGTTTATCTGGATACAATTAGATCATGGTTACCATTGAGGATTAGGCCAAGATAAATTTCATCACACCATGGGGTACCTTTTGTTATAAAGTCATGTATTTTGGCTTGAAGAACACTAGTGCCACATATCAGAGGGCTATGAATTATATCGTTTATGACATGATGCATGATAGTTTACATGACTATGTGGATGATATTTTGGGTCGTTCCATACATCAATAGAATCATGTTCATAATTTAAGATGGATTTTTGAAAGACTTCGATAGTTTTGGATTTGTCTTAAACCTTGTAAGTGTGTTTTTGGAATCACATCTAGAAAATTGTTAGGTTTCATCATTTCTAGGCAAGGTATTTAAGTGAACCCCATTAAGATAATGACTATCACTAAAATACCTCCTTCCCACATCCTGATCAAGTTGCATAGCTTGCAAGGTAGACTTCAAGCTATTCATCAGTTCATAGCTCAATTAGCCGATAAGGGTCAACCCTTTTTTAAGCTTCTTAATAAATATGTGTTCTAATTAGATTCTGAGTGTTAGAAAGCTTTTGATGAACTCAAAAAGTATCTCACTTCTTCGCATATCTTAGTTTTACCTCTATCGAATAAGCATCTAATGCTTTACATAACAACCATAAATCACGCTTTGGGAGCCTTGTTGGCTCAACATGATGATCAAAAACAAAAATTAAGCTATCTAGTATATCAGTAGAAACTTGGTTAGCTATGAAACCTAGCACACTCCCTTAGAAAAGCTTTGCCTTGTCATGCTGTTTGCTTTCCAAAAGCTAAGACACTACATGCTCAACCATAAGATATTGGTGGTTGCAAAATTTGATTCTTTGCATTACTTAATATCTAAGCCCCACCTTTTAGGTCGAGCTGCTAAGTGGGTTTTAGCCCTTAGTGAGTTTGACATCACTTTCATAGGTCATAAGGCTATCAAAGGTTAGGTGATTGCTATTTAGTTAGCCTCCACTCCCCTAGAAGGTACCCATCATTTGGTCATAGAGTTTCCCAATGTGTGCTTTGGCATAGAAGCCAAAGAGCCAAAGTATTGGACTTTGTTTTTTTATGGAGCCCAATGCATGAAGGGTGCTAGTATTGGAGTCATTCTAGTTACTCCATAAAACAACTCATCCCCTTGTCCTTCAATATTCATTTCTATTACACTAACAACACTACAAAATACGAAGCTTTTATCCTTGGTATTAGAGCAGCCTTAGCCTTGAAGTTTAGAGTTCTCTCAATATTTGATGGCTCTCAACTTGTGGTCAATCAAATTAATGATGTTTATAAGACTCAAGATGATAAGCTAAAACCTTACAAAGAGATTGTCACCTATTAAATATAGAGTATATTACATCATTTGGGTCATGTAAATGTACCTTCCTAGGTACATACTTAGGACATTAGATTACTTTAGGGGGAAGTTATCTAGTTACTTCATGCAATGTAATAAATGCACAAGTGTCAATGTGCAAGTTGTATATGTGCAAGGTGTCCCTTGTACAACTAGGTAGAGTGTTGGCCAAGGAACCTATCTTCCTATATAAAAAGGGCCTCATTATAACAAGCTCATAGCATATTCGTAGGTAGTAGCATAGTGCTATGTAGATCACCATATATTGGTGATGGGTGCAATGTAGTCCAATAGCTTTATTCATGGAGTGTCCATTTCCTCCATAGCTACATTGTATTCATTTTCATCATTTCTATTTATAGCATATTTCAGTCATCTCGTAGATTTACTTTCTTTCATATTATTTTGCATCTTGTGATTGCTATCTCCCATTGCATACTACATCAAAATCTAACAATGGTATCAGAGCCACGATAGATCTAGCCATAGTAGATCGATAGGAAAACCACCATTATCATTAAGCCTAAGTTTTTTGTCAACCTGATGCACCTTTGGACCAGCCACTATCAAAAAATCTCAGAAGAGTCTAGGTGGTAGAATTAGGGAGAGCCACAAGTGAGGACTAAAAGAAATCTCAGTTCCAAAAATACTGAGATTACATTTGGCTAGAGTCTTTCCACAGAGTTGCAGGAAAAACTCATGAAGACTAGGACTCAACATTCAATCCACTAGATTGACAAATCAACTAGTGAAGATCATTCAAGATATCTAGAATTTGTTAACTATTGCCCAAAGTTTCTTTTGTTGTAGAAAATTAATTCTTAGATGATTGGGACACCTCCTACAATAGAAATCTAGGAGATTTCAACTTTGTTTCCTAAATGTCGACATGCCTTCATAGTGTAGAGATTAGTTCCTTATGCAAGAAGATAATACTATGGAAGAAGACTCCTGGAGAAGAGTCATGGTGAAGTTAGGAGACTGGAGATCTCCATTGCTAGATTGAGAACTTCACAGAAGAAGAAAAGGCCATAAAAGCCTTAATCCTATAGAAGATTCTAGATAAGGGTTCCTGAACCAGAAAGAAGACTCCAGAGAAGAGTTCATGAAATAGGAGGTTGGTGATCTCCTTTCAAAGAAGCTAAAGAGATCAGGAGAAGATCTCATTGAAGAACTTCCAATCTTGGAAGAAGAAGGACTAGGAGAGTCCTCGAATCCAGAAGCAATAGAATCAAAGATCTAGAAGAAGATCTCACCACCAACACTTCTAGAAGTAGAAGGTTGAAGAAAAGGTCTCAAGGAAGACCAGAAGAAGCTGCAAGATCAAAAGACCTTGGAGAGGTCTCAATGAGCATCCAGTAAAAGGCTTGGAGAGCCTTATTGAAGAAATCATCAAAGGAGTTCCGAGGAGAACTCATTGGAGAAATTCACTATAGAAGATAGTGAAAGATTTGGGACAATTATCGCCATACGACAACAAGCCCAAAAGAAGAAGAAGAATTTGGCAAGGAGTGCCAAATATCAGAAGAAGATTCAAAAGACCTCAAGATATTCAGAATCTTGAGAAGAAGATCCTACTTGAAGTTAGAATTCGACAAGAAGACTTGAAGACATGAGAAGCCTACCAAATTTGAGAGATTTGAATATTACCTCTCACAACAAGAAGGCACCATTTCAGAGACAAAGACTTCTCCAAATCTACAACAAAAGGAGAAGATTGCTTGAAGGATCAAATCACCAAAACCTAGGCTCGTAAAAGAAAGTTCGAGATCACTTTTTGGTGAAGAAGAAACTGAGCAATGAGATCCTACTCAAAGCAGCAACTTGGTGATCTTAGACACCAAGATCTACATCCTCTACAAAAGCTTTCAAAAAAGGTAAGCAACTATTGGTGCAAGTAGATTCATTAATTGGATTACTTATCAGATTTGTTAAAGCACCTTATATTGGATTAGAGTTGCAAAAGAGGAAACATTGAATTACAGTCTTCAAAAGTGCAAAAATGGAAAAGTTCCTTTTAAGGTTCATTTGCACATTAGCTTTGGAGTTGATTAGATTACAAAATTACAACTATCTATCAACTACCAAATATCTACTTTGGAAAGAAAATGAAGACTAGTTCCTACAACTTTGTTTGTAGTGAAATTGTAGAATAATTCTTGAAGATTCATTTCAGATTATTCTTGATTAGTTGCAGTAAATTGATTAAGTGCACTTATAAGTTATTTTGAGAGTTGATTGGAGTGATAAGGTGAGATTTTTAGTGCATTAAAAGTGAAATATTAGTGGGTTCATTTGCACTACTATATTACTCTCAAAAATCTTAGTGTTTGTGTTCTTGAGAAGGGCACAAAATCAGATTAGCATCAAGTGTCTAAAGACACCATTAGTGCACCAAAATATGCAACTTTTAGTGGCCAAAGGAAGCCACCAAAATCAGCTCAATCCTCCAAGTTTTGGAGAAGAAAATAGCCACAAAAAATCAGCAAGGATTGCCTCAAATCGAGACTTGGTGAGTCTCAGATTCAAAGCACTATAAGTGTTATATTGCATCTACAAAAGTGGTTATAAGTTGGGTTCATAAAACCAACAAAAAAGGAGAGTTGCATATTCAGAAGAACATCTCCAAAAATCTGCCATAAAATCAAAAAATAAGGAGTGCAAAAAGGTGCAAAAGGGGTGTTTTTATATCCTAAAATTATTACATATTGTTGCACCATTCTAAGCTATTTTATGTAGGTGATAAGGCAGAGTTTGAGGTGCCACAAAGGCACATTATACAAGGTTAAAACAACTGGACACTAGCACACTCCGAGCATAGCAAAGGAGCCTCTCAAAAGGCTCACATCTTCTCCATTCTGGATAGTCAAACCTGCAAGCCTTCAAGGGATAACACAAGGAAAGAACAACATCATATTTGAGAGCAATATTATCTACAAAGAAGGAAATACATAACAGGTTCAAAAAGGGAGAAAAGAAGGCATCAAAACCAATGTGGAAAGGAGGACAAAATCAACACGTTGAAGGTATAAATAATAGGTGCTAAATCCAAGGTTTCAAGCTTGGAGAAAAATGTCCACCAATAGGAGCACCAAGATCAGCTACAAAACCACCATTGGAAGCTCCATAGAATCAAGGGACATCACAACTAGCACCATCCAACGTCCTCATCGAAGCACCTACAAAAGAAAGAAGTTGCTTGCTCTCCAAGAAATATAGCAAGCAAAAGAATAAGCATACGAAAGGAAATAGGAGGTATATCATTCATATTGGAGCATTATAACAAAGAGTTACATGTAAAGTGCCACTTGGCACAAACCTCCTAAGGTGCCATCTTCATTCATAACGTCCAAGAAACAAAGGATTACTTCAAGCGCTCAGCCAAGGGAAGTTACAAAGAATAAAGAAGAGGTTACATTCATATGAGCACCACTTGTCCAAATTTGGAAGATTCTAGGAGTGCCCATATTGGAGAGGAAGTCAAGCACTCACCAAGAAGACTGTAACATCTCATACGTTACATACAAGAGCAAGACAAGTGCTTAGTAACTCCCATCTACTCCTCAAGTGCCTATGAAGTGTAACTACCATGCCACTTGTCATATTTGCAAAGATTCTTTCTCCATTTAAAGGGTTCAATGACCAAGGGAGTTTGAAGTGTGCATATCCATTCAAAGCACTTCACATAGGGCTGAATTGCAGCATGGAGGAAAGTGAAAGAGCATTTAAAGCTCTAGTCAAAAGGAGCCAAAAAGTCATAGAATTTGGGCACCATTCTTCAAGCTCCAAAACCAAGAGAAATCCAAGGCTATCCATTGGTTGAAGCATCCAAGGTAAAATACGTTGGCACTACTATTATTCATGCCCGAATACTGCACCGAAAATTGTGGACATCAACGTTGCAAGGTAAGGAATAATTCCCATTATAGTTTGATTTCATTCTTGGGAGTTATAAGGATTATATACTAAGGTTGAAACTTAGAGAAATCAAACACATTGAAAGCAAAATTAAAAGGGAATTAAGATATCAAATTAATTAAATATTTGCAATATTAAACATTGGAGTAATAAGGGTTTCTACTGGAAAAATCAAATTAATAATATTTGCAAATATTATTGTGTTCTAATTTTCTATATTTGGGAGCTATAAGGGTTACAACACCAAATTAGGTTATTGAAAATTAGAAACACTAAAATAAAATCCTAAGGGATATTAAAAGAGGTTATTAAGGTTTTTTCTAAGGTTGGAAATTTATAATATTCTTGTCTCAAAATTTCACAAAAAGAGACAAAAGAAATCCAACATTAAAACCTCTTCAAAATTGGAAAAGTGCTTAGTTCAATAGGAGTAATAAGGTGTTAGAAAAGTTGATTTTGATATTTACAAAACTTTACAAAATCAACCCAAAATTGAACTACATTTTACAAAAGCACTATATCATATTCCAAAATCACTAGGGAGTCATAAGGTATTCTACAAAACTTGATAATAATAGCATCTACCAAATATTATCAAGTTCTAAATCCATTGGGAAGATATAAGCTTTCTACAAAACCTAAAATTCCATTAGGTATATATACTCTCATTACTAGGGAGACATAAGGAAGTCTACAAACCTAAGGATTAATAAAGGTTTTATCAAATCAAGCTTATATATTAGGGAGTTATATCCTTCCATATCTAAAACTAGGGAGCTATAAGGATGTCTACTTCTCAAAACACAACAAACACTAATAATTCCTTCAAAAAAGAGAAGGCCAGTGTCATAAAACTTGGGATCATGAATCTACTCATGAAATTTGAAGGAATGTTAGACCTAACTTCAAAGGTAATTCATAGTGAAGCCTTAGAAGATAACTTTGATACTATGGAATGTTATCTTCAAGCCCGTCTCAATGAAGCTATCGACAATGGAAAAAGTGACATTTCACTTTCCTTAGACTTTGTGAGCATATTATACATGGCATTGCTCACATATAAACATTACAAGGATGAAAATGTAGAACAAAAAGTATTGATAGAACTACTCAAAAAGAAGATAAAATTAAATGAATCATATCTAGGAAAAAATTTTCAATCCTCATGCAACATTGGTACTTCAAGTTCTACTAATTCAAGATCTTATTATGATGGCTTAAGTGGTTGTTCAAAAGCTTTTGTACAGATTGAAGACAGGAAAGGAGAATCTTCCTTACAAGAACCAAGTAGCAACACAACCACCTATGAAAGCATAGAGACTGGATTCAAAGGCAAAGCTAAAGAAGAAGAAGAAGATGAAGCAGATAAAGGAGGAATACAATGCAAAGTCAATTGAAATAAGAACCTTCAGCTACAACTTACTTTGCATCATATGAAGACACAAATTACCTACTGAACCTGATCACAGTAAGCAATGAAGGAGAATACAAATTCCACTATCCAATGGAAGAAGATCCACATTGAAGACTAAAGTCTTCAATACCCAAATAATGTAATACAGGGGGTGTTAGAGATAGAGTATATTACATCATTTGGGTCATGTAAATGTACCTTCCTAGGTACATACTTAGGACATTAGATTACTTTAGGGGGAAGTTATCTAGTTACTTCATGCAATGTAATAAATGCACAAGTGTCAATGTGCAAGATGTATATGTGCAAGGTGTCCCTTGTACAACTAGGTAGAGTGTTGGCCAAGGAACCTATCTTCCTATATAAAAAGAGCCTCATTATAACAAGCTCATAGCATATTCGTAGGTAGTAGCATAGTGTTGTGTAGATCACCATATATTGGTGATGGGTGCAATGTAGTCCAGTAGCTTTATTCATGGAGTGTCCATTTCCTCCATAGCTACATTGTATTCATTTTCGTCATTTCTATTTATAGCATATTTTAGTCATCTCATAGATTTACTTTCTTTCATATTATTCTGCATCTTGTGATTGCTATCTCCCATTGCATACTGCATCAAAAGCTAACATCACCAAGCTTTTATTCATGTTTGATCATGTAACCATATAGTCTATCACTAGATCCTCCAACCACCATGCTAATGCCATGGTCATCATTGCATCCTTATTTCCTTTGGATTTGGATGATGATCAAGCATCAATTATCATTAGAAAACTCTGGGAGCCCACATCACTCAGTTCAAGTCTTGTTCTATTAGATATTCTAACCATCGAAGCTTCCCCATTTGAACCATGGTATATCAACATATTTAATTTTCTTAAGGATGGTTTGATACCTGATGGTTTAGACCGCAATAAACATAATATTTTACATAAAAGAGCTTATTGATTCATTATAATTGGCAATACTTTATATCAATATTTTTTTAAAGGTATCCTCTTGCAATACCTTAATTTCGATGAAACCTAACTAGCTCTTAGTGAGGCTCATAAAGGTTCATGTGGAGGCCATTTCAGTGGTAATGCCATTGCCAAAAAGCTCCTTTGGATGGGGTATTATTGGCCTTCCATGGAGAAATATGCATGTGACCATGTTTTATGCTAAAACAAGTGTCAACGCCATGACAACCTTGTCCATGATCCTTCTCAACACCTTCAGGTTATTTCTTTCCCTTGGCCATTTTCCATGTGGGGATTGGATATTATAGGGAAGATAAACCCAATGTCATCTTATGGTCACAATTTTATCATAACAACGATAGAGTACTTTACAAAATGGATCAAAGCCATACCCTTGGCCACGATGATTGGACTTAGATTTCCAAGTTCATCTTCAACCAGATCCTCTATATTTTTGGGCTTTCTTTGATGATTGTTTCTGATAATAATGCTCCTTTCAAGAACAAGGATGTTCATAAATTTGTGCTAAGTACAAGATTCAGCATAAGTGGTCAACTATGTATTAACCCCGAGGTAATGGAAATTTCAAAGCATCTAATATGTCTTTGATCAAGATCCTCAAGAAGTTGGTTAGTAATATTGATCATGACTGACATATCCAACTTTATCTTGCCTTGTGGGTCTATCGTAAACTCCTATAGATGCCTCTTCATATGTATTTGTATATGGGACTAAGGTGGTTTTTTTGTTTGATTTATAGGTCCCTTCATTGTGCATCTTACTGCAATATGCCTCGATCTACAATGAGTATCACTTAAATCATTTGAATCAATTGGATTTTCTGTATGAAAAGCACATTCATACCTTAGAGCATTTGCGAGCCTATCAAAATAGGCTCAAGTGATCTTATTCTAAGAGAGTTCACAATCATTATTTTGAGGTTGGGGACCTTGTGCTCAAGGAAAATAAAAAGAACACCAATGCTAGATCATATCTTAAATGCAACTTTTAGCCCAATTGGTTAGGCCACTTTGTCATAACAACCAAGTTTGGTTCAAGGGCCTGTCATTTAGCTTATTTGGATGGTAAATAACTTAAAAAACCCATGAAAATAATGCATCTAAAGAGATACTATGCATAACTTGATAATTTACATTTTTATATTATATTTTATATTAGCTTTCATATTACATTTAGTTTGCTTGTTGATATTGCATGACTGCTTGTCATAATTTGCATGGTTTGCTTGACATTCTATCCCATTTGCATTTTTCTTGTCATATAATTGCATTATTGCTTGTTCATATTTGCATGCCTACTTGATCATATAGATTCTTGGGGATTTTGCAACAATGGAAAGTGATGAAACCTAGTTAGGTATTAGCTCACATGCATTGCACTCACACTAAGGCTCTGATGCCTAGCGAATCCCCAACCTAGGGTACATCTTAGTGCCTTCACATTTTTCCATATCTTCTTCTCTTTTATTTTCTTATATTTCTTGACCTTGAATGTTTTAAATGATCATCAAAATTCTCCCAAAGTGAAGGAATATAGTTATTTTGTGTATCCTTACCCTTTGCATATTTTTATCAAGACAAGGATACACATTATTTTCTTCTATCTGTGAATCTTACTTCATTCACACTCTCTTCTTTACTGATATGTTTGTTATTAAGGGATCCTCATGGGATAGGATAAATATTGCCTTAATATCCTTTATGGTGTTTATATGACCACTAACTATCTTATGCACATCTCTTCTAAAAATTTTGAGGACACACACACACACTTTTTCTTCTTTGCCTCTATTTATTCTCTTTGTTTTCCAATACATCCACACAAAGGTTATGCTTTGCTCTTTTCACTCATATTTTGCACACACCACACCCCTATCAGGAAATACTCATTTTGGTAAATCAATCACATCATTTCAACACCCCGTATGGGATAACTTCATGGTCACGAACGAGGGGCAACCTCCATTTGACCATTTACAAGCATACATCCTAGTGGGTATATTTTATTTTTCTTTGCCCATCTTAGTGAGCACTACATCCATAGTGGGTACCGCTTCACCTGTAAATCTCTACAAGTATAACACCCTTATAGGATAGCTTCATGGCCACTAGCAAGGGGTAGCCTCCATTCAACCATTTATGAGCATACATCCTCACAAGGTTCCACTTTGTTTCTTTTATTTTTGTTTTCTTTTGACCTTTTGGAGCTTTCATTTTCTTCTTCCACCCTTCTATCTTATTTTGTTGTTTGTTTGTTTCTTCTCCTCTTTTATTTCTTCTCAATCCGCTCATCCATGTATTTCACTTTGCATTCATTTTTAGCTTGCATATTAGATTACATTTTCATTTAGTTAGGGCTATTTCACATTGCATTCATTACGTTTGTGATTATCATGCTAAAAAATAAAATCTTTCTTTTGTCTTCCTTATTTTTCGTCTCTCTTTATATCCTTTTATTTTGTTGTTTTCACTTTCTTCTTCTGCATTTGCCATTTCGAGTTTCATAAAAAAATTTACATTCCTTTCAAAACTCAAGGGGGCACCCTGGCGTAAGAGGCATTAATATCCCTAATGCCTTGATTTATGTGTAAAAACATGAGAGTGTTCGGAGTAACACTATTTTTGCACCATCCCTTTCTTCTAAACTAGCTACTCCTTTTCTATTCGTTGTTCTTTGCTCATAGGTGTCTACATATTTCTTTGACGCATTTATTAGGCCATAAATGCATAAAGAGGGGGTAAAATGTAAACATGAAAATTTGACTCACCCAAGTGAGTCATTTCCCCTAGAACCTAAGAGAGATCCTCCAACTTGCCCAAATACAAGTTTGAACCTCTCTTCTCCCCTATTCCCCTATTTTTTTCTAGTTTTTCTGAAATCGCGGTCGGTCTTCCCCTCTTTGTTGTCTCTCTTTATATCTTTTTATTTTGTTGTTTTTGCTCTCTTCTTCTGCATCTACCATTTCGAGTTTCATCAAGAATTTTACATTCCTTTCAAGACTTGAGGGGGCACCTTGGCCTAAGAGGCATTAATATCCCTAATGCCTTGATTTACGTGTAAAAATATGAAAGTGTTCAGAGTAACACTATTTTTACACCATCCCTTTCTTCTAAACCAGCTACTCATTTTCTATTTGTTGTTCTTCATTCGTAGGTGTCTAAATTTTTCTTTGACGCATTTATTAAGCTATAAATGCATAAAGAGGGGGTAAAATGTAGACATGAAAAATTGACTCACCCAAGTGAGTCATTTCTCCTATAACCTTAGAGAGACCCTCCAACTTGTCCAAATGTAAGTTTCGACCTCTCTTCTCCCCTCTTCCCCTCTTTTTTTCTAGTTTTGCTGAAATCACGATCGGTATTCCCCTCTTTTTGTCTCTCTTTATATCCTTTTATTTTGTTGTTTTCACTCTCTTCTTCTGCATCTGCCATTTCGAGTTTCATCAGGAATTTTAGATTCCCTTTCAAAACTTGAGGAGGCACCCTGGCCTAAGAGGCAATAATATTTCTAATGCCTTGATTTACATGTAAAAACATAAAAGTGTTTGGAGTAACACTATTTTTGCACCATCCCTTTCTTCTAAACTAGCTACTCCTTTTCTATTTGTTGTTCTTCGATTGTAAGTGTCTACATCTTTCTTTGATGCATTTATTAGGCCATAAATGCATAAAGAGGGGGCAAAATGTAAACATGAAAAATTGACTCACCCAAGTGAGTCATTTCCCCTAGAACCTTAGAGAGACCCTCCAACTTGCCCAAATGTAAGTTTGGACCTCTCTTCTCCCCTCTTTCCCTATTTTTTCTAAAAATCGTGGTTGGTCCTTGCCCAAATGTAAGTTTGGACCTCTCTTCTCCCCTATTTCCCTCTTTTTTCTAGTTTTTCCAAAATCGCGGGGGCAAAATGTAAACATGAAAAATTGACTCACCCAAGTGAGTCATTTCCCCTAGAACCTTAGAGAGACCCTCCAAATTGACCAAATGTAAGTTTGGACCTCTCTTCTCCCCTCTTTCCCTCTTTTTTCTAGTTTTTCCAAAATCACGGTTGGTCCTTACAGAGCACGATTTCGGCAAGTTAGGGTTTTCTCTTAAAAATCCAAATTTTGGGCTGAATTATTTAAGGTTGGTTCTCCCTTAGGGTTTTCCTACCAATTTGTGTTTCAAATCCCTTATAAATAGAGGGTTTTTTATCTCCTTTTCACCACTAGATAGGAAGCACGAATCTAATATCTACAAGCAATAACAAGCATTCCATTTAAAAAGTTAATATCACAATCTCTTTGGCAACTTTCTTCAGGTGTTATTTTATTGCATTATTGATTTGCTTCCTTTGGTGGATAAGTGTTGGAGCCTTGAGGATGATTCAATCATCTTGTGGAGGTACTCATCCTTTTGTTTACCTCTTTCACTACCACCAAGTTGTTTTGTGCTTTTTTTCATTCCTAGATTACTAATTGCATTCTCGTTTTGGCTCATTTCGCATTGATTTGTTGTTTTATTTGACTTGTCACAAAATCGTGCCCTATATTTATAGGGTATAATTTTGATATAGCTGAGATCATGGATGACCTGTATAGGGCATGATTTTGACTGCATCAGTCTAGGGGTAAGATTTACTTGCAAACCCTAGATCTATGTTTGCATGTTGCATTTAGGACATAATACTACTGTTTACATTCTATTTTTTACACTGTTCTGTTTCATTGTATTTTATTTCTCCATTTCTAAAAAAGGTCAACATTCATTCCTGATTTCTAATGGTCAACTAAAAGAACCTACGGGGCTTGATTGCTACACTCCCAAGCTTTGCTGCACAACTATAGATGCGAAATTGAACAACACCAAACAATATATTTAAATAAACGAATGAACAAAGCAGAATAAACATAGATGATTGCACAAAAATAAATTTTTATTCTTATTATCAGGTGGATATCTGATATTACAACCAAGTGCACCCCAGATAGGGGTTTACAATGCCCATTTTATCCAATACAATAATTTAAATATGCTAGGGTTCTACGAAACCCTAGCTAACAAATAAGGGTGGTGTCTTCACACTCGAATCGATCTCAATAGTAGGGTGAGTGGGATTTAGATATCCATAGACCAGACCAATCGAGTGCTTCAGTTCATCCTAGATCTGCACACAAAAAATAACAAAGGATTAGTAGTAACTGTGAGGGCTCCACTGCATGAGACCCTCAGACATGAAATAAAAAACCCTAGTTGTATAATAAAAATACTATGAACAAATATGAGAGTACTAAAAATAAATGCAAAAATAAAAGATTTACCTTGTTGATGACTTGTCGATCTCCAATCTATGATTATTGTTGCAAAAAAAGTACGTGTGCAGATGCCCTAGCGACACCCAAGGGTTTGCTAGTCTGTAAAACTAGGGTTTGAGATGCTTGCAGGCTCTCAGTGGTAGTAGAAAGCACCCAAGGGTGCTCGAGCATGGCAGAAAGCACCCATAGGTGCTTGGGAGTAGTAGAGGGGTGTTCGAGGGCTAAAGAAAAATTTGCAAAAGCAGATATCCTTCACGCGAAGGATGTGACGACGGATGCAGAGGCGAGGATGCGAGGGGGATTTTGGAAACTTGTTAGGGATTCCAAAGACTTAGGAAACTTGAAACTCCAGGATTTAAAAAAGCTTAGGGGTTGAGTCATCAAAATGACTCCTCTTTATAATCTCTCCTAGGACACATTTAGGGTTTCAATGACACAATTTGTGTGGACAAGATTAAAATGTGATAAAGGATGGAGATTAAATCTGGGTATGTGGCATGGATTAAGGTGGATGAATGGCTAGGATTATATCATGATGGATGGTTGGGATTAATTCATATAAATATATATATATTTATTAAATATATAAAATATTATTATTTAAATACATGTTAAACACATATATATAAATAATGGGTAAATGTGGCATAGGAAACTATGGATGGATGACAAGTGGCTAGATTTTGGTGTCTATATATGCCCCTTTTTGTACCGTGTTGCGTGAAACACAATGCGGTACAAAAATACAAGACACCTGGTTTGGCTTGATGACGAACCAGCTTTTTGTTGAGATGTGAAAATGAACTTGGAGACAAAAGAATTTGGATTGCGTAGCTTACCCCCTCAATTGGTGAATGAGTTGCGGATGAATCTCACGAGCCAATTGATAGATGAGTGCAAATGGTTATGTGAAATATATGGTGCAATTGTGGACGATATGAATGATGTAAATGTGATTCCATTTTTGTCCCAATAGTGGAAGGGGATTTTTGCCAAGTGTTGATGTCATGATCATGTAATATGTATCCCTTTGTGGGAAAATCAAAGTCAAATGTGGTTACCCCAAGTTTGGGGTGATTCCAAATCATAACCACGTTTATACAACACGTCTCCCAAGAGAGCAAAACGAGTTGCCTTTTGCTTGAAAGTGTGTTTGGCAGTCCATGACATATCTGATGAGAGTGTTCCAAACTTGAGAAAGGCTATTATTTGGTTTGACCAAGGCTCATATGACTCCAAATGAATAAAGAAAACATCCTTTTCATCCTTATATTCAACACGAACAATTGCAGATTTAGAAATTTTTGTAATTATGAGTGGTTGTACCTCTCCTAAGGTATCCTTTGGAATCAATGATCCAAGAAAGGCCATCACATCCACAAATATATTAGTTGAATGTGTCAAACTATCAATTTTGTACCAATCAAAATTAGAGAGCAATTTCATTGCTACTTCATAGTAAAGTTTAATGGTAGGCTCTTTGTATTAGTATTCTCTGGTTACCTGTTTGACAAGTTGAGAATCACCAAATATCCTAATATACTTAATACCCATAGCTATATCTACTTGAAGAATTAAGATTAAGGCTTCATACTCTTCTATATCTACTTGAAGACTTAAGATTAAGGCTTCATACTCTGCATTATTATTTGTGCATTGAAAGTCTAGTTTGAATGATAAGGGGATAGACACCCCCTAGGGTGTATGAAACATGACTCTAGCACCTTGACATTTCTCGCACTTAGAACCATAAAAAAATAGTGTGATATCGATGTATTCCTTTGAAATAACGTCTTCTTCTTGTTTGGTGATAAAAAATAACAAATAATCTGGGAGCTCAATAATCAAGGGATGATCACTAGGTAGTGGAGCTTCCACAAGCTGATTGGCCATGACCTGATATTTAATGGATTTTTGAATAATGAATTCAAGATCGAATTTAGTAAGAAGCATTATCCATTTAGAGGTGTGGGTGTTATTGTAAGTGCGAGACATCATATAACACAAAGGATTTTCTCTAGCTATGACATATGTGGTGTGACTAAGCATGCAATGTCTGAGTTTCTTAGTGGAAAAAACCATTGCTAAGCATAATTTTTCCACTTAAGCGTATCTGGTTTCATAGCTTACCAATGTTCGACTAATGTAATAGACAACTTGCTCTTGATTGTTTTCATTCTTTTGTGCAAGCATTGTCCCTAATTCAAAGTTCGTTGCTAAAACATATAGATGGAAGGGTACCCCTAGACGAGGAGGAGCTAAGAGTGGTGGAGAATCCAGGTATTTCTTAATGTCATCAAAATCTCTTTGACATTCATTTTTCCATGAAAATGGCACCCCCTTTTATAGCAGATGATTGAATGGCCTGCATTTGTCAAAAAGTTATGCAATGAAACAACAAATTGATTGAATATTTCCTTGTAAACAATGCAATTTCTTTAATTTTTTTGGGGGAGGCATCTCCATGATGGCCTTAAATTTTTTTGGGTCCACCTCAATACCTCTTTTGGAGACAATAAACCCTAGTAGTTTGCCAGAGGTAACACCAAAGACACATTTCTTGGGGTTCAACCTTACATTATGCTCTAGAAGTCAATCAAAGACTTTTTCCAATACACCAATGTGCTCTTGTCGAGTTTTGAATTTTTCCAAGAGATCATCCACATAATCTTCGATGATATTATGCATGTAATCATGGAAAATGTATGTCATGGCACGTTGATAAGTGGCACCTGTGTTTTTGAGGCCAAAGGGCATCACCTTGTAACAAAAAGTCCCCCAAGGTGTAGTGAATGTTGTTTTGTGTTGGTCATCAAGATTTATTCAAATTTGGTTGTATCCTGAAAAATTATCCATGAGAGAAAGCATTTCATGGCCAATGCAAGTGTCGACAAGAGTATCAATGTTTGGAAGAGGAAAATCATCCTTAGGACACGCTTTGTTAAGATCTCGAAAGTCAGTGCAAACGTGTATCGCCCCGTTAGGCTTGCAAATGGGTACCATGTTTGAGAGCCACTTAGGATAGTCAATGGGTACAATGAAACCCACATCTAATAGCTTTTGAAGCTCTTATTTGACCAAGAGGGCAATGGTAGGATGCATCCTTCTAAGTTTTTATTTGATCGACTTAGCATCAGAGTTTAAGGTGATATTGTGGACAACCAAATTAGGGTCAAGACCAGGCATGTCTTTATAGGACCATGCAAAAATTCCCTTATTCCTCTTGAGGAGAGCAATTAATTGCTCTTGTTCATCATTGGATAAGATTTTTCCAAGTTTGAAAATTTTGGGATTATTTGCGTCTAAACTAAGGTTCACATTGATAGTATCTTCAATAGACATGTGAGAACCTTCCTCAAGTTGATGGGATGTTGGGATTAGATGAATGTCATCTATGAGGTCATCAAACTCTTCTGACTTATCCTCATCTATGTCTGCCTAGAAAACCTCAAGATCTGAAGGTGAAGGTGAAGGTGAAGGTGGAGGTGATGGAGGAATGTAGTTGGTTGAAGCCCTTAACAATTCCTTGGATAGGACAAACTCGAAAAAGGATGGTGGTGAGGAAATCTGATCCATATCAATAAGACTCATGTCAATAGGAATTGGCTTTGCCAAATCATATGGATTATGGAGGGGGGTGAATAAGTCAATAGGATTCATGTTGACTTAAAGGGAAAATGGATGGGTGGCAAGGATGAATGGAATGGATCCTTTTGGCTAGAACCGATGCTAGAACTCTGTTAAACTTGGATAACAACAAGCAACACAAATAAATGCAATGTACATGCAAAAAAAATGTTTTTATTTTTTTTTTGATTTTTGAATTTTTTTGATTTTTTTTTTGATTTATGTACATATATTACAAGTAAAATGGTCGGTGATGTGGATTAATGATATGGAGGTGGTGGTTCACTGGTTGGGTCAGCTCACTCTTGTGGAAGAAGCAAGCGAAATATGGGCTGATGGATGGGGAACGTTCTAAGGTAAAACTCATCCTGTTTAGTGTGTGGAATGATGGGGTTTGATTCCTCTTTAGATTCATCAGAAGCTATTGACATGAGGTTGAATTCTTCATAAATTTCATCTTCAGAGTCATCAGGGTGATGGATATCTTCTCCTGAATTTAAATTTAAGCTTTGAAAAGCTTGTTCAAGAGAAGAGGTGGATGAAAGTGGATGATAACCTAAACCTGAACGGTCATGCATTTCTTGATATGAAACATCAATAATCTCATGCATTCCTTGTTCATGCCATCCTAGGCCATGTCCTTGCCAATTAACAATGTGAAAATATCGAGATGGAAAACCCAACATATATTGTATATTGGCCGGTGTTGGTGATTTGGGTTCATCTGGGGTAACTAAATTGGATGATGAATCAAGTCCCCCATACACAAAATTAATGCTATTAGGCACTGAACCCATTTTATATATCGCTCCTATAGATAAGGGTGGGTCACGTGGGTGACCATAGTCCTTAGCACTTTGAATGTTGAGCAGTGTGACTGTAATGTCTTGGACCACATATTCACCAATACCAAGATTAGTGAGGTGGACCTCAACTTGGGATGATGTGGATGGATTGGATGTGGATGGAACTAACTCATGGTTGGTTGATGGTATCTCATAATCTATCATTTTGACTTGTGAGACATTGGTTAATGTGGATGAAGATGGATTTGGCTGGGTGGATTATTGAATTGGCAATGATGTGGAAAGAGTGGTGGAGGATGTTGATGATGTGGCTAATGTAGATTGAGTTTGACCACATGTGCATGTAGTCAATGGTGATGAATATGGGGGTATGGAAGTGGATGCTTGATGTGAATTGGTGATTGGAAGCTCCTCATGAATAGGGGCTTTAGATGATGATATGGATGGGGTGGATGATGAAGTGGTTGATGATGTGAGGAATAGATGAGTGGAAGGAAGCATGGACTCATAGGGGTTTGAGATAAAATTACAATACTTAAATGGTTCAACATCCATTGGTATGCAATGTACTTGTCCCTCATGTACGTATTTCAAGCATTGATGTAATATGGAGGGGACACATCTCATTTCCCTCATCCAAGGTCATCCAAGGAGTACATTATACGCCATGGACCCTTCCAAGATGTGGAACATAGTATGCAATGTTTTGACCCCCACTTCGATGGGCAAAACAATAGTGCCAATTGTGGAGCAGAGAGCATCATTAAATGCTTTCAAGGTGAATGAGGATTTGGTGATGTGGTCTAGTGGAAGCTTGAGATGTTGAAGGGTAGATGTGGTGATGATGTTTATGGAGGAGCCGATATCAATTAAAACTCTTTTGAAAGGCTTCCTATCAATTTGAGCCATGATGTGTAATGGAGGATCCACTGATTCCGATGATATTGGTTTGATCTCAAAATCATAGAAAGTAATGGACGGTTCCATACATATTTGAATATTCCCCACAAAATTGTTAAATGCATTAGCATCTTGAGATTGAAGTTCAATGGATTTTAGAATATCCATTAATGCTTCATGATGTGGAGGAGATTGTTGGATTAGCTCATATATAGATAGTTTGGCTGAAGCCATTTTTAAGCTTGTGGTTAACCGATTTCTCAATGAGATGATTGGCCTAGATGGATGATTGGAAGGATGAATGGGTTAAGATAGACTCAAATATGGATTGGTTGGGAGGGATTGGCAAAAAATTGGATGGGAGATGATGATGTGGTAGGTTGAGACACACTTTCCTGTGGAGGTATGGGCGGTTGAATAGACTGCTACTGAACATTTTGTTGATTGGAGCGTTGTTGTTGACCTCGGGTTACTACATGAATAGCACCCACAAAACCTTGGTACTGTTGAATATGATTAACCTGATTAGGAGGAGTCTTGGTATTTGACCCTCCTATTGTTGGTTGTGCTTCCTCATGATGAGGAAGTGGTGTTTGAAAAATCCTAAGATTTTGATTTTGTTGAGCTAGAGGATTGTCAAGCTTGATAGCTCCTAACTCAATAAGGTCTTGTACTCTATCTTTGAATTGATGGTAGTTATTGATATCATACCCATTCTGTCTATGATAAGGATAAAATAAATGCTCCCTATAGTGTTTACCATGTTTAGCGGGATCATCAGGTTTGACCTCAGGTAAGGTAAGTTGATTTGTGTCATATAACCTACAAAAAATGGAGGTATAAGATTCAACCAATGGGGTATATTGATGGGGTTGTCGAATAGATTGTCGATGTGGTCGGTTTTCCATAACTGGCACTATGTTTTGACTTGATTGAGTAGTTGAGGGAACCACATGATATTCAATTTATCATGGTTGTTGTTGCATGGGTTGTTGTTGAGCCATTACTAGCTGGCTCATGACCACTTGATTTACTTGATTGGATGAATTGGCTGGATTGGCTTGATTGGATTTTGATTAGGCTAGAATAACTTCCTCTATATTGGCCCTTGTTTTGCCATTCTTTCTTCTTAGGCTTAAGCACTCCTTGGATTTTTATCTCCTCAATTGTGCTATCCTGGGCAAGAGCTTCATCAAATGATCTATGTTGTTGTAATTGCAATAACCAAGAGATGGGTTTTAAGCAACTCTTAGTGAATAATCGGGTCAGCTCCTCCGTTGGTAGGGAAAATGGCAATTTGGTGATAACGACCCTCCAATGGTTACCAAATTCATAGACAGACTCATCATCATATTGTTTTAAATCATAGATATCGGATAATGAGACTTTATTTCTAATATTGAGGGAGAATATTTCAAGAAATTGGTCAACCAATTGCTCAAAAGTATAAATACTATGGTTGAGCAAATGGTTATACCATTCTACAACATATCCCCCTAATGTTTGAGGGAAGGTTCTAAGCATTAGAGCATCATTGCTTTGAATTCTAAAGCAAGAATGAACAAATGAGCTCACATGCTCTTTAGGGTTCTCCATCCCTTTAAATTTATCAAACTTCGGTATTGTGAAATCTACTAGATATGGCGATGATGGTACCGAAGGATGAATTGGTTGATTGATCAGTTGACGTAGGGTAGGCTTTTGGTTTATCATACCAGGAGTATGTTGCATCAAACTATCAATCTATTGTTGCATAGCTTGGATTCGAGGGTCCTCCCTAGGAATGTGGAAACCCTGAATCACTTGATGATTTTGTGATGGCAAGGTGGAAATATGTTGAGGTGTAATGAGGTGATGATGACTTGGTGGAGTGGATTGATGTTGATGATAATGGGGTTGATGAAGGAATGATTGTGAATGAAGATATGGAGATGATGTATGAGGGCTTTGGATAGGTTGGCCAATGGAAATAGAATGGGTATGGGTTGGCGATGGTGTTGGAATGGAAACCACAAAATATTGTGGTACCCAAGATGGACTTTGGCTAACAAATATGGGCTGAGTGGAAATAGGTTGAGGCTTAGGGTTGATCACCTGAACTTGTTGTTGAGCGTTCTATCACTTCTTAAGAAATTTGTTGAGATGTTCCCATGTCTCATGTATTTCCATATCAGTGGTTGATGGAGTGGATGTGGATGGGATTGATGAGGTAGGTGGGGGTAATTTGCAATGGGAATTGCAACTTGATGGGAGACACTAGATGGCATGGACATGGGCACTTGTGAAGCAACATTAACATGTGCTTCATACAAGGGGTTACCATAGACTGAGATGTATGAGGATGGGATGGATGTGCTTTGGGCACATGATGATTGTGGTATGGAAAAATGTTGGGAAGGTGCAGCAGATACCTCAAAAAGAGGGTTATTGTACACCTGGGTAAGGCTTGAAGGTTGGGAGGAGATAAGTTCCTGTTGGAAAATAGAATCATGCCTAGGTGAGTTAGGGACTGACTCTAAGACATAGTTAGCAGATCTCTGAAGAGCTTCTACTTGGGCCATATCTATATGGGTGATGTGGTGACCAAAGGTAGGTGAGGATGACTCAATTTGTGGCATGGCCATGTGAAATGATGTGGATGACACAGTGTGTGAGGGACCTACAGACAAATATGAATGACTTGCCTGTATCACACTAGGGGGATTGATCATGGAAGTGGTGGTGGAAGGTGATGATGAACACTCCATTGCTGAAGTGGTTTGATTGGTGGATATTTGATTCATTATTTTAGCTTGATTTCTTGTTAATACCATAAACTAATGAACCAAATATAAAATATGCTAGAAAATAAAATACGGAATGAAAAACTCACAAAATCAAATAGGTAATCCAATCCTATGTTTATGCAACAAAATGTGTCTTACCTTTTTTCTTTTTGTTATCTCGTTTTAATGTTTTTTCCTTTTTTTTTGTTTTGTGTGTTTTGATGAACTAATCTGAATTAAAATGGGTGAACACTATGGCTTGGATGGGCAATGAGATTCTTACTGGTGATGAAGTCTAGCAAGTTTTCTCAGGGGTGTCCTAAAGTGTCTAGGGGTAGAGATTGGTGGATGGAGATGAAACCCACCATCACCAGATCTCAAGCAATGGTTGGTGATGAAATCCAACGCATTACTGTTAAAAATGAAATGTGCAGTGTGTGATTCCTTTTAAGGTTTTTAGTTTTTTATGGTGTACACACAATGTCAGGAATAACTAATTTCACGAGTCTAAATTAGAATCCAACACCAAAAATATTAATTTCCCCAAAATAAGTAGAGTACACCGCTTAAGACCGCTCTCTAAACAGAGGAGGGTTCATCTACTCTTCCGCCTTGAATCACCAAATGTGGGGGTACTTTCAATATACTAATGTTGTTCCTACTTAGACCAGCAAAAGGAGAAATTCCTAACCCTAAAATGCAGACTATTTCATGCAATTAATGATTCATATGCAAATAGAAAGTGCAGCACACCAAAAAATCATGAAATATTTAAATGGAAATGTGTAATATGTAAATGCAGATGCATGCAAAGACTATTATGATGCCTAAATGCACATTAAAATAATTGTTTTAATAGATATATTATGGTGTTCATTTTAATCTGATATCTGCAAAAACGTAAAAAGAAAGTAAAACAGAAAGACTAGGGTTTACAATAGACTTACAGGTAAGCCTACGTATTCACTTGATCTCTCTGTAAAACACCTCCTGGCGCTTCTAAAATGCCCCTGGGTGCTTTTGGAATACTGGAGGGCATTCCCCGAGCACCACCGAGCGTCTGTGCACCTTCTACAACTTCTACGGTTTTCCAAAAACCTTGATTCTATGAAATTCGTGTGATCCATCCTTATGAAAAACTTGCGAGATGAGACAAAAAGCAACAAGTCAGTTAACAAGATAAATCAAAATAAGAAACCCTTAGGGGGTCCCACCATGATCACCATTTGTAGATGCAAAATCGAACAACACCAAACAATATATTTAAATAAATGAATGAACAAAGCAGAATAAACACAGATGATTGCACAAAAATAAAATTTTATTCTTATTGTCGGGTGGATCTCTGATATTACAACCAAGTGCACCCCAGATAGGGGTTTACAATGCTTTATTATCCAATACAACAATTTCAATATGCTAGGGTTCTCCAAAACCCTAGCTAACAAATAAGGGTGGTGTCTTCACGCTCGAATCGATCTCAATAGTAGGGTGAGTGGGCTTTAGATATCCATAGGCCGGACCACTCGAGTGCTTCAGCAACTTCCAATAAATGTAGGTTCTTCCCAGATCTGCACATAGAAAATAATAGCAAGGGATTAGTAGTAACTATGAGGGCTCCACTATGTGAGACCCTCAGACATGAAATAACAAACCCTAGTTGTAGAATGAAAATACTATGAAAAAATATGAGAATACTAAAAATAAATGCAGAAATAAAAGATTTACCTTGTTGATGACTTGTCACTCTTCGATCTATGATTGTTGTTGTAGAAAAAAGAGGTGTGTAGATGCCCTAGCGACACCCGAGGGTTCGCTAGTCTACAGAACTAGGGTCTGAGATGCCCAGATGCTCGGTAGCAGTAGGAAGCACCCAAGGGTGCTCGGGGATGGTGAAAAGCACCCAGAGGCACTCGAGAGTAGCAAAGGGGCATTCGAGGGCTGAAGTAGAGTCTGTAGAAGCATATCTCCTTCGCACGAAGGATGCGATGGCGGATGCAGAGGTGAGGGCGAGGATGCGAGGGGGATTTTGGAAACTTGTTAGGGCTTCCAAAGACTTAGGAAACTTGGAACTCCAGGATTCAAAAAGCTTAGGGGTTGAGTCATCAAAATGACTCCTCTTTATAATCTCTCCTAGGGCACGTTTAGGGTTTCAACGACACAATTTGTGTGGTCAAGATTAAAACATGATGGAGGGTGGAGATTAAATATGGGTATGTGGCATGGATTAAGGTAGATGAATGGCTAGGATTATATCATGATGGATGGCTAGGATTAATTCATATAAATATATATATATTATATATATAAATAAAATATATAAAATATTATTATTTAAATATATATTAAACAAATATATATAAATAATGGGTAAATGTGGTGGGAAACTATGGATGGACGACAAGTGGCTAGATTTTGGTGTCTACAATAACAACCTAAGCAAGTCCCCTAACGTTGATTATATTTTCTAGGGTTTTGTAAAGTTGCTTTGTAGGTCGAAACTATTTGGATATTATGGATAAAATTTAAAGCTTAGATCAACCACCGAATCAGATAAGTACCCTTGGAAAAGCTTTAGGTTGTTTGTTGTGTCCTTCATTATTTCTATTCCAAACATAGATCAAGTAAAAAGAAAATATTTGGTTTACATTTTTAGGTATTTGAAAGAATAAGAGCATATAGTGTGCATCTAGGGTTTAGTCTTGTTTGTGCATTTTACTTGTGCCCTTGCTCAAAGAAAAATAATTTCATTTTTTGTGACTTAGGGTTAGAAATTATTGAATCAAAGAATCATACTAGGGTTAGATATTTTCTTCTTGCATCTTGTATGTCTTGCATCGCTCTTTTATTTGCATAGTTTGGTTTATAGAGGCTAGACATAGGTGGTTGCTTAATTGAAAAAATTAAACATTTCCACCCCGACCTTGAAGCAAGTCCTAAAACCATTTTAGTGAACTCTTTTCCTTGTCCATTGAGTGTAGAGAATATAACACACTCCCGTAGTCACCTCGACGTCGCTGAGAATCATACGCGACATGGCAGTTTCCCCCCTCTACATATATAACCAATTAAATTTCTTGAATTTCAAGGAATAAATCTAGGTTCAAATCTTGTCATGTTGGTCATGATGTAAAACAAGTGAGACACATTTTAATCCCATAGAAAAATTAAGATTACCTCAATCCATGACTAAATAACTCTAGAAGAATAACCATTGCGAACTACATAGAGGATATATAACACCATATATGAATTAAGGATAACGAAGTCATTGTAAATAAAAATTTTAAGTTCAAATTTTATCAAGCAATACATGTATAATTGTCAAGTTATTGTAATGCTACTATATGATCATGATGTACTACATGCAGGTTTAAATAATCTATATATAATTATACTAGAATAATAACCATTATAAAGTAAGAAATATATAACACCATCTAAGGTTAAGGATACCAAAGTAATTATAAATAAAATTATAATACTAAAAAAACACTATATATATATATATATATATATATATTTATAAGGGTTTATAAAAGTGATAACCATATATAAGCAAAGATTAAGAAAGATCAACTCAATCCATTTACACCCTAGAAGAATAACCATTCCAAAGTGCATAGAGGATATATAACACCATTCCAAAGTCATAGTATACAAGAATTATAATTCTAAAAAATAGTAGTAGTAGTAGTAGCAGTAGTAGTAGTAGTAGTAAATTAAAGAGCAATTAATGATACCATGAATTTTTATGTTTTAACTAAAAACTATTAATTATATGTTTATGTTGAGATTAATTTTATATAGTAAAAGAAGCAATCAATATAAAGATATTTTATGTGTAATACATATGATCTGCATTGATCTATGGTAAAATGGAAAGCTTTAGAATTAAGATTTATTAGAATTATTGGTGATTTTAAAGGAAATTTAGGAAAGCTAGAAAAGTTGTTTTTTTAGCAAAATTCTTGTCACTTGCTCAAAATTATATGGAACTTTAATGGGCATATCAAGTTTATGATAAAAAAAGTATAAAATATTCTCAATTGTTAGGTATTCATGTAAATTATTATTAAATTTATTTAAAAAAATGAGGATTACACCAACAATACCATTATTATTGTTTATATCTATCAAATATGGTTGGAGGAAGCATCTTGGAAATGTTAACATATTTAGAAAGAGAGAATAGAGTAACTAATAGTTTAGCCAATCATAGTGTTAATATTCTTCTTATTGAAATTCATTATTTAGAGTAACCAATCAAGGAAGATTTTATCTCTTAATATATATATATATATATATATATACATTTAGTTTTGGTTCTCTCTCTCTCTCTCTATATATATATATATATATATTCTCTCTCTCTCTCTCTCTCTCTATATATATATATATATATATATATATATATATATATATATATATATATATATATATATAGAGAGAGAGAGAGAGAGAGAGAGAGAGAGAGAGAGAGATAACCAAGGATCTAGTAAATAGTGATATCCATAGGCAAAAATTAAAGAAGATTAATCAAATGATATGAGCTCAATTGGTTAAATTCCTTGTATTTCAAGGAGACAAGTTTAAATATTGGTTATTGGTTAAAACATGCATAACTGTCAAGTTATTATAATACCACTATATGATCATGATGTAATACAAGTAAGACACTTAAATACCATATAACCAATTAAAAAAACTAAGGAAATTCATATCTAAATCACACCAAAAGAATAACCATTGTAAAGTAGAAAAATGATACATAACACTATCATTCAATCCATGTCTAAATCACACCAAAAGAATAACCATTGCAAAGTATAAAAAAATACATAACATCATATTTAGATTAAGGATATTAAATGAGTCTGGATTATGGATACCAAAGTCATTTTAAATAAGATTTATAATACTAAAAAACTATAAGATAATATTGAAATTGAAAAATTAAAAGTAAAATGAATATGGATGATAATTGGATACCAATTGCTCACAATTATTAGTGATGAGTAAATTAAAGAGCAATTAAGGATGTCAACGTAATTGTAAATGAGAATTATAATACTTAAAAAAACTCTATTAAAATTGTAAAAATAAAAGTAATATGAATATGGATGATAGTTGGATATCAGTTGCTCATAGTTATTAGGGTTGAGTAAATTAAAGAACAACTGATAATATTATGAATTATTGTATTTCAACTATGAACTAATGATCATACATTTTTGTTGAGATTAATGCTATATAATCATTATCTTGTAAGAAGCAATACATATAAGGAGATCCTAACTGTAATATACTTCCCTATCATTTGTCTTGATATGTGACTTAAGACAATGATTCTCTAGAGCCTTCAAAACAAGTTATCTCATAATATCTCTCACCTAACAATATACATTCTAATTATCAAGTGATATTAGCTCAACCGGTTATATTCCTCAACATTTCAAGGAGAGATGCAGGTTCGAATCTTGCCAAATGATACATAAATAATATCCAAGCTTTGTTGTAATACCACTATGTGGTGATGATGTAATATGAGTGGGACTCATTTCAATCCCATATAACCCATTGAAAAAAAATATTCATTCTAATTCATTGAATAAAATTTGGTGCAACCCTAATTAACAATACCAAACAAGTCTAAGGGAGTATGATTATATAAAGGTAATGTGTGTATGAAACAAGACATGTTAAGGTACTTGTCATGGTAAACACCTAAACGTAATGCATGGAGATTTAGCATAAAAATAGTTCTTACAATAGAAGCTCATTCTATATTAAGCACTAATTTTGCTATTGTTAATTTTTTTTTATATATTTAAGGTATTGTAGAACAATGATAATGGGTTGCAACCATACAAGTGTAACTTGAGTTTAAATCCTTACATTGTGATGGACACTCCAACACTAAGGGGACTTGTGATATTATAATTTGTTGTAATATGAAAATATTGTTAGTTAATTTAAATAGATGTGATATAGTTTGGGTACATTTCAACCCATACAACCAATTTAAAATTTGTTTATTGTGTATAAATATAAAGGTAAGTTGATGCCTAAAGGTGGTTTCCTCACTTCCATGCCTTGTTAAGATAATAAAAAGACTACATGTAAATTAGCAACATTATAAGTGAATAAAAGAAGGAAGTAATTGTGAGATGTGGTGGTACTCTAAAACATAGATTAACACAACATAGAAAGGATAAAATGAACACGAAAATAAAATTACACAAAAACCTTCCAAAAAACACTTCATCAATCTTCAAATTTGTACATATTACTTCAATACAATGCATATCTCTCTCTCTCTCTCTATATATATATATACACACATACACATAAACACGATAGGATATCCCTTGGTTGTCTCAAAATACTCTTGGTGCTTCACATTATCTCCAATTTTGGGTGAGAATATTTCTCTGTCTTTCTTTTTTCCCTTGCAAGTCCAATTCTAGCTTGTTTTCATTTTTGTCTTGTTTTATTTTTTGTCTTATTCAACATCACCATTTTCAACATTCTCTCCCTTGAGGTTAAATGGAAAATTTTCATTCTATTATGAATTACAATGTTTTAAGTCAAATTCCTTTTTTTAAACCATGACTCTAATAAAATGATGCCTCAATTCAATATGATTTGATCTTGTTAAAAAAACAAGATTTTTAGTCTTTCAAATTGCACTCATATTGTCACAAACAATGGTACTTGTTATTTCTTAATTTTAATTAAGATCTTCTAGAATTCACTTTAACCATATTACTATTGTGTATACTAATATAGCTGCTATATACTTTGCATCTACTATCAAGAGTGCAATCATTGGTTGTTTCTTTGAACTACAAGTTGTCAATCCATTTCCTAATAAGTAATATTTTCTTGATGTAGATTTCCTAACATTATTTGAGCCTCCTCAATATAAATAATATATCTATATATATTGTATTAGCTAAAGTAAATGGATTCCATAATTTTAAGTTCCTTTCACATATATTAAATTTCTCTTAGTTGCTCTTATATGTTCTTCTAATTCCTCACTTATGTATCTTGAAATCAAAGATACTGCATATGCAATATCTAATATTCTTGTTATCAAGTACATAAGGCTTCCAATCAAACTTATATACTTTCTCTCATCATCTCTTTCAATTTCATCATTCTTGAACATTATTTGCCTTATGCAACTGGGGTAGCAACATCTTTAAAAATTTCCATGTCAAACTTCTTCAATATATCACGTGCATATTTAGATTGTTAAATGAAGATCTCATCATGTGTCTGATGTACCTCTATACCAAGAAAATAATAAATCAAACCCAAATATCGCATTTCAAATTCTTGCATCATGGATTGCTTGATTTCTCTCTTCATTTTCAATAAAATTTCCATGAAAAATTAGATCATCACCATTTTAATATGACAAATAAGATGAAGTACACTGGATTATAGGATGAAATAGTTTAAATAAATAATATTTAAGAAGGAAAAATAATTTATCAGCATGATCAATAGTAGAAGATTAGTTATGAATTGGTAGATCTAGGGTAAATATTTTCCAAAAAATAATTTATCTTTTAGGGGCTATATCTTTGCATAGAGTTATCTAATTTAGATGTTTCTTGCACCAGATTTGTGTAAAATTTGAAGATATTTAAAATTAATGGTCACATGAAAGAATCTAAGCAACATTGAGGGAGATATGACCATGTGAAGATAATTGTCTGGAACAAGGGTAGAGTTAGGGTATATTTCTACAAAAATATATCTCATCTTTTAGGAGCCATATCTTTGCAAAGGGTTGTTTGATCTAGATTATTATTGGACTAATTTGTGCAAATTTTGAAGAGATTTAAAATGAGTGGTTATATGAAGGAATCATAGTTTTGAAGGAGATACAACCCTATGAAGTTAGACATTTAGAATGAGAAGTCATAATTTTTCAACTTGCAAGAAATAAAATTATAGATATCTATCAACCAAGGTTTGCATGATGGGAGGAGCAATGGAGGGATAGGGCATCAACAAGGTGGGAAATTTTATATAGGCATAAAAATTTAGCTAAGTTTCATTTATCCCTTCATTAAATTTGAAGTTCTGCATGTAGATTATTATACATTTATTTTAAAATAATATAATCGTTATAGGATATGTTAGTAAATTTCCACTTCCATTGACATATTTATAGTTAAACCCTTAGATTCATATTTACTATTAGATTTTTAGGAAGACCTTAGAGAGCAATGATCCTTGTTTCCCAAACATAAGTAAGTTACTGGAAAACTTAATGGGTCTATGCCAAGGGCTTTGAATTTGAGCAAATAGATTGATAGGAGATGGAAGTCTCTAGGATATTGGTTTACGGGAAGAGTAGGACTCTTCCTTACCCACCGGTATAAAGGTTTTACACCTGAAAATATAAATATATCCCTAGTACCAATTTGGATCAGGATGTCTCGATTACTCATCGATTTCCTTGAGATTTTAGAAACAAAAGAAAAAGACAAGGTCTTGGTTATTTATGCCTATATAGTGGTCTTGATTTATACTAGAAGACATTTTCCTGAATCAATTTTTCTTAAATATGGGGTCAAGTTGTGAACCCAAATGAAAACATATCTCTCATATGTCGAAATATGTCATGACGTGGTGCATGTTGAGAGATCGTACCCTAAGAAGAGTCCAAGAAAAGCATATGTAGAAAAACACAAGATAAACATACAAATGGGTATGGATGAGGATGGTTTTCAACTTTCAAAAAATAGGTCTAGATAGATGAAAGTAAATAAACAATGGGGACTAGTAAGCAAGGATATTGAGAGAAATATGAATTCTTTTGAGGCTTTAGACTATGAAGAAAAATAGATCAAAGCTTAGAGGACATCTAAAATAAGATCAACATGCTAACAAGGAACTATCTACTCAATATCATCCAGATTTAAGGATGAACATTCCTATTTAACCTAATGAGTATGCCTCATCAAATTTGGAAGACTCTCTTGAAGTACTATGCACCATTTAGGAGGAGAAATGTGGTAGAGAAAACGTAATGTTAGAGTTAGATGTTAATGCCTCTACCATTAACAAGCAAATGCAAAAAAAAATGAGCAAGTCAAAAGTTTCATGAGCGGATCTAGAGAAGGATATCTCTAATGAATATGTAAGTTGTAAAATAGTATTGAGGAATAGAATAATAAGACCTACTCTCAACAATAATAAGGTAAAAAATAGAAAATATTCAAATTTTCAAGCGAGAGCCAAGGAAGCAAGAGCAAACATAGGGAAAGGAACACAATCTAAGTTGGTTGAACTTCTCTTCATTAGACAAAAAGATGATATTGGTAATTCACAGGAGGGGCAAGCAACCCCTAGTGAGATATTATTACCATCTCATGGATAATAAAGGGTGCTAAGACCCCCTCAAAGTAAAGGTGTATTAGAGGCCTCTATTTAAGTAATAAGACTGATATTCTTTGTATCCAAGAAACTAAAATACAAGTGAAGTTTCCAAAATAATGAAAGTAATATGAGAAATATGTGAATGGGAAGTTACAGGTACAAAAGGAATTACCAGGGAAATTCTAACATGTTGGAATCCAAGTAGAACCTCCTATGAAACTATTCATAAAACTAGGCATTGAATAGCCTCATTAGTCATGTGCTACTTTGAAAATTTATGTTTCATCCTTATCAATAGATATGGACATACAACTTAATTAGGAAGATAAAAAATATGGAGTAGGATTGAAGCCTTTATGAGAAGTAAAGACCAGAAAACCTGATTCATGATCATAGGAGATTTTAATTCCATAACCAAAATGGATGAAAAAATTTGGGGGAATAAAGAAAATAACCCAAAGTTGAGAGATTTCTCAACTTTTATTCAAAATAATATTCTATGGAGGTTGAGTTTGAAGAGGACAACTATACATGGACCAACAACAAGACAAACCAAAACTTGAAAGCAAAAAAAATAGATAGATGAATACTCTTAGATCATTGGCTAGATGAAGGGACTTGTGCTAAAATTAATACCTTGACAAGAATTGGTTCAAATCACTAGCTAATAAGATTTAATATGGGTAAGTGAATTGAAAAATAAAACATATTTTAAATATGAGCAGATGTGGTAAGACCATCCTCAATTTGTTGATATTATAATGTAGACATGAAATTCTTTAGAAAATGGTGGGATGTATACACTTCCAAAATAAATTAAATCAATGACATATAGATTAAAAGAATGAAACAAAAAAACTTTTGGAATTATTTTTGAGAAGAAAGAACTAAAAGAGAAACTTTTAAAATTCTAAAAAGATGAGCACAATAATCCAAGTTTGGAGGAAAGGGAGTTGCTTAGTGAATATCATAATATTTTGAGTAAGGAAGAGAAATTTTGGAGATTAAAATCGGGATAGACTTAGTTAAAAGAAGAAGATAAAAACATAAAGTTTTTTCATAGGATGTCAATAGTACAAAGATCAACATTCAAAATTAGTAGAATTAAATTAGTATAAGGGGATTGGATTGAAGGCCTGAGCAAAATTAGAAAGGAGGCAAGGATTTTTTTATGATAATCTTTGAGGAATAGAGGAGATTGAAGTTCTTAATGATAAACTACTAAAATAAGTACCTTTAGTTATAATAGATAAAGACAATAGCAAAATGATGGAGCCTATTACTTTGGAAGAAGTTCATTCAACTATTTTCTCTTTTGAAAAGGATAAATCCTTAGGTCCAAAGGGATATCTATAGCATTCTATCAACATAATTGGGATATAATAAAGGATTTTCTATTGATGGTAGTGGAATAGTCTAGGGTAAAACAATACATACCTTATAAAATAATGCAACATATCTTAATTTAATTCCCAAAAATAAGGATACATAATTGTTTTATTGATTTAGGTCCATAAGATTATATATTATGGCATATAATATAATCTCCAAAGTGATGGAAAATTGGTTAAGACTAATGTTAGACAAAATTATTTTAGAATAACAAGGAGGATTTGTGAAAGGGAGACATATTTTAGACGAGATTAGAGTAAGCTCATGAAGTAATGTATTCAACAACTTCTAGAATGTTAGAGAATATTACATCTATAGTTTGAGTGAGTAATTTATATTCCTTTTTATGTAAGTCACTATGTGCAAGATGTGCACAAGTGTCATAAAATTAAAGTAATTAGAAATTCAAGAGTCTTGCATACAAGTGGCAAGATGAGAAACCAAAGGTCATGTAAGAGATGCAATAGTCAAGAACTTGAAGAGTCGTTCTATATGACTATATCATGGGAACAAAGCTCCTGATCATGTACTAAGAAGAACTGATTATATACATTGTTCTTTTGATAAATTTCACTCTAAGTATTCTTCATGCATGTACATGAATTATTTTGACCATTTACATTCATATTTGATATTTTAAGTGAATGTTATTTCAATATTATATTAGCTTGGATATCTATATACATACATATATATATATATATATATATATATATATATATATATATATATATATATATATATATATATATATATGATTGCTCACATATATAATTCTACTCTTGATTATTGATATTTTAAGGTAGTAAGGCTTAGAGAAAACAATGGTATCAAAGCTACCACTTAACTCTGTTCATTTTTGATAGAGTTATATTTTAGAACCACCATAATATTAGAGTATGTCCACTTTGAAAGTAGTGAAGACTTGGACTTTATTTTAAAGGTTTGATTGAGTAGATATTGAGGGGATAAATAATAGTCACCTTGATTTGGATGCTAGGGTATTCCCACTTGGTTTAAGGAAAACCAGTGAAGACTAGAACTCAACTTGAATTGATTTAGAGAGATCCAACTCAAGAGATAGTTGGACGTGAGGGGACATTCATAGTCACCCTGATATTGATTTTGGATTATTTAGAAAAGAGGATAATCATATTGTTCTTAGGTGCGACCTAAGACATCATAGGATTGAGGAGCATCAAAGCTCTTAGATAATTGAGGAGCATTAAGACTCCTAGATAATAGAGAAGCATCAAAGCTTCTAGATATTGAGAAGCATCATAGCTTCCATAGGATTGAGAAGCAATATAAGCTTCCAAAGATCAAAATATTTTAAGATAACTAAAAAAAATCTAGAGTGTGGTAGAAAGAACAAAATTGTAACTTTCAATTAATATTAAAGATTATTTTACAACCTAGAGTCCAAAGCAAAAACATTCAAGCTATAGTAAAGATCAAAGTAAGGGAAAAGAAGAAAGAGCCTTGGTAGTACCCAAGTATAGAGCATAATTGGTCAATCCTAATAAATATTAAACTCGAAAAAGAAGCTCCTAAGCTTGGAAGAAGACCAAACATAGAGAAGTAGCTAAGAGAAGAAGCACCTGAGCTTAAAATAAGATCAAACATAGAGAATTAGCTCAGAGAAGAAGCACTTGAACCTAGGAGAGAATGTAAGCACCCAAGCATAAGAAAAAAAAGTGATTGAGGTTGATTGATATACAACAAAGGAATGCAAACAATAGAATAATGCTTAAGGTGCTTAAGCAAAGAAACCCATTCTATAGAGAGAAACATTTATCTTGGGCTCAAGGTGCTTAAGCGAAGAAGGTTAGACTATTATGAGCAACGCTCAAGAAGTGTTAAGAAGTGCTCTAGTAGTGCCCACATAGAAGATAACTAGTAGTGAAGAGAAGTGCTCTAATAGTGCTTACAAAGAAGGATAAAATAATAGTAGCGAGAAAAAAGATATTAAGCAGTGGAGAGAAGCCTTCTAATAGTGCTCACAGAGAAGGATAATCAACATCAAAGAGTAGAAGGATATTAAATAGTGGAGAGAAGTGCTCTAGTAGTGCTCACAAAGAAGGATAACCAACAACAAAGAGTAGAAGGATATTAAGTAATGGAGAGATGTGGTCTAATAGCGCTCACATAGAAGGACAACTAGCAGTAAAAAGCTAAAAGACAACTAGATGTGGAGAGAAGAAGGATATAAAGGAGCAGAGCTCACATAGAAGGATAGCAAGTAGTGGAGAGAAAAGCAGTGAACAACGCTCATGCAATTGGATATTCAATTGTATAATGAAGCTCTTAAGTAGTGTTCACACAAGAGGAAACCAAATAGTAAAGAGCAATATCCATACAAAGAGGTTACAAATAAAAAGAATAAAGAGCTCAAATCTCTATTAATAGCAGTCATAGGCACATTCCATACATTATTGCATCCACATTCATAGCAAAGAGAATAGTATAGAATGGACAAAGCATTGAGAAAATCACAGACCCTATCCAACAAAAATGTTTGGAAAGAAAGTTATTGTAAAGTGTTATAGAAATGCTCATTGCTACATGCAATATAATGCATTATTCAGAGGCACATGAAACGATCAGTGCAATAATTTTTTTTAACATCTAATCTCATATTTGAATACCATGCAGGCATTGACAAATATTTAAGGCATCAAGTGGATTATTTAGTTCACTATAGTCTTTAGAGACCTTATACAAGCAAGGAGGAATAAAAGGTAAGAAATATTACCTTAATAATATACCTAAGTTAAAAGGGTCAATAACCTAGGTACTTTGATTATTAAGTTGGAGTTACGATTTTTATTAATGATTTGATTATTAAGTGGGAGATATAAGGTTTTCTAGTATATGATGTAAACCCAACTGCAAGATGTCAAAACAAAATACCTCCCATTACATAAAAACTACGATAAATGAAAATAATATGTAAAACCCTCCATTTACATAAAAACTGCAATAAATGGAAATAATCAGTAAAACCCTCCATTCACATAAAAACTATAATACATGGAAATAAACCAATAAATATCTTATTTTCTCATTCCTGGATTCACTTCCCCTTTTACAATGCAATACCAAGGGAATATATATCTCCAAAGAAACCCTAAAAGAAAACCCTAAAACTTGAAGCCCTAAAAGAAACCCTAAAAGAAAACCCTAAAAATTAAAAAATTACTATTTTTGGCAAATTGATTTTTCCACCAAAAAATGTCTTTTTAAGTAATTACTATTTTCAGCAAATTATTTTTCATAAAAATTTGTCTTTTTTAGTAATTACCATTTTCGGCAAATTATATTTTGCGTCAAATAATTCCATTTTGAGTAATAAAAAAATTACTTTAAAACTTCTTTTAAAAAAACCCTCTAAAGATAGGCTCCTGCATCATTCTCCTTTGGTTGAAAAGAACTCTGCTCCTGCGAGTTCCTTTGATCAAACTCATAATCACTCTCCATAGAGTACCACACATCTGCAAGTACTCCTTAAAGTACCAATCTCCTTCTGAGGTTTTATATCTCAAACCTCCTGCAAGCACTACACATAGTGCCAATTCATTCCTTCGAGGTTTTAAAATAGTAAACCTCCTGCAAGCACTACACAAAGTGCCAATTATTCCCTCTAAGGTTTTTAATAAAAAAACCTCTTGCAAGCACTACACAAAGTGCCAATTTATTTCTTTAAGGTTTTACAAACCTTCTGCAAGCACTACACAAAGTGCCAATTCCTCCTTCTGAGGTTTTATATAAAAAACCTCCTACAAGCACTTACACAGAGTGTCAATTTCTTTCTCCAAGGTTTTACAAACCTTCTGCAAGCATTACACAAAGTGCCAATCTCTTTCTTCGAGGCTTTTACATAAAAAAACCTCCTGCAAGCACTTACACATAGTGCCAATTTTTGTCTCCAAGGTTTTACGAACCTTCTGCAAGCACTGCACAGAGTGCCATTTTTTTTTTGGAGCCTCTTTGCTCTCCTCTCCTTTTCTCTTTTCTTCTCTTATTTTTTCTCCTCCCAACAAGATCCACACACCCCATCATTTGATTAACACACCCCAAAGTTACATATCTAGTGATGTGGGGGAGTTGGAGGAAGTGGGTTGTGTAAAACTCCTCGAAAAAGGGAGGTCCCAGGTTCAAATCTCTCCCCCTCACATGCATGCGGATATGTAAATCTGGGTTGTGTTAATCAAATGATGTAAATCCAGCTACAAGAGGTCAAAACAAAATACCCATAAAAACTGTGATAAATGAAAATAATATGTAAAACCCTCTATTTATATAAAAACTACAATACATGGAAATAATCAGTAAAACCCTCCATTCACATAAAAACTATAATATATGGAAATAAACCAATAACTATCTTATTTTCTCATTCCTGGATTCACTTCCCCTCTTACAATGCAATACCAAGGGTATATCCCCAAAGAAACCCTAAAATAAAACCCTAAAACTTGAAGCCCTAAAAGAAACCCTAAAAATAAAAAAATTATTATTTTCGGCAAATTGATTTTTCCACCAAAAAATGTCTTTTTAAGTAATTATTATTTTCGACAAATTATTTTTTCATAAAAATTTACCTTTTTTAATAATTACCATTTTTGGCAAATTATATTTTGCGTCAAATAATTCCATTTTGAGTAATAAAAAAATTACTTTAAAACTTATTTAAAAAAAACCCTCTAAAGATAGGCTCCTGCATCACTATAGTTTGAAGTTTTTAAATTTTTGAGTTTTTTAATATTTATTAAAGTATGGAGTAATAAGGTTTTCTACTTCAAATTGGATTTAAGAATTTAAAATCTATCATGGATTATTGGTATATTGATTCTAGAGCAAGTAGGCATATGACAGGAAATAAACAATGGTTTAAAACCTTTCAAGAGAAACATGAAAAACTTGTTGTTATAGCAGATAGTATGACTTATGAGGTCAAAGGAGTAGGAGATGTTTTAATTGATTTATCAAATGAAAAAAGGATAATTAATAATGTACTATATGTACCTAGATTAACTGCTAATCTTCTTTCAGTATCTCAATTAATGGATCAAAATTTAGCAGTTGAATTCAAAATTATTAAAAACAATAAAAAATATCCTTATTACCAAACAAGGAAAAGTCATAGCTTTTGGTTCATATAAAAATAGTCTATTTGCTCTAGACACATCATCAAATATGGCTTTGACAATAGGTATTTCAGAAACAAAATAACTTTGGCATAAAAGGCTAGGACATATAAGTGCATCTTCATTGAATGAGATGAGTAAACATCAAATGGTTAAGGGTTTACCTAAACTCTCATGGGAATCTATAGTCTATCCAGAATGTCTTGCAGGAAAACAACATAGAATACCTTTTGAACTCAGTCTATATAGAGCTCAAGAACCATTGGAATTAATATATACATATTTATGTGGTCCAATGAATGTTACTAGTCTTGGAGGACATAGATATTATCAACTATTTGTTGATGACTATTCTAGAAAAATATGGGTATATTTTATGAAATTCAAATCTGAAGCATTTAGTTGCTTCAAACAATTCAAGCAGTTAGTGGAAAAAGAAATAGGAAAATCAATCAAGAATCTTCGTTCAGATAGAGGGGGAGAATTTTTATCAAAGGAATTTAATTCTTTTTTAGAAACAAATGGTATAAAATGACAACTTACAACAGCATATTCACCTCAACAAAATGGTATTGCAAAAAGAAGAAATAGATCTATTATGGAAATGGTTCGTTGTATGCTAAAAGAAGCTCATCTTGATCATCAATATTGGGCAGAAGCAGTTAAAACAATTGTGTACTTACAAAATAGATCACCCACAAGAATACTAAAAAATGTTACTCCTAAAGAAGTATGGTCAGGACAAAAACCAATAGTAGAACAATTAAGAATCTTTGGATGTAAGGCATACATGCATGTTCCAAAGCAAAGAAGAACTAAACTAGATGACAAAACTATGTGTGGAATATTTCTTGGTTATGATGATGATTCAACATGATACAAAATAATTGATCCAACTACAAAGAAAATTACATAAGCAGAGATGTAGTGTTTGATGAGGGAAACAAAAATGTTATTAAAGAACAAAAAACTGATACAGGAACAATTCTAAGTTTTTTAGAGGAAGAGGACTCATCAAGTGAAGAATCAGAATCAAAAACATATGATGAGCAAATTGAAAATTTAGAAACTACTACAACACTACAAAGGAAAGAACCAATATGGCTTAGAGATACACTTAAGGACTCAAAGCTAGAGCAAATGCCAGATCTTACTACTACAAGACCACAAACTCATAGCTTAACAAGAATAAATAGGGGATTGATAAGTTCTGTAGTAGAACCTACAACTACTCAAACTACTTTAAGTCATCTAGAATGGAAGACAGCCATGGAATCAAAATATGCAACATTAATGAAAAATAAAACATGGAATCTAGTTGATCTACCACAAGGAAAGAAAGTAGTAGGATGTAAGTGGATCTACAAGATAAAATACAAAGCATATGGTTCTCTTGACAAATACAAAGCTTGATTAGTTGCAAAAGGATATACTCAAACAAAAGGAATAGATTATGAAGAAACCTTTGCACCAACAACAAGAATGACTACTATTCAAACAATTTGTGCTTTAGCAGCACATCTTGGATGGAAACTTCATCAAATGGATGTAAAAAGTGCATTTCTTAATGGTGATCTTGAAGAAGAGGTATATATGTCACAGCCAAAAGGATTTGTGATCAAAGGACAAGAACAAAATGTTTGTAAATTGAACAAATCCTTATATGGTTTAAAGTAAGCACCAAGAGCATGGTATATAAAGATTAATAATCATTTGTTACAACACAATTTTAAAAGAAGTTTATCAGATCCAAATCTCTATACAAAAAAGGTTGGACTAGACAGAATAATACTTATAGTATATGTTGATGATATAGTAATCATAGGAAGCTCTAGAATTTTGATAGATGAAGTCAAAAGGGACCTAGAAAAGGATTTTGAAATGACATATTTGGGGCTTCTTCATTATTGTCTTGGTTTAGAAATTTGTCAAAATGAAAACAATATCACAATAACACAAACAAAATATGCAAAATCATTACTTGAAAAGTACAGAATGAAAAATTGTAAATCCAAAGATACACCTATGGAACAAGGATTACAATTGTCTAGATATAATGAAACATCTCTAGTCTCAACCACTATCTATCATCAATTAATTGGAAGTCTTCTATATTTAACAAATACTAGACCAGACATAGTTTTTGTTGTAAATTATCTTTCAAGATTTATGCAAGAACCTAGAGAAAGTCATTGGAAAGCTACAAAAAGAATACTACAATATATTAGCAAGACTATAGAATATGGGTTAATATATAAAAAAAATGAAGATGATGACAAGTTTTATCTACAGGGATATTCAGATTCTGATTATGTTGGATCTATAGATGATAGAAAATCTACATCAGGCTATGTATTCTATCTTGGCTCTGGACCTATTTCTTGGTATAGTAAAAAACAACATGCAGTAGCACTTTCATCTATAGAGGCAAAATATCATGCAACAAAAGATGCAGTATGTGAGGCACTTTGGTTACAATATATATTGTCAGATATGGGAATCAAGAGAACTCCTACAATATTAAATTGTGATAATCAAGGAGTACTTAATTTAATCAAAAATCTAGTTATTCATGAAAGAACAAAACACATTGAAGCCCAATGTCACTTTATCAGGGATCATGTTCAAAATCATCATATCCAGTTGAAACATGTTTCTACTGAAGATCAGATTGCAGATATTTTTACAAAAGCACTTGGTCAAAACAAATTTTAGATATTCCAGAATCATCTATGTACATCAAGAGAAGTTCACATCAAATAATGTAATATAGGGGGTGTTAGAGAATATTACATTATTTGATCTATAGTTTGAGTGAGTAATTTATATTCCTCTTTATGTAAGTCTCTATGTGCAGGATGTGCACAAGTGTCATAAAAGTAAAGTAATTAGAAAGTCAAGAGTCTTGCATACAAGTGGCAAGATGAGAAGCCAAAGGTCATGTAAGAGTTGCAACAGTCAAGAACTTGAAGAGTCATCCTATACAACTATATCATGGAGACAAAGCTCCTGATTATGTACTAAGAAGAATTGATTATATACATTGTACTTTATTTTGAGCAATTTTATTGTAAGTATTCTTCATGCATGTACATGAATGATTTTGGCCATTTACATTCATATTTGATATTATAAGTGAATGTTATTTCATTATTATATTGGCTTGGATATATATATATATATATATATATATATATATATATATATATATATATATATATTTATTTTGTTTGCTCACATATATAATTCTACTCTTGATTATTGATATTTTGACCTATAATATTATGGTTTAATTATATTGGAACCTATGATATTTTGAGGTAGCAAGGCTTAAAAGTCAATATAGAAAAGAGAGAATAATGATTTTAAAACTTGATATGAATACATCCTATGATATGGTTAAATGATAGTTTTTTTTTTAGTATTAGAAAAGTTTAGATTTGGGAATAAATTATTTAGATGGATTAAATCTTGTGTCTTTAGAGTATCATATTCAATGTTGGTCAATGGACTAGTAACATAATTATTTAAAGCCAAGAGGGGTCTTAGATAGGGATATCCTTTATCACCATATATGTTCATTATTATTGTAGAGGTATTGGAAAGAACTTGAAGAATGCATACAAATATGGGCTAATAAGTGGATTTAATACTAGTAATAACATCGACAAAATCACCCATGAACAATCTATAGATAATACAACACTTTTTAGAAGGGTAGGGAAAATTGAGGCCAAAGCTTTAAATAACTTATTATAGGAACATGAAAGAGTGTCATAGCAATAATTTAATAGGACAATCCAAAATTTACTTCCTAAACACTCCAATTATAATCATAGCAAGGATATGTAGGTTAATTCAAACAAAGGAGGCAAATTTACCAAAAACATATCTAGGGATGCCCTTATTTGAGGGGAGAATAAGAATAGAATTGTGGAATCTAGTTATAAGTAAATCTCAAAATAAACTATTAGCATGGAAAGGTATATGGTTATTGTTAGAAAGTAGAGTGCAACTAATTAAATAAGTCTTACATGTCATTCCAACATATTATATGTCCTCGTATATTATGCCAAAATTGATAGAAAAAAGTTTAATCTATATTATGCAATCATTTTTATGGTCAAGATTACATGATAAAAGGAAATTTCCTTTGGTGAAATGGATCAAGGTGTGTGATGATAAAACTAGGGGAGGTATTAGTTTAAGAGTTCTTACATATGCAAACTTAGCTCTGAGGGGAAAAGTAATTTGGAGATTGTACAAAGAGAGTCAAAGACAATAGGGTAAGAATTCTTCTAAGTACGTTGAGCCCAATGATCTAAGCTTAATATTTATTGCATTATCACTACTAGATGGTTTTACACTATGGAACGATTTTAAAAAATCAATTGATCTAGTGATTAAAGGTCTAATATGGGTGGTGGGAACTAGATAAAAAATTCTATTTGGATGGATACTTGGTGTGATAAAAAACCACTCAATCTAGATCCAATTTTAAAACCATGGATGAGATTACTTCAAGATAAATATGGTGATAGAGTTTCAAATATTATGTACAAGTATTAGGAAGGAAGATACAAATGGAAAGAATATTTTTTACAAGTATATCGAACATTTTTGCTAGGAGGTAGTTGAGTAGAAAGATAACAACAATGATTATTATGAGGGAAGTTGAGGATAAGTTGATTTGGGAGTTAAATAGCTCAAGAGAATACATAACAAGAAGTAAATATAATATAAAGAACCAAAAAAGTAGAAATATCATGAGAATATGGAGAGATATTTGGGATAGCAACATTCAAGTGCTAGTAGATCATAGGAAAATTTTATCTTGGGATAACCTAATGAAAAGGGGTTTTCATGGCCCTTCACAATGTGTTCTATGTAAAAATGAGGAGAGTATAGACCATATCTTGGGACATTGCTCAATAGTATGGGAACTATGACAATGGATTCTTAATATGTTTGGTAAATGCATGGTGATGAATGGTAAAATTAAAGAATGGTTAAAGCAATGGTAGAGCACTTCTAAAAGTGAGGTATTACAAACAATTTGGGATACATCAAAAGATACAATACTTTGGACTGTATGGTTAGAAAGGAATATAAGAATATTTAAAGGAAAGGAAAGCAATTTAGAGGTAATGAAAAGGAATATTTGTTTAGCCATAAAGGAGTCTAAACCAACCCTATCAACTCACCCAATCCCTAATATTGAAGTAGAGAGCCTTGATAGATGGAGTCAAGTCATCAAATAGAATTATGATGTTGGGTATAGGAGAAATAAAAGGAAGGCAAATAATATAAAGTGGAAACCACCAGAAGTGGAGTTGGTCAAATTGAATTTTGATGGATCATCTAAAGGAAATCTAGGACCAATAGGAGGAGGAGAAATAATTAGAAATAATAGGGGTGAGATTTTGTCACATTACACTTTCAATAGTGGATTTAAGACAAATAATAAAGTTGAAGCTTGGGCAGATTTGGAAGGGTTAAAAATATACAAAAAAATAAAATGGAATAGAGTATGGATGGAAGGAAATTCACTAATAGTAATAAATGTAATTTTAGGAAAGCAAAGGCTCCATGGAACATACAAGAGATCATTATGGAAATACAAGATCTTGCTATAGAGTTTGAAGAAATTAGGTTTATACATATGTTAAGGAAAGGGAACAAATGTGCAGATAGGCTAGCCAATAGAGGGGTTTTAATAGAGGATCATGAAGTTAAATTCTCTTTTCCATGGTTAGAGGAAGTAGTAAGTTTAGCTAAAGCTAACAAGAAAATGTTGACTACCTGAATCAAATAATGATTAAGATTTAATTTAATATTTTCCATTGGTAATATTTGTTGTATTTTATAAAATTAATGTGTTTTTATATAAACTATTTATTACAGTTCTTGTGGTTGCACTTATGCTTCAAGAAGGAAACTAGCAGTCCAAATATGGTAAAGTGGACTATGATAGTGTGAAGTTTTGAAAATATTACTCTACTAAGATGCAATGCATAGACAATAGAGGTGGAATTTTGGTATTGTGAAGGCTACTGCAAGAAAATATCAAGAAAAAGGATGCTAAATTTTGGAATATTTGTATTTACAAAGAAAATTGAAGAAGATCCAAAAAATAAAAATCAAGAATTCAAACTTTTTATGAAAAAAGATGTAGGTATCTAGCTATAGCAACTCAATTGATATGAGAATTGAATCTATTTGTAAACTCTAAAGCTCTAAAGGAGAGATTTATATTTTTTCAAGTGTGGGGGACCCTAGTGCAACCTCTCTTGTCTAGCAATAAAAGCAAAAATAAAATATCATCAACATTTAAGGAAACAATTAAAATATCATCACCTTCCTTTTTATAGTACAATATGGGATCATTCTTACTTCGTAGAAATCAAAACTTCAATATTTTATATAATTATGTCTCTCCAAACTTGGGTCATAATATATATATATATATATATATATATATATATATATATATATATATATATATATATAAGCGATAATTCAAATTTTGTCATATTCTAATTTTTATCTTTTTTTTTTATCATTCAGCCTCCAAGGGCTAGGTGGATTGGCAAAGGTTTGACTGACCAAGTACTTTCCAAGAAGAGACCTAGGTTCAAACCTTGGGGGCATGTTGCCATATTTAGCAAAGGTAGTAGTCCATGCTAAATCCTCTGAGTGCACACTAGACCGACGATGATGATACGAAACTCGAGCGATGAGTGGTCTCCATCTCACACCGAGTCAACAACAACGAGATAAATAGGTTTTTGGGAGCAGTCCCTATGGTTTGAACCCTGCAATTGTCAGTTACTAAAAATAGTGGCTGTAACCAACTCCCCTATGTAACAAAAAAAAATTGTATCATTCAATATTACAATTTCCAACACATGGTTTACTTTCATCTAAACAAAGGTTTCCATTCCATGAAGAAAGTAATAGTTATAATAAAAAAGGTGTGTATGAAGAAGAGATAAAAGGTTCTAATGGTCAATATTGAATCTAGTGGTTTGGTGGAGAGGTAAACATGGATTTTTCAAGTAGGCAATTGAGCTCTTATGACAATCAAATGCAAGATATGTCCATGGGCACAGAGGAGAGAGTGGAGTAAACTCCCTCCAACCACAATAGTTGAAGTTATATCTCTCTAGACCCATGGAGCACCACAAAATTATGGTAAAATCTTATCAAGTACCTAAATTGATAATGGTAGGTTTGACAAGGAAAATGGACTGGAGTGCAGGTTATCTGGTGTAATTTGGGATGCTTAATATGGATAAGAAAATATTGATTGTATTTATGAATGCAATTATTTCTTCATTATTTTTAGATATAAGTATTTTGAAAATAATTAACTCCTTTTGAATTTTATTTTATGTCATTTTGGTAGTTCGTTTCTCTAGAAATATTCCTTTAAATTTATTCTAATTTAGACTTAATTTGAGTTCAAAGTCAATATGAGACTACCATGTCATTGCTTTGTCATATAAATATAACTAGATAGAATGAGGGAATGTAATAGAATTTTAAAATTTGTAAACCATTTTTTTAATAAGTTATATGTGGCTTCTATTGGGGCCACTCCCATCAAAATACCAAAATATTACATTTTTTTCGACAAAAAAAGACTAAATTTTATAAAACATAAATCATATTAAATAGTCGTGAGACCTTCCATACATGAGTCACAACTTGGAAGTACCTCAAGATATACATGCCTATAATCCCATGAGGGCTAAATTCCCAATTAGAGAATAAATAAAAAATCACAAAAAAGCAGTGTTACACCTAACTCATTGAACGATATATCAAAGGATTCCTTAGAAATGCAATAAGGAAAAATACTTGATTTAATTTCCTTGTATACAACATATCCTCTCAAAATTGCATTCGAGAGGTCTTCATTTCTAGTGGTAATTGCAAATTCCTATTGCTCCACCAACTCATCTTGCTAATATCCACTGTTATTTGTGTCCTATCCCCACATTTCCATGTACATAGTGATTCAAATAAAACACTAAGGTATTTAATATCTATGTGCACAATTACTCCCTCCTCCTAGGAGTTGCCATACTAGTACTTCTTCCTTCCCCATCATTGGGATAATATTGTCAAAGCAAAACCTGCAAGTCCATATAATATTCCCATAAATTTTAGCCCTTGCCATAATACCACCAATGATGACCTCTCTCTATTATCCAATTAGTCAACTTATTTGCAACTCTGTTCTTTTCCCTCACCAAGTGAAGAAATTTTATCTATACTCTATTTTTTAAACCCACAATATTGTCCAAGACCCGCTGGACCCTCCATTTTATTTCTCCCCCTCCTCTTGCTTGTTCATCCTATTGATTGAGACCTGAGAGTCAAACTCCACCTCAATTCTTGAGTATCCTTGCTTAATAGTCATGGCTACGCCTTCACATATGGCCATGGTCTCTGCCACCATGTTGTTGTTCCTCCTAATGCCTTGATAGAAGCCAAAAACCATCGTCCCTTAATGCATTAAATCAAAATATTATATTTGTTGTTATGTTAGTTAAACAATATCCAACATGTATTTTTATCCCATTTTTTATTTCTTTTTATATTAAATATATTCTTCAACTTCCTTGAAGTGCTATGTTTCCACAATCAACTCCTTGACATCATTTTGATTAAGATATGAAATCTCACTTGGCCAGTTGCCTTCTAAAATTGAATTTCACCAAGATGAAGATCAACACTACAATTGGCTATATTATATGTTACCCATTTCCTTCTTCATAATATGCTCACACTTCCAAGAGATTACCTCTAGTAATAGGTGATGAACATCAACAATAATATTATTTTTTATCTAGTCTCCACATCCATTTTTGTTAATAGCATTGATGATAATTTGTGAATCCCCTCAATTGAAATATATTTCCATCATTTTTCTATTGAAATTTTATTCCCTATAAGAAGTGCCCTAGCCTTTGCATATTTTTTAGTTGAAGTTCCATATGATTATGAATAAGTGAGGAGTAATTTGGATTCACTATTTCTAAAAACACCACCTCCATTAGCTTTTACCAGATTATCTTTAGAAGCACCATAAAAATTGATTTTAATAAACCATTTTTTGGACATTTTTCTTTACCCTAGATCGAAGTAGATCCTTTGTTTTAATTACATTAACATAGATGACTCTTTCGTGTATGCTCATGTCTTGTAGCCAAGTTAATAATACCTATTTTTTTGCACTTGAGACTTCCCATGATGATCACTGTATTTGTATATATTTTGCAATAAAGGCAATGATACAGTTTCAAACTTGGGCATTATTTTAAGATTTATTTTTAAAAATTCTATTATTCCTTTCAAGCCATAAATTCCAATAAATAATGGTAAGACCAATCCTCCACAAAATGTATAATTATTTAGTTTTGAAATAATTAATCCAACATTTCATCAACTCTTTCAATGTTGATGGATCTATCCAATATAATTTTATATTTTAAAAAGGCAATCCCAAATGGTGTGAGCAAAGGGACCGTGAAGAAGTGAATGGTCTTATGTTTCTAAATCCTTCTCACACAAGGCACATCTAAAAGATCCATAACATCCTCTTCTTTGTAGACTATACCTTGTAAGATTCTTACTTTTAACTGCTAACCAAAGGAATGTTGAGGACTTAGGGAGAGCCTCTAATGACCAAATATTCTTCCAAGGAAAATATTTGAGAGAAGGAAATTTTGATTACTCTAAATCCTCATATCTCAAATTGATTGAGTATCTACCATATTTTGATAAATTCTAAACCAACTCATCCTTTTGTGTAAAAATCAATAAATAAAACTCTTGAAGCATATTTTGAAGTTCATTTGCAATTTATTTGAGTTCCTCTCCTTCAACCAGGTTACTAAAAGAAATCCATGATCTGGAGTTGTTGTTCATATTAATATAGTTTTTGAGCTGTGGATATTTATATGCTAGGTATGCATGAGCCAGTGGCTTCCATTTTAAGTCTGAGATAAGAGGATAAGGCTTCAACCAAGCATCTAACCAAAAATTTTTATAATTTCCCTTGTTGATTGACCATCTATGTTTTTTTATCAATTGCAAAGTATCTGATATGAACATCCATGTTGATGATCCTTTGGGTATGGTTCTTTTCCTAAATAATTTCATTGTATCAAAAGAACCTATATATTTTTGAAGTAATATTTTTGTCCAATTCTTTCCTTGATCTCTAAATAATTTCCACCCAAGCTTTGCCCCTAATGCCAAATTCATAAGTCTACAATTTTGCAAGCTTGCTTCTTCAATATTCTTTCCTTTGCAAACCCTATCCAACTTATAAAGAGAAATCCTAAATTTTTCCTTGTAACCTTTCCATATAAAGTATCTTTAAATTTTACCAATTGTTGATGTTATACTTGCTGGAAATCTTGAAAGTGACATCATATAAATAGGGATGGATTGCAATGTAGTCTTTATGAGTTGTAGCCTTCCTAACATGGTTAAGAAGTTAACTTTTCAACTTGCCAAACAAACTTTTATTCTATAAAAAAAAATCCAAAGCTCCTTTTAATTTCCTTTATGATACAAAGGAATACTTAAGTAGGTTGATGGGAAATTTTCAATTTTAAACCCTAAAATATTCACAATAATTTATTGTAAATCTAAGGCAATATTAATGAAAAATATTGGATTTTGTAGTATTAACCAATTGTCTAGTAGCTTTCTCATAGAATGATAATATTAATTTAAACTCCATTTCCTCACTCACTGAGAGAGCCCAAAAGAAAAGTATCATCAAAAAATTAGAGATGAGATTCGGAGGGACAATTTTTTGCAACTTGAATACCTTTGTTTTTTCCTTCCATTTTTGCCTTTGATAAAGCTCTCCCTAATACTTCTGCAAAAATAATAAGTAGATAAGGAGATAGTGGATCACCTTGATAAAGTCCACAAGATGACTTGAAGTAACCAATAGGAGAACCATTTATTATAATAGAAAATTTTGCAGTGCTATAACAACTTTTAATCCATTCACACTAGCTATGATCAAAGTCAAACTTTATGAGAATAACAAGTAGATAATTCCAGGAAACCCTATCATATGCTTTGTTCATATCTAATTTCATAAGAAGACTTGATTTTTTCAAGGAATGGAGAGAATGTATGGCCTCTTGTGCAATAAATATACCATCAAGAATTTGTTTACCATGAAAAAAACCACCTTGTTTCTCTAAGATAACACAACCTAGAATGTCCTTCAATATGTTTACCATAATTTTTGAAATGATCTTATAAATCATATTACAAAGGCTTATTGGATAAAATTTATCAAAATATTTTGTCTCAACTTTCTTGGGAACCAAAGTAATAAAAGTGGTATTGATATCACTTACTATAACTTTCCTTTTTTGGGCCTCTTCAACCACAACTAACATATCTTTTTTCTTTTTAAAGTAGGATTTTGAAAGGGTTACCCTTTCCCTTTTACATCCATTTAGTCACATTGAGATATTTAGTGTTGTCGAGATTTGAACCTTCATGTGGGCTACATCAACTATTTGTCCCAACCATTAACCAAGGACTCATTGGTAACCACAACTAACATATCACTCTTCAATAAATAGAAAATTTGTTGAGAAAATTGTAGGAAATCCATTGAGGCCAATTGCCTTGTTAGGATGGAATGAGAAAACTGCTTCATGGACCTCCTCCATAGATATATTCTTCATCAAGATTCACTTTGTCTCTATGTGATAATTGATGGAATATATTACAAAAGCTTATCTTGTGCCTCTTTATCTTGCCTATTTTATAACAAAATGCTTTTGAAATAATTAATTGCTTCCTTCCCTATATCTTCTTTGTCCTTAATATTTCTTCCATTTGGAGTTATAATATTTTTTATGTGACAAAAATAAATATTATTTTCACTGTAGCATGATTTTTTTATTTCTATATCCTTCGTTAACCATTTCTCTCTAGATTTTTGAAACCAATATGACTCATTTTTCAATGCATTATGATAATCATAAAGTAATTGTTTTTCTTTCACATAAGAATCCTAATCCATTCCATTGATTAATACTATCTCTTGTAAAATTTTTAGCTTGGATTCAATTTCTTTCTTTTCTTTAAAAATGTTACCAAAATATTTGGCATTCCAAATCTTCATTTGATCCTTTAAATATTTCATCTTTTTAACAAACCTTTACATATATGATCCTTCAAATTTTGATTTGTCCCACCATAACATAACCATATGGAAAAACCTCAAGGTCTTGGATCCACATAGACTAGAAGCAAAATGGCTTTGGATAACCATTATTAGGTAAATAACAAGTCAAAACAATGGTTTTATGATTGGATATTGCTTGCAATAAAATATCTAAAGAGATTGTATACTTTGATTGTAACCATTTATTGGATAACAAGAATCTATCAAATCTTTCTGCTATATGAGTTTACCCAATGTGTCTATTATCCCATGTATATTGAAAAATTGAAGGACTAACATACCAAAGGTCATTTGAATTGAAAAATGAAGCAAAATATTACATTGATTTAGACCATCATGGAATACCACCCTTCAATTCCAAAGGAGATAGAACAATGTTAAAATTACCCCCAAGAATCCATATATCACAATGAATCATCATTGTATTTGACAAAAATATGCTAAGGTTCTTCCAACATATTTCATGAGGATTAACTATAGTTGGAGCATATACATTTCTAACCCCAACTTTGGTGTTTCCCTTGTTCTTGTAAAATAATCCAACAACCCAATTAATTTTTTGCTTCTAAAAATTATCTATCCCATTTGCATTTGTCTCATACTATTGTAATACCACATGAAGCTCCTATAGAAGAAAATTTTAGACAATCACCCATCTTCCATATCTTCATAAAAGCATCCTTACATTCCTCACTACTTAATTTTTTTCTTGTATTAAAATAAACTCAAGACTATAACAACCTATTAATTCCTTAATAACTCATTTTTAGGGGTCTTATTCATACCCCTAATATTCCATGATATCATTTTCACCATCAACACTTTTTATTTTTATTAGTGGGCTTAGCCACACTTCTTGTTAACACCTATGATATTTATATTTGGCTTCCTATATCAATATCCTATGGAGTTTATTTTTCTCTTTGTTCCTACTTTAATGACCTTCCTCTCTTTTTTCCATTTCCACCAACACTGTCATCTTCATCAATATCTTCTATTTTTCATATTGTTCATAATGAGACTTATCTTATAAATATTTATGTTGCCCTAAATAATCTAAAGTGCAAGGAATAGCCTCATTAAATTTTTCTTCTTTACATTGCTCTAGAAACCCTAAGTGCACAGATAATCCTCCATAGTCATTACTTTCTTATGTTGGAATGGAAACTGTAAATTTCCTTGGATATCCTTCATATGATTTTATTTATTGTACTAATATTAAAACTCTAAAGTGTAATGAATACACTCTGTACTACTTTATTTTTTATTGTAAGGAGAATATTTTATGCTACTTGAGGAAAATAAAGATCATTGACCTGGATTAAGCTTGACTCCCTTCATCTCATTTGCTTTAAAATTTGCGTGATCATCTTCCTTTACTTTAAAATTTGCCTTATCTGTGAGTCTGAATCTTAAATTGTGGTTAATATTTTAAACAATAAAAGGGTAGATGAAGTTAATTGGCAGTTGGCCTCTATAGTCGTTCAAATTCTTAGAATGAGTGAAGAGTTCAAATTTATATCCTTTGTGCACATTCTAAGGGAATGGAATGGGGTTGCTGATTACCTAGCCAAAAGGGCTTCTGAGCTATTGGATCCTTGGATTATCGATAATTGGGAGAGTCTCCCATCTGGGGACTCTCAATGCCTCTGGGAGTTGATCCACAAGGATGTTCAGACTTAATGTCGTTTGTTATTGTTGTATTCTTGGGGTGTTAATCTAGTCTAGTGGTTTTAGTTTGTTTTGTTGTTTATTTGAGTCTTGGTTGGATGCTTAGTTGTACTCTATAATCCAAAATTTTATCAATAAATTTTTACCCTTTTATTTAAAAAAAACAAGTGGATTATGAAAATATTGCATTTCAATGTTGTAAATATCATTAAACTAGACACATGGCAAGAGATTACAAAGTGAAAATGATAGAGAAAGAGATGGAAATTTTTGGGCATGAGGGTAGATTCAATATGAAACAAGGAGATCATATCATAGGAGACTCTAGGTTAAATAAAGGAGTTTCCACTCCTAATAAAGTGGCAAGAAAAACTCCTCTATATCATCAGATGAAAAAGGCCATTACAATTCATTCAAATCAAAAGAAAAAATGGAGTGAACACCTTTATAAATGGAAAAGAAAAAATTGACACCACCAGAAGAATCTCTCCCAACACCGCCAATTCCAACATGTCCAGGATTGCCCCTGGATGACCCATCAGTATTAATTTTTAAAACTCCTCTAGGGGGTGGCCTCCACCTACCATCTCTCCTAACCTTCTTGCTGAGTTGAGGAACCCTGCTAGGGCTAGAAGAGTTCGTACCATCCACAAAGAGACCAAGGGCCTATCGTACCTTCTCCTCCCTAGAATCCAAAAGAGGGTCCACATCACATTTGCTATGGATGGTTTCCTGAACCATACACAGGATCCTTTGCTAGATCTGTTGAACAACCAAATGACTGCCCTGAAATATGCGATGGTTCTGTTCAAGCCAAATCTACCAGATGATGCAAGAAGGGCCCAAATTCCAAGCCACCCAGAGGAAGGGGGCCTTGGTCGGAGGTCTACCCAGACTACTCCAAAACTCCACCAGGGAGAGCACATGAAAACAAGGATGGTTCCAGGTGCTCCACCAATGGTGCCAAATGTCTCTGGAAAGGGAGCATTGGAAAAATAAATGAGAAGAGTCATCCTCATTCTTACCGCAAAGGACACAAAAAGAGGGACCCTGAAATCCCCTCTTCCTCATGTTATCCCAAGTGAGGCATTTATTACGAGCTACCAGCCAGAGAAAGAAGTTACATTTCGGCCAAGCAAATTTGTTCCACACCTTTTTCCACCATGTGATAGGAAGACTCCCGAAATTTTGCTTATCAAGAACCTGATAACCATAGGCTACAGAGTAGGTTCCCTTGGGATCAGGGTTCCAAGCCAGAATGTCTTTACCCCTCAGTGAAGAATAGGGCCTCCCCACAAGAATAAGAGCAAGCACATCTCTGTCCTTGGCCAGTCCCCCTTGGGGCCATTCCTACGGATCTTTCCACCTGTACATCTCCATATTTCCAAAAGACTAGATTTTTTAAAGTCCTCCACATGAGACCAACCCGCTTCCAAGAAACAAATGCTTAGGGAACGTAACCTGGGATATTGATTCAAGATAGGAGGGTGGCCATCCCAAGAATCCTCCCAAAAAAGAGCATCTGATCCCCGATTGCAAATCCAGAACAAACCCTGCTTGATTAAATTAGCTCCTCTTTTTAGAGTGTCCCAGATAATTGAACCTTTCCCAACCAAGCTGACTCTAGGGATCTCAGCCTCAAAAATACCTCTCAAGTATTTACAAGATAATATTTTAGCCCAAATATGATCTTGAGAGGTACACCATCTCCAATAAAGTTTTGCAGCCAAAGCCTACCCAAAAAGAGCTGTCTGTCGCAACCCAAGGCCTCCCTCTTGAACTGGCCTACATATAGAATCCCACCTAACCAAACTCCATTTAGTTTGATCAAGTTTTCCAGACCATAAAAACTATCTTGACAAAGCATCCATGTCCTTGATGAAACGAGAGGGAGCTATTTGTACAAAACATCTATAAATGGGTAAATCTTGAACAACAAATTTTAAAAGCAACACTCTACCTACAGAGGATAGCCATATTATAGTCCAGTGATTCACCTTCCTTCTAAACTTATCAAGCATAGACTACCAAGAAGATCTAGGTAAAGGATGAGATGAAATCGGAATACCAAGATAAATGAAGGGGGGAGTCCCAACCTGGAATCTTAGAATGCGAGCAATCCTGGCTTGAATAAGAGGAGGGGTATTGAAGAAGAAAATAGAAGACTTGTCCTCATTAATCAACTATCCAGAAGCACCAAGATATATGTCAAGAGACTGTCTAATATTTCCAGCTTCCCTGATAGTGGCAACTCCCAACAAAGTAGTATCATCAACAAATTGAAGGTGGGAAAGAGGCGGCAAACTACTATCCCACTTCCACCCCTGAATGAGACCTTGCCTGACTTGAGACTTGAGAAATATTCCCAACCCTTCCGCCATAATGATAAACAAATAAGGAGATAAAGGATCTCCTTGCCTCAATCCCCTTGAGGCCTCAAACAGCTCTGATGGCTCATTATTAACAAGAACGGAGAATGAGGAAGAAGAAACACAACTCATCACCCATCTAATCCATTCCTCCTCAAATCCAAAAGTAGCAAGAAATTTCTGAAGAAAGGACCATCTGACCCGGTCATAGGCTTTGGCCATGTCCAACTTAATGAACATAGTTTTCTCCTTAGAAGTTTCCATCGAGTGAATAGCTTCTGTAGCAATAACAACCCCATCCAGGATTTGTCGGCCAACAACAAACCCTCCTTGCTCCTCAGAGATGATTTTGCTCAACCATATCTTCAGCCTCTCAGCAATAATTTTTGTGATGATCTTATACACAACATTGCAGAGAGCAATAGGCCTGAACATATCCAAGGAATTTGCTCCCTCTTTTTGGGAATAAGCACCACAAAGGTAGCATTTAGGGCCCTTAGCATCTATTTGTTCTTTTGGGACTCATGGACCACCTTCAGAAGATCAAATTTGATTAACTCCCAAAACTCCTGATAAAACTCAATCGGGAATCCATCTGGGCCTAGGGCTTTCCCTTTTTTCATCTTGAATACAACATTTTCCAACTCCTCAAGGGAAATTGGACCCATCAAGTGCTCATTCATCTCTCTAGAAACAATCGAGGGAATACAATTTAGAATAAGCTTTTCATCCTCATCATCTGAGATGGAGTCCTCCTTGAAGAGAGAGGAAAAATACCTCTTAGTCTCTTCTAAAATATCCCTGAAAGAAGAGAGCAAGGCACCCTGAGAATTCACAAGAGAGGTAATCAGGTTACCATTACGGTGAGCCTTAACTGAGTTATAAAATAAGGTTGTGTTCCTATCCCCTTCCTGAAGCCAATCTACTCGAGCTTTTTATTTCCAAAAAATTTCTTCCCTCAGTTCCCATTCAGCAAGGTCTTTCGCAGCCTCAGATTCCTCAATGAGAAGCTCCTCCGTGAGTCCCTGATCTCTAATCTTCCTTGAAGCTTCTTCCACCCTCCTAAGAGCCACCAACTTAGCCAAGGAAAGGTTCCCAAAATTTAGTCTATTCCATCTCTTCAGTTTATGCTTAACAAATTGTAGCCGCTTCATAAAGGAATACATAGCGGTGCCATGAGGAGGTTTGCCAATGGTCCACCAGCCTCGCATGAAATCATGAAGCTTAGGATCACGAAGCCACATAAGTTGAAACTTAAAGGAAGGATTCTTCTTTAGCCCTAACTCTAGAGCAGAGAGTTTGATAGGCCAATGATCAGATCCCCTACCCTCCAGAATCACAGAACTAGCACTTCTGTTATTACCCATCCAAAAACTGGAGATCAAAAACCTATCCAGTCTCTCTGAGATGGAGTCTTTCCCACATCTTCTATTGTGCTAGGTAAATATCCCATTATCTGGCTTGATGTCAACCAAGTTCAAGGCCCGAATATGAGCACTAAAGATAGAAGAAAAAGGCTCAAGATGATCAACCCCACCGTGTTTCTCCTCCAGACAAGTGATAGAGTTGAAGTCTCCAGCCAAAATCCATGGGTACAAGGGAGCCAGACTTCTCACAAAGCAAATGTGCTCCCACAAATTCACTTTACCATTGTAATCAATAGGAGCATACACATTTGTAAGTAGGATGGTTTCACCATATTCATTATCTTGCCCGATCATCGAAATAGACCATCTGTTGGAAATCCAAGTAAGAGGGGATATCTTAACCGGATCCCATAAACAAGCAACACCACCAACATATCCACATGCACCAATACACTGGCATTGCCCCCTTCTCCACAACTTGGGAGCAATATTGAACATATTATCAGTAGCCAATTTAGTCTCCTGAATAAACACCACATCCGAAGAATGTACACGAACCAAATCACGAACAACTTTTTGTCTAGGGATGTTGTTCAACCCCCTTACATTCCATGAAAGGATAATCATTTTTGGGGTTAGAAAAATGGGAGTCCAATGTTCTCACCAAGCCTGACTCCACCAAAGTCTCCCCCATTAACTTAATTTTATCCTGGTCCTTCTTTCGACCCACCTTCATATTCTTATCCGAAGCACCTTTTTTAATTATTTTTTTCTGCAATCCCAACATCGTAGGAGTTTTGTAGTCCAAGGATGACTGCATCAGTTCCTGAGTAGGAGAGGGCATAACTAAATTTGTGCCACTTTCCAAAATAGTTTCCCTTCTAGGGCTAGATCCAACCATATCACCTATACTCAGATCCAAAGCCCTTTGTTCTTCATTTAAACCCCCTAGATCTGATTCCTTAAGTTCCACCTCAAGAAGAGACATCTGATTCGGCCCTGTTATATTTGCATCAGGTAGCGACGTTTCAGGTATCTCCATGCACTGATCAAGATCATCTAATATTTCAAAATGGTTGAGTAGAGCATCTGGCTGGCTATCCTTAAGGTCTCTGTTTGCCCTTCTTCCTCTGTTTTGAGGTTTTACCGAAACAAAGCCTTCCTTATCCCATTCCCCTTCCTTTATCGAGGCTTTTCCTTTATCCAAATTTTGTACAGACTGAGAGGGCCCAGGATTTGAAGCCACGGGTGGGATAAACTTAGAGCATTTTCTTTGCAGGTGGCCATATTCATGGCAAATCCGATAGCGAAATGGAAGAGCTTCATAGTCAAGTTTTTGAACCCATGTAGTCGATCCAAACTGTATTTCAATAGAATATGGAATAGGATTGTTTAAATCAATTTCAACACAGATACGGGCAACAAAGATTACCTTTTTATCCATCGTCTGTTGTGATGGTCCAACCGGCTTCCCAAGAAGAAGGGCAATCTTATGCAAGATGTCAGTTCTCCAGAATTCCAACGGGAGCCACGAAAGTCGAACCCACACTGGAACCCATGATGACCGCTCCTCTGACGGGTTGAAACCCACATGCCAGGGTTTAAGAAAGAGTCTCGCTTGGTTACAAAAATAAGGACCCCCTTCAAATGCTTTGTTACGATCCGCAAGACAAGAAAAAACCACCATAAAATAGCTATTCGCACTCAACATCACCTCCACGTCACCTTCAGGGTTCCAAGTCTTCCTGACCCAAGCCTCCACAAAGGGAAGAGAAATTTGGATGCCCAAAAATTTACCAATAAGTGCATGTTTGGTTAAATACTCCACATCTTCCGCCATCGAGTCTGGTTGAACCACTAGAATCGACCTGGCTTCACATCGTTCCAAACATCCATTGTTCTTTAACAAGCGGTTCCCGACATGCACTGGGAAATCTTGTTCCTTCCAATTATTTTTAGATGAAAAAATGTCACTAGCATGCATTCTCTGTGATGGGCCCGATGCCATCACAACATTCCTCCAATTGTTCAGACCTCCTCCAAAAATTACTGCCATCCCCGCAGATCAATTTTTTCTCATATCTTCATAATCCACTTGTTGATCCCATTCTCTTGATTTAGATTTAATCCTAATGGATTGTGGGAAAGGTTTTGAAATATCCATGTCAACACATATTTGAGTTTATACAACACACCTTCTCTCCTTAGTAGCTAGTCCATCCTAGATGAATTCACCTAGAGTATTACAAATATTATTCAAAACCTCTTTATTGATGAGTTGATAAGGAAGTCTAAAAAACCTAATCCATTGGAAGCCTTTTAATAGTATTTGTCTCCACAAAATTTTTTCACTCCAAGGTATTACATATAATGCATTTTTACCTCTAAACCAAGGGCCTCCATCCATTATTTTATCCCTTATTTTTGAACTAGATAAAATAATGAGAAAAAATATTTTTGGAAGAAAAGTCATGGAGTAATTTGAATTCAATCCCCACTTAAACTTGATCCAATTTTTAATCCCATAAAAACCTGGCCAATATCCATATAATTTACATATTAACCCTCTGGTTTTAAGAACCATTATATCATGCTCAATTATATTATCCTTGATAATCACTTATGGTGTAGTATCTACTACCTGGATAAGGTTTTCCATGGATTCACTTTTCCTCTTATCACTAACTAGGGAACCCATAATTCCAACTAGACCATCCTTACTTAAAAAAATAACTTTCTTGGCATGTTACCTAGATTTTCTTCACATGAATCCTTTAAAGATTCTCCTAATATTTAGAATAAGAAGTGGAACTTGTTCCTTAATCACACTTTTCTTTCTGCTTCTTGCTTCTTGATCATGCTTTGTACTAATTGCTCTTGGCTCACACTCACTCCCATATGAATAATTATTTTTATATTATCTATTTGCAAACCAAATTTTTGTATCTACATTGTTTATGAATATTAGAATTTTCCATCTGCAGTTCATAGAATTATTGAAGTTGTTAGAATAAGATATGGCATAATATCAAATTCAAGACTAAAGTCCAACAATTTTTAACACACACACACACACACAAAAAAAAACCCTTATTTCCTTTTTAAAAGGTGTATCTTGCTAAATAATATCACTTCTCAATAAATACTTCATTTTATGTCTATCTTAATTTTTGAATACTACTTGCACCTTTTGAAACTTAAATCACACCCTTTTGTATATTGGATTTCACCTTTTTTTATTGAGTTACACTCTTTTGTATTTCAAGTCATATCAGTTTGTATCTTAGCTCACACCCTTTCATATCTTGGGTAACACCCTTTTGTTATTGGGTTGCACCCTTTCATATCTTGGTCACACCCTTTTGTATCTTGTGCTGCACCCTTTTGTATCTTCAATCACACCCTTTCACTATTACATTGCACCCTTTCATATCTTGGGTTACACCCTTTTGTATCTCAAATCACACCCTTTTATAAAGGGTCATAACCTTTCATATGTATCTCTTATTAAATAACCATTAAATAATATGTTTAATAAGGTAGGCTACATATATAAGATAATATTAGGATATAATATAATGTTAAAATATTATAGGATATATAATGAGGTATTGGTTATAGGTTCACTATGTCAACTATAATAGTGAAAAATTTCTTCCTTTTTACACCTAAGGAGTGTTATAAAATGGGGGTTGGATTTCAACAAGTACCTCAAATGACAATGTTGGTTTTTGATAAGGAAAACACACCATACTAGAAGTGTAAATTATGGTGGCCAATACAAAGATTATTGTGAAGTGTGTCATGGGTTAGGAGAGAGCAAATGAGAACCAAATAAAGAGGAATACTGGTGGGTGAAATATGAAAGGACCTCAAGATGATGGTGATTAAAGAGTTTTGAGGAAATATTTGAGGCACAATGATCAATGATCTTTGAGGGAATATACAAAATATAGCTGTGAAGTAATTATGTGGAAGCCTAAAGCAACATAACTATGGAAGTAGCAATGGAATTAGTATTAGAATTTGTATTTTATTCCATTATATGTAAAAAAGCAATCTTGCATTCCATTCATGATATGTTTGATTGTGTTCATAGTGGAAATCATGTGGTTCCTCAAGACATAAATGACAAGTATTTATTTGATTTCTATTGTGTTGATGTCAACAATTTGAAGGTGTAGTTTTTAGCATGGTTTTATTTTATTTTAATTGATTATGTTTTGATGAGAGGATATGCTATTTTTCATTTGTTATAGTTGAGTTTATGGGGTTGGTCAAGGTTCTAGGTTGTTTTCTATTTATTTTGGATTACTTTATATGAAGCATATGTATTTTTTTGTTTCAACGACCTAGTTATTGGGCTTAAATGTATAAAGTCAAACATTTGTTCTTAGGTGTAATTTTTATTGGTCTTAGCCATGTCAATTAGTTGTATTACCACTACCAATAAGCCTTAAGGATAGACACACATATATGTAACTGCTCTTTTCAACAAAGAAGTAAGGCAAGGCATTTAGTATGATGCCATTCAAGCTCAAATTAAATAGAAAAATGGGATGAATAAACATATGTATTTTTACTCTTTATGTAAAGTCATGTTATTGCCAAAATTATTATACAAATGATTATGTAAGCTCCATTATATTTTTGAGCTTGTACTCTATGTAATTGGATGAGAATGTACATACATTTTATTACAAGCATACTTTTTATGACTTGTTGGATATGAAATAAAACATTCATAAGAAGCTTTGGCGACTAGATTGATTTAAGAAGGTGTTTAGTTTATTTATTAATATCAGTAATTTTATATTTTGTTTACTATAATTTAATACTAAAAATTATTTATCCTTGCTTAATGTACTATAGTTTGGTCGTTTATAGGGTGTGATGTCAAGACGATTTTAGCATTATTTTATTTTGGATCCACAAGTTTTAGATGTTTCTTGTTCACTTGCATCAAATATAATAATATTATAGATTTTTAAGAAGCTTCTTCTAGAATTTGTATGTTTTTAGGTAAAATCTATATTGAAATTTACTCATTGGTAAAAATATTTGAAGTCATAATATGTTGAATTTAATCCCAACTTAAGTGTAGGATGGTCAACTACATAGTCCTTATTCTTGAGCCATTGATTTGGAAAAAATATAATGGGATACCTTTCAAACTCATTTTTTTTTATAAATAACTATTTAATTTTCAACGGTCGACTAGATACTCTTAAAACTATGTTTTATTTTAGAGAGAACATATTTTTATTTGTGTCTTTGGGATATATTATGTAAAAATGATGTAAGATTGATGTTTCAAGATAGAATTTGCATCCCATAATTAGGAATTATGACTACTAATGCAATGGATTTTATTATTGTCAAAAAATCCCTATAGTATTATAGAAAAATGGATATAAAGAACCAATATAATGGAGCATTTTATCAGCCAGAAAAAAGAACATAGAGGAAGAACAAACAAAAATTTCTTGGTTTTATATCACATACAAGCACCTATTAGTGCAAGCATTTTTACAAGAACACAAGTGTTAAGACTATGAAATGAAGTTGGGACACCTTGAAGACAACCTATCAAGGGTCTAATCAAGTAATATTAGTGAAGTTACTATAATTCCTTGGTACTACTGATGTAGGAACAATAGTATGAAGCTATATTATTCATCATAATGCAAGTATATATAGAATTACAATGGATGTTACGTAGGTTAAGTGGTTGCAACAATCTGCCAAACATGGCCAACCACTTAACTACTAGTTAACCAAATGCTAACTAGGGATGTCCATTTACTGCTAGAGGACAAAGGAGATCTCTAACAGTTAACAACCATCTAACAACATGCTAACAACCTATTTCTAACATGGGCATACTATGCCTCACGTGAATACAAAGTGCAATGAAATAGGAATAGTAAATAATAATAATTAACTTAGGCTTAAGTGGATAAGCCTAAGTTATCCTCAACACTCCTCCCAACCATATAAGCATTGGACCCCAATGCTCTCAACAAATGTGGAAAGTCATGGGCCATCTCATGGTGAGGAATCCAGCGAGCCATGTGTGGAAAGTGACCGCGACGAGCGACAAGGTAAGTAGTGGAAGAACCCTATCCAGTGTGATGAGTCTTCATCTCGAAAACTCTATCTAAAATGAGCGGAAGCTGACGATCAGGTGCCACTGCTGCTGTAGGACTGAAAACAGGATCAGGTACCAAAAGAGGGTCCTGAAATGGTGTCTCTGGAAAGTGGCGCTCATCCAAAGGAACCCAAACTCTGCCTCCAACCTGTGGTGAGTGAGGATTGTGATGCTTTCGCACCACTCCCTATGGAGTCTCCTGCAATTCCTGTGGTACCTTGCCTAGAAGGCTCTATCGGTGCTTAGTAAGGGAAGTAACCTTAGCTTGCTCCTCCATGTGTGCAATGGTGGGAGTGGGCAAAGCCAAAGGTAACTTCTATGGAACAAGTGGTTCAGTAGTTGTAGGTGTACCCAAAATTATACCAATGGAATCAATGGCATCTTTCTCATGAGTGAGAATGGTGGGTTCCTTAACCACTTGCTCTTGTGACTGTTCATCATGTGGGAGTGAAACTTCTTCCTTTGCATGTTCCTTAGGTGGTGCTTTTTCTTCATTTTGTGTGGGACAAATGCTAGTAGGAGCTAAAATAAGTGCTTGACTCAATGGCTTCCTTACTTGCCTACAACTTAACATCAAATTGGAAGTAGGTGTAGTGCTTTGTATCAAGTAGTTTTTACCATGCAACTCCAATGTGTAGGTGTTCTTTTTAGCATGATAAATAGCATTCCTATCAAATTGATAGGGTTTACCTAGCAAGAGTCCACAACAATCCATATCTGTGACATCACACCTAACTTTGTCCACAAACTTGTCACCAAAAGCAAAATTCAAGGTGCAAGTATGGGTGATGTTGGATGTGGAGTCTACATCTTTCCACCCAAGTGCATAAGGTTGGTGATGTGGTTTGATGGGAAGTTTCAACTTCTCCACAACGGACTTCGCAATGAGGTTCTTTTGCGATCCGTTATCAATGATACAATCAACATAGAAATCATGCGTCAAGTGGGCTCTAGTGACAAACAAATGATCATGCCCCCCTTGAGCAAACACATTGGACATTAGGGTAACTTTGTTCAGTTTACCCTTTAAAGCAGGATATTCTTCTTCTGTCCCTGTAGCCAAAATGGGACCATCTTGTGGTTCCTCATGTGTAGGTTGTACAATTAGGGATTTCTTCTTCTTAAACTTCTCAAAAGTATAGCATTTGGATTTTACATGTCCATGCTTTTTACAAAAGTCACAATACAATGAAGAAGAAGAATATTTAGCATGAAAGGAAGAAGAATGTGCTTTAGGAGAAGTGGGAGGAGAAGAAGAATGAGGGAAAGATTGAGAATTGTTCTTCACCTTCTGTTGATGTTGATTCCCGCCTTTGGAAGAGCCCTCCTGTGATGAACGAGACTTTTGATATGCACCAACTTTCTCCTCTGCAAGAATGGCATGATTGAATGCCACATCCAAGGTGAGGAAGACATTGAATTTGATCTCCCTAAAAATCTGATCTTGCAAGCCACGAGTGAATTTATTAATCAAATCATCTTCTGAATCTTTCACACCAAGCAATACCCTCAACCTATTAAATTGGAAAATGAAATCCGAAACTGACATTCCATAGGTTTGCCTCAATCTATACCACTTGGTAGTGAGGTCACTTTGGTAGTTTGGTGGAAAGAAGGTGTTTTTCAGAATTTGAGTTAATTCTTTCCAAGTCATGGTGGCATTATGGCTCTGTCTTTCTACAATGAGAACTTTTGCTAAACCTATGAGTTTTAGTGTAGCAAATGTGGCTTTTTCATCCTCCGAAATTTCAGCATAAGCAAACCAAGTTTGCATATCCAAAATCCATGCAGATAAGACATCGGGATCCCTAGATCCATCATACATTTTAACCTCACATTTAGCTTTGTTGGCATGATTATGGTGGATTTTGATTTCACCAGGATTGAATTGCACAACAATATCTCTTACCTTCTCTGCTAAAATGTCTACTGCAGAAGTAAGGTTTTCCATGTTTGATCTGAGGTCTTGAGCCATATTTTTCCTAGTATATGCCAGACTAGGAGGATTACAAAATGGTCTTGCAGAATCTTAATCTAGGCTTAGGAACAATTTCAGTTTCCTATGCAGCCAAATTGCCTAGATTTTACAAGTTTTGCTCTCAAAATTAGGGCTATTTTAGTGCTCTTTACAAAAATAAATCAAGTTTTGTAATTACAAATTAGCACTAAAAACAATGAAAAATCAACCCTTTTACAATGCCAAAATTTGGTTAGGAGCAAAAATTATCAATCTGCTAAAAATTTGCAACACAATGCAAAAAATTTGGTCAAAAACGGACCAATAACGAGGAAGATATCACCTCTTGAAGTTGCTCTCCTTTGTTGCAGTTTTGGCGCCAAATAATGCAGTTTGAATTTGAAAATTTGAAAAGAATCCCGCCAATTTGCCAAATTTTAAATTTCCCGCCAAAAAATTATTTTTCTCTACCCTGGTCAACTACGCAGCGGCAGGACTGGCAGGTCAACGAAATTTCACCAAACATAATTCGCCATGTGGCGTTGTGATAGAGGCCCCAACTGCCTTTGTGGCCTCGAAGGCCGTGCGTGCCCAATGAAGCGATTCTACCATGCGCGAGTGCAGTCTTCGTGAGCACAAAAAGTGCTCACAGAACACTTAGGGCATGTGAGTGCTTATAAGTGTCACTCTACCCTCTACAGGGCAAATGTGGGATTAATCCCACTTAAAACAACTCTCCTCCCTGTCGTCGGTCGTTGGCGGTATGTTTCCCGATGGCCAAAATTTTTTTTTCAACCTTTGAAGCTTTTAAATATTTCACGTCGGGAAATCAATTCTTCATCGAAAAACCATGAATCTATCAAAAAATATAGGAAAAACCAGTAACTCTCCAAGATTTCACTGCAAGGTCATCTGCGATCACCGAGAAATTGTTTATGTCGATGGGTTTTGTCTACCATCGCATCAAAAAATTATATCTTCCTCGATTTGACTTCGATGAATGTCGCTTCATCTACAGTTTGACTGCATCATCATCGACGTCTGGCGTCAGTCAAATGGAGTCTAACGTTGGCAAGGCTACCGAGCTTCGATGATCGGGGATCAGCGCTAGCAGGGCTCCAATGGTCTGGGGTTGGTGCTAGCTAGCCTTCGGGTGCCGCAGGTGCTGGGTGGTCACCCTTCGGGTGTCGCCGATGGGTGGCCTGGCTGGTGATGTGGTGGCAAGTTGTCAGGCATCGGCCGATGGGGGGCGGGGTCACCCCTCGTGATGCACAGTCGAACGGTGGCCCACTAGGTGTTGATGGCCGTTGGGTTGGATGTGCTGGTCGTCGTTGCCGCGGTCGTGGCCGATCGTCGGCGCTACCGTTGTGGTCGCCAGTGCTTTGGTGGTCGGCTGGCCCGGTGGTGGTCCGTCGGCTATTGTCGGCCTTGTGGCTCACCAAAAATTTAGGTGGCCACTAATACTTGGATAGGCTTAAAAGCCTATCTTAAAAATTTTCATGCACGAACTTTTTTTTTTTTTAATAAAATATTCAAAATTTATGAATATTTTATAAAATCAATATCTGCATGTATAGAAAAGAATTATTATTTTTTTAATAAAATATTAATATAAAATTAATATTTTATAAAGACAATTCTTTTTCATGCAAGGAAAAATGCACTTAGCTCAAACTTGAGCTCACTGTTCTTTCTGCAAGAGCTATTGGACTCCAACTTGAGTTCCAATTTTACTTTGACAAAAACTATGCTTCAGCAATTTCCTTGGCAAATAAATGGTGCAGGGGTAATTGCTTCCCTCTGCCCTCAGCTTCACTTGGTGTTGTGGAAGACTTCAAGCTCCACTTAACACCTTCCTAGGATCTAGCAGTGAAGTGGCAGTTCTATCCTCCTTCCTGCAACTTTTCCTCAGGCTAACTGATACCAATGATGTAGGAACAATAGTATGAAGCTATATTATTCATCATAATGCAAGTATATATAGAATTACAATGGATTTTATGTAGGTTAAGTGGTTGCAACAATCTGCCAAACATGGCCAACCACTTAACTACTAGTTAACCAAATGCTAACTAGGGATGTCCATTTACTGCTAGAGGACAAAGGAGATCTCTAATAGTTAACAACCATCTAACAACATGCTAACAACCTATTTCTAACATGGGCATACTATGCCTCACATGAATACAAAGTGCAATGAAATAGGAATAGTAAATAATAATAATTAACTTAGGCTTAAGTGGATAAACCTAAGTTATCCTCAACAACTATATTGGGATTTATAATTTTTAAGGAGCATGAAAAAGGGTAATAAATTATTACACACCTTATAAAACCTTTCAAAATTTTTCTAAGTCTAGCATAGGTGTTGATTAGCTCAAGACCAATTTGCTTGTAGAATATGTAGATTGGCTCAAAAGCGATTTGCTAGCATTGTGGTCTGATTGGCTCAAGGGAGTAAACCGCTCAAGAACAATTAGCGATTCACTTGCAAAAGTAAGTAAATTGATTAATAACTGGATAAAATCACTCGATGGATTGTAGAGAGATAAAAATAATGTGGATCCCAAGACAAATATTTTGAGAGCAACGTTTTGGCATGTGGTGGTGCACTAACTCACCTTTGAAGCCTTTTAAGCCTATTAGAGGTATAATTAGAGACATGTAATATTTGGGCATGCATAATTTTGTAAAAGATATTTCCAAATATTTAATTTTACTAGGAATACTTATTTCTCACCCTAGGAAACTCATGGGTAAAATCCAATTATAAATAGAAGCCCAAGGCTCCGTTGTATCCATATTTTGGCCATAGGAATTTAGAGCTACACTTTGTAAAATCCACATTGTGCTTTGACCTCATGAGATTGTAAAAAATTAGCACGTCCTTATGCATTCCATCAATGGCATTGCCCTCTTGGTTTACTAAAATGTACAACAATTTTGGCATTACCTTTTTAGCCTTTCTTGTCATTCACTTATCAATTTTATATCTAATGAATGGAGAACATTGATTTTATTTAAATTCTCATGTTTTGATTGATCACACATACTTTCGTCACTACAGTTAAAACCCATAATTTATTTGAATGACTCACACCCCTAATCTTTCATGTAAGTTTATTTTTTGCACTTTACGTTTTATTCAATTAGTGTAGATTAGCGTAGGAGTATTTCACAAGGATAATAGGGAACTGATCTAAATCCACAGGTCAAGAGGAGCCATTGGAACTCCCTTCCAACTTTGTTGAAACTATAATTGGGGCACAAAACCAAATTATAAGTCAAGACAATTCCTTGGTTCAATATAGTTTCTAGCACACAAAGTGGGACAAACCCTCATTTTCCTCAAATTTTGTGTAATTTGTCTAAAATTTCTTGATTTTTATGCCAAAACTACACCAAGCAAATATGGAGCTATTGGATCAAAATTGAGTGGTTTTTTGGTAAGTTTAGTTTTAGGAATTAATTCACTCCAGATTTGGAATGATTTGCTCTGTTTGAGAAGATAGCATAAAAAATTACATAAGTCAAGTTCTACAAGCAATTTATTATATTTTACGAGTGATTCACTCCAAATTTCCTACACTTTCACAAGCTAAATCCAAAGTGATTTATCCAGGCTAGGGACTTGATTTATCAAGCCCAAACTCAAATTTACTTTGAAAATTCACCACTTATTTTTTGTGCTCAATTTTTGTAAGTATTTTATGAATGGCAACTCCAATACAAACTCCGAAATTTTAATTTTTTTTATAAAGACAATGATATGTATAACATCATAAAAATATAAAACTTTAAATATGACCTTGAATATGCATCTCTCATGGATAAAAATTATTTAGAAATAGATTTTGAGCCATTTTTCTAAAAGATAAATCCACAAGCAATCCTCTCAATTTATGAGCAATTCACTCCAAACTAGTAAAATCTCACCATGTTAAATCTGATGAGCGATTCACTCTAAATATGAGAAGTGGATTACTAGGAAAGATAAGAGTCTTCATAAATCCATCTTGGAAAGGTGATTCTCTCTAGTTTTGAAGTGTTTTTCTTTGTGCAAATCACTTAGACCCTTTTCAACTAAAATTTTTGTAATTTCAAAAATTACAAGCAAATCACCCAAATTGCAAGTGTATCACTCCAATTTGTAAGTGAAGAGCTTTGCATACAATATTTTACTAAGTTTTTGCTAGTGATTCACCTAAAATTACAATTGAACTTCTTGATCTTGTAAGCAAATCACTTTAGTTTGTAGTTGAATTTTTAACGACCCTCCTTGCCAAGACTTATTTTGGATATTTGATTTATGTATTTATGTGGATATCTAATGCATAATATTATTCAATGTTACCAAGATGTGTTGGTAGTTGCATTTTATTCTTTCTTTATGATATATGGAAAATATGGTACTGCTAATGAATTTTATGGTTGTAGGACCAGGTACTCTCATGGGTGGATTGGTATGGGACAACCACCAGAGTTGAGAGAGAAAATGAGAAATGATAGATGACCTTCGAAAGCTCAAGGGTAAAAAAATCCTTCATGTAGATTCATTGCATTTGTATATGTTTTATTGAATGCACCCTTGGGCAAGGATATTGCTACTTAAGAAAAAGAGTCATCCTTATTAGGTAGGTGATAACGTCGTAGTTATCATAAAACCCTCTACTCAAGGAAAAAACTTGGATGTGCATATTGTATCCTAGTTGGATAAGAATGGCTTAGCAAGAGCCTTTGTGTGTTGTTTGATATCAATGCTAATGGTTTATATTAGCATTCAATAATAATTAAATTAATTAGGTGAATAATTAATTTAATATGTTAGTAGATTTAAGAGGAAATGGATTAATAAGAAGAAAATAATTTAATTATTAGTCCAAGAACTTTAGCATTAGAGAATAATATCGTTGCTTCAAAAAGAGAAAACATTATAATATTTGGCCTTAATATTAATTAATTTAATATAATATTTGGAAGATCAAATTGATAATTATTGCCTGCAAAGTTGCCTTTGGTTGCTTGATATCATTTGTGGAATATGTTACTCTCTTGTAACAATTGTTTTATGAATGTGGAGGAAGACCAACAAGAAGGAAAATCAAGAATATTTCCAACCTTTTAATCTTCCATGCTCTTTGTTTTATGTAAAGGTTGGTCTTATTGAGTGGGGGTTGATCACCAGCAACATAAGAGACTGGAGGGAAACATTGGTAAGGATGAAGAACTTCAAGAAATATTGTGGAGGAGGTAATCTCTGCTTTGGTTGTGCTTGTGTGAGCTTGCAATCTAGCTTGAAAATATTGTTATGGTTTTATGCTTTTAAAAAATCTTTATTCTTATGTTAGACATATGGTTATGGTGTTTCATAAACTTACACCTGTGTGAGCTTTGGTTTGTAGTTTTGTGGAGATTTACTTTTGATTTGTTTGCATAGCTATAAGATTTTAGTACCTTGTGTTCTAGTGGTAGTTGCTTCTTGGTTACAACACCTCTCATCTATTATGCTTATTTCCTAGGTCAGCAACCACAGGAACCTCGTTCTAGTCATATTTGGGTTTTCTTCAGACCAATGTTTCCTTTGTGTTTTTGGCAGTTGTTGATCCATGTGTCTTTCTTTTAAAGAAGACCTGGTTGTAAGAAATCGTTGTTCTACCTTTCCTTTGGTTGGGGCCTATTGTGAGTTGTTGTATTCATGTTTAATATTTGATCTATGGTAAATTTTAAACCTTGTGTTGTTCAAGAAGTTTTGTTCATAGTAGACCTATGAAGTTTTAACTTGTTGAGTGCTTGGTTTATATGTTTACATTTTTTAAGAGTTTTATTGCTTTCAGATGCATGGTTGTGGATGCATTATGTAATGCGTAAGGCTTGTTTAATGCTTGGTTCATTGGGAGATGTTGGTAATTGTTGTGAGTGCTTATTATTAATGCTCTATGAATCAACTGCAATTAATTAAATATTTTATAGCTTCTTTATTATATCATTTTGTGTTAGATAGAAATGGTTGAATGTTATGGTTTTAGTTCCTTTCCAAAGTAATTTAACCATAGCATTACTATTATGTTGTTATTTTATTTTAGAAGGATGTTATAGAGGGTATTAGTGCCCCTTTGGGGTAGTTGTTGTGTTAATGGAAGGATTTTTGTTGCTTTATTATTAAAACCCTTTTTATCATGATAGATAATGGTTGTTTATTTTAATGTTTTAATTATGATGTTGGAAAAGAAAGAGTTATATGTAATGATATTTTGTTGTGAAATTTTTCTTTTAAATTTATCTATATATATATATATATATATAATCATTGAAAAAGTATCAAAGGGATTAAGTAATGGTTTCCTAAGGCTTGATTAGATAACCCATTACTAAGAGAAGTATGGGATTATCTCAAATACTTTGCATGATTTATGCTTTATATAATATGTGGTTGGAATAATTGCATGTTGATTGCATCATGCATGTTAAGTTGCATTTGCATTCATGAGATGTCCTCATACCCAATCTTCTTCTCAAAGTTTGTGGGAGGTTTTCTTTTATGAAGAGGACCATGGAGAGAAGATGATGCAGGGATCACTTAGGTGGATTTGATTTAATGTATTTGGGAATGAAAAGTTATCATGAAAGTGGAAGCCATGTTATGTAATACTTGGTTATTATTCCTTAATAAATAGAGCTTGGAAGTTATTATTATTTATGTAAAATGTATGGAATGCTTATTTTTTGAGTAAATGGAAGAATGAGTTAGATTATGAATTCATTGGATGTTGTTTTCTTTCATTGATGAAAAGAAAATAAAGACTATATGCTAGCATTATATTTTACATTTAAGATGCTAGCAATGTGTTCTATTTAAGCATATTTTTAATATAGCATTAATTGGAGAGATGTGTTTATGCTAGCATTATGTTTGGAATTCATTTAAAATGTTAGAAAAGTGTTCTATTTAATCATTGCTTTAATATAACATTAATTTAAAAGATATTTTTATATTCTTAGACTTTGGGGTTTGGATGGGAATCCTTGGGGCATGATTTTAGAGCAATGTTAGAACCCTTGAGTCAAGAAGATAACCAATCCTAGAAGGAATTGTAGTGATGCAATAACCAGGTACATTACAAATCTAGGAGGAGATGTAGTTACGCAATACATAGATAATTGTGAATGATACACCTTGAATGGTGAGGCTCAAGTGTCCCAAAGTGGTGAGGTCTTTGGAATAATTTAGAAAGTAGTATAGTGGTGGCACCTTAAATGATGAGGATCATATGACCATGCTCATTACCAGGTGAGTGGTATTGGCCTTAGTTATCCCACAAAGGTGTGTAACTAAGCACTAAGGCATTATGCTAAAATAATCCTACATAGACAGACTTACGTAGGGTTAGGGAAAAGACATAACACTTTAAGTGATATAGGCATTAAAGGATAATTTATATGTTATGGTCAAGTTGTCCTATATCGATGAGGGTATAGGAAAGGTAGGGGGACCATTAATGATGTCCTTTCTAAATGATGAGGTTTAGAAAGGTGAACCCTAGAGAATATGAGACATTGACCACTCTTATCCACTTGAGTGTCATCTGCAACAACATTGAACTCAAAATATGGTTATGCCTTACAATTCTGAAAATTATTGGGATTTCTTGTGAACTTTGTGAAAAAACATCTCTTTCTTGGTTTGATTTTAGTGGGTTGTTACAAAATTACTTTTCTCACACAAATTTTGAACTTTAAAATTTTTAACACCCTAAACTCTATTCATGCAAGTCCATACATTCAAGCTTATGAACGTTGGTTTTTTTGCTAGATTGCATCATAGGTCCCAATATCCAGGATCTTAATTAATCATACAATAAAAGCTTACAATTATTTGACCAGTCTAAATCAATATAACATTCATGAAAGTATAACAATATTTTAGAATAATACTCACAATATTGTTGATCAAATATATAATATCTCTGTTACAATTACCTTATTTGATCTTACAATTCTTTGATACAATACATGGAGCTTTATCTCCATAATATAACCTTACAAGTAACCTTTAAATACATCAAATATAACTCTCCTCACATATCTAGGAGATGCATCATTTCCTATTCTTAAAGGCTCTCATGACTCTTGACTTTATATCTTGTCTTATATCATGTGTCTTGTATACTTGACACCTACACACACGACTCTTGACTTATATGACACATTGCACACTCTCACACTCTACACACTTGCGCACTCTATTACATGACACTTTCACTCTTATCACGCATTGACACATTAAGGGAAATATAAATCACAATCCCTAATTTAATAAATCACACCCTAGTCTAATATTTACAAATGTACAATTGTACCATGGGGTACATTAACATATACCAAACAATGTAATATTCTCCAACACCCCATGTATTATATTATTTGGTTTGAAGAATTTTAGTATTCAATCTACTACCTTCAACCCTTTGCTCTCTTCTTCTTTGTCTTCAACTCTTTGCTTTGTTCTTATTTTTTTGGTACTTTGCTTTGTGCTTCTTCTTGGTCTTGGTCTTGATCTTATTTTCTAATATAAATTTTAGACATTGAATCAATAAATCATCACAATAATATATTCTATGAATATTGGAATTTAATGATTCCACATTGAAGTCAACATATGTTGAATGCATCAACATATTATCTTGTTCATTCTTTGTACATTCTTCATCTGCATCCAAATCATTTGTATCACAATTGACATCTTTCATTTCGTATTTTTCTTCTTGCCTTTTGTATTAATAGATATTGAAAACATTACTATACCTACTTCAGTAGGTAATATAATAGCATTTTGAGAATTCCACCATGCTCCAAAGAGTTTTTCATGAAGATAGTTGATGAATGTTGTAAACTTTTCATCTTTGGCATTTTTGAGAATTAAAGATAATATTTTCTTCAAGTTGATTGATATATATTTTTTTCATCAAAATTATCTATTAGATTTTATGTATAGAATTTTAGTTTTTCCAATATTTCTTCATAATTTTTTGAAAATGCATTTCTAATAATTTCTTCAAATTTTTGCTGATTTCTATCGTTGTTCGCTTTTGAGCTTTTGTTGAACCTTCTTTCAGATCCCTTTTTTTTGTGTGGATCCTTTTTAGTCTTTATAATATTGGACTTCTGAGCTTCTTTGATTTTATTTCCTTGTTGGTTGTAAAAGGTTTAGGGAGCCTTTCAAAACCCCTTCAAACTGTGAAGACAAATACACAACACCAAATAACAAGATATAAATTGAACTAAAAAAAACAATATTGCACAATGAATGATTTTTATTAATGGGGGGAGCCTCAAAACTCCATTGTTACAATAAATAATATTTGAACTCTTTGATACAAATATACACAATACTAGGGTTCTCCGAAACCCTAGCTACAATGTTGGTGGTGTCTTCAAATTGCATCCTTTCTCCCAAAATATGTGAGTGAGCTTCATGTTATCCAATATTGGGCCACTCTAGATTAAGAAGCTGCACAACGCTTGTGTATCTCCAAACCTGCACACGAAAGATAATAACAAAGGGTTAGTAATAACTGTGAAGGCTCCACTATGTGAGACCCTCAAAAATTAATAAAACCCTAACTATCCAATAGTGAAACTACATGCAAATATAAATAATATTAAAATGATGCTTAATGTTCTATGATCTATGGTATTTGTTGTAGGTAATCGGTGCAACAATGCCCTAACATCGCTTGAGGGCTAGCAAGGTTGTAGAGCTCTGGTCTGGAATGCCCACAGGTGCTCGATGGTAGCAAAAAATACTGGTGGGCACTAGAGAATGGAGGAAGACACCCATGGATCTCAAGGAAATACACGTGGGCACTTGATAGAATGGGAAATGCCCGTAGGTAGTTGACAAAATAGAAAATGCCCGTGGGCACTTGGGGCAGTTGTATGGAATCTAGTAAAACTAGATCTGGTTCGCATGAGGTGGGCGATGATGGATGTGGAAGTGAAAAAAAGTGAAGGTGAGGATGCATGGATGCTCAAGGACTTAGGAAATATTCAGACTCATCGAAAACTTAGGGGTTGAGCCATCAAAATGGCTCCTATTAATAATCCACCCTAGGGCATGTTAGGGTTTGAGCAACATGAATTATGTGGCTTAGATTAAAACATAATGGAGGGTGGATATTAATTTTGGGTGTGTGGCATGGATTGATGTGGATGGATGGATAGGATTAAGTTAAATTGGATGGTTGGGATTTAGTGACATATATAATATTTATATTTATTAGATATATATAAAATATAATATTAAAATATTAATATTAAACATATATTTAACAAATATACCTAAATATATATAAATAATGGGTAAAAATGGTGGGAAGACTTGGATGGATGACAAGTGGCTAGATTTTGGTGTCTATAGATACCCCTTTTTGTATTACGTTGCGTGAAACACAATGCGGTGCAAAAACACAAGATGCCTATTTTGGCTAGGTGCAAAAGCAACTTTCTCTTGAGATGTGAAATGTGAGCTTGAAGACAAAAGAATGAAAGAATTTGGATTTGTGTAGCTTACCCCCTCAATTGGTGAGTGAGTTTGCAGATGAATCTCATGAGCCAATTGAAAAATATGTGCAAATGAATGGTGGACGATATGAATGATGTAAATGTGATACCATTTTTACCCCAACGATGGCAAGGAGATTGGTGAAAAATGTGAAATGATGCATCTATTTTTTCCCCAATAGATGAAAGATTTTTTGAAAATGTGATGAAAAATGTGTCTGTTTTTGCCCCAACAGATGAAGGGATTTTTGCCAAGTGTAGATGCCATGATCATGTAAGATGTATCCCATTGTGGGAAAGTCAAAATCAAATGTGGTTGCCCCAAGTTTGGGGTGATTTGATGTTGTTGAAGAATGTGTCTTCCGGCATCATTGAAATGCAAGTATGCAAATGCAAAAAGAAAAGAAAAATAGTCTATCCTCAGGGCCACTCATGATTGCAGCAATTCCTACATGGAATCCCTAAATGATTGCTCAATCACTTTACCCAGCCTACATCCTCAGAGATTGGTGTAATTGCAAAGGATATGATGAAAAGTTATGATTTTGTCCATGTTTCAAGCCCCACGAACAAGGCCATCAATGACAGCTTTTGAGCAAATTGGTCTTGGCATAGTCTCACTCTAAAGATGAGGTACCAAAATTGATTTTTGTTTTCGAACAATGAGATATGTGATGATGAAAATGGCCAAGTGTCCTTATGGTGGTTTACTCATATTACCAAATTGCATGGACAACCAATCACTGCAATCACCAAGGAGATAGAATAGACCACTAGATACGAGGTTCACTTGAAATTGTATATGAACTTGGCAAATGTTGAATGAAAATGTAATTGTTGATGGATTTGATGTTGACATGAAGATGTAATGATGAGAAATGTATTTATGGAATCAATCTGGAGTAATTTTGTGGAGGTAAGCTACATTTTTGGATATATGGATTCAAGTGATTGAGTCTATTTTTGCCCCAACAGATGAAAGGGGTTTTTGATGTGTATGATGCAATAATTGTGAAAAATGCAATGATTGTGTTTGTTCTTTGTCCCAATAGATGAAGGAGTTTTTTGAAAATGCAAGTGTCCTTATGGTGATCTACCCATCCTATCAGATTGCATGGATAACCAGTCATTGCAACCGCCAGGTGACTAGGATAAACCACTAAATACGAGGTTCACTTGTACTTGTGTCTGTTCTTTGCCCCAATAGATGAAGGATTTTTGAAATGGGGAAAGATGTGATGATTGTGTCTGTTATTTGCCCTAATAGATGAAGGGATTTTTGAAATGGGAAAAATGTGATGATTGTGTCTATTATTTGCCCTAATAGATGAAGGGGTTTTTGAAATGTGGAAAATGCGATGAATGATTGTGTATGTTCTTTGCCCTAATAGATGAAGGAATTTTTTAAATGGGAAAAAATGCGATGAAATGATTGTGTCTGTTCTTTGCCCTAACATATGAAGGGGTTTTTGATATGCAAGTGTCCTTATGGTGATTTATCCATCCTACCGGATTGCATGGATAACCAGTCGCTGCAACCACTAGGTTAATAGGATAAACCACTAAATACAAGGTTCACTTGTACTTGTGTCTATTCTTTAGCCTAATAGATGAAGGAGTTTATGAAATGGGAAAAATATGGTGATTGTGTCTTTTATTTTCCCTAACATATGAAGGAGTTTATGAAATGGGGAAAAATACGATGAATGTGTCTGTTCTTTACCCTAACAGATAGGGATTTTTGTGAAACTAGAAAAAATTGATGAATGGTCTATTTTTGCCCTAATAGATGAAGGGGTTTTTGATAATGTATGAATGCAAGGTAAAGGGCACAACCTTTGATAAAAGAATGCAATCTTTTGAACCTAGCAATTGATGTGTTGATGATGTAATGTGATTGAGTGATTGAATTGTTTGTTGAATTGGTGGGGAAGGTGTGATACCTTGAGCACCCCCAAGTTGTGATATTTGCTTTATTGGGGGGAAAGTGTGATACCTTGAACACCCCCAAGTTGTGATGCTTGTTTGCTTGATTGGGAGAAAGTGTGATACCTTGAACACCCCCAAGTTGTGATGTTTGTTTGAACTTTCTAGAAATCTTTGCATATGCGAATTATATATATATATATATACATGGCTTATACTTTTTGTTATGCTTTTGTGTGAATGCTTGTTGTGGATGCATGTATATGGATGATTGATGCATGTGATAATGTGTTATGGATGATTAATGCAAGTTATAGGATGCAAATGTTCTAATGATCATTCATAGTTTAGATTTTGCTTGGCCATGTTTAGCATTGTTGTTTAATTAGGGGCACCAAACTTGGTGGTAGGTGGGGTGAAAAGACTCATGAAGTGACATGGATGTTGACATGGAAGAAGATATGGATGTTGATATGGAAAACTGATTATTTTGTAGAGACTCAGACATACTAGTGGCATCAAACAAACTCACTAAATACTGCCTAATTCCTCTAAGACCAAATGTGTGTGTAGTGAATTCATTTACCAAATCATGAGCATGGTAATGACTTGAGGCAATCAAGAACCAATGTGTGTGTAAGTGAGTTCATTAACTCATCTTGAGTAAATTGGGTGTGACCTATTATGGATGAGACCAAGAAGCTAGCTTGTCCTTATGTGCGGTTAGATGTCTCTTTAAAAGAGATGTGTCACCACGCATGAGCGTACTCCACTGCTAGTCAAGCATCTATAGCTCCGATGGAGGCTAACTCCATAGTCCACTAAATTTTATCTCTTAAGTTTTGGGGATGACTACCTAACCGTCTGACTGGAAATGTAGTATGATCCTTACAACCCAATGATCAATGGTGTGTGATGTAAAATATTTAGAGCTTTGGGGAATCAGATTCTCAACCTAAGTGTGATGAGAATTGTATCCTATCCTTACTACTCTATCTTTTGAATTTGGAAGCAACTGTGATAGTGGTGAAAACCACTATTTTTGTGGACTATGTTGCATGATGGGACAAGCAAGGATGACCCTTTTCACTTTGAGGTTCAAACCAAGTATGGTGTTATCCCTCTTTGACACAAGATGTTTTTAAGATGTGAAATTGTGTTTGGTTCAAGAATATTTTGGAGTCAATTTCCAAAACTCAATATTTTCTTAATGTAGATGTGTGATGGTCCTAAAAGGAACTTGACATATATTTTGGAGGTTACTTAAAACACTAGGAGTGGCTGAGTGACCGAAAACACCTAGGAATTATGGAAATGTGGCTTTACTAATGATAAGTTGGCTTTGTGGAATGATGCAATGAAATGGATGATGGTGTGAAGGTGCCCCTGATTAAGGCAACATGACTGTATTGGACCAATTAACATTTTAACTGAATAAATGATCCCTAATATGAAATGTGAATGTGTGGATGGAATGTATGAAATGCAATTTGTGAAATGGAGTGTATGAATGCAATTGTTGTTAAATGAAATGTGTGCAAATGAAATGCAATGTTTTTGCATATTAGACATGTATATATGCAATGTATATATATATATATATATATATATATATATATATATATATATCACATTATGCATGGAACTCTTTCGAGTGTATGATTTCAAGTGGCTTGGGTTCTTCTACTCCCCCTAGCCTGGTAAGCTTATGACCAAAGGGATTAAATACCTTTGGAGCTTTTTGAAAATTGGGATGTGACCAAAGGGATTAAGTACCTTTGGAGTTTTTTTAAAAAAAAATTGAAATGTGACCAAAGGGATTAAGTACCTTTGGAGTTTTTTTGAAAATTGGAATGTGACCAAAGGGATTAAGTACCTTTGGAGCTTTTTGAAATTGATATGTGACCAAAGGGATTAAGTACCTTTGGAGTATTTTGAAATTGAGATGTGACCAAAGGGATTAAGTACCTTTGGAGACTTTTGAAATTGAGATGTGACCAAAGGGATTAAGTGCCTTTGGGGATTTTTGAAATTGATATGTGACCAAAGAGATTAAGTGCCTTTGGATATTTTTGAAATTGATATGTGACCAAAGGGCTTAGGTGCCTTTGGGGCTTTTTAAAATTGATATGTGACCAAAGGGATTAAGTGCCTTTGGAGATTTTTTAAATTGATATGTGACCAAAGGGCTTAGGTGCCTTTGGGGATTTTTGAAATTGAGATGTGACCAAAGGGCTTAGGTACCTTTGGAGATTTTTGAAATTGATATGTGACCAAAGGGATTAAGTGCCTTTGGAGATTTTTGAAATTGATATGTGACCAAAGGGATTAGGTGCCTTTGGGACTTTTTGAAATTGATATGTGACCAAAGGGCTTAGGTGCCTTTGGGGATTTTTGAAATTGATGTGACCAAAGGTCTTAAGTGCCTTTGAAACTTTTTGAAATTGAGATGTGAGTAATTAGGAGGATGCGCTATCCTGAGAATCCCCATTTTTCTTGATGATTGATGATGTGAGTGACTAGGAGGATGTGATATCTTGAGAATCCCCAGTATGATTAGTGATTGAGTTGGTACCAATGTCCTGATCAGATGGGTTCGATGGACCGTTTGTTGGAAATACTTTCAGATCAATAAGATATTGGACAACATATTTAAATACATGATAATTGTTGATGTCATGGCCTGCTTGTTGATGATAAGGACAATACAAGTGCTTATTATAATTATTTCCATGTGGCTTGTTAAGATCACTTGATTTGATTTCTGGAAGTACAATCTCTTGTGCTTCATAAAGCCTTCAAAAAATGGTTGAATAAGATTCTGAAAGCATCGTGTAATCTCAATGGGGCTTTGTGGGATGCTTGGTGCATTTGTCCCATTGTGTTGGATTTTGAAATTGTGGTATATGTATTGTAACTTGAGATGTGGATTGTGGAACTGAATGTTGCAATTGTTGTGGTTGTTGACACTGATGATGACTCAACTGCAACTCAATGTTAGTGAGTTGAGTTAAAATTTGTTGTAACATTTTAGTGTGTTGACAATTTGTTTGTAAGCCTTGGTTTACTTGTTGAGTGAATTGAGATGTGGTGAATGGATTGATGAATGGATGAGATTGAGTGTGTTGTTGGAGGTGTGATGAATTAGGGGGCATGGAGTGAATTTTATGATGATGAGGTTGGTGAAGAAATGATTGTGAATGAAGAAAAGGATATGATGTATGAGGACTATGGATGGGTTGACTCATGGGAATGGAATGGGTTGATGGAGGTATAGGGATGGAAACCACAAAATATTGTGGTACCCAAGATGGAATTTGGGTGATGAAGGTGGGTTGAGTGGAAATTGGTTGAGGCCTAGGGTTCACTTGAACTTGCTATTGAGCTATCTACCACTTCTTAAGCAATTTGTTCAAATGTACCCATGCTTCATTAATTTCCACATCATCATTGGAAGGCATGGATGAAGATGGAATGGCTAATGTGGATGGGGGACAAGTGGTAATTGGTATTGTGACTTGATTGGATGAGATGGGTATTTGTGAAGTAACATTGACTTGTGCTTCGTACCAGGGGTTGGTATAGGTAGATGTGTATGAAGTGTTAGGAGCACATGAGGGTTGGGGAATGGACATATGAGAGGAAGGTGCAACTGATGCCTCAAAAAGAGGGTTAGTGTACACTTGGGTGAAGTTGGATTGTGTTTGGGAATAAACAAGTTCCTACTATAAAGTAGGATCTTGTCTAGGTGATTTGGGGACTGATTCTAAGATATAGTTAGAATACTTCATGAGAGCTTCTACTTGTGCCATGTCTATGTGGGTAATATGGTGATCAATGGTTGGTGAGGTTGACTCTACTTGGGGAACAACCATATGAAAGGCTATGGGTGATAAGGAATGTGAGGGACCTATAGACAAATCTGCCTATGTCACATTTAGGGAATCTACCATGAAAGTGGTGGGGAAGGTGGATGAAGGTTCCATTGAATTGTCTTGATTTAATGATTTCTTTTGTTTTCTTGTTAATACCATAAGCAATTAAACCAAAATACAGATTATGCAGTAAAATGAAACACAAAATTAAAATTTCACAAGAAAAATAAACAATCAATGCTAAGTTTTTTTCAACAAGTGTGTCTTACCTCATTCATTGATTATCTCCTTTTAATGTGAATTTATTCTCTTAGGTTTTGATCTTGTGTGTTTCAATGTGCTAATTTGAATTAAATGGGGTGAATCCTATGGCTTGTATGGGGCAATGAGATTCTTGTTGGTGATGAAATCCAACAAGTTTGCTCGGGGGTAGTCTAAGGTGTCTAAGGGTAGAGATTGGTGGATGGAGATGAAAGCCATCGTCACCAAATCTCAAGCAATGGTTGGTGATGAAATCCAACCACTACTGTTTAATGTGAAGCATGAAGTGTGTGATTCTTTTTAAAATTTCTTATTTGCTATTGTGTACATACAATGTTAGAAAGATAACTACTTTCGATAGTCTAAATCATAAGCCACTACTCAAAATACCAATTTTTCCAAAGGATGTAGAGTACACCACTTAAGACCCACTCTAGATAGTTGGGGGTTTGTCTACTCCTCTGTATGGAATCACCCAAGTACAGGGATACTTTTGGTATCTGAATAATGTTCCTACTTAGACCTACAAAAATAGGAATCCCTAACCCTATAATGCAAACTAATTATACAATTTTTCAATTCACATGAAATCAGAATGCAATATTTTTCAATTTGTGAATACAACAAAAAATCAAAAACTTCAAATAGAAAGTGTGGATGGATGCAAATGACTAATATGAAACCTAATATGCAAGCTAGTATGAATATTTTTCCCAGATTAATTAATGATGTTATTTTTAGCTTAGAAATCTAAAAGAATGTAAGATTTCTAGAATACGTAAATAGAAAAGTTAGGGTTTTAATAGTAAACTTACAAAACAACCTAAGTTTCTATTCTAACTCTCTGTAAAACACATATGGACATTTATAAAATGCACCTGGGAATTTTTGGATGGCCCTCGAGCACCTCCGGGTGTTCGTGCACTTCTGCAACCTTCTATAAATCTCCAGAAACTTTGATATAGCGAAAAACTTTGAATTTTACACTTTGGAAACCCTGCAAGATGACACATAAAATAGAAAATTAGTAAATAAGGTAAATCAAAGTAAGAAACCCTTAGGGGGTCCCACCGTGATCACCATTTGTGAAGACAAAAATACAACACCAAATAACAAGATATAAATTGAACTCAAAAAAATAATATTGCACAATGAATGATTTTATATTAATGGGGGGAGCCTCAAAACTCCATTGTTACAATAAAGAATCTTTGAATTCTTTGATACAAATATACATAATGCTAGGGTTCTCTGAAACCCTAGCTACAATGTTGGTGGTGTCTTCAAAATGTATCCTTGCTCCCAACAGATGTGAGTGGGCTTCATGTTATCCAATATTGGGCCACTCCAACTTAAGCAGTTGCACAATGCTTGTGTATCTCCAAACCTGCACACAAAAGATAATAATGAAGGGTTAGTAATAACTATGAGGGCTCCACTATGTGAGACCCTAAAAAATTAATAAAACCCTAGCTATCCAATAATGAAACTGCATGCAAATATGAAGAATATTAAAATAATAACCAAAATAAAAGATTTACCTTATGACGCTTGTTGTTCTCTGATCTATAGTTTTTGTTGTAGGTAATCAATGCGGTGATACCCTAGCATTTCTTGAGGGCTAGCAATTTTGTAGAGCTCTAGTATGGAACACCCATAGGTGCTCAGTGGCAGTAAAACATGCCCGTGGGCACTCGAGAATGGAGGAAGATGCCTGTGGGCACTCGATAGAACGAGAAACACCCATGGATGCTCGAGAAATGCTCGTGGGTACTCGGTAGAACAATAAATGCTCGTGGGTGCTTGAGATGGTTGTAGGGAATGTAGTATAACTAGATATGGTTCGCACGAGGTGGGCAACGTCGAATGCAGAAGTGAACAAAAGTGAAGGCAAGGATGTGTGGATGCTCAGGGACTTAGGGAATATTAAGACTCATCAAAAACTTAGGAAAACTTAGGAGTTGAGCCATCAAAATGGCTCCTATTAATAATCCACATTAGGGTATGTTAGGGTTTCAACGACACTAATTGTGTGGCTTGAGTTAAAACATAACGGAGGGTGGATATTAATTTTAGGTGTGTGGCATGGATTGATGTAGATGGATGGATAGGATTAATTTAAATCGGATGGTTAGGATTTATTCACATATATATATATATATTTATTAAATATATATATATATATATATATAATATAATATTAAAATATTATATTAAATATATATTTAAAAATATATAAATATATATAAATAAATGGGAAAAATGGTGGGAAGACTTGGATGGACGACAAGTGGCTAGATTTTGGTGTCTACAGATGCCCCTTTTTGTACTACGTTGCATGAAACACAATGCAGTGCAAAAACACAAGACACCTATTTTGGCTAGGCGTAGAAGCAACTTTCTCTTGAGATGTGAAACGTGAGCTTGAAGACAAAAGAATAAAAGAATTTGGATTTGCATAGCTTACCCCCTCAATTGGTGAGTGAGTTTGTGGATGAATCTCACGAGCCAATTGAAAAATTTGTGCAAATGAATGGTGGATGATATGAATGATGTAAATGTGATACCATTTTTGCCCCAATGGTGGGAAGGGGATTGGTGAAAAATGTGAAATGATTGCATCTATTTTTGCCCCAATAGATGAAGGGTTTTATGAAAAATGTGTCTATTTTTGCCCCAATAGATGAAGGAATTTTTGCCAAGTATAGATGCCATGATCATGTAAGATGTATCCCTTTGAGGGAAAGTCAAAATCAAATGTGGTTACCCCAAATTTGGGGTGATTCGATGTTGTTGAAGAATGCACATTCCGGCATCATTGAAATGCAAGTATGCAAATGCAAAAATAAAAGAAAAATAGTCTATCCTCGGGGCCACTCATGATTGTAGCAATTCCTACATGGAATCCCTAAATGGTTGCTCAATCACTTTACCCGACCTGCATCCTCGGAGACTGGTGTAATTTCAAATGAGATGATGAAAAGTTATGATTTTGTCCATGTTTCAAGCCCCACGAACAAGGCCATCAATGACAGCTTTTGAGCAAATTGGTCTTGGCATAGTCTCACTCTAAAGATGAGGTACCAAAATTGATTTTTGTTTTTGAACAAGGAGATATTTGATGATGAAAATGGCCAAGTGTCCTTATGGTGGTTTACTCATCTTACTAAATTGCATGGATAACCAATCACTACAATCGCCAAGGAGATAGAATAGACCACTAGATACGAGGTTCACTTGAAATTGTAGATGAACTTGGCAAATGTTGAATGTAAATATAATTGTTGATGGATTTGATGTTGACATGAAGATGTGATGATGAGAAATGTATTGATGGATGCAATATGGAGTGATTTTATGGAGGTAAGCTATTTTTGAATATATGGATGCAAGTGATTGAGTCTATTTTTGCCCCAATAGATGAAAGGGATTTTTGACATGTGTATGATGTAATAACTGTGAAAAATGCAATGATTGTGTTTGTTCTTTGCCCCAATATATGAAGAGGTTTTTTGATAATGTAAGTGTCCTTATGGTGATCTACCCATCCTACCGGATTGCATGGATAACCAGTCGCTGCAACCACCAGGTGACTAGGATAAACCACTAAATACGAGGTTCACTTGTACTTGTGTCTATTCTTTGCCCTAATAGATGAAGGATTTTGAAATGGGGAAAATGTGATGATTGTGTCTATTCTTTGCCCTAATAGATGAAGGGATTTTTGAAATGGAGAAAAATGTGATGATTGTGTCTATTATTTGCCCTAATAGATGAAGGGATTTTTGAAATGAGGAAAATGTGATGAATGATTGTGTCTATTCTTTGCCCTAACAGATGAAGGGATTTTTGAAATGGAAAAAATGTGATGAAATGATTGTCTATTTTTGCCCTAATAGATGAAGGGATTTTTGAAATGGGGAAAATGTGATGAATGTGTCTATTCTTTGCCCTAATATATGAAGGGTTTTTTGATAATGTAAGTGTCCTTATGGTAATTTATCCATCCTATCGGATTGCATGGATAACCAATCATTGCAACTACTAGGTTAATAGGATAAACCACTAAATACAAGGTTCACTTGTACTTGTGTCTGTTATTTTCCCTAATAGATGAAGGGTTTTTTGAAATGGGAAAAATGTGATGAATGTGTCTGTTATTTGCCCTAACATATGAAGGGGTTTATGAAATGGAGAAAAATATGATGAATGTGTTTGTTCTTTGCCCTAACATATGAAGGGTTTTTGTGAAACTGTAATAAATTGTGTCTATTTTTGCCCTAAAAGATGAAGGGGTTTTTGACAAGGTATGAATGCAAGGCAAAGGGTGCAACCTTTGACAAAAGAATTCAACCTTTTGAACCTAGAAATTGATGTGTTGATGATGTAATGTGATTGAGTGATTGAATTGTTTGTTGAATTGGTGGGGAAGGTGTGATACCTTGAGCACCCCCAAGTTGTGATGTTTGCTTGATTAGGGGGAAGGTGTGATACCTTGAACACCCCCAAGTTGTGATGCTTGTTTGAACTTTCTAGCAATATTTGCATATGTGAATTATATATATATATATATATATATATATATACATGGCTTATAATTTTTGTGTTATGCTTTTGTGTGAATGCTTGTTGTGGAATGCTTGTTTATATGGATGATTAATGCAAGTGGTAATGTGTTATGGATGATTAATGCAAGTTATGGGATGCAAATGTTCTAATGATCATTCATAGTTTAGATTTTGCTTGGCCATGTTTTAGCATTGTTGTTTAATCAAGGGCACCAAACTTGGTGGTATGTGGGGTGAATGACTCATGAAGTGACATGGATGTTGACATGGAAGAAGATATGGATGTTGATATGGAAAAATGATTGTTTTGTAGAGACTCAGACATACTAGTGGCATCAAACAAACTCACTAAAACTGCCTAATTCCTCTAGGACCAAATGTGTGTGTAGTGAATTCATTTACCAAATCATGAGCATGGTAATGACTTGAGGCAATCAAGAACCAATGTGTGTGCAAGTGAGTTCATTAACTCATCTTGAGTAAATTGGGTGTGACCTGTTATGGATGAAACCAAGAAGCTAGCTTGTCCTTATGTGTGGTCAGAGGTCTCTTTAAAAGAGACATGTCACCATGCATGAGCATACTCCACTTCCTAGTCAAGCATCTATAGCTCCGGTGGAGGCTAACTCCATAGTCCAAAAATTTTTATTTCTTAAGTTTTGGGGATGACTACCTAACCGTCTGACTGGAAATGTAGTACGATCCTTACAACCCAATGATCAATGGTGTGTGATGTAAAATATTTAGAGCTTTGGGGAATTAGATTCTCAACCTAAGTGTGATGAGAATTGTACCCTATCCTTACTACTCTATCTTTTGAATTTGGAAGCAACTGTGATAGTGGTGAAAACCATTATTTTTGTGGACTATGTTGCATGATGGGACAAGCAAGGATTACCCTTTTCACTTCGAGGTTCAAACCAAGTATGGTGTTATCCCTATTTGACACAAGATATTTTTAAGATGTGAAATTATGTTTGGTTCAAGAATGTTTTGGATTCAATTCCTAAAACTCAAGATTTTCTTAGTGAAGATGTGTGATGGTCCTAAAAGGAACTTGACATGTATTTTGGAGGTTTCTTAAAACACTAGGAGTGGTTGAGTGATCGAAAACACCTAGGAATTATGGACATGTGGCTTTACTAATGATAATTTGTCTTTTTGGAATGGTGCAATGAAATGGGTGATGGTGTGAAGGTGCCTTGATTAAGGCAACATGACTTTATTGGACCAATTAATATCTTGAACTAGATAAATGATCCCTAATATGAAATGTGGATGTGTAGATGGAATGTATGAAATGCAATTTATGAAATGGAGTGTATGAATGCAATTGTTGTTAAATGAAATGTGTGCAAATGAAATGCAATGTTTTTGTGTATTAGCCATGTATATATACATATATATAAATCACATTAAGCATGGAATGCTTTCAAGTGTATGATGTTCAGTGGCTCGGGTTCTTCTACTCCCCCTAGCCTGGTAAGCTTATGACCAAAGGGATTAAGTACCTTTGGAGCTTTTTGAAAATTGGAATGTGACCAAAGGGATTAAGTACCTTTGGAGATTTTTTTTGAAAATTGGAATGTGACCAAAGGGATTAAGTACCTTTGGAGCTTTTTTTTGAAAATTGGAATGTGACCAAAGGGATTAAGTACCTTTGGAGATTTTTGAAAATTGATATGTGACCAAAGGGATTAAGTACCTTTGGAGTCTTTTGAAAATTGAGATGTGACCAAAGGGTTTAAGTACCTTTGGAGCCTTTTGAAATTGATATGTGACCAAAGGGATTAAGTGCCTTTGGGGCTTTTGAATTGATATGTGACCAACGGGATTAAGTGCCTTTGGAGTTTTGTTGTATGTGACCAGGTTTGGTGCTTTGGGGTTTTTGTGTGGGCTTTTTGAAATTGATATGTGACCAAAGGGCTTAAGTGCCTTTGGAGCTTTTTGAAATTGATATGTGACCAAAGGGATTAAGTGTATTTGGAGCTTTTTGAAATTTATATGTGACTAAAGGGCTTAGGTGCCTTTGGGGATTTTTGAAATTGATATGTGACCAAAGAGCTTAGGTGCCTTTGGTGATTTTTAAATTGATATGTGACCAAAGGGCTTAAGTACCTTTGGAGATTTTTGAAATTGAGATGTGAGTGACTAGGAGGATGCACTATCTTGAGAATCCCTAATTTTCTTGATGATTGATGATGTGAGTGATTAGGAGGATGTGATATCCTGAGAATCCCCAATATGCTTGGTGATTGAGTTGGTACCAATGTCCTGATCAGATGGGTTGGATGGACTATTTGTGGGAAAGACTTTTAGATCAATAAGATCTTGGACAATGTCTTTAAATACATAACAATAGTTTTTGATGTCATGGCCTGCTTGTTGATGATAAGGACAATACAAGTGCTTCTTATAATTCTTTCCATGTGGCTTGTTAAGATCACTTGATTTGATTTTTGGAAGTACAATCTCTTGTGCTTCATAAAGCCTTCGAAAAATGGTTGAATAAGATTATGAAAGCACTGTGTAATATCGATAGGGCTTTGTGGGATGCTTGGTGCGTTTGTCCAATTGTGTTGGATTTTGAAATTGTGGTACAAGTATTGTAACCTGAGATGTGGATTGTGGAACTAAATGTTGCAATTGTTGTGGTTGTTGACATGATGATGATGACTCAATTGTAACTCAATGTTAGTGAGTCGAGTTAAAATTTATTGTAACATTTTAGTGTGTTGACAATTTGTTTGTAAGCCTTGGTTTTCTTGTTGAGTGAATTGAGATGTGGTGAATGGATTGATGAATGGATGAGATTGAGTGTGTTGTTGGAGGTGTGATGAATTGGGGGGCATGGAGTGAATTTGATGATGATGAGGTTGGTGAAGAAATTATTGTGAATGAAGAAAAGGATATGATGTGTGAGGACTATGGATGGGTTGACTCATGGGAATAGAATGGGTATGGGTGGATGGAGGTATAGGGATGGAAACCACTGAAGATTATGGTACCCAAGATGGACTTTGTGTGATGAAGGTGGGTTGAGTGGAAATTGGTTGAGGCCTAGGGTTCACTTGAACTTGTTGTTGAGCTGTTTACTTCTTCTTAAGAAATTTGTTCAAATGTACCCATGCTTCATTAATTTCCACATCATCATTGGAAGGCATGGATGAATATGGAATGGCTAATGTGGATGGGGGACAAGTGGTAATTGGCATTGCAACTTGATTGGATGAGATGGGTACTTGTGAAGCAACATTGACTTGTGCTTCATACCAAGGGTTGGTATAGGTAGATGTGTATGAAGTGCTAGGAGCACATGATGGTTGGGGAATGGAGAAATGGGAGGAAGGTGCAATTGATGCCTCAAAAAGAGGGTTAGTGTACACCTGGGTGAAGCTGGATGGTGGCTGGGAATAAATAAGTTCCTATTGTAAAGTAGGATCTTGTCTAGGTGAGGTGGGAACTGACTCTAAGACATAGTTAGAAGACTTCATGAGAGCTTCTACTCGTGCCATATCTATGTGGGTAATGTGGTGATCAATGGTTGGTGAGGTTGACTCTACTTGGGGAACAACCATATGAAAGGTTGTGGGTGACAAGGAATGTGAGGGACCTGTAGATAAATCTACCTGTGTCACATTTAGGGAATCTACCACATAAGTGGTGGGGAAGGTGGATGAAGGTTCCATTGAATTGTCTTGATTTAATGCTTTATTTTGTTTTCTTGTTAATACCATAAAGAAATTAAACCAAAATACAGATTATGAGGTAAAATGAAACACAAAATTGAAGTTTCATAAGAAAAATAAATAATCAATGCTATAGTTTGTTTAACAAGTGTGTCTTACCTCATTCATTGATTATCTCATTTTAATGTGAATTTATTCTCTTAGATTTTGATCTTGTGTGTTTCAAATGTGCTAATATGAATTAAATGAAGGTAAAACCTATGGCTTAGTTGGGGCAATGAGATTCTTGTTGGTGATGAAATCCAACAAGTTTGCTTGAGGGTAATCTAAGGTGTCTAAGGGTAGAGATTGGTGGATGGAGATGAAAGCCACCGTCACCAAATCTCAAGCAATGGTTGGTGATGAAATCCAGCCACTACTGTTAAATGTGAAGCGTGAAGTGTGTGATTATTTTTTAAAATTTCTGATTTGCTATTGTGTACATACAATGTTAGAAAGATAACTACTTTCAATAGTCTAAATCATAAGCCACTACCCAGAATACCAATTTTTCCAAAGGATGTAGAGTACACCACTTAAGACCCGCTCTAGATAGTTGGGGGTTTGTCTACTCCTCCGTATGGAATCACCCAAGTACAGGGATACTTTTGGTATCTGAATAATGTTCCTACTTAGACCTACAAAAATAGGAATCCCTAACCCTATAATGCAAACTAATTATGCAAATTTTCAATTCACATGAAATCAGAATGCAATATTTTTCAATTTGTGAATACAATAGAAAGTAAAAAACTTCAAATAGAAAGTGTGGATGGATGCAAATGACTAATATAAAACCTAAGATGCAAGCTAGTATGAATATTTTTCCCAGATTAATTAGTGATGTTCTTTTTAGCTTAGAAATCTAAAAAAAATGTAAGATTGCCAGAATACGTAAATAAAAAAGTTAGGGTTTTAATAGTAGACTTACAAAACAACCTATATTTCTGCTCCAACTCTCTGTAAAATGCCTTTGGGTATTTCTAAAATGCACCTGGGCATTTTTGGATGGCCCTCGAGCACCGTCGAGAGTTCGCACACCTTATGCAAATCTCCAAAAACCTTGATCTAGCAAAAAACTATGAATTCTGTGCTTCTAGAAACCCTGCAAGATGACACAAAAAATAGCAAATTAGTAAATAAGGTAAATAAAAGTAAGAAACCCTTAGGGGGTCCCATCATGATCACCATTTGTGAAGACAAAAATGCAACACCAAATAACAAGATATAAATTGAACTCAAAAAATAATATTGCACAATGAATGATTTTTATTAATGGGGGGAGCCTCAAAACTCCATTGTTACAATAAGAAACATTTGAACTCTTTGATACAAATATACACAATTCTAGGGTTATCTAAAACCCTAGCTACAATGTTGGTGGTGTCTTCAAAATGCATCCTTGCTCCCAACAGATGTGAGTGGGCTTCGTGTTATCCAATATTGGGCCACTCCAGCTTAAGCAACTACACAATGCTTGTGTATCTCCAAACCTGCACACATAAGATAATAACAAAGGGTTAGTAATAATTGTGAGGGCTCCACTATGTGAGACCCTCAAAAATTAATAAAACCCTAGCTATCCAATAATGAAATTGCATGCAAATATGAAAAATATTAAAATAATAACCAAAATGAAAGATTTACCTTATGATGCTTGTTGTTCTCTGATTTGTGGTATTTGTTGTAGGTAATCGGTGTGGTGATGCTCTAATGTCACCAAGGGATAGCAAGGTTGCAGATATCTGGTCTGGAATATCTGCAAGTGCTCGACAACAACAAAAAAATATCGTGGACACTTGGGAATGGAGGAAGACGCCCATGGACACTCAGGGAAACGCCCATGGGTACTCGATAGAATGGAAAACACCTGTGGGTACTTGGGAAACTCTCATGGGAACTTGGTAGAATAGGAAATTTTTATGGGTGCTTGGGGTGGTTGCAGGGAATGTAGTAGAACCAGATTTGGTTCATTTGAGGTAGGCGATGATGGATGCAAATGTGAATGAAAGCGAAGGCAAGGATGCATGGATGCTTAGGGACTTAGGGAATATTTAGAATCATCAAAAACTTAGAAAAAAATTAGGGTTTGATCCATCAAAATGGCTCCTATTAATAATCCACATTAGGGTATGTTAGGGTTTGAGCGACATGAATTGTGTGGCTCAGATTAAAACATAACGGAGGGTGGATATTAATTTTGGGTGTGTGGCATGGATTGATGTAGATGGATGGCTAGGATTAAGTTAAATCAAATGGCTGGGATTTATTCACATATATAATATTTATATTTATTAAATATATATAAAATATAATATTAAAATATTAATATTAAACATATATTTAACAAATATACCTACATATATAAATAAATGGGAAAAATGGCGGGAAGACTTGGATGGACGACAAGTGGCTAGGTTTTGTTGTCTACACAACCTAATAAAAAAAATCTTCAAACCTTTCAAATTCTTCAAATCCTTATTTCTCCAAACTTTTAACTAAACAATTTCTTCAAGCAATCTATAATTTCTTTCTTTACACAATTTTACAAATTTTAAATAATAATAAAATTTCTTAAATCAATAAATCTTTCAAATTGCAACAATCAACTAATTTTGCATCAATATTCATCAATTTTTAATAATATTCAAAATTCATCAATCAAATTCATTTATCAAATTATTCAATCCTTATCTCTCCAAATTAATTTCAAATAATTCTTTCCCTTATAACTTCTATTCAATAATCAAAAACTTCAATTTTTTTCTTTCAATTATATTTCAACCTTATAACTCCCTTTTCAAAAATCAAATTTCAATAAGCCTTATAACATCAATTTGAATTAAGTGCTTGAAATATAAAATATGCCCTTCTTTTAAAAACTTTAGCAAATGAAACTTCTTACCTTAATTTTTGTAATTTTGTTGTGTCAACTTGAATTTAGGTATTTTGAAGTTTACATTACTCTTTATGGTGTTTGCAATAGATGTTAGAATTTAGGCATTCATTTCTCATGCACTAGGCTTTTCTCAAGATTTTACCAAATCATTTCTTCTCTCTTTGGTTGATACCAATTTATCTTCTTCTTAGACAATTTCTACTCAACTCCTCACTCTCTAATGGTTTGGATTCTTGCTCTTTAGATGAATCTTGACTCGTATCTTTGTACTCAAGTGGTTTATACTTGCTATTTAGATAACTCTTAACTCATATATTTGCACTCAAATGGCTTCCACTTGCTCTTCATATGGCTCTTGACTCATCTCTTCACACTCAAGTGGCTTTCACTTGCTCTTCAGATGGCTCTCAACTAGTCTCTTTGCACTCAAGTGGCTATTAACACTATTAGGATCTCTTTTAAAAAATTGTAGGGTATATTCTCCTTGCTTAGTGCTCCTCTTAGGTACACCTCGATCTGTTGTACTATAGACATAGTTTAGATTCACATATTCTCCTTGCTTAGTGCTCCTATTAGGCACACCTCGATTTGTTGTACTATATACATAGTCTAGATTCTCTATTCAACAAATTCCTTTGAACAACACTCATTGAAGAACACAAGCTTATACTAAGAGGGGGGTGAACAGTATAAGACCACTTTTTACTTTTTATTTCAATTCAATACTATGTAGTGTATAGATAGTAGTATCAATAACAGTAATCAAACCAATGCACAAAACACCATACACAATAGAGACACCACGATTTACGTGGTTCACCCAATGTGGGCTACTCCAAAGAGAATATTTTACTAAAATTTTCTCAATAAATATCTTTTGGGAATCCTTCCCAATTACAATGTTTATGGACCTCTGTCCAAAGGAGATGTTGATCCCCTATTTTCAAGTTCATGGATCTCTTCCATAGGAGAACTCTTTTCCCTTATGCTTTGGCTAGTGATATTCTAGAAGACTCTATCTCTTTATTGCACTGACTGGTGGATATCTCTCCACTTGAAGACTCCTCACTCAGATCTATATTCAATTGTCCTGGCTACTACATATCTATCCACTAAGACTCTGTCCTATGTACTTTGTCACCTCTAAAGCTATATCAATACTATACTAAAGATAGTCTAGTCGGTCTAGCACAACCCTACTCAATCTCTTGCACTAAACATAGTAAATTTGGTCTAGTACAAGTTTTCTCAACAGGTCCACACAAAACCTACTCAAATATGCTCAATAGGTCCACACAGAACCTTCTCAAATATGCTCAATAGGTCCACGTAGAACCTAATCAAATATGCTCAATAGGTCCACACATAACCTACTAAAATATACTTAATATATCCATACATAACCTGCTTAAATATGCTCAACAGGTCCACACAGAACCTGCTCAAATTTTCTCAATAGGTCCACACAGAACCTGCTCAAATCTGCTCAACAAGCTCACTTAGAACTTGTCCAAATTTGCTCAACAAGCTCACTCAGAACTTGTCCAAATATGCTTAATAAGTCCTCTCTAGGACTTTCTCAAATCTGCATAGCAAGATTCCACAAAAGCTTACTCAAAATCAGTCCACAAGCCTTCTCAAAGACTTATCTCAAATCTGCTTAACAAGCTCACACAAAACTTGTCCAATCTCATAGAATCATAGAGAATTGTTAGAGACTCAATATGTTCTATACTCAATGCTTAATCAATATATCAATTCAATCTCATAGAAGCATAAAGAGAATTGTTAGAGACTCAATATGTTCTATACTCAAATCCCAATATCAACTCAAATCAATCTCATAGAAGCATAAAGAGAATTGTTAGAGACTCAATATGTTCTATACTCAAATCCCAATCTCAACTCAAATCAATATCATAGAATAGTTTGTTTCATGGAACTTGAAAAACCACATACATCCACTTGAATAGGCTCAATCAACTCTACTCAACCAAACACCTCAAGGAACAACCCTTTCTCACAAACCCTAGTCCAAGCATGTATCAACTAACTCAAAATTTTTCCAACAATGCTCAACCTCAAATATCACATAACAATGATACTCATGTTCTTTTCTAACTCAAGTTCAAGTTCTTTGCACAACCAATGGGATTCAACAAAAATGCTTATAAAACAAGATTTAATAACAACTCTCAATCTAGAAAACCTTGAAGCATTTAACCAATCACTTTCGAAAAGGAAACCACAATCAATCCTTTTCACTCCAATGGTATTTTATAATCAACCACCATAATCAATCAATAGGAGAATGTGCCCATACCTTTTATGAAATCTGCCACAATCACAATATTCTTTTGCCAATCCTCACAAGGGTTAGAATATCACAAAATAATCAACATTACTCCACTTCACAATAATATTCACCAAGGCTTTTAATTAGAAAACCTTCTTAAGAATTAATGCACAACTTTCTTATCACTCCTAAAACCACTTGTACCATAAAATAAAATAAATCAAAACATTGCATAACCTTGTCACTCCAAAAACCACTTATACCATAAAATAAAATAAATCAAAACATTGCACAGCCTTGTCACTCCAAAAACCACTTATACCATAAAATAACTCAAATATTTTATATCCTTCCTTTCAACACTTTTGCACTTAAAAAATTAATCACAAAGCCTTCTTAGGAAATATCCCACATTAATAAAATATCAAACCTTAGCCATGTGCAAAAATTAAATCCACTATACTCTCCATGAAAATCGACGCTTAACACAACCATAGAAAATTCAAAATATTTCACGCACCCAAAAATTTCAGCGATCGAATTATGGCATACCTTGCAAATGGCTTCGGGTGGTTTCGACCCCACGTTCCTCCTCATCATGCGCCTTAGCGCATTCTATGCCCACTGTGTAGGCTAGGTCTCCCACGTGGAAGCTTTAAGCCTTTGAGACTTATATTTTTGTCCTCTCCACCTATACCTTGAAACTTGCTCCCTTGTTCCACGTGCAGTGCGCAAACGAAATTGGAAGGGGGGAATTAACGATTGCGAAGGAGGGGATAATCAAATGTGGAAAATATTTATTGTCTCCTTATTGGTTGATAAAATCAACCCCTTTAAATATTTGAACCTTTGCATGATAAAATATATGACGTCGATGGACATGGATAGAAAACTCTTTTATTTAATTTTAAAATTTTAAATAAATTAAAATTTAAACCAAACCTTTAAAATTAAATTTCTCCATCATTGAGGCTCTTTTTTCGATGAAACAAAAAGCCAACTTGGGTTTTAAGAAAAACCTATTTCAAATATGCCATCCATGGTTTTAAATAAAACCTTTCCTTGCTTTCTTTGGTTTTCATAAAAACCTTTTGCTAAGCTTCCCTTGAAGCTCCTTTTGGAACCAAATGCCATGCATCCCTTCTTGAACCTTTGATCAAAACCTTTGCTTCTCATGAAGCTCTTTGTGGAGCAAAATCATAGTGCTTACTTACATAGGTACTTTTGACATCAATGACAACTTTTAGGTTAGGGACTCAAAATGTCCAACAATCTTCCCCTTTGTCATTGATGACAACCCATATTCATTTTACTGAAACCTGACATTATTTTCTGCTCCCCTTGGGTCTTTGCTCCCCCTGGCTCAATGCTCTCTCAAATATCAAATCTCTCCCCAATACACAAATATCTCCCCCTTTGACATCAATGGCAAAGGGTCACCTTTGGGGCTAGGGGCTAAGAATGAGCCTCTTAGATTAGCCCCTCCTCCACCTCCACATGAGGTGGTTAATTATGGGGTGGGAGTATTTCTACTCCTTGAAAGCATATATATGTACCTTTATCATTCTCTCTTCTTCTGTGAGTATTTTGAATCCTCTTATTGTTACTTTCCAAGTCATCATCCCTGTTCCTGTCGTCACTTCTATTCCTGTTCCTATTCCTGTTCTTGTTCTCATCCATGTTCCTGTTCTTGTTCTTGTTCTCTTTCTTTTTTGAGTCTGTTATTTTTTGAGTCTTTATTCTTTTTTGAGTCTTTGTTCCTATTCATATTTCTATTCCTGTTCATGCTTGTTTCTTGAATATTTGCTCTACACCATCTTGCTATGTGACCATGATTATTGTACTTATAACACTTAATGTTATTATTACTTGGATGTGCAACTATCTTAGGAATTCTCCTTGTGAAGCCATATCCTCTTCTGTCGTGAACCCTACAATTCATTTATTTGTGATCAAAGCCATTGCATGAGTAGCAATATCCTTGGAAAAGCTGTTCTTTTCTATATACCTATATTTCATGAGTCCTGCACTATGAAGCAATGTACCCAAACCTGTGACATGAAAAGCATCTTCGATTGAAGCCTCCTTGTATTGACATCATTGGTCTCATGTTCTGATTGTTGTTCCATATGTATCTTCTTTGTGCATTGTTCCTATCTTGGTTGAACTCTTTGTTGTCCAACTCATCATCTGATGTCTCATTCCCATTTATACTGTTAGCTTCTAAAGTATCTTCTTCTAAAGTTTCTTCTTCATCAAGACTTGAAGTAGATTCTTTTTCATGTTTCTTTTGAGCATTTCTGGAACGCTCTTTCTGCGTCCGTTAGTAAATTATGAACACTATATTCAACGCGAAGATAAAACAATAATAAAATTGCACACAGCCGAATGGATTTAAGAAAATGGGAATCGATTGCCACTCAGGGAGGGCACGTACCTACCGTGAAGGCAAATTTGAGAATGCAGAGAATAAAATAAAAATGATGATAATTATCCAAAGTCTAATCTACTTATATATATGAATAAATGAACTCTTGGAATGCCTAGCCGATGGCTGGGTTTGGAGTGTAACATGACTCCCCTCCTCGGAAAGCTTTGTCCTCAAAGCTGGAAATGTCTGGAGAATACTGTCAGGTTCCCATGTGGCATCCTCCTCTGGTAAATCTTACCATTTGATGAGAAATTATTGAATCTAACGTGATCTCAGTCTTCGTATTCTATGTTGTAGTATATCTTCAGGTTGGAGATGTATGCGTCCTTCCTCATTGAGCACTGGTAATTCTTATTGACCTTGCACTTTCTGGCCAATTACTTTTTTGAGACATGAAACATGAAATACCGGGTGTATTCGTGATGATGACGATAGCTCTAACTGATAGGCGACTTCTCCAATGCGACGCACAATTTGGTAGGGACCATAGAATCGTGGAGCCAAATTTTGGCTGGATTTTATCTTTAATGATGATTGTTTGTAAGGTTGCAACCTTAGGAAAACCCAATCACCTATATTAAAAGTTCTTTCTGATCGGTGCAAGTCTTGCTGTTGTTTCATATGATTTTGTTCTTGGACTAATTTTTCTTTGAGGATGGTGAGAGTAGACTGCCTTTGTTCGAACTAATCATCCACTTTGGCTACTTTGGATGACCCTTGCACGTAATCTACGACGGTAGGAGGCTTGGTGCCATACAATGCTTCAAATGGAGACATCTTAATTGAGTAATGGTAAGAAGTGTTGTACCACCATTCTGCCAATGCTAACCACTGGCTCCATTGATGTTGTTTATCTTGAGCGAAACATCTTAAGTATGTACCCAAACATTTGTTAACCACTTTTGTTTGACCATCTGTCTGGGGATGGTAAGCTGAGGACATAATCAATTTGGTACCACTAAGTCGAAATACTTCTTGCCAAAAGTTACTAGTGAATATGGGATCTCTATCACTTATAATATTTTTTGGCATACCATGTAATTTGAAAATTGAATCCATAAATACCTTTTCCACCTTGCTTGCGGAAAATGGATGTTGTAAAGCCTGAAAATGAGCGTATTTGGATAACCGGTCTACGACAGCGAAGATAACTGTTCTGCCTTCGATTTTGGAAGACCTTCAATAAAATCCATGGATATATGTTCCCACTGGCGTTCCGGGATAGGTAATGGTTGCAACAATCATGGTGATTTGACTGTTTCTCCTTTATTGCGTTGGCAAACTTCACATTCTGCTACCCATTGTTTGACATCTGCTTTTAGTCCTTTCCAACAAAATGATTGTTTGACCCTTAAATATGTTTTCAAGAATCCTGAATGTCCTGCTGATGGAGAAGCGTGTGATTCGTCGAGGATATTTGATTTGAGTTCCTAATTGGGTGGAATGTAAATGCGGTTCTTCTTTCGGAGGATTTCATCTTCATAAGAGAACAAAGGGTATTTAGAGGACCCTATAGATAATTCTTGAATTATCTGAGCAGTTTCGCTATTGGACAACCATTCATCTTGTAATTGATTCACCCATTGGAGAAGTCAAGAATGCCTTCCATTTTGGCCATCCAACCACGAGGATCATGACCTTCAAAAGTGGGCATATCAATTCATGGAAAATTATTATTATTAGGACCTCTCGGTTGGTGATAACCCGTGTCCCTCTCTTGATTTTGGTTATACTGCTGTCTTTGATAGCGATCCTTGTAATTATCCGAATCACCCTATTTTTGTTCCCAATCCTCATTAGGATCGACAGTTTCTTCATTCCATTGGGCATGGGAGTGATTTTGGGGATTAGTATTGGGATTAGGTTGTTTTTGTGCTTTCACAAGGTCTTTTAGGAGGATACCAATTTCGTTCATACCCTCTAGTAAGCATCGAAGAGACTCCCTATCGAAAATGGCTGAGTTACTTGAGTTTCCTTGTGTGATGTTTTCGTGAGTTGGGGAGGGATTATTAGCCATAGGATCTACTAGTGGATGGTGAGGATTATAACTACCAATTTTAAAAGGAGAAAGAGAATTTTTTGTACCTGGGCTTCGATTTGGTCGCCTTGCGTTGTTATTGCTTGTTTCTGAGCTTGATAATCAACCATCAACACCTTTGGTCCACTTTTTGCTCATGCACTTGTTAACATAGCCTGCTTAAGCTTCAACTGTCGCTAATTTTGAATTTGGCCAAAAAATTTGGGATCCGCTTGAACTGTCACTCCAACCGTGACGCGGATGAGTTTGGGTGGCCTCCTTGCCTGCAACCTTCAACCTTCAACCTTTCAGTGACAGCAATGATTCAAAGTACGTAACCTACATTCAGCCGCTTGAATACACCGCTCAGACCAATGAAATCATGGCACGCCCCAAAATGACACTACAAACTAAAGATACGCAAATGAACAAAACGAATCTAAATCACCCGATCGAACGACGTGAAAGACACCAACCGGACGATGAATGGACGACTAGACAAGACGAGGTGACGACACGACAATAAACGACAAGACACCGAAGACACGACGACTAACAACCAGATGAATCGAAGACATGAGCGGAAGACACGATGACTAACAACACGATGACCCGAAGACACACTGACTAACGACAAGACGAACCAAATAGCCAGCGGACGTGTGAACGAAAGAACCAAAAGTTGTGCTAGGAGCTCCACGGGCATGTGACCAAAGTCACAAATCAATATGTGCTCGCTAGTCCTTATTAACCTCCTCGGCGCTCCAACATACACAATGTGGGATATTGATCCCAAAAAATAAAAAATAATTTATAAAATTCGCGATGAATACCTTATGTTATGTGTCTAATTTTCTTTTAAACTCGCGATTTGATTGGTGGACTGCTCCTACGTTTCACAGCTATCGCGGGCAGATGTTCAAGGATTTTAGACTGCGGTTTGGGTCTTGATCTCAACGTACATTGTCAACGAAGAGCATTTATTGTTTCTAGGTGTTCCTTTAGCAAAGAGATTTAGAAACTGCAGAGAGTGATAACAGTTTTTGCTCTGTGGCGTTGCCGGGACGTCAGGTATTCCGCCAGGACGCAAACCGAAGGAAACAAAAAAAGGAAATGAATACCACGGATTTCCATCTGCTACCATAGTAGCGTGGATGGGCGTCCATCACTGAATTGGTCTCCTGATACCACTTGGAATGCTCTTTCTGCATCCGTTAGTAAATTATGAACACTATATTCAACGCGAAGATAAAACAATAATAAAATTGCACACAGCCGAATGGATTTAAGCAAATGGGAATCGATCGCCACTCAAGGAGGGCACGTCCTCGCCGTGAAGGCAAATTCGAGAATGTAGAGAATAAAATAAAAATGATGATAATTATCCAAAGTCTAATCTACTTATATATATGAATAAATGAACTCTTGGAATGCCTAGCCGACGGCTAGGTTTGGAGTGTAACAATTTCCAAAGCCAAGACCTATTGAACATGATGTTCATTGTTGTCCACAGATGAACTTATCCAAGTTCTTAGAGCTATTTGTGAAACTCTTCATCTTGATATTGGAGTCCTTTAAATATTATTTTAGAGTAGCCACTTCTTGTGCTAACTTCTCACATTCCAAAATATTTGCTTCTAACTTATCCTTGAACTTGCTTGCCTTAGCCTTTGACTTTTCTAAATCCTCTATGAGCAATAATATTTCTTCATCACATTCTTGAAACTAATTTTCAAGCTTAGAGTGTTGCTTTCTAACCTTATTTACTATGTCAAGGGCATAGATAAGTTCTACCTTGAGATCAAAGCCATTATCTACTGAATAATCCTCTATTTGTTTGCCTTTGTCCATATCATTACTTTCTTTTGTCTTGTCTTCTATAGAATCACTCACTTCTTATTCTAATGCCATTAGAAGATTTTCATCTGGTCTATCAAGTGCATATTAAAAATCATCATCACTGAAACTATAACCATCCCTTATGCAATCATATTCAATATGTCCAAATCTACCACATCTAAAACACTTGAGAATAACTGGAGTCTTTTTATTAACTGGATCTTTTTCTTCAACCATAAATAAGACTTCATCTCTATCATTGTATAAAAACTAGTATCACTATCAACTGAGTACTTACTTGCATATTCCGCATAGTAGCTTCTCTTTTGTCTTTGGAAGAACTTCTTCCCTTGCCTGTTTTGTTCATCCTTGCTTTTCTTTTGAAACCTGTATCTTTTTGATTCCCTGTACCTGTGATCCTGTTTTTCTTCATCATTGTTGCTTTTTGGCTCTTTACATTCTGTTGCATAGTGTCCATACCTTCCACAATTGAAACATTTTATAGATATTAGATCTATGGATATTTTGGAACCTTTATTTCTTCTCCATAATTTGTTTCTTCATCACTAGATGACTCACTGCTCGATTCTATCTTGTTTCCATTTTTATTTTTGTCTACTTTGAAAGCAGTTTATTTTGGAGGAATAGGATATTTTGTTCTTATCTCAATAGTAGTAAGCATGCCAAGCAAAGAATTCATTGTCAAAGAATCACTATCAATTGATGTTTCTATAGCAGAAAACTTTTCATTGTACCTTTTTGGAAGAGTTCTCAATATCTTATCACAAGCATCAGATTCATCAACCTTCATTCCTAGGATTTTCATCTCATGTACAAGTTCATCAATCTTAATGAGATAGTCACGAATGTTTTCATAATACTTCATTCTTAAGTTCTCAAATTCTCCTTTGAGATTTATGATCTTAGCCACTCTGACTCCTTTATCTCTTTCATATATTTCATGCAAAATTTCCCACAGTTATTTTGCTATTTTACAATCCATAACCTTCATATATTATGATCTACGCAATCCTTTTATAGTTGCATTCATGGCTCTTGAGTTTGCATGCATTAGAAGCTAACCTTCATTATTTGTAGGAGGATTGACTGCTGAATCGTATCCAAGTTCCACTGCATCCCAAACTTCATTTCCAAGTACCATTAGGTAAAATCTCATCAGCATACACCAATATAAGAAGTCACTTCTATAAAATACTAGTACTGCATTATTAAAGGGTCTGTATCTTTTATCCTTTTGATCCATTGTGTTCTTAGACTGCTTTTCCTTCAAGCTGTCAAACTCTTCATATGGAACCTGCTATGATACCAATTGAAGAACACAAGCTTATATTGAGAGGGGGGGTGTCCAGTATAAGACCACTTTTTACTTTTTCTTTCAATTCTATTATGTAGTGTATAGATGGCAGTATCAATAGCAGCAATCAAAGCAATGCAAAAAATACCATACACAATAGAGACACCACAATTTATGTGGTTCACCCAATGTGAGCTACTCCATAGATAAAATCTTTTACTAAAATTTTATCAATCAATCTCTTTTGGAATCCTTCCCAATTACAATGTTTATGGACCTCTATCCAAAGGATATGATGATACCCTAATTTCAAGTTCATGGATCTCTTCTATAGGAGAACTCTTTCCCCTTCTGCTCTGGCTAGTGATCTTATAGAAGACTCTATCTCTCCACTGCATTGACTGTTGAATCTCTCTTCACTTGAAGACTCCTCACTTAGATCTGTCTTCAATTGTACTGGCTACTGGATCTCTATCCACTAAGACTCTATTATCTGTACTCTATCACCTCCAAAGCTCTATCTCAATATTGTACTAAACACAGTATAGTCGGTCTAGCACAACCCTGCTTAATATCTTACACTAAAAACAATACATTCAGTCTAGTACAATTCTACTCAATAGGTCCACATAGAACCTGCTTAAATATGTTCAACAGGTCCACACAGAACCTGCTCAAATTTGCTCAACAGGTCCACACAAAACTTGCTCAAATATGCTCAACAAGCTCACTCAGAACTTGTCCAAATCTGCTCAATAATTCCTCTTTAGGACTTGCTCAAATATGCATAGCAAGCTTCCATAAAAGCTTACTCAAAATCAGTCCACAAGCCTTCTCAAAGACTTATCTCAAATCTGCTTAACAAGCTCACATAGAACTTGTCCAATCTCATAGAATCATAAAGATAATTGTTAGAGACTCAATATGTTCTATACTCAATGTTTAATCAATATCTCAATTCAATATCATAGAAGCATAAAGAGAATTTTTAGAGACTCAATATGTTCTATACTCAAATCCCAATCTCAACTCAAATAAATTTCATAGAAGCATAAAGAGAATTGTTAGAGACTCAATATGTTCTATACTCAAATCCCAATCTCAACTCAAATCCCAATCTCAACTCAAATCAATCTCATAGAATATTTTGTTTCATAGAACTTGAACAACCACATGCATCCACTTGACTAGGCTCAATCAACTCTACTCAACCAAACACCTCAAGGAACAACCCTTTCTCATAAACCCTAGTCCAAGCATGTATCAGCTAACTCAAAATTTTTCCAGCAATGCTCAATCACAAATCTCACATAACAATGATACTCATGTTCTTGTCTAACTCAAGTTCAAGTTATTTGCACAACCAACGGGCTTAAACAACAATGCTTATAAAATAAGGTTTAATAACAAATATCAATCCAAAAAACCTTTAAGTATTTAACCAATCACTTTCGAAAAGGAAACTACAATCAATCCTTTTCACTCCAATAGTATTTTATAATCAACCACCATAATCAATCAATAGGAGAATGTGCCTATACCTTTTATAAAGATGAAGAAGCCTCTTTGGAAATATGCCACAATCACAATATTCTTTTGTCAATACTCACAAGGGTTAGAAGATCACAAAATAATAAAAATTACTCCACTTAATAATAATATTCACCAAGGCTTTTAATTAGAAAATCTTCTTAAGAATTAATGCACAACTTCCTTATCACTCCTAAAACCACTTGTACCATAAAATAAAATAAATCAAAACATTGCATAACCTTGTCACTCCAAAAACCACTTATACCATAAAATAAAATAAATCAAAACATTGTATAACCTTGTCACTCCAAAAACCACTTATACCATAAGATAACTCAAATATTTTATATCCTTCCTTTCAACATTTTTGCACTTAAAAAAATAATCACAAAGCCTTCTTAGGCAATATACCACATTAATCAAATATCAATCCTTAGCCATGTGCAAAAATTAAATCCACTATACTCTCCATGAAAATCGACGCTTAACACAACCTTAGAAAATTTTAAATATTTCATGCACCAAAAAATTTTGGCGATCGAATTATGGCATACCTTGCAAAATGGCTTCGGGTGGTTTCGACCCCACATTCATCCTCGTCGTGCGCCTTAGCACATTCTCCACCCACCATGTGGGCTAGGCCTCCCACGTGGAGGCTTTAAGACTTCGAGACTTATATTTCTGTCCTCTCCAGCTATGCCTTGAAACTTGCTCCCTTGTTCCACGTGCAGTGTGCAAACGAAATCATAAGGGGGGAATCGACAATTGCGAAGGAGGGGATAATTGAATGCAAAAAATATTTCTTGTCTCCTTCTTGGTTGATAAAATCAACCCCTTTAAATATTCGAACCTTTGCATGATAAAATATATGACATCGACGGACATGGTGGGAAAACTCTTTTATTTAATTTTAAAATTAAAATTAAAATTTTAAATAAATTAAAATTTAAACTAAACCTTTAAAATTAAATTTCTCCATCACCGGGGCACCTTTTTCGATGAAACGAAAAGCCAACTTGGGTTTTAAGAAAAATCCATTTCAAATCTGCCATCCATGGTTTTAAATAAAACCTTTCCTTTCCTTCCTTGGTTTTCATAAAAACCTTTTGCTAAGCTTCCCTTGAAGCTCCTTTTGGAACCAAATGCCATGCATCCCTTCTTGAACCTTTGATCAAAAACTTTGCTTCTCATGAAGCTCTTTGTGGAGTAAAATCATAGTTCTTACTTACATAGGTCCTTTTGACATCAATGACAACTTTTAGCTTAGGGACTTAAAATGTCCAACACTTATCTTTGTCCATACTTAGCTTCTAGTAGTCCAACTTTTTTGCAATTTTACTAGCAATCAATAACTTAAAACATGTCTTCGTATTTGTTTGCTTTTTTTAATAGTTCACCTTCAACATCAATAATTTTTAGACATTCAACTTTGAAGCACAACTCCATTAATATTTCACCTTCTCTTACAATCGATGTTCTCCAACTGTCTAATATTTTTTCACTTATCCAAAAATATTCACAAATTATCCTCAAACCACCAGTCTAATTTTATATATTCTCTTAAATAAAATATGTCTACAAATGGCTTCTAATGACTAGAGTACAACTCTCATATATCCTTTCAACTTAAACTTCCTCAAAAAAATTTAAATCAGAATTTGGTCAAAGTGTAGCTTTGATATCACTATTGACTTTTTAGCCAAATTAAATCACAAGTTCCAATATGTAGGATTTTACTCAATCATAAAATTAAATCTTACAATGTTTGAATACCTTTAGCCATGTAGAACTAGAGAGTGTGTTGCACCAACCATGTCAGCTATGTTAAAAACTTTACCCAATGCAACTGGAGGTTATAGTGGCAGTAAGGAGTAGGATTTGAACCCACGATTAGGCAATGAAAATGTAATGAGTTACTTATTCCTCTAGTATACACAAAGAAGCTTACAATTATTTGACCAATATAAATCAATATAACATTCATGAAATAATAACAATATTTTAGAATAATACTCATAATATTATTTATCAATATATAATATCTATGTTACAATTGCCTTACTTGATATTACAATTCTTCGATAGAATATATGGAGCTTTGTATCCATAATATAACCTTACAAGTGATATTTCAATACTTTGACTATTTCTCTCCTTACATATCTGGGAGATTCATCCTTTCCTATTCCTCAAAGCTCTCATGACTCTTGACTTTACATCTTGCCTCATATCATATACCTTGTATACTTGACATCTATACACATGACTCTTGACTTACTTAAATGACACATTACATACTTGCACACTTGCACACTTTATTACATGACACATTACACACTCTCACACTCTACACACTTGCACTCTTCTCACACATTGACACATACTTTAGGGGAATATAAATCACACTCCATAATCTAATAAATCACACCCTAGTCTAATATTTATAAATTTATAATTGTACCATGGGGGTACATTAACATCTACCAAATAATGTAATATTCTCCAACAATGAATATGTGGTCAAAGACAAGAAAGAGGGAAGAACAACAATTGGTAGAGACTATTGTGTACCATCAAAGGAATACAAAAGAGAAAAGAAAATAACAAACCATCACATGGGTGCATCTAGATGATGAATTTTAGCAAACTAATCTTATTTCCTCAAAAGAAAAAAGTACCATGAACAACCCAATTAGTCAAAGTTTCACACCCTTAAAAATTGGTTTTGTAGGCCAATAAATGAGTTATATGCTTTAGCAAACCAAACTTGATCCAACACAAGTCCAACCTTAACACAAACAAATTCGCTTATGGTATATCAAAAAATATAAATAACAACCCACTTTTTGGAAGCTAATACTATGTTGGGAACATGAATCCCACCCTACCTCTAATACATAAAACATCCCTCCTACAACTACTTCTTCAACATAGAGTTTGCTTGTATATAGTCTAGCCAATACATATAATATTCAACTAAGCCAATCTAGGGCTCCAAATATAGGATCTTTAAGGCGAAGCCAAAACCAATGCCAAGGCCTTACTCAAAATGCTTAGGTGTTGGATAGATAAATGGGGTTGCATGTGTCCTAGGGAAATACCCAAGGACCAACACTGCCTCTAGTCATTTAGGCACAACAATATGTACAAGGTCAAAATATTCCTAATTAGTAAGTCCCATAACAATATTTCCATTACACTCCTCCAAAATAAAATATGTAATGGTTTTCTCCTCTAAATCAATAATGGGGTTATCAAAATCCACCTCCTTATTATCCCACACCTTATTATCCTCCATACCCATACCCTTTGTACCCTCTATACCTAGCTCATGGTTATGCTATGTATTCTTATCTTTCTCCACATCAGTAATATGGTTGGCCTCCCCCTTAGAAAAATTATCCATGGATACCCTCTAGGCCAAAAAATCAATTTCTTGACTGGATATACCAAGGACCATTAAAATTAATGGATTATTATCCCATTCCCCTAGTGGCTATGAAAGCATTTCCTACATTTTATGGGAATAGGTACAAGACGACACTAGATCACATTAGTGAATTATCAACACTCAAGTCAACAAACCATATTCAAAAGAAGGATATAATGGTACATTTTCTAATTTAGTCTCTTCATGATAAGGCTGATTTGTGGTATATATGATTACCAAATAACTATATTACAAGCTAGGCATTAATTATAGAAACCTTTATGTATAGCTCTAGTAGCATGGGAGATGATTACTCTTTTATTTCAATTGAACACAATTCAAAGGAACCCTAAAAAAATATGCATGATTACAATACTAGATTATTGAAAATCATGAATTTAATCCCACAAATTGTTAGGCCAAATGAGAAACAAGTATTATATTACTACATCAAGGGTTTACAATCTTATCTAGCTTTTATGGTGCACGATGTTAATCATTGTACACTAGCTATGACTTTTGAAGAAACAACCAAAGGAGAAGATATTTTAATTAGAGTTGGAAAACTACCTCTTGATCCACCAATGGCATATGCAACCCATTTTACCTAGAACACCTTCACACCTAGTTCTACATCAACCATTTTGTCTATCCCTAATCCATAGCCAAATTTTGCTAATAATTTATCTCCATTACCATATGTCATTACTCATACTAACCGGAGCACATTGTCTACTATAGCTTTTTAGCCATAACTTCCAACACTTGTTGCTCTGTATAATACAAATAATAAATCAAGCAATAATTTTGTGATGGTTGATATGGTGAAAGTGATCAAAACCTTTATAAAACTGTTGAAAAGTTGAGTACTTTGGTTGTCATTGATGTCAAAAGCACATAGTCATTGATGTCAAAGGTTAATGTGCTATGAACACAAGGCAAGGTTCTCTCCAAAGCATTTGGGACCATGAGTTCTAAGTAAATGTATAAAAGGTTTGAAGGCCCAAGTTTAAGTCTATGTGCAAATAAAGCAAGTGTCTAAGGCTCAAAGGGGACAATATTATAATATTTTAATATTATAATATCTTCGCCAAAAAGGGCCGTTTAAAAAGGAGTTTTTGAAAGTGCCATGGACAAAGGTTTCAAAAAAGAGTTAAGTTGGCAAAGGACTAAGTTAATATATTATTTAACACCAATGTTAAATAATATAAATAATTAATATTTAACACTAAGGTTAAATATTAAATAAAAAATAAAGTAAAATTCAAATTATTATAAGGTGCCAAAATTCGAATGTGCATGGAGGTATGTTTCAAAGTTGAGTCAACGTCATAAGTCAAAGTACAAAACATGTATAAAAGGGCAAATGTTTTGCAATGCCAAATTTAATTTTTATCCCCAAAATATATCTCCTTGTTTGCTTCATTTGGCATGCAGTGGACACATATAAATCATTTGCAAATTTTGAGGGTAGTGTATATTTAAGATGGAGGGTGCTCAATTCCATACAATGTGGGTGGATAACTTAGTTGGCAAGCTTGGCTTGTGAAATGCATGGCAAGTAGCAGGTTTGATGTTCGAATCATGTAGAGTCATTTTTGCTTGGTCGAGGGTTTGCATCGATGTTAGTGGATAAGTAGGAGCACATGCTCCTTTGGACTTGTGTGGGAAGCTATCCCACATGGTGTTTGCCCTTGTGATAGGGCGCAGGGACAACGAGGTCACGAGTTCGGGTAGCAATGGTAGTGCTTGGGAAATTTTTTTCATAAGGTATGCATATGATGCTTGAATTTGGGAGTCATAAGGGTTAATGTTATTAAGTTTGAATTTACACTTAGGTATTCATAAGGGTGTAATTCAATAAATTTTGAGAGTGTTTTATATATTTTAATTTTTGCAAAGTGAATAAATGAAAAATATGTTTTGCATGAAAGAATAGGAGTAATAAGGTGTTACAATGGTTTGATATTTTATTGTAATGCTTGCATGGTGAAAGTGAGTTTGAAGGTTTTTGATAATTATTAATGCCCTATATTTTGAGAAGGAAATTCATGTGGATGGATTTGAGAAAGTATTTTGCTATCTAACTCTTGTAGTGGCACTAGAAAAATTAGTTGTTTGTGAAGATAGGATTTTGAAGATATATCTCCATAAGAGAAAATTAAGAGGTATGGGCACATCATTCTTTGTTTAAGATGTTTGGTTGAGTAAGTGTTTCTGGAACATAAGGTGGAGATAAAAGGGTTGTTTGATAAGCATTGTTAAAAATATTTGAGTTAGGATTTGAGACCTACATTGTGCATCTTTGGTGATAAAAATTGGAAACACTTGTGTTAGGGTTTGTGAGCAAATTGTGCTTCATTATTGAATGAATGTGTGAAGATTTTGGGCATTGGTTTTGAGTGATATTGAAAGTGAATGTGCAAGCATTAGAAATCAGATTTGTGAAGCAAGTGTGTGCATCAGGAGGTCAGGTATCATGTGCTAGACTAGACCTACCTTTAAAGAGTAATAAATGTGAGACATGTGAAAGCAACAAACTTAATGATTGAGTAGAACATATTGAGCTATTGGCAAGTGCATATCATTCTCTATATGTTCCATAGGTTAAAAAAATTCTAAGTAGAATTTTTTTGTGTGAAGAAAGCTTTTTGAAAGAGATTTAAGTTGTGTTTTGTATGCAAGATTTGGAGTTATTTGAGTAGGTTTTGCGAGCAGCATTGAGGGCAGATTTGAGCAAGTCTTTTGAGAAGACTTGAAGGCAGATTTGACCAAGTCTTTTGAGAAGGCTTGAAGGTAAATTTGAACAAGTATTTTGAGAAGGCTTGAAGGCAGATTTGAGCAAGTATTTTGAGAAGGCTTGAAGGCAGATTTGAGCAAGTATTTTGAGAAGGTTTGAAGGCAAATTTAAATAAGTATTTTGAGAAGGCTTGAAGGTAGATTTGAGCAAGTCTTGTGAATAATTAAAACTATATTGAGAGCAGGTTTGATTACTAATCTGTTCAAGCTTTGCGTTAAGTCTTGGGGTATATTTGAGATAGAATTAAGAGTAGGTTTGATTGCTAATTTGTTAAATATTTGTGTTAAGACTTGGGATAGAGTTTGGTGTAGATTTGTGAGCATATTTAGAGTAAATTTGTGCTAGACTTGGGATAAAGTTTGGTGGATATTTGAGATAGAGTTGATAGCAGGATTTAGAGGTGATAGAGTATGGAGGATATAGTTCTATTGTGGATAGATATCCATGAACCAGAGAAAGGGGATAGATTTCTCTTGTGGATAGAGATCCATGAACTAGAGAAAGAGGAAAGGGTTCTCATGTGGATAGATATCCATGAGCTAGAGTAGAGGGGAAATATTTATCCAATGGATAGAGATCCACAAACTAGAGCAAGGGAAAAGAGTTATCCTATGGAGTAAGATTTGTGAAACAACTAGAGAAATATAGTTTTTTGTGGAGAGAGATCTATGAACTAGTTGAGAAGATAGAGTTCTCCTAGATCAAGTTCCATGAACTAGATCAAAGGGGAAAATTTCTCCTGTGGAGAGATATCCATAAATTAGAGCAAGGGTGTAGAGTTATCCTATGGAGAGAGATCCACGAACCAGAGCAAGGGGATAGAGTTCTCTTGTGGAGAGAGATACACAAATAAGAGCATAGGGGATTGGTGTCTCATTTGGATAGAGGTACATAAAAATTGTAATAGAGAATTGATTCCCAAGAGCTTTGATGAGAACATTTAGAAGAAAAATTTTCTTCGTGGAGTAGCCCACATTGGGTGAACCACATTAAATTTGTGTCTCTCTTGTGTGTGATGATTTTTACATTGCTTTGATTACTGCTATTGATATTACCATTGATAATATTAGATAATATTGTTTGTGAAAGAAAAGTAAAAGTTGATTTTATACTATTCACCCCTCCCTCTCAGTATAAGCCTATGTTCTTCAAAAAAATAATAATTCTAAGAGCAAACAATTGTAAAAACTACAAAACTAGAAACCTTGGAAGATCCCATATCTCCTAAAAGACCAAGTGATTTGACAAGGCACTAACAAAGAAATAATTCAAACTTACAACCATATTGTAAACACCAATATAGAGGTTGATATAGTAGGATATATTTTGTGTAATAATAGGCATGACCCTACAGAGTGTGTTGGAGCCATCAAGTATTCTTAAAATATTAAATATAATTAATAGTATCATGCTCAACATGATGCCCTATTAGGTCGATTAGTATTTGTCATAAATTAGCCTATGTACCAACAACCCCAACTTCAATAGCTGGTCCCTAACTTACCCAACCCCAACAATTCCATCATATCCAATTTTAGAGATATAAAGATAGATGAAGAATCAACATTTGAAAATGATTATGTAATTTCTAATCAACTAGGGGTTGAGAATAAGGATAAGAGGAAATCAAGTGAGGACCAACCAAATCAAGATAGGGTGAGGCTTATAAGGTTAAAATAGTGGTTAGAGAGGTAGGCTACCATTACATTTCAAAGACAAAATTTTGAAAACCACACAACAAGAGAAACAAAAGAAAAAATAAAGCACAAAAAATAATGCCATGAACACACCTTAGAAGGCAAGGGAAGAAGCACACACAAATAATTATAGATAGATAGATAAGGAAAAGGAACAAAAAACAAACAAGAGGGTTGAAGAAAGGATTAATAGACCTACAAAAATGAAGAATAATAGGGAAATAGGTCAATTTCAAAAATAGGTTGATTGTGGACTAAAGTATCCCTCTCATTAGCAAAGTCACATGACATCCATAAGGTAATAATGAAAATTTACAACACAAGGTGAGAGTACTTCTATGGAGTTCAAGTTTAATATTATAGAGAAAATTAAAAAGACCTTACCAAAGTAAATATGCTAGAGGTAATAGCCCTACCTAGATAGTGGGATTTATTCCAAAATACTCTAAAAGAAAAAAAGAGGTGTTATGCTAGGGGAAAAAATTTAGAAACCACTCAATACAATATAGTCAAGCAAAAAAATTTTGTAGTAAAGCATCCAATGAATATTAAAGTCAATGAAGTTCATATATTGAATGCCCCGGCCTAATATGTTAAAGTTGCTTCTATTGTATGCGACCCTCAAAATTAAAAACTACATACTAAGGAGTTCTATAGTTGATTTGGGGGTGGTAGTGATGGTGATGTCTAAAGTTATTTGTGAAGAGATGGGTTGCCTTATACTAAAATTGCAAGGCACCCAATCTAAAATTATGGCACCAAGGTGAATGTGATGGGTATAACTTAAAGACCTAGTTATGACCATAACTAAGCATCCAAATATCATGGTATATAGAGAGTGGATAGATAATTTGTCAAGAAATGGTTACTTTATTATGGATTATACCCATATGAATGTGCCTAAATATGGGAAGGTGATCAATATTGAAAATTAGTTACTTGCAACTGCTTACTACATAAGCTAGATGGATAAGGTGCTATAAACTAGAATGAGCTCCCAAAATTCATGGAGGATGACGACTATATTGAAGATGATAAAATATTGGAAGTTGACATGATAATAAGTGTGTTGCAAGATAAAGAGGATTGAAAAGTTGACTACAAGGAGACTTAACTATGAAACTCTCTCATAATAGAAGCACCGTATAATATCCTAGCACTGATAAGTCAAGCAGTTGATAAAAATTAGAAAATGTACTTTAATGTCACTAGGACCAAACATGGGGTAGGTGATGGTTTTTAAATCATTGATCCACAAGGTGCACAAACTCATTTTACATGTAGATTGTTGTTCAATTGTACCAATAATATGGTAAAGTATGAAGTACTTTTGTATCAGCTTGAGGAAATTCAAGAAGTTAGAAATTAAAGACCTAAAAATATGGAAACTCTGAACTAATTATAAATTAGGTTAATTCTTAATCCACCACAAATAACAAGCATCTAAAGTCACTTTTGGATCCTTAAAATTCAAATTGAGGTTTACCCCTAATTTCAAAATTTCAAATTTCTTATGGGTCCTGGGTCTAGGTTTTTTTTTTTTTATTTCTCTTAAATTTTGTATTTTTTCCAGTTTGCAATAATCCCTAGGATTAGTCTTCCTATTTTTAAATTTTATAGGTCATTAGTATGAATTTATCCTCCCTTTTCCCCTAGTTTTACTACCACAAAATTTTGTTTGTCTAAGGTTTTCTTCCCTTAAGTCTTCTCAATTTGAGAAATTATAAGTTCAAGTCTTGGTCTTTCAAAAAAGTTCCATATGAGTTCTCCTTTTTGAAAAAAAATAATTAGATGATCCACTAGTTTTTGCCCCCCTAGCTCATACCAATTCCTAAGGTTAAAAGCCTAAGTCACATGGAATAAAAATTAAAAGTCCCACCTAAGTTTTATTTTATTTTTAAGATCCCTCACATCCATGCACCCCATTTTTGCTAAACCCTGTATATCATTTTCATATCCTATGGTGCACAAAAGAGAGAAGTGATCTAGCGGTCCACATTTTTTCTAAGCTCACCAATTAGCCCTTCACCATTTTCAAAAATATATGGTTTGTGCTCACCATCACATTGTCACGCAATGTCTACCATTCATTCCTTCTGTAGGTTTTCTTGCCCAAAAATTATCTTTTAAAAATGAATGGCATGCATTTGTCCTCAAGTGCTAAAGGAAATATTCATGCCCTTAAGGTCTAAAACTAAAAAATTAATTTTCATGTCCCCCTTAGACATATTATTCTCCTAAGTTTCTTTTCCTAAGTCGTGCAAATAATAATAAAAAAAAATCTACCTAAGGTTTAGATTTTCTTTGTGTCCATGCGCCCCCTTCTAGTAAAAACCATGCACTTTCTTCATATCCAATGGTCTATATGGATGGTTTCTAGATCTATGGTATACCTTGATCAAAGTTGAATAACTTTTCAAATGTCTAACTACTTTGTATTTGATGGATGACGTATGTTTTCCTAAGAATTTCAAGATCAAACGTGTGCAAGATGCATGGAACCCACTAGGTTGAGCGCAAAAGAGACAAAAATTCATTAAAAAGTCATATGTAAATGAGTGTTCCACATGGATCATTTCCATATATACATCCCACAAATATATAACCAATAAGCTCTTTAAAGGCTAGATCATGTGTTATGAAATGAATGACCCACATTAGCTACAATATTACTATAGTGGTAAAGGATTTGGCCTTTCTTTAAGAGGTCCAAGGTTCAAACCCCACTCAGTATGAAAAATCATTGAGAAATGAATGATCCACATTATTCGATTGAGAAGATGGATGACTTGCATAGATCGAAGACTAAAAATGCACTTTTAAAAAGCATTTGACTTTTCCACATAAATGCCAAAGTTTTATCTTATTTACCAAAGATCTTCGATCTACATCAATCGATATAAGATCAAACGGTACATATCTAAGGTGATACAAGGGCAAAAGGGCTTATCAGATGTATAGCCCATATTAAGATAGGTGGACGACACACATCCAATAGATATTAGATGAATTATAGACATTGCATGACATATGAAGATAAAAAAAAAGACCCATCATCAAAACTTGTTAGATCTTGTCAAAATTACAGGTAGATAGTCAGAACTCATCAAAAATATCAAAAATTGAATGGCACGCATCGATATGCAAGCAAATTAATAGTAGGCATTCATCAACCAAATGAAATTAAACTTTGGAAAAAGTCAAAAAATTAAATGAAACACATTGATCAAAATAGAGATGAACAACCCACATTAATAATTAATGGTGAAACTTGCCTAGGCCTCCCTCTATTCTGTGGCCAACCCACAACATCTATGTGGAACAATGTTATAGAGAGGATCCAAAAGAAACTTGGAGGGTGGAAAGGTAATCTATTATCCCAATCTGCCAAGAGAAACCTTACACTAGCCTCTCTTCAAAGCATCCCTATGTATTTCCTCTCTGTTTTCAAAGCTCCAGTTGTAATTTACCACATAATAGAATAGATCCAAAAAAGGTTTTTATGGTCAGGAACTAAAAATAAGCATAGGTTGCATCTTGTTGCCTGGGACAAGGTGTGCATACCTAAGGATAGAGGGGGCATTAGGCTAAGAAGAATTCAATCTCTCAATACAACTTTGATAGCCAAACAAGCCCAACATTTGGTGTCTAATACCAAGAATGAATGGAATTCCATCGTCAGAAGGAAATATTTACAAGGTGCTAATTTCTTCACTAATGTTACCCCTACTAGAGGATCTACTTTTTGGAATTCCATCATCAACACTAGACCCCTTTTTAAGAATGGTCTAAGATGGAAACTAGGGAATGACAACAAAATAGATTTTTGGAATGACAAATGGATTTCCAAAAATCCTCTTATTGAAGATCCTATCCTGTCTAGACTCCAAGCCTACACAGATTCTAGGATAGGACACAAAGTCTCCGACTTCCTACATACCTAGAACAACACTACCAGATGGAAAATCATTAGGTGCACTGTCCTCCCTAATGAATCCTCAAGTCTAAATTCCCTCTTGCATTCTACTATCATTACCTCCACCAACTCTAGGGATAATTTCATTTGGGAACCTTTAGAGAGTGGTGATTTCACTGTCAAATATGTGTATCTTCTTCTCCTTTATGATGAGGACATTCTACTTCATTTCAACCTCATCTGGATCAAATCACTTATTTCCAAGGTATATTTCTTTGCCTGGGTTACTATCCAAGAAAGGATTTTGACCATATAAAATTTGATCAATAAAGGCATTACCATCCCTAATAGATATTCACTTTGTCTTACTACTTGGGAATCCCCCTCTCACATTTTCCTCCACTGCCCCTTCTCCTCATCCATCCTTGACTCCATATTCCATTCCTTCCACATCCTTTGGGCCAAAACCTACTCCATCATTGACCTCTTTTTCCATTGGTCCTCCCATTTTCTTAATACCCACATCAAATTCTTTTGGAAAACTTTCCTCCACCATTTCCTTTGGCAAGTTTGGCTTGAAATAAACCGCAGAGTCTTTTCCCAAAGGTTGACTATCCCAAAGCTAATCTCTAGCAAAATCCTAGTCAATGCCAAAGAAAATGCTTCCCTCATACCCCCTTCCCCCAGGCCTTCATCCAGGTTTGAGCTTGCTTTGGGCAAATCCCTTGGCCTATCCTTAGAGGACTTTTGTCCTCATATCAACAAAATAATTGATTCCAAATGGACTCCTCCTCGAATGGGCTGGTTCAAACTGAATTTTTATGGAGCTACAAAAGGAAACCCAAGGAAAGTAGGAGCAGGTGATATCCTCAGAAACCACCAAGGAGAAGTCATCCTCACCTTTTCTGAGGGATTGGGTGACCATACTAACCATGTTGTTGAGGAAAAAAGTATGTGGAGGGGTATTTTCCTTCCAAAGAAATTTTCCAACAAGCTAATTGTTGAAGGAGACTCCCTCAACATCATCAAATACCTCAAGAACAACAACAACATTCCATCCTGGAGAGTCAGAGACTACATTGAAGGTGCCAAGAATTTAATCCTTGACATATAGGAAGTTATATTCCAACATGCTTACAGAGAAGATAATAAAGCTACATACAGGTTATCCAACATCAGAGTCCACACACCCAATATCATGACCTAGAATGATGACATTACTGATGATATTCGTGCCATTGTTGACCAAGAAAAATCAAAAGGAATAATCATACTGGTCTTCCTCACAAGGAGGTAGTCCTCTAGGATCCTCATCCTATGTCTCATGCATAACATTAGTAGGAGATGTTGGATATCCACATGTACTATGAATATTCCAACTCAGTGTGGGAAATGTGAAATCCTTAATATCCATATGAGGAGTGGGATCCAATTGGACACCCAAATATTCCACTGCCAAAAGGTCACGTTTGTCTAGAAAGTTATCTTTAGAATGTATGCTAAAATTTTTCAAATTATGGTAGTCCATGTCAACCATGTGTAGGTATCGATATAGGTACCGATATGGGATGCCAATTTCCAATAAGAGGATGCTCCATGAAGGCTTCCACCTTAATTACTCCAAGTGTTTGTTGTAGCATTAGCACCATGCCAACTTAGGGCCAAGTAATATCCAATCCCAAAATATAATCGTAGCTTGAGAAAAGTAGACCACAAACAACTCCATGAGTAGGACATGGCACCTCAAGAGGGAGGGAAATGATGGCAATGGTTGAATCAATATGGTTTCCTAGGCCCTGGAGCACACATTCCCAAAAGATCATGGTGGCAAAGGTGAAATTTCCAAAAACACCATGCCCAACTCCAAAACCAATCATACCCAAGATCTAAAGGTGATCATTCCAAATATTCCATATCCTCGATCAGCATCCTCATCCAAAATATCATTCCCATTACAAGCATGAGCCTTCCAATCCCCAAGTGCCAAATTCATATTGCTTTGTTGTATTCATTAATGGCAACCTCCATTTTTTGTGGTATTTTCCTCAAACCTCCATCCATAAATTCACCACTATTCCTCCTTGCAACTTGTTGCATAACTTTATTATTATTATTATCATAAATCATTCACCATTATGCAAAAATATCAAATCATTCATCCACAATACATTTTACACAATAAAAATCCACAAATGAGAGAGAGATAGATAATACCCTTAAGGTAGAGAAACACCAATAATAATCCTTAAGGAATAACTCCACAAAATCTCCCAAGATGAGAGGCCACTTCGTGGGCACGACGATTACATAAGATTATTCTTCATTGATATGAATGATTACAATCTTCTTTATATATCCATATTCTTATTCTACTTTGGAAAGCCTACTACTAATATAATATTATAATACTATAAACCTTGGGTTATGTGTGGCCCATGCCAACCCTTATACAATATAATAATATATCCCAAAATATCTATTCCTAGGTACCCTACCATGCCACACTCCTTACAAATGTTTCATCCTTGAAACATATGAAGAAACCTGATAGTATGATTTGCTAAGCAATGTTAGTAATTGGTACCAATCTCGATCATCCATCCGTCCAAGTGAAACCCGATGATGCTGGTACACCATTTTGTTACTTGAGTATCCAAATCTGCTTTGTTGGATCCATGCTTTTGCTGTTGTATTTTGATAACTTGAATGATGGGTCCACTTGTTCCTTGATGTTGATGAACCATGCTGAAAACCATGATAACTATGCTTTCTTTGGCAAACACTGCCATAGTTGGTGCCCTTCTGATTACATGTAGAACCATAATATTTTTTCCTTGAACCATGCCTCCAATATTGTTTCTGCTCATGGTGGTGTGGATGGCAATATGGTGCAACCCTTACTTGATGTTCTACCTTCTTTGAGTTTTCAACCTTTGGCTCCATTGTTTTAAATTTTTCTACACCTTGTTCTTTCATGTTATCTTTGTTTGGTGTGTCCTTGTGCTCTTCTATCAAACTTTCTTGGAATCTGTTATTGTTATTTCCATTGAATTAGTTACTGCTACATGGACTCTGTTGCTACTATCACCTTCTTGGATTCCATTTCATGTTCTTCAATTTTTTCTTCTACAACCACTTCTTGATTTTCTTTGTATCCTTGCTCCTTAAGCTAAGAAATATCCTGCAATGTTATCTTTTTTTTCCTGTACCATAACTTCATAAAATTCTTTTCCACATTAATGTTAATAGTAGCCAAAGAGTCTAACCAAGGATAACCAAGAACAATATCCTCCTCATCCATATCAATATCATAGAAATATGAATGTAAAACATATTTATCCATGGTGATCTTCAAATATTCAAAAATCTAAACATGCTCACCCTCTAGCTGTATGTCCTTAATTTTTTTTGCTTGAACTTGCAACATCTTAGCAAAAGCAATATTAATAAAATTATATCTGCTACCAAGATCAATGGAAATAATAACATGTTCCTTTTGAATGCTTCCATGAACCTGCAAAATAGACTTTTTAGATTTAAACAAATTCCTTTGTCCATTTTCTAATTTATCTTCTACCAAAGGTATGGTTTCCTCTGTCTGCATACTGACATATTTTTTATCTTCCCTGACCTTTTCCTCTTTCTTCTTGAGTAATTTTATTTCTTTTTCATAATCTTCATTCTGTTTCTTGAAAACTTCCCATTCTCCTTTCATTTCATTCCGCTCATTTTGAAATCCTTGTAGTTTCTTTTTAAGGTCTGTGATGACATCCATCAAGCTATCTATCTTTTTATCCCTTTCCTCAACCACTTCCTTAAAATATATTTTTAGTTCCTCTGCATCTTCCATCATATTAGCTATCTTTTTATAGGGGTTCCAATCACTTAAGAATGCATGCTCCACTTCTTCCCAAGAAAACTCATTATGGGTGCCATTAAGACTATAAAACCAAAGGAGAGCAACTTTATCAAGAAATTTATGAAGCATATTTTTCCAAAGAGGATGTCGATGATACAAGGATTTAAATTTTTTCCACCAATCCCTAGCATCAATATCATATGCTCCAGAAATTTTTTGTAGTTCCATAGTTGATACCCTAATGGAAACTAGGGTTTTTTGAAAATATATATCATGGTAGGGTACCTAGGAATATATATTTGGGGATATATTATTATATTGTATAAGGGTTGGCATGGGTCACACATAACCCAAGGTTGATTGTATTATAATATTATATTATAATATAATATAATATAATATTATATTAGTAGTAGGCTCTCCAAAGTAGAATAAGAATATGGATATATAAAGAAGAGATATTTGTCATTGTAATCATTCATATCAATGAAGAAGAATCTTATGTAATCATCATACCCATGAAGTGGCCTCTCATATTGGGATATCTTGTGGAGTTATTCCTTCCTTAAGGATTATTATTGGTGTTTCCCTACCTTAAGGGTATTATCTATCTCTCTCTCATTTGTGGATTGTTATTGTGGATAATGTATTGTGGATGAATGATTTGATATTTCTGCATAATAATAAAGTTATGCAACAAGTGGTATAAGAGCAACGATTTTGGCAAAGTGGAGATTTTTGTGTGAAACCCTAGAATTAGGGCAATTTTTTGGAAAAATATCTATTCCTAGGCACCCTACCACCACTCCATCGCCTCCCTGGTTGTTTTAATTCCTTAATTGTGCATCATACCCTTTCTCCCTCTCGTCCCTAATTTTCTTTCCAGCCCCTCCCTCAACCCCCATCGCCATTTCACCATGAGTTTTATCGAACCCTCCAATTTTGTCTACGACCCCCTTACCGAGAAAATTCTCAGTGAGCACCACTTTTTTCCCTTCCTCCATCTATTATATGGTGAGGATCTTGACATCACTTTAGCCTTCCTAGAATCTTGAGACAATGGCTCTATTACTATTCAAGGGAGGAGCTTCTGTGTGGACCTACACCTGTTGTCTAGGATTACTGGGTAGGATCTAAAAGGACATTTTATTCAAATGTACAAACATAATTGGTAGGTTGAACTCAAGGATTTTAAGGATAATGAGAGGATTTATAAAAGCACCAAGTAGAAAATCTATAGAAGTGACTTGAACACACCCTAGAATGACATGATGAAGCCAATTATGGAGTTCATCACCTTCAATGACCTCGAGAAAGCCCTATGTACTTATCATCTGGCCTTCGTGAATAATTTTTGTGACATCAATACCCTCAGCATCCCCCATTTTCTCCTTAATTCCCTCAATTATTCGATTACAAACTATAAGAACAAGAAAGGTAATGATCTCCCCCTTCATCAAGGTTTGTTTAAGGTAATTTACACCTATGTCCTGGCCCATAGTCCTAAAGCCAACCCTAGCATCCCTAGGCTAGCCAAAGTTGCAAGGTCCTCTTCCCACATTTCCCTTGTAGAACGAAAGAGGAAATCCATTGAGGCTATCTTGAAGCTGAAGGTGAGGAAAAGTATTAGTTTTGAAAGCACAAAAGGGCTTGTAAGGAAATCTGTTCACCTCTAAAACTAGGCAATGAGACATAAGATCATTGATATCAAAATGGAGGATGAAGAGGCAAATGTTGAGGCAAGGCAACTTAAGGAATTCATCATATCTTCCATGATAGGCATGATGAATGCCATGGTCAATTCAATCATTGACATCAGGGAAGGCCTTCAAAAGCTGTTCTTTGGAGGTTAGAGTGGCTAGGAGGTTGACGATGATTTTGAAGTTGGGGAGGTTGATGTGGTCAAAGAAGAGACCAAGGATGATACTAGTCAAGATGATACCAAGTATGAGGATAGGATCTCTGTTGAGTAATAGTTTCCTCTTTTTACTACTTTTTGCTTCTTTGGCTACCTTACATGGATCCTGGGCCTTTTTATTTAGTTGTTTGCATTTTTTTTCCGTAGCTACCCTGCATGGAGCCTAATCCTTTTTTCTTGGTGGGAATTTCTCTTTAGGCAACATCCTTTTATCCTTTTTCCTTAGGTCTGAGGCTGCATCCTTTGGTTTACTTTTCTCTGTTCCAAGCTTTGGGCTTCATCCCTATTGTTAATCCTTTATGTTCACAATAAGCATGGCTGGTTTTGTTTCAAGGTTCTGGGAACCTTAAAACCCATTTAAGTAATACAATCCTTTTAATTACCAAAAAAAATAATTAATGGTGAAAGAAGACAAAGGATTTGAACCACATAGAATAAAGATAAATCATCTAACGGTCCACGTTCATAAACATTGAGATCAATGGCTTGCGTACCAAATTATAAGTTTAGTTGATTTAAATAAATTTTCTTTTGACTAACAAAATGGGTGAATTTTGTTGTGAAAATCTTGATAAAATAAACGACCCGTGTTCATAAATGATGAGATCGACGACTCGCATGCAATAACAAATAAACATGAATGGGCCATGTCAAACTGCCAAGAGATAAAAGAGTACAAATAGATAGTTCATGTTCTATGGTATCTAGATCAACGGTCTGCATCATGTGAGAAATAAAGGAACTAAATAGTGACAAAGAGACCCTTTTATAGAGAAAAAGACAAAAAGGCTAAAGGAGAATTTAACTCGCATATTTAAAAAAAATAATAACTTGGGTCTAATCTCCTAAAAACCAATGGTTACAATTCAATAAAGGATTGCATTCTAAAAAAATATTTTTGAACCAATAACAAGCCAAGGGATTTGCATGCCACAACATTTAATGTCATTAGAAAGAAAAAGGTGGTGTGACTTAGGTGACAAAGAAGATGAATATAGTTGGTAGTAATAAAAAGCTAAGCATGCAAAGATAGACTTGAAAATGCCATAAATACTTGAATCAACTCTTTGCCTATCACTCACAATAGTTGTTCACATAATATTGAATTTAGGAGCCCATCAATTATTCAATGACCTAAGTTTGTTTAGTTGTTAGCAACTATTAGTATTTTCAAAGGTGATTTAAAAACGATAATGACTTCCTCCAATGCACTAGTGACAATTCCTACTAGCACTATCAACAATATCAAACTAATAATTGAGGATTACCCATACAAAACAATAACAGGAATAAATACATCAACAAAGAATTAATAGAATTCTCAAAGAAATTAGGACCCAAGAAGAATATCACCCCTGCACAATAGTGGAAATTGGATAATACGATAATTTTTAGTTTTGAGTTGGCAAAATAAGACCACTAGCACCACTCGACTCTACTCAAGGGTTTATTTAAAAGGATATAGATCTCATAGCAGAGGCCAGTTCCTTATCGCAATAGATGGGATAGTAATTTGGGAAGATTGGTATGCCCAAAAGTCTACTTTTCTTCAAGCCTCATGGCCTGGCTAATGAGGGCATATGATCCAAGTACTAGGGCTTTCAGGGATTTTAGCAACTGACTAGTTTTCAAAATAATATTTGAATGATCCAGTATAATTATATTTACACATTATTATACACAGTTGTTTGGGCCAAATGACCCAGTATCTTATGAGTTTCCAATTTTAAAGGGTGCATTACAACCCTGGGTGAGGGACTATGTCGACATGATAAACATTATGCTGGGAGTGAAGAACCTAAATGTGGTCAGTAGGAAAGTATTGTATTTAGTTATGCAATGTAATAGAATATTTTCCCCTTATTTACAGATGATAAAACATCATAAGTTACAAGATGCATTCTAAACTAGTTGAAGTACAAAAGGTCATTAAGGAAGAGCACGAGAAATTGCCCCCTTTTTCATATTACTCGATTCTACTCCATCTCCTAGTAGGACAACTTGATTCACAAACCCTTAAGAAATTAGTAGGTAGATGTTGATGATATATAGAACAAAATTCCCTGGATATAGGAAGGGTGTTTAAGTTATGCATGGTTATTCGACAATTTGATCACCACTATTCATAATATACTATGTGGATTCTTCCCGTCAAGGATATATTCTAGAGTTACAACCTTCTTATGAGAAAAACAAGTGGGAGATTAGTTTATGACAAAAAATTTCACATATGTAAGGCTATATGGGGTAAAATACCTCCAAAAGCCTTGCCTAAATATTGCCCTATGTCGATAGTTACCCTTCAGATAGCTAGACAAATCATAGAAGAGGCAAAAGTAAGACTAGGAAAGAAAAATACTAGAATCTCATGGTTGACAATCCCTGGCAGATTTGGCCACTATGTTTTCAAAGGGTACCCAAGCATGCTCAAAGAAATATGAAAAATGTATGAGTTTGGTTTCTTAAAATCCACTTAGAGACCTTATGATCAAAAACTAGTTTACTGAAAAGAAGTCTAGAAATGGTAGTATACATGGGTACATCATAGACCTGACTAGTTCGAGGATCAGCTCCATAAAGCTATCCAAAAGAGTAATGCTCTTGAGTCCATATGGAAAAACACGTATATAAAAGGAAAGATAATACTTATATTTAGCATGTAGGGGATTACCCCAAGGAGTTGGTCTTATTAAGAAGAGCTTTAGTTGAATTAGTTACCCTAATTATTCTAGTCATTACTCTTGAAGAACTACAAGATCCTATTCTAGAAGCTATCAACCAAGGAGTTGAACAACTGGAAATATTAGTAGAAGTTGTTGATATGGTTGAAACAACAACAAAAATCTCTCCAAAAGTTTAGCCTACTCCAGATGTTGTCACAAATGTAGGCAAAGGAGAAGGAAATTATTGTTGTCTTCCTTGTACCATACCAACCTACTACCTAGACCCTTGGTCAAAAAAATCATCCCTTGTCATCTACACAGATTCAGCCTATAGATCTCCAAAAGAACCAATTGAGTTTATCAATATATCTACCCAAAATTGTACCAAAAGTTATACCTAAGGTTCTAGTCTTCAAAAATAGGGAAATCAAATTATCTTCATTAGTGCAGAAGAAGATAATGGAAGCTAGAGGGTTGGATGATATGCTCCAAGGACATAAAATAAGATTTACAAGCCCAACTCAATCCCCTAAACACAAAAGGTCCAAGATTGCTCTCCCATCCTTATCTGAAACTCCAACAAGTTTGACTCTAGTAAGAATAGAAGAGGTCATCCCTGTTGATGCCATTGGAGAAAAACAACTTCAAGACATACAAGAAAGGAAAGATCCTATAGAATTTCAATATATATTCGAAGAGCCAAGCACTCAAACTTTGCAGATATCAACAACAACTATAACCATACCTATGCCTCAAAATATTAAGGAAATTCAAATGAGCCTAGGGACAAGGGAGATGCAAGTTATAGGGGATCTAAAGGCCATACTGCAATCGAGAGACCAACTTAAATATGTAGTAGTTAAAGTTATATTTAAACAAAATCAAGAGCTAAAGGCAAAAATAGAGCAATTACAAGAAAAAAATAAAAGACTTAGAGGGAAAGCATAACATATAGGGGAGGGTAAACATTTTGATAAAGTTGCATTTGTGCAGGTGTATAAAGCAAAAGTTTATTCTAGGCTCAAATTTGAGATGGATGTATTAACCAGAGTGCTTAAAAAATTTATTGAGTTGGTTAAAACAGTTGAAGGCATAACCAAGTTGCTAAAGGAAATATATATAAGGTTATCCTCAATTAAACATATTTTTTAAAAGTGTAAGAAGCAATATGAACAAATACATTCCAAAAAAAGTTATTATCAAAGATGGATCTATATGTGATTGTAGCATGGATTTCACCAAAGTAGCACTATACATTTGAGAAAGGGGCTTCTTGGAGTCTAGTTTAAAAAAAATGGAAAAATGGGAGGCAAAACTAGATGCAAGAAGGAAGCTAGCCAACATTTCCCTTGAAGAATATTTAACTACAAAGAATTTTAGTGGTCTTATATACCAAAGAATACATGACTATGAGTGTAACAAATAAGATGAGCAAGAACTGACTCAATAGATAATTGACTTAATAGAAATGGCCAATTCCTTAACCAATTTTGCTCAAGAAAATCATCTATCAATAGAGAAATGTGAAGAACATGAACTTATACTGAGAGGGGGGGTGAACAATATAAGATAAAACCATTTAATAATTTTAATTTCAGATAGCAGTGGCATCAACATAACATTAAACAAGACATAAAGCATCACACATAAAAGACCCATTTTAACGTGGTTCACCCAAGGTGGGCTACTCAACGGATAAAACATTTCCTCTAAAAGTTATATCAAAACCTTTGGGAATCCTTCCCGATTACAATGTTTATGAGCCTCAGCCCAAAGGAGACACCTTCCCCTAAATCTTCTTTGCTAGTGATCCTCTAGAAGACCTCTATCTCTTTTGCCCTTAGCAAGTGGAACTCTTTCCACGGAAGACACCTGTCTTCCCTGCTCTAGTCGGAGATCTCTGTCCTCAACTCTGTCACAGCAAGCTGGTCCTCTTTTTTGCACCAAAACACAGTCCTTTGGTATGGCACAATTCTGTCCTCTTTCTTTGTTCTTTTCGACACTTGGTTTGGAAAACAATTCTTCACTGTCTACACAACTACAACAGCACAGTCTTCTTAAACTACAACAGCATTCTCTTCTCAACTTATAGCAACACTTGATCACTGTTAGTTCTTCAAAACTGTTCGCAATTATAGCAGCATCTACTACACGCACTTTTCTTTCTATTACCAAAATATGTGAACACAGTCGCAATCACAACAGAATCTTCTCTGCACAGTCTTCTCATAAAAAATAGCACATACTTTGTGTATACAACATCACAGACTTCTACACTTAGAATATTCAGCAAAACGTACTTTGATGCTGTAGTCGGACTTCGCTCTCTGCTTTTTCGATTGTGAACCTTGCTTGTCGCACTAACTCTACGAATGCCACACTTCAAAAGCACACATCAATCCACACCCAAAAATGCTCAAACAATCCTCCTTTAATACCCACAATCTCAAGATGAAATCTTGTTCTTTAGTCGGCTGATCAATCTTTTAATATGTTGGTTGTAAAACCTTATCCTTCGTCGGACAAGGTTAACTTCGTCGGCTTCAACCGCCTCTATTGTCCTATAGCTTTTCTCGCGCAAAGCTCAAACATGTCATGATATCGCTACGCCTTGGTCTACTGTACACCTTCTTTGGTTTGTTGTCGTGAAATCGCTACACTACAGCTTTTGCTGACATAATTGCAAATCTTGTCATGAAATCGTGACGCTCTAGACTTCACTGCTTTCTTCTCTGTTGCTGTCATGAAATCACGACATTATAGCCTTTGTTGATGTCATCATGAAACTTGTCATGAAATCGTGATGCTCTAGACTTCACTGCCTTCTTCTCCATTGCTGTCGTGAAATCGTGACGCTATAGCTTTTGCTGACGTCATCATGAATCTTGTCACGAAATCGCGACGCTCTAGACTTCACTGCCTTCTTCTCCGTTGCTGTCATGAAATCGTGATGCTACAGCTTTTGCTGACATCATCAGCAACTCTGTCGCGAAATCGTGACACCTCTTGCTTCTTCATCCTTTTCTTGGTTTGCACTAGCGAAAATGAAACATGTCGCAAAATCGTGACATTTTCTGCATCCGTACGACTTCTTCGAAACTTGTCATGAAATCGCGACACTTCCTGCAACTCAACACTGCCAACTCAACTTGTCATGAAATCGCGACACTTTCTGCATCCGTACAACTTCTTCGAAACTTGTCATGAAATCGCGACACTTTTTGCCCGTTGTGCTTCTGCCTTCTTGCATGTCACGAAATCGTGACAGTTTTGGCCGAACTTTCTCTCTCCTCAACCATGTCGCAAAATCGTGACACTTTTGCCCGCTTTGCCTCTGCCTTCCTACATGTCACGAAATCATGACTTTCTCTCTCCTCAAACATGTCGCAAAATCGCGATAGTTTTTCCAACAGCCTGCAAACTTATTCTACTTTATTTTTTTTTGGATTTTTGGAAACTGGGCTACTCTGATTTTCTTGGAGACTTACTGACCAACAAAAACCTTCAACAAAAACACATCATTGGACTTAAAAACAAATTACTCCAATAGTTCCTCGACATCAAAAACAACATCTACCAATAGCTCCTTGACATCAATGACAACAACTAAACTTAGGCAAGGGCAATGTACTCAAGGTACCCAAAATTGCCAACAATCTCCCCCTTTGTCATTGATGGCAATCCTTATCTAAAACACATCTTTCAAGAGTCAAAATTGAATTCAATCTCTCCAAGTTTTGCTCCCCCTGAATTGAAGCTTTCCTCTTCTCTTGAAAAACTCTCCCCCTTACTTAAATCTCTCCCCCTTTGTCATCAATGGCAAAGGGTCACCTTTGGGGCTTGGGACTAAGAATGAGCCTCTTAGCTTAGTCCCTCCCCCATCTCCTGATGAGGTGATTAATCTCGAGGTGAGAGTACAACTCCCAATTTCTCCCTTAGATACTCAAACGTATCTTTTGGAAGGGGTTTGGTGAAGATATCTGCAATTTGCTCTTTAGTGGGTACATATTCTAGCTTGACTTGCTTCTCTTGCACTTTTTCCCTTAGAAAATGATACTTGATAGAAATGTGCTTCGTCCTTGAGTGCATTACCGGATTTTTAGAAATACTTATGGCACTTGAATTATCACAAAGAATAGGAATAGGTTGTTCATGCATGACTTTGAAATCCTCCAAGGTTGTTTTCATACATAAAACCTGAGTACACCCAGCCACTACTGCTATGTATTTAGCTTCTGCTGTAGATAAGGAAACTGAAGGTTGTTTCTTACTTAGCCAAGAAACCAAACTCTTTCCCAAAAAGAATGCTCCACCACTAGTGCTCTTCCTATCATCAATATTGCCTGCCCAATCTGCATCTGTATAGGCTGTGAGGGTGAAATTACCACCTTTGGGATACCAAAGCCCAAAATCCACAGTGCCCTTCAAATATCTGAATATCCTCTTGACTGCCATAACATGAGATTCTTTTGGAGCTACCTGAAATCTTGCTACTAATCCAATGGCCTGCATGATATCCGGTCTCGGTAGTTGTACTATATAGTAAATCGCCAATCATAGATCTCGTACAATTTCTGATCTCGTCTGGGGATTCATCATCCTTACTCAGATTGCACCCTGTAATAATTGGAGTACATATAGGTTTGCTGTCCATCATCCCAAATTTTTTTAACATCTCTTTGATATATTTTTCTTGAGAAAGAAATATACCATTTTTTGATTGCACAATCTGTAGTCCTAAAAAGAATGACAACTCTCCAATCATGGACATCTCGAATTCCTTTTGCATGGTGTTGGCAAAAACTTTGCACATCCGAGTATTATTTCCCCCAAAAATAATATCATCGACATAAACAACTATGATAATCATATCATCACCTTTATTCTTAATGTACAAGTTGCAATCTGCCATGCCTTTCCTGAACCCTTGTTCATGAAGATACCCGTCAAGTCTTGAGTACCAAGCCCTGGGTGCTTGCTTTAACCCGTACGAGTGCCTTTTTTAGTTTACACACATAGTCTGGCTATTCTGAAAGAGACACACCTTCTGGCTGTTCTACATAGACTTCTTCATCCAACACTCCATTTAGAAAAGCAGACTTTACATCCATTTGAAACACTTTGAAATAATTGAAACTAGACAGGGCCAAGAACATTCTGATCGCTTCAAGACGAGCAACAAGCGCAAACGTCTCTTTGAAATCAACACCTTCGACTTGAGCATACCCTTTACAGACTAACCTCGCTTTGTTCCTGACAATCTTTCCATCCTCATTAAGTTTATTTCTAAAAACCCATTTTGTGCCAATGACATTCTTATTCTTAGGTCTTGGAACCAAGTCCCAGGTTTCACTTTTCTCTATTTGATTTAGCTCTTCATCCATTGATTGTACCCAAAAATCATCTGTACATGCTTCATTGAAATTCTTTGGCTCAATCTGAGATAACAATGAAACATTTGCAGATTCATGTGAAGAAATGACTCTTCTTCTCGTTTGCCTGCTATTTGGATCACCGATGATCAAGTCTTTGGGATGATGTTTCTGAACATACCATGAAGGGGTTTTGGGAAGCAGTTGTTGTTTTTCCTCTTCTTCATCTGACACTTCTCTGAATTCTTCTTGACAGATTCCATCACTAAGTTCCTTGACTGGTTCTCTTATTCCTATATTTTCATCTACTGTCACATTTATGATCTCTACAACTGTATGAGTTCTTTTGTTGAAGCATCTGTACTCCTTACTTTTGCTTGGAATATCCAAGAAAAATTCCCTCATCACACCTAGGATAAAACTTACCTGGATTTTGATCTTCCCTTCTGATGAAGAACTTACTCCCGAACACTTTGAAGTGTTTAACTGTAGCTGGTCTTCCTTTCCATAGCTCATAGGGAGTTTTATGATGATTGACTCTGAGTTGAGCCCTGGTAATGATGTGGACTGCTGTATTTATTGCTTCTCTCCAAAAACCATCTGAAATTTTTGACTCATCTAACATTGCTCTCGCCATATTTTCAATAGTTCTATTTTTTCTTTCAACTACTCCATTTTGTTGAGGAGTTCTTGCTGCTGAATATTCTCTTTTGATTCCATGTTGTTCACAGTATTCCATGAATTCATTTGAAGTGAACTCTCCTCCTCTATCAAATCTTAAGCATTTGATTCTCTTGTTAGTCTCATTTTCAATCATTTCTTTAAAAATTTTAAAATTTTCAAAAGCTTTAGATTTTTCTTTGAGAAAAGTAACCCAAGTCATTCTCGAGTAATCATCTATAAACAAAATGAAATAGCTATCTCCTTGAATGCTCTGAGTTCTGGTAGGACCACACAAATCGAGTATGAATAAGATCCAAGGGTTTGGACGAGGAATACCCTTTCGATTTGAAACTGGTTCTGGTCTGTTTACCATGTTGACAAGGACCACAAATGATGTTTTGAGGCCTTTTTATTTTGGGCAAGTCTCTAACTGCTTCCTTGTTACTAATACTGACCATATTATCAAAAATCAAATGTCCCAATCTTTTATGCCACAACCAACTCTCATCTTCTTGAGTTAGAAGGCATTTTTCTATTTTTATCTCGCTCAGCATGTAAAGATTGTTTGGAGTCCTTGTAGCTTTAGCAATAAGCTTTCCATTTAATTCTTTACTTATCTCACATCTATCAGAAAAGAAAGATACTATGTGCCCTTGATCACAAAGTTGACTCACACTAAGCAGATTATGTCTTAGCCCTTCTACATAAAGCACATCTTCTATTTTGGATTTCCCATCCAAACTAAGAGTTCCTTTACCACAGATCTTTGCGGACCTGTTATCTCCAAAACTGACTGTTCCTCTGGTTGCTTCTTTTAAAGACATAAATTTTCCTTTTTTGCCAGTCATATGTTTTGAACAGCCACTATCAAGATACCATTTTTCTACTTTGTCTTGAGCATGAAAAGCAGTTTGAACTATCATTGACTTAGATTCTATCACATTCTTCCTTTTTGAGACCTCAAAGCTAAATTTATCCAAGCTGCACATCCTTGCTATATGCCCAAAATTCTTGCACTTGTAACACATGATATTTTTATTCATAAGAGGTGCAAATGAGTTAACATTTTCATTACTATGACTCTTCGAGATTTATTGCAATGCATAGCTATGTGACCAAATTTTTTACAGGAAAAACAATATCCATGGAAGGTATTATGTAACCTGTTTTGATGCCTTGGAAGTTTGTTCTTCTTGCGATCAACCGGAATCCATTTCTCTTCGAATGAAGATTGTTCTTGCTTGAAGATCCTGTTTCATACATGGTGATGCCATCCTTCTTTTCACACGTAAAATTATGTCTAAGAGTTGATTGTTCTAACTTTACTCTAAGAGACATAATCTCTCCTTCTAGTTTCTCACAATCAGCTACTTTTTCTTTTAGAACTTCTGTTAGAACTTGTTCAATCTTCTTCCCTTCTTCAGCAAGAATTTTGAAATCTATAATATGTTGAGCCAATTATGATCTTGCTATCTCTTTTTCTTGACAATGCTGCTTAAGAACATAATTCTCTTCCCTGAGTTTCTCAAGATTTCTCAAGGCCAAGAAGAATTCACTCTTGAGATCGAATTCAGACTTTTCTGAATTTACATGTTCCTCTGTTAGATCATTCTCCAAGTCGTTAGGCTTTTTCTGGAGAGATCCACTCTGATACCAATTGAAGAACATGAACTTATACTGAGAGGTGGGGGTGAACAATATAAGATAAAACCATTTAATAATTTTAATTTCAGATAGCAGTGGCATCAACATAACATTAAACAAGACAAAAAGCATCACACATAAAAGACCCATTTTAATGTGGTTCACCCAAGGTGGGCTACTCCATGGATAAAACTTTTCCTCTAAAAGTTATATCAAAACCTCTGGGAATCCTTCCCGATTATAATTTTTATGAGCCTCAGCCCAAAGGAGACACCTTCCCCTAAATCTGCTTTGCCAGTGATCCTCTAGAAGACCTCTATCTCTTTTGCCCTTAGCAAGTGGAAATATTTCCATAGAAGACACCTGTCTTCCTTGCTCTGGCTGGAGATCTCTGTCCTCAACTATGTCACAGCAAGCTGGTCCTATTTTCTGCACCAAAACACAGTCCTTCGGTATGGCACAATTCTGTCCTCTTTCTTTGTTCTTTTCGACACTTGGTTTGGAAAACAATTCTTCACTGTCTGCACAACTACAGTAGCACAGTCTTCTTAAACTAAAGCTGGACCAAGATGGTAGATTTGATTGGGATAAATCAATCATAAAAGGGGAGAAAGAGATAAAATAAAGAAGTCAACAAAAGTTACACGAAAACTATAGGAGAAAAATATAAAACTCAGAAAGAAATAAAATAACAAAGGATAAAATCAAAGGACCTAAGATAATCCATGATAATCAGTGCAATACAACTCAAAACAAATGTAAAACAACTATGAACCATCATGAGATCAATGGTACACATGCAACCATGTGAAGAGATGAGATGAGGGTATTTGTAATAGAATGAGTTTACATTCAAACTACAAATAGGAGTTGTATTTGCAGAATAAGGGATCAAATATTTACATAGTCAATTTTGCTAGAGATATATACTTGAGTGCCCTTACATTGTAAATTGTATTCCCTTTGTTTCTTATTTTTGTCTTCATCCCTAATTATTCCCCTTTATTATGCATGCTTTGATCAAGAGGCATCCATTATGTTGAGATCATTTCTAGTCGTTGGATCAAAAGCTAGGAGGCTCCTTGTTACATGATTTGAATGAGGAGTCATGGAGTTTCATTACACCATGTGAATGAAACACCATTTGTATTTGTTGAGTGAGATCTTGGCATTCTTAGCCAGACTTCCATTGTAAAATATTTAAATATTAATACAATCTTGCTTCCTCTTGGAGCAATTCTTTGGTATAATTGTGTATTTGTTGCATGTTTACATATTACATAATTTGAATGTGTGAATAGTGTTTTCTTTCGCTGGTGAATTTCAATTATGCTTATTACATTATTTGAATTATCATAATTGACCTAGTTTCTCCTTTCTTTTCTTTCTTTCTCATTGAATGTTTAAAATATTGCTACAATTTACCCAATGGACAAGGCACTAGTCTGCTTATAGAGCATAATTAGATGGTTTTTGTGATTCTTGATCAAATTAATACTTTACATTTTTTGTAATCTGGATGAGCATGAGTGTATGATCATATTATAGGCTCACCTCAGTTGTTTCCTTACCATACTCGGTTTGTTTAGAGTCTTAGAATAATATTTTCCCAAGTTAAAGAGGTGGATTGGCCAGAGTCCACAATACTAGTTGGAATTAGGAATTTCTTGTGCATGAAAATCCATAAGGAACACAAGAAATTTTTCCAACAGTTTTTGGTGTCATTGCTAGGGACGAACCATACTTTTCTTTTGAAATTTTCATGGTTTTCTTCCCTCTATTTTTAAATTTTCAAAATTCAAGAGATAATGGTTATGGATCTTGATGGTCTTTAAAGTTTTTTATCATATTTTATTGCAATTCCTAAATCCCTTGAGTGTGTTGCTATTTTGTGAGGTTGAGAGTATTCCAGGTGGAGCAATCTTGGCCAGAGTGATTTTGTTCTTTCTACACATATTGTGTTGGTAGCTCCAATTAGGTTATACCCAAAATTCAAGAAATAAATAAAGAAAGAGCAACTTGTCCTAGCATCCACAAGAATAAGCACTCAATATCTCTATCAAGAGTTATCAAATTCATAGGTGCTTCTTCAGTCTCATAGAAAAACACTCATGCCTTTAATTTTTGCTTCTAGTTATAATTTTATTTCAAATTTTTTTATTCTTAGTTCAAGTATTATTCCTTCTTCAGGTGTTACTTCGAACCCTGTTATTACAAATCTTATAGCTAACATGGCCAATGTACCACCAAATCAAAATGTTCAACAATGGAGGACCAATAGGTATAGGCCATTTAGATTACCCCAAATTCTAAATTCCTTACCTAGTAAAGCTCATAAATATTTGTCTAAATTCCAAGGAAACAATGTTGTGATTGGTGAAGACCATATCAAAGATTTTCTATATGCCATGGATAGTCTTGAAGTAGAAGATGAATATGTAGTCCTTAGATTGTTCCTTCAAACTCTAGAAAAATATGCTTATGAGTGGTTCAATCATCTTCAACCTGATACTATCATTAATTTTCAAACCATGGAAGAAGTGTTTCTCAAAAGGTATGAGGAGAAAAAGAAATGAGTGTAAAAAAAAAAAAAATGAGTCAGTAGAGGATTTCAATAGGATATTTTTCAAAATCAAAAATAAAATTCCCATAGGATTAAGGCCTAATGATGATCAGTCAATTTGCTTCTATAAGAATGCATTTCCTAGGGATTTTAACTATGAGTTAAGACAAGAGCATGTCAACACTATTGATGCTTGTATGGATAAATCTATTCAGATTGAAAGGAACATGATTGATAGTGGGAAGATGAAAGCCTATTCTCTAGAGCCTAATCAGCCTGATAAAAATCCTAAGAAAGTAGGTTTCACCATATTAAAATAAAATAGAGCAGGATCCTATGGACAAGATTACAAAAATGTTCAACACCATGAACAATAGGTTGGCTAGGATAAAGAGAGAAAGAGGAGATAATATTGAGACTTCACAACCACAAGGTGATAACAAACCTCCTTTTCATAAAAATTTTAATAGAAATTGGAATAATAATAATAATTTTGGCATAGAAGGGAGTAAGAACAAAAATGGTGGAAATAATTGGAAAAGAAAAGAAGCTAAAAAATATTTAGATGTTATACCTAACCCTATTCCCTCTGCTAATGTAGCTACATTTTTCTTTTTATTGTTCTGCTTGTGATGCTCCACATAATTCTACCAACTGTGGAATATATTTGAGCATGCATAATAATGTAGATCTTGAGGATGAATTTGAAGAAGATATCAGGATCAATGTATGTTGGACTCAAGATGATGAGGCTAGAAAAAAACTGTTTGAGGAAGATATGGATTTATATGCTTCTAATCACCATACCAAAGTTCTAGTCACTGATAATGTAGAAATTATGTAGAGATCACAAGATTCTAGGTTTGAGAGAATGAAACAAGGAAAATTAACACCTACAACAGAAGAAATAGAAGCACTAGAAATAATACATGCAATAAATATAAGAAATAGAACAATGCTAAACAAGGTTGAGAAAGCATCTGCTAATGAAAATAAAGGACATACAATTCAGAATAAATCTATCCATAAAGAGAAAAATAATAAAAAACAATAAGTAATCCCTAAATTTGTTGAAATAGAAGAAGATATGCAAAAGCAAAAAAAACAAGAATATGGAAGAACAATGGATGTTAAGAAAATTGAATTTGATGTTGGTTAAAAAATAACTAGATAGAAAGTCAACATTACCTTTGGTGAGTTAATGACAGTCCCTAAATATAGATATTAGGTCTGCAAATCTTTTGGGTTAATATATTAGACAAAAGGTTAGATATGTAATGCTTTAAGGCTAGAAAGTCATGAGATCAGAGCACCCTCTTCAGTGAGGCCATTTTATGTTTCTCTTAGATATACATTAGACTTAGGTGACCAATATGTCATTCATAATTGCATGCTTGATAGTGGAGCCTCACACAACATAATGCCAAAAAAAGTAGCTGATCAGTTAGGGCTTATTTGTACAAGGGATTCTCCTCCTATTTTAGTGATGGATAGTAGACAAATACCATGTGTGGGAGTGATAATTGGTCTACTAGTGTATCTAGATCAATATCCAAAGAAAGGCATAGTCATGGATGTAGCAATAGTGGATGTAGATCATTTCTTCTCCTTACTGTTGAGTAGATACTAGGATGAACAACTAGGTGGTTCCATTCAATTAGATTGGTCTTATGCTACCATTCCCCTATCAGGAAAAGAAAATGCTACTCTTCAAAAGGAACCTTTCAATAAATATTCTATAGAACTAAGAAAATGTGATGATACTATAATAAATATTATTAATTTTTTTGAGCAAAAAGGAACAAGAGTATATTCAGTCTGGAATACACCTTTTCTAAAAGAAGTCCTCAAAGCTAAAGAGACGGCTAGAAACTAGATCAAAGGTTGATTCTGAATTGGATAGGATCCTAACTAGTGAAATGTGCACCATGAATTTTGATGGAGCAAAGTCACAGATTGGGACTAGTGTTGGGATTAACCTAACTGATATCATAGGTAATTATCTTGGCATTCCTTACAGAATAGAATTCCCATGTGCTAATAATGTTGTAGAATATGAAGCTTTATTAATGGGACTCAGAAAATCTAGGGAATTAGGCATCAATTATTTAACCATCAATGGATATGCAAAGCTTATAATTCAACAAGTCAAAAAAATATCAAGTTAAGCACCCAAGACTAAAATAGTATAAGTAGGTTGTTATTTATGAGATTGAAAAATTTTTGGCATTTAATATATTTTATATTCCTAAATAATAGAATAATATAGCAATTTTATTGTCCATAATGCATCTAGTGTAGATTGTGTTGAAATTGATACAAAATGTATGGATAGGTTTCCAACCATCTCTGTCTATAAACCCTTAGTTCCATATAATGTAGTATATCTTCAATTATTTTAGGATGATGTTGATATAAAAGACTTTATGACTCTCCAAAATTAATTTGTCGATGTCATATGTGATGAGGATGAAAAGCAATTAAAAGATGTTATTGGAGAGCCAACAAAAGTCATCCAATTGAAAACTAACAGAATTCCTAGAGGGTTTGTTTCTTTAGAAAGTTTATTTGATGATTTTTATAGAGCATATAAACCTTTGTTCCAAGATTCAAAAGTAGATGATGTGAATATAGGGACAAAAGAAGAGCCTAGATTGGTTAAAATAAATAAAGCTTTGTCAAGAAAAAAAAGGCAACAATATATTAGTTTTTTAAAGAAGAATAAAAATATTTTTGCATGGAGTTATGAGGATTTGAGAACATTTAATACAAAATTTATGACTCACATAATTCCCCTTCAAGAGAATGCCAAGCCATTCAAGCAAAAGCAGAGAAAATTCAATCCTACTCTACATCCAGTAATGCAAAAAGAAGTACAAAAGTTGTTGGATGCAAAAATCATTAGAAAAGTAATATTTTCTTCTTGGATTGCTAACTTAGTATCAATAAGGAAGAAGAACAAAGATATAAGATTGTGTGTTGATTTGAAGAATCTAAACAAAAGCTCATTAAAGGATAATTATCCACTCCCTAACATGGAACAACTTTTACAAGCAATAGTTGGATCAGCAAGAATGTCTTTACTAGATGGTTTTTCAGGCTATAATCAGATATTAGTTAATCCGGAGGATAGATACAAGACTGCCTTTACTACACCATGGGGAAATTTTGAATATCTCAGGATGCCATTTGGGTTGATGAATGTAGGTGCTACATTTTAGAGAGCTATGGATTTTGCTTTTAAAGGTCTAATGTTTGAAATAGTAGTTGTATATATTGATGATATTACAATATTTTCTAAAAATATGAAAGATCATTTTGAACATTTAGCTACAATATTTAGAAGATGTAAAGAATTTGGCATATCTCTCAACCCTAAGAAATGTATCTTTGGAGCTACACAAGGAAAATTGTTAGGGCATGTTGTTTCAAAGGAAGGCATTAGCATTGATCCACAAAGAATAGAAGTTATTGCTAAAATCCCTCCTAAAAATTTAAAAGGAGTGAGATCCTTCTTTGGTAAAATAAATTTTGTAAGGAGGTTTGTCCTTGATTTTGCCAAAATTGCTAAACCCATCAATGACATGATCAAGAAAGATGGGGAAATAAGGTGGAAAGAAGAAAACACTAAAACATTTCAAAAAATCAAGGATGCAATCACTCAAGCCCCTATTTTGAATTGCCTTGATTATTCCAAATATTTTAATATATACTCATTTGCATCAGAACATACAATTGTTGCAGTCTTGTCTCAAAAGGATGATGAGAAAAATGAAAGACCCATAGCCTTTATGAGTGTAGGATTGAAAGGAGCTCAATTGAAATATTCCATGATATAAAAATAGGCTTATGCTTTAATAAGGGCATTAGAACATTTTAAAAGCATATTTGGATCAAATAAAGTAATAGCATATATCCCTTATATAGTCATTAAGGATGTTTTCACTCAATCTGAACCAAAATGGAGTTTTGCTAGATGGATGGTTAAACTATTATAGTATTATGTAGAGTTCAAAGCAGTCAAATTGTTAGAGGATAGGGATTCGCAAAGTATATGGCTATGAGAGAAGGGGAAGACATGAATAATACTATCATAATAGATGAACAACATAAAATAAGAATAGCTAAAAACTTTGATTGCAAGTGGTATGAGGATATTGTATTATATCTACTAAATTTATTATTTCCTAGAGGTATATCCCAAAATAAAAGGAGATTTATCAAGCAATTAGTCCAAAGATATTATTTCCAACAATGCAGACTATACTGGAGATATCCGAATGACTTGTTTCTAGTTTTCTTGTTTGAAAAGGAAGTACCCTAGGTACTAAAAGAATATCACTCAAGATTTTGTGGAGGTAATTTTGCATCGAGAGCCACAACTAATAAGAGCATGAGATCAAGGTTAATATTGTCCTACCTTGTTTAAATATGTTTATCAGTTGGTCAAAATATTTCATAATTGTCATATTTTTGTAGGAAAGAAACATTTTTCATCTATACCTCTAAAACCAATGATCGTGAAATCTCCCTTCATTATGTGGGGAATTGATCTAATAAATGAAATTAATCCTAGTTCAATTAGGAGTCACAATTGGATAATAACTGCAATATATTATTTTACCAAATGGGTAGAGGCAGCCCCCCTCAATAAAATCAACCACAAAAACAATTATTAAATTTTGAGAAGAAAATATTTTGACTAGATTTGGAGTCCCAAAGAAAATAGTAAAAAATAATGGCAAATATTTTACTATATTGACATACTTGAATTTTTGTTCTAAGTATGCAATAGAGCTCTCTCATTCTGCTAACTACTATCCTTAAGGAAATGGTTTGGCTAAATCTTCAAACATGAATTTGATCACCAGAATCAAAAGATCATTAGGTAAAAATGAAATAAGTTGGGATAGTGAACTAAAGTATGCTATTTAGGTAGATAGATTATCAGTAAAAAGGAACATAGGAAAGTCCCCATACGAGCTAGTGTATGGAGAGAATGCTTTACTACTCCCTCAAGTAGAAAGCAATATCTTATTTTTACTTCTTCAAGACTAGGAAAATATATATGCTTTACAGAGAAGATTAGATCAAACTATGCAATTGCAGGAGAATAGAAGAGAAGCCCTAATGTAAATGACAAAGAAATATCAAAAAACAATACAAATTTTTATCAAGAAAGAAAGAGGAAAACCTTTTTAGAAGGTGATATAGTGTTATATTGGGATACTAAGAATAACATACATGGAGAAAAAGGAAAACTAAAGCCCAAATGGCTTGGACCATATCAGATCATTCAGATAGTTGGATAGCATGCATACAAACTGCAAATTTTGGAAGGTGAGCAGATTCAAATTCCTATGAACGGCCAACATCTGAATATATATCACCCTATATTTGGGGTCATGAGAGTTTGATGAAAAGTATGTTTAAAAAAAGTGTGTGTAGTGTGTGTTTTTCTTTCTTTCTATTTTTAAGTCTTAAAAAAAAGTGTCTAAATTTTATCTTACATTCATTCATTCATAGGTTTAGGTGATTAGGTAAGAGTTTTCAAGTCAATATAGTCAACCGAGAGATTTTGATGTTCTTAGGTGAATCATTGTCAAAGCCATTTTTATCACCTATCTCAATCAGAGCCTATGTTGGATCCTCAAAATCCAACTTGAGGTTTACCCTTAATTTCAAAATTTTAAATGTCTTATAGGCCCTAGGTCTAGGTTGTTTTTTTAATTTCTCTTAAATTTTGTAGATTTTCCAATTTGCAATAATCACTGGGATTAGTCTTCCTATTTTTAAATTTTTATAGGTCATCAGGATATGCATTTATCCTCCATTTTACCCTAGTTTGATTACCACAAAAAAAAAATTGTCCAAGGTTTTATTCCCTTAAGTATTCTCAATTTGAAAGATTATGAGTTCAAGTCTTGGTCTTTCAAAAGGTCCCATATGAGTTCTCATTTTAAAAAAAATTAATTAAATGGTCCACTAGTCATTGCCCTCCCCCTAGCTCATACAAATTCCTAAGGTTAAAACCCTAAGTTGCACAAAATAAAAATTAAAAGTCCCACCTAATTTTTTTTTTAAAGACCCCCTCAAGTCCATGCACTTCCTTTTGGCTAAACCCCATATATCTTTTTCATATCCTATGACATGCAAAAGAGACAATTGATCTTGCAGTCCATATTTTTTCCCTAAGCTCACCAAGTAGCCCTTCACTATTTTCAAAAATGTGTGGTCTGTGGTCACCGCCACATCGTCATGCAATGCCTACCATTCATTCCTTCTGCTAGGTTTTCCCACCTAAAAATTATCATTTTAAAATGAATGGCATGCATTTATCCTCAAGCATTAAAGAAAATATTTGTGCCCTTATGGTCTAAACTAGAAAATTTATTTTTCATGTTCCCCTTAGACATATTATTCTCCTAAGTTTCTTTTTCTAAGTCGTGCAAATAAAATAAAATAAAAAATAAAATTCTACCTAAGGTTTAAGTTTTCTTTGTATCCACATTCCCCCTTCAGGTAAAAACCATGCACTTTCTTCATATCCTATAGTTTATATGGATTGTTTCTAGATCTACGACATGCCTTGATCAAAGGTGAATGGCTTTTAAAATGGCTAACCTCTTTATATTTGATGGATGGCCTACATTTTTCTAAAATTTTCTAGATCAAACACATGTAAGATGCATGAAACCCACTAAGTTAAGCTCAAAAGAGATAAAAAGTCATTGAAAATTCATATGCAAATGAGTGGTCCACATGGATCATTGCCATATCTATGGCCCACATTGATACAACCAACAAGCTCTTTCAAAGTCAGATTATGTGTTATGAAATGAATGATCCACATTGTTTTGATGAGAAGATGGATGACCCGCAAAGATTGAAGACTAACAATGCAGTTTTAAAAAGCATTTGAATTTTCCACATAAAGCCCAAAGTTTTGTCTTTTACCAAAGATCAACAGTTTACATCAATCAATATAAGATCGTATGGTACACATTCAAGGTGATACAAGGCCAAAAGGGCATATCAGATGTATGGCCCACATTAAGATAGGTGGACGACATGCATCCAACAGAGCTCATATGAATGGCAAGCATTGCGCAACATATAAAGAAAAAGAAACAAAATACCCATCATCATAACTTGTTAGATATTTTTAGAATTATAGATGGATAATCAAAACTCATCAAAAATATCAAAAATTGGATGGCACTCAATGATTCGCAAGAGAATCAATGGTAGGCATTCATTGGCCAAACAAAAGTAAAGGAAAATTTAGAAAAAGTTAAGAAATTGAACAACATGCACTGATCAAAATAGAGATGAATGAATCCCATTAATAATTAATGGCATAAGAAGAAAAAGGATTTGAACGACATAGAATAAATATAAATCATCAATGGTCCATGTTCATCAACATTGAGATCAATGACTCGCATCCCGAATTGTAAGTTTAGTCAAATTAATTTTTTTGTCTAATGAAATGGGTGATTTTTATTGTGAAAATCCTAACAAAATGAATGACCTGCCTTCATCAATGATGAGATCGATAGCCCACATGCAATAATAAATAAACACGAATGGACCACATCAAACTACCAAGAGATAAAAGAAGATAAATGGATAGTCTACTTTCTTTGGTGTCTAGATCAACAGTCCGCATCATATGAGAGAAATAGACAAAGGAACTGGACAGTGATAAAGAGACCCTTTTACAAAGAAAAATATAGAAAGGCTAAAGAAGAATTTAATGTGAGTATTTAAAAAAATTTAATAACTTGGGTCCAATATCCTAGAAACCAATGATTACAATTTAAATAAAGGATGGCAAGCCAAAAAAAGATTTCTGAACCAATAGTAAACCAATGGAGTTGCATTCCATAATAGTTAATGTCATTAGAAATAAAAAGGTGGCATGACTTAGGTGGCAGATAAGATGAGTATAGTTGGTAGTAATGAAAAGTTAAGCATGCAAAGATAGAATCAAAAATTACATAAATACTTGAATCAATTCTTTGCTTATCACTCTTAGTAGCTATTCATAGAAGATTGAATTTAGGAGCCCATCAATTATTTAGTGACCTAAGTTTGTTTATTTATCAACAACTCTTAGTATTTTCAAAGGTGATTTAAAAGCGATAATGGCTTCCTCTAATGCACCAACGACCGTTCCCAATGGTATATCAATAATAGCAAACTGATAACCGAGGATTACCTATACAAACTAGCAACAAAAATAGTTACCCTCAGTAAAGAAGTAATAGAATTCTCAAAAAAAGTGAGACTTGAGAAGAAGATCACCCCTGCATAATAGTGGGAATTGGATAATATGACAATTTTTAGTTTTGAGTTGGTAGAAAAAGACCACTAAAACCACTTGACTCTACTTAAGGGTTTATTTAAAAGGACACAGAGCTCATAGCGGAGACCAGTTCCTTATCGTAATATATGGGATATTAATTTGGGAGGATTGATATGCCCAAAAGTCTACTTTTCTTCAAACCTCATGGCTTGGCTAATGAAGGCATATGATCCAAGTACTAGGGATTTCAAGGATTTTACAACCGACTGGTTTTCAAAATAACACTTGAAAGTTTTAAAAATATCTTTCAACTTAAGTGAGTTGACGTCAATTTAGAAAAAGTGATAATAGAATTCCAGTCCCCGAGTATTATCTTTACACATTATTATACACAATTGTTTGGGCCAAATGATCTAGTATCCTATGATTTTCCAATTCAAAAGGGTGCATTACAACCTTGGGTGAGGGACTATGTCAACATGATAAACATTGTTTTGGGAGTGAAGAACCTAAATGTGGTTAGTATGAAAGTATTGTATTTAGTTATGCAATGTAATAGAACATTTTACATTATGTACAGATGGGAAAATATCATAAGTGACAAGATGCATTTTGAACTAGTTGAATTACAAAAGGCCATTAAGGAAGAGCGTGAGAAACTACACCCTTCATATTTCTTGATTCTACTCCATCTCCTAGTAGGGCAACTTGATTCACAAACCCTTAAGAAATTAGGAGGTGGATATTGATGATATACATAACAAACTTCCCCGGATACAGGAAGGGTGTTCAAGTTATTCATGGTTCTTTGATAATTTCCTCACCACTATTCATAAGATACTTTATGGATTCTTCATGTCAAGGATAGGTTTTGGATTTGTAGCCTTATTACAAGAAAAACAAGTGGGATATTACTTTATGATAGAATATTTTACATATGTAATACTATATGGGTCAAAAATACCTCCAAAAGCCCTGTCTAAATATTACCCTATATCAATAGTTTCCCTTGAGATAACTAGACAAATTGTAGAAGAGGTGAAAATGAGACTAGAAAAGAAAATTGGAAGAATCTCATGGTTAACAATCCCCAAAATATTTTGCCACTATGTTTTAAAAGGGTACCTAAGCATGCACAAAGCAATATGGAAAATGGATGAGTTCGATTTCTCAATACTCACTTGTAGACCTTATGATCCAAAACAAGTTTACCAAAAATAAGTCTAGAAGTGGTAGTATACATGGGTACAACACAATCTTGACCAGTTCAAGGATGAGCTCCAAGAAGCTATCCAAAAGGGTAATGCTCTTGAGCCCATATGGAAAAAATACATATATAAAAGGAGAGCCAATACTCATATTCACCATGTATGGCATTATCCCAAGGAATTGGTTTTATTAAGAAGAGATTCAATTGAATTAATTACCCCAATTATTCTAGTTATTACTCCTAAAGAACTTCAAGACCTTATTATAGAAGCTATCAACCAAGGAGTTGAACAACTAAAAGTATTAGTGGAAGTTTTTGATATGGCTAAAACAATAGTAAAAATCTCTCCAACAGTTCAGCCTACTCCAGATGTTATCACAAATGTAGGTAAAGGAAAATAAGTTATTGTTACCTTCTTGTACCATCCCAAACTATTACCTAGACCCTTGGTCAGATAAAAATAAACCCTATCTCATATTCACAAATTCAGTCTATAAATATTTAAAAAAGCCAATTGAGTCTAGTAATGTATCTGCCCAAAATTATACCAAAAGTTGTACCTAAGGCTCTAGTCTTCAAAAATAGGAAAATAAACATATATCCATTAGTGTAGAAGAAGATAATGGAAGTTGGAGGGTTGGATGATCTACTATGAGGACATAAAATAATACTGTAATGAAGAACACAAGCTTTTACTGAGAGGGGGGGTGAACAGTATAAGATAAAACTTTTCACTTTTCAATCCAAATTATAACATTAATAATATCAATGCAGTAATGAAACAATGCATAAATCATCACATATATGAGAGAAAAATATTTAACATCCACAGAGAAATATTGCTTATAAATTTCTCAATAAATTTAGTGGGCACCAACCCACAGGAGACACCAATCCCATATTACAATATTCGTGGACACCAATCCATAGGAGACATAATTCCCATCTCAAGTTCGTGGACATCAATCTATAGGAGACACCAATACCCTCTCAAGTTTGTGGACACCAATCCACAGGAGACACCAATCCCCTCTCAATTTCATGGACACCAATCCACATGAGACACCAATCCCCTCTCAAGTTTGTAGATACCAATCCACATGATACACCAATCTCCTATCAATTTTATGGACACAAATCCACAGGAGACCAATCCCCTCTACTGGTTCATTGGCACAAACCCATAGGAGACACCAATCCCCTCTGCTAGTTCATGGGCACCAACCCAGAGGAGACACCAATCCCATATCAAGTTTGTGGACACCAATCCATAGGAGACACCAATACCCTCTACTCTAGTTCACACTCTTCTCAGGTCTATCCTCAAATATTTCTCATAAACCTACTCACAAACACTACTTCAAATCTACTCTAAAACCTACTCAAATATGCTCCATAATATTCTCACAAAAATTGCTCAAATTTGCTCCATAATTTACTCATAAAAAGTTCTCAAATCTGCTCCAAAACCTGCTCAAATTTGTTGCAAAACCCTCTCACAAAACCTGCTCAAATCTACTCCAAAACCTGCTCACAAAACCTGCTCAAATTGGCTCCAAAATCTGCTCAAATCTTCTCCATAACCTGCTCAAATCTACTCCAAAACCTGATCACAAAACCTGCTCAAATCTGCTCCAAAACCTATTCACAAAATATGTGTTGGACATTTTGAGTCCATAAGAGTTGTCATTGATGTCAAGATAGAGAGATGTCATTGTTGATTTATGTCAAAACATGAAGTTGTCATTGATGCCAAGAAGCGAATCATCACTGATGCCAAATTGTTGAAAGGTGCAAGTTAAAATACATCATAGCACACCTCAAAATATTATTAATGGCAGATTTGAATGGTTTTTATTAAAACCAATGGTGGCAATTTTAATTGTTTTTATTAAAACCAATGGTGGTAATTTTAATGGTTTTCATTTAAACCATGTGGGCAAGTTGCAAGATTTTTCTAAAAACCAAGGATGCCCTAAATTTTGGTTTAAAAGACCAAAGACCATTCAATTATTAAATTATAATAATTAAATTATTCAAAAGAATTTAATTTTTTATATTTAATAAATTAAATAAGCTAAAGTTTGGGTGAATACTATAAAGCTTGAACGCCAAGTTATTTTTGGGTAAGGTTTATCCCTCTTTCATCGATGTCACCGTGTTCTCACCATCGACATGAAGAAACAAAGGCACATGGTTTATAAATACCATAGCATTCTCAAAGGTTATGCATCCTCTTATCCGCCAAAATAATTGATCTCTGAGCTTTGCAAAATTTCTCCTCGTGAAACAGCAGTTCATGTGAAGACTTAGGGCAATGTGAGAGAAGAATCCAAGACGTGGCTTGTGGAAATAAAAGGGTGCAAGGGAGTGGAGGCTCCAAGGGAGCATGTGGCTCCATGTCTTTGGGAGCCAAGGTGAAAGTGCTTAAGTAGAGAAGTGCTTCATGCAAAGCCAAAGTGGTAACATTCTTTTATTTGATATTTTATTTTTGACTTAGGCTAAGGTTAGACTTAGGAGAAATAAGGAGGTAAATGGTTTGATTAGTGCCTAAGTTAAAAAGGAGTTTTGTGGGTTTTATAAAAGTGTTAGGTGAAATTTTAATTGGTGGATAAAAGCTCTTTTACCTTAGAAAAGGAAATATTAGTTATTGCATTATTTATTAAAGGTTTTATCTTTAAAATGCAATAATAAAATAGGGAGTCATAAGTAGAAAAGTAGATTGATTTTTAAAGAATAAAATTTTGAAGTGGCTTATGACAAATATGTTTGATTGAGATCAATTTGTGATGTCCTAGGGTTTTGAGAAGTGAATATTTAAATTATTGTTGTGTTGGATATTATTTTAATATTGGAGTAATAAGGTGTATTCATGAATTATTATATGCCTTGTATTGTTTAATTAACCTTCTTGAGCTTGGCAAAGAAGTGTTTTATTGTTGTGGCAGTTTCTTGAAGTTCCTTATCATCAAGAAAAACGTATGGGCATATTATTCCAAATTTAAGTTGTGTGATTGGTTTTCTAAAAATAATTTTGGAGTGAAAAGTACTTGATTAGGGTTTTCTATTGAGTGTGTTGGTTTAATGCTTCAAGATTTTTTGGAATAAATAATTGTTGTTGAAGCCATTGGTTGTGTGAAGAACTTGAGCTAGGTTTTGAAAATAAAATGAGTATCATAGCTATGTGAGACTTATTTGTTAAGCATTTTTATTTAAGCCATTGGTTGTGTGAAGAACTTTAACTAGGGTTTGAAAAGAACATGAGTATAATTGCTATGTGAGAATTGTTTTATAAGCATTTTTGTTGAAGCCATTGGTTGTGTGAAGAACTTGAACTAGGGTTTACAAATATCATGAGTATCATTGCTATGTGAGGCTTGTTTGTTAAGCATTGTTATTGAAGCCATTGGTTGTGTGAAGAACTTGAACTAGGGTTTGAAAAGAACATGAGTATCATTGCTATGTGAGGATTGTTTTATAAGCATTGTTGTTGAGCAAAGAACTTGAAATAGGGTTTGCAAATATCATGAGTATCATTGTTATGTGAGATTGGTTGTTGAGCATTGTTGGAAATATTTTGAGTTGGTGTTCATATGCTTGGACTAGGGTTTGTGAGAAAGGCATGTTTCATTGAGTGATTGGTTGAGTAGATTTGGTTGAGCCTAGTCAAGTGGAAGTGTGATGTTATTTTTTAAGTTCCATAAAACAAACTATTCTATATTCTGAATTGATTTGAGAAAGTGATTGAGTATTGAGTTGAATTTGAAGCATATTGAGTCTCTAAAAATTCTCCTTATGTTTCTAAGATACTGATTGAGCATTGTGATGAGTATATAGCATATTGAGTTTGAAGAACACAAGCTTATACTTAGAGAGGGGGTGAAAATATAAGACCACTTTTTACTTTTCTTTCCAATCAATATATGCAATGTAAATATAGCAATATCAATAGTAGTAACCAAAGCAATGCACAAATCATCACACACAATAGAGACACCAATTTAACGTGGTTCACCCAATGTGGGTTACATCCACAAAGAAAATATTTCACTAAAATTTTCTCAATCAATCTCTAGGGAATCCTTTCCCTATTACAATGTTTATGGACCTCTATCCAAATGAGATGTTGATACCCTAAATCAAGTTCATGGATATTTATCCATAGGAGAACTCCTTTTCCTCTGCTCTAGTTGGTGATCCTCTAGAAGAGTACTAACTCCACTACACTGGCTTGTGGATCTCTCTCCACTGAAGACTCTTATCCCCACTCAAAAGACATGTCCTCACTACCCTGGCTTGATGGAACTCTTTCCACTGGAGACTACTATCCTCTCTACTATGTCACGTCCAAAGATCTATCTCAAAATTTTACTAAACACAGTCCAATCAGTCTAGCACAAATATGCTCAACAAGTCCACTCAATTCTACACTAAACACAGTCCATTGGTCTAGCACAAATCTGCTCAACAAGTCCACTCAAATATGCACTAAACATAGTCCAGTTGCTCTAGCACAAATTTTCTCAACAAGTCCACTCAAATCTACACTAAACATAGTCTAGTCGGTCTAGCACAAATCTGCTCAACAAGTCCACACATAACTTACTCAAATATACTCAACAAGTTCACTCAGAACTTGCTCAAATATGCTCAACAAGTTCACTCAGAACTTGCTCAAATATGCTCAACAGGTCCACTCAAAACCTACTCAAATCTACTCAATAGGTCCATTCAGAACCTGCTCAATAGGTCCACTCATAACCTGCTCAAATCTGCTCAACAGGTCCACTCAGAACCTTCTCAAATCTACTCAATAGGTCCACTCAAAACCTTCTCAAATATGCTCAACAGGTCCACTCAAAACCTTCTCAAATCTGCTCAATATATCCACTTAGAACCTGCTCAAATATGCTCAATAGGTCCACTTAGAACCTATCCAAATCTACTCAATAGGTCCACTCAGAACTTGTCCAAATACGCTCAACAAGATCACACAGAACTTGTCCCAATCTACTCAATAAATCCTCTCTAGAACTTAACCAAATTTGTATTGTAAGCTTCTATAAGAGCTCACACAAAATCATTTCACAAGTCTTCTCAAAGACTTGCCTCAAATATGCTTAACAAGTCCACACATAGAACTTGTCCAATCTCATAGAAGCATAAAGAGAATTGTTAGAGACTCAATATGTTCTATACTCAATGCTCAATCACTTTCTCAAATCAAATCAAAATATAGAATCATTTATTTTATGGAACTTGAACAATCACTTCACACATCCACTTGACTAGGCTCAATCAAATCTACTCAACCAATTACTCAATGAAACAACCTTTGATCATAAACCCTAGTCCAAGTATATGTCAACCAACTCAAAATATTTCCAACAATGCTCAACAACAAATCTCACATAACAATGATACTCATGTTCTTTTCAAAAACCCTAGTTCAAGTTCTTCACACAACCAATGGCTTCAACAACTATGTTTATCAAACAAGGTTTTAATCACAACTCTTAATTCTAGAAAACCTTGAAGCATTAACTCAAGCACTTTCAAAAAGGAAACCCTAATCAAATCCTTTTCACTCCAAACTTTATTTTCTAGTAATCCAATCAATCAACTCAACCAAGGAAGAATTTTCCCATACTTTTTTCTTGACAAGGAGTTGATCTCACAAATCTACCACACTCACAAATTCCTCTTTGCCAATCTCAATAAGGGTTAGAAGAATTCAATAAAACACAATACAAAAAGATGACTAAAATACACCTTATCACTCCAACTTAAAAATAATATTCACCATAATCTTCTTTAATAAAAAAATCCTTATTAAAATAAAATCAATGCTCAATAGTCTTAATTATCCAATATATCAATATATTAATTAAGACTTTAATAAACAATTAAAATAAAAACCTCCTTATTACTCCTAATAACAATACTCAAATACTACCACTTATCCAATAATTAATCCTTCTAAATTTTCACTAAGAACCCTTATAACTCCAACATAGGAAAATAATCATAAAACCTTAAACACCCTTATACCTCCAACTTAGGCAGATAATAAAAATTTAATCAAAAATATTTACCTCGCATTCAGGGGGAATCGAACCCTCAACTATGCCCATGATGTGCACCTTAGCCGCGACCTCAACCGCTGCACAATCTACACACTCATTTGAAAATAATGAAGCACCATGTGCTTTAGGTCATGCTCCCTTTTCCCTTGGCAAAAACAATGTGCGCCTTGGGCACCTTTCAACCAACACAACCTCCAATGCAACCATCATGTTTCGAATGCAAGCCCTCTTGCAAAAAAATATTTTCACACTTGCCCACTCGCCACTAGGCCATGTTGCCTGGTTGGCCTTTGAACAATTAACATTTCCCTTTTTAAACTATTTTTTTTACACCAAAAATCAAAATCTCACGAGCTCTTCTTCCTTTTTGCATACCAATTAATAATTTGAGCAAGGATAATGTTTATGCCCTTTGGGTAAGGTATTTATATTTGCTTTCTCCACTCCTTAGAGAACATCGGTGCTTCCAAAGACTCTCCTTCCATGATGTCGGCAAAGGTTTAATAATTTCATAAGGTGCTTCGAATGCCTTTGCCTCCAAACCCAACTTTTGGGTTTATGAAATATAATTAAACTTTATAAAATCCACTTTGATTTATAAAATATTATAATGAAAATTATAAATATTTTATTTGGGGTTTTCACGTATATATATATATATATATATATTTTTTTTATATATATATATATATACATATATATATATATATATATATATATTAGTGGAAAACCCTTGTAGGGCGCCTTGGTATGAGAGACCACAAATAGGGGTTCTACACCATCAAAGTCCCCGAGAGTTGCGACCGACCCTACCCGCACCAACATTATCAATTGGATTTTGGATACCCAATTTATCTTTTGGTAGGGTGGAGATTTGAACCTAGGACCTCCCTTGGAGTATTGCCCTCTCCTCTCCAACTCACCTACAACGCTTGGGTGATTTTTATGATATCACTTTAATATTATAATAACAATTATTATAATATTATATCCTTTTGATGCCTTGGATAAATTGCTTCCTTGGGAGAATTAAACCATATTTTGACCCATTCTCTTGGGTGTAAAATATAGATATTTTAACCCATCATGAATTTCATTAAAATCCCACTTGCACTTGGGATGAGCTATCACTTGGCACCTTGACATCAATGATAACTAATTTTGGACATCAATGACAACTGCTCAAAATGTCCAACAATATCCCCCTTTGTCATTGATGGTAACCCAAATTCTTTTTACTAAAAACTTGACTTCTTCTTATGTGCTACTCCCCCTAGGACACTGATCCCCTTGCTCAATGCTCTCTCAAATATCAAATCTCTCCCCTATACTCAAATCTCTCTCCCCCTTTGACATCAACTCTCAAATATCAAATCTCTCCTCTATACTCAAATCTCTCTCCCCCTTTGACACCAATGGCAAAGGGTCACCTTTGGGGCTCAGGGCTAAGAATGAGCCTATTATATTAGCCCCTCCCCCACCTTCTGTTGAGGTGATTAATTCTAGGGTGGGAGTATTTCTACTACCAGAAAGCATTGTTCTTTACCTTTATCCTCTTCTCTTCTTTTTTGATTTTTTTGATTCCTCTGATTGTTTCTATCCATGTCCATGTTCCTATCCATGTCAACATTCCTATTCCTGATCCTGTTTCTGTTCCTGTTCATATTCATGTTCTTGTTCCTATCCATGTTCCTATTCCTATTTATATTCATTTTTATACCTATTTTTGGAATTTCTTCTCTACACCATTTTGCTATGTGACCATCATTATTGCACTTATCACACTTAATGTAATTATTCCTTGGAGGTGCAAATGTCTTAGGATTTCTCCTAGTGAAGACATATCCTCTTCTATCATGAACCTTGCAATTCATTGCCTTGTGACCAAACTAATTACATGAGTAGCAATATCCATGAAAAAGTTATCTGTTCCCATATTCCTGTCTTTCATGTGTCTTGCACTATGAAGCCATGTGCCCAAACCTGTGACATGAAAAACATCTTCCACTAAAGAAACCTTGCCTAGACCCCATTGGTCTCTTAGTATCTTCTACCTGTTTCCTGTTCCATTAGTTCCTTACTTGTGCATTGTTCCTTTCCTTATTGAAATTTCTATTATCCAAATTATCCTTAGAGGTCTCACTCTCTCTTTTACTTACTTATTTTGATGCTTCTTATTTTCTGGTGTTTGAGCTCGACTCTCCTTTTTTCGCTTCATGTTTCCCTTGTTCTTCTTTGGAACTAAGTCTTGTTATGGTGACTGATGACCTTTGTGCATTGATAAACCTATCCAAAGTCTTTGAATTTTCATCAAACTTATGTAGCTTGTCCTTAGAACCTTTTACTTCCATCCTTAGTGAAACTATGTCATGTTCCAATCTTTCAAACTCTAGATATTTTGTTTTTAATTTTTTGGTCATACCTTCTTCAATTTTTCTTACCTCTTAAACTTTTATTTTGAGATTGGTGAGTTCCAATAGAAACCTTGCTTTTGCTTTCTCATCTTCTTGAGCTTGAAACATTAATCCTGAGTTCTCCATTTTTAATTATTCAAGAGTAACCATAAGTCTTTCACATTCTATCTCTTTTACCTTTGACTGTTCAACCATACATTTTCAACTCTTCTTGCCTTTTCAACCTTATATCTCAAGTCAAAAAGATCTTGTAGAAGCTTTGTATTACATTTATTATCTTCTTGTATTTGACCCTTCAATTCTAAATTCTCTCTTTTCAATTCAATGAGTTCCTTAAGAGTGGCTTTCTCTTTTTATTTTTCTGAATCTTCCTCTTCTTTATTTCTTTGATCTTATATAGGAGCATTTTATTCTAACACTGAAAGTAAAGTTTTTTATTCATACATGTTTTTATTGTCTCTGTTATCCTTTCTTGAATCAACCTCTAGGATTTCATTTCCAAAAATTTCATCTTCATCTTCACCACTACTAAACCCATTGCAATAACCTGCATCATGGTCGAGTTGACCACAAGCAAAATATTCTTCACCTTCTTATGGACAATAAGATGCATGGTGACCTATATTCCTACATCTGGTACAAAAATTTATCAACCTGGTTATTTCTCCATTTCTTGATTCATCTCTTGAATCTATTTCTATTCTTCCTCCCAAAACAACAATATCAAATTCATCTTCTTTTTCTTTCATGACCATGTGTGTTCTTTTCTTCTTATGTCTCATGGTTCTACCTTTGCATTTATTTGCCATTTGTGTTATTGTAAGATCTTCCTTCAAGTTGTTAAACATTTTCCTAAGAAACCAACTCTGATACCAATTGAATAACATAAGCTTATACTGAGAGGGGGGTGAATAGTATAAGACCACTTTTTACTTTTCTTTCCAAATCAATATTATCCAATGTAAAGATAGCAATATCAACAACAATAACCAAAGCAATGCACAAATCATCACACATAATAGAGACACCAATTTAATGTGGTTCACCTAATGTGGGTTACATCCATAGAGAAAATATTTCACTAAAATTTTCTCAATCAATATCGAGGGAATCCTTTCCCTATTATAATGTTTATGGACCTCTTTCCAAAGGATATGTTGATCCCCTAAATCAAGTTTGTGGATCTCTATCCATAGGAGAACTCCTTATCCTTTACTATGGCTAGTTATCCTCTAGAAGACTACTACCTCCACTGCACTAGCTTATGGATATCTCTCCATTGAAGACTTTTATCCCCACTCAGAAGACTTGTCCTCACTACCCTGGCTTGATGGAACTCTTTCCACTAGAGACTACTATCCTCTCTGCTCTTTCACCTCCAAAGCTCTGTCTCAAATCTATACTAAACACAATCCAATTAGTATAGCACAAATTTGCTCAACAAGTCCACTCAAATATGCACTAAACACAGTCTAGTTGGTCTAGCACAAATTTGCTCAAAAGGTCCACTCAAATATTCCTTAAACACAGTACAATTAGTCTAACATAAATTTGCTCAACAACTCCACTCAAATCTGCACTAAACACAGTCTAGTCATTCTAGCACAAATCTGCTCAACAAGTCCACACAAAACTTACTCAAATATACTCAACAAGGTCAATCAAAACTTGCTCAAATATGCTCAACAAGTTCACTCAGAACTTGCTCAAATCTGCTCAATAGGTACACTCAGAACATGCTCAAATCTGCTCAATAGGTCCACTCAAAACCTGCTCAAATCTGCTCAACAGGTCCACTCATAACCTGCTCAAATCTTCTCAATAGGTCCACTCAGAACCTGCTCAAATATGCTCAATGGGTCCACTCAAGACCTACTCAAATATGCTCAATAGGTCCACTTAGAACCTGCTCAAATGTGCTCAACATGTCCACTTAGAACCTGCTCAAAGCTTCTCAACAAGTCCACTCAGAACCTATCCAAATATGCTCAATAGGTCCACTCAGAACCTATCCAAATTTGCTCAACAAGATCACACAGAACTTGTCCCAATATGCTCAATAAGTCCTCTCTAGAACTTAACCAAATATATATTGTAAGCTTCTGTAAAAGATCATACAAAATCATTCCACAAGTCTTCTCAAAGACTTGCCTCAAATATTCTTAACAAGTCCACACATAGAACTTGTCCAATCTCATAGAAGCATAAAGAGAATTGTTAGAGACTCAATATGTTCTATACTCAATGCTCAATCACTTTTTCAAATCAAATCAGAATATAGAATAGTTTATTTTATGGAACTTGAACAATCACTTCACACATCCACTTGACTAGGCTCAATCAACTCTACTCAACCAATTACTCAATGAAACAACATTTGCTCATAAACCGTAGTCCAATTATATGTCAACCAACTCAAAATATTTCCAACAATGCTCAACAACAAATCTCACATAACAATGATACTCATGTTATTTTCAAAAACCCTAGTTCAAGTTCTTCACACAACCAATGGCTTCAACAACTATGCTTATCAAACAAGGTTTTAATCACAACTCTTAATTCCAGAAAACCTTGAAGCATTAACTCAAGCACTTTTGAAAAGGAAACCCTAATAAAATCCTTTTCACTCCAAAATTTATTTTCTAGTAATCCAATCAATCAACTCAACCAAGGAAGAATTTGCCCATACCTTTTTGCTTGACAAGGAGTTGATCTCACAAATCTGCCACACTCACAAATTCCTCTTTGCCAATCTCAATAAGGGTTAGAAGAATTCAATAAAACACAATACAAAAAGATGACTAAAATACACCTTATCACTCCAACTTAAAAATAATATTCACCATAATCTTCTTTAATAGAAAAACCCTTATTAAAATAAAATCAATGCTAAATAGTATTAATTCTCCAATATATCAATATATTAATTAATAATTTAATAAACAATTAAAATAAAAACCTCCTTATTACTCCTAATAATAATACTCAAATACCACCACTTATCCAATAATTAATCCTTCTAAATTTTCACTAACAACCCTTATAACTCCAACATAGGCAAATAATCATAAAACCTTAAACACCCTTATACCTCCAACTTAGGCGGATAATAAAAATTTAATCAAAAATATTTACCTCACATTTGGGGGAATCAAACCCTCAACTATGCCCACGATGTGCACCTTAGCCACGGCCTCAACCGTCGCACGAGCTACGCGCTCGTTTGAAACCAATGAAGCACCATGTGCTTCAAGTCGTGCTCCCTTTGCCCTTGGCAAAAACAATGTGCACCTTGGGTGCATTTCAACCAACATGACCTCCAACATAGCCACCATATTTTGAATGCAGGCCCTCTTGCAAACAAACATTTTTGCACTTGCCCACTCGCCACTAGGCCATGTTGCCCGGTTGGCCTTCGAACAATTAATGCTTCCCTTTTTAAACTGTTCGTTGTACACAAAAATCAAAATCTCATGAGCTCTTCTTCCTTTTCGCATACCAATTAATAATTCGAGCAAGGATAATTTTTATGCCCTTTGGGCAAGGTATTTATATTTGCTTTCTCCACTCATTGGAGAATGTTAGTGCTTCCAAAGACTCTCCTTCCACGACATCGATGAAGGTTTAATAATTTCATAAGGTTCTTCGAATGACTTTGCCTACAAACCAAACTTTTAGGTTTATGAAATATAATTAAACTTTATGAAACCCACTTTGATTTATAAAATATTATAATGAAAATTATAAATATTTTATTTGGGGTTTTCACCATATCACTTTAATATTATAATAACAATTATTATAATATTATATCCTTTTGATGCCTTGGATAAATTGCTTCCTTGGGAGAATTAAACCATATTTTGACCCATTCTCTTGGGTGTAAAATATAGATATTTTAACCCATCATGAATTTCATTAAAATCCCACTTGCACTTGGGCTGAGCTATCACTTGGCACCTTGACATCAATGACAACTAATTTTGGACATCAATGACAACTAATCAAAATATCCAATAGTGTCTCTAAAAATTCTCTTTATGTTTCTATGAGATTGGATAAGTTCTGTGTGGACTTGTTGAGCATATTTGAGGTAAGTATTTGAAGAGACTTGTGGAATGATTTTGTGTGAGCTTTTGTGGAAGCTTACAATACAGATTTGAATAAGTTCTTGAGAGGAATTATTGAGCATATTTGAGCAAGTTCTAGAGAGGACTTGTAAAGCATATTTGAGCAAGTTATAGAAAGGACTTGTAGAGCAGATTTGAACAAGTTCTAGAGAGGACTTGTTGAGCAAATTTAAGAAAGTTCTAGAGAGGAATTGTGGAGCAGATTTGGATAAGTTCTAGAGAGGACTTATGGATAGATTAGTGTGAGCTTTTGTGGAAACTTACAAGGCATATTTGAGAAGACTTGAGAGCATAGTCGATTTATTTGTTCAAACCTTGAGTCAAGGTTTAGGGTAGATCCAACAGAGTTTATTCAAGCCTTGAGTCAAGGCTTGAGGATAGATATTGAGGATATATTTGTGCTAGACCAAAGGACTGTGTTTAGTGAAGATTTGAGGATAGAGTTTGGTGTAGATTTGAGGACAAGTTTGTGCCAAATAAGAGATAGATATTGAGCATATTTGTGCTAGATCGAAGGACTATGTTTAGTGTAGATTTGAGACAAAGCTTTGGAGGTGACAGAGTAGAGAGGATAGTAGTCTCTAGTGGATAGATATCCATTAGCCATGGTAGTGATGATAGGTATTCTGAGTGGGGATAAGAGTATTTAGTGGATAGATATCCAGAAGCCAGTGTAGTGGAGGTAGTAGTCTTCTAGAGGATCACCAGCTAGAGCAGAGGAGGAGTTCTCTTGTGGATAGAGATACATGAACTTGATTTAGGGGATTGGTGTCTCCTTTGGACAAAGGTCTATAAACATTTTAATAGGGAAAGGATTCTCAAGATATTGATTGAGAAAATTTTAGTGAAATATTTTCTCTGTGGAGTAGCCCACATTGGGTGAACCATGTAAATTGTGGTGTCTCTATTGTATGCAGTGATTTATGCATTGCTTTGATTACTGCTATTGATATTGCTATCTATATATTGCATAATATTGATTTAGAAATAAAAGTAAAAAGTGGTCTTATACTGTTCACCCCCCTCTCAGTATAAGCTTGTGTTCTTCAACCTTGCTCAAATATGCTCCATAACTTGTATACAAACAATCCTCATCTATTCCCAAATCTTGCATAATGATGTCATCAAGTTCTTCACCTATTCTTCAATGTGCTTTCCTCAACTAAAGCAATTCAGACATATTCTACCCAAAATTATTTTATCTTCATGAACATATAGAGAATGATATGCACCAATCAAATGCCCAATATGTTCTTCACATTCATTAAGTCTATCGCTTCCACATGTCTCACATTTATTACATTAAAAGGTAGCTCTAGTCTAGCACTTGATAACTGACCTTGTAATTGCTGATTTGCACCTTTCCTTCCCTTTTGTAGATAGCTAAAAATGTCCTTTTCAATTGAATTCTTTCACACTATCCTTGCACTATGTGATACTTTTGACTTGCTTTAAAACAACCCTTCTATTTGTGTGAGACTATACTATTTTTCTTATTTCCACATTCACTTCAAAACCAATCACAATGCACAAATCTGTCCTTCTCATCTACTCCCAAAATCAATCATGAACAATGCACAAATTTACTTTCAAATCTGATCTATAACCCTTGCCCATTTACTTCCAATTTCAAGCAAAAACAATGCACATCCAATAATTCCTTATACCTCCCACTATATGACAACAAAAATATTTTCCTCAAACAAAACCATTTTGAGAAAGGAATTAAATCACCATACCTCTAAATCTGCCTCAATGATGATGGTCTTCTTTTGTATGAGCTTTCCAAACCTGTCTTGACAAAAATAATTTTCCTTTTGTTTGTCCCTTCAAAATATGGTTAGCAATTCTCTTTTTCCTTTCTTGATTAAATATCAAATCAATCACTTTAAAATCCCTTATCAAAAATATACACAATAAAGCTTAAAAATAACTCCTTATATCTCCCTTTTTGAAACTCACAATGTAAAGCTTTATTGACAACTAAAACCCTTATATCTCCTTTTATTAATTTTCAAAAAATGAAACCTTATACCAACATCACAACCCTTATATCTCCCCTTTATTTAATATGCAAAAATATAATTCTACACTAGCACCATGACCCTTATTTCTCCCTTAATTAAATTTGATAAAGTAAAACTTTAAATACCTTGCATAGCCACGATGGGATTCGATCCCCTGTCCTCTCGAAGCACAACGCTCTCACAAGCGCTCATGACCAGTTGTGCTACCACAACACATGAAACCTAAAAGGGATGCACGAATATTTATCCTTGTCTTTGCACTCCCTCAAACATTAAAACCATAGCAAAATGGCATCGAAGGGATTCGATCCCTTAACCTCTTGTACAACAGTGCTTCCACACAAGCTAGGTGACCATCTGGGCTACCCCAGTGGATGGAACCAAAGGTGCAAAAATAATATATAGATCCTTCTTAATTTTGCCTTCACTCTTCAACAAAATGACATCGACCAGATTCGACCTCTTAACCTCCTACACAACAGCGCTCCATGCAAGCAAGGCATCCATCTGGGCTACCCCAACGGATGGAATCAAAAGGGGTAAAATTGATATTTATCCTTGTCTTTCACTGCCCAATTTTTTCTGCTCTTCTCCTCTCTCTACCGCTCGCACTCACCACGAGGATCGATCGATTACATGCCCATTGCAAAGGTGAAATGATGCCCTATATTTATATGTTTCCCATTGTCTTCGATAAGGAGGTCGACTCTTATTATTTTGCCTTCAACTTTCTATCTTCTCCAAAGATGTCGATGCATTAATTTTTTCAAACACTTTAGGTTATAATATTTAAACCTATGATTTAAATATTATAATATTCAAATTTTTAAACTCTTATATATTTAAATCCTTTGATTTAAATATGTCAAACCTTTGTCCCAACCTTTGTCCTTCTCTTTATAATATTTCAAGCCTTTGTCCAAACCTTTGTCCTTCTCTTTATAATATTTAAATTTGATATTTAAATATTATAATATATTTGCCTTACTTTGAAATATACTTTCTTTGCTCCTCTTGAGATATATCTTTGCCTTGGATGATTTTTTGTTGTTTGCTATTTATCAAGTCCATCTCTGACATTATTGATATATTGTCCAACCTTATAAACTTATCATCCTTGAAGAATATTTCTGCCTTGAATACCATGCACCTTTGACATCAATGACAACTTAGTATTTCTAACAATCTCCCCCTTTGTCATTGATGGCAACCCTACAAAAAATTTCTCTTACTACAACTGGATTCACAATCTGCTCCCCCTGACAAGCTGCTCCCCCTTACTAAAAACTCTCCCCCTTTGACATCAATGGCAAAGGGCTCCTTGGGGCTAAAAATAAGACACTTAACACAACCCCCTTACCACCTCCTTTTCTTGAGGTGATCAATTATGATATGGGAGTGAAACTCCCAAATTACTATGCTCCTCTTCTTGTTTCATTTTCTTTCTCCAAACTTTGGAGATCATACCCTTTTGAACATTTTGACTATCCTTCTTCTTGCTTGACTTTGAGAGCTTAGGGAACACTATTCTACACCATTTAGCTCTATGCCCAAAATTATTGCAATTGTAACAAATGATGTTGTAGTCCATGAAAGGTGCAAATGAATTGATATTTCTTCTGCAATTTATAGCTTTATGACCAAAATGATTACATGAAAAACAATAACCTTGAAAAGAATATTCATCTTGCCTTGGAGGATTTGGTCGCATGCTTCTTTCTTTGCTTTTTCTGTGATGGTCCCTGTTCCTTGATGGTGCATTGTTTTCTTCCTCATTGATGCTTCCACTTCTCAACATATCAGCATAGGTCTTAGGCTCTTCTTCAATTACTTTCTTTGATGCTTCTATTTATTTTGAGCTTGACTCCCCCTTTTGTTTCTCTTGACCTTCTTCAAAACCAAGTCCAATCTTCATAAATGGAGATCTTTGTGCTTTGATAATATCATCCAAGTTTTTTGAGCTTTTCCTAAATTGATATATCTTATCATTAAATTTTTCAATTCCTTTCCTTAGAATGATAACTTCATGTTCTAGTCTTTCACACTCTAGTTCTTTTACCTTTAACTGTTCAACCATACCTTCTTCAATTCTCCTTGCCTCTTCAACCTTTACTTTTAAGTCGGTGAGATCTTGTAGAAGCTTTACCTTTGTTTTCTCATCCTCTTGTACTTGAGCCTTCAATATTGAGTTCTTCTTTCTAACCCTTTTCAACTCTTCAAGAGAAACAATAAGTTCCTCTTCTATGTCAATTGTGGCTTCCTCTTCATCTTCTAAATCTTTCTCTTCTTCTTGGTCTTCAACAACAGGATCATCTTCTTTCTCTTCTATGGCCAAAAATAGGATTTCTTCTTTTTCACTATTGGAGAGGCTTTCATCACTGCTGCTGGAAGCACTGCTTGCTTCTTCAACATAAAAACTCTTCTTGTGTCTTTGAAAGATCTTCTTCTCATGCTTGCCTTGACCATGCCTATTTTTCTTTTCATGATAAAATTTTCTTTCTTTCTTTTTCTTGTATTCCTTTTCTTCTTCACTGCTACTACTTCCATCTTGTGGACAATTAGATGCATAGTGACCAAAGTTACCATAATTAAAACATTTCATAGATTGCATATCTTTGTGTTTTCTTGGACCCTTCTTATTCCTTCTCACAAAATTAGCTTCTTCTCCACTACTTGATTCTTCACTTGATTCTGGTTCTTTATTATTTACCTTCTTTGAAGCTTTGAATGTTGCCTCTCGTTTGGATGTTTGATATTTTTTTGTCCTCATCTCATAGGCTGTGAGAATCCCATGTAGCTCATCCATGCTCAAGGTTTTGAGATCCTTCATTTCTTCAATTTCTGAAACCTTTGCATCAAACCTCATGGGAAGTGACCTCAAGATTTTTTGAACAATCTTAGAGTCTTCAATACTTTCTCCAAGTCCATGAATGGTGTTGACAACCTCATCAACATGAAGTAGATACCTAGCAATATCTTCCTCATATTTCATCTTCAAGTCTTCAAACTTCCTCCTATGGGTTTGAAGTTTTGCCATTTTAACCTTGTCGTCTCCTTCATATGTTCTCTGTAACTTGTCCCATATTTATTTTGTTGAAGTGCATTGCATGACTTTCACAAATTCTGATTCACATAACCCACTTAAGATTGCATTCATTGCCCTGGCATTATTTTCATATGGTTTCTTACCATTTGCATCTATGGGAGGAGTTGTAGGTGGAGTGAACCCATTCTCAAAGGATTGCCATATATCATATCCATGTGCCATCAAATAAGTCTTCATCCTTATGCTCCAGAAAGCATAGTTAGTCCCATCAAACAATGGAGCCCTATTTGATGAAAACCCTTCTTGATGAGCCATTTGTGTTCCTGTAAGATCTTCCTTCAAGTTGTTAGGCTTTCATGAAGGAACCCACTCTGATACCAATTGAAGAACACAAGCTTATACTGAGAGGGGGGTGAACAATATAAGATAAAACTTTTTACTTTTCAATCCAAATGATAACAACAATAATATCAATGTAGTAATGAAATAATGCACAAATCATCACACATATGAGAGACATAGATTTAATGTGGTTCACCCAATATGGGCTACATCCATGGAGAAATATTGCTTATAAATTTCTCAAAAAATTTTGTGGGCACCAACCCATAGGAGACACCAATCCCCTATTACAATGTTCATGGACACCAATCCATAAGAGACACCAATCCCCTCTCAAGTTTATGGACACCAATCCATAGGAGACACCAATCCCCTCTCAAGTTTATGGACACCAATCCATAGGAGACACCAATCCCCTCTCAAGTTCGTGGACACCAATCCACAAGAGACACCAATCCCCTCTCAAGTTCATGGACACCAATCCACAGGAGACACCAATCCCCTCTCAATTTCATGGACACCAATCCATAAGACCCAATTTATGAGACACATCCTTAGAAGACACCAATCCCCTCTCAAGTTCATGGACACCAATACACAAGAGACACAAATCACCTCTACTCTAGTTAACACTCTACTCAGGTCTATCCTCAAATCTTGCTCATAAACCTGCTCACAAACACTACTTCAAATCTGCTCCAAAACCTGCTCAAATATGCTCCATAATATGCTCATAAAAATTGCTCAAATCTACTCCATAATATGCTCACAAAACCTGCTCAAATATGCTCCATAATATCTCACAAAACTGCTCAAATCTGCTCCAAAACCTGCTCACAAACCTGCTCAAATCTGCTCCAAAACCTACTCACAAAACCTGCTCAAATCTACTCCATAACCTACTCACAAAACCTGCTCAAATCTGCTCCATAACTTGTATACAAACAATCCTCATCTATTCCCAAATCTTGCATAATGATGTCATCAAGTTCTTCACCTATTCTTCAATGTGCTTTCCTCAACTAAAGCAATTCAGACATATTCTACCCAAAATTCTTTTATCTTCATGAACATATAGAGAATGATATGCACCAATCAAATGCCCAATATGTTCTTCACATTCATTAAGTCTATCGCTTCCACATGTCTCACATTTATTACATTAAAAGGTAGCTCTAGTCTAGCACTTGATAACTGACCTTGTAATTGTTGATTTGCACCTTTCCTTCCCTTTTGTAGATAGCTGAAAATGTCCTTCTTTTCAATTGAATTCTTTCACACTATCCTTGCACTATGTGATACTTTTGACTTGCTTTAAAACAACCCTTCTATTTGTGTGAGACTATACTATTTTTCTTATTTCCACATTCACTTCAAAACCAATCACAATGCACAAATCTATCCTTCTCATCTACTCCCAAAATCAATCATGAACAATGCACAAATTTACTTTCAAATCTGATCTATAACCCTTGCCCATTTACTTCCAATTTCAAGCAAAAACAATGCACATCCAATAATTCCTTATACCTCCCACTATATGACAACAAAAATATTTTCCTCAAACAAAACCATTTTGAGAAAGGAATTAAATCACCATACCTCTAAATCTACCTCAATGATGATGGTCTTCTTTTGTATGAGCTTTCCAAACCTGTCTTGACAAAAATAATTTTCCTTTTGTTTGTCCCTTCAAAATCTAGTTAGCAATTCTCTTTTTCCTTTCTTGATTAAATATCAAATCAATCACTTTAAAATCCCTTATCAAAAACATACACAATAAAGCTTAAAAATTAACTCCTTATATCTCCCTTTTTGAAACTCACAATGTAAAGCTTTATTGACAACTAAAACCCTTATATCTCCTTTTATTAATTTTCAAAAAATGAAACCTTATACCAACATCACAACCCTTATATCTCCCCTTTATTTAATATGCAAAAATATAATTCTACACTAGCACCATGACCCTTATTTCTCCCTTAATTAAATTTGATAAAGTAAAACTTTAAATACCTTGCACAACCACGACGGGATTCGATCCCCTGTCCTCTCGAAGCACAGTGCTCTCACAAGTGCTCGTGACCAGCTGTGCTACCACAACACATGAAACCTAAAAAGGGATGCACAAATATTTATCCTTGTCTTTGCACTCCCTCAAACATTAAAACCATAACAAAATGGCATCGAAGGGATTCGATCCCTTAACCTCCTGCACAACAGCGCTTCCACACAAGCTAGGTGACCGTCTGGGCTACCCCGATGGATGGAACTAAAGGTGCAAAAATGATATATAGATCCTTCTTAATTCTGCCTTCACTCTTCAAAAAAATGACATCGACCAGATTCGACCTCTTAACCTCCTACATAGCAGTGCTCCACGCAAGCAAGGCATCCATCTGGGCTACCCCAATGGATGGAATCAAAAGGGGTAAAATTGATATTTATCCTTGTCTTTCGCTGCCCGATTTTTCGCTGCTCTTCTCCTCTCTCTGCCGCTCACACTCACCACGAGGATCGATCGATTTCATGCCCATTGCAAAGGTGAAATGATGCCCTATATTTATATGTTTCCCATTGTCTTCGATAAGGAGGTCGACTCTTATTTTTTTGCCTTCAACTTTCTATCTTCTCCAAAGATGTCGATGCATTAATTTTTTCAAACACTTTAGGTTATAATATTTAAACCTATGATTTAAATATTATAATATTCAATTTTTTAAACTCTTATATATTTAAATCCTTTGATTTAAATATGTCAAACCTTTGTCCCAACCTTTGTCCTTCTCTTTATAATATTTCAAGCCTTTGTCCAAACCTTTGTCCTTCTCTTTATAATATTTAAATTTGATATTTAAATATTATAATATATTTGCCTTACTTTGAAATATACTTTCCTTGCTCCTCTTGAGATATATCTTTGCCTTGGATGATTTTTCGTTGTTTGCTATTTATCAAGTCCATCTCTGAAATTATTGATATATTGTCCAACCTTATAAACTTATCATCCTTGAAGAATATTTTTGCCTTGAATACCATGCACCTTTGACATCAATGACAACTTAGTATTTCTAACATGGAAATCCCAACTCAATCCATTGAATACAAAATACCCAAGCTTGCTCTCTCATCCTCAACTAAACTCCAACAAGTTTGACTCTAGTAACAACAGAAGAGGTCATCCCTGTTGATGCCATTGGAGAAAAACAACATCAAGCCATAGAAGAAGGGAAATTCCCTATAGAAGTTCAATATATAGTCGAAGAGCCAAGCACTTAGACTTTGTAGATATCAATAGTAACTATAATCATCCCTATGCCTCAAAATATTAAAGAAATTCAAATTAGCCTAGGGACATGGGAGATGCAAGTTATAGGGGACGTAGAGACCATACTACAACCAGGAGACCAACTTAAATCTAGAGTAGCTAAAGTTATACTTAAATAAAATCAATATTTGAAGGCAAAAATAAAGCAATTATAGGCAAAAAACAAAATACTTAAGAGGACAATCATCACATAGAGGGGAGGGTAAACATTTTGATAAATTTGCATTTGTGCAGGTGTATAAAGTAAAATCTTATGCTATGCTCAAAGCTGAGATGGATGCATTAACTAGAGTGCTTAAAAATTTTATTGAGTTGGTTAAAACAGTTGAAGGCATAACCAAGTTGCTAAAGGAAATAGATATAATGTCGACCTCGATTAAACACATTTTTCAAAAGTGTGAGGAGCAATATGAACAAATAGTTCCAAAAAAATTTATTATCAAATATGGCTCTACAGTGACTGAAACATGGAGTTCACAAAAGTAGCACTATACATTTTAGAAAGGAGGTTCTTAGAGTCTACTATCAAGAAAATGGAAAACTAAGAGGTAAAACTAGATGCAAGAAGGAAGTTGGTCGACATTTCCCTTGAATAATGTTTAACTGTAGAGAATATTAATAGTATTATATACCAAAGAATATAGGACTATGAGTGTAAAAAAGAAGATAATCAATAACGGGATTAGTAGCTAAATGACTTAATAGAAATGGCCAAGTCCTTAACCATTTTTGCTCGAGAAAATCATCTATCAATAGAGAAACAAAGGAATAAGGCACTACATATAATAGATACAATCAAATTTACAACATCATTCTTTGATGAAGTGTGGATCGAGATGGTAGATCTGATTGTGATAAATCAATCACAAAAAATAAGAGAAAGAGAAAAAGGGATAAAATAAAAAATTCAACAAAAGTTACACAAAAATTGCAAGAGAAAAATGTAAAACTTAAAAAGAGATAAAATAATAGAGGATAAAAGTCAAAGGATCTAAGATAATTCAAGAGAACCAGTGCAATACAACTCAGAAAAACTGTAAGACAATTATGAACCATCATGAAATAAATGGTATAGATGCAACCACATGGAGGGATGTGATGAGGGCAGTTGTAATAGAATGAAGCCACATTCAAACTACAAATATGAGTTGCATTTGCAAAAGAAGGGATCAAGCTTTACATAGCCAATTTTGGTATAGAGGTATACTTGAATGCCCTTGCATTGTGAATTGTATTTCCTTTATTTCTTTTTTTTGTCTTCATCCCTCATTCTTCCCCTTGATTTTGCAAGCTTTTCTCAAGAGGTATCCATTCTGTTGAGATCATTTCTAGTGGTTGTATCAGAAGCTAGGGGGATCCTTGTTACATTATTTGAATGAGTTATGGATTTTTATTGCACTATGTGAATGAAATACTATTTGTATTTGTTGAGTGAGATCTTGGCCTTCTGAGCTAGACTCCCATTGTAAAATATTTCAATATTAATACAATCTTGATTCCTATTGGAGCAATTATTTGGCATAATTGGGTGTCTATTGCATTTTTACATATTACATATTTTGAATGTGTGAATAGCTCTTTCTTTCTTTGGTGAATTTCAATTATATTTATTACATTATTTGAATGATCATAATTGACCTAGTTTCTTCTTTCTTTTATTTCTTTCTCATTGAATGTTTAAAATATTGCTACAATTTACCCAATGGACAAGGCATCAGTCTGCTTATAGAGCATAATTAGATGGTTTTTATGATTCTTTATCAAATTTATACTTTACATTTTATGTAATATGAATGAGCATGAATGTATAATCATATTATAGGTTCATCTCAGGGGTTTCCTTACCACACTAAATCAATTTAGAGTTTTGGGATAATATTTTCCTGAGTTAAATAGGTGGATCAACCAGAGTCCACACCGGTTGGAATTAGGAATTTCTTATGCATGAAAATCCATAAGGGACACAATAAATTTTTCCAACAATCACATAAGCATTGGTTCTAGGATTTGTTAGATAGTTTTGACACATATGTGATCAAGTCAATTCCTAGATAATTGAACACCAAGATAGATGATTTGAAAGGCATGGCAACTATATTTGACCCCACCAATGATATGTGGGATAGACCTAAAGAGCTAGAGGTAGTCTTCAAACCAACCATCCTTGATAATTTTGATCATTGGTAGGTCTTTAACAATTATGAACATATGATAGAGATCCTAATTGGAGATATCCAATATACTAAAGAGAAGAACAAGGATGGAAAAATAAGGATGGGGTCATACAACTAAATATGAACTAGTTGCCTAAGGTATTGATCACTTTAGAGATCCTATTTAATTTTTATGATAACACAAGGAAAATTGACCTCAAAGTGAAATTCTCCTCATATCACCCTATTGAAGTAACTAAAGGAAAGATCCTTCTTCTTGGAAAAGAGTGCACTCAAGAATAAATGGGCCTTTTCAAAGAGCTCTATAGCAAGTATGTCATGGTCATGCAAATATCTCAAGGTCTATTATTGAAATATCATAAATAACACCATTGAGTTACAACTAGGTGCTAGGATTTTTAGATAGTATCTCTTACCAATGAACCCTAAAATCAAAGTATTAATAGAGAACTTTTAAAGCTCTTATAGGCCTAAGTAATATTCCCAATAAAACACTCCACTTGGGTTGCCAATTTTTCTCCCACACACAAGAAGAATAGTGACATTGAAGAACACATGCTTATACTGAGAGGAGGGTGAATAGTATAAGACCAAATTTTACTTTTCTTTCCCAAACAATATTATCCAATATTACCAATGGCAATATCAATAGTAGTAATCAAAGCAATGCACAAATCATCACACACAAGAGAGACATAAATTTAACGTGGTTCACCCAATGTGGGCTACTCAGAGAAAATATTTCTTCTAAATTTTCTCAAAAAATATCTTGGGAATTAATTCCCTATTATAATATTTATGAGCCTCTGTCCAAAGGAGACACCAATCCCCTATGCTCTGGTTTGTGGATCTCTCTCCACAGGAGAAATATTTCCCCTTTTATTTGGTTTGTGGATCTCTCTCCATAGGAGAACTCTTTCCCCTTGCTCTGGTTTATGGATTTCTCTCCACAGGAGAACTCTTTCCCCTTTATTTTGTTTATGGATATATCTCCATAGGATAACTCTATCCCCTTGCTCTGGTTCATGGAAATTAATATAAGATAACTCTATCTCCTCAATTAGTTCATGGTTCTCTCTCCACATATGAACTCTATCTTCCTGGTTGGTTCACGGATCTCACTCCATAGGAGAACTCTATCCCCTCTAATTTGGTTGGTGATCTTCTACAAGATTTCTTTCTCACTGCTATAGCTTATGTATCTGTCTCCACAGGAGACCTCTATTCCCACTACATTGGATTATGGATCTCTATCCATTGGAGACTTTTGTCCTCTCTGATTTGTCACCTCTAAATCCTGGTCTCAACTTTGTCTTAATTATACACAAAAATCTATCCCAAATATAGAATAAATTTGCTCCAACTCTACTCACAAATATGCTCTTAATTCTATCTCAAATATAGCACAAATCTACTCTAATTCTACTCATAAATCTGCACAAAACTCTGTCTCAAATATAGCACAAATATGCTCTAACTCTGCTCATAAATTTACACCAAAATCTGTCTTAAATCTATCCTAAGCCTTATCAAAATACTTGCTCAAAACTACCTTCAAGCCTTCTCAAAGACTTGCTCAAATTTGTCCTCAAGCCTTCTCAAATATTGCTCAAATCTATCCTCAAACCTTCTCAAAGACTTGCTCAAATATGCCCTCAAGCCTTCTCAAAGACTTTCTCAAATATGTCCTCAAGCCTTCTCAAAGACTTGCTCAAATCTGCCTTAATGCTGCTCACTTAACCTACTCAAATATTTCCAAACTTTGCACACAAACCAAGCTTATATATTTTTTAGAAAAGCTTTCTTCAAACAGATATATTCTACTCAGAATTCATTTAAGCTATGGAATATATAGAGAATGATATACTCTATCAAAAACTCAATATGTATCACACTCACATATCTTGTATTAAGTTAACCACTCTCTATCTCTTGCAAAATTCCTTTCAAATAAAAATAACATAATGCATAACAAAATTGGTTTATTCTTCTTGCAAATATTCTCTCAAAGATCAATCACACCAATGCACAATTTCCCTCATAAAATTAATCTCAAACACCTTCACAATTGCTATCAATATTTCTCAAATCAATGTTTAAAATATTTCACAAAGATGCACTAACTTGTCTTCAACCCTAGCACAAGTAGTTCACAATATCTAGCTCAAATGTCTCAAACCCTTTCAACAATTATAAGTACATATTTTTATCAAATTCTATCCCAAATGTTTCCAAAATATTCAACAATGAAGCACAAGAACCTCACTCAATTATTTTCAACAATGCTTATCAAACAATCATTTTCACTCCACCTTATGTTCCAAAACATTCATTCCAACAAACAATTTAAACAAAGGATCATGTGCCCATACCTCTTAATTGCTCTTGTGGAGATATGTCTTCAAAATCTATCTCACAAATAATTGATCTCTCTAGCGCCACTTCAAGAGTTAGATATCAAATTACTCTCTTAATACATCCATATCAATTTTCTTCTCAAAATATATTTCACCATACAAAAATTACAACAAAATATCAAATCACTTTTACACCTTATTTATCCTTCTTATGAAACCAAAAGTAATGCACTTCAAATTTCAATAAGACCAAATAAATTTTTACTTTATCTCATGCATCAACCAAGTATTAATAATCTAAAATTTTACCTTTCATCCCTTTCTAAAATAAAAATCAAATCACTTTACTAACCTTATAACTCCCTAACCATTTCATATCACAATAATAAAATTTATTAACCCTTATAACTCCTTAACCAAGCACAACTTTGCATACCTTTATTAAAAATAATTATTTTTCCCTCAAGCGTTGCCGTCGCTACTCGAACCCGCGACTGTGCTAGCCTCTGTGCTATAGCACAAGGGAAAACACCACGTGGGCTAGTTTCCCACATAAACCCAAGGAGCACGTGCTCCCTTTTTTCCACTACCAATAATGCAAAATGAAAACCTCAAGCAAAACCTTGTCACCTACCTCCACCGCATCTCAAACCTGAGATATATCTACTGCCATGACCTAGCACCATGGACGCTGCCATCTGGGCTACTTGATCGGATAGAAAAAAAGTTTGGAGCTCCTGATCCTTGTCCTTTCCTCTGCCTCGACCTTCAAAAAATGACGTCTTCTTCCTCTCCACCATGAATCGAAAGATGATCTAATGGGCGTAAAAATTTCAATGAACAAAACCACCTCATCAACCACTTTAGCATTGCAATATTTATATTCAATGGTTGTGAAATGACCACAAGTTGACATTTGATCTAACAATAAGTAATAACACAAGTCTTTCAGAAATATATGCTTTATTCATGATAAATTTGATATCATTTACAAATAGGGTGAATTCCTCTTTTTCCTTTCATGATACACTATAGGCCTGATGCCTTCTTATGATGTCTCTCTGTGTAGGTGGGCTTCTTTGTATGTGGGCCATCACAAAGTTGTTGTTTGTTGGTGTTCTTCTCCTTCAAATCTATTGGATAATCTAAAATAAACTTGCAAGAAGGGGTCAATACGTTGGGGGGCTTGCCTTAGTTAGGCCCCATATTTATAAAGATGAAATTATTGTAAAACCATAACAAAACATGAAACAAACTATGCAGAAAGTAATAATATAGCAAAAGGAAGTTTACCACCCAAATCTTGAGTGATTTGGGGTCTGTAGATCCAATTTGCCACCCGGGGGTGAACTGAGGTCGAATTTGTGGGACAAGGGACGATATAAGTTGTGATGCATCTTCTACAAAATCCTTCTAGTGGGTCGACTCCTAGGCAGCTGGGGTGCCTCTGTGTACCATTGAAATATGACTGTGTGCACCGAGAAGTGACTGTTCAATATTGGCTTTCCATTTTAGTAGAGTAACTGTGCTTTGTTGAATTTGGGAATTAGACTTAATTAGGGTTTTGGGACCCATTATTTATAGGCAAAGGCAAGGTGCAAGGGGGTTTAGATAGACTAAACCTAGGTTTGATTCTGACTAGGGTTAGGTTAAGAAATGCAATGTGGTAACATCACATTCCTTATGAGAAATATCTCATCCTCACACGTGTGAGGATGGATTAGGGCTAATCCTGATTAGGAGGTGCTTAAGCCAATTTAAGATATGATTAAATAAATATCTCAACAAACCTTAGTCTCACACATGTGGGAGGATATGATTAAGGCTAATCAATATTAAGGGTTCTTTTAATCAAATTTACCCTAAAAAGTGACTTGAGTGAAGTCAACATTAAATTAGAATTTGATAATTGACTTATTAATAATTTTGGCCAACTAATACCCCGTGGGGGCCTTAATTGCGTGTGAATAGATGATGAAGTAGTATATGGGAGTCTACACGATGCTATGACAATATATGGCGATCTATGCATGACTACGCATGACTACAATTATCTACGCATGACTATGCATGATTATAACAATATACGCATGTCTAGGATGATCTACAATAGTCTACACTAGTCTACGATAGCCTAGGGGTACCTAGGATGGCCTATGTAAACCTACAAGTGTCCAAAAGGATCTACAAGTATGTAGGTATAGCATTGTGCAACTTTTGGGTGTCTACATTTGCCCCTTTTTGTACTATACTGTGTAGAACACTATTTAAATAAAAATGTGAAGGTTTTGTGTAGAGGGAAAAGGGATAGAAGGGGAATGGAATCCAATCAAAGGTATGTAGCCGCTCGAAGCGTGACCATGCAAATCGATCGAGTATCCAGGGAAAAGAAGAGAAAAAATGGAATCTAATCAAAGGTATGTAGTCGCTCAAAGCGTAACCATACAACATCAACATGATGTCCATAGGGGAAGAAGAGAGAAAGGAAAGAAGGAAAAGAGGAAAGAGATAAAAACAATGTTGGTAAAGGAAAATGAATGATTATGAATGCAATGATGTAATTTTGTTGAGTCCGTATGACATATTTCAATGCCATACCAGTTACTTGAGAACGGTAACTTTTGACTACTTTGCTTTTGCGACCAGATCAACGTGGTCCAAAAGTATGATTAGGACAAAAGCCTAACTAAATCTTTATTGTTGATTGATTAATGAGAACATGGTGACAAGTTTCAAACCATTTGAGTTAGTTTAACATTTGGATCATCAACTCGTGACCAGATCAGGGTGGTCGCAAAGTCCATTTCCAAATGTTGTGCTAGGATTAATCAAATGTATCATCCGTTATGTATTCGACGTACATGAATACTAGATTGACTTCTCCATGGTAACGTGTAACTCTCATGATGTAACCCATGTCTTTTTGGGATTGAGATTATAATCGTATGATAATATTTAGCAAAAAAATTCATAGACAAATGCACTAATTGCGCTTTTGGATTTTTGATGTTGTGGTTGCATGCAAAGCTGACTTTGGATATGAATACCCCCTCAAACGAGGAATCAACAATGAGGCGAATGAAGTGTGATGAATTGATGATGCAGCGATTGATAAATAAATATCAATACATGATGATTATGAATGCAAATGAAGTGAAAATACAAGTTTGTAAGGTTCCTAGGGTAGACAAATGCCTTCTTTCCTAGGGTTTTGGGGGTGTTTTGGGATGTTTTTGCTGAATTCGCCACCTGAGGGGAAAATTTGACCTAAATCACCACCCAGGTGGTGAATTGGGTTCATTTCGCCCCTTGAGGGGCAAATCGGTGATAAATGCATATTTAAGCCCTAATTTGCTTTGAATGGGCTCATTTTGACTTTGCATGGTGGTGAAAAGTGATTTGCGAAAGCATCCAAGGACACGAGGAGAGTGAAAGTGATGACTTTGGGAGAGACAATGATGAGGGGATGCAGAGCTACTGGCAGCAGGCGTGAGGACCCACTGGTAAGAGTTCTTTTGCTTTGTTTTTATTTTTGTTTTAATTTTCCTAGGAAATGTGAATGAGGGCGGAGGGTTTCCGTCCTGATTTAAAAAATATTGTAAATTTCAATGGAAATTTGAATACGTAGTGGTAGACAAGCAAAATGGGTACCCAAAAATATGTTTCATTTCAAAATTAGACTTTTTTATCATTAATTTGACCAGGAAATGGGTAGAGTCGATATGAAGTTTGATTGTCAATTTTAGAAGTAACGGTGTACTGACATTAACATGATTTTGCATTTTGTCCGCTAAAGTAGGAAATGGGTATCCTATTTTGTGACTATTTTATTTTTTTGATTTCATTTGATGTGAGTTTTGAATTTATCACTTTTAGGAGTAATATATCAAACCTAGACTATTAGATTTGACATGTTAGACATAAAATTTTGGAACTTTCACTGTAGAAGAGCAAAATGGGTGTCCAAAAATGTTAGTTGTTTTGATGATTGACTTTGTTTGGCCTACCTTTGATTTACGTGCCAAGATGTAGAGTAGTGGTAAACTAAAAATGAGCTATAGATAGCCCGATTTATACTGTCCTCAACGTCTGTTTGAACTTTCACCGCTAAGTGGGCAAATGGGTATCTAAAAATATGATTGTTATTTTTAGATTGTGTGTCTGGATGTGTGTTCAATTTTGGTGTATTTATGACAGAGTTGACTGTTAGATCTATGTAGATTGGTGACTTGTTTTTGAATTTTATCAACACATTTACTGATAAGTGGGTAAATGGGTATCCAAAAATGATATTTTTTTTTGTAGATGTTGTATTTTGGCTTATGTTTGATTTATGTGTCAATTAATAGGTGGTTGTAAATTTGAACTGGGTTGTTGGGAGTCAAAATGATTCTGTTTGTCACGTCAGTTCAAAATTTTACCATGAAATGTCAAAATGGGTGTCCAAATGTGTGATTGTTATGTCGATGTGTTTTGTGCATTATTTTTCTTTGAAATGTGTGTCAAATTAAATAGGTTTAATTTGAAAATTATGATTGATGTAGTTTTGTTTGATTGGATTGATTGGATTGTTATGTGGATTATTGATGTGTGTTTTATTGTGTTTTGGATAGGTGAAGATGCTTGAACCCCGTCATCGGGTGAGGAAGTTTAAGGAGGGTTTCGAGGAGTTGATGAAGACTGAGGATGAGTTACGGTGGTTGGATGACATACATTTTTGAGGTGTGTGGGAATGTAAGAGCATCCACACAAATAGAGCTTATGTATTTGCATTGTGTGAGCAGTGGGATGTAGATCGAAACACTTTTCATTTTCCTATTGGGGAAATAACCGTACACTAGAGGATGTGTATCAGATTTAGACTGTCAATCGAGGGTGTTCTTGTGAGGGCCGTCATAGATGATAGGAATGAGGCTATATTGGAGAGATTATTTGGGGCTTATTGGAGATATATTGATGTTTCAAAGATGGATTACGAGTGGTTGTGGGTACGGGATAAGATATCAGATTGATAGTGTTGGGCTATGATGATATCTCTACATACACTCTACCTGATAGTTCTGAGTTTTTGTTTACCTGGAATATGCTAGACTTGGTTAGTGACATGGTGGAGCACATGGTTGTGTTTTCTTGGGCGTCTGCACTGTTGGCTCAAGTTTATCAAGAGTTGTATGAGGTTGTTCAGTGCAGGAGAATAGGATTGAGTGTAATACCTTTGATGTAGGTATGGGCATGGGAACACATTGTTATTGAGAGGCCATCTCTATTGCCTCATACTATGCATGTTGAGGGTAAGAAGGATTTACCCTATGCTTTGAGATGGAGCACAATGGCTGAGCAAGGTATTAAGAGGCTGCATGAGGGTGACCCACTATTTGGAGGGGTAAGTTTGGGGATGCTACTCCTGATGATATTAGGTGGAGACCCTAGTTGGGTGGAGTGAGTTGGGATGAGGACGATGAGCAGTTGTGAGCCATTAGATAGGGCATATGGTTGGTGGGGAGGTATACTTGGTAGACTGAGTACTTTTAGTTTGATCAAGTGAAGAGGTAGTTTGATTTGTAGCAAGATGTCCTTAGGGCTCCTATAACTTACTTTAGGCGACAGGGTGACAGAGGAGAGCAACCTATGGTGTCATCATGGGTTGGAGAGAGGGATCCTCCTATGGATATTCTAGTTTTAGGGGATGTTGGGATGACTCTGACATTTAAGTCATGGTGGGCTTGATAGAGTTGAGTTACTAGAAGGGGTGTGATTGATAGGTGTGTGGCACCTAATATTGGGGTACCTCCATCAGTGGATAGGATGGGTAGGAGAGATCAAGATGAGGATGTGGTTGTTGATGTAGATAAGGTTCCTCTACAATGCTCACGATGTCGCTTGGGTGGTGGAGCGAGCACCCAAGATGTGAGGGTGGAGAAGGTGGTCGGGGATGTTGAGGTGGAGGAGGTTTAGGTGGATGTAGATGGTGGTATGGGACAGGCCATTAGAGCTGAGGTGGAGGGAGGTATTGATATTGTTGTGGGTGACATAGATGACACCATTGACATTGGTGTATTTGTGGATGCGGTATAATAGATTCTTGTTGATATTCCCATGAGGGAGTATGCAGCGAATGAGGCATAGGCACTACAGGATAGAGTCCACGAGTTGGAGGCTAAGGTGGAGCAGCTATGGGTTGATATGGTTAGGAAGGGGATCGAGACGGAGCAATTGAGGGTTATGGTGATGAGGTAGGCTTAGATGATTACAAACCTGATTGGTCAGCTAGGTGCAGAGACTACTAGGAGGTTATTGTGTGAGACTTCCCTAATGATACATAAGATTCATCTCCCTGACTATACACAAGTGGTGTCATAGTCTGTGACACAGTCATGGGTGTAGGAACCCTCTCATTAGATTTAGTGTAGTGTTTCTCTGATAGTAGAGGTTGGTTCTAGATTTGAGGTGTAGGATCCACCTGTTGTGGAGTAGCCTATGCTAGATATAGCTCCATAGGTCTTTGTAGAGTCGAGTCAAGCAGCAGAGAGGTGCATGAGCCTAGAGGGGCATGGGGAGATTCGTGATGATATTTAGAAGTTATATATTTGGTTGTAGCCTGCAAGCATTTTGGATATTATATGTGATGGGCATGGTCCCAGGTTGTAGCCTTCGGGCATTTTTGGATGATGATATATATAGCTCTTGATTTCAACTGTTATATATACATGTGTTGTTTTGATGGTTTGAAATGTGTTGTGTTTATGTTTGCATAGATAGCACAATATAATTCATAGGTATGTATGATTAGTAGATACATGTGTGTGAATGGTTTAGATCTATTATCGTTCTTTCATATGGATGAATTATAGAATGTTATGCATGATTGTGTTTTGAATGCAGTGTGATGTGATATCAAATGTGATGTTGTAATGAATGTACATAGAATAAATGCAATGTTATAGTATGATTTTGAAATGTGTGTAGCATGAATGCATAATGTAAGTTAATTGTGTGAATGTATGTAAGACAAATGCATAACTATAAGGTGTAGCAATGTATATGACATAGATGCATAGGTGCATGTATGGAATTACTGAAATGCGCCAAGGAAGCACTTGTATCATGGAATTTACCTGTATGGATGCGATCCATTCCATGATTTTAGGGACTATGGATAATTTAAGGCATGTGTAATGGTTTTGACTAACATAGTTATGACAATCAAATATCAAACCCTTAGCTATACAAGTTTTGTGGTAACTTATAACATGATCAGGTTGGTTCAAAGTCTGTATTGGACCTATGTGTGTGAATGTGTAAGGTTCAATTATCCATTTTGAGGGAGGTAGGATTAACCTGTTGTAGATGCTACCAAACCAGCTAGCTCATCCATCCATAATAATGATTTCTACAAAAGCAATATGCTAATGTAAGAGATGTGTTGTCACTTGTAAGACTATTCCACTGGTAGGCAGGCTCTTGGAATCATCCCATGGTGTTATGTTGAACCTAAGGACCAAAGGTGATAAGCATAAAATGTGTGATATCAAGAGGTGTTTCCTTTTGTTTTCTACCCCTATTCTAGTGTTAACCTATCTGATTGTGGTAGTGCTATTTTTGTTTCTTTTTTTTTTCATTTTCTTTTTTTGCTCTTTTTGTATGGGCGATGAAGTTTGTTTTCTACCCAATTATTTAATTTTGCTTATGATTTATCCCTTTTTATCCCTAGGTTGTATGTTGACCATACAAGTGATAGGATGAGTAGGGGATACCATTCGCTAGATGTCGATATCTACTCAAGATGTCCTCTTTCCTAGGCTCAAAATTGTTTAACCTGTTGTGAGCGATTCATGAGAGAAGTTGAACCAGCCTAAAATACAATAAGAAGAATGTACAAGACTCAGTAGCTATGGGTGATACTTGATTGCCTAAACTATAGAGTAGTCAAAATTAAACACAACACCTATGTATACCCTGATACTGAAAAGGGGGAATGGGCATCCAGGTGATGATGCTAAGAAGTGCATGTATTATTCCTGCTGAGGCACATTTTGGGGGAGAATGTACAAACATGAATTAAAATTTTAACTATAACACATATGAATATGTGCAATGAATGTAACTGTAAATGATGCAAGTGGAGGAATGTGATATTTACAAGAATAAAGTTATGTTATGTAGAAGAAGAATTTTAGAAGAACCTATTTACAGATGAGTGAAGTGTGTAATGATGACAAAAAGTGTGATACTATGATCATGGTTACCCCAGCGTGTGGGGTGTGTGTTTAGAGTAGATGTATAAGTTGTGGGTTGTATAAGTGTATGTAATAGTCATCAAGAAGAAGGAAGATGTGAGAGTGGCATGTACAGGTGGAAGAAGTGAGAAGAAATAGGCATTGGTAACCAATCAAGGAAAGGGGATCACCAACGATCGACAAATATAGAAGAGAAGAAATGAATCAATGTATGTAAGAAGTAGAAGAATGAGATAGAAGAAGAAGAATAACTAAAACTACTATCGGGCGAAATGGCTTAGATCCAAGCGGGAGCAGGATGGTGAAGTGATGACATGGCTAGAATTGCGGTTGGAGCCATAGTTGGAAATGTTATGAATATAGCGGGTGGACACTATTAGGGTACTACAGGGTGGTAAAGTCCTAGGAGTGGTGCGGTGTGGAGGACTGACAAGTTGACTAAATATGAAAGAACGCTCTGGTGATGGGGTACACTCACCATGCAACATGTTGTGCACCAGGGTTTCGAATGATCTGCACTCTTTGATATCGTGACCTGGCTAGCGATGGTAAATGTAAAATTAATTCTCATTGTAGTTGTGCATTTTAGGACATGAGGGATAAATAGGTCAAATATCAGGTAGGTCAATAAGACCCTGATGCATGAGATGCTGGAACATTTTAGAAAGGAACGTGTGTGGAATAGGCATAGGATAGATGTATGGATCTTCTATAGGTGAGCGAGGTTTGGGTGAAATATGGTATGAAACTAAATGATGCGGGAAGCAGGATAATTTTTATATTGAATCACTTTTTGATTGTAAGGTAGAAAACCCACAATAGAATTAATTTATATATTTGTTCGATGATGCCTTATTATCATATGTGGATTGCATTTAAATACCTAGTCTAATAGTTGTAAGAGTGAAGGGTCGTGACCCTAGAATATAATGAATAAATAATATAAGTAATTAGGATATGTTAGGAGGGTCCTAACATGCCACCTCCATTAAAGGAGCTTTGTCCTCAAAGCTAGAAATTTGGAAATTGCTGTTGGATATCTTGAAAATTTTCCCACATTGCGTCTTCTAAAGGTAGACCTTTCCAATGGATTAAAACTTCCATGATATCATGAGTACGAAGGTGATGAGAGCGGCAATCCAAGATATATTCTGGCTCGACTAGAAGTACTCCATCATCAAAGAATTCAGGGAGAGTGGGTTGTGTCGTGATATGGGCTCCCACTACGAGCTTAAGGCAAGATACATGAAATACGGGGTGAATTTTGGAAGAGGGAGGAAGCTCTAGTTTGTAAGCAATGGTCCCAATATGTTGGAGAACTTTATACGACCCATAAAATTTGGGTGCTAACTTCTAAGAACCTTTTTGTTTAAGAGAGGATTGACGGTAAGGTTGGAGACGTAAGAAAACCATATCACCCTCGTGGAAACTACATTCGCTTATATGTTGATCAACTTGCTGCTTCATGTGATGCTGGGTAGTGTGTAGGTTCTCTTTTAGGATCCATAGAATGCCATCTCTATTAGCAAGTTGTGTTTCCACCGCATGGAATTTTGTAGTCCCTGGAATATAGGAAGTGAGGGATGGTGGTGTTTGACCATATAGTGCTTCATAAGGAGTCATTTTGATGGACGTATGGTATGAAGTGTTATACCACCATTCCGCTAGTGAAATACACTTTACCCAATGGAGTGGTTGAGTAGAAACAAAAAATCGAAGGTATATTTCCAAGCATTTATTTACAACTTTTGTTTGGCCATTGGTTTGAGGATGGTAAGCGGAGCTCATACGAAGTTGAGTACCTTGCAATTTGAACAATTCCTTCCAAAATGTGCTAGTGAAAGTTGGGTCCCGGTAACTAAAAATTATGGAGGGCATACCATGTAATTTAAATATGTTATCTAGGAAGAGGTGGGCTATAGTGCTAGTGGTATAAGGATGAGCCACAAAACAAAAATGGGCATATTTAGATAAACGATCAACGTCTACGAAAATGGTTGTTTTTCCTCCTGATTTTGGTAATCCTTCAATAAATTCCATAGAAATATCTGCCCATGTTTTGGTGGGTATAGGAAGAGGTTGAAGTAATACTAGAATAGCGAGGGTCTCCCCCTTTTGTCTTTGGCAAACTTCACATTCTTTTACAAAGTTTTTGATGTAATTTTTCATTCCTACTCAATAGAAGGAGGTAGTGGCTCTTTTATAGGTTTTTAAGAACCCTGAGTGGCCTGCAGTGGGTGAGGTATGTAACTCATGAAGAAGTTTTTTATGATAAATTGAATTGGGGGTGAGGACCATCCTCCCTTTGTATCTTAATATATTTTCCTTCCAAGTGTATGGAGTTTTGCTACTAGTATTATGTTGAAGTTGTTGAATTAAGGCGTGGATAGTAGGATCATTTATCCATTCTTCATGCACCTCATCTACCCATTTAGGAATAAGGGAGGAAAGAGCATGGACTTGAGGCATATCTTCAAATTTTCTAGAAAGTGCATCGACTACCATGTTGTCCTTTCCATTTTTATATGTAATTTCATAATCATAACCAAGAAGTTTAGTAACCCATTTTTGTTGTTCTGGGGTATTAGTTTTTTGTTCCAAAAAATACTTCAAGCTATGATGGTCAGTGTGTATAATGAAATGTTGGCCAATAAGGTAAGGCCTCCAATTTTGAATAGCATGGACAATCGCCAACATCTCTTTTTCATACGTGGAGCAAGCTGAATTCTTAGGAGAAAATGCTTTGCTTATAAAAGCTAGAGGCCTTTCATCCTGCATGAGTACGGATCCCATTCCTATTCCTGAAGCGTCACTTTCAATGATGAACGGTTTAGAAAATTTGGGCATGGCTAGAATAGGGGTGATACACATTGCATTTTTCAAGGTGATAAAGGCCTCATTCGCTTTAGACGACCATTTGAAAGTGTTTTTCTTAAGTAATACTGTTAGAGGAGCAGCGATTTTACTATAATTTTGAACAAATTTTCTATAATATCCCGTTAGTCCAAGAAAACCACGTAGAGCTTTTAAGGTTTTTGGAATAGGCCAATTTTTCACCTCCTTGATTTTGGAAGGATCTACCATAACTCCTTCCTTTGAGACAATATGCCCTAAGTATTCAATTTCTTGTTTTCCAAAGGAACACTTTGATCTTTTTGCATAAAGTTGATTTTCCTCCAAGATTTGGAATGCTTGTCTAACATGGTCCAAATGTTCTTCCCATGTTTTGCTATAAATCAAAATGTCATCAAAGAAAACTAATATAAATTTATGAAGAAAAGGGTGAAATACCTAATTCATTAGACTTTGAAAGGTAGAAGGAGCGTTGGTCAGGCCAAATGGCATCACCAAGAATTCATAGTGCCCTTCGTGAGTGCGAAAGGCCGTCTTAGGAATATCCTTTTCATTGACTCGTATTTGGTGGTAGCCTGACCGTAAGTCTAACTTGGAAAAATAAGCTGCCCCGTGGAGTTCATATAATAACTCGTCTATGACCGAAATAGGAAATTTATCTTTGATGGTCATTTTATTAAGCGCTCGAAAATCGACACATAAACGCCACAAGCCATCCTTTTTTCTAACTAAAATAATTGGAGAGGAGTAAGGGCTTTTGCTAGGTCTAATGACTCCTACCTTAAGAAGCTCTTGTACTAATTTATCTATTTTGGTCTTTTGGAGGTATGGATAATGATAAGGTCTAATATTAGGAGGTTGATTCCTTGGAAATAGTGGAATAGTGTGATCGTGACTTCGTTGTGGAGGTAGGCCTTTTGGTTCATTGAATACCACCTTATGGTGGTCTAAAATCTTGTGTAACTCTGGTGTCTCATCTTCTTTGTGACTAGGTTGAATTGAAAATAATTGGGCGACCATTCTTTTGTTTCCTTTTCGGATAATTTTCTCCATTCTATGCAAGCTGACGATTTGGGAAGGTCCTGATTTCAGGCCTTGGATAATATAGGTTTGGTTCTTTGCTATGAATTTCATCATAGTTCATCAAATTCCCATTGGAATATGCCCAAGGTTCATAACCATTGTACACCTAGTACAATGTCACACCCACCTAGGGGTAGGACGTACATTTCGCTTTTCATGTTATAAACCCCCATAGTTAGTTTGATATTTCTGCATTTTCCTTTGCATGCAATTTTTTTGCCATTTCCAATCATCACTTCGAAGTTATTGCAAGGGTATATGAAACAATTTGCTTGTTTAGCCACATTTGGATTGATAAAATTGTGCGTGCTACCAAAATCTAGGATCACGGTAAGGTTTTGTTTCTGAAAATACCCTTTTACTCGCATTGTTTGAGGGGCAAAAAATCCTGCAAGGGCGTTGAAGGAAATCTTTGGTGCATTTTCTTCATCACTTTCAAGTGTTTTGGATAATACCTCTACTTAGAGTTCAAGTTCCTCTTCAGTAGAATTCCCTTCCTCTGTGGCATCTAGAATATATAATTTTCATGAGGCACATTTATGATTTTTGTCAAATTTCTCATCGCAATGGTAGCAAAGACCCTTAGCTTGTCTTTCCTTCATTTCCTCGAAACTCAGACGCTTAATTGGTAGAGCGGGGTTAATTTTGGGGGTTGTGTAGGAATTTGGGTTCATCCATTTTGCATTGGTTTGGGGTTGGTATAAGTGTTTGATGGTTTCCCCCAAGTTGGTTTTGTGAACCGATTCCGTGCCTTGATTTTGTCCTCCACTAATTTTGCCAAGTCGATGGTCTCTAACATGTTTGTAGGGTTATACATTTGCACCTCTATTCGAATTTCTTCTTTTAATCTGCTAACAAAACATTCTTGAAAGAAGGCAGCGTCTAATATGGATGTTTGATTAGCTAGCCTTTCAAATTTTGCTTGGTATTCGCTTACCCAAGTGGTTTGGCATAATTTAGTGAGGGCCCCTGTAAAGCTTTGAAACTTGCTAGGGCTGAATCGCACTAATAGATTCTGTGTAAAGGTTGACCACGTCGGAGTGCTGTTAGTTTTCTTGAACCATTGGTACCATTGGATGGCATCGTTTTCCAAGTGGAAGGAGGCGATATGCACTTTTTGCATTTTCGGAATTTGATTTAGTGAGAAATATTGCTTTGCTCGGTAGATCTAGTTTGTAGGGTCTCCTCCTTCAAATTTTGGTAAGTCTAATTTGGTCATCCATGGTAGAATGGAAGTTTGTGGACCTCCTAACATTGCTCGATTTGATGACCCATGGTTGGGTGAATTTACATGTGTTGTTTCCTGATTTTGACTGATGGCATCAAGTTTAACATCCATTGCAAATATTTTCTCAAAGAGTTCTCTTGTGGTATGGGTATTCTCCTCTCTTTCCTATTGAACTTCTTCAGTGAGCCTTTCGTGTTTCTCATGAATGGAATCCAGTGATCGTCGTCCTTCAGCCATTGTGGTTGGTGTAGGTAACGATCAATATGACTTGGTATAGGTGAGCAAAAAATAAAAATAATAATTTTATTTTTTTTCCTTTATGTTTCGGATGTTGAAAACCTTGATGCTGCGTTGAAGATTTTAGCTTTTTCAAAATAGCCACTGGTCACCACACGAAAGGTCGAGCAATTTGGGTGTAAGACAACTTAATTCGTACCTTAGGAGAAGGTTTAATTTTTTGTAAGGATTTTGACATGGATCCGTGAAGCGTGAATGCTGTTTTCGTCCTCGCGAATGTGGACTGGTTGAAATGTGCGGTGGGAAAAAAATTTAATGGTGAATTTGCTCCTTGATCTAGCTTTGATCCAGATGGTATGAAACTAAATAGTGTGAGAAGCAGGATCATTTTTATATTGAATCGCTTTTTGATTGTAAGGTAGAAAACCCACAATAGACTTAATTTATATATTTTTTCGATGATGCCTTATTATCATATGTGGATTGCATTTAAATACCTAGTCTAATAGTTGTAAGAGTGAAGGGTTGTGACCCTAGAATATAATGAATAAATAATATAAGTAATTAGGATATGTTAGGAGGGTCCTAACAAAATATGATCTGGTAATTGAGGCATGGGTCTTGGTTCTGGCATGGGTTGAATTTGGGATCAAGAAAGGGATCTACGTGGCGATGAGGATGGACGGGTCGTGGGAGACTACCGTGGGTGAACGTGGCAACGACAGTGGCACATCTGTAATTCTAGAGCTTTGATATGGGAGATGAGATGTTGTATCTCATGGTGTGGTGGTGATGATATTGGGGAAGGAGGTGATCGAGATTCCAATGAGAATGGAATGGACCGATGCGTAGTATAAAAATGATGAGGTTACGATGAGGAGGCAGTGAAGTGAAATGATTATGGTGATTGTAAAATTGGTTGGGGTGGTAGGCCTCGCAATGGTGAAGGGAGTGTTTTGAGGACCGATGGCATAGATGATGGCCCTACGAAATTATGTGAATGGGAAGGAGGGATGTTTGTGTGACCAGCTTTAGTAGCTTGGGTCGCACGGGCTTGCAAATCTTGGGCATAGGTGGACTCGCCATTAGGAAGGGGAGCAGATAGAAATGCAGGGTGAGGTTGATGAGGTGTATAATCCCTATTAGGTGGGAGGTAGGATCTTATGGGATTATGGGAGTGATTTATAGGTGAATAGTGACATATGAGATCATCAGACAGATGGGAGGATGATCCATGTGCTTGAGGTTGGGTGGATTCCCCTTTATCATCGAAAGAGGACATGGAGATCTGGCTATCGCTAGAGTGTGGTGAATAGGATGAACCTCATTGGTGAGGGGAATGGTATCAAGGTGAGGTGTGATGACATAAACAGTATGAATGCGAGGAGCACCTAGTATGAAGGGTGATTGGTGGTCAGGCGAGATTGATCGGTGTAATGGGTTTTTGCTGTAGCTTCAGATGATCCTGCATGGTGGTAGGTGAGGCCACTGTAGAGCTCTCCTGCTGATGATGTGAGTCCTTCAAAAGGAAAAATAGATACCCCGAGCATAAAAATGGCAGAAAGGTGAAATGTACATGTATAGAGAATAAATAAAGAAAAAATAACAGATTCACATGGTGATGTGCTTGGTGATTTACTTCTAACACTATGTGACACTCGTGATGGTGACTGTGTTTATGCATCATGTATTGAATGCACAAAGGTGCAAGATGTTGATGGATTTAGGATCATTAAAGCCTTCAAGATTGACCAGATGACATGCTCTTGAACCTTATTTATGTGTGATAATAAATTGGCCCAACTAGTTTGGGGTAAATTTATCACGCTGTTGGCGAGGTTGAATTGTGATTTGCTAGTTCTCTTTAAGAACTAAGTCACCAATCTTAAACTTGCATTGATGTACCTTATGGTTGTAGGCATGGAAAATGTGATATTGATATACTCGTGTGTGCCTGATGGCATGGATGCGACGTTCATCGAGGAGTGTTAGTTGATCTTGATGAGCTTGGCGAGCAGTGTCGTCGTCAATGAAATATTTCATAGATATTTGTAAAGAGGGTATCTCAAGCTCAAGGGGCATGCTAACTTCTACCCTATAGACAAGTGAAAAAGGTGTTGCCCCAGTAGGAGTATGGATGCTCGTACGATATGCCCACAAGGCTAGGGGCATTTTATTATGCCAATCTCGATGATATTTCGCTATAGTTTTATGGAGAATAGAACAAATGGTTTTGTTAGTGGCTTCTGTCTGGCCATTTACTTGAGGGTAATATAGGGTCAAAAAGCTATGATGTATATGAAATATATCGCACAAGGCTCAGATAGTATTTTTTTTGAAAGATTTCCCATTATCTGAAATAATTTGGGAGGGAATTCCAAAGCGGCATATGATATGCTCCATGATGAATGCCACAATTTTGGCTCCTGTAGTTTGTACCAGTGGGATGGCTTCAACCCACTTTGTAAAATATTCTATTGTTGTAATGATAAATTTATTATTGCTATAGGAAGTAGGTGTAATTTGTCCAATTAGATACAGGCCCCATTGGGAGAAAGGTAACATGGACTAGATTGGTTGAAGTTCTTGGGATGGTAAATGTGTTAGGTTGGCATGTTGTTGGCATTTGATGCAATATTTGACATACTCACAGTAGTCTTGCTCCATTTTAGGCCAATAGTAGCCCATACGGAGGATGCATTTAGTGATTGCCATGCCACTAAAATGGCCACCACAAGTACCATCATGGATTTCTTGTACAACCTGTTGTGATTCTTGCGATTCTAGGCAACGCAAGAGTATACCGTCATAGCTATGATGGTAAAGGATGTCTCCCAATAAGGTGTAGTGGATCACTCTTTGTTTAAAGGTTCGGTGTTGGTCATGGGGCAAATCACACGGTAGGAAACCTAGTTTGATGTACTCTTTGATCTATGAGAACCATGGGTCATGAGGTTCGGTGTTTACCACACACATACCACCATCATTTGTGAGAGGTGTGGGTGATATAGCAGATTGTGTAAGTGTATGAATGGATACATATGTTGTGCTAGATGTTGGATTTTACAGGATGAGGGACCCTAAGGAGGTCATGGTGTCTGCAAAATGGTTTGATGAGCACAGTGTGGCTTCGAGGTAATACCATTCAAATTGGGATAGGAGTTGTTGGGCAATTTTCTTGTATTTTTGGAGAACTGAGCAATTGTATAGCCAAAGTTCCTGCACTTGATTTACTATGATAAGTGAATCGTCTATAATGTGGAGGTGTTTGATGTGCATAGAGTGTGCTTGTTTTAGTACTAGGATTAGGGCTTCATACTTTGCATTGTTATTGGTACAAGGGAAATCAAGTTTGAATGAAAATGGGAGTGGTTCTCCTTTAGGTGTAAAGAAGACAATGCTTGCACCCCCAGCATGGAAACACTTGGAACCATCAAAGAACATGGTGAGGTTAGCCATGAATTTTGGTTCGACGTACTCCTTGTCTTTGGTTATGTGAAATATGGAATCATCGAGGAGTTGAATGAGTAGGGTTTTATTATTAGTTATAGGGGCTTTATATAGTTGGTCAGTAATGACTTGCCCTTTGATAGACTTTTGAGATACAAATTCTAGGTCGAACTCGATTAGGAGCATGATCCATTTGGTTGTGCATGAATTGTGATAACTTTTGTTCATCATGTACCGAAGGGGATTATCTTGGGCGATGACAAAATTTGTGTGCTTTAACATGTAGTGTCTTAACTTCTATGTGGCAAATAATACTGCTAGGCAGAGCTTATTCATATATCCATATCTCGTTTCGTAATTAACTAGTGTGTGGATGATATAGTAGATAGCTTGCTCTTTGTTGAGAGCATTCTTTTGGGCTAGGAGTGTACCTAGCGCAAGTTCTATGGCTGATATGTATAGAGTCAGTGGTAATTGTGGGTGCGGCGGTGACATTACCGACGATGATGTAAGGTAATTTTTGATAGAGTTGAATGCAACTTGACAGTTATCATCCCATTTAAAGTGTACTCCTTTTTGTAGGAGATGATGGAATGGTTGGAATTTGTTTGATAATTGCACTATAAATCTACGAATAGAGGTAATATTGCCCTAGAGGCTACGCAATTGCTTTAGGATGGTAGGAGGAGGCATCTCGATGATGAATTTCACCTTGCTAGGATCTGCATCAATGCCTTATTGAGAGACAATGAATCCTAGTATTTTTTTGGATGTAACATTGAACACACACTTTTTTGGATTGAGGTGCACGTTGTGTTCTAGTAGTCGATCAAAAATCTAACAGAGATCTTCGATATGGTCGACACATTTCTTTGATTTGGCTATAATTTCATCTACATAGTCTTCCACATTTTTATGCATTAGATCATGAAATATATAGGTCATGGCTCGTTGATAGGTTGCCCTAGTGTTTTTAAGGCCAAAGGGCATGACCTTGAAGCAAAATGTCCCCCAAGGTTTTGTGAAGGAAGTTTTATGCTGATCGGCTGGGTTGATCCTAATTTTATTATATCCAAAAACTCCATCCATGAGGGAAATCATTTTGTGACCTAGGATGGAGTCAATGAGGGAGTCAATGTTGGGTAAAGAAAAATTGTCTTTGGGACAAGCCTTGTTTAGGTTGCGAAAATCTATGCAAACACGAATGTCACCAGATGGTTTGGGGACAGGGACCATGTTGGATACCTACTCAAGATAGTCAATGGGTATTATGAAATCAATGTCTAGGAGCTTTTGGAGCTCTAATTTTATCAATGCGATAGTTGGTTGCATGCATCGCAACTTCTATCTTACTGGTTTGGCATTGGGATCTAGTATAATATTATGCACTACTACGGCAGGGTCGAGCCTTGGCATGTCTTTGTAAGACCATGCAAACACTTTTATATACTTGTGTAATAATTTTGTGAAAGCGATGCACTCCTTGGGTGACAGGCTAGCAGCTAATTTTAGGATGTGTGGATTTTTTGGATCATCACCAATTTCAACGTCGATCGTGTCCTCGATGAGCATGTGAGATCCGTCATGCAACTATTCAGGGATAGGAATGAGATTGAAGTCATCTATGGCCTCATTTAACTCATAATCATCATCTATTTAAATTATTGTGTGATGGATTTGAGGAGTTTGGGATGACGTGGATGAGGAAGGGGTATTTGCTACCCGCAAGACGTGAGGAGAGAGAAGATATTCTCGTAGTGCTGGTATGTGTGAGAGGTGTGCAAGATCGATAAAGTTTGGGTTTGGAGTATTGTCTCGAATTCGATGGTGGCTGTAGTAGAGGATAGAGTGTAATTCTATCTCAACCATGTTAATCGATGATGTAGGTGAAGTAGGTGGGGTAGAATTTGGTGATGGAGGTTGGATAGGTTGTGCGCATCCTAAGAGGCTTAAGGGAGGTTGCAGGATGACTGGTGGTGAACAAGGATGAGAGGATGCTCTCTATAACTATTTATGTATAGGTGATAATACAGGCAGGTGTATTGGTGGCAGGTCAGGTGACATCGGGTCTGACTCTATAGGTGGTGGATCAAGTGGTAGTGTGTTTGACTCTATTGGTGGTGTAGCTAGAGATAAGGTAGTAAAGTGTTCTGCCAATCTCTGAACATCACAAAAAAAAGAGGTATCAGGTGTAGGATATTCATAGAAGAAATCATAGGGGACGATAATGGTTGATGTGGGCAAAGGCATATCTTCTAGTATGTCCATATCAATGTACTCTTCCAAGGTGTATGTTGGGCATGGAGCAGGATGTAAATATAGATCTTGGATCACATATTCTAATGTATAAGCGATGGTTGGGCCAATTTTGTCAATAGGTGATCAAACACGAGGGTTGATGGGTGTACATAGCCCTTGCTCATAATGGCCTAACCCAAACCTGTGCCAATGAAAGCACTGTAGGTAGCACAAGACAAATTTAGGGTTGGCTAGGTGTGTAATTGCATCACTAGAGCTAGATTATGGTGGTGAGGAAATTTGTGAGGGGATCGAAGAGTCTACACCTGCATACACAAATTTGGTGTGGTTTTTAGGACTTCCTAATTGTATGACGGTTTTGATAGTTAACATCGAGGCTGAGGGATGGCCAAAATCTTGGGTCGATTGGATAGGGGTGTCAAATACGTGGGCATCAAATAAATTATAGTTTCCTAATCCATTTTTCGTCATGAAGATGGATATGTGTGGCGTGGCATGCTCTGGCAACTGGGATGGAGTATCCAAGTCAGACGAGGAAGGAAAAAGTTAGGATTCCCTGATGGTGGTAGCTAAGGGGTGTGAATGTTCATCTGAGCTGGGAGTTGGCTGTTCGAGTTCATGATATTTGGTTATTATGGCTTGAGCAGGCTATTTGTTCTATGTGGGGGATGGCATCGGTGCAGGTGCAGGGATGCATGGATATATGAATGTCTTAGGTTTTGGTCAAAAGGGAAGAGGCAGTGTCTATGGTGTAGGAAGGATAGGGGCTTCCATATGCAAGGGTGGAGGAGGTAATGCAGTCAGGTGTGTGATAGATGGCAATGGTGGTTGCAACATCGTGGGTGGAAATTGAAATGGTAGAGGTTGGGAGGATTTTGGAGGCCACAAGAATGGTGGTGAGGAAGGAATGGTATCCATTTTAGGTCCCCTAGTAGACAATGCTAATGGTGCATATATCAAGGCTTGTGTTGTTGATGAACACTGGGATGTTGAGGTGGAAATTGGGGAGGATACTAATGCTCATAATTACTGGTGAGAAGATACAGGGAACATTTGGGAAGATGAGAATGAAGGTGTAGGGGGAATGTCTGCAACATTACAAAACTTAAAATGGGTCTCAATCGGTTGGGACACAGTGAACGATTCCATTGTGGACATACTTGAGGTAATGGTGCAATGTGGATGGGATACACTGCATGTCTCTGATCCAAGGGTGAGCAAGGAGAATATTGTATTGCATTTCTCCTTGAATGATGTGAAAGAGGATGGGGATCGTACAGATGCCTACGTGAATGGGCAAAACTATGGATCCTACAGTAGGTCTCATGGAACCATCAAAAGCATGCAAGTCTAGGGAAGGTGTGGTGAAATGTGCTAGAGGGAGATGTAGGTGATGCAGGGCTGCTATGGATATGATACTGATGGATGAGCTCATATCAACGAGCACCTGCTTGTAGGTAATATCATTGATATTAGCTTGTATGTGGAGGGGAGGGTCTGATCCTTCACCAACGAGTTTTGTTATCTCATGGTCATGGAAGCTAATTGAAGGTTGAAGGCACCGTGGGATGTTCCATACAAATTTGACAAAAGCATTTGTGTCATGTGTCTCTAATTCAATGGAATATAGGATGTCATTCAATGCCTCATGATGGGGTTGAGACTGCTGTAGGATATCAAATATGGATAGCCATGCGGGGGCATTGTGTAGCTAATGGGTTAGACTACCACAGATGGTAATAATATTTTGAGGTGGTGGTATGGTATTAGGCATTTGGGGTGTTTGCAGGGACATAAAATAGATAGGGAAAGAAACAATAGGTGTTGTCTGGCATGATGGGTACCATTGATTTCTCATAGTAAGGTTGATCATTCCTAGTACACCACATGATGGAGGATCATGCTAGACATTGTTGACTTGGCGATGGAGTGTTGGAGGATTTTTTGGAGGTCTAGGGGTATTGGGTCCTCAATGATCTAATAGGGGGTTTTGGAAAATCCCTAGGTTTTGGTTCTATGGGGCTAGAGGGTTTGCTACCTAAATAGTGCCCCTATCGATTAGGTCTTGAACTTGCCCCCGAAAGAAGAAACACGAATCGATATTATGGCCATGCTTCCTATGAAAGGGATAGAAGAGCTACTCATTATAGTCACAAGGCTTAGGTAAATTTAGATCCAATGGGTAGATCTCAGGTAGAACAAGATGGTTGCCCTCATACAATCTATGGAACATGGTTTGTAATGGTTTAGATAAGGGTGTAAAGTTGCATGGTGGACCTTATTAGTGCATGCCATGGTATTATTGTGGTCGAGGTGGGGTAGGAACATTAGTTTGGAGTGGTTGCAGTTGTGGTGTATAGGGTGGAGGAGTCAGAACTAGTGCTAGGATAGCAGCTACGACTTGGTTGGTCTGTTGTGGTTGTGGGTAAGGTTGATTTAGTGTAGGTCTATTGAAGCAAAAGTTGGAGTTATAGTTGGATTTGGCTCTCAACTTAATCTTCCTAGACTGGACCTTAATATCTTTGATTACTTTTGCTTACAAGATAGCATATTCAAAAGTACAACTTTGGTGAAGTTGGAGGGATGTGGAAATGTGTTTGTGGTAGATCTTGGAAAAGAGTGTCACAAGCTCCGAGGTGGGGAGACTATGGGTGAGATCATGGATAATCACTCTCCATATAGCAACAAACTCAATAATGGGTTCATCGTCCACTTGTCGTAAGGCATAGACATTAGAAAATGTGGTATTTTTCTTGATGTTGATGGAAAAGTGCTCTAAGAAGGAATTGGCTAGTTGTTCAAAGGTGTACAGGCTATGGCATGGTAGCATGTTGTACCAATCCAATGTTGGCCTAGCGAGGTATAGGGAGAAGGTACGAAACATAAGAGGGTTACTACTATGAAGCTGGTAACAGGACGAGTGGTAGTTGCTCAAATGTTCTCTAGGATCTTCCTTACCTCTATACTTGTCAAATTTTGGTATTTCGAAGTGATAAGGATAAGGAGGGATAGGGACTGATGGATGCACTGGCTCGTTGCACATTTCATCATATCAAGGATTTTTTTCCCCGTAGCTAGAGGTGCGTAGGTTCAATATTTTGACTTCATCTCGTAAGAGTTGAAGTTCGGGTGTCATAGGAGTTGAGGGTTGGGCTATGGTAGGCTGACCTTGTGGATGTGGTGGATATTGGTATTGTTGTTCTTCACAATACTGTGGGGAATATTATTGTGCCTGATCATGATAATGCAGATACTGGGCGACATGTGCTATCATATCTATGGGCACACTAGGTTGTGGGGTAGGTGTTTGTTGAGGATAATAGTACTGTGATTGGGAAACATGCGATTATGGCAAGGGTACTTATTGGTTTGGAGCCTGTTGTACTGGTTGGACCATGGGTGGCGATGACCAAACTAGAGGAGGCATAAAGAAGTTAGGTGTAGCTCGTGGTAGTGTAGGTATCAGTGCTACTGGTTCTAGGGGTGGTCAAGAAGAGGTATCAAAATATGGGATCTGTCTCCGCCCTGGAGGGTAGGAATTAGGGAAGCTAAACTATGTGGAATAATTTGGTTGAGTGGGTGGATAATCTATCGATGTCGTTCCATAGGTAGGATGGATATGGGTAGTGGAATCCTGAAAAGGAATATGTGGTGGTATCCTAAAGGTTGTCGTAGGCAAAGGTGGCTCCAAGGGTTGGGTGTCATACACTCCGAAACCTAGGAGATAGGCAGGAAAGCTGCTAAAAAGGTGGGATAAGCTATCGAGCTAGGAGCTTGGGTTGAGAGGAAAGTGTAAGTGTACACTCCATATTGGGTTGTGCCTCTTGCTCCTAAAGATGTTGTTGGGAAGAACCCTCAGATATGGTGAAGAACGGCTCTTGGGAAGAGGATGGTTGGTACTCTTGGGAAGAGTACGGGTGTGAGGTTTGAGAAAATTCTTACGGTTCTTGTTGGGTAGGGATCTGTTATGCAATTTGGAAGGATGGATTTTGGCTACCTACAACGGATGAGGATGGGTCAGACACCATTCCTACGGTAGGAGTGAATGATGCGACCTCAGGACGGGTACGATTTAGAAGGGAGGAATCATTCTCAAATAGGGATTGAGATAGATTTTGGAAGAAGGGGTGTGCAAAGGTGGGTGAAGTAGGAATGATCTCATCATCTATGGTAAAGGATGGGGGATATTGTCCTGGTGTTGTGTAGATCACATGGTCATAGAACATGGTCAGGGGATTAGGTGAGGATGGGGATAAAAGGAGTGGGTAATCTTCTACGAGTGAAGTAGCAAGAATTTCACTCAAAGTTGACATCTCCTCATGAGGCATCATGTGTATGAATTATGCATCAAATTCTATGCGTGAATCATATGTGTCTATAATCCTCTCCTTCATGATCGAAGGATTAAGAGTGGATGGACTAGAGGAAGGGGGAGGCCATTCCTCCATAGAGTGTGATTGCTCATGCACTTTACTATGGGTGACCACAGACATAGTAGCATGTGTAAAAGGGGTTTTTAAGAATAAACCCTATATGATGTAAAATCAAGTGTGTCTAATGTGAGTGTGAAGTAAGTGGCATGATGTGGGTAGCAAAACAATATATAGTGCAGTGTTTTGAGACCAATCTATTACCATGCAAACAATGGTAGACCGGAATCAATTCTAAATGCTAAGAAAATAAAAGTGTTATGTTCATTTTGTGTGTTGTAATGTTGATACTCCCTATGTAGAATCATGGGTAATGGAGTGAATACTCTAGAAAATTAGGAATTTCGTCAATATCAAACCTCTTATAACACCCAAATATGCATAGGATAGAATGGTACCGCAACGTACGAATGGTGACCTGTATGGAAGGTGCAGTAAAATGATATCCTAAAGGGGTGGAACTCACTATGCTAAAGCGAGTTCACAATATCCTCTCATGAGAAGAGGTGGCACTATTTGAGACCTTCTACCAGCATACCCATGCTTTCACTTCACCCTCGGGAAGGCTTAGTCAAGAATGATAGTTACCAATTCCACAAATTATACAAGCCTTGTGGATAAAGGCGTTAATCCTATCCCACTCCACAGGTAACTGCTGGTGATGAAATCCAGGGCCCAATCACAAAAGTGGGGCATTTTATGGTGATGAAATCTAGAAAATCGCTCCTATGGGGATGCTAGGTATCTAGGGGGGTGAGCTAATGGAGAGTGCAACTCGATCCACACTAGTCTCAAGCGATGGATTTGGGATGAAGTCCAATCTCACCACTTGTTTAAGGTACCACATGAGTGTGTGTGGGTTTGTGTTTTGCTAATGGTGTTTGCAAGGTAAGAAACTAAATAATTTCCTTTTCAAAATAAAACTAAACCTAATGCGTTTTCGAAAGCAAATTATTAGATAGCTTACACTCTTTGTAAAGAAATGGTCAACCTAAATGCCCTTGTAAAGCAAACTAATCTACTTTGCAAAACATAGAAACATGCAATCCAAATGTGTGTGGATTAAAGGGGATTATGAAACCCTAACTTGAAATTTAAGAATAAAAAATTCTTTTAAAAATGTAAGAGGGGATTAGAAACCCTGATTTTACTTTAGAATGTAAAGTTCCTTTTAGAAATGGAAGCTATGAACGAAGGAACAACAACTTAGGCTTATGCTATATGCAAAAATAAAAGACAAATGTAAATTTATTTGAGAAATAAATTTTGTACACTTGCTGGAAAGTTGTAGGTCCTAAAAATTTCAGAAACCCTAATTCTTTAACCACTTTACAATGAACCCAAAACTAGGCCTAGTAATGGTCATTCAACTAGTCAATGTATTTCTACTTCCCAAAACTTGCAACAGAGGCAACAAAAATAAAAATATCTGCATCTTGATTCTAATGGGGGTTTTCTTGGCCCCTGAAGAGATCACCCCAGTTGATTTGGGGGTTTTTGAGTCTTTTATGCTCAAATAGCCACTTGAGAGGCGAATTTGACCCAAATCGTGACCCGGGAGGCGAATTAGAACTGGTTCACAGGGCGAGGGGTAAATCAGGTTTAGAGGCTTCAAATCAGAAATCTGATGGCCTAGGATGGTTCCTAGGGCTTTGGAGGTCTTTGTGAACAACATATTTGGTACCTGCAATACACAAAAACAAAGGATAATGTCAGATTTACAAAGAAAATGAATCTAGCACTATCCGTTGTGGGGGTCCCACCAAGCATGCTAGAATGAAATGACCAAAAGTTGATATTTGATATAACAAGTAATAACACAAGTTATTCATAAATATATGCTTTATTCATGATAAATTTGATATCGGTTACAAATAGGGCGAATTCCCATTTTTCCTTTCATGAATACACTATAGGACCGATGCCTTCTTCTGATGTCCCTCAGTGTAGGTGGGCTTCTTTGTCTGTGGGCCACCATCGTGTTGATGTTTTTTGGTGTTATTATCCTTAAAATATGTTGGATAATCTAAAAGAAACTTTCAAGAAGAGGTCAATACATTGGGGGGCTTGCCTTAGTCAGGCCCCATATTTATAAAGACGAAATGACTGTAAAACCATAACAAAACATGAAATAAACTATGTAGAAAGTAATAATATAGCAAAAGGAAGCTTACCACCCAAATCTAGAGTGATTTGGGGCCTGTAGACCCATGCCACCCAAGGGGTAAACTGAGGTCAGATTTGCGGGGCAAGGGACGATCTGAGCTGTGATGCCTCTTCTACAAAATCTTTTCGATGGGTCGACTCCTAGGTAATTGGGGTACCTCTATGTATCATTAAAATCTGACTGTGTGCACTGGGAAGTGATTGTTCAATATTGGCTTTCCATTTTAGCAGAGTAACTATGCTTTTTTGAATTTGGGAATCAAACTTAATTAGGGGTTTAGGACCCATTATTTATAGGCAAAGACAAGGTGCAAGGGGGTTAGATAGACTAAACCTAGGTTTTATTATGACTAGGGTTAGGTTAAGAAATGCAATGTGGCAACATCACATTCCTTATGAGAAATATCTCATCCTCACACATGTGTGAGGATGGATTAGGGCTAATCCTGATTAGAAGGTGCTTAAGCCAATTTAAGACACGATTAAAGAAATATCTCAACAAACCCTAATCTCACACATGTGGGAGTATATGATTAAGGCTAATCAATATTAAGGGTTATTTTAATCAAATTAACCCTAAAAAGTGACTTAGGTGTAGTCAACATTAAATTAGAATTTGGTAATTGACTTATTAATCATTTTGGCCAACTAATACCCCGTGGGGGCCTTAATTGCGTGTGAATAGACCATCGAATGATATACCAATGTGTTGGATGTAATTTGGAAGGCTTATGAGGGTTTAGGACCTGAAAGTCGATGAAGTGGTATATGGGAGTCTACACGATGCTATGACAATCTATGGCGATCTACGCATGACTACAACCATCTACGCATGACTACAAAAATCTACGCATGTCTAGGATGATCTAAAATAGTCTACATTGGTCTACAATAGCCTAGGGGTACCTAGGATGGCCTATGTAAACCTACAAGTGTCCAGAAGGATCTACAAGTACATAGGTATAGCAATGTGCAATTTTTGGGTGTCTACAGGTTGCATTAATATTTAACGTCAGCGCTCGATTTTTTCAAACCTTTGGCACCAATAAAATATTATATTTTAATTATAATAATTTAATCCCAAGTGATTTAAATATTATAATTTCATTTCCTTAGGTTAAAAATTTTGCCACCATAGTTAATCAATTTAACCTTTTCCTTTTGCAAAATTATCACCAAGGTAAATCAAATATACCTTTTTATTTTTTCTTTTTCACATACCACCATGATAAATCAACTTGACCCTTTTATTTTTATTTTTCAAATACCACCATGGTAAGTCAACTTGACCCTTTTATTTTTATAACCATCATGGAGAATGTTTTTCTCTCTTCTTGCTACCTCATGCCTCATGTGCCCTTTGAACAATATTCTCACAAATATTTTCATCAAATTAGGACATCAAACCTTTTGACATCAATGACAACACAACATGCTCAAATTTCCAACAATATCCCCCTTTGTCATTGATGGTAACCTTTTTCTAAAATTATTTTTTCCAAACCATTTGATTCCAAATCTGTTCCCCCTAACTGAATTCTCTCCCCATTACTTAAATCTCTCCCCCTTTGTCATCAATAGAAAAGGGACTCCTTTGGGGATAAATATAAGACTCTTAGCTTAGCCCCTTTCCCACCTCCTCTCCTTGAGGTGATTAATTTTGGGGTGGGAGTAAAACTACTCCAAGTATACAATTCTCTTTTTCTTTGTCAACTTTCTTCCTCAACATACCATTTTGATCCTTTTGAGTGTCCCTGTTCTTGCTTATCTCTGGAATATCTAGAAACTCTATTATGCACCACTTGGCCTTATGCCCTAGATTATTTCAATTGTAACACTTAATTTTGTAGTTCTTAGAAGGTGCAAATATCTTGAAGTTCCTTCTAGTGAAGCCATACTCATTTTTGTCATGAACCCTACAATGGATTGCTGTATGACCAAATCGATTACAAGAGTAGCAATATCCTTGAAAGAGATATCCATATTTGAATTTCATCTTAGTAAAACCAAATTCCTTCTTTTCATGAACCTTGTAATGCATAACCTTGTGACAAAATTGATTACATGAAAAACAACATCCTTTGAAGAAATATTACCTTGAACCCACTGGTATCTTAGTCCTTTCTTCTTTGTGATGATCCCTATTCCTTGTTTGTGAATTGTTTTCTTTCTTAGTGAAGCTTTTATTCTTCAGAATATCCTCATAAGTCTCAATTTATCCTTCACTCTCTTCTTCTAAAACTTCCTCTTATTTTGAGCTTGAGCGTGACCCTTCTTATTTCGCTTGTCCTTCTTCAAAACCTAGTCCTATTTTGATAGATGAAGATATTTGTGCATTGATAATATTATGCAAGGTTTTTGAACTTTTCCCAAACCTGTGTAGCTTTTCCTTAGAATATTTCACTTCCTTCCTTAGTGAAACTACCTCATGTTTTAATATTTCACATTCTAACTCTTTTGCTTCTATATTTTCACTCATGACTTCTTTAATTTTCCTTGTCTTAGCTTTTGAGTTTGTTAGATCTTTTAGAAGCTTTTATTTTTCTTCCTAACACTCTTGAACTTGAACCTTTAGACTTGAGTTCTACTTTCTAACCTTTTTCAATTCTCTAAGAGCAGCGATAAGTTCTGCTTCTAGATCCACTATACCTTCCTTTTCATTTTATGAATCTTTTTCTACTTCTTGGTCTTCAAGAGCATCTTCACACTTTTCAACTTTATCTTCAATAGAAGCATTTTATTCCTCTTCTAATACCAAAAATAGAATTTCTTATTCTTCACTATTTGAGGGTCTTTCATCACTGTCACTTGAAGCGTTGCTTCCATTATCAACATAGAAACTCTTATTGTTCCTTTGAAAGAACTTATTTTCATGCTTATTTTGACCATATCTATTTTTCTTTTCATACCTGGATTTTACTCCTTCCTTTTTCTTATGATCTTGTTTCTCTTCACTGCTACTGCTTCTATCTTTTGGAAAATTAGATGCATAGGGACCAAAATTTCCACAATTGAAATATTTCACTATTTTCATACCTTTGTGCTTTTTGGAGTCCTTGTTTCTTCTACCATAGTTAGATTCTTCATCACTACTTGACTCACTACTTGATTCTAGTTTCGTATCCTTTGTCTTCTTTTATGCTTTGAAAGCTGCCTCTTTCTTGGAGTTAGGATCCTTTACTATTCTCATCTTATAATTTGTGAGAATTCCATGTAACTCATCCATAGTCAACTGATCAATATATTTCATCTCTTTTATAGTTGAAACTTTTCCATCATACCTTGTAGGAAGTGACCTTAAAACATTATGAGCAACATTGTATTCTTCAATTTCAAATCCAAGTCCATGTATGATATTAAAAATTTCATCAACACGAAGAAAGTATGTAGCAATATATTCCTCTTCTTCCATATTCAAATCTTCAAAACTTTTCTTATGGTTTTGTAGTTTTGCCATCTTGACCTTTTTATTTCCCTCATAGGTTTACTTCAAGTTTTCTCATATCTCTTTTGTTGATTTGCAATGCATAACTTTCATAAATTTTTCTTCACATAATCCACTCATGATTGCATTCATAGCCTTGGTATTATTCACATGTATGATCTTACCATATTTATTTATGGGAGGATTAGCTATAGGTGTGAATCCATCCTCAACTGCTTACCATGTCTCATATGCTTGTGCCATCAAGTAAGTCCTCATTATTATGCTCTAGAAAGCATAATTTTTCCCATCAAACAATGGTGCCTTATTTTATTGAGATCCATTTTGAGATGCCATATATGTTCTTGTAACCTCTTCCTTCAAGTTGTTAGACTCTTTCTAAGAAACTCGCTTTGATACCAATTGAAGAACACAGTCTTATATTGAGAGGGGGGTGAACAGTATAAGATCAACTTTTAATTTTATTTCTCAAATAATATTATCCATTATTATCAATAGAAATATCAATAGAAGTAATAAAAGCAATGCATAAATCATTACACACAAGAGAGACACAAATTTCACGTGGTTCACCCAATGTGGGATACTCCACAGAGAAAATATTTCTTCTAAATTTTCTCAAAAAATCTCTTGGGAATAAATTCCCTATTACAATATTTATGGACCTCTATCCAAAGGATACACCAATCCCCTATGCTTATATTTGTGCTTCTTGTCCTTTCCTCTACCTCAACCTTTAAAAAATGATATCTTATTCCTCTTCATCGTGAATCGAACGATGATCAAATGGGTGCACAAATTTCAACAAACAAAACCACCTCATCAACCACTTTAGCATTGCAATATTTATATGCAATAGTTGCATTAATATTTGACATCGGTGCTCAAATTTTTCAAACCTTTGGTGCCAATAAAATATTATATTTTAATTATAATAATTTAAATCCAAGGGATTTAAATATTATAAATTAATTTCCTTAGGGTAAAACTTTTTCCACTATAGTTAATCAATTTAACCTTTTCCTTTTGTGGAATTACAACCAAAGTAAATCAAATATACCTTTTTATTTTTCCTTTGGATGGATGGTCTCCTATTTAAAATAGGATGGGACCAAATTATAAGAAGATGCGTAGCAGAACAGGAGTTTTCAGAAGTGCTCAAGGCATGTCACGATGAGCCATGTAGAGGACACTTTGCAGGGAAACGAACTGCCTACAAAATATTACAGGTTGGGTATTTTTGGCCCACTCTGTTCAAGGATGTGGTAGCATATACCAGAAAGTGTGACGAGTGCCAGAGGATGGGTAGACCGACCCATCAAGATGAAATGCCCCTGCAGCCCCAGGTACACCTAGAACATTTCGATAAATGGGGCATGGACTTCGTGGGACCATTCAATCCACCTTCGATGGGAAGGAGGTTTATTCTGGTCTGCACATATTACGTCACCAAATGGGTGGAAGTGCAGGCATTAAGGGACTCAAAGGAAATAACGGTCGTCGATTTCTTATTTGCCCATATTTTCACACGGTTTGGGGTCCCTCGGGAGATAACAATAGACCAAGGGCCCCAATTCACCTCCAAATTGATTGAGGAGCTGATGGAGCAGTATAGAGTTTGGCATAATAAAACCATGCCCTACCATCCGCAGGCGAATGGGCAAGTAGAAGTGACAAATAGGGAAATAGAAAACATCCTGACCAAAACCATGCAGCAACATAAGAAATATTGGGCCACACGATTGTCAGAGGCAGTTTGGGCATACAACACCACGTGGAAATCCACCACAAGATGCACATCTTTCCAACTAGTCTATGGGAAAAATGCGATGATGCCCATCGAGTTCGAAATCAAAACTTTGAGGATAGCTTTAGAATTAATTTGAGCTTGGACGAAGCTCAAAGACAGAGGATTCGCCGGCTAGATCAGTTGGATGAAATCTGACTGGATGCTTTTCAAAGGACATAGATTATACAAAAGCAGAGAAAGAAGTGGCATGATAACCACATCAAGCTGAAGAAGTTCCAGGTAGGGGAATGGGTACTGTTGTACGATTCTTGGTTCCAGGAAAGGAAGGGCAAACTTATGTAGAGGTGGATGGGGTCGTATGAGGTGGTAGAGCTCATTAGGAATGGGGCGGTGCACGTTAAGACCATTGATGGCAGAAACACCATGTTCACAGTCAATGGCCACCAACTACGCCCCTATAATACATCCGAAATGTTACAGGTGGAATCCAGAGTAGGCATGGGGAAGACCCCATCTTGCTAGATCTGGACCAAACTCTCACAGGTGAAATGGTGGGCATGAAAGTGCTCACCCAATTTTTTAGTTAATATAGTTTTTTTGTAATGTGTGTTTTTACAGGGACGACACCCGCATGCAAGCTGCAAGCATCCTAATCTAGGGCCTAACAGGCATGGAACGCGTCTAACTGCATTTATTTTCCTTTCTTTTTTGGTTGCTTTTTGTAGGTGGAGGACCTGACAGCATGAGGGGTAGGTATCTGGGAAACCAGGCCTGATTCGGCTTAGCATTCTGACATCGGCTCATAGGTAGAATCTGGGCAGTGTGAAAAAATTGGGAAGGCTTGATCACCCTTTTTCCAGTCAAATTGCCATCCAGAAGAAGGTTCCTTATGATAGTTAGAAGGCACCAAGTCTAGAAGAAGGCGCCTTATGATAGTCAGAAGGCGCCAAATCCAGAAGAAGGTGCCTTACGATAGTCAGAAGGTGCCAAGTCCAGAAGAAGGCACCTTACGGCAGTCAGAAGGTGCCAAGTCTAGAAGATGGCGCCTTACGACAGTCAGAATGCACCAAGTACAGAAGAAGGTGCCTTACGATAGTCAAAAGGCACCAAGTCCATAAGAATGCGCCTTACCGCACCCGAAAGGCGCCCATCTAGAAGAAGGCACCTTACTGCATCTGGAAGGTGCCAAATCAGAAGACAGAGCCTTCCACCTATGAAGTTCAAAAAAATAAAAAAAAATAATAAAAAAATAAATAAAATAAAATAAATATGTAGGCGCCTTCCATGGCAGGAAGGCACCAAATAAAAAAAAAATTAGAAGCTAGTCGAAGGCACCTTCCAACATCAAGAAGGCGCATTCATCTAGCCAAGGTGCCTTCCAACATCAGGAAGGCGCATTCATCCAGCCGAATACGCCTTCCAACATCAGGAAGGCGCATTCATCAAGACGAATGCCTTCCAACATCGGGAAGGCGCGAACCAGAAGGAGGCGCCTCCCACATTGGGAAGATGCATGTAGGCAAAAGTGCCTCCCAACCAATCATAAGTGCCTCCCTACAGTCGAAAGGTGCATTCGTTTGATGAAGAGCACCGACAATGTTGGAAAGGCGCTACAAGGGCACCATCCACATGGGGAAGGTATCGAATGCCTCAGGCAGAATGAAGCATCGCACGAATCAGCGACATCAAATGACCACATCTCTCCCTCGTGTCACAAGTCAGAAAATCAATGGCTACCATGACAATTGGAATGCCGAATCAGGTACGTGCATACTAAATCAAATCGTTTATATAATTATTTATAAATACGCAGTACCAAAAAATACTATCGTCATAGAGATCGTATCCCCCCAAATCTAAAAACGTGTGCCAATGATAGGGTGCCTTCCATAACTACTAGGGTTAGGTATCTTTTCTATAAGAAGACACCTTCTTGCAGAAGGAAGGACAAAAAAAAAGTACAACACCGAAAGGCGCCATGGGAGGAAGGTCCAAGAACCACGTGATCAAGAAGAATGAACCCAGTGATACTGATGGAATCAGAGGGGCAGTGAAGACCCAATTTGAAGCTGAGGGGTGGCTAAAATACTGCACCCTGGTTAGTTAGGGCTAGGATGTGGAGGTAGCTAGAGAATTCACCACCTCTTTGAGGGGGGATGCGACCCAAGTACGATGGGTGGAAATTCCAGTCACCCCTGAGTTCATCTCATAGGCGACTGGATTGCCTCTCACAGGGGAATGTTCATACAAGGGCAGAGTGCTAAAGCTATACACAAAAATACTATTTCCAAGAGGAAATGTGCAGATAGACAGGGAGGGGTTACTCAAAAATAGTCTCCCCATGAATATACGAAAGATGTTCAAGTAGATTGCTCGATTCTTCACATGCACAGGGAAGTATACCCATCTAAACATTAATCATGTGCACTTCCTCAATCACCTAGTGCATGGGAGGAAATTAAATATACCTTTCTACCTGGTGACTGCTCTGAAGGATGAAGCGGCTCGATACCAGAAGGGGGCACCGTCTACCTTAGCCCACCATGGGTTGATATTGGCATTGGTCTGCCATGTAGAAGCACAAAGACAGAACTGCGATGTAGAGGGAGATGGCGGCAAAATAGAGCAACACAATGCGGTTGTCAAATTAGGGCAATGCAAAGCATCCCCTATAGAGGAGATAGCAAACATCGGGCAATTAGCATCACCCTATTTTCTAGGAATGGCAGAGCAGTCATTGGTGCCTGAAGACGTAGAGGACAGAGGGCATTCTCTAGTGCCCGAGTATGATGAGGAAGGAGTGCCACTCGCTGGTGGTGAGGATGAACCAATCCCCAGGAGGAAACGTCTATGACAATTTCTCTCGATAGAGGAAGGACAAAGTGACCTGGAGATAGACGTTGCCACCCAAACCCTCCAAGAATTAATGAACCAGAGCCGACAAAATGAAGGAACTTTTGGTAGTAATGACCAGATTGATGCGGTCTTGGAGGAGGCACTCGAATGGCAAACCAATTTTTGGATGGCACAACAGACTCAGGAAGATTGCCAGAACCAGCATAAAATGGAATTGGAGGAAAGGGATAGAAGAATCACTCAGCTTGATCAGTTGGTCTGGCAATTGCAAGAGGAAAATCAAATGCTCCAGGACAGAGGAACAACAAGACAGGAGGTGGCCACTCAGACTGATTGGGCAGAAGAAGTGCCGATGAACTCTCCCACATCCACCGAACGAGTATTCTCTTTGGGGGAGATTCGATCGGATGCCCGATAGAGTAGCCCAAAGACAGGGGAGGATTCCTCTATTTTTAGGGGTGAAAAGGAAAGAAGTCCTACGACGCCCCCTATCATTGTCCTGAGTGACACAGAGCAGGACGAAGATCTCCAATAGCAGATAAGACCAGAGGATAAGGAGGACCTCCCCAGGCCTGACGAAGGAGAAGAGCCTGAGGGGTCGACACCAGGTAGATAGGAGAATGAAGGATCACCCCCGGAGATAGCAGCACAGTCGATCCTTCAGAGTAAAGAGAAGTCCCCAGAGAAAGAAGAGACCCTGGTCTGAGTCGCCACATTTTTTACAAAGGCCAAGGCAAAGAGGCCCAAGACGGCTTGACAAAAGGTGAAAGTGACCTTCATTGAGTCATAGGAGGACAAATGGGACATGCAGCTATTCGCTGAAAGGCAAAAATATTTCAAGCGGCTACGCAATGAAATGAAATCAGCCAAGGAGACCAGGAAGGCATCCTCGAGGGTAAAAGGAGATTCTGGCATCTACGTCAATCTGACAGAAGACAACAAATTTTGGGACATCTATGGTTCATCCCAAGGGTGGCCTTCCATGATGAGGAGGTACTTGGAATGGTGGGGAGTATATGGCCCACAATTGGAGGCCGCTGCAATTACAAAGGATAATGTAGGGCTTACCCTTGAAGTGGCCGGATTATACAAGGCCCAAGTAGTGCCTTCTAGAGAGGATAACTCAGATATCCCTCTGGCAGTGGTCAAACCTCTAGAAACTGACCTCTGGCAAGCTGTCGAAGCTACATTTCAATTGGCAGGAACAAAGTTGGCTAGGCCACCACCAGTAGTGGCCAGAACAAGAAGGGGACAATTGACAGCCATAGTTTCCCATAGGCACAGATGAACCACACCTTCACATGCTGGCACGAAAAGACAGACTCGGGCTGTAGGGGCAGCCGAATCCTCCAAGATATGGCAACGATGAAAAGTCATAGGGCTACCTATAGTTGGATGCAATGAGGGCGTGGCATATGTTAGGCATGGGGGGATGATGAGCACCAAAAATGCTCATATTCTATACATATTTCTTTGATCAATATGCGGCTGTATAATAAGGATTGCATACTTTTATGAATGATTATATAGATATTTGATATAATTATGCGTGTTATCTAATTTGTGTGCTTTTAGTATTTTTTGTGGAATTGTAGTTGATTTAGTTAGATTTGGAACAGTCGAGGTCCTTTTGATGGACCTGGCACTTTATTTCATTGGGGGTCAACGTAGAGAACATAGGCGCCTCCATACAACTGAAATGCTCCAAGGGAATAAGCACCTCCCTGTAGTCGAAAGGCACCAACTGAATACTAGCGCCTCCTTGTAGTCGAAAGGCACCAACTAAATATCAGTGCCTCCCTGTAGTCGGAAGGCGCCAACTGAATATCAGCACCTCCCTACAGTCGAACGGTGCCAACTGAATATCAGTGCCTCCCTATAGTCGAAAGGCACCAACTGAATGCGAGTGCCTCCCTGTAGTCGAAAGGCACCAACTGAATGTGAGCGCCTCCCTACAGTCGAAAGGCACCACTGATTCTTTTCCCATTGACTAGACTCGAAGGACGTGGACAGCAGCGGCTGGTGCAGTTCCAGCTCTGCATCATGCAGAGCTAAATTGGAGATAGCACCAATGTATCAAAACATCTTACGGATGCCAGGCAAAGCACGAACCGAAACAAACATGCCGCCATCAAAACAGAATGCCAGACGTCGATTACATTTGCCAGACTGTTCTAATTTAGTCTGGGAAGAATCGACTGTTGTAACCACTTCTATAACAGAAGTTCTGCAGGTGTGTTATATAAACACACGCAGATCATTCTGAAAGGGATATAGAAAATATATGTGGAGATATAGAGATATTTAATAAAGATCCATTTTAGAGTTACATTGTAATGCGTTGATAAATATATTACAATTACAGAAGTTCTAAAGCACGTGTTCGATCGGGAAGAAGCTGCTGGAGCCTGGGCCCACTCCAAGCCAGTATTTCTTCCCCATTTCCTTTTTGTTCATTTATTTTAATTAGTTTATTGCTTTCATAGGAATGTTCATTGGTTTGCTAGTTCCAGTATTTGCAGTAGATTCATTTTCAGGAATATGTACATGATTTATTTTTGTAGATTTAAATTCTATTCTTCTTACGTAATTTATTGAGTGCCGAAATGATTGACAACCATCTCAAGAACACCCCCCAAACGTAGGATTAGTAGATTCACCTCCAGTGGTATTGTAGTAACCTAATTCTGACTCTTCGCAAGTTTACGAAGCTCCTTGGGTTGATAATTAAATGCATGGGCATGTGACAAAAATAGGAAACCATTCACCTTGTTTGGCCCGCAACAAAGGCAAAAAACTAGGCCACATAGTATCAAAAGAAAGTTTGACTATGAGGTAGTACAACCACAGGATGAAGGATAACTAATATGAGATAACTATAAAACTAATGGCACAATAATATGTAGGTAAATAAAGAGATGAACATTTGCAAATAACTCAAAAATATGCCATTAATGAGAATGACAAAAATAGTACAATGCTATATAATGGACATGAACACTCCATGAAAGTATATGAAAGAACTACATTGTACCACACTACATCTACTACACATTGTATACTTACTATATCACTCTCCCTCTCTCTTACTACACCTATGAGGCCTTTAAATAGAAAGATAGATTTCTTGGCCTTTACTCTACCTAGGGCAAATATACATGTGGACTACATGCACATTTACAACTTACACATTGAAACATGCATTTATTATAATACTTGAAGTGACTAACTAACTTTATTATGAAGTAAACTCCTAATCTAGATATGTACCAAAGGTGGTACATTTATATGACCCAAATGATGTAATATACTCTAACACCCCCCGTATTACATTATTTAGGTATTGAAGACTTTAGTCTTCAATATGGATCTATTATCTGGTACTAGAGTTTAAGTTCTCCTTCTCTACTATTTGTGTCTTATTCAAGCAAGTAATTAGTTTCTTTATAAAAATCTATCTTTACTGAGAGAGATTTCACTTCATTATCTATAGGATATTTTAGTTCTTCAATTTCTTGAATCCTTTGAGCTAAGTGTCCCTTTTGATTTCCTCCTTGATATTCCAATTGAGGTAGTTGAAACTGTTATTGTTGAGGATTATTCTGAGCTTGATATTGCCTTGGTTGGAATACCCTATTTGGTTGGTTTCCATAGTTTGTTTTATTCCCTTGATTTTGTTTCCTTGGATTGAATCTACAATAATTAGTACTATGACCTTTTCTCCTGCATACATGACAATATTTGTTATTCCAAGGCTTTCGTCCTTTTGAATATGAGGCTATGTTTCCTTGTGGAGTATATTTTGAAACTAATGTAGTGTTAGTCATTTCATATTTCACTATACTTTCTACCTCATATTCTTGAAGAATGTTGATTAGCTCATCAAATGATGTATCTTTACTTAGTACTTGTAAAGATGTAACTAGATGCTTGTAGATGTTTGGAAGTGCTCGCGTGGTTACTTGATCAAGGAATTTATCTTCAACCTTTTATCCCAAGGTTAATAAATTTCCCTTAATGTTTTCTACCTTTCTTAGTAATAGTTCTATATTTTCTTCACTGTTAATTTTTAGAGAATGTAATTGAGTTTGAATATTTAGGATAGTAGCTTTATTTTTCCCTTCAAATATTTTTTCTAGGGTTTTCCAAGCTTTTGTAGATGTTCTCTCTGAATTGATGTAAGGTTGTATTCCATATGTAATGGTAAAATTTATTATCATTAATGTTTTTGCATCATTCTCTTCAAAATTTTGAATCTCTGAATCACCTGAATTAGGTTGATTAGTTATTCCTTTGATAATTTCCCAAAGCTTCTCAACTATTAAAATTGCTCTCACTTTTTTTTCCATGAGAAGTAATTTGGACCTTTAAGTAGTTGAGATTCTATAAGGATGAATTTATTTATTGTCATGATGATCCTTATATCTCCCTAGTGTATGACTTTATTTTGATAGAGACCTTTTCAGACTTAGGTTTTGTAGAATTCCTTATGTCTCCCTAGTGATTAGAGTAAGCTATAAGCTTAATAAAGTGCTTAGTAAATAATAGTTCACTTTTGAGTTGATTTTGTAATTTTTTGTAAGTAACAATAATCAACTTCTATTTCACCTTATCTCTCCTAATGAACTATGCACTTAATTTGAAGTTCTCTATGGTTGGATTTCTTTTGCCCCTTTAGTATGAATATTCCAACTTCATTTTAGTAAACGAAGAAATTCCTTTTATAACCCTTAATGTCCAATAGTTTAATATTTCTAAATTCCAATAAACTATTTTGATGTAGTATACCTTATAACTCCCTACTTTGGAATATTATAAATTAATAATAATAGTATTTGCAAATTTAATATTTCTAGTATACTAAGGTTGACAATATTATATCTCCTACTTGGTGATTTGCAAATATCTATAATTTCTTCTACTTTTGTTAGGATGGCTTCCTTGCTTTCTAAGGTTGTTATTTTAATAATAGTATTCAACATTATGCTTAACACATTATAAATCCAAAATTTAGAAAGCAAATACTTAAATAATATACTTATCTTCCTTCAATGTAGGCAACTCAGCTAGCAGTGAGTATATGACACTCTCACTGGATGGTGGTAAAGAAACCAGTTTGTTCTCCCTTGACGACTATGATGTAATGGTTTTTATCTCCCTTAATCATGGTGATTTAAGTGGTTTAGCTCTCTCTTGATGGTGGTGATGTAATATTTCACTAGATGTTGGTACTATATTTTCCACCCAAACATTTAACACCTACTGGAATCATTGATTTATGATAGGTTTTTAGTAGATGTCCTTTGACTCCCTAGCTTTGGGCTTTCAATACATTTTATTTTAAAATTACTTATGGTCTCTGCTAGAACTATTCTTACACTTGCTTTACACTTGCTTGTACTTCACTGTAATTGCTTGGACTTGGGCACTTATGTAGCTTCTTCTCTCCTTAGACTTACACCCACGTGTTACTACTAGCTGGTGAGGTGTTATTATAATGCTTTGGCCTTTGAATAATGCTCCTTTATTTTTCAACTGATGAGCAATTATGATGATGCTCTCAATGATGTATTTCAAAATTCAAAACTTAGATGTTATCTTGAGCATTTATTTTATGAGCGTTATCGAATTCTCTATCGTATGTGACAAGTGGTTTGTATGAAATATTTCCTCCAATGCCTTCCTTAACCTATATATTTCTCTTACCAACATAAATCCAGTTGGTTTCTTACTCTCAATTCTTCTTCGAAGGAGCTATTATTCCCAAGATATTGGCTCTTGGTTTGATGAAGGTCCTAAGAACTTTAGATATGGTCTTATGGCACCCCTTTAGTGATTTTAAAGTGTTATACTTGGATGCTATGATAGCTTCCCTCCTAGTTGGCAATATGATGCTGGATTGAGGTAATATTACGTGGATTTCACTTTGCTTCTACGCAGATTTTCTCACTACTATTCTACCTTGCTTTTCAACAAAAATGTAATGGTTGCAAGGCTTCCAATGTGGTTGCATGTTGATGTCATTTTTAGATGCTTGCTTTGGTTATTGGAATGGTGTTTCTGGATACTTGAAATCAGTTCTTGTGAACCCTATATTGGTTCTCCTTTTGTCTTTGTTGCTTCACCAATAGTAGTAGAATACTTGTTGTGTTAGTGTCTTTAAAACACTTAATATTCTATCCTCATTATGAGGAATATGGTGCACCAATATAGAATGAATAAAATTTTTTATTTTGCATCAAATTTTAGTGAGCTTCTTGTCTTCTTTTGATGCTATTTTCTCCTTTGATATGATGGCTTATTTTTGTGTAGATAGATCTGCTCCTCGTTGTATAGCTTGAGGATAAATGTATATGAATTGAAGCTTTTCCCTTGCTTCTTGGATACGACCGCTACTTGGTCTATTCCTTGAAACCAATGTATTGTTACCTTTCTAATTATACAACACTAACTCCTTCACTTGGATAGTTTAGTAACAATAAATCCAAGATAATAATCATGCAAATAATATGTTTTTTAAAGAGTTATTTCTACACTAAATTTCACCTTTAATGAAACCCTTAGTGCACCTTAAATTTGAGACTCTCCAAGTCTCGATTTGTAGCTTATTTCAATAATTTTTTTGGTGGTTTTCGTCTCCACTCCTTGGAGGAATATGAATATATTTGGTGGCTTCTCTAGACCACAATAGATTGCAAATTTTGTGCACTTAATAGTGTCTCTAAACACTTTGATATTTTGAGCTTTGTGCACTTTGGTTTATTACCTTAACTCAATCAACCAATGCACATAATAATATTTAAGAGTAAATAAGTTAGATAATCTAGAATAGTGCAATAGTAGACTCACCTTATTGCTCCTTTAATGCACTAATAAAAACTCTTAAAGAACTCTCAAATGCACTAATAGTTTATGCAACTCTCTTAAGAGTAATTATAAAGAATCCTTAAAAGTAATTTGTAATATTCACTATAATCAATGTTGTAGGATGTAGTCGTCTTGATTCTTTGATAGACAATAGGTAGATGTTATTTTTATTTCTGTCAAAATATATCTAACTTCTATTTAATGTGCAGATAATAACCTTAAAAGTAACTTCCTTCTACACTCCTTGAAGATTATAAAATGCAACCTTCTCTTTACAAATTTTGAATTCTAATAAGGTGCTTTAATGAAACTGAATAATAACTTAAATTAAAGTTCAAATAATGAACATATTTATACCCAAGTTGCTTACCCTAATGATAATTGTAGATGAAGGATTGCAAGTGATTAGATTCACCTTATTGTTACCCCTTTACTGGATGAATGTGCAACTATTCTTGGTTGTCCTAAACAACTCCTTAACTCACCAATTTGCATATTAACTCCTCTATTTTTCTGCCCTTTAATATATAGTAGGTGACTCCCATTAGCCTTCAGGATGAACTCTAAAACTCTTGAAGTGTTGCAGCTAGTAATGTTATCTTAATTTCTACCCTTTCATAGTCAATTTATGCACTAAAAAGTTGTTCTTGAAACTCATAAATCTAGTAGGGAGCTCCCCCAAATCGTAGTCGAGTTTTCCTTCATAGACCCTTTCAGTATTTTGTTGTAGATTCAGCAAATCCCTATCTTCAAATGAACCTTCTAGCCTCCAAATATAATCTTCAAACCTTTATGGTCTGGTAGTAATTTTTGGCTCCTTTCTATTTGTCAAATTCTAATTTTGATCCTGATATTATTCTCAAGAATATGAATATCTTGAGGTATTCAGTATAATCCTTTAGAATTTGGCACTCCTTACCAAATTCTTCTCCTTTTGGGCTTGTTGTCTTATGGTGACAATTATCCCAAATTTTGCTCTATCAAATTTTGCTCCTTGTTGGTATATTTCTCTAATGAGTTCTTCTAGGAACTTCTTTAATGGTCTTCTTCGAATTCTAAAAATAAAGCTCTCCAAGCCTTCTCATTGTTTCTCCTTGATACCTCTCCAAGGTCTTTAGTCTTGTAGCTTATTTGGTATTCCGAATGAGACATTTCCTTCAACCTTTTACTATGGAAGTGTTGGTAATAATATATTTCTCACAGATATCTAAAATTTGGAATCTAGAATAGGACCTTTGCTGGTCCTTCTTTACTTCTATAATTTGCAAGCTTTGATGGAGATCACCAACCTCCAATCTTCCAAATACTAGAATTTTTGTAACTGGACCTTCTAAGTGTCATGACCCAAATTGGAAATACCCTTTTACATGATGAATAGGGGCCTAATCCCTAGTTTTGTAATATTTTGTAAAAGTAAAAAGAAATTTTGTGAGGATTTAGGGAGTCAAATAATACTTTTGGAAAGGATATTAATTACCCCTTAGGAAGAAGTAAATTAGGGTAATTTAAATAATAAATTATGATTAATTAACCTAATTAAATATAATTAGGTGTCCAAGTAGGATTGGACCAAAAACAGCACCTTACCCATTTGAATAAAATATTAATTTGTTAAATTGACCCCACTTCAAATGGAGGGAGGAGGATTGGAATCTATTTTGGTGGCAATATTTAACTAATTTGATATAGTCATATTACTATTTAAATAGTAGGATTTTTAAATTTAGTTAAAAGGCTATATTAGGATTGGGAGACAAATTTGCAAGGTTTTCTCCAAATTAATAAAATAATAGCCATTTCACATGGACTTGTCCATGTAGGCATCTTTTTATTAATAAAATAAAGAGACTTCACATGGGTATGTTTTGGAGAAGCATCTTTAATAGTTTAAAATTAGGCCACTATTTGGATCACGAAATAGGAGGAAGAAAATCCTATAAAAGGGAGGCCTTGGTTAGAATGAAAGGGTAGCTAGTTTTTGGAAGGCTAAAAATAAGTTAATATTGGTAATAAATAAGAGGAGGGAGTTACGCAAGGAAATGAAAGAATCATTGCATTTTAGGAGCTCTAGGTAGAAGCTCTTCCCTCTTACGTCTTGTTATAAACACATTTAGGAAATGGATGAAGAAAGGTTTATCATTATCTATCTATGAATATTTCCATTATTGTTTAGAAAATTTGGATTCTTTGGATCTGACCATTGGATCTAATTTGTTATGTGATCGTTGGATCTAAATTGCTATATGATCATTTAATAACTTGACCGTTAGAAATGCTTGAGGAGGTTGAATAGAGTTGACCTTCTATAAAACCTTTTTTATGAAATAGATTAAGGAAGTTATGTTCTTTATTTAAACCAAGATTTTATTTAGAGATTAAAAGGATGAGCTGACCTTTTGTAAACCTTTTTTGATGAAATAGAATAAGGAATTTATGTTCTTTATTTAAACCAAGATTTTGTTTAGAGATCAAAAGGAGGAGTTGACCTTTTGTAACCTTTTTTTGATGAAATAGAATAAGGAAGTTAAGTTCTTTATTTAAACCAATATTTTGTTTAGAGATCAAAAGGATTAGTTTTCCCTTGGGAATAATAAGGGATTAAGTGAAATAATTTCCATTTTGATTTGTGAAATAGAACCTTATAATTTTACTACAACACAGAATTTTATAACCAGCCTATGATTATTGAAGTTGTGGTATCTTGATATATTATTTAATAAGTTCTCTATAAAGTTTTGATTTGTATTTGATTGATTAAGGGTATTGGACCTTAGTTAATTGAATGGATGGAAAAATGAATGGATGGAATTTAATTTATTAAGGGTATGGGACCTTAGTTAATTGAATGGATGGAAAAATTGAATAGATGGAAGTTGATTGATTAAGGGTATGGGACCTTAGTTAATTGAATGGATGGAAAAAATGAATGGATGGAATTTAATTTACTAAGGGCATGAGACCTTAGTTAATTGAATGGATGGAAAAATTGAATATATGGAACTTTATTTATTAAGGGTATGGGATCTTAGTTAATTGAATGGATGGAATAATTGAATAGATGGAATTTGATTCATTAAGGGTATGGAAACTTAGTTAATTAAATGGATGGAATTTGATTGATTAATGGTATGAGACCTTAGTTAATTGAATGGATTTAATAATTGAATATATGGAATTTGATTGATTAAGGGTATGGGACCTTATTTAATTGAATGGATGGAAAAATTGAATAGATGGAATTTGATTAATTAAGAGAATAAGACCTTAGTTGATTGAATAGTTGGAATAATTGAATAGACAGAATTTGATTGATTAAGGGTATGGGGCCATAGTTAATTGAAGGAATTGATCTGATTTATTAAAAATATGGAACCTTAATAGATTAAGGAAAATAATTTGCATGATGGAAGCATAAACCTTTGATTGACTAAAGGAGTTGTGAATTACTCTAAATTAATACGTTTCTCTTTTCTATTGATGAGAATAAGAGTGAAATTATGGGATACCTTCTGGTATTGATTGAATGCATTGAGTAGCTTTGTATAGTTGCAATTTGGCATTTCAATTATATATGCACTTGCTTGAAGTCATTTAGTAGATGCATAAGCTGTCGTGATCCCTTATTACCATCAAATGAGCGATGGAGAGATGGGAGGATCAAGAGAAACACCTGGAACCAAAAAAAATGACCTTGACATTGGTTGAGGTAATGAATTTATTTAATGAAGAATATATCTATATTTTATGTTTATTAATTTTTCTTTATGAGTATGAAGGATTTATCATACTTGCTTAATTGTAATAATTGCTTAATGGTTGGAATATGTACTTTAAAATACTTATGTTTTGTATTTAAATTCCTTTCTATTAACGTTTACCTTCTTTAAATGTGGCTTCTTTCTAGTATCTTATGTATGCTTTTTGAATTATGTTTTTGTTAGATTTAGTATATGTTCTTGCTTTCTTGCTAAAAACAACACAAACCTAAGTATGGAGTTCTAGGGTGAACTTAGTGGTGACCTAAGGGAATTAAGACCCCCTTAGGGTGAACATAGGTGACCTAAGGGAATTGAGACCCCCTTAGGGAGATTGGAACTAAGTTGTGGAAAGACTACATTTGAGTTAAGATAGCTTGTCATGAGATAATATGGATAACTTAACTTGTAGTATGTGTAGCATACCTACACAGGTTGATTTGTGTAAGGTATGGATATGGGTGTATACCTTCAATGGATTGAAGGTGATAAGTTTAGCTCATCAAGAGTGATGGGAGGGATAAACGTATTTGTGGTAAAAAATAATATGCCTACATGGATGTATTTATGTGAGGTATTTGGTGAGGTTAGATCTTCGAGAAACTTAGGGGATTTTAAAAAATAGGTCAATTAAGGATCGGTTAGGGGTTTGTGAATCCCTCTCCTTAGTGAAAAAAATAAAAATAAAATAAAATAAAAATATTTTCTTTTTGTGTGTTTTAATGTAACTAGATTTTGGGTTATTACATTTGGCATCAGAGCTCTAGGTACAAGGCTATAGATATTCTTAAATATGTTTTAGGGATTTGGACATCTTTCTATGAAGGCTTGCTTAAGTTTTAAGCTAAAGTTAGGAAGACCTAGAATCTCGTGCTTGCTAGAATCTAATGGGAATCCAAGGGTAATTAGAATGTTATAATGCCTTACTTAGGATAAGTATGAAATCTGGCATTGAAGTTGCATCATAACCTTAGAATACTACCCTAATTAGATTATTGATGTTTTAGTAAGAGATATTTGTAATATGACTCGAGTTAGTAGTTCAGTTCTAGGTGGAACTGTAACCTAACCTTCTCTTATTGGTTGTCACCAGGATAAATGGCACCTAAGGTTAGAAAATAGATGCCTATGCCTTCAACTAGGTGGACTCGATAGAATAATATCGAAGAAGATATTCATGAAGAGAATCCAAAAAAATTTAACAAAGAGGTAGAAATTCTCACTACTATGATTGCTACCATGCAAGATCAGATGAATAAAATATTGGAAACCCTTGTGAATCAAAATTTGCAAGCTAGAGGTTAAGAAGTTAGTCAAGCTGATGAACTAACTGTAGAATAGTTGGAAGCCAGAGCTCTTTTGGAAAAATAAGTGGCTAAGGATTTGAAAAATATTCCCATCAATATAGTCTATGGAGAAGGGGATGGGGATGCGGTCAAATCCTGGTTAAGGGAATTAGAATTTTATTTTATAGTAAAGGGCTATTCCCTAAGAACCTGAATAGTCTAGGACATAATCTACCTAGAAAGGGTTGCATTGGATTGGTCGGAAACTTACTATGAGAAAACTAAGATCGAACCTATCAACATCAAATGAAAATATTTTGTTAAAATATTCAAAAAGTGGTTCCTCACAGAACACTTTATGCATTAAAGTTTGATGAGTTTGCCAACCTTTGGCAAGAAATCAAGACAGTAAAGATATATTACAAAAATTTGGTGTGATTACTAAAGTATGTATCCACTTATGATGATAAGATGAGGGTTCATAATTTCATTCTTAGGTTGCAATCAAAGGTGAGACATGATGTAAACATGAATGAACCCAGGTCACTACAGAAGGCATATGACCTAGCAAATAATGTAGAATCTCACTTACAATTTAACTATTTCCTCCTGTATGAGCAAGATCAACAAGCACTTTGGAAGAGGAATAGTCATGGATTCTTGAAATGGGAAGAGGAACAGGTATAGAAGACTCAGAACCCTCAAAAGTTCAATAATATAAATAATGGGAAACATGGAAGGTTCAAGAACTTCCACAATAAAACCAATAACAATCCCAACAATGCAAGATCTCAACCTCAAAAATTGTAAATTGCTACTCTAGCAAATAAGGTAGGGGAACAAAAACTTGAAAAGTATCAGGGATCCAAGGAAGGGTGCTATAATTTTAGAGGCCCTCACTATGCTATATAGTGTCCGTATAAACTAGGTCCAAGTACATATAGTTCCAAAGAAAAAGAATCCACACACTAAATTTATGCTGCAACTGAGAATCGAATTTTGAAAGGGTAAGCCATCCCACTACTTATAAAAGGTAAAATTTTTAATAAAGAAGTGAAAATTCTAATTGACATTGGGGCCACAAATAGTTTCATTTCTTCTAGTTTAGTAAGGGATATGTCGAAAATGCCAAGATATTTGGCTCATGCATGTAAGGTTTAATATGGTTCTAGGCAAACCTACTCAGTAAACCAATGTTTTCCAATGGCAAATATTACTCTAGCTAGTGGTACCACTGAATGTTATTTGTATGTAGCTCCACTTCATGCTTTTGATGTGATCCTAGGGATGGATTGGTTATAGCCCCATAAAGCTTTGATCAATTTATAAGATATATGGATCGAGTATTCAGAAAAGGATAAGGAGAGACTGAGAATTTATAGCAAATAGGGGGTATTCAAACCCCAAATGCTATCAACTATGCAATTAAATAAAGCTCTAAATAAGGGAAGGATAGTTTATGTTGTGAAACTTAATAAAGTAGGGGAATATCAGAAGATAGAAGGGTTGGAGAAACACGCAATTTTGCACAAATTTAAGAATGTATTTCTTGAGGACTTACCTGGACTTCCTCCTATGCAGAAGTTTGATTTTACTATCGACCTAATGATAGGAGTGGAACCTATCCATAGATCTCCATATAGGATGAACCCTATTGAGATGTAGGAATTAAAGGTGCAACTACAAGGTCTATTGGAAAAGGGATTAATAAAACCAAGTGTGTCACCTTAGGGCACATAGGTTTTATTTGTGAAAAATAAAGATGGTTCATCAAGATTGTGTATTGATTACAAGATGCTTAATAAGGTTACAATAAAGAACCGATACCCTTTACCTAGAATCAAATATTTTTTTGACTATCTAAGGGATGCCATGGTATTCACAAATATTTATTTGAAATAAAGGTACCATCAATTAAGAATAGGTGAGGAGGACACTCACAAAATGACATTCAAAACTAGGTATGGGCATTATGATTTTACAGTCCTACCCTTTGGACTAACTAATGCCCCAGTTGCGTTCATGAATATAATGAATAATTTGTTTAAGAATCATCTAGATCAGTTTGTCCTCGTATTTTTAGATGATATCTGAATATACTCTCAACATAAGAAGAAACACGATAAGCACCTCAAGGTCATGTTAGAGTTTCTAAGGGAAAATCAACTCTATGGAAATCTAGAAAAAAAGTGATTTCTATGTATCAAAGGTATGATATCTTGGTCATATCATATCGGTAGAAAGAATTATTGTATATCCATAGAATATTGAAACCATTCTGAAATGACCACCCCCTACCAACATGATAGAAGTGTGAAGCTTCATGGGGTTGACAGGCTACTATAGATGTTATATAAAGGATTATTGCAAGATTGCAGCAACAATAACTAACCTCTAGAAAAAGAGAAAATAATTCAAGTGGTAAAAAAAGTGTGAAGTTACCTTTGCGTTGTTAAAATAAAAACTCACTACGATGCCAATATTAAAAGTTCTAGATCCTTAGGTTAACTTCTCAGTATGCACTTATGCATCACTATAAGGGTTAGGAGGATTACTCTTCCAAGCTGAGTCAATAGTAGCATATACTTCAAGGAAGCTTAAGAAGCATGATATTAATTATGCTTCACATGATTTAGAGCTAGACGTAGTGGTGCATGTTCTATAATTTTGGTGCCACTACTTCTTAGGAAGACCCTTTGAGTTGAAAACTAACCATCAGAGTCTGAGGTATATATTCACCCAGCCTATACTCAATGTGAGACAGAGAATATGGGTCAAGTTTCTCATTGAATATGACTGTGATTGAGTATATAAAGAGGAAATAGAATAAGGTTTTTAATGCCTTAAGCAAAAGGATGGACATAGAAACTATAATCATAAATCACATGAATATAATGGATCAAGTGAGGGAAGAACAATCTCAATATGAGTATTGTAAGGAAATTCAGTATAAGTTGAGTAGAGACCCTGAGGGTAATAAGGAATTTAGCAAGAATGATGACATTTTGTGCTACAAAGGTATAATCATAATACCAAAAATGGGTGATTAAGGAAATTAATAATGCAAGAAGCCCATAGATCCCCTTATTTTGCACACCCTAAATGGGCTAAAATGAGGGAAAACATAAAAATAACCTTCTTTTGGACAAGAATGAAGAAGGATATCATCGATTTTATTGCTCGATGTCTTGAATACTAGAAGGTAAAGACTAAATGCAAACATCCTACAGGACAATTGTATCCACATGATATACCTATGCAAAAATGATAGGTTATATCCATGGACTTTATAGTAGGTTTACCCAAGACCAGGTATCAATATGAATCAATCCTTGTAATAGTTGATAGATTGACTAAGGTGGCGCATTTCATACTAGGAAACATCAAATATGATGCTCAAGTTGTGGTTAAGAGATTTTCCAAAGAGATATTCAGATTGCATGGGTTTCCTAAAATGATTATTTTAGATAGGAATTCTAGATTCACTTTTGAATTTTGGAAAGATCTACATCATGAAATAGGTACAAAACTGAATAATAGCTCAACATATCACCCTAATACTGATGGTCAAACTGAAAGGGTAAACCAAGTATTAGAAGACATGTTTTGCATGTATTGCATGGATCAAAAGTCTTGATGGGAAGACTACCTACACCTTGTAGAGTTCACCTACAATAATGGACATCACTCTTCTTTGGGAATGGCCCCATTTGATGCCTTGTATGGTCAAAGGTGTAGAACACCATTATCTTGGGATAATTTGGAGTATCAGATTATGATCAGGCTAGATATGGTCAGGGAAATGGAAGATCAGCTAAAAGTGATCAAGAAAAGGCTTAAGGAAGTCATCGATCGATAGAAAATCTACGTTGATCTAAAAATAACACCAAGGTAATTCTCTATAGGAGATAAAATTTTCTTAAGGGTTAGACCTATGAAGAGCACCATTAGATCCACAAAGTTGGATCCTCAGTTTCTTGGACCCTTTGAGATCATTGTAAATATTAGCCCAATAGCATACAAACTTGCCTTGCAACCTAACCTATCAAAAATCCATAACTCTTTCCACATATCCCTGCTTAGGAAATATATTGTTGACCCTGAACATGTGTGGGATGTTTCTAAATTGTAGATTGTAAACCCTAAAGCAATTGAAATGGTGTCAATGAATATTTTAGAGTTTCATTTCAAGTCAGTGAGGAATCAAACTCTAGATTAGTGCAGGGTCCAATGGGACTATTTTTCTGAACAAAATGCCACTTGGGAAAAAGTGGACATGAAGAAGCATTTTCCTTACTTATTTGAAAATAATTTGTAATTCTATTTTTATTGCAAGACTCTTTTATAGTTTGACTATGCATTAATAATTCTTTGACTCTATGATGAGATTTATGTATTGATGGATGTTTCAATACTTTATGTTTATGCAATATGGATGTTTTATTGCATTGAGAATATGGTACTATTGATATTTTGTTAAATCATAGGTCCAAGTACTCTCATGGGTGGAATATGTTGATCGACCATCAAGAATGGGATACTAGAAAAAGGGAAATGATGATAATGATAGCTCAGGGTAACAAGAAAAATTACCCTCATATAGTTTCTTTGCATGTTAAATTCATACTCATGTTTACTCCATTGGACAATGATGTATGGCACTAGTCTCCTTGGAATTGGATGGTATAGAGGTCCGCCCACTTAAGGATAAAACAATGGAGAAACATTGAGATTGCATTTGATGCCTATGATTAATGATTGTGAAAGTATAATGTTTGATTTATGCTTTACAAAGTTGTGAGATATATTGTGAAAATATATTGTTTAATTGTTGATTTACAATTATTATAGAAATATATAATTGCTAATGATTTTCACTATGAGAAACACAAGGGACTATTTTTAGTCCAAGTGGGGTAGTATGTCATGACCCGAATTGGTAGTACCCTTTTACATGATGAATAGGGGCCTAATCCCTAGTTTTGTAATGTTTTGAAAAAGTAAAAAGGAATTTTGTGAGGATTTGGGAAGTCAAATAATACTTTTGGAAAAGATATTAATTACCATTAGGAAGGATTAAATTAGGGTAATTCAAATAATTAATTAGGATTAATTAACCTAATTAAATATAATTAGGTGTCCAAGTAGGATTGGACCAAAAAGAGCATCTTTCCCATTTGAATAAAATATTAATTTTTCAAATTGACCCCACTCCAAATGGAGGGAGGAGGATTGGAATTTGTGTTGGTGGCAATATTTAATTAATATGATATAGGCATCTTAGTATTTAAATAGTAGGCTTTTAAATTTAGTTAAAAGGCCAAATTAGGATTGGGAGACAAATTGGCAAGGTTTTCTCCAAATTAATAAAATAATAGACACAAGCTTTTAAAGACATTCCTTGGGTGATTGGGGGAGATTTCAATACCCCCCTTTACCCATATGATAAGAAGGTAGGATCTGGGTTACCCTCAAGGAGCATGGAGGAATTCAATGAATTCATTAACACAAATGAATTGATGGATGTAAGACTAAAAGGAGCCAAATTTACATGGAGTAACAAGAGGATAGGAAGTCAGTTGATTCAAGAAAGGTTGGACATGTTTTTTTTATCCAAGGAAGCTACAACAATTTTTGGTGATTCAGCATTACAAGCCCTTCCTAAATGCGCTTCAGACCATAATCTTATTCTATGGGAGGCTTTTCAGGATAACTCCTTTAAAAAGACATTCAGATTTTTGTCAATGTGGGTTAAACATCCGAACTTTAAGAAATTAATAGAGGAATGGTGGCAGCAGCCTATCCAGGGAAGTGCTTCCTTCAAACTATCTCAAAAACTTAAGATGGTGAAAAACAACCTTATAATATGGAATGAAGAAGTCTTTGGAAATATTTTTGAGAATAAGAGAGCAGTGGGGGAAAAACTGAGAATAATAGAAAGCAAAATCCAAAATGGAACCTATGATGAGGCAACAAGGATCGAAGAGAAGGAAACCCTTTGTGAGTTTTATAATATTTTAGCTTGTGAAGAGATGTATTGGAGGCAAAAATCAAGGGCATTATGGCTAAAGGAAGGGGACTCTAATTCAAAAAAATTCCATGTTACCACATTGAGCAATAGAAGCAACAATAATATTAGAAATTTAACTAAGGTGGATGGATCCTCAACTCAAAACATTCAGGAGATCAAGGACAAGGCTGTTAATTTTTTTAGTTCATTATTGGGTGAAGAACGGGCCTGTAATGCCTAAGCAAAGGACTCTCTCCTTCAATTCATTCCACAACTCATTGATGAAACGATTAACGAGTCTCTTACAACAACTTTTTTAGATGAAGAGATCAAGGAGGCTTTGTTTAACATGGATCCTGACAAAGCTCTTGGGCTAGATGGGTTTTCACCGTGGTTTTTCCAAGTTTGTTGGGATATTTTTGGAGCAGAAGTTATTGCTGCAATCAAGGAGTTCCAAAGTTCAAATCATATTCCAAGGGGTTTCAATTCAAATTTCATTGCTTTGATCCCTAAAGGCCCCAACCCCAAGACTATGGCTGACTTTAGGCCGGTTAGCCTGTGTAATATATCCTATAAAATTATGTCCAAAGTTTTAGCCAACCGTTTGAAGAAAGTTCTACCGGTTATCATTGATCCAAGTCAAGGAAGTTTTGTACAAGGAATATCAATCTTATATGGAGTTATTATTGTTCATGAGGATCTTCATACAATCGCTCAGACCAAAAAAGTAGTCATGGATTTAAATTTATACATGAACAAAGCTTATGACAGGATAAATTGGGAATTCCTAGAGGCAGTTTTATTAAAATTTGGCTTCAACATGAAATGGGTCAAGTTAATAAGATAGTGTATTTCTAAGCCTTGTTTTTTAGTTTTGGTTAATGGGTCTACTGCAGGTTTTTTTCAAAGCAAATGTGGTATAAGATAAGATCCCATAAGTCTTATGTTTTTCATCATTGTAGTTGAGGCCTTGGGAAAAACCATTAAGGCAGTAGCGGTAGCTGGACTCATATCAGGTATCAAGGCCACGTCACTTACTACCCCGATGACACATCAACAATTTGTTGATGATACATTGCTACTGACTTTGGATTTTGTGGTTGAGGTAAGAAGGATTAAAAATATTCTCATAATGTATGAAGAAGTGGCTAGACAGAAAGTGAATTTTTATAAGAGCAAACTTTATTTCATCAATACCCCCATTCCTAGGCAAAACAGCATAGCAAGGATCATGGAATGTCAGATTGCATCCCTTCCCACCTCCTATTTAGGTCTTCCCCTATTTATGGGGAAACCTGAAGGATCAATGTGGAACATAGTTATGGAGAGGATCCAAAAAAGCTAGCAATTTGGAAAGGACATCTGTTATCTCAAGCAAGAAAAGCAGTTTTAAATATGGCTTCACTTCAAAGTATACCCGTTTACTTCCTATCAGTCTTCATAGCTCCCAACAAGGTGTATCACAAAATTGAGCAGCTTCAAAAAAAAATTCTCTAGTCAGGGACTAAGGATAAGAAAAGGATCCATTTAGTAGGTTGGAACAAGGTTTGCAAACCTAAAGCTGATGGGGGGTTAGGATTGAGGAGAGTTGCTCATCTCAATACAACTATGTTAGCCAAACAAGCGTGGCGGTTATTGACTAAGGTCGATAATGAATGGACTACCATAGTTAGGAGGAAATACCTCCAAGGTGTGAAATTCCTTAATGACAACTTAGCAAGTAGGGGGTCTACTTTTTGGAAGGTAATCCTCATGACCAGGGATCTTGTCAAGAAAGGTCTTAGATGGATTCTAGGAAATGGGCAAACAATAGACTTTTGGAAGGATCGGTGGGTGAGAGCTGAGGATTTATCCCAAAATCCTTGTTTGGATAGGATTCAAGAGCATATGGAGCAGCATATTGGGAAGAAGGTTGCAAATTATATGTGGCAAGATATAAATATCAACAGGTGGAAACACATCAGAGTACAGGGTTTTGAAGCGGAGTCCGAAGAGCTTTATAACATTTTAACTCAACAAATTATTCCCTCTGGAGAGGATGAAGATCACATTGTTTGGGCTAAGACTGAAAGTGGTGACTTCACAGTTAAGTCTGCCTATAATTTGCTTCTCAATGTGGAAGGTCAACAATTTCAACCGAGTTTGGTTTGGATCAAAGGCTTAATTCCTAAAATATCCTTTTTTTCATGGTTGGTGATTCAAGGAAAAATCCTCACTATGGACAATATGTTATCCAAAGGTATGGTTATTGCTAACCATTGCTACATGTGCAGGGCAAGATGGGAGACAACCCAACACTTTTTTTTGGAGTGTTCGGTAGCGGAGTCCCTCCTGGATGAACTTTTCCAAGCCTTTAGGATATCATGGGTTAAGCTGCTCTTATATCCGAAGTGTTCCATCAATGGCCTCAACCCTTTGTTAGCCTAAAACTTAAGTACCTATGGAAAATCTATTGGCATAATTTTATCTGGAAGATTTGGCTAGAAAGGAACCATAGAGCCTTTAAGGATACCATTCACAACCCAAAAACCATCCTCAACAGGATTATTGTCTTTGTGAAAGAAAACCTTAGCACCTTAGTGGATGAGAACCACTCAATTCTTCCCCAAGAAAAACAATTAGCTTAGGCCTTAGGTATTGAGGACAAACCTTCCATTCCTTTGCCAAATCCTAGAAATGGGATTTTTTGGGAGCCACCCCCCCAAGGTTGGTTTAAACTAAATTTTTTGGTGCAGCCAAGGAGAACCCGAGAAGAGCTGGAGCTGGAGGAATAATCAGGGATCATCAAGGAAATCTGGTCAAGGCCTTCGCTGAACCATTGGGAATCAGAACTAATAACAAAGTAGAAGCTAGAGCCCTTTGGAGAGGGTTGCAAGTAGCCCAAGCAACTCAAGGTAACTTGATGATTGAAGGTGATTCTATGAACATCATCAACCTATTAACCAATGGCAAAAAACCTCCATGGAGAATCGAGGGAGTCATCCATGAAGTGAGGATCCTTTTTGTGGCAAGACAGAATAGGAGGGCTCGTCACGTGTACCGTGAGGCCAATAGGTCAGCTAAAAAATTAGCCAACATAGGTGTTGATGTTGGTAGTTTGGTGACATGGACACAAGGTGTGCCACATGAAGTGGAAAACATTATTAGTCATGAAAATAAACCTACCCATTAAGGAGAAATATGAATGGGTGTTCTTTCCCCATGGAGTTGGTAATAACTATGGGGTTTCCCTCTAAATCATACCAAATTGGAAATGAAGGTAACAGGGTGTAAGCCTTGGAAGATTTCGACAGAGAATAGGAAATGGGCAAGCAATAGGTTTCACAAGTGCAAAGTTCCAAACTTCAATTCTTGTCAATGTAAGTAATGTTTACAGTTATGTTTAGGTATGGGTGTGCTTTGTTAGTAAGGTGTTGTAGGGGATTCAACACAATTTCTGGTAAGAAATTTTCAAGGATGACTAGGATCTACAATCTCAGAAGAAGGCTGGATATTGTAATAGGTTTTGGGTTAACCTGCAAAACCCGATAATTAATGAAGACTTTTATTTACCAAAAATAAATAAAAATAATAGACACTTCACATGGGCTTGTCCATGTAGGCATACTTTTATTAATAAAATAAAGAGACTTCACATGGGTATGTTTTGGAGAGGCATCTTTAATAAATTTAAATTACGCCACTATTTGTCTCATGAAATAGGAGGAAGAAAATCCTATAAAAGAGAGGCCTTGGTTAGCATGAAAGGGTAGCTAGTTTTAGGAAGTCTAAAAATAAGGTAATCTTGGTAATAAACAAGAGGAGGGAGTTACACAAGGAAAGGGGAGAATCATTGCCTTTCAAGAGCTCTAGGAGGAAACTCTTCCCTCTTACATCTTGTTATGAATACTTTTAGGAAAGAATGAAGAAATGTTTATCATTATCTATCTATGAATTATTCCATTATTGTTTAGGAAATTTGGATTCTTTCTTCTACCTTGATTAATTATTTAAATAAATTTTTCACACTACTATCCTCTCTCTCCAACCCCTTGAATTGCTTGATCTTCCTGCTTAATATTTTATTAAAGAATGAGGTAAAATTGTAATCGAGGTATTAGGACTCTGTGTTTATAATTTCTAACCTCCTTTGACCAATGTGTGCATACTTATAAAATGTCACCACATGGGCTTAAACAAAGCCACTTTGGAAATATTTTGGTTTAATTTGATAGCCAAAAGTCATTTGTATGGGAGGTTATATTATTAGAGATTGGGCCTCCACTATTGCTAAGATTGTGTTGTTTATTAAACCCAAAGTTAGTTTAATCGCCTGCGTATGAGATGTAGGGAACGTCTAGTGTTGAAATCATCTAACATCTAGGCATTTATGGAGGTTTGAATCCCTTAATGGACCACATGAAGTTGGAACTAAATAATTTATTGTGTGATATTTTCTTAAAAAGGATGGTTCTCTATTGAGTACAACATCACCTGCATTTTAGGACATCGATAATAGTTTTGCAATTGATGGATGGATCAGGCCTTTGTTGATAGGTGTCTGCATATTGAATAGAACTAATAATAAATACTTTTTTTTACCCTCCTACTATGTCTGCATCAAGTTCAACCATCTTCGATGGAGATCATCATGATCGTTACCTCCCTGTTGTGTCTGCATTAGGAAGTCTACCATAGAAGTATTTAGGTGATTTGGTGGTAATTTTTAAGGTTGACTTTAGCTTTGAGCTACCATGGCTATTGATATCATTGGGAGAATGTAGATAGGAAGGCCCTTTTTGGACTTGCTAAATCAAAATCCCACATTCGTGGTGTGGTTGATGTTTGGGCTTTGTAAAAGGGAGTATCCTTCCTATTCTAATCGACCATCACTCGATAATCATGGGGCCTCCCTTGCATCGGTTGATGATGCTAAGACACCTAGCATAATAATGTTGACCATAGTTTATTTGTAAAAACTTTGATGTCATGGTTTGTTGTATTGCTTGGCTAAGTTGTGCCCAAGTCCCTTGCCCTCCTTTGACCACTTCTAAACCTAACATATCTATGATTTGCATTTTTAGGATTGGTTGGTCTTTAATTTCACCAGTGATGGTTGACTTCCTGATTAATTTGGGATCATTATAAGGCAAATTATTTTAACCAAAATATGAGAATAGTCCCACATGCTCCCCATGGGAACATGTGAGGAATTCAAATAGGGGAAGCCTCCCCTATTGAAGTGACCAAGCGATAGTGGTCATGCTAGGCATGGGTGGCTAGGGTGTTTGTGGTTAGACGCTTGCAAAGTTTGATTAAATTTGACCATTGGATCTGATTTGTTATGTGATCATTGGATCTAAATTGCTATGTGATCATTGAATAACATGACTGTTAGAAATGCTTGAGGAGGTTGAATAGAGTTGACCTTCTGTAAACCCTTTTTAATGCAATAGATTAAGGAAGTTATGTTCTTTATTTAAACCAAGATTTTGTTTAGAGATCAAAAGGATGAGTTGACCTTCTGTAAACCCTTTTTGATGAAATGGAATAAGGAAGTTATGTTCTTTATTTAAACCAAGATTTTGTTTAAAGATCAAAAGGATGAGTTGACCTTTTGTAAACCCTTTTTGATGAAATAGAATAAGGAAGCTACATTCTTTATTTAAATCAATATTTTGTTTATAGATCAAAACGATTAGTTTTCCCTTGGGAATAATAAGGGATTAAGTGAAATAACTTCCCTTTTGATTTGTGAAATAGAACCTTATAATATTATTACAGCACAAAATTTTTTGACCGTTCCATTTGATTGAATAGATGGAATTTGATTGATTAAGGGTATGGGACCTTAGTTAATTGAATGGATGGAAAAAATTGAATGGATGGAATTTGATTGATTAAGGGTATGGGACCTTAGTTAATTGAATGGATGGAATAATTGAATAAATAGAATTTGATTAATTAAGGGTATGGGACCTTAGTTGATTGAATGGATGGAATAATTGAATAGATGGAATTTGATTGATTAAGGGTATGGGACCTTAGTTAATTGAAGGAATGGATTTGATTTATTAAGGGTATGGAACCTTAATAGATTAAGGAAAAGACTTTGCATGATGGAAGCATAAACCTTTGATTGACTAAAGGAGGAGTTGTGAATTACTCTGTAATTGATGAAAGGTTTCTCTTTTCTAATGATAATAAAGAGTGAAAGACTGGAATATATTTTGGTATTGACTGAATGCATTGAGTAAATTTGTATAGTTGCAATTTGGCATTTCAATTATATATGCACTTGCTTGAAGTCATTTAGTAGATGCATTTAGATGCATAAGTTGTCTTGATCCCTTATTACCATCAAATGAGTGATGGAGAGATGGGAGGATCAAGAGATACACCTAGAACCAAAACAATGACCTTGACATTGGTTGAGGTAATGAATTTATTTAATGAAGAATATATTTCTAATTTATGTTTATGAATTGTTCTTTATGAGTATGAAGGATTTATCATACTTGCTTAATTGTAATAATTGCTTAATGGTTGGAAGATGTACTTTAAAATACTTATGTTTTATATTTAAATTCCTTTCTATTAACATTTACCTTATTTAAATGTGCCTTATTTCTAGTATCTTATGTATGCTTTTTGAATTATGTTTTTGTTAGATTTAGTATATGTTCTTGCTTTCTTGCTAAAAACAACATAAACCTAAGTATGGAGTTCTAGGGTGAACTTAGTGGTGACCTAAGGGAATTAAGACCCCCTTAGGGTGAACATAGGTGACCTAAGGGAATTGGAACCCCTTAGGGATATTGGAACTAAGTTGTGGAAATACTACATCTGAGTTAATATAGTTCATTGTGAGGCGATATGGATAGCTTAACTCGCAGTACGCGTAGCATACCTACACAGACTGATTTATGTAAGGTATGGAGATGGGTGTATACATTATATGGATTGAAGGTGATAATTTTAGCTCATAAATAGTTATGGGAGGGATAAAACAATAGGTCAATTAAGGATCAATTAGGGGTTTGTGAATCCCTCTCCTTAGTTTAAAAAAAAAATCTTTTCTTTTTGTGTGTTTTAATATATCTATATTTTGGGTTATTACACTAAGGGTCTCTTAATATTCTTCTCACCAATTTTTCAATATATTGTTTGCATTTTCTGATGGAGGTCACCAAAATCTAATATTCTTCTTGACTCTTCTCTAGAATCTCTTGAATCAGCAGTAAGGCTACTATGGCATTTTCTTCTTCTGCACTCTTGTAGGTCTGCAATCTCTAGTAATGAGACCTCTCCTCGGGTCTCTAAAATATTTAGTCTTCTACTTTTTGCTGCAAATTTTGGAATGATTCTAAGATAAGGATAGCAGAGGATATTTATTTAATTAGATTTTTATTATTTCTATGTAAAATGTGAGCATATCATTAGGTCATGTTAGTTTTTTAGGAAAATATGTTGATTTCTAGGTTGCTCAAGTTAGCTTCAGTTAAGCTATTCTGAGCTCTATGTGATATTGTAAATATTGTAATAATGACATCTTGTATACCTATATAACCTTGTAAATAAATAAAAATCATGACTAGGTTGAATCCCTTTCAACCTATCACCAAAATGTTAAAGAAAAATATCACTCTAGTATGAATCAACAAAGGTAAAAAGGACTTTCAAGGTATTAAAGATATAATCACATAAGCCCATTCTTGATTAACATATATATATTTTAAATAATTTAGGCTATATGTGTTTAGTGTAGATAAAATCATTGTTGTTGTCCTAACCCAGAAGAATGAAAAATATAAGGATCATCCCATGTTATGATCCAAGTCCTCCAAAAATACAAAGAGATATACACTCTTATCAACACATATGTCTTTGTTATCATAAAATCTCTTAAGAAAATTAGGTTTTATCTATACAAATAAAAACCACCATATTTGTAGTGCACCATGATGTTTAATTTGCTATGCTTCATGGCAAGTTATGAGAGAAGAGGACTAGGTGTATTAACAAAATTCAAGAATTTGACATTGAAATCAAACTGACCAAACTCATTAAGGTAAGAGCCATATGTGAAATCCTATCCAAAAACCACTAAATATCATATTACTTTAGTAGAGAAAATAGATGAGGATGATAGAACAAATCGGATGGATAATTTGTGTAGATCAATGGCCATAGAACAGGTACTCAAAGGGCTAATAGCCAAGGAGAGATCTTGGTTTAGGTAGAAAACAACATACTATTACTGGCTTGATGGTATATTATTTAGAAAAGTATATGATAGTGTCTTGCTACACTACATTGAAGAAAAAAGATAAATACCTAATAAAATATTACCATGATAAAGTATGGCATTACTCTATGCTCACTACAACTCACAAAATACTTAGGGTTAGGTATTATTGGCTGCCACCTTTGTTAATTGTTACCAATGGATCAATAATTGTATAACCTAGTATGTTTAGAGGAAAAAAGATAATAGTGATAATGCATCTAAAACCCATCATCATGACTCAATCATTCTAAAAAATAGACCTAGACTTTATAGGAAAAATCAATCGACTCTCAAGTGTAGGGCATATATGTATCCTTACTACTATATATTATTTCAATTAATGAGTTGAGTCCATCCTAGCCAAGTTGGCCAACCAAGAGATATTAGTCTAATTGTTAGAAGATATCATCACCAGATTTGGGGTCCCAACTTCCATAGTCACAGATAATGGAACTTACTTCAAGGGGAAAGGAGATGAAGTTTTCCTTAGAATTTAAGTTCTTATTTAAGAAATTCTCCAATTACTTCTTCTAGGGTAATGGATTGGATGAATCAACCAATAATAACATCACTAGTATCTTGAAAAAAAACATTTCCAAATCATAGAGAGACTGGCACACCAATTTGTATACAAAATTACGAGAAGGACGAGTGACACCAAAAGCATCCATTTTTTTATTTCCTCATAAATTGTTCTATTAAAACAAGGTTGTATTGCCAATCAATTTGGAACTCCCTTCCATGCCAGTGTCACTATAGCTAGAACTAGAAGACAATAACATAGGGCCTATGCAAACAATGCTAAATACATTATTGGCCTTGGAGGAAGAAAAAGAAGAATTCAAAATGACAATGCAACATCAACATGTTTATAAATATGGTTTGATAAGCAGGCCATAGAGATGAACTACAAAGAAGAAGACCTCATATTCAAGTGGGATGAATATTGGGCGAGACGAAGAGTACATCAAAATTTTGATTCCTATGGAGTGGGTCTTACCAAATCATGAAGATTGTAGGTTCAAATACCTACAAATTGGCCACTGTGGATGATAGGGTGCTACCTATTTCTATAAGCGAGCAATACCTTTGTCTAATCCAATAACATGAATCTTGACAAAAATATTGTGTAAATATGTACATACATTTATTTTTTATTGGCTATTATTATGATAAGTATCCCACTTCTTCAAATTCTAATTTTGGCCATTCCCCTTATTCCATTAATCCTCCACCACTATGTCTTCTTCTTCCCCTCCTTATTGAACAACATTCTAGTTTAGTATTATTGTATTTAATGTTATTAAAAAAAATACAAGTGTAAAAGAGGGTGAATCACTTACAAAAGGCAAGATATCTGCTTATCAGGAAGCCCTCCCATAGACAATATACATAGGAAGGAAAATCAACCCCCTTCAAGTTCATGCCCCTACCTTAACATACATGTATATATTGCAAGGAGTTGTTGGCAATAACTCATAAAGTGTAGGGGCTATTGTCTCACTATGGGATAAATAAAAGAAGGTGGAAAAAGGTGGTCCATGGATGTGATGAAGATGGAAAAAGTGAATTTCAAAATAGCATACATAGCAGATGAGCATAGTCATACATTAGGATCAAAAGGATTCTTGGCCATTTCCTTGGATCAGTTGTTGTGTGGGAAGTGGGGGATAAAATGGAAGTGGAGGACTAGCACATTCACCTATCTCCATTATGCTTGGAAAATAATTCTTCCTAAATAAAGATCAAACTAGGATTGGGAAAGAATATGACACCCTCTCCCTTGTGCCATATGGACCCCTCAATTTTTAAATTATGCTCAACTTCAAAATATAATGAATTACATAAACACAACTTGTTCATTTTAAAATACCCAAAGTGATTCACTTTACAAAGTGAAGTGATCGACAAAGTTGAGCTCCACTAGATCAACTCCTAAATTGGCCATTATACAATGCATATCACTTGGTAAAATCATATAGGATCCCACCAAGCACTTTGATTGAAAATAAAATTTCCAAGTCCTTAAATTAGTGGTTTTCTTATAAAAATAAAATGAATCGCTTGGTATTTTTCAAACAAACAGACTGAATGAATAGTTTACCCAAGTCCTCCATTTACAAGTGAAACACTTGAGTTAACAAGTGAATCACTTGCTTTACTATAAAAATTCCAAGTGCCTTTAAAGTGAGCAAAGCACTTGCATATTGGAGCAAATTGATCTGCTTTAGAAAAGTTCCAAGTACCCAAATGCAGCCAAAACACTCCATTTTGTGAGCACATCATTTCATTTACCTAGACTTAGCAAACTTTCATATTTCTCCTAAAATTTTACTTTCACCTCCATTTTATTCATCTTTCATCTATAGCCATCATGGATACCACTTTTGCCTCTATTAGTAAATCCTTACCTGAAGCATACCCACTTTGCCTCGTTCCACTCCTATCGCTCCACCCACATCTGCTCCATATTCACCCATTCTAGTCTTACTCGAGGAAGCATAATAATTAGTGGAAAAATAAAAGAAGTGGGATAATAGAAAGAGGTAAAGCTTCCCTCCCCCCAAGAGACCTAATAAGCTACTTGATAATCCCTATCAAAGGATTGAATAGGGGAGTAACACACGTCTGATTAGGCAAGTGAGGAATAAATCCCTAAGGAGATTCAACTTGGGGACCTATACTAACTCATGGTACATTAGCCATATTTGGACATCAAGACTTTCAATTAACTTGGTACCACAATTATGGAGAAATCTTGAGCTCGTGGAGGCATGTGTCAAAATATATGACCCTTATGGAAGAAATTTTAGACCTCTTTAATGGAGAAAAAAAAATTTCTACACGAGAGGAGACATAAGAAATATTCTCAAGGTAATATATAACCCATCCATGTGGGTATCCTATGACCTCAAAATTTTGAAAAAATTCTACTATTGGTGCACAAGTGCCTACTTATGGAATTACTTGATCCAATACCTCAAGAAGCCAAACCTGTTAGTTGACTCTAGTATTTTGTTGGAGTTCAATATATTCAAAGATAATATGTAGATGGTGTTATCTAGTATAGCCATAATCTTATGAGAAAGAAAAAATTAAAAAATCTATGAACACATTGCTTTATTTCATGTTGTGTGGACCTATCCTAGGTATTCATAGATAATCGACTATACCATATATTAATGACCAAATGGATAGTCAAATAAATGCATTTAATAAAAAGAGGAAGTTTAATTACATCTACTTAGTTTGAATTAGTATATCCCAAAAGAAGCATTGGTTTCCAACCCTTCAACTAGACCAAGTAGGAGCATATATTGGTTGATTGTATAAACATACCCTATCGAGAAGTGGGCAAGACCTATCACTTTTATGATGAGGTGTACAAAGTGATAATGGAAAGGTTTAGGTATAAAGCACTAAGGACATTAGATGAGACATGAAAACTCATAAAATTAAGGGAATGGTCAAGTAGATATTTCCATATAGGGAGAAATCAATCCTTAATCTGCCTCTATGGCTTTTCAACCATACCTTTTGAGTTGCGCACATGCATGCCTAATTACATGTTCAATTTTGAATATGTGTGAAAATTTAATTACATGGACATAAAGTATTTCAAGGGGTATAAGAAAACCACTTTTTACCCACTCAAGAAATCAATCATGAAAATCACAATAAAGCTACATGAGTTACACCAAGTGGCAAAGGCAAGGTTGAGAGAAATGGGTGTAGATTGACTAGGAAATTATTATTCTTATGATCCATGAGGAATATTTGAAAAGAACCTAATGATGAATTATTATTTTAATGATGAATTATTTACCATCTGAGACAAGAGACACCCCAAAAGCATAAAAAAATATAAGATCATTTATGATACAACTATCATTGCATCAAGCTCCCAAAGACCAAAGAAGATAATAGTACTTGAGATTAATGTCTCTGATGCACCCATGATGCTAGAGATGGTTAGTTCAATAGTAATTCAAACTATAATCAAGGGGTAAATGGGATTTGAGAAGTATATGTTGATATTCAACAAGGTTGCGATGGTGTAAAATCAATAATAGTAGATAACCAAGGTTAAAGAAGGGGAAACCCCTCAAGGAGACTCCTCTCCCAAGTTGGGAATGACAAGCATCATGACCACTACTGTAACCACATTCACTTACCTCCCCCCATCCACCACTCTCATTTATTTGTCTATTCATTCTTCTATTTTTGTTTCTTCTTCTCTCCCTACCCATTATACTGCAATTTTCTCACCTTCCACTAGTGCAACTCATGGTTCTCTTAGAGGCACTCGACCTCCAACAATCTTTGTCATATTTGGGACTACATCCATCACATACCATTCAAGTTTCCACTACACAACCTTAAATATCATACACCATATCAACACTCGTATCGCTCCAAATTTTTTGCATCCTTACCTTCAGGCTATAGGATCCGTGCCCGGAAGGAGGATGGGAAAAGGATGGCACGGTACCTCGGACTGAGAGGCCTTGCGAAGGTCCCGCCTCTCGGGGGAGGTGTATTATGGTGATTTTTTGATGGATGGTGGGTTCACCAGGAAACGTTTGAATGGCGGTTTCCACGCCTAGGTTGGGAATGTGTTTAATGTGTTCAGTTTTATCTTTAAACATTCGAGTCCTAGGTTTGGCCAAATGAATCTAAGTTGTTCTATTATGAAAATGCAGACTAAATGAAATACAAAAAACAGATTTTAAACAAAAAATAGAGAGAAAAAAGCTAAATTACAAAGCCATACCTGATCCGGATGTCTGATGGAGATTCTGATTCTTGAAGCAATCAGGATCACCTCTGATTTGACAGGATCGTCTCCTATCTGACAAGATCGTCTGAGATCTGACGAATTCGTCAGACGAATTCGTCAAAGACCTGCAAACAGAGAAGTAGACACAAAATACAAAAAATGCAACTATGCTAATAGAGGGCAATGATGTAGAATAATAGCAATAACATTAAAATGATGATAATAAGCTAAATAGGAATGCAAGCAAATTACAATGTTTTAATAGTTAATCATGATTTCATTATGCAATTAAACTACATGGGTGAACTCCAAGATGCAGAATAGCAAAAAATAATAAATAAACTGACTAGATGCAAAATAGAATAGGAGATGAAAGGAGAAAAATGCAAACTCTGGGCACTGATTGCCCCCAACGTTGATTGCAGTCGAAATCGTCTCGGATTGGTACGAAATCGTCTCGAATTGAACAGGATCGTCCACGACGAACTGAGCTTGCTCCGGCTGAAAAATACTAAGGTTCCTGCAACAAAATTTGGATAGGACTAGTGCAGATAGTAATTTGGGATGTTTTAATGCGTGTAAAGTCAAGTTACAGGAAATATCAGCCAGGGGGATGCCAAGGGGAGGGCCTAAGTTTAAATAGGCTTAGGAGGGAGGTTAGGAGGTTGGAGATCATCCCAATTTGGGAGATCTCCAATGGGGAGGGTCTCTAACGACGCAGACACGCTTCTACTCGGATTAGAGACGCCGTTGGAACAGAGGCTAATTGAGAAAAATTAGTTTTGGGACAAGATCGTCTGGACGTCCTAGTCCAGACGAAATCGTCCGATCTGAGGCGATATCGTCTGATCGGCGACGATATCGTCAAACGGTCAAAAAAAACTCTAAAAATGGCGCGGGAAAGGAGGAAACGGGTTAAACGACGGTTTGGAAGCGGTTTTGGGGGTTAAAATTTGAATTTGAATATTTACTAGAGTAATTGTAATTATTTAAGGTTTTACTACGCCAATTTTAGGGTGCTACATTTTGCCCCCTCTTTAGCGAATTTTTCGAAGAAAATGCGTTAAAGATGAGTTCTTCTCGATCTACGAGAAAGCAAAAATTATTCCCATTTTTAGGCGACGATTCTAGGTCGAATCGTACGACAGCTTACTATGGTGCCCCCTCCGTGTTTTTACCCAAATCGAACGTTTGAGGTAAAAACGCGGAAAAGCAAAATTTAAAAAAGTTTTTAATTGTTTTTGAATAAAATTAAGAAAAATAGGGTAAAACCCTAATTCATTGTTACTGTTCATTTTCCTAGTTTTTAGAGCTCTGGAGACAAGATGGTTGAGACAGCGCACAGATCAACAGAGGTCCGGCACGGGCTACGGGTAAGGGTCTAAACTGAATTTAGAATGCTTTATTTTAGAATTTCATGCTTTTTAGATTAGATTTGATTGATTTTTGAGCATCACGGCCATTTTTGGGCCGTCGACGTCATCGAGACGAAATCGTCTCGATTTCGTCGAAATCGTCTCGATATCGCCGATTTCGTCCAGAGGCGAAATCGACGAAATGGGGACGATTTCGACTGGAGAAATCGGAGATGAATTTGCTCAAATTTGGGACGATATCGTCCAATTGTGGACGATATCATCATTTATGAAATTGAACTTATTTTGACTTGCATTTTTAATTAATGATTTATTAATGATTTTTATTGTTGATTTTGTTTATGTTGCAGAGAGGATTACTAAAGAGCAGAGAATGGAAATATGGTGGGTTAAGGGATGACTTGGCCGCCCTATCTCAGGTAGAGCGAGATCAGCTGGCTCAAGTCGGCTTGCAGCATGTGGCAGAGATGCCACAAGTTTCTACAGATATGGGGCTATTGACAGCCCTAGTAGAGAGGTGGTATCCGGGTTCTTCATGTTTTCGGTTACCGATAGGGGAGATGACTCCCACATTGGAGGATGTATGGAGGATTTTGAGGATCCCCATACAAGGATGATTGATCACTCCCATGGCCAATCAGGGCCACGCGATGATGCGACTGTGTGGCGATCCGAGCTTCGCCCTGGAGAAGGGCGGAGTGAATATCGAGTCATTGCGCCAGATGCCTGGGGCATCTAGACTCACACGGGTTTTGGCTGGGGTGGTAGGTGGACTTCTGCTATGCCACCAGAGCGGATGCAGGGTACCATGGGTACTAACAGATGTGGTCTGCGACATGAGAGACCACGGATATAGGTTTGCTTGGGGGAGCTTTGTACTCTATCGGTTGTATAGGATCCTTCATGGGGTCGTATACAAGGGCGATCGATGTCTGGTTATGACATCACTACTACAGGTTTGGTGCTGGGAGCACATTGCGGTGCGAAGGCCGGTAGGGCTCCCACTGATAGGGATTGATGGGGAGAGGCCCCAAGTTTTCTACTGGTGGCTCCGAAGAGGGGCACAACGATGGATAGATCTACCAATGTCCCGGAGACTACTTGATGACCTCGTCTCCGACCAGATCACCTGGAGGCCTTGGAGAGATCATCCAGGGTGGGCCGAGGATGGACAGGAGCTGGCTCGCATCAAGCGAGTCTACTGGCTGAGGATGGAGAGGGGAGAGGTGGAGCTCCATCGGTATGACCAAGTTTTGAGGCAGTTCGGTCTACAATAGGGGATCCCATCTCTGAGAGACTATGAGTTTTCTCGGACTATCCGGGATAACACTACAGTTAGCGAGGCTCCAGATATGCAACGATTCTAGAGTCAAGACGTAGATGATGCCCCCATTCAGCCAGTGGATGGGGACGACGCTGGGGTAGCCGACGGCTACGATGCCTGGTACACAGGCATCCACCCTCCTCGGATGACGAGGGCTCAGGGTCCGATTCATGTAGTTGTGCATCGGATGGGGAGGCGGCGCCAGGCAGCCATTGAGGCAGCACAGGGTCACGGAGGGAGAGAGCAGAGGAGGCCACAGGCTCAGCAGAGGCCATGACAGTGGGAGAGGAGGGAGGAGAGACCCCCTTCTCCATAGAGAGAGAGGCCACCATCGCCTGATAAGGGCAAGGGTGTGGACATAGGGGAGAGTAGTGAGATGGCTACTCTCCGAGCAGAGGTTGCATACCTACGGGCTCAGGTGCAGACTTTGCAGGATGAGGCTACACGGCTTAGAGCTCGGGGCGGAGGAGCGAGCACTCAGGAGCTGGCATGCGCTGATTGCCCGGGTTACATTCTACCGAGGCTCTATATTACCAGGTGGTGCCAGAGGGTCAGAGGGTGCCATTACCATCTCATATTGCTGACCCGATCAGGATTGGGTCATCGAGGACTTCATCTCGATCGATGACTAGGACTCATAGTACCACACATACTACGATGGGGCCACCTCGTCCACCTCAGGGCGGGGGAGGAGATGAGGCTGAGAGCTCGAGGGGTTCTCGAGACAGACTGCACTAACAGAGATATATATGATTGAGAGGATTGAGTATGCCAAGATGTAGATTGTGGCATACCAATCTATTTTTGAGATGATGTACATATATTTGATATATATATAGATATGATGACTATTTTTTGATCATATGACTTGTCTCTTTTTATATGTTTTTATGATGCTTTAATGTTTTGAAGTGTGATTGATTTGATGATTCATGTAATTATGTCGTTGGAAAATATTATGGTTGAAATGTCATGCTTTAAAAATTTAAATGAAATAATCTGATGTAACAAATTGGTTGTTGTGATGATAATTTGATAAAAAAATAAAAGGGACTTTTAACAATAATTTCAAAGGACATTGTCGTTGTTATAGACCATTTCATGGAGTCGCCGCTCACTCGGTCGTCAAGCTAATCCCAGTATAGAAATATTGCTAAAAGTAAAAGGGTGCTTAAGAGACTGTCTTAAGACTTTGGTGTGATGATGCAAATGATGATGATGATGATTTTGTTTTCAGACTTTTCATGAAAATATTATGCATGAAATATTTTAAAATGATTTTTGCTAGGCATAAATTCCTAAGTGTGATAAAATTTTTGGATAATTCCTTAGGAATTATACCATCATTGCAAATTTGCATATTGACATAATGACATGAAATAGTGATAGGTGTTTGTTTGTTTTAAAGCATAATTGTATAACAGAATGATTTAAGTCATATGGTTTTTATGATTTTTAAATAAATGGGGAATAAAATTGGTACAATGGTTTGCGCTAGGCATAGAATATGTAGGTATAGACTTATACCATCATCGCGAAAATCAAAGAAGAAAATAGATTGTTTTATTGCATGGTTGATTTTTAATTTTTTGAAAATAAACAGAAAATATGAAGATGAGGACTTGCGCTAGTCATAAAATTCCAATTTTAGTTTTGGAACTATACCATCATCGCGAAAGTCGACAATATATAAATATGTGTTTTTATTGTATGGTTTGAAAGAAATTTTGATTTTTGATTATGCATGTAGTTGTCTTTATACTAAACAACTGTACTTTAAAGAAGAAAATGAATTTATTCCAAACAATTTGCAGAAATATTTCAAAGTATCTTAAAGACAAAAGTTAGATTTATAAGGAATCCCATGTGCATATGTGAGTTCATTTCCAATCTTGATTTATCATAATGATACACAAAATCTCTCAAATACAAATGTGTGTGCAATTGCATTGTTCATTTACCAGTTTTGAGCAAGATAATATGATACAAGTGATTTGAATGAACCAAATAAGTGTTCATTAACCATGATTTAGATGCATATAACCATACCAGACTACTATGTAAGTCGGATTATCAAGAGCTAGCTAATCCATAAGCAGACATAGGTCTATACAAAATAAGGTCGCTAATGTGATAGACATATCGCCACGCTAGGAGTTACCCAAGGCCAAGCGAGTTGGGCACAAACCACCTGTTATGGGGCTTACCTCACAGTTTTCGAATAATTGAGAATTCCAGGGATTCAAGCTCATCAACCCTTCTTTTCTTTTCAAAGGGTAGGGAGAGGGATTTTATTGCTTTTGCTTTTGCTTTCTTTTGTTTTTTTTTTTTTTTGTATTTTTGCTTGATTTTTGAGATAATGCTTGAAACATTGTTGTAATGATATAAAATAACATTTTTCTTTTTCTCTTTTTCTTGAACTTTGCTTTTCTTCCTATGCTAGGGATACTTGCTCGGATTAGTTGTAGAGCAAGGGATTTTTATTCCGGGTAGGGGTGAGCTTGTCCTTTTGCCAATTCTCAAAGATTCTAGACCATGTGCATGATAGGATAGCAGGGGAAACTTTTCGCTCAAGAAACCACTTCTACTATGTAGCATAGCAAGGATATTACAAATATAATCATTTTATTGTGAAAGGATGTGCTTGGTTTAAGTAAATAACAAGATCAATTCTCTGTGCTCAAACTTTATTTAATTGAATTTTGTGGACTTTGATATAAGAGAGATTAGTAATCATGCCAGATAAAAATCAAGATATTTATTTTGTGTTTGTGAAAGTGAGGGATTCCAAATAAATGCTAATTTATCCAAAATAATTTGAAATATATAACCGCAACATTTGTAAGAAGAAATATATACAAATACTTTTTGAGAAGTTTGAGAATGTTGACTCTCTCTTTCTTCTTTATTTTGTTTTGGTTTCGAAAGAGTCAAGAATATTGTTGTTTTTATTTTTATTATTTTTGTTTGTTTTTGTTTTTGTGTAAACAATTTGATATATTTTTAAAATAAGACAACATGCAAAATATGTACAAATGATGAAATGACTAATTTTTGTTATGCATAGTAACGTTTAAGATGCAAAATGTTCATGGGTTCTTTAAGTTCTTTACCATCTAAGGTAGATAATTTATATGCTCCTGATTCAAATTTAGCAGTGATAATGTATGGTCCAAGCCAGTTGGGCTCAAATTTACCTTTAAGGTCTTTAGTTGCATTAGTATTTTTTTGATTTTCTTTTAAAACAAGGTCGCCGATCTCAAAGGATCGATGACGAACTTTTTAGCATATGATCTTTTAAGCTTGTTTTGGTAGGCACGGAGATGCTCCAAAGCATTGATGCATTTTTCATCTAGGAGTTCCAACTGACTGAGTTCTTGTATAAAAATAACCTTCAACAGTTTTTCTAGTTCTCCTTTGACTAGTAAGGCCATTTTGGGATGCATTTTTCTAAGTTTTTGTTTAACAAGTTTAGCATCCGGATGGACTACTAGATGATGCATGACTACGAAAGGGTCCAGACCTGGCATATCTTCGTATGTCCAAGCGAAGACATCTTCATATTCTTTAAGGAATGCAATGTATTGCTCTTGTTTTTCTTGACTTAATTCTGACCCAATATTGATTATGTGAGGATTATCCTCAGTTCCAATGTTAACTTTAATGACGTTTTCGACTTCCATGTGTAGATCTCTTTCAAAATTAGGTGGGGCGGGTGAGACGCCCAATTCTTGTAATTATTTTAAGGTTAAGTTGGATAATTCATCTTGAGGATTAGTGGCCTCAAGCTGGGCTATAGTTGGTATAGAACCATCAAAATAAAATCCATTGTGTAACATCTCTTCAACGGAGACATCGTGGAAGATATCTCCTTCCAACTCATCATCGGATTCAGCGATCATTTCAGGGTAAGCTATGGATAGCATGTTACATGTAAATGGCTGATTTTTTAGAGGCAAATCATCACGCCTATCCAAATAATCTTGATAACATATGAGTTGATCATCATCTTCAAAAGGAAAGGGTTGACCCTTACTAGGAAATAGGCCCACACCACAGCGAGCAGGCCACGGTTCTACCTCGAAAGGTTCTTTCATGCCATTTTGGAAAGGTCCCAAGCCTTTCCCTTTATATCCCATTTTAAGCATTATGGGTTTAGCTTTAATATACTCATTAGTAAAATAACATCGAGCATATCCATCATGATGAGTTTTGATATTTCGAGGTATTCTTCCCCAGTCATATCCTTTATAAATGAAGGCACAACTCCCGACTTGGTAAGTACTTCCCATGGGTTGTGGGAGGCCCAAAGTACGAGGAGATGGCGGCAAGTTATTTAAAAGAATTGAATCTTGCATGAAAGCATTTGTTTTTTCTGATATTAAGATTGTGGATAAATCTGGTAAAAGTTCATCAAAAAGGGCATAAGATGTAGAAGGATCATTCCCTATATCTTTAGATGTGGAAGGTATGATAGATGTTGATAATGTGGAAGTGTTAATGAATGGGTCTATAGGTTTTGAAATTATAGGGATAGAACATGAAGGATTGGTTGTGGATTGAAGATCTTTTTGAGGTTCTAGAGTGGTTTGTTTAGAAGATTGTTGATCTATATATGAGGGTGAAATGAATGGAGGAGAAATAGGTGAAGCTATGGGTGTGTGTTTCACAGTTTTAGATGAAAAATAAGAATTAGGATGTGTGGATGACAGAGCAGGGCAAAATTGAACTCCAACAGGTTCTGCCAAAGCACACATATCAAAGGGTCTAGGATCACCATGGATAGTGACCAACTGATTTTTAAATTCGAATTTAACACATTGGTGTAAAGTTGATGGGACAGCCCGCATTGCATTGATCCAAGGATGACCCAAGAGTATATTGTATGATGCGGGGCAATGTACAATAAACACGGTCGTATCTAAGGTTCTAGGACCAACTTGCAATGGGATGGTAATAACTCCACACGTTTCTTGTGTTTCGTCATTGAAAGCTTTGATGATCATGTCAGTTTTCTTCATTTCATCACTTCTAAAGCCAAATCGTTGGTAGAAGTCAAAAGTGCAAATGTTTAGAGATGAACCATTATCAATCAGGACTCTTTTAACAGCTACATCTCCAATTAGAGCAGTAATATATAAGGGATTATCCTTATGTAAACTGTGTTGTGGGATATCTTTATCCCGAAAGTCAATACAATCGACTTCTCTAGTGATGATAGTATTGGCCATGGCTTCAGGTTGAATATTTTGAGGTACCATCATTTGGCTTAATGTAAGCATTAACTCATCCCTATGGGTAGGAGAAGATCTTAATAAATCCAAAAGGGAAATTCTGGTTGTAGTATTGGATAATTGCTCATTAATATTGTAAGGGGGTTTAGGTTGAACATTAGGAGCATGATTCCCTTTATTGGGATTTTTCAAAACAAATGGAGTTGATCCATCATTCTGGTTTGGTTCTTGTTGAGAATTTTGAGCTTGTTGTCGGGTAACGACTCCAATGGTACCTACAATGTTATATTGAAGACGTTGAACTGGTCTCGGTTGAGCGTTTATGGCTTGTTCATTAGGGAGGAATTGATTAGAAGAGGGTCGAGTAGTAACTCTTCTAGGAAATGGTTCTTCTGGAACCATAGCATCTGTGATGGGTTGAATAGGATCTGATTCATTTTCAGAACTATTCGATTGGTTTGAGGTGATGTCTATTTCACTTTCAATATCCGATTCTACATCACTAGGATCTGGAGTTTGAAAATTATGTAGGGGCCTGGTCGTGACCAGGGATAAGGTTGTGTCAAATGTTTGAGGATCCTGAATAGGTAATTGTCCGCTAATAGTTCCTACATATCGGGTAGGAGGAGGAACATTATGATGTTCGATTTGATTGGCCACCTCTTTACCATGTCTTGGTAAAGGATGTTGAAATATGTCTAATGATTGATTAGCATTTTGATTTTGATTTTGGGGAATGTTCTTTTGAGCATTATTAGGAGCATTTTGTTTAGGTTGGAAGGCTTGCACCTCCATTTCATTATTATCAATCAGATCTTGTATTTTATGTTTCAACCTTTTACAAGCGTTGGTAGAGTGTCCAGGTCCTCTATGGAAATCACAGTGTAAGTCGACTCTGTATCCGGGTATGGTTGGATCAAGTTCCCGGATAGTCGGTAATTGAATCAAACCTCTTTCGAGTAATTGAGGTAAAATAGTTGATAATGGTTGATTCAATCTAGTAAATTCTCGAGGAGGTTTATCAGGAGGTTTCAATATAAATTTTTTTGTTGTCTTCGTTGCATTGATATTAGCAACATTTCTGCTGTCAGTGACTCCGTCACCTACGACTTGTTTGTTTTTATATTGATTTCTGGATGTTTTCTCATCATCCTTCTTCCTAAGTTGGCCTCTCCTAATGAGGGCATCTTCTACTCTTCGAGCTAAATCTATAGCTTGATCGAAGGTAGTTAAAGTAGCAGTTGATAACTCATAAGATATTTGTTCTTGCAAATTATTGATAAAAATGTCCAACATTTCCCTATAAGGTAGCACAAAGTGCAGTTTTCCTATCAACTGCCTCCATCTAGCTAAGAAATCAGCAAAACATTCATCTTTGTCTTGTTTTAAGTTGTATAAATCTTTAATGGTGACATGCCTCTCGATGTAGGCACTAAATTGATGGACAAAAGATTCAGCTGTTTCTTCAAAATTTCTCAAAGAATGAGTGGGTAATTGATAGTACCACTCTAATGCCATTCCACCTAAACTTTTCGGGAACATTTTTAGTAATAGCAAGTCATCATGTGATATATCATGACATGCTATCCTAAACATGCGAAGATGCTCTATGGGATCTTCAGTTCCTTTATATATAGGCAGGATGGGCATGGGAAAATGCTTAGGGTACGGTTGTGCTACAACTATGGGATCCAAAGGTTGACTACATATCTCTCGATAATTGTACGAGGGATGGTAGGGATCTATCTGGTCCATACGCGAAGCTAACTGTTTCACCATGGCTTCCAGATTACTAGTTTGCCCACCATATTGGTTCGGTAGGGCATTAATATGAGATTTGTGAACATATGATGGAGGGACATGAAGATTAGATGCTATGTTGCTATTGTGTAAATTGTTGGTAGGAAAGGTGTTATGAAGGAATTTTGAAGTTGTATTATGTTGTATTCCAGATTGTTGAAAATTGGTGTTTGGCTTCATTTTAGGTTTTTGTTTACTTGAAGCATATTGATCAATAGTTTGGCGAAGTAAAGCAGTGAAGGAAGTTTTCTTTTGTGTGGGAATGATTTTAGGCTCAATAACAGGTTCCTTAGGAGGTTGGGTAACCTGTTGTTTTGGCATGTTTTGAATCATAGTGACCATATCTCTATTGGATGGTCCAACCTTATCACTTTCTTGATCAATAAAAGACAAGGGATTAGTGTGCACATCAAACATATGTTCCATGGCTGCTTGAGTGTCACTAATTTGCCCTTTATCAATACGAACTGCCATATTAAGAGCGCCAATGTTATTATTGAAAAATTTCCAGAAATGATCTAAGTTATCAAAAGCAATAGTTCCATTCGGAGCTATTCTAGGGGATGAGGATCCATCCTCTTTAACATTTTCTTCTTGTTCATTGTCTTCACCTAGGTCATCTTCTGGTTGATCTAGAGTTTCTCCTTCCAGAATTGGATCCTCAGGAAGGACATTTGGGTTTCTTGTTTTATCTTCTAACCAATCTTCTTCTTCTCCTTCAGTTTGTTTACCATTCCTAAGTTTAGGCATTGTGCTTAACTTAGATTTCAGCAAATATATATATATATATATATATATATATATATATATATATATATATATATATATATATATATATATATATGCTATAAGCTTAAGAGGTATATATTAATTATATACCTACTACAATATTTAAAATGAAATGTTTTGGTTTTTGTTATGTTTTTTAGTTTTTCTTGTTTTTGTAATAATATTGTAAAGATAACAAACAACACAATAAATGCAAGAAATAATAATGAAAGCAATGATCTAGTTTTCTATAAATAATTTATAAATGTCATTAATGGGCTCAAGTTCTTCAGGAGTCATGAAGTGTTCTTCTTCAAATTGAAAATTTTCTTTCAAGAATTTAATGAAAAGGGCTATAGTGATATTATCTGTCTCAGATTCTGGTTGATAGAAGTAAAGCTCATGGCAATACTCTCGATATAACATAGCTCTAGGAACTCTATTCCATATTTCCCTATTCATAAGAACGACCTCTTGGTCTTCTACATGACCTAGGAACTGGTGTATAATGGCTGCGTTCTCGAGGTATTCCTCGAAGGTGAAAAATTTTGAAGACACAAGAGCTCTCCTATAAGCTAACCATCTATGGCAGGCTCTCTGAAGTTCATGATAAAAGACGAGTTGATGAGGATCCAGGATTCTATCTAGGACAAGCCTTTTGATTTGTTTAAGTTTTGTTGACCTAGATGAAATGACACCTAGTCTTCTATCAAGTTCGTCCCACAAAAGTTGATTTCTATCTGTTTCAGGCACACTAAGCACATAATTGATTTCTATGGCTACTAATTGGTTTTCAACATTTATAGTAACTGCTAATATTTTCTTAGGAGCTACCATCTAAACATGATATGCAACTTATTAGTTTTAAATGATTTTAAATGCATCTATGTTTTTGGTTGTTTTTTTTTTTTTTCAAAAGGTTTTAAATGCATTCACGTCGGGTTCACCAAAATGTATCGCTCCAAATTTTTTGCATCCTTACCTTCAGGCTATAGGATCCGTGCCCGAAAGGAGGATGGGAAAAGGATGGCGCGGTACCTCGGACTGAGAGGCCTTGCGAAGGTCCCGCCTCTCGGGGGAGGTGTATTATGGTGATTTTTCGACGGATGGTGGGTTCACCAGGAAACGTTTGAATGGCAGTTTCCACGCCTAGGTTGGGAATGTGTTTAATGTGTTCAGTTTTATCTTTAAACATTCGAGTCCTAGGTTTGGCCAAATGAATCTAAGTTGTTCTATTATGAAAATGCAGACTAAATGAAATACAAAAAACAAATTAGAACAAAAAATAGAGAGAAAAGCTAAATTACAGAGCCATACCTGATCCGGATGTCTGATGGAGATTCTGATTCTTGAAGCAGTCAGGATCGTCTGGAATTTGACAGGATCGTCTCCTATCTGACAGGATCGTCTGAGATCTGACGAATTCGTCAGACGAATTCGTCAGAGACCTACAATCAGAGAAATAGACACAAAATACAAAAAATGCAACAATGCTAATAGAGGGCAATGATGTAGAATAACAATAATAGGATTAAAATGATGATCCTAAATAAGAAAATGCAAGCAAATTACAATGTTTTAATAGTTAATCATGATTTCATTATGCAATTAAACTACATGGGTGAACTCCAAGATGCAGAATAGCAGAAAATAATAAATAAACTGACTAGATGCAAAATAGAATAGGAGATGAAAGGAGAAAAATGCAAACTCTGGGCACTGATTGCCCCCAATGTTGATTGCAGTCGAAATCATCTCGGATTGGTACGAAATCATCTCGAATTGAACAGGATCGTCCACGACGAACTGAGCTTGCTCCGGCTAAAAAATACTAAGGTTCCTGCAACAAAATTTGGATAGGACTAGTGCAGATAGTAATTTGGGATGTTTTAATGCGTATAAAGTCAAGTTACAGGAAATATCAGCCAGGGGTAGGTTAAGGGGAGGGCCTAAGTTTAAATAGGCTTAGGAGGGAGGTTAGGAGGTTGGAGATCATCCCAATTTGGGAGATCTCCAATGGGGAGGGTCTCTAACGGCGCAGACACGCTTCGCCTGGATTAGAGACGTCGTTGGAACAGAGGCTAATTGAGAAAAATTAGTTTTGGGACAAGATCGTCTGGACGTCCTAGTCCAGACGAAATCGTCCGATCTGAGGCGATATCGTCTGATCGGCGACGATATCGTCAAACGGTCAAAACAAACTCTAAAAATGGCGCGGGAAAGGAGGAAACGGGTTAAACGGTGGTTTGGGAGCGGTTTTGGGGGTTAAAATTTGAATTTGAATATTTACTAGAGTAATTGTAATTATTTAAGGTTTTATTGCGCCAATTTTAGGGTGCTACAAACACCATCAACCTTTACTTCACCCATAATATCATCAATAGATGACACATTGGTACAACTATCATTATAGCCTACTCCTTTCATTTCCACTTCATTTCCTTCCATTACCATACAATTCACTCCACTCACTCTGCCTTCCACTTCCATACATTTGTCTCCTCCGTTATCTTAGGCAAGATAACTCCTATTACATACAATTATGCCCACCTTCCTAACTCGAGGGGTTGAGTATATAAGAGCACCCTCTCAAAATAGCAGAGCTATGAGGCCAAGCTTGGTCTTCGTGTGAAAAATATGTGTTAACTTGAGAAGATAGAAGCCACAAAGGAATTTAATTCCCTTTTCATAGAATAAAAGAAATGGAAAATTTAATATAATTAACTCAAGTAAAATATCTCTAAAGAATCATTCCTTATGTAATTACAATTGACTAGGATGGGGGATAAGATTTATATAGTTGAGGCAACAAAATCTATTTCCTCCTAGGTGGTGATAGGCCCTATTTACTTGACCACTAAAGTATTTGAATTGAACCTAAATTGAATGGATTGATAAAAATGGTCTAGTTCATAAATCAATTCACACTTGATACAACCATGAAATTTAATCACCTGGCAATTGAGAACGAAGTGATCTAGAGAAGGACCAAGGAGCTTGAAGTAGAAATGGCATAGTTGAAAGCGTATAGGGAACAAAATTTAGCAAGAGGATGAGGCCTAGAGAGGAGATGTTTTAGAAAAATATTAGCTAAAGAAGCAAGCCAAGGATCTTATTCCTGACTTGTTGGGGCTAAGAAGAGATAACAATAAATAGAGGACCTCTATCAACTCACACAAGGGGAAAATAGATAAAATAACTTTGATAGACCCTAAAGGTGAAAGACCAAAATATTATAGATTTGACAAGTTAAAGCACACAAAAGCAACTTTAGATCCCAATAATTTCCATGATATCCAATTGGTCAAGTTCCTTTGGGGCAATATCAGGGTAGAAGTAGAAAATATAAGAGAATATTTTTGGTTTACCACCTATGCAAAGTAAAGCTTGAAAAAGGTGAAGGAGACAATTTAACAAATGGAAGAGTACATATCTGTAAAGGGTGAACATCAGGATATTATAATACTTTTGTCCCCCATGTCAAATTCATAGGCACAATTTAGAATGGATAGAAAGGAGCTAATAAAAAATTGAAGAAAATACTAGATACTCAAAGGGGCCTCCAGGATTGCAAAAGCACTCTCGCATCCCTAAAAATATTTGTGTAGGATATGATCAAAGAAATATAGGAGTTAATTATTATTGGAGTACCTAACATATTTGACCCATAAATGAAGGTCCTAGATAATGACATTATTGACACTATGTTTGATAAGGAAAATAACCATGCTAACATGGGAGATGTAGTTGATATCTATAAGAAGTTGGAGCCTATTTACAACAAGCTACAAGAGCTAACTACAAAACATAAAAAATATCAAAAAATACATTTGAAGGTCTAATGGATGAATTATAGGACCTCTCCTTTTTCTAGTTATCAAGATATGGAGAATACCAAAATTTGTTGGGAATGTTGCCATAGAAGACTAGCTAAAGATAATTAAAATTTTGATCATTTTTCATTGAGGTCTTAATTTTGTAGAATTTATGCCTAAGGATAAATACAAGATCTTGGATCTCATCCCAATCAATATTATCCCCATGAAGTCACCAAAAATATAGCGCCTTGATATTACCTTGGGATTCATAATTTTGAAATGGCATGAAATAGGGTAATAAAGCAATAAACACTTTACAAAACCATCCAAAACTTGCCAAAGTCAAGCACATGTGTTTATTAGCTCAAGATAAATTCACTTGTAGAATGTGTCAATTGACTCAAGAGTGTTTCACTAGCAAAGTGGCATGACTAGATCGAGGGAATAAACTACTCAAGAACAACTAGCAATTTAATCGCTAACTAGAGCGAATTAGATGAGTCATAGGGAGGTAAAAATGAAAGTGAATTGTTTAAGAGTGAGATTTTATCATGTAGTAACACACTAAGTCATTTTAGAATCCTTCTAAGCATGTGAGAAGCATAATTAGAGGTATATAACATTTGGTGGTGCATCATTTTTGCTTAAGATGTCTCCAAATTTTTACTTTTACTAGGAGTAATTGTTTCTCACCCTAGATAACTTAGGGATAAAATTCAACTATAAACAGGATCCTAGGGATCCATTGTATTCATTTTATGAATATGACAATATAGAGATACACTTTATGAAACCCATAATGTGCTTTACCCTTATGAGGATGTAATAAATTGGTAAGTCCTTATGCATTCCATCAATGGCACCACCCTCTTGGTTTGCTAGGTGTGTGATGATTATGGCATTGTCCTTTTAGCCCATCTTGTCATTTGCATATTGATTTTATATCAAATGAATGAGAGAACATTGATGTTATTCAACTTTCATGTGTTTATTGATCTCACACACTTTCCTTGCTACTATTCAAACTTGTATTTTATTTGAATCACTCGCACCTTTAATATTTCATTCATATTTATTTTTTACATTGTATTTTTTAGGCAATTGGTGTAGGTTAGCATAGGATTATTTCATGAGAATAGTGGGAAGCCAGCCTAAATTTGAAGGTTGGGAGAATCCATTGGCAACATCTTCCAAATTTTTTGAAACTAGAGTTGGGGTACAAAACTAAATTAGAAGTCAAGACAATTCCATGGTTTAAAAATAACAAATATTTAAGAGAGAATATAAAAATTATAGAATGAATAGTAACAAAATTTTTGGAGATTATTGTGTAAGGATAAATGTAATTGTGCAATGAATGAATAACTATGAAAAATAAAAATATAAGAGGTGTTGTTAAAAAGTTCTTAAGAACATTGACACCAAAGTGGAACAATTGTGCAATGATTATTGAAGAGATCAAAGATGTAAAAAGTTAGAGTTTGATGAATTGTTCGGATCTCTTATGTCTCATAAATAAGTAATTAAAATAACAAAGAAGAAAATTTACACTAAGTTTTTGTTTCAAAGGCTAGAGTGTTGAACAATATTGGGGCTAGATCAAGATCGAATTCCAAGGATAAAAAGGGGAACAAAAAAATGAACGTTTTACAAGAGGAAGAGGCTAAGGTAGAAGAGAAGTGCATAATGCAAGAGGTAGAGGTATATTTATGGATAATAGGAATGTTCAATGTCACCACTATGGAAGATATGACCACTATGAAAGGGAATGTAAAATTCACACAACCAATGAAGAATGGAAGAAAAAACTTTTTCAAGTGAAGAAAGTGAAAGCTCAAAAAAATGTTCTTGTCATGTAATACAACAAAATTTTCAAGAAAATATTCTTTGTACATATATTTTTATTGTCCAAAATATATAATTGATAAAAAATAGTTGTTTGTGGAGTTGGATAAACTATACAAGAAGAAGCTAAAATTATGAGACAAGAAAGCATTGGAGGTTGAAGGAAAAGGAGCCTTGGAACTGACATAAGATGAAAGAAAAATATCTAAAATACTTATTTCATGCTAGGCTCAAAGCACAATTTTATGAGTGTGGGAAATATTATAGAGAAAAATTAGAAACTTATGTTTGATTATAAAGGGTGCACCATATATGATAAAGTAAATGGAAATCAAGTTGTGGCTATTGTACCTAATGACAAAGAATATAATGTTTCCTTATAATATTATAGGAAAAGAAAGTAATTTGTTCCATATAACCATTGAGGCAAAGAGATGGTTATGGAACCAAAGGTGTGGTCACCTAAAATTTTTAAGTTGATATTTTTTTAATGTTAAATAAATCATCCAAGGATTGCCTTGTGTAGATGTAAGAAATCAAGTATATGAAGGTTGCACAATAGGAAAAAATCATAGAGAGAGATTTTATATAGGATGAGCATGGAGAGCATCATATGCATTGGATCTAATTCATTTATATAGTTATACTTCAATGCATACACCAAGTGTTGGTAAATCCTTCTACTTTATTACTTTGATTAATAATCATACTATAAAAACTTGGGCATATTTTTTTATTAAAAATATGGATGCTTTTAAAGTATTGAAGAGCCTGTGATATTTAATAAGGAGATTTTTTTCTAAGAGAATGAGCTAGGGTTTTTCTTGCAAAAATAGGGCTCTCCAAGGGGTGCAACATGGAGATTGATGTGAATAGCGTCTCTCCAAGATCTTTGTCAAATGATGGAAATTCATCATTGGGTGTTGTAGGTGACCATTTACCCAGGACGAAGATTGCAACATTGTCATTTCATGCCAAAGAGATTGAGATAGTAGTTGACTCAGGGTTCTTTGCTCTAAAAGGTGCATCGCATACCAGTTATGGTGGGATTCACACAATTTCACTCAACAAGAAAGAGAATGAGCTCAAGCCATCGACTTCTAGTTTTGTCTCTCATCCCCATAGAGAGGGCAAGTCACAGGATGAGGAGCTCTTTGTTTCACCTTTTAGCAACTTGCTAGCGGACCCCTTATTTAAGTTCAGGAAGAAATCAACCCAACAACCAAAATGGGAGGATGATCATTTGGGGCCCGAGGGAGTCTCTAGCCCTACTCATGGATTTTCCTCTAGATCTGAGCCATACCTCTATCGTGATATGCAAAATATTGTAACTCTAAGAGAGGAACATGATAGAAGTGAGATTTCCAAAGGTAGCAACCCACGCTCCCGTTCAAGATCCCCCACCAGATTGGGTGCCATGTTGCAGGGGGAGCCAATGCTAGCTCCCCTTACACCCATGCATTGCTCAACAACCTGACTTTCAATGGTAGCAATTCTCAAGCATCCCCAACAACTCAACTGGAGGACCTTCATTCCAACATAAGATAAAATAATGTTGACCTCGCACCCTCAGCCCATGGACCTAGAGGATCCGAACAAGGAGGTGGTGACCAACATGTACCAAAAGAGGGAACCCTCGAAGCTAGACATGTAGGAGGAAATCAAAGCTCTGAACAGGCAAATCAGTAAGCTAAAGAGTCAGTACCTTTGAGTTTGAGTTGCAAGATGATTTTACTAAAGAAATAAAAGAATTAGAAGAGCGAATTGTTGTTCTATTCTTTTCTAGAAGAATCCCCCCGATGAAGAGCTCAATTGGTGGTTTGTCAAAGTCTGGGAATCCAAGGGTTGGATGATTGCCTCTCATCATCGCCTTGGTCAATCCTTTGTTTCTATCACTTTCACCTCCAAAGACTCTTGCTTAAAATCCCTAAGACTCGGCACCTGGATGATTTTTGGTCAATTGGTCTTTCTTCAACATTGGGCATTCCAATTTGATCCTGAGAATGTGTCAAACATGAAATACCCCCTTTGGATTGAACTCCCTTTCTTAAACTTGGCATGCACAAAGTACTTACCTCAAATAGCTGCTAGGTTTGGAAGGCCATTATTTCTCCCATCCAAGCCCTCACACTTCATGCGCTCCCACCCGCACATCTTGGTTGAGACTGATGTCTCCAAGGACCTCCCGAGTAAGATCTTATTCAGAGCCCCTGGTATCCAATTTGAACAATGAATTAATTATCTCAACTTGCCAAACTCATGTTTCTACTACAGATAGCAAGGCCATATGATTAAAAACTATCCAATGAGACCTCCCAAACAACAAAACCAGCCTACTAGTACTCCTTCTACTACTACTCAGCATGCAAGCAAAATACCTCAACCTTTACAACCTTCTAGTTCTCATGATGTGACCTCTTTCCCTGCTCATTCAGTGCCCCAAGCTTCTAACTTGGCAGTTACCCACATCTCCCTTCAGCCCCCTCCAGCTTTTGAGGCTCTTGTGGAGAAAACTCCTCATGAAACAATCGAGGAGGGTTGGGTAACCCAACATAACAAGAAACACAAGTGCAACTCATCACGGGATGCCTCCCCCCTCCTTCGCAGAGGTGCTCCCAAATACCAACACCTAGGAGGTAAGGAATGGATCCATAAGCCCACCAACTCTTACTCCAACAATACCTCCTTAGCCACATGTCAGTCCAAGGGAAGAGGTACTCTGCATGATTATATGCAATCTATACCCACCCAAAATACCTATGATGCTTTAGCTGACAATATGTCAAATTGATGTCTACAAGAATCATGTCTTGGAATGTGGATGGCATCACACTATGAGAGCAACATTTTGCTATCCTAACAATCATCAAGAGATTTTGCCCATAGATTTTACTGTTGCAAGAAGTCAAAATTTTAGGTTTCAGACTCAAAAATACCCTTAAGACCCTATGGGGGATCGGGGGGCCTTGTGTACGAATCATGACGAAGGGAGGGGGGGCTGTCCTATGCCTCTCTTAGGAGTTGTGGGACTCTATTTTATTATCAAGAGAGGACCCAATGCATAGAGTAGTGTGGTGTACAATAATGTTTGGTGGTAGGAAATTGGGTATTGCAACTGTTTATGCACCCAATGATGTAGCCAAAAGGGCAGCCCTCTGGGATTGGATGTGCTTCAATTTACCTGAAGTAGATTGGATAATAGGAGGGGACTTCAATATGGTAGAGTGGGAGGGAGACATATTGGGGGGTGGCACTCCACTCAAACAACCAGAAGAGGCTAGATCATGGTCTAGGTTTAGAAGGACCTGGAATATTTATGATCCCAATTGGAACAAGAGTGCTGAAAATCATGGGGCTTGGTTTACTTGGAGCAATGCACGATGTGGGGATGCTCTCAGAATGGTAATATTGGACCGCTTCTATGTAGCATAAAATATTGATATCCTCCAAAATTATTTATCTCATCCAATCTATTCAGTGGTAACTTCAGATCATCTCCCCATTACCTTGAGTATTGGGTGTGCCCCCATAAGGAAACCCAAAAATAGTTTACCTTTCGAGTTAAACACTTCCCTGCTCAAGCGCAAATATTGTGTTAATGGAATCAAGAAAGTGTGGAATCTCTTGCCAAGGCCCTCAAGAGGGAGAGGGTGGATTATGTGGTGGGAGGAAGCCATCAAAAGAATAGTGGATTACCTTCGAGGTTTTGGAAAAATCCTAGCCTCTCTTCGCAGGAAAAAAGAGAAAGAATTGGAGCAAGAAGTTGACCAACTCAGCCACCACCTTAGCCAGAATATTAGTAGCATCCCTTCTCAAAAGCAGTTGGGTGAAAAATAGGTAGAGTTAAGGCAACTCCAAGCTTATAAATCCCACGGGGCACAAATCAGGGCACGTCTTCAGTGGATTCGTGAGGGTGATAAAAATTCTAAATTTTTCTTTAATACCATTAAGAAGAAGAATAGATCAGAGAGGATAGAGGTTATTAAAAATCCCATATCTGGCCTACAAATTTCGATGGAGGACCTCCCATCCTTCATCCAAGAGCATTTTGCAACCCTTTTCAAAAGTGAAGGGCCCAACACAGAAGTTGATTTTTTTAGAGAATGTTGCAAACAGTGCATATCTCCCAAAGTATCTGAAGAAGATAGAGCATTGTTGGACAAACCTCTTTCACAGGATGAACTTCATTCTGCCCTCCTCTCTTTGGAAAATGAAAAAGCCCCAGGCATTGATGGGCTTTTGATGGGCTTTCGAGTGAATTTTTTAAGACCATGTGGGAGACTATAGGAGCTGATTTTCTGTAGATGTGTGAGGAGGTTATTACTGTTGGAGGCCTTGGGGAGGCCACTAATCAAGGATTGATCAGGCTCATTCCCAAAAAACATAAGCCAGATCTGCTTGTTGATTGGCATCCCATTACTTTACTCAATTCCTCTTATAAAATTTTGGCTAGAAGACTCCTCCCAGTGGCTACAAAAATTGTTCACCCAGAGCAAATAAGATTCCCTAAAGGTCGCTACATTTTGGATAATCTTCTTACAACTTGGGAAGGGATGGAGTGGGCTCGAGCATAGGGGCTCAAGGACCTTTACCTTAAGCTTGATTTTGATAAAGCTTATGATCGATTAGAGTGGCCCTTCATCTTAAGCATGCTCCACTGGCTTGGTTTTGGCAATAGATTCATCAATATGGTAGCTTCCCTCTTTCTAAATGCTTCTACAAGAGTGGTTATTAATACAAAATTATCTAACAACATTCCTGTGGAAAGATCAGTTAGGCAAGGTTGCCCATTGGCCCCCTATCTATTTGTAATTGTAGCCGATGCCCTTGGTTATCTATTGGAATATGTAATTAAAGAGGGGAGGATAAGAGGTATCTCCCTTCCGAATGGCTCCTAGCTTATCAACTCTCACTTTGTAGATGATTCTATGCTTTTTCCTTTGGTAGATCAGCAAAATCTTGCAAACATCCTTGAGATAATTCACACCTTCTGTAGGGCCTCTGGTGAAAGAATCCAAGAATCTAAGAACTCTGTTATTCCCTTTGGATTTGATGATAAGCTAGATTGGATACCCACAACATGGAAGTGGGTGCAAAGAGGAGAAATCTCTAAGTATTTGGGCTTTCCTTTTGGTGTTGATCTTTCACCCAAATCTATGTGGGATTGGTGTATGGACAAATTTACCAAAAAATTGGACTATTGGAAATCTTTGGAAATGTCTCAAGCAGCTAAAATCTAGATTACTGGAAAAATTTTAGCCCCCTTCCATGTTTACTTCTCTTCTCTTTTGACTCCTAGCAAGGCTGGGTATGATAAGATGAACAATATGCTTCGAGAGTTTTTTGGGCAAAAAACCTAGCCAAATGAGGCCTCCCAATGGTCTCCTGGAGCAATTATTGCAGACCAATTTCATGTGGTGGGCTAGGAATCCCCAACCTTCAAGCACAGGGCTATGCACTCATGGCTAAATGGATGCAAAGGGTGATCATAGGGAATGATCCATGGAAGGTGTTGGTGAGGGAGCGTTTGAAAAACCCCCAGGTGGATGGTAAAATTTGGGTAAATATGTCATACACTGACGTTCTTTTACAAGCCCCTTATTTCTCTATAGAAGGTTGTAATATTCTCAAAGGGATTTGGAAAGCCTGGTAGCAAGTACATCAATTTATTTCATGGTAGACACCTCTAGAGCAAGGCCCCACAAATTTCCTCCAACACAACTTATGGTGGTCACCCCTCCTCACCCTTGATGCACAACCTCTTGGCATGAGTCCTTGGTTTCCTGCTAGGCGTCTCTTCAAAAGGGGAATAATTCTAGTGGGTGACATTTGGGATTTTTCTAAGTCCTCATGGAAAAATTGGAAGCAAATCCAATTAGAATTTGGCCTCTATCCTATTGATAAAGCAGTGATTATGTGGATCCTTTCCATCACCTCCCAGGCACCCCAACCTCTATCTTCTCCACTGGAAGCTAGTCCTCGTTGGTCTCATTGGAAATGGTTTGGCAATCATGACTTTGAGTAGCCAACCCTTAAGTTTTGGTACCAAGCCCTGCTTCCTATGAACTGTCAACAATTTGCAGATATGCTCAATAAAAAATGGAACTTAGAGCTCAGTTGGGCCACTTGGGCGAGAACCTTCAAGCTTATCAACTCTGCCCAATTCAAGGAAAGTTCCAGATTCTTCTTTGGAATGTAGTCCTTCAAGGTCTACCTACTCGGAGCAGGCTAAAACGGATGGACCAAGGGCAAGGTGATTACCCTTTTTGTGGTTTGGAAGAGACAATACAACATCTATTTTGGAACTGTGCTCGTGCCCACCGTATTTGGTGTGAAGCGCAATAGTTGCTTTATCCCTTACCATTGCCTATGACAAAGGATCAAGCCTTATTGGGGATCAATTTGATGCCCAATCAAAAATTTCTTCTCTCCATTACCAGGGCAACTGTCATCTTTCATATATGGAAGACTCGATGCAAATCTATTTTTGAAATTGATCAAGAAGATATCTCTAATCTCTCAGTAGCTAACATCTTTGCTTTTGTAAAATGCTAATTGCAGGTTGAGTCAACAGGTTGCACTCGTAAGGAGAAAGCACTACAAGAAGAAATCACAGCTCTAAAGAGGCATATCTGTGAGACCTCTACTCATAGCTCGGATGGAATTTATAGATTAAAGAACATGGTAGGTGAATTAACTGAGCAACATAGCTTGGTGATGCATAATCAGACACACTTGATGAAGCATTTGGGTCAAGTGGAATTAGAAGCCAACAACACTCATTCCAATCCTCATATTAGGCTCCCATCACAGCATGAGGTGGAGCAAGGTCACTTAGACTCTTCTCCTTAGCAGATGTTTTTCCAACATGGTTGCTCCCTTACAGTTTTTGTTTTGGCAGAGTGCAGTAGTCTCTTCTCAACAGATAGTGTGCAGGCCACCCATTAGAGGGAGCAACCCAACAATCTCTAGTCATTCAATTTTATGTCAACATGTCTTTTTAGAGTCTTGGTGATGGCATGATTTTTCATCCCCATAACAACCACTAGGGATATCTCAGTTTTTAACATGGGTCACCAAGGGATCACTTGTGTGGCTATTCACTTCCAATGCTTGTAGTTGGGTGCCCTGAGTGTCATAATCTTTCTCAGTTCTCCTCTGTGTTGGTCCTTCATGGCCTCATGTTGTAATACAATAGTGGGGGTCTGTGTGTGGTCTTCGGTGTGCTTATTTCTGGTGATGGGTGCCCTGCGTGGCCCTGTGAATGCACCTGTGTTTGCTTTATCCCTACTAGAGGGAAGTCTATCGTGGTTCCGATGTTGTTGGGTGTTCAGGCTTGGATGTAGGCACCTAGACCATGATTAGCCTTTATATTGTATTTGTTCCCTTAAGATTTTGGCTAATATGAATTTGGTAACAATTTCAATATAAAAAAAAAAGTATTGAAGAGCCTCAAAGACATAATAGAGATTGAAAGTAGATACAAAACTAAAACATTAAGGATTGATCATGGTGGTGAGTTTTATTCTAACAAATTTGATCAATTTTATGATAGATGTGGGATAAGAAGACAATCAATGATATTTTATAGACCTCAACAAAATGGAATGGTAGAAATGAAGAATAGGACAATCATAGAGACAACAAGAAACATACTACTAACAAAATTTTTGGGTAATAATTTGTGGGTTGAAGTAGTTGCAGCAAAATTCTATATCCTTAATTGAAGTCCTACAATTATGGTGAAGAATATCACTCATAAGCATTGTATGGAAATAATACTTTCATAAGCCACTTGAGAGTGCTCAGTTATTTGGACCATGTTCATGTTAAAGATTAAAAAAATAAAATAAATTAGATCAAAATAGTCAAGGATGCATTTTTGTTGGCTATTCTAAAGAAAACAAGGCACATATATGTTGCAATCTTAAATTTGGACAATGTACTATATATAGATATGTGATTTTTTATGAAGGTGGGAGTACACAGACAATAAGTATAAAATAATGTGAACACAATCATAATAGAAGATTTTAGTTTGTCATAAGTATCAAGTGGAGGCACAATAATTTCTTCAAATAAAAACACGAAAGGAAAGATAATATTACAATCACATCCAAGATACTAAATATTGGATTGAAATTTTAATAGAAGTTTCATAAGCAAAGTACAAGCCCAAAAAATAAGGAAAAATGAACAACTATGCACTATTGTCTAAAAATGAAGTGGAGCCCTCAAGTTTTCAATAAGTACCCCAAATCAAGATCCATAAAAGAATAATTGAATGTAATTGAAAAATATATACTTGGGAGTTATTAAACTTCCATAGAACAAGGATGCAATTGAAGGGAAGTGTTAAAAATAAATTATTGTTAGAGATATTACATTATTTAGCAGTATTTGGTAGCATGTGGCACATTTGTAGATTAGGGAGTGATTTCTTAAATTAGGAAGTGTGAGTTATATTTTGTCTAATTTATGGGTCAATGTGTGAGGAGAGTCCAAGTGTTATGTAATAAAGTGAGCAAGTGTACAAAGTGTCAAGTAAGTCAAGTCATAGAAGTTAGGTGACATATATTTAAGTCACATGATATGTGGCAAGATGTAAAGTGAATAGTTGTGAGAGTTTTGTCATATGTGAGGAATAGGAAAGGGTGCAGCTCCTAGATGTTTGAGGAGAGAAATAGTTGAGTATTGAAGAGTCATATTATAAGGTTATATTATGGAGACAAATCTCCATGCATTATACCAAATAAAAACAAGTTGCTTGATATATTTGATTATTTATAAATAATATTGAGTTTTATTATTGATAATTATTATCATTATTCTATGAATGATATTTATTGATATTGGCCATAGAGTTGAATGCTTTAATATTGTGATTAATATTTGATCTTGGTAAAGGGACCTGTGAAATAATCTAGGAGAATTCCCAACAATGGTATTAGAGTTGCACTTTGACCATTTGAATTTGTGAAATTTGAAGGAAGAGTTGAGGTCATCCAAATTGCATGAGAAGAGAATTGAGAAGTCAATTGATATTGCACAAATAAGGAGAAGTTGAAGAAGAACTATGGGTTTATATTTTCACCCAAATATTTGAAGAATATATTAAAGTGACAGTTGATGTTACACTAAGAAGGAGATTTTGAATTAAGAATACAGACTTTCTACCCATGAGAAGGACAATTTGTTGAGGAGAATATTGAAGACATGAGACATTGGAAGAGAAGGGTTGATTACACCTTGAAATTGAAATCTATGAAGTTTATTGTTGGAGATGTTAGTCGAGTTGATTGCACCCTAATATTGCATGTTGCAAAGTGAGGATGAACAATTACGTATAGAAAGGAGAATATATACATGAATATTGCATAAAATATTTAATATGAGAGTTCTATTACATTAGAATGAAAATTGAAGCCCCTAATAGTTAATGCTAAGAACACCTAAGGAGAAGTAACAAGGAAGAAAGAATCCTCTATGAGCAAAATTTAGCATCAATGAGAAGGAACAGGAAAGAAAAAAGCTCTTGTGAGCAAAATTTAGTACCAAGGAGAAGGAATAGAGAAGAAAGAATCCCCTATGAGTGAAATTTTAGCACCAATGAGAAGGAACAGGGAAGAAAGAAACCCATGTGAGCAAAGATAGCACCTATGAGCATAGAGTCAAGGAGTCAAATAGTGCTTGTGAGCGTATATCCAAAGATAATGTTTGTGAGCATATTGCCAAAGAGTCGAATAGCACCTGTGAGCATAGTACCATAATAGATAGTCTTGAGAAAGCAAAAATAAATAATTGGAACTGCTCAAATTAGAGGTTATAGTCATTGAGAAAAGTAAGAGTAAATCCTGAGATGGAGACATTTGTGGATAGAGTGTCAGTAATATCCTAATTAATTGCCACATGTACTTGGAAGGAGAAGTGATTTTCAAAAGGTATAGTTCAATTTTTAACCTCTTATTTTAAACTTGAGTGCTTTGTTTTTGGATAACTTAAATTTTTTCTTGGATATTATAAAATTTGGAGAAATAAGGTTTCTAATTAATGAAAGACTTTATTTATTGGGAGATAAAAGGAGTAATTGAATAAATGAATTAAATTGGAGAGATAAGAAGTGAATTAAATGAATGAATGAATTGGTTGATTGAATATTGAAGGAAGCATTGTGAATTTGAGAAATTAAAATTTAAAATTGGGAGATATAAGTTGAGATTAAAAATTGAGTTTTGGGAGATAAAATGAGAATTAATTTATTGATGAAATTTGTGGAATTTGAATGATTTGAATGAGTTCCATTATGAAAAATAGTAAAAATTTCCTTTCTAAATCACAACTTCTGAAAGGACCAAACTTTGCATCATGGAAAAATAAAATGAAATCAATTCTCATTGTTGAGAAACTTTGGGATATAGTGAATGGAACAAAGGATAAGCCAAAAGATGAAAGGGGAAAACAAAAATTTGAAGAAGATGATGCAAAATCCCTTATGCTAATCACATTTGGGATAAATGATGAAATTCAACCATATATAAGTGAAGCAGAGACTTCAAAAGTTGCTTGGGAAAAATTATGTAAAATATTTTAAGGAAAGCAAAAAGCAACTATGTATTATTTGCAGTCATAATTGTATTCATTAAAGGTCAATAGTGGAGAAAATATAGAACTCTTTCTATGAAGGGTAGAGGAATTAAAGGCTAAGTTATTGACTTTGGGAGAAAAATTAGAATATAAATTTCTTATCCAAGTTACATTAAGAGCACTTCCAAAGACTTTCAAACATCTAGTCACTTCACTTCAAGTGCTAAATGAGACCATAACCTTTGATGAATTAGTTAATGTTCTTCAAGAATATGAAGTGGAGAATTTTGTCAAATATGAGATGACTAATAATGCTTTAATATCAAAGAAAATTATATCAAGTAACATTACAACATCATCACAATATCAACCTGAATGGAGATAGAGATATTATCACATATGCAATAAAAAATGTCATACTACAAGTATTTGTAGATATAATTCTTTGAATCAAAGAAATCAAATGAATAGACCTTTTCAAATATTTTAGCCAAGGTAATATCAGCCTCAATATCAACATGCACAACAACAATAATAAAAAAAACACCATCAAAAAGTAAATTCAGATCAAGAAATTCAAGAAGCTCAAGAGAAGGAAGTTGAAGAAGAAAGTGAAATAATAGCTCTTATAGTAAGGATTATAGACATTCAATATGAAGACCAAATTGAATATTATTGTGAAAAAACAAAAATAAAAATCATTCAAAAATTTTTGAAGGCACTAATGTTTTAGATGATGAACTAAAAGTAGTTGAATACAAGACAATAGAAGTAGATGAAAGGTGCAAATTAAAATCAAGATCATTCCAGAATTGTAAAATTTATGAAAAGACCAAATCAAAAATAGATCACAAAAATAAAATTGAGATACATTATGAATGGATCAGTAAATTAGAATGGAGCATGATTATGGGCATGTTACAATGCTTTTATGGCCACAATGAAAGTCTTAAAAAAATTGTAGGAAATACGTTAACAAATCAATGCTAGAACTTCAAGTAGTGCGAGAGTTAGAGTCGAAGAATGAAGACTAGAACTAGAAATTGAAGGTTGAAAGTCTTCACTCCAAATAATGTAATACAAGGGGGTGCTAGAGATGATATATTATTTGGTAGTATATGGTAGCATGTGGTACATTTGTAAATATTAGATTAAGGAGTGATTTATTATATTAGAAAGTGTGAGTTATATTTTGTCTAATGTATGTGTCAATGTGTGAGAAGAGTCCAAGTGTTATTTAATAAATTGAGCAAGTGTGAAAAGTGTGAGAGTGTGCAAAGTGGAAAGTAAGTAAGGATTCATAGGAGTTAGGTATCAAATATGCAAGTGAAAAGTCACATGATATGTGGCAATATGTAAAGTGAAGAGTCATGAGAGTTTTGTCATATGTGAGGAATAGGAAAGGATGCATCTCCTAGATGTTTGAGGAGAGTAATAGTTGAGTATTGAAGAGTCATATTGTAAGGTTATATTATGGAGATAAATCTCCATGCATTGTATCAAAGAAAAGCAAGTTCCTTGATATATTTGATGATTTATGAATAATATTGTGAATTTTATTATTGAGAAATATTGTTGTTATTCTATGAATGATATTCATTTATATTGGCCATAGATTTGAATACTTGAATATTGTGATTAATATTTCATCCTGGAAAAGGGACCTATGAAATAATATAGGAGAATTTCCAACAAGTATAATAGTGATTGAAAAATTAAAAGGAACAAATCAAGGCTATTAGAAAAGGGATATGAACAACAAATGATATAGATTATGGTGAGACATATGCACCAATTGTAAGGCAAGATGTGATAAAAAATTGTCTTAGCATTGGCATCCTAAAAAATATGAAGTGTACATCAACTCAATGTAAAGAGCGAAGAAGAAGTGATTGTGGAACAACCATAAGGATTTAAAGTGCATGGAAGAGAACATGTCTTCTAGTTGAAAAAATAGTTTATGGACTCAAAAAAACACCAATGGTATGTTATTCAAGAACTTATGCATATTACTTGAAGCACGTATTTATGAGAAGTAATAATGATCCCATATTGTAATACAAAAAGGACTTGGTGATAATATTTTGATTATTTTTTGTATATTGATGTTATAATTACACAATAACTTCATAAAGAATAAAAAGAGAGTTCAAGCATGTTATAAAATCACCAATATTTCCATATATCAATATCAAATATTCTCACAAATGCTATGGTGAGGATCCTCAAGCACTTCAAGGGGCGTGAGACCCAGGAGGATCAAGAGGATCCGGACGTGTAAGGAATTTTCTTGGGATGGTGTCCTTTTTATCGTCTAGTGGAAGCGATCTATATAATGGATGGTTATGTGTTTTTTTTTGTTTTTTCAGCTATTTTTTGACCTCCGTTGGGAGGGGTTGATGTAGCCCTCATGGGCATCACTGTGTTTTTTTTTTTTTTGGGAAATCTTCATATGGTACCTAATGTATTAGCCCAAAGGGCTCTCTCTAATGGTAAAGGCTACGGCCTCTCTTGTTATAATGTTTTGGGATCCTCTTAAAAAACCCGTTTTGTATATAAATTAATCTACTTACCAAAAAAATATCAAATATTCTCACAAATTCATACATTCATTCCATAACAACAATACACAATAGAGGATGGTGCAAACCCTAGCAAGTCTGTGAAACATTCAATGTTTTTATGGTTACTTCAACTTATGAAAGGTGCTTCTAGAGGGGTCATTATGCCCCTCCCAAATCAAAATATAAGAGATTCATCAAGTGTGGCTTTTTATGAAGCACAAAGGGTGGTTCAAAGATCTAAGGTAGAAAAATCGATAGAAAAAAGGAAGGAAAACCAGATTGTTTTGAAAAATTTGGATGGTAATCTGTCAGTGGAAGTGAGAATCCAAGAGGTCAATGAGGAAATCATTATTTTGAAGAACCAAGCATTTATTGGTCATTTTTTTGGAATGTGGCCTAGAGATACTACACTTAGGGCTTGGGTTGATGTCAATTGGAAGCCAAAGGTGCAAGGAAGCATTGAAATTTCCATGGAAGATAGGGTTTTTTTCATAGTTGTTTTTAGTTCCCCAGAATACAAATAAAAGGTGTTCAAGCAGGGCCCTTATTTCATGAGTATAAATGGTTTGTAATTAGCCCTATGGCATATCAATTTCAATTCATTAGATGAGAACCCCAGGGAAGTGCTAGTTTGGGTTTGTTTACCCTTTTTACCTAGGTTTTTTAAAAAGAACTCAGTCCTGAAGAAAATAGGTAATAAATTGGGGACCTTCATCAAAGGTACAAAGAGCAATGGTGCAAATTTGGTAGTGACCCGCATTTGTATCTAGGTAAACATTGAAATTGGATTACCAGAAGTAGTAATGATTATTTTGGACTCTTCCAGATTGAACAAAAATTATATTATGAATACCTTCCTTTCAAATATCTTTGATACCATGAGTATGGACATTTTTCCCGTTATTATCCTAATATCCTCCTAGCAGAACATCAAGTAAAATAGTTTAATAAGGATGGTTACCAGTAGGTCCACAATAAAATAGGACAGAGATAGAATAAACAAGGGTTGTTCACCTCACAAAAAATTTAAAAAAAGGAAAATTTCAACAAATTTGAGGATTTACAGTAGTTTACAGGATCTAAAGTGGATATAGTTGAAGATAGTCTCAACAAAGGGACTCAACCAGATGAAGGAGGAATTGAAGAGGATCTAAATGAAGAAACTATAAATAAAAAACAACAAAAAAAGAGGAAGCACAAAGTGATTTCAGTTTATCGTGGGCCGAAATTACAGAATCTGGACAAACATTTTATGTTCCAGGTTTAAATTCCTCTTTCCCTAAATTTATTAAGAATAATTTTTAGTTAGATATTGTGAAAAATTCAAATTGGTCACCTCAAACTATTCATGACATTGAAATGGCTTCCCAAAAATTACAATGTGAAATCGTTACAGGAAGCACACCTAAAATTGTGGGTAGAGCCAATAGTAAAACAATGTGGGAGAAGCAAACTCGAGAGTCGATTGCTAATGGAACCCAGCTCATGCTTGAAGACAAAGGACTCAGGATGAGAACGGGGAAAAATTCAACTAAATTAAGTGCCTTTATTGGAACATTAGGGGTCTTAGATCCGCTAAAAAAATGTCTTTGAGATGAAAAATAAACCAAGAAAAACTAGATATTATCATGATACAAGAGACAAAGAATTAAAAGATTTTATACATGTGAAATATCAGATTTGGAAAGGTAGTAAAACAATGGTAATCAGTGTAAGTGGGTAGTCGGGAGGTTTAGCCATTATGTGGAAAAGCAATACTTTTGAAATTATTGAAACAATACTAGGAAGCAACTGGATCTATTTAAAACTCCTTGGAACATCTCTAAAGTTAACTTTCAATTTAATCAACATATATGGACCTAGCAATACTGTTGCTAAACTTTAAATGTGGCATCAAGTGTGGAATCTAGTGGAGTCTCTACAAAATCAGCATGTCATTCTGGGTGGATATTTCAACTCAATTCTAGATAGAAATGAAAAGTAATGAGGATGGTTCAAAAAAAATGATCAAGTACGATCCAAAATTATTGGAGGAATTCAATAGTTTGAACTCATTGAAATTCCACCCAAAGAAGTTTGGTTTACCTGGAGTAACAAAAGAAAATAGAAAGTGATGATTGTTAAAATGCTGGACCTGTTTCTATTATCTAAAATATTAATTAATGACTTTAGTATTATGGAAAAAAGGGTAGTCTCAGGAACTAGCTCTGATCATTGGCCAGTGGTTGTTGAACTTCAATTTATTTTAAAAGTAAAAAATACTCCTTTTAAATTTCTACCCATGTTGATAGGGCATGAAGAGTTTCTCCCTTGGGCAAAATTCTGGTGGGACAATGGTACCCCTAATCATGGGTCTCAAATGTATCAATTTCATAAGAGGCTACTTAATGTAAAAATAGGTATAAATATATGGACTCAAAATATCAAATCTTAGCAACAAGAACAAGTGAGAATGGCAAGAGAAAAATTACTTCAAACTGAGAAAAAAGGCTTGGAGAAAGGTTGGGATGATGATTTATTCCATGAAGAGAAAAAATGAAAACAAATCATTGATAAGGAAGAGGAAATATAAGGGCAGGTTTGGAGGCTAAAGTCTTGAAGAATTTGGCTTCAAAAATAAGATTCAAACACATCCTTCTTCCACAAGTCAGCTAGTCAATGAAGGTGATCCAATCAAATTTCCATGATTAATAACTCAAAGGGAGAGGAGGTCAAATATCAAGACTTAATTAAGAATATAATAGTCAACATCAAGTGTGGAATCCAGTGGAGTCTCTATGAAATTAGCATGTCATTCTGGGTGGAGATTTCAACTCAATTCTAGATAGGAATGAAAATTAAGGAGGATGGTTCAACAAAAATGATAAAGTATGATCTAAACTTATTAGAGGAATTCAAAATTTTCAACTCATTGACATTCCACCCAAAGAAGGTTGGTTTACCTGGAGTAATAGAAGAAAAGGGAAAGCGATGATTGCTAAAAGGCTGGACCAGTTTCTATTATCTAAAAGCTTAATTAATGACTCCAGTATTGTGGAAACAAGGGTAGTCTCAAGAACTATCTCTGATCATTAGCCAGTGGTTGTTGAACTTCAATTAATTTTTAAAGTAAAAAATACTCCTTTTAAATTTCTACCCATGTTGATAGGGTAGGAAGAGTTTCTCCCTTGGGTCAAATTTTGGTGGTACAATGGTGCCTCTAATAATGGGTCTCAAATTTATCAATTTCATAAGAGGTTACTTAATGTAAAAAGAGGTATAAAGATATGGACTCAAAATATCATATCTTAGCAACAAGAACAAGTGATAATGGCAAGAGAAAAATTACTTCAAACTGATCAAAAAGTCTTGGAGAAAGGTTGGGATGATGATTTATTCAACGAAGAGAAAAAATGAAATCAAATCATTGATAAGGAAGAGGAAAGAGAAGAGTAGGTTTTGAGGTTAAAATCTCGAAGAATTTGGCTTCAGAAAGGAGATTCAAACACATCCTTCTTCCACAAGGTAGCTATTCAAATAAGGGGAGCCAATAATATTTCCATGATTAAGAACTCAAAGGGAGAGGAGTTCAAATATCAAAACTTAATTAAGAAGATAACAATAAATTATTTTGAGTCTTTCTTAAATGAGGAGATAGAAAACAATGAATAATCTCAACAAATAATTCTCAACTGCATACCAAAATTGGTCACACCACAAATGAATGAGGAACTAGAGAAATCCATTTCAAATGAAGAGGTTTATGATACAATAAAGAGTATGAGCTTGGATAAGGCCTTGGGACCTTATGGTTTTCAGGTTAATTTCTATAAGACCTATTGGGAAATCATAAAGTAATATTTGGTCAAAATGATTGAAGAATATAGACAGAATGATGTGATTTTAGGGTCTATCAATGCTTATTTAATTGCACTCATTCCTAAAAATAGAGATGCAGTAGCCTTTGATATATTTTGAACTATTTCTCTTTGCAATACCTCTTATAATATAATAATAAATTTAATGGCTAACAGACTAAAGCCCTTCATAAGTTATTTGATCTCAGTGGAACAAGGTGGATTCATTTCGGGTAGACACATACATGATAATATTGTAATAGCTCAAGAAAATTTACATTCTACAGTGATAAATAAAAACATAGCCATGACAATCAAGGTAAACCTCTCTAATACCTATGATAGGTTGGATAGGTAGTTTATAAGCAAGGGATTTAATGATATATGGACAAATTGGGTGCAAGGATGCATAAGTAATCCAAATTTTATAGTTCTAATAAATGGGGGCCTATCCTCCATCTTTGATACATCAAGGGGTATTCATCAACGATACCCTTTATCACCCTTTTTGTTCGCTTTAGTCTCAGAAGGGTTGAGCAGATCCTTCCAAGTAAGTTAGGAAAAGCACAAATTTTAGGGTTTAAGTGCTACTACCAATGTGAAAGCAACCTCTCATATCCTCTTTGCAAATGATACATTGTTAATGGGTTTAGCTACCATTCAAATAGCTAAGGCTATCCAAATTTTTTTGATATATTTCATTTCAGCTTCTGTGAGTGTGGTTAATAAAAAAAAGTATCATTTTTTCCTCAATACACCACTCCATTCAAAGAGGAAAATTTGCAGAATTCTACAATTCCAAGAAGGAGAAGACAATTCCACAATTAAGTATCTTGGAATTCCTATCATAACTCATAACCATAAAGCTATGGACTAGTTTTGACTTGTAGACAAAATTATAATAACAATAGGCAGTTGGGAAAATCAAATTTTAAACCTAGCAGGTAAAAGAATGTTAATTTTGGCAACTTTATTTGCAATCCTGATTACTGGATGTCCTTACTTTTAGCTCCTAATACTATAATAAGTGGAATGGAAAAATAATTCAAAATTTTTCTTTGATATGGAGGAAAAACTAGCTGGAAGAAATGTTATCTTGTGAATTGGTCTAAGATCTACATACCCAAAAATTTTGGAGGTCTGGGAATAAGACAATTTGACAAAGTTGGCCAATCATTAGCCACTAAAACTTCTTGGAGAATACTACTCAACTCTAAGGCTCCTTGGGCCAACCTTTTATTGAAGAAATATTGTGGTGGAGGTAGACCAAAATATGTTCTTTTGAATCTCAATCCAGAACAGAGAGGTAATTTAGTCAAATATCTTGATAAGGTTGAAGATCATTAAGGGGAATTTGACTTGGGTGGTGAAAGAAGGTGATTTATATATTTTCACCCAGTTATTTACTGGGTCCAAAACCGTAGAAATATTTATAGATATTAACAACAATAGGACTCATTTCTTACAACAAAATATTTACAAATTCAAGGATTTCTTTATGAAAATGACACACACAACAGGGTGGAGAGATTGTGTCTTTAAAATAGTTTTATAAAACCTCTGTCCAGAATATTTGAAAGATGATTTAAACTGTCTAAAAGAGCACTTGGGAAGTAGGATAATTTTTATCCAAAAGGAGGAATATCTACCAACATGGAAAGAGAATTAAAGACCAGTGAATATATCAATAAAATTTGTGTACATATTATTAACTACTCAAGACAACCAAGATAATTCCCTAGAGGTGCCAATGGAGCATGTCTGGAAGTCCAGGGTGGTTCCAAAAATACATATGTTTGGATGGTTGGTGGCTCATGGTGTGATTCTAATAGTTGAGAATCTAAGAAAGAGGGGTCTGATTGGTCTAGATAGATTTCACCTTTGTGAAAGAGAAGGAGAAACTCTAAATCATCTGATCTTTAATTGTTCTATGTCAATAGATCTATGGACCAAGTTGATAAATCTATTTAAATGCTCTGCTTGAGAGTTAAATTACTTTATGTATGTTATAGATATGTTGAATCAAATGACTAACTACTTACCAGTCAAAGAACTATTTAGGCCTATGGCTTTTTGCTTGATGTGGCAGTTATGGAAGGCTGAGAAATATAAATACTTTAGAGATTAGGTCATAAACTCAAGAAGAATATGGGTAAATTTAATCAGATTTGTAAGTGAACAAACTACTATTTTATTTCCAACTAAATTACTAGCAACTGCACACTGTTCTAGGGAGAAAAAATAAATTTTGGAGGTCTTTGGTTTGAATTTAAAATAGTCTGCTCCTCCAAGACAAACAATAGGTATTAACACCATTGAAGAATTTTTGGTGACCTATTTTAATGGATCTTCTCTTATAAATATTGGTATATCAGGGGCATGGGGGAAATTAGTATGGCCCTTAGAGGAAAATATCATTTGCTTTTTTGAAGGTTTAGGGTTGAACACAAACAACTATGCAGAAATGGCAACTCTATTGAGAGGATTGAAAATTATTTTACAATAAAATGTTAGATATTTTTGTCAAGGGTGACTCCAAATTAATAATAAAATCCTTAGGGAAAAATTGGAAAGTTAATGATTTGGTAATAAAAGACATGAAAGAGGAAGTGATTAGATTGACAAATTTCTTTAAGTCCTTCTAGATTCATCATGTTTATATGCATTTTAATTTGGATGAAAATCAATTAGCAAAGATAGTCGCACACTTAACTACTGGAAATCTAAAAATTTACTAGTGCTCTAATTGATCATTGAAAAATAAAGAATAATTCTCTAGAAATATGTTCACTCAGTTAGTTAGGCTATTTGTTGTCCTCTATTGTTCTGGGATAGAGTGCAATTTTTTGGAGGAAATATTTGACTGTGAGGTTTTCAGTATTTTTGTTTCTTTTTATGTTGTGAATTGAGGAATTTTTAGCTTCTCATGTGTGTTGTAGTTGTTTTTGTTCCAGGCCTTTTAGAGTTGTATATTTTTTAGCTAGATTGATGGCCAAATATTATCGGCTCCATGGATAAGTTGATCAAGGCCTTAGTTACCTTTGTTTGTGGTTAGGTATTGTAAGTATTGTAATCTCTTCTAAATTTTAATAGATTTAGAGCCTTTTATTGTAAAAAGAACAATGCACAATAACTCATTGAATATTATTGATAAATATTTACTTTAAGCAATGCATAAATGCAATAATTATTCGATACATATTACAAAGCTTTATATATACATACAGACTCTTCATATTCTCAAGACTCTTGACTTTTACTCTTACATAAACTCTTCATATCCTCATACTCATGGGAGATCTAGCTCTTCATATTTCTTAATACATAATAATAAATATCACATATTTACATAAAGATAAATACTCTCATGATTGCACTTTCTACATGATAAACTCTTTACAACTCATAACTCCACACTTACATGACACATACTCAAATATTACACACCCTAGACTAAACTACTTACAAGGTCCTTGCATTAATATGGCAAGGTACCAAATAATGTAATACCTCTAACACCCCCTTCCCCCCGTATTAAATTTTTTGGTATGAATACATTTTGCCTTCATGTACTATCTTCTTCTTCGTTTTGATCTTGGTCTTTCTGATTTGACTCTAGTACTGGTAGTGACGCTAACCAATTTTTAGGTTGCCTTGGAAATGATTTTTAGAAGTACATCTAGTGCTATTATGAATATTCCTTTTATAGTTTTCCATCCATTATTTATATTATTATTCCCTTTGTGCCAAAAATATCTTTGAGAATGATTATTACCTTCATAATTTTTGCAACAATGAAGATTCCAATATTTTTTTACCTTGTGTCCATATCTGCTACAGTGCTTACAATTGTCCATATTTTTTTTTTGGTAAATAAAATTCTTCATTAATTACCGGGTTTTGCAGGTTAACCCAAAACCTATTACAATATCCAGCCTTCTACTGAGATTGTAGATCCTAGTCATCCTTGAAACTTTCTTACCAGAAATTGTGTTGAATCCCCTACAACACCTTACTAACAAAGCACACCCATACCTAAACATAACTGTAAACATTACTTGCATTGACAGGAATTGAAGTTCGGAACTTTGCACTTGTGAAACCTGTTGCTTGCCCATTTCCTATTCTCTGTCGAAATCTTCCAAGGCTTAAACCTTGTTACCTTCATTTCCAATTTGGTATGATTTAGAGGGAAACCCCATAGTTATTACCAGCTCCATGGGGAAAGAACACCCCTTCATATTTATCCTTAACGGGTAGGTTTATTTTCATGACTAATAATGTTTTCCACTTCACGTGGCACACCTTGTGTCCATGTCACCAAACTACCAACATCAACACCTATGTTGGCTAATTTGTCAACTGACCTGTTGGCCTCATGGTACATGTGATGAGCCCTCCTGTTCTGTCTTGCCGCAAAAAGGATCCTCACTTCATGGATGACTCCCTCGATTCTACATGTATTTTTTTTGCCATTGGTTAACAGGATGATGATGTTAATAGAATCACCTTCAATCATCAAGTTACCTTGATTTGCTTGGGCTACTTGTAACCCTCTCCAAAGGGCTCTAGATTTTGCTTCATTATTAGTTCTGATTCCTAATGGTTCAGTGAAGGCTTTGACCATATTTCCTTGATGATCCCTGATTATTCCTCCAGCTCCAGCTCTTCCCGGGTTCTCCTTGGCTGCACCATCAAAATTTAGTTTAAACCAACCCTGGTGGGGTGGCTCCCAAAAAATCCCATTTCTGGGATTGGGCAAAGGAATGGAAGGTCTGTCCTCAATACCTAAGGCCCGAGCTAATTGTTTTTCTTGGGCAAGAATTGAGTGGTTCTCATCCACTAAGGTGCTAAGGTGATATTTCACAAAGACAATCATCTTGTTGAGGATGGTTTTTGGGTTGTGAATGGTATCCTTAAAGGCTCTATGGTTCCTTTCTAGAAAAATCTACCATAGAAAATGATGCCAACATATTTTCCATAGGTACTTAAGTTTTAGGCTAACAAAGGGTTGAGGCCATTGATGGAACACTTTAGATATAAGATCAGGCTTAACCCACGAGATCTTAAAGGCTTGGAAAAGTTCATCCAGGATGGACTCTGTTACCGAACACTCCAAAAACAAGTGTTGGGTAGTCTCCCATCCTACCCTGCACATGTAGCAACGGTTAACAATAACCATACCTTTGGATAACATATTGTCCATAGTGAGGATTTTTCCTTGAATCACCAGCCATGAAAAAAAAGATATTTTAGGAATTAAGCCTTTGATCCAAACCAAACTCGGTTGAAATTGTTGACCTTCCACATTGAGAAGCAAATTATAGGTAGACTTAACTGTGAAGTCACCACTTTCAGTCTCAGCCCAAACAATATGATCTTCATCCTCTCTAGAGGGAATAATTTGTTGAGTTAAAATGTTATAAAGCTCTTCAGACTCCGCTTCAAAACCTTGTACTCTGATGTGTTTGCACCTGTTGATATTTATATCCTACCACATATAATTTGCAACCTTCTTCTCAATATGCTGCTCCATATGCTCTTGAATCCTAGCCACACGAGGATTCTGGGATAACTCCTCAACTCTCACCCACTGATCCTTCCAAAAGTCTATTGTTTACCCATTTCCTAGAATCCATATAAGACCTTTCTTGATAAGATCCCTGCTCGTGAGGATTGCCTTCCAAAAAGCAAACCCCCTGCTTGATAAGTTTTCATTAAGGAAGTTCACACCTTGGAGGTATTTCCTCCTAACTATGGCAGTCCATTCATTATCGACCTTAGTCAATAACCGCCACGCTTGTTTGGCTAACAGAGTTGTATTGAGATGAGCAACTCTCCTCAATCCTAACCCCCCATCAACTTTAGGTTTGCAAACCTTGTTCCAACCTACTAAATGGATCCTTTTATTATCCTCAGTCTGGTATGAAACTAAATGGTGCGGGAAGCAGGATCATTTTTATATTGAATCGCTTTTTGATTGTAAGGTAGAAAACCCACAATAGACTTAATTTATATATTTGTTCGATGATGCCTTATTATCATATGTGGATTGCATTTAAATACCTAGTCTAATAGTTGTAAGAGTGAAGTTTTATGACCCTATAATATAATGAATAAATAATATAAGTAATTAGGACATGTTAGGAGGGTCCTAACATGCCACCCCCCTTAAAGGAGCTTTGTCCTCAAAGCTGGAAATTTGGAAATTGCTGTTGGATATCTTGAAAATTTTCCCACGTTGCGTCTTCTAAAGGTAGACCTTTCCAATGGATTAAAAATTATGTGATATCATGAGTACGAAGGTGATGAGAGCAACGATCCAAGATAGCTTTTTGCTTGACTAGAAGTACTCCATAATCAGAGAATTTAGGGAGAGTGGGTTGTGTCGTGATATGGGCTCCCACTGCGAGCTTAAGGCAAGAAACATGAAATACGGGGTGAAGTTTGGAAGAGGGAGGAAGCTCTAGTTTTTAAGCAACGGTCCCAATACATTGGAGAACTTTATACGGCCCGTAAAATTTGGGTGTTAACTTCTGAGAACCTTTTTTTTTAAGAGAGGATTGACGGTAAGGTTGGAGACGTAAGAAAACCATATCACCCTCGTGGAAACTACGTTCACTTCTATGTTGATCAACTTGCTGCTTCATGCGATGTTGGGCGGTGTGTAGGTTCTATTTTAGGATCCGTAGTATGTCATCTCTATTAGCAAGTTTCGTTTCCACCACATGGACTTTTGTAGTCCCTGGAATATAGGAAGTGAGGGATGGTGGTGTTTGACCATATAGTGCTTCATAAGGAGTCATTTTGATGGACATATGGTATGAAGTGTTATACCACCATTCCACTAGTGAAAGCCACTTTACCCAATGGAGTGGTTGAGTAGAAACAAAACATCGAAGGTATGTTTCCAAGCATTTATTTACAACTTTTGTTTGGCCATCGATTTGAGGATGGTAAGCGAAGCTCATACAAAGTTGAGTACCTTGTAATTTGAACAATTCCTTCCAAAAGGTGCTAGTGAAAGTTGGGTCGCGGTCACTAACAATTGTGGAGGGCATACCATGTAATTTAAATATGTTATCTAGGAAGAGGTGGGCTATAGTGCTAGCGGTATAAGGATGAGCCACGAAACAAAAATGGGCATATTTAGATAAACGATCAACGACTACGAAAATGGTTGTTTTTCCTCCTGATTTTGGTAATCCTTCAATAAAGTCCATAGAAATATCTACCCATGTTTTGGTGGTTATAGGAAGAGGTTGAAGTAATCCTGGAATAGCGAGGGTCTCCCCCTTTTGTCTTTGGCAAACTTCACATTCTTTTACAAAGTTTTTGATGTAATTTTTCATTCCTACCCAATAGAAGGAGGTAGTGGCTCTTTTATAGGTTTTTAAGAACCCTGAGTGGCCTGCAGTGGGTGAGGTATGTAACTCATGAAGAAGTTTTTCATGATAAGTTGAATTTGGGGTGAGGACCATCCTCCCTTTGTATCTTAATATATTGTCCTTCCAAGTGTATGGAGTTTTGCTACTAGGATTATGTTGAAGTTGTTGAATTAAGGCATGGATAGTAGGATCATTTATCCATTCTTCATGCACCTCATCTACCCATTTAGGAATAAGGGAGGAAAGAGCATGGACTTGAGGCATATCTTCAAATTTTCTAGAAAGTGCATCGGCTGCCATGTTGTCCTTTCCCTTTTTATATGTAATTTCATAATCATAGCCAAGAAGTTTAGTAACCCATTTTTTTTGTTCCGGGGTATTAGTCCTTTGTTCCAAAAAATACTTCAAGCTATGATGGTCAGTGCGTATAATGAAATGTTGGCCAATAAGGTAAGGCCTCCAATTTTGAATAGCATGGACAATCGCCAACATCTCTTTTTCATACGTAGAGCGAGCTAAATTCTTAGGAGAAAATGATTTGCTTATAAAAGCTAGAGGCCTTTCATCCTGCATGAGTACGGCTCCCATTCCTATTCCTGAAGTGTCACTTTCAATGACGAACGGTTTAGAAAAGTTGGGCATGGCTAGAATAGGGGTGGTACACATTGCATTTTTCAAGGTGATAAAGGCCTCATCCGCTTTAGACGACCATTTGAAAGCATTTTTCTTAAGTAATGTTGTTAGAGGAGCAGCGATTTTACCATAATTTTGGACAAATTTTCTATAATATCCCGTTAGTCCAAGAAACCCATGTAGAGCTTTTAAGGTTTTTGGAATAGGCCAATTTTTCACCTCCTCGATTTTGGAAGGATCTACCATAACTCCTTCCTTTGAGACAATATGCCCTAAGTATTCAATTTCTTGTTTTCCAAAGGAACACTTTGATCTTTTTGCATATAGTTTATTTTCCTCCAAGATTTGGAACGCTTGTCTAACATGGTCCAAATGTTCTTCCCATGTTTTGCTATAAATCAAAATGTCATCAAAGAAAACTAATATAAATTTACAAATAAAAGGGTGAAATACCTTATTCATTAGACTTTGAAAGGTAGAAGGAGCGTTGGTCAGGCCAAATGGCATCACCAAGAATTTGTAGTACCCTTCGTGAGTGCGAAAGGCCGTCTTAGGAATATCCTTTTCATTGACTCGTATTTGGTGGTAGCCTGACCGTAAGTCTAACTTGGAAAAATAAGTTGCCCCGTGGAGTTCATATAATAGCTCGTCTATGACCGGAATAGGAAATTTATCTTTGATGGTCATTTTATTAAGCGCTCAAAAATTGACACATAAATGCCACGAGCCATCCTTTTTTCTAACTAAAATAATTGGAGAGTAAGGGCTTTTGCTAGGTCTAATGACTCCTGCCTTAAGAAGCTCTTGTACTAATTTCTCTATTTTGGTCTTTTGGAGGTATGGATAATGATAAGGTCTAATATTAGGAGGGTGATGCCCTGGAAATAGTGGAATAGTGTGATCGTGACTTTGTTGTGGAGGTAGTCCTTTTGGTTCATTGAATACCGCCTTATGGTGGTATAAAATCTTTTGTAACTTTGGTGTCTCGTATTCTTTGTGACTAGGTTGAATTGAAAATAATTGGGCGACCATTCCTTTGTTTCCTCTTCGGATAATTTTCTCCATTCTATGCGAGCTGACGATTTGGGAAGGTCCTGATTTCAGACCTTGGATAATATAGGTTTGGTTCTTTGCTGTGAATTTCATCCATAGTTCATCAAATTCCCATTGGACTATGCCCAATGTTGCGGGCCAAACAAGGTGAATGGTTTCCTATTTTTGTCACATGCCCGTGCATTTAATTATCAACCCAGGGAGCTTCGTAAACTTGCGAAGAGTCGAAATTAGGTTACTACAATACCATTGGAGGTGAATCTGCTAATCCTACGTTTGGGGGGTGTTCTTGAGATGGTTGTCAATCATTCCCGCACTCCTCAATAAATTACGTAAGAAGAACAAAATTTAAATCTACAGAAATAAATCATGTACATATTCTTGAAAATGAATCTACTACAAATATTGGAACTAGCAAACCAATGAACATTCCTATGAAAGCAATAAACTAATTAAAATAAATAAACAAGAAGGAAATGGGGAAGAAATACTGGCTTGGAGTGGGCCCAGGCTCCAGCGACTTCTTCCCGATCGAACACGCGCTTTAGAACTTACGTAACTGTAATATATTTATCAACGCATTACAATGTAACTCTAAATTATTTTTATATATCTCTCTATATCTCTCCATATAATCTCTATATATCTTTCAGAACGATCTGCGTGTGTTTATATAACACACCCATAGAACTTCTATTACGAAGTGGTTACAATAGTCGATTCTTCCCAGACTAAATTAGAACAGTCTAGCGAATGCAATCGACGTCTGGCATTCTATTTTGATGGCGGCGTGTTCATTTCGGTTCGTGCTTTGCCTGGCATCCGTAAGACATTTTGATACGTTGGTGCTATCTCCAATTTAGCTCTGCATGACGCAGAGCTGGAACTGCACCAACCGCTATTGTCCACGTCCTTCGAGTCTGGTCAACGGGCAAAGAATCAGTGGCGCCTTTCGATTGCAGGGAGGCGCTCGCATTCAGTTGGCGCCTTTCGATGCTGGGAGGCACTCACATTTAGTTGGCACCTTCGACTGAGGGAGAATGGCACTTATGGGAGGCTTTGGTTTGGCACCTTAGGAGGAGAGTATTCGTTGGCACCTTTATGGAGGCTGGAGGGATATTAGTTGGCGCCTTATAGGGAGGCACTCATATTTGGTTTGGCGCCTTTCGACTATAGGAGGAGGAGTATTGAGATTGGCACCTTTATAGGGAGGCACTCGTATTTGGTTTGGCACCTTTCGACTATGGGGAGGCGCTTGTTCCCTTGGCGCCTTCCGGTTGCAAGGAGGCGCCTATGTTCTCTACATTGACCCTCAATGAAATAAAGTGCCAGGTCCATCAAAAGGACCTCGACTATTCCAAATCTAACTAAATCAACTGCAATTCCACAAAACATACTAAAAGCACACAAATTAGATAACACGCATAATTATATCAAATATCTATATAATCATTCATAAAAGTATGCAATCCTTATTATACAACCGCATATTGATCAAAGAAATATGTACAAAATATGAGCATTTCTGGTGCTCATCATCCCCCCACGCCTAACATATGCCATGCCCTCGTGGCATCCAAACTGTAGGTAGCCCTCTGACTTTTCATCGTCGCCATCTCTTGGAGGATTCGGCTGCCCCTGCGGCCTGAGTCTATCTTTTCATGCCGGCATGTGAAGGTGTGGTTCGCCTTTGCCTATGGGAAACTATGGCTGTCAATTGTCCCCTTCTTGTTCTAGCCGCTATTGGTGGTGGTCTAGCCAACGTTGTTCCTGTCGATTGAAATGCAGCTTCGACAGCTTGCCAGAGGTCGACGTCTGGAGGTTTGACCACTGCCAGAGGGATATCCGAGTTATCCTCTCTGGAAGGCACTACTTGGGCCTTGTATAATCCGGCCACTTCAGGGGTAAGCCCTGCATTCTCCTTTGCAATTGCAATGGCCTCCAATTGTGGGCCATATACTCCCCACCATTCCAAGTACCTCCTCATCATGGAAGGCCACCCTCGGGATGAACCATAGATGTCCCAAAATTGGTTGTCTTCTATCGGATTGACGCAGATGCTAGAATCTCCTTTTACCCTCGAGGATGCCTTCCTGGCCTCCTTGGCTGCTTTCATTTCATTGCGTAGCTACTCAAAATATTTTTGCCTTTCGACAAATAGCTGCATGTCCCATTCATCCTCCTCTGACTCGACGAAGGTCACTTTCACCTTCTGTCGAGCCGTCCTGGGCCTCTTTGCCTTGGCCTCTACAAAAAATGTGGCGGCTCGGACCGGGGTCTCTTCTTTCTCCTTTGGGGACTTCTCTTTACTCCGAAGGATCGGTTGTGCTACTATCTCCGGGGGTGATCCTTCATTCTCCTGTCTACCTGGTGTCGACCCCTCAGGCTCTTCTCCTTCTTTAGGCCTGGGGAGGTCCTCCGTGTCCTCTGGTCCTATCTATTGTGGGAGACCTTCGTCCTGCTCTGTGTCACTCAGGACAATGACAGGGGGCATCGTAGGACTTCTTTCCTTTTCACCCCTAAAAATAGAGGAATCCTCCCCTGCCTCCGGGCTGCTCTGTCGGGCATCCGATCGAATCTCCCTCAAAGAGAATACTCGTTCGACGGATGTGGGAGAGTTCGTCGGCACTTCTTCTGCCCAATCAGTCTGAGTGGCCGCCTCCTGTCTTGTTGTTCCTCTATCCTGGAGCATTTGATTTTCCTCCTGCAACTGCCAGACCAGCTGCTCGAGCTGAGCGATTCATCTATCCCTTTCCTCCAATTCCCTTTTATGCTGGTTCTGGCAATCTTCCAGAGTCTGTTGTGCCATCCAGCAATCGGTTTGCCATTCGAGCGCCTCCTCCAAGGCCGCATCGATCTGGTCGTTACTCTCGAAAGTTCCTTCATTCCATGGGCTCTGGTTCATTAATTCTTGGAGGGTTTGGGCGGCAACGTCTATCTCCGGGTCACTCTGTCCTTCCTCTATCGAGAGGAATCACCATAGACGTTTCCTCCTGGGGATTGGTTCGTCCTCACCACCAGCGAGTGGCACTCCTTCCTCCTCATACTCGGGCACTGGGGAATGCCCTCTGTCCTCTACGTCTTCGGGCATCGGTGACTGCTCTGCCCTTCCTAGAAAATAGGGCGATGCCAATTGCCCGATGTTTGCTATCTCCTCTGTAGGGGATGCTTCGCCTTGCCCTAATTCGGCAACCACATTGTGTTGCTCTATTTGGCCGCCATCTCCCTCTACGTCGTGGTTCTGTCTTTGTGCTTCTGCGTGGCGGACCAATGCCGATATCAGCCCATGGTGGGCTAAGGCGGATGGTGCCCCCTTCTGGTATCGAGCCGCTTCATCTTTCAGAGCAGTCGCTAGGTAGAAGGGTATATTTAATTTCCTCCCATGCACTAGGTGATTGAGGAAGTGCACATGATTAATGTTCAGATGGGTATACTTCCCTGTGCATGTGAAGAATCGAGCAATCTGCTCGAACATCTTTCGTATATTCATGGGGAGACTATTTTTGAGTAACCCCTCCCTGTCTATCTGCACATTTCCTCCTGGCAGCAGTATTTTGGTGTATAGTTTTAACACTCCGCCCTTGTATGCACATTCCCCCGTGAGAGGCAATCCAGTCGCCTGTGAGATGAACTCAGGGGTGACTAGAATTTCCACCCCTCGTACTTGGGCCGCATCGCCCCTCAAAGAGGTGGCAAATTCTCTAGCTACCTCCACATCCTGGCCCTGACTGACCAGGGTGCAGTATTCGAGCCACCCCTCGGCTTCGAATTGGGTCTTCACTGCCCCTCTGATTCCATCAGTATCACTGGGTTCATTCTTCTTGATCGCGTGGTTCTTGGACCTTCCTCCCATGGCGCCTTTCGGTGCTGTATATTTTTTGTCCTTCCTTCTGTAGGAAGGCGCCTTCTTATAGAAAATATGCCTAACCCTAGTAGTTATGGAAGGCGCCCTCTCATTGGCACGTGGTTTCGGCTATGGGGGATACGATCTCTATGACGACGGTATTTTTTGGTACTGCGTATTTATAAATAATTATATAAACGATTTGATTTAGTATGCGCGTACCTGATTCGACATTCCAGTTGTCATGGTAGCCACTGATTTGCTGACTTGTGACACGAGGGAGGGGTGTGGTCATTTGATGTCGCTGATTCGTGCGATGCTTCGTTCTGCCCGAGGCATCCGGTACCTTCCCCATGTGGATGGTGCCCTTGTAGCACCTTTCCAACGTTGTCGGTGCTCTTCGTCGAACGAATGCACCTTTCGGCTGTAGGGAGGCGCTTCTGATTGGCTGGGAGGCACTTTTGCCTGCATGCGTCTTCCCAATGTGGGAGGCGCCTCCTTCTGGTTCGTGCCTTCCCGATGTTGGAAGGCGTTCGTCTTGATGAATGCGCCTTCCTGATGTTGGAAGGCGTATTCGATGAATGCGCCTTCCTGATGTTGGAAGGCGCCTTGGCTGGATGAATGCGCCTTCCTGATGTTGGAAGGCGCCTTCGGCTGGCTTTTTTTTTTTTAGATTTGGTGCCTTCCTGCCATGGAAGGCGCCTACATATTTATTTTATTATTTTTGAACTTCATAGGTGGAAGGCGTTGTCTTCCGATTTGGCGCCTTCCAGATGCAGTAAGGTGCCTTCTTCTAGATGGGCACCTTTCGGGTGCGGTAAGGCACCTTCTTGTGGACTTGGCACCTTCTGGATGCAGTAAGGCACCTTCTTCTGGACTTGGCACCTTCTGACTGCCGTAAGGCACCTTCTTCTGGACTTGGCACCTTCTGGATGCCGTAAGGCGCCTTCTTCTGGACTTGGCACCTTCTGGATGGTAAGGCGCCTTCTTGCTTGTGTGCACTTTGGATGCGTAAGGCGCCTTCTTCTGGACTTGGCACCTTCTGACTGTCGTAAGGCACCTTCTTTGGATGGCGATTTGACTGGAAAAAGGGTGATCAAGCCTTCCCAGTTTTTTACGCTGCCCAGATTCTACCTACGAGCCGGTGTCGAAATGTTGAGCCGAATCAGGCCTGGTTTCCCAGATACCTATCCCTCGTGCTGTCAGGTCCTCCACCTACAAAAAGCAACCAAAAAAAAAAGGAAAATAAAGGCAGTTAGACGCGTTCCGTGCCTGTTAGGCCCTGGATTAGGATGCCTACAGCTTGCATGCGGGCGTCGTCCCTGCAAAAACACACATTACAAAAAAACTATATTAACTAAAAAATTTTGGGTGAGCACTTTCATGCCCACCATTTCACCTGTGAGAGTTCGGTCCAGATCTAGCAAGATGGGGTCTCCCCCATGCCTACTCTGGATTCCACCTGTAACGTTTCGGACGTATTATAGGGGCGTAGTCGGTGGCCATTGACTGTGAACATGGTGTTGCTGCCGTCAATTGTCTTAACGTGCACCGCCCCATTCCTAATGAGCTCTGCCACCTCATACGGCCCCATCCACCTCTGCATAAGTTTGCCCTTCCTTTCTTGGAACCGGGAATCGTACAACAGTACCCATTCCCCTACCTGGAACTTCTTCAGCTTGATGTGGTTATCATGCCACTTCTTTCTCTGCTTCTGTATAATCTCTGTCCTCTGCAAAGCATCCAGTCAGATTTCGTCCAGCTGATCTAGCTGGCGAATCCTCTATTTTTGAGCTTCGTCCAAGCTCAAATTTAATTCTGAAGCCGTCCTCGAGTTTTGATTTCGAACTCGATGGGCATCATCACATTTTTCCCATAGACCAGTTGGAAAGGTGTGCATCCTGTGGTGGATTTCCACGTGGTGTTGTATGCCCAAACTACCTCCGACAACCATGTGGCCCAATATTTCTTGTGTTGCTGCACGGTTTTGGTCAGGATGTTTTCTATCTCCTTGTTTGTCACTTCTACTTGCCCGTTCGCCTACGGATGGTAGGGCATGGTTTTATTGTGCCGAACTCTATATTGCTCCATCAGCTCCTCAATCAATTTGGAGGTGAATTGGGGCCCTTGGTCTATTGTTATCTCTCGAGGAACCCCAAATCATGTGAAAATATGGGCAAATAAGAAATCGGTGACCGTTCTTTCCTTTGAGTCCCTTAATGCCTGCACTTCCACCCATTTGGTGACGTAATCCGTGCTAGACCAGAATAAACCTCCTTCCCATCGAAGGTGGATTGAATGGTCCCACGAAGTCCATGCCCCATTTATCGAAAGGTTCCAGGTGTACCTAGGGCTGCAGGGGCATTTCATCTCGGTGGGTTGGTCTACCCATCCTCTGGCACTCGTCACACTTGTTGGTATACGCTGCCGCGTCCTTGAACAGAGTGGGCCAAAAATACCCAGCCTGCAGGATTTTGTAGGCAGTTCGTTTCCCTGCAAAGTGTCCTCCGCATGGCTCATCGTGACATGCCTTGAGCACTTCTGAAAACTCTTGTTCTGCTACGCATCTTCTTATTATTTGGTCCCGTCCTATTTTAAATAGGAGACCATCCATCCAAAGGAATGATGCGCTCTTCTCTATGACCGCCTACTTTTCTCGGTAGGAGAGAGCAGGTGAGGTCCTTCCGGTGGCCAAGTAATTGGCTATGTCTGCATACCATGGAGTTTGTTCACTAATAGCGAATAGATGTTCATCCAAAAACTGATCTTCCATTGCTTGATGATCTGCTGGTATCAATCTGGACAGAAAATCTGCCACGACGTTGTCCTTGCCTGGTTTATCGACTATAGTGATGTCGAATTCCTGCAATAGCAATAGCCATCTGATAATTCTGCCACCAATGGCCGGCTTGCTCATCAGATACCTGATAGCCGCGTGGTCCGTATGGACGAAGACCTTGTATCCCGTTATATAGTGGCAGAATTTGTTTATTGCATGGACAACTACGAGGAATTCTTTTTCTGTCACTGTGTAGTTGAGCTCTGCTCCCGCCAAGTTTTTACTGACATAATAGATGGCATAAAATTCTTCGTCGTCTTTCTACCCGAGGACTGCTCCGATCGCACCGTTAGATGCATCACAGTAAATATGGAACGGTATGGCCCAATTCGGTCCTCTCAAGACCGGTGCAGATATCAATTTTTCTTTCAGCAATTGGAACGCTTCTTCGTAGTCTCCCATCCAATTGAACTCTACGTCCTTAGAAAGTAGGGTGTGCAGTGGTTTGGCAATCTTACTAAATTTGGCGATAAATCGCCGGTAGTACCCGGCTGATCCAAGGAAACTTCTTACCTCCTTCTACGTTCTGGGGCTAGGTAGGTCTCTGATGACCTCGATCTTCCTCTTGTCTACTTTTATTCCTTCTGCAGAGAGGTGGTGTCCCAACACGATGCCTTCCTGCATCATCATAAAACATTTTTCATTACTTAGGGACAAATGATTTTCCTTGCTCTTGTCGAGCACTCTTTCCAGATTTGTCATTGCGTCTTCGAAGGTTTCTCCATAGGCGGTGAAGTCGTCCATGTATACTTCCACCCCGTCTCCTATCATATCAGAGAATATGCTAAGCACCGCCCTTTGAAAGGTGGCCGGTGCGTTGCACAGTCCAAAAGGCAATACCTTATAGGCAAACGTTCCCCATGGACAGGTGAACGTTGTTTTATCTTGATCTTCTTCCCCTATCTGGATCTGGTTGTAACTGCTGAAACCATCCAGAAAGGAGAAGTATTTTCTTCTTGAGAGTGTGTCCAAGACCTGATCGATGAACGGGAGCGGGAAGTGGTCTTTCTTAGTCGCCTTGTTCAACGCCCGGTAGTCCACGCAGATCCGCCATTTCCCATTCTTCTTGGGGACCACCACTAATGGTGATACCCATTCACTATCAGAAATCGGATATATGAGTTCGGCAGCCAGAAGTTTGTGCAGTTCTTCTCTGACAATGTCTTTCATTGTTGGGTTCATCCTTCTCTGTGGCTGCCGACTAGGAGTTGCCTGGTCATCTAAATAAATCCGATGGGTACATATTTTTGGGCTGATGCCATGCATATCTGCGTAGTCCCATGCAAATGCTTGCTGGTGTTTTACCAGAAGCTCCTCCAATTTTTCTAGCTGTGTGGGCGTCAACCTGCTGTTGACGTTTAATATCCTCCCTGGCCCAACGTGTATTTGTCGGATGTGCTTGATCTTGGGCGCCAGTCAACGGTGATCCAGGTGTGGGGGTGGACGATTCTCCATGGAGAAACTCCATGATAGCACCATCCTCGTCCTCTTCTGCCACCTCCTCCAAGGTCATCATCGGCTGGATTATGGACAACTCCGTAGTTCCATGCTCGGTGATCCTGGGTTCTTCTGTCGAGTCCATAGACTGAGCTGGCGGTGAAATGGTCAGCCTTTTGACATTTTGCCCATTGGAGATGGTCATTAGCCCATCCCGGCAGCTGATGTAGGCGTCAGCTGTTGCCAGCCATGGCCTCCCCAAAATGAGCGGGTAACCGCCTAGCCTGGTCTTGGTTTGCAAAACTAAAAAATCGGTTGGATATTCCCATGCACTGACTATTACGATCACATCTTCCAGCATCCCTTTCGGCGACACGGTTGATCGATCGGCTAACTACAGCACTGTCGTGGTTGGCTTCAGGTTCGTGAGCCGCAGCCTCTGCATGGTCTCTTGAGGCATCACGTTGATGGCTGCCCCGAGGTCAACCAATGTGTTGGACAGGGAATGTCCTCCAATTTTTATGGTCAGCATTGGGCTGCCTGGATCTGCATACTTCGGATGACGTGTTCTACCCATCATTAGATCTGCCAGTTTACCCACGACGTTGATAGTCTGGGTAGCTTTTCATCCCGGTCTCCTTAGACACATTTCTCTAATTGCCTTGGTGTAAATGGGGACATCTCGAATTGCTTGAAATAATGGGATTGTCACCGTGAGATTCTTCAAGCTCGACAAGATGTCAAATTTTGGCTGTGTTGTTTTTCTTTGTTCCTACAATCGGCTAGGAAATGGAGCCTCCGCTCTCTCAAGTGCTTTTCCCTCTTCTACCAGAGGTGTCTCCTCTATTTCTTCCTCCTCTTCTACCAGTGGAGGTGTCTCTACCATTTCTTCCTCCTCTTCTACCAGAGGCGGTGTCTCTACTCCTAGCTGCCTACCTGATCTAAGCTGAATATTGTACATATGGTACATCTCACCTTCTACGTTGTATGCCAGCTGATTTACTCTATTGTTCGGGTTTGTTGTCGGTTGTGCTGGTAGCTACGTAGGTCTCGCTGCTGGCAATGCTGGTAAGTTCTGTTGGATGTGAGCAGGAGCTGCATTCTATGGAGTCTGATTCCATGCATTGTGGCCTCTCCACTGCTGCCCAGGATATGGATATGGCATCCATGGCTGCTGATTCGGGAAATGCTGTTGGGGGTGCGTTCGTCCAGGGTGATGGTCCCCACCACCCCATATTAGGTGGTTGAGGGGGTCCTTGGTGCATGTATGACCCTCCCCCATATGATGGCATTCCGGTTGGTATATTCCCCATGGGGGGCTGTGGCCAACTCTTCCTATTGCCTATGAAGTAGGCTTCCATGCTCTCAGCCGCTTCCTGGTTACTGGGCAGTTGTGGGCACAATCGAGTTTTATGATTCAGCCTGCAAACTGCGCATATTCTGACCTTGTTTTCTGGACATGCATTCTTTGCATGCCTTCCTCTACATTTTGGGCAGAAATAGGCTAATGTTGCGTCATTTTCTTGTTTCTTCTTTTCTAACAACAGCGTATCCATCTGCAGTGCTAGAGATGAGAGCATTTCGCTCTTCAAATCCTCCAACATGTTGCCTATTTCTATTTTGGTGACTGAAGCAGTCGCCTTCATGGTCTTGGCGATGATTTTGCCTCGCCTTCTCGAGTAGTTCTGGCATAATTTCTGGATGTCGTCCATAGCATGCTGATAGACATCACCTCCAGAGATCATGTTGAGAGCCTCCAGTGACTCATTGGTAAGTCCCCTCAAGAAGATGCTTTTGAGGGACTTATCAGATAGCTTCGAGTGAGGGGACCGTTGAAGATTAAAGGTGAATCTCTCCCAATACTCCTCGAGAGACTCATCTTCTCTTTGTGTCATGCTCAGGACCTCCTCCCTGGAGTCTCTTGCTCTCCCAAAATCTTGATATTGCTCTAGAAAGAGCGTCTTCATCTGGTCCCAGGTGGTGATGTGTTTGTCTCCCAGACCGATGAACCATCGTAGAGCTGCATCGTCTAATGTAGAAGGAAATAATTTCAACTTCTGCGTGTTTGATTTGTAATCCACAGACCTGCACAAAACATCAAATTTGAATAAAAATAGGTCAGGGTCCTCAGTCGGGTGTCCTTTGAAGGACGAAAGGTGAGCAGGGGATATGTTTTTCATTTTGGTATCTCCTACTCCCTCCTCTATTGGGAAACTAAAGCCAGATGAGACTTCATCGTTATCTACCATTTTTTTAGGAAATGTGGTTTCTAATGCAGCGTTTATGGCTTTCTGATCATTTAAAACTTTCTGAGTCAATGCTCTAAGGTTGTCTGGCGAGATCGTCTGATCCTCCACAGCCTTCCACAACAGGGCTTCCTCTAGAGGAGTCCTATTAAATAGGGGATTTGTGATGATTCGTTCATCCCCTTGTTGATGGGATGAGGCGGCACTTTGCACAAAGTGCGGTTCCTCACTCCAATGGACTGTTGGTAGGTCGGGCGAGTCTAACTCAAATCCAAAATGCTCGGCTGACTCAAGTCCTGATGGATTAGTTCTTATAAAGCGACCGTCAGGTCCTCTTCTTCTCGAAGAACTCATACAAGGTCAGATAGAAGGTTTCAGGGTATTGTAAGTAATCTAATTAAGATGCTTCCCTGACAACGGTGCCAAAATGTTGCGGGCCAAACAAGGTGAATGGTTTCCTATTTTTGTCACATGCCCGTGCATTTAATTATCAACCCAGGGAGCTTCGTAAACTTGCGAAGAGTCAGAATTAGGTTACTACAATACCACTGGAGGTGAATCTGCTAATCCTACGTTTGGGGGGTGTTCTTGAGATGGTTGTCAATCATTCTCGCACTCCTCAATAAATTACGTAAGAAGAACATAATTTAAATCTACAGAAATAAATCATGTACATATTCTTGAAAATGAATCTACTGCAAATACTGGAACTAGCAAACTAATGAACATTCCTATGAAAGCAATAAACTAATTAAAATAAATAAACAAGAAGGAAATGGGGAAGAAATACTGGCTTGGAGTGGGCCCAGGCTCCAGCAGCTTCTTCCCGATCGAACACGCGCTTTAGAACTTCTGTAACTGTAATATATTTATCAACGCATTACAATGTAACTCTAAAATGGATTAAATATCTCTCTATATCTTTCCATATAATTTCTATATATCTTTTAGAATGATCTGCGTGTGTTTATATAACACACCCGTAGAACTTCTGTTATAGAAGTGGTTACAACAGTCGATTCTTCCCAGACTAAATTAGAACAGTCTGGCGAATGCAATCGACGTCTGGCATTCTATTTTGATGGCGGCATGTTCATTTCGGTTCGTGCTTTGCCTGGCATCCGTAAGACATTTTGATACGTTGGTGCTATCTCCAATTTAGCTCTGCATGATGCAGAGCTAGAACTACACCAGCCACTGCTGTCCACGTCCTTCGAGTCTGGTCAACGGGCAAAGAATCAGTGGCGCCTTTCGACTGTAGGGAGGCGCTCGCATTTAGTTGGCGCCTTTCAAGGGAGGCACTACATTCGTTGGTGCCTTCAAGGGAGGTGGCCTGGAGGCGCTGTTTGGTTGGCACCTTGACTGAGGGAGGCACGATATTCGGTTGGCACCTTCTATAGGAGGCGCTCATATTTGGTTGGTGCCTTTATAGGGGAGGCGTTGATATTCAGTTGGTGCCTTTCGACTGCAGGGAGGCGCTAGTATTTGGTTTGGCGCCTTTCGACTCGGAGGCGCTGATATTCAGTTGGCACCTTTCGATTGTAGGGAGGCGCTCGTCTTTGGTTTGGCGCCTTTCGACTGCAGGGAGGCGCTTGTTCCCTTGGCGCCTTCCGGTTGCAGGGAGGCGCCTATGTTCTCTACATTGACCCCCAATGAAATAAAGTGCCAGGTCCATCAAAAGGACCTCGACTGTTCCAAATCTAACTAAATCAACTGCAATTCCACAAAACATACTAAAAGCACACAAATTAGATAACACGCATAATTATATCAAATATCTATATAATCATTCATAAAAGTATGCAATCCTTATTATACAGTCGCATATTGATCAAAGAAATATGTACAAAATATGAGCATTTCTGGTGCTCATCACCCAAGGTTCATAACCATTGTACACCTAGTACAATGTCACACCCACCTAGGGGTAGGATGTACATGTCGCCTTTCATGTTATAAACCCCCATAGTTAGTTTTATATTTTTGCATTTTCCTTTGCATGCAATTTTTCTGTCGTTTCCAATCATCACTTCAAAGTTATTGCAAGGGTATATAAAACAATTTTCTTATTTAGCCACCTTTGGATCGATAAAATTGTGCGTGCTACCAGAATCTAGGAGCACGGTAAGGTTTTATTTCTTAAAATACCCTTTAACTCGCATTGTTTGAGGGGCAAAAAATCTGGCAAGGGCATTGAAGGAAACCTTTGGTGCATTTTATTCGTCACTGTCAAGTGTGTTGGATAATACCTCTACTTTGAGTTCATGTTCCTCTTCAGTACAATTCCCTTCCTCTGTGGCATATAGAATATATAATTTCTGTGAGGCACATTTATGATTTTTGTCAAATTTCTCATCGCAATGGTAGCAAAGACCCTTAGCTTGTCTTTCCTTCATTTCCTTGAAACTCAAACACTTAATTGGTAGAGCGGGGTTAATTTTGGGGGCTGTGTAGGAGTTTTGGGTTCGTCCATTTTGCATTGGTTTGGGGTTGGTATAAGTGTTTGATGGTTTCCCCCAAGTTGGTTTTGTGAACTAATTTTGTGCCTTGATTTTATCCTCCACTAATTTCGCCAAGCCGATGGTCTCTAACATGTTTGTAGGGTTATACATTTGCACCTCTATTCAAATTTCTTCTTTTAATCCGCTGACAAAACATTCTTGAAAGAAGGCAGTGTCTAATCCGGATGTTCGATTAGCTAGCCTTTCAAATTCTGCTTGGTATTCGCTTACTAAAGTGGTTTGGCATAATTTAGTGAGGGCCCCTATAAAGCTTTGAAACTTGCTAGGGCTAAATCACACTAATAGATTCTGTGTAAAGGTTGACCACGTTGGAGTGTCGTTAGTTTTCTCGAACCATTAGTACCATTGGATGGCATCGTTTTCCAAGTGGAAGGAGGTGATATGCACTTTTTGCATTTCTGGAATTTGATTTAGTGAGAAATATTGCTCTGATCGGTAGATCCAGTTTGTAGGGTCTCCTCCTTCAAATTTTGGGAATTCTAATTTGGTCGTCCGTAGTAGAATGGAAGTTTGTGGACCTCCTAACATTGCTCGGTTTGATGACCCATGGTTGGGTGAATTTGCATGGGTTGTTGCCTTATTTTGACTGATGACATCAAATTTAACATCCATTGCAAATATTTTCTCGAAGAGTTCTCTTGTGGTACGGGTATTCTCCTCTCTTTCATGTTGAACTTCTTCAGCAAGCCTTTCGTGTTTCTCATGAATGGAATCCAATGATCGTCGTCCTTCAGCCATTGCGGTTGGTGTAGGTAACGATCAATATGACTTGGTATAGGTGAGCAAAAAAAATAAAAAAATAATAATAATAATTTTAATTTTTTTCCTTTGCGTTTCGAACATCGAAAACCTTGATGTTGCGTTGAAGATTTTAGCTTTTTCAAAACAGCCACTGGTCACCACGCGAAATGTCAAGCAATTTGGGTGTAAGACAACTTAATTCGTACCTTAGGAGAAGGTTTAATTTTTTGCGAGGATTTTGACACGGATCTGTGAAGCGTGAATGTTGTTTGCATCCTCACGAATGTGGACTGGCTGAAATGTGCGGTGGGAAAAATTTTTAATGGTGAATTTGCTCCTTGATCTAGCTCTGATCCAGATGGTATGAAACTAAATGGTGCGGGAAGAAAGATCATTTTTATATTGAATCGCTTTTTGATTGTAAGGTAGAAAACCCACAATAGAATTAATTTATATATTTGTTCGATGATGCCTTATTATCATATGTGGATTGCATTTAAATACCTAGTATAATAGTTGTAAGAGTGAAGGGTTGTGACCCTAGAATATAATGAATAAATAATATAATTAATTAGGACATGTTAGGAGGGTCCTAACATAGTCCCTGACCAGAGAAATTTTTTTTGAAGCTGCTCAATTTTGTGATACACCTTGCTGGGAGCTTTGAATACTGATAGGAAGTAAACGGGTATACTTTGAAGTGAAGCCATAGTTAAAACTACTTTGCTTGCTTGAGATAATAGATGTCCTTTCCAACCTGCTAGTTTTTTTTGGATCCTCTCCAGAACTATGTTCCACATTGATCCTTCAGGTTTCCCTGAAAATAGGGGAAGACCTAAATAGGAAGTGGGAAGGGATGCAATCTGACATTCCATGATCCTTGCTATGTTTTTTTGCCTAGGAATGGGGGTATTGATGAAATAAAATTTGCTCTTATCAAAATTCACTTTATGTCCAGTCGCTTCTTCATACATTATGAGAATATTTTTAATCCTTCTTACCTCAACCACAGAAGCCAAATTCAGTAGCAATGTATCATCAACAAATTGTTGATGTGTCACCGGGGTAGTTAGTGACGTGGCCTTGATACCTGATATGAGTCCAGCTACCACTGCTACCTTAATGGTTCTTCCCAAGGCCTCAGCTACAATGATGAACAACATAGGACTTATGGGATCTCCTTGTCTTAGACCACATTTTCTTTGAAAAAAACCTATAGTAGACCCATTAACCAAAACTAAAAAACAAGGCTTAGAAATACACTCTCTTATTAACTTGACCCATTTCATGTTGAAGCCAAATTTTAATAAAAATGCCTCTAGGAATTCCCAATTTATCTTTTCATAAGCTTTGTTCATGTCTAAATTTAAAGCCATGACTATTTTTTTGGTCTGATCGGTTGTATGAAGAACCTCATGAACATTAATAACTCCATCTAAGATTGATCTTCCTTGTACAGAACTTCCTTGACTTGGATCAATGATAACCGGTAGAACTTTCTTCAAACGGTTGGCTAAAACTTTGGACAAAATTTTATAGGATATATTACATAGGCTAACCGGCATAAAGTCAACCATAGTCTTGGGGTTGGGGCCTTTAGGGATCAAAGTAATGAAATTTGAATTGAAACCCCTTGGAATATGATTTGAACTTTGGAACTCCTTGATTGCAGCAATAACTTCTGCTCCAACAATATCCCAACAAACTTGGAAAAACCGCGATGAAAACCCATCCGGCCCAGGAGCTTTGTCAGGATCCATGTTAAACAAAGCCTCCTTGATCTCTTCATCTGAAAAAGTTGTTGTAAGAGACTCGTTAATTGTTTCATCAATGATTTGTGGAATGAATTGAAGGAGAGAGTCCTTTGCTTGGGCATTACAGGCCCGTTCTTCACCCAATAATGAACTGAAAAAATTAACAGCCTCATCCCTGATCTCCTGAATGTTTTGAGTTGAGGATCCATCCACCTTAGTTAAATTTCTAATATTATTGTTGCTTCTATTGCTCAATGTGGTAACATGGAAAAAATTTTAATTAGAGTCCCCTTCCTTTAGCCATAATGCCCTTGATTTCTACCTCCAATACATCTCTTCACAAGCTAAAATATTATAAAACTCACAAAGGGTTTCCTTATCTTCAGTCCTTGTCGCCTCATCATAGGTTCCATTTTAGATTTTGCTTTCTATTATTCTCACTTTTTCCCCCACTGCTCTCTTATTCTCAAAAATATTTCCAAAGACTTCTTTATTCCATATTCTAAGGTTGTTTTTCACCATCTTAAGTTTTTGAGATAGTTTGAAGGAAGCACTTCCCTGGATAGGCTGTTGCCACCATTCCTATATTCGTTTCTTGAAGTCCGAATGTTTAACCCACATTGACAGAAATCTAAATGGCTTTTTAAAGGAGTTAGCCTGAAATACCTCCCATAGAATAATATTATGGTTTGAAGTGCATTTAGGAAGGGCTTGTAACGCTGAATCACCAAACATTGTTGTAGCTTCCTTGGATAAAAAAACCTGTCCAACCTTTCTTGAATCAGCTGACTTCCTATCCTCTTGTTACTCCATGTAAATTTGGCTCCTTTTAGTCTTACATCCATCATTTCATTTGTGTTAATGAATTTATTGAAGTCCTCCATGTTCCTTGAGGGTAACCCAGATCCTCCCTTCTTATCAGATCAGTAAATGGGGGTATTGAAATCTCCCCCAATCACCCAAGGAATGTATTTAAAATCTTGGCTCAAATGCCCCAAAAACTCCCACAGTTCAGACTGCCCTTAGAAAGAGGTGGTGGCATAAACATTTGACATAATCCAATTCTTATTAGTATCAAAATCATGAAATAATACGCTTAAGACTATTTCATTTGCCCGAATAATACTTCCTTCTATTTTAATAGGATCCCATAAGATCATGAGGCCCCCAGATGCTCCTATCACCTATTGAAAGGCCACTTCCCCTTGCTTCCAAATCCTTCTAGCTATAAGTGTTGATTGTGTCGCATCTGTTTTGGTTTCTTGAAGAAAAATGATAGTAGGATTCCAATCCTTCCTTATAGACTTCACCATCCTTTATTTTGGTGGGTCGTTTAGGCCTCTCACATTCCATGAGAGAACCTTCATTTAGACTATTTGATATTTTTTCCCCGCCCCCTTCCCTAATCCAAAGGGGGTTTGTCAATTTTGCTATTATCCTGGCTAGGAATAGCTTGCTGTAACAATGTTCTTTGCTTTTCGTTTGCAATTTCTTCATTGATTCTCCTATAGTGCTCTACTGTAGATATTCTCCCTTTCTTTCTTTCACTTCCATAATCTATCGGAGGCTTGGTAGTGCTTCTAGTCTATTTTGGACTGAAATGAGGGAGCATATACTGTGATAGTCTAGGGCTTGAACCTTCTTCCTCATTTTGGGGGTTTTCAATTCCCTCTTCATCCTCAGCCTTGTTTTGGTTCACCTCTCCTATCTGGTTCCTAAACAGGGGGCTTTCCTTCAAAGAACCTTTTACCATTGGGCTCGTCTGATAAGGGATAATTTGCTCCACTACCGGATTAGGAGCTACATTCCTGGATCTTGTTTCCACAACTTTGACTCTTGACTCTATTTTTTCCATGTTTAAACTGAAATGACTTGGCAATTTTTCTTCATTTTGAGCATAGCTTTTGGGGCTTTTTGTCATAGCTATGGATGGTCCCGATTTGGATGGGGAGTCTAGGGTTTCAGGAAACTTGACACTGATGGTATCATCCTTACTGTTTTCTTTTTCAACTTCTAGATTTGCTAGGATATCAAACATGTTCAAGCTGGGATATTTATTACATACCTTATGATTTTTGCCTCCCTCATTATGTTGCTTTTCTTTCTCCTAGATTTTTGCCAGTTCTGTGTTGGCTTGGTCAGCCTGGTTATTCTTAACTTGTCTGTATCCTTCCAAGTTAATACGCGGTCCTTGAAACTTTGGGATCCCTCTCCCATTAGCTTTCCCTAGAAAACCTTCGCTCGTGGCTTCCTTGTTTGTAGTTCTTGTCATACATTGGGCTTGAAGGTGGTCCTGGGTTTTGCACACGCTACAAAATGTCGGCTTGTTCTCATACTCCACAAGCTAAATTCTTAGAAACTCTCCATATGCTAGTTCCACCTGAGAAGGTAGATCAGAATCCAAGTTTGTATTTACACAAATCCTGGCATGCATCAGTCTAGTCCTTGCCCGGGTTGAATGGTCTATTGCCACGAGCTCTCCTATCATATTTGCTATGCCACTAAGCTAGTACTCATTAACAAACTGGGCTGGGAGGTTTGGTAAGTGGACCCAAATGGGTGCTATATTAATGTTCTGCTTCTCAGGGTTGAAATCCTCCCCCCACTTCCTTAGAAATAGGCTACACTTTCCTAGAAACCAAGGTCCTCCTGTAAAGATGCGCTTTGCATCATCTTTGTTGTTGAGTCTTATCATAAAAAAACCTCTTGACATGGCTACGATTTTTAAGCTTCCTGAAGTTTTCCACTTTGCCGCGGCCCATGAGTGAATAGTCTCAATGTGCGGCCTTCCTCCCAAAAACTTTCCAACTAAGGATGATGCCTCCATATCCAAGAATCTTTTCATAATCTCCACTGGCACAGTTAACCTATTATTGTTTGGTATTAGGGGCGATAGTTCACTGACTGGCTCCTTCTTTTTCCTTTTCAGCATTTCCAAAAAATTTGGGCCCTTGTTGCCAGCTCCCGAACCTCAGTGGGACCCTTTGTATGAGGTTTTATCTGGAGGATATGTACCTTTAGCTTTTTCGAACTGAGCTAACAGGGAATCCTTTTCAGCATTTCCATATTTTGAATGTTACCTCATTTTTATGTTTCTTTAACAACTTTTGTATGGTCCTTTATGGACTTTAAATCACAATTATCATTTTATTTTCTATAAATATCACTAGTGTCACAACATGCATTTTTCATCATAGGATTGTTCTTTAATTCTTCATTTTTTCATCTTTTTGTCTTACGAACATTTGGAGTAACTACTACCTTACATACTTTTTTCTATAGGTATTGCAATGTGATTTTCATAACAGTCATTAGCATCCTTGAGAAGACCATGTATGCAATGTTGAAGTATTAAAAAAACTTTATTTTTAGCTTCTTTGTGAATGGATTGTAAATGTCCCATTAATTCTGCTGACCCATATTTTCATATTCAAGAGTTTCTTGAGAGATGGAATGTAAGTTATTTTTGAATATTTTACTATAATTGTGCTATCCTCTAGTGATGCATACTGAATGTTTGTTTTCCTTTTTATTTGCTTTTTTTTTCTCAATTGCCATGATGTGTTTCTTATTACCTTCAAGTAATTTGTTCTTTCCTTTAATAAAATCTTCAATACCTTCAAATAATTCTTCAATATTTTGTTGACACAATTTTTTTTTAAATTTCTTTGTCAATTAATTTCCTTTGTTGTAAAATTCCTTATTACTCCCAAATTAAAATTTCTTCTTTCTTCAATTATTCTTCTTTTCAATATAATTCTTTTCTCTTTTCTTTCTTCAATTTTCAAATTTAAATTTGATATTCTTCTTCAATTCTTTTAATTCTTTGTAGAAAACCTTCTAACTCCAATTTTAGTATTTCTTCTTTTCTTTAAATAACTCCTCTTCAATTTTCTTGAACATGTTGTACCCCGTAGTTACAACTTAGTTTTCACCCCATTTTTTTTTGAAAATTTATCACAATTAATGTCTAGGTGAACTTAGGGTGCAAGATTAATTTTTTTATGATTTCAGAGAATTAAAGTTTTAGTTTTAATATGAATTTATGGCTTGCATCAAGACTGTTTTCAAATTTCTGATTGCATTAGAGTCTTGAATTTGTTGGCACTTTGCATTCTTGAAGACTTGGATTTAGCCACATTCATTTAAAATAAATATTTTTGAATATTGGCATATAATCTGCATTATTTTGGCTAGATTACTCCAAAAAAATCAAATCCTAAGGTTTTATTAAAGGTCTAAATAATTAAAATTCATTTTAGGGTATTCCAATCTCGTCACTATTGACCTACATTTTGATGTGAAATTGATATGCCCATAAATCGAGCTAGAAAACTCTGTTTGGGCTGATTCAAAAACTGGAGGAAATATCTTGATCTTATCTTCAGAGTGGAACTGAATTTTCATAATTTTAACTGTCAAGTATTTCCATAAATAGCAATTTATAGTATCATTATGTGAACTTTATAATGATGTATCTCATGAACCATGATGAATTTTTGGATTATCTCAATGTATTTGAATACCCATTTGGCCCATTTAGATACCTATAAATTTTTGTAATATTTTGAGCACTTTGAATTTTACCCTATTTTTGGCACTTCAGGATGATTGAGAGCTCCGGGTCAGATTTGGTCTCCATTAACCAAACCTAAAATCAGTTCTTGGATGAGTATAGAAAGTGCTATGATATCTGTAATAACCTCTCATTTTTCTGCAAAATAATCTATTTTCAATTTGGTTCCAAAGTCTGCAAACTTAGATCTAGATCTCAGGAAAGCTTATCATTGATAAACCAAAGCCATCGCTCTTACAATCAGCGAAGAAGAGTTCAATCAGCAACTACATAAATTCTTGGCTTGAGGAAAAATTAGCAATCACTCTTCAATAAATCCTATCACCGATCCCATCAACGACAATAGTTTTACATCAGCGACAAGTATTTTTGGTAGCCTTCATCGCTCTTCGGAAAGCCCATCGGCAATTGCATCAATGACAGACATAATCCTTCAGCAACAAGGGTTTTTATGAGCAGATGCAATACTTAATTAACCCTAATATTGAGAACTTTAAATAAAGTCGTAGAAAATGATTTAAGTAAATTCGTAGAAAATGATTTAATCAGTCTAAATACTTAGGTTATTTTAATTAAAAGGACATCTCGAAGATATTAATATTAAAGTCTTGAGCAAAATAATAAATAATTTGGCCAATAATATTTTATAGCTCATGTTCTTGCTCCAATAAAATTTCATCACTCATGTATCAATGCCAAAAGTCTTGCATTGCTGACATCCAATAAGATTTTATGGCTAATGGAAGGGAGCCATCATCGATTGTATCTCCGACAGTGATTTTCATCATCAACAAGGGTGTCTTTACTAATAATTTTGGCATGATTTTAATACTAATGAGAATCCGTTGTCGATCGAACAAAGCTATCACTCTTCCAATCAATGACAAGGGCTTCCCATGAGTGACACAAATTTAATGGCTCAAATTTTATTGTCGATCCAACAAAGCCATCACTCTTCCAATCAAGAACAAGGGTTTTACATGAACAATAAGGATTATGCATTGCCGATATATTTTAAAAGGGATTTTTTTTTAAATAAAGGGGTAAAAATTTATTGATAAAAAGTCTGGATTATAGAGTACAACTGAGTTTCCAACCAGGACTCAAATAAACAGCCAAACAGGCTAAAACCACTAGACTAGAATGACACCCAGAAAAGACAAGAATAAACCACATTAATTCTGTACATCCTTGTGGATCAACTCCCACAGGAATTGAGAGTCCCCAGATGGGAGACTCTCCCAATTATTGATACTCCAAGGATCTAGCATCTCAGAAGTCCTTTTGGCCAGGTAATCAGCAACCACATTCCATTCCCTTGGAATGTGCACAAAGGATATAAATTCAAACTCTCACTCATTTTGAGAATTTGAACGGCTACAGAGGTCAACTACCAATTAAATTCCTCCACCCTTTTACTGTTTAAAATATTAACCACAATTTGAGAGTCATACTCGCAGATAATCCTATGCCAACCAAGAGAAAACCCCCTTCGCAAGGCCTTAAGAATTGCAAGAGCTTCCATAAAATTGTTGGAGTGAACACCTTTATAAATGGAAAAGAAAAAACTGACACCACCAGTAGAATCTCTCCCAACACCGCCAATGCCAGCATGTCCAGGATTACCCCTGGATGATCCATCAGTATTAATTTTTAAAACTCCTCTAGGGGGTGGCCTCCACCTACCATCTCTCCTAACCTTCTTGTTGAGCTGAGGAACCCTACTAGGGCTAGAAGAGTTCACACCATCCCCAAAGAGACCAAGGGCTTGATGTACCTTCTCCTCCCTAGAATCCAAAAGAGGGTCCACATCACATTTGCTATGGATGGTTTCCTGAACCATATACAAGATCCTTTGCCAGATCTGTTGAACAGCCAAATAACTACCTTGAAATGTGTCAATTTCATTCGAGCCAAATTTTCTAGATGATGCAAGAAGGGCCCAAATTCCAAGCCACTTGAAGGAATGGGGGCCGGAGGTCTGCCCAGACTACTCCAAAACTCCACCAGGGACAACACATGAAAACATGGATGGTTCCAACCACTCCACAAACGGTGCCAAATGTCTCTAGCAAAGGAGCATTGGAAAAATAAATGAGAAGAGTCATCCTCATTCTTACTGCAAAGGACACAAAAAGAGGGACCTTGAAATCCCCTCTTCCTCACATTATCCCAAGTGAGGAATTTATTACGAGCTACCAACCAGAGAAAGAAGTTACATTTTGGCCAGGAAAATTTGTTCCACACCTTTTTCCACTAAGTGACAGGAAGACTCCCATACTTTTGCTTATCAAGAACCTGATAACCATAGGCTACCGAGTAGGTTCCCTTAGGATCAGGGTTCACAAAGGGATTTTTTTATGAAGTCTAAACTATAGAAATTATTTTACCATGATTTTATATTAAATGACGAAGTCTTTTAATCATGCGGATTTAATATTAGAAGCCCTAAAATTTAATAATTAAAATTAAAAGCCAAAACATTAGAAAATAATAAAAATTAAAGGCTAATGTTAAACCTTAGGCAAACATTCAATAAATCTAAAATCATCAATATTAATAGTAATAATACCAAATTTTGATTTTCTTTCATTGCCAAAATTTTTAATGAGATTTTTCTTCTATGTCTGTAGGTTATCAAACCACGAGGCAGACAAGGAAGTCGAACAGTCAAGAAAGAAAGTTGAATGATTGAATGATATTCATTGAACTTGGATTGAAACCTGACCAATTGATGCATGACAGACTAGAAGGAATGTGACGATTCAACTACCCCAAAGCTTCCTAGAGATAATTCTCTCAATTGAAGATAGTCTGTGACATCCCAGATCTTGTTGTGATACATTCACAGAAATTAGTAGCAGAGAGGATGCCAAGTGGCTACATATGCACCAAGTATCCAGAACAAAATTACAAAATCCAAACTATAAAAGAAGTCTTTCAAGCCAAAATTAATCATCGGGTATCAAAATAGAAAAATTATGTAAGAGGTATTTCGAGTGTTTGGTCTAGGTTGATTGTATTTTCCCTATGTTGTCTTTGTTCTCCATCTCTCCATTCTTCTCACCTTTGTGTAGGTAATTCCAAGAGTTGAGTAGCTTGCCTGAGATCATTTCCTGGGAGTTGCTTGAGGAGCCAGAGTCTATATGTCAATACAATTAGGATAGTAGATTGTGTTCCCTTGTTACGACATTTGAATGGGGTGAAAATTGTGTTGTGTTATTTGGGAGACCTAGACACATTGCCAGGCTCTATCATTGTAATCATCAAATATTGAACATGATACAAATTTTGATTTTTGCTCTTTGGCATATTTTGGTGCAATGTGTGTGTTACTTGTCTGTATATTACATTATTTGAATCTAAAAATAGCATTTATTTCACTAATTTAATACCTATGTTGATTACGTTATTCGAATGAATGTGGGTATGTTAGTTCTTTCCTTCTTTTTCTCACTGTATCATAATTTGGTAGCATGACAGCCAATATTTTAAGGGTATCAAAATTTTTCACAATATTTTTTGGCACCATTGTCGAGGATAGATTGTTTGATGTTTGTGTTCTCGTAGTATGTCTCCTAATGATAAAGTTTTTATCCTTGAACACCACAATTTTTTGCGTTGTTGCTGGGGATCGAACTTCTATGATATTTACATGTCATTTTTCCAAGTTTGTTTCCCAACGATATTTTTTGTGCTTTTACCTGCCAACTTACACCAACAGTTTCTAGTATCTTTATCGGGGATAGGTTTTTTTATTATCTATGTGTTTCCATAGTCTATCTCCCCTACAATATATTTTATTATTGGCTAGTCATATTGGTCCATCATCTTACGCCATAATTTTTGGCACTGTGGATACCTTTGTACACATCTGAGAGATTGAGAAAATTCAAAATCTGAGTAATCTTAGCCTGAGTAAGATTCTATTGCACCCAAGTTCTAGCAACTCTGAACAAACCCAAAAGATAGAATAAAGAAGAATTTGACCGATCATATACGAGAGGAAGTGGTAAGCAAATATTTCAAGAATTGAAGAACCCAGAGGTATTTATCCAAAACTAAAAAACCTAGTTTACAAAATTGAATCGTATCATAGTGGTAAGGTTTTGTTAACAAGTGATGTTCCTTTAGATAGTGGTTCTAGCATCTTAATTTGTTTTGATAAGAATATTTTAATTGATCATAAGCATATCTTCTATCATCACCCCTGTGATCATGATGAATAACCAAATTAATCAATACCTTCAGACTTAGAGAGACAATAGGTACAGGCCTTTTTAGCTGCCTCCTCACCTTCATCGGTTACCCATTAAAGCCCCTAAATACTGCCTATATTCCTAGGTAACAATGTTGTCACTGGAGAAGAACATATCGAAAGCTTCATGTATGTCTTAGATAGATTGGAAGTCAAATAATAATATGTGGCTCTTAGGCTATTTTGGCAGACCCTAGAGAAATATGCTTTAGATTGGTTCAATAATCTTCCCCCACATTGCATATTGGATTTCCAAGAAATGGAAGAAATATTTTTAGAAAGGTATGGTAAAGAGAGAAATGTACGTTCACTTATAACTGAATTGGTTGCAATGAAAAACAAAAAAATGAATCGGTTAATAACTTCAACAAAATATTCATCAAGGTCAAAAACAAAATTTTTGATAAGTTAGCTCTTAAAAATCAATAGTACATTTGCTTTTATAAAATTGCTCTCTACAAAATTTAATTACAAACTAAGGAAAGAGCAAGTAAACACTATTGATGAGTGCATGAATAAGGTTATTCACGTAGAAAGGAATATGATCGGTAGCAAATTCTCTTTCTATTACTTGGCCTGTAATTCATCTCATAAGCCTTCTAGTTGTGCCATCTATTTAGCTGCATCTCCCAGCATGAACCTTAAGGAATGGCCTAGTAAAGAAGTCAAGACCAATTTAGATTGCAAAGATAAACACCCTCAATATAAAGGAGATATCGATGTCTATCAAGAAAAGAGAACTTTAATATCCAAAAGAGAGCAACATCATCCTGAAACCTCTAATGTCATACTTGATGAAGTCAAATGGGAACCGCTTATAGCAACAGTGGATATTTTTCAAGAAATCCATGTCATGGACTTTGAGAGTACAATAGATGAGATGAGAGAACAACATTCATAATAAGGGATATAGTCCAACAAAATAGTGCAGACTAAAGAATAAATTTATAACGGGGCAACAATTAATAATTATGAGTCTAAATATGGGAGTCTTTTTAAGTCTAATGCGGAAGAGAACCACCAAACATAATGGATTGATCATAATCCTTGGATTGAAGAAGATATCAACGTCTATCTTATCAATGATGAGCAAAGAAGATCATCATCAAGCTTCTGATGATAGTTTTGATGAAATCCAACAAGATCAATCTATAACAGTAGAAGCTCTAAAAAGCCTTCAAATCTATGATTTTGATATATTAGAAATTCCTGAACAACATTAAGAGGAAGAAGCATTGTCCAATAAAACTATACAGGTTGAATATGAAAAAGTAGATGAAAGACCAATAACCGAGGATGATTTATCCAAATATGAAGTTCCCCTTGTGAAGCCCAATGCAGTGGAAGAACCTGAGATAGAATTGACTAATCACAAGCCTAAAAGTATAGTTAAGTCTAAAAAATATATTGGTCAGAGAATCATAGCACAAAAGGAAGATGAATTTTCTAGATCTTTTAAGCTTATTGATCAATAAAAAACAAAGTCCCTCCATGTTTTCCAAGGATATATGTCAGATTCAATGAACAAATACTTTGTCCGCAATCACCCACCTGATAATAGAGCTTCATATAACATCATAGTTGATATGTTGAGTCTTTCTTCTACAAATAACTATCTCCCTGTTTCTGTTTTAAGTGTGAAATCAGTTAGATTAAAATAGGTCAAATTAGATAAAATTGATAAATTTACAATACTCAATAGTCTAGAAAATAATGTTGGTTCTTTTTTTGAATTCTCCATCATATTCATTAATAAAGCCCTAGGTAATTCTGCATCTGTTACCTCATTTTAAAGTAAAATTCCAATGCCCAACTCATCATCAGGAACCTCACAAGAATTGGCCAGTCTAATAGAAAATACATCATGATAAGGGCAAGGGTAAAAAGGATGCATAAAGCTCAACTATGGTTTGTTCTTATCTAGAATCATCAAGAGTTGAGAGTGTATCCTGGGCCATTTAGACAAAAACAAAAGGAATTTGAACTCACTCGATATCCTAAGGTTATAAAGTTGTTTTTGCAAAATAGGAGCATTGACCTTCTCTTGGTTTTCATGATACTTTATTTTTGCCTCGTCACCATCCATGTCCAGTCGTGGCTATGTTTTTATCTCCTTATAAGGTTTTTTTTTTGCACCATAGTTTTAATAGACTTGTTCTAATCAGTAAAAGAGAGAGGACCTAAGATCTTATGGGCCATGTTTTAGGCAATTGTCCCACAAGTCTGGAGCTACAATAGATTAGGTGGAAGGTATTGTGTGTTATGTTGAAGCTTCACATCTCCCACATATTTTAAATATATTTCAAGTCAAGAAGAATGAAGTCATCATTGATAGGATGCTTTGAGCCAAAAATATATACACTCTTCTTTTTAGCCTTATAGATTTCTAACCCAGCATGTGCTTTGTAATTCATCATGATTCTATCTGGATAACCTCTACTAGGGCTATAGATGCCTGGCTGGCAGTAGAGCAGGTCCAGAGAAAATTGAGGTCATCTCCACCGAGGCTATAGATGTTTGGTTAGCAGTGGAGCAATGCAAAGGTGAAGATCTTTCTCTCAAATAAAAAACATAAATAATGCAAAGCAACTATGTGCTTGGGGTATCTAGGTAACCTCTATTGGGGATATAGAAACCTAGCTGGAAGTAGAACAAGGTACAAGGGATTAGCTGGAAATGGAGCAATGCAAAAGTGAATATCATTCAGAGTGAAATACTTAATAGGCTCAACTCCTGCCAATATGATAAAATTCTGATTGATCAAGGGATAAGAATGAATTCACAAAACACAAACAGGCTAAGGTATGATGACATAACAACTTCCAAATAAATCTGCCTCAACTCCATCTTAAGACATTACAGATAGACTTGTTGCTCCATAAGTCGAAGTTCATCTATTTTTAAACTCGGTCATCATATTTTACTGTTTAGAATCGAGGTCAATCCTTTAGTATTTTTCCTTTGTTGCCTTTGTTTTCTTTTTGGCTTTTAGTCTGAATTTTTGTGGTCTCTTGATTGTCAACCGAAGATTCTGGAGTTCTCAGAAGCATTCATGTGCCATTCATACTATTTTTCCCAGTCATAACTTGTTTTGTACCCCGTAGTTACAACTTAATTTTCACCCCATTTTTTTTGAAAATTTATCACAATTAATGTCTAGGTGAACTTAGGGTGCAAGGCTAAATTTTTTATGATTCCAAAGAATTAAATTTTTAGGTTTAATCAAAATTTCTGGCTTGCATCAAGACTGTTTTCAAATTTTTGATTGCATTAGAGTCTTGAATTTTTGGCACTTTACATTTTTGAAGACTGGGCTTTAGCCACATTCATTTAAAATCAATATATTTGAATACTGACATATAATCTGCATTATTTTGGCTGGATTACTTCAGGAAATTCAAATCTTAAGGTTTTATTAAAGTTCTAAACAATTAAAATTCATTTTAGAGTATTCCAATCTCGTCACTTTTGCACTACATTTTTATGTGAAATTGATATGGCCATAACTCGAGCTAGAAAACTCTGATTGGGCTAATTCAAAAATTGGTGGAAAGAGCTTGATCTCAACTTCATAGTGACACTAAATTTTTAGAATTTTAACTATAAATGTTTTCCATAAATAGCAATTTATAGTAGCATTATGTGAACTTTATAATGACATATCTCGTGAACAATTATGAATTTTTAGATGATCTCAATGCATTTGAGTACCCATTTGGCCCATTTAGATGTCTAGAAATTATTGTAATATTCTTAGCTCTTTGAATTTTGCCCTATTTTTGGCACTTCAGGATATGACTGAGAGCTCCGGATCAGATTTGGTCTCCATTAACCAAGCCTAAAATCAGTCCTTGGATGAGTATAGAAAGTGCTATGATATCTGTAATAACCTCTCATTTTTCTGTGTAAAATAATCCATTTTTAATTTGGTGCCAAAGTCTACAGACTCATATCTCGAGAAATCTTATTTTTGATAGACCAAAGCCATCGCTCTTACAATCAGCAAAGAAGAGTTCAATCGGCGACTACATCAAGTCTTGGCTTGAGGAAAAATGATCCCAAAAACGATAATAAGTTTAACATCAGCGACAAGGGTTTTTGGCAATCTTCATCACTCTTTGAATCAACGACATACATAATCCTTCAAAGACAAGGTTTTTTATGAGCAAATTCAATGATTGATTAACCCTAATATTGAGCACTTTAAATAAAGTCGTAGAAAATGATTTAATCATTCTGAATACTTAGGGTATTTTAATTAAAAGGACATCACAAAGATATTAATATTAAAGTCTTGAGCAAACTAATAAATAATTTGGCCAATAATATTTTATGGCTTATGTTCCTCCAATAAAATTTCATCGCTCATGTATCAATGCCAAAAGTATTGCATTACCGACATCCAATAATATTTTATCGCTAATGGAACGGAGCCATCACCGATTTCATCACCGACAAGGGTGTCTTTACTAATAATTTCGGCATGATTTTTATACTAATGAGAATTCATCAATGACCAAATAAAGCTATCTCTCTTCCAATCAATGACAAGGGCTTCCCATGAGCGACATGAATTTAATGGCTCAAATTTTTTCATCGATCAAAAAAATCCATCACGCTTTCAATCAATGACAAGGGATTTACATGAACAATAAGGATTATGCATTACTGATAGATTTTAAAAGGGATTTTTTATGAATTCTGAACTATAGAAATTATTTTAGCATGATTTTATATTAAATGATGAAGCCTTTTTAATATTAGAAGCCCTAAAATTTAATAATTTAAAAGCCAAAACATTAGAAAATAATAAAAATTTAAAATTTAAATTAAAGGCTAATGTTAAAATTTAGGCAAGCATTCAATAAAATTAAAAGCATCAATATTAATAGTAATAATACTAAATTTTGATTTTCTTTAATCACCAAAAATTTTAATGGGATTTTTCTTCTGTGTCTGCAGATGATCGAACCATGGGGCAAACAAGGAAGTCGAACAGTCAAGAAAGGAAGCCGAATGATCGAATAATATTCATTGAACCTAGATTGAAACCTGACCAGCCAATGCATGATAGACTAGAAGGAATTTGACTATTCAACTACCCCAAAGCTTCCTAGAGATGATTCTCTCAGTTGAATATAGCCACAGCCCAGATCTTGTTGTGATACATTCACATAAATTAGTGGCAGAGAAGATTCCAAGTGGCTACATATGCACCAAGTGTATAGAATAGAATTACAAAATATAAACTATAAAAGAAGTCTTTTAAGCTAGAATTAATCATCAGGTATCAAAACCCAAGTGTTGTAGGTGAGTTGGAGAGGAGAGGGCAATCCTCCAAGGGAGGTCCCAGGTTCGAATCTCCACCCTACCAAAAAGCTGAATTGGGTACCCAAAATCCAATTGATAATGTTGGTGTGGGCAGGGCTGGGTGTGACCCCCGGGTGACTTTGATGGTGTAGAACCCCCTATTCGTGGTCTCTTAGATCAAGGCGGCCCCACATGGGATTTTTTGTTAAAAAAAAAAAATCATCAGGTATCAGGAATAGCAAAATTCTGCAAGAGGTATTTTGAGTGTTTGGTCTGAGTTGACTATATTTTCCCTATGTTTTCTTTGTTCTCCATCTCTCCATTCTTCTCACCTTTGTACAGGTACTACCAAGAGTTGAGTAGCTAGCCTGAGATCATTTCCTGGGAGTTGCTTGAGGAGCCAGAGTCTACATGTCACTACAATTAGTATAGTAGATTGTGTTCCCCTATTACGATATTCGAACAGGGTGAAAATTGTGTTGTGTTCTTTAAGAGACCTAGACACACTACCAGGCTCTATCATTGTAATCATTAAATATTAAACATAATACAAATTTTGACTTCTGCTCTTTGACATATTTTGGTCCAATGTGTGTGTGTTACTTGTCTTGTATATTACATAATTTGAATCTACAAACAGTGTTTATTTCAATTATTTAATACCTATATTGATTACGTTATTCAAATGAATGTGGGTATGTTAGTTCTTTCCTTATTTTTCTAATTGTTTCATAAAATTGGTTAAGTTTTGCTATAGTCACCCAATATACAAGGCACTGGTCTGTATTCTTGAAACTGAAGCTATAAATGCTATGTTTGCCTGGTCATCATAAAAATCCATTAGATCTGGTAGAGCTTAGTAAGACTGAATGTCATTATAAATTAGGCTCATTATGGGGTGTCCAGACCCAACCTGCGTTCTTAAGGATTTAGTGTTTCAGGTTAAAGAGGTGAGTTTACCAAAGCTCAAATATTGTTGTAATTAGGAATTTTTGGTAGTGTGACAACCAATATTTTAAGAGTATCAAAATTTTCCACAACAGAACCTTCAAGATTTTTCTTCTTCAATTAAATTATTTTTTTCTTCAATTCTTTCATTCTTATAGTTTTTTTCTTTGAATTTGTGTTCTTCTTCATCTTCAATTTTCTTCTTTCTTACTTCGGATTTCAAATTTTTCCTTCAATTTTCAATCTTTCATTCTTTAATCTTCTTCTTCAAACTTTATTCTTCTTCAATATTCAATCTTCTTCTTTACTTTGAGTCTTTTCCTTCAATATTCTTTCAATATTCCTTCTTCAATTAATAATATTATTCAAATTTTCGTTCTTTAATCAATTATCTTCTTATAAATCCCTCATTTAATTCTTTTCTATAAAAAAAAAAAAAAAAAACTATTTTCCTTTCTTTAATTCTCTTTTCAACTCAATAAATGCCTTTATGTTTCATCTTATAATATTTCCTTCAATACTTTACTATGTGTCTTATCAATCAAATAAATAATAGGTAAAAAATATACCTTAGGTAATTACACTTCTCCAATTTTTAATTAGGGCTTTAGAATAACACACTCTGCAAAAGATGTTTCACCTTCTAATAATATCTCTTTCTTGTGAGTTGCCTAAGCATTATTTGTATTACACTTGCATCAACCAATCACTCTCCACTTCCTACCTAATGTCCTCTTTCATCTTTGATATCCTTTCAATAATTTCTCCACTATGTTTTTATTGCCTCAGTCCATAATTTCCAACAAGATTTGGCTCCTCTTCAACATGCAATGTATTTTTTATATTTCATTTAATATCCAGATGTTATTTTTTTGTGAATTAACGTTAAGCTTACACCAGATTTCTTGCTTTTCCAATTGTTGTTGCATCTTACAAAAGTTTTCCATATTTATTTTGTCTTCAACGTTGGCTCCATCCAAATCAGACAATCTAAAGTGGCTCCATCATCTTTAACATAATCTTCCTTCAACACTTTTATTTTTTGCCTCCTTTAGCATTCTTGAGAACCTTTACTTCTCACGAATCATACTCTTCTTCAAGCAAACAAACTCCTTCATATACCATGGCGTTTATCAAGCACACCCAAAGTGGCTCTGATACCACTATTAGTAAATCATTAATATTTTCATCGGATCTCAATATCAAATATTCTCACAAATTCATGCATTCATTCCATAACAACAATGCACAATAACTCATTGAATATTACTGATAAAAAAATTCTTTAAGCAATGCATAAATGCAATGTTTATTCGATACATATTACAAAGTTTTATCTTCAATATATACATACATGAGATTTTTCAAATTCTCAAGACTCTGGACCTTTACTCTTACATGAACTCTTCATCTTCTCATACTCACGGGAGATCAAACCCTTCATATTTCTCAATACATAATAATAAATCTCACATATTTACATAAATATAAAGACTCTCATGATTGCACTTGCTACATGACAAACTCTTCACAACTCATAACTCCACACTTATTAACATGACACATAACTCACACTTACTAACATGACACCTCACTCATATAACTCCTTACTTATTTACATGACACATACTCAAATATTAAACACACCCTAGACTAAACCATTTACAATGTCCTTGCATTAATATTGCAAGGTACCAAATAATGTAATACCTCTGAAAAAGCAAACCATAATGCAAGACAACAAACATAGGATAGGATCTTCATTTGCCAATCTAAAAATGCATATGAAATGTTGAAAAGGCTTACCATGAAAAATTGCAAGGATATTACCCCACTTGCACATGGTGAATTAATGAGAAAGGATGATGGAAGTAAAAGAGTGAATGAGAGGAAATATAGATATTTGATTGGGAGCCTTATATAACTAACAATGATAAGATAAAATATTGTATATGTAGTCTCTTTGGTTCCAATATTTATTAAGAATTCATAATATTATCATATGAGAGAAACTAATAGATTTTTGAGGTATGCAAAAGAACTTTAAATTATATAATCCATTATACTTTAGACAATAATATTGAGTTGGTTAGATATAATGAACCTATTATAAGCAAATTATGTCAAAGAGTAATTTTTAATTCATAAATATACTAGTAACTTGGAGTTTGGAGAAATAAACAATAATTGCACTCCCAATAGTGGGGGAAGAGTATATAACAACTATAGTAGCAAGCACAAAAGTAGCATGGTTGAGGTGGATTCTAGAAGACTTGGGTTAAAAACAAGCAAGACCAACTATCATTTTTGTGACAACATGAGTTCAAATAAAATGACTAAGAAAACTATTTTTTGTACAAGATCAAAGCACATTGATTTGAAGCATCATCTTATTATAGACTTAGTTCAAAAAAGGAAGTTGAATTGAAACATTGCAACTTAGAATATTAGTATACAAACATTTTTCTAAATATAGTGGTGAGGAATCAATTTATTTCACTCAAATATAGAATGAAAATTTCTCACTCAATCTCAAGGGAAAGAATATTGGGATTTTTGCTATAGAATGTGACATAAGTTAGAACACAACAAAATCAAAATAGCACAAATTAGAGTTGCAATTAAAAATAAAAAATTTAAAAGAAAAAAACTATTCTCACCTAGATTTGGAGAAAATGTTAGATGTCGAGAGTCTCTTTAGACAAACAAGAGGCATTGCATTATATGTATATAAGTATGTTGCATTGTATTGAAGTCGTATATGAAGTTTTGAAGAGTACAAGTGTTTTTTAGGGGGTTTTGGTGCAAATTTAGTTTTTTTTCATTCTCTTCTCATAATATTTTAATCTCTTATTTAAAGTGCCACCACATTCCATGTGGATTTATCTAAGTTAAGCTTTCACTTCTTTTGATAAGTTATCAAAAGTAAGAAGAGATTGATGATGTAAACTTAATATTTTTCAATTAGAAGGTGTTTTACCTAGATTTCGAGAATCCTAAGAAGACACTACACCATATAAGTTAAGACAATACATGGTCAAGCCTAAATCTAGATAAAATACCAAAAGTATTACGTGAAATATGGGGAAGGTTAGGTTAGGCACTTGTATATGGATATCCCTAGGGGGATGAACTAAGTATGGTAAGGAATAGATGATAAATTTGGTAAGATAGATATAATATAGGTCACACACATGAAATAGTGTTCTATGTAAAGCAATTGACACAACATGTAAGTAAATAATTTAAAGTTCAAAAAGGGATTTGGTACTAATATTGTTTAACAAGTTTAATAAAGGTTCTTGATAAAGACATCTTCTTGGTCTTTATCCTTCATATTCTTTTTCTTGATGTTTTTCTTGGATGATCCTTATCCTTCAATGGCTTGAGATCCTTCTCAATTCATGGTTCCCAACCATTACCTTGAAGCAGGTAATCATTTTAAAGTAATATTGTATCGCTCCAAATTTTTCACACCCTTACCTTCAGGCTATAGGATCCGTGCCCGGAAGGGGGATGTGAAAAGGATGTCGCGGTACCTCGGACTGAGAGGACTTGCGAAGGTCCCGCCTCTCAAGGGAGGTGTATATTGGTGATTTTTCGACGGATGGTGGGTTCACCAGGAAACATTTAATGGCAGTTTCCATGCCTAGGTTGGGAATGTGTTTTATGTGTTCGTTTTTAGCCTTAAGCATTCAAATCCTAGGTTTGGCCAAAATGCGTCTAAGCTATTCTATATGCAGATGCAAATTAAATGAATACAAAAAATAGAATAGGACAAAAAAATAGAGAAATTACAGAAGATAAAAAGAAGAATACCTGATCCGGATGTCTGATGAAGATTCTGATCTTGAAGCAGTCAAGATCGCCTCTGATTTGACAGGATCGTCTGAGATCAGACAAGATCGTCTGAGATCTGACGAATTCGTCAGAGACCTACAAACAGAGAAATAGGTGCAAAATACAGAAAATACAACAATGATAACAGAGGGAAATAGTATAAAATGACAGTAGCACTATCAAACTGAAACATAAACACAGAAACAGGAATGAATTATGCTAATTTAATCACAATCATGGCTTAATTATGCATTTAATCTAGATGGGTGAACTCCAAAATGCAAAATAGTATAAAATACTGAATAAAATAAGCTAATTGCAGAATAAAACAACAGAGAAAAGATAGAGAAATGCAAACTTCAGGCACTGATTGCCTCAATATTGACTGCAGTCGAAATCGTCTCGCATTGGTACGAAATCGTCTCTGATTCGACAGGTTCGCCTCCGATCTGAACAGGTTCGTCGACGACGATGTAAGCTTGCTCCGACTGAAAAATAGTAATGTACCTGCAACAAAATTGATATAGAACTGATGCAAATGGAAACTTAGGATGTTTTATCGTATGAGAAGTCAAGTTACATAGAATTTCAGCCAAGGGGGTGCTAAGGGGAAGGCTTAGGATTAAATAGGTTTAGGAGGGAGGTTAGGAGGTTGGAGATCATCCCTATTTGGGAGATCTCCAACGGGGAAGGGTCTCTAACGACGCAGACACGCTTCTGCCCGGATTAGAGGCCCGTTGGAACAGAAGCTAATTGTGCAAAATCAGTTTTGCGACAAGATCGTCTGGACGTCCTAGTCCAGACGAAATCGTCAGATCTGGGGCGATATCGTCTGATCGGCGACGATATCGTCAAACGGTCAAAACAACCTCTAAAAATGGCACGAGAAAGGGGGAAACGGATTACCCGACGGTTAACGGGCGGTTTGGGAGGTTAAAATTTGAATTTAAATTATTTACTAGGATGAATGTAATTATTACAATTTCACTCGTGCCAATTTTAGGGTGCTACATTTTGCCCCCTCTTTAGCGAATTTTTTGAAGAAAATGCGTTAAAGATGAGTTCTTCTCGATCTACGAGAAAGCAAAAATTATTCCCATTTTTAGGCGACGATTCTTGGTCGAATCGTACGACAGCTTACTATGGTGCCCCCTCCGTGTTTTTACCCAAATCGAACGTTTGAGGTAAAAACGCGGAAAAGCAAAATTAATTTTGAATTATTTTTGAATAAAATTAAGAAAAATAGGGTAAAACCCTAATTCATTTTTACTGTTCATTTTTACTGGTTTTAGAGCTCTGGAAGCAAAAATGGTGGAGACGACGCACAGATCAACAGAGGTCCGACGCGGGCTACGGGTAAGAGTCTAAACTTAGTTTAGAATGCTTTAATTTGAATTTACATGCTTTTTAGATGAATTTAGATTAATTTTTGAGCATCACGGCCATTTTTGGGCCGTCGACGTCATCAAGACGAAATCGTCCCGATTTCGACAAAATCGTCTCAATTTCGCCAATTTCGTCTAAGGGCGAAATCGACGAAAGGGGGACGATTTCGTCAAATTAGGGACGATTTCGACTAGCGAAATCGGAAACGATTATGCTCAAATTTGGGACGATATCATCCAATAGTGGACGATATCATCAATTGCATAAAATTGAACTTATTTTAACTTGCATTTTTAATCACTTGAGTTGTTATTAATGGTTGTTTGTTGTTTTGTTGTTTATGTTGCAGAGAGGTTTGCTAAAAAGCAGGGAATGGAAGTATGGAGGTTTGAGAGATGACTTGGCCGCTCTTACACAGGCAGAGCGGGATCAGCTGGCACAGGCCGGCTTACAGCATGTGGCAGAGATGCCACAAGTGTCTACAGATATGGGGCTACTGACAGCCCTAGCAGAGAGATGGTATCCGGGTTCTTCCTATTTTTGGCTATCGATAGGGGAGATGACTCCCACTCTAGAGGATGTATGGAGGATTCTGAGAATCCCCATACAAGGACGGTTGATCACTCCTACGGCCAATCAGGGCCATGCTATGGGACGATTGTGCGGTGACCCGAGCTTCACCCTGGAGAAGGGCGAAGTTAACATCGAGGCACTGCGCCAGATGCCTGGGGCATCTAGACTCACACAGGTTCTAGCTGGAGTAGTTGGTGGACTTTTGCTGTGCCACCAGAGCGGGTGCAGGGTGCCATGGATGCTCGTAGATGTGATCTACGATATGCGAGACCATGGCTACAGGTTTGCTTGGGGCAGCTATGTGCTATGCCGACTGTACAGGATCCTGCATGGGGTCGTGTACAAGGGCGGCCGATGTCTGGTGATGACATCGCTCCTACAGGTTTGGTGCTGGGAGCATATTGCAGTGCGGAGGCCGATAGGGCTTCCTCTGATAGGGATTGATGGGGAGAGGCCCCGAGTTTTCTACTGGTGGCTCCGAAGAGGGTCATAGCGACGGATCGACCTTTCGATGTCCCGGAGACTACTAGATGACCTAGTCCCAGACCAGATTACCTGGAGGCCATGGCGCGAGCACCCAGGGTGGGCCGAGGATGGACAGGAGCTAGCTCGCGTTAGGCGAGTGTGCTGGCTATGGATGGAGAGGGGAGAGGTGGAGCTCCACCGCTATGACCGAGTTTTGCGTCAGTTCGGTCTACAGCAGGGGATCCCATCTCTCAGGGATTATGAGTTTTCTTGGACTGTCCGGGATAACACTATAGTGAGCGGGGCTCCAGACATGCAGCGCTTCTGGAGTCAGGACTCGGACGATGCCCCCATTCAGCCAGTGGATGGGGACGACGCAGGGGTAGCCGATGGCTATGATGCCTGGTACGCAGGCATCCGCCCTCCTCGGATGACGAGGGCTCAGGGTCCGATACACATAGTTGTGCGTCGGATAGGGAGGCGGTGCCAGGCAGCTATGGAGGCGGCCCAGGGTCACGGTGGGAGAGAGCTGAGGAGGCCACAGGCACAGGAGAGGCCACGATAGTGGGAGAGGAGGGTGGAGAGACCCCCTTCTCCATAGAGAGAGAGGCCACCATCGCCCGATAAGGGCAAGGGTGTGGACACTAGGGAGAGCAGCGAGACAGCTACTCTCCGAACGGAGATGATCCATCTCCAGGCATAGGTGCAGACCCTACAGGAGGAGGCTGCACGACACCGAGCTGAGGTTACACAGCTTAGGGACGAGATTGCATGCCTCAGGGCACGAGGCGGAGGGGCGAGCACTAGGGAGCTGACACGGGCTATTGCCCAAATCACTTTCTATCAGACATTATACTATCAGCTGGTGCCAGAGGAGGATAGACTACCCCTACCAGCTAACATCGCAGAGCCGATCAGGATTGGGTCGTCTAGGACTTCATCCCGATCGAGGACTAGGACTCACAGTACTACACAGACTGCGATGGGGCCACCTCGTCCACCTCAGGGCGGGGGAGGAGATGAGGCTGAGAGCTCGAGGGGCTCTCGAGGCTAGAGGACTCATTGCATTAGACATAGAGATTGATATGTAGGTTTATTATTTTTGATAGAGGATTGAGTATGCCGAGGTCCAGGATTGTGGCATACCGATCCAGTTTTGATGATGTATATATACTGTTGATATATATATGAGATGAGATAGTTTTGATCATATGACTTGTGTTATGTGTATGTTTATGATGCTTTTATGTTTGATTGATTGATTTGATAATTGGATTGAGGATTCATGAAATTATGTCGTTTTGAAAATTTATAATTTTGATGTCATGCGGTAATATTTTAAATGAAATAATCTGATGTAACAAATTGGTTGTTTGTAATGTGATGTGGTAAAAAAATAAAAAGAGACTTCTAACAATAATTTCAAAGGACATTGTCGCTATTATAGACCATTTCATGGAGTCATTGCTCACTCGGTCGTCAAGCTAATCCCAGTATAGAAATATTGTTAAAAGTAAAAGAATGCTTAAGAGACTGTCTTAAGACTTTGGTGCAATGGTGAAAATGATGGTTTGTTTTTCAGATTTTCATAAAAATAATATGCATGAAATAATGTTAAAATGATTGTTGCTAGGCATAAATTCCTAAGTGTGATAAATTTTTTGGATAATTCCTTAGGAATTATATCATCTTTGCAAAATTGAAGGTTGACATAATGACATGAAATAGTGATAATGTGCATGCTTTGTGTTTAAAAAAACATAACTGTGTAATAGTATGATTTAAGTCATATGGTTTTCATGATTTTTAAATAAATGGGGAATAAAAATTGTTACAATGGTTTGCGCTAGGCATAGAATATGTAGGTATAAACTTATACCATCATCGCGAAAATCAAAGAAAAATAGATAGTTTTATTGCATGGTTGATTTTTTTTTAATAAATAGAAAATATGAAGATGAGGACTTGCGCTAGGCATAAAATTCCAATTTTGGTTTTGGAACTATACCATCGTCGCGAAAGTCGACAAAAGTTATATATATATATATATATATATATATATATATATATAAAAGTTTTGATTGTATGGTTTTGAAAGAAATTTTTGATTTTTCTATTATATAGTTGTCTTTATGGTAAACAACTGTAGTTGAATTATTCCAAACAAGTTGCAAAAATAATATTTCAAAGTATTTTGAAGACAAAAGTTAGATTTATAAGGAATCCCATGTGCATATGTGAATTCATTTCCGATCTTGATTTATCATAATGATACACAAAATCTCTCAAATACAAATGTGTGTGCAATTGCTTTGTGCATTTACCAGTTTTGAGCAAGATAATATGATACAAGTGATTTGAAGAAACCAAATAAGTGTTCATTAACCATGATGTAAATGCATATAACCATACCAGACTACTATGTAGATCGGATTATCAAGAGCTAGCTAATCCATAAGCAGACATAGGTCTGTACAAAAGAAGGTCGCTAATGTGACGGACATATCGCCACGCTAGGAGTTACCCAAGGCCAAGCAGGTTGGGCACAAACCACCTGTTATGGGGCTTACCTCACAGTTTTCGAATAATTTGAGAATTCCAGGGATTCAAGCTCATCAACCCTTCTTTTCTTTTCAAAGGGTAGGGAAAGGGATTTTATTGCTTTCTTGCTTTCTTTTGCTTTTCTTTTGAACTTTGCTTCTTTTTCTTTTTGTATTTTTTTTTTTTTTGCTTGATTTTTGAGATAGTGCTTGAAATATTGTTGTAATGATATAAAATAACATTTTTCTTTTCTCTTTTTTTTTTTGAACTTTTCTTTTCTTCTTCTTTGCTAGGGATACTTGCTCGGATTAGCTGTAGAGCAAGGGATTTTTATTCTGGGTAGGGGTGAGCTTGTCCTTTTGCCAATTCTCAAAGATTCTAGACCATGTGCATGATAGGATAGCAGGGGAAACTTTTCGCTCAAGAAATCACGTCTACTATGTAGCAAAACATGGAAATTACAAATATAATCATTTTATTGTGAAAAGATGTGCTTGGTTTAAGTAAATAACAAGATCAATTCTCTATGCTCAAACTTTATTTAATTGAATTTTGTGGACTTTGATATAAGAGAGATTAGTAATCATGCCAGATAAAATCAAGATATTTATTTTTGTGAGTGTGCAAGTGAGGGATTCCAAATAAATGCTAATTTATCCAAAATAATTTGAAACATATAACTGCAATAATTGTAAGAAAATATATATAAATACTTTTTGAGAAGTTTTGAGAATATTGACTCTCTCTTTCTTCTTTATATTGTTTTGGTTTCGAAAGAGTCAAGCACATTGTTGTTTTTATATTTTTATCATTATTTTGTTTTTTTGGTTTTATTTTTGTTTTTGAACAAAAAATTTAACAAGTGCTATAAATAAATGCAACAAATAGTTTTGAAGATTTTGATGATTATGAATGTTTTTGGTGTTTTTGAATTTATAAATTTGAAAGAAATACAAGATAGTGATTTTGAACAAATATATACATGGATGAAATGACCAAATTTATACATAGTAACGTTTAAGATGCAAAATATTCATGGGTTCTTTAAGTTCTTTACCATCTAAGGTAGACAATTTGTATGCTCTTGATTTGAATTTAGCAGTAATAATGTATGGTCCAAGCCAGTTGGGCTCAAACTTACCTTTAAGGTCCTTAGTTGCATTAGTATTTTTTTTATTTTCTTTTAAAACAAGGTCGCCGATCTCAAAGGATCGATGACGAACTTTTTTAGCATATGATCTTTTAAGCTTGTTTTGGTAGGCACGGAGATGCTCCAAAGCATTGATGCATTTTTCATCTAGGAGTTCCAACTGATCGAGTCTGCCAACATCGATATTCATCTCCTACTTCGGTATCTTGAAGTAGCAGAGCCAAAGAAGGAACTTCCAATTCAAATGGAAAAACTGCTTCAGCACCATAAACCAAAACAAATGGTGAAGTTCCCGTGGGGGTTCGAACACTAGTTCGATAGGCCCACAAGGTCGGATATAACTGAATGTGCCAGTCACGGCCAGTTTTATTGACCAATATTTTGAGAATTTTGATTAAGGTTTTGTTAGATGCTTCTGCTTGACCATTACCCTGAGGATAATAGGGAGTGGACCAGCGATGTTGAATCTTATATTTTTGGCATAATTTTTTAACATCTTTATTTTTGAAACAAGTTCCATTGTCAGAGATGAGATTTGCAGGAATTCCGAACCTGCAAATGATTTGATTAAAAATAAATTTAGAGACTTGTGTGCCAGTGCAGGAAGCTAAAGGCATAGCTTCAACCCACTTCGTGAAATACTCAGTGGCGGTTATGATGAACTTGTGTCCATCAGATGACACAGGATTGATTTTGCCAATAATGTCTAAACCCCATTTGGAAAAGGGCCAAGGAGATGAAATAGCCTGTAGCTCTTGTGCAGGCGCATGGACAAGGTCAACATGTTTCTGGCACTTGTCGCAATGGCGCACATACTCATGTGCATCCGTTTCCATGGTAGGCCAAAAGTATCCTATCCGAAGGAGCTTTTTAGCAATGACACTACCACTGAAGTGTCCTCCACAAGATCCATCGTGGGCTTCACTCAAGGCTGATTTAGACTCTTCTAAGTTTAAACATCTTAATAGGATACCTTCAAAAGATCTCCTATACAAGGTATTGCCAATTATTACAAATCGACTTGCTCGTCTACGTAATAACCGATGCTGGTTGCTATTAGAATTGGCAGGGAAAGTCCCATTTTGGAGAAAATCAAATATGTCCGTATACCAAGGTTCAGGAGTAGTTTCATTGATTAGAAACACATCCAAAGGCTCTGAGCATGATTTATGTGAAGCGGGTTCCTGGAGTCGACGAATAATGATAGTGGCATATTCGTCATCTAACTCCAAGGGCAGGAGAGATGCAGCTGCGGCCATAGCATCAACTGCACGGTTGCTAGTTCGAGGAATAGCTTCCAAGGTAACTTGATCAAATAGAGACATTAATTGTAAAACATAGGCCTTATATGGGCACAGTTTATCATCTCTGGTCTGATAAACTTCATTAATTTGGTTTATAACCAGTTGAGAATCACCAAAAACTAATAGATGTTTAATTTTTAGCGCCAAGGCAGCTCGTAATCCAAGGATTAGAGCTTCATACTCAGCAGTATTGTTGGTGCAAGCAAATGTCAATTTGAAGGACAGAGGAATAAGATGTTTTTGCGGGGATATTAAAATAATACCCGCACCAGCCCCACTCATGCATCGGGCTCCATCAAAGTATAAGGACCATTGTTCAGTATGGTCTGCCTCTAATTGAAGGCATTCATCCAAAAACTCGATGATGAGGGGATGGGTAGATGCTAAGGGTGCAACAGCTAATTGATCTGCTATGATTTGACCCTTAACAGACTTCTGTCCTATGAATGTGAGATCAAACTCGCTTAGAGCAAGAACCCACTTGGCTGTGCGACCCGATAAATAAGGTCGACTCATGAGATACCTTAAGGGATCGTATTTAGCAATGACATAAGTTTTCTGACTAAGCATATAATGTCATAATTTTTGCGTAGCAAAAATGACTGCTAGACATAGTTTTTCTAATGCTGTGTAGCGGGTTTCATAACTGATGAAGGTTCGGCTAATATAATAATTAGCACGTTCTCTCTTTTCATCATCAAGCTGAGCTAACATAGCCCCTAAGGCAGAATCTGAAGCTAAAATATATAGGAGGAATGGGCGATCAGGTTTAGGTGGTGAAAGCACAGGTGGATTAAGGAGGTATTGTTTGAGAAGTTCAAAAGCTTCTCGACATTCGTTGTCCCAATTAAAAGGGACATCCTTTTTAAGGAGTTTAAGAAAGGGACCAGTTTTGTCCGCTAGCTTATCGATGAAGCGACGGATAGCTTGAAGCTTACCTTGTAAACTTCGTAATTCAGATATATTAGTAGGTGCGGGCATATCAGTGATAGCCGCAATCTTGAGAGGGTCGATTTCGATACCACGTAAAGAAACTAAAACCCCTAATAGTTTGCCGGACTTAACTCCGAATATGCATTTTGTTGGATTTAATCGAATAAGATATTCTCGTAATCGATTAAAAACTTTTCTCAAATCGTCTAAATGATTATCTTGCAAAATAGAGCGAGCTATAATATCATCTACATAATCATGTAGGATATCATGCATCATATCATGAAAAATATAGGTCATAGCTCGTTGATAGGTTGCACCTGCGTTCTTTAAGCCAAATGGCATCACTTTCCAACAAAAAGTACCCCAGGGGGTAATAAAGGCTATTTTAGCCTGATCTTCAGGAGCTATCCTGATCTGATTATAACCGAAGAATCCATCCATTAAGGACATCATCCCACTCCCGACAGTGAAGTCAATGATTTGATCCATGTTTGGAAGAGGAAAGTCATCTTTAGGGCATGCAACGTTAATATCTCTAAAATCTGTGCAAACCCTAACTTTGGTAGCTTCTTTCTTGGTAACTGGAACTACGTTTGAGATCCATTCAACATAATCAATAGCTTGTATAAAAACAACATTCAGGAGTTTTTCTAACTCCCCTTTGACTAGCAGAGCCACTTTGGGATGCATTTTTCTAAGTTTTTGTTTAACAGGTTTAGCATCCGGATGGACCACTAGATGATGCATGACTACGGAAGGGTCTAGACCTGGCATATCTTCATATGTCCAAGCGAAGACATCTTCATACTCTTTAAGGAATGCAATGTATTGCTCTTGTTTTTCTTGACTTAATTCGGATCCAATATTGATTATGTGAGGATTATCCTCAGTTCCAATATTAATTTTAATGACGTTTTCTACCTCCATGTGTAGATCTCTTTCAAAGTTAGGTGGGGCGGGTGAAACGCCTAATTCTTGTAATTCTTGTAAGGTTAATTTGGATAATTCATCTTGAGGATTAGTGGTCTCAAGTTGGGCTATAGTTGGTATAGAACCATCAAAATAAAATCCATTGTGTAACATCTCTTCAACAGAGACATCATGGAAGATATCTCCTTCCAACTCTTCATCGGGGTCAGCAATCATTTCAGGGTAAGCTATGGATAGCATGTTACATGAAAACGACTGATTTTTAAGAGGCAAATCAACATGCCTATCCAAATAATCTTGATAGCATATGAGGTGATCATCATCTTCAAAAGGAAAGGGTTGACCCTTACTAGGAAATAGGCCCACACCACAGCGGGCATGCCACGGTTCTACCTCGAAAGGTTCTTTCATGCCATTTTGGAAAGGTCCCAAGCCTTTCCCTTTATATCCCATTTTAAGCATCATGGGTTTAGCTTTAATATATTCATTGGTAAAATAACACCGAGCGTATCCCTCATGATGAGTTTTGATATTTCGAGGGATTCGTCCCCAGTCATATCCTTTATAAATGAAGGCACAACTCCCGACTTGGTAAGTACTTCCCATAGGTTGTGGGAGGCCCAAAGTACGAGGAGATGGCGGCAAGTTATTTAAAAGAATGGAATCTCGCATGAAAGCATTTGTCTTTTCTGATATTAAGATTGTGGATAAATCTGGTAAAAGTTCATCGAAAAGAGCATAAGATGTAGAAGGATTATTCCCTATATCTTGAGATGTGGAAGGGATGATAGATGGGTCTATAGGTTTTGAATTTATAGGGATAGAACTTGAAGGATTGGTTGTAGATTTAAGATCTTTTTGAGGTTCTAGAGTGATTTGTGTAGAGGATTGTTGATCTAAATAGGAGGATGAAATTAATGGAGGGGAAATAGGTGAAGTTATGGGTGTGTGTTTCACACGTTTAGATGAAAAATAAGAACTAGGATGTGTGGATGACAGAGCGGGGCAAAATTGCACTCCAACAGGTTCTGCCAAAGCACACATATCAAAGGGTCTAGGGTCACCATGGATAGTGACCAACTGATTTTTAAATTCGAATTTAACACATTGGTGTAAAGTTGATGGGACCGCTCGCATCGCATTGATCCAAGGGCGACCCAAAAGTATATTGTACGATGTTGGGCAATGTACAATAAACACGGTTGTTTCTAGGGTTCTGGGACCAACTTGCAAAGGGATGGTAATAACTCCACACGTTTCTTGTGTTTCATCATTAAAAGCTTTGATAATCATATCAGTTTTCTTCATTTCATCACTTCTAAAGCCAAATCGTTGGTAGAAGTCAAAAGTGCAAATGTTTAGAGATGAGCCATTATCAATCAAGACTCGTTTGACAGCTACATCTCCAATTAGAGCAGTAATATATAAGGGATTATCCTTATGTAAACTATGTTGTGGGATATCTTTATCCCGAAAGTCAATACAATCAACCTCTCGAGTGATGATAGTATTGGCCATAGCTTCAGGTTGAATGTTTTGAGGTACCATCATTTGGCTTAATGTAAGCATCAACTCATCCCTATGGGTGGGAGAAGATCTTAATAAATCCAAAAGGGAAATTCTGGCTGTAGTATTGGACAATTGCTCATTAATATTGTAAGGGGGTTTAGGTTGAACATTAGGAGCATGATTCCCTTTATTGGGATTTTTCAAAGCGAATGGAGCCGATCCATCATTCTGATTTGATTCTTGTTGAGAATTTTGAGCTTGTTGTCGGGTAACGACTCCAATGGTACCTACAATGTTATATTGAGGACGTTGAACTGGCCTCGGTCTAGCATTTATGGCTTGTTCATTTGAGAGGAATTGATTAGAAGAGGGTCGAGTAGTAACTCTTCTAGGAAATGGTTCTTCTGGAACCATGGCATCTGTGATGGGTTGAATAGGATCTGATTCATTTTCAGAACTATTCGATTGGTTTGAAGTAATGTCTAGTTCACTTTCACTATCTGATTCTACATCACTAGAATCAAAAGTTTGAAAATTATGTAAGGGCCTGGTCGTAACCAGGGATAAGGTTGTGTCAAATTTTTGAGGATCCTGAATAGGTAATTGTCCGCTAATGGTTCCTACATATCGGGTAGGAGGCGGAACATTATGATGTTCGATTTGATTGGCTACCTCTTTACCATGTCTTGGTAAAGGGTGTTGAAATATGTCTAATGTTTGATTAGCATTTTGATTTTGATTTTGGGGAATGGTCTTTTGAGTATTATTAGGAGGGTTTTGTTTAGGTTGGAAGGCTTGCACTTCCATTTCATTATTATCAATCAAATCCTGTATTTTATGTTTCAACCTTTTACAAGCATTGGTAGAGTGTCCAGGTCCTCTATGGAAATCACAAGTGTAAGTCAGCTCTGTATCCGGGTATAGTTGGATCAGGTTCCCGGATAGTCGGTAATTGGATCAAACCTCTTTCGAGTAATTGAGGTAAAATAGTTGATAAGGGTTGATTTAATCTAGTAAATTCTCGAGGAGGCTTATCAGGAGGTTTTAATATAAATTTTTCTGTTGTCTTCGTTGCATTGATATTAGCAACATTTTTGCTGTCAGTGACTCCGTCACCGACAACTTGTTTGTTTTTATATTGATTTCTGGATGTTTTCTCATCATCCTTCTTCCTAAGTTGGCCTCTCCTAATGAGGGCATCTTCTACTCTTCGAGCTAAATCTATAGCTTGATCGAAGGTAGTTAAAGTAGCAGTTGATAGCTCATAAGATATTTGTTCTTGTAAATTATTGATGAAAATGTCCAACATTTCCCTATAAGGTAGCACAAAGTGCAGTTTTCCTATCAATTGCCTCCATCTAGCTAAGAAATCGGCAAAACATTCATCTTTGTCTTGTTTTAAGTTGTATAAATCTTTAATGGTGACATGCCTCTCGATGTAGGCACTAAATTGATGGACAAATGATTCAGTTGTTTCTTCAAAGTTTCTCAAAGAATGAGTGGGCAATTGATAGTACCACTCTAATGCCATTCCACCTAAACTTTTTGGGAACATTTTTAGTAATAGCAAGTCATCATGCGATATATCATGACATGCTATCCTAAACATGCGAAGATGCTCTATGGGATCTTCGGTTCCTTTATATATAGGCAAGATAGGCATGGGAAAATGCTTAGGGTATGGTTGAGCTACAACTATGGGATCCAAAGGTTGACTACAGATCTCTCGATAATTATACGAGGGACGGTAGGGATCTATCTGGTCCATACGCGAAGCTAATTGTTTCACCATGGCTTCCAGATTACTAGTTTGCCCCCCATATTGGTTTGGTAGGGCATTGACATGGGTCTTATGAGTATATGATGGAGGGACATGAAGATTAGATGCTATGTTACTATTGTGTAAATTGTTGGTAGGAAAAGTGTTATGAAGGAACTTTGAAGTTGTATTATGATGTATTCCAGATTGTTGAAAATTGGTATTTGGCTTCGTTTTAGGTTTTTGTTTACTTGAAGCATATTGCTCAATAGTTTGGCGAAATAAAGTAGTGAAGGAAGGTTTCTTTTGTGTGGGAATGATTTTAGGTTGAATAACAGGTTCCTTAGGAGGTTGGGTAACCTGTTGTTTTGACATGTTTTGAATCATAGTGACCATGTCTGTATTGGATGGCCCAACCTTGTCACTTTCTTGGTCAATGAAAGACAAGGGATTAGTGCGCACATCATACATATATTCCATGGCTGCTTGAGTGTTACTAATTTGCCCTTTATCAATACGAACTGCCACATTAAGGGCGTCAATGTTATCATCAAGAAATTTCTTGAAATGATCTATGTTGTCAAAAGCAATAGTTCCATCTGGAGCTACTCTAGGGGATGAGGATCCATCCTCTTTAACACTTCCTTCTTGTTCATTATCTTCACCTAGGTCATGTTCTGATTGATCTAGAGTTTTTCCTTCCGGAATTGGATCTCCAGGAAGGACATTTGGGTCTCTAGTTGTATCTTGTAACCAATCTTCTTCTTCTCCTAAAGTTTCTTTACCATTCCTAAGTTTAGTCATGGTGCTTTAATTTTGATTTGAGCAAATATATATATATATATATATATATATATATATATATATATTTTTTATATATATATATATATATATATGCAACAAGATTAAGAGGTATATATTTACTATATACCTACTACAATATTTGAAATGAAATGTTTAAGTTTTTGCTATGTTTTTAGTTTTTTAGTTTTTCTTTGTTTTTGAAATAATATTGTAAAGACAAACAACAATAAATGCAAGAAATAATAAGACTGAAAGTAAATGATCTAGTTTTCTATAAACAATTTATAAATATCATTAATAGGCTCGAGTTGTTCAGGAGTCATGAAGTGTTCTTCTTCAAATTGAAAGTTTTCTTTTAAAAATTTAATGAAAAGAGCTATAGTGATATTATCTGTCTCAGATGCCGGTTGATAGAAGTAAAGCTCATGGCAATACTCTCGATATAACACAGCTCGAGGAACTCTATTCCATATTTCCCTATCTCGTAAGAACAACCTCTTGGTCTTCTACATGACCTAGGAACTGGTGTACAATGGCTGCGTTCTCGAGGTATTCCTCGAAGGTGAACAATTTTGAAGATACAAGAGCTCTCCTATAAGCTAACCATCTATGGCAAGCTCTCTGAAGTTCATGATAAAAGACAAGTTGATGAGGATCCAGGATTCTATCTAGGACTAGCCTCTTGATTTGTTTAAGTTCTGTTGACCTAGATGAAATGACACTAAGTCTCCTATCAAGTTCGTCCCACAAGAGTTGATTTCTATCTGTTTCAGGCACACTAAGTACATAATTGACTTCTATGGCTGCCAATTGGTTTTCTACATTTATAGTAACTGCTAATATTTTCTTAGGAGCTACCATCTAAACATGATATTAAATTTAAATGATCTAAAATGCAATCTATGTTTTAGTTGTTTTATATTTTTTTTTTGTTTTTTGTTTTCAAAAGGTTTATAATGCATTCACGTCGGGTTCACCAAAATGTATCGCTCCAAATTTTTCACACCCTTACCTTCAGGCTATAGGATCCGTGCCCGAAAGGGGGATGTGAAAAGGATGTCACGGTACCTCGGACTGAGAGGACTTGCGAAGGTCCCGCCTCTCAAGGGAGGTGTATATTGATGATTTTTCGATGGATGGTGGGTTCACCAGGAAACATTTAATGGCAGTTTCCACGCCTAGGTTGGGAATGTGTTTTATGTGTTCATTTTTAGCCTTAAGCATTCAAATCCTAGGTTTGGCCAAAATGCGTCTAAGCTATTCTATATGCAGATGCAAATTAAATGAATACAAAAAAATAGAATAGGACAAAAAAATAGAGAAATTATAGAAGATAAAAAGAAGAATACCTGATCCGGATGTCTGATGAAGATTCTGATCTTGAAGCAGTCAGGATCGCCTCTAATTTGATAGGATCGTCTGAGATCAGACAAGATCGTCTGAGATCTGATGAATTCATCAGACGAATTCGTCAGAGACCTACAAACAGAGAAATAGGTGCAAAATACAGAAAATACAACAATGATAACAGAGGGAAATAGTATAAAATGACAGTAGCACTATCAAACTAAAACATAAACATAGAAATAGGAATGAATTATGCTAATTTAATCACAATCATGGCTTAATTATGCATTTAATCTAGATGGGTGAACTCCAAAATGCAAAATAGTATAAAATACTGAATAAAATAAGCTAATTGCAGAATAAAACAACAGAGAAAAGATAGAGAAATGCAAACTTCAGGCACTGATTGCCTCAATATTGACTGCAGTCGAAATCGTCTCGCATTGGTACGAAATCGTCTCTGATTCGACAGGTTCGCCTCCGATCTGAACAGGTTCGTCGACGACGATGTAAGCTTGCTCCGGCTGAAAAACAGTAATGTACCTGCAACAAAATTGATATAGAACTGATGCAAATGGAAACTTAGGATGTTTTATCGTATGAGAAGTCAAGTTACATAGAATTTCAGCCAAGGGGGTGCTAAGGGGAAGGCTTAGGATTAAATAGGTTTAGGAGGGAGGTTAGGAGGTTGGAGATCATCCCTATTTGGGAGATCTCCAACGGGGAAGGGTCTCTAACGATGCGTGACACGCTTCGCCCGGATTAGAGGCCCGTTGGAACAGAAGCTAATTGTGCAAAATCAGTTTTGCGACAAGATCGTCTGGACGTCCTAGTCCAGACGAAATCGTCAGATCTGGGGCGATATCGTCTGATCGGCGACGATATCGTCAAACGGTCAAAACAACCTCTAAAAATGGCACGAGAAAGGGGGAAACGGATTACCCGACGGTTAACGGGCGGTTTGGGAGGTTAAAATTTGAATTTAAATTATTTACTAGGATGAATGTAATTATTAAAATTTCACTGCGCCAATTTTAGGGTGCTACAAATACTAACTAGAGTATAAAGGAGAGTAATTTTTTATTTGATTTTCTAAAAAATCATAGTGCTTGGTTTCATGTATCCTCATTATCCCATTAGAATATATGAAAAAAAGATCTTATCTACCAATTTCAACAAATTATTATGTAATCATACAAGCAACCTTTGATGTAATCTTATGGGCAATCTAGTGATCATATAAACCTTTTAGAAACCTTTGATATAAGCCTATGGTCAATATTGTTGTACTCATCCCTTTTGGGATTGGTTAATCCACTCAGATGGTTATGTATTCACTCTTTGTGGGTTTGGTTAAACCACCTTGATGGTTAACCTTCACTAAACATTAATTAAATATTTAGTAACTTGAATTAACCTTGAACCTTTTGTTGGCCATGGTTACTATAAATGTAATTATAATTTGGAAATTAGGTATTCGCTATAAATACCCCCAACCATTTATCCATTTTTTTAGTGTGAATTGTAATATTCTTATGTGATCTATTATTGTGGGTGCCCATCTTGGTCACCCACCCATCCTATTCTATGCTCTTGATATTTCTATTTCACTTATCAATTTTTTTCCATATGCTTGTGGTAAATGTTATGCTTCATGAGATTACTGGAAAGTATTAAAATTTACATGGTATCAGAGCCAATTTGAAGTGGCTTCACTCAGCTACATAAAGATATTTGTTTTGAAGCAATTTTGAGGAAGATATTTCTAGATAATTTTTAGAATTATCCTTAAGAACCTTGGGAGCTTAGATTGTGAGGGTCTCTTATGCAGAAGTTGTTGATTGGCTCAAGAGAAATATACATTAACATGTTCACCATGTTTTCCTCTTTTGAATTTTAATTTTTTTGTTGGTTAATTATCTTTTATGCATGACTCCAATGATGCCCTAAAGAAGCAATTTCTATGAAAATCGTTGGATTATAATTCTGATTTTTTTTTAAACCTTCATTATCTTTTATTGATATTTTATAAAAAAAATCCATTTCCTTCACTACATCAATTTTTTTTTTGGCATCGATGCAACATATATGAGAGAGAAATCTAAATGGTTTTCAAAGATTGAGAAGAATAGTGTGAATATTTGAAAGGTCATTCATAACTTCTAGATGAGCCATGTGCATGGAAAATATCTCTAAACCACTTGATAGGTTGTTTGATTAATTCAACAACCTTTTATTTGCTTTGGCAGGAGAGGATTGCTTGATAGGTTATATTTTAGGAAAGGGTTTTATTGGTAAAAATGGTAGATATGGATGGATTATCACGTTTTTTGAATTATTTGTGAGATTTCAAGGGGGGTCCTAGTTCACCATTTTTGTTAAATTCATTGTTTTAGCATTTGGTTTCACATCCAAAGATCCTTGTATTTTGCATCCAAAACTAAAAAAAAAAAATTGGCAACAAATCAATAGAGGGATGAAACATTAGATTATGATAAATGTGCATGATTTTTTATCACATTTTTTATGGGTCATGATTTTTTCACTAACAATATGTGGCATAGTGGTTTGATGTCTTTCTCATGTGGTTGAGGTACTTCAAAACATGACCATATAGAGTTTTTTATTGCATTATTTTGGATAATGTGTGGAAGATTTACCTTCTACAAAAATGGCTTAATTGCTAGGGAGAAGGATTCCTCAATATCTCCAAAAGCTATGCCAAATTTCTTCAATAATTCCCCTCTTAATTGAACCTCAAATCCCTTCTAAAATAGTAGAAGTCACCAGAGTTGGTAGATTTTTTATTCTTTAGATGGTCTAGAGGATGATAAGTGGTGCATTAGATAGATGATTTGGTGTTTTAATAGAACTCCATATATAAATAGTGATGACAACAAATAAAATTAAAACATCCTAGAGAGGCTTTTAGTGAAACTTAAGCTGAATATTGAAGAGGTGCTAGAAGAAGGGGTTACAAAAATAGTGGAAATGAATTGGACAAGAACTAAGCTTCTTCTAAGGGAGCACATACATTGCTTTTTGGATCTTGGTCCCTCATTCCTTGAGTTATCACAACTTTTAGAACATGAGTTCTACAATGAACATTTACCATCTAGAGGTAATGTCATGAGAATAAGGCTAGTAATTGGATGATTGTGTATGCTTGTAGCCAATGATCCTATAGTAAGAGGTCAGACTTGTTATCTTATAATTGTTAAGAAGCATTTTCATGCATAATAAATGGCTACAAAAGGTAATTTGTCATGCATATATCTTGTTGATAGTGGTGGTGCTAATCTTCCAAGATAGACACATATTTTTTCTAACAATGATAACTTTGGAAGAATAATTTACAATCAAGCACAAATATTAGTTGCAAGAATTCTATAAATTACCTTTGTATTAGGATCTTGCACTATTGGAGGATCTTATATTCCTTCAATATCATATGAAAGTGTGCTTTGTCAAAGGAAATGACACCTTTTTTTGTAGTTGAGCATCCACTTGTCAAGGCTAAAACTAAAGAAGTTTTTATAGGAGATTTAGGTGGGACACCGGTGCATTGTAAAGTGTCTAGAGTATCTGATAATTATGCCTATGATGAACTACATGGGCTTGTCATCAAGAGGATAATAGTGTAAAATTTGCATATAGATGGGAATAAGAAACTCAAAGTTTGCACGTCTTCCATATGATGCTCAATTACTGTTATATTATGAAAAAGAGGTTTGGAAAATCGTGTGAGCATATCATAAATAGTCATTTGATATTTGTTCTATCATCATTCAAATAGTTTATGGAAGTGAGTTTGATGAATTTAAGAAGCTATATGACACAACACTTCTAATAGTTTTTGCAATTATTATTGGACAACTTATAGGGAGAATTAGAAATAATGGAATTTTATTTATAGAATATGCTCTAAAAGGTGATCATTTAATTGAGTTATGTGCACAATACTAAATTACTTTGATATTAATGTAAAATATCATTGGATTATTTTTTGGTTCAAAATCAAAGGCAAGTGGTATTGTTAAGGCAAGAGCAAAGATGGTAAGGGCAATGCCATGTGCAAAGGTCCCCAAAATTATAATTATAGTTAGAGGAAACTTTGGTGCTAGGAATTATGGAATGTGTGGACATGAATACAATCTCAAATTTTCATCTCTTTGGTCTACTACTAGAATTTTTTTCATGGATGGTGTCTAAGTTGTTGGGGTTCTTAATAAAATTGAAAGGGTTAACAGGGTATTTGGGTGACTGTCTAGAATGGAGGTAGCATTGCTAAGGCCAATTAAGCACATTATGGAGAAATCATGGCTTCTCTTACTAAATTTGGGTTGTTTTTGATGTCTGCAGTAATATCAAAGTCATCTTTTGATCACCAATTGTACAAAGGCAATGGTAAGGTGGATGGATGCCAACTGACCCATTTAAGGATAAAATGGAACAATAGTTTTTGACATCCATGAGACCATAGGCCATATGAGATGACCCTCATGGAGGATGTTGTTTGCCCAATATATGGTTATCCAACCATACTCCAATTACTAAAGCATGGTATACAACCCTACCCCCCGTAGGATTCGAACCTTGGACATTTTTTTAGAGTTCTAAAATATCCACCATTAGGCTACTCAAATTTTATAAAGCAAATGGTCAGGGACCTGAACCCCAAACCTCACTTGTGCTAAGTGTTTGATCAATTCCCTCTTTCCAAAGCACCAACTAGCAACTAAAAGGATAAAGGTTAAAGTAGTTTTTAATGATTGTGAGGCCATAGGACATATGAAACAACCCTTGTTTTACCCAATATGTGGTTATTCAACCATAATCTAGTTATTGAAGCATGGTGTACAACCCTACCCCCATAATATTTAAACCTTAGACCTTTATTCAGAGTTCCAAAGTCTCCATTGTTAGGCTAGTTAGGTTTAGAACTCTATTATGAGTTCTAAGTATTAAGGGACAAGTTTGTGCTTAATGCTTGGAGCCTTTTGGACTAGATGGTGGTGGTTGTAATGCTTCAAAGTAAAGTAATGATAGTTGGTTCACCATAAGAGTATTCATAGCATAGTAATAAGGTACGCATATGGAACTTTTGAGCTAAAATGCAACCATACATCAAATGGCTTGCATTTACTCAATTCTAAGTTTGTAGCATTATCTTTTAGTCTAGTAAATATATGTTTTTGCTTTTGAAATACCCATTGATAAGATTGAATACGGCTAGTTATGATAGATTTTATTGGATTTACAGTAGATGGTTGAATGAGTGATATGGTAGTTGATGAACCATACACTACTACTAGGTGGGGTATTGGCTAAAACCACTAGTTGTCAAGTGATGGAAGCAACTCATGTATTACCCATTAGGAACAACCCATCTACCAAGGCAATTTGTTGCATGGAAAATTGAATTGATGCTAAACATTTTAGCACCTCGACACACTATTCGTGGAATTTTAGATGTAATCTTGTGGTAACAACACATGGAATTTTACACAAGGTTTCACGATGAAGTTGTGTAATACTGCGATGAAATCCATGACTACTAATAATATAGATCTTTGATATATTACTAAGGGCTCAAGATCTCATCATAAGTGTTGGTATATTGAGAAATTGGACGTGCACCAACCATTGGCACCAATGAGATCTCAAGATCAAATATGCAGACCTCCTTATTGGCATTTTACTTCATGTGTTTCTTGCCTTCTAGTTTACAAGTGGTATGCATGGTAGGATTTGCCCTAGTGGTAGGTGATGTGACACAAGTAATGGGTATGGTGTGGTTATGGAGTATGATTCTTCCCTTCCCTAGGTGATATTATTAGTTTTTTTATTGTTTTTTAATGTAAATTTCTAGTTGGCGCTTCAGAAATATGGAATTACACCAACACTTAGTGTAAGTGAGGTTTAGGGTACAAGTCCCTGACCGCTTGTATTTGTCTTTTTTGACATACTTGAAGTAATGGTGACCATCATAACACCAATTCAATGCATAAAATTCATATTCTGGCTATAAATGCATAAGATTTGACCAATTTGGTTCAAACACATGCCCAATATCCTTGTATTTTATGCTCCATTAACAAATGGAAAGCACACTTGGAAACACATGGTTTGTCTATATCCAATCACCATCCCAATTAGCAACAATAACTACGGAGGATAGGTGACAATTTATTTTTCCACAATTCTATGACACATGGCACCTTCTGATTTGTCATGGGCATTTGTTTAAAAATTAGAATTTTTAAATTTTTGTAGTTTTGTCAATGCATGGAGGGAAAATTTTTAGAGGCTATAACCTTTGTGTACAAAAGTGTTTTTTAGCTCTTATTTCAAATCACACAATTTTTGAGCTCTTCACAATGGTTGTATTTGTTTTATTATATTTTCCTAATAGAAGTTGATGATTTCATAAAAGTTGTATAGACCACTTATGCCACATTTAAGAACCTATTTTAGTTTTTTAGAGGTTATTTTTTATGTAAGAGTGGATTTTGGATGGTTAGCATAGGGTACATATTGTTACTATAGGTTCCTTTCTAACCATGGGTCTGATTATTCAAAAATTTACCTTTTTCTTGATGACTTAGTTGTTTTCTTTTTTGAGATTACAAGACAGATTATGGTCACCATATTGCATGTTGAAGATCTTCTCATAAGAAGCTCAAGACATTGAATCAAAGGTGGAGTCACAAATTCATATCCAAGGAGAGGTTCATATCCAAGGAGGGGTTGATCTAGTTTATCATAACTTGATATCTTGTTAGCCTCCTAGATGGAGGAGGATCATTTGTTCACATATTAATAGCCTTTTATATGTTGATGGAGGCTTTGTACTTGATGACTTGATAGTTTTCCAAATGATATAGGAGGTTTAGTAGTTATAGTACTCTTTGGCCCAGTAAAAAAATCATTATGGAGGTGGAGATGACATCATATTTAATATCTTATCTCCTTGGATCCAAGCTCAAACTATAGGGGATGTTGAAATATGTGGTAATATGAACTTATCAACCAAGTTCAACATATGATGATGTAAGCTTGTGAGAAACCTTTAATGTAAACCTATGGGAAATCTTGTGATCATGTAATCCTTTGGGAAACTTTTGATGTAATACTATAGGTAATATTGTTTTATTCATCCCTTTGGTATTGGTTAATATTCTTGGATGGTTGTGTATTTACTTCTTGCAGATTTGGTTACATCAACTTGAAGGTTAACCTTAACTAATTTTTTTTGGCTGAATAATAAGAGGTTGTACTCAAGTCCTCCATCCTTGAAAAATTACAAATATCTTCTTTAGAGCTTGAGATTTAACAAATAGATACACTTATCATCTCAATTGAGATGCTATATCTAGAAATCTATATCATTTTACATAAAATGTCCGAATTCTTGATTTTTATTTTTTGAATCTTTTCAATTTTCTGTATAAATACAAATATTCAAGAATTTAGCATCCTTATTGAAATTTTCTATAACAACCTTCACAATACCAAAACTTCACCTCTACTATCTATGCATTGCATATTAATATATTAATATTTCTAAAACATCACATTTTCATAGTCCACTTTACCAAATTTGGATTGCTAGTTTCCTTCTTGAAACACAAGTGCAACCACAAAAATTATAATAAATAGTTTATATAAAAACACATTATTGTTACACCCACATGTTGTAGGTGAGTTGGAGAGGGTAGGAAAATCCTCCAAGGGAGGTCCCTGGTTTGAATCTCCACCCTACCAAACACACATCGAGTACCCAAAATCTAGTTGATAATGCTAGTGCGGTCAGGGTCGGGCATGACTCCCAAGTGATTTTGACGGTGTAGAACCCTCTGGTCATGGTTTCTCAGACCAAGGCAGTCCCACAAGGGTTTTCACTAAATTAAAAAAAAATACATTATTGTTACAAAACAAAGTAGATATGACCTATGGAAAAAATTAAAGTAAATCTTAATCATTATTTGAGTCAGGCAATCAATATTTTCTTTTCAGCTTCAGCTAAACTTACTACTTCCTCTAACCATGGAAATGAGAATTTAAATTCATGATCCTCAATCAAAATCCCTTTATTGGATAGCCTATATGCACATTTGTTTCCTTCCCTTAATGTATGTGTAAACTCGATTTCTTCAAACTCTTTAGCAAGATCTTGAATTTCCATAATTATCTCTTGTATGTTCCATGGAGCCTTTGCTTTCCTCAAAATTGCATTTATTACTATGAGAGAATCATCTTCCATCCATACTCTATTCCATTTTATTTGTTTGCATATTTTTAACCCTTCTAAAGTCATCCAAGCTTCAACTTCATTATTTATCTTAAATCCACTATTGAAAGTGTAATGAGACAAAATATCTCCTCTATTATTTCTAATTATTTCTCCTCCTCCTGCTGGTCTTGGATTTCCTTTAGATGCTCCATAAAAATTCAATTTAACCCACTCCACATCTAGTGGTTTCCACTTTATATTCTTTGCCTTATTTTTTCTTCTCTTGTACCCAACATCATAATTCCATTTAATGACTTGACTCCATCTATCAAGGCTCTCTACTTCTAGATTAGGGACTAGGTGAGTTGATAGGGTTGGTTTAAAATCCTCTATGGCTAAATATATCTTTCTTTTCATTACCTCTAAATTGCTTTTCTTTCCTTTAAATATTCTTCTATTCCTTTCTAGCCATACATTCCAAAGTATTGTATCTTTTGATATCACATATTGTCTGTAAAGCCTCACTTTTATAAGTGTTCTGCCATTGCTTTAACCAATCTTCAATTCTACTATTCATCACCATGCATTTACCAAACATATTAAGAATCCATTGCCATAGTTTCTAGACTATTGAGCAATGTCCCAAGAGATGGTCTATACTCTCCTCCTTTTTACAAAGAACACATTGAGAGGGGCCATGAAAATCCCTTTTCATAAGGTTATCCCAGGATAAAATTCTTCTATGACCTACTAGCCAAACAAATATTTTGACTTTAGGAATGCTTGGGCTATCCCAAATATCTCTCCATATTCTAGTGATATTACTATTTTGTTGGTGTTGTACATTATATCCACTTCTTTTTGTGTATTCTCCTAAGCTATTCAACTCCCAAATCAATTTATCCTTAGCTCCCCTCGGAATAATCACAGTTGTTATCTTTCTACTCAATTGCCTCCTAGCATCAATGTCTTGTATACTTGTAAAAAAATCTTCTTTCCATTTGTATCTTCCTTCTTGATCCTTGTACAAAATGTTTGAAACCCTATCACCATATTTATCTTGAAGCAATCTCATCCAAGGTTTCAAAATTGGATCTAAATTGAGTGGTTTTTTATCACACCAAGTATCCATCCAAATAGAATTTTTTCTCCAGTTTCCACCACCCATATTAAACCTTTAATCATTAGATCAATAGATTTTTTAAACCATTCCAAAGAGAAAAACATTTGGTAGAGAGAATGCAGTAAATATTAAACTTGGGTCATTGGGCTCAACATACTTAGAATAATTCTTGCCCATTGTCTTTGACTCTCTTTGTACAATCTCCATATTACTTTTCCCCTAAGAGCTAAGTTTGCATATGTAAGAACTCTTAAACCAAGACCTCCCCTAGTTTTATCATCACACACCTTGCTCCATTTCACCAAAGGAAATTTCCTTTTATCATGTAAACCTGACCATAAAAAGGATCGCATAATATAGATTAAACTTTTTTCAACTGATTTTGGCATAGAATACAATGACATATAATATGTTGGAATGGCCTGTAAGACTGACTTAATTAACTGCACTCTTCCTACTAATGATAACCATCTACCTTTCCAAGCTAGAAGTTTATTCTAAACTTTACTAATAATTGGATTCCATAATTCTATCCTCATTCTCCCCTCAAATAAAGGCATCCCTAGATAAGTTGTTGGTAAATTTGCCTCCTCCATTTGAAGTAACCTATAAATTCTTACTTTGATATTAGTTGGAGTGTTAAGGAAGTAAATTTTGGATTTTGTCCTATTAACTTTTTGCCCTGATGCTCTTTCGTATTCCTTTAAAAAGTTATTCAAAGATCTGGCCTCATTTATCCTTGCCCTTCCAAAAAGGGTTGTATCATCTACAAATTATTGATGGGTGATGTTGTCGATGTTATTACTAACCTTAAGTCCACTTATAAGCCCATATTTGTAAGCCTTCTTTAAGTTCCTACTCAAAACCTCTACCATAATAATGAACAAATAAGGAGATAGAGGATCTCCTTGTCTAAGGCCTCTCTTGGCTTTAAAATATTCTGTTACTAACCCATTGACCAACACTAAATAAGAAATTATAGAGACACAAGATTTAATCCATCTAACCCATTTCTTCCCGAATCCAAACTTTTCTAAAACTGCAAAAATAAAATCCCATTTAACCCTATCATAGGCTTTACTCATATCAAGTTTTAAGATCATTGCTTTCTCTTTTCTTGAAGTTGTTGAATGTATAACTTCATGAGCTACTATGATCCCATCCAAAATTTGTCTCCCTTTCACAAATCCTCCTTTCTCTTCTGAAATAATTTTGTCTAACAATGGCCTTAATCGATTTGCCATCACTTTGGAGATAATCTTATATGCCATATTACATAGGCTTATGGGTCTAAAAGAATCAAACAATTCAACATCCTTCTTTTTTGGAATTAGGGTAAGATATGTTGCATTTATTTTATAAGGTATGTATTGTTTTACCCTAGACTATTCCACTGCCACCAATAAAGAATCCTTCACTATATCCCAATTATGTTGGTAAAAAGTTGTAGAGAGTCCATCTGGACCTAGGGATTTATCCTTATTAAAAGATAAAAGAGCTAAATGAACTTCTTCTAGAGTAATAGGCTCCATCAGTTTCCTATTGTCTTCATTCATTATAACTGAAGGAACATCTTGAAGAAGTTTATCATTAAGAACTTTAGTCTCCTCTGATCCTAGAATATTATGATAAAAAGACTTTACCTCTTTTCTAATTTCACTTTGATCTTCAATCCAAACCCCTTCTATTGATTTAATTCTACTAATTTTGGATGTTGATCTTTGTACTATAGCCATCCTATGAAAAACTTTGTATTTTTATCTCCTTTTTTAACCAAGTTTGTCTTGATTTTAATCTCCAAAATTTCTCTTCCTTACTCAAAATATTATGATATTCACTAAGCAACTCCCTTTCCCTCGAGCTTGGATTATTATGATCACCTTTTTAGAATTTTGAAAGTTTATCTTTTAGTTCTTCTTTCTTCTCAAAAATATTTCCAAAAGTGTTCTTGTTCCATTCTTTTAATCTAGATGTCATAGATTTAATTTGATTTGGAAGAGCATACAACCCACCATTACCTAAAGAATTCCATGTTTGAGCTATCATATCAACAAATTGAGGATGGTCTTCCCACATCTGCTCATATTTAAAATATGATATTTTTTTAATTCACTTACCACCATTTTAACTCTTATTGGCCAATGATCTGAACCAATCCTTGTTAAGGTATTAATTTTAGCACAAGTTCCTTCATCTAGCCAATGATCTGAGAGAATGCATCTATCTAATTTTTTTGCTATTAGGTTTTGGTCTCTCCTATTGTTGGTCCAAGTATAGTTGTCTTCTTCAAACTCAACCTCCCATAGATTATTATTTTGAATAAAAGTTGAGAAATCTCTCATACTTTGGGTTAATTTCCTAATTCCCCCAAAATTTTCATCCAACTTGGTTATGGCATTAAAATATCCTATGATCATGAATCGAGTTTCTTGGTCTTTACTTCTCATAAAGGCTTCAATCCCACTCCAAAATTCTAATCTACCTGATTGAGTTGTAGGTCCATAGACATTGATAAGGATGAAATGAATATCTACAAAGTAGCAAGTGACTAAAGAGGTTATCCAATGCCTAGTTTTATGAATGGTTACACAAGAGGTTCTAGAAGGATTCCAACAAGTTAGAATTCCCCTTGTCACTCCTTCAGAATCCATAGCATCCCATTCACATCTTGCCCATACTACTTTCATAGTTTTTGAAACTTCTTCTTTTATCATTTTAGTTTCTTGGATACAAAGAATATCAGGCTTATTACTTAAACATAGGTCCCTGATACACCTCTACTTTGAGGGGGCATTAGCACCCCTTATATTCCATGAGATGATAATCATGTCTCATTAGGGGCTTTTGGCCCCACCTGCGTATTACCAATATCATTTTGTTGTTTGGTAAAGAGAAGTTCAACCAACTTAGTTTGTGTTCCTTTCTCTATGTTTGCTCTTGCTTCCCTGGATCTTGCTTGATAATTTGAGGGTTTTCCTCTTTTCACCTTTGCCTATATCAGGAGTAGGTCTTATTATTCTATTCCTCAATATTCTTTCACAATTTTATTTTTCATCATATTTATCCTCTCCTAGCTCTACTACAGAAGCTTTTGACTTGTCTTGCTCATTTTCTGGTATTTCCTTATTAATGGTAAAGGTATTAACTTCTAAAACTACATTTTCTTTACCAATTTTTTCTCTTGAATGGTGCATGGTACTTCAAGAGAGTCTTCAAAATATGATGAGACACATTCCTTAGGTTCATCAAGAATGTTCTTCCTTAAATCAAGATCATACTGAATAGATGGTTCCTTGTTAATATGTTGAAATTGTTGTACTGTGTCCTCTAAGTTTTGATCTACTTTTTCTTCATAGGCTAAAGCCTCAAAAGAGTTGGTATTTCTTCCAATATCCTTCCTTACTGGTCTCCACTATTTATTTTCTTTCATTTTTCTAGATCTATTTTTTGGAAGTTGAAAACCATCTTCATCCATAACCATTTGTAAGTTTCTCTTGCAGTTTTCTACATATGATTATGTTGGGCTCTTCTTAGGGCATGATCTCTCAATATGCCCCACCTCATGACATCTTCTACATCTAAAAGATATGTTTTCATAATCTATAGTTTGGGTCCACATATTATCCCCATACTTAAGAATGATTGATTCTGGTAAAGCTTTACTTATATCAATCATGACCAATATCCGAGCATAAATAGCCAAGAATCCATCTTTCATAGTATCTGAAATCTCAAGGAATTCTCCTAGAGTGTTTCCTATTACCTTGAAGGTATCTATTTCCCAAAATTCAATGGGAAACCCAAACATCCTAATCCATACTGGTACTAGGGATAGATTTATATTTTTAGGTGAAAAGCCTTCATACCAATGGGTAAGGAAGAAACCTGCTCTTCCCATAAACCAAGTGTAGACACCAAAATCTAGCCACTTGTCATCCATCGGTGTCCTCCAATCGCAACCATCCATCATATATATATATATATATATATATATATATATATATATATATATATATATATATATATATATATATATATATAAAGTATTTTTATAAATTAATCCTAGATATCTATCACATTTTAATCTTAGTCATCCATCCATATCAATCCATGCCACTTACCCAAACTTAATATCCACCCTTCCTCATGTTTTAATCTCGACCGCTCATTTTGTGTCGTCAAAACCCTAACATGTTCAAGGGCATATTATAAAAAAATAGTCATTTTTATGAATCAAACCCTTAAGATCCTCAGATATTTTGAGGAGAACATTTGTCTTAGCCCCATTTGCTATCATCCTCACCCCTCATCGTCACCAGCACATCCCCTGTTTTCATTGCTGCCAAACCTGCATAGACAAGATCTGGTTTTGTGACACTTTCCTTAGCCCCCGAATACCCTCCAGAGCCAAAAAAAATTCTTTGGTTATTTTTGGAACCCTTTGGTGCATCTACAGCATTCCCATAATTCCTTGGTGTATTTCTCATAGCATATCTGCAATCCCCTAACCTTCGGGTGTCGTTCATGCAATTCTCAGTTACAAAAGTGAAAATAGAAATTAGCATCAACAAGATAAGGTATCCATTGCATTTTATTTTATGTTTTTGTACTTTTTGTTTATAATATTACATTGTAGCATCTAGGGTTTTAGTTGTTTTATCTTTTTGAGGGCCTCACACAATGGAGCCCTCGTAGGTGCTTCTAATATTTTTTTGTTGTTGTCTCTATTTGTAGGTACAGGAATCATCTATCTGGAAGCTATTGAAGCTAGGGTGGTCCCTTAGGGATACACAAGCCCACCCGTAAATTTTGTTTGGATCAAAGACTAGCAAGAAGACACCAGTTATTATTTAAGACTAGGGTTTTTCAACCCTAGATCTGTAATATTTTGTATCAATATCCAATCATGTTGTAAACATTGGAGATCAAGGATCCATTTATATCAATAAAATATTGTCTTTATTCATTGTCCAACATATTATATATTGGTTCTATCTATTTGCTTTAGTGTTGTTCTTTTTCTAATTTACAAAATTGCAATCATGGTGGGACCCCCAAAGGGTTCTTCATATTAATTTATATTGTCACTAATTTTTGTTTATGTTTTAATCTTGCAAATTTATAGAAGTTTGATCGCACAAAAATCATAAAAATGAGGGTTTTTAAGAGTTACAAAATTTGTTCAAGGGATGCACCGTAGTGTTCAAGGGATGCCCTACTACGTTTCAAAAACTTTGGTCTACATTTTAGAGTAGGAAACTTGTCCTACATTTCAAAAACGCTAGTATGTGTTCAAGAGACTCTAGGCAACGTTTAGTAGAGTGAAAAAAATATGTAGGATTCTTGTTGTACTTTTATTTTTATTTTAGAAATTTACGTGTTCCGAATAGATTACATATAAGGTAAAATTATATTTGTGCATTCATGGTAGTTGCATCATTACATTAGATTTAAATTTTTGTTGTTTCTTGGTGTTTTACTGCTTATCTTGTATGTTATATGCATTTGAAAACAAAAAGCATTCTAGTTGCATTCTAGGGTAAGAAAGTGTATAAGTAATTGTACTCTTTTCTTTTTTCTTCTATTCCTCTGGATTTTGATAGATTATCTTTGTTCAAGTTTCCTCCTACTATTGGAACCACTTGCTAGTTTAGGGCATAAGAGTTGAGAGAACCCTCATTTTTTTAAATCACTCATTGATTCAGGGTGGATATTAAGCGGTGTACCCCAAAAAACTCTTTTGAGGGCTTATACTTGATATTGGAATCTATAATTACAAATTTTGGTTGAATTTATTACAAATAAAAAGTGTGATTTCTATGCATTTTCTTCTTGTGTGTGAGAACCACAGAAAACAAGAAATATTAAAAGGAATCACACATGCACACATTTCATTTTAAACATTAGTAGGATTTCATCACCAATTAATGATCAAGACCAACAATGGTAGGCTTTATCTCCATTCGTTAGCTTGACCCCTTAGAACACCATAACAACTTGTGGGTAGAGTTTTTGGATTTCATCACCAGAAAATATCTCATCTATCTTTCATCCTAGGCATATTGTATAGTTTTTTAGGTTTAGGATTTTTACATCTTACACACAAAAACAAAAAAAAAATCAAACATTTGTTGTAAAACATAGGGTATTTTTTGTTTGTTTGTTCTGAGTGTTTTTTATTTTCATTTCTATTTTCACACATCAACCACATTCACCAATCCTTGTATGTTCATAGTTTAGATTCTTGACCAGAAATCAGACCAACAACATGAGTCAGACACTCACCACATCCATGGAGCGCTCCATTCCTAACCCCACAAATCCTATCTCCAAATAACTTCATATTCCATCCATGCAATATTCTTCTTTCCAGCAAGAAAATGATCATTCATACCTCAACAATCACAAATAATTCTTTACCAACCCTCTTTCTGAGGCAACCTCCGCATCATCTCATCACAATTTTTTACCACAACATAGCCAAAACACTTCCATCCCATCCACTTACACCACTATCCATTCTAATCCACTCTATGAAGCACAAGTCAATGTTGCTTCACAGATTCCATCTACCATTTCATCCACCATTTCACATTCAATTGCGATACCTTTTTCAACTTATCCTCCATCAACTTCAACCCACATTATTAACATCCATAATTCACCTTCACTCCCTTCCACTTCCACACAACCTATTTTTAAAATTGCCATACAACAAGCATAGAAAAATCTTAACCAATTGCTTATGATTCAATGAGATGCTCGTTCTAGCCCTCAATAGCAAACCTTAGTGTTAAACTTTAAACCCCACTCCATTCCTAACCAACAATCATACTTCACACCCAGTAAAAATTGGGTATCACCATATTACCAAGTCACCATCCCCATGCCCCTCAATTCATCACACCACCAACAACACACTCAATCTCATCCATTCATCAATCCATCCACCCTACCTCAATACACTCAACAAAAAAACCAGGGCTTACAATCATATTATCAACACACTTTAATTTTATAAACAAATTTTAACTCGACTCACTAACATTGAGTTACAGTTGAGTCATCATCAATTTTATCATCATCTATGTCAGCAACCACAACAATTGCAACATCCAGTTCCATAATCTACATCTCAAGTTACAATACCTGTACCACAAATTCAACACCCAACACAATAGAACAAATGCATCAAGTGTCTTACAAAGCCCCCTCAAAACTACACAATGCTTTCATAATCTTATTCAACCATTTTTCAAAATCTTTTTGAAGCACAAGAGATTCTACTTCCAGAAATCAAATCAAAAGATCCTAACAAGCCACATGGAAAAGATTATAAGAAGCACTTGCACTGCCCCTATCATCAACAAATAGGCCATGACATTAATATTTATTATACATTTAGATACATTATCCAAGATCTTATTGATAGGAAAGTCTTTTCCACAAATGATCCATTCAACCCATCTGATCAAGACATTGGTACCAACTCAATCATCAAGCATATTGGGGATTTTTAGGATATCACATCCTCTTAGTCACTCATATCACCAATAATCAAGTATACTAGGGATTCTTAGGATATCACATCCTCCCAATCACTCATATTACCAATCATAAAGAATATTGGGGGTTCTTAGGATATCGCATCCTCTTAGTCACTCACACCATGAATCATCAAGTATATTGGGGATTCTTAGGATATTGCATCCTCCCAATCACTCACACTATCAATAATTAAGCATACTAGGTATTATCAGGATATCACATTGTCTCAGTCACTCACACCATCAATCATCAAGCATAGTGGGGATTTTTAGGATATTGCATCCTCCTAGTCACTCACATCATCAATTATAAAGCATACTGGGGATTCCCAAGATATCACATCCTCCCAGTCACTCACATCATCAATCATCAAGCATACTAGGGATTCTTAGGATATCACATCCTCCCAATCACTCACATCATCAATCATCAAGCATACTAGGGATTCTCAGGATATCACATCCTTCCAGTCACTCACACCATCAATCGTCGAGCATACTAGAAATTCTCAAGATATTACATCCTCCTAGTCACTCACACCTTTAATCATCAAGTAAATTTGGGACGCTTAAGGTATAACACCTTCCTCATAAAAAAAAAGCTCCAAAGGTACCTAACACCTTTGGTCACATTTCATTTCCAAAAAGCTCCAAAGGAACCAAAATCCCTTTGGTCACATTTCATTTCCAAAAATCTCCAAAGGTACCTAATCCCTTTGGTCACATCTCAATTTCAAAAGGCTCCAAAGGTACCTAATCCCTTTGGTCACATCTCAATTTCAAAAGGCTCCAAATGAACCAAAATCCCTTTGGTCACATCTCCATTCCAAAAATCTCTAAAGGAACCAAAATTCCTTTGGTCACATCTTAATTCCAAAAAGCTCCAAAGGAACCAAAATACCTTTGGTCACATCTCAATTCTAAAAGGCTCCAAATGCACTTAACACCCTTTGTCACACTTCAATTCAAAAAGCTCCAAAGGAATCATAAACCCTTTTGGTCACATAAAAAAACATTAAAAAAACAAAAATAAAAATTGTTGCATTGCATTTGCATAATTTTATCATTTGCATCTATATGTGTTGCTTGCTTCTATCCAAGTTCACAAGATTCAAGGAGCACATAAGCTTACCAGGCTAGGAGGAGTATAAGAACCCAAGCTACTTAACATCATCCACTTGAGAGAATTCTATGGTTAATGTGATTTATATATATGTATATATACATGGTTAATACACAAAAACAACATTGCATTTCACACATTTCATTTTACACATTGCATTGCATACAATACATTTCATAAATTGCATTTCACACATTGCATTCACAAACACCTTCACATATTTCATTTCATATTAGGGGTCATTTATTCAGTTTAGACAATTATTGGTCCAATACAATTATGTTGCCTTAATCAGGGGCACCTTCAAAGCATCATCCCTTTCATTGCACCATTCCAAATTATCATTTTCAAACCACATGTCCATAATCCCTAGGTATTTTCGGTCACTCAGCCACTCCTAGTGTTTCTAGAAACTTCCAATACATGTCAAGTTTTCTTTAGGACCAAGTCAAATTTTCACTAAGAAAATTTTGAGTTCTGGGAATCGAATCTAACACTCTTGAACCAAACACAATCACACATTTTAAAATAATTTTATGTTAAAGAGGTATAACACCATGATTGGGTTGAACCTCGGAGTGAAAAGGGTACTCCTTGCTTGTCCCATCATGCACATAGTCCAAAAATAAAAAATAGTGGTCTTCACCACTATCACAATCATTTCTAAACAAAAGACAAAGTAGAAACGATAGGGTAAAATTCTCATCTCACTTCGGTTGAGAATTTGATTCCCCAAAGCTCTAAATGTTTTACACATCATACACCAGAGATCCTCAAGTTGTAAGGATAGAACTACATTTCTAGTTAGACGATTATGTAGTTTGAATCCCCAAAGCTTAGAGATCTTGGACTATGGATCAAATATCCATAGGAGCTATAAACACTTGACTGGCAGTGGAGTATACTCATGCGTGGTGACACGTCTCTCTTGAAGAGACCTCTAACTGCACATAAGGAAAAACTAGTTTCTTGGTCTTCTCCATGATAGGTTTCATCTCAATTTACTCAAAATGGATTAATGAACTCACTTGCACACACATTGGTTCTTGATTTCCTCGAGTCATTACTATGCTCATGATTCGGTAAATGAATTCACTGCACACACATTTGGTCTTAGAGAAACTAGATAACATTAGTGAGTTTGTTTGATATCACTAGTATGTCTAAGTCTCTCAAAAATAGTCAGTTCTCCATATCAACATCCATTTCTTCTTCCATATCAACATCCATATCATTAAATGAGTCTTCCATTTCACATACCACCAGTTTGGTGCCCCTGATTAAACAACAATGCTATCCATGGTCAAGTAAAATCTAAACTATGAATGATTATTAGAGCATTAATTCATTTTCATTGCATTATCATCCATCACACATATACACATGCATTCACACAAAAAAAGGAAATTCCATGTATATATATATAATTCGCATATGCAAATATCGCTAGAAGGTTATATACAACAACACAACTTGGGGGTGTTCAAGGTATCACACCTTCCTCCAATCAAATAAACAAGTACACCACTTGGGAGTGTTCAAGGTATCACACCTTCCCCCAATCAAACAAACAACAACACAACTTGGGGATGTTCAAGGTATCACACCTTCCCCCAAATAAAACAAACAAGCACACAACTTGGGGAAGTTAAGGTATCACACCTTCCCCACCAATTCAACAAATAACTTAGTCACTCATACACATCATATCATCAACAAGTCAATTGCTAGGTTCAAAAAATTGTGTCCTTTTGTCAAAGGTTGAGCCCTTTACCTCGCATACACACATCAAATTCAAAAGGCTCCAAAGGAACCAAACTCCTTTGGTCACAATCACATCACATCATCAATAAGTTAATTGCTAGGTTCAAAATTTTGCATCCTTTTATCAAAGTTTGAGCCCTTTGCCTCGTAAACACATATCAAAGTCAAAAATATTCAAAGGACCTAACCCCTTTGGTCACATTCTAATTCAAAAGGCTCCAAAGGAACCAAATTCCTTTGGTCACATACACATCACATCATCAACAAATCAATTACCAGGTTCAAAATATTGCATCATTTTATTAAAGTTTGAGCCCTTTGCCTCGCATACACATCAAATTCAAAAGGCTCCAAAGGAACCAAACTCTTTTGGTCACATACACATTACATCATCAATAAGTCAATTTCCAGGTTCAAAAGGTTGCATCCTTTTATCAAAGGTTGAGCCCTTTGCCTCGCATACACACATCAAATTCAAAAGGCTCCAAAGGAACCAAACTCCTTTGGTCACATACACATTACATCATCAACAAGTCAATTGCTAGGTTCAAAAGGTTACGTCCTTTTGTCAAAGGTTGAGCCCTTTGCCTCGCATACACACATCAAATTCAAAAGGCTCCAAAGGAACCAAACTACTTTGGTCACATACACATCACATCATCAACAAGTCAATTGCTAGGTTCAAAAGGTTGTGTCCTTTTGTCAAAGGTTGAGCCCTTTGCCTCGCATACACACATAAAATTCAAAAGGCTCCAAAGGAACCAAACTCCTTTGGTCACATACACATCACATCATCAACAAGTCAATTGCTAGGTTCAAAAGGTTGCATCCTTTTATCAAAGATTGAGCCCTTTTCCTCGCATACACACATCAAATTCAAAAGGCTCCAAAGGAACCAAACTCCTTTGGTTACATACACATCACATCATCAACATGTTAATTACTAAGTTCAAAAGGTTGTATCCTTTTGTCAAAGGTTGATCCCTTTTCCTCGCATGCACACATAAAATTTAAAAGACTCCAAATGAACCAAACTCCTTTGATATCATACACATCACATCATCAACAAGTCAATTGCTAAGTTTAAAAGGTTGTGTCCTTTTATCAAATGTTGAATCCTTTGCCTTGCATATGCACATCAAAGTCAAAAATCTCCAAAGGACCAAACTCCTTTGGTCACATTTCAATCCAAAAAAAAATTCCAAAGGGCCTAACCCCTTTATTCAAGCAATCCTCAAAGTGAACCTTGTATTTAGTGGTTTATCCTAGTCTGGTGGTTGCAGCGACTAGTTATCCATGCAATCTAGTAGGATGGACAAATCACCATAAGGACACCTTGCAAAAAAAATCATCATTCATTGCATCTTACCATATCGAAAAAAACCCTTTTTCTGTTGGGGCAAAAATAGAATCGATCATTGCACCATTCACTTTCATTGCATCTTCCTCAATCACAAACCCCTTTTTTCGTTGGGGCAAAAACATAATTAATCATTGTATTTTTCACAATCATTGCATTTTCTCATGTCAAAAACCCCTTCATCTGTTGGGGCAAAAACAGACTCAATCACTTGCATTTTCAAAAACCCTTTATCTATTGGGGCAAGAACAAACTCAATCACTTGCATTTTAAAAAATCTATTTTTTTGTTGGGGCAAAAACAGACTCAATCACTTGCATTTTCAAAAACCCCTTTTTTGTTAGGGCAAAAATAGACTCAATCACTTGTATTTTCAAAAATCCCTTTTTTGTTGGGGCAAAAACAGACTCAATCACTTACATTTCCTTAAACCCCTTTTCCTATTGGGACAAAAATAGAATCAATCATTACACTTTTCACAGTCATTGCATTTTCCCATGTCAAAAACCCCTTCATCTGTTGGGGAAAAAACAAAATCATTCCTTGCATTATCCATACATCAGCATTCAACATCATCAATTTCATTCATCATCACATCTCCATTTCAACACTTTTCAATCAATCAACCATTGCATTTACATTCAACATTTGCCAAATTCACCCATAATTTCAAGTGAACCTTGTATCTAGTGGTTTACCCTATTCCCTTGGTGATTGTAGTGATTGGTTTTCCATGCAATTTGGTAAGATGGGTAAATCACCATAAGGACACTTGGCCATATTCATTATACAATATCTTCTTGTTCGAAAATAAAATCACTTTTGGGTCCCTCATCTTTTGAGTGAGACTATGCCAAGACCAATTTTCTTAACAGTTGTCATTGATCTCCTTTTCCATGGCGTTCTCAACATGGATAAATTTCATCATTTTCTTTGCAATTACACCAGTCTCCTAGGATGCAGGCCAATTAAAGTGATTGAGAAATCGTTTAGGAATTTTTTTTGGGAATTAGCTACAATCATGAGTGGTCTCGAGGACAGACTTTTTTTCTTTTTTTTTTTGCATTTGCATCTTTGCATTTCAATGATGCCAAAAGACACTTTCTTCAACATGTAATCACCCCAAATATGGGGTAAACAAATTTTATTTTTATTTCCCACAACAGGATACATCTTACATGATCATGGAATATACACTTGGAAAAAACTCCCTTTCACCGTTGGGGCAAAAATGGCATCACTTTATATCATTCATATACCCGCATTTTCATCATTCGTATCATCCGTATTTACATCATACATTTGCACTTACACCATTCAACTACATTTTTCATCGCACAATTCTATCAATTGGCTTGTGATATTCATTCTTCACTCATTCGCCAATTGAGGGGGTAAGCTACACATACAAATTCTTTTGTCTTCAAAATTGTCTTTGCACTCCAACAAAAGAAATTTGCTTCATCATGCCAAACCAAGTGTCTCGTATTTTTGCACCGCATTGTGTTGCACACAATGCGGTACAAAAAGGGGCATCTATAGACACCAAAATCTAGCCACTTGTCATCCATCTATGTCCTCCAATCACAACCATCCATTATATATATGTGTGTGTGTATGTGTTTGTTTAATATATATTTAAATATTAAAAAATTTATATATTATATTTATATATATTTAATAAATATAAATGTATTAATATAAATTAATCCTAGCCATTCATCACATTTTAATCTTAGTCGTCCATCCATATCAATCCATGCCACTTGCCCAAACTTAATCTCCACCATTCCTCATGTTTTAATCTTGATCGCTCATTCTATGTCATCAAAACCCTAACATGTTTAAGGGTAAATTATAAAAGAGGAGTCATTCTGATGAATCAAACCCTTAATCTCCTTAGAGATATTGAGGAGAACATTTTCCCTAGCCCCTTTCACTATCATCCTTGCACCTCATCGTTGCTAGCACATCCTTCGTTTCCATCATTGCCAAACCCACGTAGACCAGATCAGGTTTTGTGACACTTTCCTCAGTCCTCACACACCCTCCAAAGCCAACAGAACACCTCTGGGTGTTTCTATAACCCTCTAGTGCATATGTAGCCTTCCTAGAATACCTTGGTATATTTCTTGTAGCAAATATGCAATCCCCTAACCTTCTAGCGTCGTTCGAGCGTTCGCGCGATTCTCAATCACAAAAGTAGAAACAAAAATTAGCATCAACAAGATAAGGTATCCATTGCATTTTATTTTATTTTTTTGTACTTTTTGTTTATAGTATTACATTATAGCATCTAGGATTTTAGTTGTTTTATCTTTCTGAGGGCCTCACATAGTGGAGCCCTCGTAGGTGCTTCTAATCTCTTTTTGTTGTTGTCTTTGTTTGCAGGTACAATAATCATCTATCTAGAAGTTTTTGAACCTAGGGTGGTCCCGTAGTGATACACAAGCCCACCTGCAACTTTTTTTTTTATTGAAGATGAGCGAGAAGACACTAGTTATTCTTTTGAAACTAGGGTTTTTAAACCCTAGATCTGTAACATTTTGTATCAATACTCAATCATTTTTTAAACATTGGAGATCAAGGCTCCATTTATTTTTTTTTATTTTATTTTTTTTTTAAGTGAAAAACCCCTTGCGAGGTTGCCTTGATCTAAGAGACCATGACCAGGGGGTTCTACACCATCAAATTCACCCAAGAGTCGCACCCGGTCCTGCTCGCACCAACATTATCAATTGGATTTTGGGTACCCAATTCAGCTTTTTGGTAGGGTGGAGATTCGAACCTAGGACCTCCCATGGAGGATTGCCCTTTCCTCTCCAACTCACCTACAACACCTGGGTATTAAGGCTCCATTTATATCAATAAAATATTGTCTTTATTCATTGTGCAACATATTGTGTATTGGTTCTATCTATTTGCTTTGGTGTTGTTCATTTTCTGATTTACACCAACGACCCCCTTTTAGGATTTTTCTCTTTCTTCCCTAGAACAAAAAATGTCTAGGAAGAAACCTTTGGGAATAAATGATATAATTATTCCTGGATAATTCCAACTCCTATCAATCCATTTTCTCAAGGTTGAAACCCCTTGTCCAACAAAAACTACCCTATCTTGGAGTAATGAGGATCTCTCTAAGGTGTGTTCACTAACCTCTACCACTATAGATAATTCTAAGGATTTAACTAAAAATTGGTCCATGGAAAGGAAACTAAAACTCAAAATCTATTAAAATTTATCAAAATAATAAAAAACATTTATCAGAATGTCCTATAGCATATATAATATTTGATAAAAACTTCATAATAATTTGCATGTAAAATTTCTAAGATAAAGAAAGGAAAAAAAACCTAGCTGAAAAATTTTATGTCCAGATAAAATATCTTGTCTCATTGAAGTCATAGCCCTTCATTGCTCTTCCCATCATCTGAACCCTAGCTAACAAATATTTGCAATTTCGTATTTCGTAACTTGAAAAATCGTCACTGCCCTTATTCCATATGGTTAACTTCATAGGGTCATATATCCCTCAATATTGCTTGGATTCTTTCATATGACCACTCATTTTAAAGCTATTCAAATTCTACACAAGTTGGTCCAAGAATCAACTGAATTAGATAACCCTTAATGAAGATATGACTTCTAAAATATGAGATATTTTTTATAAAAAACCTTAATCCTTCGTGAAGTGACTGTTACAATAGCTAGAAGGTGAAGGAGTTATAAGGAATTAACATTAAACAAATCTTCAATTAAAGGTTTAGTAACTTAACTTAACCTTGATCCTTATGTTAGCCTTGGTTAATGTAATTACAATTTTGATATAGGGATTAAGTATTCACTATAAATTTCCCCCAACTACTCATCCATTGTATCAGTGTGAAGTGCAATTTTCTTATGTGATTTTCTATTGTGGGTGCCTACCTTAGGCATACACCCATCCTATTTTGTGTTCTTGTTATTTATATTTCATTTATCTATTCTCTTGCATGTGCTTATGGTAAATGTTATGCTTCATGAGATTACTAGAAAGTATATAAATTATGACATATGCAAGGATGAATTTCGGATAAGATATGAAGGTTGTGATGGGTTTTGATATGAATGGATTTTAGTAGTAGAGGATAATTCATTTGTTGCAATTCTTATACTTGTTCATGTCAAATATAGTTTTGAAATTATTCTTGGAATAGCAAAAATGACTTGATACTTATAGGAATTAAATTATTTGAAATTAATGACATTGCTAAATCAGTCAACACCAAGCATAGTCATCGACCAGATTTCAAATCAAGGAAATAATCTTGGTTGTGGCTTAAATGAGTGTGATAATACAAAATTTAAAGTCAATTTTGGTTTTGAAGTCAAATTAGGTTATTGTGCACTTTTATATAGTGATTATGCTGCTTTGTGAGAAATAAGCACAATAGTAGTAATAGGCATAGTTGATAAATTAACCAACATAGTTTCTAAAATACCAAATGTAATGAATTTAAGTATGCAAAATGATTCTTAGAGGTTTTCTAAGTGTAACACCCTAAAAATGACTCATTATAATTTGCACTAAGGACAAACAACTTGTAAAAATGAGCCTCTAGCCGGTTGCCTCGATTTTTGTGCCCTCTTGGCGAGATCGAGTAATCTAGACAAGATCATATCGTACGATACGATCCCTGATCGTATGCGTACGATATTGCTCAAAATATAAAATCTTAATCCAAGCAAAATGATAAAACCAGTTGAAATACCTTTTGTCCTTACCTACGCAACCATGCGACAGTTATGGATCGGATTCACCCGATTTGGTCCCAATTTTGGAAGGAGTTGCAACCAAATTTATTGCAGCCCATTTTAGCCAACTTACCTTGCCTATTTAGTCAGGCACCCTTCCCCTCTGAATCCTCCTAGCACTCATAATTCCTTGACTTAATTTCTACATTCAGATCACTGTAAACTTTGCATTAGATCTATTAGTTTTGCAATTTTTTGCAAGATCGAAGGATACGATCGATATCAGATCGATACGATCTTGCACTAGAGGTGTACGATCTTGCTCAGATTATACGATCTTGCTTCGAGATCACTTGGGGGTAATTCCAAATGTTGGTTTGCATTTCCTAAGTTCTATTTTGCATATCTAGCTTAATATTTATCATTTTCATTGCATAGGGTATCAAATTTAATTATTTGTATCCTTGGAGTTCACCAAATCTGCATATAATTACATATTTTATATAGTTTTGATGCATGTATATGTTAATTCCTTTTATTATGATATTCAATAGCCGACATGTAATTTAATTCATGCTTAGAAACATCATTAGCATCCTCTATTTTCTATTTTCTGCACTCTATCCATGAATTTGTAGGTTTCTATCAAGATCGTATTGTTCGATCTCTGATCGGACGGTACGATTTTGAATCGTATTTGTACGATCTTGCTCTGTGCATATGATTTTGCTCTGCTATGTATGATCTAGACTGCAATCAAGAATTAGAATCTTCTTCAGACTTTCGGATATAGGTAAGAGTTTTAAATCACTTTTTAAGCACTGCATTATCCATTTGGATTCTATTTTCTGTTGTTTGTTGTCTACATATAAATCAAAATTGCATATAGCTTAGTGTAGTTGCATATTGGCCAAAACTAGGTGATTGTGAGAATTTAAAAGGAACACATCAAAACAAACTCCAAAAACCTAGGCATGGAAACTGCCATAAAATATTTCCTGGTGAACCCTAAACAATTCATCAAAAAATCACCATAAGAAGGTATGATCAAGTACCTCTCTTTCGAGGTGTAGACCTATCATTCCCACATTCCCCTTTGAGGCATGGATCCATTAGCCTGAAGGAAAGGAGTGTGCAAATTTTAGACCTACATTCTTTGGTGAACCCGATGTGAAAACATTAGGCATCTTTCTGATTTATAAAACAAAACAAAAACCAAAAAATTAACAAAATCATTAGTTATATTTGCACATTTTAGTGAATTTCATAGATGGTAGATTACAACATAAGGAGAGCCATCCGAATTGATGTAAGTACAATATTATCAACCCAAGAATTTTCTTCATTAGGTAGTGTGCCATACCCTGAGATTTGGAGAAGATTAGAAATTATAAGGATTAAAGAACCTGAACTTAAGAAAATCATAAGGTTTGACTTGTCTAGAATCCTGGATCCCGATAGTGCACCTTTCTACTTTGACCTTCAAAGAGCATGTGATAGGTGGCTAGTGGATAAGAGAGTTGTCATTTCCCCAAGTCTTTACTCCTTTGAAGATTATCTTGAGAATGCAATAATGGTACATAAGTTTTTATCACACGTGGAAAATCAAGAAGTTGTCTTAGATGATAAGAGAAGATTTAATAAAGTTCCTAGGGTTGTGCTTTATCAAGAATATTACCATGAATTATACTTTTGCATGTCAAACTATGAAGTTGATTGCATCACTATAGCTCATTTCATAAAATTCTTAAAAGCCAACTTTCAGTTTGAAGAAGAACACTATATGACCCCTGAGGAATTGGAACCTGTTAATGATATCTATAGGCTTTTCCAAGAAAATTAAAGTATAATATCTATAATATTATAATTTTTGTTTTGTTTGTTGTATTTTTTGCAATCCAAAAACTACAAAAACCCAAAAATATAATATAATATATTAGTTAGGTATATATATAACATATATACCCCAAGCATTAAGCACATATATATAATTATATATATCTACAAGATAAAATATTTTAAGTAAAATGCCTAAATTAAGAAGTGGAAAACAAGTAGAACATGAACATATAGGAGAACAAGATCAAGAAAATCCTGAAGATGAAGTTCGAATTGAAGATTATGTATCATCAGAATCAGATGAGGAAAACCATGATAAAGAAGAAGAAGTCTTCTATCATAGGCCTCAAGTAGATGAAGAAGGTAATCTTAAATTTACCTCCACACAATATTTCACTGAGTTTCTAAAAGATAATATAGATGTCATTAACCATGTCATACAAATAGAAGCTCAACTCCCTATGGGAGATTATTCAATGGAGGCTTCCATAGAGGTTGCTCTCCGATTGAATGGAAATCCATTAACATACATGAACAAAAATAAAAATCAAGCTGGCACATCTCAAAATATAAACCAAAATTTGAATCAAAATATAGCACAACCACCACCAGTAATAGCTTCAAATTCCAAACAAAAACAACCAGCTTCTACCTCACAAAAGGTAGCACAAAGAATTAAGAAGATGCACAAAATTAGTCAGAATCAGCAAAAGGTTCAACAAAACAAAATTCCCTATCAACTTCATAATACTCCTCCTAGTAACACTTTACATAATAGTGTTTCAGTTGGGAATCATTATACAACAACACCAACTTATTATCAAGGACATAACACTATGATGCAACAAAACCAATTTGGTGGACAACAACAAGGACTTGAAGCCATGGTTAAACAGTTAGCTTCAAGACTAGATCAAATGGATCCCTACCATCCCTCTTATAGTTATAGAGAGATGTGTAGCCAACCCTTGGATCCTATTGTGGTTGCTCAACCATATCCTAAGCATTTTCCTATGCCTGTCCTACCGATATATAAGGGAACCGAAGATCCTATTGAGCATCTTCGCATGTTTAGGACAACATGTCATGATATCTCTCATGATGACTTGTTGTTACTAAATATGTTCCCTAAAAGTCTTGGAGGCATGGCTTTAGAGTGGTATTATCAGTTACCTACAAACTCTTTAAGGAATTTTGAAGAAACAACAGAGATGTTTGTCCACCAATTCAGTGCTTACATAGAGAGACATGTGACTATTAAATATTTGTATAATTTGAAGCAAGGAAAAGATGAGAGTTTTGCTGAATTCTTGACTAAGTGGAGACAACTCTTAGGCAGATTACATTTTGCTTTACCTCACCATGAAATGTTGGATATATTTATTGGTAATTTACAAGAACAATTATCTTATGAACTCTCTACTGCTACAATAACCACCTTTGATCAAGCCATTGATTTAGCAAGAAGGGTAGAAGAAGCCCTTATTAGAAGAGGTCAATTTAAGAAGAAATATGAAGATAAAGATTCTAAAAATCAATATAAAAATAAACAAGTAGTAGGTGATGGAGTTACTGATAGCAGGAATACTCCAATTGTTAATGCTGCAGAAACATTTAAGAAATTTTTATTGAAAGTTCCTGATAAGCCACCAAGAGAATTCACAAGATTAAATCAACCCTTAACAATGATTTTACCTCAATTATTGGAACAAGGCTTGGTACGGTTGCCTGAAATAAGACAACCAGATACTACTGTAGCTGGATATAGGGCTGACTTACATTGTAATTTCCATCAAGTAGATGGACATTCTATAAATTCTTGTAAAAGGTTAAAGCATGTGATACAAGACTTGATTGACAAAGGAAAAATGGAAGTTCAACAATTTCCTGCAAACAATAATACTCAAAATAATACCCAAAAACCAACAAATCAAAATGCAAATCAAAACCTAGATATTTTTCAACATCCTTTACCCAACCATGGTAAATAAGCAGTAAACCAAGTAGATCATCATAATGTTCCTCATCCAACTCGATATGTGGGAACCATTAGTAGCTTTTTACCACAACAAGATTTGCAAACATCTTTATCTATGGTCACAACTAGACCAATACAATATTTTCAATCATCTTTGGAAGATACTAAAAGTGATACAGAAAGTGACACAGAAAGTGAAACTAGGAGTGAACTAGAGATTGCTTCAAATAGTTCTGAGTATGAATCGGATCAAGTCACTCCTATTACAGATTTATCAGTTCCAGAAGAACCATTTCCAAGAAGAGTAACTACTAGACCATCATCTCAACAATGGCTTTCAAATGAACAAGCAGAAAATGCTAGACCCCTTTTTGGTAATCCTCGACATAGCAACATTGTGGGTACCATTGGGGTTGTCACAAGACAACAAGCACAAGTTCAAAATTCTCAACCACAAAGTCAAAATGAAAAATCAGCTCCTTTTGTATTGAGAACTCCCACTAAGGGAAATAATGTACTAGGTTCACAACAGAGATCTCCATATGATATTAATGAACAATTAGCTACCATCACAGTGAGAATTTCTCTTTTGGATCTTTTAAGAACTTCCTCCATACATAGGGAAGAATTAATGAGAACTTTAAGCAAGATGATGGTACCTGAAGATATTGAACCTAATGTTGTGGTGAATGTTGTGACTTTGGATGAAGCAAATTTCATAGATTTTCATGACAAAGATATCCCTCCTCAAAGCATGTATAGAGATAATCCTTTATACATTACAACATTGATCGGAGATGTAGGAGTCAAAAGAGTTCTAATTGATAATGGATCATCTTTAAATATTTGCACATATGATTTCTTTCAAATATTTGGATTTAAAAAAGAAGATATGAAAAGTACTAAAATGATTATTAAAGCATTTAATGATGAAACTCAAGAAACATGTGGAGTAATGACAGTCCCATTGCAAGTTGGCCCAAGAATTTTGGATATGACTGTATTTGTTGTACCTTGTTTTGCATCGTACAACATTCTTCTAGGTCGACCTTGGATCAATGCAATGAGAGAAGTACCTTCCACATTACATCAATGTGTCAAATTTGAGTTCAAAAATCAATTAGTCACCATCCATGGTGATCCAAGGCCATTTGATATGTGTGCTATAACAAAAACTATAGGAGTTTCGTTTTGTCCTACTATGTCCTCTACTCATCCTAGTCCACCCCCATCATCAAGACCTTCTAAATATAAATCATCATCACCTTCTAAACCCATATCATCAAAAGCATGATCTAAATCACCAACATCAATAAATTCTAAGTCATTATCATCATCATCTTCTAAACCCATATCCAATCCATTTCCTAAATCCACATTATCAGATCCACCTCCTGAGTCTACAGTGTTTAAATTCACAGCATCTAAAGAACCAGTTAAGGAAGATATTCCATCTACTTCATATGCTCTTTCAGATGAAGTATTACCGGACTTATCTTCAGTGCTTGCAAATACATAAGAAGTTAATTTTGCTACCCAAGATTCCTTGGTGTTATCTAAGTTACCTCCATCTCCTCGAACCTTGGGCTTGCCAAAGAAGGGAAGCATTTGCCATATTGGGAGTTGTGCCTTTGTGTATGCGGGGTATGATTGGGGTAAAATTTTAGTTGTAAAAGTTACAATTGATCGAGATGGATTTGCTAAGTGTTATTTTTTTGATGGATATATAAAATCAAAACCAATGATGTGTAATATGGGTTATAGAGGTAAAGGTTTAGGACCTCATGAAAATGGTATGAAAGAACCTTTAGAAGTTGAATATTGGCCTACCCGATGTGGTCTTGGCTATATTTCCACAAAAATAGAACCATTCCCATATGAAGATGATGATCACCTTATAACATATCAAGAATATATGGAACAAAAAGAGCTCTTTAAAAAGATATATACTTGCAATATGTTAACTGTAGCTTATCCAAAAATGATTGCTTCTTCGGATGAATGTTTAGAAGGTGATATCTTTCATGATATATCTCTTGATGAAGTTTTGAGGAATAAATTCTTCTTTGATGGATCTATGCCATGTATAGCTCATGTTGAAGCAACTTCTCCTCAAGAAGAACTAGCTAAATGCACATTAGAAGAATTACAAGAAATGGGTGTATCACCCACACCACCCAACTTTGAAAGAGATTTAAATATTGTTGTTGGAGATATTTTAAAAGTTAATATTGGAACAGAAGAGAACCCTCACCTAGTCAAAATTGGATCAGAATTAAGTGAAGAAAAACAAAAGTTATATATTGAATTTCTCATAGAATATGCTGATGTTTTTGCTTGGACATATGCAGATATGCTAGGCCTAGATTCTTCTGTAGTTATGCACCATCTAGTAGTGCGCCCTGATGCTAAACCCGTAAAGCAAAAACTTAGAAAAATGCATCCTAAAGTAGCACTACTAGTCAAAAGTGAATTGGAAAAGCTTTTGAATGTAACTTTTATACAAGCTATTGACTATGTTGAGTGGATATCAAACGTTGTTCCAATGACTAAGAAAGAAGCTACTAAGATTAGGGTTTGCACTGATTTTAGAGATATAAATGTTGCATGCCCTAAAGATGATTTTCCCCTCCCTAATATGGATCAGATCATAGATTTCACAATTGGGAGTGGGATGTTATCCCTCATGGATGGTTTTTTAGGATACAACCAAATCAAAATAGCTCCTGAAGACCAATCTAAAACAACCTTTATTACCCCTTGGGGAACATTTTGTTGGAAAGTAATGCCCTTTGGGCTAAAAAATGCAGGAGCAACATATCAAAGAGCTATGACATACATATTTCATGATATGATGTATGATATTTTGCATGATTATGTAGATGATATTATAGCTCGTTCAACAAAAGAAGATGATCACATTAATGATTTAAGAAAAGTGTTTGATAGACTAAGAGAATATCTGATACGATTAAATCCTGACAAATGTGTGTTTGGAGTTAAATCAGGAAAATTATTGGGGGTTATTGTTTCTATGCGTGGTATAGAAGTAGATCCTCTCAAAATTAAAGCTATCCTTGATATGCCACCTCCTAAGAACATATCAGAGTTAAGAAGTTTACAAGGAAAACTTCAATCTATCCATCGCTTCATTGATAAATTGGCGGATAAAATAGGACCTTTTCTTAAATTACTTAAGAAGAATACTCCCTTCAATTGGGATAAAGAATGTCAAGAAGCTTTTGAGAATATTAAATAGTATCTTCTTACTCCTCCAGTGCTTGTTCCTCCTAGACCAGATCATCCATTTATTTTATATATTTCTACTTCGGAACTTGCACTAGGAGCTATGTTGGCTCAAATTGATGATGAAAAGAAAGAACGAGCCACATACTACATAAGTAGAACTTTAATAAGTTATGAAACTCGATATACTCCATTAGAAAAACTTTGTTTAGCAGTTGTGTTTTCTACGCAAAATTTGCGTCATTACATGCTTAGTCAGAAAACATATGTTATTGCTAAGTCTGATCCATTAAGGTACTTGATGAGTAGACCTTACTTATCAGGATGCACAGCTAAGTGGGTTCTTGCTCTTAGTGAATTTGAACTCACATTTATCAGCCAAAAATCTATTAAAGGCCAAGTTATAGCTGATCAATTAGTTGTTGCACCTTTAGAATCTACTCATCCTATGAATATTGAATTTCCTGATGAGTGCCTTAATCTAGAAGAAGATCATTCTGAGACATGGTCTTTGTATTTTTATGGAGCTAGATGTATGAGTGGTGCAGGTGGTATCATATTGAAATCTCCCCAAAAGCACCTTATCCCTTTATCTTTTAAGTTACAATTTGCTTGTACTAATAATACTGCAGAGTATGAGGCTCTAATCCTTGGGTTACGAGTTGCTTTAGCTTTAAAAATTAAAATTTTGTTAGTTTTTGGAGATTCTCAGCTTGTGATAAATCAAATCAATGAATTTTATCAAACATGAGATGAGAAACTTCATCCTTATAAAGAATATGTCCTTAAGCTTATATCATTGTTTGAAAAAGTAACTTTAGAAGCTATTCCTAGAACTAGCAACCGTGCTGTCGATGCTATGGTCGCGATTGCTTCTTTGTTGCCTTTGGAGTTGGATGATGAGTATGCTACCATCATTATTCACCAACTCCAAGAACCTGCTTCTTCTAAGTCATGTTTAGAACCATTAGATGTGTTTTTGATTGATGAAATTACCCCAGAACCTTGGTATACAGATGTCTTTAATTTTCTCCAAAATGGAACCTTCCCAGAAGGATTAGATAGAAACCAACGTAGGCTACTACGTAAGCGCATTGTTCGCTTCGTAATTGTTGGTAATACCTTATATAGAAGATATTTTGAAGGTATTCTATTAATATGTCTCAACCTAGAAGAGTCTAAGAAAGCCTTAAGTGAAGCCCATGATGGATCCTATGGAGGACACTTTAGTGGAAGTGCCATTGCCAAAAAGCTCCTTAGAATGGGATATTTTTGGCCTTCCATGGAAAAATATGCTAATGATTATGTGCATCATTGTGATAAGTGTCAAAAGCATGCTGACCTTATCCATGCTCCTACTCAGGAACTTCAAGCCATATCCTCTCCTTGGCCCTTCTCTAAATGGGGTTTAGATATTATTGGTAAAATCAATCCTATTTCATCTGATGGTCATAAATTCATAATAACAACAACAAAATATTTTACAAAGTGGGTTGAAGCTATACCTTTAGCTTCTTGCACAGGAATTCAAGTTTCTAAATTCATTTTCAATCAAATCATCTGTAGATTTGGAATTCCATCTAATCTCATCTCTGATAATGGAACATGTTTCAAGAACAAAGATGTTAAGAAATTATGTCAAAAATATAAAATCCAACATAGATGGTCCACTCCTTATTATCCACAAGGTAATGGCCAAGCTGAAGCATCCAATAAAACCTTAATCAAAATCCTAAAAATATTAGTTAATAAATCTGGCCGTGACTGGCATATACAATTATATCCTGCCTTGTGGGCTTATCGAACTAGTGTTCGTACTCCTACAGGCGCTTCACCTTTTGTCTTGGTTTATGGTGTCGAAGCAGTTTTTCCATTTGAATTAGAAGTTCCTTCTTTAGCTCTTTTGCTTCAAGATACTAAAGTAGGAGATGAATATCGCACTGGCAGATTTAGTCAGCTGGAACTTCTAGATGAAAAGCGCATCCATGCTTTAGAGCATCTTCGTGCCTACCAAGACAAACTTAAAAGATCATATGCAAAGAAAGTTCATAATCGATCCTTTGAAGTTGGAGATTTAGTCTTAAAAGAAAATAAAAAAATACTAATGCAAGAAAATATCTAAAAGGAAAATTTCAACCTAATTGGCTTGGGCCATATGTCATCACTGCTAAATTTGGATCAGGTGCATATATATTGGCTTCCTTGGATGGGAAAGATCTCAAGGAACCCATGAATATCATGCATTTGAAGAGATATTATGCATAAAATCAAAAAATTCCATATTTGTACATAATTGTAAATAAATTTCTTCATCATCTGCAACCCTCATATTATCAAAATAACAAAAAATTTGAAAAATATGAAAATTTCCAAAAATATTTCAAAATTGTTAAGTTATTCATTTTTGCATCAGTGTGTGTTATCTTCCAAAAATCCAAGTTATATTTTATTGTATTTTAGATAAATTCAAAATTTGTCTTGAACCATGCACTTAATTTACATCTTTCATAATTTTGATTTTGTTGCTTTGATTATAAATCTCTCTTGTATCGAAAAGCACTATTACTTCACTAAATAAATTTTGAGTTTTGGGAAATGATCTTGCTACTTCTTGAACCAAGAACACATTCTCACATCTTAAAAATGATTTGTTGCAAATTCAAAAAAGATACTACATAGTAGTCTTAGTTCCTTAAGCGAAAAGTTTCCCCTGCTATCCTATTATGTGCATGGTCTAGAATACTAAGAATTGGCAAAAGGACAAGCTTCCCCCTACCCGAATAAAATCCCTTGCCCCACGTCTAATCTGGGCAAGTATCCCAAAAAATAAATTGAAAAATATGAAAATTTTCAAAAATATTCCAAAATTGTTAAGTTATTTATTTTTGCATTTGGGCAAGTATCCCGAAAGAGAAAAAAAAAACACAAAAAGACAAAAGAAAAGAAATAAAAAGAAAAATAATAAAATCCCCTTGTTCAAAAATGAGCAAGAAATCCCTATTCCAAAATTTGAAGAAAATAAGGGGGTAGTGAGCTTGAATCCCTGGAATTCCTCAATTATTTGAAAACCATGAGGTAAACCCCATAACAAGTGGTTTGTGCCCAACTCGCTTGACCTTGGGTAATCCCTTTCATGTGGAGACATGTTTGTCACATTAGCGACCAATAGAATATCTTGGGCCTATCATCCTCTACCCTGAGCTGATCGTCTACAACTCGAATCAGAGGAAGTCCTATCGGTCGTTGGATAGCAATATGCTCCCAACACCACACTTGTAGGAAGGAAGTCAAAATCAGTCCCTTTTTGCCCTTGTAGACTACCCGTTGAAAGAATCGGTATATTCTACAAAGGAAGAAAGGTCCCCAAGCAAGGTGCACCTCCTGGTCATGCATATCACACACCACCTCTGCCAAAGTCCAGGGCAGATGTTATCCATTGAGATGACTCACTAGTAGACAACCCATAATACCACTCAGTAGAACTGTCAGCCAGGAGATACCCTCTACCTTCCCTAGTCTATAAATAACGACCCCACCCTTCTTCAACAAGAAGCTAGGGTCTCCTATCAGTATTCATAGCACCTGGATCTGATTTCCAGATGTAGTAATGTGGACACCCCTCAGTGGTATTTGTAGGATCCTCCAAACATCCTCTAAAGTGGGAGCCATCTCCCTTGTGGGCAGTCTAAAGCAGGATGACTCTAGATACCATCTCTTCACTAGAGTTGTTAATACCCTCATATCTACTGGAATATGTGGCATCTCCACCACATGTCAGAATCCCACAGCTTCTAAGCGAGTTATCTCAATCTTCATGAGAGCACCCAAATCTATCTCGAGTGTAGAATGTCTCCACTCTTGGTTCTTTAATTTCACCATCTGTCAATAAAAACAAAGTAATAATTTTTTGTTAAAAAATTGTATCAAAACATTCAAAATCATAACATTTTGTGCAAAATCATAACAAATTGTCAAAATCATAATAAAATTCCATAATTTGTCAAAATCGTTCTAAAAACATCAAAATCATAGCAATTTTTGTGATATCGTATCGATACGATATCGGTCGATCGTATCGATTTCAGTTGATATCATACCGTACGAGTGTAGATCCTCTAGTGGCAGAAGCAAGGGCAGCATCTTAACCAGGTCGAGAGCTTGAAGCAGATCCATAAGCATACCTAGGACCAGTAGATGTAGTAGCATATCCGGTTCCATTATTTATTAGACCCGGCTTCCTTTCGCTCAGTTCCATACCCATACTCAGTAGCAGTAGTCGCAGGAGAATCATGGGTTGGTACAGAAGCATAGGTGGCTGGAGCAGTTCCATATGTAGCATACCTTTCCGTTCGAGACCCATACCCTGATTGAGACCCGTATCTAGACCCTCGTGATCGATAGCCGGACCCATGCTTTCAAGACCGAGATCCAGCCCTTCCCGTTGACCCATAAGCACTAGCACCACCAATAGCATCTCCGCCCGTCCCAGCTTTCCTTTACCCGGTTTCACTAGCAGCATTCCCAGGAGCGTACCTAGCGGCACAGCCTACAGTAGCCGTTGATTCAGGTGATTCAGGCAACTTAGTATCGTGAAATCAATACGATTTTATGAAATCATTACGATTTTGCATTTAGGGTTGTGCACGGCAGTTGTGCCCTAAAAATCTTAATTTAAAATGAAATTCAACGAAAAACAAGAAAAATTTAAGCTAAGTAAGAAATTCATACCCGGAGTGATCCATTGCCAGCTCGAACCAAATCAGCGCGATGTGGAACGTCCGCCATGCTTTCTCTAGAGCTCTCCATAGGTAAATAGTAACAATGCAAATGATTAGTTTTGTATGTTTCTTTTTTTTTACTATTTATTCATTTACCCATAATTTTCGAGTTTTTACCCAAATGTCAAAACTAGAATAAAAAATCAAAGGGGGTATCATTAGTAGCATATCTTAAAACAACTTACATAAAAACTTGAAACCATCAACAAATTTTTGCTTTCTCATAGAACGTGTCGTACTTTTCTTTAACGCATTTTCCTTCAAAATTGTGCTAAAGAGGGGGCAAAATGTAACACCCTAAAAATGACTCATTATAATTTGCACTAAGGACAAACAATTTGTAAAAATGAGCTTCTAGTCGGTTGCCTCGATTTTTATGCCCTCCTAGCGGGATCGAGTAATCTGGATAAGATCATATTATATGATCTTGGATCGTACGATACGATCTCAAATCATATGATACGATCCTTGATCGTATGCGTACGATCTTGCTCAAAATAGAAAATCTTAATCCAAGCAAAATGACAAAACCAATTGAAACGCCTTTTGTCCTTACCTATGCAACTATGCAACAGTTACGGATCAGATTTGGTCCCAATTTTGGAATAAGTTACAACCAAATTTGTTGTAGCCCATTTTAGCCAACTTACCTTACCTATTTAGTCAAGAACCCTTCCCATTTGAATCCTCTTGGTGCTCATAATTCCCTGACTTAATTTCTATGTTCAGATCACTGTAAACTTTGCATTAGATCTATTAGTTTTACAATTTGTTGCAGGATCGGAGGATACAATCAATATTGGATCGATACGATCTTGCGTTGGAGGTGTACGATCTTGCTCAGACTGTACGATCTTGCTTCGAGATCACTTGGGGGCAATTCCAAATATTGGTTTGCATTTCCTAAGTTTTATTTTGCATATCTAGCTTAATACTTATCATTTTCATTGCATAGGGTATCAAATTTAACTATTTGTATCCTTGGAGTTCACCAAATCTGCATATAATTGCATATTTTGTATAATTTTGATGCATGCATATGTTAATTCCTTTTATTATGATATTCAATAGCCGACATGTAATTTAATTCATGCTTAGAAACATCATTAGCATCCTCTGTTTTTTGTTTTCTGCACTGTATCCATGAATTTGCAGGTTTCTCTCAAGATCGTATTATTCGATCTCTAATCGAACGGTACGATTTTGAATCGTATTCGTACAATCTTGCTTTGTGCATATGATTTTGCTCTGATGCATACGATCTAGACTGCAATCAAAAATTAGAATCTCCATCGAACTTTTGGATACAAGTAAGAGCTTTAAATCACTTTTTAAGCACTACATGATTCATTTGTATTATGTTTTCTATTGTTTGTTGTCTACATATAAATCAAAATTACATGTAGTTTAGTGTAGTTGCATATTGGCCAAAACTAGGTGATTGTGAGAATTTAAAAGGAACACATCAAAACAAACTCCCAAACCTAGGCGTAGAAACTGCCATAAAATGTTTCTTGGTGAACCCTAAACAATTCGTCAAAAAATCACCATAAGAAGGTATTATCAAGTACCTCTCTTTCGAGGTGTAGACCTATCATTCCCACATTCCCCTTTGATGCATGGATCCATTAGTCTGAAGGAAAGGAGTGTGCAAATTTTAGACCTACACTAAGTTTATTAAAGCCTTCTAGATGGTCCTAGGTAGCCAATTATAATTATTCATATCTTATGGCTTTGTCAAGTGAAGGAAGCCCTAAGTGTTAACTAAGATTTTGTCCTTAAGGACTACCCACCTTTTCTTGGAAATCATTAATCAAGAAGTGTAATAAGCTCACTTACTTTATTTGTTGATTTGCATTTGATTTTGAGCTTTGGATAATTCTCTAGTATATAAAAGGCCTTTGAAGTCAAATATGGCAAACATGTGACATTGTATGTGTGGTTAAATAAATGATTGCTAGACATGAAGGAAGATGCTTGCTTGGTTTGACATTTTTAAAGTGAAACATGCACTATGTGAAGATGCTTAGTATATTGTATTTGAAAAAGGTTGAAGAAAAGGTAATTACTTTAATATATGAAAATGTATCTTGCAATATCAAATGGCATTAGCTTAGCTAGTTATATTTCTCAAATTTTAAGGAGGAGACCTAGGTTCGAATCTTGCCAAGCAATATATGCATAATTGCCAATTGTTGTAATACCACTATGTGTCCATAATGTAATATAGGTGGGGCCCATTTCAATCCCATATAACCAATAAATAAAAACATCTTGCAATAAAAAAGAAAATAAATATTTAAATAATATATTTCAAAATCAACAAAAATATAAAAGCTCGTCACTATACATAAAAATTTAAATAATTATAAAATATCTATAGTTGTAAAATAAATTCTGAATTAACAAGACTCGTTTTTTTTAGTTAAAACCCTACATATAGCTTAAAAATATATTTTGAGCGCAAATGTATAAATTCTTTACATTATTGAGATTTTTTAATTAGTTATATGGGGTAATGACCCCATGCTTATTATCTTATGATCACATGCACATGCTTATATTATCACATGTGAGTCTTTTACAATGGGAGATTTGATCTTGGGTTATACTAATAGGATTGCATCCTACTTACCATTGATCCATAATATCTTGAACAAATATTAAGGGTCACCCATGGGATTAGGACCATGGTTTATGATGCAACTCCTTGGTCTCTGCTATTTGTCCCAAGCATTTTGACTACTAATAGTGGTGGTGTAAAAATGATAAGGTTCACCCATGGGATTGAAACCTTGGATCATTAGATTCCTCAAATTTTACCATTTTACCCAAACCTAATGGAAAAATGTAAAGTTCAACCTGAGGATAGATTTCATGGAGAACATACTGGTGGGTGTGGATTCATAATAAGGGTACAATTGACCCTAGGTCTATGACCATTCAATCTTAGGTCAATGCATTACCATAAATTAGATCCCTACTTCCATGTGTTCTCATAGCTCTACTAGGAGCATATTTAATATGTATATTCCACTAATTAACCTTTAAATATATCCTTTAGAATACTTGAAGTGCTCTTGACTTGGTTTCACTTGGACTATAACAAAACTAGTCACTAGTAAAAACCTTTATTTTGGCATCTAAAATATTCTTTTACACTCAAAATTAGTCTTAAATGTTAAGAGCAGGGTATGGAAAATACATGAAAAGCTTTATGCAATGATAAGAAATATTAAAATACATTTTGAATGCAACTATATATTGTTTCTTGAAATTGTTGTTCACATCTAACTCATACTTGCTAATTTCGAAGCATGAACCCACATAAAACTATGCAACTTCCATAGAACGAAGTAGAATGCAACTAAACTTATAAAATAACAAAATATATAGTCATAATACTAATGAATCAATGATTTTGTGTGGAAAAATCTATAGGCAAAAACCCATAAATCAATTAGTTGAATTCCATGTTCTTTGTGAAATGGAGGTATCATAAGAGTTCTTTATGCATCAACCTAGCCCTTGCTAAGATATATACAACCTTACATTATGTCTCTCAATGTTTTCTTGCTCTCATTTCACTAGAATTTGCTTGAACATCATCTTGCCTCTTCAAAATTCATTTTTATTCCTTGTGTTACCCCTCAATAAATTTCATTCTCGTCCAAATACAAAAGTGCAACTCATGTTTCTTGATTCTTGAGGTTCTTCCAAGTGTGGATATGCATGGAGGTGATGTGTCATGCTTTCCCTATATATATTCTCCTCGATACTTGTTTAGTTTACTTTTAGGCTACCTTACACATCAAATCAATCCATTCACAATAAAATTGTTGACTATACTTATTTTTGACCTTTTGATTGTCCAAGTAGATAAATTTAGAGTAGAAATTTGGTATTTATGTTTACAATTATATCAAGAACCTTCGATATAAATTTTATTTTATTTGGAGCCTATAGGAGATAAAAAATATGAATTTACAATAGATTGAGTTTTGTTTTTTTAAAGGTTCAACTTGATATATTTAAGGCTAAAATTTATACCATATGTAGTCTTTTGAGTACTCTTCCACTTAGAAAATAACAAATCAAATTGCTCGTCATTTGATTTACTTATGACCATAATACAACTCATTATTATTGAATATTTGTTCTAATTTTTAGAGGTTAGATGGATTTTTAGCTCAAATTAAGTTTGAGAATTCTTATTGATGTTACAAATCTACCTCTAAAATTTCACTAAAGTTTCACTTCATTTGATGGGGTTATGACCAAAACATGGTGTTGAACTTTTTTGGAAGGTTGTTGGATCACCCTCACTTCTTTTCTCATCCTTGGCATCATTTTTTTTTATTTCCAAGTAACCTATTTATGGGTCCATTTGGATCACACCTCCCTATTAATAATTCATGTAGTCCCTTAAATCTCATTTAAATAAGATGTGAGGTTATTTTCTATCTTCTTTATCCTCTTACTTTTGGATGGAAGTAGCTTTGGCACTCCAATCTATTGTGTACTTTCTTCAAGTGGATCATAGACAATATACTATGATATTTTCCATCCTTGAATTTGGTCATAATAAGTTTAATTTTACCTTATCTTATTACATGATTTGTTATGCACACTTTGGTGTCTTAGCTCATTCCCATGCAGGTTATGGTATTCTTATACTCAACTAATTTTATCAAGGTCTAAACCCACATATCATTACGTTATTAATTGATCCTATAATGACATAAATAGATATTGAACTATTCCTTATCATTGATGCATGTTCTTGATCAATTTAATCTTCATCTTATATTTTTAACAACAAAACAAGTTCTTCAATGCTAATCAAAGTGGCTTAATACTTGAGTGAAGTCCAAATGAACTAATAGTAACCATGTTGATTGTAAATTTAAGATGATGCATGGCCATTCTAAATTGATATTCCATGAAAGTGTAGAACTAATCATTCTCATATATTTTCATTTCTTGAAGGAGTGATGACAAACGACCACGATGCATCAAAATGCTGCTAACATCAAAAAATAAATCTTCAACATATTACATAAGCATAAATGAGCTACTAATTCTTACCCATAATTTAGAGTGATATTGCTTGTGTGCTCTTGCTAGTTTTGTTTCCAAGTGATTCTTCTTATTTTCTTGATTTCAAGTGCTTGCTTGGACCTCCAAGTGAATGGTTGGAATACTTACTTGTAATTCTTTATCTTTCTTGTTTGCTTGAATGTCAAATGATTACTCGCATCAAACTATAGTAATGTGCTTATTTTTTACAAGTAAATACATTGGCGTGCTCTATTCTTGTAATGTTTCTTTAATATGGACATTAATTTTGATCTTGACTGAAGTAATGCTTAGCTTATTATCATAAAACTAAGATTTAATTGGTTTTACTATATACCTCATATATGGTATGCCTCATTTTGCATGATTTTATCCATGATTGCAACTTTTCTCCTTGGAAAGTGTTGCTTTGATAGATTGATTTTTCTCCTATTTGTTGCTCCTTTGGAATTATCATCTTTCATTTGTTATTCTTTGCATCACTTCTTGGTGTATATCTACAACCTATCCATGCTTGCTAGAGACAAAGTATTTTCTTGCATTTATTGGACATACAATATTAAATATGGTTGTCCTATTCTAATGGTTGAAGTGCAAATTCATGTCTAAAGTGAAAATTATTTTTTACATCACCAATGTACTCCAATTGCTCAAACTCAGTATTTTCCTATTTCTAAAATCTTACATAATGTAATTGCATACTTATGTGTCATTGCTTGGGCATACTCTCCCCTGGACATGGTATGAGTGGTTTCACATACTATTGGAATAAGAGGACTTGTGCAAATACATACCTTTAATGCTTGTAGAGATCATACTCTATTTACTTGAAGTGATCCAAAAAAAAACCAACTTCAATGAATTTACATTGGCATTATGGGATTATTCTTCATTTACTTTCCCTTTGGAGATCTTTTTCTTACCCTTAATGGTAAAATACCTTCTATACCTACTAGTATTATGGTTCTTCTTTCCATAATTCTTGCATGAATAAATATCCCAACAAAACTAACACATGTGACCTTATCTTACACAATTTTCATGAGAGAATGGAGATATATAAGCTTTTTACATATGCCTCTTCTTATGGTTGTTTACTTACTTGATCTTATCTCTATTTTTTGAAGCTCACATTAGACTTGTTTAATCTATTTTTTGGAATGTTTCTCTCTTAAAGATGCTTGAAATTTTTAGTTCTCCTATGATGGTGTCTCTACCTCCTATTGGCATCTCTGCCACATTATTTTTTGTAAATATTTTGTTTAAGTTTTAAAAATGCTTTTTCTTCTTCTTCGAAGCTCATTGTAAAAATTTTCGCTCCCCTTTCCCCTCTGTAAGAACTTCTGTTTAAATTTTCTTTTCATCCAAGTCAAAGAATGAAAAATGATCTTTCCTTGGTATGCAAGTAAATTTTTTGGTTTATGTTTTATCATGTTGATAAAGCGAAGGCCAGGTTTTGCCAGGCCTTCGCAGCAAGCGCTCTTCCATGAAAAAATTATGTTCAACACTCCCTGTGATGGGCGCGTGGATGAAAACGTTGAGGTCATGGGCAAAAAAAAGCATGCATTAATGCGCTAAGTGAGGCGTTTCGTGCCCACACTCCAACAAAGCCCCCTTTGCGACCGCAAAGGATCATTTTGGGCAATATAAAGGTGAAAACCCTTTTTGGGCTATAAGTTGGGTGAAAGAGAAGCACCTAAATTAAAGTTCGTAGTGGGCCCCACTAATGAGAAAGGTTATTTTGGGCAAGGAGGGCTTCGAAAAGCCTTTTCGGGCTTACGTTTGGGTGAAACTCGCATGGGGCCCAGTCTCTTTCATGCCCACTATGGAACAAAACTCCTTTTCATTGCAAGAAAGGGCAAAATACCATATAATCGAAGTTGCGTACTGGCCCGCCATGCCGCCCAACCAACAAAGCATAGTCAAAGTCAATGCAATCCACGTGGCCACTTTTTGAGTGCAGCGCTCATGGGGCCCATAGTTCTAGGTTGGCGTTTCGCTCAAAGAGGGTGGCGAGACTCTCTTTCACCTCTCTTTTGAGTGAAACTCCCCTAGCACCTCTCTTTCGAGCAAAACTCCCTGGCGCCTCTCTTTCGAGCGAAACCACCCCAAAGCACTGTTTTAGCAATGAAATCCAGTTTAGAGGGTGCGCTTTCATCCGTTTAATGGTGGTGGGTGTAAGGGTGATCCGATCTTTGCCATTGAGGCGGTGCCGATAGTAAATCTTACCAACCACATTGATGAGATGCGATGTTTCCAGCAATGGAGTCAGACGTTGCCATGCCCCATAACTCTTGAAGTGCTACCAAATCAAATCCTTCCTACCATGATGATGGATTGCAGTTGAGCATTAATGTTTTAGAGGTAGAATCCTCTATAAAAACTAGCAAATTCAATGTTTTAAGGATGGGCAATTTGCTTGAAAGCTTTGTAAACTCAAGCTCTGCTATGAATGCAAGGAAATCTTGGCTCTGATTCTAATCCACTTCTATGTGCAAATTTTCTATCATTTATTTCTGTTAAACTCATTTCATTATCGAAAAGTTTAAATTCTATTCCTGGATTTAGTTGTCGGTAAAGGGTGAATGTTGGAATATCCCTAGAAACTGCATGTTTAAGGAATTTTGGTTTCGGTTTCTATTTTGTTCTTTGTGTAAAATGTTGTTGGTTTGAGGTGAAATTTGTTGATCTTGCTATCTGTTCATCACCCCTTCTCAATCGGCTTACAACCCTTTCCCCATTCCTTTCAATCATTTCCCATTCCTTTCTTGTTCTCTAAATCTGCAAACTAAAAGTAGTTAGTAAGGGAACCAACCCTCTCTGGAGATTGGCACGGGAGGCATTTCTTCCTTTTGGCCTTTCAATGTTGGTCGGGTCTAGGGCGCATAGATGAAACATTCTATACCTAAGGTAGATTCTTGACCAACAGTTTTTGGCATGCCCGGTGGGACGCAAATGTTCCACCTCCAAGAGTATTAAGACTTGATGTTCATATTTTTGTTGGTTAAATCAGAACATCTGGTGACTCAGCTAAACCTAAAAGCCTTCGAATCTTGAAGTCGGTTAAAATCCCTCCCCTCATGATCACAAGATTGAAGGCTAGAAATCTAGAAGATACAGTTGAGTTCTTTGAGCTTAACATCGACGCTTTGGGAGAACATCCTAGAGTAGTTCCCTCGACTATCCCATTAGTCGGGACATCCTCGCAAGTAGCTGGTATATTTTCACAAACTCCAAGTCCTTCCAGCATCGTAGCTAGCTTACCCCCTCAACCAAGCACTCTGATCTAGATGGCACAAAATCTACCCAGGCAGTTTTCGACCTGGAATCATTCAGGACCACTGAATCTGTAGGCTCAAAACTAGATCCCAATCATAGTGTTAAAGGCTCTGCCCACATATGATGGTACTAGGAAGATAGCTTATGAGCATATTCAAGATGTGGCTTCTCTGGCCACTATTCACAACATCACAGATGAAGATGTTATGGTGAGATTGTTAGTACTCTCACTCAGAGGCAAACTCCTCTACTGGTACCGATCCTTGCCACCTGTTACCATCACCATGTGGGACCAGTTGGCCGAGCAACTGATAAAAGGTTTTAATGAGCAAGCAGACCCCTTTTCACTATTGCATCAGTTCACCACTATTCAATGACACCCATAGGAGGAGATAGCTGATTTTAATGTTAGGTTCACCCAAACCTGGTAGAGAGTTACTGATGGCCTTCGGCCCACCCTAGAGCAAGTAATATTTTATTACCTAAGAGCTTTCCATTCTGACATCAGCATGAGCATCCGATATGCTAATGTCAACACATTTCTAGCCTTGTACGCTCAGGCATAGAAGGTCGAGGTCGACTTAGTTGCTATTGGTAAGTTACCTCCAAAAATGACTATGCCAATTTTTTTGGATTTACCTCAACATCTGTATCCTAGTGCATCCTCTCAATCATTGCCTACATCCCCAATGTACCCTATTCCATCATGGAATCCTAGTTCTTCTCAGAACTAGATGGTACCCATCCTGTAGTTGCCCGCACCTACTATCCCCCAACTTCTAGCTCCTATCCCATATCCGACATTACCTGCACCATTGGCACCATTACCATTGCCCGCACCTTCAACACCTACAAATTTGGACCAGGTCAAAGAATTGCAGGATATGCGATCATCGATGAGGGCAATGGCGAATGAGATCACCATCCTAAAAAGGAGGTAGTCTGATCGGAGCTTCTAGCCAAGGAGATTCACCCCTCCTCCCTCGATTACTAGAGAACAAGCTGCTTCCACTAGTAGAGCTCCCAAAAGAAATGCAATCATGTTAAATAATGAAGAAGTTGGTCTATCTGATAGAGCTTATTGGTGCTCTACCTGCAATGACCCACACGGTGAGGAGACCTGCATGGTCCATTTGAACTATGTGCAGACCCTGGCAGACAATGTACCTGGTGGACAAGTGAACATGATCAGAGAGGTGGACCATAACTTTATGATCCCCCCTATCGAACAAGTTTTCGTTCTTATGAGAGTAGGTAAAAAACCCATTGAAGTTGATCCAATTCAAATGGAACCATTAAAAGTACCTATTAGTTCCAATATGCCAAGCGAGAAGATGCTACCACTAGTAAAAGAGCCTACCCAAGTGTCAAAGCTGGAGGGACCCATCTTGTTGAAGGATCTCTTACCTCCGAGATCTAGAGGGAGAATTCCTCAACCATAGGCTTCAACCTCCCAACCTCAGACCGAGACAAGAGATCAGGAAAAGAAAGGCTCAGGTACCCCTCATTGACTAAGCGTTAGAGGGTAGAAGCAACACAGCAGTATCAAACTAGATACGAGATTGCGAAGGAGGGAGGTGAGTCTGGTATAGGGGCCTATAGTATCATTGAAGAACTAAAGAAAACTCTAGCTAAGGTAAGCCTCTTTGATGCACTTCAGCTACCTGGCCAAGTAGATCTATTACAAGAATCGTTGAAGTCTACTAAAGGTAAGGAAAAGTTAACTTAGACTATCTTGACTCAGATATTAACTACCTCGGCCATTGGGAAGAATAGGCTACCACCATTTTATCTATCCCTTAGGATGGAGGGATGGGTTGTGCATAATTGCATGATCGACTCTAGTATCACAACTACTATGATGCCCAAGGTTATTTGTGAGATTATGGGTATGGAGTACACGAGGAGTAGTCCTGGAGTGCTCCAACTGGATGGGACTCCGATGAAGATAGTAGGGGTGATCAAGGATATTCTGATCATGTTGCATAAGATGCCATAAATCACCATGATACAAGAAGTTGTGGTGGTGGATCTAGAGCCATATTTTAGTATGTGCCTATCAAGGGAATTCACCACCAAACTAGGGGGCTATTTGTCCCTGGATTATTCACATCTAGAAATTCCCTTCAAAGGAAAAAGGATTAAGGTTTTTAATGAAAAACCCTCTACCTTTCATATCGAAAGGATCCAAGATGCGGAGAAGCAAGTGGACTCAGTCAATCTGATTGAGGAAGTTGAGGAAGTAGAAGAAGTAGACCTGATGGGGGAAGCTCTGGATGAGCTTCACATAGAAGATGAATTTTCCATGCACGATTTCAATGCCATGATCAAAATAGGAATAGGGTGCTACTCGATCACCAGGCCCAAAAAGGCTGAAGTACCAAGTGATGAAGACCCTATTTTTGATCAACTATGGAAGCTCTTCTTTGATGGTGTATGATGTAAGAGTGGCATCGGAGTAGGGGTTGTCCTTATCTCTCCTTCAGGAAAGTAGAACACCTATTCTTACAGACTTACTTGGAGCTGCACTAATAATGTAGCTGAATATGAAGCCCTGTGCCTAGGGCTAAGGAAGGTGAAGAAGCTAGGAATCAAATAGTTACAGATCTATGGATATTTAGAGCTAATCTGCAATCAAATCACTAACCGATGCATTTCAAAATAACATTACCTGAAAGCCTATCATAACAAAGTGTGGGACCTGTTTGAGTCCTTCACAACACTGAATATCCAATCAATTTTATGAGAGCGGAATAAGCATGCCGACCTCTTGGCATCCCTTGGTGCCAGATTTTCTTTGGTTGATAATATGATGCAAAAACCTAAAATGGTGAGGTTAGTTTATAGGCCTTCAGTACCTGACAAGAATATCCACTGGCAAGTTTTTGATAATGATGAGCAAATCATCACCTTCCTGATCAATGAAGCCAACACCATCGAGAAGAGAACCCTGGATGCGAAAGAGCATGAGGGATTGATTCAACTAAAAAATAATCACATCCCAAAGGGGTTGATCACACTCGAAAGTCTATTCGATCAAAATGATAGGTCGGTTACCCATAAGATCAAAGTAGATGAGAGATAGTATAAAAACTTGGAGCTAGAACCTAGGAAGGTGATCAAGGTTGGAGTCGATTGCACCCTTGAAGAGCTCGAGCAAATCAGGGCTCTATGCAAGGAATATCTGGATATCATTGCTTGGTGCTACCAAGACCTGAAGGGATATGACAAAAGCATCATTCAACACATAATAGAGCTGCAGGAAGGAGTCAAACCATTTCGACAGAAATAGAGGCCTATCAACCCAAAGATCGAGGCACTAATGAAGGTCGAGCTCTTGAAGATGCTCAAAGCAAAAATCATATATCCAATTAAGCATTCTTCCTGGGTGGCCAATTTGGTCCCTGTGCGAAATAAAAATGGAGACATCCGCTTGTGTGTTGACTTTCGAAACTTGAACCAAGCATCGCTAAAAGACCATTACCCGCTACCTCAAATCGATCAGATTCTTCATGTAGTGGTAGGAGCACAATGGTTTTCTCTCCTTGATGGTTTCTCTGGATATAACCAGATTTGGGTGAAAGATGAAGACCAATACAAAATGGTGTTCACCACTAAATGGGGCACGTTCGCTTATCAACGGATGCCCTTTGGTCTCTCAAATGCTGGAGCCACCTTCTAGAGAGCCATGGATCTGGTATTTGGTGAGCTGTTGAACCGCATCATTGTGATTTACTTGGATGACATGACCATCTTCTCACATAAGAGGGAAGAGCATGGCTTGCATCTATGGTAGGTGTTTGAAAAATATCGAGAGTTTGGGATATCTATTAACCCAAAGAAATCTATCTTTATGATGAAAGAGGGTAAAATTTTGGGCCATGTGATTTCAGAAAAGGGGCTAGTTGTTGATCCTGATAGAGTTGAAGCCCTTCTCAAGCTTCCACTACCAGTGAATAAGAAAGGCCTACAATCCTTTTTTGGATAGATCAATTTCATTAGAAAGTTTGTATCTGACTTCACCCAAGTAGTCAAGCCAATGATCGAACTCCTAAAAAAGGATGCCGAATTCAAATGGATGGAGAAGAGGAAGCAAGCATTTGAGGAAATCAAGGCATGGATCACCCAAGCTCCAATTTTGGTAAACCTAGATTACTCCAAGGATTTTATCCTTTACGTAGTTGGAGAACCAGAGAGCTATGCGACAGTCCTCATGAAAAGGGCAAAGATGGGGATGAGCGACCAATAGCATTTCTCAGCCAAGTAATCCAACCACATGAGGAGAGGTACAATTTCATTGAAAGGCAAGTCCATGCGGTTATGAGGTCACTAAAAAAGTTTAGATATTTTGTTTCCTAGAGTAGGACAATAGTGTATGTTGTGCATCCAGATGTCAAAAATTTTATCATTCAGGGAGAAATGGGAGACAAAAGAGTTGGTTGGGTCTCTAAGATCCAAGAATTTGACATTGAAGTTAGACCTACCAAGCTGATCCATGGTCGGGCATTGTACCAAGAACTTGCTAGGAGCATCACCTCCAAAGTGATAGCATGCCAGTGGGAAGACCTAGTGCTAGAAAGTAACCTTGCGAATCGGTCTATAGATGATAAGGATTGGACAGAGGACCTTGTCGAATACTTTAATACTGAAAGGTGCCCTTCTCACCTCAATGCTTCGTAGAGGAGAAGGTTCAGGCTTCAAGCTTGTAGGTATGTATTGTTGTCAGATGGTTTGTTTCATAGGAACATTGATGGGGTTCTCTTGAGGTGTATTAAGGGGATAGAGAAATAGAGGATCCTCGATGAATTCCATTCTAGAATGTTAGGAGGACATTTTGTAGGAAGGCCTATGGCCTTAAAAATCATTAAAGTGGGCTATTATTGGCCCACCATATTTTTTGATGCCTTCGAAGTCAGCCAGAAGTGCGACAAGTGCCAGAGATACGTCGATTGGAGCAGAAATGCTTCTCTGCCCTTGCACCCAATTCAAGTCGAAGCTCCATTCCAATAGTGGGGCTTAGATTTCATTGGGGTAATAGATCCTAACTCTTCCATAGGGCATAAGTATATTCTAATAGCTACAAATTATTTTACCCGATGGGCGGAAGTAGTGCCAACTAAGCAAGCTAACCAGGAGGTGGTTATTGCCTTCTTGGAGGGATTGATAACTCACTTTAGAATACCAGATGCAATTGTCATAGATAATGGCACTCCCTTCATCGGTGCTAGAATCTATGAATTTGCAAGTAAGTATGAAATTTACTTAAAAACTTCATCTAACTATTACCCGTAGGGGAATGGTTTGGTGGAGTCCACGAACAAGAACTTACTGAGGATCCTGAAGAGAACCTTGGAAGGCAACAAGTGGAGCTGGCACCTACTCCTGGATCAAGCCCTATGGGCCGACCACATCTCAATTAAAAAATCAATCAAGACATCATCGTATTCTTTGGTGTACGGGAAGGAGGCAGTTCTGCCTACGCACATTGAGTTGCCTGCATTACAATCTGGTTGCTTGGCGATGAAAATGAGGATTTTGATCCCATGAGTGCCAGATTGGCTCAATTGCTACAATTAGAAGAAGAAAGAGAAAAATCTTATGAAGCTTTTATCAAGCATGCGGAGACCACAAAAAATTGGTTTGGCAAAAGGACCTCTGATCGAACTTTCCAGGTTGGTGACTTGGTGTTGAAATGGAATGAGAGAAAATCTAAACCAGGGAATCATGACAAGTTTGATGCATTCTGGGAGGGTCCATTTTGAATCTTCAATGTTAATCAGGTAAAATCTTTCATTCTACAAGATTTGGAGGGTTTCACTCTCCCTATATCAGTCAATGGCCTTCATTTGAAGGCATACTACCAGTGAGAAGTAGTAGGAAAGGTTCCTCAATTGTGTACATATTCGATTCCCTTGTATATATGTATGTATATATCTTTTCTCTCTAGAATAAGTGTCTTCGCTTCCCTTCCCTTTGCATGACTCAGCTGGGTAACATCGACCAAGCTCCCTACCAAGGTACGGAGTTGAGTTGGTAGGAAAATGTAGTAGAAAATAATTAAACTAGCCTTTCAAATATTTTAAGTTTGTTTGTTTTTTATCATCATAAAGAAAAAGTGGTTTTGGGTGCATCCAAAAGTAATTAAAAGCACATTTAGAGAAAAGGAGTTTCATCTAAATGTTTTTACATCTCAAAGTATAAATGAATATGGTTTCGCTCTACCATGAGGAGTGAAACTATGTTTTGATATCTTAAGAAGTGAAAACCACGGCTCTAAGGTAGGGCCACCAAGATGTTTTCGCCCCCAAAGGTTTCGAAATTAAGTTACGCTCACATTTTTTAGTGAAAGCCCCTGTAGTCAAAGTCAAACACGTGCTCTCTCACCCATGTAGATGTTCAAAAAGGACAAATCTTGCATTGAGCACCACGTGTCAAAAAGATAAGGGAGGAAGCACTTTCATTAAAAGAGGTACTTTTTTGTTTTAAGCATTTAAATTATTTTTTGACGTCAAATATTGGTCAAAGGTCATTTTGGGCGCTCCGTTGAGTGAAAAGCGCTTTCGCTCCCCTTTTTAGCGAGATGCAAGTCGAGGCCCACTAAAACTTCCTTAAAGTTTCTTTTTTGCAAATGCCATGTGGCAAGGAGTTAAAAGGAATGTTTTTATTCCAAAGGAAGAGTATCATGGGTGCCTCTCTCAGTTAACAAGAGCTTGCATGCTTTTTTGCTAAGCTTACTTTTTTGAGCGTCTTGCATTTCCAAAAGGAAGTTTCGCTCTTGCAAGCGAAGATTAGTTGCCATTTTGGGTAGAAAGAAATCGGGCCCATGAGTTAGAAGTGCCATGTGGTGAAGAGGAAGATTCGAAGCTCCCTCTCCCCAACGAGTTGTTTGTGCATGGAAACTTAAAAAGTTATCTGTTTTTAATTTTAAATTAAGGAAAGTTTTTGGTCGAAAAGGAGGTTTTACCTTGTTTTAAGGTGAAAAGCAATCTAAAGGGCGAAAAAACTTATTTCCATCTGCTTTCTTTTAGGTGAAGCACCCAATATAGAAGAGCGCACTCTAGATAAACGTGCCTTGCTTGCACCACATTGGTACAATTGCTTTTCTAGGAGTGAGTCTCCTTTTTCAGAGCAAAGCAAAAATCAATATTTTTAAAAGAGGGAAGTGTTTCGATGTTTTAATCAAGTGAAAAGGGTTTTTGACAACCCAAGTGAGCGCAAGGAGGTTTCACTCTCAATACTTCGAACACACATCCCAAGGCAAGAAAGCGAATACACAGCCTGAGAAGGGTCGTTGGAGCAAGAACGTGCACCTTGAAAAGCACAAAGTGGTAGGGCATGAGTTACGAGGAAGATTATGGTGCATGCTAAAATCTATCATTAAAGGAAAGTGATCCACCATGCATGAGAGAAAATAGGAGGTCTCCAATATCATGCATGATCTCCACATGCATTTATTCCTCCCACTAGTAATTAAGGTGGTAGATATGGTTGCTCTACTATAAGAAGGCTTCCCATACTGGAAATGACACAAAATTTTTTTTAGAGGATTGGGCTATTGCATAAAATTGTGAGTGCAAAGAGCATCGAAGGAATTGTTGGTAAAGCACTTGTGCTAGGTGCTAAGGAGGTTTCTGTTCTATCCCTGAATGAGCACCTGAGTTATTTTATTGATTAAAAAGAAAAGGCCGTCTAATATGGGTAAGAAGAGCACCGAATCTAGGAAGGAAAAGACTCATGGAAAGCCAGCCGTAGCAAAGCAAGGTGAAGGAGCAAAGAGCTAGAAGAAGAAAGCATAGAAAAGGCAAGTGGTGCTGGCACCACACAATGATGGGCTCAATAAAATGAGAGATTGCATGCTCACAAACAAATATGTAGAGACGTTATGCCAGACCATTGATGCCATGCTTAAAAAGGTTTCTACTCAAAGTAAGTGGACTGTGGCCTATTTTTCTCACCTGTACTGGTACTTGTGCACGCCAGTACATACATGTCCAGAATTGGTGTGTGGAGTCACTCAATTTTATGACCCTCATACCAGAATAGTCAAAAATGCCAAGGGGGATAACCTATTTCAGATTTCTACCGATAGTGTCAGAGATGCCTTTGCATGTGGTGAGCAGCCTCCAACGGACTTCACTATCAGGAGAATAAACATAATGGAGCAAAATGAGAGATACAAGTCTACAACATCGATGCGATGGTTTATGGAGGAAATATTGTTGGAGAAGCCAACATTTGGGGAGCTGCCCGAGATGCCCAGACCCTTGAGAGAGTTTAAGTACCCTGATCTGTACTCCATGTTGGCATGGGTTATGGGTCTTTCCATAGATGCGATGGTCTACAAGTGGCAGGTTTCTCTCGTAGAATGCATTTCACATGGTGAATTTTATTCCCCTGCTGCTATGAGACCAGAAATATAACCCATTTTCTTCGATTAGGTAGAATGGGTGGTATGACAAATCCACTTGTAGTTGAGCGATGTGTAGAGTGGTAAGGATATGTCTTTTAGGCACTACTCTTTTCTTGCTTGGTACTTTTTCTACCATATGTGAGACCATTTCACTTTCATCACCAAGAATTTTGATGAATGAGAAGGGTGAAGCACTACCGGTCTACCAGTGGACTCAGGTCTTGTCAAAAAGGGAGTCTTATTATAACTTCAACATAATGTTTTTGGGCCCTACACTCGAGCTACTTTATGGTGTCTGCACTCGAGTACCAAAGGATATGAGGAATGAAGTAGTGGAGAAAGTGAAGGGTGATGTCTTTCAGCTTACATAGGGCCTTGTTATCTGGATGTATGGTTTTATTGGAAAACCTTTTCTCCTACCTTACTACACCATGGAGTACCTCTTCACCCTGGAGGTCGCTAGGCAATGCGATTTCATCAATGATACATATGGGCATAGAAGGAGGAAGTCGCACACGTGTCCCATGCCATTCAAGTTTGGCCATATTGAGGTAACATTGACTGGGCAGAACCGGTTCATCGTAGTAACATTGTATGACTACGCGCTAGTCGAGATTCCCCAACATTGGAGGTATGACCCACTGGACATTTTTAGACCAATTATTGATGCAAAAATCTTCCATTCTTGCCCTCATCCAGACATTGTAGCTCAATGGAATAACCCTACCGGACATGATTTGGAATGGCACATGGAGGAAATGATGGTGCTTCCCCCTTGGCATGATTTCTACACGTTGGAAGTCGAGTATGACCCTACGCACAACCCAAAGCATGTCCCTCCCAAGGATACATTGCAAAAAATGAAAGACAAATTACCCAATTGGTCGGATGACAAGATTGCAAATTGGTGGATCATGAGGGTTCATAATGTGAAGCCATCATCTGATTACCCGATGGTGTTAGATGAAAATTTCTTAGTGATTTATGATGCCAACATCGACACATACCAACCTATTTCTTTTATCGGTATTGTCCCTCGGGGTACTTCAAGCCCTAGCTAAACTGAAGATGTGACATCAGAAAGGGGCCAACTAACTACAGAAGATCCACCTATCAAAGAGAAAGGTGAATAACTACTCTCGGAGGAGCAAGGCACCCCAATGAAGAGAAGTGCTAGCACGGTGCTCTCACCTTCTCACATCACCAAAAATCCTAGGACCAATGCATCAAGGCCCCCTAATACGAACCCTTCTACAAGCACTATCAACCATGGAGGTGAATGTTCCTAAAGTACCTATTTTGGAGCAACAAGGGCAGCCAAACCAGGAGATAGAGTTGATTGATCTTGAGATAGAAGCTTTGAATGAAGGAGAAGGAAGGGTGAGCCCAATCATGCAATAGTTTACCTCTTTGGCTCTGGTGGTATCCGAACCCTCAGGTACATGTTCTCTGATCCCTTCCCTTGCAATTGAGTGACTGGTGCCCATTTCATCAAACACTAAAACCCCTATTGCTAGTCTACCCCCATTCGATATCCTTGTGTCTTCCACTTTATCTCCAGTCTCCCAGTCATTGGTTACCCATTCTCTAGTTCTCACCCTCATTCCCTCTACTTCCTTGATGTTCAGCTCTTTCATATCTGTTACCAATGCATTCACGTTTCTTGGACCCTCCACTAGCACCTCTTCTTCCATCGCTATGTCTACTATCATCCTTGATCCTATCCAGATTTCATCCCCAACAACCTCCATCACAGTGGATATTCCACTACCTAGTCCTATGCCTTCAGTCACTACTATCCAAACCCCAACATCTCCCAAAGTAAGCATAGTTTTCACCTCATCAACTTCCATCCCATCCATCGAAGTCTAGCCTCAATGTGCTCTTTTCCCATATGCAACATTTTTTGGAGTGCAGGAGCCACTAGAAATAGAGTTGGAGGTCCTCCAAGAACACCTAGTTGTAGAGAGCATACATCAAGCGCAACAAAGTTCCTCGAGCTGGCTGAAGGGCTAAAAAATAAAGGGTGCGCTAGCTCCTACTCAGGTAGAGAAAAGGGCCATCTTCGACCCAGAGAGGATGGAGGTCCATACGGTGTGAAAAGTACCTAATGTCTAGAAGCTTCTAGGGGAGATGGTGCCCATAGATTATTCTTACCATGCAGTTACTGAGGACCTGAGGATGATCAACACAATGGAGAAGATGGGCAACATCTAGATAGAAATGGGCTCCATCTACTTTCATGGGGAGCACTATAAGGAGCGCTTCTTTGAAGTCAAAGCTAAGAATGTGGAGCTAGAGGAAGCTCTAGCACAAGTGAGAGCCCAACTGGAGAAGGCCCAATCTGAATCTGCAAGATGGCAGCAACACATAGCCGGTTTGGAGGAAGAGGTGGGAAAATATAAAGAAGCAACTGAACAACACCTCAAGGTGCGTATGCAGGCCGAGAGCCAGGTGCAGGTTTTGAATACCCAAATTCAGGAACTATAGGGCAAATTGATAGAAAAGGAGATGCAAGTGGTTGTCTTTACTAAGGAGCACATCAAAGAGATTCGCTACAACTTCCTGACCGATTTCTAGGCTAGGGCTTCAAAGGTAGTCATAGTTCTGATATTCATGTGGGAAGTACAGAAGGTAGTTGCCCTTGGTAGGCTGATTGTCGAAGCTATCGAGGAAGATGTGGACTACTAGCTAGATATTGCCATGCAGATCAAGAAATTGGAGAAGATAGAACTCCATGTTACTCCCATGAGCCCATTGGCTCGATCTTGGGCTACTACAAAGGTCACTCTATGATCTTATTTTACAAAGCTTGAATTGACCAGAGAAGCTCAAAAATTATGGGATGCGTTCGAGCAGGAGAGGGTTACTTCATTACTCCATTTTGAGGCCCTCGCACAAATGGAATTTCCTCGCTTCACTGATGATGAGGGTAATATTTTGCCCCATGGGGAGTTAAAGGAGATATGGGCTGCCTTCACCAATGACACCTCTGAGATTGATGGTTGGGGAGACCCCATTGCAGAGAAACAAGTAATGCCCCTTATGACAAAGTATGCATGGATAGAGACCTCTTTGTTGGAGCTTAGCCAAAGAGCTACCTTCGCCAACATAGACCAGGTTGAAACTTTTTGATATCTGGTCAAGGAGCTTGAAAACCGCCCACCATTCCCTCTGGATGCTTGGGCCAAGGCACAGGTAGTTTATGAATATATTTACAAGCACCCTCTGATATTGATGCATCTCCAACAATAAGAGGAAGAAGGACACACAAAAAAAATGATAGCGACCAAGGTGAAGTTGGCAAAGAGAAGGAGGGAGACCATCAAGAGCAACGAGATAAGGAAGAAGAGAGAGAAAGGTTGGAGGAAGAAGTAGGTACCGATAGCAAGCACTCTAAAGAAGCAGAAAGTAATGATGACTCTGAGCTCGAAGGATAAAGGCTTGGGATCATCACATTGAGGTGAGCTCAATTCCCCATGAGCCACCAAAAATGTTGGCATCTCTACCACATTAAATTTTTTGTAAAAATTTTGTTTAAGTTTTAAAATATTTTTTCTTCTTCTTTGAAACTCATTGTAAAAATTCCCTTCCCCTTTGTAAGAACTTTTGTTTAAATTTTCTTTTCATCCAAGTCAAAGAATGAAAAATGATCATTTCCACTCGGTATGCAAGTAAATTTTTTGGTTTATGTTTTATCATGTTGATGATGTGAAGGCCAGGTTTTGCCAAGCCTTCATAGCAAGAGTTCTTTCATGCAAAAATTATGTTCAACACTCCTTGTGACAGGTGCATGGATGAAAATATTGAAGTCATGGGCAAAAACAAGCATGCATTAATGCTAAGTGAGGCGTTTCATGCCCACACTCTAGCAAAGCCCCCTTTATGGCCACAAAGGATCATTTCGGGCAATATGAAGAGTGAAACCCCTTTTGGGCTATGAGTTGGGTGAAAGAGAAGCACCTAAATTAAAGTTCGTAGCAGGCCCCACTAATGGTAAAGGTTGTTTCGGGTAAGGAGGGCTTCAAAAAGCCTTTTTGAGCTTACGTTTAGGTGAAACTCACGTGGGGCCCAGTCTCTTTCGCACCCATTATGGAGTGAAACTCCTTTTCATTGCAGGAAAGGGTAAAATGCCAAATTAATCAAAGTCGTGCACTGGCCCGCCATGCCACCCAAGCAACAAAGCATAGTCAAAGTCAATGCAATCTACATGGTCACTTTTTGAGCACAATGCTCATGGGGCCCATAGTTCTAGGTTGGCGTTTCACTCAAAGAGGGTGGTGAGACTCTCTTTTGCCTCTCTTTTGGGTGAAACTCCCTTGGCGCCTCTCCCTTTAGTGAAACCACCCCAAAGCACTGTTTCAGCAATGAAATCTAATTTAGAGGGCGCGCTTTCATCCGTTTAATGGTGGTGGGTGTAAGGATGATTTACCGTTTTAGGATCCGATCTTTGCCATTGAGGTGGTGTCGATAGTAAATCTTACCAACTGCATTGATGAGATGCGATGTTTCCAGCAATGGAGTCAGACGTTGCCATGCCCCATAACTCTTGAAGTGCTACCAAATCAAATCCTTCCTGCCACGATGATGGATTGCGGTTGAGCATTAATGTTTTAGAGGTGGAATCCTCTATAAAAACTAGCAAATTCAATGTTTTAAGGATGGACAATTTGCTTGAAAGCTTTGTAAACTCAAGCTCTGCTATGAATGCAAGGAAATCTTGGCTCTGATTCTAATCCACTTCTATGTGCAGATTTTCTATCATTTATTTCTGTCAAACTCATTTCATTATCGAAAAGTTTAAATTCTATTCCTGGATTTAGCTGTCGGTAAAGGGTGAATGTTGGAATATCCCTGGAAACTGCATGTTTAAGGAATTTTGGTTTCGGTTTCTGTTTTGTTCTTTGTGTAAAATGTTGCTGGTTTGAGGTGAAAAATTGTTGATCTTGCTATCTGTTCATCACCCCTTCTCAATCGGCTTACAACCCTTTTCCCATTCCTTTCAGTCATTTCCCATTCCTTTCTTGTTCTCTAAATCTACAAACCAAAAGTAGTTAGTAAGGGAACCAACCCTCTCTGGAGATTGGCACGGGAGGCATTTCTTCCTTTCGGCCTTTCAATGTTGGTCGGGTCTAGGGCGCATAGATGAAACATTCTATACCTAAGGTAGATTCTTGACCAACACCTCCTTTTTTGCATACTTTGATGGACAAATAGTTTATTCTTTTATTTGGATGGTGCACCTCCATTCTTCTTTGAGCATTCACCATGATCTTGGTATCTAAGCCTTATTTTTTAAGTCCTTTTATGTTACCTTAATAGTATATTTGATTATTTAGCCATTATTTCTAGTCCATTGACCTTTATATCCCATTACCTTTATCTATTTAAAGCCAAAACCTTTTGTATGTTGTTCAAAAATTGTAAAATCAAAATTTTTATTGCTTATCATGTTATTTTTTGCCATAACATGATATGCATCATTAATGGAATGTTTATTTTCCCTTGTTATTTCCTCATATGATTATTATATTAGAGCTAAAAACATCTCTATGGATGACAATTTCTTATGTATTTATTTTACTTCTTATACGTACTTTCCTTCTACTCATGTTACACCTTGACAAGCTATCCACTTTCATGTTTTGTTGTTGCTCCTTGCCAACTTACTTTGCCACCATGGAAAATATCCATTCTTACATTTGGGGGATTCATTCACATCCATTTATTTTTTTTCAACTTTAAAATATGCTTAGTTTGTTACTAGATTCTATCCTCCGAAACTTGAACCTTGTTCTCCTTTTGGAACTTGAGTTGAGAAATTTTGCTAGACTGTTCCATGTGGAAACCTTGGTGCATTGATAAAAAATCAAAAGGGCTACTTTCATACCGATATGATTTATAATTTCCACTAATGAAACCTTAAATAAATCCTATAGAACACATAAATTCCATCTAGGCTTGGTTTCACTTAGATTAGTAAAACTCTTTTTTGACACCAGAACCACTCTTCTATGCCCAAAACTACTTTTGAATATTAATAATAGAGCATGGGTAGTACATCAAGAGTTTGATTTAGAACACTTAAATTTCTTCTTGGCTTGGTTTCACTTAGATTAGTAAAACTCTTTATTTGACACCAAAACCTCTCTCCTATACCCAAAAATACTTTTGAATATTAAGAATAGAGCATGGATAGTACATCAAGAGTTTGGGTTAATATTTATGAAGCTTGAAATTTTTGTAAATACAACTATATAGTATTTTTCAATGAGTTTACACAGGTTTTTATGAGGGGTCATAGTCCCCTCACACTGAGAGGGGTTTGAACCTTGGACTTCTCAAAGAGAGGTCAAAGCCCTTACCACTATAGTAAGCTTGAAACTAATACAACTATATAGTATTGCTTTAAATTGTTGCTCACTTTTAGATTAAACTTGCTAGTTTCTAAGCATGAAAACTAAATGAAACCATGCAAAACCCATAAAATAAAGTGGAATGCAAATAAATTTATGAAACAATCAAAAAAATATTTTTACGATAATAATGGAATAGTGATTTAGAGTTAAGAAAACCATCTCGGGAAAGAAAACCCATAAACCAATTGGCTAAGCTTCATGTTCCTTACAAAATGGAGGTATTACAAGAATTCTTTGTCATTAACCTTGACCTTGATGAAATGTAGAGTTATTATCTACTTGTTTATGGCCTCACTTAGTACCTCTCATTATTTTTATGCTCTCATTTTGCTAAAATTTGCTTGAACCTACTCATGGATTTTTACAAGCTTCCTTTTCCTTTCTTATCTTAGCTCCAAATAAGCTTCACCTAATCCCTTCATATTTCAAATTCAAGTGTGCCATTGATATTTCTTGATTCTTGAGGTTATTTTAAGTGTGGACATGCATGGAGGTTATATATGATATTTTAATCTACATATATTCTCTTTGACACATTTCATTTCACTTTTAGGCCATATTACACATGGCAAATCAACCCATTTCCAATCAACTTATTGGCTAGATTGGTTTTTATCCTTTTGAAGGTCCAAATGAATGGATGTTAAGTGAAAACTTGGTTGTCATGTGTAGAATGATGTCAATAATATTTATAAACTTTATCCTAATTGGAGCTTGCAAGAGAGAGAAAATAAGAAGATATGGTAGACTAAGTTTTAACACATTCAAGGGTCAAACCAATCTATTTTAGGCTTAAGTTTATACCATATGTAGCCCTTTGAGCAGATTTTTACCTAGAAAAATATTACCTTAAATTAGATATATTTTATCTACTCATGCACAAAATAAAATTTAAGATCAAATTAATTCTATGATTTCTTATTGATGTTAGGAACCTCCTTCTAATGTTTCATTGAAATGTAAATTCATTTTAAGGAGTATGACCAAAAGCCATTGTCTCTCTCTTTTGGAAGTTTGTTGGGTCATTGTCACTTTTTTATTTGTCCTTGATATCATCTTGTTTTGCTTTCAAGTGACTTGATATAAATCCATTTGGATCAATACCTATGGAATTGAAACCTTTGCTTAAAATGTGAAACTCCTTGTTCCTAGTTGTTGCCCCACATCGATTGGGCTACATTGTTATTAATATTGTTTAATGGAATACCATGTACTTTAGTTGCTACTGAGGTTGTGCTATTCAATCGTTCATCCTTAACATCATCATTTTTTCTTTCAAGTGAGCTATTATAGATCCATTTGGATTAATGCTTGTGGGATTGGAACCTTAGCTTAAGATGTGAAACTCCTTGCACCTCATTGTTTCTCTAAATCCACTAGGATATATAATTACTCACAATTACCCCTAAAGGTATATAGATCATTAGGCATCATAAAAGGGATGTGTATGTCAATACATATAATTAGAATTAAAAATTATTTAAATTATAAATAAAATTTAAAATGTTTAAAGAAAACTATGCATATTTTTAAACTGTTATATTAGTTGAAAGGATAATTTGAGAGTAACGAGTACTTTTCTCTATAAATTTTTTCATATAAATTATAGTAAAACCACTTGAATATATGTTTGTATAATATGTACATTGTTTATATGCATTGTCTATAACATTAAATATGTATCTCCCTTTATATATATATATATATATATATATATATATATATATATATATATATATATATATATATATATTAAATTGTTTATATAGGATTGACATGGGCCCCATCGCTATTACATCATGACCACATAGTGGTATTACAACAATTTGACAATTGTGGATGCATTGCTTGGAAATATTCGAACTTGGGTCTCCTCCTTAAAATTTTAGGAATATAACTAGCTAAGCTAATGCCATTTGATCTCCCTTATATATATCTTCATGTATATGTTGGTTTTTTTTATTTTACATATCCATGATGTTTGCTTTTGGATGAAAATTTTATGAACTTGTATGAAAATAGAATAGGAATAGATTATATATTACTATAACATTTAAATAAATTATTAGAAAATAAATTTTGTCATTTTTTTTTGCTTGAGGAAAAGGGGCTGTACTCGGGTCCCTCACCCTTGAAAAATAACAAATTTCTCCTTTAAATCTTGAGATTTTACAAACATATTCAATTCTCATCTCAATTGAAATGCTATAACTAGATGCCTACATACTTTTCATAAAAAGTTTAAATTTTTTATATTCATTGTTGGGTCTACTTCATTTTTTTTAAATACAAATATTCAACAACCTTCTTCTTGACATTTCCAATCTTGTTCATCCATCCATCCAAGTGAAATCTTTATTAGTGGTGGTTTTTGATGATGCCAAGCTACCATTGTGCCACTTGAATATCCATAACTGCTCTATTGGCTCCATGTTTCTATTGCTCTGCTATGATATTTTAAACAATTGGTCTTGTTGTTCCCTGATGCTATTGCATCCCTTTGAAATCTAGAAACACTATGATTTTTATGCCAAACACTACCATATTTGATACCTTTCTAACTCCATGTAGATCTATAATATTTATGCCTTAAGCCATGCCTCCAAAATTGTTTTTTCTTAGGGTGGTGTGGATGCCAATATGTTGCAACATTAACGTGACATTCTATTTCCTTTGATTCTTTAACGTGTTTCTTTATTTTAAATTTTTCTAAATATTCTCTCTTATACCTTTCTTTTGGTGCATCCTTGTGCACTTCTAACATGGATTTCTTGGACTTTGTTTTTGCTTCTTCCATGGACTCTATTGTTGTTGCTACTATAAATTCAACTTTTGAGTCTTTTATTGGTTCTTCAACTTGTTCCCCTTCCATAACTGCTTCTTACTTCTCCTTGGATCCTTGCTTCTTAAGATTTTTTCTTCTAAATGCAATCATGAATTTGCATATTATCATATATATTTTTTCCTTCTATTATATCATTTTTATTCATTTCTTTCAGTTCCCTCTAAAGCCTTTTTATTTCTTCTTTGTATCCTTTGATGGAGACCTTCAAACTAGCTATATTTTTATATGGTTTCCACTGACTCAAGAATGCATACTCCATTTCAGCCTGAGTGAAACTATGATTCCTTTTCTTAGCAAGACTGGAAAGACTTGCCCACCAATCATAAGCTTTCTCTTTTAAAATTTTGATAAGTTGACATTCCCCAAAAAAATCACTAGAATATAGAGGTCTAAACTTCATTCATTGTTCTCGAGCATCAATGTCATTCTTTCTAGTAAAAATTTGGTAACTCTATGATCTCAACCCAAAAAATTCCTAAAAGAAACTAGGCTTTTGGGCAAAAAAACCTAGATTTTTTTAATTAATTTATTTTTATTTTTTAAATCTTCTCTATTTCTTTCTATCAACAAATAACTCTATAGATTTTTTTCAAAAACAAATTAAATTGCAACTGATTTGCTTACCTTAAAGGGTCATAATATCCTTCAATACTCACAATATTTTCCTAAACCCTTCTCTCCACAACATTTTCATCATAATACTCTCTATCATTTGCAAATTTGTTGCCACTATCTTCCATAATTTTTCCTAGCAGAGACACGGGTAACCTAGTGCATATAAAATTCAACACTTCTTGAGCAACACATTTCCTCGATGACTAGCAACACAAGGTGAATTCCTCTTACCCCATCGATTTCTTATTCTACTATCGATCATCACCATTATTTGCTACCACTAAAATAAATTTTGTCTTTGATTAGTATTTTTCATAATAATTAAACATACATATACAATGGTTACATAAAGTAACCAAGAACTACCCATCGTCACCTCCCAATAGTTAAAGGTTCAAATTTGGCTTCTACCATTATAACCTCTACCCACTCTCAATAAATGTGTGACTACTACTCACATTCCCAAAGGGAATCTACGTGGAATGTGCCATTAAATTGAGGATATATGTTAAACCCTTATAAACCTTACCACTCTTGGTAAACAAGTGACTATTAGATAATATTACATTATTTGGTACATGCTAATGTACCCCCATGGTACCTTATGGTACAATGTAAATATTAGAATAGTATTTTGATTCTATAGTTTAGAAGTGTGATTTATATTTTCCCTTTATGTAAGTGTCTATGTGCAGGATGTGCACAAGTGTCATGTAATTATGTGCAAAAGTGTGTAATATGAGAAAGTGCGTAAGTGTCATGTAATTAAGTGTGCAAGTGTGTAATGTGAGAAAGTGCACAAGTTCCATGTAATTAAGTGTGCAAGTGTATAACATGAGAAAGTTAGGTGTGCATGTAGAAGTGTGTGTCATTTAGTAAAGTCTGCAAGTGTCGTAGAGTTAAGTGAGCAAGTAAATAGAGAGTCAAGAGTCATGTATACAAGTGACAAGATGAGAAGCCAAGGGATATGTGAGGTTTGTCTTATGTATGGAATAGGAAAGATTGCAACTCCTAGATATATGAGGAATACAATAGTCAAGTATTTGAAGAGTCACCTTTCTAAGGTTATATAATGGAGACAAAGCTCCATGAAATGTATGCAAAATTGAAGATTATATTCAAGCATTAATATTGAAGCTTGTATGCATATTTTGAGCAATTCTACTGTAAGTTTTCTTCATGTTATTGCATGAATGATGTTGACCATTTATATTCATATTATTGTTTATTAATATGACCATATAATATATTGGTTGCTCTTATATTTGAGACTACTCAAGATCCAAAATATTGAGACTTGAGATAGTCTGGCTTAAAAGCCAATAGTAATCACTACTTGTCTTTCCAAAGGGAATCAATATGGGTGGACCATTGAACCAAGGATATATAAGTTATATATTATTAATGAGATTTAATTCAGTGATTAGGAAATAAATTTGGTCATTAGTTAGTAATTTTCATGGTAATTAAACAATATTCTATCTATCTATCTATAGCTACATAAAGGAATCAACAACCATTCACCATCACCTCCCAACAACGAAAGGTTCAATTTTGGCTTCCACCACTATAACCCCTACCCGTATTTGGTAAATGAGTGACCACTACTTTTAATAGGGAATCAATGTGAGGTGGACCATTGAGTTGAATATACCTATTGACAATCTCAAATAAATTTGTATGTTAGTCACGTCCTTTATTGCATTTGGAATTGTAGTCAAACTAAATTAACAATCAAGAGAAATTGTGATATGCATGTGCCAAGAAAGGGTCATAGTATATGTTTTTCTACATTTATAATATTGAAAAGTACTCTTCCATAATTGAAGTCCCTAGGAGGTTGATGGTCCACCCCATACCCATATGGTGTTTAGTCACCATATTTAACCAAAAGTAATGGGGGTTATAGTGATAATAACAAGAGTTGAACACAAAATTAATGGGATGCAATGATCGAAAGTTTCCAATTCCTGCATAATAACAAAAATTAAAAAACATTAAAAATCACTCTTTGAGTTGTTAAGGGTGGAGGATTTCACCTTTATCTTAAGTTACATGTAATGTCATATGACTTTGCACATGTTATTCCTTTATCTTCATGGTTTGGGACCTCTTTCTAACCTACTTTATCAAAAATTTTGCACTTAGATTAAGTAATTATTGTTCCTCCTTAATTAGATGCTTAATTTTCTCTAATAAGAGTTGCATTTTGAATTATTTTTAAATTTTTTATACTTATAACAAAACAATGTCTAAGAGGGTGTGCCATGACATGCCATGTCACGATGTATTAATTTTTATGCTATTACACATGCACATAGGGGCTTCAGACAATGAGAAATACTATGGACTCAAACCCTTGAACTTTTCACAAAGATCATGACCTATTTTTTTATGTACCACTCACCTTCAAAAACAAAGATTGACATTGAATATGGATGTGGGTTGGTCGAATATCTCTTTTTAATGCTTTTAAAACTATGTTATATGACTTGTTTGAGGTTTGTATTCATAGGAGTCTAAAGACTAATTAATGTTTTTTTAAGGGGATGTGCTATAGTTTAGTTAATAGTGAGGTTATGACAACTCAATTGAGATCAAGAATCTACCACTCATATACATTGGATCTCTATGTTTGGTGAAACTTTATTATGAGCCTTTCTATAGAATATGACACATCCCAACAATTCAATATTAGCTCAACAAGTTTAAAAGCTTTAAATTTTTTTAGGTAGTTATATGAGAACAAAACAGAGTCGCTTGTATTACATTATAACCATGTTACCATGATTTTTTGATAAACCACATCGTGGTATTTCAACAACTTATATCATCATAGTATCCATAAGAATTAAACCATGGAATTTTTATGAGCCAAACATTTTTACTGGTTAAGCTACATGTGACTTCTATAGGGGGCAACTCCCATTAAAATACCAAAATATTATATTTATTGTGAGGGCAATTAAACCATATCTAACTTGCCATTTTATCAAAGATATTATTCATTTTATTTTTTATCAAATATATTCTTCATCTTCTTCAAATTTTCATGTTTCCATAATCAAATCCTTGACATCATTTTCATTAAGAGATAAAATATCATTGAGTTGCAATTTGCCTTCTAAAATTAAATTTCACCTAGACTAAGATCAACATTAAGCAGTGATTGCATTTTCACTAACTGGACAACTTTTGCAAATTCCTTAACTTTTAAGGAGACCCAAGTTCAAATCTTGTCAAGTGATACATGCATGATTTCCAAGTTATTGTAATACCACTATGTGATCATGATGTAACATGGGTAATTTTTTGGGCTTTGGATTCGAATGTGCGACCTTAAATCTACCAAATCCGCTATTTTGGGGAGTGAAATATTGAAGATTGATGTTACTGGGAATATTTTTATTTCCTCTTGTGGAGGTCCTGAGGTGGGCATTAGAAAAATATTTGAAAAAGAAGAGGTCATAATAGCATGTCATGGATGAACAAGTGATGGGACTTGAAGGTTGGGTAGGATGGTGCAAACCCTAGCAAGTCTGAGTCATTCAGTGTTTTCCTAGTCTCTTAAAATTATGAAAGGTGCTTCTAGAGGGATCGATGTGCCCCTCCCAACCCAAAATATAGGAGGTTCATCAAGTGTGGATTTATCCAGAAGCAAAGAGGGTGGCTCAAAGATCTTAGGCAGGAAAATCGATAGAAAAAAGGAAAGAAAACCAGGTCTTTGTGAAAATTTTAGATGGTAATCCATTAGTGGAAGTGAGAATCTAAGAGGTCAATGAGGAAATCGTTCTTTTGAAGAACCAAGCAATGATTGGTCATTTCTGTGGAATGTGGCCTAGAGATACTGCACTTAGGGCTGGGGTTGATGTCAATTGGAAGCCAAAGGTGCAAGGAAGCATTGAAATTTCTATGGAAGGTAGGGGTTTTTTCATAGTTGTTTTTAGTTCTCCAAAGGATAGAGAAAAGGTGTTTGAGAAGGGCCCTTTATTTCATGAGTAGAAGTATTTTTTACTTAGCCCCATGGCATATCATTTTCAATCGGTTAGAGGAGAACCCTAGAGAAGTGCCAGTTTGGGTCTGTTTACCCTTTTTACCTAGTTTTTTGAGAAAGAACTCAATCTTGGAGGAAATAGGTAATAAATTGGGGATCTTCATAAAAGGTGCAAAGAGCAATGGTGAAAATTTGATAGTGACCCGCATTTGTGTTCAAGTAAACATTAAAATTGGATTACCAGAAGCAGTAATGATTAATGTGGACTCCTTCTAGATTGAACAAAATTAGATTATGAATGTCTTCCTTTCAAATTGTAAGCAAAATATAGACAACACCAAATAATGCAATAAATACAAGTATAATGAAAGAATGATCTTTGTATTGAAATAGTGGAGCCTTAGTCTTCATTTACAATGATTTACCCTGAGTGTGCAAGGGTCTGTTTACAATGAACTTGCTCGCTTTGCAGATTACAATGGGTAGAAAAAGAGGGGAATGCCCCAATACAAAGACTGAGGGTATCTTTAGCCTTCTCTTGCTTCCATCCAGTTAGGGAGTGAGCTTGAGTATCCTGTGATGGACCACTCCAACTTCAGCAGTTGCTCAAATACCTGTCTCTTGCACACATGTCCTACCAAAAGAGGGTTAGTAGCATATGAAGGGCTTCCATAGTGTGAAGCCCTTTTTGATATAAACAAAAAGCTATTGAAACCCTAATGTAAATGCTTGTAAGATACGAAAATAGAATGCAGAAGATATAAAACAATGAAAAAGAAAAGCCTTATTATGTTTTTACCTTTTTGGTCTCTCTCTATCATTGGATAAAAGTGTTCTTGAGCAACCATGGGTGCGTGGGTGGGGCTGGCCAACCGTGGGAGGGTGGTTTAGCAACCGTCAAAAAGTAGTTGCCTCTATGTAAATGTCAATGGTCAGTTTCACGAAAATTATAGAAACCCTAAGAATTTGATCTAGGACCTCGATGGATCAAACTCCATGATTGTTGGTGACCTCTTGTAGTGATTTTGACAACATGATGACATATTTTCCAGCCTCCCTTGCTTAATAGAATGGTGTTGCTTTTATAGCTAATTTTGGGTTTTGGAGGAAAAATATAGGTGGTAAGCTAAGGTTGCTAAGTGGTAGGGATTGGGCAACCACCTATCCTGGGTAGTTAGAGTGAGTCACTTAGAGTGTCTCACTTAGGTGGAGTGGTGGCATGTGGGTAGGTGTAAGTGGAGTGAGGTGTGAGATGTGGCAAGGTGAGGGGTAGTGGTGGCTAGGACATGTGTCATGAGGAGACACAGGGTATCCTAGGGGGATATTTCCAAAATTTATTAAAATATAGAAAATAGAATAATGTGTAAGATTTATACACCTAAGTTTAGACTTAGGCATACAATTTTATTATGCAGGATTGTGGGATATATGCAAATGCTTAGATTTTGGTGTCTACACAAATGTCTCTGATGCCATGAGTATGGATATTTTTTCCATTATTGTCCTAAGATCCCTCTAGCATAACATCAAGCAAAAGAGGTTAATAAGGATGGTTACCAACAGGTCCACAACAAAAAAGGATAGAAATAGAACAAACCAGGGTTGTTCACCTCACAATAAAATTTTCAAAAGGAAAATTTCAACATATTCGAGGCTTTACAGCAGTTTGGGAGATCTAAAGTGGACATAGTTGAAGATAGTCTCAATAAAGGGACTCAACCAGACTAAGGAGGAATCAAAGAGGATTTAAATGAAGAAACTATAAATAAAAAAGCAACAAAAAAAGAGGGAGCACAAAGTGACTTTAGTTTGCAGTGGGTCGACATTATAGAATCTGGACAAACATCTCATGTTCCAAGTTTGAATTCCTCTTTCCCTAAATTTATTGAGAATAATTTTGAGTTAGATAATGTGAATAATTCAAAATAGTCACCTCAAACTATTCATAACATTGAAACGAATCCCCAAAAAACACAATGTGAAATAGATACAGGAGGTACACCTAAAACAGTGGGTAGACCCAATAGTAAAACAATCCGGGAGAAGCAAACTCGAGAATCGATTGCTGATGGGACCCAACTCACGCTTGAGGACAAAGGACTCAGGATGAGAGCGGAGAAAAAATTAGCTAAATGAAGTGCCTTTCTTGGAACATTAGGGGTCTTGGATCCCCTAAAAAAAGAACATCTTTGAGATGAAAAATCAGCCAAGAAAAACCAGATATTATCATGATACAAGAGACAAAGATGAATGAAGAAGATTTTATACAAGTGAAAGATTAGATTTGGAAAGGTAGTAAAATAGTGGCAATCAGTGCAAGTGGGCAGTCAGGTGGTTTAGCCATTATGTGGAAAAGCAATACTTTTGAAATTATTGAAACAAGATTAGGAAGCAACTAGATCTGTTTAAAATTCCTTGAAACATCTCTAAAGTTAACTTTCAATTTAATCAACATATATGGACCTAACAATACTATTGCCAAACTTGAAATGTGGCATCAAGTGTGGAATCTAGTGGAGTCTCTACAAAATCAGCATGTCATTATGGGTGGAGACTTCAACTCAGTTCTAGATAGAAATGAAAAGAAAGGAGGATGGTTCAACAACAATGATCAAGTACAATCCAAAATTATTGGGAGAATTCAACAGTTTGAACTCATTGACATTCCACCCAAAGAAGGTTGGTTTACTTGGAGTAATAGAAGAAAAGGGAAAGCGATGATTGCTGAAAGGCTGGACCAATTTCTATTATCTAAAATATTAATTACTAACTCCAGTATTGTGGAAACAAGGGTAGTCTCAAGCACTAGCTCTGATCATTGGCCAGTGGTTGTTGAACTTCAATTCATTTTGAAAGTAAAAAATACTCCTTTTAAATTTCTACCCATGTTGATAGAGCATGAAGAGTTTCTCCCTCGGGTCAAATTATGGTGGGACAATGGTGCCCCTAATCATGGGTCTCAAATGTATCAATTTCATAAGAGGCTACTTAATATAAAAAGAGGTATAAAGATATGGACTCAAAATATCAGATCTCAACAACAAGAACAAGTGAGAATGGTAAGAGAAAAATTACTTCAAATCGAGCAAAAAGCCTTGGAGGAAGGTTGGGATGATGATTTATTCCAGGAAGAGCAAAAATGGAAACAAATCATTGATAAGGAAGAGGAAAGAGAAGAGCAAGTTTGGAGGTTAAAATCTTGAAGAATTTGGCTTTAGAAAGGAGATTCAAACACATCCTTCTTCCACAAGGCAACTAGTCAAAGAAGGGGAGCCAATCAGATTTCCATGATTAAGAACTCAAAGGGAGAGGAGGTCAAATATCAAGACTTAATTAAGAAGGAAGCAATCAATTATTTTAAGTCTTTCTTAAATGAGGGGATAGAAAACAATGAAGAAGCTCAACAAAGAATTCTCAACTGCATACCAAAATTGGTCACACCACAAATGAATGAGGAACTAGAGAAATCCATTACAAAGGAAGAGGTTTATGAGACAATCAAGAGTATGAGCTTGGATAAGGCCCCGAGACCTGATGGTTTTTAGGTTAATTTCTATAAGACCTATTGGGAAATCATAAAAGGAAGATTTGGTCAAAATGATTGAAGAATCTAGACATAATGGTGTGGTTTTAGGGGCTATCAATACCTATTTCATTGCACTCATTCCTAAAAATAGAGATGCAGTAGCCTTTGACAGATTTCGTCCTATTTCTCTTTGCAATACCTCTTATAAGATAATAACGAAGTTAATGGCTAATAGACTAAAGCCCTTCATAAATGATTTGATCTCAGTGGAACAAGGTGGATTCATTTCGGGTAGACACATACATGATAATATTGTAATAGCTCAAGAAACTTTACATTCTACAGTGATAAATAAAAACAAAGCCATGAAAATCAAGGTGGACCTCTCTAATGCCTATGATAGGTTGGATAGGCAATTTATAAGCAAGGTGTTAAAGAAAATGGGATTTAATGATATATGGACAAATTGGGTGCAGGGATGCATACGTAATCCAAATGCTACAGTTCTAATAAATGGGGGCCCATCCTCCTTCTTTGAGACATCAAGGGGTATTCATCAAGGATGCCCTTTATCACCCTTTTTGTTTGCTTTAGTCTCAGAAGGGTTGAGCAGATCCTTCCAAGTAAGTCAAGAAAAGCACAATTTTTAGGGTTTAAGTGCTACTACCAATGTGAAAGCAACCTCTCATCTCCTCTTTGCAGATGACACATTGTTAATGGGTTTAGCTACCATTCAAACAACCAAGGCTATCCAAAACATTCTGATAGATTTCACTTCAGCTTCTGGGAGTGTGATAAATAAAGAAAAAGTATCATTTTTTTCCTCAATACACCACTCCATTCAAAGAGGAAAATTTGCAGAATTCTACAATTCCAAGAAGGAGAAGACAATTCCACAATCAAGTATCTTGGCATTCCTATCATAACTTGCAACCATAAAGCTATGGACTGGTTTTGCCTTGTAGAAAAAATTAAAAGAACAATAGGCAATTGGGAAAATCAAATTTTAAACATGGTAGGTAAAAGAACGTTGATTTTGGCAACTTTATCTGCAATCCCGATTTATTGGATGTCCTTACTTTTAGCTCCTAAGACTATAATAAGTGAAATGGAAAAAGAATTCAAAAGTTTTCTTTGGTCTGGAGGCAAAACTAGCAGGAAGAAATTTCATCTTGTGAATTGGTCTAAGATCTGCAGACCCAAAAAGTTTGGAGGTCTAGGGATAAGACAACTTGACAAAGTTGGCCAATATTTAGCCACTAAAATTGCTTGGAGAATGTTGCTCAACTCTGAGGCTCCTTGGACCAACCTTTTATTGAAGAAATACTGTGGTGGAGGTAGACCAAAAGATGTTCTTTTGAACCTCAATCCAAAATAGAGAGGTACCAAAATTTGGTCAAACATCTTGACAGGGTTGAAGATCATTAAGGAGAATCTGACTTGGGTGGTGAAAGAAGGTGATTTAAATATTTTCACCCAGTCCTTGGATGGGTCCAAACCCCTAGAAACATTTACAAATCTTAACAACATTAGGACTCATTTCTTACAACAAAACATTTACAAATTCAAGGATTTCTTTATGAAAATGACACACACAACAGGGTGGAGAGATTGTGTCTTTAAAATAGATTTGGAAAACCTCTGTCTAGAACATTTGAAAGATGATTTTAATTGTCTAAAAGAGCACTTGGGCAGTAGGAGAATTTTTATCCAAGAGGGGGAAGATCTACCAACATGGAAAGAGAATGAAAGACCAGTGAATCTATCAACAAAATTTGTGTACATGTTCTTAACTGCTCAGGACAACCAAGATAATTCCCTAGAGGTGCCAATGGAGCATGTCTGGAAGTCCAGGGTGGTTCCAAAAATATAGATGTTTGGATGGTTGGTGGCTCATGGTGTGATTCTAACAATTGAGAATCTAAGAAAGAGGGGTGTGATTGGTCCAGACAGATGTCACCTTTGTGAAAGAGAAGGAGAAACTCTAAATCATTTGATCTTTAATTGTTCAGTGTCAGCATATCTATGGACCAAGTTGATAAAGCTCTTTAAATGCCCTACTCAAGAGTTAAATTGCTTTATGGATGTTATAGAGATGTTGAATCAAATGACTAACTGCTTACCAATCAAAGAACTATGCAGGTCTATGGTTTTTTGCTTGATGTGGCAGTTATGGAAGGCTCGAAATGACAAATGCTTTAGAGATCAAGTCATAAACTCAGGAAGAATATGGGTAAATTTAATTAGATATGTAAGTGAACATGCTACTATTTTATTTCCAACTAAAGTACTGGCAATTGCACACTATTCTAGGGAGCAAAAAGAAATTTTGGAGGTCTTTGGTTTGAATTTAAAATAGTTTGCTCCTCCGAGACAAACAGTAGGTATTAACACCATAGAAGAATCTGTGGTGACCTTCTATTTTGATGGATCTTCTCTTGGAAATCTGGGTAGAGTAGGGGCAAGGGGGAAATTAGTATGGCCCTTACAGGAAAAGATCATTTGCTTTTCTGAAGGGTTAGGGTTGAACACAAAAAACTACGCATAAATGGTAGCTCTATTGAGAGGATTGAAAATTGCTTTGCAAGAAAATATCACAGAGATTTTTGTCAAGGGTGACTCCAAGTTAATCACAAAATCCTTAGGGAAAAATTGGAAAGTTAATGATTTGGTCCTTAAAGACATGAAAGAGGAAGTGATTAGATTGACAAAGTTCTTTAAGTCCTTCCAGATTCATCATGTTTATAGGGAGTTTAATTTGGATGCAGATCAATTAGCAAAGACAACCACGCACTTAACTATCAAAAATCTACAAATTTACCAATGCTCTAATTGATCATTGAAAAATAAAGAATCACTCTCTAGAACTTTGTTCACTCAGTTAGTTAGGCTATTTGTTGTCCTTTGTTGTTCCAAGATAGAGCGCAGTTTTTTGGAGGAAAGAGTTGGTTGTGAGGTTTCCAGTAATTTTGTTTCTGTCTATGCTGTGAGTTGAGGAATTGTCAGCTTCTCACGTGTGTTGTAGTTGTTTTTGTTCCAGGCCTTTTAGAGTTGTATATTTTTTAGCTAGATTGGTGGCCAAACATTATCGGCTCCATGGGTAAGTTGATCGAGGTCTTAGTTACCTCTGTTTGTGGTCAGGTATTGTAAATATTGTAATCTCTTCTCAAGTTTAATAGATTAAGAGTCTTTTTTATTGTAAAAAAAAATATCAACATTATAATTCTTCAAAAAAAGATTAATATTATAATTTACTAAATTATTTGCTACTCAATTTCCTTTTATGTAGATATACCCACATTTTCAAGAGATTGCCTCCAAATAGTGATGAACATGGACAATGATGTTATTTTTTCCAATCCCTATATCCATTTTTTGTTGACAACAATAATGAAAATTTATAAATCCTTTCACTTGAAACATATTTTCATCGTTTTTTACTTCTAATTTTGTTCCCTATAAGAAATGCCCTACCGAAAGTTACATTTAACTCGTGATAAGTGAGAGAATTTTACCTTCGTAATTTCAGAAAACACTAACTCTAGTAATCTTTATTGGATTTCCTTTAAAAGTACCATCAAAACTAATTTTGATAAATCAATTTACTAAATATTTCCGTTTTACTAGAGTCCTTTGTGTTAACTCTATTATCAAAGATGAACCTTCCATTATCAAAGACAAGCCTTCCGTATATATTCAGATTTATCTTCAACTTATAAACACAAATACTTTATTTTTTATATATATTTAATTTAATTTAATATTTAATATATTTTATATAATATAATTATATATACACACTAATAAATTATTATATTTATATGAGCCAAATATTTTTACTTCACATATAAGTTTTATATATCTATAATCTACTTATATTATGCCATGATCACACAGGCCTATTACAACTTAACTTGATGGTCGCATCTTAAAATTTAGAAGAAGAGGAGGTATTAGAGGGAAAGAACTTGAAGGTATGCCTTACCCAAAAGTGAATTAAGGAACTGGAAAAAGCGTATCCATCCCTGTTACAACAATTGTCCAACCAAATATCAAAGGGGAGGATGCCTAGCCAGTGACATCACTCTTCCCCGAATTTGCAGTTGTTGAACTGGAAGGAAAATATGTACAACAATAATGGCAATAATAACAATAATAATAGGAAAGATAAAGCAAGGGGAGAAGAGGTGGGAATAGCGTGGAAACTCCCAGTCCTGCAATCCAAAGATCTCGGAAAGGTTGGCCCTGCCTTCGGGTATGGCGTTGGCTGCGGTTTTGGCGTTGGAATTGGTTTCATCGGAGGTTTGGCCATTTATACATTTTTATTTTATATTTGTAAATCGGTTATATGGATTCCAAATGGGTCAAAACTTCATCAACTGTGAAGACTTCACAAATTCTGAATAGAGGTCAATCCAGTAGGTAGATTGTATATTAAACTACTTTATAGGTATTATATTTTCTATATTTTTTAGATTATGATTATGTAGTGGAATTATATTGTTTCACAAGAGTGTGCCAAACTTAGGGTATGTAGTGGAATTATATTGTTTCACAAAAATGTACCAAACTTAGGGTTTAAACTTTACCATCCGTTACAGAGTCCATATTTTTAACTACATTTGATTATAACCTTATAATCCTTTAATTTGAAGCCACAATAAATTTAAACCTAAGTTTCAAATTTTAATTTGAAACTACCATATGTTTCAAAGGGTGCCAAACTTAAGGTTTCAAGTTTAAAAATCTATAATTTTAATCATTTAAATTCATGCCATTTAATTGTAACTCTATTATCCTTTAATTTGAAGCCACAATAGATTTGAACTTAAGGTTTCAAATTTTAATTTGAGGTTACATGGGTTTCACAAGGAAATGCCAAACTAAGTTTTATGTTTAAATTTTGTTGAGATCCCACATTTTTAATAGCTTAAACTCATGTTATTTCATCCTTTAACCGGAAACCATGGTAAATTTAAACTGAGGGTTTCAAATTTTAATTTGACACTACCATGGGTTTCACAAGAGAGTGCGAAACATAAGGTTTCAAGTTTAACCTAAATTGTTTGAGAAAGCACGATAATTTATTGCCTTGGACAAGGAGAAAGTAAAATAATCATGGAGCAAACTAGACAGCCGTGGAAACGCCCCCATTTTTGTTTATTGAATTTTGGTAAGTTTTAGTTATAAATGGAAAGAAGTGGGGCGTTTGGTTGGCTGTTTAGTTTGACCCAATAATCATTGCTTTAAACAGAGAGAAAACAAGGTAATCATAAACTGAAGTAGTCTTTTGGTTTCAAAATTTGATATCAAAATGTTCAGATTTCTATTTCACATCAGTTTAAATGGCAGGAAACAAACGACAAATGCAATTTAGTCAATTTAAAAATTGAAATCTAAACATTCTGATGTACAAATTTTAATTTTTAATTTAAAAAAATAAACACTTACCTGGAAGGCTACCCTAAGATTTACATTACCTCAGGATTACAGCCCACAGGTAAAATAAAGGATAATTATGGATAGTTACATGACTAGAAATGTACCAGCAATGATAAATTCATTAGGGTAACCACTAGACCATATGCCACAGGAAAAATGAGGGACCATTGTGGTTAGTCACATGGCTAGAAATGTGCTAGCAATGATAAACTCATTAGGGTTTACCACTGGACTACAATCCTTAGGTGCAACAAAGGACAATTCTGATATAATTATCCTTATTTGTGATCATATGTGGTTTGTTCTCCTTCATACTATAAATATGGGGGTGGTTGCTGCCCTAGTCATGCCACTTCTCTTCTCTCGTGTATTTCTGCAAAGTTCTCCTTGAGTCTTGCTCTTTCTCTTTGATTGGCTTGGTTTTCATTCTTGTGGAAAACCAAACATGTAAAATCAAATGCTCTTTCGCAAGGCTAGAACCTTTTCTTCTTCTATTCTGGATTTCTGAACTATCTATTTTAGAGACTGGTTATTATTGGCTCATTGAGAGAGTTGCCACAACAAAGGATTTCATATTGGTATGGCATGATCACTAATCTGGAGGAGATTTGGATATTGTCATTGTTCTTTAGTTATGATCACTCCAAAAGGACTTAGGAGGACTATGAGAGCCTTAGATTCTTTTGATTTGCATAAAAGCACTTGATATGGTTATGGTCAATGTCACAACTTTTGAACAAATGTTTGATAAGGTGGACCTTGAAAACAGAAAAAAGGGGTCCACCAAAACAAACACAATAAATACAAAAAAATTATTGTCATTTATGAAATACTTCTGATCTGCTTCTGTACAAAAATACTTGATAAATTTGATGGAAAAATCTGTCTGCTGGAAGCTTTTGTCTTACTGCTGGAAATATCTATCTATTAGTTGCTTTGGCCCCTCTGCTGCATTATAATGCTTCGTCTGCTGGTCTCTTGGTGTAGGAAAATATTGGATAAATCTGTTGATAATCTCTCTCTGCTGCAGCTTGTGATGGATGGCGGTAAACTTTTTAGAAAACAAGTGATTGTTCATATCTTTTCATGGCAGGGGGTCTTATTGACCAAACAGCTCTGTATTTAGTCCGTCTCCTTGAAATATGGTGTAAATATGGTAAAATTATGAATATCAACCAATTTTTTAAAGTCATGGTTATACATCTGGTCTCTTTAAGAAAAGTTTAGAGGAAGAGTAGTCATGCAAGCTTTGTGCTTTTCCACTTGTGCATTGGTTCTTGGTATTCTTATGGTTATATTGTGTTTTTTCACACGAATCTTTATTTCCTGGAATTTATTGCTATTGAGCTTACAAAAATATTGTGAAATGAGTATGTTTTGCACAGAGTAGGAGCAGTCTGCTTGTGCATCATCTTTGTTCTTTGTGAGTTTGGTTGGTGGGTGAATCATTAAGGGTTGTTATCTAGAGAAATCAGTCACTTTGTTAAGCCTTGCCATTCAAGATGGGGACTAGAAAATTATGTTCTTAAGCTTGATTGTTGAAACAGGGGCCTAGAAGATATCTGTTTCTAAGCTTGATTGTTGCAACATATTTGTAAACTTGAAGGCTTTGATAAGCAGGTCCAGACTCTATTATGGAGGATTCCTAGAAACTTTAATTTGTCACTTGTCATATTGAAGGACCAGTTTCAAATTCATTGCAGATGATCGAATAAGGGTCAGAAGAGGCAACAAGCCAAAAATTACTACTTGTAACTAATTTATGATTATTCTACCATAGCTTTAAGGCTTATACTTAGAAAATTGTTTTTTGGCCTTAAGTCTGCTTATTAGCCCATCTTTGTATGCCTTCTTCAAGTTCCTTCCCAATACCTTTGCCATAATAATGAATAGATATGGTGATAGAGGATCTCCCTGTCTAAGACCCCTCTTGGCTTTAAATGATTTTGTTACTAGCCCATTGACCAACATTGAATATGATACTATAGAGACACAAGTTTTAAGCCATCTGACCCATTTCTTGTCAAATCCAAACTTTTTTAATATTGTAAAAGAAAATCCCATTTAATCCTATCATAGACATTATTCATATCAAGTTGTAAGATCATTGTTCTCTCTTTTCTAGAACCTGCTGTATGCATTACTTCATGAGCCACTATGATCCCGTTCAAAACTTGTCTCCCTTTCATAAATCCTCCATGCTCTTCTGAATTAACTTGTCTCCCTTTCATAAATCCTCCATGCTCTTCTGAATTAATTTTGTCTAATAATGGTTTTAACCGATTTGCCATCACTTTGGAGATTATCTTATATGGCATATTACATAGGCTTATGGGCTTAAATGAATCAAACAATTTTGCATCCTTATTTTTTGGGGTAAGACATGTAGCATTTATTATATAAGGTATGTATTGCTTTACCCTAGACTGTTCCACTGCTACCAATAAAGAATCCTTCACTATTTCCCAGTTATGTTGATAGAATGTTGCAGAGAGACCATCCTGACCCAGGGATTTATCCTTATCAAAAGAGAACAGAGCTGAATGAACTTTTTCTAGAGTAATAGGATCCATTAGTTTGCTATTGTCTTCATCTATTATAACTGAAGGTACTTGCAGTAGTTTATCATTAAGAACTTTAATCTCCTCCGATCCTAGAATATTATGGTAAAAAAACCTTGCCTCCTTTCTGATTTCACTCTTGTCTTCAATCCAAACCCCTTCTACTGATTTAATTCTACTAATTCGGGATGCTAATCTCTTTACTATTGCCATCCTTTTAAAAAACTTTGTGTTTTTATCTCCTCCTTTTAACCAAGTCTGTCTTGATTTTAATCTCCATAATTTCTCTTCCTTACTCAAAATATTATGATATTTACTAAGCAACTCTCTTTCCTCTGAGCTTGGATTATTGTGCTCACCTTTTTGGAATTTTGAAAGTTTTTCTTTTAGTTCTTTCTTCTCAATAATGTTTCCGAAAGTGTTCTTGTTTCATTCTTTTAATCTAGATGTCATTGATTTAATTTGTTTTGGAAGTGTATACAACCCACCGTTTCCTGAAGAATTCCACATTTGCGCTATCATATCAACAAATTGAGGATGGTCTTTACACATCTGCTCATATTTAAAATATGATTTTTTTTTAATTCACTTACTACCATTTTAACTCTTATTGGCCAATGATCTTAACCAATCCTTGTCAAGGTATTAATTTTAGCACAAGTCCCTTCATCTAGCCAATGATCTAAGAGTATGCATTTGTCTATTTTTTTTGCTATCAGGTTCTGGCTTGTCCTGTTGTTGGTCCACATATAGTTGTCCTCTTCAAACTCAACCTACCATAGATTTTTTTTTTCAATTGGTTATATGTGATTGAAACAAGCCCCACCCGTATTACATCATCACCACATGGTGGTATTACAACAAAGCTTGGATATTATCCATATATCGTTGGGCAATATTTGAACCTTGGTCTCTTTAATTATTGAGGAATCTAACCGGTTGAGCTAATGCCACTTGATAAAAAAAAAAAAGTTTACATAGGTTTTTATGAGGGGTCCTGGTCCCCTCATACAACCTCCCATAGATTATTGTTTTGAATACAAGTTGAGAAATCTCTCGTACTTTGGGTTATTTTCCTAATTCCCCCTACTTTTTCATCTAGATTGATTATGGCATTGAAATCTCCTATGATCATGAATCGGGTTTCTTGGTCTTTACTTCTCATAAAGGCTTCAATCCCCCTCCATACTTTTGATCTACTTGATTGAGTTGTAGGTTCATAGACATTGATAAGGATGAAACGAATATAATGAGCCTATCCAATGCCTAATTTGATGAATGGTTTCACAGGAAGTTTACCTGGATTTCAACATGTCAGAATTCCCCTTGGTGCTCCTTTTGAATCCACAATATCCCATTCACATCTTGCCCATACTGCTTTCATAGTTTTGGAAAGTTCTTCTTGTGTCATTTTAGTTTCTTGGATACAAAGCATATTAGGCTTATTCCTTAAACAGAGGCCCTTGATACACCTTTTGCTTTTAGGGGGCATTAGCACCCCATATATTCCATAGATGGTAATCATGTCTCATTAGGGGCTGCTGACCCCTCCTACGAAGTACTGATATCATTTTGTTGTTTGGTAAAAGGAAGTTCAATCAAATTAGATTATGTTCCTTTCTCTATGTTTGCTTTTGCTTCCCAGGTTCTTGCTTGAAAATTTGAAGGTTTTCCTCTTTTTGCCTTGCTAGTATCAAGAGTAGGTCTTATTATTCTATTCCTCGATATTCTTTCACAACTTTCCTTTTCATTAGATTTATCCTCTCCTGGATTTTCTAAGGAGACTTTTGACTTATCTTGCTCGTTTTCTGGTATTTCCTTGTTAATTGTAGAGGTATTAACATCTAACACTGTGTTTTATCTACCACTTTCCTTCTCTTGAATGGTGCATGGTACTTTAAGAGAGTCTTCAAAAATCTGATGATGCAAATTTCTTAGGTTCAACAAGAACGTTCATTTATAAATTGTGATCATACTGAGTAGACGGTTCCTTGTCAATATTCTGATCCTATTGTACCATGTCCTCTAAGCTCCGATCTGCTTTTTCTTCATTGGCTAAAACCTCAAAAGAATTGGTATTTCTTCCAATATCTTTACTACTGGTCTCCATTGTTTATTTACTTTCATTTGTTTGGACCTATTTTTTGGAAGTTGAAAACCATCATCATCCATATCCATTTGTAAGTTTTTCTTGTGGTTTTCTACACATGTTTTTACTGGACTCTTCTTAGGGCATGATCTCTCAATATGGTCCACCTCATGACATCTTCTAAATCTGAAAGATATGTTTTCATAATCCATGGTTTGGGTCCACAACTTACCCCTATACTTAAGAATGATTGATTCTGGTAAAAGTTTACTGATATTAATCATGACCAATATCTAGGCATAAATAGCCAAGACTCTGTCTTTTGTAGTTTTTGAAATCTCAAGGAATTCTTCCAGAGTGTTGCCTATTGCCTTGAAGGTATCCATTTCCTAGAATTCAATGGGCAACCCATACATCCTGACTCAAATTGGTATTAGGAATAGATTTATGTTTTCAGGTGCAAAGCCTTCATACCAGTGGGTAAGGAAGAGTCCTGCTCTTCCCATAAACCAAGGACCCCCTTTCAGGTTTTACCCATTTCCTCCTTGGAACAGAAAATGGTTGGGAAGAAACCTTTGGGAAGAAAAGGATAAACTCACTCTTGGAGACTTCCATCTCCTATCAATTTGTTTTCTCAGAGCTGAAGCCCTTGGCCAAGACCCATTAAGTTTATCAATGATTGCCTTATGTTTGAGCAATGAGGATCGCGGCTTTGCAAGGTCCTCCCTATCCTCTACTACTAGGGATAATTCTAAGGATTTAGTTTTATAGTGGTCAATATGAAGGAAACTATAACTCGATATCTACTAAAATTTACTAGTATATCCTATAGCAATTATGTTATTTGAAAATAAACCTACAATAATCTGCATGTAGAACTTCTAAGATAATGAAGGGATAAATGAAACTTAGCTGAAAATTTCTACACCTAGACAAAATGTCCCGCCTCGTTGATGCCCTAGCCCTCCATTGCTCCTCCCATCATCTGAACCTTGGCTGACAAGTATCTGCAATTTCGTTTCTTGCGACTTGAAAAATCGTCACTGCCCTTGTTCCAGATGACTGACTTCACAAGGTCGTATCTCCTGCAATACTGTTTGGATTCCTTCATACGACCCCTCATTTTAAAGCTCTTCAAAATCTGCACAAACTGGTCCAAGAATCATCTGAATTGGACAACCCTTCGCAAACATTTGGTTCTTGAAAGATCAGACATTTTTTGAAAAAAATGCCCTAACGTTGCAAGGTTGCCCTTGCTTCGGATGGCTATCTTCACATGGTCGTATCTCCCTCAATACTTTTTGGATTCTTTTGTATCTCCTTAAAGTTGTTTAGCTCGATACCTCTATGGAGCAATTACCCTTAGACAATAGGTCTTGAAGGGGTTCTCACAACCCCAAAAGTTTACCGGGTTGATTATCTGCCTTTGCCCTTGCCTAGTACAAGATGACACTGAGCACTCCTTGGACAATGAAGTTGCATCCTTCTTGAATGGGTTTAGACCTACAAGACAGTGCCTTCCCCATAAAGCATCTACTAGGGATCTTCTCCACACATAGGACAAGGCAGTCAGCATTGGCCATTGTCCCGACATAGGAGGTCCAAGTAGGCAGACATTTCTAGATTCCTCTCAGGGTCAAGAGGATCTTTGACCTTCAATGATAGGAGAGTTTTACAGATTCATCCTGGTCCATTTTGTCTTCACCATTCCCCTTAAGACATCATCAGTGTTTTGTTCCAATCATTCTCCTTTAGACATCATCGGCATTTTTTCCTGATCATGAGCATTTTGTTTCAACCATTCTCCTTTATATATAGTATTGTCTTGACCATTCATCTTTAAACATCTTCATATTTTACATTGACTTGTCCACTCTGGTTGATGATGATTCAACACAAATGGACACAAATAAATAATGAGCGCTTTCGGTTAGCTTCATTTTGATGTGAGAACATTCTGTTAAGCAATAAAGTGAAATCTTATTGTAATGTGCATTGTAGTAAATTAAACATATGTTTGTAATTACAGACTGTTGACAACTGATGCTGCCAAACATTGTGATCGGATTTGGAACCTTCAAAATGTGATTGTCATTGGAGTGCGGGCACTGTGCATCAGGGCAGGGTGATAATCCTGCACGTTATTGCTTATGTTAATAGTTTCCCGTTGTAAGGCCATGCTTGATTTATATCTTATGGGCCACACTTGCTTACCTTTCCTCAAAGTGAGAATGTTGTTTACCCTACCTAAGCTTATCCTTTTCTGATATTATAATTTTTGTTTCAAAATCTGTTCCTATCCCTAAGTGCATTTGGATTGATAAGCATTTTTGTTAAGCTTAAAAGAGCTGGCAAACCCAGATTTTCTTTATTAAAAACGCTTGGAATTTTATGAAGCCAAATCTATTTAAAAGAAGGGGGTGGAAAAACCCTTCAAATTTCGCTTAAAGAGGTCAATTATTCATGCAATTTAGGGTCCATTGTGATTGTCTGTGCTCCTTTTGTGCTAATTATACAGTATTCCTATAAACAGGGACCTGAAGAACAATCCAGATTAACACTCTTATTTGCTTAGGCTTTAAGTAAAACAACTCTTTCTAAATTGCTTTTGACCTTTAACAATAATAGATTAGTTCAATAACCAATTTGGTCAGATTGGGACGGTTTCAAAGAGGAATTCCCCCATTTATCAATTCTTTTAATATTTATCTTTTGTGGGTCTTTTGCATACACTTTTGTTGAAGGACATGCAGGTTTTGCAAAGCCTTTATGGTGATACAGTGCCTACTTGCAACTTGTTTTCTGGCGACTGTTTGGCAAATTGGCATGGAAACATCTGAATTTTGTATCAGGCTTGAACCTATGTGATATGCTTTTGGAAATTAAAATTAATTTCTTATCCAATATAGTCTTTAAATCAAATATTGGTTCATAAATCCTCTCAGCCTCTACCATTTAGAATAGCATCCGTGTCATTGCATCTTCCTCCTAGTTATTCATGGTTTGAAATTGCTTTCATTTCCATCATATCACTCTGAACTAGATGCATGCTTTCTCTTGATTCTTATATTTAATTGCAGTATAAAGTACCCAGCAAGGACTTCCTTGCATTATAGGATTCGACCCATTACTGTGTATGCATGTGGATGTGTAGTAAATGGAGTGCCTGTTTTTTGTTTGTGAAGTCTCAATACATTTTCTGGAAATTTATTTTATGGCATCTGCAATTGTTGATATTAAGAGGATATTGTTTCTTTCCTTGAAACAGGTGCAGGTCTAGGTGTTGGAGTACCAGGTTTGCACTTTGGAGTTGGGATCGGTGCTGGATGTGGGGTGGGACTAGGGTTTGGTTATGGTATAGGGCGAGGTTGGGCTCAGGACGAAAACGGTAAATACAGTAATGTTGGCAGGCTTTTCAAAACACGAGGACGTGTTGAGTAAGTTATTCTGGATTCTCATTTTAAAGTACTGGATAGGTTTCTTATGGTTGGTTCCCTTCATATTTGCATGTCTGAAATGAGGTGGGAACTCTTATAGGGATCAAATTGGAGCTATGTTTGATGATCTTGTTTCTTCCACAAGAAGAGCAATCAAGTCGATTGAGAAAGAAATTGAGAAGAGGACTCGATGACCTGGGTAAAGACTGAATTTTAATATTTTAGCAAGCTTTGTACTTGAAGAAAACAAATATGATATAAAACAAGCAGATATCAGAGAAGTTGCTGTGCAATATTTTTCTTGTATAGATTTATGAGTGAAATAGAAATACATATTTTTTTTTGTCACAGGGTTCTAAGTACATTGTTCTCTGAGAATCAAGATTCCACGTGTATAATTAAAACTCGGTAGTCTTAATGTGAATAAAAAATGACTTGGGCTGAAAGGAGTTCCGTTTTCTTATTTTTCTGTCAGTTCCTTTTAAGGATTCCTGGAAGCGTTCAAAGCTAAAGGGAACTAAAGATTTATGTAACATCATAGCCATCTTTTTGGATGAAAAGATATTATTTGAGAATTGTATTTGTTGTTGCTTTCTGATTAAGGTTAATATGTAAGTCAAAGAAACTGGAAAACACATGGAAATTGGATTTGACTAGCCTCACTTCAAGTCTTTTATTTGTCAAGGTTCTTTTTGTCACTCCAGCAGGAAGCTGAAGTGAAATGAGTGGTTGACCAACAGCCTTGTGACTGGTTTATTGTTCTGTTTGGCCTCTAAAGAATTTGCATTTGAAGTCATGAAAAAGTTGCATGTAAGAGGAATTTGTCATTCCCTCCTCAAAGAAGTAGTTTTAAAGATTGTCAGCAAATGAATGACTGTTATGAAAAGGAGAAATGGATTTCTTCAGTAACGGGGCATTTAAGGACACAAACACCTGTATTCAGCAATAGTGGATCAAACATTGATGAGGTGGGATGTAAGTGTTAAAATCTTGTTCATCTCCTTTGTTTGGTTGAGATTTAGGAGTTCTGATTCAATGATAATAAAAGTAGTTAACTTGGAACACACGAGTAGTGTGTGTTTTCATCTGTCCTGCATGATACCTATAGTGAAGTTTGAAAAATTTGGCTTAATGAAATTTTAGGATGGATATTAAATTAAGAAAATATTATATAGAAAATAAAGGTAGCAAGAGTGTTGATACAACTCATTAAGACAATGTGTCTCTAGAAAATTGCAATTTGTAAATAGTAACAATGATAATGTCAACGCAAATCTGGTGCATTAGTATTGAAGAGGTGACAAACAATTTAAGAGAAACATAATTTCAAATATAAACCATACAATGCCAACTATTTGTATTAATAGTCAACCAAAGCCAGAATTAAACAATGTAGCCCCATAGGAATAAAAATTATTTATAAAGAGAGTGATGTTTCAAAAAAATTGTGATGAAGATTTCATTGATGGGGTTATAAGAGTAACAAGGTTACAATTTATTAGAAATCAAATTCAGGTAATTAATGAAAGATGTGATCAACTCACTTTTGGCAGATGTAAAAAAAGAAAAGAAATAAAGAAGCATGGTGCAATTGGTGTGCAAGATATAATGATTCACTAAATATTGGGACAAATTTTTGAACCAGTTTTATAAGAAGTTTTGAATGATTTGAAATTTGTTTATTCCAATAAATTAAATGGCTTATGACAAAATAAATGGAAGTTATTTTATATGTTAAGCCATTAATTTATGCACTTCTACATATGTGATATAGATGAATGATCTTAAAATACATGATTGACAATATATATATATGAGATGCAAAATTGATGATTTCGACCAGTAATTATTCTTTATTAGAGGCTAAATTTGAAAATAAACCTTCTCTCCAAAGGAATTTCAAAGGCCTTAGAAAATTCAAAATTCAAAAAATTTAAGATACTTGTGAAGAATCTGATGTTGAAGACAGTTAGCCAAATGTAAACATTAATACTTTCGAATAATAGTATGATCTAAAAACTTATAATGTTTGGTCAATCATTGAGAAGTTATTGATAGGAATAGGAATTAGACAATCGTGAACCAAAACAAAATTAAGGATATATGAAAAGCAGAAAAAGGTTATGTTTTTAATTGATACGAGACTTTACTATTCAACTATTGTTTTAGATAGTTAAATTTGTTTTATTATTCATCTAAAGGGGTCAGAGTTACCAAGTTACCATAGAAAAGGGATCATATAGCATGTAAAGGCAAGTGCTATAATGTGGAACTATACATCAATAATTTCATATAAGTGGTTTCTTATACTATATCTTTGGGGGATTAGTGTAGTCTTAAGAGCTATATGTTTAGCATCTTTTAGATTTTTTTGAATGTTATTTGTAAAAATAAAATTTTAAGTTTAAAGGGAAGGAATAAAAGCAACATTGGAATGATTCAATGTTCCACCTTTCAAGATTGTTGTTTCTCATAAAATGGAAAAGATAATTTATAAGGAGGCAATAATAGTTTTATATTACTTCATTAAGCTAACAACTAAGTCAAATACTATCATGGAAAGAAGAAGAATTAAAAAAAAAAACTTATTATCTATTGGGTCCTTTAAGACTTTACAATGAAATTACTATAAAAAAACTAATACAAAATATGCAATTAAGCCACCTAATCAAGATTCCATCTAGCCAAAGTTATATATACAACTAAGCCAAATACTATTGTTGAAGGAATATATCTCTCTCTCTCTCTATATATATATATATATATGAAATTAAGCACAATATCTCATCAAATGACATTAGTTCAAGTGATTAGTTCCTCAGCTTTTAAGGAGGAGGTTCAAATCTTGTCAAACACTACATGCATAATTATGAAGGTTGTAATACCATTACATGGTTATGATGTAATACAAATGAGGCTTGTCTCCATCTCATTTAATCCATTGAAAAAAAAATTAAGTACAAGATCTCTTTGATTGTTGAGAAGGGACCCAATGGGGAGATTGGAAACATCGAGAATTATATAATCCATTGAAAAAAGAAGCACAAAATCTCATTGAGTGTTGAGGAGAGATCTAGTGGGAAAATTGGAAACATTGAAAATTTTCAACTTAATCACATTAGAAACACTGAGAAGTTTCAACTTAATCTCAAATCAACCAAAAGTAATAGTCCCACATTTTAAACTATGAAAGCATGCATAAACTAATAAAATATATACTCAAGCTTCTACTTAGATTTACCTTCGCCATCAGATTTGCCCTTATCATTATTATTAGTCCTGAGCATTATTTACCTTCATCATAATTACTAGTTTGGGATTGAACATTATGGAAAAAATTTACTTGATCTCCATGATTTTAAAAACTAAAAAAAAAAAAACTATAAAATAAGAGCGTTTAGTAATGAAAAATCTTTATGTTGAAATTTTAGTATTATAATATTAATTGATAATTAGTTTCTTTCAATTTTAATTAATTATTTTAAATATATTTAAATATTATTATGTTTAATTTTAAAACCAAATACTATACAAAATTTTTAATGATTTGATGTTATTTAAAATTATAATTTATTTGAAAAAGCAAGTTACATCTTTAATATCATTCCAACTTTTCAAATATCAAATAATTAGATTGAAACTAAATTAAAACTACATCATTCCAACTTTTTAGATATCAAATAATTAGATTAAAACTGCATAATAAAACAAAATAAAAAATAAAAAATAAAAAATAAAAATAAAAATAATATTTAAAATAAAATAATATATAATATATAATATATAATATATAATATATTATTATTATTTTAATTTTTATTTATTTATTTTATTTATTTTCTAGCAAAGACTTTATCCTTGAGGTTTATTGGGCAAGGAAATCACACAACCCAATATTGAAGATAAAAAACACACGCTATCCATTTCTTAGGAGCTTCATATCCTTATCATAAAAGGATAGCTTTTATAAAGTTTATTTTAAAGAATTTTTTTGAAAGCTTTCCTCCTCCTCCTTTAATATATATTATATAATATATTTTTATTATATATATTTTAAAATTAGTTATATAGAAATATATGATTATTTTTTATTTGGTTATATGAGATTGAAGCTTGGTTATTATGTATGTATTATTTGATAAGATTTGAATTTAGTTTTCCTCTCTAAAAGTCATAACTAACCGAGCCATTGCCATTTGATAAAATGAATGATTACAATATTATTGTATTAATTGATTTTTGGTGGGATTTTGTGTGAGTCAAACATTCTCATAAATTAAATTATTATTATTATCAAATGAATGATTATAATATTATTGTATTAATTGATTTTTGGTGGGATTTTGTGTGAGTCAAACATTCTCATAAATTAAATTATTATTATTATCAAATGAATGATTATAATATTATTGTATTAATTGTTTTTTGGTGGGATTTTGTGTGATTCAAACATTCTCATAAATTAAATTATTATTATTATGAATAACTAGTAAAATTCACCCATGTAAAAACTTAGAGTGTGGAACTTCATGCCCTTATTGCATGCCCTAAACTCATTGGAAAAAATAACAAAATGCCATGATTCTTCCATGGGATTGGAGCCTTAAAACTCATTGGAATTGCTATATGTAATTTTTTGGATGGTAAATTGATTTTTCTGCAACCTTGAGGGTGATAGGAATGGAAACCACAAAGAAAGTCAACTACCAAAGGTAAACTTTTTGTATGTATCATATTTTTTATTGATTATATGGAATTGAAATGGCCCCCACACGTATTACATCATGATCATAGGTAATTATACATGTAACTTGGAAAGATTTGAACTCAAAAGGTATTTAACTAGTTGAGCTCATGTCATTTGATTGTTATATTGAAATAAAATAAAATATTATATTAGGGTAAGATTAGTTAAAATTTGGGATGACACTTCTTCCAACCTCTGTTAGTCTCACAATGACACCGAGAGGGGGGTGAATCAGTGTAGCTCTTTTAAAACTTAAATCTTCAACTCTTAAAGCCGAAACAATGAAAACTTGAAACCAAATAAAGCAAGTATAACAAGAGAACATCACACAACACAAGATGTACCGAGGTTCACCGATTTGGCTACATCCTCAAAATGACTGTTTGGACTCCCATCCAAATCCAGCCTTTGCAAAGCACCAACTTTACAATCAATTTACCAAGGACCCACCGGAAGGAGCACCAACCCCTAATTTATCTGCACCAACAGAAAGGAGCACCAACCCCTAATTTATCTGCACCAACAGAAAGGAGCACCAACTTCTTATGGCCTCTTTGAATGGCGTATTTAAAACCTCTAAAATTTTTTGTTTCTCCTTCCATGACTGTTCGTTTTCTCCTTCCCTTGTGCATGCATGTGTTTTGGTTTCCAAAAAGGCTTTTCATTTCTATTTTGTGGCCCTTCGTTTCCTTTTCTCCACATGGGCATGCGTCCGCTTCTTTCCATGTGTAACGACCATCTTAGATGATTTCAAATCATTAAAGATTCCTTATGTAACGTTTTGTCTTATTCATTGAATTTTGTCCTTATGTGACAAATTACCTTATTCAATCTTCGATTTATTCCTTATAGGTCCACGTCACTATGCAGTCTTCGGTTCACTATCCCGGTGTTCATCACTAATATCGTACGCACCGTCAACTACTCGATTCCTTTGGTAAAAATGCAACATGTCGCGATATCGTGACACTTTTGTTTCTCTCCTCTCGCCCTTTTTGAGTCACGAAAAATGCAACATGTCGCGATATCGCGACACTTTTGTTTCTCTGCCTGCTCTTCTCTTTTTTGAGTCGCGAAAATGCTACATGTCGCGATATCGCGACACTTTTTTCTCTTGCTCTTTCTCTTTGCTTTGGACCGCGAAAATGCAACATGTCGCGATATCGCGACACTTTTTCTCTCCTTGCTCTTTCTCTTTGCTTTGGACCGCGAAAATGCAACATGTCGCGATATCGCGACACTTTTTCTTTCTTGTTCTTTCTCTTCGCTTTGGACCGTGAAAATGCAACATGTCGCGATATCGCGACACTTTTTCTTTCTTGTTCTTTCTCTTCTCTTTGGCCGCGAAAATGCAACATGTCGCGATATCGCGACACTTTTTCTTTCTTGTTCTTTCTCTTCTCTTTTGGCCATGAAAATGCAACATGTCGCGATATCGCGACACTTTTTCTTTCTTGTTCTTTCTCTTCTCTTTGGCCTAAAATGCAACATGTCGCGATATCGCGACACTTTTTCTTCTTGCTTTTTCTCTTTCTTTGGCCGCGAAAATGCAACATGTCGCGATATCGCGACACTTTTTTTCTTTGCGGTGTTTTGCTTTTTCTTTGATCTTTAGCATATGGGCCACTTCGGTCTTCTTGGAAAATATGCAAAAAGGTGGGTCCCCAATTTTGGGGTACGTTGTGGAGCAGCCACAACATGACGATTTTTTCAACTTTGCACAAACAACCTATAACAACTTCACCCAAACATCAAAAACATCCTCATAAGCATTTAACATCACTGTACATACTCTGAATAACCTCTGAACTCCTGTCCACTGCATCAACCGATCTATCTGACTGTGTTGACAATAATGACAATACTGTCGTTGCACCTTGCTCAACAATCTCCCCTTTGGAATTGTTGGCAACACACGTGCAATTTCCTGTAACTCTTCTCCCCTTTGACAACAATACCAAAGGGCTACTGCAAACTCCCCCCGAGTCCATGCACAACATTCTCAGTAAAAATTAATACACCTTAGCAAAAATCACAAACATGAGCAAAAAGATAAACAAATACACAAATGCTCCCCCCGAGAATGTGGTCCCGATAGCTAGTCAATTCTTGGGAAGCGTGACCACTCCCAATTTATTGCGAAGGTACTCAAAGACTTCCTTGGGCAACGGTTTTGTGAAGATATCCGCTACTTGCTCTATTGTTGGAACAAAATCCAACTTAACCTCACCTTCCGCAACTTTCTCCTTCAAAAAGTGATACCGGATAGCAATATGTTTTGTGCGAGAATGCATAACCGGATTCTTTGAGATGTTAATGGCACTGGTGTTATCACACTTAACTGAAATTGGCTCACCGAAGTTAATATCAAGATCTTTCAGGGTTTGTTTCATCCATAATACCTGCGTACAACACGTTGTCGCTGCAATATATTCTCGCCTCTGCTATGGATAAGGAGACCGACTCTTGTTTCTTACTCGTGCCACGCGACCAACCTCGTCTCCAAGATAGAATGCACCTCCACCGGTACTCTTTCTGTCATCTACACATCCCGCCCAATCTGCATCTGAATACGCAATAAGGGTGAAGTCCTTACCTTTCGAATACCATAACCCATACTCCATAGTACCCTTGAGGTACCGAAGAATCCTCTTCACTGTTGTCACATGAGTCTCCTTGGGACTAGCCTCAAATCGTGCTACCATGCATACTGCCTACAAAATATCTGGTCTGGTAGCTGTCAAGTACAATAAGCTCCCAATCATAGATCTGTACATGGTTTGATCAACATGTGGAGATTTGTCATCCTTGCTCAACTTGCAACCTGTCGTCATGGGAGTGCTAACTGGCTTACAATCCTCCATTGTGAACTTTTTTAGCATCTCTTTCACATATTTAATTTGAGAAATAAATATGCCCTTCTCATTTTGATTAACTTGCAACCCGAGGAAATACGAAAGTTCACCAATCATTGACATTTCAAATTCTTTCTGCATCTTATTTGCTAAATCTTTACACGACTCATCTTTGTCTGCTGCCAAATATGATATCATCTACGTATACAACAAGAACAATAAGATGGCCATTTTCTATTTTGACATACAAATTACTATCCACCATACCTTTCTTGAACCCTTGTTGAGTAAGATAGTTGTCTAGCCTTGCATACCATGCTCGGGGTGCCTGTTTTAAGCCATATAATGCTTTCTTCAACTTGCAAACCAAGTTGGGATCATCACCAAGTTGGAAACCATCTGGCTGCTCAATATAAACCTCTTCTTCAAGTTTCCCATTCAAAAATGCTGATTTCACATCCATTTGATAAACTTTGAAATTCTTGTAAACTGCTAAAGCCATAAACATTCTAATTGCCTCTAGTCTAGCCACAGGTGCAAAGGTTTCCTCAAAGTCAATACCTTCAACTTGTGCATAGCCTTTACATACCAATCTTGCTTTATTCCTGACTACCTGTCCGTCTTCATTCAATTTGTTTCGAAAGACCCATTTAGTACCGATTATATTTTTATTTGCATGTCTTGGTACTAACTCCCAAGTTTTGTTTTTCTCGATCTGATCTAATTCTTCATTTATTGCCTTCATCCAACTTTCATCTTTGCTTGCGTCAGCAACATTTTTGGGCTCAATGTTGGATAATAGAGAGTAGTTACTTACTACTCTTCTTCTTGTCTGAACACCAACTGTGGGGTCTCCAATTATTTGCTCTCTAGGATGATCTTTCTGCCAGCTGCCTGTTTTGAATTTCTTATTTTCTTCCACTTCTGAATCACTTGTTTGAATCATCTCGAGTCAATTTTTTGTTTCTTTTCCATTTCCTTTTCCTCATCTCCTTCAATAACCTCTTCATAAATTGGGTAGTTCTCTTCATAGCTAATTACTCGTTCCCTACCTTCATCAACTTTAACATCGGCACTATCCACAATTTTCCTTAGCCTCTTGTTGTAGCATTTGTAAGCTTTGCTTTTTGACGAATAGCCAAGAAAAATACCTTCATCCGCTCTATCTTCAAACTTACCAAGGTTTTCTTCACTTCTTTTGATGTAACACTTGCTGCCAAAAACTTTAAAGTATCTTACTGTTGCCTTTTTACCGAACCACAACTCATAAGGAGTTTTGCTTTCATGCATCCTCAACATGCACCTATTTTGGATGTATACCGCAGTATGGACTGCCTCTTTCCAAAATCTGTCTGCTACTTTGCTCTCAATCAACATAGTCCGTGCCATTTCCTGCACCTGTCCTGTTCTTTCTTTCTACCACACCATTCTATTGAGGTGTCCTGGCTGCTGAAAACTGTCTTCTAATACCATATTTTTCATAGTACTCTGTAAAATCCTCCGAAATGAACTCTCCTCCTCTATCCGATCTTAAACATTTAATCCTTTTTCCTGTTTGATTCTCAACTTGGTTTTTGAAAACCTTGAACATCTCAAAAGCTTCTGATTTATGCTTCAAAAATAGTACCCATGTCATCCTGGAATAGTCATCTATACACAACATAAAATATTTGTCACCATTTATGCTTTGCGTTCTCATGGGTCCACATAAATCAATATGTATTAGTTCCAAAGGTTTGCTTGTGTAGTACTCTTTTGTTTTAAATGAGACTCTAGTTTGCTTCCCCTTTTGGCATGAAGCACAAATGCTATTTGATGGTTTTCCAATGGTGGGAATATCTCTCACTGCCTTTTTTGAGCTGATTTTTACTAGATTGTCAAAACCAATATGACCGAGCCTCTTGTGCCACAACCAATTTTCTTCTTCCTATCCAATCAAGCAAGCTCCTTCTGAAGTCTCCGAGAGAGTGTACAAGTTGCCAGATGTCCTCGATCCAGTTGCTATCAACTTTCCACTGTTTGCTTTTCTGACTTCACAACCCTGCTTCTTAAAAATCACTTCATGACCTCTATCACAAATCCGACTTACGCTCAACAAGTTATGCTTCATACCAACCACAAACAAGACTTCTTTTGACTTGATTTTTCTGTCACTGATCTTAACTCGAACCTTTGCCAACTATCTTAGCTCCATCATTATTTCCAAATTTTACTGAACCACCTTCATATTGCTGTAACTTCTCAAATTTTTGTTTGTCACCCGTCATATGACTCGGAGCATCCACTATCAAGTATCCATGGTGCAGATTTATTCTGTGATTTAAATGTTGTTTGTACGATCAGGGATTCCTTTTCTTCCTTAGATCGCTCTTTTTCTTTCCACTCGGTTTGATTACGCTTTTGGGCTCTTGTTTTGACTTTTCTTTTTCAGTAGCTTGTGCATGTTTTTCGAGAAATTTTCTATTTTGTCTCATTCCATTTGGTTGAAATTTTCTTCCCTAAAATTGATTTGATGCAAATGTACTTCGACAATTTCTTGCAATGTGCCCAAAATTATGACAGTTATAACATTCTACTGCATAATCCATCAAAGGTGAAAAAACATTTCTACCGGTAAAATTCCTTGGTCCTACATTATACTTGCAATCTGAAATCTTATGTCCATAACCATTGCATTTAAAATAGTAACTAGAAAAGAGATGATTGAACCCGGGTGATGGTCTTTGCCATGTTGTCGTAGGAGCCATAAATCTTCTTCTTCTTTGATGTGTGACATTGGTGAATCCATCATTGTCAATTCTCCTTTCGTGCCTTGCATTATTGCTTTCTTTTGCATGAGTCAATTTTTCTTGATCAACCTGTTTCTTATCTTCATTCTTTATGGATTCTTCATTTATGGCCTTTGATCCATTTGATGATTCTCCTTCGTCAAAGCCCAAACCAAATTTGATGCCCGTAGTCTTTTGGTTATTTATGATCTTATCCAGATTCATAGAACTTTCTTCACGTTTGTGATAACAACTAATTTTACGATTCATCTCTTCTATATGCATCCTTAAACCAATAGTCTCTTCTTCTAGCTTGCCGCAATAATCTATTTTCATGGTTATTTGCACTTCGAGATCTTCAGATATTTTCTTGGATTCTTCTATCCGTACTTTCAAACTGGTTATGATTTCATTTGCATCCTCAAGCTTTCTTGAAATTTTCTTATTCTTTTTTCTTTCTATCTTCAATTCATCCAGAGCTGCAATTAGTTCCTCTTCCAAATTTACTTCTTCATCACATTCCTGTTCTTTTTCTGTTTTTTCTTCTTTGAGTGCCATGAAAAGAGCTTCACCTATTTCCTTTTCAGAATCCTCACCGCAACTGTCTTCTGATGAACCGACATTCTTGGAGATGAAACTTTTCTTCTTGAAGTTGCCTTTTCTGAAATTTGTTTTTTTCTTCCAGTCACTTCTTTCTTGGTGCGATCCTTCATCACTTTTGTTCTTCTCATTAAGTGGACATTTAGCTGCAAAATGCCCAACGCCTCCACAATTGAAACATTTAAACGGTAACTTTCCTCTCGTATTTTCCTTTTCCCCTTTTTAGTTTTCGAACAAAGTTTGCTTCCATTTCATCGGATGTCTCTTCTTCCTCGGATTCTTGTTTTGCTTTCATATTTTTATGGGCTTTAAAAGCAGCTTCTCTGTCTCGTGGGTTTAGATTTTCCTATTCTCATCTCATATGCAATCAAAGAACCATGCATCTCATCCATACTAAAAGAATTTAGATCTTTAGCTTCTTCTATAGCTGAAACTTTAGAATCAAATCTTTGGGGAAGAGATCTTAATACCTTTTTCACGATGACAGAATCTTTGATTTCCTCGTCGAGTCCTCTAATCGCATTAATGACTTCATTAACTCTTAGCATATATGCCTCTATGTTCTCATCGTCATTCATCTTTAATACTTCGAACCGAGCTTGATGTGTTTGTAACTTGGCCTCCTTGATCTTAACGTCTCCTTCATGAATGCTCCTCAATTTGTCCCATATTTCTTTTGCCGTTTTACAACTCATAATCTTTACCAGTTCACTGTCCACTAATCCGCACATGATAGCATTCTTTGCTTTTGAGTCATTCTCAAACAGTTTCTTACCGACAACATCGGTTGGAGAAGTGGTGGGTATTGTGTATCCACTATCTACTGAATCCCAAATGTCGTATCCCAAAGCACAAAGATATGTCTCCATCCTCGAGTCTCCAAAATGCGTAATTAGTTCCATCAAACAATGGTGCTTTGTTTGATGAGAAGCCTTCACCACCTCGCCATTGTGTCACTTCCAAGATCACCCTAGCCGGTTAAGCTTGTTCAGGAACCTCGCTCTGATACCAATTGTTAGTCTCACAATGACACTGAGAGGGGGGTGAATCAATGTAGCTCTTTTAAAACTTAAATCTTCAACTCTTAAAGCCGAAACAATGAAAACTTGAAACCAAATAAAGCAAGTATAACAAGAGAACATCACACAACACAAGATGTACCGAGGTTCACCGATTTGGATACATCCTCAAAATGACTTTTTTGGACTCCCATCCAAATCCAACCTTTGCAAAGCACCAACTTTACAATCAATTTACCAACGACCCACTGGAAGGAGCACCAACCCCTGATTTATCTGCACCAATAGAAAGGAGCACCAACCCCTAATTTATCTGCACCAACAGAAAGGAGCACCAACTACTTATGGCCTCTTTGAATGGCGTATTTAAAACCTCTAAAAATTTTGTTTCTCCTTCCATGACTGTTCGTTTTCTCCTTCCATGACTGTTCGTTTTCTCCTTCCCTTGTGCATGCATGTGTTTTGGTTTCCAAAAAGGCTTTTCATTTCTATTTTGTGGCCCTTCATTTCCTTTTCTCCACATGGGCATGCGTCCGCTTCTTTCCATGTGTAACGACCATCTTAGATGATTTCAAATCATTAAAGATTCCTTATGTAACGTTTTGTCTTATTCATTGAATTTTGTCCTTATGTGACAAATTACCTTATTCAATCTTCGATTTATTCCTTATAGGTCCACGTCACTATGCAGTCTTCAGCTTCACTATCCCGGTGTTCATCACTAATATCGGATGCACCGTCAACTACTCGTTCCTTTGGCCAAAATGCAACATGTCGCGATATCGCGACACTTTTGTTTCTCTCCGCTCCCTTTTTGAGTCACGAAAATGCAACATGTCGCGATATCGCGACACTTTTTTTCTCTCTCTGCTACATGTCGCGATATCGCGACACTTTTCCTTCTTGCTTCTCTTCTTTGGACCGCGAAAATGCAACATGTCGCGATATCGCGACACTTTTTCTCCTTGCTCTTTCTCTTTGCTTTGGACCGTGAAAATGCAACATGTCGCGATATCGCGACACTTTTTTCTCCTTGCTCTTTCTCTTTGCTTTGGACCACGAAAATGCAACATGTCGCGATATCGCGACACTTTTTCTTTCTTGCTCTTTCTCTTCTCTTTTGGCCGCGAAAATGCAACATGTCACGATATCGCGACACTTTTTCTTTCTTGTTCTTTCTCTTCTCTTTTGGCCGCGAAAATGCAACATGTCGCGATATCGCGACACTTTTTCTTTCTTGTTCTTTCTCTTCTCTTTTGGCCACGAAAATGCAACATGTCGCGATATCGCGACACTTTTTCTTTCTTGTTCTTTCTCTTCTCTTTGGCCGCGAAAATGCAACATGTCGCGATATCGCACACTTTTTCCAATGAACATGTCGCGATATCGCGACACTTTTTTTCTTTGCGGTGTTTTGCTTTTTCTTTGATCTTTAGCATATGGGCCACTTCGGTCTTCTTGGAAAATATGCAAAAAGGTGGGTCCCCAATTTTGGGGTACGTTGTGGAGCAGCCACAACATGACGATTTTTTCAACTTTGCACAAACAACCTGTAACAACTTCACCCAAACATCAAAAACATCCTCATAAGCATTTAACATCACTGTACATACTCTGAATAACCTCTGAAATCCTGTCCACTGCATCAACTGATCTATCTGACTATGTTGACAACAATGACAATACTGTCGCTGCACCTTGCTCAACAACCTCATCCGACAAGAACATACATTCCCTCTTTTTTCTTTCCAAAAATATTTCATTACTTTAAAGCCTAAGAACCTAAGAGCTAACCACTCTTGGTTACAAAACCAAAAGGAGGCCTGCAATGGAGCCAAACCTCTTAAATCATGTGTCTAAGTTGGCTGTCTAAATAAGCCAAGCATTGGATTTGATCACCAACCTACCCAATCGTCTCATCCTTGTATGATGTAAATCTAGTTGCAAGAGGTCAGAACAAATGCCTCCCATCACATAAAAACTATGATAAATAGAAAATAAATCGGCAAAATCCTCATTCTCATAAAAATTGCAATACATGGAAATAAAATGATAAATGCTTTATTTTATCATTCCTGGATTCCCCCTTACAATGCGATACCAAGGGAATATATCCCAAAAGAAATCCTAAATTTTAAAGCCCTAAAGATAAGAAATTACTACTTTTTGGGCAAATTGTTATTTTTAGCCAACTACCATTTTTAGGAATTCACCAAAAAAACTCGAATAACCCTCTAAATTAATACACATCATCATATTACCTATATTATACCTCCTAAAAAATCTCAACACCTAGCCATGACTAAATAAGAAGTTACTTCCAATTTTCTAAAAAAAAAACTAAATTCCATTTTCGGGGTACTAGATGAAGGAAATAGGGCCCGATAAAATCTTGAAAAGGCTTAGAAAAAATCATCTAGGCCACAAAGTGTCCTAGCCATAATATTATCCTCCTCTTTATCTAGCTCCCCCTAAAATTTCAAGCCAATCCAACGATTGGATCAAAAGTTATGCCCTCTAGAAGATAGCCTCCTGCATCATTGTAGCCATGCCATTGTATCATTGAACCCTTAACTCTTGGAACCCATCTTAGCTAGGAATTCTACCACTATATTCAGAGATCTACCCACATAAGTTAGGATCACATCATCCAATTTACTCCACAACTGCTTAATTTAGCTGACAAGAATCCTCAATCTCCACGTCTCCAAAATGAAGTTCCTCATGCAAGAGCTCCTATCAAGATTTGAGAATCTGATTCTATAATTATCCTCCTATGACCATGTCCAAAGAGAAGCAAATTTTATAGCTAAGGCTTCTACTTCATTGTTCCCAGCCTTACCCATGCCTTGTAGTTCCTAATAAAGCATTGTCCCAACATGATTCTTGCAGACCACTTTAATTCTAGCGCTACCCAGATTGCCTTCAAGTATCCACAAATACTCTTTGTCTTCTTTAAAGACTTAGCCTAACCCTTGGACCCCTAGGTCTTAGTCTCCTTAGGTTTGAATTCCTTTGCATGAGCCTACACTTAAGAAGTACCATCACAATTCCTCATTGCTACTTGAAAATAAACTAGGAGAGAAAAATTGGTCAAGAGATAAAGTATTTTGTGTTTCCAAGAACATAGGATCCATAAGAACCATGAGGTTTAACATCTAAAAGGAGAGAGATTATAAAGGATAATTTTGAATCGTTCTGCATTATATTTCTTTTTGCCTCTAGAAGATGCAATATCTAATCTTAGTACCTTGAATCTCACAATATTGTCCTCAACATTATAAAACACAACCAAATTTTAGAGAAGAGAGCTCTAATTCCAAGCGACTTACTTCAATTGTTTTTTCTAAATAATTTATGCAATTTTGACCATACCTTGATAGGTTTGTTATATTATTTGATATTAAAAACCAATTTTGGTTTAATCAACGAGGATAGACCAAGAGCTTCTTCTTGCTTGTGCTAGTGAATTTCTTTATGAAGAGTTGTTGCTTTCTCTTCTTGAAATATGCACCACAGGTTCTTGCTACATAGTAAATTGGTCACTTGAGTTGACTATATGCTATAATTTTACCATTAAAGCAAGTAACATAGGATTGAGAATCTATGTTATATATATCCACTCCAACACTATAGTAGGTCCTTGAAATGATGTCATCAAAGAGCTAAAAATATCATGTGAATTGATGAAAGGGGTTTAAAATGCTTTCATATACAAAAGTTATGGCGTTTGAAATTTTTGCCCTAATGGATCTCAAGAATAAAAAAACTAACACCTCAAACCCTAGAAATGTAGTATCCAATTGTACATTATCACTTTGAGTTTGTTGATTCGTTGGTGTCTATTATTTATTTTGCATCACTTGATTGCCACTAGACTATTGGTTTGACTATGCTTTTAACACTTGTTGAAATTTCATTAGATGAGAGTATACATATGAAAAATTAGTAATATATAGTGCTAAATGTGGCCACATAGGCGAAGGCATCAATTATTTTTGAAAGTGCCAAGATATCATTTTATGGGGTTTGAATTTGAGCCTCTCATAGCTAGAGTACCTTGTGCTAGACAATGCAATAAAGCAATTGTTGAAGCACTTAGGACATCTTTGCATAGATGTCACAAAAGGATCCCTCAATGCCAAACAATAAACTTTACAAAAATGTTTAATGAAGAGGGTCAGACTTGGGCTAGATGAGTTGTGAGTGCCTTTGTGAGATTTACATGGCTAACTAACTAGAGATCATTTTGGTGAGAGTTTTGTTTATGTATCCATAAACAACACCATCTAGACTACTCACAATGAGCATGAAAATGAAAGTCAATACAACTTGACCTTAGAACCTCCTTTCTCCTACTCTAAAACTTTTATTCCATTGACCAATGCACCACAAGCTCAGCTTGGGACAAAAAAATTGTACGTGCTTCTTATCCCCTATTTTGCCCTAAAAAAATACAACAAAATCATTTTGCATAGATTTAAATTTGTGATCTCTAAAATTAACACCCATAAACAATGTGTGCTTGTCCATCTTGGCACCTTCTTTGACGATCATAAGAGCATGTATTTTGCTTGGAAGAAGGTATCAGAATCAATCTGAAAGAAGAGGTCCAAATAGTAAAAAACAAGAGTATGCAAACACATTTGAATTTAAACACAATTTGGCACCAAACCTCCATTGTGCACTCAATTAGAGTGTCATGGCCTCCTTGTGAAGACTGAAGAAGATGATAACCATGCCAAACTGCATTTGGATCTACATGCAAGGGATTGGAAGAACTTCTATGACAATGAAGCAAAAACAGGGGTAGAAAAATTCTCCAATATTTTTAGAAAAATGAATGAAGAATAGCGGAATAAGATCATATCTCTAACTCTTATGTCAAAGAAACTTATGAAGCTTTGAGACACAATTTTCCCTAAAAATTAAAAGAATGACTAGAGGCTTTGAATGAACTTTCTACATGACCAAACACTCTTGCTTCATACCCACTTTGATACGATGTTGGAATTCACACCTATTTCTAGAAACAAATAAAAGCAATCAATCCACTTAAATTTTATACCAAAAACATAAAAGGATGAAAAAGGAAAGCAAGAGATATAGAATTAATAGGCACCCTTAGGCACCATATATAATAATTGTATTATCTATGGATAAGAATCATAATAGTGTGATACAATGGAATGAGTGGTGAGGGTATTTATACCAATACCAAAAGCCCGATTACATAAATTAACCTAAGCTCATATAAAATAGGGCTCTAAGTTGATTACAAAATATTAAATGGGTTTAACCATAAGAAGGTTAACTGCAACCCATAGGGTTTACATAAATAAATAATTAAATACCTTGTATAATGAATGCCTATAGGCCTATACAAAAGTGCACCATACAATGTCAACATTGGCCATAAGTCGGATTACACTTTCAATAAATATTGCATCCAACAGTGGTTGATGGACATAAGAAATAATGTTATTTTTGGTCTAATCTCCACATCCATTTTTCTTGATAGCATTAGCAATAATTTTTGAATCCCCTCTATTTAAATACATTTCCATCATTTTTCAATGGAAATCTTGATCCTTGTAAGAAGTGTTTTAACCTTTGCATGGTTGTTAGTTGAAGTTCCACATGATTCTAAGTGAGGATAATTTTACCTTCATTATCCCCAAAAGACCACCTCAACTAATTTTTATTGTATTTCCTTTGGAAGTGCCATCATAATTAATTTTAGTGCACCTAATTTCTAGATATTTTGATTTTACCATATATCGATACATGTCCTTTGTGTTAACAATATTATTGCAGATGACCCTTGCATGTATATTCAATTACTATAACAAAGAGGCTAGTACCTATTTTTCCACACTTGAGACTTCACATGATGAGCAATTTTGATTGCTCTAAAGACTTATATCCCATGTTTAGTGAGTAACCAATATTTTTGATAGATTCCAAACCAACTAATCATATCACATAAAAATGTGCAAATAAAACTCTTGAAGCATAATTTGAAGCTCATGTACTATTTGTTTGAGATCCTCTCCTTTATTCAGGTTGCTAATAGATAATCCACGAGTTTAGAATTGTTTCTCATGTTCATATAATTTTTTATCTTCAAACCTCTACACAATAGACATGCTTGAGAAAATAATTTTCCTTTTGGAGTAGAGATAAGATGATAAGGATTCCACTAACTATCAGTACAAAATTTGTAAACTCTCTATATGAAGTTTCTTGATCAATTGCAAATTGTATAATGTATTTTTTATTAATTATAAATTGTATAATATGTTCCATTTTCTCAAGCCTCTAGGTAGTGTTTTGTTCCACATTGCAAGGCCTAGGATGTGGTGGTACAAAGAACAACTCCTAGAACTAGGTTGTGGTGCCAAAAAATTATATTCAAAGCGTGCAACAATTATGAAGAAATACCCCTCACACAAGAATAAAAATTGAATCATAGATGATTATGTATATGTAGAATACAAGGCTCTTGTATTATAAGTAATCCAATATTACAAACGTTTATACATGGAGTGTATACACTACAAGGTGCAAGATATTATATTCTACTAGGGTGGTAGGAACAACTTGAATTTGCAAGTGAAGAAAGAAACAAAGAACCAAGAAAAAGAACAAAAGAGGAACAAAAAGGAGTTCGTACACTATTATTTATATAAATTATGTACAAAAGTTACAAAGTTGTTGGAATATGAAATAATCCAACTTTCAATTTGATCAAGAAGCAATTACCAAACTACCTCTCCAAATTCCACCGTGTTTGGAACCAATTTTTGGATAAAAAATTGGATGAATTGGTCCTACATAGAAATGTTTATAGTATTTGGCACTATAACATCTTTTGTTAGTCTCATGTTGGATGAAGACATGTGGAGTAGGAACCATGGTTTATCTACATTTGTTCATTGGTTCCACTAAGATTGGCACTAGAGGATTGGTGGCATAGATGTCTTCATACTATAAGTTGACTTAGAACTAGCCTGGTGAAGAGCTTGGATAGATACCAGGCTCTAGCATCATATTCCTTGAGACTTCGATTAATCCATACTTTGATTAGACCATTCATACCTCTAAGAAGCAATGGCCCCCATTGAGTCAATCTCCAACTATGGCAAAAGGTGCTTGAGTTGTTCAAGCATGTTCCACTTAACCTATGAAGGAAACTCACCTTAATTTACAACCTTGAATAGGTTGTGTGTACCTTGGCTTGTATTTTTATTGATCACATCAATCAGTTGGTATGCTACAATAGGTTCCAAATATGTTGGATTCAAGTCTATTATATGTTGTATTATCATAGGCTCTAGCAAGAGGAGGGTGGTATGGTTTGAGGAGTTTTTCATGGAAAACTAGATGCATCCCCTATTAGCGTGACTATAGTTATTCCATTATTTTGGGACGTATCAATTATTGTTAGAACGCCTTTTTTATTTTAGGTTTGCTACAGTTGATTAGATCCGATCTCTTCGGACTAATCCTGGCACATATTGTATTATTTAAGTCTTGGTTGCTTAATAATTAGTATTGATTCTCTGACATGGTATCAAAGCATGGTGAGGAGATCTTGAATCCTGTGAGTTGTCCATCTTCGTAAGAAAATCTGTGTAATCAATATCAATTAGCAATTGGTCTTGAGAATGGAAGAGATGCGCATTGGAATCGCATGAAGTGCCTTGCTGTAGAGGATGTGCATCAAAATCATGTGGAGAAGATTCATAGGCATGCTGATAGGCAGACAGTCACGATTCGTCTTCTTGATTTACTGCAACTGTGCAGTGCTGTTCCATATGCGAGACGACGACCGCTGCTGGTTCTGCACCTGCTCTACGACGACCACTGCAGATGCTCTTCCCTCCCCGTTCTGTTGACTCCTGTATAGTTACCGTGATCCACTGAAGGCATCCCGAGTACCTTCATCGTATCCTGCCATCTCTACACCCTCACATCTATGGATTTCCAACTCACGCTACGCACAAACCTGTCTTGGACGTGTGGCTAGACAACCGAGATAAAGGGTGTCTAATGTTTTGTTTAGAAAATATTAAAAAAAAAAACCTTTATTTTTGCCGCCCACAGCCACCGCTCGTGCGAAGCCACCAAGGCCCGAGCCACCACCAGCACATCGCCACAAAATTTTTCCGACGAGCGGAGGCACGACGACCAGTTTGAGCTAGCCGCTCGAGCCTCCTCTATAAGGAGGAGGGCGAGCCTGATCCTTTCGGATCAGCCCGCTAGCCCACCTGGTTGTGGGTTGAGCGGTTGGGCTCAGGGAGCCCTGAGGTCGCGGGTTCCAATCCCGCCAACCCCCCCAAGGTAAAACATTTTTTTTCCTTTTTTTTTTTGTTTTAAAGTTATTTTTTTAATATATTTTTTTATTAAAGTTTTTTTTTTGAAAAAATTGAAAAACTTGTATTAATACAAAAGGCAATTACACAAGGGAGAAAATTCATCCCAACCAACAACAGAGAACTAGACAACAAGCGGAGAGCACAAAGGCAACGCTAACCCCCACAGAGCACAGAAGACAAAAAGGCACGAAAATGCGACATGTCGCGAAATCGCGACATGTCACGGAATCGCGACAATCATCCCCGTCGCGGCCGCAACAACGCCAATAGTCACAAAAATGCGACATGTCGCGATATCACGACAGACAAAGCCCTCCGCGTCCGATCGCCAAAAAAGTCATGAAATCGCGACAGCAACTCCCTCCGACGGTCTATCATCACAGGCGTCGCGAAATCGCGACAAGAACTCCAGGAAGCATCAAATCTCCAAAAGGGTCGCGAAATCGAGACGGAATTTCTCCGAAGCGCCCAGCCAGCAAAAGTGTCACGATATCGTGACATATTCTCATCTTGACTCCCAATCCGCAAAAGTGTCGCGATATCGCGACAATTTTTACCAAAGCCATGAATGTGCCAAAAGTGTCGCGAAATCGCGACGAATTTTCCTTTCAGTTCCCAATCTTCAAAACTGTCACGATATCGCGACAAGTTATCCTCATTGCAACTTGTCTTCAAAATTATCGCGATATCACGACAATTAATCCAGATGACGCCAATGTGCCCCAACTGTCGCGATATCGCGACGATTTTACCATGCAGCTTCCGATCGACAGAAATGTCACGGAATCGCGACGAAATGTGCCCTTTGCTCAAGTTCACGAAAAAAGTCGCGATATCGCGACTTTTAATCCTCATTGCAGCCAGTCTTCAAAATTGTCGCGATATCGCGACAAGAAATCCAGATGACGCCAGTGTGCCCCAACTGTCGCGATATCGCGACAGTTTTACCATGCAGCTTCCAATCGACAAAAATGTCGCGATATCGCGACGAAATGTGTCCTTTGCTCAAGTTTACCAAAAATGTCGCGATATCGTGACAATAATCCTCCTTATCATCCCTGCGCCAAAAACGTCATGATTTCGTGACATGTCGCGATTTCGCGACATGTTCCTTTCTAAGGCTGAGAAGGCAAAACCTGTCGTGATATCGCGACAACTTCCAACAAGAGGCCACGACGCCGCTACATGTCGCGAAATCGTGACAAAAACCTTCCTTAGTAGCAAAAACTTTGCACATTATCATAGGTAGCATTTAAGGCCTTGCCGAATCCCAGCATCCTCCACAGGCATATCACTATGCATCTGCACTCCAACTTCCTTCTCAGCACCTATCTTAGCAAGGAAATCGGCCGCCTTGTTGAAATCCCTACTCACATAGATGGGAACCACATCATCTAATTCTTTCCAGAGATCCTTTATCTGAGAGACAAGACTCCGCAACCTCCGGGCTTGCAAATCAAAGTTCCTCATGCAATCGAGAGCACCCACCAGAATTTGGGAGTCGGACTCAAGAATTATCTTTCTATGGCCCTGCTTGACATCCCAGATAGAAGCAAATTTAATAGCCAAGGCCTCCGCTTCATTGTTTGTGGCATGACCCAGACCGTGCAGTTCCTAGTAAAGCACGGACCCACCATGATCACGGCACACAACTCCAGTACCAGCACTACCCGGATTTCCTTTTGCAGCTCCATCAGTATTGATTTTTTTATTAAAGTTAAAAAATTAAATAGATTTGTTTTATATAGTTTAAAAGTTTTTTTTTTTAAATAATTTTTACTATATAAAAACAATTTTTTTTTTTAACTTTAGTTATTCAAATATGTTTTCAAAAATACTTTAATCAAAATTTGGGAGAAATTTTTTTTGTTAAGGGGGGGAAGTATTTTTCTCAAAAATCAAAGGGGGGATTGCGAGTAATTTTTTGACAAGGCAATTTTTTGGCATTATTGTAAAGGTGCATTTTCGGCAGCGCCCGACACCTAGTGGTTTATTTTTGTGGGCACTTTTATGTTGTATGTTGCATTTTTTCTTGCTTTGCACTACATCATTAAAAGTTAACATCAAATACACTCCCTAAGTCCTCGAAATAATTAAAAACCATCCGTGCAATTTATTGTACTGTAGCATTCGGTATTTGTGATACCTCTAGCCAGCACTTACAGGTAAAGTTGTCGTGATTACACTACTGTATCCGCTGCCTAATATAGCCACCAAAATGATGTTTGAGCTTGTTCTCTATAAATCGTAGAGGTAGAGGTCTTCAAGAGCAAAAGCAATCTCACTTGCATAGCATTGAATGGTGTAATGAATATAACACAATGGTTTAACCTTCTAGTGCAAGTTGGAGAAGCATTCCTTATTTAGATGGAGCCAAACCATATCTCCATCCTAAAAAGTGTGTGGAGTCCTGTGCTAACCATGACACTCTTTGTATTTTTATATTGGTGATGCAAGATATCTTGAACCTAAGTTTGCATGTTTTGCACATGCTATAGAAATATCTCAACCTTACCTACTTCTTTAATTAGTGTTGTAATAATGGAACTAGTTGGAATATGGAAGGTGACATCCACTAGGGTGCTAGGCTAGAAACCTCTACATGTTTAAAATAAGTTGTGATATGTAAAGGTACAAATAAACCTCTTATATATATTGAAATATATGTAATTTGATATTGTTTAGGCCAAGGACAAATATGTGATGAGGTTCTTATGAACACCATTTATGTAGTTTATGGTCATGTGATTATATAAGCTTATGTGCATTCCTTATTTATGTAAGTCTACATGCATTCCTCATTTATGTAAGCCTACGAGCATGTTCATGTAAGCCTACATGACACTTTCATATTTCACCTTTAGTGGTGTTATTTAATCTACTTAAAGGGTAATTTATTATTATTTTATTGTAAAATTAACCTCAAGGTTAAGTTAATATGGGCTTGAGGTTAACCTCTCATTAGGGATTTGGTATCACTATAAATATCCCTCAATGAGGATTTATTTGTATAATAAGTGTGAATAAAATGTAATATATTGGGATGCTCATGGGCACCCACCTTATTCTTCATCTTCCTTTGTTTCTTTACGTCGTTTATTATTGCTACAATCTAATTGCATTATTCTTCTTTTTGACATACAAATGTGATGAATGGATGTTTTAGAATGATTCTAGAAAGCATTATAAATTCAAATATTGTACTAGAACAAACTCCAAAGTAGCTTTACCCATCAACAAAAGCAAAAAATATTATCTATAATTATCATCAACATTTAGGTCTATTTTTAGCTCCTTATATTTAAAAAATCAAATAAAAAAAGGTTTTGATGCCATTTACATGCAAATATGTGCACGCTTTTTGTGTGACCAACCATTGCATGTCCATGATTTGGCACATTAGTGACACATTAATGCAAGTGGAGTGATGGTTAGGCTGTGAATATTAGAACCAGGATGTTAGGAGCTTGATTCTTGATCCTTGCTCATCTTTGGTGTCTTTAGTCCCCTACTCATTGTCCCACTAATAGATAACAACAAGATCCATCGACGTTTTTAGTTGTATTTTTTGGTTGTTACAAGGTCATCAACCCCTTCTTGTTACATGGGCATATGTAGCATAGTGGTTAGGTTTTACACTTGCAAGGGTGAGGTCACTAGGTCAAATCACCACAAATATTTTTGAAGAACCTTTTGCGATTGAAGGATTGACTACAATTAAAAATTGGTAGAGGTCTTCCCCATGTCAACCAACTGCATGGCACAATATTTGGGTGGCTTGTTTATGGTAAAGAGGCATTTTTTAAAAATTGGATAGTGTTTCCTTTTATGTTGTAGTATTTTTTGGATAACCCTCATGTTAAAATCATATTTGTTTCCTTTACATTACAACTACATGGATGACACAATGGTCCACTCCCTTGCTTGAAAGTAGGATGCTGTAGGTTTGAGCCCTAATGGCTCTTTGAGCCCTTTAATATTATATATATATATATATGAATTATAACCATTCAACCAGATTAAAACAAGTGTCAAATACCGATTTGCAGATGCGACAACCAATATAGTGGTGACACATTACAACAATTGATTCGGAAAAAATTCTCTAAGATTTGATATTTGATTATTTGAGTGCTAACATAACCAAATATTTTGAAGGCCATAAATTTTGCATATGGAAACATTTGGATCTCATTTTTTAGATTGCATAATTTTTTGAGCTTTGCATAGTGGTGACATCAGTTTATGGACCTATTATAGATTTGTTTAGGATTTTTGTGCAATATGGATTCCTTAGGGTATGTTACCCATCTCAATGGATGAAATTATAGCACTTGGTCAGTTCAAATGGTAGGATTACTTAAAAGCAAGAATATCTAGTTCATATTTAATAATGAGTCAAAAGAATATTTCAACAATCATAAAATTAGTAAGAGAAATGAGGGTCCTTGAATATTCTTTATCTTAGTGCAACCTAATGTAATTTTTCACATTAGAGAGAAAATTTATCCTATTGATGTGTGGACTACCTTAAAATATCTCTATGGAAAAGTAAGTATTGGTGAAGTTAACATAATAAAGTTGAGCTTTTCAATCTCAAAATTTTAGATTTCAATAATGTCAAAGACTATATATCTCATTTTAAAGCTCTAAAAACTAATCTAGCTATGGCAAGAGGTAAGGTAAAGAGTGATAAAGAGTATGTCAAATTTGTTACTTCTAATATTTCCCCTCATTTTTATACAGTTGGCTTGGTTCTTTATGTAGTTAATTTGACTATTAAAGAGCCACAAACCATCTCTCTTGAAGTAGTTCTTAAGATTCTAATTCAATATGAAGTGTCAATGAAGAATTTTGAAGGTATTTTTCATACACAAGCTCATATTCAATACTAAGTCAACGAAATCTAAGGCTCAGGTGCTTAAGGGTAAGTCTATGGTTTCAAAGAAATCAAATGCTTATGAGTACTGTATAAGGAAAGGACACTCCATCAAGAATTGCATTACAAAGTTGAAGAATATTGAGATAAAATTCTTGAGATTTGGAATGAGATTTTTAATTATGAAGATGAGGATGAAGGAGAATCAATGGAGTCCCACTAGAGCATCCATTATGGGAGGAGGAATTACCTCCAATTCTCTCTCTTCTTGACCCTCTTAGCTTAGATTATGGGGCGTGTTGAAATATGTGTAATTTGATCTTATTTAGGCTAAGGCCAAATGTGTGATAAACTACTTATGAGCATAATTTATGTAGCCTACGGACATGTGATTATGTAATCCTATGGCCATTCCTCATTTATATAAGCCTACAAGCATTCCTCATTTATGTAAGCCTATGATCATGTTCATGTAAGCCTACATGTCCCTTTCATATTTCACCCTTAGTGGTATTGGTTAATCCACTTAAAGGGTAATTTATTATTATTTTATTATAAGGTTAACCTCAAGGTTAAGTTAATATTATCTTGAGGTTAACCTCTCATTGGGGATTTGGTATTACTATAAATACCCCTCAATGAGGATCCATTTGTATAATAAGTGTGAATAAAATGTGATATATTGGGGTGACCAAGAGAACCCATATTTTTATTTTTCTTGTCCTCTTCCTTCATTTTTTTATGTATTTTATTATTGCTATTATCTAATTGAATTATCTTATATTTGGTATACAATTGTGGTGAATGAATGTTTTAGAATGATTTTGAAAAGCATTACAAATTTGAACAATAGAAATCTTGGATGTAGTGCAAATTCATCCCACAAATGAGGGTGGTTGTGGTTTTACATCTAAATAAGATATACTAACATCTTATTTACCACCTCTATCTATCCATCAATTTGAGGATGGAATATTGTAGAATGTTGATGCTTAATGTCTATTTGGTTCTAAAGATGTATCCAAAAATGGCTAAGGAACCTTGTGTCTCCATTTGGCACTATAAAACTAGGTAGGTCAAAGTGCATCCAAACCTATTAAAATAATATATGGGTGGTTTTCACAATGGCTAGGCCTCTACTGCATATTACCATGATAGCCATCTTGTTGAACCTATCCATGACCATGAATATACAATCGTGTTAGTGGTTAGCAACCCTAAGAGAAAATCCATGTTGATGAATTTCCAATGCCTAGAAGGAACCTACAATTGGGTTTAGAACCTTATTTTCTTATTTTGTGGTTTGGCAATGATGGCAATGGTGCAATATGTATAGGAAAAAACATAAAAATACACTTCCTAGTGCATGTGTAGTCAATGGAAATACTACTATAGTGTTGTAAGTAGTATTTTGACACCAAAGTGTCTAACTACCTTGGATTAATGTACCTCATATATTATAAATTGATATGGTATACCAAAAGGCAAATGAATATTTTTACGATGATACAACCTATCTTGGAGTTGATAATCAAGTGCCAATTTTCCTTGTACTCTTTTTGATGAATCTCAGTAAAGTTGATGTCTAAATGGTATAACACTTGCTAGTAATTAGCACCATTGTTATTTGGTGGGTGGATTAGACAACTGACTATATATTTGTACTTTACCTTATAATGTTTGATCATAAGTTGGAAATACTATAGATAAGTCATCCATTTCATGTGCCTAGCATTTTATAGCCCATTGAATGAAAAAATTGCAAAAGCCTTTGATCAAAATAGATGATGGTTTTCTTACCCATTATATAGTGTTACCGCTATCACATAGATTAAAAAAATAACATACAACTCCTTGTCAAATGTATGATTGATATGTTATTATATGCCTATTCTAGATTAGTATTGCATCAAGTTCACAGTTAAATGCATCTATCTATAGCTTGAAAAATTGAGTGATGTGTAGCAAAGGCTAGCATTGGTGTTGAATAGAGACATTGCTTCAACATTTAACACTTATTTATATTGTGAAATCTAGTGGAAGTTCACCTTCTTATACGACTTCATTCAAATCCCTTAAAACATGTGAAAAATCTAAGATAAAACCATGGTAGAATTTGGAAAGCTTGAGATTTTTTTTAAGTTCTATTATATTCTTAGGTGTTAATTATCCTCAAATGATGTAGATATTCTCTAGGTCTATGCATATTCCTAGCTAGGCAATGACATAGCCTAGGTATAAAATTTGTATGACATTGAATGTGCACTTGCCCATATGAGCATGGAGCTTATGGTGGCCCAAAATGTTCAAAATTTAGTGCATGTGTTGCAAATGCTCCTCCCATATCTTATTGAATATGAGAATGTAATACAAATAGATAATGCTTAAAGACCCTATGAACAAACATATAATGTTATTCATCAAGCGTAAATGTTATCAAGGAAATGACCAAGCCAAAAGGTATAACCAACCACTCAAATAGTCCTTCCCTTGTCTTAAAGGTTGTCTTCCAAATGTCTATGGGGTTGAATAATACTTGGTGATAATCTAGTTCGAGGTTGATATTCTTGAAATATTGAGCCCCCTGAAACTAATCCAACAAGTTATAAATGCATGGCAATGAGTATCAATTTTTCACTATGATTTTGTTGAGCATTTATAATCACTAAATAGGTATTAAATTCCACCCTTATTTGGTTCTAGGATAATGGGACTATCACATGGCAACAAACTTGGTGTTATATTAAGGTGGTTATCAGTTATAAATAAGATAATGTATTTTTATTTTTTATATAGAACTTATGGTGGCCCAAAATATTATGTGTTGCAAATGCTCTTATCATATCTTATTGAATATGAGAATGCCATCCAAATAGACCATGCCTAAAGACCATACGAACAAACCTAGAATGTTATTCATTAAGCGTATAAATGTCATCAAGGAAATGGTCAAACCAAAAGGTATAACCAACCACTCAAATAGTGCTTTCGTGGTCTTAAAGGTTATCTTACAAATGTCTATGGCTAGTTTGAGGTTGATATTATTGAAATATTGAGCCCCCTAAAACTAATACAACAAGTTATAAATGCGTGGTAATGGGTATCAAATTTTCACTATGATTTTTTTGATCATTTATAATCAATACATAGGTATTACATTCCACCCTTCTTTGGTGCTAGCATAATGGGACTATCACATGACAACAAACTTGGTGTTATCTTCCTTGGAAAATTAACTCTTGTATCTAACACCAAATATCATCATTCTTGTAAATTGCACAACAATATAAAGGAACGTTGGGGAAATATGAACTTAAAATCAACTAAATTTTATGTTTCACTAAGTAGTATAATGGATCTCTATTGATATCCTAAAAGATATTAAAATATGGATGGATTAGAGTGTCCATTTACTAAGATTATTTAGAACAATATACAATTGGTGCGACAAGAATGAACCTCTTGTGCCATGGTTCTCAGTATGACCAATAAACAAAATATTATTTTGGGTATATGGAATTAGATTCTTACATTGCTATGCTAAAACCCAATTTACCTTATTCTATGAAAGCCACTTTGGTATTTTGCAGGTCATATCTTCAATTTGCATGAACCATTATTGTGAAGAGGCTTGGTAGATCACTTGGAAATCAAAGAGGTAAGGTCTTCCTAAATGACCCTTATAAGTGTCCACTGGTTGCATGTCACAAGTTATTATGTCATGCATTGACTTGATGCTATACTCAAGAGTGTACTAATGTTGAACCTCAATATATTTTCGTAGACAAAGCTAACCTAAAGAGGAAGGTTGTAGGTATGCCATTGTATAAAACCTAAGGTTCTTGACCATGTCTTCTATTATGATGCTCTTCTAGATCATATTATCAATTATGACTTAGAGAGGCTTATCCTTTACCCAATATTAGGTGTAAAAAATACACTTTATTTATTAAAAACCATATAATGTAGAAGCATTTACAACCTACTAAGTTTTGGTACTCAAGCATGTGGTGTCTACCTTTTATTTTACCTCTAATAAGGAGGAATAATAATTCACATTTAACTGAACCATTAGCATATTCTATTGCACTTGAAACTCTACATCACTATGAGTGTGAATCTTGTGGTGGTTGTACCATTTGTAGGTCCTATTTTCCTTTATCCTATGTAGTAGGAGGATTTTATGGCTTAGATGGTGTTATGATCCCTTGTATAATGGAATTGTAGGCATTTGGATAATCAATGGATTTGGATTTAACACTAAAATTTTATATGGGGATAACACTAGACCCTTCTATTTGGATCACAATTTGTCTTCCAACTTTGACAAAATACAAGATGTTTGTGCTAAGGAATCCATAAAAAGAAAATCCATATTTAAGCAAAGATGATATTACAAGCAATTGATATGCTTTAGAAATTGATGCTTCTCATCGTTATCAATGGAAAAATGACTAAGAATTTTATTGACCTCATTAATTTATTACTAGATAAACTAATTCTTGTGTTGGTGTAATTGCTAGAATCACATGTACTCATCTTCATAATGGTACAAAGGATAAAATATCTTGTGAACCAGCTTGATGAAGGCTATCCAAGATGTAACTATTTCTCCTTATTTTAGCCTATTGCTTGTGGTATCCCACCATCAGGTAATCAAATTTGGTATATTTAAAACTACAAAGGCAATCTTGTTAGAGCTTGAGAGTCAATTTACAACATAGTAGGCCTCAAATTGTTGAAACCAAGTGTCCAACTCTTTTGATATTTATTTAGCTTAAGAAGAGTGAAATTTTTATGTTGGTTTGAACCTTCAAAGGGACTTATATTTGGATAGGTACCCCAATCAAATATGGGGTTCCCTTACTAATCATGAGATCCTAAAATATCCAAAAGTGTGGGCTTACGATTTGATATTTGGCTGTGCTATAAATTTCTCCATTTATATCATTTTTTTTCTGACATGACATGTTTCAAGATATTGGGATAAACTTCCTTTATTTTTGGAACCATTATTTGGATGATTAGATGATCCAATGAAACCACCAATAGCCCTTTTCACATAGGGTGCAACAATCTATGTACTTGTGGTGCCCCACATGCCCTTAAGAGATTCTAAGTCATTCGTAGTTGATTTGCTCATCAAAGCAGATTGATGACCCACATCCACTGGAAGATCTCCATCAATGGTCATGGTTCGTCAAGTAAGCCTTTACAAATTGATTAATTATTTCTTTAGTATATCTGACGAACAAGATTCCTCAAAGTAGAGATCTAGTGGCTCAAAAAATACATGGAAATAAGAACAAAAAATAGACAATTAAAATTGTTTCCAAGGGTAATAATAGGACAACAGGTTTAATTTATCTAAGGATAAAATGGATAGTCCGTCTTGCTCCAGATATTTTCATCAGTGGCCCACAATAATTCACATGTAATCAGATAATTTGTAGAGGAAGATCCATGGTCCACATTAAATAGTGTAAGCGATATGGATGATTGAAATTAAATGCAACATAATGTTATAAATGCATGTGATACACTGAAGTAAGCCGTGTGGTACTGAGGGTCAAAATAAAGAAAGATCAATGGCTCACATTAGACATCACAACATATTTAATGGTGCAAATTTTATACCACTTATTTAAGATTTTACCTAAGGTAATTTATGATCTGTATTGGTTCAAGGAATGTCATCAATGACTGTGATTCATAAATGAATTAACATGTAAAATTTAGACATTTAGAAAGCATCAATAGCTAAAGGATGAAAAATGTTAAAAGTACATCTACGATCCAAATAAATCAATAAAGATAAGACAGATGGATTAGATTGCTCCATAGAAAAATATAAATAATTTAGATTAGGTCAAAAGCCAAACTAAGACACTGTGATGTGTCATGCATCACCAAAAAGGACAAACTAGGATCAACAGTCTACATACACTTAGGAATATTAATCAACACCTATAATTTGTTAAGGTTAAGGATAATCAAAGGTTAATATTTAGTCGAAGATGCATAATTCCCAACATGATTAGATATATGAATCACATTTATCTAGGAAAAATATCTATGACCTAGATTTATTCAAAATTTGACTGCATAGGCCCATGAATTGCCAAGAAGCACATCAACGGTTCATGAATTTCCACATATCATCAGATCTTCTCGCATATTTTGTATATGGATTGAATATGATCCATGGTCAATAAACCAATGACTAATTTCAACCTAGAGGTTTTGATCAATGGCTCACATGGATCATATAATTTTCAACACATTAAATTAGGTTCGATTGATGATATGCATAATCGATGATCCGCATCAGTCCACATATCACCTAATATATGTAATTCTAAAATATGGTGAATGGTAGGTATTTAATAAAAATAAAGGGATGTGACTATTTCCTGATCAAAGAGGATCCATTTAGAAGTTTTCTAACGACCAAGACCTATAATCGAAGAAAAATAAATGGTTTAGATTTAATGATAGAAAAAGACAAAGCCCCTTAGTAAAATGACATATCATAGTGTACAACATTGGATGCTCAGGATTTAAACCTTAGAAGAAATCAATGGTAAATATTAGCCATAGGCAAAGGCATATGATTAAATCCCATAGTTTAGATTTATTCTTAGAAACCTATGATTGTAATTAAATTAAAAGAGATGACACACTAGTCAATGGGCTTAGAAATACATTAATGGTCTTGATTTGACGTCTTTGAAAATAAAAAAAACCATGATAAATCTATGATATTTAGATAGGATTACATCCATAAATTGGTATGCACCTTAAAAAATATCTCAAATCAAATCCATGGTCCAGATTGAATCAACCACTAACATTAATGGTTTCAAATCAATGACGAACCAGGTAACTGTTACATTGTGATAATTGAAACCGTTATGGATAATAATATGGAAATCACAAAGTGATAGAGGACAAAGACATAGTTGGAAACATTAAATATTAAAAATGCAGTCAAACCAGTACCTATAAATTCACACATGACATGATTGATTGCTTTCCATACTAAGAATTTGCAGAGATAATTACAGAAAGAGTTCAAAAGAGATTGGTGCTGAGATCCCTGAGTAAGCTGCAAGGTACACATTTAGTAAGTTTTAAAAGCACTACCATGGCTCAATTTGATATCATTGCTGAAATTAAGAAGTTGAAAAATGTCAAGCTATACAAAAATACACCTAGGAAGTCCATCATAAAGGGAATTATCAAATATGCACAAAAGTCTAGTGCTGATAAGAAATTGATACCCTAGTAATAGTGGGAACTGGACAATACAATGACATTTAGATTTGAGAAAACTAAAGAAAATCATTAGTGTCACCCAACACTACTGAAATGACTATTCAAAAGGGCATAGAATGATCATAATAAGAATTTTTCGTACTGCAATTGGTGGAAGTGAAATTTGGGTAAAATAATATGCCTAAAGGTATATTATTCAATTGACCTCATGTTTTGGCTCATAGTAGCCTATGAAACAACTACCAAAGATTTTAGAGATCACAAAAATAGGCCAAATTTCAAAATTATGGCCAAAATATTTAGAATAATCTTCCAGCTTCATCCTACTATATTGGCTCTAAACTGGGAGGTTATAGTCATGCAATCACAACATATAACATACATGGATACTTACACAAATATTTTCAGGTATGAACAAACATTGTATTGTGATTTTCCTTTGAATAAGGATATGCTACAAACATGGGCAAGAGATTATGCGAACATGATAAATATAACATTAGGTATCTAAGACTTAACACTGGTCAGTAGAAAAGTTATATAAATTTTATTACATTGAAATAGTAGGGGTCAGATCCTAATGTACCAATGGGAAGAACATACTTGTAATAAAATGCATAAAAAATTAGTAGCACTAAAAACAACTATAAAGGAAGACTGCGATTAAATGCTCTCATTATCTTATTATTCAATATTCATCCACTTCTTAATAGGGCACTTTAACTGAAAAAAATTGCATCCTAGGGAGGGATACTAGCCTTAGATATTCAAGATAAATTGCCCTGAGTCCATGAAGGTGAATTAATCTACACCCATTTCTGTGGTGAATTTCTTCCATCTATTCATAAGAATCTTTGTAGATATTCCCCTACTAGAATAGACTTAGGAGTGGAAAATTTTTTACGTTAAGGATAAATAGGTGATTATTTCATGACTGAAGACTTCACCTACATAAGAATTTGTAGCTCAAAAATACCCCTATTTTTTTCCCAAATTTTGTCCTATATCTATAACTTCTCTATAAATAATAAAATATATAGAAGAAGCAAAATTGAGGTTACTAAATAAATAGGGAAGGATACCATGGCTTGAGGTCCCATGCAAGGTAGAGCACTACATTTATAAGGGCTATAAGAGTATGTTGTAGTCAGTGTGGAAAATGGGTAAATTCAAGTTCTCAAAAATCACTTGGAGGTCTTATGATCCCAAAAATTATTTTGAGTTCTTGGTACAGAGAATGAAGTATGCTATGGTTTACCATAGGCTAGACTCTTTTGAGGATAAGCTAAAAGAATCCATGAAAAAAGGGGAGCCAATTGAACTGGTATGGAAAAATTACCCGATCAAAATGAGGGTACATACTCAAATTGAACAGGTTGGAAATGACTCCAATGAGATAAAATTACTAAGGAGCACTACAGTTGAATGAGTGGTCCTAATTATCCAAGAAATTCCCATGAAATAGCTCAAAGATCCTATTTTGACAATAATTAATGATCCAAATCAAGTAGAAACACTGGCCGAATCTACCAATTTTGCTGAAGCGATAACAAAGGTTTTAGATCACTGAGCATACCCATGATGATGCTATTGGTTTTATTAAAGGTAAAGAAATTATCCTTGCTTCCTCTACACATACACAATTTATTATTCCAACCTTTGCTCAAATAGAACTGCCCTATGAGAGCAACGTACAATTGGCATTACACTGATCTGCATTCATACCTAAGACCTTGGCTATCAATAATAAGGAGATCAAGTTATCTTCATATGTGCATAAAATAATCCAAGATATTGGGGGTCCGACTAATTTACTAAGGGATCACCAAATAAAGCTTCCAAGCCCCACTAAATCCCCTAAGCACAAGAAATCTAAGCTTGAAACATCATCCTCAGAGGTCTTAATATGTCTTACTTTGGTAAGGACAGTGGAAGTAAAGACTTATAAGTCAGTTGAATATCAAAAATTTGAAGCCATTGTTGTATTTGAACAATATTAATATACAATCGAAGAGCCAAAATCTTAGGCTTCAACCATCCCTCCTATATCAATAGACGTAACCATACCAAAAAGCAAGACAAAAATAATTAAAGTAGACCTACTGAATGGAAAGACACGTATGTAGATTCAAGAATATCCCTTATCCCTAATAAATATGAATGCTCAATCCCAAATATAGATAACGGAACACTTGTACAAAAGTAACCAGGAGTTACTAGTAGAAAGAGAAGAGTTATGGGTCCAAATAAGAGAGCTGCAAGCTACAAAATTGATAGCAACCCCTCGGTTACCTTATCAGATCACATAGTTTGATTCTGCTACCTTTATTCAGAAGTATAAATCAAAAGTATATTCTTAGCTAAAGGTTGAAATAAACTCATTGACCTAAATATTTTAGAATATCAATACAATTATTGATTAGTAAAAGAAATAAAAATATTATTGGAAAAAGCAGACACCAGGGTAACCTCAATCCAACATATTTTTCAAAAAAATGAAGAATAGTAAGGACAAATACGAGCAAAACACATAACTATTTAGGGAAGCATAACTTATGATTGTAATCAAGAGTTTATCGAAGTGGCAATGTATCTACATGAAAGGCCTAGATGGGATGATTTTATCAAGAAAATGGTGACTTGAGAAGAATAAATGAATATCAAAATTAAAGAAGTTGGATTTTCAATAGAAGAATGTATTGTTGTAGTCAATTTTGATGATCTAATTTCTAATATATGAAAATATTAAAAAATACCATACATCCATGAAATGAAATACAATATCAAAATAGCAAATCAAGATGCAACCATAAAGATAAAGAATTAAATTAAAAGAAAATGACAAACGATGCACTTTTTATTAATAATATCTTATTATTTTCCAAGTAGGTTACAAATAAGATCCTCTTTGAGGGATTTCTACCAATCTTGATACAATGAGTTACAAATGAAACAATTTGGATGTACTATGCAGGATATTTTACATCCACAAACTGATCTAAGATAGGTTTTCGAGACTATCACAATGGAGGATAATGATATGTGAATATTTATGCTATTGCTTACTTGTTGATACCTATGATATGCACACAAGAATATTAAAGAGCATTGAAAGCATATGCATAGCATTTCAAGATAAGACCCATATTAATGGTAAATAAAATGACAAATAAAATGAAATAAGATGAATGCATGCATGAAAATGAAATCTATATACAATAAATAATAACTATAAATTTTGCTAAAGCTTAACAAAATAATGAAAACAAGAAACAAATTCTCCTAGGGAGGTCGTCTCTGTGTAGGATGACCATTCCTCCAGGCCATATTTGAAAGAGATGATTGTACCTATGAGCCATATCTAAGAGAGATGACTACTAATCTATGAATGATTATATTATGGCCAATGCAAGGTGATGCTAGGTTCAATCTGTGGATTGGTCAACAAATTGGTGCATTCATGTAGAACGGCTTATGGGGTAGAATTCAACACCAAAACAAGGACGTTAGATTTCATAAAGAGCACAGATGCGGTCTTAAACCTTCAAAACAATCCATTGGCATGATTTCCATGGAGAAAATAATGCAAATGAGGTTGGAAGTTTTGTGGTTGAAATTCAATAGCACTTCATTGCTTGAAAATGAAAACTCTCTTATCCTAAATGTATGAAGGTTGGGTGCCATTATATAGACTTCCAAAAGGAAGTCCAATCTTGCATAGGAAGCCACAAAATGGTTATATCCAAGAAAGGTAACTACCCATTCCTGAATCTTCCCCACAACTAACTGTGTATATTGTTATGCTTAGTTGGATCATGTAACCGCTTTAACCGTGGTTTGAATTTGCTTTTGGTATGATAATATCAGGGTGAGATGGCCTTGAATGGAGGTCATCTTGGGGTAAAATTATCTTAGGAGGTCATCCTTTGGTGGGATGGTCCTAGCTATAAAGGGAAATTCCTCCCTGTTTGAGTGGTGAAAACCACTATTGAGCCCTAGGGCTATCCAAGGTGGGTCATATGGCCTAAAGGGGGTCCATATAGGTAGTTCCTCAACATGACGTGTTTTAGGTATCTACAATATAATTCAGGATTTTGAATGTGATGAATAAGATGAGCATAAGCTAGCTCAAAAAATTAATAATCTATCTAAAATGATTGGTTCTTTGATCAAATTCTCTTAGGAGAACAATTCTTTAGCAAAAAAACATAATAATAAAGTGTTATCGATAATTGATGTGATAATATTCTTGTGGGCGATTTTTCTTACACCCATATGTTTGCTCTACCTAAGCAATGAAAGTGGTTTATGTAAAGGGTTTGGACTGGCGGGATGGTGTGCAATATTCAAAAAATGGCTAAGCATGGAGGCTGATAGAAAAGCAAAATTATATTGAGTACCTAACAAGTTCTAAAGCTATGAGTATCTTAATTTCCTGCAATAGGAATTATTGGCCAACTTCACTAATGGACATTGCATTCACTTATAGAAGAGGCAGTTTTTGAGAGACTATATATGTAAGAATGTAAGGGATTAAAAAGTGTCGACTCTTTAGTCATTACAATGTACATGTAAATTTTGAATCATTCAAAAATGCAAGTGGATCATTATCTGCCCTCTAAAACTTCTCATGTATGTATGAATATTTGATCATTTATTTTTTCTAAAATTAGTTGGATGATCTTAATTTAATTTTGCGCCTTGGATTTCACACTTGTAATTTGCTAATTCTAGAATTTGTAATCAAACTAAGTTTAATGAATATTAATGGGAAATGTTGGTTGATATGTTAGATGATTTATCAGTAATTCATTGAATGTTTTAGTTTTGCATATATTTTTATGTGACTGAATCCATGCCACTTTAATTTCTAGCTTCAACTTTATTTAGTTTCTTTTAGCCCCCTTTTCCTCAAGCGTTTTTAGTTGTGATCCATAAGAAATTAGTCTTCTCCAAATATTGGCCTTAAATATTCTAGTTTTGAGGCCATTCAAAGTTGGTTGAGGTCTATGGGCACACAAAAATTACCATTAGACAAAATTCCAACAAATAGTTTTTACAATGCTCGGTGGGACCCAGTCCCATATTTTAGGTAAATCAGAGTTTTGTGATGCTCTGTGTTATCCAATTTTCCTAGATCACCTGGTGACTCCATTGAAGCAAAATATTATAAGGTCATATTGATCGTGATACACTATATATTCATGATCACAAGGTATAAGGCTAGCTAGTTTGAAAAACCTGTTGAGTTTCTAGAGCTATCCTTTGAAAGAAGGTAGTATTTTTTAGTTTTTGAATCAACTCCATATTCATCTCTCACATAAAATCAAGATGATATCAACATTACGCCTAAAATACCTATTACTCTTCAGGAGATGATGGCTCAAAATTAGAATCCTAACTACCCCACTTGGAATCACACTGGCCCACTCAATCTCATAAACTAAAATGCCATCTCTCAGGCTGCTTTAAAAGCCTTGCCTACCTATGATGACACTGGAAAAACAACATATGAACATTACCAAGATGTTGCATCATTAGCCAATGTTCATAACACTCAAGATGAAGATGTGATGATTATGTTGCTAGTGATATCCTTGAAGGGAAATATGTTATACTAGTATAGAACCCTACCTAATGGTAGTATAACTTCTTGAGCTGATTTGGTCAGCAAACTAACAGAACAATTCAATGAGCAAAAATACCCCTTATCCTTGCTCACTTAGTTCATAGTAATACAAAAGCATCCATAAGAGGAGATAGTCGATTTCAACATCATATTAGCTACACCTAGAAAAGTGTATCTAAATGTCTTCGACCATATAATGATCAAGCTATGTATTATTACATAAGAGCTTTTAGCTCTAATTTAGGTTTAATTATAAGGCAATCAAACATCCTCACATTTCCTCATATTTTACAAGAGGTAATAAAGGTTGAAAATTTCCTCATTGCTATAGGTAGGCTGCCTCCCAAGCATATGATGCCCATTTTACCTAATATTCCTTAGAGTCAACCACAAAAACTTACCTCAATCCCTACCTACCCTGCACTTTTATATCCTATAAATTTTCCTCATTTACTCAATCCTTTTGCAGTTCTAGCTTTATCAGCTCCATCGACAGTTTCAACTTTACTTGCTCCTTCTGTGATACCTACATTGCCCACCCCAAATCTGTAGACTACTCTCATATGGGAAATGCAAAATGCCATGAAGGATCTAACCAATGGAATTACTCTGATAAAGAGAAGCGAAGCTAAAGTAAACTTTCAACTAAGAATATTTCCATATATGACCAGAGATCAAATTTCTTCAACCAAAAAACCTTCTAAGAAAGCTAGTACAATCCTTATTAATGAAGATGAAGAAGCTTCAACCTATGCATTTGAATCAAATTATTGGTGTTATGTGTAATGATCCTCATAGGGAAAGCACTTGCATGATGCATCAACATTATGTGGAAAAGGTAGCCATTGAGAAGGTAGAAAATCCCAAAAAGGACACATCAACATGATAAGGAAAGGTGATCATAACTTCATGATGCCATCTGTTGAGCAGGTCTCTATCTTGATAAGGTCAGGTTGGAAGCCTTTGAAAGTGAATCTTGAGGAGTTGAATCCCTTGAAATTCTTGACTAAATCCAAGGAAAAGAAGCAAGTTGAGAAGGAATATCAAAGAAGAGCCTTTTTTCACAAACCACTTAAAAAAAGGGAGGGAGATCAAGCTTCCGAATACTCAACCAAAGAAGGTTGAGACATAGGAGGAGGCTAGAGATAAGTTAAGATACCCCTCTCTCACTAAGTGGCAATGGATTTAAGCCACCCAATAATAAAGGAGTAGGTTTGAACAATTCATAAGAGATAGAGAGGCAGTTTGAGACACCTACCTTCAACATCGTTGAAGAGTTGAAAAGAACACCCTCATAAGATAGTATGTACTATGCCTTGCTTATTCCAAGATAGATTAATTTACTCTAGGATTCCTTGAAGCTGATCAAGAATAAAAGCAAAGCCCTTCTGGAGCTAAATCTGGCCCAAGGTATTGCTATCCTAGGAGCAGGAAAAAATAGACCTTACCCATTTTACTTGTCCCTAGAAATGGAAGGTTGGGTTGTCCACAACTGTATAATTGATTCAGAAGCTACTACTATAATAATTCCCAAGGCAGTGTGACATTATGGGTATGGAATATACAAGAAAATATCTTGGTTTTTTATAGCTATATGGTATCCTAATAAAAATTGTTGGGGTGAATAATGATGTATCCATGGTGCTTCACAGACTATCTTAGGTGACTGCTATACAAGAGATTGTGGTGGTGGACCTAGAGCCCTATTTTGGGATGTGTCTCTCAAGGGAGTTTACTGCTAAGTTGGGGGGTATCTCTTCGTTGACTATTATCATATGGAAACACCATATAAGGGTAGAAGACTAAAGATATATTCAAAAAAACCTTCCACATTCCATATAGAGAAACTGAAGGAGGGAAACCAACAGGCTAATACAATCAAAATTATAACTAAAGAAGAGGATTTGATTGAAGAGGTATTGAAATAATTGTAGATAGAGGACCAATTATCACTGAAGGATTTCAATGCCATGATTGAGACATGAATGGATACATATACCATTGATAAGCTAGAGACAAAGTTACCAACAACCTTGCAATAATAAATCCTCGTATCACATCAGATTTAGAAACTCTATTTTGATGGGGTAAGGTGCAAAAATGACATAGGAGAAAAAATAGTCTTGATTTCACCCATAGGAGCTCAAAAGGATTTCTCATACAGGTTGACATGGATCTGCATAAATAATGTGATAGATTATGAAGCGATGTGTTTGGGATTAAAGAAAGTAGAGAACCTTGGGACCAAACAGTTGCAAATATTTGGATACTTTAAATTGGTGATTAATCAAATAACTGAGAGGTGTATCAGTAAGAAACACTATATCAAAGCCTACAAAAATATATTCTAGGGCTTGTTGGAGGTATTCAAGGCCCTAAATATGAGAGAAATTCTAAGAAATTAGAATACTCAAGCTGATATACGAGTGTCCACGAGAGACGATTTTTTCCCAGTAAAAAATACCATTCACAAGGCAAAGGCAGTCAGGCTGATATATAGGCCTTCTGCTCTAGATAAAAATATCTTCTGGTAGGTGTTTGAGAGTGATGAGAAGATAGTGAACTTCTTGGTTCACGAGATGAACTGTTCAAATGGTGGACCCTTGGAAAGTGAAGGTCAGGAAGTTGAAGGGTAACTCATTTAGTTAAAAATAATCATATTCTAAAGGGGCTGATCACACTTGAAAGCCTATTTGATAATAGAGACTCCCCAATAGGTCACATGATAAAGGTTGATGCTAAATGCTACAAAGAGGTTCAGATTGCACCTAAAAAAAGGTTGAAGATAGGTATGGAATGTTCAGATGAAGAGGTCTACCAGATCTAGAAATTGTGCAAAAAATATGATAATATCATTGTATGGACCTATGATGATCTTAAAGTATGCAGCAAGGATACTATCCAACATACCATTGAATTAGAACCTGATGCAAAACCCTTACAGAAAAAACAAAGACCAGTCAACCCTAATGTAGAAGCTTTAATGAAATAGGAGCTCCTAAAGCTCCTAAATGCCAAGATAATATATCCCATCAAGAATTCTACTTGGGTGGGGAATCTAGTACTAGTGCAAAAAGAAATGGTGACATTCATCTATGTGTTGATTTCCAAAACCTGAATAGGGCCTCTTTGAAGGATCATTATCCTCTGCCTCAAATTGACCAAATATTTCATACAATAGTGGGGGAAAAATATTATCATTGTTGGATGATTTCTTCGGGTTCAACCAAATTTAGGTTTGAGATGAAGACCAACATAAAACAACATTCACCACTAAGTGGGGAACCTTTGCGTATCAACGAATGCCATTTGGGCTATCCAATGTTGGAGCAACCTTTCAGAGAGCAATGGACTTGGAATTTGGTGAACTTCTGAATAAAGTAATTATTATCTACTTGGATGATATGATCATATTTTATCATAAGAAAGAGGACCATGTGGAGCACCTTAGACGGGTTTTCAAAAAATGTAGAGATTTTGGGATATTTAATCCAAAAAAATCTATCTTTTTCAAGAGGGTAAGCTCCTGGGGCATATTGTATCTGAAGTAGGGTTTTATATAGACCTGCATAGGGTAAAACTACCCTTGATGTTGAATAAAAAGGACTACAATATTTCTTTGGCTAGATAAACTTAGTGTAAAATTTTATGTTGAACTTTGCTCAGATAGTCAAGCCTATGATGAAGATGTTAAAAAAATACATAGAGTTCAAGTGGACCCATGCTCAGAGGGAGGCTTTCAAAAGCATCAAGAAAATTGTTTCACAATATCTAGTGCTCATTAATCCAAACTACTCCAAGGATGTCATTTTATATGAGTGTTACACGGTAGTCCTTACCCATAAAGGAGAATATGGTAGTGAAAGATACATCACCTTCCTTAGCTAGATGTTGCACAACCATGAAGAAAGGTATAATTTTATCTTAAGAAGTTTAGACATTTAATCTCTTAGAGCAAAATTATTGTATACGTGGTACACCCGGATATCAAGAACTTTGTGATCCAAGGAGAATTGGGTGATAAAAGGGTTAGATAGACCACTAAAATTTAGGAGTATGACATTGAAATCATACACACAAAGTTGGTGAGAGGGAGAGCACTATGCTAGTTGTTGGTAGAATTTGCAATGTCAAAGTCTAGCCTAATTTTACGAGAAGCAAACTTAGCACAACAAAAAAAAAAAGGAAATAACTACTGATGATTGGATCCCTGACATAAATCATTACTTCAGATCTAGTAGGTGTCCAAAATGATTGACAATATCCCAAAGGTGGAGACATATACTGCAAGCCAAAAAATATGCATTGATTAACAACGTTCTCTACTAAAGGAATTTTGATGGGGTCTTGTTATGATGCATACCTCCGAAGAAAGCCAAGAAGGTCCTTGAATATTTTTAAACTAAATTTTTAGGACACTACTTAGTGCAAACCACAGTGGCTAAAATCCTAAGGGTGGGATTCTATTGGCCATCCATATTCTTCAATGCATTTAAATTGGTTAGAGCATGTGATAAATGTCAAAGCTTTGTTGGGAAAAGTAAACATTTGATCATACCTCGATAGCCAATAATTGCAGAAGAGATATTATAGCAATGGGATTTCGACTTCATTGGTGTGATCAATCTAAATTCATCAACCGATCACAAGTATATCCTCACAAGGATGAATTACTTCACAAAGTGGATAGAGGTCGAAGCTATCAAACATGTTGACCAGTAGACAGTCATTGATTTTTTGGAGAGATTGATCACCAGGTTTGAAGTTTCTACCACCATAGTCTTAGAAAATGGCACACTCTTCATAGGTGTCAAAATTATGGACTTAAAAAAAAATATGGTATATATTGGAGTGCCTCCTTAAACTACTATCCATAGGGGAATGGTCTATCTAAGTCTACAAATAAGAATTTACTAAAGATAATAAAGTGAAACATTAAGCATAACCCTAGAAGTTAGAATATCCTACTTGATCAAACACTATGGGTAGATAGGATAACCCCTAAAAAGACCTTGAAAACATTTTTGTATGCTCTGGTCTATGGAAAATAGGTGATGCTTCCAGTTAAGCTCGAGCTCCCGACACTCAAATTCATGAGTGAAATAGAGGAAAAATATTTTACAACAATAGAGAAGAGGTTGGTATTGTTGATGCTACTGGAAGAAAAATGTGAGTAAGAATACAATAACTTATGCCAACACCAGAACATAGTCAAGCATTGGTTTGATAGGAAGACAACACCAAAAGTATTTTGTGAAGGTGATGTTATCCTAAAGTGGGATGTAGACCAGGCAAAGTTAGGATTACATGACAAATTTTATCCTATGTGGTATGGGCCATACCTCATTAAGAGTTACAAAGATGAAAATGCATATCAATTGCATGAATTTTATGGGTATCTGCTCCCGATCCTAGTGAATGACTAGTACCTGAAGCATTACGCTTAGCCTCATCACTAACAACTTGTAAATATGTACATAGTTTGGTTTTTGGGGCTTTTCTTTTGATATTTTGGCTATAAATATTTAAAGTTGATAGTAGCAAGGCAACCATTATTTTACCAAGATTTTGAGCCTGTAAATCACTCAGGTCTCCCAAAAAGGGCAAATTGGCTAAGTACAAGCCTGGGCAAAAAATCTGGTAGGCGCAAAATACCATTTAGACCCAAAAGTTTGACACAGAGTAAGCAAGAGTCTGGAGAAGAAATAGAAAGCTATTATGCTCCCTAAAATTCCTAAAATTCCATCGAGATACAATTGTAAAATCAGTCAAGTCTTGGGATATGCGAGAAACTAGGAGATAGTCCTACATGGGGATGATCCCAAAAATCTACCCCCTCTCGATGGAAAATTGGGAAGCCAACATACCCCAGGTGGAGCCTAAAAAATCGTGTCAAGTGGAGAATGATCATGCCTAGCATAAATTTGGGATACCATTGAGCTCTGGGGTGATCCTAAAACCCCACCACAAAGGATTCTAAAGGAAACTTACCACTACCAGTTATTAGTTGAAGAACATGTAAATTAGCTAGGTGTCAGCCTATTGTTGCACTTGATAGTTGTCTCCCACCTCAATTCTATTAATGATATAATTACCTAGGATGATTTAAGGGTGTGGCATTAGCATGACACATATGGGGAGCCAACCTCCATACCGATGAGATCCACACAAATAAACCAAGCTGGTTAGGGAAGTGATCTACATATCAAGAGCACCACAATGAGTAACAACTAAAGCAATGTGGCATTCCAACCGGTGGTCCCTTGACCAAACACATCATATGTATTCATACCAAAACAATAGTGAAGGCACATCATTTAGGGAAAATTGAAAGTTATCATAAATATAGAGAAAGGTGAAATATTTAGCATAATCTACTTAGAGCTAATCGAGCCCTAATAAATGACAAGAGCATGATGGTCGGGAGGGCTTAAAGTGAAAGGCATGTTTCAAATTTGGCACACCCAACCATCATGAACTGAATATGCAAGGATATGATTGGACAATGGTTTACTTCCCAAGAATAACTAACATGAGTTGTATGTCAGAAGATCATGCCCTAATAGGATTCTCTTGCTCTGTGCAAATTCTCCCTAATGATCGTGTCAAGTATTTTTGCAACATTCTTCATCAAGCATTATAAAAGGGGACTAGCAATGATGCCACTATATTCTTGCACCCTTTATGTTATTATAGTATTGAAGCTAAGATAAGGAGATTCAGATTAAGGATCAAGGAATATCTCTGACTGTCTGAAGCCCAAATTGTTCTTGAAAGAAGCCATCGAAGTAGATACTCATAAGAACCATATGACAATGCTGAAGCCTCAAAAGCACCTAGAGGATTCATATGAGGGACTATTTGATATAGAAATCACTATTTGATCCAAGCTGAAGGTCTCCTATGAAGGTGCAGTGACCATGGTAGCAATGAAGCTCCCTCCTAATAACTTGAGAGTTGTTGCATGGAGGACTCAGCCGAGTCTCTTGATGCTAGCTCTTGTACACCTGTACCCAAGTTAGTCCATGTAATTTCAAAATTCTATGATGTAGCCATAGGTGTGGTCCAAAATCAAAATTTTAATGTTTGTTTTATATATATGCAAATACCATCAAGTGAGCCTTCGTTGTTCCAAAAATCCCTACACAAGACCTCCTAGGACAGTGTCTGAAGATCATCAATTTCAAGTAGTAGAGGGGGATGCTCATCAATGAGGGTCCTAAGAAGTGGCTAATGTAAATGCTAGGTAAATTACCAAAGGCCTACATGGAGAAAGAACTTCCATTGATAGAATTTAAGGAATAATACCAACCAATTCTGTCTATGTTGGTTGTTCTGCTAGGCCTCCCGTCAGATGATACAATTTACCCCCATAAAATGGAGATGGCTCATGTAGTGCTAAGAGCATCCAGCTCTTTGAAACTGGATTGGGAAGATTTTTTAGCTAATAAAATGAGAAAGCAATTGATGGAGTACCAAATAAAATATAGCTCAGAATTCTAATATGCATCTTACTTGGTGTGGCTATTCTTCTATTGCATACCTTGCATAAAACATTGTGTGCAAATTTAGGACCAAGATGAAAAAGTCTAGGTACGTCCAATGGTGGATTGGATGCACATGCTTAGAAGGATAAACTCATACCTCAAATTCAACAAGAAGTTTTTGTGACATGCCCTTGCATATATTTTTGAATTCTTCCCTCGCTTGTCTAAAAAAGTGTAAGAGTTTCTACGAGAAAACTATGGGAGACAGGGGATTGGTATTACTTGGAAGAAGGGACATGCATATGTTTGTATGGGTTCTCTAGCTTTCCATACCTGCTCCCTTTATACATCATATATTAGGTGTTTGGCATGAAAGTATGTCAACAAACTTATCCCATTGAAAAGAAATTGGGTCTCAAGGTGAATAAGAAGGTACTTTTCTCACTGTCAGTATCATTTGAGCCTATCCTTATACCTAAAAGGAAAAATATCACTCTCTAAAATTTGGATAATAGGTTGTTCACTTTAGGGATCCCTATGATACCTTCTAGATGGCACTATGACCTAGATGACATCCTTATTACCAATCTTCATGACATCAATGCTAGGCCATACCAATTCAAACACCAAAAGAATGAAGCCAATGAGGAAGTCTTGAAGTACCAAAATTTAGCACATGATCAGATAGCCCTATTCACTTAGTTTTAGATGCACGAGTGACCACCATGGAGATCTTGTTATCTATATGAAATGCTTTTTAACCTTGAAAGAAATATTGACTAGTGGTTGAGCTCAATGTTGTTTCGACAAATTGATGAGAGAAAAAAGTGGAACGAAGAGAAGATTGAGCAGTGGTGGGTGATGCATTGTGAGCAGGACAAAATTAAGAGGTATTTCCCTAGAAGGTCTAATAATGACTTTAGTGAGGATTTTGATGCCAATATTGTTGCCTAGAAGAAAAGAGAGTATGAATATCTCTCATATAAGGTGCTAAGGAAGTTTGACATTTTGAACCCAAGACAAGAAGAGGAAAAAGAAGAAGAAGAGGATGAAGGCAAAGAGCAGGAGGTCAAAAGTGAGTTTTTATTGCAAGAGATCCCAACCCATGAAAAGGAGGTTGAGCAATAAGCCCCTTTTTCACAGCTTTTGCAAGATGCCAGGAGATTGAGGTCATCCAGATCCTTCAGAGCTGAAGCTAAAAAGCTATCTAGATCTCCACTGTAGAAGCTAAAGTTTAGTAGAAAGAGGAAGGAGTGTTCTAGTCCTGATGCCTTCAAGATGAGTGAGGTATAACTCAAATAGTAGAGATTGCAACTGAAGGTGCCAAAGGTATAAGAAGCTAAAGCAATGGATCAAATAGATAAGGGAAAATTCATAATTAAGAAGTTCTCAAAGCTAGTGTAGGAGTAGGGTATAATAATAATTGATTCTCTTTCCTCTTCCTCTCATTGCACCCATTCGCTTGAAGCATTTGATCATTCCTCCACTCAATCAAACCAGATATCAATAGTGAGTCTAGCCATGATTAAATTTATGAAGAAAGATATCCTTAAGTCTCCTTTGATCTCATTGTTATGCCTTGGTCATCTATCCAACCCTTCTTGAGAACCAATAAAATCACCATTTCCTCTCCCCACATTTAATCTACATATCACTCTACCTCCTCTACCTTTACATTCAATTTAATTTGTGCCATGATCCAATCCACCCATGCTAGCTCAGTCTCAATCCTAGCAGCTTCTACCACCATCAAAACCATCAAATCTAGGGCACCATAGTGAAGTAGCTGGAACAACCCCAGTCCAAGCATTGGCATCATATCCTTTGACTCCATTATTGACCTTCTTTACTATACCTCTTATACTACAAGTTACATAGGAAGACTTACTAGAGGTAAACATCATGGTAAAGAATGTGTAATACAATCAGATGAAGTGGGTGGAGGAGTAGTTGCAAGAGTTAGTTTATGAGAAGGCAAAGGTAGTCCCCATGACTTGACATGAGCTTGATTTGATTGAGGGCAAGAGGCACAAGATAACCACCCACCCCAAAATAAAGAAATCCATCGTAGAGATGAGTCCTTAAGACTAGAAGTTGGAGATACAAATTAGGGATATTCCAGATATCCCTAGAGCTTAAAACCTTTATAATTTACACATTGAGGATGATACACTCTTTTGGCAGAACAAGGAAGATAAAAAACAATTGAAGCTCATAAGGAAAAGAATTAAAATCCTATAAGACTTGCTCAATTGAGCAAAGCTGGAGCAGAAGGCCCTAGAGAAAGAGATGAAGGCACTCAAAGATACCTTGGATAAGGTACCTTATCAAAAGACACTGCAACAAAGGGATGAGGAAATTGCTGGTCTAAAGAGTGAGCTACAAGTAGTACAAGGCGTGCTAGAGAAACAAGTTGTTGAATCCAAGGCCAAGCTGCAACAAATGGAGAACTCCTTGAGTGCTGCATTGGTTGATTTGAAAAAGAAAAAAGGTAGGTCTTATGTAGTATTAATCTCAAAGGATTAGGTAAATAAGATCAAGAGAATTTATTTGGATAAGATAAGAGTGATGACTCTGAAGGTTCTCCATTCCTTTGCATAGAAAATAGGAGAAAACTTGATAACTTCGAGGGAGGTGGATATTGAATTGGATAACAAAAGGAAGATTATTCAGAGCATGGGTCCAAAAGCATTGGTGGTGAAAAAAATGTTCAAATGAGGAGATACCCAACTATTGAAATTCTCAAAAAGAGAAATTGATCAGAGCAGGACCCGTATGCAACATATACTTTATGTCATGGACCTATACTATGAAGGGAGGAAACTACATGCTATGCTAAGAAAATAGCTAGAGAAGATGAACAAGACCAATGTAGGGTCCAAAGCACTTGGTTCCTCAAGATTTTGGGATAGCAACAAGCAACTATACATAGAAGAAGACTTCAAAAAGGAATTTGAGGGCCTAGAGGAGGATGAAAGTGAAATTGTTCTGCTTGAAGAACTAGTGGCAGTGAACCAGATGCTTGATATTATCCTCATGTTTTCAAGCCTCCTCACCAAATCTGATGAGGCACTCAAAAAAAATAGTGACCCACCTTACAAGGATACCTTTTGACTAGGCTCTGTAATCAATCAACGTAGAGGTGCTCCTCTTCCTACTCAAGATACCTAGGATCAAATATGCAAAAATCTTCAGATCCAAGCCACTCAGTCACCTGCTCCCAAAGCCAAAGCCTCAAGAACCCACAAATAGCAACAAATAGATCCTAAGAGACAACATGACTCTCAGAAGGTAGCAAAGCTTGTAAATAGTTTTGTATAATTTTTCCTCTTTTTGGCCACATTTTGGTGTGACTTTGTGACCCAATAAATGAAGGCCATGGTCTATTTTTGTTTTTTTTATTGGTGCATGAAGATCACCCTTCCTTTTGGTTTGGGTTATTTTATTTCCATCAAGTTAAATTCCTCGTGAGTCACCGAGATTATGGGTGATTTTTCTTACACCCAATTATATGCTCTACTTGAGCAATGAAAGCAACTTGTAAAAAGGGGATAGTATCTAGACTAGTGGGATGGCAGGTGATATTCAAAAAAATGGCTAAGCATGGATGCTAGTAGAAAAGCAAGACTATGTTGAGTATCTAGTAATTCCTAAAGCTTTACCATGCAAAAAATGGAGAAGTGATTCCTAGAAAGGAACTGGACTGCGACCCCTCCTCGGATCGCTCCTAGAAGTATGCCACAAAGAACTTAATTTTTGGCTAGGTGTCAAAGAGGGTAAAAAGTTGGGCAATCCCTCAACCTTGGGCAAGTCCCAAATTTTTGCCATGTGGAATAAAAAGAAAAGGATTTGGACAAAGAAATAATTGACCATTGGATGCTGAAGGGATACCAAAATCCCACTGTAGCAAAAGCCCAAGCCTTCCAAGTAGTGAGCATGGTGGAGAAGTGTGATGAAGGTGGATGCCTCATGGGTACAAAAATCCTACCTCAAAGGAGTAAGAAGTTGGACCGAGCAAAATAATGGAAATCAATGGGACCAAAGATTGATCCTAAATGTTCATCATAGAGGAAGAGAAATCTAAACTAGGTGGAAAAATGAGAAGAAATCAGACCACCAAGCCAACCCAAAAGTTTTCCATGAGCAGAAGTACCTAGTTGAGAAATGAGAAATATCCAAGAGCCATCAAATATCCAAAATCCCGTCATGAGGAAGTAAGCTAGAGTTTTGTGGAGTGTCCAAGAGGCCAGTTTGGTGCCAATAAAGGAAAAATGCAATGTCCAAGATGGAAGTTGGTACTTGGGAGTAGTACTTGGTCAAAGAAGAACTTGTACACAACTGACGTGGAGTAGATGACCTTCTGATATGTTAAGAATATTTGGTGATGAAATACGATCTCTACAATGAGTTGCAGGTTACATAAATAATCCTAACTTCCAAGCATGCATGAGCATTATGAGCACCAAGGACATCAATGCATCAATTGTATGAACAAATCAAGTATAACCAATGAAGTGTACTCTCAAGCCATGTAAGCAAGCAATTAAGAATGCAGGGTTGTGATTGGTGCATGCATATCAAATACTCTTTGACTCATCCATGCTTCATTGATGAGTATCTTAATTTCTTGTAGCAGGAGTTATTGGCCAACTTCACTAATAGATATTGTATTCACTTGTAGAAGAGGCAGTTTTTGAGAGACTATATATGTAAGGATGTAAGGGATGAAAAGTATCGACTTTTTAGCCATTACAATATACATGTAAAATTTGAATCATTTAGAAATACAAGTGGATCATTGTATGGCCTCCAAAATTTCTCATGTATGTATGAATGTTTGATTTCTTATTTCTGCTATATATAAATATAAATATAAATAAATATATATATATATATATATATATATATATATATATATATATATATATATATATATATATATATATATATATATATATATATATATATATATATATATATATTTAATTTACATGGTGGAATCGATAGCCGCCATGAATTCGGGCAAGCTATCCGGCTTTTTATAACCACCATAATATTCTGTGTTGTCTACCCCAGAAGCTACCACACACATCTTAGTGCATTCCACCCCTATAATCACCATGCCACAATTATTTTAAACCTTTTACGCCGCTAAAAGCACCAGGAAAGGGACAAGCATTTAGTCTGACAAGACCCAATATTTGATATTTATGCTAAAATTAGTTGGATGATATTGCTTTAATTTTGGATCCTAGATTTCATGCTTATCATTTGCTAATTCTAGAATTTGTAATCAGATTGAATTTAATGAATATTAATGGGAAATTTTGGTTGGTCTGTTAGATAATTTATTAGTAATTCATTGAATTTTTTAGTTTTGCATGTATTTTGATGCGAATGAATCCATGCCACTTTAATTTCTAGCTTTAGCTTTGTTTAGTTTCTTTCAGCCCTCTTTCTATCAAGTGTTTTAATTTAGGATCCAAAAGGAGCCAACCACTTCTGGATATTGGCCTTAAAGCTTCTAGTTTTGAGACCATTCAAAGTTGGTTGAGGTCTATGGGCGCACAAACCTTACCATTAGAAAAAATTCCAACCCAATTTTTGGCATGACCGATGGGACCCAATCCCATATTTTGGGTAAATCAAAGTTTTATGATACTCTATGTTATCCAATTTTATTAGATCACTTGGCAACTCTACTAAATTAGAAGCCCAACATTTTATATTGATCGTGCTTCACTATATTTTCATGATCACAAGGCATAAGACTAGCCAGTATGAAAAACTTGTTGAGTTTCTAGAGCTATCATTTGAATGAAGGTAGTCTTTTTTAGTTTTTGAATCAACCCCATCCTCATCTCTCACAAAAAATCAAGGCGATATCAACCTTATTCCTGAAACACCTATTACTTTTTAGGAGACAATGGCTTAAAATCATTATCCAGAGTACCCAACTTGGAATCACACTGGCCCACTCAATCTCATAAACCAAAATGTCATCCCTTAGGCTGCTTCAAAAGCCTTTCCTACCTATGACGGTACTAGAAAACCAACATATGAACATTGCCAATATGTTGCATCATTAGTCAATGTTCATAATATTCAGGATGAAGATGTGATGATTAGGTTGCTAGTGATATCTTTGAAGGAAAAAGTGTTATATTGGTATATAACCCTACCTAATGGTAGTATAACTTCTTGGGCTGATTTGGTCAGCAAACTAATAGAACAATTCAATGAGCAAACATACCCCTTATCCTTGCTATTCATAGTAATACAAAATCATCCATAAGAGAAAATAGTGGATTTCAATATCAAATTTAGCCACACCTGGAAAAGAGTGCTTGATGGTCTTTGGCCAACCAAAGAGCAAGTTGTATATTATTACCCAAGAGCTTTTAGCTCAAAATTAGGTTTAATGATAAGGAAATGAAACATCCTCATATTTTCTTATATTTTACAAGAGGTAATAAAGGTTGAAAAGGTTCTCATTGCTATAGGTAGGATGCCTCCCAAGCCTCTAATGCCCATTTTATCTGAGCTTCCTCAAAGTCAGCCAAAAACACTTGCCTCAACCCCTACCTACCAATGACTTTCACGTCTTGTAAATTTTCCTCATTGGACCAATCCTTCTGTAGTTCTAGCTTTACTAGCTCCATCAATGATGCCAAATTTACTTGCTCATCCTGTGATACCAACATTGACCACCCCAGATCCATAGACTGCTCTCATATGAGAAATGTAGAATTCCAGGAAGGATCTGATCAATGAAATTACTCTGATGAAGATAAGGGAAGCTAAAATAAACTTTCAACCATGAAGGTTTCTATATATGACCAGAGACTAGATTCCTTCTACCAACAAGCCTTCTGAGAAAGCTAGTACAATCCTCATCAATGAAGAGGGAGAAACTTCAACCTGTGCATATAAGTCATATTATTGGTGATCTACGTGTAATGATACGATGAAAGCACTTGCATAGTGTACCAATATTATGTGCAAAAGGTAGCCATTGATAAGGCAAAAAAAGCCCAAAAATGAAACATCAACATGATAAGGGAAGGTGATCACAACTTCATGATGCCATATGTTGAGCAGGTCTCTATCCTAACAAGTCTAGGAAGGAAGCCTTTGCAAGTGAATCTTGAGGAGCTGAATCCATTGCAAGTATCGATTGAAGCCAAGGATAAGAAGAAATATAAGAAGGAAGATCAAAGAAGGGCCTTTGTTTACAAACCACTCCAATAGCAAGGGAGGAATATCAAGCCTCCTGAGAATCAGCCAAAGAAGGTTGAGACATAGGAGGAGGCCATAGATAAGTTAAGATACCCCTCCCTCACTAAGTGGTAGCAAATTGAAGCCACCCATGAATACAAGAGTAGGTTTGAATAACCCCCAAGAGATAGGGAGAGGAAATATGAGATCCATACCTTCAACATCATTGAAGAGTTGAATAGAACACCCTCAAAGCCAACATGTATGATTCTTTACTTATTTTGGGGTAGATTGATTTGCTCTAGGCTTCCTTGAAATTGACCAAGAATCAAAGCAAATCCCTTTTGGAGCTGAATTTGACCCAAGGTATCCCTATCCTAGGAGCAAGAAAAAATAGGCCTTTCTTATTTTACTTGTCCTTAGAAATGGAAGGTTGGGTTGTCCACAACTGTATTATTGATTCGATAGTTACTACTATAGTAATGCCCAAGGTGGTGTATGATGTTATGGGTATGGAATATACAAGAAAATATCTTGTTGTTTTGCAGATAGATAGTACCCCAATAAAAAATTTTGGGGTGATAAAAGATGTATCGATGGTGCTTCACAAACTACTTCAGATGATTGTTATCCAAGAGATTGTGGTGGTGGACATGGAGCTCTATTTAGGATGTGTCTCTCAAGGGAGTTTACTTCTAAGTTGGGGGGGTATCTCTCCCTTGACTATTCTCATATGGAAATACCCTATAAGGGCAAAATAGTAAAGATCTATTCAAAAAAACCTTCCACATTCCATACAGAGAAACTAGAGGAGAAAAATAGCAGACTAATACAGTTAACATTATAACTTAAGAAGAGAATTTGATGGAAGAGGTATTGGAAGAATTACAGACAAAGGATCAGTTATTGATAAAGGATTTTAATGCCATGATTGAGACAGGAATGGGTACATATACCATTGAAAAGCTAGAGATAAAGAAACCAACAACCTTGTAGGAATCAATCCTCATATCCCATCAGATTTGAAAACTCTATTTTGATGGGGTAAGATGCAAAAATAGCACAAGAGCAGAAATAGTCTTGATTTCACCCATAGGAGCTCAAAATGCTTTTTCATAAATATTGAAATGGAGTTGCATAAATAATGTAGTAGAATATGAAACATTGTGTTTGGGATTAAATAAAGTAGAGAAGCTTGGGGCCAAATAATTACTTTTGTAAAAGCATTGAACCCCTTCGATAACACGTATGAGATATGTGGTTGAACCTCTCTGGATCTCTATCTCAGGTGGTTCCTCGATCAAAAAAATATATAAGTGAGGCCGTTGTCATACTTCTGTTGCTGAACCAACCCCTATCGGACATCGCACAACTAACCCCTCTCTATTTTGAATGGAAATCTATGGTTGAACTAACCCTATCTATTTTAAAGGGGATTATTAACTTTCTAAACAGCATCATGTGACCTATTAAGATATAAAGGTGGGCATAGCTTCATAAAGGCTCTCTACACCCACTATGTATGTATGGGTCACACTAGTGGAACAGGGGCTCGACTCTAGGTGGAAGCAAAAAGAAGAGATTACTTCGAACCAATCAGAGGAGAGAGGAAACACTTTGGAACCGAAAGGGGTTCTCTATCCATAAATTTAAAAGCTCTATCACCAGAATTCCCTCATGGATTCTATTAACCAGGTAGGATTTACCCATCTTTATTCTAGGATCTCTCATCCAGGATCAGGTTCAACATCACGATCTACAATTAATTCCTTCTCAAAAATATTATTTCAAATTCACATTTTCTTTAAGCTTATCAATCGGCTTTATAACGCTTTAATAATGCACTCTCAAAAATAGCATCATCTCTCCTTGCCTAATTACTAATGTAGTAATGAACTAACCCTTTAAGTTGTATCCGAGCCCCTTTTTAAAGGTTCTTCTCTGTGGCATGTTCGGTGTTGTGGTTAACACGTATATAAAACGACTTGACCCAACTCCCCCTCAACCTCCCTAAATTGGTGATTAATCAAATAACCGAGAGGTGTGTCAGCAAGCAGCACTATCTCAAAGCCTATAGAAATATATTTTGGGACTTATAGGAGGCATTCAAGGCCCTAAATATTAGAGCAATTTCAAGAAATCAGAATATTCAAGCTGATATACTAACATCCATGGGAGCCAATTTTTACTTGGTAATGAATACCATTCATAAGGTAAATACAGTCAGGTTGATATACAAGCCTTCCATTCCAGACAAAAATATCTTCTAGCAGGTGTTTGATAGTGATGCAAAGATAGTGGAATTCTTGATTCACGAGTTGAACTATTCAGATGGTGGACCCCTAGAAAGTGAGGGCAAGAAATATGAAGGAGAATTCATTCAGTTAAAAAAAATCATATTCTAAAGGGCTTGATCAGACTTGAAAGCCTGTTTGACAACAGTGACAATCCAACATGTCATATGATAAATGTTGTTGCTAAAGGCTACAAAGAGGTTCAGACTACACCTAAAAAAAGGTTGAAGATAGGTGTGGAATTCTTAGATTAAGAGGTCTTCCAGATTCAATAATTGTGTAAAAAACATGATGATATCATTACATGGACCTATGATGATATTAAAGTATACACCAAGGATACTATCCAACATACCATTGAATTATAACTTGATGCAAGACCCTTACAGAAAAAACAAAGACCAATCAACCCTAAGATAGAATCTTTAATGAAACATGAGATTATAAAGCTGCTAAATGCTAAGATAATATATCCTATCAAGAATTCTACTTGAGTGGTGAATCTGGTGCTAGTGCAAAAAAAATGGTGATATTTGTCTATGTGTTGACTTCCAAAACCTGAATAGGGCCTCTTTGAAGGATAATTATCCTCTACCCCAAATTGACCAAATATTTTATATAGTGGTAGGGGAAAAAATATTCTCATTGTTAGATGATTTCTTCAGGTTCAATCAAATTTAGGTTCGAGATGAATACCAGCATAAAACAACATTCACAACTAAGTTGGGAACCTTAATGTATTAGCGAATGCCATTTGGGTTGTCCAATTCTAGAGCAACCTTTCAGAGAGTAATGGTATTGAAATTTGGTGAACTTGTGAATAAAGTAATTGTCATCTACTTGGATGATATAACCATCTTTTCTCATAAAAAAGAGGACTATGTGGAGCACCTTAGGTGGGTCTTAGAAAAATGTAGAGTTTGGGATATTATTGAATCCAAAAAAAATTAGCTTTGTTGTGCAAGAGGGTAAGCTCCTTGGCCATATCGTATCTGAAGTAGGGTTTACTATAGAATCGAATAGGGTAATATCCATTTTGGACCTACCCTTGTTATTGAATAAAAAAGGTCTGCAATATTTCTTTGGGTAGATAAACTTTGTGCAAAATTTTGTGTCGAAATTCGCTCAAATAGTCAAGCCTATGATGAAGATGTTAAAAAGGGATGTAGAGTTCAAGTGGATCCATGCCTAGAGGGAGGCTTTCAAAAGCATCAAGGAAGTCATTTCATGAGCTCTAGTACTCATCAACCCAAACTACTCAAAGGATGTCATATTATATGCTTTTGGAGCAGAAGAGAGCTACACGGTAGTCCTTACCCAAAAGGAGAAGATGGCAGTGAAATACCCATCACCTTCCTTATCCAAACATTGCACGACCATGAATAAAGGTATAATTTTATCAAAAAGCAAGTCTATACCATTATGAAATCTCTTAAGAAGTTCAAACATTTTGTCTCTCAAAGTAAAACTCTTGTATATTTGGTACACCCAAAAGTTAATAACTTTGTGATCTAAGGAGAATAAGGTGATAGAAGAGCTAGCTGGACCACTAATATTCAAGAGTATGATGTTAGAATTAGACCCATAAAGTTGGTGAGAGGGAGAGCACTATGCCAACAGTTGGAAAAATCTTCAATGTTAGAGTCTAACCTAATTTTGGGAGAAGCAAACTTAGCGCAACACATAAAAGGAGACAACTATTAATGATTGGATCCCTAACATAATTCATTACTTAAGCTCTGGTACGTGTCCAAAATGATTGACGGTGTCCCAAAGTTGGAGATATAGGCTACAGGTCAAGAAATATGTATTGATCAAAAATGTTATCCACCAAAGGAATTTTGATGGGGTCTTGTTGCGATGCATACCTCCGAAGAAAGCCAAGAAGGTACTTGAAGTGTTTCACATTGGATTTTTGTGAGGACACTACTTAGGGCCAACCACAATGGCTATAATCCTAAGGTTGGGATTATATTAGCCATCCATCTTCTCTAACACATTCAAATTGGTTAGAGTACATAATAGATTTCAAAGGTTTGTTAGGAATAGTAAATATTTTGCCTTACCTCTATAGCCTATTAGTGCAGAAGAGTCATTCCAGCAATGGGGTCTGAACTTCATTGGTGTGATCAATCTAAATTCATCAACCGATCACAAGTATATCCTCATAGCAACAAATTACTTCTCAAAGTAGACTGAGGTCGAAGCTACCAAACACACTGACCAACATATAGAGTTTTATTTTCTAAAGAGACTGATCACCAAGTTTAGAGTTCCTACCACCATAGTCTCAGACAATGGCACATCCTTCATAGGTTCCAAAAGCTACCAAACATGCTAACCAACAAATAATTATTGATTTTCTAGAGAGATTAATCGCCATGTTTAGAGTTCTTGCCACCATAGTCTCAAACAATGGCATATCCTTCATAGGTACCAAAATGATGGACTTCACTAGAAAATATGGTATAGATTGGAGTGCCTCCTCAAACTACTATCCATAGGGGAATGGTCTAGCTGAGTCTACAAATAAGAATTTGCTCAAGATAATAAAGCAAAATATTGAGCATAACCCTAGAAGCTAGAACCTCCTACTTGATCAAGCATTGTGGTATATAGGATAACCCCTAAGAAAACCTTGAAAACATCGTTGTATGCTCTGGTCTATGGAAAAGAGGTGATCCTTCCAATTAACCTCAAGCTTCTGACACTCAAATTCATTAGTGAAATAGAGGTGAAATATTTTCCAGCAATGGATAAGAGGTTTACGTAGTTGATGCAATTGGAAGAGAAACATGAGAAAGCATACAACTTATGCTAACACTCGAACACAATCAATCATTGGTTTGATAGGAAGACAACACCAAAAGTATTATGTGAAGGTGATATTATCCTAAAATGGGATGTGAACCAGGTAAAACTAGGAGCACATGATAAATTTTATCCTATGTGGTCTGGGCCATACCTCATTGAGATTTACAAATATGTAAATGCATATCAATTGCATGACTTTAATGGGTAATTTATCCTGATCTTGGTGAATGACCAGTAACTGAAGCATTACGCTTAGCCTTATCACTGACAAATTATAAATATATACATAGTTTATTTTTTGGGTATTTTATTTTGACCTTATGGCTGTAAATATTTAGAGTTGAGAGTAGCAAGCCAACCCTTATTTTACTAAGGTTTTGTGGCTGGCCATCGCTCAGGTCTCCCAAAAAGAGCAAATTAGCTAAGTAAGAGCCTGGGCAAACAAGAAGGTAGGATTTAAATACCATTAAGACCCAAAAGTTTGATGCAAATCAAGCAAGATACTGGAAGAGAAACGAGAAGCTATTATGCTCCCTAAAATTCCTAAAAACCCACCAAGATACAATTTTAAAATCAACCAAGTCCTGGGTTGGGCAGGAAACTGGGAGATAGTCCTACATGGGATTGATACAAAAAATATTCTTCTATGAAGAAAATTGAGAAGCCAATAGACCCCAAGTAGAGCTTAAAAACCTGTATCAAGTGGAGAATGATCATGCCTAGCATAAAGTTGGAATGTCACTGAGCTTGAAGGTGATCCCAAAACCTCACCACAAGGGAGTCTAAAGGAAATATTTTTTTTTGTTATTGGTTGAAACACATGTAAAATTAGCTAGGTGTCAACCTGTTGTCGCACCCGATAGTTGTCTCCCACCTCAATGTTGTTAATGATATCATTACCTGGGATGATTTAAAGGTGTGGCATTAGCATGACACATGTGGGGAGCCAACCTCCATCCCAATGGGATCCACACAAATCAACCAATCTAGTTAGGGAAGTGATCCACATATCAAAATCATTGTAATGAGTAATGACTAAAGTAGCATGGCATTCCAGCCGACGGTCTCTTGACCAAACACGTCAGATATCTTCATACAAAAAAAAAGTGATGGCATGCCATTTAGGGCAAATTTAAGGCTATTATAAATATAGAGTAAGGTGAAATCCCATGCATAATCTACTTGGAGCCAATAAAGCCCTAACAAATGACAAGAGCATGATGTTCAATAGGGCTTGAACTGAAAGGCATATTTTAAATTTGGTACACATAACCATAATGAAATGATTGCACAAGGGTCTCATTGACCAGTAGTTTACTTCCAAATAAAAATTGACATGAGCTACATATCAAAAGATCATGCCCCAAAAGGATTTCCCTTGCTCTATGCAAATTCTCCCTAACAGTCGTGTCAACTATTTCCATGGTATTCTTCATCAAGAATTATAAAAGGGGACTAGAAACACTATCACTATACTCTTATGCCCTTTATGTTATTACAATATCAAAGCTGAGATAAGGATATTCAAATTTAGGGTCAAGGAAGATCTCTGACTATCTGAAGCACAAATTATTCTTTAAAGAAGTTTTCAAATAAGAATACTCATAAGAACCATAAGACAAAGCCAAAGCCGAAGCCTCAAAAGCGGTTGGAGGATTCATATGAGGGAATATTTGATACGAAAATCACTATTCAATCCAAGCTAAAGGTCTCCCATGAAGGCATAACGACCATGGTAGGAATGAAGCTCCTTCCTAATAACCTGAGAGTTGTTGCATGGACTCAACAGAGTCTCTTCATGCCAGCTCCTATACACATGTACCCTGAGTTATTCCATGCAATTTTAAAATTCTATGATGCAGCAATAGGTGTGGTATAGAATCAAAATTTGCAATGTTTGTTTTATATAGATGCAAATACCATTATGCAAGCATTTTTTGTTCCAAAAATCCCTGTGTAAGACCTCCTGGGACAATATCTGAAGATCATCAACTTCGAGTAGCAGAGGGAGATTATCATCAATGAGGGTCCTAAGAAGTGGTTAATGGAAATGATGGGAAAATTACAAAAGGACTAAATGGAGAAACCACAACCATTGATAGACTTCAAGGAAGAAGCTCTACCAATTTTGTCTATGTTGGTTGTTCTACTAGGCCTCCTATCAAATGATACAGTTTACCCCCACCAGATGATGATGGATCATGTAGTGCTAAGAGAATCCAACTCTAATTGCTAAAAATATGGAAAAGTAATTGATGGAGTACCAAAGAAAGTACATCTCAAAATTCTAATATGCTTCTTACCTAGCATGGCTATTATTCTACTGCATGCCTCGCACAAAACATTGTGTGCAAAATCAGGACCAATATGGAAAAGGTCAAGTATGCCTAGTGGTGGATTGGACACACATGCTCAAGAGGAAAAACTCATATCTCAAATTCAACAAGAATTTTTTGGAACACATCCTCACATATATTTTTTAAGTCTACCCTCGTCTATTTGACAAAGCATAGGAGTTTTTGAGAGGAAATCTATGGGAGATAGGGGATTGATATTACTTGGAAGAAGGGACATGCATATGTTTGTATGGGTTCTCTGGTTTTCTTTACCTACTCCCTTTATATGCCATATATTGGGTGTTTGGCATGGAAGTATGTTGATAACTTATCTCATTGAAAATAAATTGGGTCTTAGGGTGAAGAAGAAGGTACTTTTCCTACTGCCAGTATCATTTGAGGTCATCCTTATGCCTAAAAGGGACAATATCACTCTCCAAAAGTTGGATAATATATTGTTCACTTTAGGGCTCCTAGTGGTGCCTCCTAGATGACACTATGACCAAAAAAATATCCTTAGGACCAAGCTTCATGACATCAATTCTAGGCCACATCAATTTCAACACTAGAAGAATGAAGCTAATGAGGAAATCTTGAAGTACCAAAATTTAGTGCATGATCAGATAGCCCCATTCACTCAGTTTTAGATGCACATGCGATAACCATGGTGATCTTGTTATCCATATGAAAGGGTTTTTGATCCTGAAAGAAATCTTGACCAGGGATTGAGCTCGACATTATTTTGATAAATTGATGAGAGGAAAAATGGAATGAAGAGAAGATTGAGCAGTGGTGGGTGATGCATTGTGAGAAAGATAACATCAAAGGGGATTTCCTTGAAAGGGTTGATAATGACTTTAGCAAGGAGTTTGACACCAAAATTATTGCCTAGAATAAAAGGGAGGATGAAGATATCTCACCTGAGGTCCTAAGGAAGTCAGACATTGTGAATCCAAGATAAGAAGAGGAATACGAATAGGATGAAGGTGAAGAGCATGATATCCAAAGTGAGTTTTTCTTGCAAGAGAGCCCAGCCCATGAAACGGGTCTTGAGAAAGAAGCCCCTTCTACATAGCTTTTGTAAGGTGCCAAGAGATTGAGGTTGGCCAAAACTATATGAGTAGAAGCTAAAATGATACCTAGACCTCCATTGTAGAAGCTAAAGTTTAATGGAAATAGGAAGAAATGCTCCAGTACTGATGCCTTTGAGATGTATGAGGTAGAACTCAAACAACAATGATTGCAATTGAAGGTGCCAAAGGTAGAAGAAGCTAAATTAGTGGCTCAAATAGATAAGGGAAATGCATAATTGAAAATTCCTCAAAGTTGGTGTAGGAGTAGGGCATAATACTTATTGATTCTTGTTTTGCTTCCCCTCATCGTACCCCTTCACTTGAAGCATTGAAGCATTCCCCCATTCACTCAACCTAAATCTCAGGAGTGAGTCCAACCATGACTACCTTTATGAAGAAATAAAACCTTAATTCTCCTTTGATCTCCCTATTATACCTTGGTCATCTATCCAACCCTCCTCAAAATCCATTGGAATCACCATTGCATCCCTCCACATCTAATCCACATATCAATATATCTTCTCCACTTTCATATTTAGTTTCATTCGTGTCATCATTTAATCCACCCCAGCAGATCAGTCACAATACCAGCATCTTCCACTGCCATCAACACCATTAGAGATAGGGTACCATGGTGAAGTATCTAGCACAACCCCAGCTTGAGCATTGGCATCATATCCTTTGACTCCATTGTTGAACTTATTGACTACACCCCTTGTGCCATAGGTACAAAGGAAGACTTGCTATAGGTATACGCTATGGTAAATAATATGCAAGATAACTAGAAGAAGTGGATGTAAAAGCAGTTGCAAATTAGTTGATGAGAAGGCAGAGGCAATCCCCATGAATCGCCATGAGCTTGATCTGATTGAGGGCAAGAGGCACAAAATAACCATCCATACCAAAGTAAATAAATGCATCATACAGATGAGGCCTGAATATTGGGAGTTGGAGATACAAACTAGGGATATTTATGAGGTCCCTAGAGTTGAAACCCTTTGAAATTTACACATTGAGGCTGATACACTCTTCTGGTAGAACAAGAAAGAGAAAAAATAATTGAAGCTCACAAGGAAAAAAATTAAAACCCTGGAAGACTTGCTCAATCAAGAAAGGCTAGAGCAGTAAGCCATAGAGAAAGATATGAAAGCACTCAAAGATACCTTGTATAAGGTGCCTTCCCAGAAGACACTAAAACAAAGGGATGCAAAAATTTCTAGTTTGAAGAGTGAGCTACAAGCGGCATAGGGTGCACTAGAGAAACAAGATTCTAAATACAAGGCCAAGTTGTAGCAAATGGAGCACTCCTTGAATGATGCATTGGTTGATCTGCAAAAGAAAAATGGTAAACCTTGTGTAGCATTAATCTCAAAGGACTAGGTAAAGCAGATCAAGAATGTTTATATGGATAAGATAAGAGTGATGAATCTGAAGGTGCTCCATTTCTTTGCACAAAAAATAGAAGAAAACTTGAAAAATTCTAGGGAGGTAGACATTGAATTGGATAACAAAAGAAAAATTGTGTAGGGCATGGGTCTACAAGCATTGGTGGTGAAGGTGATGTTCAGATGAGGAGATCTCCAACTGTTGAAATTATTAGAGAGAGAAATTAATCAAAGCAGGACCCATATGCAACATATAATCTATTTCATGGAATTGTACTATGAAGGGAAGGAATTGCATGCTATGTTAAGAAAAGAGTTGGAGAATATGAACAAGACCAATGTAGGGCTCAAAGTACTTGGTTCCTCAGGATTTTAGGATAGAAACAAACAACTCTACACAGAAGAAGACCTCAAAAATAAATTTGAGGCCCTAGAGGAGGACAAAAGTAAAATTATTGTGCTTGAAGAACCGATGGCGATGAACCAGATGCTTGATAATGTCCTCAAGTTTTCAAGCCCCCTCATCAAGTCTGAAGAGGCAGTCAAAAAATACAATGATCCACCTTACAAGGATACCTTTCGACTGGGCTCTATGATCGGTTAACTCAGAGGTGATCCTCTTCTTGTTGTAGATACCTAGGACAAAATATGCCAAAAGCTTTAGATCTAGGTAACTCAAGGACCTGCACCCTAAGCCAAAGCCTTAGGAACCCACAAACAACAACAAAAAAAGTCTAGAGGGACAACATGACTCTCAGAAGGTAGCAGAGCTTGTAAATAGTTCTGTACAATTTTCTCTCTTTTTGGCCATATTTTGGTGTGACTTCGTGGCCCAATGAATGAAGATCGTGGTCTATTTTTATTTTTTGACAGGCACATGAAGATCACCCTTCCTTTTTATTTGGGTTCTTTTCTTTCTAGCAAGTGAAAATCCCCATGAGTTGCCAATACTGTGGGTGTTTTTATTACACCCACCTATTTGCTCCACCTGAGCAATGAAAGCATCTTGTGAAAAAGGATTGGTATAAAGACTGGTGGGATGGTAGGTAATATTCAAAAAATTGGCTAAGCATGGAGGCTAGTAGAAAAGCAAGATTGTGTTGAGTACCTGGCAAGTTCCAAAGCTCCACCATGTAGAAAATAGAGAAGCGATACCTAAAAGGGAATTGGGATGTGACCCCTCCTCAGATCGCTCTAAGAAGTGTTCCACAAAGAGCCCAAGTTTTGTATAAGTGTTAAAGAGGTCAAAAAGTTGGGTAATCCCTTGACCTTGGGTCAGTACCAAAGTTTTGTCACTTGGAATCAAAAGAAAAGGAGTTGGATGGAAAAATGGATAACCATTGGATGTTGAAGGGATCCCAAAATCCCATCATAATGGAAGCCCAAGCCTTCCAAGTGGTGAGCATGGTGAATAAGTGGGATGAAGGTGGATGCATCGTGGGTCCCAAAATCCTACCTCAGAGGAGTAAGAAGTTGGATCAGGTAGAAGAATGGGAATCAATGGGACCCAAGACGAATCCTAGATGTCCACAATGAAAGAAGAGAAATTTAAATTGGGTGGAAAATTGGGAAGTAATTGGACCACCAAGCTGACCCAAAATTTTGCCATGAGTAGAAGCAATATATGGTAGAGAAATAAGAAATATCCAATAACCATCAAATATCCAAAAGCTCATCATGGCAAAGGAAGTAAGCTAGAGTCTGGTGGAGTGTTCCAAAGGCTATTTTGATAATAATGAAGGAAAAACACAATGTCCAAGATGGAAGTTGGTACTTGGGAGTAGTACCTAGTCAAATAAGAACCTGTACATAGTTGACATGCAATATATGGCCTTTTGATATGTTAGGAATGTTCGATGGTGAAATACAATCTCTACGGTAAGTTGTAGGTTACATAAATGATCCTAACAACCATCCTCCTCCAAATATGCATGAGTATTATGAGAACCAAGGGTGTCAATCCATCAGTTGTATGAGAAAATCAGGTGCAGCCAGTGAAGTATACTCTCAAGCCATACAAACAAGCATTTAAGGTTGCAGGGTTGCGATTGGTGCATGCAACTTGAATACTCTTTGACTCAACCACACTTCATTAATGAGTATCTTAATTGCCTATAGTAGGAGTTGTTGGCCAACTTCACTAATGGATATTGTATTCACTTGTAGAGGTATTTTTTGAGAGACTATATATGTAAGGATGTAAGGGATGAAAAGTGTCGGCTCTTTAGCCATTACAATCTACATGTAAAATTTAAATAATTTAGAAATGCAAGTGGATCATTGTTTGGCCTCCAAAACTTAAAATATGTATGTAGGAATATTTGATTGCTTATTTCTACTAAAATTAGTTGGATGATCTTCCTTTAATTCTACACCTTGGATTTCATGCTTGTCATTTGCTAATTCTAGAATTTGTAATCAGACCGATTTTGATGAATATTAATTGGAAATGTTGGCTGGTCTTTTAGATGATTTATCAGTAATTCATTGAATGTTTTAGTTTTGCATGTATTTTATGCAATTGAATCCGTGCCACTTTAATTTCTAGATTCAGCTTTGTTTAGATTCTTTCAGCCCCCTTTCCCTCAAGCATTTTAAGTTAGGATCCATAAGGAGCTAACCTTATCTAGATATTGCCCTTAAAGCTTCTATTTTTGAGGCCATTCAAAGTTGATCGAGGTCTATGGGCACACAAACCCTACCATTAGACAAAAATTTGACCAAAAATTCTCAACCTCTTTTATGATTAGGCCTAGAGAAAAATTGCTAGCCTAGTTGGAATAATTCAGTCTAAACAAGAAGAACAGGGAAAAGGTGAAAGCATTAGCAAAATTATTATTGAATTAATAGAAGGTGGACAAGTAATAGTTAAAGACAAAGGAAACCCCAGGGCTGAAGATGAAGGCTCAAGTAAATGAAATCTAATGTCTAAGGAAAGAAAAGGTGTGGGGCCTCGGATCAACATAAATTTAACCTACTAAGAGAATTTGATATATGGAAAACAACCAAGTGTAAAATATTAAAGAATAATAGTCTAGGATAGATACAATATAGTTGTAAGTCACAGAAGAATAAATGGATCATATGCAACCATATGTAGTTATCATATAAAGGCAATTACGATAGAATGGGCCACCTTCAAGTTATAAATAGTAGCTACATTAGCCAAATAAACCATCAATTTTTGCATAGCCATTTTTCCAAAGGTATTCTAGAGTACCCTTATCTTGTTAGTTGTATTTACTTTAGTGTATTGTCTCCCATATCCATATCTTATTATTCTCTGTAATTATGTAGGTCTTACTCAAGAAGCATTCAATTTGCTGAGATCATTTCTAGTAGCCGAATCAAAATTTAGAAAATTCTCTATTACCACATTGGAACAGAGAATTCAAGGATTTTGGTTACATTATTTGAACAAGAATTCTAATTGTATTCAAATAAGAGAGAGCTGATCCATTTTGAGCTAAACTCCTCCATGTAAAAACTCTTGATTGTTAACACAAATCCTACTTCCATTATTTGAGCAAATTTATTTTCCAATTATGTGTGTGTGTGACATTTATATATTACATCATTTGAATGTGTGAATGGTATTTTCTTTCACTGGTGAAATTAAATTATGCTTATTACATCATTTGAATAAATATAATTGACATAGTTTCTTTTTTATATATCTTTATTTCTCATTAAATCATGTATATCTTTGCTATAATTACCCAATGGATAAGGCACCGGTCTACTGATAGGATATAATTGAAGATTTTTGTAAATCTTGGTCAAATATTGAATGTTTTACATTGTTTTTGTTATCTGGTAGAGCATAATTGAATATGTTAGAGCTCTAATTAGGGTTTCCTTATCCAAATCAAATTTTTAGGAAGTTTATTTTGTTTTACTAAGTTAAATAGGTGGATCCACCAGAGTCCATAATGTTGATTGGAATTAGAAGAAATTGTGACATAACGGAGCTTTAAGGGATGCATAAATTTTCTCCAACAATTTTTGGCATTATTGTCGGGGAACGAAATACAACGACGATTTTCAATCTACTTTTGATTTTTAAATTTACCTTTAGTGGAAATAGACAATAGTCGTTGATGTTGGGGATAGATACCAAAAGTATTTTTATCTCTTATTTCTTGTGTTTTTATCCTTGTTTAAATTTTCAAAATTTTAAGTCAACGGTCATAGGTTTTCTCGATTTTCAAGATTTTTAAAAAAGTTTCCTGCCATTTTTGAATCATTGACCATAATTACTTATCCCTTGAGAGAAATAATTATTCTATGAGATTAAGAGTTTCTAAACCCAACAATATTGGCCAAAGAGTGTTTCTATACTTCCTTGCACATCTATGCTGGTGAATCTAATCTAATCATACCCAAAATTCAAGTCTTGAAAAAAGGAGCTTGATATAGCATCTACAAGAAGAAACAACAAAGATATCTATCCTGAAGTGCCAAATGTAGAGGTAATTTTACAATCTTGTAGAAATATATTTGTATCATTTTATTTTACTTCAAGCATTAGTCCAAATTCAAATTCTCCTAGCATCAGTCCTTCCTCTTCCCCTGTTTCTAGTACCCTAGTAGTTAACATGGCTAATATTAATTAGAATTAGAACATCAACCAAATAAAAACCAAAATATCAATCCCAATCAAAACCTCAATATATGGAGGAATAGTAGATACAAATATTTTGTATTACCCCAAAATTTGAACTCCCTCCTCGATAAAACCAGTAAGCTCTTGCCTAAATTTGAAGGAAATATCATTGTAACTAGTGAAGACCACCTCAAAGATTTCTTCAATGCTATTGATAATCTAGAAGTATATGAGGAAGATGTAGTCCTCAAACTATTCTTTTAGACTTTAGAGAAAGATGCTCGTGAATGGTTTAATAGCCTTGGAAATGCTACTATCCCTAATTTCCAAACCATGGAGCAAGTTTTTCTTAGAAAATATGGAGAAAGAAAGAATGAACAATCCTTGTTGATGGAATTGGCTACCATGAAGAAGAAATAAAATGAGTTAGTAGATGATTTTAACAAAAGGTTCATTAAAATAAAAAATGGGATACCTGTTGGGTTAAGACCTAATGATAGCCAATCCATTTGCTTTTATAAGAACGCTTTCCCTAGAGATTTCAATTATGAATTAAAAAAAGAATAAACAAACATTATGTTGGTCAAATATCTGCCTAATCAATAAACACTGTATTTATGCGCCCTAGATACGACCAACATTGAAAGGCCGAAGGAAAGAGATGTCCTCCATGCCAATCTCCAGAGAGGGCTGGTTCCCGAACTAATTCTAAAACTGGTTGAAGACTAGAGATGCAGGAAAGAAATTACAAATTGCGAAAAGAAATGGGAAATATGGCCACAGGCCAAAGTGCAGGTTTCGGGCAGACTAAGAATAGGAAAATGCTCAAGCACAAAACAACATCAAATAGAAGGAAAGGCAGCAGAATAAACTCGCAATATTGCAATAATAACTTTTAAATTAACACCTCGGTACTCACTCTCCCACTGGCAATATTTAAATCCAAATGTAGAATTTAAACTAGATAGCAAATAAAAAGAGCGAATGTTAAAGGAAGTGCACTACACAGAAAGAAATTATACGTAGAATCACTTATCAATTCAGAAGCCTGATGTCTTTCATTAATGCAGAGAACTTAGAGAGTATTCTCGCAAAGTGTCTAACCTCCCTTTTACAACAAGATTTGCTTAGTATTTATAGAGGTTTCCGCCTCTTTCATTTAATACATGTAAGAGAAGAATGTCCTGGGATCAAAGACAAAAACCAAAAAAATCTCCTCGATTTCTTGGAAAATCCGTGCACTTGAGAAACAAATTCCAGAAAATCTGAAATTCGGACGTAGATGCGCATGACAGGAGAAATCATTAAATTCTTTAAAACACCTTTGGTACATTGGAAATCATGAAAACTTATTTCTCCTCGCCTTTGTCCTTGCGATTCACAAAACAGAGTTACTGAGGGCGCCCTTCATTAAATACATGCAATTCAACATTTGACCAATTCCTTGTTCGCCTTAAATTCATCTTCGCCACATCAAACGTGCGCGCGATCTTCATTAAGCAGGTTCACCCCATGAAAGGGCGAACGGGACGTTCACCCCTAAGGAAAGGTGAACGAAACTCTTCATTGTTGAAAGTAAGTTCACCCCTGGGATGGGCGAACGTCATGTTCGCCCCTCGACCAGGGCGCACAACATTTTTCAGGTGCACGGGCGACCAAGTACCCCAAGGCGCGTTCACCCCAAGAAAGGGTGAACGACACGTTCACCCCTAAGGAAGGGCGAACACGATTTCATACTTAGATATTTTTGCCAATACATTTTCAAAATAGGTTCACCCCAGGAAAGGGCGAATGAGGCGTTCGCCCTTCCTTAAGGGCGAACGTAAATATTCATAAATACATAAAGATTTTTTCAAAGTGTCTTCGGGACTTTTCTTCATTCTTTCTGGAATACAACATATCAAACTTCTACATACTGAATGGAAAGTATATTATCACTTCATATAGAAATTAATACAAAATTTTCCCAAAAATCCTAATGAAATACAAAATGGCCAACATTTCTTGGTGACTCACGGGGTATCCAACTCGCATGGATGCAAGCGATCCCAGGCCTTTATCCATTGGGTGCAGAGTCTGTACAAGAGATGCAAACATCTTATCTTCTAGGGGCCACCTGTGCATGCTCTTCTTCCTCTGCTTTAGCTGTGACCCTAAGCACTTCAACACGTTCAGCTTCTTCCACCACCTTTTCTACTGCTTCATGATCTGCTATCGCCTTCACTTCCTATTCTGCAATAACCTTCGAAAGGGCCTCGTACGTGCGAACAACATCATGCCAAGCTTTAGTAGTAAAAAAGCAGCGAGTACTGAGAGACTCATAAATGAAGTGAAGACTTTGTACATCTGTCAAGCTGAGGCACTTCGAACGCTGAGCCAACTCGTAAAGGGAAAGCTCCAAACATGTATATTTCTCCATCAATGGCAAGACCTGTGCTTGAGTGAGGGGCTCAGCCAAGGCATCAATGTCTATAGTATCTTCAATAAATGCACTCCAGAGCTCTTGCAACTGCTCCATCGAAAGAGGCTCACCCCAGTCATCTAGGAAGGTGGTGAAACCCAGCCGGTCGATAGTCTCAAAATGAGACATCAAAATAGTATGCTCCCGCTCAATAGTATTGAGGATGGCCCACCCCTCATTTACAAGGTCCATACGCTAAAAATAGCTTCGCAGAGTTACCCGTGCTCGGGACCAAGCATAGTCCATCTCGCTGAGAGGGTGAATATACAAAGACGTATTCAACAAAGCTTGTATCTTCACAACCATCTCCATATGGGGTGACAACAACTCCTCCATTGAATCAATCATTTGTTGCCCAAGCTAGATTTGTATCCCTGCTTCCCATAAGTACTGTAACACCTTGACTACGTGCACGACCAACTTTGTAGAATTTCGTACAGAGCGAAGGCGAAGGTCTCTTATGCTATCATGCGAAAACCCCACAACAGGTGCGACCTTAGCTTCAAGCTACTTTTTGAGTTCTTCGACCTATTGTTGAAGGTTATGCATCTCAATTCGAGCGACATCACGCTCCTTTAAGTGCACCTTGACTTGATTACAAAAATATTCCCTTTCAGTGGCCATTTTTTCTTCTGTTGCCTTGCTCTTAGCCAGTGCGCTCTCCAGCTCAAGTACCCTATCTTGCAGCTCAAAATATTTTTCTTTATAATGCTCCCCATGCAAATACAAGGAGCTCATATCTACTTGCATATTGCCCATTTTTTCAATGGGATCAATCCACATCAGATCTTCAGTTATAGTCTCAGAAACATAGTCCTCAGGTTGCAACTCACCTTGAGGCTTCTGAACCATCGGAGTGAATGTTGTCACATGAGCCTCCTTGGCAATTGGATCAAAGGCCACCTTCTTGATCGATCATGCTGGTGCCAAAGCTTCTTTCTATCGCATACTCTTCAACCATTGAGAGGAGCTCAGGTGCACCCGATTTAATTTTTCAACATCCAGCTGCTTGCGAGCCACCTGCACATCTGGAACAGTCTGCAGCTCCAAAAATGGGGTAAATGGAACAAAAACCTCTGAGCGACTAGGCCCAGTGGACACGGATGACACAGATTGAAGTGGAGGAATGGACATAGGGATGGTGGAAGAGAGGGAAAGAGTGGATGAGATGGAGGACACAGATGCAGTCGTGGTTATGCTAAGCCTAGATGGAGCTTGCATACTAATAGCCACAATGGTGGAAGAAGTGATGACCGAGGGAAGGGGATGCAAAAAAGGATTAGTCCCTGATGCATAAGAACTAAAAGAAATGGAGGATGAGGAAGCAGGAATGAAAGGAACAATAGTGATTTCAGAAATGGAAGTAGCAGAAGCGGAAGAGAGAACCATAGAAAGAGAAACGGAAGGAAGACCGAAGGGTGGGAAGGTAGAAAATGGAGGGGACAAAAATGAAACTGATGGGACCGAAGAAGAAATCACTGCATGCCCGATGAGGGAAAGGGAAGAAGAAGGAAGAGATGACGTACCTTGGGGTGCAAGCACCACTGGTTCTATGGATGGAGGAGGTTGTGCAACTACCTCCTTTCCTCGCTCTACCTCCTGTTCACCAATATTGAGGGCTACTTCTTCATCCAGAATCTCAACATGAGAATCTTTCGAAAGTTGCTCCTCCTCTTGTTGCGCCATCAAAAATATTTGCGCTACTGATGTAGGGCGCTCACCATTGAGGGTAAGGTTCATTGTTGGTATAGAAGTGACTACGAAACTCGATGTAATAGGAATCATAGTACCCGAAGACATGGGTGCTGTAATAGTTGAAGTAGTGGCCGCACCAGTTCGGGGCCGCTTAGCTGCTCTAGGAAAAGGAGGTACCATCGACTATTTTTGTTGCTTAGGCGAGGGAACCTCTTTCGGAGGGTGCTTCACTCTTTGAGTCCACCTTTGAAAAACATATGATTGTTCTTCTTCTTCCTCTTCTTCTTCAGTATCATCCTCAACCATAGGACTCTCCTCCTCAGGTTCGCTTTCGCCACTTTTGGACTGCTAAAAACTTTGTGGCAAAATGGTGGCAAAGGTGATAGGTTGATAGGAATCCACAAACCTATCATAAACTTCAGAGAACTGGGTATCAAGCTTCAATCCATAAGCAGCATAGGGCTTCCTTCGATGAATGCGCATTACCCACCAGTTCATAATTTTCTCCTCCTTCCAACGAGGATTTACCTCTTGAATAGTCCCAAACAGGCCTAGAGGAGGAATATGCATTTTATTCTTTCTTGGATTATACTCCGCTTCCTGCTCATAATAATCATGCCATGGAGGAAGGGAGGACATTTTTTCCACATGCCAGTTCATGTTTGGCCCATAAAAATTGTTTCGGTGCTTCTGAATATCCAGGCGTGGGCAGCAATGAAAGGTCTTCGCCTTAATAAATGCCAAAATTTTTCCAAGTGGATCATACCGCCAGTGTTGCGGCAACTCAATTAGTCCCAGGTCTTGAAGCGCCACCATCAAAAGGTGATTTTGCCCAACCTGGTTCACTTCTATACTCCCAAACTTAAGAGGCATAGTACAGGTCATCTTCTTCCCTCATCCGAAGCCGTATATATCATTAATATAATCCATCTGGCGCACAACTTCCATAGCAAAAATGCGCACAATGGCAAAATAAGGCAACAAAAAAGGTTTACCTGTATATCCAAAAATTTGAACAACCACGCCCTGAGTGAGCAAAAATATGTCACCCTTCTCCTCTGAAACAATGACATCTCTCAGGTCGCGAGGCACTCGATCACAACTACCACAAAGTAACTCAATGGCTGGGCCCAAAAACCAGCTATTAAAGCTATATACAGACTCCTTCTTAGTCAATACTTGAGTCCACTTATAAACTGGCAGAGGTTCATTCTTTTTGCCTATCTACATAACAGTAATGAAAGAAAAACGTCACTGCATCTGAAAAAAGAAAAACCATACCAGTAGCGAAGTGTGCCAAAATGCCCTAGTATTTCCTTCTTGCAACCTCTGCAACTGTGAATTAATTCTCCGAGAAATAAATTCGGCCCAATCAAAATAAATTGGATTTCCCCCTGCCTCATAGCCATGGGAGAATAAAATTCTACCTTGCAAATACATTGGGCCATAGCTGCCTGCCATTTGTGCATAGTTTCATCTGAAGGCAACCCAACAACCTAGGCAAGCATGGAATAAATATCCTGGCACTTAAATTCTGAAAGGGTTTTAGGCAAACTCGGTAGCTGCCCCATTTGTGGCTCCTTGACGAGCTGTGTCTCCATAAATTACCTCATAGCAATGGTGGAAACATACTTTTCCTCTTGCTCATCCGTATGAATTTTCTTATTTACAGCATAGCTCGACGCGCTCACCCCATAGGCAAAAGCCTCTCGGACCTCATCCGGTGTAATCATAAAAATAATCTCATTCCAGGCATTTCGGACGGCTCTAGTGGAGGAGTCATAAAATTGTGCAATTAATCGGATGAGTTCGGGGCATGGATGCACAGACGAGCAAAGATACCATGAAAGTTGTGCATGGTGAGGCATCGTGAGCCAACTGTTATGGGAAACCCCTTGATCGACTGCAACTTCAACTTCTTGCCTTAATCTATCAATTCCCTTATGTGTGATCAAACAATCACCAATTTTGGCCATTTCATCTCCATAGGGATCCAAATCAACATAATCATTCTGTCGGGCCTTTTTAGCCCTCGAACTTCTCTCTCGTTTCTTAGTTGGTTGTACTTCAACACCCTCTGGTGCCTCTGTCTATTCTTTGCTACGTCTTCCCATTTTGTCAGATAAAAACTGTAACTTTCTACAATTCCTTGCTTCACAACTTCTAAAAATTCTTCTGCACCTTGGAAAGCAGGATACAACACAGCAAGAAAAGAAAAACAAATAAGGGAAAACAAAACTTACCTTTTTTCTTCGAAATTTTATAGGAGCGTTACCAAATATCATAGTAATTACAGAATTAAATGCAGATGTGCCTTCGGAGAGAAATATTCTTCGAAAATCACTCAGACTCCTTTCTCGAAGCACAAAAAACCTTCCCTTTGGTTCACCATCAGATTCTCCTTGGAAAATGTGCCCACTATACAGCGCAATCTCATAGAACAACGTGCCCTGGTGCTAGAAGCTTACTAGGAAGACCAAACTAGTCGTTAATCATCAATCATTAATTCTGTCAGCTGCCTTGAAAAGCTCAATCTGAGCGCCTCCCACGTTTGAACATCATCACTTAAAGTTGGCGTCGACTACTTTCGATGACCGCCACGTAACCTTTGGGCAAAATTAATTGCTTCGAATGCGCGTCTTGGGAAAGCTTCACCAACGAATGTGTCCTTTAAAACTCCATGGCATGCCTTCTTTTCTAAAAATAGGGAAAGACTTAAAGCAAGCTTTACTATGTTTTTCTTCCTTTTTGTTTTGTGTTTTCTCTTCTTTTTTTTTTTTTAGAAAAAGCGCCATGCACAATGCTGTTTTTTTTCTCTTTTTTTTTGGTGACGTCAACAAGACGCGTTCACCTTAAAAATGGGTGAACGTAATGTTCACCCCTTCCAAGGGGTGCGTGCGACCCTGTATTATCACTTTGCCATCCTTGAATTTCATTTTTTTTTTAGCAACATGCATATTTACACGAAAATATTTACATATGTACAAGGTACTACCTTTGATTTAAAATTATGAAATATAGGCCTTCAAATGAAGGCCATTCACCGAAATAGGGAGCTCGCACCCTTCCATATCACAGATTCGAAATGCATTAGAAGAAGTGACAACCAAAATCCGAAAAGGTCCCTCCCAAATTGCATCAAACTTATGATGTTTCCCAGGCTTAGATTTTTTTTGTTCCATTTTAATACCAAGTCACCCACCTGGAAGCTTCGATCAGTGGTTTTACTCTGGAACCACTTCTTCATCTCCGCAGCATGTTCTGCAAAAGCGTGATAAGCTCACTCCCTTTCTTCTTCTAATTGTAGCAACTATGCCAACCTTGCCTCCATGGGATTATTTTCTTCGTTTTCATCTTGAAACATCTGCAAAGTCTGGAGCACAGGAAGCTCAATATGGGTAGGAAGGACAACTTCTTTCCCATAAACCAAAGCATACGGGGACATTTTAATGGACTTATTTACTGAAATGCGATCAGCCCAAAGCGCTTGATTTAACAACAAATGCCAATTTCTCTTATTCTCACCCATTATTCTCTTCAGAATCCAAAGCAAATTTTTGTTGGTTGACTCAGCCAATCCATTCCCCTATGGGTAATAATTGGAAGATGTCTTCAAATAAATACCATACCTACTGGCGAATTCGGTAATTTTGGCTCCAATGAAAGGAGTACCATTATCGGTAACTAAGGAATCGGGTATACCGAAATGGGTGATGAGGCTCTCTAGAAAAGAAATAATAGTCGCCTGATCAACCTTTTTGGTGGGTATAGCTTCTGCCCATCTGGTGAAGTAATCTGTTGCAGTCAGAATATACTTATGCTCTGTAGAGGAGTGCGGATCAATAACACCTATAAAATCAAGACCCCACTGTTGAAAGGGCACCTCTACCTGAATCGGATGCAATGGTGATGCTCCTTTTCTCACTCGACCCACATATCTTTGACAACTGTCACACTGCTGACTTATCTTGTGCGAATCGACAAATAGAGTAGGCCAATAATAGCCTACCCAAATAATTTTTAGAGCCATAGGTCTACCGACATAGTGCCCTCCTGATAACCCGAAGTGGAACTCCTCCAGAATTTTTGTTTTCTCAGAATCTTTCACACATCTAAGGAGTATACCATCAATGTTCTTATAATATAGGTCGTTGGGCAACAACACATACCTGAGTGCCTGCAATCTGAACCTTCGATGCTGTGAGGGGTTAAAGCGGCTAGGACACCTTCCAGAAGTAAAATACTCAATGAGTTCCTCGATCCATTCTTTGTCGCCCGCTGCATTATTCGCACAAATTACATCTTCACGATTTGCCTCAACAACAACGCTTTTGGCCAACTCTTGACACAGAGCGCACCCATGAACCAACTTTTTCGGCTTGATCTCTACATCATACTCCTGGATCTTTGAAACCCATCCGACTCTCTTATCACCCAACTCTCCTTGAATTATAAAATTTTGAACATCAGGGTGAATGACGTAAACCATAGTTCTACTCTAAGAAACGAAGTGGCGAAACTTCTTCAAGGCTTTCATAACTGCATAAACTTGCTTCTCAATAAAATTGTACTTCTCCTGGTGTGGCGCAATAACCTGACTTAGAAAAGCGATAGGCTTTTCTTCGCCATCATCTTGTTTTTGTGTGAGCACGACAACATAGCTCTCCTGCTCACCTACTGCATATAGTATGAAATCTTTGGAGTAGTCAGGGTTGATCAATACTGGCGCCTGAGTTATCCTCTCTTTGATTTCTTGAAAAGCTCACTTCCTGGCCTCCGTCCACTTAAACTCAACATTATTTTTCAAGAGCTCTGTCATTGGTTTGACGACTTGGGCAAAATCAGCAATGAACTTGCGAATGAAGTTTATTTGTCCGAAGAAGGACTGCAAGTCTTTCTTATTCGTAGGTAGCGGCAATTTCATTAGCGCTTCAGCTCACGCAGGATCTATGGCCAATCCTTCTTGTGAGATCACATGGCCCAGTAGCTTCCCTTCCTTGACCACAAAAATTGACTTCTTCGAATTTATGGAAATCTTGAATTCTCGACACTTCTCAAATATTTGCCTTAGATGGGAAACATGATCTATTCTGCAATGTGAAAACACCGTCATATCATCAAGATAAATCACAATGATTTTATTTAGCAACTCACCGAAGGTGACGTCCATGGCTCTCTAAAAAGTTGCACCAACATTTGAAAGCCCGAAAGGCATCCACTGATAAGCGAATGTACCCCACTTAGTTGTAAACGTCATCTTGTATTGATCCTCATCCTTAACCCAAATTTGATTGTACCCAGAGAAGCCATCTAACAAGGAAAATCTCTGAGCACCAACCACAACATGAAGAATCTGATCTATCTAGGGAAGAGGATAATGATCCTTAAGTGATGCCTGATTTAAATTCTGAAAATCAACACACAGACGTATATCTCCATTCTTCTTTCTTACAGGAACCAGGTTCGCTACCCAGGTGGAATGCTTAATAGGATAAATGATCTTTGCTTCAAGCATCTTCAATAACTCTGCTTTCATGAGGACTTCGATCTTGGGATTGATAGGATGCTTCTTCTATCGAAAAGGCTTAACCCCTTCTTGCAGCTCGATGGTGTGTTGGATCACGTTCTTGTCGTACCCTTTCAAGTCTTGATAACTCCATGCTACAATATCTGGGTATTCATAGCATAAACTTCTAATGCCCTCAATTTCATCCGATTCACAATCGGTACCAACCTTAATGACCTTTCCTGGCTCCAACTGCAATTCTCTGTATTCCTTGGCATCCACCTTAATCCTATGTTTATCAGCTCTATCACTTTGATCAAACATGCTTTCTAGCGAAATCAAACCTCTGGGAATATGATTATTCCTTAACTGGATCATCTCTTCTTTTTCTTCTTCCACAAGAACTTTATTTTCTATGCTGGTAGCCTCTTTGAGGAGAAAATTCACTATTTTCTCATCATTATCGAACACCTGCCAATAGAGGCCCTTATCTGGAATGGAAGGTCTGTAGATTACCCTCACTGTCTTGGGTTTTCGGACCACTTGCTCAGCAGGAGAATAATTAGCATCCAGGGAAGCTAAAATGTCAACGTGTCTATTTTGCTCCCTAGGAATTGCTTGAATATTCAAAGCTTTAAATACTTCAAAAATATCCCACACCCTATTGCGATAAGCCTTCAAGTAATGTTGCTTCGACACACATCTGTTTGTAACTTGATTGACTATAAGCTCGAAATCACCAAAAATCTACAACTGCTCAATTCCCAATTTCTCGACCTTTTTCAAGCCAAGGCATAATGCTTCATATTCAATGACATTATTTGTACAACTCTAGGTCAATCTATAGGAGTACATTTTTTGTATACCTTCAGGAGAAACCAACACAACACCTACTCCTGCACCATTCTTACATCGAGCGCCATCAAAGAACAACTTCCATAACTGATGCAAAATAGGTTCTGGGGGCTTAAGGGCTTGTTCTCAAGGCTTTTCTGCCTTCTGAATGGAATAACAACCAATGTCCATTCTGATCATAGCGTTAAATTCTGTCAACAAAAACTCATCTTCTAGGTGAAGCTCCTCAGGTACTTCTTCAATCGGACCAACTTCTTCCAATTCTTCGGTCATCATATTTACCGTGCCTGGGGCTTGTTCTGCCTCCTCTATCTTCTCGATATGAAAAGGGGAAGGTTTCTCATTATGAATGTGAATTCGCCTACCTTTGAATAGAATCTCCAAATGTGAATAATCTAAGGATAGATAACCTCCCAGCTTAGCTATGAATTCCCTTGAAAGGCACATGCTAAAATAAGGTTCTAAATCAACAACCACAACCTCCTGAATGATAGTGATCTGTGGCATGCTATGAAGCACAATTGGAATATCCTTGATTACTCCAACCATTTTAACTGGGGTACCATCCAATTGTAACACTCCTGGACTGCTCCTTGTATACTCCATTCCCATCACTTCGCATACCGCCTTGGGCATAATAGTAGTGGCAACACTAGAGTCGATCATGCAATTATGCACAATCCACCCTTCCATTCTCAAAGATAAATAAAATGGAGGAGGATGATTTTTACCTATCATCGAAGTGGGGAGCGCTTGAGCCAAGACTATTTGCAAATGATCTTTCTTTTGGTCTTTGGCGCTCTTCAGGGATTCTTGCAACAAATCAATCTGCCCTGGTAGCTGCAATGCATCATACAAGCTAATCCTAGCTGGGATTTTCTTCATTTCCTCCATGATACTGTAGCTATGAGCAGGTGGGACCTTTTCTTCTAAGGACCATTCGTACTTATCTCGATACTGCTACGTAGCTTCTACTCTTTGAATTTTAGTCAATGAAGGATATTTGAGTTTTTCCTTAGCTTGCTCTTTCGTCTCACCGGAGGCTAGGGCAGTGGCCATGTGTTGCGAAGTTGAAGGTTGAGCTTGCGCTTTACCTTGTGCTTGCCCAGGTGGTGAATCTTTTGACTTGACAACATCAGGAGTCTTTATCTGGGATGTTCACTTTTCTTTCGGAGCTTTTGGAACCATGGGTACTTTCAATGGCTGCAATTCCATGGGATCCATGATCACTGGCCTCTTTCTAGACCTGGTAAGGACTGAAACTTGCTCGGGAGATGACACCATACAATTATGTTCCACTTCTCGAATCATGTTAACTTGCCCACCCGAAGCACTTTCTGCCAGTGTCTGAACATAGTTCAGATGGACCATACATGTATCTTCACCATGAGGATCATTACAAGTAGAACACCAATATGTCCTTTCGGATGCATTAATCTCATCATTTTCCTACACCATATTGTTCTTCTCAGGTCCCCTGCTGGTGGATGCTTGCTCTCGGGTGATCGGTGGAGTCTGGAACCTTCTCGATCGAAACTCAGCTTCAACTTGCTTCTTCCTCATAGTTGTCAGCTCATTGGATATTGTCCTCAAAGCCACATTATTGGATTTTACTTCTTGTAACAAAATCGTGAGGGGGTCCATACTAGATGATGGAATGGGCGCTGGCAATGGCAAGGGCGCTTGCGGTGCGGGCAAAGGTAAAGGGGCTGGAAGTACTGGCAATGTTGGAAAAGAAATGGATGAAGGCTGTGATGATATTGTTGGAGCAAAAAAATATGGAAAGCTTATAGCAGATGACTATGGGGTAGGGATAGGAGCTACTTGAGGGGAGCCTAAATTCCATGAGGGAATATGATACATCGATGGCATGGGCTACAAAAATGCATTGGAATAAAGATATTATGGCAGATCCGAAAGAATAGGCATTGTCGCCTTCGGAGGAAGCCTTCCTACAACAATCAAATCTGATTCAACTTTTTGAGCTTGTGTATAGAGATCTGGGAAGGTGGTCACATTAGCCTAGTGCACCGCCATACCAATATCGGTATTGAGCGCATGAAGATAATAAAATGCCGCTTGCTCATGGGTCGACCACAAACCATCTGGAACCCGCTGTCAGCTTCATGCAAATCACACATTGAAATCTACAAGCTCCTCTTGAGGATGTCTTTGAATCGAGGTGAACTGATGTAGCAGTGAATATGGATCAACTTGCTCATGAAAATTCTTAATCAACAATTCCGCCAATTGATCCCATGAAGTAATTGTGCCAGGTTGCAAAGATCGGTACCAATAGAGCAATTTTCCTCTTAATGACAAAACCAAAAGCTTTATCATCACATCTTCATCAGTTATATCATGAATAGTTGCAAGAGATGCTACATCTTGGATATGCTCGTATGCAGTATTTCCAGTACCATCGTATGTTGGCAAAGCCTTCAGAGCAGCTTGAGGTACTGGGTTCTGCGCTTGCAAATTCAGCGCGCCTGAGCTATTCCAAGCCAAAAACTATCTAGGAAGTTGTTGTTGATGTGGTGGGGGATTCTGAGCCATATGCACCAGAATATGAGGAATAGGTCATGAAGCGTTAGTGGTTGTAGTAGACGAAGGCTGGGGAAAACTAGTGGCGGTACTTACAGGACTTACGGGAGCGAAAAACACATCGGCTAATCGGGAAGATGAAATGGTTGGTATGGATGGAATATAAGGAAGTGAGGACGTTCTTCAAAAAGTGGCTACTTGAGGATGCTCTCCTAGCCTTTGAATGTCTAATTCGTAAAAAAATTGATTATCAAGATTCTTGGCTTTTGATCTTGTATTCATGAGAGACAACTTTCACCGTTCTCACGCTTACGGAGTTCTGGGTAACAATTGAGTCACCAGATGTTCTATTCTCAAGCAGGAAGGTGAACACAAAACCTAGCGCTGTTGAAGGTGGAACCTTGGAAAAGTCCCACCGGGCATGCCAAAAATTGTTGGTCAAATATCTGCCTAATCAATAAACACTGCGTTTATGCACCCTAGATACGGCCAACATTGAAAGGTCGAAGGAAAGAGATGTCCTCCGTGCCAATCTCCAGAGAGGGCTGGTTCCCGAACTAATTCTAAAACTGGTTGAAGACTAGAGATGCAGGAAAGAAATTACAAATTACGAAAAGAAATGGGAAATATGGCCACAGGCCAAAGTGCAGGTTTCGGGGCAGACTAAGAACAGGAAAATGCTCAAGCACAAAACAACATCAAATAGAAGGAAAGGCAACAGAATAAACTCGTAATCTTGCAATAATAACTTTTAAATTAACACCTCGGTACTCACTCTCCCACTGGCAATATTTAAATCCAAATGTAGAATTTAAACTAGATAGCAAATAAAAAGAGCGAATGTTAAAGGAAGTGCACTACACAGAAAGAAATTATACGCAGAATCACTTATCAATTCAGAAGCCTGATGTCTTTCATTAATGCAGAGAACTTAGAGAGTATTCTCGCAAAGTGTCTAACCTCCTTTTACAACAAGATTTGCTTAGTATTTATAGAGGTTTCCGCCTCTTTCATTTAATACATGTAAGAGAAGAATGTCCTGGGATCAAAGACAAAAACCAAAAAAAATCTCCTCGATTTCTTGGAAAATCCATGCACTTGAGAAACAAATTCCAGAAAATCTAAAATTCGGACGTAGATGCGCATGACAGGAGAAATCATTAAATTCTTTAAAACACCTTTGGTACATTGGAAATCATGAAAACTTATTTCTCCTCACCTTTGTCCTTGCGATTCACAAAACAGAGTTACTGAGGGCGCCCTTCATTAAATACATGCAATTCAACATTTGACCAATTCCTTGTTTGCCTTAAATTCATCTCCGCCACATCAAACGCATGCACGATCTTCATTAAGCAGGTTCACCCCATGAAAGGGTGAATGGGACGTTCACCCCTAAGGAAAGGCGAATGAAACTCTTCATTGTTGAAAGTAAGTTCACCCCTGGGATGGGCGAACATCATGTTCACCCCTCGACCAGGGCGCACAACATTTTTCAGGCGCACGGGCGACCAAGTACCCCAAGGCGCGTTCGCCCCAAGAAAGGGCGAACGACACGTTCGCCCCTAAGGAAGGGCGAACGCGATTTCATACTTAGATATTTTTGCCAATACATTTTCAAAATAGGTTCACCCCAGGAAAGGGCGAATGAGGCGTTCGCCCTTCCTTAAGGGCGAACGTAAATATTCATAAATACATAAAGATTTTTTCAAAGTGTCTTCGGGACTTTTCTTCATTCTTTCTGGAATACAACATATCAGACTTCTACATACTGAATGGAAAGTATATTATCGCTTCATATAGAAATTAATACAAAATTTTCCCAAAAATCCCAATGAAATACAAAATGGCCAACACATTATTGATGAATGTATGGATAGGGCTATATAGATAGAAAGAAATATGATTGATAGTGGAAAAATGAAGCCATATTCATTGGAGCCTAATCTACCTAAGAAGAAACCCAAAAAGGTAGGGTTCACCATGCTTAAGAAGACAAAGCAAGATCCCATGGATAATATTACTAGCCAACTAAATTCAATGATTGAAATGTTCAATACCATGAATAACATATTGGCCAGAATAGAAAGGGAAAAGGAAAATAAGTCAGAGTCTTCACAATATTAAGATGACAATAGGCCTCTTTTCAAAATAAATTTTAATAAAATTTGGAATAATAATGGTTCTGATGAGGGAAATAAGAATAGGAATGGTGTTAACAATTGGAAAAAAAAAAAAAGTTCAAAAACATTTAGATGTTTTTCCCAACCCCATTCCATCTAGCAATATAGCATAAAAATTTCTTTTTTACTATTCTACTTGTGATGCCCCTATAATTCTACTGATTGTGGTATTTACCTAAGTCTACATTCTAACATTTATCTTAAGAATGAACCTGAGAATGGCATTAGAATCAATGTATGCCAGAATCAAGAGGATGAGGCTAGAGAATTACAATTTAAAAAAGAATTAGATTTATATTCTACAAACCATCAAAAGAGGGCTCTAGTCCTTGAGAATATAAAAATTATGCAAAAATCACCAGACACAAACAAGGTAAACTTACACCCACAACAGAAGAGATAAAGGAATAAAAAATAATACATGTCATTAATATTAGAAATAGGGCAATAGGAGATAGAGTCGACAAAAACTCTACCAATGGAAATGGAGGACAAACAAGTTAAAATAATTTTATCCCTAAGGAAAAGAGTACAAAATAGTCAAATGATAAAAATTACCAAGTCATCCCCAAAAATTTTGATATACAAGAAGATAATTAGAAACAATAAAACGAAGTGTCAAAACAAGAATATGGTAAAACAATAGATATCAAGAAGTATGAATTTGATGCTAATTTAGAATTTTCAAAAAAAAATTAATATTAGTTTTAGAGAACTAATGGCCATCCCCAAATATAGAGATTAGGTCTGCAAGACCTTCGAATTAATTGACTAGTCGAAATATCAGACATACAATCCCTTAGGACTAGAAAGTCATGAGGTCAGAGTCCCATATTTAGTAAGGTTATTTTATATCTCCCTGAGGTACACATCAGATTTTGGTGATCAATATGTTATCCATAATTGCATGCTTGATAGTGGGGCTTCACATAATATAATGCCAAAACAAGTAGCCGATCAATTGGGCTTAACTTGTACAAAAGAGTTCCCTCCAATTTTTGTAATGGATAGTAGACAAATACCATGTGTGGGTATCATAATTGGGCTACTTGTTTATTTGGATCAATATCCTAAAAAGAGTGTAGTCATGGATGTTGTAGTAGTAGACGTAGATCCCTTATTTTCTATGCTACTATATAGGAATTGGGATAAATAATTGGGAGACTCAATCCAATTAGATTGGTCTTATGCAACCATCCCCTTACAAGGAAAAGAAAAGGCTATCCTGAGACAAGAACCTTTTAACAAGTACTCTGTTGAATTGAAGAAGCCTGATGATAGTATGATCAATCTTGTAAATTCTATTGAAGAGAAATAAATGGGAGTCTATTTTGTCTAGCACTCACCTTTCTTAATAGAGGTCCTTGATGCTAAAGATATGCACCTAGAGTTAAAAGCAAAAGCTAATGCTGAATCTAATAGGATTTTGACCTTTGAATTATGGACTATGACTTTTGATGGTGCAAAATCAGAGACTAGAGTTGGGGCTGGAGTAAATTTAATTGATATTAATGGCAATTATCTTGGCATACCATACAGGCTTGAGTTTCCTTGCACCAACAATGTTGTAGAATATGAGGCCTTGTTATTAGGACTCAGGAAAGCTAAAGAATTAGGCATAAATTACCTGACAATCAATGGAGATGCAAAACTTATAATTCAACAAATCAAAGGGAAATATCAAACTAAGCATCCCAGACTAAAGTAGTATAAACAGGTTGTACTTGATGAAATTGATAAGTTTACAACATTCAATTTACAGTACATACCCAGAGAACAAAATCATGTAGCCAACTTGTTAGCTATAAATGCTTTTGGTGCAGATAATATAGAGATAGATATTACATATATGGATAGGTTTCCCACTATATCTATCTACAAGCCTTCTATTCTAGACAATGTTGTTTATTTATAAGTTTTTTAGGATGATGTACACATCAATGACTTCATGACTCTCCAAAATGAATTTTTTGATATCATATGTGATGAACAAGATGAAGAGAAATTGAAGGATATTATTGGAGAACCTACTGAAATCATACGGTTAAAAAAAATAGAATCCGTAGAGGCTTTGTGTCTTTAGAGATTCTATTTGATGATTTTAATAGAGCCTACAAGCCACTCTTCCAAGAATTTGAATCATAAGATGTAAATATTGGAAAAATTAATGAGCCTAAAATTGTTTGGATTTTTAAGGCTTTATAAAAAAAGGAGAAACAACAATATATTAGTTTTCCAAAGAAAAACAAAGACATTTTCCCCTGTTGCTATGATGATTTTAGAACATTTAATATTAAATTCATGACTCATCCCCCTTAAGGAAGATACTTAACCTTTTAGGCAAAAGCAAAGAAAATTCAATCCCACCTTACACCCAATTATGTAAAAAGAGGTTCAGAAGTTGTTAGATGCTAAGATAATTAGAAAAGTGAGGTTTTCTTCCTGGATTGCCAATTTAGTACTAGTTAGGAAGAAAAATGGAATTATTAAGGACGTCTCATTATTGGTGATGTGACCTGGGTTCAATACCCATGGCGGATGTGTATAAGAAGTATTTCTCAAAAAAAAAAAATATAACTACCCACTTCCCAACATGGAACAATTACTCCAAGTTGTTGTAGGATCATCTAGAATATCTCTGCTGGATGGTTTTTCGGGATATAATCAGATTCTAGTCAACCTAGAAGACAGGTATAAAACAAATTTCACTACTCCATGGGGAACCTTTGAATACTTGAGGATGCCTTTTGGGTTAATGAATGCAGGAGAAACTTTTCAAAGGGCAATGGATTTTGCATTTAAGGATCTCATGTTTGAAATAGTTGTTGTCTATTTGGATGACATAACAATATTTTTTGAGTCTCTTGAAGATCATTTTCTACACTTGACAAAAGTATTTGATAGATGTGAGTTTGGCATATCTTTAAACCCAAAGAAGTACATATTTGGAGTAATCTAGGGTAAGTTGTTGGGACATGTTTCTAAATAAGGTATAACAATTGATCCTGAAAGGGTAGAGGTTATCTCCAAAATTCTCTCTCCCAAGAACTTGAAAGGAGTGAGATATTTCTTTGGCAAGATTAATTTTGTAAGGATATTCATTGCATATTGTGTTGAAATTGCTAATCCAATCAATGATATGATAAAGAAGCATGGTGAAATTAAATGGAATGAAGAGAACACTAAAGCTTTCCTAAGAATTAAAGAACTATAACTTAGGCCCCAATGTTAACTCACCTTGATTATCACAAATCCTTCAACATCTTTTCCTTTGCTTTAGAACACACCATTGTTGTAGTTCTATCTCAGAAAGATAAGGAAAAGAACGAGAAACCAATTACCTTCATGAGTGTTGGTTGGAAAGGTGCTCATTTGAAATATACTATGATATAAAAATAGGCTTATCCTCTCATTAATACACTATACCATTTTAAAAGTATTTTTGGTTCAAACAAGGTCATTGCTTATATTCCCTATATTACTATCAAAGATGTCTTCACTCAACTTGAACCATCAGGTAATTTTGCAAGATGGATGGTGAAACTATTGTAGTATGATGTTGAATTCAAAGCAATCTAGATTGTGAGGGGACAAGAGTTAGAAAAATATATGGTAAATAAGGAAGGAAAAATTATGAACACCACTATGGTAATCAATGAAGAGCATAAAGCGATTATGGATAAATTTCTTTATTGTAAATGGTATGATGATATTGTTTTCTACCTTCATAATCTATCCTTCCTAAAAGATATACCAAAGAATAAAAGAAGACCAATCAAGCAACTAACACAGAGATATCACTTTTAGAATGATGGATTATATTGGAGACATATAGATGGAATACTATTACTCTATATTTTTGAAAAGAAGTTCCTTAAATTTTAAAAGAACATCATTCTAGTTTTTGTGGAGGACACTTTGCACCAAAATCTATAGATCACAATATAATGAGAGCGGGTTTATATTGACCAACCCTATTCAAATATATCTATTGATTTATAAGGAGCTATCACAACTATCAAATATTCATAGGAAATAAAATTTAATTTGCAATGCCATTTAAACCAATGATAGTTGAATCTCCATTTACTTAGTGGGAATTAGAATTGATCGGGAAGATCAATCCATATTCCTCTGGTGACCATAGGTAGGTGATTACAGTCATATATTACTTCACTAAGTAGGTAGAGGTAAAACCTGTTAAGAAATAAACAACAGAGGTAGTGATCAAATTAATAGAAGATACCATCTTAACAAGGTTTGGAGTCCCATAGAAGTTGGTGGCTGATAACAAAATAAATATTTTGAAATGGTTGAATTTTATACACAGTATGGTATAGAGTTGTCTCATTCCTCCAATTATTATCCACAAGAGAATGGTCTGGCTGAATCCTCAAACAAAAATTAATTTCTAGAACCAAAAGAGGATTGGGAAGAAATAATAGTTGGGATTATGAACTAAAATTTTCCCTATGGACTAACAAAAATTCTATTAAGAAAAGCATAGGCAAATCCCCCTATGAACTTGTTTATGGAGAAAGTGCCCTACTCCTTCCGTAATTAGAAGGTCAAGCCCTATCTCTACTATTCTCAAATCATGAAAATCCTGATGCTCTTCAAAGGAGACTAGATCATATTGTCCAACTTTAGGAAGAATAGAGGAATGCTTTTTAAAAAATAATGGAGCAAGCTCAAAAAACACCATACAACTTTAATAAGAAGGTCAAAGGTAAACCTCTACAAGAAGGTGATATAGTACTTTATTGGGACCCTAAAAATGATGAGTCTAAAAATAAAGGGAAATTAGAGCCTAATTGGCTAGGGCCTTATCAGATTGCTCAGTGATGAGTGTGGAATTGTTATCATATTATGCAGATTTTATCTAGTTTTTATATGCAAATTTGGTAATTTTGAATACAGTTTTGATAAATGTTATGCATAATATGTTTTAATTACTCTATTTATAATAAATATTCTTTGTGGGATAATATGTGATATTTACTATTGTTTTTATACAAAATTGTGCAAGAATTATGTGTGTTTCCAACAAGTGAATGTTGCATGTACAAGTCAAACACATACGAACTAGCTTGTGAAAAAGTGCATTAAAGATAGGCCATGGAAAGGTGCTACATAAAGCACCTATGAAAAAGGTCTATGAAAAAGTGTTGACTGCGTAAAACTCATTTGATGCACTAGAGTTCCACGTATGATGACAACATAGCAACACCACGTGGGTTACACAGTCAGCATAATTGTTTGACACAATGGCATTGTATACGTGATCCAACATTTGCTGAATAAATCTATTATATGATTTGTTATTAAAGTTGTAATATTATTAATTTGTTGAGTTGTTTATATTTAGATGTAATCTTAATTCGTCTCTTCCCATAAGAAGAGGACAAAAATATATATTGTCTTGTTAGCAAATTATTTAAGTTTAGGCCTTTTGTTATGTTTGTTTGGTAGTTTACCACTTGGATGAATCCATTCGTAATAAGTCCAAGGTAGTTCTTAGCGTGTCTTAATTTTAAAATATTTTTGTTATGTAAAGTTAGAATTCAAATCTTCAAAGGGATTGAGATGTAATAGATGGCATAGAATACTTTTATTGAAAATGTCCAAAGTGACATTGTAAAGACCTTTGAAAAGGTCTAATGTCAGTATAAGGTCTATCGTTTGCCATCTAAATAGTTTGATATCTTCATATTCTATCATACATTGTACGAATGAAGATTGAAGCCAATTAATTAAAGAGTAGTATTTTCTTCTATGGATTTGGTAACTGTGTCTTGTATTTATTTTATGCTTTATTTGCTTTTGTAACTTCCATCTTACTTTCCTACAACCATGAAATAAGTAGCATTAGATTAATTTAATGAAAATAGCTTACTGAAGTTAAAATAGAGTAGATAAAGGGGAGGAGGTTAATACTAACCTTGAGGAGGCAAGGCCCACTCCGAAAGGTTAGTCCCTAAATCTCTTCCCCAAAAACATGATAGATAGAATTAGAATATAGAATAAATTTAGAACATGTATTTTATTTAAAATTACATATTAATCCGCTCATGTAGAGGATTTGGAGAGCAAGTGGGTAGTTAAAACTCTCCAATTATCGAGAGGCCCAGGTTCAAATCTCTCCCCTCACATGTTGCGGATATGTTGTATATAAAAGGTTCCTCATCAAAAAAAAAAAAAAAAATTACATATTATAGAATTATAAAATACATTAAATAAATAATGCATCATTAGATCATAACGTGGATCCACACAAACTTAGACTAAATCATAAATTACATCTTTTAAATTAAGCATCTTTTCATTTAAATTTTATTTATTGCAAACTTTCATTTCCTACAAATGAAACTAAGGAAACAAAATAAAGTCAATGATTAAGAATTGTGGAATAATATATATGGTATTTCTATTCTTTAAATCTAACATGGATTGAAAAATTAAATTTGAGAACTACAACTCAATATTTTTTGTGTCGTTGCTGGGGAGAATAGTGCCATAATTTTTTGATCAAAGACTGCTGGAGTGAGAGTGAGGCTTACCTGCATGACTAAAAAGAAGTCCCAAGTTCATACAATTCAAATTTGGGATAATGGGGTTCAAAAAAGTGTCTTCATCTCAATACTTCTAGGTTCCATTTTCTTAGGGTTAATTTTTATAGCTTTCGTAGTTAGCATTTATATTTTAGCATTTTTATTCTCAAAAAATTTACTTTTCAGCATAGTGTGGTTGTTATATACTTAGGTATAGGTTATTTAACTTGTGAAAACAAGTAGTAGGTGTGAAAAGATCATATAGAAGTGTTCCTAAATACCAAGTAGTAACAAAAACACTTTACTTTCCCTTGTGCTAAAATTGGTTATTGGATTTCAAACCTGGTTTTAGTGGAAATAAGAACTATTTTAGAATAATTTTACTTTCCCTTGCTATGCTAAAATTGACTGTTGGATTTTATACCTGGTTTTAGTGGTAGTAAGAACTATTTTAGAATAGTAATTTTACTTTCCCTTGCTATGTTAAGACTAGCTGTGAATTTTAAACCTGGTCTTGAAAATTTAATTTTTGAAAACTGCATCTTGAAAATAAAAACAAAAACAAAAACAAGACAAAATTGTGAAAAGAAGAACAAAAAAATATAGAGAAGTAAAAATTTGCTAATGGTGGATAGTTGTATTATTCGTTCTGAATTTATAAACCTCAGGAAATTACTACTAGAACAAGAAATTACTCTACTTTTTGAACAAAGAGACAAGTCATATAGGAAAGAGTGGAGTCAATTGTGGGAACATCTTGACACTATTAGGGAAAGTTCAAAAGAGTTGGGTATTTTAATCGTATATATATATATATATATATATATATATATATAAGGATTAGAGGCATTGCATAGGATAAAACTAATGTAGATACGAAATGACATGATAAACATATTGTACCAAGAGCATTTCAATGAGGATATTGGGCCTTGCTATTTGATTTTTGCTTCCAAGATTGCTAAGGAAAGCTAAGGATGCGATGGCTTGACCCAAAGAAATATTTGGGAATGGTACAGTTAAACTTAAGTCCATTGATGATTCAACATGAATATTATTAGTTAATGAACATAGGCTTAAGCTCTATAGGAAGCCATTATCTAAAATTGAATTTTTAAACCACCTTAAGCAACAAGTTGATTTGCAGTTCATTTCTAAAATGCAATAAACTACTATTAAATAAAAACTTCTTTTTCTATCTTAAAGCAACAAAATACTATCTACTAAATAAAATTATTGCACTATAATCTAATATATTAAATAAATAAGTCCAATCGTTAAAAATAATGTAGTATAATCAATCCTCTTGTTTGTATGAGTAGGTACTAGTAAATAAGATGGATGGCAAAAATATTTACACTACTTGGCCAATGAAAGAAGATTATCAAGGAATAATAATATTTCTTGAAAATAAACTAGAATATCATTCTATGTTCTTTAAATATGCTTCCTTTGTTTCATAATGGAGTTCTAATATATAATGCTTTCATCTTATTATTCATCACTTTTCAATCACAGTATCAGGTTTTAAGAAAGAAGTCAGATTTAGTGTGTGAAGACATACTCTTACCTTACAAAAGGGAGAATATATAGTCATGATGGTATCACCAATTAATAAAAGCAAGGTAATAAAAGACCTTGTTTCTTATAGCCCACAAATAATAAAAAGGAAGAAAAATGATCATAAGGATAGGACTACACTTCCATCCAGATGGATATGTAGCCCGAATCCCCAAAATTCTAATATCTTCCCTAAATAGAAGAGAAGGTAGTAAGGATAGGGTTACAATTCCCATCAGGACTTTGATAGAGTGGTTGGGAATCCGAATCCCCAAAGCCTTAACTCTTCTTATTTAAAAGGGTAAAGTAGTAAGAATATGATGACAATTTCCATCAGAACATTGATAGAGTGGTTGGGAATCTGACTACCCAAAGCTCCGTACCTCTAAAATTTTAAATGAATAACTATATGTATATATATCCAAAAAAAAAGAAAAAGGAAAGGGGAAAAAGTAGTAAGGATATGGTGACAATTCTCATCAAGACTTTGATAGAGTGGTTGGGAATCTAATTCCCCAAAACTTTGCACCCCCCATAAAAACAAATAAAAACATGTATACTTATGTAAAAAAATAGGCTATGAAATGATAAAACAAAGTTGATACCATAATGACTATCTTATTCCTCCTCTTCCAAAATGGTTTTTGAGAATGTCCAACCATTGATGAAGACCTATTTTGTAAACCAAAGTATTGATGATTGCTATTGGTTTAAATTCATTATTATCTTTCTCTCACAATAGAACTCCTCAATGAGGCTAAAATAAGTAGAACAAGAAATTGATCTCTCTGGGATATTAGAAAGATTTGATATTGGACCATGGAATCCTTTATTAAAAGGTCAAGAAAGACATTAATGTTTTTGCATAACATATTTGTTATTGGGAACAAACAATTCCATTCTAAGAAGATTTATTATCCTACAAACTTATTTGATGACTTAGTTTGAATAAATAATCAATATAAGTACCCCCATTCTTAAAATAAAATCAAAATTATTATATATGCGTATTAATATTTTCATAATATAAAATTTTATAAATAAAGAATTTTTCTCCTTATCCTATTTTGGCTATATAGCCAAAAATATAGTTTGGGGGAGAAGTAATGCAATCAATTCTATGATATAGTTTAGGGGAGAGAAAAAAAAAATGGGAAGAAATCAGGTAAAGTATTCCTATGATCATGTAACTTGTTTTCTGTCGATAGTTTTCAAAGTATGTTTTCGTAGATACTTTCTGTAGATATTTTTTGTGGTTGTTTTTGTAGTGTGTTTTCGTAGGCGTTTTTTCATGGAAAATTTTCTAATTCTATGGCTATAACGGATTCACACCACAAGCTGAGACCACATGCCTTAAGTGATGGGTTATAAAATATTATGATATATAAAATATTATGACTTTTAATAAATAGCTCTACAGATGGTCATCCTCAGCTTTTATTTTTGAAGCTTTTGCATGTAAAAGGAATTTAATGTAAAATTCATATATTTTTACCTTGTGGGATGAGAAATAACTCACTGCCCATCTATCAACATTTACAATGTGAAAGGCCAACTAGCAAACCAAAAGCTTTTGCTTTTGGGAAATCCATTGATGGATGTCAAAGTTTGATTTCTTTTTCATCAAATTGTAATTTTTTCTTGCCATATGAATAATAGTTAATTGATTGAAGTTAGATTTTTATGTTAATTATTTTTAATGGCACTAAATTAAAAATTAAATATTATATATATTGTGTTAATTGTATAAATTTTAAATAAATAAAATAATGAAATATATATTTACGAATATATATTTATAAATTTATTATATTATTTTTTAATATTTAATAATTATTATTATATCTTATAAAATTAAATAATAATAAAATATTATATATAATATTAATTTAAAATTTTAATTATGATATATTTAGTTGAACATTATTTTTAATTATATTTTAAAAAAGTCTTAACTTTAAATTTTAATTATTTATATTTTAAATGTTCATCTAAATTATATTAAAATAGATTTACATGCATCAATATCAATAATTGTAAAAGGGATCTAATGTAAAATTCATGTATTTTTACCTCGTGAGCCTTGGTGTGGAATTCAAGTCATGAATCCAACCTCAGAGATTAAGTGCAGGAGATATGGACGACCTGATATTTATCTCTAAGAGCATGGGAGCAAAATTTTTAGCATATGCCATTCGAGAGGATGTCAATGCAAAACCACGAACGCTCATTGATCGCCTTCATGGTCATATTGCAGTCACGACCAACAAGTCATGAAAGAGCATAATCTAAAAACCATGGTATATTATCACAGGTGGTGCAAAGTTCATCACGAAAGGGCATAACTTGGAAATTGCAATTGCTGTCACAATCAAGCACGAAACTCAAAGCAATTTCCTCCATTTTCTCTGATGTCTATCCAAGGATGATGAAAACGATGGATCGCATAGGAACAAACATGGATAAATAAGATTCTTAAAAATGCCAAGTATATCGTACACAACATGGGTACTTAAATGCACTACTTGGAGAAAAGTCTGGATAGGACATGAAGGGGTTGTGTGGTGCAAGTCATAGATCTATGCACACGTAAGAAAGCTATAAGCAACATGCAATGGTTTCAAGCTGAATTAAGTAATGAATGAAGCATACTTGAATTGCACATATAAAAGATCCGACATCAAATAGTGAAGGTATACATGGATAATATCGATGCAAATCATGAAAAAGACTTACCAAAGCTTATCAAATGAAAATTAGAGGAAGGTAAAAATCAAAAGTCTTTATCATAGACCTTAATAAATTGATTAAAAGCTATTATCGGCCAAAGCACCATAAGTTTCAAATTTAAAATTTAATAATATTCCACCCTAAGTCATCCTATGATAGACATCATTGAAGATAACACCAAACTTAGACAGCTGGTCACATGGATCATGGAGAGGTGGTGAGTCATTAGCACACCTCGATAAACATGCCATATTTAGCATGAAGGAAGATGACCACCTCGCGTAAGAAACATCGATCATCAACACCTGGTCGTACGGTGCAATGAGGACAACCATTGTAGATAAAGCTTTAAGACCATTAATCAAATCTAGATCGAAATTCATGATTTATTTAATCATAATGAAAAATAACATAGAAAAAATCCTAAATTTTTAAATCATCTTCTTCGTCAATCGTCTAGGGTAAAACCTTGGTTTTTCAACAATAATTACATTGCAATCGCACCGTAAATGTTGCGTAGGGTACAAAGTTGAAGCAGCAATAATTTTTTATAAGGAGAACAATGAGAATTGCAAGCAAACATTGAAGAGGAGACACAAAAATCAAATATTTTTATTTCACAACCAAAGCACAAAAATTGAAGGTAAAAGAACAACCTTACTCCAATATGGGTTTAAGCTCAAATCAAATCTAAACAAGTTTAAATTTTAAAACAATATCAAATTTTTTGTCACAAACTTGCATATTTATATTTTTGTGTTATATTTACAGTATTCTATTTTTTATGATTACAATATTTGATTTTGCATGCATGGGGGCATGCATTCCCCTTAGTTTGAGGGGAAATTATGAGTGTGGAATTGTTATCATATTATGTAGATTTTATCTGGTTTTTATATGCAAATTTGGTAATTTTGGATATGGTTTTGATAAATGTTATGCATAATATGTTTTAATTACTCTCTTTCTAATACATATACTCCCTGGGATAATATGTGATATTTACTATTGTTTTTATAAAAAACTATGCAAGATTTGTGTGTGTTTCCAATAGGTGAATATTGCAGGTATTTTATAGAAAGCATTACATCTAGGTGCAGGTAAAACACAGAAAAACTAGCTTGTGAACCAGTGTGTTAAATACAGGCCATGAAAAGGTGCTATGGAAAGCATTTACGAAACATATCTATGAAAAAGCGTTGACTACGTAAAACCCATCTAATGCATTGCAGTTCCACGTATGATGATAGCATAGCAACACCATGTGGGTTACACAATCAACATGGTTGTTTGACACGATGGCATTGTATACGTGATCCAACATTTACTAAATAAATTTTTTATATGAGTTGTTATTAAATTTGTAATATTGTTAATTTGTTGAGTTGTTTAGATTTAGATGTAATCTTAATTTATCTCTTCCCATAAGAAGAGATAAAAGTATGTATTGTCTTATTAGCAAATTATTTAACTTTAGACCTTTTGTTACGTTTTTTGATAGTTTCCCACTTGGACGAATACATTCGTAATAAGCCCAAGGTAGTTGTTAGTGTGTCTTAATTTTAGAATATCTTTGTTATGTAAAGTTAGAATTCAAATCTTCAAAGGGATCAAGATGTAACAGATGGCATAGAAGACTTTTATTGAAAATGTCCAAAGTGACATTATAAAATACATTGTAAAGACCTTTGAAAAGGTCTAATGTCAAGAGGAGGTCTATTGCTTGTAATCTGAATATTTTAATGTCTGCATAGTCTATCATACATTGTACAAATGAAGATTGAAGCCAAGCAATAAAATAGTAGTATTTTCTTCTATGGATTTGGTAACTGTGTTCTGTATTTCTTTTATGCTTTATTTGCTTCTATAACTTCCATCTTACTTTCCTGCAACCATGAAATAAGTAGCATTAGATTAATTTAATGAAAATATCTTATTGAAGTTAAAAGTAGAGTAGAGAAATGGGAGGAGGTCAATACTAACCATGAAGAGGTAGGGCCCACTCCGAAAGGTTAGTCCCTAAATCTCTTCCCCCAAAAACATGATAGATAGAATTAGAACATAGAATAAATTTAGAACATAAATTTTATTAAAATTGCATATTATAGAATTATAAAATACATTAAATATTTAATGCATCATTAGATCATAACGTGGATCCACACAAACTTAGACTAAATCATAAATTGCATCTTTTCATTTAAATTTTATTTATTACAAACTTTGATTTCCTGCAAATGAAACTAAGGAAACGGAATAAAGTCAATGATTAAAAATTGTGGAATAATCTATATGGGAATTATATTCTTTAAATCTAATCTATATTGACCAATTAAATGTGAGAACTACAAATTGACACTCAGATAGTTGATCTGCATACTTACAAGTTGTAGACATTGGATGGTAGAGAATTCTCTATTCTTGTTAATAGTCATCATCTAAAGAGTTATCACCCTACAAAGGACCCAAAATAGTTTACAAAAAAAGTGTTTATTTTATTACTTGGATTAGGTCCTTAGGTATAATATTACAAGTCAATTTGGTCAACCAAATATTCTGGAGTCCTTAGACATCTCAAACTTACATTTTCACCACCTATCTCACAACCAAAGCTAATGTTGGATCCTTAAATCCAATATAAAGGATACCCCTAGTTTTAAACTTTCAAGTATCCTATTGGTTCATTGGTTTTTAATAACTTAGTCCAATAGTATAAAAATATTTCATTCACAAGATTCCCCTTTAAAGTCTTATTGGCTAAGCTCTTTTTATCTCGATTGGTTTATCTAGATTCTACTCTAAGTTTATTTGACCAATAATCTACTAGATTCCATGTTCCTCATGTGTAAATCTAAATTCATTCCTCTAGCTTGTCTAGCATACACATATTTCCCCATTGTCCATGACTTGCATTGATCTACCTATATCAAAGACTAAAGTATCCCTTCATGCATGTATCTATCATTTGTTACCCTTTATTGATGTTTTTTAATGGTCCATGTGGCCTATAAATACACAACACCTATAAAAAATGACCCTGTTAGACTAAGATTCATGGTCCACAATATTCTATGAAACAAGTGGTCTACGATTGAGAAAAATGTATGGTCTTCAATAGCCTATGAAACAAGTGATCAATGATTGATCAAAATGTGTGGCCCGTAATTATCAAAGGAAAATCCCCAAGCACCTCAAAGAAACTTCCAACAACTCTTTTTGTATAAGGTACAACGATCTATGTAGTTATTGCATCCCACGTGCCCTCAAGAGATTCTAAGTCATCCATAGTTGAATTTCTCATCAAAGCAGATCGATGGTCTGCATCCATCGAAAGGTCTCTATCAATGATCTTGGTTCATTAGGTAAGCCTTCATAAATTGACTAATTATTTTTTTAGTATATTTGATGAACGAAATTCCTCAAAGTGAATATCTAGTGGCCTCAAGAAGGACACATGGAAAATAGAACAAAAAATAGATAGTTTAGATTATTTCCAAGCGTAAGCACAAGACAACAGGTTTAATTTATCTATGGATAAAATGATAGTCTGCCTTGCTTCATACATTTTTATCAGAAACCCGTAATAATCCACATGTCATTAGATAATCTACATAGAAAGATCCACAATCCATATTAAACATTTTAAGCAATGCAGATGGCTAATATTAAATGTAACATAATGTTATAAACACATGTAAACACCACAAGAAGCAAGGTGATAATGAGGGTCAAAACAGAGAAAGTTCAATGGCTAGCATTATAAATCACAATAGATTTAATGGTTCAAATTTTGTGCCATAAATTTAAGCTACCAATAAGAACCTTTATCTAAGGTAACCGATGATCTGCATTCATTCAAGGAAGGTCATCAATGACTACGATTCATCAACGAATCAACATGTAAAATTTGGACACATGAAAAGCATCGATAACTGAAGGAAGAAAAAGGTCAAAAACACATATGACTAGATCAATTGGTAAATATAATATGGACAAATCAAATTGCTCAATAAAGAAATACAAATAATTCAAACTAGATCAAAATCTAAACTAAGACACCATGATGCACCACGTGTCACCAAAAGGGGGAGACTAGAATCAACGGTTTGCATGCACTTAGAAATCTTAATCAATGGTCATGGTTTGTTAGGGTTAAGGTTAATCAAAGGTTACCCAAAGTATGATAAGATCTACATACTACATTTATATGGGAAAAACATCTACGACCCATATTTAGTCAAAATTTGGCTTCTTAGGCCCATGAATTACCAAGAAGCGCATCAACAATTCACAAATTTCCATGTCATCAGATCTTCTTGAGTCTTTCGTAGATGGACTTAATATAACCCATGATCAACAAATCAATGACTTACATAAATCTAGAGGTCTTGATTAAATCCTCGCATGGATCAATGAATTTTTAACACATTAAATCATGTTAAATCGATGGTACGTAGAACCAATGGTTCACATTAATCTACATATCTCCTAAGATTTTGATGGCTCGGATGTGCTTTTAAAATTTGGAGAACGATGGGGATTTAATCAAAAATAAAGAGACATGACTATTACCTTGATTAAAAAGGATCACTTTAGAAGTTTCCTAATGGCCAAGATCTATAATCGAAGAAAAATAGATGGTATATATTTAATGGTAGAAAAATATAAAGCCCCTTAGAAAAATGACATATCATGGTGTGCAGCATTGGACGCTCAATATTTAAGCATCAAAAGATATAAATGGTCAAGAATAGCCACAGGAAAAGGTACATGATTCAATCCCACAATTCAAATTTATTCTAAGAAACCTATGATTGTGATTAAATCATAAGAGATGGCACACTAGTCAATGGGCTTAGAAATGCATCAATGGTATTGATTCGATGCCTTTGAAAATAAAACAAACATGATAAATATATGATCTTTAGATAGGATTGCATCCATAAATTAGCACATGCCTTAAAAAAAAACTCAAATCGAATCCATGGTCTAGATTGAATTAACCACTAACATCAATGGTTTCACATCAACGATGAATCAGGTAACTGTTGTGTTGTGACAGTTGAAACTGTTATGGACAGCAAGGTAGCAGCCATAGAGTGATAGTAGATAAATATATATTTGGAAACATTAAATACTAAGCATGCAACTAAACCAATTTCTATAAATTCACACATGCCATGATTTATTGCTTCCCATACTAAGAATTTATAGAAGTAATTACAAAAAGAGTTTAGAAGAGACTAGTGCTGAGATCCTTGAGTAAGTTGCAAGGTGTGAGTTTAGTGAGTTTCAAAAGAACTACCATGACTCAATTTGATACTATTGCTAAAATTAAGAAGTTTTCAGAGGCTAATCCATACAAAATTATGCTTGGGAAGTCCATCATAAAGGATATTGTCAAATTTGCATAGAAGTCCAGTGTTGATAAGAAACTAAACCCCCAATAATAGTGGGAACTGGACAACACAATAATCTTTAGATTCAAGAAAACTAAAGAAAATCATCAACATCACCCAACACTACTGAAGAGACTATTCAAAAGGGCACAAAATGATCAAAATAAGAAATTTTTGTACTACAATCAGTGGAAGTGTAATTTAGGTAAATTAATATGCCTAAAGGTATATTATTTAGTTGACCTCTTGTCCTGGATTATAGTAGCCTATGACCCAGCTATCAGATATTTTAGAGATCACAACAATAGGCCAAATTTCAAAATTACGATCGATGCCTTTAGAAGAATCTTCTAAATTCATCCTACTATATTGGCTCTAAACCATGAGGTGATAGCCAAGCAATCACAACATATAACACACATGGACACTTACACAAATATTTCCAAGTATGATCAAATAGTGTCTTGTGATTTTCCTTTGAATAAGAATATGTTGCAACCTAGGAAAGATATTATGTGGACATGATAAATATAGCATTAGGCATCCAAGACTTGACATTGGTCAATAGAGAAGTTATATACATTTTATTATAGTGCAATAGGAGGGGTCAAATCCCAATGTACCAATGGGAAGAGCATATTTGTAATAAAATGCATAAAGAACTTACAACACTACAAACAACTATAAAGGAAGACTAGGATCAAATGCCCTCATTCTCTTATTATTCAATATTCATCCACTTCCTAATAAGGTACTTTGATCGATAGAAAATTGCATCCTAGGGAGGGGTACCAACCTTAGATGTTCAAGATAGACTGCCCTGGGTCCATGAAGGTGAATCAAGCTACACCCAATTCTTTGGTGAATTTCTTCCATCTATTCATAAGCACCTTTACAAATATTTTGTTGCTAGAATAGGCTCAAGAGTGGAAAATTTTTTGCATGAACGACAAATAGGTGATTATTTCATGACTGAAGACTTCACCTACAAAAGAATTTGTAGCTCAAAAATACCCCCCAAAGTTTTGTCCAAATTTTGTCCTATGTCTATAGATACTTTAGAAATAATTAGACAGATAGAAAAAGAAGCCAAATTGAGGTTAATAAAGAAATATGTAATAATCCCATGGCTTGATATCCCATGCAAGGTAGACCACTACATTTATAAGGGCTATCAAAGTATGTTGTAGTCAATGTGGAAAATGGATGAATTTGGGTTCTCAAAAATCACTTGGAGGTCTTATGATCCTAAAAATTATTTTGAGTCCTTGGTATAGATAATGAAGTATGCTATGGTTTGCCATAGGCTAGAATATTTTTAGGATAAAATCATAAAAGCCATGAAATAGGGGGAGCCAATTGAACCGGTATGAAAAAGTACTCAACCAAAATGAGGGCACATACTCAAATTGAATAGGTTGGAAACTACTCCAATGAGCTAAAATTGCTAAGGATCACCATAGTTGAATCAGTGGCCCCAATTATCCCAATTTTTTTTTGAAAGAGATAAAAGATCCTATTTTGACAATAATTAGTGAAGAACTAGATCAAGTAAAAATACTAGCAGAATCTACCAATTTGGCTAAAGAGGTAGCAGAGTTTTCCTAGATCATTGAGCATGTCCTTGATGATGTTGTTGGTTCTAGTAAAGGTAAAGAAATTTTCTCTTCTTCCTTTGCACATATTCAATTGATTGTTCCAACCTCTGCTCAAACAAAACTACCCTATGAGAATAAGTTGTGATTGGAATTACATCGGCCCACATTCATACCTAAGGCCTTGGTTATCAATAATGAGATCAAAGATCCTATTTTTACAATATTTAATGAAGAGCTAGCTCAAGTAAAAATACTGGAAGAATATACCAATTTGGCTAAAGTGGTAGCAAAGCTTTCCTAGATCATTGAGAATGTCCTTGATGTTGTTGTTGGTTCTAGTAGAGGTAAATAAATTATCTCTTCTCCCTCTGCATATATGCAATTGATTTTCCCAACCTCTACTCAAACAAAACTACCCTATGATAATAAGTTGTAATTTGCATTACATCGGCCCACATTCATACCTAAGGCCTTGGTTATCAATAATGAGATCAAAGATCCCATTTTGACAATATTTAATGAATAACTAGCTCAAGTAAAAATATTGGTAGAATCTACCAATTTGGCTAAAGTGGTAGTAGATATTTCCTATATTATTTGAGCATGTCCTTGATGTTGTTGTTGGTTCTAGTAAAGGTAAAGAAATTATATCTCCTTCCTCTACACATATGCAATTGATTGTACCAACCTCTACTCAAATAAAACTACCCTATGAGAATAAGTTATAATTGGCATTACATCAGCCTACATTCATACCTAAGGCCTTGATTATCAATAATGAGATCAAGATATCTTCATATGTGCAAAAAAGAATCCAAGTTGTTGGAGGTCTGGCTAATTTACTAAGGGATCATCAAATAAAGTTTCCAAGCCCCACTAAATCCCTTAAGCACAAGAAATCTAAGCTTGAAAAATCCTCCTCAGAGGCCTTAACATCTTTTACTTTGGTAAGGACAAAGGAAGTAAAGACTTAGAAGTCAGTTTAAGACCAATATTTTGAAGCCATTGTTGTAGATGAACAATCTCAATATACAGTCGAAGAGCCAAAATCTCAGGTTTCAACTATCCCTTCTATATCAATAAACATAACCATACCGATAAGCAAGATAGTAGGAATTTGGGTGGACCTACTATAAAATGCTAAAAATCTAACACCTAAGCATAATATGTAATCACATAAACATGATAAAGCATGTAATCAAATAAAAGAGAAGAACATAGAAGAAGTAATGTTCATTTTATGTATATTTAAATTTCTCTTTTACATAGAGGTTACAAGTGCATCTCTCTTAGAGATTGACCATTTGATACATATTACAATAGAATCACTCCATGTGATTAGGTGCCTTCAATAGACTCTTAGGATCCTCAAAACTTGATTATAGGAGGATTTATCTTGAGAACCTCCGCTTTGTGATGTTTGAAGATGACCTCAAAGGTGAGATGCTCCCATAGAAGTTTGAACCTGTGCACAAGGAAGCTCACAAAGCATTAATAGCAAAGGTGCAGCCTCTCAAGATGAGGCTATTTTGTGATAAATGCAAGATATAAAGGAAATGCTTAAAGACATGCAAAGGTAAATGAAATATTAGAAGTAAAGCATAAATTAATGCATGAGAATTATAAATAAAGCATAAATATGCATATAGAACTAGAAATGAAGCATAAATATCTATTGCAAAGTACCTAATCTATGTTAAGAAAGCTAATAATACTGTAAAGAATAATGAATCTATGGACTAAATGCAAGAAAGGATCAATCAGACCTTAGTTGTTGATGATCAGAGCAGTTGGATCTGCTAGCTGCTAACAACGTCAGCGACTATACCTATGGGCTTATGTAAAAATAGCAACCACAAAATAGGGGTTTTTCTCCTCAAATCCTTGGCCTAGATTGATCAATTCAGTTGCAAAATTGATGTTCAAGGGTTGCTTATGTCTTGGCACACAATTTTGCAGTGAAATTTATCTTTATCTACAACAATTTAGCACTTGAACGGTGAGGTTTATCTCAAGCTAGGGCAATATCCAATGGTGGAAATGCATGTGCCATTCTGCAATTGGACAGAGCTTCACTGCATCTCAAAGGGATGTTGATTCACTTCTCAATCCGAGAGAGCTCCGCTATGGCACAGGCACATGAAATCACCAGGGTTTGCTATTAAAATTTGGTATATTTTATAGACACCCAATATTCTTACCTTGGATTCATAAGAAAGATAAGATCAAGAATCAATTATGTCTAGGTAGTTGAGGAGACGCATCCAGAAGCTTCTATCCTCATAACCATCCAAGAATCAGTTACACTCCATGGATTTCACTCGACTTTGGTATCCTAAGTTAGTTACATAGTTAACCACTATCAATAGGGATGTCTATGGGTAAGTTGCCCATAGTTGCTATCAACAAGCATGGCTATATCCTAACCGCTTTGATCATCAATAGCTATGATCACAACTGTTATTAACGTTAGCAACTAGAGTTGCATAGGACTAGGTTACCCTAAATGAGTGGTTAGAACCAATGTTGGGTCTTGGAAATGTCCAATATTAGTCATATGGTCTACCAAAGTGTCCATATGAGTAGCCTCCTAAAAATGATGTGTTTTAGGTGTCTACAGATACCCCTTTTTGAGATGCATTATGGGAAAACACAACACTAAGAAAAAATATACAACCTAAAACCATATTATAGGTTAATTTATGTTCATTGATCTAGTCAACATTAGATGCCCCAATCATGAGAAGGGCACGTGTCTCGGATTCATTGCCTCCGACAAGTTAAGGAACTTGACTCAAGTACAACATTTTGCTTTAGGCTTACTTGATCTTGGACATTGTTCAGTTCATGAAGAGGCAAGGACCTTCCTTCATGCTTCAAGAATTCCAAGCATTTATTTAATTAATTTACTTGTTTTCTGCCCCAAGCAAGGGTATGATTGTCTTTGGCATTGATTCATGAGATGAACGCAACTTACATGATTAAGTTTTCAATTGTTGATTTTGATTATGAATTCTTTCAATTAGAATACCCCCTCAAGTGATGATTCAATGAGTAAATGGCAAGTGATGAAAGCGATGAGTCGCTTGACCAAGATGATTGGTTTAGACTGTTCAAGATGATTACTGTTGTTGTATGGTATATCCTATTATAGTTGTGATTTCAACTATTAATAGTAATTGTACATCTCTATCTCATGGAGCAGTCAGGCCGTAATGGCCTTCTTAGAGAATCAAGATGATAGCAATTCAATTTGAGCATATGATGAATCACTATGTTCGATGATTTGATGAAATTTTATAGAAGAAATGAAATGAGCGCCTCGTTCCAATGGAGCAGTTTGACCGCAATGGCCTTCTTGGAGAGTGAAGTGAGAACATTTCAATTCATCGATGAATAATTTGGTTCAAATGGCCTTATGGTAATTTACTCATCCTACCGGATTGCATGGAGCACAAGTCATTGCAACCACCAAGTGTATAGAGTAAATAACTGGATATGAGGCGCATCTAAAATTTGATTTATGATGATTATGGACCGGTAAATATGCATTAATATCCATGATGAAACTCCTTATGATGAGCAAATATGTGCATTTATAGGGTTGACCAAAGAAATAGGATGTATTTAGAGCCTTTTAGGATTGACCAAATAACTAGGGCATCTTTAGAGATTTTTGGGATTGACCAAAGAACTAAGGTGTCTTTGGGGCCTTTGGGGATTGACCAAAGAAATTAGGCATCTTTGGGGCCTTTGGGGATTGACCAAATAAATTAGGCATCTTTGGGGCCTTTGGGGATTGACCAAAGAAATTAGGTATCTTTGGGGCCTTTGGGGATTGACCAAAGAAATTAGGCATATTTGGTGCCTTTGGGGATTGACCAAAGAAATTAGGCATCTTTGGAGACATTGGGTATTGACCAAATAAATTGGGTATATTTGGGGCCTTTTGGGGATTAACCAAATAAATTAAGCATCTTTGGGACCTTTGGGGATTGACCAAAGAAATTAGACATCTTTGGGACATTTGGGGATTGACCAAAGAAATTAGGCATATTTGGGGTATTTGGGGATTGACCAAAGAAATTAGGCATATTTGCAGTCTTTGGGGATTAACCAAAGAAATTAGGCATCTTTGGTGTCTTTGGGGATTGACCAAATAAATTAGGCATCTTTGGGGCCTTTTGGGATTGAAATAGTGAGGCAAAAGGGTGTAACATTTTGGAAACCTAGCAATTGATTATGCTTAAGCAAGGCAAAGGGATCAACCTTTGAAAACCTAGCTACTGATTTGGCATGATGATATGCAAGGTAAAGGGTGCAACCTTTGAAACCATGCAATTTATTATGATTGTATGCAAGGCAAAGGGCGCAACTAGGGTTATGCATAAGGGGTCGAACTCGAAATGTACTTGTAAAAAAATGGTGAATTTGTTGCAAAACCCTAGCGAATCCCAACCAAATTCATGTAGGAGGACATGGTGAATTACCTTATTTTAAAAAAAAAATTATAAAATATTGGCAAATTTGAAAGTTCTAGCTAGACCAGGTGGAAAACGAGATCCAACCATGGGTCGATGCAAAAAATGGTTTGACCTTGAACCAGGTGTAGAAAAATGTCCGATCTCAAACCGGGTACAGAACATGGTATTGGTTGTGGAGCTTGATTCTCTCTAATTTGGAGGTCTTGTTTTCAGCCACACTTGGACCCACTCCACAAAGGGGGGGTGTAGGGGGGCAACGCCCCCTACTACATTTCTAGAGGGTTCCAAGGGGGTCTAGGGGGCGGATAGTCAGATCGGATGCAGAATAGGGTCTGGATATTGGATTTGTACAGAATAGGGTTTGGCAGTCCTTTTGGATGTAAAATAGGATCTGGATATCATTTGAATGCAAAATAGGGTCCGATAGTCCATCCGAAAGCAGAACAAAATTTGGATGTCGTTCAAATGTATAATAGGATTTAGTAGTCTGTTTGGATGTAGAACAGGGTTCGAATATCATTCGAATGTAGAACATGATCTGGTAGTTCATTCGGATGTAGAATAAGGTCTAGATATCGTTCGGATGCAGAACAGGGTTCATATATCATCCATATGCAGAACAAGGTCCGATAGTTCACCTTAATGTAGAATAAGATCCAAATATTTTTTGAATGCATAACAGGGTCTGGTAGTTCATTCGGATGTAGAATAGGGTCTGGATATCATCTGGATGTAGAACAGGGTCTGGTAGTCCGTCTGGATGTAGAACAGGGTTTGGATATCATCCGGATGTAGAATAGGGTATGATCTGGTGCAAAAATAGGATCTGATCTGGTGTAAAAATGGCTTCAATCTTGTTTGGTGCAGAAATGTGTCTGATCTAGTGCAGAACTGGGTCGAGATATCCATCTAGTATAAAACAGGGTCTAGAAATGAAAAAGTATTGATGGGGTGTTAGTTATATATAGTGGTATACTTGGCTAATTGGGCGGGATAATTTAGAAATTTTAAAATTTTAGGGTGAAAAGGGTCCTCTATTTAGGTGGGATTGTTGGAGAATTTTTAAAAATATTTGTGATACTATTATCAACGCACAGCGAACCGACACCTAAATTTTTTTCCGAAAATTTCCAGCTAAATGGCCGACGTTCGGGTCCCCCAAATTTTCAAATTTGAATTTTTGAAAATGCCAATTTTTGCCTTAATGGTGAAGATTCACCGCTATGCACAACCATGGGCGCAATATTTGAAACCAATGGATTAATTTATTGGTGATTAAATTGAATTAGACCTTTAATCAGGAAGGCATGCTACCTTGATTTATCCAATGTTGCTTGGTTGTTTGATTGTTGATGGTGGGGACGTATGAAATGGACCATGCCCCAGTTAATGCTTGCAAATATTTTTGTTTTGATTTTATGTTATGGATGCAATGCCTAAATGATGATGTGATTATGCTATATGTATGCAATATACTAATGACATGCACTAGCTAGATGATAGATGTATGATTAGATGTTGTGATCTACATGTGTAGATGCCTTACTATGGATGCAATAGTGTATGTTACATGCATGTTTAATTTATTTCAATTGTTAATGCATTTAATCTGTGTGAAATGATATGGTAGATGATATGTATGTAATGCATTAATTACATGAGGATGATTTAATGCAAGTGAACCTATATGCTTTAATCATTTAAAACATGAAGAATGAATATAATATGTGTTTAACAAACTACTGGTTGACACCACAGAATGTATGAAAATCATGAATGAAAATGATAAATCTTATCATAAGAAATAATCATTTAAGCATCCATATGTAAGATGAAATGATATGAGATGTATGGGTTTTTCCTATAAGTTTCTATAAATTAAAATATATGCATGAAATAGTCAGTGGTCATCTAAATATCATTGTTGATATTTATCCGATATCTATCATATTTCATGAACATCCCTTAATAAAAAAACCTTGTAAGGAAAATGGTGATTGACTGTTGAGATAATTTTTTGCTATGGGAGATTTTTGAGGTTTTCCATGAGACTCAAACACCCTAGTTGATTAATCAAAATATGTATAATGACTATAAAATATTCTTGAAAGATAAAAGCTTTTGTTATGAAGACCAATATATTCATCATCCCTATGTGTGCAAATGAATATATTATATGAAACATAAGACTACCTCATTGCCAGGCAAGATTCATTCAGCCCATTTTTGTAATGAGGATCACCATATGTTCATCACGATCCTTGGTTTGAACATAGTTGGATTAGAGTACTAGGTAATACAAGCCACCTAAATCTAGCTCATCTGTAAATTGCGTAGAACTACCCTATTGCCAAGCAGGATTCATTCAACCCATTGTTGTAATGGTGTTCACTCAATGGTTTTCGAATACTGACCATTCCAAGGATTCAAGCTCTTCACCCCCTTCTTTTATTTTAATTTCTTGGGATACTTGCTCATGCTTAGTGATGAAAATCATTGTTTATTTTGCATATTTTTCTTTTGGAGTAAGGTATTTGCTTAGTGATGAAAATCATTGTTTATTTTGCTTTGCTTTGTTTCAAGGATTTTCTTATTTTGTATGAAAGCAAGGGATTTCTTGGGTATGGGGGAGCTTGTCCTTTTGTTAATGATCAAAATTCTAGACCATGTGCATCACAAGATGAGCAAGTAAAAACCTTTCACTTAAGGTGGAGTAGGATCACTTTGTTGTGTTCATCCTTACTTGTTCAAACTAGGATTATTAATGTTTAAATTGTGATAGGATTTTGATATATGCAAGGTGCTATCAAAACTAGACCTCATCTCCTGAAAGGCAAGATAACTTTCTACAAAATCTGAAAATATCACTAGGTATGGTTGAATGATTGAAAAACCCTAGTATACACCCGATAGCAACTAAATGGTTGTGTTGAAAAACATAATTACTGACAGGAGATGATGGATGATGATGAATGTAAGGATGCATGATTAGCATACAAACATGGTGTTTTTTGTAAGATTGTAAACACAACCTATCCTAATGTGAATGTAATGGATGCAAATGCAATGCAATTAAATGAATGCATATGATGCAATACAAAATGTAAATTTTTATGGTTTTGTGTTTTTGATGTTTTGAATTGTTTTTGAATTTTAATGTTTGCTTATTTGTTTTTTTTATTTTTTTAAGTATTTTATTGTTTTTGGATTTGTTTGGATTTTGATGTTTTATGATTTTTTTGGATTTTATTATTTTTAATGGGGAAGGTACGCTACCTTAGGTACCCCTAGTGTGTGAAAGTGAGGAAGGTGTGATACCTTCATAGTTCTCACTTTGCTTCATTGGTTGTGATGCAGATGATGGGGAAGGTGTGCTACCTTGAAGACCCCCAATGTGTGTGCCACTCAATGAAAGTGAGGAAGGTGTGATACCTTCAAAATTCTCACTATGCTTCATTGACTATGATGTGGATGATGGAGAAGGTGTGCTATCTTGAAGACCCCCAATGTGTGTGCCACTCAATGAAAGTGAGGAAGGTGCGATACCTTCAGAGTTATCACTATGTTTCATTGACTGTGATGTGGATGGTGGGGAAGGTGTGGTACCTTGAGGACCCCAATTGTGCATGTCATCCACTACAATAAAATAGGTCTGCTCAGGAAGAGTGATAGAAATCAACTCTCCATATTGGGGCACAAAACTTTATGCACTGTTAATTTCCTGATGGGGTAATATCAATGACTCATCTATGGATATGATCTTTCTATCGATAAGGTCCTCGACTACATGTCTACAAATGTTATAGTAGCTAATATTATGATCCCTCACTTGATTATAGAGGTAAGCGTGATCCTCCCTATGATTTTTGGACCTATATGGGTTGTGTGGGGGTATGTTTGGCAAGATGATTATCTTCTTTTCTTGCAGCTTATGAATGATGGTGTCCATGGATTAGGTTAAAGGCATCAAAATACGTTGATTACATTTTTGGTGAGGAAGAGGATGTTGAGTGAAGAACACAAGCTTATACTGAGAGGGGGGGTGAACAGTATAAGATCAACTTTTACTTTTCTTTCCCAAACAATATTATCCAATATTATCAATGGCAATATCAATGGCAGTAATCAAAGCAATGCACAAATCATCACACACAAGAGAGACACAAATTTAACGTGGTTCACCCAATGTGGGCTACTCCATGGAGAAAATATTTCTACTAAATTTTCTCAACAAATCTCTTGGGAATCAATTCCCTATTACAATGTTTATGGACCTCTATCCAAAGGAGACACCAATCCCCTATGCTCTGATTTGTGGATCTCTCTCCACAGGAGAACTCTTTCCCTTTATTTTTTATGTTCTCCTGAGACTCTTTCCCCTTGCTATGGTTCATGGATCTCTCTCCATAGGAGAACTCTTTCCCCTTGCTCTGGTTCATGGAACTTGATCTAGGAGAACTCTATCTCCTCAACTGGTTCATGGATCTCTCTCCATAGAAGAACTCTATCTTCCTATCTGGTTCATGGATCTCACTCCATAGGAGAACTCTATCTCCTCTACTCTAGTTGGTGATCTTCTAGAAGACTTATACCCCCACTGCTCTGGCTTGTGGATCTCTCTCCACAAGAGACCTCTGTCCCCACTACACTAGTTGATGGATCTCTATCCACTGGATACTATTGTCCTCTTTGCTCTGTCACCTCCAAATCCTATTCTCAACTCTATCTCAAATCTGCACCAAACTCTATCCTAAGTCTAGCACAAATATTCTCTAACTCTTCTCACAAATCTGCACCAAACTCTATCTCAAATTTTCCCCAAGCCTTAACACAAATCTTGAACAAATATGCTCTTAATTCTATCTCAAATCTACCCCAAGCCTTAACACAAATCTTGAACAAATATGCTCTCAATTCTATCTCAAATTTGTCCCAAGCCTTAACACAAAGCTTGAACAAATCACCAATAAAACCTACTATCAACTCTATTCAAATATGTCTCCAAGTCTTCTCAAAAGACTTGCTCAAATCTGCCTTCAAGTCTTCTCAAAATACTTGCTCAAATCTACCTTCAAGTCTTCTCAAAAGACTTGCTCAAATCTACCTTCAAGCCTTCTCAAAGACTTGCTCAAATCTGCCTTCAAGTCTTCTCAAAGACTTGCTCAATTTATCAAGCCTTCTCAAAGACTTGCTCAAATCTATCCTCAAGCCTTCTCAAATACTTGCTCAAATCTGTCCTCAAACCACTCACAAACCTGCTCAAATATTTCCACAACTTGCATACAAACACAACTTAAATATTTTTCAAGAAGCTTTCTACACATAGACAAATTCTACTTAGAATTCGTTTAACCTCTGGAACATATAGAGAATGATATGCTCTATCAAAAACTCAAAATGTTCTACTCAATCATTAAGTCTATCACTTTCACTTGTCTCACATTTATTGCTCTTTTAAAGATAGATCTAGTCTATCACATGACACCTATCTTCCTGATTCACACACTTGCTTTCTCAAATATGATTTCTAATGTTTGCACATTCACTTTCAATATCACTCAAAACCAATGCCCAAAAGCTTCACACAATCATTCAAACAATGAAGCACAATTTTCTCACAAACCCTAAGATAGGTGTTTCCACTTTCTTTCAACAAAGATGCACAATGTAGGTCTCAAAACCTAACCCAAATATTTCCAACAATGCTTATCAAACAATCCTTTTCACTCCACCTTATGTTCCAAAACATTCATTCCAACAAACACTTTAAACAAAGGATGATGTGCCCATACCTCTTAATTGCTCTTGTGGAGATATATCTTCAAAAATTTGTCTCATACACAATTGATCTTTCTAGTGCCACTTCAAGAGTTAGTTATCAAAATACTCTCTCAATACATCCATATGAATTTTCTTCTCAAAAGATATTTCACCATACAAAAATTACAATAAAATATCAAATCACTTTTACACCTTATTTCTCCTATTCTTTCATGCAAAATAATGCTCAACAAAACAACTAGAAATTACACACATGAATTTCACTTATACACCTTATACCTCCTTATGAAACCAAAAATAATGCACTTCAAATTTCAATAAGACCAAAGAAATTTCCACTTTATCTCATGCATCAACCAAGTATTAATAATCTGAATTTTCACCTTTCATCCCTTTTTAAAATAAAAATTAAATCACTTTACTAACCTTATAACTCCCTAACCATACCATACCACAATGATAAAATTTATTAACCCTTATAACTCCTTAACCAAACACAACTTTGCATACCTTTATAAAAAAATTATTCTACCCTCAAGCATTATCATCGTTGCTCGAACCTGCAACCTCGCTAGCCTCTACGCCCTAGCACAAGGGCAAACACCACATGGGCTAGCCACCCACACAAACCAAAAGAGCATGCACTCTCTTTTATCCTCTACCACCAACACAAAACAAAACCTCAAGCAAAACCTTGTCACCTGCCTCCACCGCATCTCGAACCCGAGACCTATCGGCTACCACGACTTAGCACCGTGGACGTTGTCATCTGGGCTACCTTCCCGGATGGGATAGAAGTTCAAAGCCTCTGCTCCTTGTCCTTTCCTCCACCTCGACTTCCAAAAATTGACGTCTTCTTCCTCTCCACCGTGAGTCGAACGACGATCGAATGGGCGCACAAATTTCAACGAATGAATACACCATATCAACCACTTTGGCATTGCAATATTTATATGCAATGGTTGCATTAATATTTGATGTCGATGCTCAAATTTTTCCAACCTTTGGCGCCAAATAAAATATTATATTTTAATTATAATAATTTAAATCCAAGGGATTTAAATATTATAATTTCATTTTCTTAGGTTAAACTTTTGCCACCATAGTTAATCAATTTAACCTTTTCTTTTTGCAGAATTACCACCAAGGTAAATCAAATAGACCTTTTTATTTTTCCTTTTTCAAATACCACCATGGTAAATCAACTTGACCCTTTTATTTTTCTTTTTCAAATACCACCATGGTAAATCAACTTGACCCTTTTATTTTTCAATACCACCATGGAGAAGGCTTTTCTCTCTTCTTGCTGCCTTATGCCTCATGTGCCCTTTGAAGAATATTCTCACAAATATTTCCATCAACCTTAGGACATTAAACCTTTTGACATCAATGACAACACAACATGCTCAAATTTCCAACAATCTCCCCCTTTGTCATTGATGGCAACCCTTTTCTAAAATTCCTTTTTCCAAACCATTTGATTCCAAATCTTCTCCCCCTAATTGAATGCTCTCCCCTTACTCAAATATCTCCCCCTTTGTCATCAATGGCAAAGGGACTCCTTTGGGGCTAAATATAAGACTCTTAGCTCAGCCCCCTCCCCACCTCCTCTCCTTGAGGTGATTAATTTTGGGGTGGGAGTAAAACTACTCCCAGCATACAATGCTCTTTTTCTTTGTCAACTTTCTTCCTCAACATACCCTTTTTATCCTTTTGAGTGTCCTTGTTCTTGCTTGTCTTTGGAAGCTCTGGAAACTTTGTTTTGCACCACTTGGCCTTATGCCCTAGATTATTGCACTTGTAACACTTAATGTTGTAGTTCTTAGAAGGTGCAAATATCTTGAAGTTCCTCCTGGTGAAGCCATACTCATTTCTATCATGAACCCTACAGTGGATTGCTTTATGACCAAATCGATTACAAGAGTAGCAATACCCTTGAAAGAGATGTCCATATTTGAAGTTCCTCTTAGTAAAACCAAATTCCTTCTTTTCATGTACCCTGCAATGCATAGCCTTGTGACCAAACCGATTACATGAAAAACATCATCCTTTGAAGAAATCTTGTCTTGAGCCCACTGGTCTCTTGGTCCTTTCTTCTCTGTGATGATCCATGTTTCTTGTTTGTGCATTGTTTCCTTTCTTAGTGAAGCTTCTATTCTTCAAATTATCCTCATAAGTCTCAATTTCTCCTTCACTCTCTTCCTCTAAAACTTCTTCCTCTTTTGAGCTTGAGCTTGATCCTTCTTCTTGTTTCCCTTGTCCTTCTTCAAAACCAAGTCCTGTTTTGATAGATGAAGATATTTGTGCATTGATAATCTTATCCAAAGTTTTTGAACTTTTCCCAAACCTGTGTAGCTTGTCCTTAGAATATTTCACTTCCTTCCTTAGTGAAACTACCTCATGTTCTAATCTTTCACATTCTAACTCTTTTGCTTCTAGCTTTTCACTCATGACCTCTTTAAGTCTCCTTGCCTTAGCTATTGAGTTTGTCAGGTCTTGTATAAGCTTTCCTTTTTCTTCCTCACATTCTTGAACTTGAGCCTTTAGTCTTGAATTTTGCTTTCTAACCTTTTTCAATTCTCTGAGAGCAGCGATAAGTTCTGCTTCTAGATCTATTGTGCCTTCCTCTTCATTTTCTGAATCTTGTTCTACTTCTTGGTCTTCAAGAGCATCTTCACACTTTTCAACTTTATCTTCAATAGGAGCATTTTCTTCCTCTTCTAGTGCCAAAAATAGAATTTCTTCTTCTTCACTATCTGAGGGTCTTTCATCACTGTCACTTGAAGCCTTGCTTCCCTTATCAACATAGAAACTCTTCTTGTGCCTTTGAAAGAACTTATTTTCATGCTTGTTTTGACCATACCTATTTTTCTTTTCATACCTGGATTTTCCTCCTTCCTTTTTCTTATGATCTTGTTTCTCTTCATTGCTACTACTTCCAACTTCTGGACAATTAGATGCATAGTGACCAAAATTTCCACAATTGAAACATTTCACTATTTTCATACCTTTGTGCTTTCTTGAGTCCTTTTTTCTTCTACCATAGTTAGCTTCTTCATCACTTGACTCATCACTTGATTTTGGTTTCTTATCCTTTGTCTTCTTTGATGCTTTGAAAGCTACCTCTTTCTTGGAGTTAGGATCCTTTACTATTCTCATCTCATAAGCTATGATAATTCCATGTAACTCATCCATAGTCAACTGATCAATATCTTTCATCTCTTCTATAGCTGAAACTTTTCCATCATACCTTGTAGGAAGTGACCTTAAAATTTTTTGAGCAACATCGAAGTCTTCAACTTCAAATCCAAGTCCACGCATGGTATTAACAATCTCATCCACATGAAGTAAGTATGTAGCAATGTCTTCCTCTTCTTCCATTTTCAAATATTCAAACCTTTTCTTATGATTTTGTAGTTTTGCCATCTTGACCTTTTTATTTCCCTCATAGGTTTACTTCAATTTATCCCATATCTCTTTTGCTGATTTGCAATGCATAACTTTCACAAATTTTGCTTCACGTAATCCACTCAAGATTCCATTCATAGCCTTGGCATTACTCACATGTAATAGCTTACCATATTTATCTATGGGAGGATTAGTTGTAGGTGTGAACCCATCCTCAACTGATTGCCATGTCTCATATCCTTGTGCCATCAAGTAAGTCTTCATTCTTATGCTCTAGAAAGCATAATTGCTCCCATCAAACAATGGTGCCTTATTTTATGAAGATCCATTCTTAGATGCCATCTGTGTTCCTATAATATCTTCCTTCAAGTTGTTAGACTCTTTCAAAGGAACCCACTCTGATACCAATTGAAGAACACAGGCTTATACTAAGAGGGGGGTGAACAGTATAAGATCAACTTTTACTTTTCTTTCCCAAACAATATTATCCAATATTATCAATGGCAATATCAATGGTAGTAATCAAAGCAATGCACAAATCATCACACACAAGAGAGACACAAATTTAATGTGGTTCACCCAATGTGGGCTACTCCATGGAGAAAATATTTCTACTAAATTTTCTCAACAAATATCTTAGGAATCAATTCCCTATTACAATGTTTATGGACCTCTATCCAAAGGAGACACCAATCCCCTATGCTCTAATTTGTGGATCTCTCTCCTCATGAGAACTCTTTCCCTTCTTTGGTGTGGATCTCTCTCCATAGGAGAACTCTTTCCCCTTTCTCTGGTTCATGGATCTCTTCATAATAAAACTCTTTCCCCTTGCTCTGGTTCATGGAACTTGATCCAAGAGAACTCTATCTCCTCAATTGGTTCATGGATCTCTCTCCATATAAGAACTCTATCTTCCCAACTGGTTCACGGATCTCACTCCATAGGAGAACTCTATCTCCTCTGCTCTGGATGGTGATCTTCTAGAAGACTTCTACCCCCACTACTCTGGCTTGTGGATCTCTCTCCACAAGAGACCTCTGTCCCCACTACATTAGCTGATGGATCTCTATCCACTGGAGACTAATGTCCTCTTTTCTCTATCACCTCCAAAGCCTATTCTCAACTCTATCTCAAATATACACCAAAATCTATCCCAATTCTAGCACAAATCTACTCTAACTCTACTCATAAATCTGCACCAAAATCTATCTCAAATCTACCCCAAGCCTTAACATAAATCTTGAACAAATATGCTCTTAATTCTATCTCAAATCTACCCCAAGCCTTAACATAAATCTTGAACAAATCTGCTCTTAATTTTGTCTCAAATCTACCCCAAGCCTTAACACAAAGCTTGAACAAATCACCAATCAAACCTGCTATCAACTCTGCTCAAATCTATCTCCAAGTCTTCTCAAAAGACTTGCTCAAATCTGCCTTCAAGTCTTCTCAAAAGACTTGCTCAAATCTACCTTCAAGTCTTCTTAAAGTCTTGCTCAAATCTGCCTTCAAGTCTTCTCAAATACTTGCTCAAATCTGCCTTCAAGTCTTCTCAAAGACTTGCTCAAATTTCTTCAAGCCTTCTCAAAGACTTGCTCAAATATTTCCTCAAGCCTTCTCAAATACTTGCTCAATTTGTCCTCAAGCCTTCTCAAAGACTTGCTCAAATCTATCCTCAAGCCGCTCATAAACTGCTCAAATATTTCCACAACTTGCATACAAACACAACTTAAATATTTTTCAATAAGCTTTCTTCACACAAATAAATTCTACTTAGAATTCGTTTAACCTCTGGAACATATAGAGAATGATATGCTCTATCAAAAACTCAAAATGTTCTACTCAATCATTAAGTCTTTCACTTTCACTTGTCTCACATTTATTGCTCTTTTTAAAGATAGATCTAGTCTATCACATGACACCTATCTTCTTGATTCACACACTTGCTTTCTCAAATCTGATTTCTAATGTTTGCACATTCACTTTCAATATCACTCAAAACCAATGCCCAAAAGCTTCACACAATCATTCAAACAATGAAGCACAATTTGCTCACAAACCCTAAGATAGGTGTTTCCACTTTCTTTCAACAAAGATGCACAATGTAGGTCTCAAAACCTAACCCAAATATTTCCAACAATGCTTATCAAACAATCCTTTTCACTCCACCTTATGTTCCAAAACATTCATTCCAAAAAACACTTTAAACAAAGGATGATGTGCCCATACCTCTTAATTGCTCTTGTGGAGATATATCTTCAAAAATTTATCTCATACACAATTGATCTTTCTAGTGCCACTTCAAGAGTTAGTTATCAAAATACTCTCTCAATACATCCATATGAATTTTCTTCTCAAAAGATATTTCACCATACATAAATTACAATAAAATATCAAATCACTTTTACACCTTATTTCTCCTATTCTTTCATGCAAAATAATGCTCAACAAAACAACTAGAAATTACACACATGAATTTCACTTATACACCTTATACCTCCTTCTTATGAAACCAAAATAATGCACTTCAAATTTCAATAAGACCAAAGAAATTTCCACTTTATCTCATGCATCAACCAAGTATTAATAATCTGAATTTTCACCTTTCATCCCTTTTTAAAATAAAAATTAAATCACTTTTCTAACCTTATAACTCCCTAACCATACCATACCACAATGATAAAATTTATTAACCCTTATAACTCCTTAAATAAATGTGAGACAAGCAAAGTCTCCCCAAGATCGAATAATGCTCCACAAGATCAATCACACATAAAAGAGGTAAACCCACAACACAAATATTGAGTGGTAAAACCCTACTTCAAATGAAGAAGGGAAACATCCATTATGAAGCTCACTATATTACTCAATGATTCAATAGTACAAGAATGCTTCAATGTTATGCAACAATATGCATCAACATAAACTACAACACAAATCAATATGACAAGATATGATAAGATATGATCATATGTAGTAGAAAACACCCCTATTTAAAAAGAAGCTTTTCTACTACAACCCTAAATCTTATCACAATATAATCTTATCACAATCTATCAAATGTTAGAAAGTGCTTTAGTTACTTTCTAATTCTATCACAATCTAATCTTTGAGATATGTGATAAGTGGCATCTATCAAATATTAGAAAGTGATTAGTTACTTTCTAATATTTGCTAGAAAATGGAAATAACTTTTTTTCAATAAATTAAATATTCCTAGCACCCTTAATTTATTTATTAATTGGGTGGGAATATTTTACATAATATAGAATTATATTCTAATTCAAATATTATTCTTTAGATTTTATATTTTAGTCTAAGAATAATTTACACAATGTTGCATTACATATTCCAACACTTCTCCTTAATGCAATATTGGGGAAAGGAATTATGAGACAAAGAAACATTATCCCCCTAAATATACAAACGGGGATGAGAATAAAATGAGTAATATAGTTACAATGAGCTTCTATGACCAAGAATGGTCTACAATAAGGCACCAATACAAAATGGGCCAAAATGAGATTGCAAGCCCCCAAAAGAGTAGCTTCAGATACAAGCAGCTTATAAAGCCATCCATCAACCACAAGTGGCTGCAAATGTCAAGAAGAAAACATCACAAGGGTGTCTTCAGTAAGCCTACAAAATCCCAAACGAAAGTACCTGCAAGCTACAAGCAGCTCAACATAAGATCAGTTAGATACATCATCATAAATATATTCACCAAAACATATATGAATATCTAAATATGATAACAAAATTGATCTAACAAATAGTGAACTATAAGTCATCACAAAAATATGCCAAGCCATACTTATAGTCATGTGCTATATAGTTGATCAAAAAAAATATCATGTACAAAAGTAGCATAAATACTAACAAGAAAGTACCATGATAAACCAATTGCATAATGCCAACTACATAAAAAAACATGTACAAAGTTGCACAAGGCAACAAGAAAGTACCATGTAAAAGATTCGCATAAAGCAATTGCATCATATACCATAATTGCACAATGCCATCTACAAAGTAACATGTACAAAAGTTGCACAAGGCAAACAAGAAAGTACCATGTTCAAAAGAGATGCAAAAATAAATTATACCACCAAATATCAACTCATATATATAGCACAAAACACCTCATAAGGATGAAGTTGTCATCACACCAGTGTAACTACACACACAAGTGAAGTTGGTTTGGTGAAGGTAACTAGCTTGAATTGAACCATAAAACATTTGCTAAATTTTAGATAGTCAATAAGTTAGTAAGTTAGTGTGCATTTTAGGTTTTGCTATAGCCTAATGAATTGCCAATTCATCTCACCCAAGGTCAACCAAGCTATCCAAAAGGGTACAGGTACGAGGACCCGAAAATGACTTGCTACCGATAGAGCTGATTATTTTGGATTCAATAGGTGTTTAGCAAATATAAACTGTGTTGCAAGATTAAGTAAATTTTAATCAAATACTAAAGTTTTGGTTAGTAAGTTTATTCATTTTTAACCTTATTGATTAATTTAGTAAATTGCAAGTTATTTGGTTAGTAGATTGTTTAGTAGCAAGTTAGTAGTTAGATCAGTTGAGATGCAAAATGTAAGAAAAATGAACAAGAGATAGTGGAGACACAAAGCAAAACACAAATGCACTCTCTCTCTCTCTCTTTCTCTCTCTCTCTCACTCTCACTTTCATTCTCTTTTACTTTCATGATGAGAGATACAAGTTACATTAATTTATAGTATGCTTCAAGCAAATATTGGAGAGAGATTAGAAGAAATTAATAAAAATAGGGAAAGAGAGTGAAAAAATTGATTTGAAATTGCCTTGTATACTCCAAAACATACTTGGATAACCTTGCAAAACATGCAAACTCACAAACAACCATTGTTAATGTGAGACAAAAAAATATTGCTTTTTAAGAAGAATAATAATAATTTTTAATGCAAAAAATTGCTTTAAAAAATGCAATTAAATTAATAAAATTTATTTTATTAATAAAAAAAATGGCATGAAAAAGTTTAAAGATTTTTATAAAGCAAAACTTTTTCAAAAAAAACAAACTGTTTTTTTTTTTTTTTATAAAGCAAAACTTTTTTTTTTTTTTAAAACAAAACTTTTTTTTTATAAAGCAAAACTGTTTTTTTTTTTTATAAAGCAAAATTATTTTTATTTTATTTTTATATATATAGCCGACTTTTTTTTTAAATAAATAAAAAAAATGACTATATATGAAAATAGGGGTTTTTGGGTCTTCTAGACGCAACCATGGGGTCCGTTTGGCTCCAAAAACCTTTCCAGCAAAAAGCTTAATGCCAAAAAAAAAATTATAGATTTAAAATGAAAATATTGTTTGCAAAATATCTAACAACTAGATCTAAAAACATAATAAATCTATAAACCCTAATGGCAGATTTGCAAAATAAGTTTACATAAAATATTCAAATATCAAATGCATACAAAAAAAAATATATACCTTAATGGGTTTTTCACCTCAAAGGATTGAAGACACTTGATGGAGATCCCAACCACTCTGATACCAAATGTGAGACAAGCAAAGTCTTCCCAAGATCGAATAATGCTCCACAAGATCAATCACACATAAAAGAGGTAAACCCACAACACAAATATTGAGTGGTAAAACCCTACTTCAAATGAAGAAGGGAAACATCCACTATGAAGCTCACTATATTACTCAATGATTCAACAGTACAAGAATGCTTCAATGTTATGCAAAAATATGCATCAACATAAACTACAACACAAGTCAATATGACAAGATATGATAAGATATGATCATATGTAGTAGAAAACACTCATATTTAAAGAGAATATTTTCTACTACAACCCTAAATCTTATCACAATCTATCAAATATTAGAAAGTGCTTTAGTTACTTTCTAATTTTATCATAACCTAATAGTTGAGATATGTGATAAGTGGCATCTATTAAATATTAGAAAATGATTAGTTACTTTTTAATATTTGCTAGAAAAGGGAAATAATTTTTTCTCAAGAAATTAAATATTCCTAGCACCCTTAATTAATTTATTTAATTGGGTGGGAATAGTTTACATAAGATAGAATTATATTCTAATTCAAATATTATTCTTTAGACTTTATATTTTAGTCTAAGAATAATTTACACAATGTTGCATTACATATTCCAACACCAAACACAACTTTGCATACCTTTATAAAAAATGTATACTATCGTCAAGCGTTGCTATCGCTTCTCAAACTTGTGACCTTGCTAGCTTTTGCGCCCTAGCACAAGGGCAAACACCATGTGGGTTAGCCGCACACACAAACCAAAAGAGCATGTGCTCTCTTTTGTCCTCTACCGCCAATGCAAAACAAAATCTCAAGCAAAACCTTGTCACCTACCTCCGCCGCATCTCGAACTCGAGACCTATCAACTGCCATGACTTAGCTTCGTGGACATTGTCATATGGGCTACCTACCCAGATGGGATAGAAGTTTAGAGCCTCTGCTCCTTGTTCTTTCCTTTGCCTCGACTTTCAAAAAATGATGTCTTCTTCCTCTCCACCATGATTCGAACGATGATCGAATAGGCGCACAAATTTCAACGAAAAAATACACCATATCAACAACTTTGGCATTGCAATATCTATATGCAATGGTTGCATTAATATTTGATGTCGGTGCTTGAATTTTTCCAACCTTTGGTGCCAAATATAATATTATATTACTATTATAATAATTTAAATCCAAGGGATTTTAAATATTATAATTTCATTTTCTTAGGTTAAACTTTTTCCACCATAGTTTAATCAATTTAACTTTTTCTTTTTGCAGAGTTACCACCAAGGTAAATCAAATAGACCTTTTTATTTTTCCTTCTCTTTTTTTTTAATTACCACCATGGTAAATCAACTTGATCCTTTTAATTTTCTTTTTCAAATACCACCATGGTAAATCAACTTGACCCTTTTATTTTTAAATACCACCATGGAGAAGGTTTTTCTCTCTTCTTGCTGCCTTATGCGTCATGTGCTCTTTGAAGAATATTCTCCCAAATATTTCCATCAACCTTAGGACATTAAACCTTTTGATATCAATGACAACACAACATGCTCAAATTTCCAACACTAAGGCCTCGTGTGATGTGTTCGCTAATATACAAATGTCTCAGTCGTTTGCTTAGATGACTCTCCTCGATTTTCTGGTGTGGGTGAAGTACCTTCCACTATCGTCACTTGTTGATATTTGGTATCAATAAGGGTATCAATGTGAAGTTGATTCTTCTCAAGCATATTTTGTATTATGTTCCTGAAGCTACAACATGATTGAATATCATGACCATATAGTCGATGGTACAAGTAATGTAAATCTTCCCTATATCCTTTAGGTTTCGGGTGCTTTGGATCTAAAGGATGAGCCTTAGGTAAAGTGATGGTTTTTACCTCACATAATCGATTAAAAATAAATATTATAGGTTTGAGCAAAGGTGTGTAAACACGAGGTGAATGGCGTTGCTACTTTTAGACCTGATCAAGCAAGATTATGTTTTCTTGCAATTGTATGTGAGGTAGTTTGACTTCAAATGTGGTTTACTTATGTAGCTCCATGCTTGTGAGTTGATGCATTATTTGTTGTAATGCATCATTATGATGACCCATTTGTGACTCTATCCTATCCAGTCGATCTAGGATATGTTGTAGGATCGATGGCAAAGATTGTTCGCTTATGCTAGGTGATTGTAAGGATGGCACTATTGTGGCAATGACAAATGGACTTTCAGGACGCTTGTCCTATGTTACCAAACTGATCATTTCAATAAATTCTTCACTTAGATGAGGTGTGCATGCCTCACTACTCTACTTAGGGAGTTCCTGACTAGAATCTTGTCCCCTAATGTTACATATCAAATCAAGGATGGTGCCTATGGGTGAGGATTCGATGGGATGAAAACCTATATCCTTCATTGACTTGAGGATAGGTGTGAATGTCGTGTCTTGCATTACATGCTCACCTAGATTGAGACTAGTTGAATGAGATGAATTATGAAGTAGACTGGATTCTGATAGTATAGGTGATACTGACTTGGTTGGCACCACTACGATTTCCTCATCATATTTAGGTATGATGATATCTTGCATCATAGTGATGGGAGAAGATGGTGAAATCTCCTTGATTGTCTCCTTCAAACTTTTTCCATTATTGAATATGTAGAAGGGACATATGGAGGAATTCATAATTATGGTGGATATGAAGTAGGTGATGATGGCTTCACCATTGCATTGAGCCTCATGGTGTGCTATTGCCTATGGGAACCAGGAGTGGGCACTTCTTCATGTATTACCTTACGTGATTGTTTTTCACATAAATTGTTTTCAAGGATTCTCTCCTCATGCAGGCGATGTTCGTACAAATGTTGGCGATGCAACATCTGTTGCTCTACATGCTCATGCTCTAATTATGCTCAATTGTTTTGCAAGTCTTCCAATTTAGATCGAAATAGTTGCTCTCTCTAATTAGCTTTTAGGCTGAGGTAGCCAATCTGTGTGATCCACTATGTATGACCGATGACTTCTTACCTCACTGGGAGGGGATTTAGCTATGTCAGATATTGCAATGGATGTGGCAACCCTGTCATCTTGGTGAGTAGATCCCCTATGTGAGGAAGTATATTTGTAATGACTATCATGGTGTCGTACGGTAATGGGAGATCCTTAGGAGAATATCGAAGGCATTCAAGGCCTCTCCATAAGATTTTTGCTTTATTGGCTCATGATTGAGCTCAACTATGCATAGTTGCCATGATATCTTGATATTACACATACCCTAAAGGAAACCCACACTAAAGAAAATTTTGACTTCCAAAAAGGTTGTGGGTGATGTATACCAAAATGATCAACATGACGAGCTGATCACAATGGGCTAGGACTCCAAAAAGTGTTTTTTGGGTTAAATTTTGTATTTTTGAAATATTTGGCCAACCGTGGCTCGTGGCAAAATAACCAATTTGAGTAATTTTGGGAAAATACGGAGCTTAGACAACAAAACAAATTTGGCAATTTTTGGGGTTGTCTAGGGCTTTTTATGACTATTTTAGTGCATTTTTTCCCTATTTTTGGCTTAGAGTGGTTGTACCTGCAACAAAAAAAACAAGAAAATACATCAGTGAACAGCCAAAAAATGGGCATGTCCAATCGTGATCGCCACTATAAAATGCTAAAAATATAACACCTAAGCATAATATGTAATCAAATAAGCATGATAAAGCATGTAATCAAATAAAAGAGAAGAACATAGAAGAAGTAGTATCCATTTTATTCATATTCAAAGTTCTCTTTTACATAGAGGTTACAAGTGCATCTCTCTTAGAGATTGACCATTTGATACATATTACAATAGAATCACTCCATGTGATTAGGTGCCTTCAATAGACTCTTAGGATCCTCAAAACTTGATTATAGGAGAATTTATCTTGATAACCTTCGCTTTGTGATGTTTGAATATAATCTCAAAAGTGATATGCTCCCATAAAAGTTTGATCTTGCGTAAAAATAAGCTCACAAAGCATTAATAGCAAAGGTGCAACCTCTCAAGATGAGGCTATTTTGTGATAAATGCAAGATATAAAGTAAATGCTTAAAGACATGCAAAGGTAAATGAAATACTAGAAGTAAAGCATAAATTAATGCATGATAATTGTAAATAAAGCATAAATATGCATATAGAACTAGAAATGAAGCATAAAGATCTATTGCAAAGTACCTATTCTATGTAAAGAAAGCTAATAATACTATAAAGAACAATGAATCTATGGACTAAATGCAAGAAATGATCAATCAGACCTTAGTCATTGATGATCAGAGCAGTTGGCTCTGCTAACTGCTAATAATGTTAGCGGCTACGCCCGTGGGCCGCTATCAAAAATAGCGATCATGGGACAGGGTTTTTGCTCCTTGAACCCTCAACCTGGATTGATCAATTTAGTTGCAGAATTGATGTTCAAGGGTTGCTTGTGTCTTGGCACATATTTTTGTAGTGAAATTTGTCTCGGTCCACAATAATTTAGTACTTGAACGGTAAGGTTGATCTCAAGCTAGGGCAATCTCCAATGGTGGAAAGGCATGTGTCATTCTACAATTGGACAGAGCTCCACTACACCTCTAAGGGATTTTGATTCACTCCTTGATAAAGAAGAGCTCCACTATGGCATAAGCACATGAAATCTCTAGGGTTTGCTAATAAAATTTGGGGTCTTTTATAGACACTCAATCTCCTTACATTGGCTTCATAGGGAAGCCAAGATCAAGAAGCAGTTACGTCCAAGCATTTGAGGAGATGATTCCAAAATATTCTATCCTCCTAACCATCCAAGAATTATTTGCACTCAACAAATTTTACTCGGCTTTGGTAGCCCTATTTAGTTACAGAGTTTGCTACTATAAATAGGGATGACTATAGACAAGTTTCCCATAGCCGCTATCGACAGACGTGGCTACCCCCTAGCTGCTCTGATCATCAGCAACTACTATTGATGTTAGCGGCTAGAGTTGCATAAGACTAGGCTGCCCTAAATGAGTGGTTAGAACCACTGTTGGATCTTGGAAAGGTTCAAGATCAGTCATATGGTCTGCCAAGGTTTCCATATGAGTAGCCTCCTAAACATAATGTGTTTTATGTGTCTACACCTACAAACTAGAAAGACACATATAGATTCAAGAAGATCTCTTGGCCCTAATAAATATGAATGCTCAATCTCAAATATAGATAGTGGAAAACTTGTACAAAAGTAACCAAGAGTTACTAGTAGAAAGAGAAGATTTATAGACCCAAATCAGAGAGTTACAAGCTACAAAAATGATAGCAACCCCTTCGTTACCTTCTCAGGTTACAAAGTTTGATTTTGCTACCTTTATTCAAAAGTATAAAGCAAAAATATATTATGAGGTAAAGGCTGAAATGAATTCATTGACCTAAATATTTTAGAATATCAATACAATTATTGTATCAGTAAAAGAAATGAAAATATTATTGTAAAAATTAAACACTAGGGTGACCTCAGTCCAACAATTTTTTCAGAAATTTGAATAACAATATGGACAAATATAGGCAAAATAGGTAACTATCTAGGGGAGCATAACTTATGAATGCAATCAAGAGTTTATCAAAGTGGTAATGTATCTACATGAAAGGCCTGGCTAGGATGAGTTTTTCAAGAAATAAGTGGCTTAGGAAGAAGAAATGAATGTCAAAATTAGAGAAGCTAGATTTTCAATAGAAGAATGTATTGTTGTGGTCAATTTTGATAATTTAATTTCTAATAGAATTCAGGATTTTGAATGTGATGAAGAAGATGAGCATAATTTAGATCAACAAATTAATAATTTATCTAAAATGATTGGTTCTTTGATCAAATTATCTTAGGAGAACAATTCTTTGGTAGAAAAACATAAGAATAACGCGTTGCAAATAATTGATGTGATAGGGTTCTCAGCCTCTTTTTGTGAAGAGACCTAGAGCAAAATTTCTAGTCTATGGAGTAAGTCAATCTGAACAAGAAGAACAGGGCAAAGACAAAGGCATTAGCAAAAGCAATATTGAACTGATAGAAGGCATAAAAGTACTAGTTAAAGACAAATGAAAGCCTAGGGCTAAAGGTGAAGGCTCAAGTAAATGAAATCCAATGGCTAAGGAACGACCAAGTGTGGGGTCTAGGATTAGCACAATTATAACCTACTAAGAGAATTTGATAGATGGAAAGTAGCCAAGTGTAAAATATATATAAAAAAAATAGTCCAAGATAGCTACAATCTAGTTGTAATTCATAGAATAATCAATAGGTCAGATGCAGCTAGATGTAATGATCATATAAATGAAGTTACAACAAAATGGGTCACCTTCAAGTTAGAAATAGGAGTTGTATCAGCTAAAGAAATCATCAAGTTTTGCATAACCATTTTTGCCAAAGGTATTCTAGATTGCACTTATCCTATTAGTTGTATTTCTTTTAGTTTCTTGTCTTCCATATCCATCCTTTATTCTTCTCTGTAATTGTGCAGGTATTGATCAAGAAATGTTTGGTTTACTGAGATCATTTCTAGTAGCTGAATTGAAAGATAGGAAATTATTTGTTACCACATTGGAACAGAGAATTCAAGGAATCTGGTTACATTATTTGAACGAGAATTCTAATTGTATTCAATTTAGAGAGAGCTAAGCCATTTTGATTCAAACTCCTCCATGTAAAAACTCTTGATTATTAATACAAATCCTACTTCCATCCTTTGAGTAATTTTTTTGTCAATTATATATGTGTGTCACATTTACATATTACATCATTTGAATGTGTGAATGGCATTTTATTTCATTGGTGAAATTCAATTATGTTTATTACATAATTTGAATAAATATAATTGACCTAGTTTCTTCTTTTTATTTCTTTCCTTCTCATTAAATCATGTATATATTTGGTACAATTACCTAATGGATAAGGCACCGGTCTATTAATAGGGTATGATTGAAGGGTTTTGTAAACCTTGGTCAAATATTAAATGTTTTATATTATTTTTGTTATCTAGTAGAGCATAATTGAATATGTCAGAGATCTATTTGGGGTTTCCTTACTCAACTTAGTATTTAGAAAGTTTATTTTGTTTTCTTTATTTAAATAGGTGGATCCACCAGGGTCCACAATGTTGATTGGAATTAGAAAAATTCTATGGTGTGACAAAGCATTAAGGAACTCAAAAAAATTCTCTAACACTCTTATAGAGAATTTTTCCCTACAGTCTTTCTTCACTCAAGGAAATTTCCTAATCGAAAGGTAGTTGGAAGACTTATATTACCTTTAGTTGGAAGGATAGTCATTGGAAAATGAGCCTAACACCACACTAACTATTGGATATTTCATCAACAAGCGATGCTCATATTTTTCCTAAAGCTATTAGCTTGAGTGCAACAAGTCCCATGAGTCGTTGATTTTTCCCATCTGATGAGTCACATTGATCTTTTGATAGGTGAGAACAAAATAAGAGAGGAAGCCTATCATAACATGAACTAGATACATGGTGGTCAATCATAATTAAAAGGAAGCAGGCACTAGGGCATAGTCGAAGAAGGCTCACCGTTGGCCAAAGGAGATCCCATATCAACCAAGGACATGTGGCAACCGCCCACATGTATAAGAAGAAAGCCTAAAAGGAATTTAAGAAGACATCTACTATTGGCCATCAAAATTAACTTTTATAGCCTAGCCTATCAGAACCATCCATGTGGCAGTTGCAACAATTTCCTGTCGCGCGGGTTAGATTACCCTACCATATTACACCACTTAGGGAGGCCATGCCCGCTACATAAACAAGTAGAAATTCTAGAGAAAACCTGGTGGGATATTAATGGTCTAATAACTCCAACACAATAACAACGAGACATGGTAGTAACAATTTGTTATCCAAAGGCTTAAAAGCCTCCAACATTGATGGCCTCAAGTCAATAGACCTCAAAGCTACCAATTATGGTTGTAGAAGGATTTTGACAGTAGAACAAAAAGGAACACATAGGCCTTTTACATAGATTTTTGAAGGGAAATGGCCTTCATATTGGTCTTCAAATAGACATATATTTGCATTGTAAAGGTATTAGGAGTTACCTATTTGTGCCTCATATTTGGCCTTGTGAGCCCTTCCTTTCACTCTTTTATTGTATGATAAGGGTTCAAACCTTGAACCACTATCTACAAAGCATTGATCCTCTTTATTCCACATGCTTTATGATTATTTTGACACATAAATGGAAGCTATGAATAATTTAGCTCTATCCTACTTCCTTATGTATGTTTTTAAATGTGGGTTATGCATATTATAGTGTGTTCAAATTCTAGCTATTAGATTGTGGTGAATGTGTTCATTTGTATCTTTTTTATGTAGTCAGGAAGGGAATCTTGATCTTGGTACATTGCCCCCATAGATTAGGTTTTATTTTCCTATAATTTTACTTTCCTATCTCTTTAAATTTTTTGTATTTTACTTTCATTACAATTCTTTTCCCTGCACCCCCACGAAAAGTAGGCCTAAGCTTGTAAAGCCTTAAAGTGATGAAATATTAATCAAATAAGGAGTCAACCACAACTAAAAATCTTGATGGTTTCCCTGCAGGTTAATCCCTTGTATGCAATGCTTCTTGCTTTGTCACTCTATGCGAGGCACAAGTGTCCTAGGCATGTCAGGATTCATCCCTTGATATATTGGTACATCCAAATACAATAGTCTATTTAACATGTCTAGTGGGACAAGCTTTATGTTCACTCCACAAATTTGAAAGAAGACTCCTAAATTTAATGTTGATAAAGGTCAGATTCAACCTGCTTGTAATGAAGCATCAAGAGATTCACCTAGTGACTCTATTGAAAAGGAAAAGACTCTTAAGAAGTCACCTGACAAATGTAAGACTATGATTCTAGTGGAAGTAACTATCTCTTATGCTTTTTGAAGCATTATCTCCCCACCTAACAACTATTTTATCTATAAAAATACCCAAAATTATATTAGTGGAAGGCCTATAACTAGAGCCTTTGCCTAAGCTAATTAGCAAGAGCTAGTACCACCCCTAAATCGAAGAGCAAGGAGGAAGAATCAACGACACAACATGGAAGTTCTACTAAACCAACCTCCTTGAAATTTTTTGATGTGTAACAACAAAGGTCCATTTATCCCACCTACTCCACCTAATGTATGGGATCCAATTTCCACCTCAAAGCTCAAGTCCATATATTATTTCTTGGCAAGCATTTTGTCACTCTAATGGATTATTTGAACCAGTTGGTGAGCTTGTTTATTGAGAAGCAAATATAGCCCTGAGGCTAGAGGCCTCTTTCATAGGGAAGGCTCATGAATGGTACCTTTACCTTAATCCTTAATCAGTTGAAAGTTAGGACTAGCTAGCGAAAATCCTAATAAGTAAATTTAGAGAGAAGGGAGATAGAGAGTCACTCTTGGAGTAGCTCATGACCATAAAAAGACCCCTAAATAAATAATAGATAATTTCAATGTTCGGTTCCACAAGACTTGGTAGAGAATTCCTGAAAAAATTCAACCACCTCCAGGTATGACATTTATCTATTATTTGAAAGCTTTTAATTCTTGAAAGTGCCATGATGGTCAATTATAAGGGAGGAAACTCATTACAGAAAGCCTATGAGATAATTATACAGGATGAAAAATATCTAACCTATATAGGAAGACTATCCCCTAGACCAATTTTTCCATTGTTTCTCTCCATTAATCCCTTACATCACCCCTCTCTGACTATACCATCCATGACTAGTCCAACTACCCTAGCCACAAGATCAAAGTAAACTCAGATTATTACCCCTTTTGTTGCTAAAATTGATTAAATGTGGAATACGATGAGGACCTTATATAATGATATCACAACTTTAAGGAGGCAACATATTTCTACCAAAGCTACCCAAAACCTCCTTTTAAACAAGGAAATCTGAGTATTCGATTGTTTATAAATAGATATCAAAACCCTTCATTTCCATCCAGTAGAAATTCTATTCAATTTGTAGGCTCTAACTCAATAGATAGCACCCATACCAGTACTAGTCTAATAGATGTCTACCAACCTATTCAGTGACTTAGTCACCACATAGAATAATTATGTTGAAGATCCCTCTTGGTGGTACTACCCTACCCTCGATTGTTACCCCTTCAACTCTCATATTGAAACCGAATCTCAAATGGTTGGAATGACTACATCCAACCATTTATCTTATCCCATTTTCTCAATCAAAAGCCCAAATTCTAAGTCTCAAACCTGCCTCATAGCCTCTAACTATTCCACTAGTTGCCAATATTCTAATTTTGGAGCAGATCTTTGTCACCTAGGATGAAGCAAAAGTATATACTGTGTCATACGAACCAAACCCCTCGATTCCTCTAAGGTTGCAATTTTGATAAAAATATATCACTAGGGCCAATAGGAAGGCCATCAAAGAGCAAGGAAAATATAGTATAAAGGATACTAGACCCTAGATAAGGGAAGTAGGTAATCAAAGGATCACCCTAACATAAGCTCCACCAAAAAATTAGGCCCAAGTAGTTTTGATGACTATGAGAACAACCTCAAAACATCCAAAATATCCTATAGCAGATCCTCTAAGATCTCTTCCAATAACAAAAAGGTCAAAGCCTCCAACACCATTTAACAACAATCTAAAGACCCCCTCCATTGGATCCTTCAATGTGGTAGATCATCTGAGAAAGTCTACAGTAGCCATGTCTCTTTGGGATGCCCTATTGATTTTAGAGAAGATGAAAATTTTGGAGGAGGCTCTACAAAAATAAAAAGAGTTAGGCGGACAAGAGACACCCCTCGTGCTACAAGTTTCTAGCTCTGAGTCGATCTGACCCAAGCCTATGCATTTTATTTGACCCTGATTTGTAGAGACAAGTTAATATATAAATTCTTGGTATACTCGAGATCAGGCACATTGGTCATGCCCAAAAGGGTAGTAGAAGAACTTGGGTTAACATGTGAACCTACTAGTAATAGGGTAGTTCAACTGGATGGTACTCTAGTACCAATATTTGGATTGGTACAAGACCTTCCTCTAGCATTCTAAGACTACCTCAATCTAATAATGTGCCAAGATATATTAGTGATTGATCTACCAACCACATTCAAAATATACCTTTTGAGAGACTTCATCACTAAGATTGAAGTATTCTTGTCCCTAGACTAGAATCACATGCTACTCTGAACCATGTATGGAACCAAGTTTAAAATCCCATCATAAACCCTCCACATGCACCACATAGAGCAAGTCCCCTTTATGAAAAGTTAAGAGGAGCAAGCCTACATGGCTAAAGAGGAGCTATCAAAATCATCCTACGTTGTGGATGATATGCATCCCTACATTCCTAACGACTACTTGGAGCAATGGGTCTCTGATATATGGGGGTTGGGTTCAAATAAAGCATTTGATACAATTGGGATGAGATGACCCATCACCTTAGATATAATATATATTGTAAATAGAAAAAAAAAAGTAGAAAGGAGGAGTCCTTTTAAATTTGAAGGTTTGTCTAAAGCACAAAGTGGGTCATCCAACATATAAAACCAAATTCAAGGTGGCCTCATTATCTATCCAATCAAGAGGAGGCATATTCCTAGGAAGACATTCAACTCGGTTGCAGGGATAAGCTTTGGGAATATAGGATGTTTCTACCATAGAAGCGGCAATCATCTGATTGAATATCAACAATGGACACTCACTCCTAGACCAATAATATGGTAAATTTACATCAACCCAAAGCCTAGAGAAAAATACACCAAAGAGCAAAGCAATACCAATTATTAGATCTAGTGGATCTTAGGTCATCAACAATGATGAACAAGATGGAAAAATAAAATTCCTAGCAATCGATATTAATGATGGCACATGACCTAACATCAAATGTCAGAGGATAGTTGCTCAATCCACTCCTAGATAATTGTTCCCAAACATCCATCACAAGGCAGTTCCTCATAAGCCATAACGGTTGACACCTGGAAAGCATGTGTCGAGTCTAAGAATGGAAGGGAGAAATCTATGTGATAGGTATGTCAATCTAATGGATGAGAGTTATCATAGAAACCAAGGAGTCATGTGACTTCCGTAATTAAATGTAATAAAGACCCTAAACTATTATAGAGTGGTATGCTTTTCCACTGCCCTAATCATGCATGACCTCGATATGTCATTGGCTGAATTTGAACTAGGTAGTATTAGCACCACACTGGTCATTTTCCACTAAAGCAATGTGTGTGAATTTGGTGCATTGGTTCAAGTATCATATCTATCAGGTGTTGAAATTCATATTGCAAATTCATGGTAGGTGGGATGGTCTATCTTATAGAGCAAAGAGTTCTAAAACTGAGGGAAAGGGTAATCATTTAAAAAAATTAAACAGACCAAAGCCAAAGCGACAATGGATGATTCTTGCTATCTCCTCAAAAAAGAGAATATTTCATGTACATGAAGAAATTAAAGTCAATATTCTTGCTAACATCTCGAGGGAAAACCTATAAAATGGGAAACATCAATATTCAAATCTCTTCCTATAGTTAATTTGTAAAATTTCATAGCAATAAAGAAGAAATAGAGCCCAAGTTAACAAAATCCTGGTAGTGTAGAAGTGTCTAAGAAGCAATGGAAAGAAGAAGAAGCAACACCCGAAGCCCTACATCTAGAGCAGGTCATATTCTTGTTCTATCAGATGCCTCCCCATCCACCTCTGACTAGGAGGTGATGGTCTTTTTTCCTCAACCATTGGCCTCAAATTCCTAAAAGACAACAAAAGGGGTAACATATCTCAAACTATTGAAGAGGACCAAGAGTTTAAAATATGGGGCATTGGACCGTCTCAATCAAAACCCTTACAAATGCTTTGAATATCAAATCTAGAGCAAAACCTTGGCTCGGTACATGGTTCTTGAGGTGCATAGTTGCTTTGAGGTAGTCATCGCATGTGCAAAGCTTTACAACCCTAAGAGCCAAGAAATCCAAGCTCTTGATGGAAGTTTTAAGGTTGTTATCCATAACCACTTAATTAAAAAAAAATTGATGGTGGATATAGGGAGGACCATGGTTAATTTTGAAACACTATTGAGCTTTACAATGCCATCCTTGATAAACTGGATTATCTCCAAGAAGAGTGTGGTATTAGGAAAAAGGAGCTACCAAGATTTTCCTTAGATATTAAAATATTGAAAGAGAACCCCAAGGATGTCATAAGGATGTTGGCATTTATATTTAACCTAAAATATGAGGAGCTATTCCATACCTAGGTCAGAGTCCTTACCAAATGAGGCACACACCCAATAGAGAAAGGGCGGTCTCTTTGACTTTGTTGTTTGCATTGCTAATAATATCCATGAAGGGTTGGTGAGATACTGGGAGACTCAAATATTTTGGTTCTTAGAATTTCTTACCCATTTAATATTATTCTAGAACCCTAGGATGTACCTTGGGCTAACCATAAATTTTGAAGATGATTTGGATCATCAATGACCTGTTTCCTCGTGGACATAAGGCTTGAGGAGGTCATCCTCCTCCTCTTATTATGATTTATCAAAAAAATTCTAATTCTAACATTGAAGACCCTCAAAGAGAAAGCATGAATGAATCACAATAAACTATAATAAATTCTTGGGGGGTCGACATCCTTGGGATTGGTTCTATGTCGAAGATCATATTCTCATCAGAATGCATAGTTTCTACAAACAAGCCTATTGGTTGATAAAGCATGTAATCAAGCGGGTTTTGTGATTGAGGTCCTTTTCAAAATGAACCTCATTGATACAATGTATGCAATGGGAAATATAACACTAGCTTCTTCAAGGTGCTTTTCACTCATGACAAAATTACCTTGATGAAGTAGAAGACCCACAAGCTTCTAAAGAAGAAGCTCGAAGACTTCAAATTATAGAAGGTACTCAAGAAGTGGAAATAAAATCCTGATAAGACATTCATAGGATGGCTGGCTAAAGTCAAGAACTCAACAGGTCCATACACGAGTCTAGGTTAGATCTAGAATCTCTCCAAAATCCCATACATAAATATGACATACCCCTATTGAAGCAGTTATTAGGATAAGCACTAATAACACCATCAAGGAAGAAGGCCTACGAGATATTCTATACGATGGGTAAAGTATATCTGAATTGCTAGATACATGTCACCAAGATAAAAAAATTTACAAAGAAAAAATGGAAGATAGAAAAGATCAATTTTGAGTGGGAATTTTGATAAAGGATACAAACATAGTGCAAGCATTTGGGCAGATAAAGGAGAACATAAACTTTTAAGAATACTAGGATAAGAATCTTGTGAAGGAGAAAAGCACTAATGTAGGCAGTGGCAGTAAAGAAATGGTTGTGGAGGAAATCACCCAAGCGGTGATGATTGAAGAAGAGACATCCAAGGAAATCAATTGAGTAGATAAATCCCCTTTGCAAACCATAGAGTTCACAACACCTGAGAAGTGTTCCTCAATTGGAGAGTCACAAACTCAAGTGTCTACCTCAATGCAACATAAGTAGGAGTTGTCTCACGATATTAGCTCCCCACCTACTAAGAAGAAGTCCCAAAGGTAAAGTCTCAAGCTACTACAACCTAAGTAGTTAGGGAGGCACCTAGTACCCTTCCTCCCTTTGTATCGAACATAAGTTTCCCACTATCTTTGGCGTTGATCCCACCAAGCTTATATTTCCCTCACCTTAGTGGCTATCCTCCCTTATAAATCTCCCAATGCACCCACTCTCCACATGGGACTTCCACTCCATAATCGCAAAGCCCTCACTCTGTTAGCTTTTGCTTTCATCACCCTGTAGGTTATCCTATAGCCCACCTTAACCAAGGGGTTCTTGCCTTTTCCTACCATACCTCAACCTCTTCCATCTTGCATGTTTTTCTAGTTAGTATTATCATCCCCTCCTCCACAAGGGTAGCTAGTTGTTAGCTCCATCATAATGCTAGGTGTACCACTACACTTCAGAGAAATCTAGAAGAAAGTCTCTAAATACGCCTAGGAGGCCAAAAGAGCAACTAGGCTGATGATAAGGGAACTCAAGAGCTAGATTGATCTATAGAAGAGGATTCTCCACTTCATTGATATGGACCCAAAGATCTCTAAGTTGGAGGAACAAATGCAGTCCCAAGATTATTAGGTGACCATGGCAACCATCAGTCTGCAAGGTGTTGGGACCAGGGGTCCAGTTGAACTGGTCGAACAAGTGAATAAAATTATTAGGTACAATTTAATGACCCTCAAGAAGAGATTATAGAAAACAGAGGAGCTCGAGAAGTCCAGGGACACCCTCAAGAACTCATGGCTCAAAATTAAAATTCTCTAGAATCAAATGGAGCAGACCATGAGTTCTTGAGAGATGACTGCTCTCCTAGAAGAGCAAAGAAAAAATCTGGACTTGATCATCTAACTTTTCATCGTAGAGGCCAAGGTCATATCATATAGGGTTGACTTTAAGAGAGAACTAAAGGAAGAATAAAAGAGGAGCTTAGAGGCCCTACATAAAAATACCACCAAGATGATTAGGGGTGTTTGCACTGCATATTGGGATAACATATCTAGATCCATGGCCTTGATATACTAGGTCACAAAATTCATTAGCATAACAATCCACCAATGTGTGAAGATCACCCAAGAGATGGAATAGACCTTGGATGTCAAATAAAAAATAACGGTTGATGCAAAAAAATTCTAGACCTAAATCATCACTAGAAGCGAGCAAAAGTTGATAGTCGTTGACATTCAAAATCAAGAGGTAATGTTGAATAAAATATGAGATACCCTCGATAAATAACAAACAACACAAGAATGTGTGGCCCAAGCGAAATTATTGAGTAGGGTAATTGTCAGCTTGCAGGATCCTTTGGACTCCCTAATTCAAAAAGGTTTACCATCCCCTTAGGAAAGCGATCACAAACCCCTGTCATAGTAAGAATATGCATATGTATTGGAGGCTAAAAAATAAAGAGGGTTGAACTTTCAAAAGTGACCAAAGCTCCTAGCTATCAAAGACACTGTAAAAACTATCGAGCCCATGGTAGAGCTCAAAGTACAAGTGTGCAAAATCATGAGTGGAGTAACGGATTTTTTGTGCATAAGCCAAATCAAGCTCCTAAGGAGCTACTACCACTTTCAAGAGGTGAAAGTACCCTCTAAGGAATAATGGGAGTAAGTGAGAGCTCATATGAGTAGGTTTCCATCACATTAGATTTTCCACTCACTCTTTATTTTTGTTTTTTTTCTTATGTTTTTATTACTAATTTTTTGTTTGCATTTGCTATCTCCAATTTCCAATTTTGACTCGCCGTCCAACAACAAGGCAAGTAGACTAGGGTTTGCTCTCTTCAAGGCTAAAGAGCCTTGGCATCCACCAAGACTGTAGGGAACTTTTTCCTACAGTCCTACTTCACTCAAGAAAATTCTCCAATTGAAAGCAGGACAATCGAAATGTAGTCAAAAGGCCTATCTTACCTTCATTCATTGGATCCATAATGAAAGAAAGACAAATAAGCTCGACGTCGGGCCAACCGTTGGATCTTTCATCAATGGAAAATGCTTAACTTCTGCCTAAATCTAACAACTTGAGGGTGCTAAGTCTTGTGGGTTGTTGATTTTTCCAATCCAACGGTCCATGCTAATCTTCTGATAGGTGAGAATAAAATAAGAGAGAAATTTTATCGCAACATGAGCTAGACACAACAACCAATCGAAAGTAGATGATGGGGTCTAGTCAAATAAGGTCTGCCATTGGCTAAAGGAGATTTCATCTTAGCCAAGGACACATGGCAACCACCTGCATGTATAAGAAGGTAACCAAAAGGACATTTAAGAAGACATATGCTATTGGCTATCAAAATCAACTTTTGTGACCTAGCTTGTTAGAACCATCCGCATGGTAGTTGCGATGACCACCCATTACACGAGTAAGTCTACCCTACCATCTTACACCATTCAAAGCACTATGTCAATGAGCGAGATGCAACCACCCCAATGCAATAGTAACGAGACATGATAGTAGTGATTTTTCATCCGAGGACTCGAAAACCTCCAACATTGATGGTCCTAATCCAAAGACCTCAAAACTGCCAATTATGGTTGTAGAAGGATTTTGACCACAAAACAGAAATATGCTTGCCAATAGTTGGAACACACACACAACATATGTTCCCTACTGAAAGGAGAGATATTTCCTCCAAAGTTTAGGTAGGCTTGGTCTCAACCATGCAGGGTTTATATACTAGAGACTATGCTGGTGATCCACAAGTGTTTTTTGTTTTTTTTGTAGCACATTCAATATATAAGATCTGAATTTAATACTACCCAGAAGCTTCAGTAAAACTCAAAAAATTCTAGCATCGACACACACACTACAACTACAACTAACTAAGAGAAGCAACCATCTAATCTATACCACTAATCTACCAGAGGAGATCAAAAAATGCAAAAAGAAGAGGGTCAAGAGAAATAAAACCTGAATCTCCTTGATTCACCACAACATACAATAAGAAATCCAAGCATGAACACACCTCCAAGCAGCCAGTATGCACATAGTTGTAAGGAAGAAAAGTTATCGAAAATAGAATTACAACCACCATAAACATGCATAGATTGCAATTACAAAAATATCTTCAACAAATTTCTCTATTCATGAAGTAATTTTTCATACATTTGTAGTAATAACTAGGAGCCTCTAGAAGAAAAAATGCAAAAAAATAAACCTATTCTAATGTTGCTGCTAAGAGTATTTCGAGTTTTTTTTGTTTCTTTTTTTTTTGGACCCTTTACAAATGAGCGGAAGTTTCTTTTATAAGCTAAGGAAAGCAATTTTCCCTCCATTTTCAAAGTTGGACTTCCATGAAATAATAATTTTAAATTGAAGCCCTTTTTCAAGTCTTCGTAGATTACAATGACAAATAATTTTGGCTCATTAAATCATGCATTTCTAGGTGGAAGGGGGACATCCAGATACTTTTCTAGTTGTTGGATCCTCACACGGTGGAAGATAAAATTCATGCCCAATCAAACAATTTTACAAAAAATCTATGCATATTTAACTCTAATCTTGTCGTAAGCTTTCCAACGCATTCGATTTGAGCTCAATCGAGGCTTTGTCTGAAAAGTTATGGCCTCCGAAAGATTACCTGCCAAAAAGTGGTTTAAAAAAATCAGTTTGTGTGGGAAAATATTATTTAATAAATTACTTTGGGTTTCAAATAGTCTTTGAATGAGATTTTGGAATTTTGGGATTTGGCAAAATGCATTTCGCCAAAAAAAACTTTGAAATTCCGAAGAAGGAACTCGTCCAAGACTAAAGAAGACCCAAAACACGCCCAACAATTAGAAAAAAAAAATTCTGGGTTTTTTTAGGATGAACATAAAATAAAACCCAAAACTCTGCAAGATCCAGATCCAACCAAAAACATTGAAAACATTAGGAATTTTATAAACATGAGCTCACTAATATTCATAGCCTTAAAGGTCCACGAAACAAAATATAAAACCAACTCCAACACGCAAAAAAAGGAGGCCCTATCTAGAGTATAAAACGGGGGCATGTTGTCCGAGAACAATAGGTACACACAAGCCTTTTGCACATATTTTCGAAGGAAAAGGGCTTTCAACCCAACTTATAAATAGTCTTGTATTTGCATTGTAAAGGCATTGGGAGCCGCCTACTCATGCCTCATATATGGCATTGTGAGCCTTTCCTTTCACTTCTAGGTCGTATGAGCAAGGCTCAAACCTTGAGCCATCGTCTAAGGAGCATCAAGCATTTTCAGGCCGTATACCTTGTAATTATTTTGATACATGAATGGAAGTTGTGACTAATTTCACTTTATCTTACTCCTTTAAGTGTGTTTTCAATTTTGGGTTATGCTTACTGTTATGCATTCAAATTATAGCTATTAGACTATGGTGAATGTATTCATTTATATCTTGTTCATGCAGTTGAGAGGGGAACCTTGATCTTGGTGCATCTCCCTCGTAGCTTAGGTTTTATTTTTTTGCAAGTTTACTTTCCTATCTCTTTACGTTTCTTGCAATTTGCTTTCATTGCAATTCCTTTTCTTGCACCCCCAATAAAAGCAGGCCTAAGCTTGCGAAGGCCTTAAAGCACTCAAAGATCAATCTGACAAGGAGCTAACCTTGCTAAAAACCTTGGAGGTTTCCTCACAGTCGATTCCCCTGCATACAATGCTTCTTGTTATGTCGCTCCCTTGGCAGGTCGGTGCATCCAAAGACGACAACACATCCTATAACCCTTCTATTGAGATTTCCTCATTAACCTTTCATTCTATCTTTGTATGATAATTGATGCAATATTTTGCAAAAACTCACCCTAAGCCTTCTTATCTTATTACAATTCTAATAGAATATATTTGTCAAAATAATTAATTTCTTCCTTCATCATATCTTCTTCTTACTCACTATTTCTTCTTGAGTTAACATTTTTTATTCGATAAAAAAACAAATCTTATTTTTATATACACAGGGTTTTGAAAGGATTGTCCTTTCCCATTTACATCGACTTAGTCACATTAAGCTATTTGGTGCCACCAAGAATTAAACCTTGGTATGGGCTACATAAACTATTTGTCCCAAATGTTGCACCAAGGACCTGTTGGCAAAACAAATCTATTTTGACTATAAAAAACTTATTGTTTAACAATAAAATTGAATATTTTCAAATGGAATAAGTATTAATTCATATTATTTCATTTGTTATAAAACTAATCAATTGTTATATAAATTAACAAGTTGTCAAACATTTATTTCAAAAATAAAAGATTGATTTATTGATTTCTTTTGTAAGAACTAAATAAGTTTTCTATTCCATGAAATTACATGAGTTAAATTGGCTACATTTTTTTACTTTTAAGGAGAAGACCAAGGTTCAAATCTTGCTAAATGATATATGTTTAATCACCAAGTTATTATAGTAACAATGTGATCAATATAAGTTTTTTTGTTTGTTGAAAATGCTTTGTATTACTAAATAGAAAATTAGTTACAATGATCACACCAAAAAAATTGGTGGTATGAACGCACACTTGGAGATGTCACTTGGAGATGTCAAAGTGATAGACCACCCAGAACCTAGCAGGGATCTAGGGCTTACAAAGGTAAACTTGAAACTAGAACAAAACTGCAAAAACTCTGTAGATTTCAGCACCTACAAATACAAGAGACCTAGATCTGAAAACTGCAGACAAACCGGGCATCTCGTAGGCATGTTTGGTACCTACAAACCCAAAGGGAGGCCACACTTTTTTTCATAAACAATTGCCCTTGCCTTCACAGATTCAAGAAGGTCTAATGCCTTGAATCTGTTAGCCTTCATAGATTCAAGAAGGTCTAATGCCTCGAATCTGTTACCATCATGGAGGTCAAAGTTGGAGCTCCTCAACTTAGTAATGGAAAGATGGGATCGTTTCTCTGGTAAAAAAAGTCTCCTTCTTCTTTCTCCTGCTTGGGGCTGTGTGAGCAACGAGCACGTGTAGGGGGAGAAGAAGGAGAAGAGCTTGCCTCAGCAACTGGTGTAGCACCCAAATTAGTTGTTGGTGGTGTGGTCTTTGGCAAGGCGGATAAGACTTACAAATCACCATTGTTGTCGTTGGTGGCCCTGGACTTAGATGCTCGTCAGTCATTTCTGTAGGTTGGGATGTTGAAATACCAACCAATCTTTGTTGTTGATTTGGAGTGCCGATCTTTGGTTGCTTGCATGCTGATTTGGAATGTTGATCTTTGGCTACTTGCATGTTTTTGCACCCTCCCACCGTAATCCAACCTTCCTATATGACTTGAGGGGGAGCCACAGTGGTTGGCATGGAGGTTGGCTTCCACCTATTGCGAGCTATGGACAATCTTTAACATTGTAGTTCGTCGCTTGACATCTGAAGCACACTACCTGTTGCAAAACAATGGCGTCCCCCACCTATATGTGGATAAAATCCTTGAGGTTTTTGTGGGTGGCATTGAAAACCTTGTTGGCTTCAACCAGTAAATCACACCCTAAAACTGTTATAATGCTGTTCAAAAAAGATCAAAGGAAAAAAGGAAGGTCAGGGAACTCTATCCAAACGAAAACCTATTTTAATCTTAGGTCCATGAAAAAAAGACCAACAAGGAGGTAGATGAGACCAACAAGGAGCTTCTCATCTACCATGACCCGTGCTTATAGATCTGTTTTGCATAAACAACATCTGCAAACCAAAAGAGAAAATAACACTTGGGCAAGTTTTGAATCAATTGAAGCTTAATTTCATCAAAAGCCCAAGTCGAACTTGCCAAAGACCACAACGTCCACAATGTGGGTTCAAATACTCAACCAGGATAAAAAATTCTAGCCTCGCAAACCTCCATGAAAAATAAATAAATAAATAAATCTAGAGCCATTTTAACTTGCATTCTTCCCCGTAGAACCAACGCTATTCGCTGGCCCGCCAAACTTAGGGTCATTGAAAAAAAAAAACTAAAGCAAAGCAAGAGCGACTCACCTCATTAAGAAAATTAATTATATTTTATTTATAGACAAATACTAGATAAAATAAAAACATTTTATAAGAGGTATGTCAGTCCTTGTCTTATTCCATTGTAAAGGTAACTTATTTTACTTCCTCCTTGAAGAAAAGACTTCGTTAAATTTTGTTATTTACTTCCTCCTTGAAGAAAAGACTTCGTTAAATTTGGACATCGTTTAGAAGTTGCTATTAGGCTGTCCTGTTTGGTTCTTGAACTTCAGAGACAAGTTAAAAAAATTAATCTACCCTTTCTGCTATTCTTTTGGAGCTTCTAGAATCCTTTGATCCCCTAGGATGTCGGAGATTCTAGAGGCTTACTTATTCTTTGAGTGTTTTTTTTCTCTTTAAGAGAGTTATTTAGTTATTATTTTTTTAAATTGATATAAAGGATTTAATTTGCTTTTTATTTCTGTAATATTAAGATTATATATATTAATCTAAATTTTAAAAAATTAAATTAAATTAAAATAATCATTCCAATGGAACACTGAGATTTCGAAAACACAAAAATTCAAGTTAATTGTTTCTTGGTTTTTGTAATATTTTACTCTGCAAAGCAAAACTATATTCAAATACAAGCTCTCTACTTTGCAATATTAGCTATTTTTTTTTGTTTCACTTATTTTTCCACCTACAACTATCACGTAGAGTTTTAATAGTCTTTACAGTTTGGATTATAATGTCCCCTTTGAAGAGTAGGCAGCTGTTCAGAGTTGAAGGTTTGATGTGTATATTTAACAATTAGGTTAGATACTGATATTGGGCCTTTTTTTTATATTTCCTGCTCAATATAATATAGAGCAAGTGAACAGATTCCTGAGCTTATATTCATCAAGAGACTTGCACAAAGCCAAATTAAGGGCAAGGAAGTCTAAGGGATTGCAAACAGAGAAAAAGTTAACTATGGAAGTTATAGAGAAGTCAGGAGAAACTGTTACAGGATTAGATCTAACCACACATTTAAGAGTGAAATAACTTGCAGACTCTGGCATTCAGCAAGTTCCCCATATATTCATGCAAGGCGAACAACCCACAGTTTCAGAGTGTGCCAAATTCCAACAAGTTCCTTTCATAGACTTGCAGGGGTTGGATGGCATTCAGGAACCACAAATCCTCCAGCAGATTGCCCATGCTTGCGAGACTTGGGGATTTTTTCAGGTTCATCATATGCCTTGCAGTTGGATCATTGTGATGTACACAAGTTCAAGTCTTTCATGACATATTTTTATGTTTGAAATTTTTGTTCACTATAACACTTTTACTATTTTGCTTCTCTTTTCTCCCTCCCAAATTTTACATTTTTTTTTATTTTCATCTTAAATAATATTCAATTATTATCTATGAACAGAATGATGACAGGAGCTCAGAGGTTTAATGAGGAGAGCATTGAAGAGAAGACCAAGTACTATAACTGTGATCCCACTGCTCCTATCAACTATGCCCCGGGATTTAACACTAACAAGCGGCCACAAGCAGTGGAATGGAAAGATGTCCATAGAATTTTATATGCAACCAATTCCCCACATCCTTCTCAATGGCCTTCTGCTTTAAGGTCAGTCACATCTCCATTAGGTTGCATGTAATGGGCATATATGTGGGCGTTCAGTAGTTTATTGGTATGGATTTTTCACTTTTTTAACATGAGTTACAGTAATATTATAAGTAGATGTAGTTGTTCTCTCCTTTCTTAATAATCTGTGCTAGTTGTTTTATACAAATAGCCGTTTGAAGATATTCTTTGTCTAACTATAACAATATTCTCATTGCGTTCCTTATTCTATTAACATTAAGTCCATAGTTGGTTTTCTTACTTTCTAATTGATTTATTTTGTTGCTTTTTTCTATTTTACAAATTATTATTTTCAATAGTATATTTTTATAATAAAATTTCATTTAGTGTTGCTCTCAATTCTTTCTACTAATTCTTTCATTGTATGAGGCATTTGCAGAGGAAGCAATTGAGTACTGTAAACATGTGAGTCTGCTTTCAAAGATACCTGGAGGAGACCAGCAAATGCATGAGCAGGCAAAATTTCACTATAAATGCTTACCCACGATCTGCTGTTGGAGAATATTAATTAATTGTTTTGTTTGTAATGTTTAAGGATAGGATAAGATAAAAGAAGTAGCATTCTGTTGGAGAATATTAATTAATAGTTTTATTTGTAATGTTTAAGGATATGTTAAGATAAAAAAATCAGCAGGTTAAGTTATTGTTATAGAAATCAAATTTAACTGTTTTGTACTTTTATTAAATGTATCAATATTTTTGAACGTAATATCATCATTATGAAAATGATCATTCCTCTTCAGTTTTGTTAGCAACTTTGAATTAGAGTATCTTGTTTCTGTAAATGGCTGCTGTTATTTTGGTGTTCTATTTTTTGTTGTTTTGTTTTGTGTTTTCAACAATTGGTATTGATGTGAAAGCTCAGAGTTAGTGTTGATGCTAGGAGTTCCAAGCACTTGCAAAGTGGCTAAGGAGAATGTTGGAGCAATGAACAATACTCCATTTGGATCATAAGATCACAGGTTGGTTCAACGAGGAATCAAAAGCTCTTAGTTGGTTCATACCTTATTAGTTGGTTCATACCTTATTAGTTGGTTCATACCTTTAATAAGGTATGAGAGTTGAAGCAATCAAATTAAAAAAAAAAAGACTAAAGAGCAGCAACAGTATGAGAGTTGAAGCAATCAAATTAAAAAAAAAAAAAAGACTAAAGAGCAACAAGAGTATACCCAAAGGAAAAAGGAAAAAGGGGGAGTGATTGAGAAGATTTTTTTTTTTTTAAGAATGCTTCCATGTTCGTTCGGTTAAAATTGGTTGTGGATTTGTTAATGTCCTCTTTTGTAGTGAGACTATATTCAAAGTCTCAAGTTTGGCATATTCATTCTACGTCTTCGTTAAGTGAGTGAATTTGTTAGAAATTGCATGTTGATGTTTTTTTTTGATAAAAGGGGTAAAATTTTATTAAAGAACAGCAACTACAACAGAAGCCAAGAAACAAATTACAGAAAGAATGCCTCAACCGGGCATATCATCATGCAACAACAGAGAAAGAGTAAGAGAGCAGGCTGAAGGAAGTTGATGCCACTCCCTAATATCCCAACCATCCTGGAATTACGAAGCCCATTTTGCCAAACAATCAGCAACACCATTCCACTCCCTGGGGATATGAGTAAAATTGATAAACTCCATATGACGAGAAAACCGAAGAATTTGCCTAACCACACCAGCCAACCTCCAACTAGTATAACAGAAATTACCAGAATTCAAAAGGTTAATGATAATTTGCGAATCAGATTCACAAATAACCCGGCGCCAACCCATAGCATACCCTTGCTCCAAAGCAAAAAGAATAGCAAGAGCTTCCATATAATTATTTGTATGTCTCCCTTTAAAACAAGAGAAGAAGAAGTGAGCCGAGCCACTACTATCACGACCCACACCACCAATGCCAGCACTTCCAGGATTACCTCGGGAAGACCCATCAGTATTAATCTTAAGAACCCCCCTAGGAGGAGGGCGCCAGAGACCATCTCTCTGTACTCTATGACTGTGGTTCCTCTGACGAAAAGCAATAGAAGGATGAGGATCAGAAGCCCTCAAATCTGAACCTGCCTAGTATCACCAGGAATACTAATCGAACACTTAGAAGACATCGTTTCCTAATTTATTGAATGAATTTGTTGAAATTCATTTAGGGTGTCAACCAGCATAGACACCACTTCCTTACTTGATGTTGAATGAATTTGTTGAAAATGAATTTGTGGGGTGCCAACCAGAGACACCATTTCCTTGTGTGATGTGTGTGATGCACTTGGAATGTTGGAGGACACATCATGACCAGAAAAATAGAATGGATGTTACAGTTTGAAAGTATAGAGAAAGTTTTGTTTGAGAAATTACAAAAACATTGGAACCTTAAGCATTAAGGGGAGAATGTTAGAGAATATTAATTAATTGTTTTATTTGTAATGTTTAAGGATATGATAAGATAAAAGAAGCAGCAGTTAAGTGCTTAGGCGAGCAGACAGTCAGTTAGATTTTCATTATAAAAACTGCATCTAACTGTTTTGTACTCTTATTAAATGTATCAATATTCTTGAATGTAATATCATCATCATGAAAATAATCATTCCTCTTCAGTTTTGTTACCAACATTGAATTAAAATATCTTATTTCTGTAAATTACTGCTTATATTTTGATGCTCTATTTTTGGTTGCTTTGTTTTGCAGGTACTGTTTTCAACAGATCCTAGGTCAATAACCATTCTGTTACAAGATAATGTTGGAGGGCTTCAAGTTCTAAAAGATGACAATTGGATTGCTATTGATCCCATTCCCATGGCAATTATTTTTTATTTTTATTTTTTTGGTCAATGTTGGAGATCAGCTTAAGGTACCCAACACTCATATATCCCCGTATATATAATTTTTATTATTTTTACCCACCATCTCCTTAGCCACAACTCACAGTTGGAACAAGCCACTCTGATCCTAGGTCAATAACCCTTCTGTTACAAGATAATGTTGGAGGGCTCCAATATTTAAGAGATGGCAATTGGATTGCTATTGATCCCATTCCTCGGGCATTTGTTGTCAATGACCCTTCTGTTACAAGATAATGTTGGAGGGCTCCAATATTTAAGAGATGGCAATTGGATTGCTATTGATCCCATTCCTCGGGCATTTGTTGTCAATGTTGGAGACCAGCTTGACGTACCCAACACTCATATGTTCCATATATATATATATTCATTAGTGTTGTTTTTTTCTGGTTTGTTGGAGATGTTCGGTGCATGGGTCTTATATCAAAAAGAGTGTGAAAGAGATTTAAACCACTCTACCCAGACCTAGCGGTCGATGGTCTGTGGTCTGTGTTTAAATTTATTTTGTTTTTAATAAATTAGTAAAGTAGAGTAGTTTTTAATTGTAAATTTTTATTAATAATTTATTTAGATTTTTTTTTGTTAGTGTATACTTTTATTTAGAGTAAATTTTTTTTTATTTATGTTGATTTGAATCTTGAACCTTTTATTTAAAATTTCAAAGTTTTAATTGAAAAGAATGTATTGTTAGTATTTGATTCAACCAAATACCTTCCATCTAATTTTAACCTTAGACATCTTATTTAAAATTCCAAAATCTTTATTATTAAAGTCACATACAATTTGGAAAGTCATAGTTATATGATTGGAAGGACCTAGTTCTTTAATATTTGATTCAAACAAGCAGTCCCCATATAAGGAATTAACTTTTTTTTTAAGATAATTTGGTTGTATTTGAACACTCCAACAGTCGAAAGATTAAAAATTCATAGTTATATGATTGGAAGACCTAGTTGGTTAATATTTGATCCAAGCAAGCAGTCCCTATATATGAAAGTAACACCTTTTTTAAGCTTTGATCACCCCAACAGTCACAATTGGCCATTTGTATTTGACCACCCCAACAGCCCAGAGATTTAAAATTGGTATCTTACTTGCATGCAAACCTGTTAATCTTTATTGAAGAGTATGATTTTAAATTAAATAACTACTGTCCTTCATTTTGGCAAGCTTTAAAAAATACATATAAGTTTCAAAAATACATACCTAAATAGCCCACATAAGACAGGCTATCACTGCATATCATTTATAATGTAATTTTTTCCTTGCTTCACAATACCTTAAACATGTTTATTTATATACAGATATTGTCAAATGGAAGATTTAAGAGCGTGGAACATCTACCTGTAAGCAGGCCACAGCGTTCAAGGATTTGCTTTCCAATATTTTTAACCCCACTGGAGAATGAAGATGCAAAGATTGAACCAATTCCTCAACTTCTACATGAAGGCAATCCTGCAGAATACAGAGAAATTAGTTTCACTGAATACATGAAAAATTCTTCAGCATCTCCCACCGTCGCAAGTGTTACCTTGATTTTCTAAAATTAGAATTAAATCCATTACAAAACTAGTATATATCATTTTTATTTGCAATTTATGTTAAATAAACCCATTGTTGTTTAACATCCTCAATGCCATTTATCAGATCATACGTATTAAAATTAAACGCAAAAATAAATTATGTTAAGAACATGTTATCGGAAATAATAATTTGTTGGAGAAGCATATCATAGTGGATGGACTTGTCTATAGCGAAAACATGGAAAATGACTTATATTACTTGATGGATGGAATCCCATATGATCTTTGAATAATTTTTTTCAAATACAATATTGAAATTTTGTTTCATGCGAAAACCTTATATTGAAATATATATTACACCAGATGTTACACACATAATAATAGATATTGTAAAGTGTTTTAAGGGACTGGAACACTTGAACTCTTTACAGAGAATATCCCAAAGAAGGGATTCGAACCTATTCACAACAAATATCCTACTAATTATTTTGTTAAAACTTTTTAGTAGTTCTTGTTGGAAACACTCATTGATTATGGTTTTGGGTTTTTTTTGGGAGACCCATGTTCAAACCACATTTTGGTGTATGTGTACATGTTACCCTCTTTGGTTCTCATAATAGGGAATCAACCATAACGAGGTGTTCTCATAATAGGGAATCAACCATAACGAGGTGTGTATTTAAAAAAAAAACACTTCTAATAATCTTTTTAAAATAAGATAATGTTTTTTTTATTTTTTATATGGAGCTTATGGTGGCCCAAAATATTATGTGTTGCAAATGCTCTTCTCATATCTTATTGAAGATGAGAATGTCATCCAAATAGACCATGCCTAAAGACCATATGAACAAACATAGAATGTTATTTATCAAGTGTATAAATGTCATTAAGGAAATGGTCAAGCCAAAAGGTATAACCAACCTCTCAAATAGTCTTTCCCTGGTCTTAGAGGTTATCTTCCAAATGTCTATGGCTAGTTTGAGGTTGATATTATTGAAATATTGAGCCCCCTAAAACTAATCCAACAAGAATGTGTGGTAATGGGTATCAATTTTTCACTATGATTTTGTTGATCATTTATAATCAATACATAGGTATTACATTCCACCCTTCTTTGGTGCTAGCATAATGGGACTATCACATGGCAACAAACTTGGTGTTATCTTCCTTGGACAATTAACTTTTGTATCTAACACCAAATCTCATCATTCTTCCAAATTTGCACAACAATATAAAGGAATGTTGGAGAGAGATGAACTTAGAATCAACTAAATTTTATGTTTCACTAAGTTGTGTAATGGATCTCTTTTGATATCCTAAGAGACATTAAAATATGGATGGAGTAGAGTGTCCATTTACTAAGATTATTAAGAACAATCTACAATTGGTGTGACAAGGGTGAACTTCTTGTGTTATGGTTCTCAGCATGAACAATCAACAAAATATTATTTTGGGTATATGAAATTAGATTCTTATATTGCTATGTTAAAACCCAATTTATCTTATTCTATGAAAGACACTCTGGTAATTTGTAGGTTATGTCTCCAGTTTACATGAATCATTATTGCGAAGAGGCTTGGTAGATCACTTGGAAATCAAAGAGGTAAGGTCTTCCCAAATGACCACTATAAATGTCCAATGGTGCCACGTCACAAGTGATTATGCCATGCATTGACTTGATGCCATACTCAAGAGTGTACTAATGTTCAACCTCAATATTTTTCCCTAGATGAAGCCAACCCAAAGAGAAAGGTTGTAGGTATGCCATTGTATAAAAACTAAGGTACTTGTCTATGTCTTCTATTATGATGCTCTTTTAGATCATAGTGTCAATGATGACATAGAGAGGCTTATCCTTTACCCAATATTAGGTGTAAAAAAAGATACTTTATTTATTAAAAGTGATATAATGCAAAAGTGCTTCCTACCTGTTGAGATTTGACACTCAGGCATGTGGTGTCTACCTCTTATTTTCCCTCTAATGAGGAGGAAGTTTCATTCACATTTGACTAAACCATTACCATATTCTATTGCACTTGAAACTCTACATCACTATGAGTGTGAGTCTCGTGGTAGTTGTACCATTTGTAGCTCTTATTTTCCTTTATCCTATGTAGTAGGAGGATTTTATGGCTTAAGTGGTGTTGTGGATCCCTTGTATAATGGAATTATAGGCAATTGGGTAATTGATGGATTTGGATTTAACATTAACATTTTATATGGGGATAACACTAGATCCTTCTGTTTGGATCACAATTTGTCTTCCAACTTTGATAAAATGCAAGATGCTTATGCTAAGGAATCCATTAAAAGGAAATCCATCTTTGAGTAGAGATGATATTACAAAAAATTGATATGCTTGAGAAATTGATGCTTCTCATCATTGTCAATGAACAAACGACTAAGAATTTCATTGACCTCATTAATCTATTACTAGACAAACTAATTCTTGTGTTGGTGTAACTGCTAGAATCACATTACTCATCTTCATAGTGCTACAAGGGATAAAATCTCTTGCGAACCAGCCTGATGAAGGCTATCCAAGATGTAGCTATTTCTCCTTCTTTTAGCCTATTGCTTGTGGTATCCCACAATCAAGCAATCAATTTTGACATCTTTAAGACTACAAAGGTAATCTTGTTAGAGTCTGAGAGTCAATTTACGATATAATAGGACTCAAATTGTTGAAACCAAGTGTCCAACTCTTTTGATATTTATTTATCTTAAGAAGATTGAAATGTTGATGTTGGTTTGAACCTTCAAAGGGATTTTTCTTTGACATGGAACAGGCACCCCAATCCAAGATGGGGCTTCCTTACAAATCATGAGATTCCTAAACTGCCCAAAAATATGGGCTTACAATTTGATCTTTGGTTGTGATACAAATTTCTCTATTTCTATCGTTTTTTGCTGCCATGATATGCTTTAGGATATTGGGACAAATTTCCTTTATGTTTGGTACCATTATTTGGATGATGAGATGGTTGAACTGGCACGGTGTGTCTAACATCTACCACTACAAAATCTTATCTTAGTGTAATACCAAATGATGACATGTGGAGTTGACATCACACTTTTGTCTATATTTATTTGTTGGAGCCACTAAGGTTGGCACCAGAGGGTTGGTGCCATGGAGGTCTTGATGCTATAAGTTGTCTTAGCACTAACTTGTATGGTGAAGAGCCCAGATAGACACTAATGTTTGCAAGCTAAAAAGGATTTAACGTCATCTTCCTTGAAACTTTGAGCAACTTCTGCTTTCCTCAGATCAAGTTATTTTTGTGAATAACTTTTTTGCATCAATAGAACCTATATATGTTTGAACTAACATTTTCGTCCAACTCTTCCTTGATCTTTAAATAATCTCCAAACAAGTTTTGCCTTACAATTTTGCAAGCATGTCCCTCCAATATTCCTTTTTTTGTAAACCCTATCCCACTTACATAAAGGAAATATATCTTTTTCTAACATCCTTTCCAAATAAATCTCTTCAAATTTTATCAAACGTGGATGTTGTACTTATTAGAAATCTTAAAACTGATATTGTATACATAGAATTAGATTGCAATGTAGTCTATATGAGTTGTAGGATTCCAAAAACAGTTAAGAACTTACCTTTTTATTCAAAATTTGAGTCCCAAAATCCTCCTTTCACTTATTAGATAAAGGAATATGTAGATATGTTGATTTCACTTTTCCAACTTTAAACCCTAAAATCTTGATAAAAAACACTTGTAAATCTAAGGAAACTGTAGCAAAAAAATCTTGGATTTTGTGGTATTAACCAATTGGCCAGTAAAATTCTCACAAAATGATAATATTAATTTGAAACTCCAGTGCCTCATTGACTAAGGTATGACCAATAGAAAAATATCATCAATATTCTAGTGATGAGATTCAAAGGGGCCATTTATTGTAACCTAATACCTTTGAACTTTCCTTTCATTTTTACCTTTGAGAAAGCTCTGTCAAATGATCGTAAAGAGATAAGAAGATACTGGGTCACCCAAGAGGAGTACATGGGAAAGTTTTAAATTATCTAGCCAAAGATCCATTTATCGTAATAAAATATTTTGAAGTGCTATAACACTGCTTAATCCATTCACATCAATATTCATCAAAACCATTTTTGTAAGGATATCATGTAGGAAATTACAATGTGCCTTATCATATGTTTTTGTTCATATCTAATTTTACAATCATACATGATTTTCTCATGGAATAAAACAATATTTGACAATTGTACAATGCTTATACCATAAAAAAATTGGTTACCATAAACAAAACCACCTTGTTCCTCCAAAATAATAAAACCTATAATGCTTTGCAATCTGTTTGCCACAAATTTTGAAATTATCTTATAATTCATATTAAAAAGGTTGAATATATGAAATTATCAAAATATTTGGTGTCACCCTTCTTGGAAACCATTGCAATAAAGGTAGTATTGATCTCATTTATTGTGCCCTTCTTTTTCCTAGCCTCTACAACCACATTAAACATATTGTTCTTCAAACAAATCTTAAAATCTTTGAAAGAATTTTGTAAAAAATCCATATGATCAGGTTCCTTTCTAGGGTGGAAAAAGCAAATTGCCTCATATAGGGAATTTTTCCTTACAGTCCTGCTTCACTCAAGAAAATTCCCTAATAGGAAGTGGGATGATCGAAAGGTAGTTGGAAGGCTTAACTTGCCTTTAGTTGGAAGGATAATCATTGGAAAACGAACTCGATGCCACACTAACCATTAGATATTTCATCGACGAGTGACGCTCATATTTTACCTAAAGCTAGTATCTTAAGGGTGTCAAGTCCCAAGGGTCATCGATTTTTCCCATCTAATGGTTCACGTTGATCTTCTAATAGGTGAGAATAAAAGAAGAGAGGAAGTCCGTCGTAACATGGTGGCTAGTCAGAAGTAGAAGGAAGTAGGCACTAGGGCACAATAAAAGAAGGCCCACCATTGGCCAAAGGATATCTCATCTTAACCAAGGACACGTGGCAACCACCCACATGTAGAAGAAGGTAGCCTAAAGGGCATTTAAGAAGATATCTGGTATTGGCTGTCAAGATTAACTTTTGCAACCTAGCCTATCAAAACCATTTATGTGGTAGTTGCAACAATTACTTTTCATGTAGGTAAGCCTACCCTACCATCCTACACCACTTAAGGAGGCCATGTCTGCTATGTCAACAAGCAAGGAATCCTAGAGAAAACCTGGTGGGATCTTAATGGCGTAACCACCCCAACACAATAACAATGAGACATGGCAGTAACAATTTATCATCAAAAGATCATAAAGCCTTCAACATTGATGACCTCAAGTCCAAAGACGTCGAAGCTACCAATAATTATTATAGAAGTATTTTGATTGTAGAACAAAAATGAACACATAGGCCTTTTGCATATATTTTTGAAAGGAAAAGGCCTTCATCTTGATCTACAAATAGGCCTATATTTGCATTGTAAAGGCATTGGGAGCTACATATGTGTGCCTTATATTTGGCCTTGTGAGCCCTTCATTTCACTTGTCAATTATATGAGAAGGTTTCAAACCTTGAGTTGTTATCTAAGGAGCATCAAGCCTCTTTAGGCCACATGCTTTGTGATTATTTCGACATATAGATGGAAGTTGTGAATTATTTTGCTCTATGCTACTCCCTTAAACATGTTTTTAATTATGGTTTATGCATATTGTAGTGTGTTTAAATTCTAGATATTATACTGGTGAATGTATTCATTTATATCTTGTTCATGTTGTTAGGAGGGGAACATTGATCTTGGCACATTGTCCCTGTATATTAGGTTTTATTTTCTTGTAAGTTTACTTCCCTGTCTCTTTATGTTTTTTGCATTTTACTTTCATTACAATTCCTTTTCCTACACCTCTAAGAAAATAAGGTCTAAGCTCATGAAGGTCTTAAAGTGCTCAAAGATCAATCAAACGAGGAGTCAACCTCAACTGGAAACCCCAATGGTTGCCTTGTAGGCGAATCCTCTATCCATGATGCTTCTTTCTTTGTCGCTCTATGTGAGATGCGAGTGTACTAGGCATGTTAGGCTTCAACCCCTAATAGATCAATGCATCTAAAGACAACAATGGTCTATTTGGCATGTCCAATGGAATGAGCTTTATGTTCATTCTAGAAAGTTGAAAAAAGACTCCTAACTTTACTGTTGATGAAGGTTAGAATCAATCCACTTGTAGCGAAGCATCGATATATTCACCTAGTGACTCTATTAAAAAGGAAAAGACTTTGAAGAAGTCAGCTGACAAATTTAAGACTAATATTCTAGTGGAGGTCTTTGTCTCTTAGGCTTTTTGAAGCATTATCTCCCCACCTGGAAAATCTATTCTCTAGTAAAATACCTAAAATTATATGAGTGGAAGACATGTAACAAGAGCATTTGCTTAGGCCAATTAGTAAGAGCTGGTGCCACCTTGAATCAAAGAGCAAGTAAGAGGAATAAAAAATACATGGTAGTTCTACTAAACTATCCTCCTTGAAATATTTTGACGTGGAACAACAAAAGTCCATTGACCCCACCTACTCCACCTGATGTATGGGATCCAATTCCCACCTTAGCGCTCAAGTCCATATCTTATTTCTTGAGTGAGGATTTTGTCACTTCAATGGATAATTTGTACCACTTGGTGAGATTATGCACAGTGTATTTCATTGAGAAGCAAGATGTAGCCCTAAGGCTACTGGAAGCCTCTTTCAGAGGGAACACTCATGAATGGTATCTCAACCTTAATCCTCAATCATTCAAAAGTTGGGACTAGCTAGTAAAAATTTTGATAAGCAAATTCAGAGAGAAGAGAGACAAAGAGTCACTCTTGGAGTAGCTCATGACCATAAAAAGGCCCTTGGAGAAATAATGGATGATTTCAATGTCCAGTTTCACAAGACTTGGTAGAGGATTCCTGATAAAATTCAACTACCTATGGGTATGATATTATCTATTATTTGAAAGCTTTTAATTCTTGAAATTTTAATGATGGTCAAGTCTAAGGGAGGTAACTCATTACCGAAAGCCTATGAGATAGCCATCAAGCTGAAAAATATCTAATATAGATAGAAAGGCTAACTCTTAGACCATATTTTCCATTTTTTCCCTCTATTAAGCCCTTACATCACCCCTCTCTGACTATACCATCTGTGACTAGTTCAACTATCCCAACCATAAGCTCAAAGTAAACTCATATTCCTACCTCTTTTGTTGCTAAAATTGATGAAATATGGAATATGATGAGGACCTTCTCTAATGATATCACAATCCAAAGGAGGTAACATACCCCTACCAAAGCTACCCAAAACCTCCTTTCCAACAAGAAAATCTAAGTGTTTGATCATCTCTAGATAGATATCAAAACCCTTCGATTCCAGCCAATAGAAATCCTAATCAGTCGTAGGCTCTAAATCAGTAAATAGTACTTGTACTAGTCCTAGTTCAATAGACATCTACCAACCTAGTCAGAGATTTAGTCACCACACAAAATAATTATGTTGAAGATCCTAGTTTGTGGTACCACCCTACCCCCAATTGTTACCCCTTTGACTCTTAGATTGAAACTGAGTTTCAAGCAGCAAACAATGATTGTAGTATTCTAAGTAATTATATAAGAGAAACCAAGAAAATTATATTTATCCTATAATTAACACAATTAAGAAAAAAAAATCTGTAAAAGATGTGAAGGAGGGCATTAGTAAAATAGCAATAGGTAAAGCTTAGCATATAGACTAGTTTGCAAGCTGAGAATCTCAAGCATGGGTTTGATATCTTAGCACCACACATTCAAAATATTTTTAATGACATCGTTAAAGGAGTCTTTCCATTGGAATGGATAACCAACCTAGTCATACCATTGCATAAAAATGGAGACACCAACAATTCTTCAAATTACCACACTATCATGATTAATCCTCTTTTTGCAAAATTGTTTGGCATCATAGTAGAAAGCAAAATTAACCAATAGGCATAAAATCAAGGAAAGAGGACAATAGAGAAAGCAAGGTTTAAACCAAAGTACTTGCAATAGATCATTGCACTACTTTAAGTCACCTAATAGAGAGGATATAAAATGAAAAAGAAGTTTATTGTTGTTTTGTGGATTCTAAAAAGGCTTTTGGCATAGTACCTAAAGGTAAATTACGAAAAAGGATGGAATAAATTGGTGTATAAACAAACTATAGAGCAATTGTACACAAAATTTATGAGAAGGGGCTAGCAAAAATTAAAACTTTAGAAGGACTATCAAAGTGTTTTGGGAGTGATATGGGTAAAACAAGGTTGTCTATTGTCACCTACTTTATTTGGTCTTTATATTAATAAATTGGAGGAATGGGTAGAAAGGATGGGAGGAAAGAGAATACAATTGGCTAATAATGTAGTGAAAATTCTCCTCTATGTTGATGTCCTCATCTTGATTAGCAAGACACTTAAAAATTTAAAAAAACATCTAAAAGCTTTAAAACATTTTTGTAAAGAAGTTGGCATGCAAGTAAACACTAGCAAGACTAAAATTATGGTCTTATCTACTCGAAGAGAGTAAATACAGTCATATTTTATTTGAAGGAAATCCTTTAGATGTAGTAACATAATACAAATACCTTGGGCATAGGGTAAAAAATCAATGTTGTAGGATTAGAAAATTGTTAGGATCCTTTTTGGGTTATTAGCTATTCTCGTGCTGCTATATGGGTGTGAGGCGTGGGCTACCAATATATCAAATTTTAATGGAGAAAATAGAAGGAACTCAAAAATGATTGATTACAAATAATATCAAAATTAAAGAATCAGTCCTATATGATATTTTACTTGCTAAAACAATGACTTTTCCATAGAAGTAGAAGCTATGGTAAGACTATTGGGATTCCTAAAGAAAATAGAAATAATAAAAGATAGCACGTTATTAAAATAGGTAATCAAAGAAACATTGAATAGAAGAAAATATACATGAATAAAACAAAACAACAAATAGATGAAAAAATAAAATACTAAATTTCATGAGGTATCAAACTATAACAAAGAAATTATATAATATGTAAGGGAATATTTCAAGTTGTTATGTGGATTGAAAACTCACGAAGGAAAAATAGTTATACATCAATAAGTTCAACCCAAATTGGGAACATAGCCGAAAGAAGTACATAGATGCAAAGATTAAATGGAAGGAAAAAAATTTATAGCCCAACTAAGATCTAGTTCATTCCATCTCAAATGTGAAACTAGGAGATGGGCAATACCTTAAAAGGGATGGTCAAGATGAATGTGTCTTTTGCACAAGAGTAATGGAGACCAAAAAGTATTTTATCATGGAATGCAAAGCCTACAAGAACATCAGGACTGCATATGAGGACACTTGAAGAGTGAACTCACTAATAACACTTTTTAAAGAATCGAGAATAGAAAAAAACTAAACTTCTCATCAAAATCAACAATAAAAAAACACACATCGAAATTTGATAAGACAACGTTGAACTTTTTGACTTTTGACTTTGTTGAACAATTTTTTTCTTGAATATTTTTAAAATTTAAAACTTTAAATAGAAAATCCAAGATTTGAATCCAAAAGAGAATAAGGTTGTATACCATACCTAATCTTGTATTAAAGCTTTTTATCTTTTAAATTGATTTTATAAATGTAATTAAAATCATTTCATTCATTGCAACCCACTCTTCCAAAAATTCAAACCCTTAAAATATAATTACATACTTAAAATTATAGGTTCAAGAACATACCTTGCCTTAACACATCACGTTGAAAAACAATTATTATTTTTTTTATTGTTTAGAAATTTTTTATAATTTTTATTTTAAATTAATTAAATTTGAATGATTTATAATATTTATAATCACATACTTATAGGTTAGATAACATACCTTTCCTTAATCCATCACGTTCCTAAAATGCATGGGCGTTGCTTTTCTACGTTGTAGTTGAATTATAAAAATGAATTAATTTATTTTATATGTGGAGAATTTTTATAATATTAGTTTATTTGGTAAAGATAAAGTTGATGGAACTCCAACCCTTCATGGGATTGAATTAAGGTACTCAAACAGCTACCATTAGGTCTATCCATTTCTCGATAATTAAAAATAATTTTCAATAACACACCTGCATCATCAACCAACATTTTATTTTTTTTACTCATGTTGGTCAGAGATCTGCCCTAGGTAAGGATTTGGTTATTTAGTGCACCTTGGACCCGATAAACATTGAAATGCCGAGAGAAAGAAATGTCTCCCATGCCAATCTCCAGAGATGGGTTGGTTCCCTTGCTATTCTATCTGGGGGGTTGAGATAAGAAAACTGGAAAGAAATGTAAATGATTGAAATAGATGGAAAATATGGCCATAGGCTGGATAGAATAGGGGTGATGGGCTAACAACACGATAACTTAACAGTACGTCGAATCAAATAGCCATTTAATACATATTCTAAAAAAAATTAAAACTGAACATCTAACATGCATAATCTCCAAAACTACTCCAGAGGTTCACATTTTATCAGAAGCTAAACCCAGATATTAGAATTCAAGCCTACAGACAAACCAGAGAATTTAATAGAAGATAAGCAATAGAAGACATACATACAATCAGAAGTCCAGAGTGAGAGCCAGACACTATTTGCATTTATAGCAGAATCTGAGTCTACAGCAAGCTTCTAGCAAACACCCATCTATTTTACAATAAGAAGGCAGGCTTATATAGAGAATTTTGTCGCTTGAACATTAAATGCATACCGACAAACTATGAGGGTAGCAGCCAAGATAAGAGTTTATAAGATATTACAATCATAAAATAGTTATTCAGGCATGGTCGAAACTGATGACTCCCCAAGAATGCAGTTGAACTCTTTAAATGCACTGAAAGACTCAACTCGATGGCGCTACCTCCTCACTCACGGGAACCACTTCCATGGAATATAGACTTGAAAACCCAGAATATCCAGTCTGGAAGCTTCTCAGAATGATTGCGCCCAGAAATATAAGGATGAGGAAACTAAATTGATCCACTTGCCGCCTCGGGAGTAGAGCAGACTTCAGATATTGCACCCAAGTCTGGCGTACTTTTACCACTATGCCCAAGCTTGGTGCACTTCAATCTTGCACACTTTCACCACTACGTCCAAGCTTGACGTACTTTAGCCTTGCACACTTTCACCACTACACCCAAGCCTGGCACACTTAGGATATTACACCCAAGCCTGACGCACTTAGGATATTACGTCCAAGCTTGGCACACTTAGGATATTGTGCCCAAGCCTGGCGTACTTAGGATATTGCACCCAAGCCTGGCACACTTTCACAACTACGCCCAATTCTGGTGCACTTAGTCGCTTTTCGTGTTGGAGTTGCGAGCTACGTTCTTCCTTCTTTAGGGAGCCAAACTGCATTGAGGTTTGGCACGAAGCACCATTGTCATCGAAAATAGGGTTTCCCTGCATGGTCAATAGACAGAAACAACTACACACTATTTTAGGTTCTATAGTAGTGGTTCGAAAGAAAACTTAGGAGAGAGAAAAACATATTGGAAGAAGAGAACAGAGTTTCTGAGGAGCATAAATTACTAGAAATTGCTATTGTACACCATGTTGTAGAAGTGACAACATCTTTGGCGGCTCACGGGGAAATTAAGCTTGCCTCAATGTTGAAACCCTAGGCCTTATTCATTGGGCTCAGAGTCATCATCATCATCGCTCTCTAAATGCTCGCTGGTAGCAGCGGACTCTTCTCCCGACTCTTCTTCCTCATGAATTTCATTGTGTTGCTCTTCATCCCTTCTTGGAACCTCATCTAGGGGATAATATTCCTCATTTCAAGGGTCTTGGCCTACGTCTTGTTCAAGGTTTTTGCCCTGGCCTTCCCCTTGAGCATCAACCTTTTCCTCAGCATGAACCTCTTTATGCACCTTGTCTCCTCTTTGCGCTTTGATTTCTTCTTGCACTCTGATTTCTTCTTTCACTCTATCTTGTTCATCTTGAGACGCTTAACCCTCATCCCGTTGGGGCCCAAGGCTCTCGCCTTGGCCTTATTGTAGGGTGGGAACCTTCTCTGCCTAAATTTTGCCTTGCACCCAGTTTTCTTCCTGCTGCACTCCGATTCCCTCTTGCACTTGGATCTCCCCTTGTGCCTCGGTACCTTCCTACTACTGATGAGGCTTAGGTAGAGCGAGCTCCCTCTGGATGAAGTCATAGGTCACTTGGACCAAGGCCCAACTGTTGTCTTGCATGGAACTACACTTTTGGAGCTCTCAAAATAGGTACCTGAACCTATCCAGATGGTGGACTTCAGCAAAATTGAACCTCTCGTTGAGGTCCACGAGATAGGCTTCCATTATTGCAAATCTTGCAGTATACTGCATCACTTATAGTTCAGTAATGGGCTCCTCCTAATTGTCAATTTAAGAATTATTGTTTTTGAAGGATTCCCACACTGATTATAGTTCCTTTTCATTTAGGAGATGGTCCTTCTAATCGAAGAAGCTTGGGAAACCATTCTACGCCAGATTCTTGAAGTACATAAGAGCGATTTTCCTCTCTCTCTTGAACATGTCCATGAGATCCTGGGTTGCCTTTGCCTTCTTGAAGAAATATTTGAGCATTGTATCTATGACCACCCATGACCGAGCCAGGTCAGACATAGTGGCAAGCTTGACCGACTTGTCCAGGGCTCACGCCTTCATGGCCAGTTCTAGCCATTCGTCAACCTCTGCCTCGACATCTTCTACGATGGAAGCACCACGGGAAACTGTTTGTTTGGCATCCTAGATGAACACCAAGACTGCGGCTACTCGGTGCACCCTATTTTTGAACTTGCACAAGAAGTGATTATGCGCCTCCTTGATATGATCTTTTGATAGGGTCATTGTGGGTTCTGGCTTACTATCCAATTTAGTCCATAGTTTTTGGATCTCAACATCCAACACTTGCAGTTGGTCCTTTGCCTGATCTTGAATCCTGAGGTGCTCCTTAAAATATTTCTTGGTGTCCTCAAGCTCTTTCTCCAGATTGATCACTCACTACTACAATTTCTTTGCTTTGAATTGCTCATCCTCGATCTGCCCTCGCGTGAGTTCCAGGGTTTATTCAAGCTGCATATTTTTGGCCTCAGCATCGTAGCAGTGATATCTAAAATGGTCCACCTAAAGGTAGAGGGATGTCACCTCGATATGAATATTCTCCACTTTCTCTATGGGATCAGTAGTCTTCAGATCTTCCATTGTTTACTAATAGGATTAGTTTGTCGATGTCATGCCATTCAATGGCTTCTGCACCTTGGGCACCTTTTCCATTCGATGGATTTGTATATTTTGAGGGTCAAACACTACCCTCTTTTTTGGTCGGGCCAACGCTTGCATGATTTTACTTTTCTGACCTTTGAGCCAGGTTGAGGAGTTCTACTGGGCCTTATGAATGTTTTCGGCCATTGGTCCTTCTTCATAGAAATCTATCTCCTTAGGCTTAGGCTCCTGTACTCCAAAAAATGGGGTAAGGGAGAACAGAGCTCATCGAGGGTTTGATTGAACAAGTTTTTTTGGAAGGGCTTGAGCTACGACTGTAGAGACCATGGCGACACTGGGGTTTGCATGATGATGACCAAGATGGTAGGTTCAGGGGGAGCGGTCCCCATGGAGGATGTTGTTGGAATGATTAAGGAATCTAGGATAGGTGAGGGCTGGCCTAGACTCACTACTGTAGTAGATGCTATAGCTGGGAACATTTAACTTGGAGGAGTAAGAACGAAAGTCACCAGGAGGGTGAAGGCATTGGAAATTTTGACAAATATTTCAAATGACTCATAAACTGGTGGCGGGGGAGCATGTAACTACGCTTGTAAGAAGGGGTTATAAAATACCTCAATGGGGACATCGAATATGGGTAGACACAAGGGTTTCGACACCAAGGAGTGGGATTTCTATAGGAGCATATGAGAGGAAAAGAGGAGTATAAGATGAACCTACGGGCTCAGACGTCTCTAGAGCCAACGTTGGTGAACTACTGTGTTATTGGGTTGGCTTCTCTCTCTCCACCCGATGCTTCATCCTATAGGTTAATGAATGGTACTTCAGGGTATGCTTGGAGTGCCTACTGTGCCTGTAGTTCTAGCTGAGTATGCCACACCTACTAGGGAGGGACATAAACCCCTGGAGCCCTTTCTTTTATGATTTCTCCCACTGCCAGAGAGCCTATGCTAGTGAAATTAATATTAAGAGTGTGAGACTTCTTTGTGACACTGGGGCACGGGTGCATTGGGCGCACTCCTCTTCTTTGGAGCAATTTTTTTTTCTAGAATGGGTTGCTTACCCTTGCCCCTAATAGTTGGTGCCTAACTAGCTTGTTGCTCTTGCACTGCTAACAAGTCCTCTACTCTGTTGGGACTCTCCATACTCCTGGGCACAAGATCGCCAAAGAAGAGGTGCCGATAGGAGTCATAATTTTTATCAAATATGTTAGAGAATTGGTGGTCTATCTGCAACATTGGGTCAGATACCCCTTTTATGTGGTGGCACCTCATTATCCACCAGTTCATAATATTCTCCTCTGAACAATGGGGCACCTTCTCTTTCATGAACTTGAACATCTGGTCATTGGGGTCCTGCACTGGATACAACCTAGGGTTGTAAACAACCTCCATGATGTAAAAGTCATGCCATAGGAGAAAGGAGAACATTCTTTCAATGTGCCATTCGAGATCCAACCCAAAAGTGTTATAACATTGCTTTTCGATGATCAAGCAAGGACAAAGATGGAATTTCTCCCTTGCAATTTTTCTTTAAAGACACTGTTTGGGTCATACTTCCACCATTGGGGCAGATCAATCAGACCAAACTCATACAGAGTAACTGCCAGATGAACTTTATGCTTATTTTTTGTCACCTTGATGGGGCCAAGCTCGATAGGCCAGGTGCTGGTGTGTTGTATTTTTTGCCCCTTTTCGTACGTATCATCTGCGAAGTCACACTGGCGAGCAACTTCGAGGGAAAATAGGTACTCGGTAGTGTAGTATGGTAGCAGGAAGGGTTTACCAAAAAATCTAAAAATTTGTACCACAATCCCCTGTGTCAGTTGAAAAACATCTTCGAGCCGCTGCTCTATCACATTATCCCTCATTTCTTTCAGCACTCGCAAACACCATAAATGATTTGAAACGTCAGACCAAGAAAAACTTGATTGAAGTTGTAATAGGACTCGTGCCTTAACAGGATTGAAGTCCACTGATATAACAGGAGCGCCTCACCCTTCTCGTTAGTGCAACTTCTATAAAATAAGGGAAAGTGGGGGTGTGAATGCAACTGATGGAAGAAGTACCATATCAGAAATGAGCAGCTTCGAAATGCCATGGTTTCTTTTTGCATCCCGCATAGCTAGAGGTGCAACTGTCGGGACACCCAGTCTGCCCAATCGAAGAATATGGGCTTAATTTATCGTGATGCAGCATCATAAGCGTAGAACTCCATGTCGGATATGCATTCAGCAACGGCTACCTACCAGACATTTACCTAGGCATCAGAGGCTTGACCAATAATCCATGCTAACATGGAGAAAAGCTCAGAGTTCTTAAATTTTTGCAAGGACATGGGGAGCTATGGCAAGGCCCCTGGTGGAAGTATCTCTTCACAATGGGCCTCCATGAAACATCGCATCAGCAGTGAGTTGGTTTATCTCTCCCCCTGCTCCTTGGTATTAATTCTTCGGACAATGATCTGACTAGAATGTTGTCGCCCATAGGCGAAGGCTGCATGGATTTTATCAATGAAAATGGAGAATAGCCTATTTCCTTCTTTATCCTTCATCGACCTAGTGTGGGGGTCATAGAATTGGGCGATCGCACAAACCAACTCTGGGCAGGAGTGCACAAGCATGTAAATGTACTAGTATAGGAGGGAGTGGTAGGCAACTTCTCGATTATGCACTTCAGACACCTTAGCTTTCATTTTCTCAATGTCCTGGCGCAACTTCTCTATACTGGTCCTAGTGAGGACACAATACCGAATTTTGCTTAGCTTATATTTTGATGGAGGCAACGAGGGCTTCTATTTTCTTTCTTTTGTCTTCTCCTATTCACCCTTTTCTAATTTTGGGACCTTCTCCATTTTTTTCTTGGGCTCTCCTTTCTTGCCCATCTTAACATATAAATCTTCCAAGTGCGTCGGGAATGGCAATGCCTAAGCACTGTCTGTCCAAGTTATGTTGCGACAACAACCTAATTGGGTAGAACAATTTAGCACAACAATGCTCTTCACGAAATCTATCAGTTCTTATTCGTAACAATTATTCTCTAAAAGTTTAGTAGTGGTGGGCAACACAACAATTAAGAATTTTAAGAGGATAACTGGTGTGCAATGCACCTTTTTATAGTTTTGGTCTACACCCACCAGCATTAATGTTGCCTATGCAGAGTAAATGCTAGGAGTGATTTGGAGCACTGTGGAAGATCTCCTATGTGACAATCAATGGGGGGATGTGCATCCCAACGCTAACTATCGAAGTGGAGTGCAATCTTCCTTGGGGGACGTGAAGAGCTACCTTTGCTATATTTATTTCCTCGTGTTTTGCTTTGGACAGCATGTCAAAGATATCCAAAAAAAGTGCCTTGGGCATGAAAAACAAAAATAGGGTTACACCCACATACCGGAGCGCAACAACTTCTTTGGAACGTGTGCCCTACCTTGGGTTTGATCTGGTTGTGCACCCCTCTTGGGCATACTTTTGGATGTGCATTGGATTCGGGTGCACTCTGGTTGTGCGCCCCTCATCGACACACCTTTGGATGTGTGCCGAAGTCGGGTGCACTCTTGGTTGTGCACCTCTTCTGGGCGCACCATGGTTGTGTGCCCCTCTTGGGTGTACCTTTGGATGTGCACCAGAGTCAGGCACACTCTTGGTTGTGCGCCCCTCCTGGTTGCACCTTAGGACATGCACCAGAGTCAGGCACACTCTTGGTTGTGTGCCCCTCCTGGGTGCATCTTTGGATGTGCACCAGAGTCAGGCGCACTCTTGGCTATGCACCCCTCCTAAGCGTACCTGATGTGCACTAAAGTCGGGCACACTCTTGGCTATGCACCCCTCCTAGGCATACCTTTGTACGTGCACCATATTTGGGCACACTCTTGGATGTGCATCCCTCCTGGGCACACCCTAGATGTGTGCCCCTCATGATCATGCCTTTGGAGGTGCATCTGATTTGGGTACACTCTTGGCTGTGCGTCCCTCCTGGGCACACCTTTGGATGTGCACCGGAGTCAGGTGCACTCTTGGCTGTGTGCCCCTCTTGAGTGCACCTTTGGATGTGTGTTAGAGTCGGGCACACTCTTGGTTGTGTGTCCCTCCTAGGTGCACCTTTGGACGTACGTCAAATTCGGGTGCACTCTTGGCTATGCGCCCCTCCTGGGCGCACCTTTGGACGTGCTTTAGAGTCGGGCACACTCTTGGTTGTGCGCCCCTCCTGAACGCACCTTTGGATGTGCACTAGAGTTTAGTGCACACTTGGTTGTGCGTCTCTCTTGGGCGTACCTTTGGATGTGTACCAGAGTCGAGCGCACTCTTGGTTGTGTGCCCCTACTTGGTGCACCTTTGGATGTGTGTCAGAGTTGGACGCACTCTTGGTTGTGCGCCCCTCATGGGCACACCTTTGGATGTGTGTCAGAGTCGATCGCACTCTTGGCTATGAACTCCTCCTGGGAACACCCTGGCTATACATCCCTCCTGGCCGTGCCTTTGGATGTGTGTCAGAGTCGGTCGCACTCTTGGTTATGTGCCCTTCTTGAACGCACCTTTGGAAGTGCACCGAAGTCAGGCACACTCTTGGTTGTGCGTCCTTCCTGGGTGCACCCTAGCTGTACACCAGAATTAGGCACACTCTTGGTTATGCGCCCTTCCTGGGCACACCCTAACTGTGCGCCCCTCCTAGGCATACCTTTGGATGTGCGTCGGAGTCGGGCGCACACTTTTACTTGCCTTAGATCAGGGCTTGAAAAACTACTGCTTGCTTCAAAAATACTCCAAAAACAAACTAGAATGCATAGGAAAACACAAAAATATGTACAGTTGTACAAGAAACTCCTACACTACCCCTTATTGGTAGTACGCCTTCAAGTGAATGCCATTAACTGATAGTGGTAGAGTAAACCCATTTAGATCCTGCAGTGTGAAAGAGTTTATCGGATGGACCTAAGAAACCTTAAATGGGCCCTTCCAGAATGCATCCAATTTGTCGTGGTTTCCAGGTTTGGATTTATTCTCATTTCATTTAAGTATTAAGTCCCCAACCTGGAAAGAGCGATCATAGGTCCTCTTGTCGAACCAATTCTTCATGGTAACAGTATGTTTCATGAAAGCCTGATGGGATTTCTTCCTTTCCTCTTCCAACTACAGCAGTTGGGCAATTCTTATGCTAACCGAATCAAACCCTTCCTCCTCGTCATCTAGTGATCGAAGAGTTTATAGTGCTAGCAACTCAATATGCGTTGGTAGAACTGCTTCCTTCCCGTATACCAGAGAATATGGGGACATCTTAATGGATTTCTTGATGGAAATTCGATCCACCCATAGCGCAAAATCTAGAAGTAGGTGCCAGGTCTGCTTGTTGTCCTCCAACATCTTTTTTAGGATCCGAAGCAAGTTCTTATTAGTAGAATCTACCAAATCATTACCCTACGGGTAGTAGTTTGATGATGTTTTTAGGTAGATAGTGTACTTGCTGGTGAATGCACACATCTTGGCTCCAACAATATGGGAACCATTATTTGTTACTATGGAATATGGTATTCCAAAATGGGTTATCAGCCCCTCTAGAAAAGTGATAATGACATCCTGATTAGCCCACTTGGTAGGCACTGCTTTTGACCACCGGGTGAAGTAGTCCGTAGTCATCAAGATATATTTGTGCCCTGCAGAAGAGTTAGGCTCAATTATTCTGATGAAGTCCAAGCCCCATTGCTAAAATAGAGCTTCAATCTGAATCGTGTGCAAATGCAGGGAAGCATTCCTGATTCGACCAGCATATCTTTGATATTTATCGCACCTCTGGCTCATACTAAAGGAATCGATAAAAATGGTGGGCCAAAAATAGCCTACCCTTATAATTTTTAAAGCCATTGGCCTTCCGACAAGATGGCCCTTGGACATTCCATAATGGAACTCATCTAGGATTTTCTTTTTTTCTGTCCCTCTGACACACCTCAAGAGGACACCATCAATGTTTTTATGGAACAACCCCTCAAGAAATAATACATACTTGTAGGCCTGAAGCCTAAAACATCTCCTTTGTGAAGAATTAAGGTCGTCAGGGCACCGTCCAGTGTTGAAGTACTCTACCAAGTCTTCAGTCCAATCCCTGCCATCTACTGACTGATTTTCCAGGTTGCCCCGTAATAATAAATATTCCCATTAGCAAGTTGTTACCTCATCTATGACGCTCTTGGCAAGATCCAGGCATAGATCCCGACCACAAACTAACTTGGTGGGGCAGACCTCTATATCATATTCTTAGGTCTTGGTGATCCAACCTGCTCTCTTGTTACCAAGCTCACCCTGACTAATGAAGTTTCAGACGTTCGGGTGTACCACGTACACTATTGTCTTGCTCTGCGAGACAAAATAACAAAACTTCTTCAACGTCCTCATTACCACATGCACCTGACTCTCAATGACTACACCAATTTACCTAGATTATCGCTTTCGTTAACAGGTTGGCTTTCACCTTCTACGCTTGTTGGTACAATTCCAAAAACATGTTGATATTAGCATATCGAATATTCATGCTAATGTCAGAGTGGAACACCCTTAGGAAATAGAATGTTGCCTGCTTAGATGTGGTTCGAAGGCCGAGAGTGTCTCTCTCCTAGGTTCGGGAAAACCTGACATTGAAGTCAACTATTTCTTCCTAAGGGTACCTCTGGATAGAGGTAAACTGGTGTAGCAGGGAGAAGGGGTTCGCTTGTTCATTGAAGCCCCTTATGAGTTGCCCTGCCAGGTGGTCCCATGAGGTAATGGTGCTGGCTGGGAGTGACCGGTACCAATAGAGGAGCTTCCCTCTAAGTGAAAGTACTAGCAACTTCACCATGACATCTTCGTTGGTAATTTGGTGTATAGTTGCTAGTCTTGCGACGTCTTGAATGTGCTCATGCGTCATCTTTCTTGTATCATCGTAAGTGGGTAAATATTTCAGGGCGGTAGGCAATGCAGTGTGTTGAGCCTATAGGGCAAGAGATCTAGTTTGGTTCCAGGTCAAAAATAGCCTGGGCGGATTAAGCTACACCATATAGGGCGACAAATTTGCTTGGAGTGGTGGCTGCAACGACTGGATTGGAACGATGGGAACACTCGGAGCACTTGAAATGTTAGGTGGAATCGAAGTATTCCTATGATCCAGATAATTAGGTAGAACTGGGGGTAATCTAGTTGTTGTGCTATCGGGAGTTGGATTTTGTGTATCAATAGTAGCTTCTTGCAAAGATGTCCCATCCAGTGGGATATTTGGCCTGACCACTCTAGGACGCTCTCCTAGAATGTCAATGTCAACCTCGTAGAACTCAACTTCTTCTTCTATATTTCTAATCTGCCACCTCATACGCATGAAGACATGATCTTTTAAGTTGGTCTGTGAGGTTCAGAGGTATCAGAGTTCGTATGAGTCGCTAGATGTTTGGATTTATCAGCAATAAGATGAACATCAACTTCTTAGTTTTGCTTCTGTAGTGGAACGTTTGCGTCCCACTAGGCATGCCAGAAACTATTGGTCAGAGATCTGCCCTAGGTAAGGATTTGGTTATTTAGTGTGCCTTAGACCTAAAAAACATTGAAATACTGAGAGGAAGAAATACCTCCCGTGCAAATCTCTAGAGATGGGTTGGTTCCCTTGCTATTCTATCTGGGGATTTGAGATAAGAGAACTAAAAAGAAATATAAATGACTAAAAGAGATGGGAAATATGGCCACAGGCTGGATAAAACAGGGGTGATGGGCTAATAGCACAATAACTTAACTGTACGTCAAATCAAATAGCCATTTAATACAAATTCTAACAAAAATTAAAACTAAACATCTAACATGCATAATCTCCAAAACTACTCCAAAGGCTCATGTTTTATTATAAGCTAAATCCAGATATTATAATTCAAGCCTACAGACTAACCAGAGAACTTAATAGAAGATAAGCAATAGAAGACATACACATAATCAAAATTCCAGAGTTAGAGCCAGACACTATTTACATTTATAGTAGAATCCAAGTTTACAACAAGATTCTAACAAACACCCATCCATTTTACAATAAGAAGACAAACTTATATAGAGAATTTTACCGCTTGAACATTAAATGCACACCAACAAACTATGATGGTGGTAGCCAAGATAAGAGTTTATAAGAGAGTACAGTCATGAAATAGTTATTCAGGCATGGCCGAAACTGATGACTCCCCAAGAATGCAGTTGAACTCTTTAAATGCTCTGACAGACTCAGCTCGTTGGCACTACCTCCTCACTCGCAGGAACCGCTTCCATGGAATATAGACTTGAAATCTTGAAACATCTAGTCTAGAAGCTTCTCAGAATGATTGCGCCTAGAAAGATAAGGATGAGGAAACTAAATTGATCCACTTGCCGCCTCGGGAGTAGAGCAGACTTCAGATATTGCGCCCAAGTCTAGCACACTTTTACTATTGTGCCCAATCTTGGCACACTTCAGCCTTGCGCCTAAGTCTGGCACACTTTCACCACTTTTCCCAAGCCTAGTGCACTTAGGATATTGCACCCAAGCCTAGCGCACTTAGGATATTGCACCCAAGCCTGGTGCACTTTCACCACTGTACCCAAGTCTGGTGCACTTTTTGTGTCGAAGTTGCGAGCTGCGTTCTTCCTTCTTCAGGGAGCCAAACTACATTCGGGGTTCAACACGAAGCACCATTACCATCGAAAAGAGGGTTTCCCTGCATGTTCAGTAGAAAAACAAATGCACACTGTTTGAGGTTTTGTAGCAGTGGTTCGAAAGAAAACTTAGGATAGATAAAAACATATTGGAAGAAGAGAACAGAGTTTTTGAGGAGCAAAAATTACTGGAAATTGCTATTGTACACCATGCTGCAGAAGTGACAACATCTCATCACTTACTAATGGTTAAGCTTTTGGATGAAGTTGTTTGTTTTAAATTCACAAGTTAAATGATGTGAACAATTATTTCTCATTAAATGGTATTTAACTTTATTTTTTTAGATTTTTTAATTTTTAAATAGAAGGTTCAAGTTAAAATCTTATCAAACTATATATACATATAAACAAACAAATTATTATAATACTATTAACTGATAACAATCACAAGTAGATGTTCTGGTGGGGACAAAGCAACGGTTTGGGGTTTGGCTCTTCTTCAATAGGTCCAAGGTTCAAACGATGATGTTTAGTTGTATTATAATTTCCTATTGATAAGTGTAGCTCTCAACTTTATGAGGGGTCATTGTTGGGAGGAGATTGCTCAGCCTTATGTGTCTCAGTATTAGGGGTTTATCATACTACCCATTTAATTTGCCCCAAGGGCTAGGTGGATTGGTAGTTGTTTGTCTGACCAAGCACTTACTAAGAAGAGACCTAGGTTCAAACATTAGAGGCATACCTATTGCAAAGATAGTAGTCTGATCTGAATCCTCTGAGTGTGCACCAGACTGCTCAGCCTTATGCTTTTGTCATAGGGGTTTATCATACTACCCATTTAATTTACCCCAAGGGCTAGATTGGTAGTTGTTTGTCTGGCCAAGCATTTACTAAGAAGAGACTTAGGTTCAAACCTTAAGGCATATTTTTTGCAAAGATAGTAGTCTGATATGAATCCTTTGAGTGTGCACCAGACCAATAATGACAAAGTGAATCCCAAGTAACTAATGGTCCCCTCATGCCAGGTGAACAACAACGAGGTGGTATAAGCTTGTTGAGAGTAGTCCATGTGATTTGAACCCTACACTTAATAGTTACTAAAAATATTGTGAATGTAACAACTCCCCTATGTATAAAAAAAAAAAACTAAAAAATTTGTAAGAGTCCAAAGTCTCGTTAAACTTGTTAGGAATTCACACCATGTACAACTAATACACAGTCTATGGAGAAAAACAAATTATAACAATGGTAATAAAAAATAGTTTAAACTTTAGTTAAGCAGTGCAAAAAAAAACAATCACACAAATGAGACACTAGATTTACGTGGTTCGGGCAGTGTACCCTACTCCACAAAGAAACAATCTATCCTTGTATTATTACCAATACAATATCTGAAGGGAGTAATCCTGCAACACAACCAGCTGCAAATTCCTCTTCAAAACACCAACATCTCCACACAATTACTTTAACAATAATTCAACATGCAAACTCCCTTGCATCAAGCTCTACACCAAGCTTCCTTTGTCTCTCTACAAGAGATACATAATCCTATATATTTTCCATAAACAAGATACTCAAATATATAGAATTATTACAATAGTTTTGTTTTAAATATTTACTGGCAATTAAATATTTAATAGTAATTAAATATTTAATGCTAATTAAATATTTAATGTTGCCTCTTGGAACCCCACCAACAATAATGGCCTTGGAACTCCACCAACAATAATGGCCTTGGAACCCTGCCAATTTCTTGTTATCAATTTGGCTCCATTACCTAACAATCTCCCACTTGGAGACAAGATTGATGCAACATCCCTGCATCCTAGGACTGAAAGTTTCTCATAACATGACCTTACTCCTTAAGGCCAACCGAAGTAGAGCAAAAGCTCAACTTCTCCCTGGTTACAGTTTTAGTAAGCATATCAGCAAAATTTTGGGAAGTGTGAATCTTACCCAACTTCACCAAACCATCCTCCATTGTTGATCGAATGAAGTGATACCTCAACTGAATATGCTTTGTCCGTGAGTGAAAAGCAGAGTTCTTAGCTAAATGAATGGCACTTTGGTTGTCAGTCCAAAGTGTCCCATCTCCTTGCTCTCTGAAAGCCATATGAACTCTTTGGCACCTTCTGTGATGGCTACATACTCAGCCTCCGTAGTAGAAAGAGCTACAACACGTTGTAGCTTGGATATCCAACTCACTGTTGTACCTCCAACTATGAATACATACCCAGTAGTGCTCCTCCCACCATCCAAATCACCTGCCATATCTGAATCCACATAGCCCTGTAACTCAATTTTGGAACCTCCAAAATTCAAACAGAATTTTGAAGTCCCTTTCAAATACCTGAGTATCCATTTTATTGCTTGCCAGTGAGATTTACCTGGATTACTCATATACCGGCTCACAACTCCCATTGCTTGGGCAATGTTCGGTCTTGTACACACCATAGCATACATCAAACTCCCAACTGTTGAAGCATAGGGTACCTTCTTCATGTACTCTTCCTCCTCCTTTGTCTTGGGACATAGCTTCTTTGAGAGCTTAAAGTGCTTTGCAAGAGGTTGGGCTACCGGTTTTGCATCATGCATACTAAACCTCTTAAGCACCTTTTCCACATAATCCTCTTGAGATAACTTCAGTGTTTTCTCCTTCCTGTCTCTAGTGATTCTCATGCCAAGGATTTGTTTGGCCTCCCCCAAATCCTTCATGGAAAATTTACTTGCCAACTCCCTTTTCAATTTCTTAATATCCTGCATATTGGATCCTACCACAAGCATATCATCAACATACAATAATAGAATAAGGAAGTTACCATTTCCTGTAGCCCAAAAATAAACACAATGATCACTTTGGCTCCTAGTAAAATTATGCTCAATCATGAAACTATCAAACTTGAGATACCATTGCCTTGGAGCTTGCTTCAAACCGTACAAGCTCTTTTTTAGTTTACACACAAGGCTCTTCTTGCCTTTGACCTCAAACCCCTCCGGTTGGTGCATGTAGATCTCCTCCTCCAAATCCCCATGAAGGAATGTTGTCTTCACATCTAACTATTCAAGATGAAGATCTTCTACTGCAACTATACTCAAAATAGTCCGAATTGAAGTCATTTTTACTACAGGTGAGAAAATGTCATTATAGTCAATACCTTTTCTCTGTGCAAATCCTTTCACAACAAGTCTTGCTTTGTATCTCTTGCTGCCATCAACTTCGTCCTTCACTCTGTACACCCATTTGCAATGCAATGCCCTTTTGCCCTTGGGAAGCTCAACCAAATCCCAAGTTTGGTTTTGAGTCAATGAGTCCATCTCATCCTTCATAGCATGCTCCCACTTGCTCCTAGTTTCCAATTGCAAAGCCTCATGAAAACATTCAGGCTCACCTGCATCAGTGTATAGAATGTAATGCAAAGAAGGAGAATACTTATTTGGTGCTCTTCTTATCCGAGTAGATCTCCAACCTTTCGGTATTAGTAGTGGTGGGGGTGTTTGAGGTGTTTCATTCTCAACTTGCTCATTTGTTTGGTCACCATGCTCTTCAACATGAGCACCATGTTCATCAATCTGAACAAGAGGCTGTATTTTTACACCATGCTCTGGGATTGCATCTAAGTCAACAAACTCAGGTGCATCCACTTCAACCTGTATGTGCCTATCCTTGTACAACCTATCCTCATTGAAAATCACATCTCTACTCCTGATAACTTTTTGACCAATGTTATCCCATAGCCTATATCCCATCTCATCCACACCATAACCAAGAAAATAGCACTTTCTAGACTTTGCATCAAGCTTACTCCTATTTTCTTTATCTATATGGGCATAAGCCTCACAACCAAATACTCTAAGGAAAGAGTAGTTTACAGGTTTACCTCTCCAAGTCTCCTCTGGAATGCCTCCATCCAATGCAGTACAAGGTCCTCTGTTTATCAAATAAACTGTTGTATCAACTGCACTAGCCCAACAAAACAATGGCAACCCTGCATGCAATCTCATGGATCTGGCACGCTCCATTATAGTTTTGTTCATCCTCTCTGAGACTCCATTCTCCTGTGGTGTTCCAGGAGTAGTTTTGATTCTCCTAATTCCTTCCTTTGTGCAATAGTCCTCAAACTCCTTGCTGCAATATTCACCACCATTGTCAGATTTAAGGCACTTTACTTTCTTACCTACCTCAACCTCCACTAATGCTCTCCACTTCTAAAAAGTGTCAAAAACATAAGACTTATGCTTGATTGTGTAGATCCATGTCTTCCTACTAAAATCGTCAATGAAGGTAACATAATAAGAGTATCCCTCAAGAGAAAGTACCGGTGAGGGACCCCACACATCCGAGTGTACTAACTCTAATTTCTCTTTCTTCCTTTCTGGACCAACCTTCAAAAATCTTACCCTTTTTTGTTTTTCGTATACACAACCTTCACAGAAACCCAAATCAACCTCCTTGAGTTTTGGCAACAGTTTTTTGGAGTGAAGGATTTTCATCCCTTTCTCACTCATATGACCCAACCACAAATGCCATGCTTTTGCATCATCTTGAGCAGCATAGTTCAATGTACAATAAGATGAGTTCTGCAATAAATACAAAGTTCCAGTCAACTCACCTTTTGCAATCACCATTGAACCCTTTGTCACTCTCCATTTTTGGTTTTTGAAAGTAGTGTTGCATCCCTCCAAATCAAGTGCACTGGCTGAAATCAGGTTCCTCTTCAGATCAGGAATGTGCCTAACATTGTTAAGCACCCAAATATTTTCATTTGGCAACTTTACATTCACCGTGCCAATACCCACAATATCACATGGACAGTTATTGCCCAACAAAACCTCTCCATAATGACCTGGAGTATAATCAGCAAAGTACTCCCTATGAGAAGTGACATGATAAGAAGCTCCAGAGTCCATAACCCAATACTCACTCGTGCAATTTGTTGCAAGAATCAGGGCATCCTGATAAATTGCACCTACAATATTTACCTCTTGAGCATCATTCCCATTATTGTCCTCATTCTTCTTTCTATCTCTGCACTCCCTCTTGAAGTGTCCACGCTTCCCACAATGCCAACAATTAATCTTGCTTTTGTCTCTGCTTTTAGATCTACCCTTCAATTTTCCTCTATTCTGGCTTTTCCATCTAGCTTGGCCTTTTCCTCTTTCTTTGTTTTTGCCTCTGCTTTCTATAGATAGTGCTACTCCAGATGATGAAGCCTCCCCAGAGGTTTTTCTCCTCATATCCTCACTGAGGATTGTGCTAACCACATCATCAAACACCATCTTTCTAGATCCAAGCACATAATTACTCACTGCCATTACAACGCTACCCCACGAGTCTGGTAGTGAACAAAGAAACCCTAAAGCCATAACCTCATCATCAAAATCAAGCCCTACAAATTTTAAAGAACCCATAACAACATAAAACTCGTTAAGGTGTTCTTGGATAGATCCACCCTCTTGCAACTTCATAGTAAATAACTTTCTAATCAAGAAAATTTTATTTGAAGGTGAGGGTTTTTCATACAACTTAGCTAGTGTATCCATGGCTCCTTTGGTGGTCTTTTCCTTCCCGATATTGTATGCAACAGAATCATCCAGGCTCAACCGGATCACCCCCAGTGCCCTCCTGTCTATCAGATCCCATTCCTCATCATGCATCAAGTCAGGTTGACCATCAGTCTTCCCTTTTAAAGCCAAATACAGATCATCCTTCTGATACAAATAATCCTCCACTTTGGTTTTCCACATACCAAAATTTTGTCCGATAAACTTCTCCAGTTTAAACTTCGAACTTTCTCCCATTTCTCCCACTCGAACAGAAAACTCTCCTGTGAGTGCCCTTTCCCAACAAGATCGCTCTGATACCAGTTGTTAGGAATTCACACCATGTACAACTAATACACAGTCTATGGAGAAAAACAAATTATAACAGCGATAATAAAAAATAGTTTAAACTTTAGTTAAGCAGTGCAAAAAAAAATAATCACACAAATGAGACACTAGATTTACGTGGTTCGAGTAGTGTACCCTACTCCACAAAGAAACAATCTATCCTTGTATTATTACCAATACAATATCTGAAGGGAGTAATCCTGCAACACAACCAATTGCAAATTCCTCTTCAAAACACCAGCATCTCCACACAATTACTTTAACAGTAATTCAACATGCAAACTCCCTTGCATCAAGCTCTACACCAAGCTTCCTTTGTCTCTCTACAAGAGATACATAATCCTATATATTTTCCATAAACAAGATACTCAAATATATAGAATTATTACAATAGTTTTGTTTTAAATATTTACTGGCAATTAAATATTTAATAGTAATTAAATATTTAATGCTAATTAAATATTTAATGTTGCCTCTTGGAACCCCACCAACAATAATGGCCTTGGAACCCTGCCAATTTCTTGTTATCAATTTGGCTCCATTACCTAACAAAACTTCCTTAGTTCCATTTTCTAAAGAATCAAGTTCTGTTAACTTGTATTTAGTTGCCTATCATATAAACATATTCATGTACACTTTTTTTTTCACATTTTTTGCAAGAGTTATATGCTTACCACTTACGTAGATTTCTCTATATTGTAAGTGTTAAAATACAACTTTTTAGATAAAAGACTTCGACACAAACTTTTAACACACTTAAACTTAAATATATATTTTTAATTTAATTGAATGTTTTTTTAAAAATAAATAAATAATAATAATTTTTAATTTAATTATATATTTTTATACAAGAAATTAAGTTTAATTGTTTAAATTTAATTTAATTAAATATTTTTATAAAAATGAAAATTTAAGTTTAATATTTTCAATTTTTTAATTAAGAAAGATACAGTGAGAAATAAAGATCATTCTATCTATGATTTAAACTTATTTTTTTCGGTCTAATATCTTTAAATTTGAATTTATTTGGTCATCTTAAATTTATAATAAATTGTTTGAAAAAAATTAAATTTATAATAAATTATTTGAAAAAAATTAAATTTATAATAAATTATTTGAAAAAAAAACTGAATTCAACCACATTTATATTCTTATATTACCTTCAATGTATTATATAATATTATTCAAGTTCAACCATTCAAACTCAACCCTAAAGACGAGCTCGCATATCTTTAAATTTATTTTTATAGAATTAAACATTTATTACTTAACTAGAGACCTTTGATACTTTGAGCTTAATATGACCGTTTTTTGAATAAGAATTGTCAAGTTTAACTATTCAAACTCAAATTCACTAATATTCAGTCTTGAATGTTGGAAGTAATTTTTGATCCACAAATCTTGTATATCATATGTCATCTTATTTACTGTTTTTCATACTTTGTTTTTCTCTTGAAGTCTTAAATATTCCCGTTGCTTTGTATATGTCTTACTTTACAGTCTTATTGACCTCTTTTGGTCACCAATGGACATTAATACAAAATTCAAATTCAAATGCAAATAATATTTCAAATTTAACCACCCAAACTTGGGTTTAATTGGTTTACTGGATAAGAGTTTAAGAGTATAAGATAAAAAAAAATTATTAAAATTGATTTAATGGTAGACTTCTCTATTTTAAATTTATATATTTTAAAGATAAAGGTATTTTAAACCTTTAAATTTAAATTATTTTTTTTTAAATACATTTACATATATTTTATTATGATTTAAATTTGTATTTATTGATGAGAACTCAAAACCATACTACTATAATATCTAAAAATAAATAAAATAAAATTTTAAAATTAACACTAAATCTCTCTTATTTGTAATATTGTAATATTTCAGTTCATCTTTGTAGTGTAAGTGAAAAAGGCGACCATGGGCTGGCCTTGTTGAACAAGAAGTCCACAATTTGAACTTCTGTGATGCAAAGGGGACACAAAAACTATGTGTTAAATTCTCTATTAATAAGCATAGCTCAGGGAGTCATTGTTAGAAGGAGACTTGATCATAGAGATTTCTCACACTAACCTAAAATTTTGAAGAACAAAATCAAAAAAATATTATAATATTTCGAATATTTTTTTATAAAGTTTAACAGTTCAATCTCACTTTAGTGATATTCTTTTATTCATGGTGGCTTTGATGCATTATATAATATTTTTCAAGATCAATCACTCAAACTCAATTCATTAATGGTAAGGTATGGGGACGTCTCTATTTTATATTATAAAAATTATATATATATTTTAAAATTTTAATATAAAATTAATTTTATTTTTTAAGTTAAAATATTTTATTTAATTAAATTTAAAATATTATTTGATCAAATTAAGTAAGATACAATCAAAGATAAAATAAAGATCACCTTTCTTAATATTTAGATTTTGGATTTTTTTTAATAAGAGCACAATAACATACAACTTAAATATCTCGACAGTACATTTGATCAAACACTTAACACTTATTTAAACTTTTTACACCTTTAAATTTGAAGCTAATCATTCTTTTTAAATATAAAAAGTTACTTAACAAATTCAACTATCTAAACTTAACTGGACTAATATTTTCTTTACGTGCTTTTATGTTTTTAAGGTTTTTTTCAATGGATTATATGGGATTGAAACGGGCTCCACTCGTATTACATCATCACCATATAGTAATATTACAACAAAACTTGGATATTATTAATGTATTGTTTGGTAAGATTCAAACTTAGGTCTCCTTAAAATGTTGAAGAATTTTACCAAATGAGTCAATGCTACTTGATTTCATATTTTTAAAGTTATATTGTAGGTAGTACTGAAATTTCAAAAAAAAAAAATTATAAAATTTTTTATTAACTTTTTAATTTACAGTTCAAAATTTTATTATCTTTCAAATTTTTTTGATAGCAAGCATTTGTTGTTTTATTCTTTAAATTAATAAAAATTATTGATGTTGTGCATTGGCAGTTTGTCAATCTGACCATGTCAAACTCCGCAACAGTTTGCCAGCAACTTTCAAAAGTTCAAACTATATGTAATTAAAAAATTAATATGGATACAACTAGTAGTCTCACAGTAGTCCTTAACAACTTTGAAAAGTTTAAACTATATTAAACTAAAAATTAATATTAAAAAAATTATGATTTTCAATTATATTCACATGGTTTATAAAAAAATATAACAATTAAAAATTTATGGCCAATATAAAATTAAAACCCTAATTTATTGTTTCAAATGCCAAATAAGGTATACATATCATCAAATTCCAAGTAAAAAACACTTACATTTTAGTGAAACTTTTAACTCTTAAAATTTAATTTAATTAAATGATTTTATAAAAAGTAAGAATTGAAGTTTATTTGTTGAAATTTATTTTGTAAGAAAAAAGATACAAAATATAACTTAGATATAACGATTATCTTTTCCATGTAATTTGATCTTAGGTTTTTTTTAATGAAAATTTAAAGACATCAATTTGAGGGTTAGGTGGATTGGTAGTGCTTGACTAACCAAGTACTTATCAATAAGAGACCTAGGTTAAAACCTTGAGGACATGCTTGGCAGCTTGCAAAGGTAGTAGTGCTTGATTGATCTGAATCCTCTGTACGCGAGACGATGACGATACTAACCCTTAGTGACCAATGGTCCATTTCATTTCACATTATAGGGGGCAGTCTTGGACCAATTTTCCTATGTATCAAAAAAACTTGAGTGTATATATTTATTAAACATTTAATAGAAAATTTTGATATAACTATTCATGAGTTAATCCACTCTGCCCATAAATCTAAAAAAAGTGCTTTCTTCTAGAATCTGGATATGAACAAATCCTTTGATAGGGTCAATAGAGATTTTCTATCTAAAGTCCTTCTAAAGTTTGGCTAAGAGCTAGAGGTTCCAATTCACTACAGGGCAATAGTTCACAGACTATATGAGCATGTAAAGGCTAGAATCAGAACACAGGAAGGGTTATCTGAATGTTTTGGTAGTGACATAGGTGTCAAACAAGGTTGCCCTCTATCTTCGACCTTATTTGGGATGTACATTGACAAGTTAGAAGAATGGATAAACAAATTTAGGGGAGAGGGTGTGCATTTAGCCAAATATGTGGTAAAACTCCTCATGTATGCAGATGATGTAATTCTTGTGGCCAAAACGACCAAAGATCTAGAAGATCACCTTCAAGCTCTAGAACTCTTTTGTAAATAAGTTGGGATGCAGGCGAACATGAGCAAAACAAAAATTATGATTTTTTAGCAAAAAAGAAGAAGCAACAACTCAAATTTCAGTTTGTAGAACCGCTTGATGTAGTAGTAGAATACAAATACCCAGGCATAGACTTTCATGACAATCTTAATTGGAATACATGTAGGATAAAAATAACTCAAAGTGGCTGGAGAGCACTATATGCACTTCAAAACAGGTGTAGGAATGCCGAGTTGTGGGACTGGAAGATCACCAAGGTCTTATTTGGCCTACTTGTTACACCGGTTCTGTTATATGGTTGCGAGGTGTGGGCTAGTGGCACAACAAATGAAAAATGGAGGCAAATAGAAAGGATTCAAAAATATCTAATCACAAACTTTCTCAAAATTAAGGCCACAACCCCTTATGAAATTATTCTAGTTGAAACTGGAATGTTCCCTTTAGAAGCAATTGCTATGACCAAGTTGTTATGTTACTTGAAAAAAATAGAAAACATGACAAATGATAGATGGCCTAGGGTAGCGAGGGACGAAGAGTTGCATAGGCAAAAGAATACGTGGATGAAACAAAATCAAAAATGGATGAAACATTGGGAAATCAACATAAATGAATGCCCAAATGTCAACAAAGACATAAAAATTATGTGAATGAAAAGTTCAGAAGTGGAATGTGGAAAAATGCAAGCGAGGAAAAGACAATATTATATTGCAAATTTTAACCCAACGTATGACCACAAGGAAAAAGCATATATAGGCGCTGAAATCAAGTGGAAGGAAAAAATACTCATTGCTCAGATAAGGACTAACTCTCATAGGCTTAGATGTGAAATAGGAAGATGGACAACGCCCAAAGAACAATGGGAAGAAAGGATATGTACTCTATGCAGCATTAGGGCAGTAGAGACAGAGGAACACTTCATCTATAAATGCTCGAGTTTTCAGATATCCATGACAAATACAAAGAAACACTTGGGAACGAGTTTATGACAGATTTATTTGAAGACAGTAAAATAAAAAAAGTTGGAGAATTGCTAACACAAATCATCAGGATAAGGAACAACCTTCTCAAAGATATTAAAGATCATATGATATGATTTGAGTAATTGTACTTCCATATTTGAGGTCCCATAGACCATATTTGGGTCTCGCGGACGTAATTAAAATCTTTCATTCATTCATTCACAGTGATTGGACCCATCTCATTATGCAATGTGTAACCTCTTCTTGGTTTTTTGTCCTGGTGAATGGCTCCACAGCTGGGTACTTCCCAAGTACTAGAGGATTAAGACAAGGAGACCCCTTGTCCCCCATCCTCTTCATCATTCTGGCTAAATCTCTTGGAAGAACTATAAAGTTAGCCTATTCTCTGGGGTTAATTTTTGGCATAAAAGCTACTTCCAACCTAAGACCTACCACCCACTAACAATTTGTTGATGATACTTTGTTGGCTGCCATAGCTTTTATCCCAAAATCTCGTACTATCAAGACTATTCTTAACCTCTTTGAAGATGCAGCTAGGAAAAAAATAAATTATTCCAAAAGAAAAATATTTTTTCTTAATACTCATGTCTCGCGATAAACTTCTATTGCTAATATCCTGGAATGTTCCATTGCTAATCTACCCACTGCCTATCTTGGATTACCCATGTTTGTGGGTCGTCCAAAATATACAATGTGGAATAATGTCATTGAGCGGATTCACAAGAAATTAGCAGGTTGGAAAGGTGTTTTGCTTTCTTTGGTAGGAAAAGCCACGATGGTCATGTCAGTTCTTTAGAGCATTCCTGTTTATTTTTTGTTTGTTTTCAAAGTGCCTGCAGCAGTTGGATCTAAAATAGAACAAATTCAAAAGTGCTTCCTATGGACAGGAACTGATAACCATAAAAAGTTTCACTTGGTTGCTTGGGATACTGTTTGCTCCCCAAAATATAAAGGGGGTCTTGATTTTTGAAGAATTCACAAGATGAATCATGCCCTTTTGGCAAAACAGGCATGGAAGATCTTTACCCATGAGAACTTGGAATGGATATCTGTCGTAAGGGATGAATATCTACAACACCATTCCTTTATGGATGAGGAAGCTCCTCAAGCTGGAACCCATTTCTAGAAGTCCATCCTCCAAACAAGATCGTTGCTCAGTAGAGGTGTAAGATGACAACTTGGTGACAGGAAGACAATCAATTTTTTGCATGATCCTTGGGTCAAGGACAAGGCTCATATAATGATAAAAACATTGTTGTCCTTAAACCCTTAACAAATGCAAAGATAGGACCAAAAGTTGTTGACTTCATCGTCCAAACCTAGGGGCGTCCCATGTGGAAACAACTAAGTTTGAATTCGAATGATGAATTTTCCCAAGTTGTTAAGGCCATGCAATCAATTCTCAGATCAAGTTTTATCATAGCTTCCCAGGAAAAAGATAGGCCTTTTTGGAAATGTAGTGAGGATGACAACTTCTCAGTCAAAACGGCCCATGGGTTATACGACAATTATGATTCTCAAGATGAGCAAGTGACATATTTGATCTTCAAATGTGTTTGGCTCAAAAACATTATCCCCAAAGTTGCTCACTTCTCTTGGTTGGTTGTTAAGAACATAATTTTAACTACTGACAATTTGATTAAGCGTGGAGTCATGTTACCCAACAAATGTTATTTGTGCTACCAAGCTTGGGAATCAGTGCAACATATTATGGTTGATTGTCAATTTGCCTATGATGTTTTTATAGTACTTTTAAGTATCTTCAGAGTTCAATGGGCATGGCCCCATACTATTGTTGATATGTTTACCCAGTGGCCTCATGTGTTTCGCCACCCCATATTAAATTTTATTTGGAAAGCTTCCCTCCATCATACTTATGGCATATTTGGTTAGAGCAAAATAACAGTGTTCAGTAATCAAACCAGTGATCCAATGATGGTAGCCAACAGAGCAATGAGGTTCGTTGTCGAGAACACCAATTTAATTCAGTGTGACAAACCCCCTGATCTAGGTTTAGAAATGCTTTTGTTTAAAGTTCTCAATAGTTCTACCGAAATTTCTAAGCAACTAGTTCACATCAATGACAGGATCAATACTAAGTGGAAACCTCCACCGTTGGGTTGGCTAAAAGCAAATTTCGATGGTTCATCTAAAAAAAATCCTGGGGATGTTGGGGCCGGTGGTATAATCTGGGATCACATTGGAAAGATCATCAAGGTCTTCATTTAAAATTTGAGGATTCAATTAAATAATTATGCTGAGGCTCGTGCCCTATGGAGGTGTCTTGTTCTGTGCAAAGCTTTTCCTAACCCAATCATCTTTGAAGGCAATTCCCTTGTTGTGGTTAATAATGCATAAGGTTCCTCGAAACCAGGTTGGAATATTCAAAATGTTATTAAGGAAAGTTAAGCCATTCTCAGGCAGCTTCCCTTAAGTACAACTCAACATGTCTTCCGTGAAGCCAACATAGCTGCTGACACTTTGGCTAATTTGGTAGCAAACCAATCTGATTGCATTATTTGGGAAGACTGTTTTCCAGAGGATTTAATCAACATTGTTCAAAAATAAAATGAGCAAGTTTCTTAATAATCACAAAAATATCAGCAAAGGTGTTTTTTTCAATGCCATCAGGTGTTTTGCTAACACCAGTCTTTCCTTTCAAGTGTTTTTTCAACACTATTGTCAGTTCCAACAAAGGTATTCTTTTTAAGGCTATAAGGTGTTTCATAAACACCATGTTTCTTTTGTCTTTGGTGTTTTGTCAACACCATTCCTTATCTGTTTCAGGATCCCACATGTTTCCTTTCAAATTGTGGGTTTTTTCAATTGTGGTTTTCATCACAAGGCTATTGTTTTCACCTTTGTGCAAAACCTTCTCCATCTGACGAGTTTGTTAATTCGTGGAATGATGGAATGATTTATGTTAGAGGGCTTCAAATTGAGTTCGTGGATGTAGCTGAAAATATTACTAGTTGTGCTACTAAAGCCTTTCGCTTTAGAATCATTAGCCATGTCTCGAGGGCGGTTGACCAACTCTTGGCAACAACCAATATAATCAAGGAAGCTGGGGTCATCTTCTCTCTTAACTTCAAGGAATTGCAAGATCTTCCGACATTGCTCAGCGCTCTTCTCGCTCATCCGCAGAATAATGCTACTGAAGATGGTGATAAATCCCAGTAGTCCTGGGTTCTAGTTTAGTGTGATTTTTGAGTTTAGTTTCTGGTACTGAACCTTCCCTGTTTTGTTGGGTATATCCTTGGTTTCTTTATGTTGTCGAAAAAGGTTATTGAAATCTTTTGTTTTGTTTTTTGTGTTCCCATGGAACTAGCACAACTCTTCCTTATGTCTATGGGGGTTGTTCTGTTTTTGTTTCTTCGGCGCTAGATAATAGCCTTATGTAAATAGGGATTTGGACCCTTCAACCCAACGATATTAATAAATTTTATTACCTACCAAAAAAAAATTTTGATACTTTTAAATTTAAATTTACTTGATATTTTGATAATTAAGGTCATCGACCAATAATCCATTTCATTTCACATTATATGGGGTAATCTTTCACCAATTTTCTTATGTATCAAAAAAAACTTGAATGTATATATTTATTAAACACTTAATAGAAAATTTTGATACTTTTAAATTTAAATTTACTTGATCTTTTGATAATTAAAATCATATAATTGATGATTGGAAGATTGAAATATCAAAATAACATTTTATAAAATAAATGATTATTACTTCATATATCCTTGTCTAAAGATTCTAAACTAACTTTAGATAGAAATATTTTAATATGACAAACAAAAATATAAAATACCTTATAATTTTTTTTCCAAAATTTGAAATAGAAGTTATCTTTTTCTCCGAATTAAAAAAAACACTCATCACTCATTAAACTTTTTAAACACTCATCACTTATTAAACTTTTTAATTAATGCGTTAGCGGTGCACATTGCGTCACTCTGAGAAGGACCAAGGGGCGGCCTAATTCATAATTCTGATAGGGGAACCGCGCAATTTTGTGACCACGTGTCACCCATATCAAGCGATATCACCAATAATAACCTTCCACGTTTGCCTGACATCACAGAAATAAGGTGTGGGACCCACCTCGTCACTATCTAGAAGACTCGGATCAGAAGCACTCCTTCTCTCTCTCATAGTGGACGGTTGCTTCCAACACAACCAGAAAAAAAATACTCAAAAATCAATTGCAGAGCGTGTTTTGGTGGCACTTTCGGCCCATATATTCCTTTCTGACAACATCCTGCCCACCATTAAACTCCGCTTTCAAACCAGGGCCATGAATTCCCATACACATTCATTTCGTAAAATTAGTAATCACTCCAGAGGTGTTACATCACCGACACTCTCCTTCTCTTTTCCCCCTATTCAAAGATTTGTTTTATATTTATTATTTTCTCTTCTGCGTGACAGCAGAAAATGTCTAGAAGAAGAAGTGCTCTCTTGATGGAATGGAAAGGAATGATAAGACAAAGACCTCCAGGAACTCATTCCGCGTTTTCTGATAAGCTCAGCAATGCCTATAAATCTTTGCTTCTGCGTTATTTTGTTTCAATTATTTCGCTTGTATCAGGACAGCAGAAACCAAAGGATCTGTGCATTTTCATAGAGTGTTGAACTAAACCTGTTATTAAAAAAAAAAAAAATACTTTACCGTTAATGGCGGCAATTGTGATTTTGGTAATGGCAGTAGCTCTCATCGGCGCCGCAGTCGGAGAAAGCTTGAGTTTGGATTACTACGCCTTCAGCTGCCCCTTTGCAGAGTCCATTGTCAGGGACACGGTGAACCGAGCCGTGCAAAGGGACCCCAGCATCGCAGCGGCTCTTCTGAGAATGCATTTTCATGACTGCTTTGTGGAAGTATGCTTTGTTCTCTTCTCTTCTCTCTTATTTACACTTTATCAAAAATTTGTTCGATTTCGGAGAGGTATAGAACTCCTTTGATTTGTAAAAATATGTTTTCGTCTGTGACAAAATATAGTTTCTTCTTCTTCTCTTATTTACACTGACAAATCTTTTTAAATTTTGAAGAGTTACAGAACATTTTCTTCCATTTTTAAGTATGATATCCGGAGAATGCAATTGACTCTGAATTGCAATTGTTCTTTTGAGAGTGCATTTTCATGACTGCTTTGTGGAAGTATGATTTGTTCTCTTCACTTCTCTCTTATTTACACTCTTTCAAAAATTTGTTCGATTTCGGAGAGGTATAGAACTCCTTTGATTTGTAAAAATATGCTTTCGTCTGTGACAAAATCTAGTTTCTTCTTCTCTTATTTACACTGACAAATTTTTTTAAATTTTGAAGAGTTACAGAACATTTTCTTCCATTTTTAAGTATGATATCCGGAGAATGCAATTGACTCTGTATTGCAATTGTTCTTTTGAGAGTGCATTTTCATGACTGCTTTGTGGAAGTATGCTTCGTTCTCTTCACTTCTCTCTTATTTACACTTTATCAAAAATTTGTTCGATTTCTAAGAGGTACAGAACTCCTTTGATTTGTAAAAATATGTTTTCGTCTGTGACAAAATCTAGTTTCTCCTTCTCTTATTTACACTGACAAACCTTTTTCATGACTGTTTTGTAACAGTGAGCTTGCTTCTGTCAACTTCTCATTTGATATAGGATTTATTTTAATAAAGCTTTGAACTATAAAACTATTTTTTTTTAATGTTTTGGAATCTTCAAATCAAGGTCACAATCTTTAACATTTTTAAGAATGTTTCTATTTTCAGTTTAATTTTTCATTATTAAGATTTAGGTGCGAATTATGGGAAGGTAGTTTCTATTGTGCCATCCAATTATACTTTTCTAAATATTTTTTAGGGATGCGACGGATCGATTCTCATCGACTCCACGCCAGACAACAAGGCCGAGAAGGATTCGCCTGCGAATCTGAGCTTGCGCGGGTACGAGATCATCGACCAGGCCAAGGAAAAGATCGAAGACAGCTGCCCCGGCGTCGTTTCATGTGCAGATATCGTTGCCATGGCCGCACGAGACGCTGTTCTGATGGTATTCTTATCATAAATTCTCGAATAAAATAAACATCATACAAAATATTTAAGAATAATTATTTGATGTATTAGTTTACTATATGATTGTTTTGATCAGAGCGGAGGACCCATGTATGACGTGCCTAAAGGAAGGAAAGATGGGACCAGATCCAAAATCATGGATACTATCAACTTGCCCTTTCCCATTTTCAATGCCACTGAACTCATCAAGAGCTTCGCTAAGCGTGGTCTTTCTGCACAGGAGATGGTCGTTCTATCAGGTAAAAATTCAGAAACTCTTTGATACATTTTTTACCTAATTAAATGTTATTTAATATCAAATTTTTATTTTAAACTTTAATAAAATTATAAATATTTGAATTATCATTAGCAAAACACAGTTATACAAGTATAGAGATGTAAGGATCAAATGGTAGAAAAATATTAATAATGTGAGTAATATTTAGTTCACACCATTTCAGATGTGAGGATTTTATAAGGGCCAGAAGTAAATATCTTTTACCGAGTATGAAGACCGTAAAATATTTTGGTAAAGAGTCCAAAACATATGAACATATTTTTTTTTAGAATTTATATGGTGGAATCGGTAGCCGCCACGAATTCGGGCAGGCTGTTCAGCTTTTATGGCCGTCGTCCGTCTCCGTCTTAGAAGCCACCACACAGATCTTCGTGCAGTCCGCCCCTATAACCACCATGCCATAATCATTTAAAACCTTTTACGCTGCTGAAAGCACCAGGAAAGGGACAAGCGTTCAGTCCGGAGAGGCAGAGTCCCGAGATTTAAACCTTGGACCTCCATCTCCAAACCGGTTTGGATGAACCAATTGGTCTACACCTCGTACCTACTCGTACCTACATATGAAAATATTTTAAAAATAAATTTTTTAATAAATTTATTTTGAAAAATAAAACATAAAAAATAAAAAATCTTTAGAGAATTTAAGGTTTAAATTCAAACCAAAATAACGTTGAGCAATATTTCTCATTTTATATTAAAACTATCCATTTAATCTCTTCTTTATTTTGTATTAAAGCTCGCCATCCATTTAATCTCTTCTTCGTTTTGTATTAAAGCTCACCATCCATATAATCTCTTCTTCATTTTGTATTATAGCTCTCAATTCATTATTAAGATCATTTAATTTCAATCACAAATTCTCATAAATGTAAATTTTCTTTTAATGGCATGTTCTTCCTTCACTTTTTCCAGGGAATTTGAAATCACAGGAAACAGTATGGAATATACAAGGGATTTAGAGATTGTTTAAAACAAGTATCGAAAATATTTAAAATTTATAAAAAAAACAAAACTAAGCATGAAGAAACTCGAACCTTTATCTTTTTCGCAGGAAAGTCTCCGCTGATGAAAGACTTAAAAGGTTATAGTGTGTATGTGACATGGTGCAGGTGGGCATACTTTGGGGGTGTCGCGGTGCGCATCGTTCAGAAACAGGTTGAGCAACTTCGACTCGACGCATGACGTGGATCCCAGCATCACCAACGCCAAGTTCCTGGCCACGTTGAAGAGCACATGTGGCACTAGCAACGATGATGCCACCGTGGCATTCGACCCTACCAAGGACGCCTTCGACAACATATATTTTGTGACGTTGCAGTCGGGAACGGGGCTGCTGACGTCGGATCAGACGCTGATGACGAATCCGAGAACCAGAGCGGTGGTGAACACTTACGCCATGAACCAGGCCTCTTTCTTCTTCGATTTTGCACAGGCTATGATCAGGTTGGGAATGGTGGGAATCAAGGAGGAAGAAGAAGGCGACGTAAGATTGAATTGTCGAAAACTTAATTAAATTAAATTATTAATTAAGCTTATAACAAATCATCATATTATAATGAAAATGTTCGTCGACAATGTGAAGATTTACTTCACAGCGTCTTGGACTGATTGTATCCATTGTTGCATATGATACATAGGAAGAAGCTCTGTTTCATAGGAAGCTCTGTTTCACATAGAAGGATAATGAAATTTATTTTGTAGGCAGAAAAATAATTATTAAATAGGTTAAGAAATTGTATGTTTATGAAATATAAATGTAAGTTAAGAATGTATCTTAAGTGTGGAGTTTATTAGAAAATAAAAGTTTATGGTATCTATCTATAACTTCTTTCTTATATGCAACTCAAAGTGTGTATGTTTGTATCTTTTGCACCCTTCGTGTGCTTTTGAACCATTTATCCTAATATTACAGGTTCCTATGTCCTTTATTTAATGTGGTGTTATGTAGCTAAGATTATGCTTAGGGATAAGTTTGGCTTGTTTTCGGGAGGTCTAAGGTTCAAATTAAGGCATGGGTGAGTGAGTGAGTGAGGGGCTGGATGTATGTTAAATTCTCTATTGATAAGCATAGCTCTCAATTTTACAAGGGTTATGGTTGGGAGGAGACTGCCCAACGCCCTCTATGTTGTAGCAGGGGTTTCTCACATTAACCAAATAAAAAAAAATACCTAAGATTATATAGGATTATATTTAATTGTAAGGGATTTTAAGATCTTTAATTTTGTATATTAGAATTTTTTTTATGAATTTATATAATTTTAATTTTTTTAAACTAGGTTTATGGTGTTAAAATGGGTTTTATTTATATGATATCTTTATTTATTTATTTTGGTATGAGAAAAAGGGGTTGTATTCACATTCTTCATTCTTTACACATCATAATTTTATTTTTTTTAGTTCAATAGTTTACAAGCAGATTCAATTCTCATCTCAATTGAGTTGTTATATCTAAATACCTATATCTTTTTTCATAGAGTTTAAATTTTTTATTTTTGTTTTCGAGATTTTCTTAATTTTTTTTTGTAAATATAAGTATTTCTGAAATCAACGTCCTTCTTGACATTTTCTTGCAACAACCTTCACAATACCAAAACTCCATCTCTATTATCTATGCATTGCATCTTAATAGAGTAATATTTCCAAAACTTTGTGTTATTATAGTCTACTTTTTAATTTATTAACATTTCCAAAACTTTGTGTTATCATAGTCTGCTTTATTAGATTTGGACTGCTAGTTTTCTTTCTGAAACATAAGTGTAACCATAAGACCTGTAATAAATAGTTTAACAAGTCTTAAAACTTAATCAAATAAAAAAAAAATATTCTTGCAACAACCTTCACAATACCAAAACTCCATCTCTATTATCTATGCATTGCATCTTAATAGAGTAATATTTCCAAAACTTTGTGTTATTATAGTCTACTTTTTAATTTATTAACATTTCCAAAACTTTGTGTTATCATAGTCTGCTTTATTAGATTTGGACTGCTAGTTTTCTTTCTGAAACATAAGTGTAACCATAAGACCTGTAATAAATAGTTTAACAAGTCTTAAAACTTAATCAAATAAAAAAAAAATACTTAAGATTATAAAGAATATCATTAAATTAAGGGATTTTAAGATCTTTAATTTTGTATATTAGAATTTTTTTTATGAATTTATATAATTTTATTTTTTTTAATTATTTTTATGGTGTTAAAATGGGTTTTATTTATATGATATATTTATTTATTTATTTTGATATGAGAAAAAAGAGTTGTATTCAGGTTCTTCATTCTTTACAAATCATAACTCTATCTTTTAGAGCTCAAAATTTTAAATGCAGATTCAATTCTCATCTCAATTGAGTTGTTATATCTAAATACCTATATCTTTTTCATAAAGAGTTTAAATTTTTTATTTTCATTTTCTAGATTTTCCTTAATTTTCTTTGTAAATATAAATATTCCAGAATTCAACGTCCTTCTTGACATTTTCCTGTAACAACCTTCACAATACCAAAACTTCATCTCTTTTGTCTATGCATTGCATCTTAATAGAGTAATATTTCCAAAAATTTGTGTTATCATAATCTGCTTTATTAGATTTGGACTGCTAGTTTTCTTCTTGAAGCATAAGTGTAACCACAAGATCTGTAATAGATAGTTTAACAAGTCTCAAAACCTAATCAAATAAAAAAAAATACCTAATATTATAAAGGATAATATTAAATGTAAGGGATTTTAAGATCTTTAATTTTGTATATTAGAATTTTTCTATGAATTTATATAATTTTAATTCTTAATTTAGTAACATTTCCAAAACTTCGTGTTATCATAGTCTACTTAATCAGATCTGGATTGCTAGTTTTTTTCCTCAAGCATAAGTGTAACCACAAGACCTGTAATAAATAGTTTAAGAAGTCTCAAAACCAAATAAAAATAAAAATAATAATAAGATTATAAAGGATAATATTAAATGTAAGGGATTTTAAGATCTTTAATTTTGTATATTAGATTTTTTTATAAATTTATATAATTTTAATTTTTTAAATTAGTTTTATGGTGTTAAAATGGGTTTTATTTATATGATATCTTTAATTATTTATTTTGGTACGAGAAAAACGGGTTGTATTCAGGTTCTTCATTCTTTACAAATCATAACTCTATATTTTAGAGCTCAAGAGTTTACAAACAGATTCAATTCTCATCTCAATTGAGTTGTTATATCTAGATACCTATATAATTTTTCATAAAGAGTTTAGATTTTTTATTTCCAATTTTTAGATCTTCCTTAATTTTCTTTGTAAATATAAATATTCCAGAATTCAATGTCCTTCTTGACATTTTCTTGTAACAAAATTCACAATACCAAAACTCCATCTCTATTGTCTATGAATTGCATCTTAGTAGAGTAATATTTTCAAAACTTTGTGTTATCAGATTTGGACTGCTATTTTTCTTCCTGAAGCATAAGTGTAACCACAAGACCTGTAATAAATAGTTTAACAAGTCTCAAAACATTGAAAGTTTTCAATCCGCATATTGCCCAATATTCCAACCAACAACCACAAAAATAAAAATAAAAAACGTTGATATTTGCATTTGAAGATCTAATGGAAATACTTAATAAATTGTCTAATTTATCTATCATTTAAAAACATTATGATACTTGCATGCTCTACCATCCCAACTCTCGATAGGAGGATAACACTTATAAACTCAATGACCATGTTCCAAGAATCTAAAGCTTCCTTTATTGCATTAAAAATATATCCTAAGAGGAAAGAAATACAAGCAACCAGGATGGCAAGCTATAAGATTGTTTGTAAAATATCTTAGCTCCTTCCTCTTCATCTAAACCCCTTTGAATCATTCTCTCACTCTCATCTATGGGATTGTATAAATTCCTATGACTCTTCCTATGGATGATGAGGTAAATTGCATAGGCTTCCTCCAATGCATTGATCTATAAATGGATCCCTTGAAATATTTCGTAGTCCGTTGGAACATTAATTTGAATTTTCTCCTTTTAATTTTTTCTTGTCAGCTTTAGCTAACCATGGAGAAGAGAATTTAACTTTAGAAACCTCTAATAAAACTCCTCTATTAGCTAGCCTATTTGCACATTTGTTCTCTTCCCTTAATATATGCATAAACCTAATTTCTTCAAACTTTTTAGGAAGGTCTTGTATTTCTAAAATGATCTCTTGTATGTTCCATGGAGACTTTGATTTCCTCAAAAAATCATTTATTACTATTAATGAATCGCCTTCCATCCATACTCGTCCATTTAATTTCTTTGCATATTTTTAATCCTTCCAATGCCACCCAAGCTTCAACTTCATTATTTGTCTTAAATCCACTACTAAAAGCTTAATGAGACAAAATATCACCCCTATTATTTTTATTATTCCTCCTCCTGTTGGTCTTTGATTTTCTTTAGATGCTCCATCAAAATTTAACTTAACCAACTCCACTTCTTGTGGTTTCCACTTTATATTCTTTGCCTTTCTTTTATTTATATTGTTGATTGACTCCATCTATTAAGGATCTTTGCTTTGAGATTAAATATTGGGTGAGTTGATAGGGCTAGTTTAGACTCCTTTATGGCTAAACAAATCTTATTTTTCATTACCTCTAAATTTTTTTCCTTTCCTTTAAATATTTGTTGTTCCTTTAAAGCCATATCCAACATATTGTATCTTTCAATGTATCTTAGATTGTTTGATTGTTTGGAATGCCTCATTTTTAAAAGTGCTTTGCCATTGTTTTAACCATTCTTCAATTTTACCATTCATCACCATGCATTTACCAAACATATTAAGAATATTTACCATAGTTACTAGACTATTGAGTAGTGTCCCAAGAAAAGGTCTATACTTTCCTCCTTTTTACATAGAACACATTGTGAGGGGCATGAATACCCCTTTTCATTAGGTTATCATAGGATAAATTTTCGTGTACATTTTGACTTTTGGAATGCTTAGGTTGTCCCACATATCTTTCCATATTCTTGTGGTATTCCTATTTTGTTGTTGCTTTACATTATATCTACTTCTTTCTATGTATTCTCTTGATCTATTCAAGTCATACATCAACTTATCCTTGGCTCCCCTAAAAATAATCACTATTGTTATCTTTTTGTTCAAATGCCTCCTAGCAGTAATAATATTTCCATTTATATCTCCCTTGTAAAAAAATATTCTTTCCATTTTTATCTCCCTTCCTAATCCTTGTACATAATGGTTGAAACCCTACCACCACATATATCTTGAAGTGATCTTATCAATGGTTTCAACATTGGGTCTAGATTGAGTGGTTTTTTTATCACACTAAGTATTAAGCCAAATAGATTATTTTTACATTTTCCACCACCCATATTAGACCTTTAATCACTAGATCAATTGATTTTTTAAAACCATTACATGGTGCAAGACCATATGGTAGTGAGAATATAGTAAATATTAATATGAGGTCATGGGGCTCAATGCACTTACCTAGAAGAATTATTTCCTATTGTCTTTGACTCTCTTTGTACAACCTCCAAATTACTTTTTCCCTTAGAGCTAAGTTTACATCCATATGAACTCTTAAACTGAGATCTTCTCTAATATTATCACACACATTTTGCTCCATTCCACCAAAACAATTTTTCTTTTATCATGTCATCCTGACCATAAAATGATCTTAAAATATATGCTAAAAAAATTTCAATTGAATTTGATAAATTATACAAGGACATATAATACATTGGAATGGCCTAGAAGACTGATTTAATTAGTTGCACTTTTCTTGCTAATGATAACCACCTATTCTAAACTTTACTTATAACTAGATTCCACAATTCTATCCTCATTCTCCCCTCAAATGAAGGTATCCCTCGATATGTTGCCAGTAAATTTGCCTCTTCCATTTTATGTAAGTTGCATATCCCTACTCTAATTTTAGCTGGAGTGTTTAGAAAATAAATTTGGATTTTGTCCTATAAATGTTTTGCATTGATGCTTTTACATATTCTTTTAATGAGTTATTCATAGTTTTGGACTCAGTTTACCCTACCCTCCCAAAGAAGGTTGTATCATCTACAAATTATTAATGGGTGATGTTTTCAGTGTTATTACTAGCCTTAAGTTTGCTTATTAGCCCATCTTTGTATACCTTCTTAAAGTTCCTTCCCAATACCTTTGTCATAATAATAAATACATATGGTAATAGAGGATCTCCCTCTTGGATTTAGATTATTTTGTTTCTAGCCCATTGACTAGTACTGAATATGATACAATAAAGACAAAAGCTTTAATCCATTTGATCCATTTATTTCCAAATCCAAACTTTTCTAATATTGCAAAAAGAAAATCTCATTTAACCCTATCATAGGCTTTATTCATACCAAGTTTTAAGATCATTGCTCTCTTTTCTTGAAGCAGTTGAATGCATTACTTCATGAGCTACTATGATCTCATCCATAATCTCTCCCTTTTACAAATCCTTATTTCTCTTTTGAAATATTTTTTTCTAATAGTGTTCTTAATTGATTTGCCATCACTTTGGAGATTATCTTATATGCCATGTTACATAGGCTTATGGGCCTAAATTAATCAAACAATTCTACAACCTTCTTTTTTGGAATTAAGGTAAGATGTATTGCATTTATTTTATACGGTATGTATTATTTTACCCTACATTGTTCCACTACCACCAGTAAGGAATCCTTCACTATTTCCTAGTTATGTTGATAGAATGTTGTAGAGAGTCCATCTGGACAAGGGGATTTATCCTTATTAAAAGATAAAAGATTTGAATGAACTTCTTTCAGAGAAATAGACTCCTTCAGTTTGCTATTGTCTTCATTTGTTATAGCTAAAGGTACTTTTTATAATAGTTTATCGTTAAAAACTTCATTCCCCTTAGGTCCTAGAATATTCTAGAAAAAATACCTTACCTCAATCTAATTTTGTTTTGATCTTCAATCCAAAAACTGTCTACTGATTTAATTTTGCTTATTCTGGTTGTTGATTTATGTTCTATTGCTATCTTATGAATTTTTTTATGTTTTTACATCCTTTTACCAAGTTTGTCTTGATTTTAATCTTCAATTTTTTTCTTCCTTAGTCAAAATATTATGATAATAACTAACTTCCTTTCCTCCAAGCATGAACTATTGTGCTCACCTTTTTAGAATTTTGAAACTTTCTCTTTTCGTTCTTTCTTCTAAAAATGTTTCTAAAAGTGTTCTTGTTCCATTCTTTTAATTTAAATATCATTGATTTTATTTGTTTTGGAAGTGTATACAACCCACCATTTTTCAAAGTATTTCATGTTTATGCTATCATATCAAAAATTTGATGATGGTCTTTTCATATTTACTCATATTTAAAATATGATATTTTTTTTAAATTCACTCACCATTTTAAACTTTTATTGGCTAGTGATCTGAACCAATCCTTGTCAAGGTATTAATCTTATCATAAGTCCCTTCATCTAGCAAATGATATGAGAATATGCATATATCTATTTTTTCAGTTATTAAGTTCTAGCTTGTCTTGTTGTTGGTCCATGTATATCTATCCTCTTCAAACTCAACATCCCATAGATTATTATATATTGATTAGGCTAAAAACAGGATTTTGAAAGGGTCTAAATCCTTTTACAAAAGTACAACAATAAATAAGAAACTTCTTACTAAATTTAGCACAAGTCCAGTAATACATCCTAGCTCACATGCCTAGGGAATTCAAGCTCACTCTAAACCTTAAAAAAAAACTTCCAATTAATTTTAAATAAACCACAAATTTCTAAATTAAGCACAAAATAGGATTTTTGGTTCACCCCCAACCTTACAAACACTGAAATATACAATTTAAACCAACATTTGTACTCTTCTATATCTCCCTTCGCTGTGACTCCCTTCCACTTTTGATTAAATTCTTTGTGAAATTCCTAAAGTTAATGTTCATGCTCATTGCTTTGATCATTCCATACATACATCATTTTGTCTAAGATAATACTTCCATTGGAATAGCACCTTGTCTTCTTCACAAATTTTCATACGCTCATCAAGCATATCTAGCATTTACTTCCACCAATGTTCCATAGGATCACCTTCTATAAATTATCATTCCTTTACTTTGATCCCTATGGAGAAATAAGCCTAGAATACTGTTGATACAATTCTTATGGAGAAACAAACCCAAAAAAAACCTTGGCTCCAATTTTTGTGAAGAAATAAATCCCAAAAAATCTTGGTTCCAATTCTTGTGGAGAAGCAAACCTAGAAAAACCTTAGTTTCGATTCCTGTGGAGAATCAAACCCAAAATAGCCCTAGCTTTGATTATTGTGGAGAACCAAACCCAAAAAACCTTGGTTTTGATCCTTGTGGAGAAGCAAACCTAGATAAATCCTACAACAAAGATAATTATATATGAAAGTAAAATACTCTATAACTATGAAGAAAATACCTAGATCTACAAATAGAATGAGATCATCACCTGTGGTTGACCACCAACTAATCCACATAAAAATTATCATCTCTTTGCTTTGATATCTATGGTGAAAAAAACCTAGAAAACTCTAGCTCTAACTCTTGTGGAGAAGCAGACCTAGTAATTCTTGGCTTTGATTTTTATGGAGAAACAAACCCAAAAAATCCTAGCTCCAATTCCTATGGATAAGTAAACCCAAAAACCTTAGGTTTGATTCTTGTGGAGAAGCAAACCCATAAAATCCCTAGCTCTAATTCCTATCCAAAAAATCCTAGCTTCAATCCTTGTGGAGAAGCAAACCTAGAAAAACCCTACAACAAAGAGAGTTATCTATGAAAGTAAAATACTCTAAAATTGTGAAGGAAGTACCCAACTCTGTAGATGTAATGAAATCATTGCTTGTGGATGACCAACAACAAATCCAATATTTTAGTTGACTTCATAACCATTTTATTTTTAAATTAGATTTATTTTTTTCTAGAGAACAAGGGACTTTACTTGGGTTTCTCATCCTTGACAAGTCACAACTCTCTCCTTTAGAGCTTGAGATTTTACAAACAGATTCAATTCTTATCTCAATTGAGATGCTATAACTATATACCTACATCATTTTTAGTAAAATGTCTAAGTTTGTGATTTTCATTTTTTGGATATTCTTTAATTTTTGTATGAATACAAATATTCTATAATTCAACATCCTTCTTAATATTTTCCTACAACAACCTTCATAATACCAAAACTCCACCTCTACTATTTATGCATTGCATCTTAGTAGAGTAATATTTTCAAAACATCACACTATCATAGTCCGCTTTACCAGATCTAGATTGCTAGTTTCCTTCCTAAAGCATAAGTGAAACCACAAAAATTATAATAAATACCTTATATGAAAACACATTAATGTTATAAAATAAAGAAAATATTACCAATGAAAAACATTAAAATAAAACTTAATCATTATTTGATTAAGGCAATCAACATTTTCTTGTTAGCTTCAACTAAATTTACTACTTCCTCTAACCATGGAAAAGAGAATTTAACTTCACGATCCTCAATCAAAACCCCTTTATTTTCTAACCTATCTACACATTTGTTTCCTTCCCTTAACATATGTGTAAATATGATTTCTTCAAACTCTATAGAAAGGTCTTGAATTTTCATTACCATCTCTTGTATGTTCCATGGAGCCTTTTCTTTCCTCAAAATTGCATTTATTACTATGAGTGAATCACATATCCATACTTTATTTTTTCATTTGTTTACATATTTTTAACACTTCCAAAACTGCCCATGCTTCAACTTCATTATTTGCCTTAAATCCACTATTGAAATCATAATGAGATAAAATCTCTCCTCTATTATTTCTAACTATTCCTCCTCCTCCTAGTGGTACTGTATTTCCTTTAGATGCTCCATCAAAATTCAATTTGAACAACTTCGCATTTGGTGGTTTCCACTTTATAATTTTTTACCTTCTTTTTATTTTTTTTGTACCCAACATCATAATTCTAATTGATGACTTGACTCCATCTATCAAGGCTCTTTGCTTCAAGATTAGAGATTGGGTAAATTGATAGGGTTGGTTTAGACTCCTCTATAACTAAATACTTTTCATTACCTCTAAACTGCTTTCCTTTCCTTTAAATATTCCTATATTTCTTTATAGCCATACAATCCAAAATATTGTATCTTCTTATATATCCCAGATTGTCTATAAAGCCTCGCTTTTAAAATTGTTATGCCATTTCTTTAACCATTCTTCAATTATGTCATTCATCACCATGCATTTACCAAACATATTAAAAATTCATTACCATAGATTTTCAAACTATTGAGTAGTGTCCCAAGAGATGGTATATACTCTCCTCCTTTTTATAAAAGAACAAATTGTGAGGGACCATGAAAACCCCTTTTTCAATGATATCCCAAGATAAAATTCTTCTATGACCTAGTCAAACAAACAATTTTACTTTAAGAATTCTCAGGCTATCCCAAATATCTCTCTATATTCTTATGATATTTCTATTTTATTGGTGTTTTATATTAATCCACTTCTTGTTATGTATTCTTCTGAGCTATTCAAATCCCAAATTAGCTTATCCTTGGCACCCCTTGAAATAATCATTGTTGTTATATTTCTATGCAATTACCTCCTAGCATCAATGTCTTGTATACTTATAAGAAATCTTCTTTCCATTTGTATCTTCCTTATTAATCCTTGTGCATAATGTTTGAAACCCCATCACTATATTTATCTTGAAGTAATCTCATAAATGGTTTCAAAATTGAATTTAGATTGAGTGTTTTTTTTATCACATCAAGTATCCATCCAAATAGAAATATTTTCTCTAGTTCCCACCACCCATCTTAGACCTTTAATCACTAGATTAATAGATTTTTTAAATTGTTTCATAGAAAAAACCATTTGGAAGTGCGAATACAATAAATATTAAGCTTAGGTAATTGGGCTTAACATACTTAGAAGAATTCTTATCCACTATCTTTGACTTTCTTTGTACAATATCCAGATTATTTTTCCCCTAAGAGCTAAGTTTGCATCCATAAGAACTTTTAAACCAAGACCTCCCCTAGTTTTATCATCACACACCTGATAGAATTTCCCAAAATAGACATGCATAGCATTACACAAAATATGAAGAAAGAGTAGAACTGATTGATTATTCCATGGATCAACTTTGTATAAATAGCAAAGTTGATCATTGAGAGCCGTTGGATTACAACAACTCATCAAATCTGATCTAGACAACACTCAGAGTTCTCCTGACTCATGGAGGAGTGGAAACTCAAGTGTGTCTATCCTAGTAGAACTTAAGAGAATAATATCTTATTCTAACACCCCCCTTAAGTGATACTAGGGGTGTATTGTACAAATGAGTCCCGACAACATGGCCTGATGAGGTACTCATGTACAATGGTTTCTTTTCTGGAGAGATGGTAAAAACCCCATGGGAAAAACCATCAATCAAAAAAGAAATAGGGAAGAGGCTTGTCTTCGGATGGCGAAGATTGTCCTCTTAATACAAAAAAAAGGATGAGTCCCGACAACATGGCCTGATGAGGTACTCATTTACAATATATAGATGGTGAAAAAACCCCTTGGGGAAAAACCATCTATCACAAGAAAATATCCAAGATAGAGGCATGTCTTCGGATGGTGAAGATTGTCCTCATACAAATATATATGTTGTTTAGAGTGATGATAAAAAAACCACAAGGGAAAAAACCATCCTCCAAAGAATACAATAATAAAAGGAGAGGTGGAAGACCTCTGTGTTAATGCAGTTGTATGACTCCAAGTTTCTCTCACAACTGTATGTAACATGAAGAAGGAAATGACTTGGTGAAGATGTCTGCAACTTGATTTTCAGTTGGAATATAGTCCAAGTATATGTCCCCATTCTGAATATGTTGTCGAATGAAGTGCATTTGTATCTCAATGTGTTTGGTGCGCTGATGCTCAACTGGGTTGCATGCAATATGAATTGTGCTCTGATTGTCACACCAAAGAGTAATAGGTTTGTCATTGGAAAACCCAAATTATTTTAGAATATGATGAAGCCAAAGAGCTTCCTGACTTGCTAAAATTATTGCTCTATATTCTGCCTCTGTAGATGATAAGGCCACTACTTGTTGTTTTTTGCATAACCAAGCAATTGGTGAAGAACCAAGACAAAAGACATAGCCAGAAGTTGAACATTTATCTTCTACTGAACCTGCCCAATATGAATCCGTGTAGCCAATGATATCCATGGATTTTCCCTCATATAAGAGCCCAAAGTGAGAAGTTCCTTGCAAGTAGTGGAGGATCCTTTTTGCTGCTTGCCAGTGACTGAAATGAGGTTGATGAGAAAATCTGGATATTAAGCCAACAACATATGAGATATCTGGATGAGTATGAGTAAGGTATAATAGACTCCCTACAAGTTGATGGTATAGAGTTGCATCACAAAGAGGGGATGTGCAGGAAGTACTAATATTGACTCCATACTGAAAAGGTGTAGGAGATGGTTTGCAATCTATCATTTTAAACCTTTGAAGAAGATCTAGAGTGTATTTTTGTTGACACAATGAAATTCCTGCATTTGTTTGATTTATTTGGATCCCAAGGAAGTAATGTGCTAGACCCAGATCAACCATATCAAATTTTTTAGAGAGGGAGTCTTTTATAGTCTGAATGTGAGCGAAGTCACTACCAGTGAGTAGCAGATCATCAACATATAGAACAAGTATGGTGATTTTTCCTTCATCTCTCCAAATGTAGACTGTGTTATCAGACTCACAATGAGAAAAACCTGAGGAAAGAAGGAAGGAGTCCATTTTTTCATACCAAGCTCTAGGAGCTTGTTTGAGGCCATAGAGAGACTTCTTTAGCCTACAAACAAGAGAGGAGTCTTGAGTGAAACCAACAGGTTGTTCCATGTATATTTCTTCCTTTAAATCCCCATGTAAGAAAGCACTTTTTACATCCATTTGAAAGACATGCCACTTTTGGGAAGCATCCAGAGCAAGAACCAATCTTACAGAATCCATTTTAGCAACTGGAGCAAAGGTTTCAACATAATCAATTCCTTCAATTTGAGAGAAACCTTTGGCTACTAGGCGAGCTTTGTGTTTGTCAATTTCTCCATTAGGACCATATTTTGTTCTGTAAATCCATTTACAATGAACTAATTTCCTTCCTTTAGGTAGGGGAACTAAATCCCAAGTATTATTTTTTATTAAGGAAGAGAATTCATCTTCCATGGCATCATCCCATTCTTTAATACCAGTTGCTTCTTTGAAGGACTGAGGATCAGAGGAAATAGACTGACAGACAAGACCAGTGCCTATGGGGTTGGTAGATCTGGATGAAGGAAGATTTTGGATGTAAGGAGTAGCTTCTTTAACAATGGTGCGGGCCCATTTTGGCATAGTGGAAGGAGTAGAAGGAGTGGAAAGACTTTGAGTTGGAGTTACAGGTTCCTCATCTTGATCATCAATCTCTAAGTTAATCTCTAGAGTTGGTTCTTCATAATATTGAGGTTCTACTATAGGAGAAGGCTCAATAGAGGAAGAGGAGGGTTGAGGATCTTTCTGAGGGAATGTTTCATCAAATTGGACATTCCTATGAAAAAAGACCTCATGAGTTGAGGGATCAAGGAGCTTGTATGCTTTCATTTCCTCACAATAACCAACAAAGATGAGCTTTTTGCTTTTCTTATCTAGAGCCTTCCTTTTCTTCTTTGGGATGTGTGCCCAAGCAGTACACCCAAAGATATTGAAGAAGGAAACATCTAGTTTTGAGCCAGTCCATGCTTCTTCAGGAGTTAAATGGTCAAGAGCTTTATGAGGTGTGCGGTTTTGAATATAATTGGCACAGTTAATAGCTTCTGCCCAAAAAACTTTTGGAAGATCTCTTGAATGGAGCATACAATTTGCCATTTCCTTCAATGTTCGATTTTTCCTTTTTGCAATGCCATTTTGTTGTGGATTATGGGAGACAGAATGCTGATGAATGATGCCATGACTTGATAGAAATATGGAGAACTCATTACTGCAGTATTCCCCCCATTATCTGTGCGAATTTGCTTGATGTTGCAGGAGGCCTGATTTTCAACTAAGGCTTTGAAGACTTTGAAGTGGGATAGAACATCACTTTTATATTTCAGGAAGTAGACCCAAGTTCTTCTAGAAAAGTCATCAATAAAGGTTAGAGCATATTTTGCTCCTTTGAAAGAAGGTTCTGGAAAAGACATCAAGTCACTATGGATTAATTCTAGAGGGGATGAGGCTTTTAGAGAACTACTTGGGTGGAAAGGATCTTGATGTTGCTTTCCAAGAGCACATCCAGGACAAACTCCATCAATAGAAGAGACTTGAGGTAAACCTGTTACCATTTCATGGGTGCTCAATTCCTTTAGGTAGTTGTAACTGAGATGACCAAACCTTTCATGCCAAATTTTGCTTTCAAGATCTCCATGAGCCACAAAGCAGGAGGTCCCTTCTAGATTTTTGAATCCTTTGAAGTGAAATAGGTGAGTGTTGTGATCAATATCTCCTTTGGCTATGAGAGAATGGGGATCTTGAAAGTCTCTTATCTCAACTCCTGTTGGAGAGAAGAGAACTATTTTCCCCTTTCCAGAAGTACAAATCTGATAGATGGAGAGGAGATTTGTGGCAATGTTTGGAACATAGAGAACATTATTGATAGAGCCACCATCAATGGTTATGTCACCCTTTCCTTTGACTGGGATAAAGGAAGAGTCACCCACTTCTATGCTACATGTAGAACTTGAGGAGATAGAAGAGAATGACTCATCTGAAGTAGTCATGTGATGAGTTGCTCCAGAATCTAGGACCCAGTAATTAGAAGAAGAATTGGAGGTTTTCCCTTGAACATTTAGGGCTTTTCCTATTTGCTTTTTATTGTCTATATTTTGATCCTTCATAGCTGCCTCTAGTTGTTGTAATATTTTCCAGCATTTGTTTGCAGAATGACCATTCTTTTTGCAGTGAGTACAAGTTATGGGATTCCTTTCCTTCTTTTTGAATTTTTCTTTAGTAGAGGTGGAGGCTACTAAGGCTTTTGAGGAAGAGGAAGAGGAAGAGATCTCATATCTTGCAATTTTTGTTTCTTCCCTAGTTAGTCTATCACAAAATTCTTCTAAAGAGGGCATTTTAAAGGTTGCACCAAGAGCATATTTTGTAGATAGAAAGGTGGTTGCAAATATTTGAAATACACCATTTAGTTTAGAAAGAATTAGATAAATGCATTCTTCTTCAGTATTAGTCTTCCCACTACCTTTGTATTGAGTGAGGACTTCTTTGAATTTGGTGAGGAAGTCAAAAATATTGTTGAAGTCTTCAGGAGATAATGTTGTTAATTCTGCTTCTAGTTGCATTGATCTTATTTGATCTACTTTCCCAAACAAGGTCTTTAGTTTCTCCCAACTTTCATAAGGAGTTTTACAATCTGTAATGTGAAACCACAAACTTTCATGAACATTAGAGCTTATAATACCCATTGTTTCATACATTTTCCCTTTGTGAACAAATTTTTCATATTCTTTTTCAAACTCAGGTTGCTTTTCTTCTAATAGGTGTGTGAGCCCTTTCTGAGAAATGAGATTTAAAATTTTGGGTTTCCATGTATGGTAGTTATGAGGAGTGAGAGGATCAATTGTATTCATTGAATTCATTTTGAAGTTAACCCAAAGTTCCCCCCTTTAACTTTAATTAATAGAATGCAATGGATATTAGTTAATAGAAGCCTTAAGGAAATACCAAATTCTCAAAAAATTACCCGCCCTAATGAGAGGGAGACTATAAGTAATTTGAGGAAACCTGATATTCAATGAGGTTAATGAGAACAAATATGCCAAATATTTTTAAGGAACACCAAATAACTCAGAAATACCCACCCTAACGAGAGGGAAACTATAAGTATTTTGAGGATATTTGATATTAAGTTTGGTTTAAAGATAACAAATATGCCAGGCCAATATATCTTGTCTTTTCAAATACCCACCCTGATGAGAGGGAAACTATAAGTATTGATTAGATATGATACTTGGAACATAGGCTAATATCATCCAGACCTATAGTGGTTACTTAATAACCTGCCCTTACTTGAGGGAGACTATAAATTCTTTGTTAAAACTGAGTAATCAAAAAATTGTATTGAATTCATATAAATGTTTAATATATAGATTTGCTTAATGAAATAATTAAAGAAAGAATAAAATAGATATATTTTATTAAGTTCTCTAAATGGATAAGGATTGAAATTTTAATCAATACCTTATTAATATTAAGCAAGATATATAAACAAAAATGAATTTTAATAAAGTTTTAAGTCAAAATAAAGTATGCAAAAAAAATAGATATATATTAATGCACTAGAGAAATGTTTTGACTTTTAGGAATTATATTTCTTTTAAATAAGAAAAATTATATCTTTTGATTCAAATGAGGTTGTGCTTAAATTTAGTGAATATCTTCTTACACCATATAGATATTTTAAACGAGATGTAAATAATATATATCTCTGAAATTAAAAACTACTATAAATTAATCTAGAGAGATTTGAAGAAGGTAGACACAAAAAATCACAAAAAAAACACCCCCCAAAAGACAAAAACATGAAAGGTGCAAGAAAAGAGCACCGTAAACCCCCCTGAAAAATATTTTTGCATTTACTAGCTTACAAATGACTTGTTCCACTATTGCTTCTCGAAAGAGGCGTAGCGAAAAAAATGAGTCAGAATATTAAACTAAATAAAATTTTAGGGAATATATTTGTATGGTTTTATCCTTCAAAATTGAAGGGAAAAAAACCAATACAAATAATCTAGAGAAAAGAATGAATAGAAAAGGAAACCATATACACTTCGAAAGAACGTTCTGAAAAGACGTCTTGCTACCGCACGAAGATGACCCTATTTCGATTTCGGGTGGGCCCTCCCCCCACACTCTCGAGTCTCGGTCTTCTTAGAAGATCATCCATAGTTTGATCTCGGGTTGATCCCCAGCCAAAACAACACCCTCCCTTTATGCGACTCGAAAGATACAGAAGATGGTGTCTTCAATGAGGGTGATGAAAGAAGGTGTAGACCAAGCTAACGTCGAACTCGTAGATGAAGCTCCTTGAAGATGTAGCGTTCATAGATGAAAGCTCCTTGTAACCTATAAAAAAAATAGGAGAGGCGAACAAGGAAAATAGAGATAAAAATTTTAAATGAATGATATCAAAATATAAATTGTTAGCTCCTTGTAGTGCCTCGGTTTTTGAGTGGATCAAAACCTACAAAAAAAATAGGAGAGGTGAACAAGGAGATAGAGAGCTATGATATCGAAATATAAAAAAAGGATTAGTTGTTTCCTTCAGCAGTCTGACGCATTACCTTGAGCAAGATGAATTAACCTTCTCTGCATAGATATTCATCAGAGAAAAATGAAGCTCAAGAATAATAAAAGATAATGTGAAAAGAATAGGATCAGAGATAACTAAATAGGAGGTAAGGAGAGTCATTTGAAAATCATCCAACTGAGAACAAATCTACCGATTATGGTAAATTAATGATATCCTGGTTTAAGAGTGTCTCCTATGGAGTTCACCGATGCAGCATAAGGAATGCCAAGGAAGTGCAAGATATGACGTATAAAGATGTTTATATTGCAACTGAAGTGACGTGGCTTAAGAGTGCACCGAAAGAATCCAAAAAATAAGAAATTATTTAAAAGTGACTTTATTAAGGTGCGCCAAGCGTCAAAAAAAGGAGAGCTAAGATTTCAGATCTCCATGGAAGGAGATAGGAAATCGTTGGCATCACGAATCGTTGGCACCCAAAATGGGTGCCTCTGTGCAAGATTCGAGAGCGTCGATATGCCTCTCCGAGAGCAACGTTTAGGCAACGAGCAAAGCCCCTTTATTTTGCAAAAAAGTACACTAAAGAAAGGAATTTAAATTCCTATTAATCAAGCTTTTTAGTAATAAAAATGCATGAATAAGGTGTTCCTTTTTTTTAAAAATAATTAATATATATGACTATGGGTAAATTTCTGAAAAAAAATATTTACTCTAAGAGTCAATGAAACTTTCCTTCTTTTTAACGTGAGAAGAAGGCAAAAAAAATTAGAATAACCCACATATATATATCAAAAAAATATAGCAGAAAACTATATATAAAAAACTTATTGAAGACTTAAATCCAAGAAAAGAGGAGAAGCCAACAAAAGATCCAAAGAACCAGCTCCTAGAACCTTCAAGAGAGAATGCTAGCAAGATCTATCCTGCTCTGGTACCATGTTAGAATTTCCCAAAATAGACATGCATAGCATTACACAAAATATGAAGAAAGAGTAGAACTGATTGATTATTCCATGGATCAACTTTGTATAAATAGCAAAGTTGATCATTGAGAGCCGTTGGATTACAACAACTCATCAAATCTGATCTAGACAACACTCAGAGTTCTCCTGACTCATGGAGGAGTGGAAACTCAAGTGTGTCTATCCTAGTAGAACTTAAGAGAATAATATCTTATTCTAACAACACCTTGCTCCATTTCACCAAAGGAAATTTTCTTTTATCATGTAAAATTGACCACCAAAAGGACCACGTAATATGGCTAGATTGGATTGGCTAAAGGAGCTATAACGGATGGCTGAGATGCTGGGTGGAAGGCTGGACTAGCTAAAGGAGCTACAACGGAAGGTTGAGATTATGGGTGGAAGGTTGATCAGGCTAAAGGAGCTACAAAATAAGGTTGTGTTGTTGAGTGGAAGGTTAGACTAGCTAAAGGAGTTATAGTAGATGGTTGAGATGTTGGGTGGAAGGTTGGATTGGCTAAAGTATCTACAACGGAATGCTAAGATGTTGGTGGAAGGCTAGTCAGGTTGAAGTAGCTACAACATAAGGTTGTGTTTTTGGGTAGTAGGTTAGACTGGCTGAAGGAGTTGCAACATATGGCTAAGATGTTGGGTTGAAGGTTGGACTAGTTGAAGGATCTACAACGTAAGGTTGTGTTACTAAGTGGAAGGTTAGACAGAAGGCTGAGTTGCATAAATGATAGGGTTTGATTTTTTGATGGGAGAGATCATCTTCTACTTTGGTGCTCTGGCCCTGTTCTTATCTTTGGTGTGCAAGTGGGTTTTGAACCCACAAGGATTGGGGTAGTCCTTCTCACTTTTTTGGGTTCTCTAGATTTTTCTTCTTGGTTTTCTTGTCTAGAAATCTTGGCCATCTTTGTTTTGGGTCTTCCCCCCTAGTTTTCTTTTGTAGATTTTTAGAATCCAGTGTGGTTCCTGGATTTTGAATTCTTGTTGGGGCGAGAAAAAATTAATTTTGTATTTTGAACCAAAATTAAGCAAGAACCTGGCAGAAGAAGCTAATTTTGGGTTTTTATTTGTTCCTACCCTTTGGGGTGTCATTCTCGAGAGGTTGCAGGGTTTTGTTACCTGACTGTGTGGTTCCAATGACCTTTTTGCAGGATTTCTAAGTTACTGAGCATAAGGTTGTGTGGGCTCTGGAACCTTTTTTATTTGTTCCTTCAAGAGTGTTGGATTGATGTTGGTTGATCCTTAAATTAGAGTAAGGTTTTTGGGTTGTTGTTGGGTTATTTCAATCTTGGTTGGATTTTTGAGCATGCTACTACCATGGGCAGATTTTAGGCTTTTATCTTTGATCCAATTGAGGAATGATCTACGGGCTTGAAGTGCTAGTTTGTTGCATGTATCCATTTTAGAAATTATTGGCCAGATTTTGTTAGGTTTGCACTTGTGTGCCTGTTGTAGGTAGTTAGATCTAGAAATAGGGTTCTTGTGTGCGCGAGAAGTTCTATTTTTTGAAATTTAAAATGTGTTTTTGGTTTAGTTTGGGTGGGAACTATTTTTTCCCGCCCCTTCCTATGTTTTAAATTTCTCTTTGGTCTATCTTTGCTATTGGTGGGATCTGCCTTGTTGGATCTCTTGGTTCTCTCTTATTTTTTGGATCTTATTTCTCTTGGCTTAGTAGCTTTTAGTGTTTGGTTTCTTTTTCCCCAAAGGGGTCTGTCTTGTTTGTGTTTTACTTTAGTTCGCATTGTAAAATTTGGTTGCTTTGTGAAAGGTTCAGGGACCCTTTCAAAACCCCTTATGTAAAAGGTTTGGGGACCCTTTCAAAACCCCTTCTTGCATCCAATAAAAAAATTATTGCATAATATAGATTAAAATTTTTTCAATCGGTATTGGCATAGTACACAAGGATATATAATAAGTTGTAATGGCCTGTAAGATTGATTTAATTAGTTGCACTCTTCCTGCTAATGATAACCATCTTCCTTTCCATGCTTGTAGTTTATTCTAAACTTTACTTATAATTGGATTTCATATTTCTATCCTCATTCTCCCCTGAAATAAGGGCATCCCTAGATAAATTGTTGGCAAATTTACCTCCTCCATTTGAAGTAACATGCATATCCCTACTTTGATTCTAGCTGGGATGTTTAAGAAGTAAATTTTGGATTTTGTCCTATTAACTTTTTGCCTTGAAGTTTTTTTGTATTCCTTTAATAAGTTATTCAAAGCTTTTTCCTCGTTTATCCTTGCCCTTCCAAAAAGGGTTGTATCATCTACAAATTGTTGAAGGTGATGTTGTAGATGTTATTACTAGCCTTAAGACCAATTATCAGCCCATATTTATTAGCCTTCTTCAAGTTCCTTCCTAAAACCTCTGCCATGATCTCCTTGTCTAAGATCTCTCTTGGCTTTAAATAATTTTTTTACTAACCCATTGACCATCATTGAATAAGAAACTATAGAGACACAACCTTTAATCCATCTAACTCATTTCTTACCAAATCTAAATTTTTCTAATAATACAAAAAGAAAATCCTATTTAAACCTATCATAGGCTTTACTTATATCAAGTTTTAAGATCATTGCTCTTTTTTTCTTGAAGTTGTTGAATGCATAACTTCATAAGCTACTATGATACCATCCAAAAATTGTCTCCCTTTCATATACCCTCTTTGCTCTTCTAAAACAATTTTGTCTAATAGAGGTCTTAATCAATTTGCCATCACTTTGGAGATAATATTATATGCCATATTACATAGGCTTATGGGCATAAATGAATCAAACAATTTTGTATCCTTATTTTTTGGAATTAGGGTAAGATATGTTGCATTTAATTTATAAGGAATGTATTGTTTTACCCTAGATTGTTCCACTGCCACCAATAAATAATCCTTCACTATATCCCAATTATATTGATAGAATGCTACAGAGAGCCCATCCGGACTTGGATATTTATCCTTATCAAAAGAGAAAAGAGCTAAATGAACTTCTTCCAGAGTAATAGGCTCCATTAGTTTCCTATTTTCTTTATTTTTTATAACTGAAGGTACTTCTTGTAGTAGATTATCATTAAGAACTTCAAACTCCTCTGATCCTAGAATATTATGGTAAAAAACCTTACCTCCTTTATAATTTCACTATGGTCTTCAATCTAAACCCCTTTTATTGATTTAATTCTACTAATTATGGATGTTGATCTTTGTACTATTTCCATCCTATGAAAATACTTTGTATTTTTATCTCCTTTTAACCAAGTCTGTCTCGATTTTAATCTCCAAAATTTCTCTTCCTTACTCAAAATATTATGATATTCACTAAGCAACTCCCTTTCCTCTGAGCTTGGATTATTATGATCACCTTTTTAGAATTTTGAAAGTTTATCTTTTAGTTCTTTTTCTTCTCAAAAATATTTCCAAAAGTGTTCTTGTTCCATTCTTTTAATCTAGATGTCATTGATTTAATTTGTTTAGGAAGTGTATACAACCCACTATTTCCTGAAGAATTCCATGTTTGTGCTATCATATCAACAAATTGAGGATGGTCTTCCCACATCTGCTCATATTTAAAATATGATATTTTTTTAATTCACTTACCACCATTTTAACTCTTATTGGCCAATGATCTGAACCAATCCTTGTCAAGGTATTAATTTTAGCACAAGTCCCTTCATCTAGCCAATGATCTGAGAGTATGCATCTATCTAATTTTTTTGCTATTAGGTTATGGCCTCTCCTATTGTTGGTCCATGTATAGTTGTCTTCTTCAAACTCAACCTCCCATAGATTATTATTTTGAATAAAAGCTAAGAAATCTCTCATACTTTGTGTTAATTTCCTAATTCCCCCAAATTTTTCATCCAACTTGGTTATGGCATTGAAATCTCCTATGATCATGAATCGGGTTTCTTGGTCTTTACTTCTCATAAAGGCTTCAATCCCACTCCATACTTCTAATCTGCCTGACTGAGTTGTAGGTCCATAGACATTGATAAGGATGAAACAAATATCTACAAAGTAACATGTGACTAAAGAGGCTATCCAATGCCTAGTTTTATGAATGGTTACACAGGAGGTTCTAATAGGATTCCAACATGTTAGAATTCCCCTTGCCACTCCTTCAAAATCCACAACATCCCATTCACATCTTGCCCATACTACTTTCATAGTTTTGGAAACTTCTTCCTTTGTCATTTTAGTTTCTTGGATACAAAGAATATCATGCTTATTACTTAAACAAAGGTCCTTGATACACCTCTACTTTGAGGGGGCATTAGCACCCCTTATATTCCATGAGATGGTAATCATGTCTCATTAGGGGCTACTGGCCCCACTTGCGAATTACCAATATCATTTTGTTGTTTGGTAAAGAGAAGTTCAACCAACTTAGTTTGTGTTCCTTTCTCTATATTTGCTCTTGCTTCCTTGGATCTTGCTTGATAATTTGAGGGTTTTCCTCTTTTTGCCTTTCCTATATTAGGAGTAGGTCTTATTATTCTATTCCTCAATATTCTTTCACAACTTTCTTTTTCATTAGACTTATCCTCTCTTGGCTCTACTACGAAAGCTTTTGACTTGTCCTGCTCATTTTCTGGTATTTCCTTATTAATGGTAGAGGTATTAACATCTAACACTGCATTTTCTCTACCAATTTTCTTCTCTTGAATGGTGCATGGTACTTCAAGAGAGTCTTCAAAATATGATGAGACACATTCCTTAGGTTCATCGAGAATGTTCATCCTTAAATTAGAATCATATTGAATAGACGGTTCCTTGTTAATATTTTGAACTTGTTGTATTGTGTCCTCTAAGCTCTGATCTGCTTTTTCTTCATAGGCTAAAGCCTCAAAAGAATTGGTATTTCTTCCAATATCCTTCCTTATTGGTCTCCACTATTTATTTACTTTCATCTGTCTAGACCTATTTTTTGGAAGTTGAAAACCATCCTCATCCGTATCCATTTGTAAGTTTCTCTTGCGGTTTTCTACATATGTTTTTGCTGGACTCTTCTTAGGGCATGATCTTTCAATATGCCCCACCTCATGACATCTTCTACATCTAAAAGATATGTTTTCATAATCTATGGTTTGGATCCACAACTTACCCCCATACTTAAGAATGATTGATTCTGGTAAAGGTTTACTTATATCAATCATGACCAATATCCGAGCATAAATAGCCAAGAATCCATCTTTTGTAGTTTCTGAAATCTCAAGGAATTCTCCCAAAGTGTTGTCTATTGCCTTAAAGGTTTCTATTTTCCAAAATTCAATGGGAAATCCATACATCCTAACCCAAACTGGTACTAGGGATAGATTTACATTTTTAGGCGCAAAGCCTTCATACCAATGAGTAAGGAAGAGTCTTGCTCTTCCCATAAACCAAGGACCCCCTTTTAGGATTCTATCTCTTTCCTCCCTAGAACAAAAAATGGCTAGGAAGAAACCTTTGGGAAGAAAGGATAGAATCACTCTTGGAGACTTCCAACTCCTATCAATCCATTTTCTCAAGGTTGAAGCCCTTGGCCAAGACCCATTAAATTTACCAAAAATTACCCTATCTTTGAGATACGAGGATCACTCCTCTGTGAGGCCCTCACTAACCTCTACTACTAGAGATGATTCTAAGGATTTAGCTATAAATCGATCCATGGGAAGGAAACTAAAACTCAAAATCTACTAAAAATTACCAGAATATCCTATAGCAATTATAATATATGAAAAAACCTAAAATAATTTGCATGCAAAATTTCTAAGAAAAAGAAGGGAAAAAGAAACTTAGCTAAAAAATTCTATGCCTAGACAAAATGTCTTGCCTCACTAAAACCCTAGCCCTCCATTGCTCCTCCCATCATCCGAACCTTGGTTGACAGATATCTACAATTTTGTTTTTTGCGACTTGAAAAATTATCACTACCCTTGTTTTGGATGGTTGACTTCACAGGGTTGTATCTCCCTCAATATTGCTCGGATTCCTTTATATGACCACTCATTTTAAAGCTCTTCAAATTTCACACAAATTGGTCCAAGAATCAACTGAATCAGACAACCCTTCACAAAGATAAGACTCCTAAAAGATGAGATATTTTTCAAAAAAAATTACCCTAACGCTACCCTAGTTTCGAATGGTTGTATTCACATGGTCATATCTCCCTCAATACTACTTGGATTCTTTCAAATGACCACTCATTTCAAAGATTTTCAAAATTTACACAAAATGGCACAAGAATCGTCTGAATCGGACAACTCTATGCAAAGATATGGCTCTTGAAATATTGTTCACTTTTCAAAAAATTTGCCTTAGCTTTGTCGATTCATAATTTCCAAACCTTCATTTAAATTAGATATTCTTTACTTGTTTGAATTGAATAAATTTATTTTCAAATCTAAATTATATAAAAGTATGATATCTTAGAGCTAGGAATTGGAGCTAAGGTTTTTTAAGTTTGTTTCTCCACAAGAATTGGAACCAGGTTTTTTCTAGGTCTACTTCTCCACAACATTCAGAGCCAAAAATTTTTAGGGTTTGCTTCTCCACAAGAATTGAAGCCAATGTTTTATGGGTTTGTTTCTCCACAAGATTTTTTTTAATAAGTTATATGTAGCTTCTATTGGGGGCCACTCCCAACAAAATACCAAAATATTTTTTCAATGAGTTTACACAAGTTTTTATGAGGGGTCCCGGTCCCATCATACTAAGTGTGGTTTGAACTTTGGACCTCCTAAAGAGAGGCCAAAGCCCTTACCACTACAATAAGCTTACAACTATCAAAATACCAAAATATTACATTTGATGCAACATACCTCTTTATCATAGTTTTTCATTTATTTTTTCTCTTAAATATATTCAACTTCCTAGAAGTGCTATGTTTCCATAATCATGTTTCTCCACAAGAATTAGAGACAATGTTTTTTGTGGTTTGTTTCTCCATAAGAATTGGAGCCATGGTTTTTCTAGGTCTACTTCACAAGAACCAAAGCCAAGATTTTTTGGGTTTGTTTCTCCACAAGAATCGAAGCCAAGGCTTTTTTGGGTTTGTTTCTCCACAAGAAACAGAGCCAAGATTTTTCTAGGTCTACTTCTCCACAAGAATCAAAGCCAAGGTTTTTTTGGGTCTGCTTTTCCATAGAAATTAGAGCCTTTTTTTGGGGTTTGTTTCTCCATAGGAATTAGAGCCAATTTTTTTTGGGTTTTTTCTCCACAGGAATTAGAGACAAGATTTTTCTAGGTCTGCTTCTCCATAGAAATAGAAGCCATAATTTTTTTAGGTTTGCTTCTCCACAAGTTTTGAAACCAAGTTCTTTATGGGTTTGTTTCTCCATAAAAATAGAAACTAGGGTTTTTTTGGGTCTACTTCATAAGAATTGGAGCCAAGATTTTTTAGGTTTGTTTCTCCATAGGAATTGAAGTTAAAGTTTTTCTGCGTCTACTTCTCCACAGTAATTGAATCTAAGGTTTTTTGGGTTTGTTTCTCCATAGAAATTGGAGCTAAGGTTTTTAGGTTTGTTTCTCCATAGGAATTAGAGCCAATTTTTTTTAGGATTTTTTTGGGTGAGCTAGAACGAGGAGTTATTTTTTTTCAATGAGTTTATACAGGTTTTTATGAGGGGTCTTAGTCCCCTCATATTGAGTGGGGTTTGAACCTTGGACCTCTTAAAGAGAGGCCAAAGCCCTTACCATTGTAGTAAGCTTACAACTGTGAACGAGGAGGTATTACAGACCTACCTTACCTTCAATAAGGTGTTTTGTATCTATATTTATATTTTTTTTAAACGTTCGACCCTTTCAAAATCTTGTTTTTACCCTAATAAAAAAATTATGATAGAATTTTATGACTATGAATTTTAAAAAGCTATACGCAATAATACTTGACCATTATATATGCAAGTTAATACAATTTTTTTTGTGTACATAAGCTCTCGCACACACACCATGCCCCACCATGGTTTGAACCTTTAGTTAATACACTTTTTTTTAATAAGTTATGTGTGGCTTTTATTGAGGGCCACTTCCATTATAAAAAACAAAACATTACATTGCTCTCATTACATTTCTAACAAGTTAATTAAAGCATATACAACTTTGTCTTTATATCAAAGGTATTCTTCATTTTCCTTTCTATCAAATATATTTTCCATCTTCCTCAAACTGCTAAGTTTCCACAATCAACTTCTTTTATATCAAATGCCTTCCAAAATTTAAATTTTGTCAAGATGAAATTGAACACCGCGAATGGCTAAAATATTTGTTGCCCATATTCTATATCTATAAATTTATTGTCTATAACAACCTCCCAATTTCTTAATACTTTTTTTTTTAGGGTTCTTATTCATTCTCCTAATATTCCAAGATATTATTTTTATTGTAATTTTTTGTTTTTATTTGTGGGTTTAGTCCCACTTCTTGTTAACACTTGTGATATTTTCTTTTGTTTTCCCATATCAATATCCCTCTGGGTTTATTTTTCTCTTTGTTTTTGCTTCTTGGGTCTTCCTCTCTTTTTTCATTCTCAACAATACTTTCATCTTCATCAATCTCTTCAATCTTCTCACATTGCTCATAGTAAGACTTATCATCTTTAGGTTTACCTTGTTCTGAAGGATCTAAAGTGCAAGGAATAACCTCAAAAGCACAATCTTCTTTATGTTGGCTTGAAAACCCTAAAGTGCAAGGATGCTAATTTGTAGCAATTACCTTCTTATTTTGCCATAAAAACCCTAAATTGTTATGGGTTTCCTTCATCCTCATTTATATTTCTTGTTGCTCTTTAAACCTTAAAGTGCAAGAGATAACATCTTCGCCATTTTCACTTTTATTACCTAGAGAGGATTCTATACTTCTTGAGGAAAAAGAAGATGATTTACTTGGAATAAAATTGACCTCTTTTGTCATTTTTGTTTTAGAATTTATCTCTACATCTTCTTTTGCACCTTTAATTCCTTGTGAGCTTGCCAAATGATATTATAGATAGGTTTTCTTTACCTCATCTTTTGAAGTGGAATATCCTTGATCTGATCTAGCTTCTATTATTGTATGATTTCCTTGCTTCGTCTTGAAGTTTATCTCATGGCTACAATTTTTTTATTTCTTCATAGTTTTCACTTTGCAAACTCTTGCCATGTGTCCAATCTCATAACAATTGTGGCAACTAAATGCAATATTTTTATAATCTACTTGTTGATCCCATTATCTTGATTCAAATTTAATTTTAATGGATTGTGGCAAAGGTTTTAAATATCTATAGCAACACATATTCGAGTATATATAGCATGCTTTTTCTCCTAAATAACTATCTTCCTTGATGAATTCCCCTAAGGTATTTCTAATATTCTTCAAAACATCTTTATTTATAAGCTGGTATGGAAGTCAAAAAAGCCTAACCCACACTAGAAGCTTTTTAATAGTTTTTTTTGCAACAATTTTTTTTTATTCCATGGTCTCAAATAAAGTGCATCTCTTCCACTAAACCATGGGCCACCAACCATTATTTTATCCCTAATTTTTGAACTAGAAAAGATGACGAGGAAAAAACATTTAGGAAAAAAATTCATAGAGTAATTTGTATTAAATCCCCACTTTCACTTGATCCAATTTTGAATCTCCAAAAACCCTAACCATGATCTATGGAACTTACATATTAACCCTCTACTTTTAAGAACCATTACATCATGCTCAATCATCTCATCCTTAATACTTACTTCTGGTGTAACATATGCTACATGGATCGAATTTGCCATGTATTCGCTCTTCTGCTTATCTCCAACTTAGGCCTCTATACTTCCAACTAGGGCATCCTGATTTTCCATTAGGGCTTTCAAATATGACTTTCTTTCCATACTAGCTGATATGGCTCGCTCTTGGCTTGCACTCCCTCTTGGTTCGCACTCCCTCTCATCTCACACTTGCTCCTGGCTTGCACTTTCTCCTGCCTCACACTCGATCCCAGCTTGCACTCCCTCTTGACTCATAATTACCCTTGTTTCTTCTTTTTGCCGATGTTACTTTGCTTCAATAATTTTTTGGAAACAATGTTCCACGCATTTCGTGGTAAGGTTTTGAAGCATTGATGCACTTCGGATGAACTCACCACTCTTCTACCATGATGAAATCATGACTCACACTCGCTCTCGGCTTGCACTCTCTCCTGCCTCACACTCACTCCCGACTTGCATTCCTGACTGGCTCACAATTGCCCCTGTCTCTTTTTTTTTTTGATGTTCCTTCACTTTAGCAATTTTTTGGATTTTCTTCAACTGAATCCTTAAATTCTCCTAAGATCTAGAACAAAAAGTAACACTTGTTCTTTGATTGCACTTTACTTTCTACTTCATGCTTCCTTCTCATACTTCCTCCTCACTCCCGACTCACACTCGCTTCCAAATGCACTCACTCCCAACTCGTGCTCACACTCGCTTCCAAATGCACTCACTCCCAACTCGTGCTCACACTCGCTTCCAACTTGTGCTTGCACTTGCTTCCAACTGTACTCACTACCAACTCGTGCTTGCACTTGCTTCCAACTAGACTCACTCCCGTCTAATGCTTGCACTTTCGACTACACTCACTCCCGTCTTATGTGCGTGTGCTTGCACTCATTTTGTAACTTTATAATACTTTAGTTAATACAAAATTGATAATACATATATTCTATATTTTTATATACTTACAAAATCAACATTTATAATTTATAAATTAAAAATAAAAAATAAAAATAAATTATTTTATTTATTTTTAAAAGAGCTTAAGACATATATTTTATATTTTTATACATTCACACAATCAACATTTATAAATTTCATTCTAATAAAAAAGTATTTGATTATGTATATTTTTTAAAAATAGTTTTCAAAAACTGTTAATAGTGAGAAATCTGCCGAAATGTGTCAATAGGAGCACTAGATTTCAAGATTACCTTATATTTGTATATTAGTTAAATTTTTTATATAAAAGGATGGTTATAAAAAAAAAATTAATTAAAAAATTAAGATTTAAGATTTTAATATATATTTTGTTGCATAGGGAATTTTTAAAATTTTTAATTGGTGATCAACCTTCCATGATTTAAATTAGGGCAGTTCATTAGCAAACATTAGGCAACTATGAAGCAATCTACAAACAAGCACTCAATAACTATCGACATATCTTTTTTCAAATAAATTTGAATATATAATTGCTTGTACTTTAAAATTTCCACAAACAAGCACTAACAACTATCGGCCTATCTTTTCTAAATAATTTTAAATATACAATTATTATATTTTAAATTTTTTAATAAAACTTAAATTTAAACTATGTGAATGGATAAAAAAATTCCGCAGTTATGAAGTAATCCACAAACATGTACTCAATAACTATGGACCTATTTGAATATACAATTACTTATACTTCCACAAACAAACAACTATCAGCTTATCTTTTTCTATACAATTATTGTACTTTAAATTTTTTAATAAAACTTAATTTCAAAATATACAGTACTTTAAATTTTTTAATAAAACTTAATTTCAAACCATAAAGAACATTGAATGGATTAAAAAAATTCAATCACTTTAATTTTTTGTCCGTCGAATTTCAGACCTGTTTCCGATCATCAAATTTCAAGTATACTTCCTGTCATCTTGCAGGTCTGCTTCCAATCATCATATCCCTCCAGTCTAGATAATTAACAACTATGTTGACCACGTGGGAGTTGTGAGGGCAAGTGAGGGTGCAATGCAGTGGCCTCCAGTCTCCCAATTCCAACCACTCCTATTCTCCCACGTCAGCACACGAACACGTCATTTTTCGTGCCTCCCACAGCAAACGCTCCTCCCTCCACACGCAACCTCCCTCCCCTCCACCCAATAAATAATTACATTCTCCTTTCTCTCGTATATTCTCCACTTCAGCACATTTAAATCCTACCAGTTGGTTTCACTGGTAAGCTTTTCATTTTTTTTTTTAAATTTCAAAGTCAATGATTGATGTTATGTATTACCCATTTGTCTGAATTCACAATGGCCAATTCGATCTCTTTTGATTAAAAAATTTAGCAAATGGAAATTTTAATTATATGAATTATTAATTAGTATTGCCAGATAAATTATACTGGAAATTGGGGTTAGCAGATTTAACCTTTTTCTTCATTTCAAAATTTATAATTGATGTTATATATTACCCATTTTTCTGGCAAATCTGATCGTTTTGATTCAAAATTTAGTAGATGGGGATACTAATTAAATTAGTTATTAATCAGTAGAGCCAGATAAATTAAACTGAAAATTTGGTGTTAGCAGAGTTTGATCAGGGCATGATTTTAAACAGCAGAGCTGTTAGTTACATTCTACATATGACTTACCGAAATTTCCCTCAAATTTGATAAATGCAATATATGAACACACATATACAGAGACCAATTATAGGTCTGATTTAGATGCCAGTTATTTTTTTTTATTGATTATATGGGGTGAAACGATCAGCCGTGTTACAGCATGACCGTGTTACCACAGTATTATGTCTAGGCAATTACCATATTTTGCTTGGCAAGATTTGGACCCTGATGCATTTAACCAGCTGAACTCCTGCCATTTGATAGATGCCAGTTATTGCTCAGATTATTGATACAAAACCAAACGACTTGCAGAATGTTTGAATGGCAAGCGTGAGAATAAGCATAACCAGAGGTGGCAATTTTACTTCTTCTAATTTGGTTGACCTTCACCATGTGGATAGCTTGACAGAAGCAAAATGGAGGATGCCATCATCATCAGGAAATCTGAAGAGGTGGTGATTTTCTTAATTTAATGTCAAGTTGTAAATCTTTGTACTATGTAATTAACTTACACGCCCGAGGGCTGCCCATCAGGTATGAACTTGGCCATCGCCATAGTAAGTGCCCCAACTTACCAATCTCTACAGGCCTGATGCACAAAAAGAAAAAACACAGGCTTTTTGAGGCAAGGGCAAGAGGAGGCTCCAGCAATAGCAATGGCAACAAAAGTGTTATTCCTTCGCCATCACCCCCAGAACCTGAGGAAAACCCAGCACATTTGGGAGAGGGCAAAGATGTGGCACAGTTCAAGATGTCTGATTTTGAGCTATGTGGGCATGTCAGCATAGGGCTTGCTGGCAGGGTAAGTACTCTTAATGGGTTTCTAATTCTAGGACTTAAACAGAAATCCTTGGACTGACCTAGGAAGAAAAGTGTCTTTTAACAAGGAATCTGTTGGCAGTTGGGCTTAGATTCACTTTATTTGCTTTGACATACTTGATAGTTTAGCTATAGACAATGACTTTTATCAATTTTAAGTGATATATGACTGAAATTTTGGGATGTCATTTCAGAGAGATGAAGTGGTGTTTGAAGCTATTGTAAGAAACTTTGAAAGGTAAGCTGCTTTAAGATGCTCTAAGTTCAAGGTCATGAGTTCATTTTCATTAAATCTTGGTGTTGGTGCATCATAGCAAGTCTATTTACAAGCTATTGTTGTGTGTGTAAATAACTTGGAAAGTGGGTATCTTGCCAAGGCTCATGCTTTGGGCTTTTCGCTAAGGATCCAATCTCATGAGTATGAGATTACGAGTTCAATTCTCATGTATCAAATATGTTGTCAAGTGAAAGTGCATTTATATCATCACTGACTTATAGCTCCTAATGAATGTGAAGCCCTTTGAGAAATTCAAAAGTGGTATTGAGGCAACTCACAGGTTCTCATGCACAACGCAGGGGAAGACGTGCATTAGAGGTGAGCATTCTCAACCATTCTAACATTACTTTGTTCCTGTCTTGCATGACTTGTTTGAGGGGTTTAATATTTTCATGACTTTGGACCTATATTGTTTCGAGTCAATTACTTGTTGTGCCTGGCGTGTTTCATTCTCTAGGTTCTCAAAAAACTTGCTCGACGCCAGTTTATGTATCGATCATATGCTACTAGAGTCCATGGATATATTCCATCTTGTGATGGGAATCAATGCACATTCACCTTAGTACATGGGGTAAGTAAACTGCAGCACACTTCAACTCTACTTGTAGCATTCTTAGTAGGAAGTGAGATACACCAAAGCAATATGATTAGAAAACTACCTATTGGGTGCCAGATAATAATCCCAAGGCCATTTGCATTTGCACAAAACACCCTTTTTAATACAAGTTCTTTATATTGTAATTTGTGACAGTACTATGGAAGCTACTCCCTTCACCATTGGCTGCTACTCACGGACTGGCTTCCTGCCTTGGAAGCTAAGCTTGCTTTAGATGAAGACTGTGCAAAAAGAGTGGGAGATGACACAATCGGTGGACCAACCGGGTCTCGCCAATTAAGGCTTATTCGAATGTTGATGAGAGACCTTTTGATTGGGGTAAAACTAATAGTTTTTTCATCATAGGTTTTTCCATTTGGTTATTTACGTCTATAGACTGTTTATTGTTATGAGTTGTTTCAGTGCTTTCTTAGACCTTTTTCTATTTGATTGTTTTTTTACAATGAAATTTTACTGCTTCAGTTCCATTTTGTCCAGGTAAACTATTTGCACAGCCATGGACTTGCACATACTGAGTTACGACTTGAGAATGTTCATATAAGTTGTGTCGATAAACATATCAAAGTAATTTCCAGTCCTTCTCCTTGCAATACATTTGTACTCTGTTTCAGTACTTTGATTTTAAATTATATATAATTTTTTTGTCATGTAAGACTGTGTTTGGGATTGGCCCACAACATAATGGTGGGTGTTTGCCTAATGACAAATTCTAATTACGTGGGCTTCATTTCCCAAACACTTGTGCATGAAATCAGTATTGCACTTGTTTGTAGTGGCGATTTCCCCTTCTAACCTCATTGCCCTCATTCTTCCCCTCACCATCCTTGTTCCCACTTCCTAAACAACATGGTGTGCCATCTTGGGCAACCTGAGTTCCATACTGCAATTGTCATGAGAACAAGCACAGTCCCTGACACTCTCAGAGCATGATAGCCTGCAACAGACTGCAACTTGCACATTTGCTTGTGACTAGGAGCTCAAGACTCATGCCAATGATTCATTTCATTATCGTTTTCCATTTTTTGTATGTCTTAGTGCGATGGACAAGAATTTTAGCTTGTTGCATCTTTTGTTTTTCTATTTTAGTCATGATTCTCTCATTTTTAACCAGAATAATTTTGCATTCCCAAGACAAGTGGTCTTGTGCTTTCATTATTATCCAGCGTTTTTACTTATATCAGGTCTGATTTTTAATATTTTTGTGTCATGCAAAGGGGGCCATGCTCTCACATGTTCTTGTCCATCATCCCATGGGTTCTCCTAGAAAGGTGTTGTGATTATACTATGGCAGAATGTGGCTCCCACCCTTCCCAATTTCAAGTCATTTGCCAATCTACTGTGCTACTGATATTCCATTGTTGTGTCAAGCGGGGCCTCATTCTCACATGTTCTTGTCCGTGATCCCCTGGGTTCTCCTAGAAAGGTGTTGTGATTTTATGACAGTAGAATGTGGCTCCTACCCTTCCCATTTCAAGTCATTTGCCAACAAGGCTGTGGGATACTGTGCTACTGGTATCCCTCCCTTTGAAAATGAAAGTTGTAGCATGGGCTAGGTGGTTGTTCTCTTATTTCTGCACTTTTTTCCGATCCTTCCTGTTGTCAAACTCTAGCTTTCTTGTCTCTTTTCAATCATCTTTGTTCGAATGCTAGGCTGTCCAAACCTAGTTTTCTTGCCTTAGGACCCATCCATCATAAAGCATTCTTTGGCACTTTTGTAGAGTATTTCCAAATCATTGTTTTAGCACCATTCTCTTTACATTTGGTTTCTTCCTGCTTTGCATCTACACTTGGCTTTGAAGCCTCCCAAATAATAACAAGTTTATGGAAGAACTCAATGAATTACCATGCTGTAGCCAGCATGTTCAAACTTACAAGGCATACCTCAGCACAATATCAAATGCAGGAATTCTACTGCATCTATTGTACTACATCAGGAATGTTCGTTGGCATTTTAACCGGTCCAAGGAATTCCATAGGATCTGTCATATGACCAAAGTTGAAATAATCATGATCAGCAATTTATCTGCAAGGCTTGGAAAAAATCGAATCGACAATTAATTGGGAAAAATCGACAAAATTTGTGATTTTTCCTGCTTTTATTGAAAATATGAGCAAATTTTTGTACTCACAAATAAATCGTGAGGCTGGAAAAAATCGTGATATTTGTGATAATTGTGGCTTTTTGAAGGTTTTTTCAACACTGGTCATATCCATTGGAATGTCTTTGTACTTTTGGTTTCAAAATCTCTGCCCCAATTTTGAAGTTTTCCTTTTTTGTAGTTCAAGATAGATGGGTTTGTTTTATCTGACCATTGCCATCTCCATCAAAGTCTGCACTTTACATTGTAACCTTCTGATGTTTGAGGTACAGATTTATAAGTTTAGATCTCTTTGACGAGTGGTCCCTTGATATTTTTCTTTTCCAAGTTAGATCACTGTTTATACTTATGAGTTGTGTGTATTTTTTGAGATTGCAATAGGTACATAGACATTAATTTTGTGATTTTCACAACCATATTCATTGGCCAGATGCGATTTTCTGACATCACCTTAGAAAAATCCATTTCAGAGTATAGTGATAGAATGTTCTGTGATAGTGACCGAAACAGAGCAGCTTTTCTATTCTTTCATAATTATTCACCAAATTCTCCAGAGAAATTTTTTAGCCTAGTTCTACTCTTTTCCTGTCATTTGTTGTATTTTCTTTCTCACTCATGATAACAGTTGCAGGAATTAGGGATTACTGGAGAAATATGATATGTAACTATAGTACAAGAAGATATCTTCGAACATGATTGAAATTTTGGTTGCTTATTTCTGCAGGTAGGGATACTAGGAAATGCTGCAGATTTCCATGATAACAGTTCAAAGTATAGGGCACTTGATGGCAATATTGAAAGACGGAAACTTATGATTGCATATGACATTAGGTATGAGAGGAAAAATATGGAGTGCATTATTCTATTTTGTGAGATACAAAGAACTTTTAAATATATATTGATTTTAGTTGATTGAACTTTGGATTATAGGTGTGTGGGCTTCATGATGGCTAAAATGGTATTGCAAGAGCTCATGGATTCCTCCATCTTCATGCAGTTCAAAACCTTCTTAACAGTGGTGTGTATTCTTTGATGTTGTAATAAGGTGGTACATCACTCTTGTGTTTTATATATATTGCTTCATATTGAAATAATGGGAAATGTTGAATTCAGGAAAATAATCCTTCAAGCTTGCGTGAATTTTTGTTGCCAATTATATACAAGAAATCACCTGCTGGAAGCATAGGCATACAAGTATGTCATCTTATTGCCCTTTCACTTGCTTCATTTTACAAGAAATATTGTGAAAGTATTTTTGTTAATCCATGTAATATCAAATATGTAGCATGAAGTAGACTTTCCAAAGTTTTAGCCTAATAAAAGCATAAAATTAAAATGCAGTTATCTTTCTTTTTAGGGCTCTTCCTCTGCTTGGCAGGACTTTGCCTACTACATATATTTGACCTAGTTCCTAACTGGTACACGGTTAAGAGTTGGATTAATTTTCAAAACTTATTCCATTAATATTGTATTGAACCAAGGGCTGTAACTATTTTCCATCTGATTTATGGTAGCCATGGTTCAGGAAAAAGCAAAGAAACAATAAAACAGGAAAGATCGATATGAAACAGGGAAAAAGAATAGTCCAGAATAAAAATTTGTATTACACAAAGAGCCTTGAACAAGCATATACATTCTAGAGACATTGAAATCTTATTAATGGAATCTACTGCATGTAGGTTGGATTTTTTAATGAAAGCAGTTGCATGATATGGATTTTCAAATAGCAGCTGCTGAGACTTGGGGAGCATGGCATAATATTACCAATCTATAGGTGTATCTAATATTAAGTTAAAGCCATCTCTCCTCTTGAATGAGCTTTGTCGTGGCAATTCTGAGATGTTTCCCTCTCTTGAATTGTATTTTTTGCTTCTTGTGCTCTAATTTTGGCTGATCTTTGAATGTTTCGTGGCATTGGGAATGCTTTATTCCTGCTGGCTCTTCTCAGGATCTGAGATTTCCATGTCTTTTAAGAATATGGAAGCTGCTCTAAAGAATGCATAATGCAGACAAGCAGCAGATTTTGAGTGATGGATGCCTGAAATCTTTTGAAGTAGTCCTGGAACATGAAAAGCTAAATGATTGTGTAGCAAAACTTTCCTATGGGACTCTCATTTGCAGGTTTTTAGGCTTATGACCAACATTAAGAATCATGTATGAATGACATGCAACCATGAGAATATGAAAATTAAAATTTTGAGACATTATCTTTTTGGGCTTTTACCAATGAAGAGGATAATGTGAAAATCTCCCATTGAGGACCTTGGCTCTTCAGAAATGCAGGACTAGAATGAAATACTGGCATATTGGCTTCAAACTGATAGGAGAGATGCTTTTACTGCGCTGGTGTAGGTAAAACATTTTGCTTTTCTACATGAACTTTGGGACATTTATGTTCTGTGGAAAAGGGGGTTTTATTGGGATTATCTTTGCACTCCACAGTTAACACTAAAACAGCGTTAACCATGTAGGCCGGGATTTTGTAAACTTGAATCTGAATAATCTTCTTCCTGAAAATATTGCTTTGCAAATAGAAAGGGTAAAATAGACCATTAAATTGACCATGAACTCATCCTATTTAGATTCAAACATTACTCTAAGAAATGGGCACTTAGAACCTATAAACCCCCAAATAATAAGCTCCAGCTAAGGCAGAAAATGCTAAGTTTGAGAAACCAAAGAAAAAAATTACAGGTAAGATGCCTAATTAATAAAAGAGGGTATTGAAGTTAATAAAAGTAAAAAGTCTTCCTCTGAGGAAAAAAGGTGATGTCTGGAGACTCTGAGCAATCTGCAAGAAAAGATTGTCCTCCGAGAGGTAGTATATGGTTTATCAACTTTTTTTTAAAGAATTTTGTAACCAATAGAGTTACTAGGGATAAGAAAGAAGACATTCATAGTAGTTAGAACAAGGCCCAGCATGGTACTTTTTGAAAAAAATCTTGAAAAAAATGAGGAAGGATGCTATTTATGAGGAGAAAGACAAAGCACTGAAAATTAAACAGATGAAGATTAGCTGATCTCTTAAAAAGAAATATGATGCTTTATATGCTTATAGAGCATTTTTCTTTTTTCCCCCAACAAGAATCAAAGAACAACATCTCCCAAGAAACTATATGGTGACAGTGGAGGAGAGTATTTGTCATTTGAGTGAACTTACTTTTTGAAATGGAGGGTTGATAGACAGCTGTCAGTAGATATTCATGCCATGAAACAGGGTAGTTGAGTGAAAGATTAGTGCATTTTTCCGAATGTGCATGAACCATGTCAGCTTGTAGCAATATTTAAAGACTTACAACAGTGACTGTGGTTTATTTTTTGAAAAGAATTCCCACAAAAACAGTGAGGAGTAACACTCCAGGAAACATGCAGACATGTATGAAGGTACTTGTTAGTAATGATAGACTGAGAATCCATGACTGATTGCTCATAAGAATTGAAAACTTGACTCAATTGGTTAAGGACCAATTCAAGTAGCAGAGGAAGCTATGCTACATAGTGTTTCAGAAGAATCACTGTACCATCAGAACAATTACGAGCCACGTATTTTGGAAATCCTTTCAATTTATTCAAATACTGACTTATTGATTGAGATGGCAAGGACTTGACACATGTTTCCATTATACATTCAGGTTCCACAACAAGTCATCCTTTGTCCAAGATATGTAGCTCAGTTTGGACTAGAGAATGGGTTCCGAACTTTTAAATAAGAGAAATGAAAAACATTGCATTCTTGTTTGAAACATTTATGGATTACCCGAGTATTTTCACCAAATCCTCTCAACCCTAAGTTGGTCTTCTATGTGGAGCACTTCATGCCAATTCTTGATGGTGCCATCATTTATGTCGACTATATCCAACATAACTAGCCCAATGGCCGTATGATTTCCCCTGCATAGAAGAGGGTACACTTCCACCTGATAAAGATTGTGGTTGACTACCATATTCTCGAGGGGATAGGATATGCTGCCTTTGCTTCATACAAGAGGTGGAGATAGAAGAGCATTTATCTTTAGGTGCCTTGTGTACTATGAGATTGAGGGAGGTATTATTGTACATACAAAGACTCAAGGACGTCACTTTCTACATTCTTTTATTACCCCAACTAGAGTTGCTTGGATTTGTGGCTTTGGAAAGTGATCACCATTAGACGTTAGTCCTTGAGGAGGCCCCAGTAGACTCAAAGGACTAATAAGCTCATTACCTCATCCTTCCATCTCTTCCACTAGTAGAAGGCACTAAATGCTTGCTAGATGTTACAATTCCCTCTACATATGGTGCTAGATCTATGTGATAATCATTGCTTTTGGAAGAACTACTAGGGGACCTCTTTTTTCTTCCTCACATTGAATGGGTAAGGTCCATAGCATTGCTTCTGACCACAATATGGGAGGTCTAGACAAGTTGCATTTCTAGATTCCTTTATGACCTAGAGGATCTTTGGCCTTGGATCATAGGAGGGTATCTAGGAGACATCCAAGATTCGACTTGGCCCTTTTGTCTAGACCACTCTAGATATCATAAGATCTTGCATCAGCCCCTTCACAATGATTCTGGATGAGGTTGAGCTTTTAGCTTTCAGCTAGATGCCCCTCATTGACATTGGATCTCCTTTATGGCTATTTGATTCTCAATCGTACTATATTTGGATCTTGTTTGTATTGTATTTGTGATGTCCTTGTACCATATGTGTATCATATCTGTGATGTACCACATGATACCATATGTTACGGTGACATAGTTCACTCACTTGAGGTTGGATTTCGTAATTTTGTATTTTGACTTCGAAACAATTACTTTCACTTGCCCCATGACCAAGTGTACCCTTCGAGTCCCATTAACCTACTCTCGTCACCTGCAGAAGATAATTTAATTTCTTTATTTATTTTTAACCTTCCATGGCAGAAGTAATTGGACTTATTATATCTTGATAAGGGCCATAGTATTTTGGATATAGTTTAAAATTTTCACTTTTCCTTTAATGGCATTTGCTTTAAGCTTGCAAATGAACGAATATCAAATTGCCTTCTCGAAATTTATGTTGAACTGATATTGGTCTGCATGTCATTCCATTCTATTTCTACACCTTCAAGATTGTTCAAGTTTCAAATAATTGCTTGGAATTCCTCAAGAATTTCATATTACTCGAACTTTGACTTGATTAGCAGGAATTTCTTGAATTGCAGAGGTTCATATCCATATGAGATTGTCAAGGGACTCATTTTGGCAGACATACAATAAGTGGTGTTATACCACCTTTGAGCTGAACATAACTATTTAATCCAATGATGTTGTTTATCAGATGTAAAGCATACTAAATAACCTTCAAGACATTTGTTAACTACTTATGTTTGACCATTTGTTTGAGGATGGTATGTGAAACTCATTGTTTGTCATATTCATGTTTGTTTATACGTTACATAATTGATAAATCTTTCCAGAAATTACATGTAAATGGTGGGTTACTGTTGCTATACCTTTGAGAACTCACGAAGCTTACATAACATTTTTTTACATAAACTTCCATGGTTAACATGGTTGAAAAAATCCTCTTTATAGCAATAAAATGAGGGACTTGGTAAGTTGATTAGTTACTGCAAAAGTCTTTACATTCCCATGTAGCTCATAGGGACTTTCATCCTACATTCTCACCACTAGTTAAGTAGTTTTCAATTTGAGCATTTGTGGAAGTTGCAGCACTGAAACACAGGGAAATTCATGAGATGTATGTAAATGCAGCTTTTTGGAATGTTAGGGGAGATATACTGGCAACAGCCAAAAAGTTCTATTACAGCAAATATGAGAACAATTGCTCTGCAAGCTAGAAAGGTCATTGTATCAGATGAAAGCAGTACCTCATATATTGTACAAAAGAATTGATTCATTCCTCCTTTAGTAATGGGTTGTAGAAAAGACATTTAGATTCTAAATTCAAGGTTAGATTGGGGAAGAGTCCTCATCATTACAGCAGTGTATGTTAATGATACAATTTTTCTTGGTAAGATGCATTTGTCTTGGTATTCAAGCAATTAGATATACCAAGAAGACAGATTTATTTCAGTCAAAAAAAGCATTGAAGAAAATTGGGATGGATAAGTGAAAAGTGTAACCATTAAGTTCTCTCATGAAATAAATTTAAAACTTTCCAAGGACACATACCTACATTGGAAGAGTAGGAAGAGAAGGCAATGATGACACAAATAACCATATCAAAATGTTGTACAAAGTCTTGCGTATGCAATGATATGCACCAGCTCTTGTATGGTTTTTGACGAAGCAAGCTACTACATACTGGCTGGAAGGGAAACAGACAACACGATATTTAAAAAGAACAGTCGACTATGCTCATCAATGAAGATGAATTGCTACAATTTAAAGGGTACCGTGGGGCATATGCAGCTGTTGATGTTGATAGTAGGAAGTCCACTTCAGGATATTGCTTCTTACTTGGCAATGGAGCAGTTTCTTGCATGTAAAAGAACCAGCAGTAGCATTATCAGCACAGAAGCAGCGTAGATATTTAGGGCATATGCAAGTAAGGAACTGATATGGCTGAAAAGATTATTTGCACATATTGCTGTAAGGTTAAATGATCCAACCATCTTACAATGTGACAACCAGAGTTGCACAATGCTTAGAAGAAACCCTGAATTTTGTTGGTGAAGTAAGCACTTCAAATTAAGCATCGTTTTATGAGGGGAAAGTTTCTAAGGTTCATGAGCTCCAATGTTGTTTTTCAGATTGCAGAAGATATAAGAACAATTATTTTTAGAAAAGCACTTCCATTTGAAATATTTCAGTCTGACAGAAGCAAACTAAATCTAGTAAATTGGAATTTGACTGTAGATACAGGTAGTGGGAATGTTTAGTGGATAGGCTGCATCAATGTACGCATCAGCATGTAAGTATTAAGAAAAGTTTTGTAATGCATTCTTTGGAGGCTTCATACTGTATAAAGTTATGGAACAATAGTATAAAAACAGATCTGAATAATATGTTTCATTTTCCCTTGAAATGCATTGTCTGTTATATGCATATATTTTTATCAGTTTTTCGGTCAAAACTATTTTTAAATGTTTTGTCCTAGACAAGCAACCATTGCTATTACAGACTAGCACAAATGTGATAGAAACACCTTTGATCAATTCCATCTCCACACGTATCCAGGCATAGTTAAGGTATCTGTTTTCTTGAATTTACAGCAATCAAGATAAATTTACCAAGGGAGTTACGAGTGATTTCTTCCCAGAGATGGAGGTTAAGATTCAGAAGTTCAATTACACAAGAAAGTTGGGTTTAGAGTAGACTTGTAGGAAGGAACTTAAGCAAACCAAAGGATCATAGACATCCCTGCAACTACAATAAAATGAATATATGTTTCTTAGAAAATGATTTGTAACTACTATCATCTTATCATGCTTTCTTTCCAACTAGGTTACCACAGCACACATTTTACATGTATTTGCTGAAAGTGAAAACACTTTTCAAACTTATGGAATGGTCTCTCATACATACTAAAACAGAAAATATCTTTTAATGAGACTGGTTGAAAGGCATTCTTAATCCAATGTTTATCGGGTAGAAATAATTTTCAGTTTATTTTTAGAAACAATTTTCAGTTTATTGTTTACAAATAATTTTCAGTTTATCTGGTTGGCAGATACTGGATAGAGATTGGGGTGCAGGTTGGAATCTTTTGGCGTTGATGCTTGCAACAAAGCCTTCAGACCGGATAAGGTAACTGAGAACTGAAATCCACTGTTTTGATACTTAAAAGTAGAAACTTTCAAAGAATATCCATCTTTCTTAATGAAATTTTAAAATTGTTCATTTTGTAAAATGTTTTGAAAATCTGATTATTTCCTTTGGGTTAACCATTTTTCGAACAAAACAATTGCTTAAGCATTATAATGTTAGAAAGAGGACAATAAAATAAAAATTAATATGATATTTAGAGATTTTTGCATGCTTGCAGCTGCTTGGACGCCTTGCGACATCCTTTTTTGTGTGGACCAAGATGGCGAGTTGAACCCTCTATTGGTATTATTCGGTGGGGCTTAGGTTCAACAGTTGTGCGCATTGCAGAGGAATACATTTATGGTCTTCATCAGGCATGCAATTCTCTTTGTGACAGCTTACGGTTATTCTCAATTTATTTGAACTCTATACATAAGAGAATGGTTACCATGAAAGCTACCATTGAAAGTTAAATTTTAAATTTTCATCACCTTTTCAAGAGAGCTGAAAATTGAAACACTTAATGCCACAATCAAGACTAAAGTTTAAACCATGAGCTGTTTTTATTTGTTTATTTATTTATTAAATAGGTTATGAACTTATGTGGCATTTAAACAGGCCCCACCTATATTTCATCATGACCGTTTTACCATTGTATTTCAACAAACCACATAGTGGTATCTTGGCAGTTATGCATAACCTGGCAAGATCTGAAGCTGGGTCTTTGCATTGAAAGTCCAAGTTTTTAACCAATTGAGATTATGACATTTGATTGAATTTGATCAGTTTTATGGGGTTGAAACCACATGGGCCCCACCTGTGTTGTCTTTTTAAAGGTTGTACATGTTTACTCCCTTTGGATTCCAACCTTAGATCTCCTACTTTTAGCACATGTCTCAACTGTTAGGCCCACTCAAGTTTTACAACCATGACCTGTTTTTAGTTTAAAGTCACTTAGTGTTTTCACTTTTATCTACGTTTATTTAGATTTAGCCTAAGACATATATTTCTTGTGGGACTTGAGTGGTTTATGAGCTCCACCACCTGCCAAACTCTTTGCCAATGGGATAGCAGGCTTAGAGGTGCAAGCCCATGGTCCCTCTTATGTGGAATTCCTCACCCCTGTTAACATTGAGTCATGGCATGTGTGGGTGTAGTTGGCCCTCTTGCTTTCTAACCGGTTAACTGTGTGATGCTTTTCTTATACAAGCTGTTTATTTCCAGTGGCATATTCCAATGATGGAATTTTGTTCCACAATAATACCTCTTCTTCTTATACCTCTTTGAAATAATCCGAGCATTTTATGTGTTAAGTAATAATGTACTTTGTATAAGAACCTAACTGCTGTGCTAGTTAAGCTTTATGGGGTCAAAAACTAGGTCCCCTATTTTCTTTGATTAAAATCCATTTTAGTGGATTGGAAAAATTCGATAGCATGTATACTGAGGACGCATTCCCTTGACTGCAGCGTAACAGGTTGGCACACTTAATTGATCTGATGGAGAGGATGAATCCTTATACAGATCTGATGGTAGTATTTATTTTTTCATACATTATCTGCTTTGGACTTTTCTCTTAGAGTCTTCATCTCAAATACTTAAGGGACCTAATTGTGACTTGCAGAAGTGGCATGCATTGCTGTCTGGAAAATGGCGTTTATTATACCATACAGGGAGGCAAATAGGCCTAACTTTACGGCAGGTAAATTACATTTTTAGTGTTATCTTTTAGTATAACAAATAGCTAACTCATATGTGAAATTACAGAGCTGTTGCATATTTCCTGCAGGCATCCCCAAGAGTTCTCATCGGGAATGTATATCTTAATTTTGTTTCAACGGAACACAGCTATAACAGTTTTTCAATGTCAGCGGATATCAATTTCACTGCGATAGTTGATATGCATTGGTCCCATGACAAAAGTGGTGATGAAGGAAACCTACACATATCTTCAAATGTTGAAATGGCAAGAGGAGAGAGAATATATCAAATTGAATCACATATCGATCAAAACCAGGGAACTTTTCAGGATGAGAACAAACAAGAGAATGAAAGAGTGCTGAAAAACTCTCAAGGGCAAACAAGAAGAAAAAAATATAGGATGGGAAGATGGAGGAAAGTTAGCAAGTTCTTACCAAAAGAATCGCCTTCAAGCCTTCCTGTGATAAGATTGGGTGCATCAGACATAGACGTAACTATGAATCTTGACTATGCTTCCAAAGATACTTCCTTGCCAAGTAAAATTTTGCGTGAAGTTCGGTTACAGATTCCCCAAGAAATGTTTGACATATCAAAACTGGTTTGTGGGACATACATTGATTCAAGACTGCTAATATTGCGAGGGGTCTCAGGTTCTGCTCTGCTCTTTAGCCGCACTTTTGGAAGCTAAGTTGATCATAACTTTGTATTTATATAACATGAGTGTATATCCATTTAAATCATCTATTTTTAGGAATAGTCGTCCAAAGATTGTACTTTCTTTCCCTCCCTCTATTAGTGGTCAAGCATTCGTTAATTTATGTTGGAGTGCATATTGTTACTTGCAAATATCCTTCTTCTTCAGAAGGAAGATTCTTGTATAGAAGCATTGTTTTGCACTCCACTTGAAATTAATTATGCCCAATGGGGTGGTTCTCTTCTGTTCTGTTTATAGATTTCATTCCTTTTACAGTGCTTCAGAGAATAGGTTCTGAGTTTGGTTCTTTTAAGGTTACAATAATGTTTTACTGGTTATGATCCTCGTCAGGTTGATTGATTCAGTTTTCTCTATAAGTAAAGCACAACAAAAGGAAACACGAAAATGAAACTAACCGTAATGTAAGAGTAGGACCAGGTGGCAAAGATACTTTAATTGAAAGAATCTGTGTTGTGGGAAAAATAATAATGCAGGAAATGCACTTGAAATTTGAGTGCTTATATATGTTTGATGGAGGGTAAAGTTTTTTTCTTCGTTAACATTAGTCTCGGAAATCCTTATATGATAAATAGATTCAGAAAGCTAGCAGGTGAATGAATGTGATGGACTTGACAAATATCAAAACTGAAATCTTTTCACTAGAATGTACATGTGCTTTAAGCAACACACAGTGCAATTTAGTCATGTGAGCAGATTTCTCTGTTAAGTTTGTTTCTTATACTGGCAATATGCAAAATGTAATTGATTTATCAGTTAAAGCTACTTGCACATTGTCCTGGTTGGAGAAAATTGCCAAAAAAGCTGAGGAAATTGATAGTCTTAAAGCTGTGGAATGATCCAGCCTCCTATGGGAGGAGGGGGATGGGAGCCACAAGGAGACCATTCTGCAATTTGAGGGCTGACTATGTGAGCACTTGCAACAGCCTCAAGGCTAACAGTTCATGTTGAGGCATGTTCACAATCCTTGCTAGAGGAGCATCAGAGGGCAATTAGTCACCATGCATGTGGTGTCTCTCCCACCAAAATTATAGTCTTTTGAATATGCTATATTTTGTTGACTCCAGACTGAAGTTGAAGTAGCAGACTAGAAATAAATAAAAATTTGTGAGGAGGACCAAATGCAATAGAAATATTTTATTGCCTAAATAATGTTTTTCCCACCCTCTTTTCAAATTAAAATCTCTGTTTTAACTGTACACAAAGTCCTTTACTTTTTTTGCAAGTCAGTCATAAAGCATCTCCTATGTGAGTAGCTTTTCAAGAAATAAGTTATTATGAAAATATTTGGAAAACTTAAGAAATATATTGTTTGCAAGCAATTCCTATATATGAAGGCTTTTTTGGGATCAAAATAAATTAAATTTTAATCCATGTAGCTGAAAGCATTACATAGGAAATCTCCAGTGATAATAATGGACCATGGGGATTCCAAAATATAATCAATAAATATTTATCATGAGAATAGGTTCTTAACTTTCAAATTCAACTAATTAAAAACTACCGTAAGAGATTTCCAATTCTGTCCATAGCATGCCCATACAAGTTTGCCTCTTCAAACAAGGTTGGAAAGAGACCGGTTTATCCAATAAACAGAAACTTTTTTCAAGTCGCTAGTCATTCCAGATAAGTAGACACATAGATAAAAGAATTTTATTTTATTGTTGACGTTCATTTCAGAAGGATTTGAATTGGTGATCCTTGCATATCTTTTCTCCATACGAAAATTACACTGCCTTATTATTGTTTAATTTTTTTTGTTCCACCTGTTAAAGAAAACCGTTTTGTTCAATTTTAATCAGCATTGGTCTGTTAAGAACTGGTCATTGGTTTCTTCTATCTAGTCTCTCATCTCTGCTAGTTTGTTCATTGGGACGAGCTGCACAATAATTGCTTGGGCAATCCCAAGTATCTCAGTTTTAGCTGTTAGATGGTAGAAGATGGCAATTGGTGCAAATTGTGTCATCAAACTTACGAACCCATTGATTAAATAACAGCCAATGAAAGTAGTTTTAGGGACCAAAGGAATTGCAAGATTAAAAGTAGAAAGGAATCTCTATGGTCTTGAGCAAAATAGGAATCAGCCTGATAGGACCTTAGCTACCCTAATAGGGTTCTTCTATGGTGTTTATGTTTCCCACAGATTTTTTTATTCGCTGGTTTTGTACCACATACTGTGATGAAACCATTGGATTAATCAGAACCTTTCATTATCAATGGTTGGATTAATCAGGGCCTTTGATTTATAATTGATGGATTCTAAACATAGTGGCACAGAACATAAAAAGTAATGATTGGGCATATATGACCCTAGTAAAGTATTTGATGAAATGGAGTGTAATGGATTGTCATAATTCATGCCACTGACATCTGTGGCATATATGAGAGCCAATCATGCCCATTATCACTATTTAGGCAATGTTATTGAAATATGTGTGATCTTATCTTGTTAGGCCAAGGCCAAATGTGTGATGAAGTGCTTATGAGCACTATTAATGTTGCCTAGAGGCATGTGTATATGTAAACCTACGGGCATTCAGCATTTGTGTAAGCCTACGTGTATGTTCATTTAAGCCTAAGGGCATCATTCACATTTCACCTTTAGTGATATTGTGTTAAACCCCCTTTATGGATAATCTTGCTTAAAGTGTGTAATTTATTACTATTTTATTGTAAGTTAACTTCATAGTCAAGTCAATGCCGGGTTGAGGTTAACTACTCATTTGGGTTTTGGTATCATTGTAAATATCCCTCAATGGGTGGTCATTTGTATTGTAAACATGAATAAAATGTGATATATTGGGGTGCCCACGGGCACCCACCTTCCATTCTCTCTCTCTCTCTCTCTCTCTCTCTCTCTCTCTTTGCTATCTTCAAATAGCTCTTGCATGTTTTCTGAATTTGATGGTGGTGAATGTATGTTTTGGAACGTTTATGGAAAGTATTGTGAATCTGAACATGGTATCAAAGCGAAGAATGAAACTGCATCACTCAACAACAAAAAAGATTTCTCAAGGTAACCAAGGGCATTTCTCCTTTTTGCTTGGGTTCTATTTTTTGAAGTTTTGAAATTTCAAAATTCTGAAATAGGGTGCCAAGCTCTTTTCCCTCCAAATCTCCCTAATCTAGCAATTTTTTCTCATACACACACGCTTGACTTTCTTTTCTCCACTCTTGTTACCGTCTCCTCCTTCGTGTAGACCTCCGTTTGTGCTTGGAGGAGGGGTGCAACGACAGGCGCCTTCTTTTGTCTCCTCAACGTTGTGGCTTTGATGCCCCTGTGCATCTTTTCATCATTTCCTTTTTTCTTTTGTCTTGCCTCCTCTGTTTCATGGTCTGATCTCCCCCACATCTGAGAGAGCAATGCAGTGGTAAGGCATTTCATTGACAGGCCTTTGGTTGCAGTTTCAAATCCTCGAGGATCGTTCTTTTTGATGCAAAATTCTGAGAGAGCATCTCCCGTGTGAGATGTGGGAATTGGTGCGCGCCGTTCTTGACCCTCAATATGAAGTCCCTTGCATTGAAGAGACAAAGCGAAGCTATGGCGCAATGGTTGGTATAATGCCTTGGTAAAAATATGTTGCTGGTTTGAATCTCAGGAATACCCTTTTTTTTGCAGCTACTTTAGGAGCTATTTTGTTTATTGTTGTTCAGTTGCTCTTCCTTTCAAACTCTAGACCGTGCTTGTGCTGAAATTGTTGGTCGCCTTGCTTGTGGACAATAGGGTGCAGGTTTGAATCTTTTGAAGGCAATTTTTTGAAAGGAAAAGGAGATAGTTATTGCATGCTTATGGGCCAAGGTCATGGTTGTACACAATATAACCTCTTTAACTATTGAAGATTCCTTTCTTTTGCTCTAGCTGCTAGCCAAGTGACATGGTGCAGTAGTTGGAGTGCTTAGCTGTAGCCAATAGGTATAGTGTTCAAAACCGACACTTTTTTCAGCGACAAGGCTTTTCTTGACAAAGGATGTTTGTAGGCTAAGAATGTGCATGTAGCATGTTGGTGAGCTTGCCTGCTCTCTTGGGCAAGGTCCCTTCAAAAAGGCACATTACATGTGTGTGTGTGAAGAGTACTCCAAAAGCAATCAGATCAATCAACTTGTTAATCCATGATTCGTCAATTGAAGCAGTATCCAGTCTGATTGCACCAAGTGGTTGAATTTGATTCAGCGACATTTTTTTCTAAGGTTTGATAGTTTTGGTTTTCTTCTGATTTAAGTGCTAATATACCAAATCTTTCAAAGGCCATCATTTTTGCATAGGGAAGCGTTTGGAGACCATTTTTTTGTCCAGATTGCATAGTTTGTTGATCTCTACATGGTGATAACATCAATTTACGAACTTGTTATAGTTTTGCTGGATTTGTGTGCAAAATGAATTCCTCAGGGTATGTTACTTTCCTCAACGGGCGAAATTATGGCACTTGGTCAGTTCAAATGATAGGATTATTTAGAAGCAAGAATATCTGGTTCATTTTCAATAATGAAATGGAAGTTCTCAGTGATCATGAATTTGGTAAGGAGGAAGCTCTTGGACTATTTTTCATGTTAGTTGAACCGTATGTACATTCCACATCTGAAAGAAAACTGATCCATTGAGGTATGGTCTACTTTGAAAGATCTCTATGGAAAAGTAAGTGTTAGTGAAGTTAACACAATAGAGATAGAGCTTTCCAATCTTAAAATTTCAGATTTCAGTAATGTTAAAGACTACATATCTCACTTCAAAGCTCTAAAAGCTGACCTAGCTACGACAAAAGGCAAGGTAAAGGGTGATGAAGAGTATGTCAAATCTATTACTTCCAATCTTTCTTCTCCTTTTCATATAGTTGGCTTGGTTCTTTATGTGAATGCTATGACTATCAAGGATCCACAACCCATCTCTCTTGAAGGACTTTTCAAGCTTCTTATTCATTATGAAGTTACAATGAAAAATTGTGGAGCTCTTTCTCATACATAGTCTCATCCAAAGGACTTCAAAGCAATGGAAGTCTCATCCAAAGGACTTCAAATCAATGGAATCTAAGGCTCAATTGCCCAAGGGCAAGTCTAAGGTTTCAAAGAAGTCAAATACTTGCGAGTATTGTAAAAGGGAAGGACACTCCATCAAAAATTGCATTACAAGGTTGAAGAAGATTGAGACAAAATTCTTGAGGGTTGGACACAAGCTTTTTGATGATGAAGATGGTAAAGTGGAGGCCCACTAGAGCATCCATTATTGGGGGGGGGGATGTGTTACCTCTAATGCCTTCTCTTTTTGGACCCTCATTTCAGATTTTTGGGGGGTGTTGAAATATCTAATCTTGTTAGGCCAAGGCCAAAAGTGTGAAGAAGTGCTTATGAGCACTATTAATGTAGCCTACAGGCATGTGTATATGTAAGCCTATGGGCATTCATCATTTATGTAAGCCTAAGGGCATCATTCACATTTCACCTGTAATGATATTGTTTTAAACCACCTTTATGGATAACCTTGCTTAAAGGGTGTAATTTATTATTATTTTATTGTAAGTTAACCTCAAAGTCAAATCAATGTCGGCTTGAGGTTAGCTACTCATTTGGGTTTTAGTATCATTATAAATACTCCTCTATATTTGGAACATTTTTGGAAAGTATTGTGAATTTGAACAGATGTTCGATTTGAAGTCGCGGAGATTTTGATCATTAATTTTTATCTTAAAAATTAAGCACTACTCAGATTTTTACAGTCTGTTTTTCATATTATCATTCATTGAATACTGCTTGCAAAATTAGAATATGCGCATTTACAAGTCATGCGATTAAGACGACAAACAAAGAATTCATTTTTGATGTAATGTATCCATGAAAGAGTCGGCTGGATCACTGTATATATGAAAGGTTTCTGCTTTCCAGAATTCATCAAACCATCCTTGATCTGTTGAGGCTCTGCATTGGATTGTTTTTTGTGTGCATGCAAAGGTGCAAGGGCAATAAAGATATGTCAAAGGCCTCACCCATGTAGTATCCCTATAAATTATTTCTTTTCTATTCCTTTGATCGTTTAAAGCTGCTTTTCCATTTTTTTTAATATATTATTTAACCTTGGATGCAATAATCCGCTGAGTTTTTGGCTTTCCTGGGCACCCTGCGTTCAAAGGGATTCAGTTGTGTGGGAGAGGCCGACAGAATTTGATCCAGAACGGTTTTTGAAGAGCAAGAGAGATTGATGTCAAAGAGCAGGAGTTTGAACTAATTCCGTTTGGTTCTGGCAGAAGAATGTGACTGGGCACGTCTCTTTCATTGTGCATGGTTTCCTACATGTTGGCATGACTGTTGTAGAGTTCCGAGTGGAGTGTTCCAGCTAGTGCCGAGAATCTGACAATAAAGGCAAAAGTCATTGTAAATTTAGAACCTGTTTTCTTTTGCATGCAACCATGTCTCAACTTTTCTTTCAGAAGATTTTCATATTCAAATTGAGACAAGAAGGTCTCCAAATTTGAAGTATGGTAGTTAACAAAGATAGTCTGTTACCTGAATCGAACTAGGGTTTCAGAGGAGGAATGTCGGAGGTCTACGACATTACAGTAGCATTTTGAATGATTGGAGCGCAAGTAACAAGAGGAATGTCGGAGGTCTGAGGAATCGAACTAGGGTTTCAGAGGCTAGGGCAGAGGCCTGGAGAACATTTTCGTGCAAAAAACACCATCAGAGAGGATCAATCCTTTTGGAGGGTCTTTCAATAGTAAGGATCACGACCAAGAATGGGGGACATAGGTACTTCGGTACCAGATCCTCCAAATCAAGGAATCTCATACCGGGATAAGCTATGTGGAACCCAAGATAGCTTCAATGACTGTCAAACACAAGCAAGGACAATCATAACCACCATGGGAAAGCGACAAAAGGAGGATTCTTTGCCTGGAAGGGTGAACGGATGTTTACCACAAGCAAAAGAAATACCAGTATTGGAAATAGCAGAGGATTGGATAGCTGAGGATATAGTTTATAAGATAAAACACAACCTGATAGGTAAATTTATGGGTTTCAGACCATCCGTGCACTTCCTCCACACATGGATAAGGAAACAATGGCATCTGGAAGGAGAATACAAAATTCTAACTCTCCCAAATGGGTATTTTTCTATAGAGTTCACATCAATGGCAGACCGACAAAAAGTATTTGAGGGAGGGTCGTATCATCATGGGCCAGCGGGACTATTCCTGCAACCATGGAAGATGGGATTCGACCCGAGGGTGGAACCGACTGCAGTACCAATATGGGTAAGATTATTTGCCCTTCCCCTTGAATTTTGGAAAGAGGAGGTACTCGAGGCAATAGGCAACTTACTCGGGCATTATCAAGGTAGATCAAGAGAAACAATTTTAGGAGGATCGACAATGTTTGCTAGGGTTTGCGTAGAAATGGATCTCAGTAAACCTCTTCCAATAGAGATAGACCTAAAAATAGGGGATTTTGTCTGGCACCAACAACTAGATTATGAGGCTATTCCATTCAGATGTCGGGTGTGCCACGCTCATGGACATCTAGCTAGAATGTGCCCAATAGTTAAAGATCATCAATTTGGACAAGAGGGGACAAAAGCAAATATTAACATGGCAGGCCAATCTCTTCAGCAAAAGGTAAATCAGAAGGAAGGGAAAGGCCCAATAGACTTTGAGGGCTTCCAAAAAGTAATCAGAAGGTCAAACAAAAGAAATCAACATAGTAACCAGAGACAAGGAGAAAAAGTGGGAAGAACAAATAATAGATATGAGATATTCAAACAACTAGGAAGCTTGGAAACAAAAGGGGATTTTCAAATGGAAGGATTAGAGGAGGATACTCAACAAGTCACATCGGTGGATCAGGAACAATACTCCAATCTAGTGTCAGGGAACAAGCAAGGAGCAGAACCAGACACAACCTCTCTCATGGAAGAGGAGATTCAACCTACGAGGGAGACCATAGGAGGGGAATCAGAGTAGGGGATAGTCTTAACTCAAGAAATAGAGATGAAAGAAGGAAATAAGAACAAATACAACCCTACTTTAGGGATTCATCAAGTGGAGAAGAAACAAAAATTGAACCAATCTGTAGGGAGGAAGTCAAACAAGGAAAATATGGAGGAACAAGGAAGAAATTTGAGCTAGAATGGATAGGTAAAATCGATGGCTGATTTTTTCTCTCCCCATTCTCAATGATTTTAATTACTTGGAATGTGAGGGGTTTAGGTAGCCACCCTAGACAAAAGGTAGTCAAAAATATTATCATGGATATGAGTCCAGATATAATTTTGTTATAGGAAATCAAAATGCAAGGAGAAGACTTACAAAAAATAAATAGGAGGATATGGCAAAAAGGAGAGATCCTTACTCAATCAACATAGGGGAAATCAGGTGGATTGGCCACTATGTGGAATCCCCAACTATTCCTAGCAATAGGGGGCCTCTATGAGAGGGGTGTTGATGGTTCAGTTACAAAATAGGGAAAATGGGAAAAATTGGACTATAGTTAATTTCTATGGAGCACAGATAGTCAGATTATAGAGGGATCAATGGGCAGCCATCCAGACTTTCAGAGATAACTACCCGGAGGACCAATGGATTGTGGGAGGAGACTTCAATGCAAAGCTTAGAATAGAGGAACAACAAGGAGGTAGAGCCATGTTGGAGGAAAAGGATAGGTTCTTTTCAGCAATAACATGTCAAATGAATCTAATAGATATCCCAACTGTGGATAACTCCATGACTTGGACAAATAGAAGAAAGGAAGGGGAGATAGTCAAATCTTGCTTGGATCATTTCTTCATGGGGGAGGAATTATTCCTGCATACCAAGCATCAAGCGAGGGTCATGGATAGGCTTTCTTCAGATCATTTTCTAGTAAGCCTTACCATAGAAGAAGATAATCATAAAGTTGCAGGAACTTTTAAATTTGAGCTATGGTGGCTGAAAGATGAGGAGTTGGAGGACCACATAAAGGAATGGTGGGAATTAGGGAGACCAAGATTTGGGACAACCCAATTCAAACTCCACAAACAACTAAAATATGTGAGGACCCAACTAAAGGAGTGGAGTAAACACAAGAAGGAACTCACTAGAATCCAAAAGAATGAAATCAAGGATCAGAAGGAGAAGATTGCTCAGGAGATAAGACAAGGAACTATTATGGAAGATCTGTTGCAATGTGAGGCAAAAATTATTAGGAGAGAGGAAGCTTTGGAGGAACAAGAAGAGATCTATTGGAGGTAAAGAGCCAGAGTTACATGGTTAAAGGAGGGGGATCAAAACACAACTTTCTTTCATAAGACAACAACAACTAGAAGACAACATAATAGAATTACAGGTCTTACAGATATGATGGGTCAGGTAAAAACTAGTGGAAGTGAAATGAAAACTATAGCAAATCAATACTTCCATACTCTTTTCAGTAGCAAAAAAAATTGAATGCAACATGGCAGGAGAAGATACTAGAGGCAATTCCACAATTAGTCAAACCTGAACACAATAAATTATTAATGGAGGAAATTTCTTTGGAAGAAACATCACAGATCATACAAAAAATGCAAATAGGAAAGACCCCAGGACCAGATGGATTCCCCATTGAATTTTATCAAATTTTTGGGAAATTGTGGGCCAAGCAGTGGTGGAGGCACTAGAGGAAATCAGATAGAGTAAGCAAATGTTAAAAGCCTTGAATCATACTTTTATCACTTTAATTCCTAAGGGCCCACCTAGTGAGATAATTGAGAACTATAGGCCTATTTCACTATGTAATGTAGTATACAAGATATTAACAAAGCTTATGGCAGAGAGGTTAAAACCTTTTTTACCAAATCTGATTTCAAGTGAGCAAGGTGGTTTTGTTGAAGGTAGACAAATTCTAGATGGAATAGTAGTGGCCCAGGAGGTGATACACACAATGTCCAAGCAAAAGGACCCATGTATGTTTATTAAATTAGATCTTTCTAAAGCTTATGATAGAGTAGATTGGTCCTTTATGCAAAGGATTTTAGAAAAAATGGGCTTTGTAGAGGAGTGGAGAGACTGGGTAAAAGCCTGTACACAGACTACATCTTTCTCAGTTTTGGTAAATGGCAGTCCATCTCCCATGTTCACAGTAGGAAGGGGGTTGAGGCAAGGGGACCCTCTTTCCCCTTACCTTTTTATCCTTTATGTAGAGGGTCTAGGGAGACTGTTAAAAAAGGGAGACAAGAGGGGAGGCTAAGGGGTCTGAAAATAAGTTCTCAGATTGAGATAAATCACCTCTAGTTTGTGGATGATACTGCTCTTATTAGTCAAGCCAATATCCTAGTAGCAAGAAATATAAAAGAATTTTTAGATGGGTATACTCAAGCTACTGGGCAAAATTTTAATGAAAAAAGTCTCAAATAGTTTTTTCAATACAACGAAGAGGGTGAGAGATAAAATTATATAGTTGTTGAACTTCATGGAAACTCCTTTACCCATATAGTATTTAGGAGTACCTTTATCTGCAAAGAAAACAAAAAGCAAGGAGTGGAAAGGGTTGATTGATAGACTTCAAGCTAAGTTGAGCAATTGGACACACAAATGGCTAAGCTTGGGAGGAAGGCTTACAATGATTAAAGTTGTGCTACAAGCTCTCCCAGTTTATAAATTTTCCATACTTCAGGCTCCAAAGAAAATTCTAAAAGATATTGATAAATACACAAGAAAGTTTTTGTGGTTAGGTGCAAGGGAAGAACAAAAATTAGCACTAGTTGGGTGGGAGAAGATATGCCAACCAAAAAACAAGGAGGATTGGGGATAAGATCAACATCCCAAAGTAGCAAGGTACTAGTAGGGAAGCTATATTGGAGATGGATTACAACTACTGGAGGCTTATGGAGTAGACTATTACAAGCCAAATATTACCCAGGAGAGGTTGAGAAATACATCCCAAGACTCAGAGTGGAAGGAGAGGGATCTATAGTATGGAGAACAATGGAAGTAGGCTAGGAGTTAATAAAGCCATACCTTTATTGGCAATTAGGGGATGGAAAGGATGTTCTTTTTTGGGAGGATTCATGGAATCAATCTCAACCAATTATTCAAACATTCCTAGAGATGGAGAGTTGGAAAGTAGAGCTCCAAAAGGTAGGGTGGTGGAAAGCCTCTTACTATATGAAATCATGGAATCAACATGTGCTAGACTTACTACAATGGAAACATCCTCGAGAATGGCTAGTGAGGGGGATAGAGGAACTAACCAAAAAACTATGGAGACATCTCCAAAGACATCCAGTTCAGGATGGTTCTAAGAGGGATATACTTGGATGGGGAGGAAGTAAGTTGGGAATCTATAAGGCAAAGGAGGGATACAAGGTAGTCTGTGGATATGAGATTACCCCAACACCACTTCCATGGACATTTGTTTGGCAAAAGGAAGGATGGCCAAAAATTAACATTTTCTCATGGCTAATTAACCATAGAAAGTGCTTGACATTTGATAATTTGAGAAAAAGAGGTTTCTACGGGCCTTCCAAATGTGTTATGTGTGGAAAGGCAGAGGAGACCTTGAATCACCTCTTTTTTGGGTGTTCTTTTGCCAAAGATATATGGATCAGTTGGTGGAGGCAGATGAGACAACATTGGGAAATTTTTGAGAGTTAGGAAAGCTTTTATGAGAAATGGAAATAGTGCAGATTTAAGACTAGAACAATGAAAATGGTATGGAAGTTGGGACCTAGCTTCATATGGTGGTAGTTATGGCTAGAATGAAATGCATACATATTTAGATTAGAGCATAAAACAAGGGAGCAAGTTTGGGAGAGGATTATGAGTAAGTTAATGGAAACACTATCCATTAGATTATAGGAGGAAACAAACATAGAAATGGAGGAAGTGACTATTCTAAGGATCTTTGGAATAACTGTAAAAGAAAAACAACTAAGGGTTGGTTGCGTAGGTGAGATCTCCTCGAATAACATAGAGTGGAGACCACCTCCCAGAGAGTGGGTGAAGGCAAACATAGATGGGGCTTCTACTAAAAATCTTGGAAAATTTGGTTTTGGCATTATCATACGAAATTGGAAAGGAGAACAGGTGTACTGGAGAGCAGAAGGTATGGGGGAGACAACAAATAATGAAGCAGAAGGACAGGCGATCTTGTCAGCATCAATGATAGCTGCAAATCTACATTTACATAAGCTATGGATAGAGACAGACTCTCAGGTATGGGCTGGATTCTTGGATCCGATAAGACCCTTTCAGGTGCTGGGAATTGGAGAGAGAAGGAAGGTGGAAGCAGTTCAAAAGATTTGGAAGGTTTTTCAAGATGTTTTTATTACTCATATCAAGCGAGAGGGAAATAGGGTGGCAGATTATTTAGCAAAATGGGGAAAAGAACTGGAGGAAGGGCAATATGTGGACTCTCAGATGGAAAATCAGATAAGTTGGTGCCAAAGAATCCAAGGGATGCGAAAGGTGGTACAGGCAGATAGCAGACATGTTCAAGATGCCAATAATGACTTCAAAACATCATGAAGATAGATGGATGGTCTACGAAATTCAGATGACTGAGAAAAATTGGAATTCAACTATGGTAATGTTGATGTGTATGGATAACTGTATTATGGTGGCCTCAGGTGATGTTTTCAACAAACACACCTATATATTGTTTTTATGGCTAATTTTTGAGCCAGGAGGGATTGGAGGAGGATTTTCTTCTTCCCTTGTTTCCTGTCCAACTCATTTTACTTTGTAATACAACTTCTATAAATATAATATATTTTTCATTTTTTCAAAAATTGAGACAAGATCTGTAAAATGCAAGTCAAATCTGTATTAGATTCATAGATTCATTTCAAACTTGGTGCTGGTTGGGATTCTGAATACTGCATCACTGATTGTAATGCTGGTCCCAAAGAATGTTGTTTCCCATTTCATGTTTGAAGTTATTTAGAATGATTCCTCTGATCTTATACTTCTGATAAATCTAACCAATGACAGTATCAGAATACTCTATGTATTTAAGAGTCTCAAAAGTAGTGATAACTTCCTTTCACAAAAAGAATGCTTTTCTTGGTGTAGAGATAATTGAGGTAACCTAAGTGGCATTAATTTCATGTCAACTGCAACTCCTATTAAAAGAAATCTTGCGGCTGCTTGGAAAGGACCGTATGAGGATTATCTACAGGTCTCATAGAAATAAGAAGGTAGAATGCAGACCATATAGATCAACAAAATTGGTCTTGGGCTACAATACTTCAAGTTGTATGAAATTTTGGTTAACAATACAAATAATAGATGCTGCAAAATCATAATGTGTCACTATTACAGTTAGAATCATGTTAGAAAGTTGTATCTAAAATTAGTATGTAATTGTTGTCCAAGTCATATGCATAAAAGATGTCTACATTATTTACAACATAGAAGAACGAGAAAGAAGAAAAATATGCATCCTGGTAGAACCCTGAAGGTTCTAGCACAATTTTAATAAAGAAATAATTAAAATAGCATCTAAATTAAAAGAATCACTTTTATAAAGAATCATTGTTTCACTGGTAGGAAGGTCCCTCCAATGCATTCAATAAACAATTATATATTCTTCTTCATGGATGATTTGATATGGATTCCTCTCATATCATATATATAGACTTTTTCAATCATGACCTTTCAATCATGACTTTTCAATCATGACTTTTCAACCATGACTTTTCAACCATGACTTTTCAATAATAATGAAATATATAATTAAAGTAATAAATAATAATTAATAAGTAATGTTAGGATGTGGGATCCTAACATGCCACCCTCCTTAAAAAGAGCTTTGTCCTCAAAGCTCAAAGTAAGGAGCTTCGTTGCTTGTTTTCCCAGTTGAATTTGTGCAAGTTCTTGTACTATCTTAATGTCACTTTTTCGAAGGCAGGGATATCTTGAAGGTCGAAGTGTTAGTGATGGGTTGCCAGGAAAAATAGTAGAATATTCCTTAGGAGAATCGTGATGATGATGGGAGGGCAACCATTGGGGTTCCTCAAACACTTCAGAATGATGCATCAAAAGTGATGGTAATGCTTTCATATCCTTTTGTGGTTCCTTGGTAGAGCCAACAGAGAAGGAGTGTGTAGTCACTCTGCGTTGGTTCCGAATAGGTTTGGTCATGTGGTGAGAACTCACTATTGGTGAGGAAGGTGTGTGTAGGTCTTGTAGAGTGCATGTCTGACCGGCATTGATCACTTCGGGTATGTCTACCTCATCCTTGCTTGGTGCATCAATCACTTCCAACATATCAACCCTATTGTTGTCATTGGTGGGATCAGGTATTTTGGGTATTTCTTGCTCATTGTCCTTGTTTTCCATATCTTCCTCCTCTTTCTTATCTTTCGTGGCTTCCTCATCTTCCTTACCTTCCTCATCGTTGCCATATTTAGTGCTATCTTCAGGTTTATCTGTCACTATGTCTACCTCAATCGCATTTTCGTCGTTGGGAGAACTACAAGGAATAGTTGCATCCGAAATATATAGTGTAGGTGTAATACATTGATGATTGCAAACAAATTTCTCATCGCAATGAAAACAAAGGCCCTTTTCTTGTCGTGCCTTCATTTTCGTGGGGTTAATACGTTTAATGGGTAAGAGTTGGGTAAGTTTTTGGGTTGTGTAAGTATTTTGTGATTCCCATATAGGTGGTTTTGTAATTTGGTCCTTCGATCTTATTCCAAGTTGAGCATTTAATTTGCTTTCAGCTAATAGGGCCAATCCGATGGCCTGACTCATGGTGTAGGGTTTGAATTTTATCACCTCCATTTTAATTTCCTCCTTTAATCCATTGATGAAGCAATATATGAAAATTATTTCATCCAACCCTGTGTATTGTTTGGTGATATCCTTAAATCGAATTTCATACTCACGCACGAAAGTGTTTTGACAAAGGTCCCAAGTGTTTTGATGAAGTTCCTTGAGCAAATCCCACATGGTTGGGTCCCACATGGCTCTGATACCAAATGGTAGAACCCTGAAGGTTCTAGCACAATTTTAATAAATAAATAATTAAAATAGCATCTAAATTAAAATAATCACTTTTATAAAGAATCACTGTTTCACTGGTAGGAAGGTCCCTCCAATGCATTCAATAAACAATTATATATTCTTCTTCATGGATGATTTGATATGGATTCCTCTCATATCATATATATAGACTTTTTCAATCATGACCTTTCAATCATGACTTTTCAATCATGACTCTTCAATCATGACTTTTCAACCATGACTTTTCAATAATAATGAAATATATAATTAAAGTAATAAATAATAATTAATAAGCAATGTTAGGATGTGGGATCCTCACACATGCCATGCGGTTAATGAAAACAAATAAAATTATTTTGAACGAGTAGTGAATAGTCTTCAATTATAAGTGCAAGTGTAGTGTTTTTTTTTTTGGATATATTCATGCATCAACAATATCTCTAGGTCTAGAGCAGAGTGGTTAGTAGAGAAAATGAGATCCATGTTTCAATCTTGTTGGTAGGCAGGCTTATGAGTGAGTGATAAGTGTAGATAACATACTCATGTCTCAATCTTGTAAATATTTTAGTTATTACATACCAAAAACAGAATTAAAACTCTGATTACCATACAATCATCAAATGAAAGAAGTATGATTACTATATAATCACTACTTTAATCAAAAATTTCTTTAGTGTTACCTAAGCCCAAACTTCAGAGCATATAACCTTGTATATAAATATATGTTCTTTTCTACTTTTAATAGAACAAAATTATATCAAATCCATAATGATAGTAGTTTATTCCTACCAATTCCCTTTCTATCTTATACTAAGAAGAACCAAATACTTATAATTATGTTCCCCTAAATTTCTCACCTCCCATATCAGAATAAGAAGGAGAAGATACTCCACGAGATCCGGAATGACATTAGCCTCCAGTATACCAGCTGCACATGGATCTCTCTCGCCACCCCACTCTCCCCCAAGTTGTCTTTCTACCATGAGCACTTCCTCCCCCCTATAGTACCTTCAGTAGCCTACGATGCATAACATATGAATCTTGATTGGACAACTTGGAGTGTGCTCCCACCAGCTTTGTGTTGAGTCAGATCACCATCGTTCGAGGGAGGAGCGAAACTGCCTATTTTGCTCCTTGGGAGAAGTAGAAACCTTGTACACTTTATTTTTCGATGCCCCATCTACTATGAGATCCGAGGCAGATTCCATTGCCTCTTCAAGGATTACTCACGATCTCTATCCACCTTCTTCAAATACTTGGACCAGCTATGTCTCACACTCTACAATAGGGAGGCGATTCAGTTTCGTCGACAGAGGAGCTCTCCTCCAAGCAGCTCTTGCCCCCCATTGTCTTGACCCATCACAACCTACTTCACCAGCTCAGGTGAACTGAGGGAGGATATTGGACGGAAACATCACATATCAGATCGTTCTGATAGAGGCAAGGCCACTAGACAACGCACGGATCATTGGGGCTCCGGATTAGTGATGGGCAAAGATAGATCATCGATTTTTTTAACAAATATTCTTTGGCATCAACTAAGTCTTAAATATGCAACCTTCACCCTCCCCCCCCTCCCCCCTCCCCCCTCCCATTTCTTTATTTGTTCCTCTTGGAGAACACTTCACACAACTTGTTTCTATTGGATTACAGCCCATCTCTCTCCTCTCTTCTTCCTTCCCATTCCCCGTGGCCTGCTTCTCAGGTCACAGTAATGTATTTATCTTTGTTTCTTTCTTTTGTTGGGCGCTTTGGCCCATTTGCTTGTCGTTATTGCTATGTCCTTTTCATAGTCCCTTGGGTCATCTTTGGCCCACCGTGGACATTAATAATATTTCATTTCATTTCTCATATTAGACATCATCCCTAACTACCAAAAGTAGCCTCTTATACTAATCCATAATGATAGTCTTCTATTCCTACCAATTCCCTTTCTATCTTATCATAAGAAGAACCACATATTTCTAATTATGTTCCCCTAAATTTCTCATAGTAGACATCATCCCCAACCACTGAAAGCAACCTCCTATAATAAATCCACAAGAATCAGCAGCAACATCATATGGATGGGGAAGGTTGCTTGTCTAGACATAAAATCCACCTTCCATTCTTATTAATCAAACAAAAATACCACAGAATATGCATTGAAATAAATTGCATTTATCTTTATAATCATAAAAAAATGGACAACTCACGATAGCCCAAATGACATTAACAAAAGAGAAAAAAACTGAGCAAAAGAAAATCAATGATTTGCATTGGCCTCAACATTTGAAATTTTCCTTTAGCATTTTCATGACATCTATCTGAAACAAATTTTGGAAACTTAATTTATAAGAAAAAGGTTCGTAATTCAAATTCATCTCTTCCTTTTTCTGTTTTGTGAGCAAAAATCTCCACATTCAGCAACTATAGAGCATCAAACTTTAACAAATTTAGATCTTAAAAACTTATAATTTTTAGATATTTATTCCTTTGATTGATAGATCTAATTTGCTTTTTCATGTACTATAATGGTAGACCTTAGGCCCTTGAGGAGAATTACTATGAGCTTTAATAACCATGTTCACTCTAGCAGATAAATCCACCAGAGCTCGTTGCAAAAGAAAATCATTTAAATCCATAACAATCCCCAGGACTTATTAAATGGCATTAGCCCAACCAGTTAAATTCCTCGACTTTTAAGGAGGAGACCTAGGTTCGAATCTTGCCAAGTGATGGATGCATGGTAGCCAAAATGTTGTAATACCACTATGTAGTCATGATTTAATACAGATGGGACCCATTTAAATCCCATATAACCAATTATTTAAAAAAATAGTCCCCAAGATTTATTTCCTTTCATCATCAATTTCATCCCCAATAAGTTTTAGATCACCCAGTGTTAGGAATGGAGCCTAATTATGAGGAGGCTAAACAGAGAAAGTTTATGGATTTACTGCAGGACGGGCAGGGAAAGTTTCCAGATTTACAGTCTGTTAGTCTACCAGAGAAAGTTTCCGGATTTACAATAGGATAGCCAGGGAAAGTTTTTTTTTGTTTTTATCAGTGTTAATCTTGGAATGTATTAAGAAAAGCAGTTTTTTTTTTTCTGTTTTTTTTCTTCTATATAGTTGTGAGGAAAAACAGAGTATACAATGAAAAATTACTGTGTTGATTCCTTGTAAATATAGAGAGGAAATTACAGCAGATGTTTGTTGTAGGTTGTAACCCTCTATTGCTTGGATTAAGAAAGAAAGGACTGAAAATTCTCGGTGGATGTAACCCACATTGGGTGAACACGTTAAAATCGTTGTCTCTTCTATTGTGTGTGTTTGTCTTATTTTTTTAATTCTGCTGTTAAAGTTTGAAACACTATAATTGCTTTTCTATATTTTATATAGTGATTTACTCTAACAAGTGGTATCAGAGCCACGTTAAAAAAAAAAAAAAATCTCCCACTTGGAGACTAATTCCATTGCACCATACTACAACCAAGGTTTGAAAAATTCTCATCATGGCCTCTTATTCCTTAAGGCCAACTGAAGTTGAGCAAAAGCTCAACTTTTCTCTTGACACCACTTTTGTAAGCATGTCGGCAAGATTTTGTGATGTGTGAACTTTCCCTAATTTCAAAGATCCATCTTCCACTACTGATCTAATGAAATGATACCTGAGTTTGATGTGTTTAGTTTTTGAATGGAATGTCTAATTCTTCGCAAGGTGTATAGCACTCTGGCTATCACTCCACAACCTATTATCCTCTTGCTTCTTCCCTAGTTCTTCCATTAGTATTTGCAACCAAACCATCTCTTTGCTTGCTTTTGCAGCAGCAACATATTCAGCTTCAGTGGTTGAAAGGGCAACTACGTGTTGGAGTTTAGAAATCCAACTAATCGCTCCTCCTATAGTAAAGATGTAGCCAGTAGTGCTCCTTCCACCATCAAGATCACCTGCCATATCAAAATCTACAAAACCTTTCAAGCATATATTAGAGCCTCCAAAATTCAAATAATAATTTGAAGTTCCTCTCAAGTACCTGAGTATCCATTTTATCGCTTGCCAATGTCCTTTTCCCGGATTACTCATAAATCTACTCACTACTCCACTGCGTGGGCAATGTCCAGTCTTGTACAAACCATTGCATACATCAAGCTTCCAACCGCTGATGCATAGGGAACCTTAGCCATATGCTCTTGTTCCTTTTGTGTCTTGGGACACAAATCTTTGGTGAGTTTGAAATGCTTTGCCAACGGAGTAGCAACAGACTTTGCATTGTTCATGTTGAATCTCTTAAACACTTTTTCAATGTATTCTACTCGTGACAATTTTAGAGTGTGACTCTCCTTGTCTCTTGTTATCCTCATACCAAGGATTTGTTTGGCTTCTCCCAAATCCTTCATGGCAAAGGATTTAGCCAACTTCTTCTTGAGCATGTTTATATCTTGCATATTTGTTCCTGCAACTAACATGTCATCCACATACAATAGCAAAATAGCATAGTTACCATTTCCAGTTTGCTTAAAATATACACAGTTATCACTTTAACATCTTTCAAACCTTTGATTAGCCATGAACTTATCAAATTTTAAATACCATTGTCTAGGGGCTTGCTTTAACCCATACAAGCTCTTTTTCAATTTACATACCCAATCCTCTTTACCTTTGGGTAGCTCAACCAAATACCAAGTTTGGTTGTGGAATAAAGAGTCCATTTCTTCATTCATTGCAAGTTCCCACTTATTCCTGGTATCCATCTGTAATGCTTCCTGAAAACATTTTGGCTCACCAGCATAAATATACAAAACATAATCAAAGAAACGTTGAGGAATTCTACTTATCCTGGTAGATCGTCTAACAACACTTTCTAGAGATTGAGGTGCTTGTTGCTGTTGTTGTACATTTTGATCTTCTACCACTTTTGGAGTTACCTTTTCTATGTGTCCATCAAGGTCTATGTATTCAGTATTTTCCTCTTTCTATTTCTTTCCCTGCAACCGATCTTTATACAAGTTTTTTTCATTAAATATGACATCCCTACTTCTAATGACTTTTTGGTTATCACAATCCCATAATATGTAACCCAAGCCATCAATATAGTAACCAATAAAATAGCACTTTTGGGCCTTAGCATCTAACTTATTTCTGTTCTCTTTGTCTATATGCATAAAAGCCTCACATCCAAATACATTAAGGAAAGAATAATTTACTGGTTTACCTATCCAAAGCTCTTCCGGAATTCCTCCATCCAAGGCACTAGATGGTCCTCTATTAATCAGATATACTGCAGTATCAACACGCATGAGCCCATAAAAATAATGGTAAGCCTGCATGTATTCTCATGCTCCTAGCACGCTCCATGATGGTTCTATTCATTTTTTCTTGCAACCCCATTTTATTGAGGTGTTCTTGGAACTACCTTGATTCTTCTAATTCTATTTTAGAACAAAATCCATCAAATTCTCTCTTCGCAATATTCTCCACCATTATCCAACTTTAGACACTCTAACCTTTTTCCAGTTTCATTTTCAACTAATGTTTTCCAATTCTTGAAGGTATTAAAAACATCACTTTTATTCTTAATGCAATATATCCATGTTTTCCTTGTTGCATAATCAATAAAAAGTACATAGTAAGAGGAACCTCCAAGAGAAGTTACCTGAGCTGGGCCCCAAAAATCTGAGTGCACAAGCTCCAATTTCTCTTTCTTCCTTTCCTTGCCATCCTTGAGAAATCTAACTCTCTTTGTTTTACCATAAAGACAATCCTCACAGAATTCCAAATCAATCTCTTTTAACTTAGGCAATAACTTCCTTGAATGTAAAATTTCCATACCTTTTCCACTCATATGGCCAAGTCTTTGGTGCCACAAAGATGCACTCTCACCTGTAGAAACTAAATTCATGGAGCAATGAGAAAAATCAGTAAGTAAATAAAGAGTACCCACCAATTTACCTCTAGCTACTATCAATGAACCTTTAGTAACTTTCCAAGCATTTTCTCTTAATGCAACCGTGTATCCTTCACCATCAAGCTTACTTGCCGATATAATATTTCTCTTTAAATCTGGTATGTGTCTCACCTCTTTAAGAGCCCATTGACATCCATTTGGGGATTTAATCAAAATCTTTCCAATACCCACGATTTTACATGGTTGGTCATTTCCCAACAGAACCTGTCCATAATCTCCAGAAACATAATCTGTGAAGTATTCCTTATGTGAGGTAGCATGGAATGAAGCACCACTATCAATTACCCAATAATCACTATTTCTATCAAGAGATAAGATTAAATCATCTTGTAGAATTTGTCCAGTAATATTGGCTTCTGAAGTGTTACCATTATTATCATTACCTTCATTTCCATCACCCTTTCTTTGCCAATAGTCCTTGAGATGACCCTTTTTGCCATAGTTCCAACACTGTAGCTTTCCTTTTCCACGTGATTTGGATCTGCCTTTGGATTTGCCACGATGTGAACTCTTGCCTCTTTCTCTTCCTCTTCCTCTATTCTCAACAATTAAGGCGATGCTAGATGATTCTCCTGTGGTTTTTCTTCTCATGTCCTTGCTGAGTATCACACCAACCACATCATCAAATTATAATTTATTTGAACTCGAAGCAAAGTTACTTACCGCCATTACCAAACTGTTCCAACTTTTCGAAAGAGAGCATAAGATTAATAAGGCCCTAAGCTCATCATCAAAATCCAATCCTACTGAATGCAATTGATTAGTGATAGTATTAAATTCATTTAAATGATCATGCACAAATCCTCCTTCACTCATTTTCATGTTAAATAACCTTTTCATTAATAATACCTTATTTGATGCTGATGGTTTCTCATACATCTTGGCCAACTTATCCATGAATCCCTTGGTAGTATTTTCATCGGAGATGTTGAAGGCTACGGTGGCTCCCAAGCACAGTCTCATAGTACCCAATGCCTTTCTATCAAGGAGACTCCACTCCTCATCAGACATAGTTGAAGGTCTCTCTGTTTACCCCTCAAGAGGTAAGTAAAGATCCTTCTGGTACAAGTAATCCTCCATTTGCATCTTCTAGAATTGAAAGTTTTGGCCATTGAATTTTCGAACTCTAAACCTCCCTTCTTCCGCCATTGCTCCCACTTGATCTAGAAATTCTCCTTCTGTCAAGTGCACCCAACAAAACAAACGCTCTGATACCACTTGTTAGGATTCACTATATAAACATGCAGGGGATTCTTGAAGCAAACAACTTAATAAGTAACAGCAAAAACTATTAACCATCATAGAAGAAGAACGTAACATGCAAGACAACATAAAACACAACATATAATGTGGTTCACCCAACACCAGTCCTTTGTATTAACACCAATACAATCTCTGAAGGGAGTAATCCTGCAACACAACCAGTTGCAAATTCCTCTTCAAAACACCAACATCTCCACACAATTACTCTAATAGTAATTCAACATGCAAACATCTTTGCATCAAACTCTACACCAAGCTTCCTGATATCTCTACATGATATGCACATGCAAACACCCTTGCATCAAGCTCTACACCAAGCTTCATGCTCTCTGTACAAGAGATGCACATGCAAACACCCTTGCATCAAGCTCTACACCAAGCTTCCTGATATCTCTACATGAGATGCACAATCTTATGCCCTTCCCATAAACAAGATACAATCCTCTCTACCGAAGGTATTACATAAATAGGGAAATCCAGTTACATGCATGCTAAAAAACAAGCATGCTATAATTAACCCAAAAATCACACCTTGAAAAATCACATTGATTTCTATGCAACCATTAATTTTATAGATTCTATCTTGGAATTAGACACCAAGGATAGACCCATCAATTATGGCTTTTTCTGGATTTATTTTTCCAGTTTAGAAAGTTTCAATGCATAAAAGCAACAAATTACCAAACAGATAGAAAAACTATTTTTTCCATATTTAACCGAGATCAGACTCCACAACCTAACACCCATAACTAAGACCTTTGTTAAGGTTTGCCGGTGTAAGCTAGACAACAACATTATGTGGGAGCAATACATTTGGTAAATTACTTTTAGTTCTTTCCTCAGCCCAATGAAAGAACTCATTATATTTCTAATAGAAGACATTGTTTTGAAGCTACTGACATCCATCAAACACAACAAAATAAGTGAAATATAGCATGGGTGGATTCTATTGTTCAGTATCCTTATGAAATGACATGATTTTGTAAATGATCAATTTTTGAACTGGGATCCAGAGCACAGGATCAAAGTCAGAATATTTTTGGCTCTATTGTATCATGCTCTCTTTAACCTGTAAGTATTGACTTCTACTGTTCTCCCTGCTCATGACTACAAGCAATTTCCTCGAGCAATTGTAATGTGAACTTGTCTTTATATGAGAATTGGTGCTGGTACTAGAACAAACAACCAATTTCCTCAAGCAAATGTAACTCAAACTTGTCTTTATATAATTGGTGCTACAACTGACAATCAATTTCCTCAAGCAAATGTAACTCAAACTTTTATTTGCATAAGAATCGGTACTGCATATTGAATTTGATTGATTTAAAGACCAAAAAAAGTATATACACATTATGTGTCTGACTATTCATTTGACCTCTCAAGCTTGTACTTAACAAAAGATTTGTTTTGGCTTGAGATTGATATTATAGCAATGGAAATTGCTGATGTCTTGGTGGCAGGTGCGTCCAACTCACCGTTGAAAAGCTAGAAAGCCAAAACTCTGGACTTCACAATATACAAAGTTGGGGAATTTCTTTGTAATCTATACATCCAACCAAAAGCATAAGTACGATTTGTATATCAGTTGTAGTTGAGACTAAGAAGCATTTTATTTTGGAATGTGAGGTATATATTGATATTCGAGCTAGCTATGTTGATACTCTAGTAGTGGAATCATTGCAAGAATTGTTTGAAGAGGAGAAAGTAGAGAAAGTAGGAGAATTCATCATCAAAATCAGTAATAAAAGATCAATGTTGTAGAAAGAAAAATGATTAGATCACATTTTAAGGTTAACAACAACAATTCTTTATAATGTTTGTGTCCCATAAATTACTTTGAGCTTCGTGGATAATAAAGGCCTTCTATTCTATTCTACATATCATCTTTCACCAATATAGACCACAATCTCCATAGGAGAGAAATGGTCATTTAGGGTATTAAATATGCTAAAAAGCAATGAAGGGAAGGGTTTGTTCAATGTCATACAATATCTCAAGCCCTCCTATTATGTTTTGAAGTAAGTTCTCTCCCTCACCCCTTCCCTTTATATTATAAAACCCATAGTTGAGAAAATCAAAATCGAAACGGAATTGGCTTGGAAACAAATCAGATCGAATTAGGAATCGGCAAAAAAAGAAAAAAAAAATGAATTTATTTATTTATTTATTTTTCATGCATATCACAATGAATTAACGTAATGCAAATCAAATATTAATATTGTAAGTGATATAAGCTTAAACTACACATGAAAATGGCAAGTGCTACAAGCTTAAAGCCAAAGTTTTGAAGTTTTAAACTACTACACACGAAAGTGACAAAACACATCTTGTACTACTTATAATATATAATAGTACAAATTAAAAAATGTGTCATGGGTCATGAAAAATGTCAAGTACAATCTCAATCAATGTCTTAGAATGCCTTTTCCCTTTGCCCTAGTAGAAGCTCTAGTCTCTCTTTGTTGCTTTGGTTGTGCCTTTGTTGCGATCTCCGCTAGGTTTTCGAAGTTTTCAAATTCATCCATGCTGGAGAGGACATATTCTTGCTACTACTCCTATGCCTTTGTGATCCAATCATTATATGGATCAATCTCGTCTAGGTCAAAGGCCTCGGTACGGTACTTTTTCCTGTAATTTTCTTATGGTAGAGGCGAAGGTTGTAATGAACAAACACAAGATCATTCAACTTTTCTTGTGTAAGCCTATTGTGCTTCTTAGAGTGTATGTGCTCAAGCATACTCCAGTTGCACTCACAACTTGAAGTGGTGCATGGTTGAGACACAACTCTAATAGCAAAGCATTGTAGATGGGGTGTATATGCACCAAAGTCCTACTACCATAAATCTAGAAACAAAATTAATAATTCACATGTAAAATCCTAAATTGAGATAATTTTTTAAAACAAAATTAAAAAAACCTAAACCCTAGTTTGAAGTCTAAGACTTTAAATGTTAAACATTTAAAGCTAAAGTATAAACTTGCATACATGTTTCAGGCAGCAAATAACAACAAAGAATTACTTTAAAAAAAGCCAAAATGGTAAACCCTAGTTTGTTGCATTTGGTTTTAGACTTGTAAAAATATATATGCTTGAAAATTTGGAATAAGATTCAATAGAATAATAGAAAAAGAAAAAAAAATCAATTTGCTTACCTCAAATGAATCCTTTGGGTAGATTCCTAGATGTTGGTGGTTGTTGGTAGTTGTCGAGATCCTTCAAACTCCAAAAAAAATCGCTATCTGGTGGTTATTGATAACTACTAGATTCCTTCAAACTTCCAAAAAAAATTTGTTTGGATGTGTTTTCTTTGGTGTGGTAGTAGGTAGGCAGACCTCTCTCTCAAGCTTGGAAGAAGAAAAATGAGAGAAAACAAAAAAAAACACTATTTATGCCTTTTCTTCTAGACGATTTTTTCAAAAACAATGATTTCGATGCGATTTTAATCTGATTTTGTCATAATCAAAATTTTTTTATTCGAATCGTGATTCTGATCCAATTTTTGTAACTATGATAAAACGTATTGAACTAATTTCAAAACCTTCTCTTATATTCTATTTTTTAAGTTGTCTAAAGTTTCTTCTTTGTTTACTATATGCATACCAAAAAATTCATAAAATTCTTTTTTAAAGTTTTATATATATATATATATAATAGGTTTAAAAGTGATATTTTTTAAATTAAATTATTCAAAACCTTCTCTTATATTCTATTTTTTAACATGTCTAAAGTTTCTTCTTTGTTTACTAGATGCATACCAAAAACATTCATAAAAAGTCCAATGACATTTGGTGTAATGGCAGTTGCCTAGTTATTATTTTCCATGTGGTTGTGAGGTCGATTCCTCGATTCCTCTTGTGTTTGCTTGAACGAGCGTTGATATTTGTACATATTTGTAAAGATGTTCAATATAAAAAAAAAAAATTCATAAAATTCTTTTAAAAAGAATATATATATATATATATATATATATATATAATAGGTTTAAAAGTGATATTTTTTTAATCAAATTATTCAAACAATATCGAGATATGTGCATTTTTAAGAAAACAATAAAAAATAGTCATTCTTTAAAAAATAGCTTACAATATTATTATCATGAGATTAAAAAATATGCTATATATATTTTTCAATGAGTTTACACAAGTTTTTACGAGGGGTCTCGATCCCTTCATATTGACTAGGGTTTGAACCTTGGACCTCCTAAAAAGAGGTCAAGGCCCAGCCCTTACTGCTTCAATAAGTTTGTAGCTATAATATGCTATACAATTTCAATACTATTACATTAAATAATATTTTATAAAATGAAACTAAAATTATTATCAATTTTAAACAAACTTAACTTATTTGTTGTTGGGGTCTTCTTGTACCATGGGGTGCAAATGCTAGTTATATATACATGGACCTTAATGATAGTAACATTTTATTTAGAAATCTTAAAAAAAAGAAAAACTAGGTAGGGGTTCTCACTATTTTTTAATTAATTATATGAGATTAAAATAGCCCCACCCATATTAACTATGACCACATACATTATAACAGTACGATAATCAAGCAATTATCACTTAGCAAGATTTAGGCCTAGGTCTCCTCAAAAGTTAAGGAATTTAACAAATTGAGATCATGTCATTTCATCGGGGGTCCTCACTAATAGTGAGGTTACCATATCAAATTGATTTGTTAAGTCCTCACTAATAGTGAGGTTACCATATCAAATTGATTTGTTAGGTCAATTAGGATATTGAGAAAATATGGACTTGAGCATATCCATTATCTCATTCTTACCTCCTTTCATCATGTTAGCAACCATTATGCAACATCCCAAAGCCAAATTTTCCTTGTGGACCTTTGTGATGGATTTGCATAGAGAAACATGACCACTTAGGTGTTTAAGAACTTTCAATGATTTCTAAACTAAAGAAGGACCAAGATTTGAATAGGTGCTTAGTATTTGTATTAGCATGTGATATGATAAATTTTAATAGTTAAATTATTTTAATAAATTAAAATAAGTATATATATACATATAGGGGAATCGATAACACCATTGGGTGTTGCCACTATAAACCCTAACCTATTGGGTTAGACGAAGTCAACGGGACCCTCGAACTTTGGGGGCATCGAAATGGGGTAGTCAATCAACAAACACTTGACCACTACCATCCAGTCTATCCTCGTTTGGGTACGCTGTGGTTTGAAAGTTGGACATCCCCAAAGAGAGGCCAAAGTCCTAACCATTGCATTGTCCTTGTCGGACACAATAGTTATACATATTACCATTAAGAAAAAAATTATTCTACACATTACATGTATCAAGGGATCTAAAAAAAAGTATAATGTGGTTATATCCCTCTAATTGTGATTTAATTTTAGGATGTTAACATGGTACTTACATGAAGCTGTATAGGTCTTTATATGAAACATGTAGTTTTTGGTGGATGCATGCACAACTTTGGGGTAGTCAATCAACAAACACTTGACCACTACCATCCAGTCTATCCCTGTTTGGGTACGCTATGGTTTGAAAGTTGGACATCCCCAAAGAGAGGCCAAAGTCCTAACCATTGCATTGTCCTTGTCGGACACAATAGTTATACATATTACCATTAAGAAAACAATTATTCTACACGTTACATGTATCAAGGGATCTAAAAAAAAGTATAATGTGGTTATATCCCTCTAATTACGATTTAATTTTAGGATCTTAACATGGTACTTACATGAAGCTGTATAGGTTTTTATATGAAACATGTAGTTTTTGGTGGATGCATGCACAACTTTGGGGTAGTCAATCAACAAACACTTGACCACAACCATCCAATCTATCCCTGTTTGGGTACGTTGTGGTTTGAAAGTTGGACATCCCCAAAGAGAGGCCAAAGTCCTAACCATTGCATTGTCCTTGTCGGACACAATAGTTATACATATTACCATTAAGAAAAAAATTATTCTACACGTTACATGTATCAAGGGATCTAAAAAAAAGTATAATGTGGTTATATCCCTCTAATTGTGATTTAATTTTAGGATGTTAACATGGTACTTACATGAAGCTGTATAGGTCTTTATATGAAACATGTAGTTTTTGGTGGATGCATGCACAACTTTCGCAAATATTGATTTCATATGTAATATTAACATTTCTTATAAAACTAGTTTCAAATAACATTGATGATGGTATAAAACCTTAAATAATTGGATTATACATGATGGTATAATATACAAAATGATAGGCTAAGAATAGCCAATGTAATCATATTTAACAAATAAGTGGATCATTATAACAAACTAACGATCCGCTATGTAGGAGATTATACATATTCCAAATAAATGATGGTATAATATACAAAATGATAGGCTAAGAATAGCCAATGTAATCATCTTTAACAAATAAGTGGATCATTATAACAAACTAACGATCCGCTATGTAGGAGATTATAGATATTCCAAATAAATGGAATATTCTAATACCCTCCTTATTCCATTATTTGGGACAATGTCATAGGCTCTTGCTCTTTTGCTCTCTGTGGCTCACGATTCTTTTGTAACCATGTTTGGAGCACTAAGTCATGATAGACTTTTACAAATGTGGATTTGATGTTTCCACTGAATTGTGCTCGAAAAATGCTATCCAACAAGTATAAACACAATTATACTCGGGAAGCATGAAAATTCACCTCGATTTTCGAGATGCAATGTCTCATCAGGAAAATTGAGGGGTCAATGTTTCCCTCATGCGAAATTAAAAATATCCCGCGCTGGGGAATTTTTTGCAAATTTTCCCTCGTTAAATAATATTCCAAGCAGTGTGCTCTCGAATAATAATGATTTAAAAAAAAAACATTTTTCAAGGAGCCTCCACCTTTTGTTTCATTAAATGAATACAATATAGTTTTTAAAGGCTAATTTAGCCTTCCCACTTTCCACGTGGGAGAAATGCATTAAAAAATGCATGAGTGGTCATTTTGTTGGCCACATAAATAAAGGTTTTAATTTAAGGTATTTATACATTTGAATATTCAATTTTAGCGATATATCTATGTGCTTCTAGGCCATCATGTTGGCCATGTGCACGCCAGTCTGTCCCACTGCAGCTTCATGTGGATCTTCGTCCACGTCTTCAACCTTAAATAATTGCATTATACATGATGGTATAATATACAAAATGATAGGCTAAGAATAGCCAATGTAAATATCTCTAACAAATAAGTGGATCGTTATAACAAAATAACGATCTGCTATGTAGAAGATTATAGATATTTCAAATAAATGGAATATTCTCTAACACCCTCTCTTATTCCATTATTTGGGACAATGTCATAGGCTCTTTCTATTTTGCTCTCTATGGCTCACGATTCTTTTGTAACCATGTTTGGAGCAGTAAGTCATGATAGACTTTTACAAATGTGGATATGATGGTTCCACTAAATTGTGCTCGAAATATGCTATCCAACAAGCATAAACACAACCATACCCGAGAAGCATGAAAATTCACCTCGATTTTCGAGATGCAATGTCTCATCGGGAAAATTGAGGGGTCAATGTTTCCCTCATGCGAAATTAAAAATATCCCGTGCTGGGGAATTTTTCGCAAATTTTCCCTCGTTAAAGAATATTCCAAGCAGTGTGCTCCCGAATAATAATAATTTAAAAAAAAATCATTTTTCAAGGAGCCTCCACCTTTTGTTTCATTAAATGAATACAATATAGTTTGTAAAGGCTAATGTAGCCTTCCCACTTTCCACGTGGGAGAAATGCATTAAAAAATGCATATGAGTGGCCATTTTTTCGGCCACATAAATAAAGGTTTTAATTTAAGGCATTTATACATTTGAATATTCAATGTTGGCCATATATCTATGTGCTTCTAGGCCATCATGTTGGCCACGTGCATGCCAGTTTATCCCACTGCAGCTTCATGTGGATCTTCGTCCACGTCTTCAACCTTAAATAATTGCATTATACATGATGGTATAATATACAAAATGATAGGCTAATAATAGCCAATGTAATCATCTCTAACAAATAAGTGGATCGTTATAACAAACTAACAATCCGCTATGTAGGAGATTATAGATATTCCAAATAAATGGAATATTCTCTAACACCCCCCCTTATTCCATTATTTGGGACAATGTCATAGGCTCTTGCTCTTTTGCTCTCTATGGCTCACGATTCTTTTGTAACCATGTTTGGAGAACTAAGTCATGATAGAATTTTACAAATGTGGATTTGATGGTTCCACTGAATTGTTCTCGAAATATGCTATCCAACAAGTATAAACACAACTATACTCGGGAAGCATGAAAATTCGCCTCGATTTTTGAGATGCAATGTCTCATCGGGAAAATTGAGGGGTCAATGTTTCCCTCATGCGAAATTAAAAATATCCCGCGCTGGGGAATTTTTCATAAATTTTCCCTCGTTAAAGAATATTCCAAGCAGTGTGCTCTCGAATAATAATGATTTTTTAAAAAATCGTTTTTCAAGGAGCCTCCACCTTTTGTTTCATTAAATGAATACAATATAGTTTTTAAAGGCTAATGTAGCCTTCCCACTTTCCATGTGGGAGAAATGCATTAAAAAATGCATATGAATGGCCATTTTGTCAGCCACATAAATAAAGGTTCTAATTTAAAGCATTTATACAGTTGAATATTCAATTTTGGCCATATATCTGTAGACACCTAAAATGCGTCATGTCGAGGGCGACTACTCATATGGACATGCTACAAAACCATATGGAGGATCTTGGACAGACTCCAAGATAGAGCAGTGGTTCTAACCACTCAATTTAGGCATTTTGGCCTAATCAGGTTGAACCACAGCCAAGATCTATGGTCTCCATTCTAAACCATGGTTGATACCTATGGTCTACAGTCTGGACCACAACTATGACCTGCGGTCTTAACTAAAGTTCAGTTAGGCCTTCCATCCAAGCCAAATTGGTTGGAACGGCCAAAATATCTAGGAGGCAGTTGAAGGATGAAATATTCCAGAGGCTTCCATCCCAACTGTCCTAACCAACCTTCTTGGTCTTGGCTTCTCCATGAAGCTACCCCTAGCCCTAGGGACATGCTATAAATACCCCCTCCAAATGGGGTGAAGATATAGAGAGTTAATTGATCAAGAGAGCAGCGAAGCCCTATCAAATTGCATACTGAATCTATGCATTTGAGAGCCCCTTTGCTATTCACCTAAAGACCAATTAGCCATGGATGCCCTAGGTGCCTAGGAGATTCAAGAAGCACAAATCCAGGCAAACGAAGGCCCGTCATAGCGATTTGACCACCAAATCTATCAGAGGACAACAAAGGCGACCCTTGAACATCAATTTGGACAAGGAGGTCAAGCCCACTGCCCCTAATTCTGAGGGTAAACCTATCAGAGGTCAAACCATGGTTGTCAGCCATGGTTCACAGTGCAGACCGCCCACCATAGCTATGGTTTGCAATAGGTGACTGATCACCTTACTTGCTTTGCTTTTGACCGCATAGATTAGTTATATTAGTCTTTTTATAGGTTTAATTGCACTTTAGAGAAACTCTGACCGTAGGAATTAGTTATTTCATGCATTGTATTAAGTAGGATTATATTGGATCTTTTATGCACTTTATTGCTCCTAACTTGATATTTGATCCATGCATCATTTGCTTATTCATGTCCGTCATGTTATAGTATAATTCTTGATCTAATTAGAATAGTTTAAAGTCTTTCTTTATGATTTCTTGTTTTACTAGTTTAATGGCATTTGCATACATATTTCCTTAAAGGGCCTCATCATGAGAGGCTATCAATATTTTTAATCGTGTGTTGTTGTTTCTTGTTCGTAGGGAGACAGGTGCAAGAGGAGCTTACATCATAATCCTTCCACATCGCGAAGAAGGGGGTCAACTCCACCCCAAGGCAGTTTGTGACTAATCAATAGAGCACTATAAGTGCGCCTACCCTATTGAGGGCATTGGCAATTGTAATATCAGTATCATCTTTCAAGTGACCCTAAGAGGGCATTTTTGTAATCAAAGCTCATTCAAATATTAATACAAGAAACCTTACTTTTTTGTTCAATTTATGTACTTGTGTCAATATTTGTGCTTTCATGATGGTATAGATCAATACAGTAGCTAGGTGCATGCTCCATGATTAAGTCATAAGGCGATCACGGTGGGACTCCACAATTTTAGCCCTGAGTTCGACTTTTCTTGGCTTTTTCTTATCTCAGGCGCTAACCGTAGCTTTCAGCTATGGTTATTTTTTGGCCCGTGGCTGTAACCTACGTTCACTACTGCATCCCGTAGCTCGGACCTGCGGTTAATAGAGGAAAAAGCAGACAACAAGAAACTCAGTGGGCAGCAAGCAGGAGCTAAGGTAGGCCCTAATTTCACTATCTATTTTAAATTTTCTCCTCTGTGTTTTTCCAGAAAGCATTGAATCTATTGCAAACTAGGAACATTAAAGGAAAAAGGTCAATGAACAAGTCTTAGTTTGTTTCCATTTTCCTTTCCATTAGAAAGGCGTTGTTGGGAACATCGGACCTCTGATTGCGATCCACCCTAGAATACAATGACCTTGATAGAGATTGTGTGGTCATTTGCATGCTTGAGGCCCAATTAGTGGCCATGTCATTGTAATTGCATCATCAAAATATCATATAGGACATTAGCATGCATTCCTTTCTGAATTTTGAAATGTTCCTTTCTTTCATGCATATCATGTAGGAATGATCATATGAATGCTCCTTTATGCATTTGTTATTTTTGCAAAGTAAAAGGAACCACACACACCACTTTGAACTTAAACGTTAGTGAGTTGGGCTTCATCTCCAACCACTAGTAGGGTTCAATGATGGTGGGCGTAATTTCCATCCGTTGGCCCAAATCCCATGTAACTTGTGTTACTAGACCATATCGGGTCCAAGATCCTTTCGTACCCTAAAAAATTTGCATATACTCCTCTTCGGAGGGTATGACGCTGATCGAGGGAAAATGGGTGAGGAACTGGGAGGACCTATGCCCCCTGACCGTGTGTGGGCTTCACTTCCACACATTATAGGTTGGTTTAGTGACTTGGATTTCATCTCCAAGTTATCAAGCTATGGGTATACGGTGAAAGCCAATTAACGAGTAGTATAAAATCCAACAATCTTTCAAAACACGTGAGAGTTTCTAACACTGATACAACACATCTGAAAACAACATCAAATAGTTTAGGGCTCACAATAAAAATTTAAAAGAAGATAATCATCATTTGTATACCTTGTTTGCATAATAAAACACATCTAGACGTTAGGTACACAAATGGTGAACACACGGGGTGATCGACAAAGGTCTAGGACCGATGCCCATGATCAACCCCCAACTGATTCACAATAGCATGTGTCGAGTCCTCACACACATGAGCGAACCGAATGACGTTCGACGAGCATTAGAGGTGACAACTCGACATGGGGAGATCCCGTTGAGTGGACCCTCGATAGAGGAGCTTCAGTACACTCCTCTAGGCACAGGACTGAGCATGGAGCTTCTCAGCATGAGGATGCTCTACTCCAAAGCCATTACCGAGACCGCACTACACGTGCATCCATGGGATCGACCGAGGAATATGTTGTGCAGGGGACCAAGTTGGTTCCCATACGTACTAGGTCCACAGGAGGTTCTAACCCTCCATAGTCAGAGTATAGATGGACTAGAGATCCACCCATTCAGGGGCAAGAGGATAGGCTCGCTTTCGAGCATAGGTCCACCCATACTCCCATGCGTGGCCCACCATGCAAGATCACCATTGATATATCAAAGGTGGGAGCTAATGGAACACCACCGCATGAGCGGTGGAGGTCTAGATAGTTAGATGGTCTAGGTAGTGTTCTTGAGCAGCTAGGCTGCAAGCCTACAACTCCGCCCACTCATGCTCCGAGTGAGCATAGCGATAGTTGTATCAAGATCACTAGAGAGCATGGAGAGGCTTCTAAGCGCCCTCATGTCACACGTCCACCATCCACACATGGTGGTTCATAGTTTAGAGCATAGCAGGATGTCGATGCCATCTTCATAGATAGAGGTAAAGGTGCAACACATTTTTCTGATGGGTACAGAACCCATAAGGTAGCTCGCATAGAGCATACACACCAGAGGCCTCCCACGGCCGACCAGATCGATAGATCACATAGACTGGTGTCTGAGCAAAGATGTCAACTCCTCCAAGATCAATTGGAGGATGCTCACCTAGAGAGGCAACATATTGAAGATGAAAATATTCAAGCGCAAAGGCTCCTACGATAGAGGTTATATGAGCAGCGCATGCGTGAGGAGCGTATTCTAGCTCAGAAGGAGCACATAGAGTAGGAGGATCGGCTAGCCAGGGCTGGCCTATACCCTCTCGAGGAGCATAGAGAGCATGTGCATAGGAGGGTTGTGTCCCTAGCCGATATGCATGAGGAGCATAGAGACGCTCGTACTCATGTCAGTGCCCAATAGAGGGAGCGACTATCATCACTCAATGATCTTAGACAGAGGCAGCATGAGCATGTAGATGTAGATGGATACGATCAGGAGTATCCTGAGAGTTACCGAGTTGAGGAGGAGGAAGAGCCACTTCCTCCACCTCCCTCAAAGAAGACATTACCTCCTAGACCACCTCCATGTCAGCTTAGGGAGGAGGACTTTTTGTCTTCTGAGGCGTACAAGGTTTTGGTCGATAAGGTCAAAGCAATAGAGAGGCAAGGCATGGCTATTCAAAAGCCGACACTGAGGAAGATACACAATGAACCTCTAGACCCCTCGGTGCCTACGCCTCCATATCCTGAGCATTTTGATATGCCCAGGTTAGAAAAATTCAAGGGTGATGAGGATGCCCAAGAGCATGTTACGAGTTTTTTGGATGCTTGTTTCTAGATAGAGAGTCATGATGCCTTGTTGTTGCGCACCTTCATTATGACACTCTCCGGCCCGACCCGAGAGTGGTTCAACCAGCTGAAGAAACATAGTATTACTAGTTTTGAGTAGTTAGTTGATGCATTTCTTGAATGCTATTCATTTGGCATCAAGAAATAGGCCAACCTTTCTGATTTGGCTGCGCTAGCTCAGCATGACGATGAGCCCATCGAGCAATACGAAAAGAGATGGCATAGAATAATGGCAAAGCTGCCATTCCCTATTCCTATAGTAGAACTGACCCGAATGTTTACAAAGAGTTGTGCCAAGCACATCTCGCTACTATTGCAGTTGCAACAATACGCTACATTCGAGGAAGCTTTGGCGCAAGCCAAGGTGATCGAGGACATCAAGTTGCAAGAAGGCAACTTGAAGCTCAAGACCAGGAAAGAGGGGTTTAAAAAGAGTACTACGAAGCAACAGGGCAAGCAGGCCCACGTGAATCAAGTAGTACTAAATCTTGGAGGAGAGGACAAGGGACAACAAAAGCCTAATTATCAGGCCCAACCTCCTCCTACGCGTTATGAGACGTGCAAAAACAATTATAAGGGCAAAAATAGAGAAGAGCACCCACCTCGCCAGTTCACACCTCTGATGGAATCGATGACTTCGATTTTCCATCAACTATGCGAGGCCAAGGCCATACGATTGCCCGAGGTCAAATTAGTAGATCCGAATGTGCCAAAGTCAAAGTGGCATCAAGACGATCTGTTCTGCATATTCCATAGAGCGAAGGGCCATGACATCGAGACATGTTGGTCCTTCAAACACATTGTGCAGAACATGATAGAAAAAGGAGAGCTTGTAGTACCAGGCAATCCATAGGCACCCGACAATAGAAACATGGGGATTTTCAAGAATCCACTACCTAATCATGAGGCGCCTCGTAACAATGCCGGCCAGGTCAATCAAGTGAGAGTCGAACCACCTACCCAGGGGTTCGTAGGCATGGTCAATGTTGTTACTAGACATGGGAGGTATGATCAACCGAATCAACCTCGTGCTCCCATTAGAATACAAGCTACGCTGGATCAACGGCCAGCTCAGAACATTCCAGGCCCACCAACTAGACCGGTGGTGACCATAAGGAGCAGGTTAGTTCAGAACCTGCAGACAACTCCTACGAAGTTGTCAATATATGAGCTTATTCAGTAGTCCCCTAGACACAGGGAGACTCTTATGGACATTCTGAGGTCCATTGAGGTACAGTCCCAAGATGCGCATGCATTTACAAATTTTGTGGGACATGTACAACAGTGTCAGGAACCCATGATACAATTTTATGATCATGAAGTGAAGATGGTTCCTACTATTATGGCTGACCCACCACTGCATATTATCATGTGTGTTAACCACATGCCTTTCAAAAGGGTCTTGATCGACACTGGGTCCTCGATCAATATAATTATGACCAAGGCACTGAGCCATCTCAAGTTGCCCAAATCACACATTGTGCCTACCACCTTTACGTTGAGAGCATTTAATGATGCACTATGCTCGATGGTTGGTACAATTGTTCTACCTATTCAGGTGGGACTCAAGACCATCTCTGTGATGTGTCACGTGATAGAGGGTACCATGCAGTACAACATTCTGCTCGAAAGGCCTTGGATTCATGAAATGCATTGCATCCCCTCGATCTTGCATCAATGCATGAAGTACATTCATGAGGGACAAGTTCACGTAGTGTCCTTGGATGAAGAACCATTCAAGTTCGTGAACCTAGCAGATTTTCCTAGGGGTTTTGTACTCCCATCGATGCACTTGGATATCCGACCTGCTTCATCGGTTAAGATTCCAAGAGCTAAACCAATAGCTCATGCTCAACCATCGATATCTGTGTCACATAGATCTGAGCATACGACTACAACTTCTCTAAAATTGACTACATCGGCAATGAATCGGCAAGACGAGAAGCTAAAGGTAAAATTGGGTGAGAAAGTAGAAGATCATATGCCTGGACCAGTCACCAATGAGACTCCCACTCCCATGGATGTGGAAGAACCTCAAGACAAAGCCGAGGAGGCACCTCAGCCTACTTCACCTGCATCTTCAGCAGGGTCATCTGCACCGTAGGTGACCGTTCATCTAGCTAGCATAGGGTTAGGTGAGTATCTTGTGCAAAATGTTACTTTCGGACCTATCCTGAAGACTGCACAAGAGATGGGCCGACCACACGCCCATCGATTTTTGATTGGATCTGTAGTGTCATTGGGTGAGCCACCCAACCAAACAAACTTCGTCTACGTAGGGCTAGATCAAGCACCCACCAGAATGTCCATAGATGAGGATGATGATGAGCCATTCACTATGAATGTGCACTATCTATCCAACCTAAAATATGCCATGCACATTTTTGAGTCGTATCATTGGCATGGACACGACCTTGGTATTTTTGAACAAGGACGTAGGACTCCACTCGAACCTCATTATCAGTTAGCTACTGATAGGTTTGGGTTAGGGTTATAGGTATAGGATCATGATGATTTGCTTGCTGCATCCTTAGATCGCATGTACCTGAGTCTAGGGGATGATGTGGATTTTAATCCATATCACCCTAATCCTTCTAGATTTTGGAGGACTCACTAGATGGTATCATTTGTTACCATAGGGCCACCCGATTCATATCATGATGGGCCCTTAGAGGACAACCCCAGAGGCAACCTAGGTAACCAAATCCGTAATGCTACCGATGACACTGGTATGCAGGGGCATAACCCCACTACTGTAGGCGATCTCGAGTTAGGAGATCTTTGTGATGATGATGGAGAGGAGTCCACCTCCAAAATAAGTGGACCTAGTTATGATGTAGATGATGAGTTATTGAGTTTAGGTCCGGCGTTTATACGCCATCTGCTGCCTATGGAACAAGTGGAAGAGATGAATGAGCACTTCATAGTCGATAGTGATTATGAATATGAGATAGAGGAGGCCTACTTAAGGCCTCACCCAGCTAATCTCCCACTATTCATAGACACAATAGAGTGGTCCATCCATGGTAGTGACCATAGTGATGTAGATGAGAGGACCGATTCTAGGCTTGTGTATCCACAATATCTATTGCCTAGGGAATCAGAGCATGTTATGGAGGAAGTCCCTCCCAACACTGAGCGCTCTAAGGAAGAAGTAGTGCTAGTTTATATGGTAGTATCATATATACGATCGTTCTATCAGATTTATCTGGATAGTGATGATAGTGACCGTAGAATCAGATACATGGGGCCACATCTGGCAGATCACCCCTTAGAAGAGGGGGAAGTGATGGATTGTATTTGTACAGTGATGATGAGGATTCATTGGAGATGGCCTATTTGGGACCTCATCACCTATGTAATAGGCCTCCACCTCGAGGTCCCCCACCTATTACAGCTGCAGGTTTGCATCGGGAGATTAATCTCCATCGCAGCCTGAGGGAAAGAAGAGAGCTCGAAGAGAGGTATCAGGAACTCTTTCCCCATCCACCTACGTACGTGGAGCTCCTTGAGCCGAGAGATCCCATTTTGTAGCTAGTGCATCGGGAGGATCCAGTTATACGGGCATCCCATAGAGAGGATCCATTTGTGCTCATACCATCCGAGCCAGATCTTGGGTACAGAAGCTACACTTCAGATATAGAGTTTTGTCCATGTGGTTCTGGAGATCAATTCCATTCCATCAATATGGTCTCCATTGATTTGACCACTCCACTCCACAATCTAGCAGATCCATCCAAACCACTGCATCTGAACATGGATGCTATCGATTGGGATCGCGTTGACTCGTCGGTCCAGCCTGAAGATTTCTTCCCTAATGAAGAAATGTTGCAACCATTTCATTTTGTGCTAGGCTATGCTTATGATGTTTATCATGCTGAGGGTGCTTCCCATGAGGAACATGTGAACCCGATTGATGACATCCATCTGATTCCTATGCCTCACCGACTTGAGGAGGGATCACATATGTCAGTAGAGAAAACCTTCGATGTGGATATCGGTAAAGATCCCACCAATCCAAAGAAGGTTAGATTTGGAGAGAGTCTCACTCTGGATGAGCGTGATAGCATCATCCCTCTACTAAAAGAGAGACCTGATCTCTTTGCTTGGACTTACAAAGACATGTCGGGTCTAGATCCAAAATTGGTTACTCATAACCTTTCGCTAGATCTGTCGAAGAAGCCAATCAAGCAAAAACTTAGAAAAATGCATCCAACAGTAGCCTTAATGGTGAAAGACGAGTTGCAAAAGTTGTTGGACGTAGAGTTTGTCATCTCCATCGACTATCCAGAATGGGTGTCCAATATGGTGCCCGTAGGAAAGCCAGATGGAAGGATCCGTATTTGTACGGATTTTAGAGATCTCAATAAGGCAACACCCAAAGATTCATTTCCATTGCCAAATATCGATGCTCTGGTAGATGCTACTGTAGGTCATGAAATGCTCTCCCTTATGGATGATTTTTTTGGATACAATCAGATTCGGATTAAACTCGAAGATCAGCATAAAACCACGTTTATAATGCCATGGGGGACATTTTGCTACAAAGTTATGCCATTCGGTCTTAAAAATGTTGGTGCCACATATCAGCGGGCTATGACATATATCTTTCATGACTACATGCATAAAATCTTAGAAGATTATATCGATGACTTACTAGCTAAGTCGTTGCTATGAGCAGAGCATGCGGAGGTCTTAAGGAAGGTCTTCGATCGCTTGATAGAGCATAATGTCAGGTTGAATCCTAAGAAGTGCGTATTTGGCGTAACTTCAGGTAAACTCTTGGGATTCATCATTTCTAAATGAGGCATCGAAGTAGACCCAGCAAAGGTCAAGGCTATTCTAGAGATGCGTCCTCCCACTAATATCAAAGAACTAAGAAGCCTTCAGGGCAAAGTAGCATCCATAAAGTGATTCATCACTCAATTATCAGATAAATGTCGACCCATGAATCGACTACTACACAAGGGGGTCCCATTTTATTGGGATGAGGACTGCCAAGCAGCCTTTGCTGAGATTAAGCAATACCTAGCAACGCCGCTAGTACTAGCTCCACCAAGGCCAGATGTGCCTTTTCTGCTATATATATCGGCAACCAACTTTGCATTAGGGACCATGTTAGCCCAAAAGAATGTGCAAGGCAAAGAGCAAGCCATATATTACATCAGTCACACCTTGGTGAGTTATGAGTCAGGATATGCATATGTGGAGAAGCTTTGTTTAGCAGTGGTGTTCGCTACCAAGAAATTGTGGCATTACATGCTAATTCATACGACATATGTTATATCAAAATAGAATCCTTTGTAGTATATGATGAGCAAGACATATCATAACACACGTACTTGCAAAGTGGATCATGCTATTGATAGAATTTGATTTGGAATTCATCAGCCAAAAGTCCATCAAGGGACAAGTCATAGCTGATCAACTGGCTGAGGCACCACTGTCCAACAGTAGGCCTCTAACCATTGAGCTTCTAGATGATGCGGTCTTCATAATATCTGAAGCTCCCAAACCCGAAGAACCAGAGAATAATGTTGATATGACATTGTTCTTCGATGGTTCGAAGTGTGAGCAAGGGGGTGGTGCAGGAATAGTGTTTTTCATGCCACAAGGAGCTCCAATGCCCTTGTCATTCAAGTTAGACTTTTCATGCACCAACAATAATGCTGAGTACGAAGCCCTACTTTTGGGCCTCCACACAACCATCACCATGGGTATTAAAATATTGAACATTTTTGGTGATTCTCTGCTCATAGTTAACCAAGTTAAGGGGCTCTTTCAGTGTCGATGTCCCATACTGAAAGCCTACAAAGATCTTGTTGCCACTTATCTGGCTAAATTTGAATGGTATGACATCGAGGCAATCCCTCGTTCATCAAATAGGTTCATAGACACCATGGCATATTTGGGGTCCTTGATCCCTCAGAATATGTCTACCGATTTTACTACCATCCATGTTAGAATGCTCTCGCACCCAATAGCGAGCATGCAACCTTTGATAACAAAGAGTCAGTCAACATGATTGTTGTGGAACCAACAACTGATTGGTTCCATAGAGTGAAAGACTTTCTTAAGCAGGCACCCTAGGAGTCATTGACTTCTCAGAGTCCTACGGGGAGTGGTACTACCATTCACCATAAGGTTGTTTCCTAATTTGCATTTACAAAGTTAAATACGTAGGGGGAGCAAGTCATCTTAGCAGTCGAAGTTGAGGCTTGTCAAAGTTGGATGTTGCAAATCCAAGACTTCTTAAAACTTGGTATGATCCTAGAGGGATTGTCGCGTGCCGCAAGATGCACATTCAAATAGAAAGTGACTAAGTATGTCTTGATAGGAGACATTTTGTACCGACGTAGCTACGAAGGAGTTCTCCTTCGATGTCTTGAGCCCCAAGAGTCATCTTGGGCAATTTTAGAAGCTCACGATGGTACGTGCGGTGGCCATTTCAGCGGCATGGCTATCATCAAATGCATCCTTCGCATGGGTTATTATTGGCCCACTATGGAGAAGGATTGCAATGTGTATGTCAAGAAATGCGTTAAATGTCAGCATCATGCTAATCTTACGCACTTGCCATCATAGGCCTTACAACCCATTCAGGCGGCTTGGCCATTTGCTCAGTGGGGACTAGATCTTATTGGCAAGATTTCTCCTCCATCGTCAAGCCGACATACATTCATTATCATGGCTACTGAGTATTTTACAAAGTGGGTAGAAGCCATTCCCCTTACAATGACCACTGGAGCTCGCATCGCAGAATTTATTCTCGAGCATATCATATGTCATTTTGGGATACCATCCAAAATAATTTTGGATAATGGAACTTCTTTTAAGAACAAAACTGTGTGGGCTTTAACGTCTAAATACCGCATTAAACACAGTTTTGCAACTCCATACTATCCACAAGCAAACGGGCAAGCTGAGGCCTCAAACAAGACTATGGTAGCCATCTTGAAAAAGATAGTGCAAGAACACCACAAGGATTGGCATATACAACTACCCCTTGCATTATGGGCTTACAGGACTAGCATTCGGATGCCCATTGGGGCAACGCCATTTTCACTAGTATATGGCACTGAGGCCATTATGCCCTTAGAGTTGGAAATTCCAACGCTGCGCGTCGCATTGAAAGAGTTCATCGATGATGACACCGCACGGCAAGCTCACCTCGATCAATTGACGTTGCTCGATGAACATCGCGTGAATGCCCTCGAGCATCTTCATGTTTATCAGGAGCGATTAAAATGAGCTTACAATGTCAAAGTCCACCAGAGAGACTTTGAAGTTGGGGATCTTGTGTTGAAAGAGAACCAATAGAACTCGAATTTACCGCCTGATATGCGAGACAAATTCATGGCTAATTGGCTAGGGCCTTACATCATATCTAAAAATATTGGTCTAGGTACCTATCGCCTAACGTCGCTAGAGGGTGTGGAAGAGCTTGAGCCTCTCAATATCATCCATCTTAAGGCGTTCTATGCTTGAGAGTGTAGTAAAGGCACCAAAGGCATCTGTAAGCCCTTTGGTCAACCCAAAAGCTTCGAGGGTTTGTCCACAACCGCTCGGTCATCCCAAAAGGCTTCGAGTTCTTGAATTGAGAAGCTTGGTCAAGTAAATGCACCAAAGGCATCTGTAAGCCCTTTGGTCAACCCAAAAGCTCTGAGGGTTTTGTCTCAACCGCTCGGTCATCCCAAAATGCCCCAAGCTCTCTGTTGAGTAGCTTGGTCAAGTAAAAGCTCCAAAGGTAGTTCCTCATCGTTTGGTCATCCTTAAAAGCTCCAAGGACATGTACTCATCGTTTGGTCAAATATGGAAGCTCAAAATCCATAAAAATCAAGAAAAATATATAAAATTCCAAAAAAAAATTGGAAAAGCTTAAAATTCAAAAACATTTGCTTTTGCATTTCGCATTTTCATTTGCATTCATGCATTGCATATAGGCATTTGTCATCCATTGCATTCCATACAAGAATGGATAGTGTGTGTCAAAATCTTACAAACGACACCACGTTTGTGTTTCAATCATGCACCCTTGCATTATATCATCTATCATCTATCACAGGTGAGTAAATGTGTTTTTCAACACAACCCATCCTGTTGCTATGAAGAATATGCTAGAGTTTTTCGGTCATTCAAACATACCTAGTGGTCTTCTCAGGAGTTGGTAAGAAATCCTGTTTTGCTTTTGATGGCTGAGGTCGAGTTAGTATAGCCCTTAGCATATCAGAATCTTGTCACTAATGAACAAATTAAAAAGAGTCTTAATAAGGACTAGGGGAAGATGAAGCCGTGAAGCAGGACCGGGTATCCTGAAGTGAAAAGAATTATTCTTGCTTATCCCTCTGTGTGGATGGTACGAGAAATGTGGGTAATTGGCAAAAGGACAGGTTCATTTCCTACCCATAAATCCCTTGCTTATGATAAAATGAGCAATATCCCCTAAGTGATATCCCACATCAATCCTCAAGATTGATACCCTTCGTCGATATCATAAATCGACATCCCAGATTGATATCCTACATTGATATCATACGATCGGTATCACAGATCGACACTGCAGATTGATGTCCTCCAGATTGATGTCACATATCGATACTCTAGAATCGATATTACAGAAGCAGTTCCCCTCAAAGTTAAATCCACAAAGGACATTTTTGAAGCTCATAAATCCAGAAACAAAGATCAAATGAAGATCGAGAATAAAAGAAAAAATTTCCAGAGATCAAATGAAGATCAAATATAAAGATCCAATGAAGATCAAAAAATCAAAGGCACGACAAGGTCAAATGAAGATCACAAGATAGTGCAAAAATGAAGATGAAGACAAACCCCTTGCTTAAGAATCAGAAATAGAATAGCGCAAAGCTAACATTAGTGATTCTTATCAGTTTGTACAAGCAAGTATCCCGATCATACATAGAGAAGGAAGGAGTGGGCCTGAATCCCTAGAATTGCTCACACTACTGTACCTTACACATGATGATATGTCTGATGCATTAGCATTTTGCTTATGTACAGACCAATGTTTGAATGTGGATGAGCTAGCTTCAGGTGTCCTGCATCGCTTAGCGGTATGAGTCCAACTGAAATCTAAAACTAAGATTGGGTAAGACATTTGCGGATCCCCTATCTTAGCAATGGGCTGAAAGAATCCCGCCTGACATCGGGGTATGCTTATGTCTTACCAAAGTTATGCACTTGCACACATAGAGGTAATGAATAGTTTTGGCCTATCTTAACAAAAGCCTCACGGTTCAAAAGTCTAACATGGTGAGTATACAACTTCTGATTAGACAACTAGGGTATTTGAGTCTCATGGAAAACCTCAAAAGTTCCCAAAATAGCAACAGGATGGCAGAAACCGCAAGCCATCAAAAATAATAAAGTCATTCAATCAATCAAACTGCAAAGTATCTATCCATGATACATTATTATATTGAGCACAATCAAAGATATAGGATAGATACCGGATGAATATCAGAAATGATGTTTAGACGACCACTGACTATATAGTGCAAGGAATGAATATCGAATGACATATCAAATCATTTACATTATACCAATCCATCTCATCTCATTTCATATATGGGTGATTAATTGATTAAGATCTTGTAATGAGAATGATCAATTATTTTGCATGATTGTTATACATTCTATGGTGTCATATTTTAAAAATTGATATACACAGTTTACATTCATTCCTTATGTTTTAAGTGATTAAAGCATACAGGTTCATTTCCATTAGATTATGATTATGTACATAATGCATTACCATACATTGCATAGCATACCATAAAATGCATAAAAATAAATGCATGCCCACAAAGCAAAAATAAATATGCATTTAAAAATAAACATCGCATCCATATGCATACATCATATATCACACATCTAATCATCTAGATCAATGCATATCATCATCATAAAGTAAAATAGCTATCTAGTGCATGTCATCCATACATCACATCATATAAACATAGCATTTACATAAGCCTTGCATCCATGTGCATCAAATAAACATAAAATTAAAAAAATAAATAAACATGTACACATAATGAGCCATAAAAGATCATATCATATATATGTGTCCAAAAGAGTACATAGGGAGTACAAAATGCTCGTAGGCTACAACTGTGTAGGTCCTCGACCTTACACACAAAATGATATATCAAAAATGTAGTCGATAGCTGCTATAACTCAGATCTAGGCTGCTCCCCCTGTATTGGAGCTCTCGTCGCCTCCCTCAGCACTATGCTCTAGAGCCTGCTCTCCTGGATGACCTGGCACCTATGGTGGATCCTGCTATGGATCCTGCCTACCTCCAAAGCCTAAAGCACCCAACACATGGGAAACTGGTAACTATAGTAGGCTAGTCCTCTGACTGGTGGCCCCTGATGTCTACCCTGGATCTCTAGTCCTGGCCTACGATCTTGCTGTGTGTGTGCTAGAGGACTTGTGCATCCTCTCAGTCCTATGAGTCCTATGACTCGAGCTCATTGTAGACTATCCAGTAGTCCTAGTTTGGGTCCTCTAAGACTCTAGTGTGAAAGGATCCTCTAGAACCTGTAGCCCATGCATCTCAATGTAACCGACTAGTTGATCAACTCGAGCGAGTCGGGCTGCATGCATCTCCTTGGTCACCATGACCATGCTGCGTAATCACTCTATCTCAGCCATAGGATCTTGAGCAACTATTGTACCTACTACTGGTGCTATAGGAGGCCCCATAGTAGCCTGAGGAGGTGGCATAGCCCCCCTCGATGCTCGAGCAAGATCTCGCTCTACCTCTACTGTAGTTCGTTGTGCCTGTGCTAACTCTAGGGTAGTCTGTAGTCTCTAAACCTGGGCCTCTACATCTATGGCTCGAGTCGTAAGCTCCTGTATCTGGTCCTGTGCCTCAGTCAGGTGTCACTCCTTGTCAACCACTTTCACCTCTAGAGTGGTGATGGTAGTGTCTCTCTCGAGCTACTATGTGTGAAACCATCCGAGCTGACTCTACAAGTCAGCCACCTAAGCCAATAATCATCCCTCTACGCTGTCAGGAGGGACCTCACCCTCCTCTGGAATATCCTCCTCAGGGTCAATCTTAGGTATATCCTCGATGGTGGCCTCTGCACCCCAACCACCCTCTGTACGCTGGTGCACCCTACGCCCATCAGGATCTACCTCTACCTCTACCTGAGCTGGCTCTCGACCTAGAGGCCCTATCCCATACCATCTGAATAAGGACCACCACCCATCATAGTCTGGAGTGGTCTCGACTGTCTCAACCCTTGACTCTTGGAAGTCATCTGGTGCATCTCCTAGTGGTGGAGGATGTATCAATGGGAGATCCCTCTCCAAAGCCAAGTGCCTGTATCTGAATGGGATCTCTGGCATGTCCTACACCATGCCAAACTATCGTAGGACATGAGAAAATAACTGATACTCTCTGACCTCTGGCTTATGCCAGATAAGCCATCTATCTCGGTGGGCCCATCGTAGCCACTCGTCCACCTCAGGCCATGCAGGGCAATCCATGTAGGGGTGCCATACAATGTCCCCCGACCCAAGTGATGCAAATCTAATGATATAGTGCTTAGTGTTCCTAGCATGAGCCCTACTATGGGTACCCTCCTCAAGGCTAGCATGTGATGGTCGATGTCTATGGTGGTGATGCATAGTGGAAGCTCCATAGGATGCTCGATCCGGATGTGTTGCCACCCCTAGATCTGTAACAAAAGACTACAGTTGATGCCCTTATGACTATGCTCTGTAATCTGGTATAGCTCCTTGTAGAGCTGGCATAATAGGGTGCTCCCCCAAGCTAATCATAGTGGCTCCTCTGTAGAGCTCTGAAGCACCCTCCAAGTAGTGGCTAACATGTTCCAGGGAATCCTCATCCCGAGGAGTCTGGAAGGACAATCTGCATAATGAGATGCATGAAGAGGGCCTCTCATGCAGAAAAGACATCATCATGGTACCAGTCATCGATGTGCACCCCTCCATGGTCAGCATCATCCTGTGCATCTATGCTCTGGTCATCGAAGATAGCATCGAAGACAGCATCCTTTGCCATGGAGGTAGAGGAGATGATAGCCTCACCATCGATGGGGATCTTGAAGATCCTGTAGACATCCTCTAGAGTGATAGTCATCTCACCGGGAGGAAGGTGGAATGTGTTGGTCCATGCATTCCAGCATCGGGCCAATGCAGTAAGATAGGCTTGATCTACCCTAATGGTGGGTAGATCCATGATGTAACCGAACCCGACAGCTCGAAACCAAGCTCGATCATCATCAGATAAAGCCTCGTGGAGAGTCTTCATAAGGTCAGGCTCCCGCGCTCTAGAAGTTAACTTCTAAAAACAAAAAGCATAATGTAAGCTAAATCTGGCTAAGCAGAGCTAAAGAAAATTAAAAATTTTAATTAGACAACCTAGAGCTTAATGAGATAACATTAAATGCCTAATTAAATGACAAAAATAGAAAAAAATTGAAAAATTTTGCAAAAATTTCTAAGGTTTACAAACCGCGGGTCAACCCTACGGTTTGAAGGCGGTAAAATATGACCGTTAGGATTTTGAATCCTAACCGTAGATGAAACCTGCGGTCCCCAATTTTCCAATTGGGAACCATGGCTACCAGCTACGGTTTAGGAGAGGCACCCATTTTGGGTACCCTCCTAATCCACTAAAAGCAAAAAAAATTAAAAACTAAGCTAACCTAGACTAGTGGGGTTCATTACCAGCAGTTTAGTGAGGTTAATTTTCTGCATTTCTTAGTGTGGTTCATTTTACTGGTATTGAGTGTGAGGTCTCGGTTTTGAGTTACCTTGCCCGCACCTCGGCCTCGGCTAGTAGATGGCTGATCAGGATCCGCCATCGAGGTAGATGAGTGTAATTGCGGTAGAGTTTGGCAGCGTTCGGATCAAGGAATGTTCTCTCTCTCTTAGAGCTCTCAAATTGCTAGTAGTTGCAAGAAAATAATGAAAATTTTCAAATGGGAAAACATTTTATAGGTCCTCCTAGTCTCCGAGGACCGCAGCTGACACCTGCGGTTCCGAAACTAGGGTTTCCCGCCCGTAGGTCTGACCCGCGGTTCAAAAAATTTGAAATATTAAACCGCATGCCGTACCCACGGTCCGTAGCTAGCAATAAATGCACTCAAAACCCATCGTGGGAAGGTCTAAAAAGATAAATTAATGACTCCCATTGGATAAAAATTCAAAATCAATGATCAAAATTGCAAATTTGGTGATGTTAAAAGCACCAGGATCAATCAAATAAATGCAAAATTAAACAAAAAAAATCAAATAATGAAAAACCAAATGCGCCTCGTATTCAGTGATTTATCCTATAAAATTGGCGGTTGCAACGACTTGCGATCCATGCAATCCGACAAGATGAGTAAATCACCATAAGGACATTTGGGGTAAAATTGTCATTTCTTTTATGACATCTTTCAGCAAATCATCGACAATATGATTCAACACAAGTCTAATTGCATTTGTATTATTTTGATTCCCTAAGATGGCTATCGTAGCTTGACTGCTCCATGGGATAGAGATGTGCAAATACTACTAAGAGTTGCAATCATAAGCTGAACTAGGCCTAGCCAAGGCATTAAAAGGCTCGAATCTAAAGTTGTTCAGGATCATTCATTATGGTCAAGCGATTTCGTCACTTCATACATTGTCATTACCCTCATCGACTCGTCGCTTGAGGGGGTAGTCATAATTTCATGTCATAATCAAAGTCAACAGAAGATCTCGAAGATCGTAGATCCCTTGATCTTGTCAAAATTGCGTTCGTTCTTGCGAATCATTGCTAACAACTATCATAAGCTTCCCCCTTTGCTTGGGGTAAATAGCAAATATGAAATTTTATTTGTAACTCTCATCCTTCGGTTATATAGGCCTAACTCCTATTGTAGCACCAAAGCTACCCGAACGTCTGATGGCGAGTGCAGACTTTTCAAATGTAAGCCTTTCCAAGTTGGAAGCAATGATTCCAGGATGCACATCCTTTTGCTGGACCTAGGGCATCTAATGTTGATCAGACTAATGATCATCATAGAACCTTCGACATCATTTTAGGATGTATATTTTTGCTCAACATTGTTCGATCTCACAACGCATCTCAAAAGGGGCATCTGTAGACACCTAAAATGCATCATGTCGAGGGCGACTACTCATATGGACATGCTACAAAACCATATGGAGGATCTTGGATAGACTCCAAGATAGAGCAGTGGTTCTAACCACTCAATTTAGGCATTTTGGCCTAATCAGGTTGAACCGCAGCCAAGATCTACGGTCTCCATTCTAAACCATGGCTGATACCTACGGTCTGCAGTCTGGACCACAACTATGACCTACGGTCTTAACTAAAGTTCAGTTAGGCCTTCCATCCGAGCCAAATTGGTTGGAATGACCAAAAGATCTAGAAGCAGGCAGTTGAAGGACGAAAGATTCCAGAGGCTTCCATCCCAACTGTCCTAACCAACCTTCTTGGTCTTGGCTTCTCCATGAAGCTACCCCTAGCCCTAGGGACATGCTATAAATACCCCCTCCAAATGGGGTGAAGAGATAGAGAGTTAATTGATCAAGAGAGCAACGAAGCCCTATCAAATTGCATACTGAATCTGTGCATTTGAGAGCCCCTTTGCTATTCACCTAAAGACCAATTAGCCATGGATGCCCTAGGTGCCTAGGAGATTCAAGAAGCACAAATCCGGGCAAACGAAGGCCCGTCATAGCGATTTGACCACCAAATCTATCAGAGGACAACAAAGGCGACCCTTGAACATCAATTTGGACAAGGAGGTCAAGCCCACTGCCCCTAATTCTGAGGGTAAACCTATCAGAGGTCAAACCATGGCTGTCAACCATGGTTCATAGTGCAGACCGCCCACCATAGCTATGGTTTGCAATAGGTGACTGATCACCTTACTTGCTTTGCTTTTGACCGCATAGATTAGTTATATTAGTCTTTTTATAGGTTTAATTGCACTTTAGAGAAACTCTGACCGTAGGAATTAGTTATTTCATGCATTGTATTAAGTAGGATTATATTGGATCTTTTATGCACTTTATTGCTCCTAACTTGATATTTGATCCATGCATCATTTGCTTATTCATGTCCGTCATGTTATAGTATAATTCTTGATCTAATTAGAATAGTTTAAAGTCTTTCTTTATGATTTCTTGTTTTACTAGTTTAATGGCATTTGCATACATATTTCCTTAAAGGGCCTCATCACGAGAGGCTATCAATATTTTTAATCGTGTGTTGTTGTTTCTTGTTCACAGGGAGACAGGTGCAAGAGGAGCTTACGTCATAATCCTTCCACATCACGAAGAAGGGGGTCAACTCCACCCCAAGGCAGTTTGTGACTAATCAATAGAGCACTATAAGTGCGCCTACCCTATTGAGGGCATTGGCAATTGTAATATCAGTATCATCTTTCAAGTGACCCTAAGAGGGCATTTTTGTAATCAAAGCTCATTCAAAGATTAATACAAGAAACCTTACTTTTTTTGTTCAATTTATGTACTTGTGTCAATATTTGTGCTTTCATGATGGTATAGATCAATACAGTAGCTAGGTGCATGCTCTATGATTAAGTCAATATCCATGTGCTTCTAGGCCATCATGTTGGCCACGTGCACCCCAGTCTGTTCCACTGCAGCTCCATGTGGATCTTCGTCCACATCTTCAGCCTTAAATAATTACATTATACATTATGGTATAATATACAAAATGATAGGTTGATAATAGCCAATGTAATCATCTCTAACAAATAAGTGGATCGTTATAACAAACTAACAATCCGCTATGTAGGAGATTATAGATATTCCAAATAAATGGAATATTCTCTAACACCCCCCCTTATTCCATTATTTGGGACAATGTCATAGGCTCTTGCTCTTTTGCTCTTTGTGGATCTGAACTTGTGGTTCGTGGTTGAGCTACTCTGGCTGCTCTTGCTTAGTTTAATACCATTAGGCCCGCCTTTGGGTCTATCACCTCTGGGTCTGTCTCTGGGTCATTTTGCCTCTGGGTCTGCCTTTGGGTCGCTTTGCCTCTCGGTCATTTTGCCTCTAGGTCTGCCTCTTAGGTGTTTGCCTCTAGGTCGTCCTTTTGGTCTAAGCAAAATAAGTACTTCTAGAGTACTTAAGCAAAAGTGGGTCTACCCTCACTTTACTTTAACAACAATGAATATCCTTATTGTAATATTCTCATCCTACCGATTTACATGGGTAACCAGCCACTACAACCGCTAGGTTTATTAAAGTAGATCACTACATACGAGGTTCGCTCTGTTGTGATGTTCCCCCTCAGGGTGAAACTCATCTCATGTATGTTAGTGTCGGTCTATACCAAAAATGCACCTTTACAAGAATGTTTGATTCATTTATAAGTGTGTTGACGAGGTACACTTACACTTATAATGTTGATGAGTGTCGGTCTCCGTCGAAAATGCAGTCCCTTACAACAAGAGTGAGAAAACTGAGCCATTACAAACAATCCCAAAGTGGAGGTTTGACTCACAATGCAGGGAGCACTAAGTCATAACAAACTTTTACAAAACTGAAATTGGATGGTTCCAGTGAAATGTGCTCGAAAAATACATTTCAATGAGTATAAACAAGATTATACTCCTAAAACATTAATTTTTGCCTCGATTTTTCGAGATCAATGTCCCGCTAGGCAAAATAATAATAATTATTATTATAATAAAAATAATAATAATTCATAGCCCCCCTCATTTGTTTCATTGAATTGAATACAATATAATTTTTAAAGGCAATATGAGCCTTCCCACTTTCAATGTGGGAGAAATGCATATTAAAATGCATAATAGGTGGAGCTTTGTTTTTATTTAAATGCATAATAAAAAAGGCAATGTGGAATGGCGCACTGTGAGACACTTGTTGGATGCGTTAGTGCCATTGAAGTGGAGGCTCCCCGGACACCTCCTATTGGTTGGAACAAAAAGGGAGTCTTCCCTTATTTAATGCGGCAGAACCGTCCCACACTTTCACTCCGCCATTAGCCATGGGGCAAAAACATTTCGTATGCTCTTCCAGATTATGGATGGCTGGTGTGATTTTAGCATAGCTTGCACAGACTGTTTGGGGTTGGCATCTACAGCCTGAGCTGGGTCATACTACCGTGGAAGAAATCGCTCAACATCAAGTGAAGTGCTCGGTCATTTGTTCACCACCAATGGAGGAAACAATCTGCGCTATTTTCCAACGAATCCTTCATTGGAGGAAGATGTTTTGGACTGTTGACGTTTACACAGGCTTACTATAGCTGGCTCTGCCGGCAGCATCGACGAACTACACGAAAAGCGATATCAAAAATGCTTTCCCGCTAGAATATCACCAGATCTAAAGAGATATGAGTTGCACACTACGTATACAAATTCAAACTCTTTTTGGAGTTTTTGACTGCATCATCGAAATATCAGTTCACCTCCCAGGTCTGTGCGTCTGCAACAAAAGACACCAACTCTCAACGAAGCTATCCCTACCTTGGTAAACGTACATCTGATCTCACAAACGGCTCTACACTCGTCGTCGCTGTGTTGGCACGGCTTTGTTCAACAGTCACAGCTTCCATGTCTTCCGCAAGACCGTGATTCCTCCTCTTAAGCGTGTTGCATCGAACACTGCCTGCACCGAGACTGTTTTTGGAGCCCATCGGCAACACAGATCGGGACAAGATTTTCTTTAACAAACTCCTCCCTCTAATATCAATGTCATGCGTATGCCTCCTCCGTGTTTGTGTTGAAAATCACAGGCTCCAGTGGCGTATAAAAAAAACTTGCAGATCTGATGTTGTACCACGATCTCACGGATAGAACGCTGGGATGCTTGCAGGTGGCACTGCTGTGGGGACGCTCCTGTGTTGGCTGTTGTTGCGGTGGCCATTCTCAATGGATATGGTCATCTCCAATGGCTATTTCCTCACACAAGTTGGTGAGGGTTTCCTTGTGTTGAATCTCACAAGAACTCTACAGTTAAGCAACTTTTGGCAGAGTAGCACTAGGATGGGTGACAACCCAAGAAGTCCCTGTGGTTTCCTTTTTTTGAGAATTTTCCAACTGCAGAAATTTAAACAGCAACCCAAATTAATTTTTGGCAATGTTCTCAAAAAACAATAAACAAAGGTTGACCCAAAAATATGGCTCCAAGCTTCGAAGCTTCAGGGGTAGCCATATCTGTTTTTCCCATTGGATTAACTCAAACAACACTTCTTTTTTTCTCCATCTCCAGAATCTTTTCTGATAACCATGAATGGTGTAAAACCATATGATTAGAGCATAGTGTGATTCTTGTTGAGAAGAAAAGCATGAGTTGTTGCTCCAATGGGGGAGGGGAGAATTGCCTTGGAGGCAATTCCCCCCTCAAGCTGATAGGAAGGGGTCCTGCTCTGATACCACTGATGGTATAAAACCTTAAATAATTGCATTATACATGATGGTATAATATATAAAATGATATGCTAAGAATAGCCAATGTAATCATCTCTAACAAATAAGTGGATCGTTATAACAAACTAACGATCTGCTATGTAGGAGATTATAGATATTGCAAATAAATGGAATATTCTCTAACAATTGAAACTAAAGATGAATAAGATATTTGTTAGGATTATTACATCATTGTTTAGGGTGTTTGGTGAAGTTTTAATGGGTTTTACCCATACACATAAGTTGATTATTGGTCGTTATGTCAACTAACCATGACTAACTTAATCTTATATAGGTCTACTAGTGGGTTACCTGAGCATGATACCAAAGCAAATATCAAATGTTGGAGAGTGCCAAAGTAATGTAGTTTTTTTTAGTTTTTTATTTCTTGTTTCTTTTGTGGATATTAAGTCAAGATGTAGTCTTCTTTGGTACAAATTGATCGTTTGGAGGAGTCATTTGATTGATCGTGTATTTTAAAGAGGCATAAGGAAGTATATATTCCATTCCAAATTGACCTTACTGAATGAGATGCAAATGTTGTTCAAGAGTTGTTCTGGGTCAATTTGTTGATGAACATCACATGTAGAAGTAGATTCTTTCCCAATGCAATATGTGAAAAGATTTGAGGACATTGTTGATTGGAATGTTATGTAGAAGACTATGAATGTTTATATTTTGTTTGACTTGAAGAGGACGTTTATTGTCCATTTTTTATGTTTATTTTGTAGATTTGTTCAAGGAGACACTACATTGTTTGTGATTTATTGCATTGAAATGAAAGGAATGTTAGCTAACACAAAATAACATTCCAAGCCCAAGATCAAAGAATATTGAAAAGCATCACAATAAAACACGAAATAAGAAGCTCTAAATCTGATTGTATTACTCAATGGAGAAGCCTTGCTTAAATAGGCAAGGGTGTACAATATCAACCATCTAATCATAACAAAAAAGAGAAGGGGCGAATATCCACCGTACAACAAGAGGTGTGATATGAGCCATAGATCATGAGGTAGGTATAACCGAATGGATCACAACCCTCTAAAATTAACAAACCAGGATAAGAACAAAATGACAACAAAAATATCTTGGAACACGTACTATCCTAGTAAACTTAAAATATACTCTAACACCCCCCTTAAGTGATACTAGGAGGTAGTGGACAAACAAACAAAACCAAACAAGTGGCATATCCACAAATATGAGTCCCAGCAACAAGGCTTGATAAGGTACTCATGTACAATATATCCATAAAACTTTATTGGAAAGATGATGAAAAACCATGTGGGAAAAAACCATCTGCTAGAAGAGAAGAAAGAAGAAAGAAGATGTGGAGGAATATATCCTCATCAACACCCCCAAGGATAACTTTTGTCACCCCAAGCAAGCCATGCAACTCAAGGTAGCAAGGTGATGCAAAAGGTTTCGTAAAGATGTCTGCAATTTGCTACTGAGTCGAAAGATACTCCAAGCTGAGAACTCCATCCTAAATGTGTTGTCGAATGAAGTGCATGTGAACCTCAATGTGCTTGGTGCATTGATGCTCAACAGGATTGCGAGAAATATGAATTGCACTTTGGTTATCACACCAAAGTATAGTAGGTTGATCCTAGGAGAAACCAAACTCTGCCAAAAATTGATGAAGCCAAAGAGCCTCCTGACTGGTTGTGACAGTTGCCTTGTATTCTGCCTCTATAGATGACAGTTGCCTTGTATTCTGCCTCTATAGATGATAATGCAATAGCCTGCTGCTTCTTGCATGACCAAGCAACTGGAGAAGAACCAAGACAGAAAACATAGCCTAAGGTGGAACATTTGTCATCAACTGAACCTACCCAATCTGAATCAGTGTATCCTACCAGCTCTGTAGAACCTCTAGCATAGAATAAACCAAAGTGAGTAGTGCCCCATAGATATCGAAGAATCCTCTTGGTTGCCTACCAATGACTGTCATGAGGGGCATGTGCAAACCGAGAGACCAACCCAACAACATATGAAATATCAAGGTGAGTATGGGTAAGATACATAAGACTCCCCACTAGTTGTCTATACAAAGTGGCATCACAAAGAGGTGATGTGCAAGAGGAAGTCAAAGTAACCCCTAACTGAAATGGTGTAGGTGATGGCTTGCAATCAGCCATCCTAAATCATTGTAGTAGATCCAGTGTATACTTCTATTGACATAATGAAATCCTTGAATCTATCTAAGTGACCTGTAACCCAAGGAAGTAATGAGCTAGTCCTAGATCTACCATCTCAAATCTCTCAGAGAGAGAATGTTGAACAATCTGAATGTGAGTAGTGGAGCTACTAGTGAGAAGTAAATCATCAACATAAAGAACAAGTATGGTGATGTCCTCTCCATCTCACCAAATGTAAATTGTAGGATTAGAATGGCATCGAAAAAATCCAATAGAGAGAAGGAAGGAATCCATCTTCTCATACCAAGCCGAGGAGCCTATTTGAGACCATAGAGTGACCTCCGCAGTCGACAAACAAGAGAAGAATCTTGAACAAAACCAATGGGTTGCTCCATATAAATCTCTTCCTGCAAATCTCCATGCAAGAACGCACTCTTCACATCCATCTGATAAACAAACCATCCCTGTGATGTAGCAAGTGCAAGTACAATCCGAACTGAATCCATCTTGGTGATAGGAGCAAAGGTCTCAGAGTAATCAATACCTTCAACCTGTGAAAAGCCCTTAGCCACAAAACGTGCTTTGTACTTGTCAATGGACCCATCTGCTGCATATTTGGTTCGATAAACCCACTTACAATGAACCAACTTTCTTCCCTTAGGAAGAGGAACAAGATCCCAAGTGTGATTCTTCATCAAAGAAGAATACTCAACTTCCATAGCATCATCCCACTCTTGTATCCCATGAGCCTGTGAAAAAGACTGTGGATCACTCAAAAATGATTGACAAACAAGGCCAGTACCTGTAGAATGTGCATGAGCATGTCTGGAAGGTGGAAGATCCTAAATGAAAGGTGTTGCCTCCTCAATTGTGGTACATGCCCATCTAGGCATGGTGATATCCAGTGTAGGATCCTCAATAGTAGGTTCTTCATCAAGATGTTCCTCAGTCTAATCAACAATGGAAGGATCATGAGGATTATCTAGTGAAGAAGAAGAAGAAGAAGGTGAAGTAGGAAGAGAAGAATCATGAGGAAGAAGATGCTCATTGAGCTGAACATGTGTTCGAAAAACAACATCATGTGTATCAGGATCAAGAAGTTGATAAGCCCTCATGTCCTCGCAATAGCCAACAAAAATGAGTTGCTTGCTCTTCCTATCCAAAGCCTTTCATTTCTTCTTTGAAATATAGGCCCAAGCATGGCTCCCAAAAAATCTAAAAAATGAGACATCAGGCTTAGTTCCAGACCAAGCCTCCTCTAGAGTCATATGCTCAAGTGCCCTGTGGGGTGTGCAATTTTGAATGTAATTCACATAGTTAACTGCTTCAGCCCAAAAGATAGGTGGCAAATCCCTAGAGTGCATCATGCAGTTAGCCATCTCTTTCAAGGTTTGGTTCTTTCTTTCTACCACACCATTCTGCTATGGTGTGTGAGGGACATAATGTTGATGAACAATACCATGTGCCACAAGGAAGTCTAAAAATTCTTTGCTGAAATACTCCCCCCCATTATCTGTGCGAAGCTTTTTAATGCAACAAGAAGCCTGATTCTCGACCAAAGCCTTAAAGAATTTGAAGTGAGAGAAAACATCACTCTTGTACTTGAGAAAATATACCCAAGTCACCTCGAGAAATCATCTATGAATGTCAATGCATATTTAGCTCCTTTGAAAGAGGCATGTGGGAAGACCATCAAATCACTATGTACAAGCTCCAAGGGTGAAGATGCTCTATGTGACTTACCTTTGGGAAATGGGTCTTGGTGTTGTTTCCCAAGTGCACAACTAGGACAAACACCATCAAGACATGAAACCTTAGGCAAACCAACAACCATATCATGATTGCTCAACTCCCTCAAATACCTGTAATTGAGATGTCCAAATCTCTCATGCCAAAGTTTACTCTCAAAATCTGCATGAGCAACTAAGCATGTACCTGAAGAAGTATCATCAAAACCCTCAAAATGATATAGTCTCGCTCTATGATCAACAACTCCTTGTGCAATCAATGAATGTGGTTCCAACAAACTTCTAATTTCAGCTCCTTGTGGTGTGAACAAAACAGTCTTTCCCGTCCCAGAGTTACAAATTTGATAGATAGAAAGAAGATTGGTGGTAATGTTTGGAACATAGAGAACATCATTGATGTGACCACCATCTAACAAAATATCACCTTTCCCTTTGACAGGAATGAAATATGAGTCTCCAACTTCAATGCTAGAGGTTGAACTCGAACAAAGAGATGTAAAAGACTCCTTAGAAGAAGTCATGTGGTGTGAAGCACCAGAATCCAAAACCCAATTATCTAAACAAGACTCAGAAGATCTTCCTTGGATATTCAAAGCCTTACCATGTTCTATGGGAACATCAATTTTGTGTTTCTTCATGGCATCCTCTAAGTCATGCAACTTCTTCCAACATTTGGTCGTTGAATGACCATTTCCCCCACAATAGGTACAAGTGACATTAGACTTATCCTTTTTCTTGGAAGACTCTTTAGGTTTAGATTTGGATTCTTTTGGTTTAGGACTTGATTGTGAAGGAGATGAAGTGGTTTTAGGCTTAGGTTTGGGCTTGCCTTTCCCTTTAGAATTGGATGCTACTAAAGCCTTAGACGAAGAGGTGGGAGACTCAAGAGTGGAAATTTTGATTTCTTCCCAAGTAAGTCTATCACAAAACTCTTCTAAAGTGGGCAATTTGAAGGTTGCACCAAGAGCATCCATGGTAGAGAGAAAGGTGGAGGCAAATATTTGAAATGGCCCCCTTAACTTTGCCAAAATGAGATACACACATTCCTCTTCAGTTTTAGTTTTACCACTTCCCTTCAACTATGTCAAGAGCTCTTTGAATTTTGTGAGATAGTCAACAATGGTGGGGAAATCATCAAGAGATAAAGTTGTAAGTTCCACATCAAGTTGCATAGACCTTATTTGATCAACTTTGCCAAATAACTTCTCTAATTTTTCCCAAAACTGAAAAGGAGTTATACAACCATCTAAGTGAAACCAAAGACTCTCATTGACATGTGTGTTAATTAAGCCCCTTGCTTCATCCATTTTTCCATTTTGAACAAAGATCTCATATTCTTTTGTGAAAACAAGTTGTTTCTCTTCAAGAAGATGTAATAGACCTTTTTGTGCAAGGAGGTTTAGCATGCATGGTCTCCATGTGTGATAATTGTGTGGTGTGAGAGGCTCAATTAAATTTAATGAATTCATCTTGCAAACACCACAAAAAAGGAAGCCAAACAACACAAAGGGTGCAAAAATCCACACCGACAACAACCCCCCACCCAAAATGATTTTATTCAGTCTTCTTACAATGAGAGACCCCCACAAAAAATACCTTTATAAATCAGGCTTACAATGATATTTTGATACAAAGGATGGGTTCAAGTTGAAGCCCTCAAAATTTTGCTCACAATGCAAAAAATTCATCGAAAAAAGAATGAAAAATGAGCAAGATATGAAGAAAAAGACTTCAAGATTCGAAAAACCTCCAAAGCTCCAAAACTTGATGCCAAAAAATACTTTAGATGCCACCAAAATGACCTTCAAATAGATGGAGTGCTGAGTTGAAGAGATCCGGCTCGGGAAGACAAATCCAACACTTCTTACGGTTTTGAAAACAGACTCTGAATGCTCCGGTTATGCAATTAATTGGAAAGAGGCTCAAATATTTAATTTGGACACCATTAAAACTTTGAACAACAAATATTTAATAAAAAATGATTAAATATAAAGACCCACCAAACTTGAGGCCCGAATACCAAAAATCGTTCGCCAAAAAGTCAAAATTTTCCCGTCGAAAAATCAAAATCCATTACCAAAAAATTAAAATCCATCCATCAAAAAATCGACATTCGTCCACCAGAAAATTGAAATTCGTCTACTGAAAAATCAAAATTTGTCCACTGAAAACATATTTTAGCCACTAGAAATGACCTTAGATCTATTTTTCCAGATCTCACACACGAGCAGTAAATCCACCAGATTAGATCAACATGAGTAGATCTGAAGAAAGACAATGTGCAACAGTAAATCCACCAGATCTTATACACAAACGATGTCCTAAAGTAGATCCAAACGAGCTTCCTCTTGCATGTCCAAAGATGGAAAAACATGCAAAATATTTCAATGGATGCTTTCAACAATATCAATGCTCTGATACCATGAAAGGAATGTTAGCTAATGCAAAATAACATTCCAAGCCCAAGATCAAAGAATATTGAAAACATCACAATAAAATATGAAAGAAGAAGCTCTAAATATGATTGTATTACTCAATGGAGAAGCCTTGCTTAAATAGGCAAGGGTGTACAATATCAACCATCTGATCATAACAAAAAAGAGAAGGGGTGAATATCCATCGTACAACAAGAGGTGCGATATGAACCATAGATCATGAGGTAGGTATAACCGAATGGATCATAACCCTCTAAAATTAACAAACCAAGATAAGAACAAAATGACAACAAGAATATATTGGAACACATATTATCCTAGTAAACTTAAAATATAATCTAACATGAAAATGCTTGTCTGACATTTGTTTCATCTAAGGTGTTGAATACCGAAGATGGCTTACTAGTGTTTTTGTGAGATAGAAAGAAGAGATGTTATTTTGTTGCACATGATAGATAGAGAGAGAAGATATGTTATATTACTGCACATGAGATTGGTCATCATGACCATGCAAAGGGTAATCTGAAGACAACATTGTTGTCTTGCAATATTATTGCCTAACATCTTCATGCATTAATCATTTGGAGGCCATCTAGAATTTTGTCATAAATCATCTAGACCTAAGACCTGTTAGGATCCCACGTCATAACATTACTTATTAATTATTATTTATTATTTTAATTATATATTTCATTATTATTGAAAAAGTCTATATATATGATATGAGAGGAATCAATATCAAATTATCAATGAAGAAGAATATATAATTGTTTATTGAATGCATTGGAGGGACCTTCCTACCAGTGAAATAGTGATTCTTTATAAAAGCGATTCTTTTAATTTAGATGCTATTTTAATTATTTCTTTATTAAAATTGTGCTAGAACCTCTAGGGTTCTACCATTTGGTATCAGAGCCATGTGGGACCTAGTCATGTGGGAATTGCTCAAAGATCTTCATAAAAACACTACCGCACATGAGTATGAAATTCGATTTAAGGATATCACCAAACACAACGCAGGGTGGGGTAAAGCATTTCTCATATATTGCAAACCTTATACCATGATGCAAACCATCGGATTGGCCCTATTAACTGAAAGTAAATTAAATGCTCAACTTGGAATAAGATCGAAGGATCAAATTACAAAACCACCTATATGGGAATCACAAAATACTTACACAACCCAAAAACTTACCCAAATCTTACCCATTAAACGTATTAACCCTATGAAAATGAAGGTATGACAAGAAAAGGACCTTTGTTTTCATTGCGATGAGAAATTTATTTGCAATCATCAATGTATTACACCTGCACTATATATTTCGGATGCAACTATTCCTTGTAGTTCTCCTAATGATAAAAATGCAATTGAGGTAGACATAGTGACGGATACACCTAAAGAGAACACTAAATATGGAAACGATGAGGAAGGTAATGAAGATGAGGAAGCCACGAAACATAAGAAATATGAGGAATATGTAGAAAACAAGGACAATGAGCAAGAAATACCCGAAATACCTGATCCCACCAATGTCAGCAATAGGGTTGATATGTCGGAAGTGATTGATGCACCAAGCAAGGATGAGGTAGACATACCCGAAGTGATCAATGCTAGCCAGACATGCACTCTACAAGACCTACACACACCTTCCTCACCAATAGTGAGTTCTCACCACATGACCAAACCTATTCGGAACCAATGCAGAGTGACTACACACTCCTCTATTGGCTCTACCAAGGAATCACAAAAGGATATGAAAGTGTTACCATCACTTTTGATGCATCATTTTGAAGTGTTTGAGGAACCCCAATGGTTGCCCTCACATCATCATCACGATTCTCCTAAGGAATATTCTCCTAAAGATTCTACTATTTTTCCTGGCAACCCATCACTAACACTGCGACCTTCAAGATATCCCTGCCTTTGAAAAAGTGACATTAAGATAGTACAAGAACTTGCACAAATTCAACTGGGAAAACAAGCAATGAAGCTCCTTACTTTGAGATTTGAGGATAAATCTCTTTTTAAGGAGGGTGGAATGTTAGGATCCCACATCCTAACATTACTTATTAATTATTATTTATTACTTTAATTATATATTTCATTATTATTGAAAATTCATGGTTGAAAAGTCATGGTTGAAAAGTCATGATTGAAGAGTCATGATTGAAAAGTCATGATTGAAAGGTCATTATTGAAAAAGTCTATATATATGATATAAGAAGAATCCATATCAAATTATCCATGAAGAAGAATATATAATTGTTTAGTGAATGCATTGGAGGGACCTTCCTACCATTGAAACATTGATTCTTTATAAAAGTGATTCTTATAATTTAGATGTTATTTTAATTATTTCTTTATTAAAATTGTGCTAGAACCTCCAGGGTTCTACCAAGACCATGGACTATTTGATGATTAAATGTTGTCTATGAAAGGTCGTCGTTTAGAGCCCACATAGGATCATCTAATAGAATACCAAACATTAAACATAAAGTCAATCACATTTGCATAAGAGGGTTGTCTAAGTCAAAGACTAGACTATCATGGAATAGTAAAGGTTATCTCAATCAAGATCGAGTCGTCATGTAATAGGGTCATATGACTAAGAGATAGGGTTGTCATGCATTATGAAGGGTCACTTAGAAAATTCATTGATTGGGTTGTCCCTAAAATATGTAGTCATGCAATATGGGTAGTCTCTTTAAACATTTTTTTGTCATATGTTGATGTTTGATAGAGTTCAAAGGTCTTTTGATGGAGTACAGATATTATGCCACATGCCTGGCTAAAGTAAAGTATCGTCGAAAAGGAGAAGCATATACATTCAACGTGAAGGAATTGATTATACATGGTGTTGATTTACTAAGAGGAGGCAATGTTTCCCATATAGAAGAAGATGGGACAACTTGTTATTGCTTGATTGTTTTGATGTTGTCTTTGTGGGTTATAATATCTACGAGGGGTTGTAAGCGGTATTTTTTTACCCATAATCCATTATTTCTATCTGTGAAATCATTCATGATATTTTATTTGCCCATGTCATTTAAGTTGGGAGAAGAAAATTATTTGTTGATGTCTATAATTTCTAAGGTTGTAGGTATTGTTAGATCAAAGGTTGAGATGTTCAAAAATAGATGTGCTCAAAATCTTGGAGAAGTTTTGTTTGATATCTGGAGATCTACATGCACAAGGTCAAGGGTCGAGTGATCATGTCTCTTAGTCTTTGTTGTTGACCTTCATCCTCCACAAGGTAGATAATGAGAAGATCTAACAACAATTGTCTACTTGGGGTAAAATTTGCAACTGTCACTATTCACTTTTATGATATCTGACATGCCCAACAAGCATTGAAGGATGTTGTGGATCAGGACAAGTAGTACCACTGTTGTACTTTCAAACTAAACTTCATCACAAAAGTGTGATGTCATAGAATGCCAAGATTATGACATTTCAAATGAAAAAACCCTGATCATTTGTATTTAGTTATGAAATTTTGCATTGAGTTAATAAATGATAGAACAACCTCATTAAATCTGTGTGCAAATTTAACTTCACATTGTTTTATTATGCTAGTCAACAACAAAGATTTGTTGTTGACCTACTGAACTGACATGGTCTAGTGAGCACACTTGATTGGGGCACTAACGTCATAGCATGGATGTGAAAGTTTATTTTGGAGGTAAATATACTTAATATCCCATATTGTTTGTGCAAAGAATATTTGTGGCACTTATATTGTGCTTAAATTATGTGAAGTCTATGCTCACGTGGTGTGAGGCGCTTGAACATATGGTGAACACCATTTATTATGAGATGTGGTGGAAGCATTGATACACGAGACACTTTGGTTGTCTCATATACTTTGAACTTAGATAAAAATATTCTACTTGGAGTTTGACTTAAACTACTTATATATAGTTATTGGAAAGCTTTTTTTGATCCTGGTGCATCTATTAAAGAGACAACGTCAAATATTGAAGTGATCTTTAATGAAGGTCACATGATTATATAGTCATTGGAAAGATTTTTTCGATCTTGATGCATCTATTAAAGAGATAATACCAAATTTCAAAGTGGTCTTTAACGAAGATCACATGATTGAGAGGGTGTATATCAGTACAAGAATGATTAATAATCATGTTGTGTGAGGAGATGATGATGTTGCCTTACCAGTTCAATGATTGTATCCATGTTTGTCAAAGTTTGTGATCACATGGAGTGTAGTAGAGGATCAATACCCTACTTCAATTTGTGAATAAGTGCACGTTTCACTATTCATTTATTGTCTAATGCAACATTATTGACAACTAATTCAACTTGATTATGTAATTTTGTGTATACTCCATAAGTTTTTCTAATATAGTGAGGTCAATCCTATTGTAAAATGTGATGTAATGTATTGTCCTAAGTCGAGTCAAATTATCGATTTTCTACCTCTATTGAGCACTAATGTAATAAGGGGGAAATGTTAGGATCATTACATAACTGTTCAGGATGTTTGACAAAGTGTTAATGGGTTTTACTCATACACATGAGTTAGTTATTGGTTGTTATGTCACCTAACCATATGATAAGGGAACACACAATTACAAATATACAACAAAATGTTTGCATGAATGAAACCATATTGTATTATCATAAGATGCCTATAAATAGGCATTTACAAAGCATAAATTATGGATAAGACTATATTAATGACGATGCAACCTTAACCATTACAACAACTAACAACTTATTAAAAATAAACAATGGTAATACATGATTCCCTATCATTCCTCCCCATTGAGAAAGCATTGGTCCCCAATGTGTACAAGGGTGGAAGAGAAAGAGGAAAAGAGCCAGGAGTATCGAGAACAACAAAAAATGTACTCCTATTACAAAATAAGAAGACCAAAATGAAGAAAGTGAGCAGGTCTTCAAAAAAAACAAAAAACTAATACTAGCACTAAATTAGGCTCAGAAAACGCTCTTCAACGATTATAAACATTGTTATACCAGCGGATAGGTGGATGGGTCCCTCGATTCGATAAAAGAAAGTAACAAATGATGTGTCTGAAGGAGATGCCTCAAAATATGTGCCAAAGGTGCCAGTAGGAAATTATGAATGCATTAAATGAAACAACGACATGGAAATGCATTGAATATAATGTCATGCATTAAATGAAGGTGGGGCAGCATGCATTTAATGAAAGGAAGATGCGCTCATTAATGAAAATGACATGGAGATGAAAATAGCATGGAGGTTGCATTAATGACATGCACATATTATTTAAAAAGGTGGTTTTATTGCAATGGAATGCATGAACTCCAAGATGTGGTTATGATGGGACACGATAGTAGGACATGGTTGTAGGACGATAACATCAGCATCAAGGGACACGGGTGTGCGGTCCATACAACTGGCAGACTGACGCTAACTCTATAAAATTATGACCAAGACACGATATGTACAAAATGCAAGGTGTAAGGCTAACCACAGGACTGATGTTAGAAACAAACTCGATGGATAGATTGGAGAAACTGGATTGACTAGGACACAACAGACATAATACAAGGTTTAAGGCTAACCACAAGACTGACGTTAGACATGAACTTGACGGATAGACTAGTGAAACTCGACTGACATGGAGACAATAGACACACGGACTAACATAATACAAGGTTTAAGGCTAACCACAAGACTGACGTTAGACATGAACTTGACGGATAGACTAGTGAAACTCGACTGACATGGAGACAATAGACACACGGACTAACGAACGGTACTAAAATAGAAAGTGATAGCTAGAATTGGATGATGAAGCAAACGACACTGACAAGTCGTAGGATAGACAACAAGGGGCATACGAGGACCGAACATGGGTTATATTGGATGAGGATCAGATATGGGTCAGATTGGATGAGGACCTGACACAAGGGATCATGACTGAATGACATGAAATAGTGGCCAGGTCAAACTTAAAAGGTGAGTGGTCAGAGACTAATGTGGGACCAATGTGGACAATGCAGAATGGTGGCTAGGTTAGACGAGGCTTATGACAAGCTTGGACATGGATTGACAGGTGATATACATGTGGTAGGGAACCAATGTGAGACAAAAAGGAGATGGAGCGACCAACGTGGATAGGGCTGCATAGAAATATGATTAGACAAGGATGCATACATGGAATCGTGGTGACAGCGAGGCGCAAGTAGGGTTTGTTAGCCAGCATAAAGCTAGTTGATTTAATATGTGAGGTACGATCAATATAAAGGTCAAAAAGTGCACCACATACACAATGTGGGGTAAAACCCATGATATATTTTTGAAAAACAATGCAAGTACTCCCCATTGAAAATCGTAAAAATCCCACCAAAAAAGAATACGATCACCTGAAACCATGAAAAAACTAAGAAAAATTGAAAGTGTGCTCGTTGGTAAATGCTCTAGAATAAAAAAACACAGGAATATTGGAATGCATGAGATCATCATAAAAAAAAACTATTTGTTCGCTCGAGATTGTAGAGAATTATCATCAGAACGTCATCGGAGCCATCGCATAGCGTCGAAAGTCATGTTATAGCCAAAATATGGAAGTTATGGTCTAAAAAATGTTGGGAAGGGCATGTAATAGCAGATCAACACTAGGATGCCATGAAATAAGGTCAAAATTGGCAATGGACATGGTGGATGGGATGGATCAAGCTGTAAGTGCTGAAACAGACAGCAGGGTCGACAATCTAGAAAATATGATGAAAAACGGTGAGTGGTCGCCGAAAGATAGTGATTGCATGTCACAAAATCAGAGACAACAAAAAACCTGATAGAATTTGGTGATGTTACCAAAAAATGTATCCTGCCAACCAAAATACAAGAACGGAGCCGAAATGCAGAAAACTAGGTTGAAAAATGTCCAAACCTTAGGACATAAAAAAATATTTTGTCATCGATTTTATCTTCGCATCGAAAAACATAAGCGAACGTCAAAAAACACAGGAATAGGCAGATCATTATGCGGAGTGGGCCAGGAATTGTCGAAAGACTTTGCAAAAGGCTGGAGGTTTGCTTGTTGGTGTTGAAAAGCATAAAAAAATTGCCGAGAAAGACCAGCAAAGGAGATATCTCGCTTGGATGGGCCATAAAGTATAGAGAGCTGCTAGTTAGGGATGAATCATTGCTGGAGTGTACAATCATGTGCAAAGTGGTGCATGAAGTACACCAAAAATCATCATAATAGCATTGCTGGTCGCCATAAAAAGCAGGTAGGCTGGTCGCTACGATGGGGAACTATGCATTATCATCCATGATGGCAGTGAACAATGACCGGTAGCATCTAGCAGCAAATATTGAATCGTGAGGTGGGTGAGCAGCCAATGACGAATAAACCAAGATCCATGAGAGATTTTCTTGTTCCTCGTTTGAACCAAAAATATCCTAGAAGAAGAGGATACTTGCCTACCTAGTGTGTTAGGATTCAATTCCTAACTCGATAAATTATTAAACTTATATATATATATATATATATCAAGGACCAACACGTCCTTTCACTCTCATAACTCTAGATAGTTTTAAATATGCATTTGATGAATGGTTTCAAATCATCATCGAAAAATATAAATTATTCATTGTCTGGTTATTCCAACAATTTAAACTATGATTCTATTCTCCAAGGTGATTCTAAGTTTCATTATATAATTATTATTGCTATTTGGTGTACCAGTAGTGTTAGGATCTGAAGCTCCTATCATTTGATTTTAGAGCCAAATTCAAAGAGAATTTTTTTTTCTTCTCCTCTTATAAATTAAAATATCCTATTACATACGAAGGATACATAACATCACCTACAACAGTTAAAAGCAGTCTAAACTTGAGAGCAACATCGGATTACAGTGGAAAATTCCATCACGAAGAATTGTCGACGACGTCAGGAGCAATCACCACAACAATAGTAAAAAAAAAATTCTAGTATTAAATCCATTTAGATGACGTCAAATAACCAATACTCCGATTGAACAAAAAAATCTAAAACGAATCAATCTAAAGAAAAAATAGTAAGACACTCTGTTTGCATCATCGATAGATGGTTTTCGACGACTAAATCAAGAACACGATGAACAAATTAAAAATTTGATGGTGAAAAAATCAATCCAAACACCCTCTAAAACGCTTTCGGTGACATCCTAAACTTTTTGACGAGAATTCTATATTCGACATATTAAAAAAAATATGAAGTCTAAAGTTTTTAATAATTATGATAACCATAATCAACTATTGATGATGGAATTTAGGTTTAGAGAGTGACGTAGTGAATATCCAACAAAAAGTTTAGAGCACGACATCCAAGTGAATATCCGACGAAAACAAAAAATTAACGGTGAAATATTATGACTTATACTGTAAAGTATATAATTTTACGTCACTCAAGAAAAAATGTCAAGTGACATTTTCGACGTCCCAAAGCAGAATAAGGTAAGAAAAAGGTTTTTTTTATTTAAAAAAATCCACATTGTGGGTGTCAAAAACCTCCTATTTATTATTACTGAAGCATGTAAGGAACTATGTGACTTCGGTCACGCCTTACTCGACCAAAGTGCTTCACGTGATTTCCAGACATCTTGACCCTTAAACACCATGTGTCATTTATTTTGCTCCTAACCGTTGTGTCGCCACTCACCCTTGGTCGTCACTCCGCTCCGCTCAGCTCACTTTCTGCACTCTGCCTACAACCATTGCCTTCGCCCTACCACCTCTGCTCCGTGGCCACCCATAACCACTGCTCATATTCCACCTCGTTCCACCATCCCCTGTCGCCCCCTCTCTTCCGCTACCAGCTACCACCCCTTTCACCACTTTGTTGCCGCTCCCTCTCTCCGCCACCAAAAAGTGCCACTCCACCCTCTTTGTCTGCCACCTAAAATTTGAAAACACTTTTAGTTGCTCAAAATATTTTCAAGCAAATATATATATATATATATATATATATATATATATATATATATATATAGCAAATTTTCAAATTTGCTAGCAATAATTGCAAATTTGCAAATTTTAAATAATTGTTGACAACATTTAGCAACTTTTGCAAATTTTTTAAAAATTTTGTAATAAATTGCAACCAAGGCCAAGGAAGTTGTAAACCCACAAAAATCATACCATGGCAAATGGAAGGTGATCGCAAGACTTTGCGAAAGAAGTCCTGCAAAGGATGAGTACATGGAAAGACGATTTTGAAATAAAAATAGCAACAAAAATAGCAGAGTTAACTGTGAAAATTGATGCCACCAATGCAGTATTATCAACCAAAATGTATGTTGCAAATCACTCTATGGACTTGGTACAACAAAACTTAACATTAATGCATGTTGGACAATAAAACACAATACCGACACAATAAATGTTACTAGGGGGACCACACACATCAATCCTCCCTTGAACCACAAAATTAGATTTCCCAAAATTTTATGGAGGTGACCCCACAAATTGGATATATAGGGCATACCAATATTTCTATTTATATCAAATTTGGAGACCCAAAAGGTCCGCATCGCATATTTTCACCTAGAGCAAGTCGCTACTCAATGGTACCAGTGGTATGAAAAAACAAAGGGTACTCCCACATGGATCAAATTTACAAATAATCTAATTCTATGATTCGGCCCAAGCAAATTTGAAGATTTCATAGGGGCTCTCACCAAACTCTACCAAACATCTACCATAAGAGAATACCAAGTGCAATTCGAGAAGTTGGCAAATCTTACATCAGGACTAGATGCATCATTCTTTCAAAGTTGCTTCATTAGTGGCCTGAAAGAAGAAATCCGATTGGAAGTACAAATACTCAATCCTATCGATATGATGCACGCAGTTGCATTAGCACAAATGGTGGAAGAAAAGATCAATAACCAACGTCGACTCGAAAACATATCTACAACAGACTCACAAAATACTTCCACCAACCAAAAACTAACTAAATTCATGCCAATTAAATGCATTAGCCTCACCCAGGTGTTGTAGATGAGTTGGAGAGGAGAGGGCAATCCTCTAAGGGAGGTCCCAGGTTCGAATCTCCACCCTAACAAAAAATCTGAATTGGGTACCCAAAATCCAATTAATAATGTTGGTACGGGAAGGTCTGGGTGTGACCCCCGGGTGACTTTGACAGTGTAGAACCCTCTGTTCGTGGTCTCTTAGACCAAGGCAGCCCCATAAGGGGTTTTTCGCTTTAAAAAAAAAATGCATTAGCCCTGAAGAAATGAAGTAAAGAAGAACAAGAGGCCTTTGTTTTCATTGTGATGAGAAATTCGTCCCTAATCACAAATGTATTACACCTAAACTTTATATTCTGGATGCAGCTATCCCTTATCAATCAACACCTGATGAAGAGGAAATCGAGGTCAAACTAGTGGAAGATATACCTGAAGATAACCCTCGAGGTCCACTAGAAATTTCTTTCAATGCCCTCGTCAAAAATTCTTCTCCCCAAACTATGAAAGTCCCCGGCTCCTTTAAACAACAAAATCTTATTGTGCTTATTGACTCCGAAAGTACACATAATTTCATCGACCCATGTGTGGAAAAACAAACTGACTGCTTTATCCATCCTTGTAATAATTTTGAAGTCATGATTGGTAATGGGGAAGAATCACTTGTAAAGGGAAATGCCATAATATTAAGCTCACCTTGGGAAATTACACCATGAAACATGACATGTATGCAATTCCCTTAGGAGGTTGTGATATTATTTTAGGAGTACAATGGCTACGAATGCTCGACACAATTCAATGGGACTTTGACGACTTATGGATGAAATTCACACAAAAGGATCAAACATATACTCTTAAAGGGATAAAATCTGGCCCTTCTCCACTAGCAAGCTCTCATCGCATGGAGAAAGTTGTTCGTAGAGGAGGCAAGAAAATGGTTGCCCATTTATTTTCTCTCCAAGCCACTACAAAGCCACCAACACTTCAACCTTCCCAATATCCCTGCTTACGGAACAATGATATTAAAATAGTGCAAGAACATGAGCACATACTACTAGGGAAACAGAGGATGAAGCTTCTCACTTTGAGCTTTGAGGACAAAGCTCTTTTTGAGGGTGGCATGTTAGGATTCTAATCCTAACTTGATAAATTATTAAACTCATTTATATATATCTATCAAGGACCAACACATCCTTTCACTCTTATAACTCTAGATAGTTTTAAATATGCATTTGATGAATGGTTTCAAATCATCATCAGGAAAATATAAATTATTCATTGTCTAGTTATTCCAACATTTTAAACTATGATTCTATTCTCCAAGGTGATTCTTAGTTTCATTATATAATTATTATTGTTATTTGGTGTACCAATAGTGTTAGGATCTAAAGCTCCTACCACAGTGCTCATCTCTGATACCAATGATAAGGGAACACACAATTACAAACAGACAACCAAAGGTTTGCACGAATGAAAACTACATTGTATTACCATAAGATGCCTATAAATAGGTATTACAAAGCATAAGTTATGGATAAGGTTGTATTAATGATGGTACAACCTTAACCATTACAACAACTAACAACTTATTAAAAATAAACAATGGTAATACATGATTTCCTATCACCATAAGACTCAATATTGTACCTATATACATATTATTATCTTGATAATACAATTGTCCACACCCTATTGGTGCTAACAACAATATTACAAATACTTCACCTATAAATTTTCATGAGTTAAGATAACACAAAATGACCTCAATAAATGTGCCAATAGCTTCTCTCCCCTACATACATCAATTACAAAACGTTGAAGCTATAAAATTGACTTGGTAAGACAAGGATATGGAAATATTGCGTTCTTACAAGTAAAACAATCTTCTTGGTGTTGCCTCCAATGTTCCAAGGTTGCATGTCCTACATAGCACCTTGAGAATTTTATTTTGACATTGATTATGCAACATGACCCTGCTAATTATAGAAACAACAAAACAAAGGATGAATAAAGCCCAAAAGATCAAAATTTAACTCTAAACTAGGCTCCAAAATTAATGCTTACTGCAAGTAGTTGAATGAATATGGACAATGAGAAGACCACATTCTAAAGAACCCCACACAATCAACTTTAAAAACCATCAAGTTTTGAAATTTGAAAATAAACACAAAAGATATGAGAACCTAAACCAAGGAATTGAAATAAGGTGCTTAAGAAGAGAACATAAGGGAAGAGCTTATCAATCATATACATTCCCAAATTATAAATGAAACAAATACATGTTTCGTCAGCCAAATAAAAATAAGTTGTTTGAAAAATCAAGGCAACTACGTGGTGTGTAGTTGTTACATTGAAAGTACTTTATTTTTTTATCATTGTCAAATAGAACCAACACTCTTACTTTATTAAAAAATACACGAGTATAATGGTAAACCTCCAAGCTTGTAACATGCAAGTCGTGGGACCAAATATCGATAGGAATACAATACAACTAAAAATGTGTAGTTTTTTTTTTTAAAGCGAAAAACCCCTTGCGGAGCCGCCTTGGTCTGAGAGACCATGAACAGGGGGTTCTACACCGTCAAAGTCACCCGAGGGTCGCACCCAGCCCTGCCCGCACCAACATTATCAATTGGATTTTAGATACCCAATTCAGCTTTTTGGTAGGGTGGATATTTGAACCTGGGACCTCCCTTGGAGGATTGCCCTCTCCTCTCCAACTCACCTACAACACCTGGGTAATGTGTAGTTTCTTTTTAAACAACTAGATATTATGTAGTTTCAAACAACCAAATGAATATTAAAAGTACCAAAGAATAATAAATATATAAAACCCAAAGAAAAAACAAAGATATGAAAACTAAAATTTTGATTAAATCCTAACACAGACATGGAGGGTAGGCTGAAATTAGTACTTCATAAGTAGAAATATAAACTAGAAGGAAGTACTTGCAATGTGATTTGAATTAAGTTCACATAATAGAAGGCCATAATTATTTGGTAAGCTTCCCTTACTCCAAGAAGAAATTCAATCCCAAACACTTTCTTAAGATATCCTTGAGTACTCCCTAATAACTTCACTTCGAGGAGCTCTGGCGATTTGGTGGGAAAATTTTTGAGCAGGCGACAGGCGATGTTCTAGGGTTTGTGGAGTGAAGGAAAATCCAGGGCATTAGGTGGGTTGTCGTAGTGTTATTCTGGTTACTGTGGATCTGAAGGAACGTCTGCTGCCCCAGGAGGGCCCAATGGGGTCTCCTCCAGATCCTCTCTCTGGGAGAAAGAGCTCTTACACTGACTTGCTAAAAGAAAATTCTTCGTCTTCCAATGATGAAGCTCAGAGAAATACTCTTCATACGCTCTTCAAGAACGCTGGCAAGAGTTCAACAACACATCGAGTTAATGGATGCCTCCCACAATCCGCCTCAAGACCCAAGATTGTCATCGAACCAAAGATGGTCGAAGACACAATCATATACAGAGCTAACCATGATCTGATCTGTAAATTCATGGGTATCCGACCTACCCTGAATTTCTTGCATACCTAGGTCAGACAGAACTGGGAGCCTCATGGTGAGTACTCCTTATGGTTCATTAGCAATGGGTATTTCATTGTTAGTTTTTCTTCTCTAGCCGATAGAAACAGGGCGTTTGAATCAGAAAAGAGAAACCACGGTCCGGCAGGGTTATTTGTTCAACCCTGGAGAGTGGGTTTCGATCCTCGTATTGAACCCACGGTTGTCCCGGTTTGGATCCGGTTGTACGCTCTTTCGATGGAGTTTTGGGGTGAGCAGGTTCTGGAAATGATCGGTAACTCCCTCGGTAGACATCTGGGCGTCTCCAAGGACACCATAGAAGGTAACACAGCTGTCTTTGCAAGAATCTACGTGGAAATGGATATTAGCCAGCCTCTACCGACAGAGGTGGAACTTGAGCTGGCAGGACTATCTTGGATCCAACAGTTAGATTATGAGGCTCTGCCCTTCAGATGCAGAGTTTGCCACAAACATGGGCATCTGGCAAGGTTTTGTCCAAATATTTTGAACACAAAAATGGAGGCCCCGCTTGGAATGCCAAATCGCCCCAGAGAGGGTAAGTCTAATCTTGCCAAAGAACCAGCCAATACTCCTCAGGGTAATGATGTTCAGAAAGATGGCTTTGAACAGCCCAAAAGAAGGAGAAAGCAAAAGAAAAATGGTAAGGAGCAATCACAACCCAAGCCAGCCAATAGGTATGAAATTTTTAAGACACTAGTGGATCAAGAGGATCAAGTCATGGAAGGAGTGGATGGGAATATTGAGGATATTAACATCCACACTCATGCTTCTCCTTCATCTCCCCCTATCTTAGAACAGGTGATTGAGTACACTGAGTTACCACAGACAGAGAATGCAGGGGCATTGATAGTGCACTCCCAGGCGCAGCCAGTAATTAAGGATGTTGGCATGGGAATTGCAGAAAAGAATAGAGAAAGGCCAACCCTGGGGATAACTCAGGTGGAAAAGAGATCCAAAAATAGTAATTCTCAAGGAGCGGGCAGAAAATCAAATAAGGACCTGCTAGCAGTTCAAGGAGACAAGCTGATCACTGGAGGATCGGTGAGGACAATTGATTCTTACTGCTCTCAAGGTTTTCAATGATTATTCAATCTTGGAATGTTAGGGGTTTAAACAGTAGAACCCATCAATCTGCTGTTCAAAGACTCTTAGGAAAATGTAAAACAGACTTTTTGCTTATCCAAGAGACAAAAATGTCTTTAGATCTTATGTGTAAAACAGTTAATAGAATCTGGAGGGTGCTTGGTCATATGGATGTGGCTGCCCAAGGTGCCTCGGGGGGGATTGTTACTCTTTGGAACCCTCTGGAATGGACTGCAATAGAACATATAGCTTGGAGGGGTGTTCTCACATCTCATTTTAGGAATAATGTCACAGCTGAACATGTTTTAATTACAAATTTTTATGGGGCTCAAAACCTCGATGGCCAGAGGCTCCAATGGAAAGTTGTACATAACATGAGGTCCTCAAGGGAAGATTTAGACTGGATTATTGCTGGGGATTTTAATGCTAAATTATCTGCTCGAGATCAGGAAGGTGGAACCCCAATTTTGGATCCAGGGGACCGGCTTCTGATTGCCCAAGTCCAGGCCTTTCACCTAGTGGATATTAAAGGCCCTGGAACCTACTTTACTTGGACGAACAAGAGGAGGGAGCCACACAGCAGGAAGGTAAAGCTAGACCATTTTTTGGTCTCAGAGGAGGCATTTGTAAAGTGGAATATTAAATTCCAGATTTTGGAGGGCCCAGTTTCAGATCACTTTCCCATTTTGTTGGAGGGAGGGATTATGACAGGGCAACATCACAAACCCTTTAAATTTGAGAATTTTTGGTTACAAAAGGAGGATCTTCGAAAGAAAGTTCCGCAGTGGTGGGAAGAAGGTCGTCTACCTTTTGGGACAACAATGTTTAGATTCCACAAACAACTTCATTTTGTCAAAGTTAAACTGAAACAGTGGAGGCAAGCTAATAAGTCAGATTTCCAGCTCCAAAGAGCTCCCTTGGTGGCTAGATGGGAAGAGGTTCAAAAACACTTCAGGGAAGGAACAATTACTGAGCAGCTCAAAACCGAGGATGATGCCTTGCGCAAAGCGGTTGAGGACATTGATAACCAAGAGGAGACTTATTGGAAACAGAGAGCAAGAAACACTTGGTTATTAGAAGGTGATAGAAATACAAAATTTTTCCATCGATCAGCTGTGCTAGGAGACAGATGAATAACATGGAAGTCCTTCAAGATGAGAATGGACACTCCTTTGATACTCTTCCTGGTATGCATTCCCATTCAATGGATTACTTTTCTAAACTTTTTAAGGAAAGTATGGAGCAAGATGTAGAGGCTCAAAATGAAGTTATTGATGTCATACCCTCTGTTATCTCTGAAGAAGAAAATCAGGCCCTTCTTAGACCCATTGATAGAGATGAACTGAAGAATGTGGTCTTTGGAATGAGCACTGGCAAATCTCCAGGTCCAGATGGTTTTCCTATTGAGTTTTTTCAGGCCTTTTGGGATACTTTGGAGGAGGATGTTTTGGTGCATCACCAGAGGAGTCCAGAACTAATAAAAGAATGCTTAAGGCAATAAATCATACCTTCATCACTTTAATTCCGAAAGGGGAGGAGGGGGCTCATATCTCTGATTTCAGACCTATTGCCTTATGCAACGTGATTTATAAAATAATCACAAAGATAATGGCTGAACGGCTAAAACCTCTCCTTCATAACATCATTTCCTCAGAGCAAGGGGGTTTTGTAGAGGGTAGACAGATCTTGGATGGGGTGGTTCTCGCTCAGGAGGCAATCCATACAATGCAAAAATCTGGTAATAAGGGAATGTTCATTAAACTGGATATGTCCAAGGCTTATGATAGGGTGGAGTGGAGTTTCTTGTCAAAGATGATGGCAGCCTTTGGTTTCTCTCAGGACTGGATAGATTGGGTCATGAGTTGTGTTTCTACGCCTTCTTATTCTGTTCTAATCAAGGGTCTCCCCTCGCAACCTTTTGGAGCCACACGTGGTCTTCGTCAAGGGGACCCTTGCTCTCCCTATCTTTTCCTCATTTTGGTTGAAGGATTAGGTAGACTTTTCTTGAGGAGAAGACATCAAGGCCTGCTAACAGGTATCAAGGTGGGTGAGGAAATTTTGACTCACTTACAGTTTGTGGATGATACAGGATTGGTTGGAGTGGCCAGCTTCAGGGAAGCTAGAGGAATCAGAGATACTCTTAATGTCTACCTTAGGGCCTCAAACCAAGTCATCAATGACAAAAAATCCAAAGTGGTCTTCTTCAATCTTGACCAAAGGTTACAGGACAGAGTTATAGAGATCTTGGGATTCACTCGGACCTCTCTTCCAATAGTTTACTTGGGGGTCCCTTTGCATTTCAAAAAATTAAAAATAGAAATCTGGAAAGATCTTTTGGATGGTATCAAAGATAGAATGAATCATTGGTCTCATAAATGGTTAAGCTATGGGGGTAGATTAACTTTCTTACAGTCAGTTATTCAGGCCATGCCAATTTATAAATTCTCTATCCTGGCTGCCCCACACACTATATGGAAAGAGCTGGACAAAATGGCTAGAAGATTTTTATGGGAAGGAGCAAAAGGGGAGAGGAAATGGGCCTTAGTTGGTTGGGATAAAGTTACCCAGCCCAAGGAAAAAGGAGGGCTGGGACTGAGAAGCTCCAAGCTTAATAACAAAGCTTTGGCTGGAAAACTGTACTGGAGGTGGATCTCCCAACCAACATCCTTATTCAGTAGAATCCTTACCAGTAAATACTTGGGTCATGTTCACCCCAATGAGGTGGGCCGTTTCCCTCTGGATGGCACTGGATCCTTAGTGTGGCAGGCTCTCAAGCTTGGATCTCGGGTTATCAAAGACCAATTGTTTTGGAAAGTGGGGAGAGGGGAGAAGGCTCGTTTCTGGACTGATTCATGGGACCAGTACCCGCCCATCATTGCTGAGTTTCCCGAATTACAACCAATTAAATCCGCCATAGAAGCCAAGGGTTGGGTCCAAATTGAAAGTTATTTCAACACTTGCCAAATGGGGGAGTATAAGTTCAAGAAGTTTAAGAGGTTGGAGGAGTGGCCAATTACAATCCCTCCGGAGTCGGCACCCATCTTGACCAAAATCTTGACAGAAAGGTTTCTCACAGGGAGAGACGAGGAGGATGAATTAGCTTGGGGCTATGGGAACCTTGGGGTATATACAGTGAAGGACGGATACGATAAGATCCTCCCAGAGCCTCCCCCACATTCATTTTCGATTCAGGATTGGAGGAAGATATGGCATTCCAAGGGCTGGCCGAAAGTGAATTTCTTTGCCTGGCAGTTTATGCACAATGGAATTCTCACTTTTGACAATCTCAGAAGTAGAGGAATCATCGGTCCATCTCAGTGTGTATTATGCCACAAGAAAGAGGAAACAGCTGATCATCTGATGTTTGAGTGCCCTTTCACGCGTCAGATTTGGAAGCGTTGGTTCTCTCACTATAAACTCCAGGCTAATGGTGATCTGACTCGGACCAATATTTGGGAAAGGTGGAAGAGGGGTAGATTTAAATCTAAAGCTCTTCGAATTGGTTGGGAGCTTGGATTACTTTTCATCTGGTGGCAAGTGTGGTTGGAGAGAAATGCCCGTATTTTTAGAGAAACTTTCTCCTCGCTAGATGGAGTTTGGCAGGTCATCTGGAGCAAAGTCACAGAAACTGTTGCCATCTATGCTGAAGAGGAAAATCAGGTTGGTCCTGGGCCACTGGAAGAGGGAGTTGAAGGGCAAGAGAGACAGGATAGAGCTAGCTGGAAACCTCCCCCAGAAGGTTGGATCAAAATCAATACTGATGGAGCTGCAAAAGGCAATCCGGGCAGTGCCGAAATTGGTGTAGTTTGTCGGGATCATGCTGGTTCAGTGCTCTATTGGGAACTGCAAGGCTTGGGAAGAGCCACAAACAATGAAGCAGAAGCCATTGCTATCAAATCTGCTTCCATCTGGGCTGTTAATCAGGGTCACAGGAGGATAATTCTCGAATCTGATTCTCAAATTCTGGTTGGCGCTCTAGATTGCATGAGGAACTTTGCTTCGAAAGCATGGAGGTTGCGGATTCTGATCTCTCAAATCAAGGAACTATGGAGGGAATTAGATGACGTGATCCCTATTTATGTGAGTAGAGATTTAAATAAAGTGGCCGATTTCCTTGCGAAGATGGGTGCTGAGAAAGAGGTAGGGGTGCAGCTGCACAGTGACATGCCTTTGGAGGATGAAGTGATTAGGCAGGGTCTGGAACGATCCTTGAGACAATGAGCAAAGAAAATGCTAAGGGTGGTTTTTGTCGCGATATCGTGACCTGTTGCGCCGTCGCGGCCTTTGGTGGAAAGCTGTCACGATTTCGTGACATGTTGCACTGTCGCGGCCTTTGGAGAGAAGCTGTAGCGATTTCATGACCTGTTGCACCATCGCGGCCTTTGGAGGGAAGCTGTCACGATTTCGTGACCTGTTGCGCCGTCGCGGCCTTTGGAGGGAAGCTGTCACGATTTCGTGACCTATTGCACCGTCGCGGCCTTTGGTTGGAAGCTGTCGCGATATCGCGACACTTTTGGAGAATGGGCGCCAAGGGGGAAAATCGTCGCGATATCGCGACACTTTTGGAGAATAGGCGCCAAGGGGAAAAGCCGTCGCGATATCGCGACACTTTTGAAGAATGGGCGCCAAGGGGAAAAATCGTCGCGATATCGTGACACTTTTGGAGAATAGGCGCCATGGGGAAAAGACGTCGCGATATCGCGACACTTTTGGAGAATGAGCGCCAAGGGGAAAAGTCGTCGCGATTTCGTGACACTTTTGGAGAATGGGCGCCAAGGGGAAAAGTCGTCGCGATATCGCGACATTTTTGGAGAATTGGCACCAAGGGGAAAAGTCGTCGCGATATCGCGACACTTTTGAAGATTGGGCACCAAGGGGAAAACTCGTCGCGATATCGCGACACTTTTGAAGAATGGGCGCCAAGGGGAAAACTCGTCGCGATTTCGCGACATTTTTGGAGAATAGGCGCCATGGGGAAAAATCGTCGCGATATCGCGACACTTTTGATGAATGGGCGCCAAGGGGAAAACTCGTCGCGATATCGCGACACTTTTGCAGAATGGGCGCCAAGGGGAAAACTCGTCGCGATATCGCGACACTTTTGGAGAATTGGCGCCATGGGGAAAAGTCGTCGCGATATCGCGACACTTTTGAAGAATTGGCGCCAAGGGGAAAACTCGTCGCGATATCGCGACACTTCTGGAGAATAGGCGCCATTTGGAAAACTCGTCGCGATTTCGTGACACTTTTGGTGAATGGGCGCCAAGGGGATGTGCCGTCGCGATTTCGTGACACTTTTGGTGATTAGGTGCCACGGGGACTGGCTGTCGCGATTTCGCGACATGTCGCGATTTCGCGACTTGTTGCTCTGGCGCGGCCAAGGTTGGTTTGTTGTCGCGATATCGCGACATGTCACGATTTTGCGACATGTCACGTTTTCGCGCCTTGTTGTAATCTTGCTTCTTTGCTCTCGGCTGGGATGTGTCTACTCCCATTTGTAATTGATCTTTGTTTTAATACAAGTTTTTTTCAATTTTTTCAAAAAAAAATATATCCTTGGGTAAATCCACCCATTATATCTAGAATAAGTCTACAATATATTAAACCCAAAGAAAAATAAAAGATATGAAAATTAAAATTTTAGTAGATCCTAATATAAACATGGAGGATAGGTTGAAATTAGTGCTTCATAAATATAAACATAAACTAGAGGGAAGAATAAAATATTAAAATTGTCTTGTATTGTAATTTAAATTTAAATTGCATTCACTTAATATAAGGCTATCATTATTTGGTAAGATTTTCTTACTCCAAAAACAAATTCAATCCCAAACCCTTTCTTAGGATCTCCTTGAGTAAATCCACCCTTCACATCTAACATAAGACTAACATATAAAATGGTACACTTGCAAAACATAAAAATAAATAAATGTAAATGTAAACAATCTCATGTTTTATTCAATTCCAAGTGAGGTAAGTATTAATAATCATTATACAATCCTTGTGGGACACTGTAGTGGTATGGATTTTGGCTCCTATATAGAAAACTCAAGTTTAATTTATGAGAGGGTGTGTAAATGTAACATACCACAAATATCCAATCCACTCGAGAGAGATTTTTTTTGTTAGGGATCTACATATTCCCACCTTGCATAAGTCATTCTATGTAGGTGTCTATCGACGTCAAGCCCTAATTAAGTCATTGTCTCATCTTCATGATGATCCAACTTATCCCTTTTTGGTCCATCAAAAGGGGTATGCCCATCTCTACACCATACATAAGCCTATCTACGTAGGTGCATTAAGTGTAATGTAAATAAACCATCTATCCCATCTCCACGATGAGCTAGCTTATCCCTTTAGTATATCAAAAGGGATACACCCATATCTACACCATATATAAGTCCATATATGTAGGTGTATTACGTGTATTGCATATAGGCTCTCTCTCTCTCTCTCTCTCTCTCTCTCTCCATATCTTTCTAATCTACTAAACCATAAGCATACGCATTACTAGATGTCGAGGAATAAATATACCAATCACATGTATTTCTTAATAGATTCTTAACCATGATCTCCCCTTTTTAATTGGATCAACAAGTCCATAACAAGTTATCTTTAAAATATATAAGAAACAAGATCATAAAATAATAATTATTAAAACACATGTGACACATCATATATCCTAGGAAAATCTTTATGAGAAAAACCCAACCTCAAAATATCATTTGTATTACTTGCAAAAGGTCTCCAATACAATTATTCTAGGAATCCCATAATTCCATTTTTACAATTATGGTTACATAAAAACTCCGTAATTCTTATGTCCCTACTTTGCGTCCATCCTCCAAAAGATATCTCCTCCCTTAGCCCAAGCTCAAGGAACATCTCCTTTCTAAGAGTCTAATGTAACTGCACATCAATTATAGCATTGCACCCATCAACTCATTAGAGAGGACCCCATAATCCCCTCAAATGAATTCCTATGCACTTACCAAAAAGGTGAGGAACCTTCTACTTACTAAAAGTACCTCTTAGTCACTATACATCTTAGCATGGAGTATGTTATCAAACAATACTTCATATTATTAAAATATATTATCCACTAATATGCTTCTATCACATTTAATCCACAGAGATACATTATCCACTAATGTATATATTTCAACTCATTTAGTCAAATGAAATATATTATCCACTAATGTATAACTCATGAAATATATTATCCCTTAACATGTTTCAACCCATTTATTCAAATGAAATACATTATCCACTAATGTATATTTTTATCTCATGAAATATATTATCCACTAACATTTTTCAAATCATTTAATAAAATGAAATACATTATCCACTAATGTATATTTCTATCCCATGAAATATATTATCCACTAACATATTTCAACTCATTCAATCAAAATAAATATATTATCCACTAATATATGCTTCTATCCCATGAAATATGTTATCCACTAACATGTTTCAACCCATTTATTCAAATGAAATACATTATCCATTAATGTATATTTCTATCTTATGAAATATATTATCCACTAACATATTTCAACTCATTTAATCAAATGAAATACATTATCCACTAATGTATATTTCTATCTCATGAAATATATTATCCACTAACATATTTCAACTCATTCAATCAAATGAAATACATTATCCACTAATATATGTTTCTATCCCATTAAATATGTTATCCGTTAACATGTTCCAACTCATTTATTCAAATGAAATACATTATCCACTAATGTATATTTCTATCTCATGAAATATGTTATCCACTAACATATTTCAACTCATTCAATCCAAAATTTTCCACAAATTTATTTCCTAAGAAACCTTCAAAATTTACCACAATCAATCACTCAATTTCTCCAAAAAATTGATTCCAAACAAACACATAATTTCTCCACAAAATTGATCCCAAACAATCACTCAAATTTTTCCATTAAATTGATCCAAAACAATCCCTCAATTTCTCCACAAAATTGACCCGAAATAAATACTCAATTTCTCCATGAAATTTATCTCAAAAAAATTACTCAATTTCTCCACGAAATTGATCCCCCAGATTCATTCAATTTCTCCTCAAAATTGATCCCAAAACCTCATTTAATTTCTTCACGAAATTGATTCTCAAGTTTCACTTAATTCTACCACAAAATTACCTCTAAGAATATCTTAATTTTTCCACAAAATTTATCTTAGATCCTATTCAATTTCTCCACGAAATTGATCCTACAAATTTACTCAATCTCTCCATGAAATTGACCTATAGTTAACATGCAAATTGTCCTATAGTTTACATCCAAATTTTCCACAAAATTGTCTTATAACTAGCATTCAATTTTCCCACAAAATTGACCTAGTTAAACATTCAATCTTTTGCAAATTTAACTTATAGTCATAATTCAAGGTTTGCTTTATAACACCAACATTATTCCCTAAACTTGCTCAAGTTTTAGCTTGCATCAAACCCGAAAAATTCTCTATAAATTTCACCACTAGCAAGTGATTTATTTTAGCAAAATAATTATTTTCTAGCCTCCCGAGCAAGAGATCAAATTTGCAAAAGAATGTGTTCTTAGCAAAATATCATCCTCCAAATTGAAGGGTTTGATTTGATTAGCAAAAAGGGTTGTAGAGAGTTAAACATAAGTTAACCAATAAAATCACAAATCGATCTGAAAGTCAACCCACTTGCAATTAGTCAAACTGTAAACTTTCAACCAACTCGGTCGACCAACCACAACACCCAACAACTAGCACTCTAGCTCATATACAAGAATTTAGCCAAGCACCTAGGTACTTGGCTATTTAACCTTAGGTGCTCTAGCCTATTTAAATACTTCAATATATTTCCCATAAAGTATGTGGGATAAACATGCGAAAAGAAACCTAAAAAAAGTTTAACCCTTAGCGCAAACCAACTCACACATCCAACAATAACAAGCTAACCATATGCCACATTTCAAAGGCAAGTGGATCAACAAAACAATAATATTACAAGCGATCAAGGGCAAAGTGGTTTTAACCAAGTGCTTAAACGCTTGGCTATCTAATACTAGGCGTTTAGCACCTTTTAAATATGATTCATCCCACCGCACCATGCATGCGGGATGAATTCCCTCAAATTCAAAAGGGTTCTCCTACCTAAGCAACAACAAAAAATTGATGGTCCACACTAAGATACAACCAATAAAATGAGTAAGAAGAGAGGCCACATGTCAACAAGATGCACCCCAAACTAGTGCTAAGCTACCACCAAGTGGCTTGGTCTACTTACCACCACTTGGTGGTCAAAGGTCTATGGGATCCTAGATCCATTTAGACATTCCTCCTGCCTAAGCATATCCCATGTGGGATAATTCTCATGTAAAAGCCCTTTGCCTACGCACACCCGAGCGCAAGTGTAGCACCATGATAACAACATTATGATGGTGAAGGTGCCAAATGAAGATTAATCTCCTAAGGTTGACTTAGGAGATGTCCTCTAGAGGCGGTGGTGGACAAGCTACAATGTGGTGGCAGAAAGAATTTGACCCCCCAACACGCCCTAATATGGTGGTGACAAGGATTATAGAGCTTGAAGTGCATGATATTAGACTCAAGCATAAAGGGAAAATATTACAAGACTAAGGTTTAGATTTTTATTAGAAAAATACCCTTGTGGTGGTGTTCAACGAAGACATCATGCAACAGTGTGGACAAACAAAGGGAAATGAGTCTTTATTAGATGGTGGCAAAAGAAATAATTGAAGCTTGATTTAATATCACCATAGTAGGGCTTGGCTATCGACTATGTCAGCAACCATTTGAGAAAAGAGATCTTCAAAACAATGCTCAAGCAAACATAGCTGGTGATAGGAAGGTGAGATTAGATTTTTAAGATCTCAACTTAGGGAGCTCCAAAGGTAAAAGAGAAGGATATTAAGACAAAAGAGATCGCCTTGAATAGAATATGATGTCAAAATTTTAATGTGGTTAAAAAAATACTTAGCGAGGCAAGCTATAGCTTATATTAGCGTATGCTAAAATAACTCAAATTTTAAGGTTGGATCTCCTATGTTGAACATAGATTATAAGGGTAGAACAAAGGCCAAGGGCCAAAATTGAACCAAGCAAAAACTTATTTATAGGGAGAGTTCGATCTTAAAGCCTCAAATAATTATTCAAAGCATTTCAAAGATAAGAATAAATGGAAACTTTAGATACCTAAACCTCTGAATATATCTATTTTTGAATCTTAAAAACACAAAGGGTAGAGTCAAGAAGAAGAGATGATCCAACCATTTTTTTTATATTAACCTTCGATCCTCCACCTCTATGGTACTCCCTTCCAATCCTCCCCTTCCCTATGCTATTCCCTCCATTTTTTTAACGTGCCCTCCAAGCATCATGGCTTCCAACGTGTCTCCCCTGAAGAAATATTCCCTTCCCTTCAAATGCACAAAAACAAAAGATATGGAGAGACATCTTGGCTCTTTTTTTCAAGTTAGCAAGGGGGCATCCTTACCATTAAGGTCAGCCTCCTTGCTCAGTCCAGCTCAAAAGAGGCCATAAATTTCTTTCTCCAAGATAGCCATCTTTCAAATGCTTTTTGAATACTTACTTCATTTGGAAATTCAAAAGAGGCTCACACACATATCAAAAATATTCAAACACTCATGAGCCTACCACATTAATTGAATCCATCATATGCATTAACAATGTTAAACACTTTCTTTTCCAATTAATTCAATAATCAATGTCCAAGCTAATATTGAATTGTCAATTTAATAAGGTAATGGCTAATTATTTTAATTTAACCATTATACTCGAACAATATTAAATATTATCTCTTCTAATAAAATTAGAAAACAACAACCAATGCTAATATTAAATTGTAAGCTCAATAAATTAATGGTTAATTATTTTAATCTAACCATTATTCTCATAAGGCAATATTAAAATTTTCCTTTGTTAAACCATTTAAATGCATCATCAAGGTGGATATTAAATTGCTATTGAAATGGTTAGTAAATTTAATTAAAAACCATTATAATAAATGCTATTATTCATCTCCTTTTTGATCAATTTAAAGGTATCATCAATGCTATTATCAAATTGATAGCTTGACATTGTCCACTTGCAATCATGGTTAGCCCTGCAAAACCATAAAAAATTAGTAGCACCAAAATCATAAGATACAACCGGTATTACATCAAACCATTGCATATTCATAACATCTGATAATGTTAGGTATTAAAATAATAAGTCCAATTATATTGTCTTCTCAACAAGGGTCTTGTTAGGGTGGGTCATGACATACTACCCCCTTGGACTAAACACAATTTTGTTTGTTTCCCTACAATAAGAAAAATATTATTACATCTTCAAATTTATAAAGAAAAAATATATTTTCATATTATTAATTAAAAAACATATTACCATCCAGTGATAATTCCTATGACTCACTCACTGCATGTGAGATGTCATACAAAAGTATTATCATCCACTAATAATAGTCACACTTACTCCATGTAAGGTGTCATTCAAAAGTATTATCATTTGTTGATAATATTGATAGTCACACCCACTCCACGTAAGGTGTTCATTCTATGATTATTATCATCCACTGATAATATCAATGGTCACACTTACTCCACGTAAGGTGTCATTCCAAATATTGAGCAACAAAACCAACAATATCCTTCTTCATACCTAACTAGAAGAAGGTATTTTTCCATGTTTTAAATCTTAGGATCCGCTCTTAAGATGGTTTTAGGTACCTTCAAATGTTTACTAATCTCATAATCTGGTACATGCTTTATCAATTTAGAGAGAGGATCCCATACTCCTCTCAAGAATAGATTCCCCACCTATTATTTCCACTAAGAATTGCTCCAACCTATGAATAGAATTCCATTTCTATTATTTTCTCATTATGTATGATCAAAATTTAATCAAGAATAGAATTCCATTTCTATTATTTTCTCATTATGTATGATCAGAATTTAATCAATAATAGAATTCAATTTCTATTATTTTCCATTAATTTTGACCAATATTTATATTGTTCTGAGAGGATCCCATACTCCTCTCAAGAATCTAGCCAATGAACATTAAAAACTCTTCTTACTTATAAACCTCAAGAATGAACTCTACCTAAAGACTAGGAAAATTATAATCGATAAGTGCATCTTGGATTTAGATTAAGGATTGAACAAAACCATTTCTCAAAAAGTTTCATCGCATGAGTCTTCTTGTCAGATTTAAAGTTTTTTCATCATTCTAACGCTATATCATGCACATGAAGGATAACCCTACTATTTGGGTCACCAAGGACTAATTCCTCAAGAAAAAGATACATTTCCAATTCATACAACTATGTCTCAGCTAAAATCACCAATTTGGATACCTTGATATCCTTCAGGTTCTTAGCTAGCTTTGCCTCTATACGAGCTTTTATCTTCAAAAACATTTTGTAGCAAGATCTTCCTCTTGCCTCACTAAGAAATTTCATTCTAGGGATCTTGACTGATAATAATTTCCAATAATTGTTTATGTTGGTTCATTTGTTCCCTTTATTATTCAATCTATTCTTACAGTGACTATACCACAATGATGAGGTTTCCTACCTCTTATTAAAAATTTCTAAAAAATTTCTTTTTGGGGTCTAGCTTTAGTTTCATCATATTTAGCTAGCCCTATATTTTAAGAAGATTTCCTTCTTCTCTTTCTTCACTTCGGTGTCGATTCTCCTTGTCACACAATGAAGTTGGATGAGAATGTCACAATCCAAATCTAACCATCCTATGAGGGGGTAAAATTTTCTTTCCTTTACATAGTTAAGGTTCACAAAATATATACTAGATAGGATCATAGAGGTTCCACCATATTTTTAGTTCTAGATGCTATAGACATCCCTCGAGTAGACAAGAGTGATCACTCTCTCATAGTTTACTAGGGTTAACCTTATACACTATCCATACAACTTAAAGGATACCTTCATGTGGTACTCCCATTTCCTAACACTCTCCATGAATGTAGGATAACTCGACCATAGCATAAGGATTAACCTTGTTTTTGTAATTCAAGAAAATATATGTCAATTTCTTTACTAAGCTTAGTATTTCGAGCTAGCACTTAGGCATAAAATCTCTTAGATTACATGTTACACCATGAGCAAGTTATGGTGGTCAATCATTCCATATCCAATATGGTTTTTATTGAGGTGACTATCACTTCACATGATATCCCTCACACGGATACCCAACAGTCCTTCGAGGTTCCATCACCAATCCAATTTGACAATGGGATCCAAACCTCCATAGTTGGAAAAGAGGATTTAGGCTACACCACCTAAATCTTTTCCAAAGAATTCCTTCTCTTTGGGTCCACTCTGAAAGTCTATTATCAAAGTGTCCATCGTAAATCCTTTAGATGTTGCTACACCACAACATCTTCAAGTCTAGGTCCATCCTTAGGTACTACTAGTTTTGGATATCTAGGTGAATTCCCCAAAAAGTACAAAATCTAGACCCATTTGATTCTTGAATTCCAAAATCACTTTTTCGCTCTCATTATTATTGTCTTTGTCATTCTAGAGAGTAACAATTACTTTCAATTGTACTTCCAATGGTTAGCTATATCTTCCCAAGAACTAACTTAAATCATTAATGGTCGCCATCACTCTTATATCCCATAAGGTACCATCTCAATTACAACCAATATTACCTTCTTGGTAATAACCTAGGTCACACTTACCTCATTGCAAGATGGCATTATCCTTAACCATAAGGAGTTGAGTTTACTTCTTTACAGTTAGTTTCTTACCCCTCCAAACTAACCTAATTCATTATCATTCATTTGATAATGGCTATAGTTATTCTTTCTCCATGCAAGATACTATTCCTAGGTAAGCTTATATATTATCAATCTCCTTATAATGATGATGGTCACATTAGCTTTGTGCAAGATGCCATGATAGTAAATCTATCTTTCCTATGATCAATTCTTAAGCATTCTTCAGCCTATCCATGGAAGCTCCTAGTCCTTTGTAGCTAGAGCTCCTTCACAGAAGCGTTTATTCCATCCTACCTAGAGCTTTGATACCACCTGTAACATACCACAAATATCCAACCCACTTGAGAAAGAGATTTTTTTGTTAGGGATAAACATATCCCCACCTTGCATAATTCATTTTATGCATGTGTCTATCAATGTCAAGCCCTATGATTAAGTCATTCATCTCATCTTCATGATGAGCCAACTTATTCCCTTTTGGTCCATCAAAATGGGTACTCCCATATCTACACCATACATAAGCCCATCTATGTAGATGCACTAAGTGTACTGCAAATAAGCTATCTATCTCATCTCCACGATAAGCTAGCTTATCATTTTAGTCTATCAAAAGGGTACACCCATATCTATACCATACATAAGTTCATCTATGTAGGTGTACTAAGTGTATTGTGGATAGGCTATCCATCTCTCTCTCTCCATTTATTTCTAATCTACTAAACCATAAGCATAAGCATTACTAGATGTCAAGGAATATATATGCCAATCACATGTATTTCTTAATAGATTCTTAACCATGATCTTCCCTTTTTAATTGGAGCAACAAGTCCATAACAAGCTATCTTTAGAAAGTGATAAGAAACAAGATCATAAGATAATAATAATCACAACACATGTGACACATCATATATCCTAGGAAAATCCTTATGGGAAAAACCCGACCTCAAAATATCATTTTTACTACTTGCAAAAGGTCTCTAATACAATTATTCTAGGAATCTCATAATTTTATTTTCATTACAATTATGGGCACATAAGAACCTTGTAATTCTTAAATTCCTACAATGTGTGTTTGTACTTTAATTCACATTTCACAATCAACAAGAGGATCCCATAATCCCTTCAAATAAACTTCGCATTCATCCTCCAAAAGATATCTCCTCCCTTGGCCCAAGCTCAAGAAACATCTCCTTTCTGAGAGTCTAATGTAATTGCACATCAATTATAACATTGCACACATAAAATCATTAGAGAGGACCCCATAATCCCCTCAAATGAATTCCTATGCAAGCTTACCAAGAAGGTGAGGAACCTTCTACTTACTCAAAGTACCTCTTAATCACTATACATCTTAGCATGGAGTATGCTATCAAACAATACTTAACCACAATGAAATATATTATCCACTAATATATTTCTATCACATTTAATCCAAAGAGATACATTATCCACTAATGTATATTTTTAACTCATGAAATATATTATCCACTAACATGTTTTAACCCATTTGATTAAATGAAATACATTATCCAATAATGTATATTTTTATCTTATGCAATATATTAACCACTATTATTTTTTAACTCATTTAATCAAATGAAATACATTATCCACTTATGTATATTTCTATCCCATGAAATATATTATCCACTAACATATTCCAACTCATTCAATCAAAAGAAATACATTATCCACTAATGTATGCTTCTATCCCATGAAATATGTTATCCACTAACATGTTTCAACTCATTTATTCAAATGAAATACATTATCCACTAATGTATATTTCTATCTCATGAAATATATTATCCACTAACATTTTTCAACTCATTTAATCAAATGAAATATATTATCTACTAATGTATATTTATGTCCCATGAAATATATTATCCACTAACATATTTCAACTCATTCAATCAAATGAAGTACATTATCCACTAATGTATGTTTCTATCCCATGAAATATGTTATCCCTTAACATGTTTCAACCCCTTTATTCAAATGAAATACATTATCCACTAATGTATATTTTTATCTCATGAAATATATTAACCACTATCATTTTCAAATCATTTAATCAAATGAAATTCATTATCCACTAATGTATATTTCTATCTCATGAAATATATTATCCACTAACATATTTCAACTCATTCAATCAAAATAAATACATTATCCACTAATATATGCTTTATCCCATGAAATATGTTATCCACTAACATGTTTCAACCCATTTATTCAAATGAAATACATTATCCATTAATGTATATATTTCTATCTCATGAAATATATTATCCACTATCATTTTTCAACTCATTTAATCAAATTTAATCAAACGAAATACATTATCTAGTAATGTATATTTCTATCCCATGAAATATATTATCCACTAATATATTTCAACTCATTCAATCAAATGAAGTACATTATCCACTAATGTATATTTCTATCTCATGAAATATGTTATCCACTAACATATTTCAACCCATTTATTTAAATGAAATACATTATCCACTAATGTATATTTCTATCTCATGAAATATGTAATCCACTAACATATTTCAACTCATTCAATCCAAAATTTTCCACAAATTTATTTCCTAAGAAACCTTAAAAATTTACCACAATCAATCTCTCAATTTCTCCATGAAATTGATTCCAAACAACCACTCAATTTCTCCATGAAATTGATCCCAAACAATCACTCAATTTCTCCATGAAATTGATCCAAAACAATCCCTCAATTTCTCCATGAAATTGATCCCAAATAAATACTCAATTTCTCCATAAAATTGATCTCAAGAAAATTACTCAATTTCTCCATGAAATTGATCCCCCATATTCATTCAATTTCTCCTCGAAATTGATCCTAAAATTTCATTCAATTTCTCCACAAAATTGATTCCCAAGTTTCACTTAATTCTACCACAAAATTACCCCTAAGAATCTCTTGATTTTTCCACAAAATTGACCTTAGATCCCATTCAATTTCTCCACATAATTGATCCTACAAATTTATTCAATCTCTCCACAAAATTGACCTATAGTTAACATGCAAATTTTCCACAAAATTGTCCTATAGTTTACATATAATTTTTCCATAAAATTATCCTATAACTAGCATTCAATTTTTCCATAAAATTATCCTATAACTAGCATTCAATTTTTCCATAAAATTGACCTAGTTAAACATTCAATATAACACAAAATTGACTTATAGGCATCATTCAAGGTTTGCTTTATAACACTCAACATTGTTTCATGAAGTTGCTTAGGTTTTAGCTTACATCAAACCATAAAACTGCTCTATTAATTTCACCACTAGTGAGTGATTTGTTTCAATATAATAATTATTTTCTAGCCTCCCGAGCAAGAGATCAATTTAGCAAAAGAAGGTATTCCTAGAAAAATATCATCCTCCAAAATGAAGGGTTTGATTTGATTAGAAAAAAGGGTTGTAAAGAGTTAAACATAAGTCAACCAGTTAAACCACAGACCAATTCAAAAGTCAACTCACGTGTAATTAGTAAAATTGTAAACTTTCAACCAGCTAGGTCGACCAACCATAGTCTCCAACAACTGGCACTCTAGCCTCATCTACAGGGGTTTAGCCAAGTGCCTAGGCACTTGGATATTTAACCATATGCACTCTAGCCTATTTAATTAGCTCAAGATCTTACCCACGAAGCATATGGGATAAACATGCCAAAAGAAACCCAAAAAAAGTTTAACCTTGAGCATGAACCAAACCACGCATCCAAAAATAACAAGTTAACCATACAACCCAAGTGCACATGAGTTATTCAATAATGTAAATGTGCACCATAGTCCAAGTGCATATGATTCCATAGAATAGGAAGGTGAAGAGTCATAGGAAGATGGAAGGCCAAGAGTCACATCCCATTATATATTGACCTTTGTGTGAGCAAGTAGGGATTCCAAGTCATATCATATCTTATCATATCATATTAGTAGAGTAGAGTAGAGTACAAGTTTGATACAATGTAGAACTTGTATGAAGCATGGAGTATTTGAGATCTCCACATTTTGTATGAAGATCCTATTTTTGTGAGCTTTCATTAACGGTAATTTTATAAGTTACTGCAGAATTTTATTATGAATTTTACTTGCTTAGTATATTGCCATTATCATATATTTAATATTGCATTCTCCTTTTAGTCCTTGTGGTTGCATTTCATTAAATATTTTTATCAAAATCTAACAGTGGTATCAAATCACAAGGTAGATTGATAGGATTTAGGGAGATACACAAGAGATATTGAGAGGATATTGGGAGATCTCATTTTTAAAATTTCTAAAATTGCTTTTTGGCTAGAGTCTTTCCACAGGGTTGCAGGAAAACTCGTGAAGACTATGACTCAACATAGATCTCTTTCCACTAGATTGAAGGATAACTAGTGAAGATTATTGATTTATAGAGATATGGATATTTGCATCTATTGGCTTGTTGTTTTCTAAGTTTTTGTTGTAGAAAATTAGTTCTCATAAGTTGAGAAGCTTTCTACAATGGATAGAGAAAAATCTCATCTTCGATTGCTTGAAATTCTATGTGCTTTTCTCATGCAGTAATTAATTCTTTATTGTAGAAAAAGTAAACATAGAAGATTAATGAGGTCCAAGAAAGAAGTCATCATTGGATATTGAAGCTTGAAGATAAAGGAGGTCCAAGAAAGAAGGCCCCATTGGAGATTGAATATTAAAGATAAAGGAGGTCCAAGAAAGAAGGCCCCATTGAGATTAAAGGTAGAATATTGAAGAAGACCTAAGAAAGAGGTCCCATTGAAGAACTTCTAGATTTGAAAGATAGAAGACTAAATATTGAAGATAGATAAGGACTAGGAAAAGTCCTATTGAAGATTTGAGAAGCTAAAAATTTTGAAGATCCAAGAGAAGAAGATCTAAAACAAACTTGAAAGGAGAAAGAAGAAGGTTAGAAAAGACCTATTAAAAAGTTGAAGAAGTGGTCATTGGAGGATATTTGAAGAAAGCTCAAGGTAGAATATTGCAAGAAGGAGTAGCTCCTAAAAAGAAGAATTTGGGATAATTATCGCCATCTGAAAACAATCTCAAAAGGAAAAAGTATTTCATAAGAAGTTTATAAAATTTTGGAAAATATTCTTGAAGATCTCAAGACATTCAGATTTTTGAGAAAGAGACCAATGAAAGAGGCTATATTTGAAGCCAAAATTTGATAATAATATTGGAGGAGAAAGAATCTAGAAGAGACCGTTAGTTTTGAGATTTTTGAAGATAACCATAAAGAATTTGAAGGTTGATTTATGAAGGAGAATATTTCTGATTTTTAAGGCAAAATTTGAAGGGTCACATCATATAAAATTAAAGGTGACATGATGTTGCGATTTGGAGAATATTTGGGTAGATTTTGAAGTTCCCTTGAACAACAAATTGAAGGAAGGCTTGACAACAAAAGAAGGTAGCAATTTGAAGTAGATAGAGGATATTTTCGGATAACAAAGAATTTTTGCATAGCAAGAAGGCAACGATCAGAGCTGCAATATTGAAAATTAGGGTAGAAAAGCACAAGGAATTGAAGCTGAAAATTTGATAAGTTTGAGGTAACAATTGAGTAGAAAGGAGAGTTGAAAATTTTACAAATTTGGGGCAACAAATAGGTGAACCAAATCACTAAGAAGACTAGTTACATAAGGATACCAAAAGGTATGCAATATTGATGCTATAGAGGTACATTATTCGAACGTTCACATTAGTTTATTATAAAGGTTTTTGAGGGCAACATATTAGATTTATTAAATTCAGAAAATGAAGTTGTGTAGACACCAAAATCCAGCCACTTGCAAGTCATCTATACCTTCCTGTCAGCCACGTGTCGGTCATCCACCTTCCCGCCATTATTTGGCCCAAATCCACACTTTCCCGCCATTATTTGGCCCAATTTCACCTTTCCCGCCATTTTTCATCCCCAAATTTATTTAAATTAATATTTATATATATATTTTAATATTTTAATATATATATTTAAATAATAGTTTAAGTGATTTAATCTGAGCCGTCCATCCTTCATTTAATCTCATCCGTCCATCCATCTTAATCCATTCCACAACCAAGATTTATTCTCTACCCTTGGATCCGCTTTAATCTTAGCCACACGTTCAAAGTGTCGTTAAAACCCTAAAGTGTGCCCTAAGAGTGGATTATAAATTGAGTCACTTTGATGGCTCAAACCCTATCTATGTCTTTTGCTACTTCTATCTCTTGATTCTAATTCTTCTACTGCTATCTCCTCTCTTCTCGCTACCCTTTTCGCCGCATCCATCGCCGCTTTCGTCGCCGCTTTCGCCGCCATTCCTTCTGCAACATTCTGCAGAATCTCCCATTCCTGTCGCAAGTGCCCGCGGGCGTTTACCCCTTCACCAAGTGCCCACGGGCATTTACCAAGTGCCCACGGGTGTTTATCAAGTGCCCACGGGCGTTTACCAAGTGCCCACGGCTTTACCTACGCCACGACTCGATCGACATCTGTAATCCAGATCCAGAAGCACGCGGGCGTTCGACGAGTGCACCAGGGCGCCTTCCGCAGCCTATTCTGACAACAACATTACTTCCAGGTGTCGCCTGGTCTAGCTGCGTTAACAGAGAACAAGTATAAATTAGTTTAAAGCAAGTAGCCGTATTTTATGTATTAATCTGTTATTGATTTCCTGCATTCCATTTTTATAGGGTTTTAGATTGTTTCTGAGGGCTCACGCAACGGGAGCCCTCTCATTAATTTCTAACTCCTTGATAGTGTTAATGTGTGCAGGTTTTTGATAACAGATCCGGTTTATTGATGGCAGCTGATTAAGTTGGAGTGGTCCAAGCAAGGGATACGACAAAGCCCACTCACTCTGTTGGGATTGAAGATACGTTCTTCGAAAGCGCCACCATTTGTGCCAGCTAGGGTTTCGGAGAACCCTAGCATAATTTGTAATTGTGTATCACAAATAAAGGGTTACAGGCCCAGTTGTATTCAAAAAGGAGTTTTTAAACTCCATCGATTAATAGAAATCATTTGTTTTGTGCAACTATTCTGTACTCTGTCATTGTGATTTTATTTTTGTTTGGCGTGGTATTTTTAATCTACAAATGGCGATCACGGTGGGACCCCCTAGGGTTTCATATTTTTAATACTTGCTTTACTAATCTGTTCTTGTTTTCTGTTTCATTTTGCAGGTTCCAAAAATCGTGAAATTCGCTGTTCCAGCGAACTAGGGTTTCTGAGCTTGCAGAAAACGCAGCAGACGCAGAGGGGCGTCTGGAAGTCCAATACGAAACGCAGAGGTGCGTTTCAGCCTGTGCAGACTCCCGTGGGCGTTTGAAGTCAGTTTACAAAAAAAGCGTAGGCTTCCAAGTAAGTGTTGTACTTTTTACGTTTTTGGTTTTTCTGCCATATTTTGTTTCTTTTTTACATCATTACTTTAAAATGAATAAAAACTAAGTAATCTGGAAAAGAACAGTTTATTTTTAATTACATTTTTCTTTGCATTGCATTATTGATTGTTGCTTGCATTAAAAAAAAAAAAAAATTTGCATACCTAGTCGCATATTAGAATAGCTACGAATTATTTGTTTTAATTATCTAAGTAGGACTATTGATTGGATGTCAATAGTACTCCCGCCATTGGGTGATTCCGAGCAGAGAAGTGGACGAACCTTCCGGTTGCTCCTTTGATATCTGATATCATTGGTAGGCAGGGGGTTTTAAACGGTGTACTTCACTTCTTCAGAGGAAATGACATGTTTTCAGTAGCCTCTTGCTTAGATCATTAGAACTTTTGATTTATAGCTTTGTATGTACACATTAGATAACTAAAACATTTAAAAAAAAAAAAATCATTGCATTTTCATATTGCATTTAAAACAGTGATATCTGGATTTCATCACCAGGTATTGCTTGAAGTTTAGTGACGGTGGAATTCATCTCCATCCATTAAACTTCTGCCTTAGACACCATAGGTCAACCCCGTTCTCGATCAATGTCGGATTTCATCATCCATGTTGAGTCATCTCGTTGTCCTTTCCTAGCCATAGTTTTTACTCTTTTTTGTGAATAATTCAAGATTAGATCACATGCAAAACTCATAAACCGGGGACACTTATACTTGTTTCTACATCTTAAGGACATGGATAAAATATATTAATTAACCTGGCAAGGTAAGAGACTGTTTTATTTGAAACCTAAGTTGTATATGGGGACTTTTGTGTACGTGATAATTCTTGTAGTGTAAATTTATCATATCGTGTTGCATCCTCTTCTTTTCTTGAGATTTATTGTTCTATATTTATTTCTTCAAAGTCTTAACAAGGAATCAATCTAAACATTTAAATCTATGTAATCATCTAATTAACCTTTCTTCATCAACTAATCTTCCTTCTTCTTCACCGGTGACCACATGCACATGTGCCATGACCAATCATCTCTTTCCACGTCATTACTTCTTCTACCTTTCACTCACCTATTTTCTTCCATCTACCACCATGACCATGCCCATGGAGGAAGACAATCCCTCTCATACTTATCCCACATTGATATGGCCCAAGTGCAAACTCACTTAAGAGAAGGTCATCTCATCGATGGTATTGTGAGTCCAATCCAAGATTCCCCTATGCACGATTCTATTTTCAATAGTTAAAGATATTGCATCCACTGACCAACTTTATCCATTGGTCGGTTTCTACATGGGTTCTATGCCACCATCTTTTGAGGGGTAATAGGTCATCTTCTAGTCCTACCACCATACTTGAACCTAACATCCTCCCTGCATTCAATTTTTCCCTCCCTTTGGAGACAAATGTAGTGTCTTCCCAACCACTTTCATCCCTTTCTTCTTTTGAGCAAGCTTTTCAAAGCATTAATCTTAATTCAAAAGAAGAAATCCTCCACCCCGACGAATCCGAAGATGAAGTCTATGAAGAATTTGACGTCATGTCAAATGGTGATGAATCTGAAGAAGAGTCGGCGCCCATTATTCCCCTCACTAAACAAGACGAGTTTTATCTCCAATTGTTCCCTCTCCAAGAGGCCATCTTTCGCTTGCTTCTTCCACAAGAACGAGGTGAACCACCACCCCCGCCACATCCATAAGCCATAATCCAAACTTGTATTATATGTATATACTAAAATAGTGGTTTTCACCACTACCAAAAAAAAAAAAAAATCAAAAAAAAAAAAAAAAAAAAAAAATACTTTATTGCTTTATGTATGTGTGTAATAGTGGTTTTCACCACTACAAAAAAAAAAAAAACTCAAAATAAAAAAAAAAAAAAAAAAAAACTGAAAAACTATGTTGTTTTGCACTTCAGGTCTTCCAAGGTCTTCACCGGTTTTCCCTTCCATTCCGCCCATCCTTTCTTCCATAAGTCGACAATGAATTTTGAAGACTTATTCACCCAACTCCATAATCCATATGATCCGGATAAGCCAATCTCGATCAACCCAAGCCTGATTGACATGGATTGGATTTCATCCCCTCCATCTATTTCAGAGTTCATCCTTTCCGAGGAATTGTTAAAGGCTTCCGCCAACTACATTCCTCCTTCACCTCCACATTCACCTTCATCTTCTAAGCCAGAAGTCTTCCAGGAAGACATAGACGAGAGCAAGGTCGTTATACACTTAAGAGCATTCTACGCATAGTTTGAATTTTATATGTACATATATACATGGCTTGTACAACAACAAAAAAAAAAAACAAATAAAATAAAAAGAATTTGCATTTCATTGTTAGTTGCATACATCTCATTCAAAAACATTGCATTTCATGTGCATACATCTCATTGAAAACCATAACATTTCATTTTCAGCCATAGTTGCATATCATGTTAGAGACCATTCTATCTTTTGGATATAAAATTTGGTCAAGCAAAAGTCATGTTGCCTTAATCGGGGGCACCTTCATAAAATCCATCAAACCGAATTGTCATTCGTACACCCATTTTCCATTTGCACATATTTACATTGCCAAAATGTTTTCGAGTCACTCAACCATTCCTAGTGTTTTAAGCAAACTTCGAAATGCATGTCAAAGTTCTCTAGGGCCATATCACAAATTACACTAAATAAAATCTTGAGTATTGGGAAATGATTTCAAAAGCGGTCTTGAACCTATCACATTTTCACATCTTAAAAACATCTTGTGTCAAAGAGAGATAACACCATCCTTGGGTTGTGCCTTGAAGTGAAAAGGGTAATCCTCGTTTGTCCTATCATGCAAACATAGTCCATAAAATAGTGGTTCTTACCACTATCACAAGCAAATAACAAAATATAAATATAAACAGAGTAGTAAGGATAGGGTAAAATTCTCATCATACTTCGGTTGAGAATCCGATTCCCCAAAGCTCTAAGGAAATGAACATTTTTCACACACCACCGATCCCAAATAAGTTGTAAGGATCGTACTACTTGTCCGATCGGACGGATAGGTAGTCATCCCCAAGGCTTACAAAGGTCAAAAACAACATGGACTATGGAGTTAACCTTCATCGGGGCTATAGACGCTTGGTGGCGAGTGGAGTATACTCATTGCGTGGCGACATGTCTCTCCTCAAAGAGAGACCTCCGAATGCTCATACGGACAAACTAGCTTTGGGGTCTTCTCCATAACGAGGGTTACCTAATTTGTGCAAGATGAGGTTAATGAACACACTTGCACACACACAGGTTTTGGATTGCCTAGAGTCACTACCATGCTTTCGATTTGGTTAATGAACTCACATGCACACACATTTGGTCCTAGTTGAATTAGGCTGTATTAGTAAGTTTGTTTGATACCACTAGCATGTTTGAGTCTTTGTAAAACAGTCTTCCTCCATATTTTCTTCCATATCAACCTCCATATCTTCTTCCATATTCATGTCATTCCATACGTCATCCATTCACAAGCTACCAAGTTCGGTGCCCCCGATTAAACAATTATGATAACGAGTTGGCTAAATCTAACTATCTAAAAGTATGAGTGCTTCTTAGTGCATATTTCATTTACTTAGTCTCGCATTAATCATCTATAACTTTGCATTCCATTCCATCACATATGCATTAAAACATATAAAAACATGCATCACAAAAACATAGGCATTCACACAAAAGAAAGTAAAACACCAAATAAATAAAAGCCATGTATATATATATATATGTATAAAGATCAAAACGTACAGTGAATGCCAAAAGGCTACAAAATACAATAGAGCACCAAGGCTCATAAAGAGTGCATCTAAGCACTAAGCTAACCATCAAAAGAGGATCCCTGTGACCTAGTAGGAGCCCTAGACCTAGTGGTGTGCCTAGACTCACTACGCCTAGAGACAGAGGAGGATGGAGGATCAGGCAACACAATGTGATGCCTAAACAATGTGTCCTCCAGAGCCTCAATATAACGAGTCCTAGACCTAAGTCTAGATATGTCTATCCCGTGTCGTCGCTCTCGCTCCGCTAGCTCTGCCTGGAGTCTCGTCACCCTGTCATCCTGGGGCACCCTAGTCGCTCCATCCAAGTCCGCCTGCATCTGGGCCATCCTCTCCTCCTGAACAGCTATCAGGGCATCCCGCTCTGCAACTTGTTGCTCCAGCCGAGCTATCCTCTCATCCCGGACCGCTAGCATAGCATCACGCTCTGCTATCTGCTGCTGCAGCTGCGCAGATCATCCTCGTGCCCGCTAGGGGGTACCTCCCTAGTCTCTCCTGCGGCCTCTCCTAGGCCCTCGCCATCATCCTCCTCGTCATCTCCGCTCCCCGGTGCCTACCGCGCCATCTTCCCCTTTCGCCTTCGACTGTCAGCTCGAAGGCGGGGACCCTCCCTGCGCTTGGGAACCTCTGCGGTTCCCTCGTCCTCTCCAGCTCCAACAACCACCAATGGTGGCTCCCACCTCGGCTCTGCGGCCATCCATGCTGCATACTCAGCTGTTACCCCGACGTCGTCCACGTCGAGGATCTCCATGTCCTCATCGTCCTCTGTCGCCTCCCTCCATGGCTCGGCACACGGCAAATCCCCCTCTGATCTGTGCCTCCGGTAGCGCACTGGCTCACCGGGGACATCCTGTCTCAATCCGACCTGGCGGAGCACTCGAGACATCTGTATGTACTCCGCCTCGCTGTGGCCCCGACCCACTACCCATCTAGCCTGTCGCACCCGTCTCAGATGCTCTCCATCACCGATCCACCTTGCCTCCCGCCAGGGCCTCCAAATGACTTGGGCATCCGTCAAGTCCGCCCATAAACTCCTATACCATTGCCCCGATCTCACGGGGCGGCTCGGTTGTCTCTCCTCCGCCACTGGCCATCTCCTACCATAAGCTTGGCTCATGTCCCAGTAAGCACATGGCAACCCCTCCGGTCGGGCCACTCTGAAGTGCTCCCAGCCCCAGCACTGGAGAACCAAACTGCAGCCTAGGCCCTTTCGGCCCCGTCTTCGAACCTCATACAACTCCCGGTACACCTGCGCCAATAAAGCGGGCGCCCAGGCATACACTACCCTATTAGTGAGCATCTCGCTCACTACACCCATCAGGTTCCATGGAAACCTGCACCCGGTGTTGTTCGGGGCCACAATGTTGGCCAATACGAACATCATCAGAGCCTCCACCGCTACCAACTCCTTGGCCGTATACATGGCCAAGTAAGGAATCCCCCGCTCTCCGTCCGGATCTCCCTCCGGTCATCCCCAAACAACTTGGCCATCTCCGTGGCCCTATCTCGTCCAACCTCCACCCGCGCCCCCTCCACGGGCACCTTGAGGATGCGGTATACATCCTCAAGCGTCACCGTCATCTCTCCAGTCGGGAGCTGGAACGTCCCCCGATCTGGATCCCACCTCTCGGCCAAAGCCGAGAGGTACCCCTCATCTGCCCGAACTACCTCCAACCGGGCTGCCTCCGCTAGCCCTACTGCTTCCAATGTCTCCCAGTCTTCCTGGGACAATGACCTCCTCATCCCCGGAATGATAGGGGAGAATCGGTGTCGTGCCTCTAACACCCTAAGCTGCAAAACAACAAAACAAAAATTGGTTACAAATTTTTTTCCAAAAAAAAAAAAAAAAAAAAACAAATAAAAGTACTTGCTTAAATAAACAAATACCTCAGTTGGCTGCACTGGCGCGTCCGCTCCCATCTCCGCCATAGCTCCCGCGTGCTTCACTCTCCCACACAACCTTTCACTTCACTTCACTTCATTCCACTCCCTCAGACGCACTTCTCTCAAGCTCGAACGCACAAATGAGCGAAATTCTCGCTGAAACTGTTTAAATAGCTGGTTTTGGCGCCCTGAAACGCAGTGGGGCATTTCATGGCGCATTCAGATACAGTGGGGCATTTCATGATGCATTCAAACACCGACGGGCGTTTACGCCACCTCAAAATGCATACCGGCGTTTGGTGTCAGTATTGAATAAAAGAACAAAACTTGCAAAATTGAAGCTTACCTCCTCCAAATTTCATCAAATTGCATCCATCCATTCTTCTTATCATAATAAAACATTTTGTGAAGGTTACAACTAGTTTTGGAAACAAATTTTGTCATTTTGCTCAAAAAGCGCATCATTCATCATTGATTTACAAATTGGGTTAAAAACATTCAAAACCTTCACAAAATTAACAACATTCATCAATTCTTCTGATCTATCGTCAATTTCATTCATTCTTCTTTCATCATGCATATTTTTGCCAAATTAAATTAAAGTAAACCTCGTATCTAGTGGTATATTCTATCACCTTGGCGATTGCGGCGATTTGCATCCATGCAATTCGGTAAGAGGATTAAACCACCATAAGGACACTTACCATTTATCATCATCAATTATTTCATTGTTTGAAAATTGGAAATCAATTTTGGGTATCCTACTTTTCAAGTGACCTCATACCAAGATTAATTTGCTCAACGGTTGTCATTGATGGCCTAGTTCATGGGGCCTTAAACGTGGACAATCTTCAATATCATCATTATTTTGAGTCTTGCTAGAGATTAAGGCTACCTAGGTTGATTGGTTCCGACCCGAGGAATTATCCATACGAGTCACTAGGAGCATCTCCGAAGTTCTGGACTCTTTCATATTGCATCTCTGCATATCAATGGCGCCAACAAGGCAATTTCATCAACGGTATGGATTCACCCACGGGAGTTGGGGCATCCGTTATCAATTTTTAACTTTCCTAATAGTGGAATTCATCTTACATGATCATGGAATTTAAAATTTGGCAAAAATCCCTTTCTAACCGTTGGGGCAGAAAACGGTTCATCTTTCACATCACTCATATCGTCTTCAATCATATTCTTTTCTGGTTTGTACACCAACCCCTTTTCTGTTGGGACATAAACAGATGGTTCATACACCAACCCCTTTTTCACCGTTGGGGCAAAAACGGTTCATTTTCTTCCGAATTTCTTCCAATTGGCTCGTGAGAACCATTCTCGCTCGCCAATTGAGGGGGTAAGCTGATAAATTTTAAATATTCTTTTATTCTTTGGTCTTCAAAGTTGTGCTTTAGTCTTGAGAGAGAGTTGCGTCTGATCCGACTTTTCGGGTGTCCTAAGTTTTTGTGCTTGCATTGTGTCTTCACACAAAGCGGCTCAAAAGAGGCATCTGTAGACACCAAAATCCAGCCACTTGCAAGTCATCTATACCTTCCTGTCGGCCACGTGTCGGTCATCCACCTTCCCGCCATTATTTGGCCCAAATCCACACTTTCCCGCCATTATTTGGCCCAATTTCACCTTTCCCGCCATTTTTCATCCCCAAATTTATTTAAATTAATATTTATATATATTTTTTAATATTTTAATATATATATTTAAATAATAGTTTAAGTGATTTAATCTGAGCCGTCCATCCTTCATTTAATCTCATCCGTCCATCCATCTTAATCCATTCCACAACCAAGATTTATTCTCTACCCTTGGATCCGCTTTAATCTTAGCCACACGTTCAAAGTGTCGTTAAAACCCTAAAGTGTGCCCTAAGAGTGGATTATAAATTGAGTCACTTTGATGGCTCAAACCCTATCTTCTTCTCCTATGTCTTTTGCTACTTCTATCTCTGATTCTAATTCTTCTACTGCTATCTCCTCTCTTCTGCTACCCTTTCGCCGCATCCATCGTCGCTTTCGTCGCCGCTTTCGCCGCCATTCCTTCTGCAGCACTCTGCAGAATCTCCCATTCCTGTCGCAAGTGCCCACGGGCGTTTACCCCTTCACCAAGTGCCCACGGGCGTTTACCAAGTGCCCACGGGCGTTTACCTACAGCCACAGACTCAGACCGGCGTCTGTAATCCAGATCCAGAAGCACGCGGGCGTTCGGCGAGTGCACCAGGGCGCCTTCCGCAGCCTATTCTGACAACAACATTACTTCCAGGTGTCGCCTGGTCTAGGTTGCGTTAACAGAGAACAGGTATAAATTAGTTTAAAGCAAGTAGCCGTATTTTATGTATTAATCTGTTATTGATTTCCTGCATTCCATTTTTATAGGGTTTTAGATTGTTTTCGAGGGCTCACGCAGTGGAGCCCTCTCATTAATTTCTAACTCCTTGATAGTGTTAATGTGTGTAGGTTTTTGATAACGAGATCCGGTTTATTGATGGCAGTGATTAAGCTGGAGTGGTCCAAGCAAGGGATACGACAAAGCCCACTCACTCTGTTGGGATTGAAGATACGTTCTTCGGAAGCGCCACCATTTGTGCCAGCTAGGGTTTCGGAGAACCCTAGCATAATTTGTAACTGTGTATCACAAATAAAGGGTTACGAGCCCAGTTGTATTCAAAAAGGAGTTTTTAAACTCCATCGATTAATAGAAATCGTTTGTTTTTGTGCAACTATTCTGTACTCTGTCATTGTGATTTTATCTTTTGTTTGGCGTGGTATTTTTAATCTACAAGTTGAAATAGAGAGTCTTCTAGTAAAGGAAGGTGATAGCATTCTTGTCCTAAAATATGAAAAAATAAAACAATAAAAGATCAAATTTAGAGTTTGCTTGAAAAGGAGAAATAAGGAGGAAACAATATTGGTATTAAATGATGTTCTTTACAAGCTTATAAAAGTGTAAATTTATTTAAGTGAAAATAAACTAAATAAATGTAAATTTACTAAGCAAATAGAATATCAAATAAGGGCTCAAAATAGAGAAAATTTTAGAGTGTAGAAGACACCAACAAAACCATCGAGTTAGAAGAGTCACCACAACCCAAGGAAGAGCCACCAAGAAGCCACCAAGCTTAAGTTACAATATCATAGCTCCACTCAAGGAGCTCAAACAAAGGCCACGTTTATACGGAAGGTATAATAAAGTTTGATAACAAACATAAAAAGAGTTTCTATTAAAAATAAGAAGCCAAAGTTGGGTATTTAGAGAATCTACAGTTGAAGAAGGGAGTCAATTTGAGAGCATACTTCTTTGTGAAGTGCAAATCCAAGTAAAGAGTCGAGTCAAACAAGCCAACCATTGAAGCACCACCCCAAGTATCATGAGATAACAACCAAAAAATCACCAATAAGATATTATTAGGATAGTTCCATGAATGAAGGAATGAAAGTGCCATTAGCACCACCATAATGCCACCAGGGAGTTGAAGCACCACCATCTTGAAGAAGGAGCCACCAAATCCAAGAGCGAGCAATGTTACAAAGAAGTGGAGAATATAAAAAATAGTAAGTCATTGAGAGAAAACCTAATTCCATTTGTTGTTATGAATACATTGAGTATAGAGGAACTAAAAGTAGGGGCGTTCGAGGAAAATAATCAAGTCATTATAAGGTATAGAGGAAAATCAATACGTTACCAAGCTAAGGGAGTAAAGAAGCATTACAAAGGAAAGAAAACATGCTATGTAAAGGAGGTAGTGCATTACTGAGCAAATAAGAATAGAGGAAGCATTACAAAGAAGAGAAAGCACCACCACTTGGAAGAATAGAGGAAGCGTTACAAAGAATAGAAAGCACCACCACTTGGAAGGATAGAATATAGTCATAAAATAAGTAAAGAGATACATTGCGAAGTGTCACAGTGTAGAAGGTAACTCTAAGGAAAGTGAAACATCTTCTTTGCATGAAATACAAGTCATACAAGCCTATTTGTAAAATAAGAATGTAATGCAAGTGAAGGAAGCACAATAGATTCAAAGGTAAGAGAAACCAACCAGCACTAGGTGGACAGTAAAAGTCTTAGAGAGTTCCATAAGGAAGAACACTAAATGCACATAATTTTGCATTGAAGTCTGGGAAGTGGACATCGCCTAAATTAGAGTGCAAGTTACAAGGAAAAGAAGTCATAGGAGAAGTAGACCAAATACATAGCGTGCCATAATAAAGAAGGTACATAAAATATTTAAATCAATTTGCATTTTCATAAAGGTCAAGGAGGTATAAGGAATATTAATACTAAGGTTAAGCTTAGATAATCTATCATGCTTGAAATAATTAGATGAAGGGAGATATAAGAAATTGCATTGATGAACTATAATCTTAGATAATTTGAAAGCTTTTTGAAGTAAGGAAGATTTAATTTGAAAGCTTTTGGATTTACCTTATTTTGAAATTCAAGCATAAAATATTTGCAAATAATTTGACATGGAGGCATAAGGACTTCTACATAGAAATTGAAATATTAAATTTGTAAATATCTTTATTTTCTAAATTTCTAATTAGAGATTTATAAGGAGTTCAACACCAACTTAGTCTCTTGAAATTTAGAAACCATATTATTGAAAATTGAGAGACATAAATATAAACAAAGTTTTTTTAAAAGTTGGAAAACTACATTGGAATTAGTCTCTTGCTCAAATTAATGAGACATAAGGAATCCAACTTAAAGATCTTGAAGATAGAGAATTTTACCAATTGAAATTGCATTAAAATTATCTTTAGATTTCTATTCATAAATAGGGAGAAATAAGGTGAAGAATAGTAGTTGAACATTAGGGAGACAAAAGGGATTCAACTCAAAGGAAAACTAAGAAAGCTAAGTACTTTATCAAAACCATTTTATACTCAAAATATTTGGGAGATACAAGGTATTCTACAAAACTTGAGAATTAAAAATATCTTATCAAATTAGATCACATACTCAAAATTAGGGAGTCATAAGGTAGTCAACCTCAACATTTTTTATTCTCAATATATAATACTAGGGAGCCATAAGGAATTCTACTTCAAAGGTTAAATTAGTAGAAGCATGGATGAAATAATAAATAATTTTTATTGATGAAGAACTACTTCATGAACTGAAGTTCTATTCACAAAACTTAATAGATACCTTTGATGGATACAAATATTTGTCTACTAATTTAAAAGAAATATTTTCTTTGTTTAAGGAAGCAAAAGAAGAAAATTTTATGACATTAATTGGTTATCTTCATGAAGTACTTTTCAAAGCTTGGTGGAATACTCAAAACATAGTTATATTTACTTCAGAAGAATGTTTGATGATATATCTATCATTAATTATTTTTGAATTCTTTCAAGGGATGAAACGAAAGAAAGATGAACATATTAGGAAGGAAGTATTGAATCCTAGTCAATACTATTGTGATGATGTACTAACTCACCATGTTGAAGATATATCACTAGTAAAGGTGCAAAAACGAAGAAGAAGAAGAAGAAGAAACATGAAGAGAATGCATAAAAAAAAAATATATATGAAGATGAAAGAAAATACTTTCAAGCTGAATATAGATATCAATTTATAGGAGGATATAGACAAGGAGCAAAATGAAGAAAGCCTAAAAGAAGAGCTCAAGTACCAAGACCATGATTAATATCATATTGAAGACTAAAGTCTTCAATAACCAAATAATGTAATACAGGGGGTGTTGGAATATATTACATTATTTGGTACATGCCAATGTACCACCTTGGGTACATCTTTAGATTAGGATTTTATCTTAGATTAGGATTTGAGTATTTATTTTATGCAATGTAATAAATGCATAAGTAATATTAGAATGTGCAAAGTATTCAATAATGTAAATGTGCATCATAGTCCATGTGCACATGAGTCCATAGAATAGGAAGGTGAAGAGTCATAGGAAGATGGAAGACCAAGAGTCACATCCCATTATATATTGACCTTTGTGTGAGCAAGTAGGGAATCCAAGTCATATCATATCTTATCATATCATCTTAGTAGAGTAGAGTAGAGTAGAGTACAAGTTTGATACAATGTAGAACTTGTATGAAGCATGGAGTATTTGAGATCTCCACATTTTGTATGAAGATCCTATTTTCATAAGCTTTCATTAATGGTATTTTTATGAGTTATTGTAGAAGTTTCTTATGATTTTTACCTACTTAGTATATTGCCATTATCATATATTTAATATTGCATGCTCATTTTAGTCCTTGTGGTTGCATTTCATTAAATATATATTATCAAAAGCTAACAACACCATGCATTTGGGATGAATACCCTCGAATTCAAAAGGGTTCTCCTATCCAAGCAACAATAAATAGTTATCTATCCATACTAAGACACAACCAATCAAATGAGTGGGAAGAGAGGCCACATGTCATCAAGATGTACCTCAAACTGGTACTAAGTGACCACCAAGTGGCTTGGTCCATCGACCACCACTTGGTGGTCAAAGGTCTATGGGATCCTAGCTCTATTTAGACCTTCCTCTCGCTTGAGCATATCCCATATGGGATAATGCTCGTAGAAGTATGTAAAATCCCTCAACCTATGCACGTATGAGCGTAGACGTAGTGTCGCGATGATGGTGTTGCGATGGCAGAGGTGTTAAATGAATATTAATCTCCTAAGGTTGACTTAGAAGAGATCCTCTTGGGACGATGGTGGATAAGCTACAATGCAACAACAAAAAGAATTTGACCCTCCAACACATCTTGATATGAGGATGATAGGGATTATCGAGCTCGAAGCACATGATGACAAACTCAAGTGTAAAGGGTAAATATTACAAGACTAAGGTTTGGATTTTAATTAGAACAATACCTCTATGGCGGTGTTCAATAAAGACATTGTGCAACAGAGCATGATCAAACAAGGGGAAAGGAGTCTTTATTAGGCGATGACAAAAAATAATCAAAGCTTGATTTGATATCGCCATAGTGGGGCTTGGCTACCAACTACATCAACAACCATTTGAGAAAAGATATCTCCAAAAAAATGCTTAGGCGGACACAATAGATGCTAGGAAGGCGAGATTAGAGTTTTAAGATCTCGAATTAGGAAGCTTCTAAGGTAACAGAGAAGGATATTAAGGCGAAAGTGATCACCCTGAATATAATACAATGTCAAAATTTTGATGTGGCTAAAACTAATACTTAGCGAGGCAATCTATAGCTTATATTATTGTATGCTAAAATGACCCAAAGTCGAAGGCAACTACCTCCTATGTTGAACACAAATCATAAGGGTAGAACAGAGGCCAAGGTTCGACATAGAACCAAGTAGAAACTTATTTACAGGGAGAGTGATTTTATAGCCTCAAACAATTATTCAAAGAATTTTGAATACAATAATAAATGAAAACTTTAGATACCCAAACCTCCGAATATATCTATATTCAAATCTCAAAAACACAAAGGGCAGAGTTAGGAAGAAGAGACAATTTGAACTATTTTTTTTTTATACCGATCTTTGATCCTCCACTTCCATGGCTGCTCCCTTCCAATCTTCCCCTTCCCCATGCTCTTCCCTCCTTTTTTTTGAATGTGCCCTCCAAGCATCATGGCTTCCAACATGCCTCCCCTGAAGAAAGATTGTGTTCCCTTCAAATGCACAAAAATCAAAAACATGGAAAGCCATCATGGCTCCTTTTTCCAAGTTGGCAAGGAGGCGTCCTTGCCATTAAGGCCAACCTTCTTGCTTAGTCTACCTAACAAGAGATCATAAATTCCTTCTTCCAAGATAGCCATCTTTCAAATGCTTTCTAAATACTTACTTCATTTGGAAAGTCAAAAGAGGCTCACACACATCAAAAATATTCAAACACTCATGAGCCTGCCACATTAATTGAAGCCATCATATGTATTAACAATGTTAAACATTTTCTTTTCCAATTAATTCAATAATCAATGTCTAAGCTAATATTGAATTGTCAATTTAATAAGGTAATGGCTAATTATTTTAATTTAACCATTATACTCATAGACAATATTAAATATTATCTCTTTTAATCAATTTAGAAAGCAACAACCAATGCTAATATTAAATTGTAAGCTCAATAAAGTAATGATTAATTATTTTAATCTAACCATTATGCTCATAAGGTAATATTAAACTTTTCCTTTGTGAAATTATTTAAATGCATCATCAAAGAATATATTAAATTGTTAGCCTGCTATTGAAATGGTTAGTAAATTTAATTAAAAACCACTATAAAAAATGATATTATTCAACTCCTTTGTTGATCAACTAAAGGTATCATCGATGCTATTATCAAATTGATAGTTTAACATTGTCCACTTGCCATCATGGTTAGCCCTGTAAACCCATGAAAACTTAGGAACACCAAAATCATAAGACACAATTGGTATTACATCAAACCCTTGCATATTCATAACACCCAGCATTGTTAAGTATTAAAACAATAAGTCCAATTATATTGTCTTCTCAACAAGGATACTATCAAGACCAGGTCGTGACAGTATATATGTAAAAATAAAAAATCATTATAATATGGTAGATTAAAATAATATATTTTTTTACATATATAGCATTTTACTTATGAAATCAAGCATATTTCTACAATCTTAGTATCTTTCACTTACAAGGTGATATACATATTATTTTTGTAATTTTTTAATTAAGTTATCTTTTGTTGTAGTAATTCTCAAAGAAAATAAGGGATTCTTTGATCAAATAACTAGCAATTGCATAAATATCCTTTGTATATTAGCCATTATTTCTCAAGTTTTAATCATAAATTAAAGAATAATAAGCTTCTTAAAAATTTAAAAATCAAGGGCCTCATGCTAAAGGTCAATCCCAGGTTGAGGATATAAATTCGTAATATTTGATTTGGTGAGACCTCACCCTTAGAATTCTTCTAAAATGCCTTAAATATAGGCTTGAACAAATTCATCCAAAACCACCAATCATAAGTTACTAGTTACAAGAACCTCTTATAAAATTATAGGTACATTTTCAATGTATATTGAATTAAAATTAGTAAATGCAAAAAAAAAATATATATATATATATATATATATACTTTTTTAGATTTTATTAGTGTGAGAAATTCTTCCACTATTTATGTTTAGGGTTGAGTATCTTTATCTTACCATGAATTTTTATAAAGGAGATTGGGCATCCTCATCCCACCACGACCTCTCAATAAGGGAGCTCCTTTTAAACATGGGGCTCGCTTATAGATAGAGAGCCTTTAAAGGTTATGGCCCTCCCCTCTTAAAAACCTGGGGAGAGCTCTCCTCTCTAAAAAAAGGAAAGGTTCTGGTTTTTTTTAAAGAGCTTCAATAGTCTTAAATAATATCCTCTCTGTTTAGTAATAATCTGTATTTGGCCCTTACTGCCCTGCCCCCCTCTCAAAATAGTCATTTTAAAAAGTAAAGGTCCATTTTTATTTCAAAATAGAGAGAGAGAACCCATTCATTATTCTGGTTGAGAGGATAAGAGAATGAATCAATCAAGGTCACCTATCACTTCGTCACAGAACGGGAACTAGCAAGAAACTCCTTGAAATACTGGTTGAAGGGTGTGGAATCAATAGACGTCGAAGAATCTCCCGCTACTGATCTCCATATTCCACCATGACCTCTCAATAAGGGAGACAACTGAGCTTATCAATAGGAAATTTAACTCACAACCAAACACTACTCTGCAGTTTCAACTTTAAATCTTTAAAAACAAAAAAAAAGCCAAAACCCAAACGACCATACTATCTCTTAAACAATGCAAATATTTTAATATAATTTAATTTTCAATTTTAATTCCAAGTAATGTGAATACCAACCATCATTTTTTTCGGTTACATAGGAGAGTTGGTCACAACCATACTATTTTTATTAATTTATAAGTGTAGGACCCAAACCACATGGGCTGCTTCCACAAAACCTATTTCGTTTCGTTATTGTTGATCCAATGTGAAAGGGACCAATGATCACTCAAGATTTGTGTTGTCATCATCGGTAATGCCTTTCACCCTACAAGACAATCTACAAGTATTATTAAAATCTTAAGTAATTACTCCTTCCAATCATATATCTTGATTATTTTTTAAGCACCCCTTAGGTGAAAGCAAGATATCCACATGGTTATACACGATTAGTTTCATTTGTTTAGATTGGATAAGTTTAGTAAGTTCGCCAAAAATTTCAAACGTTGGAACATAAATAAAATAACAATAAGCTTTTTAAAAATTTTAAAAACAAGTGCCTCATATTAAAGATCAATCTCATGTTGCTCATGTAAACTCCTAACATCTTAGTTGGTGAACAAATCAATTAGAAATAGGAGAAACTTAATTATTAAGGACATCAACATGATGAGCTCAAAAATATTCTCATATATCTTAATCATGGGCTTCAATAAATTAATCTAAAATAATAAATCAATATTTATTAACACTTAGTTATAATAATCCATTATAAAATGATATATTTGGAAAGTAGATTTTAACATTCAAAAGGTTTTAGGGGACAACACAATATTTTAGGTCTTGGCTTTTCTTCGAGAGGTTCAAGGTTTAAACTGCGACGTGTATGTGTGGTTGTGTGTTATATTCGTTATTGGTAAGCTCAACTCTCCTCTCACGAAAGGTCATAGTGGTATGGGGATGCCCAATCCTGAGTGTAGGTTGTAAGAGTTTTTCACACTAACCAAATTTAAAAATAAAACATCCAAAAGGTCATAAGCCATGGAATCCATATTTTTTATTCAACATGTGTTAAGCCACTAAATCTCCAGTTACTAGAGTTTGAGGTACAATCCTATTCCCCTTTCACATTCAAACCTTAGACTTCTTATTTGAAATGTTAAAATGGTTCCTACAATCTAAATTTCCTCATCTTAATTTTCAAAGTCAGTCCTATATGTACCATCTAGATATCCAATTAAGGTGACAACCTCTCTTTAGAGATTAAGAGTCACCTAAGAGATGCAGGAATAAGACATAAGAAGCTATGTCGAGACTAAAGGTTATGGGATAAAATAACTTTGATATAATCAAGATAATCGCCGTCATCATAAAAAATAATAAAAATATTATTGGGAATATTAGAAGGTGAAACTTATGAAATACAAGAAGAAAATGTAGCTCAATATCGTTAATTTATGATGTAAGAATGGGTTGATAAAAGGTTACTATCATAATCCCATATTTTACGAAATTTATAGGACAAGGATATGCTTGAAAGACAACAAAACATAATATCGTTAATTTATGATGTAAGAATGGGTTGATAAAAGGTTACTATCATAATTCCATATTTTATGAAATTTATAGGACAAGGATATGCTTCAAAGACAACAAAACAGACTTATAAAACACAAAGATACGTTTTTTTAATGACAAAACAACTTTCTAAGTCAACATGCAACCAAACATAGGTGATTTTGCACCTTTGTTTTTAAGATCAGTTTATGGTTTTATCATTCAAATAATTTAATTATTAAAAATTATTTTGAACTAATCTTCAATATTAGCTCTCAAATCTTGAACAACGACTTTATAAAATAGTCATAAAATTCTTTAAATCTGTTTATGACTTAAGAATTCCTTATCAAAAAAGAAAAGAAACATCCCTTCCATTATATTGGTATAAATAATAAATATGGTTCAAATGAAATAGAAAGCAAAAAAAAAACACCTTGCACTAAAATCATATAACTACATAAACATTTGAATGCATAATTTTGTAAATGATAAGGTGAATCAATAAATTAAGTTAGACTTGTATTTAAAATTTCACTTAAAATGGTAAATGAAAAACATTTATAATGATATCACATGTAACTACATAAACATTTGAAAACAATTTTTTTTACACGAGATGCTAAATTTGATTAATTGAACTACATTTCATAAGTTTATTATGCAATCAACTTATAATGATATCATATATAATTACACAAATATTTGTTACCATTTTTTTGATACATAAGGGAATCCGTTACATCCACAATCTTTTTCTACTAAAAAGCAGGGTTCAAATCTTGGGGATGCCCCCTCTAACCTCTATTCCAAGTCATCTTTGTTTAACTCGGTGTGAGGGGAACCACTTATTGCTTGGGATTGGTACCACCATCGTCAGATTGATGTGCATTCAACGGATTTAGGTTAGACTACCTTTGCAAAAAGGCATGCCTCCAAGGTCTGAACCTAGATTTTTTCTTGATAAGAGCCAAAACTTACCATATAAACCAAAAGTTTGAAAATAAAACCCATGTACAAAGGTTGAAACAAGATTTATATTTCAAGATTCCAATGATATCTAATCTCATCACTAGGATCATTATACAAACATAGACATAGTTTTATAATCATACTTTAATGCACAAAATATTAAATTTATGCTATCCATGAAATATTGACTTTGAATTTTAGTAGACAAAGTATCCCAACCCTTAGAAATTATTCTATAAATTGTTATTAGACACTTCCAATTCCCTTATACAAAGCTTAAAATGAGATTTATATTTCAAAATTCCAATGGTATCTTACAAACATAAACATAGTTTTATAAACATACTTTAATACAAAAAATAAATATTAACTTTTTTCTCAATATTCCAATGGTATCTTACAAACATTAACATAGTTTTATAAACATACTTTAATACACAAAATAAATATTAACTTTTTTTTAATAAGCTATGTGTGGTTTCTACTGGGGCCACTTCCATTAAAAAACAAAATATTGCATTGTTCTTATTACATTATTAACAAATTAATTAAAACATACCCATCTTTGCCCTTTTATCAAAGATATTCTCCATCTTCCCCAAATTGTTAAATTTCCATACTTAACTCTTACTTTTTTTAAGGAACTAACAACAAGAACAACTCTTACATGATACATAACTCCAATACATATAAGGAAAACAAACAAAATAGTCATCCATCACAAAGGAAATCAGTTCGATTATTTTTCTTCTATAGTAGAGGTTCTTCCTCCTTTAGAGTGGCAAGATTTGAAAATGTTTTTTTGCACTTCAAGTTCCTGAGGTAATATCTAATTGTAATGCATTTTGTAGGATCTTCATTTTCAAAAAACTGACCGTCACTAATTGTTTCATAATTATCTTCAAGAATATCATCTGAGGTGCTAATATTTTCCATGGAACTGTCTAGATTGTTTTTAGTAACCATTTGGTTTTTATCAATGATTTGATTCAAATTATCCTTTTGGGGTTGAGTCTTCTGTCGTTCGCATGATTCTTGTTGGACAAGTGGTGCATCTGGAGGATGAGCTTCTTTCTTTTGAATTGGGACATTTGAAGGTTTTGAATCATTTGCACGTAGGGCCCTCTCCACAAAAGAGGAATCAAAGCATGATTGAATGACGGGCATCTCTTCTTTATATGGCAATATTGTTGATAGCCATGACATATTAGGGAGAATTTTTCATATTCAATATTTTGGATCCATTTTTCTTTGCTTGAGCAGATAGTAATGGATTGACCCAGGAACTAAACATCATCCAAACAACCAATCTTATTTTACTCATATTAATTTTATTGGACAAATTTTTCTTTATTTGGGTATCCATATACTGGAATGCACCAATGGCATTACCGATTTTGGTGAATATCTTCTCTCCCCAAAACTCCACAAGGAGAGCATAAAGATTCACCCAGACTAGGAAGCCATTAACTTCTTCTATAAAAGGGTTGAAACTAGGAGTCCAAGGTCTTATATAGACACCCTTTTGTCTCAAAAACCAATTATATCTGTAATCATTTTTTTTAAGCGAAACCCCTTGCAGGATTTCCTTGGTCTGAGAGACCACGACTAGGGGGTTCTACACTGTCAAAGTCACTCGGGAGTCGCGCTCGACCCTGCCCGCACCAACATTATTAATTGTATTTTGGGTACCCAATTCAACTTTTTGGTAGAGTGGACCTCCCTTGGAGGATTACCCTCTCCTATCCAACTCACCTACAACACCTGGGTATTATATTGTAATCCATTACCCTATCTCTATTCACTAAATTAGAAAAGGAAACAAAATAAAATTAGGTAGGAGAGTTACTTGAAATTTTGTACTGGTCCATTAATATTTAATGTATCATTTCAGCTCCTCCACACATGGTTTTTTGCCCTTGAGTTTGTTCAGGATTCATGATCAATCAAATCCAACTCAAATTCATCCTCCAAAATCTTGATAGAGGGCAAAGGTTCATCCACCCGTGAACCCAAAGATCCTTGCAAGATATTTTTTATGATCAAAGAGGCTTTTTCACAAACTTGAAAAGATGGTCTGCTAACAATCCTATTCCTTCAACACTTGACTGCACCTGGAGTTTGCATCCTTTTCACGAAGACTGTAGCCAAATTTATCTCTTTGTTCCATATCTTAACTACACCTAAGGTTTACACCCCTTTCGTGAAGACTATAGCTTTGTTCCATCTCTTGTTTACATCTAAAATCCGGACCCCTATCGCGAGAGTCTATTATTCTTTTTGAACTTTCAACGAAATTTATCCCCACATCCAAAATATCAGCAGTAAGCACTCCTTTTGCATCATGTTCACCTTCTGCCTGCGGGTTTTTATACCCTCCATAGCATGCAACCATGAAATATTGACTTTGAATTTTATAGGAAAAATGTTTATCCCAACCCTTAGAAATTATATTATAGATTTTTTTGAATGAAAAATCTTATATTAATTAAGATTAATCATACAAAAAAGGGTGGGTGGAATTAGCACACCCCACAAACCATAAAAGTTCTAGGTGGAGGAAATCACACCTCCCCATAAAAAAATAAAGGCCAAAAAACATTACTACACGCCGCCACAGCAATCATTTTATAGATTTTTATTAGATACGTCTAATTCCTTAAATCAATAAAAATAAATTATATACTTAATTACAAATAGTTTTATTTATCATTTTGTCCTCACTTTTTTTTAATAATATATTTTTATAATAAATTTCAAAGATATTTTTTAGTTAAAGTAAAGGACTATCATACATACCAATGTATAGGCAACTTATAAATATAAGTATACTTACATATATATTTTTTGATAATTTAAAGTATATTTACATTACGGGTTTTGAAAGGAACCCAAAACCTTATTACAGTAGAGGTCGATTAGCCAGACGCAGAAACAAAAAATTACAAGGAGGTGCTAGGGACCTCTGAGAACTAGAAATATAACCATAACCAAAACCCTCTTAGACCTAGAGGGAAACTATGACTAGAACAGAAATTAGATTGAGCAAGCCCTACCCATACATAGACATATGACCGAAAGACACCTGCGTTGGCTTCGTACGCATCATCTAAACTTAACCAGACAAAAAGGTTCATGCTAAACCAAGCAAAATAGACAAAAACAAGGGCTTCCTGGGGCACCAGAGGGCCCAGATGGAGGGACCCATGCCAGTCATTTCTTGATGTCATCCATCTTCCTTGATGTGGTTCCTGTAGCATTCTGAGTGTAGCGAGACAAAATCTTGGATGCTTCCTCCAGGGACTTGATGGTTGCATTCATAGTCGTGATCACGAGCTCCAACAACATCTGGGAATAGGGGTCTTCTTTATCACTCTCAGACTCAGAGATGACATGAGTTGAGGAGGATGAATGCTCCATATTTGGATTTTTGAGCCTAGCAGAGGATATGGGCATCGGAGGAGTGTTCATTGCAACCGCACGCTTCCTCTGGTCACTTCGCCTAGCACTTCTGAGGGGAGAAGGCTTCGAGCGACCCCCAACTGAACCAGGGCCAACAGGGGAGTCATCAGGAATGGGGCCCCGACTGGGGGAATGGGAAGGGGGTTCATCGGGAGGATTGAAGGACATGGGTTTAACATTGTGGATAGGGGGGGGTGGCTAGGGCATGCTTGAGGATGATAGGTAGGAGGCCTTGGTGAAGGGGCTTGCCATTGGACTTCTGACATTTCTCAATGGATAGAGTAAGGGAGTAAAGGAGGTAATCAGGGACACAAACAAATTTACCATCCCAAAGGTGATTGACAAAGGTGAGGTGAAAGCTCCTCAAGGGTTTCTCAAGGTCATCACAGGTGATGTACTGCATGATGGGGATGATAGCGATGTTCCAGGGAGCCGAGAGGGAAGAGCAGTGGAGAGTAGACTTATCCCAACCCAAAATTTTACCTTTGTCAGGGAACTGGTTAGTTTCTTCCTCCCAATTGTGCTTGTCATGGTGAATGAAATGTCCTATGAGCGGAAGACCAGTGATCTCTACCAACATCTCGATGGTCACTTTGAAGTGAACACCTTGAAATTTGACCTCGCCCTGGTTCCATGAATCAATAAAATCCTTAGTAATCTGGTCCTTGGCCCTAGAAAACTTTTGTAGGAAGGGGGTGAAACCTTTAGCATCCATGAAAATTTGGGTAGTGGGGTTTAGGTTAAGCTGAGCCATCTCGATGTAAGCCATGCCTTTAGCTAGGGAACGAGGGCTAGGGTAAAGAACAAGAGACCAGGACCAGGAGAGGGTGGAGACTGAGGGTAGAATTCACCAGAGTCGAACCAGGCTTGACATCAGAAAGGGCACGAGCTAAAGAAGCAGAAGCTTTGTAGGTTAAAAAGGATTGGAGTGAGCTGAAAGGATCGAAAGTGATGAAGGTAGGCTGAGTAATGATGCATTGGAACAAGGTAAATATTGGAGATCGGGAGCACTTGGGAAGGTACAAGACATCACCCCAATGCTTGAAATGATAGTCATCGAACCACCTGAGATTGGCATGATTGGAGCACGAGCGGATAGTCTGGGATGAGGCCAGAAAAAGCATTGCATGGAAGATCATGGGACGTTGGGATGAGCAATCGACAACTTGGGAAGGTAGATTATGGTAGAAATCCTCGGCATGATTAGCGAAACAAAGATAGAGATGTCTTCTCGACTCTCTATGCCTGGCCACGTAGCTAAATGCGTAGCGGTACATGGCTCTGATCACGTGGAACAAGGAAGCTTTGCTAGCATGCGTGCCATTGGCCTTGTAGTCAAGACACCACCATAAATTGAGCATGTGGTGAAAAATAGGAGCTTCCCATGCCTTGCCATCCGCTAACTCAGAACTGATGATAGTATGATTTTGCATTGCCATAGTCAACCCGTGAGGAAAGAGACCCGCATTCAGGGAGGAGGTTTTGAAAACTCTAGCACTATTAAGGAGAGGGCCTTTGGGGAGCTTAGCTTCAAACCTTCTATCATTGGGACTTGCCACCCTGATCATTAGGCTTTTTGAGGTTTGCAGCATTGGTGATGTTCTGGGGGAAGTTACCTCGCCACACTTTGAGGCTATTGGAGGAGACTGCCATGTTGGCCATAAGGTCAACAACTTGATTGGCTTCCCTATAGTTGTGGTGGATGGTCATCTACGAGCGATCCTAAAGAAGCTTTCTGGATTCTTGGATAGTGCTGAAGACTCTCCATGATGGAATCTTATCATTCTTCATATAGCTGATGATGTTCAAAGAGTCACCCTCTATGATTGCTCTCCTAGGATCCTCTTTGAGGAGGACAAGGCCTCTCCAAAGAGCCTTAGCTTCCACAAAGTTGTTGGTCTGAGACCCAAGGTGTTCAAAAAACGCAAGGATCAAGTTGCCTTTGTGGTCTCTGATGACCCCTCCTGCACCAGTAGTGCCAAGATTTCCTTTGGAAGCCCCATCAAAATTGAGCTTGATCCAACCCTCCGGGGGGGCTTCCATTTGATGTTAGCTCTGGGATTGGGGTAGAGTTGAGCTCTAGGATCCTCTTTGGGGATGGAGAGAGAGTTGAAGAGGGAACATTCGAGAGCCAGGGTTGGGGCCAAGGAGCAAGGGATAAGCCAAATATTTTCAATAGCATAGGCAATATATTTAGAAGCCACAGAGAGGGGATCCTTGGATAAGGTAGAGAAGGCCCTATTGTTATGCTCAAGCCAAATTTACCAAATGAAGTGATGGAGGTAGAAGGACCAGAGGGAGCGGAGCCTAGGATTGCTAAAGGGATTTGGCCACTGAGAGAAGAAATCAATAACTATTTTGGGCCGAACCCACTGGATATGAAAGGAATTGAGCAAGTGGCCAAGGACAGTGGAAGAGAACACACAGTTGATGAAAATGTGGTTCGAAGATTCCCAGTCAGACAAACAAAGGTAGCAACGGTTGGGAATCATAAAACCTCTTTTGGCCAAATTTTCAATAGTAAGGATTTTATTTTGAATAGCAATCCAGGAGAAGAAGCTTATTTTGGGTATGAGTTTCTTCTTCCAAACCAGGTTGAACGAAATAGTGGAAGCCTAGGAATTTTCTTGGAGGATATAGGCTGATTTGATAGAGAAAGAGCCTTCATCAGTTCCTCCCCAAATGGGCCTGTCTTCAGCTTCCCTAGAAGGAATGGTGACTGAATTGAGCAGACTGGATAAGGCAGCGACTTGATTGGGGAAGTTGGCAACATTGATGGTCTTCCATCTAGGGTCTCCATTGTGACGGTTAATGAAGTCGACAACCTTGCTCCCCAGGAGGGTATCAGTGGAGGGCTTGAGAACCGCCAGGGCTCTATTTTCAATCAGAGGTTCATCTTGGAGCCACCTATCATGCCAGAAGTCAATGATGTTTTCATTGCCAAGGATCCATATGATGCCTTTTTGGATAAGATTTCTGGTCTGAATGATAGATTTCCAGAAGGTAGATCCAGCCTGGGGGCCCTCTTCATTCAAGAAATGGTGATTCTGCAGATACTTCTTCTTGACTATTTTGACCCATTCAACATTGTTGTTGGTAAAAATATTCCACGCATTCTTGGCTAGTAGAGCTAGATTCATTTTGGTGATTTTCCTGAGCCCAATACCTCCTTGATTTCTGTTGCTACAAACATAATTCCAAGCCACAAGGGGAATTCTCTTCTTGTCTTCACTTCCAGACCAGAGGAATATTTTTTGGATTTGCTCGATTTTAGAGCTCACTGAGGCTGGGACCCTGAAGACAGATAAGAAGTAAACCGGGATGCTCTGGAGACAAGCCGAGGTGAGGGTAGCTTTGGCTGCCTGAGAAAGAAGATGTCCTTTCCAGGAGGCCAACTTTTTTTGAATTCTCTCAATGACATTGTTCCACATGGATTTCGAGGGGTTGCCTAAAAATAGGGGGAGCCCAAGGTAAGTGGTGGGGAGAGCCTCCGAGGAGCACCCAAGGATCCGTGCTATTTTGATTTATCGGATATGGGGTGTGTTAATGAAAAATATTTTGCTTTTGAGGAGGTTGATTTTTTGCCCTGCAACACTCTCATAAAGGTGAAGGATGTGCTTGATGGCCTTGGCTTGGGAAACTGAGGCATAGGTGGAAAGGATAGTGTCATCAACAAACTGTTGGTGGGTAACAGGGTTGAGACCAGTAGCAGTTTTGATCCTAGAAATCAGACCTCTTCTGCTAGCACTTGTAATGGATCTGCCTAAAGCCTCAACCAAGATAATGAACAGGATTGGGGAAAGGGGATCTCCTTGCCTCAAACCTCTAGAACTAGGGAAGAAACCAACAGGGGACCCATTGACTAAAATAGAGAACCAAGGAGAGGAGATGCAACCTTTTATGAGGTCAACCCAAACCGGGTGAAAGCCAAATTTGAGGAGGATATCGAGAAGAAAGTCCCAGCTGACTCTATCGAAGGCCTTATTCATGTCCAGCTTCAGGAGAAAGGTTGGTTTCTTGGCCAGGGTAGCAGAGTGCAGGGCCTCATGAATGGTAATGACCCCATCAGTTATGGTTCTCCCTTTAACAGAGCTACCCTAGCAGGGATCAATGATGAGGGGAAGGATCTCCTTTAGCCTGTTGGCCAACGCTTTGGTTAAGATCTTGTAGAGGACATTGCAGAGGTTGATGGGCCAAAAATCAGACAAAGCTTTGCAGGAGGATACTTTGGGAACCAAGGCAATGAAAGTGGAGTTGATCCCTCGGGGGATGGTCCTGGAGGATTGGATATCTCTAACTACTGCACACACTTCAGGGCCAATCAGATCCCAGAATGCTTGGAAGAAGCATGGTGAGAAGCCATCCGGTCTAGGAGCCTTGTCAGGCTGCATAGAGAATAGGGCTCCTTTGATCTCTTCTTGGGTGAGAGGACTAATGAGCATCGAATTGGTGGACGAGGAGATGGAATGGGGAATATTGGCCAAGAGGGATTCTTTGGCCCAAGGGGAAATAGGAGAGGGGGTACCCAGAAGGGACTGGAAGAAACTAATAGATTCATTCCTAATTTTAGAGATCTCCCTTGTGAGGCATCCATCACTGCAGGTGAGCTCTGATATTTTGTTGGAACTCCTGTTTCTCAAGGTTGATGCATGGAAGAATTTAGTATTCGAGTCACCATCCCTGAGCCAAAGGGCCCTCGATTTCTACCTCCAGAATGTTTCTTCCCTGGCCAAGATATTGTGAAACTCAGCTAGGAGCTTACGCTCTTTGGTTTTGATGCTACTGTCCTGGTTACCTGCTTGGATTTGTTGCTCTATGATCTCTAGTTTCTCTTTGACTACCTGCTTGCTTTCAAAGATGTTTCCAAAGATTTCTCTATTCTAGGTCCTGAGATTTTCTTTAATGAATCTGAGTTTTTGAGAGATTTGGACAGATGGGGATCCCTTGAAGGACTGCTGCCACCACTGAGAGATTTGGTTTCTAAAATCTGGGTGATGGAACCACATAGCCTCAAAGTGAAAAGGGATCTTGAAAGTAGGAGTTTTGATAGCTTCAAGCAGAAGGGGGTTGTGGTCAGAACCAATTTTGGGTAGATATTGGAGGGAAGCATCTCCAAAGAAGGGGATAGCCTCTCTTGAGAGAAGAAACCTGTCCAATTTAACCTGAATGAGACTATTTCCAACCCTTCTGTTGCTCCAGGTAAATTTTTCTCCTTTCAGTTGGACATCCATGAGTTCGTTTGCATCTATGAACTCCCCAAATTCCTCCATGCTTTTGGTAAGTGTAATGTTGCCTCATTTTTTGTCAGATGGGTAGAGAGGGCTATTGAAGTCTCCTACGAGGATCCAAGGGACAGTATTGAAAGAGTTTCTCATTTGACTTATAGAGTTCCATAGTAAAACTCTTTCCAGGGGGTTGTTAGGAGCATAAACATTGGTGAGGATCCAGGTGTTGTTGCTATTTTTGTAGTGGAAAAGCATGTTGATGATCCTGTTTGAGGAAGAAATCATTCTACCTTCAACTTTGGTCGGATCCCACATGCACATCAGCCCTCCAGAGGTTCCTTGGGCAGGATTGTAGACAAATTCACCTTTATTCCATATTGCTTTAGCAACTTTAGGGGAAGAGTTGTCATCTACTTTTGTTTCTTGCATAATGAAAATTGTAGGGTTGTATTCCTTTCTCAAATTTGCAGCCAGACATTGTTTGGGAGTCCCGTTGAGCCCTCTCACATTCCAAGTGAGGATCTTCATTTATAACTTTTTGAGGGATTTTTTGCCTCCCTTTGATTGTTGTGGGGGAGGTTTGGATTTTTTGGGTTCATCTCTTATCAGGTTCAGAGAGTCGGAGAACAGAGTGGCTTGGAAGTCGTTAGCTATGTCTTCTTCAATCTCTTTTCTTCTTTGCTCAATCACGGACAACCTTCCTCTTTTCTTATCACTTCCAAAATCAATGAGGGATTTTTTGCTTTGGGTCTGCTTGGGGCTGAAGTTCTCCGGGATAGACTGGGATGGAACAGGGCTTCCTTCGTCTTCAGCTTTAGAAGGGATGGATACTGATCCAAAGGGTTTGGGAGGGGGGTGGGAGGGACCATATCTTGAAGGAGATTCAGTGGACTCATTCGCAATCGGATCAGCTCGAGGAGGATCAAAAAGGATTAGGGGTGGGGGATCAACCACAGGGAAGCCCATTTTACCCCTAGAAAAAATAGAATTAGTTTCAAGAAGAAGACATACCTGGTCTTGCTCGAGGATCGAAGGAGACTCAACAATTTTTTTCCCTTTGTCATCAGAGGAATCATTCCTTTTTTGGTAGTTCATGGCCTGGTTAGCATGCAAAGAGGAGCTGCTCTTTTTGGGAATGGTTTGAATATTCTTGAGATGATGGTTCCTCGGTGGTTGAGAAGGAAACCGATTCTGGGATCTGATGGGGGGAGGCCTCGATATGAACTTTTTAGAATTCTCAGGTTCCTTTGAGGGTTTAGCCTTGAGAAGGGAGCACTAGTTTTTGAGATGGCCTTGCGTGTGACAATGGATGCAAAATGTTGGCTTGTTTTCATATTCTAGAGGCTGACGCCATCTGAAGGAGCTCGAGATTAGGTTTACGAAGGTGGGCAGCTCTGAATCAAGATTGGCATTCACACAAATGCGAGCATGGACCATTCTTGAGCACACTTTGGTTGTAGAATCGATCACCACCAGGTCTCCAATGGTCTTGGAAATGGCTCCAAGAATGTCCTCATGCCATAAATGGAAAGGCAGATATGGGATATGGACCCAGATGGGTGCGAAGTTTATGCTTTGGGTGTTAGGGTTGAAATCCGGCCCACCTCCTAAGGAACAAGCTCCTTCTGCCGAGAAACCAAGACCCCCCGGTTAGGATTCGGCTTGCATCATCATGGTTGCACAACCTTATGGCGAAGAACCCTCTGGAAAGGGCCACTATCTCCACGCTTCCTGAGGTTTTCCATTTGGAGAAGGCCCATCGCCTTATTGTCTCCATATCAGGTCGTCCTCCAATGAACTTGTCGATCAAGGAATATGATTCCATTGAAACGTAGTTGGAAAAAACCCTCTCTAGGATGACAATATCCGCTTCGACAGGTGATAGATGATTAGCTGGGGTTTTTGAGATGTTTAAGCCATTGGAGATGACCTGGGCGTACGAAGGCCCACTAGGGCTTCCAAATAACTGGGCCCTTATTGGGGATGGGGCCCTTGATAGGCCTTTTGTTGGGAGGTTCCTTATCCCGAGGGCCCTCGAGGGGCTTCCCTGAAAACACCACTCCACTATCAGAAGCGACTTCTTCACCTGGTCCAGATCCATCGCCCGCCGCTTCAGAAGATCGATTCCCGCCATCGCCATCGTTGGTCTCCACCTCTCCCATACTTCCTTTCGCCTCTATTTTACATCCACTTTCATTCTTAACCAATGCATTATGTATACTTATATATCTTTCATAGGGGCAATGCCACTTTTAACCATGGATAACTTTTTTTTTTTGAGTTATACTTCTTATACACATTCGTTGTGGGGATTGAACCCGGGTCACATCACCAATAATGCAAGTGGTGTCCTTGCCGGTAGACCACATCACGCGGATAACTTTATTTTTTTTATACCAAGGAATTGGTAACTTTTTTTCTAGAAAGGGATAGGCTAGTTCATAGTGTTGAGTGCTTGTTGGACTGTCCTGGTTCAATTCCTTAGAGTAAGTTGACTTTGTATTCACCTATCGGGCTAGGGATTATAGAGGTTCCCTATGCAACCAAAAGGAAAAAACAAGTAACTTTCTTTCGTTATCTTTATCAATCTAGATTTGACTAACTCCAATCACTATAATCCCTTCCACTTTTATTTGAGCATAACCAATACCCTCTATAGAGTGTGAGGTAGATGACTAACATGACTACTAATTTTACCTATATACTACAATGTGAGGTAGATGATTGACATTACCAAAGGTTAAGGATTATAGAGGTTCCCAAAGCAACCATAAAAAAAAATAGGTAACATTTTTTTACTTATCTTCAATCAATCTAGATTTGACTCTAACTTTAATCGTTATAATCCCTTCCACTTTTATTTGGATATAACCAATACCTTCTATATATTATGATGGAGTGTGAGGTAGATGACTACTATATATATATATATATATATAAGGAAATTGGTATCATCGTTGGATACTGCCTCTATAACCCTTAAGCCCATTGGGTAAAACAAAGTTAACAAGATCCCTACAAGACTTTGAACCAGGGTAGCCAACTGGCAAACACTTGACCAATGTGAGGTAATGGTTGACATGACTACTACTTTTACCTATACTAATGAGAGGTAGACAACTGCCATTACCCAAGGCTAAGGCTAAGGATTATAGAGGTTTCCTAAGCAACCAAAAGAAAAAAAAATAACTTTTTTTCGTTATCTTTCAATCAATTTAGATTTGACTCTAACTCTAATCACTATAATCCCTTCCATTTTTATTTGGACATAACCAATACCCTCTATACTCCTCTATAGAGTGTGAGGTAGATGACTACCAACTTTTATTTATTTATTTAATATATAGAAAAAATGGGTAATATTGTTGGATTGGATGCTGCCTCTATAACCCTTAAGCTTGTTAGAGAGCATGAGGTAGCTGATTACTGATCTTTTTATTTAATACAGAGGAAAATTGGTGACATCATTAGATACTACCTTTATAACCCCTAGGTCCATTGGGTGAAGCAAGACCCCAACCCTCCAGGGCATCGAACTTGGTTGGTGCCTTTATAATTCCTAAGCCAACAACAGGAACGGTTGGACTGATGCCATTCTTCGATATATGAATGGAAATAATTGTAATTTATCAAAATTATTTGTTATTATTTTTATTTCCTTAAAAATTATCATTTATTTTCTTTTATTTTAGGTTAGCTTTAAAAATTTGGTTAAGTATCTTGGGCTTATGTTATATTATCAATTTGTTTTTTTGAGTGAAAAGTTAAAAATTTGTAACCTGCCTCTCTTGGCCAGTACCACGATACAAATCAGTTTCTCCTTTATCTTCCTAGGCTTCTCTGCTGCTTCAAATTTGTCTTTCTTTGCACTATGTAACCCATAAATAGATACATGTAATAGCTCACAGTTATTTTTCTCATTCACCTCTGGTACAATTTGTTTTTCTTCATCTTTCTGTGCTTGTTGTGCTATCCCTATCTTGAGTTGTCCTCATACTTAATTTTTCCCAAATTTCTTCCTCCTCTGTGTGTATTTGAGAGGCCTCCTTATTTATTGCATCAATAGTTTCAAGCACCTTTCTTGTTATAGTGCTCCATATGCTCTCTGTCGGTTTGAATTCCTCTTTAAAAGTTCTTCCATTTCGTTCTAGCCAGATTTGCTAGCAAATAAATCCTAAACCCAAATCCCATGCAGTTTTTATCCTCTTTGTTCTGAATTTGTTGGCTTTCCAATAATCCCAAAAAGTATCCATGGTTGGAATTTGGACCTCCACTTGGTTAAAAGTAATATACCATTCCTTCTACATTGTTTGGGCAAAAGTGCATTAAAAAAGGAGATGAAAATCTATTTCTTCATATTGGTTGCACATTATACACCTATTAGGCCCAATTGTCTTGGGTCAAGATAATATTGTGGGCCATCTGCCAAGAGAAACAGTTTATCTTTATCCATTCCTTTGGTTGCCACAACTTTGACCAAAGGGGTTGTTGAATTAGATGGTTGTGAGAAGTTATAAATTTATAGCCCTCCTTCACTTAATACTTTTCTATAGTTCCATGACCCCATGCTATTTTATCTGGTTCATTCCTTTTTAAACAGTCTGTTTTCCAAAATATTTTGTAGCTCGCTTTTCTCTGCTTCTCACTCTTCACTCTTCACTCAACCATTCCTCCTTAAGTCTAGGTCTTTCTAAATGTAAAGGTTTGATATAGTGGAATACCTGATACCATCCATAGTTGTGCAAAGTCAAGTAAAACAAAGTTAATTAAATAAAACAAAGTTAGCGAGACCCCGACCCTCTCGACAACTGATCACTGACCCCGACCCTCCACAAACACTCGGCCACTAACCATTGTACCATCAATGTAACCACTACACAGAAAGACTACTAACTTCGCGTATACTCCGATGTAAGGTAGATGACTGACATGACGACTACCCACAATTTAAACCGTGATTGAGAACAACAATATTTTTTCATATCCACACATTTTCATGCCCTATGATATTGTGTATATCCCTCCCTCACGCTGTTCTTCATCTTGCCATGCCCATGCTCATGAACAAAAACCTGAATGGCATTATTTTTTCATATCCACACGTTTTCTTAAGGATTTATCTATTTCCTATGATATTGTGTGTCTAACAAAACCCTCACCCTCTACTTTGTCTTCCCATGCACGTGCACATGAACACAAACCTAGATGGCTTGCAAGGCTAGTACTGTGGTGGTCCCTTTCTGCTATGCTAAGCCCAAGACTTCCGCCCCAAGAATTTCATGCATTTCAACCTTGCCGACAGCTGGTAAAGGTGTTAAAGGTGTGGGGTTCAAATCTCAATCGCTCCAGAGGAGATCTCATGCTTCAAGTGGCGTAATCAGGGCTATGTCCGTGTCCGAAACCAAAGTCATGGAGAAGATGGGAGTTCAAATCGAAAGAAATCCTTCTGAAGTCCGCCTTTCAGAGCTTAAAGTTCGCTCATGGCCCAAGTAAGCATTCTTTATTTCTATTTTTTAAAACCCTCTTCTTGGCTTCCATATATATATATAAAATTAGCTACCCAACTGCTGATGTGATGGCAATTTTTTCATGGGGAAAGCTTTGCCAAAATTTGTTTATGGGTGTGAAAGGGTTGAATAGGTCCAATTGGTACAGGCAGCCCTATACTGGAATTATAGGAATTGGCCCTGAATTGAATTGTGTTTGACTTTAGACTGTGTAGATGTTTTCATTGTTGGATTTGTCCATAGTTTTTTTTTATGAATTAAATTTTGCCTGATTTTGGGGTTTGTGGCTGTCTTTTATTTTTTATTTTTAATTTTTAATTTTTAATTTGGTTATATGGAAATCATCGTATAGTGTTATTACAACATTAAATTTGAACCTGAGTTGATTTCATGTCATTTGGTTTAACATGTTAGTGGGATTCAACTCGACATTCTCAACTATTTGCATAATGGATTATATGGAATTGAAACAAGCTTCTTACATCATGATTACTTAGTGGTATTACAACAACTAGGCAATCAGGTATGCATGCTTGGCAAGATTCAAACCTGTCTCCTTCTTGAAAGTTGACAAATTTAACCAGTTGAATTAGTTGTGAGCTTTTTTAGTTTATTTTATTTAATTTTATTAAATGGGCTATATGGATTGAAATTACCCCACCACATAGAGATATTACAACAGCTTGACAATTATGCAAGTATCACTTGACAAGATCAGAACCTTGGTCTCTTGAAAGTTAAGGAATCTACGAGTATGTTGTAGTTGTACTAATGCGGTTTGATAAATTTTATAATTGGATATATGGGATTAAAACGACCCACTTGTATTAAATCAGGACCACATAATGGTATTATTATAGTTTGACAATTATAGAGATATTACAACAGCTTGACAATTATGCAAGTATCACTTGACAAGATCAGAACCTTGGTCTCTTGAAAGTTAAGGAATCTAGTATGTTGTAGTTGTACTAATGCCGTTTGATAAATTTTATAATTGGATATATGGGATTAAAACGACCCACCTGTATTAAATCAGGACCACATAATGGTATTAGAATAGTTTGACAATTATGCATGTGTCGCTTGGCAAGATTTGAACCTTGGTCACCTGTTTGTGGCTGTTTTTATTTTTTCTGAATTGGTTATATGGTTTTGAAACGGGCCCACCCATGGTATTAAGTCAAACTTGGCAGTTATGCATGTGTCATTTGACAAGATTTAAACCTTGGTCTCCTCCTTGAAAATTGAGGAATCTAGTCAGTTGAGCTAATATCATTTGATAAAAAAAATAAAAATAAATATCGTGGCTTTTATTCTTATAACTATTGTTATTTTTTAAAATAAATTAGTTATATGGAATTAAAATGGAGTACATATATATCGCATTGACATGGTGCCTGGAAAAATTTGAACCTGGGTATCTGTCTTGAAAGTCCATGTTTTAACCATTTGAGCTATGCCATTTGATTTTATAATAAGATCTTACCATGGTTTTTCTTGGAATTAAATTATGTATGGAGTTTAGGATTTAGAGATGTTCCAATTTTAGAATGTGTTAATGTTTATCAGTAATATTTTACTGCATGACAACAAGTCAAGGGTTTGAGTCCCTCTCAACAGTTCCCTTTGTGGTCTCAGGTCCCATATTTGTGCATAACATCACCCCAAAAAAACAACATTGCATGATCGGGAAAGTGTACACTACAATGCAGAGATTTGAACTTGGGTTGCCCTCATAAGATTGTTTTCCATATGTGTATAATAAACGATTAATGTTTCAATTTATTTCTTTTTTCCTTTGTCATAAGATTGTTTTCCATATGTGTTGTTTCACAATAAATTTGTACAATAAACGATTAATATTTCAATTTATTTCGTTTTTCCTTTGTCAGTAATATTTCATCATATAATATCAAATGGCATGAACTTAACTGGTTAAATTCCTTGAAAATGGCATGAACTTAACTGGTTAAATTAAGGAGAAGACCTAGGCGAATCTAGCTACTCAAATTAAATTGCATACATGTTTAGGATTTGTCAATGATTCCCCGTTACAGGATTTCTTTATAAGTTTTCCTAGATTGAATCATGTATGAGTTCGGGATTTTGCAATGCTTCAATTTTAGGGTTTATCTATAGTTTTTCTCTGTATTAAATTGCCTCTGAGTTTAAAATCCGTTGATGTTTCAGGTTGAACCTCATGTTCCAGGTTTAGAACTTAGGATTAATCTTGAAAATCTAAAACTATGGACAAAGCTACACGGTGGGAAATTATACGAAAACTGATTTGAGTCTGTTGCAATGCAGGTGGGGATGCCCTCCTAGTAAGTTTCCCTGGACATATACTGCAAGGGAAACATGTTATTTGCTGGAGGGAAGAGTGAAGGTGTATCCTGATGGTTACAATGACTATGTGGAGATTGGACCTGGAGATCTGGTTGTCTTTCCTAAAGGCATGAAGTGCGCCTGGGATGTTTCTGAAGCTGTTGATAAGCATTACACTTTTGATGACTAGATTAGAGCAAGCTGCTCTTACTTGATCCTCATTTATATCTATATATCAATCTGTATGCCGACCTTTATCTAATTCAAGCTTATTAAATCTGTATTTTCAAGGGAGAAAGATAACTACTTTATGTAATGTCTGCTTTTGGTATTTTCTGCTGTAACTGAATAGTTAGACTGTTTATCTAGTATACCAATATTAATGGAAGCGGTTTAGGTGTATGTGTGAAAGTATCTTGAAAATAGTTTCCCTTAATTCAGTAGTTCCATAAGGTGGGAAGTGTGTCTGTTCATGTTCTTCCCATGCCCCTGGTGTCATGGAAATGGTCTTGCCTTTAGGTATGTTTTTTCATTTTTTCCCTCCCAGGTTGGCAATTTTCCACACTCCACACACACATGGCATGACAGCATGGTTGCCATGGTGCTCCAGAGCTGCCTGCCTTTTATTTTTTAAGCTGGCAGCAACATATTCCTGGAACTCAACCTTGGTGTTGCCTAAGCCAGTTCTCACAAGTTATCATCAGGCCACAGCCACAAGAACGGTGCCTTTCATATACGTTAATATGGATGGAAATGATAGACTTCTTCTCAGAGGCATAGGCACCATACCCAGTTTCCCAAGTTTTTCACACACACCCAACAATAACTTGTAAATAGAATTGTGACAGTGTAGCAACATTGCATCTTGGTGGGAATTGAACTCATAACTTGTGCCCATGGATTGGAGCATGGCCGTCATCACTCGAGGTCCAGCTTTGCCATATCCATCATATCCCGTATCATATGATGACCAGGCAACTGATATTGATTCTAAAGAGAGTTTAGAACAGAACAACAAGATATTAATGTGAGGATATAATAGAGCCATGGCCGATGAGCATAGGTGGACCATGTTCCCTGAGAAGAGAGTATGGACAAAGCACATTTAATCTAGCTCTCAACAATATCCAAACAGCAATCTCTCTCTTTCTTCATAAAAGAGGATATTTCAGGGCACCTGGGGTGCAGCGCAACAGTTTGGGTTTTGGCTCTTCTTCGGGAGGTCCAAGGTTCAAACCGTGGCGTGGGTGAGTGTGTGAAGGGGTGGGTGTGTCTCCCTGGTGGAGTTGTTGTAACAGGTTGGGGGATTCCTGGTCAAAACCCCTGCTTCTTAATATTACTAAAAAAAATATTTCACGAGCTTATGTGCAAAGTTGAAAAAACTGTGTTTGGGAGTTTTCCACAAGGACCGGAAAAATCAGATGGCAATTAATCAGGGAAAAATAGGCAAAAATCATGATTTCCCCTTTTTTTGAAAATAACGCCAAATTAAAAAAAACCCAGCTTTTAGCAAAAAAAAAAGCAGGGTCTGGCTCGGAAAAATCGTGATATATATGATATTTCATTCTAGGTTATGCATTCAAAGCTAATGCATCATGATACATTCAGAAAAGAAAACCAATGTTTTATTAATATAAGATTTAACACATAAAAGTTATGAGAATTGGAAGGTAAAGGTAAAGTGGTTTTTAATGTTCATGAGATCATAGACTATATGAGATGATCCTCATGGAGAATGTTGTTTACCAAATATATGTTTATCCAACCAAACTTCGATGAAGTATGGTGTACAACCTTTACCCCTATTGGATTTGAACCTTGGACCACCTATTTGGAGTTCCGAAATGTTACCATAAAAAAATAAATCATAAAGTGCCTTGGTCTTCATCAAGTGTTCTCCTTCACATCACAAGCCCTTTACTTGTTTCTCAGAAAGATGAACACACCCATAATATTGAAGAGATCCATCTCTGTTTGAAGTTCTTTACAATACATATTCTGTGGAAAGATGAATGGACCTAAAATGTTGAAGAAATCCTTCTTTTTTTCTCCTCCATCTTCCTTGAGACTAGTGCAGCAGTATACCTAACTAATAAATGGACCTAAAATGTTGAAGAAATTTTCCTTTCTTTTTTCTCCTCCATCTTCCTTGAGACTAGTGCAGCAGTATACCTAATTAAATAAGTTACACTAGGAAATAGGTTTCCAGCATTTCTATATGAAGTTTTGGTATTTTGTATCATAATAAATTCTTTTTTATTCGAACTTGACATGTGGAAACATGCACACTGGCAGGAAGTATTAATACCTTTTCATACCATCGTATGGTTTTTGTCTCAAGTCACCAAATTGGCTTAATTTGGGCATATGTCCTTGTATAAGTCTGTTTACATGCTTTTATGTGATAGTTTACAAGGTAGCTTATCAAGATGATTTCTTGATTGCTTAAACAAGCATAGGCATATCACACATTGCTAGAAAGCTCTCTGAACATGCTTTCTAGTTGAAAAATCAGAAAACCCTGATTCCATTATTTGTGTCTACCTCTACTTTAACTGTATCTTTCTATGAAGGTCTCAGGTTTACATTGCGCCTGCGGGATCATAATGTCGCTTAGTAAGTCTATTTGTTACTTTTATATGAACTTAAATTTGTTGAAATGCTTTGGCAATGTATATCGCATTAGTTCATAGTTTATTTTATGAGATTTCTTGGGCCATAACATCACTTGCTTTTTGTGAATAACTAATTATCCTTAATGAGTTTTGTTTCTTCTGTGAGAAGGGTTGCCTCTTAGGCTGGTTGTTTGATTTCCATCTTTTCTATAATGGTAAATATCCTCCAGGTTCCTGGAGAAAATTTGCACTTGTGCCTATCCATAGTTAATTTTTTTAAATCTTGAGTAAATTTTTGGTCTTGGCCTTTGGTAATTTGTGATTGGAGTTGATATTTATATACAAGAGTGCCATACATGGGTTCTTCCTATTTTTGTGGACCAATCAGATGTTCTGTTGAGCCCCCTTCAATAAATACTAAATTTACATGTCAAAGTGTGCTTTAAAATATTATTTCCCCTGATTCTTAAATAGTTGTAGTAAATGAAGGTCTTTTGAGTTTGCTCCAGTTCTAGCTACAGGGAAGAAAAATAGTTTCCAGGACGTGATGCTTTCGTTGATATCTTTTATCACTTTGATTCATGGCTAAACCTGCATGTAACTCTTATTCTAACATTGTCACAATCCTTGATTGTTCAATACGCAAGAGTCGGAAATTAAATCAATTATGGATTTTTTAATTGAAGAACATAGTCTTTGTGTATTCATTCTCATACTTAAAATGATCAAAGTTTCCTTGTGATATTTTTATTTGTTTCAAGCAGGTAGGTAGACAGTGAAAGGGAGAACCACTGTGATTTTAGTGACTGTTGATCCTATCTTACTTACATAGAAATTTCTCGATATTCCAGAAGACAATGGAAAATTTTACAGAACAGAAAATGTTCTTTTGGTTTGCGCTTTACAGAACACAAAATGTTTATTTTGGCATGCCCTCCCTTATAATGGTCACTTCATTTGGTGGTCATGTATTTTCTAGTGATCATCTCATGCAGTGCTTAGGATGTTTAAATATAATGTTAATGTTTTAATGTTTCTAGTAGGAAAATGAAGTAACCAAGTTTGGGTAAGTTTTTTTTCTTTTTGAGCGTCATTTTATGTGCTGAAAAGCTGCATTTGAGTTTTTTTTGGTTTAGTGTTGTTCTTCTACGAATATAAATATTATAAGCTATCTCAGTATAAACTGTTTTAGATAGCCTTGTTTTATACTCCAATTAATTGCCCTTCAAATTTTGGTTGGTTTTTTTTTTAAGAGTCTCGCATATGTATCTATTGCACTTAAGAGGTGGCAATTTAGATGGCTGAATTTTAGTATAATAGATTAAGAGGTGGTAATTTAGATGGCTGAATTTTAGTAAAATAGATATCAAAAGTTATTTGAAACTTGATTTTGCCCACACATATCAAATGAATTGAAGGTTAATTTAGATGGCTGAATTTAAGTAAAATAGATATGAAAAGTTATTTGAAACTTGATTTTGCACACACATATAAAATGAACATGTAAAGGAATTGAAGGTGTGTCAAAGACCTAAGTGTTTGTAAAGAATTAAGGGTGCACTATTGTGAATAATTATGTAGATGGTGTGTCAAAGACCTAAGTGTTTGTAAAGAATTAAGGGTGCACTATTGTGAATAATTATGTAGATGGCGTGTCAAAGACCTAAGTGACCTAAGTGTTTGTTCAGGTGTAACACTTGTAATGTTTTTGGAATATCTTAGGTTTGATGGGGTATTCCTTTTTAGGAAATATCTCATATTTGTGTATGTAAAATGTTTTTTTTTTCTTTAATTGTTTATATAAGATTGGAATCTGTTCTACCTAAATCATATCATGATTATATAGTAGTATTACAATAGCTTTGGCTATTATGCATATATTGCTTGGCAAAAGTTGAACTTGGGTTTGCCTTTGAAGATTAAGTAATTTAATTGGCTGAGTCAATGTAATTTTATGATTTCAAATGTTATTTTAATAACAATAAAATTAGAACTTTGTGTGGTGAGGATGTTTACCAATGTATGGGTTATGTTCTTCCTTATTTCTAGAATGGTTTGGATCTTTTCCAAGAATTCAAGTTTTTGTTTTTGGAAAAATCACATCCAGACTTTTGAGGCAGTATTCACTTCAAATTTTTGTTATAGTTTATTCAATAACAATAACATATTCAAAATTCTTAATATTGGAAAAATAAGGTGAGACGTTTTTCGCAGGACTGCCCAAACTGTCGAACTCGTTTTGGCCATATCTCACTCATCCGGACTCGGATTGAGCTGAAATTTTGAGGGTAGATGCTTGAAAAACCCTAGAACATCTCCACCAATTTTCATATCATTTGGAGCAACACAGATCCTAGCGCATCCCTATGTGTGAATGATATATTTGGCAAGTGGCTATGCGAGGGTTTCATCTGGGTTGAGTGCAAGAAGCTTCGGAGGTTGGTTTTTAGGGCCTTCGGGCCCTAGCGGCCAATATTTTTGTGGTTTATGCTCAATATTTTAGCAGGAAATGTTCTAGGGGATACAAGATGGGTTAGAAATTTGTCTTTCAACAAATAATACTGTGAACTTGAGTGACAATGGCTTCCAATTTGCTGCACAAAGAAAAGTGAAAACCATACCTTTCCACGACGTCTAGGGCAAGGATTAAAGAGATCACGAAACAAGTTTCAAGTAGTTGATCAAAAAATGGCTCATATCTCAAGTGAATCTAGTGCTAAGGTGCACTCACAAAATAATTCTACTGTGAAAACCCCTTTCAAGGGTAAGAATTTCGAAGACTCGATCTCAAAAATGAATTTTAGGGATACCCTTCTTGGTGGACAGCCTCAGCCCAATGCTAATATCAATATCAGGGCTTCCCATAAAACTCTAAGAATGCCTAAGATTGATCCCAGGAAAACGGAGTCAGGATGTCTTAAAGCAGCTGATGGAACTCCTATTGTTAAGCTTGATATGGGTAACATTCAGATTGACATTGAAGATTTGGAAAAAAAAGGACTAATTTGTCGGTTCGTGGGTTTTCGTCCGAGTCTATCTGCTTTCAAAGTCTGGGTTGCAAAAAGTTGGAAAACTAAAGGTGAGTTACAAATCTCTATTTTCTTGTTTTATTTGCTAATAATGAAGATAGAGAGAACTTTTCAAGGGGGTCCTTGGTTTTTTGGAAGGGCGAGGCTTTTCATGAAGCCTTGGCATACTAAATTTAAAGTCGAAGAAGAGATGCCTTCTATAGCTCCCGTGTGGGTTAGACTCTTTGGCCTCCCTATTGAATTTTGGAATCCTACTATTTTTTCTTCAATTGGAAACTCTTTAGGAACTTTTATGATGATTGCTGATTGTACTCAAAATTTTGAACATATTATTTATGCTCGGATTTGTGTTTTAATGGATTTTTACAAACCCCTACCTAAAAAGATCACATTACAATTTGGGGAAGACACTTGGGAGCAAGTAGTGGACTATGAGAACATTCCTTTTTGTTGTAGAATTTGCCATGAATATGGTCATTTGGCCAGTGCTTGCCCAAATAAAATTCTCGATCAAAAGAAAGAAGATATAAACTCAAGAGGTTTCCAAATACCTAAGAAGAAGAACACTCATAAAAAACCAGTTATGAAGGATCAATCAAAGTCATCTGCTAATATGTTTGAAATCCTTTCCACAAATGATGTCCCAAGTGAGGAAGAGGAAATAATGGAAACCGAAATCTTAGAAACACAATTTAAATATGAAGGGAAGAACTCGGAGACAAACCAACAAATCAAAGATTTTCAATAGAAAAAAAGGAGAAAATTTACACAAGAAAAACAATATTTCAAATGTCAAAACTTCAAATAATGCAGGTCCTAATATAGACTCCGTTGAACCATCTAGTAAAATTTTGGCTGTGTACGAGCATTCTTCAAGGTTAGAAACCATCCAAGATTCAATTGGAATAAGTCAAGAAACAGGGAAAAAAAAATTGAAGATGGATTCTAATAAAAAAATAGGTCGCAAGACCAATCAATATCATATGGTAAAAGAAGGTGAAAAGCTTGTAGAGGAAGGTAAGATTAATGCCCTTCCCAACTTTTTTAGCCCTGGTATTAATGAAGATCATCACTTGGAATATTAGAGGACTCAAAGTTCAAAACAAAATGAAATTAGAAGAATGATTCAGATAAATCATCCACATCTTGTTTTCCTTCAAGAAACAAAGATGTCAATGGAGGATATGGACTTAATTGCCGATGAAAATTTGGCCAATGGAAAAGTGGTTTCCCTTAGTTCCCAAGGGACTTCGGGTGGCATTGCTTGTCTTTGGGACCTAAAAGAGGTAGTTATTCACCATATGGTTGGCGGTTGGGGTTTGTTGGCTATAGCTATTCAAAGTAGACATTCCAACCAGATTATTCTCTGTATTATCGTTTATGCTCCAACTTCTTTGGAGGAAAAAAAAGACAGTGGAAGGATATTACTCATATTATCTCTCATTTTCCTAAAGCTTGGATCTTGATCGGAGGAGATTTCAATACCATCCTCTCTCTGGATGAGAAAAGGGGGGAAATAGAAATTTGGAGAAAAACACTGACCTCATGAGCGAATATATTGCAAACCTCCATCTTGTGGATATCCAACCAGATAATGGCCTTATGACTTGGTCTAACAGAAGGCAAGGCTTAGCTTGTATAATGGAGAGATTGGATAGGTTTTTGCTCTCTTGAAAATTTCTTAATCCATGGTCACATTCCTAAAGTGAAGACTCTTAATAATGCTGGTTCGGATCATTGGCCAGTCATGGTGGAAATGTGGAAAACCAATGTGAGTTTCTCTCCTTTTCGTTTTCAATTAATGTGGCTTAGAGACATTTCCTTCGGACCTCGTGTGCAACAATGGTGGAAGGAAGGTAAACCTAGGCATGGGACTAATGTTATATTTTGCCAAAAGACTGCAATACATTAAATCCAAAATCAAGACTTGGAACTGGAAAGAGTTTGGGGATGTTCATAAAAAAAAACATGAAGTTATTGCTCATCTTGAAAATTTGAATAAGAAAATCCGTTTAGATGGCCTCACGGAGAAGAGAAGTGTAGATGAAATTAAACTCACAACTCAGTTAGAGGAATGGGAAAAAAGAGAAGAAATCGTATGGAAGCAAAAATCTAGAATTCAATGGCTCAAAGAAGGAGATCGAAACATAAATTTATTCCACAAATCTCTTCTAGCTCGAAGATCTCACAACTTTATTTCTTCCTTAAAATCAGATTCTGGAGATGTTGTTTATACTTGGGATGGCATGAACTCTATTGTTGTTGATTACTTTTCCAATATTTTTGTTGCTACTCCTCTTGACTCACCTTCTCAACATAATGTTCTTCAAGCAATCCCTTCTCTTATCACTTCCGAGAAGAACTCTATTTTGATTGCTCCTGTTACTATCAATGAGCTTCAAAAAGTAGTTTTTAAAATGCAAAAAGGGAAAACCCCAGGTCCCGATGGTTTTCCTATTGAGTTCTACCAAGAGTTTTGGGATATCCTTCATGTTGATTTATTAGAGGTGGTGGAAGAAGCCAGGAAAACCAAAGAAATTTTGAAGGTTATCAATAAAACTTATAGTACTCTTGTTCCAAAAGCTCAAGAGGTTGATCGTATCTCAACTTTTAGACCTATTGCTTTATGTAATGTTCTTCTCAAAATCATTACTAAAATCATGGCAGAAAGGTTGAAGCCCCTGTTACATAAGATTATTTCCCCAGAGCAAGGGGGTTATGTGGAAGGACATCAAATAGTAGATGAGATAGTTCTTGCTCAGGAAGCCATCCATTCCGTGGATATGCAAAATTCTCCTTCAATGTTCATTCGGTTAGACTTATCCAAAGCTTATGACAGAGTGGATTGGCACTTCCTTATCAAAGTTTTGAGGCAATTTGGTTTCTCTAAGGATTGGATTATGGGATGTACCTCTTCAGTTTCCTACTTAGTTCTTATCAATGGCAGGCCTTCTCAGTCTTTCCCAGCTTCCAAAGGTATTAGGCAAGGTGACCCGCTATCCCCTTATTTATTCATCATTCTTGTTGAATGCTTGGGTAGGACTATAACCAAAAATAGGGAAAACAAAACCCTTGAGGGAGTTACCATTGCTCATGGAGCTAGACCTATATCTCATCTTCAATTTGTGGATGACTCTACTCTTTTAGGTAAAGCTACAGTTAAGGAAGCTTCTAATATTAAGCAAATCATTAGCTATTTTTCTAAGGCTATCAGGCAGTTGATCAATGAAGACAAATCTAAAGTTATTTTCTTTCGTTGCTCGCATGACAGGAATCCATGGTCTTGGATAAATTAAGATATAAGAAGACCTCTCTTCCAATCACTTATTTAGGTATTCCCATAAATATTCAAAGGCAGAAAAATAAAGATTGGAATTGGTTGTTGGACAAAGTCAAGAAGAAAATTGGAAAGTGGACCAACAAGTGGCTTTCTTCCGGGGGTAGAATCACCTTGGTAAAATCAGTCCTTCAAGCTATTCCTATTTATGTTTCTTCCGTTTTGAATATCCCAAAGGTCGTTCTTCGAGAATTGGATCAAATCAGTCATCGTTTCCTTTGGAGTGGTACTAAGGAGAAAAGAAAATGGGCCTTGGTCAAATGGGATACTTTATGTCTTCCTAAGAGTGAAGGGGGGTTAGGATTCTGGTCTTCAATTAATAACAACAAAGCTTTAGTCTGCTAAATTATATTGGAGGATGTTGCATAACCCCAATGCTCTTTGGGCCAATAATCTTCGTGCTAAATATGTCGAGAACAAAAGTCCTGAAGACCTTGTTCGCTATCAACTTCCTACCAAAGGTTCTCCCATTTTAGCAGTTCTTAAGACTGGTGAGGATTTGATAAAGAAAAAATTATTTTGGATCATTCATAATGGTCAACATGCAAGTTTTTGGACAGATTCTTGGGATGGTCACAAACCTTTGATAACTCGGTTTCCCGATTGGAGGCCTTGGATGGAGGAGCTTCACCGAGCTAATTGGATAAAGGTGGCTAATTATCGCTCGGTACCATACTGGTAATTCAAAGGTTGGTAGATATTGGATCCTTATTGAGGATTGGCCTATTCAAATCCCAGAAAGGCAAAGACAAGATATCCAAGGCATCCTTCATATGAGATCCCTCTCTTGGTCCCATGAAAAAGATTGTTTTGGATGGAACAACACTACTAAGGGTGAGTATTCGGTTGCTCAAGGTTATTTGACCTTATGCCATAATAATCCCAACCATTCTTCTGACATCTTTTCTCGATTGTGGGCTCAAAATCTTTGGCCTAAGGTGAGGTTCTTTAATTGGCTTTTATTGCATCGTAGGGTGCTTATTGGTGAGCAACTTATGAAGCGTGGTTTTCATGGCCCTTTTAGATGTGAAATGTGTGAAGAGAACGTAGAAAATATCAACCATATTTTTATTGAGTGTACTTTAGCCTCTGAGCTATGGAGGAGAATGGCCACTTTACTTGGCTTACAGTGGTCCAATTTTTTTACTTTTGAACAACTTTGGAGGGATTGGCCTAATCAAGAGGGTGTTGATCATTTTATTAGGCAATTAGTTTGGATGGGTTCTACCATTCTTCTTTGGAATATTTGGAATGAAAGGAACAATCAAATTTTTAATCAAGATAGGAAGGATATTCACTATAATTGGCAAAAGACCATAACCAACTTAGTTGAATCAGTCCATCAACTCCTTAATCACCCCCAAAACTCCCACCAAAGATGGGATCAAGTGATGCAAAGATTGAATATTAAACCTTCTAAGGGCAACCGACTTAAAGGGAATGTGAGTATTAGTAAGATGGATAAGAATAGAAATTGGCAACCTCCTCCTAAGGATTTTGGAAAAGTCAATACTGATGGAGCCTCTAGAGGGAACCTTGGAAAAGCTAGTGTGGGAGGAATTGGTAGACTTTCGGATGGCTCCCTGGTTTTTACTTTTGCCGAGAATTTGGGTATTCTTTCCAATAACCTTGCTGAGGGGTATGGTATCCTCAGAGTTCTTCAGGAGGCTACTAAGGTTGGATGGGAAAAGGTTTTAGTTGAGTCTGACTCTCAACTTATGATTAATCTCTTGAAGACTCCTAAGAATCATAAGGTGGATTGGAGAATAAAAAGAATTATTGAGAAGATTCAGTTAATCCAGATGGGATTTTTGTAAGTTGATTACAATCATGTGGTTAGATATCAAAACAAGAGTGCTAATGCTTTGGCTAATTGGGCTTTGGACAAAGGTGATCTTACTTGTTATGGCCACCCTCCTATTTGGTGGGCTTCTCAAATTAGGGAAGCTCTTCTTTCTATCATTTCTTTGGATGGCTCCAGTTCTGAAGGTACCTAGTTTCTTTTTGTTTTTTTTTTTTGCTTCTCTTTGGTTCATTCAGTTTTTCTTTTAGTTCCCTAGCTCATTCTATTCTTTATTTTGTTTCCTCTGTTGATTCTTGCCCTAATAGTCTTCTAATCTAGATAGGTCATTGTTTTGTTCATTTTTTTTTTGTTTTGTTTAGTTTTTTAAGGTGGGTGGGTTCTTTTGTTTTGTTTTGTTTTTGTGTTCTTTGTGTTGTTCTTATGTTTTTGTTGTTTTGTTTTTTTTTTTAATGTTTTTTGTTATTGTTTTTGTGTTTTTTTCGTTCTTGTTCTTGGGTTTCTCTTTGTTTGTGTTATTTCGTGTTTTTATGTGTGAGTGTTTTCTATGTATTTTGTTTTTGTTTATTGTTTGTTGTTGGTTGTTTTTTATTTTTATTTTTATTTTATTTTTTTAATTTTTTAGGTTTTGGTTGTGTTTATTTTTCATGTTTTTTTGGGTTGTCTTTGTAGTGTTTTGTTGTTTTTGTCTTGTTTGTGTTTTTTTATGTGGTTCTTGTGTTTTTCTATGTGGTTCGTGTTGTGGTTTCTTTTATCTTATTGTGCGTTTTTGGTTGTGCTTTTGTTTTTGACACACTCAAGGAGCATGTTTTTTATTTTATTTTATTATTTTTGTTGTTATTTACTTATTTTTAATTTGGTTTTGTGTGTTTGTTTGCTCCTTGAGTATGTCAAAGGTGGTAGGCCAGGTTCGAGTCCTGGGCGTTTTTGGTGGAATGGATACCCCTGCCTCCTTGGGTCTTACCCGAAAGTGGCATCCCTTTTGGGATGTTTTCCACAAATAATAAAATAAAAAAATATTGGAAAAATAAGCAAGTGCAAGTCTGGAGCAAGTACAAGCCAGGAGCGAGCCACACTTTTCTTCTTTTAGAGAGCAAACAAATGTTGAAAGCAAGTGTAAGTAAGGAGTAAGGCTTAACCTTTCTTGTTCCAGGTTATTGGAGAAATTAAAAAAATAAAGAATATTAAGAGGAAAAGCTAGGCAGCATGACAAGAAAGTCATTTTTGAAAGTTGTAACTGGAAGTAAGGATGCCATAGTTAGGGACAAGAGGAAGGTTAAATTCATGGCAAACATTATCCATATAGCAGATGTTACACCATAAGTGATTATTAAGAATGAGATCATTAAGTATAACATACAAATTCTTAGAAGCATAGGTTTAAAATGCAAGTTCCCTAGATGTTGGGCAAGTTTTTCGAAAATTGCTATGTTACACCATAAGTGATTATTAAGAATGAGATCATTAAGTATAACATACAAATTCTTAGAAGCATAGGTTTAAAATGCAAGTTCCCTAGATGTTGGGCAAGTTTTTCGAAAATTCAAAGTTAAATATGGAAGTGGAAATTCAAATTACTTCATGACTTTACTTTTGAATGGATTTTTCCTCGTCTTCTCCAATATTAGGGATAATATATGGGTGGTGACCTATGGTTTAAAAAGAGATATTATATTTAAGAACAAGGAGTGATTTTTTATGGGGAGACAAAAACTATTAAAACAATTCTATTGTTGGTTAGGCTCTTGGATTTCCACATCATTTGAAGGAGGTTTTATAGAATATTGATAATACTTTAGGGGAGTTCATTTGGGAAGGGCCAACTATTAAGGAGTGAGAACGTGCTACATATAATTGAATTTGTGTTGCTATAGATATTTCGAAAACTTTTGACACAATTCACTAAGATTAAATCTAAATAAAAAGAATAAGATAATCAAGTGGATTATGAAAACATTGCATTTTGATGCCACAAATGTTATGAGACTAGAAACATGACGAGATTTCAAATTGAAAATTATGAAGAAAGATAATTTTTTGGGTAGAGGGTAAACTTCAATATGCAGCAAGGAGATTGTATCATAGTCGAAAATGGACTTAAATCAAGAATTTTCCATTCCTAAGAAAGTGGCAAAGAAAGCCCCACTACATTTATTTAGGTAGAAAATTTTACATCTAAAGTGATTATCAAGGAGGAGATGATTTAGTATGACATAATGGTTCTTAAAAACAAAGGGTTCATATGTATGTTTCATGGTTACTTGTAAATATTTTCAAAGATGTAAAATTTGATCAAGTGGAAATGGGAATTGAATCCAAATTATTTTGTAGCTTTTCTTTCAAAATAATTTTTCCTTGTCATATTCTCTAAATTGGACATTAGGGATAGAATAATGGATGGTGGCCAATGGTTTAGGGGGAGTAGCTTTTCTTTCAAAAGAATTTTTCCTCGTCACCTTCTCTAACTTGGAAATTAGGAATAGAATGATGGATGGTGGCCCATGGTTTAGGGGGAGAGAGATTTTTTTATGTGGAAACAAAAACTATTAAAAAAATTCTTTTGGGTAGAGAGTAAACTTCAATATGCATTAAAAAAAATTCTTTTGGGTAGACAGTAAACTTCAATATGCAGCAAGGAGATTGTACCATAGTAGAAAATGGACTTAAATCAAGAATTTTCCATTCCTAAGAAAGTGGCAAAGAAAGCCCCACTACATTTATTTAGGTAGCAAATGTTACATCTAAAGTGATTATTAAGGAGGAGATGATTCAGTATGACACAATGGTTCTTAAAAACAAAGGGTTCATATGTATGTTTCAAGGTTACTTGTAAATATTTTCAAAGATTTAAAATTTGATCAAGTGGAAATGGCAATTGAATCCAAATTATTTCGTAGCTTTTCTTTTAAAATATTTTTTCCTTGTCATCTTATCTAATTTGAAAATTAGGGATAGAATGATGGGTGGCAACCCATGGTTTAGGAGGAGTAGCTTTTCTTTTAAAATAACTTTTCCTTGTCATATTCTCTAATTTAGAAATTAGGGATAGAATGATGGGTGGTGGCCCATGGTTTAGGGGGAGAGAAATTTTTATGTGGAGATTCAAACTATTAAAAAAATTTAATCTAGCTTGTGTTTTTTGGACTTCCATATCAACTAGGAGGGATCGATTATTAAGGAACGAAGGCGTACTATATATATATCCAAATTTAAGTTGCCATCGATATTTTACAAACCTTTGCTACAATCTATTAAGATTAAATATGAATTCAAATAATGAGATCAACAAGTGGATTATGAAAACATTGCATTTCAATGCTACAAATGTTACGAGAATGGGCAAATGACAAGATTTCAAAGTGCTAATGATAGAGAAATTTAACGTAAAATTTTGGGCATAAGAAAAACTTTAGTATCAAGAAAGGAGATCATATCATAGTAGATTGATTAAATCAAAGGATTTTCTACTCTTAAGAAATGGCAAAGTGAGACCCTTTACATCATCAAATGATAGAGGCCAATACAATTTACTTAGATCAACCATTAGACGAAACAAAGGACAAGGGATGAGGAAATACAATATCCAAGTTCAAATTAAAAAAGAATTAAAGTTGCAAAAAAATATGAGACAAATTTTAAAGCAAAGGAGACAAAAGAAGTTTTGTTGGACCAATAGGGTGTTGGACAAGTTTTATTAATTAAAAATAACATTCTTTATATAATATAGTGGAGTTGTATACGTAACTAACTACAACCAATTCCTCTATATGGGTGTAACAAACAACTTGACATATTAGTTCATGATTTACATCATGAACAAGGACAAACTCAATTGCTCACCTCAATGGGATTGACCACATTGGACTCAATTAAGGATGGAGACAAACACAACTAATAAAAAATTTACATCATAAGTGGATAGGGATACACTCACTATCTATCTACATAGTTGCAAACGGAAACACACTCATTTGTCTTCAAACCTATGTGGTTAGGGGTACACTCAACCAATCATAGGTGCAACATTTTTCTTGTGAATAAAGAGACACACAACCATTCAAAAAATCATATGCAAATGAAGACACATTTTTTTTTGAATTTACATGGTGGAATCGGTAGCCGCCATGAATCCGAGTAGGCTATCAGGATTTTATGTCCGCCACAGTATACTGCGCTGTCCACCCCGAAAGTCGCCACATAGTTTTTCGTGCAGTCCGCCCCTATAACCACCATGCCACAATCATTTTAAACCTTTTACACTGCTGAAAGCACAACGTTACTATTTGTAAAACCGAGATCTCCACATCTCGAATGAAGCATTATATCTAGTAGACAATGTAGTCTAATTTGATCTTCAAATGGATCACAAATGGGTCAAACGTGCGATCCCCCTCAAACTAAACAATTTTTGAACTCGTGGTCTTAAAAATTTCTCATCTTTTCTCATTTGGACGGTTGCATCAGGCTTGAAAAATGTGTTTTGATGTGTATAAATATGCCCATATTTTACAACGAAATTGTAAGCAAAATTAATTTTGTCTCTTGTCAAAGTCTCCAAAATTTGGAAAAATATAGGTAAAATATCATACATTAAAAAAATTTGTTTTTATCAATCAAGTAGGATTCATCAACATTCAAGTAGAAAGTCATCCCAAACCTTAGGATCCACACCAATCAAAGGGATCCAATACTGCATGCATAACACGTGAACACAAACACTATACCGTCAAACCATAATATAAGCACTTCAAATGTCTTCTACACAACTAATGTGGGATAATAGAGTGCTCTATGCCAAAAAAGGTCTTCAAATGTGTCATGTCCACATCACAACAACATGACTACAATTTCAAAGGGTGTGAACCAATCCAAACACAGCCACAAGTATTTCAAATGTGTCAAACAAGTGATGCCCACTATTTGACATCAAAACTTTTTGAAAGCCCAAATATAATATAATTGTAAAAAATAATGTTCGTCCATTGCATGTGAGATAAATGGATTAAGTGGGCTTCAAAAAAATGCATGCTCAACCATTCAACTTGAGCCAAAATATTTCTTTGTCGTCGATTTTCAATTGGACAATTCAACTTTACATGCAAGATGTAATATATTCTCCTATTGTTTATTAGTATAATCAAACACCTATGAATTTGCCTTATCCCTCAATGACCAATTGCAAATTGTTGCATCTTTCTCCAAAATGGGCATGTCACTACAAACATTATTCCTCTGGTTTAATGAGATCAACACTCTAATTTGAATCTTCAAGGAATAATTCCTCAATGTTTTAGGGTAATAAAAAATATGCCAAATCACTATTTTGACACTTGCATTTAATAACAATAAAAATCAAAATAGTTTTTAAAGACTTCAAAGAGCTTAAGCATGTGGGATTGTTTTCTTTTAGTTTAAATATTTTAGCGCATCCTTTCCATTTTAGGATGACATGTTATTTGCATGCAATAGATTATGCATAAGACTTCCTCTTGAAAAACTACAAGTAACATGCGTTTTTATTTTTTTAATTTTTTTTAATGCATGACACAAGCCTTCAATTAACAACACTTTACTAGAAGTTAACTTTTAGATAGTCCCTTTTCTGTATGATTCGCAACATGCATTAATTAGATGAAAACTTCACAACAAATGACCCTCATACATCTTCAGATGACCTTATTGCTAGACGACAGGGTCAACGAACAATAGGGTTGAAGTTACCTTCAATCAACAATATCTTGTGACAAGTCATGTGTGGCAAGGGTTAAAGAGAAGATCACAAAGGGCCTCTTGGAGGATTTGTTGTGATTCTCTTACCTCCATGTCACCTCAAGATTAGGGGCAATTGTGAGCTTAAAGTTTAATGTTTGATGGATTAGTTGAAGAACACCTACATTTCTCTTAAGATACTTCTTTTTTCTAAGCTTAACCTTAATATAGCCCTAATGCAACATATAAATACAATAATCAAGGCTTGAAACTAAAATAATTTTGTTTTTGATGATGAAGTAAATGACGATTTTTATTTTAAGGGGCAAAGGTGCAAGAGAGGATGCAACAAAGAAGTAATGCAACTATATACAATTTTGATTTGATGCTAAAGCTTAAAGAATTAGCTAGTCCCCTACGTAATTAAGACTAAACCAGTTCCTTCTTCCTATTTTGCTTATTTTTCTAAATAAACATACAACATAAACTAATTTAATCAAATATGAAGTAATATTTTCTTCTATATGTTAATAACAGAGATTAGGGCAAAAAAATCTATTTTTGTCACAAAAGGTAGAAGTGTTGTTTATGTTTTCACTTGTCGATGACACTTTTTCTTAACCTTAAAAACAAACAAAAATAGACAAGATCAATGACATAGGGGTCTATATGATCTGGTATAGGATGGTTGGCTCCCTTGAATAACAATTAGGTCCCTATCTAGACATATAAGAAAATAACAGAAATAAAAATGCATGAAGTAAATGCTAAGTGGTGAAAGTGCCACAGGTATGGCGATAGCACCATCAATACTTTTACTTTGTGTAAATTAGAAAGCCATATCACTATCAACTTGCATTCAAGGAGTGCTTTCACTTTTGAGAGCATAATAATAATATTAAATACAAGATAAGCTGGATTATGATTACAATGATGAAATACTTTGCCTTGAAACAACAAAAAAACATACATTTGTTTATTTTAAATGAAGATTAAATGACAACATGAGATGCTAACTAATTGCAAATGCAAGATGCAAGATTAGCTAAGCATGCAACAAGATAAGAGTCTAAAGCTACAAAACAAATATGAGTGCTTGTGGGCACTTGAATGTTAGATCTTGGAGACTTGATGATTGCTTGAGATTGAATACTTTTAGACTTGATAGCTTGAATACTTCATGCTTGATTTCTTGCAAGAGACAAAGGCTTGAATGCTTGTGAGGATGAGAGCTTGAATGGTTGAAGGATGTCCTTCACAAGATTGTGGTATAATATTGGAGGCATTGCATTATTTGGTACCTTGCAATATTAATGCAAGGACCATGTAAATAATTTAGTCTAGAGTGTGAGTTTAATATTTGAGGATATAGTATGTGTCATGTAAATAAGTGTGAGTTATGTAAGTGAGGTGTCATGTTAGTAAGTGTGGATTATGTGTCATGTTAATAAGTGTGGAGTTGTGTCATTTAGTATGTACAATTATGAGAGTCTTTATCCTCATGTGGATATGTGAGGAGTTAGATATCCCGTGATTATTAGGATATGAAAGGTGTATGTAAGTGTAAAGGTCAAGAGTCTTGTAAACATGAAGAGTCTCATGTATGTATATATTGAAGACAAATTTGTAATAGAGTATCGAAGAATAAACATTGCATTGTTTTAGTAGATATTTCAATAATATATCGTGAGTTATTGTTTATTGATTTATGTGATTATCATGTGTTGATAAGTTGTAAGATTCTATCGAAATATTAAATTTCTAATAGTGGTATTAGAGCCACACTATAGTGCTTCATGAGAGCCACATTTGGAGCAAGATCATGAGAGAAAAAAAAATTGTGAGAGAAGCTTGAACATGAGCCATGATGAGAGAAGCTTGAATTTGAGTCATGAGGAGAGAAGAGAAGATATAATTAAAGGTAGAGTATTTGGAGAGAAGAAAAGTGTTTGATAGACTATGCAACAAATGAAGCAAAGCAAAGCATTGATGGACGAAGGAAGGTTAAATATTTGTAGGATTTGAGAGAAACTAGGCATTGACAAATCAAAAGTAGTGTTTGATGGACTGGAAGAAAAGAAAAAAGGTACGAGAATATATTGAACATCGAAAGCATCTAGAAAATATTGGAGAAACGTGCATGAAGATATAGCAGAGTTAACAATAGTATCTATTGAGGAGGATGTTTGAAGACATTGGAGGAGTCAAAGAGGCAGGAAGAAACCAAAGAAATTGTAAAACCTCATCTTCAATTGTGAGCAATAGACTTGAGATGTTTGAATTGTTTGTAACATTTATTGGAAATAGATAGCCATTACATAATCTAAACAAACAAGAGATACCGAAGGCAAATGTTATATAAGGGGTGTAACACTTGAATGTATATTGCAAAAGTATGAAGAGAGAGAACATTGGAGAAAGAGCGAACATTGGAGAAAGAATGCTAGAAATCAACCATATGTAGAGTTTTTTTAATCTCTAATTTATTTGGTGAAAGGTTAAAAAGTAAAGGAGAATTAAATAAAGGAGGGATTAAATATTGAAGGAAGAAATTTTATTAAGAGGATATTATTTAATAAGTGAAAGGAGAAAATAATTGCGAGAGTCATAAGAAGATAATTAATAAAAGGTTAAAAGTTGAAGAGGAAGATTATTGATTGAAGGAAAGATATATTTGATTTATTGAGAAGTGAATATTTTATCATGAAGAAAGGAAATCTATAATGTGAGTAATAAGAAAAATTAATTGAAGGAAATAAATATTTGAAGAATTGAAGAAGAAAAAGGATTAAAAAGAAGTGAAAATTATTTGAAGGAAAAATTATTGAAGAGATTATTGCGAGAATTAATTGAAGAAAAATTGAAAGAAATATTATATGAAAGATAAAGATTGAAGTTTGAAGAAGAATAAAAATTTGAAGAAAATAATTAAAGAATGAAATATTGAAGGAAAGAAAAAAGAAATTTTGTTTGACTATTGAAGAGAATAAAGAATTATTAAAGTAATAAGAAAATTAATAAATTTGGAGTTAAAAGGATTTTTACACTAAAAAAAATACATTGAAGAAAAATATTGTAGAAATAAATAAATTGTTTGAAAGAAGAATATTAAAGAAAGATTATTTGAAAAGATTATTGAAGATATTAAAAACTTGAATAAGAAATTTTAAATATTGAACTTGGGACTAATAAGGATTTCAACATCAAAAGAATTTTGAAGGAGAAATTTCTGTAAGAAAAGAAGATTGCAGAAATTGAAAATCTTGAAGATTGGTCAAAGGCAATAACAAATTACTTGAAGGAAATACGACATGACAAAAAGAGAAGTAGACACTCAATATGGTTCACTAGAAGATAGTAAGGAAATGTTAAAAAAAATAAGACGTTGCACTCAATGCATGATAGACAATGTTGAAGAAAAAACGATATATCAATAAAATTAAAGAGGTGTCAAATAATTTTCAAAAAACCAAGACAAATATGAAATGACAAACAATGCTCTTATTTCAAAGAAAAAGGTGTCAAATAATACTGCCTCATCATCACAACATCAACCTAAATATAGAAGAAAATATTATCGCATATTTAACAAAGAAGGTAATAACACCAATTGTTGTAGATATAATTCTATAAATCAATGGAACCAAATGCATAGACCCTGTAGACATGAAAAATTGACTCATTTTCCTCCTAGAAAACTAAGGTCATATTCAAGAGAATTTTTACCCTATCAAATCATCTCAATTATTCTCAAATTTTATACCATTGGATAGGGCTCAAAAAGAGCTTTCCAACGGTATATTATATGTCCAATTTTGACATCATTTGACCCCTCCAACTACCAAAAAACTAAGTACATGTCCAGGCTGACAAGATCGTACTATGATCAGCAAAATCGTAGTATGACCTTCGAAATCGTAGTACGATTTTAGCATACGATATTTACGATCATAGTACGATATTGATAATACTAATACGATCTTGCTTAGAAATAGAAAATCAAACATAGAAAAGCGATAAAATTAACTTAACGTCTTTCATCCCTATTTGTCTAACCGCACGGAAGATACATGATTAGATTTGCCCGATCATGCTCAGCTTGGAAGGAGTTGCAACAAAATTACTCACCTCCCTATTTTGGTTATCCTACCCAACCTATTTAACCAAGCTCCCCTCCCTCGAATTCCTCTTGGCACTTAGAACACATTCGCATTATTTCGCATTTAGATCTAGTTATTTCTCTGTTGCATGTAGGATTGGAGGATTTTGTCACAGATCAGAGGATACGATATTGTGATCATAGTACGAACGTGCAAGTTCGAAATACGATCTTGCCTAGAACGCTACGATATCGCCTATAATTTGCTTGGGGGTAACTCTGAGTTCTGGTTTGCGTATTCTGACCTTTCTTCGTTTGATTTACACTTCATTTAGCATTTTTATCATAGGACATATTAGATTAAATCATTTGCATTATTGGAGTTCACCTAAAATCTCATGTAATTGCATGTTTTTAAATGCATATGTTTATCAATTCTTGTTATTGTTACTGTTCAGTAGTATTTAATAGATCAAAACCATATTTGAAAAGATAAATAGGATCATGAATTTCTATTATTTACCCTCTATTCATGCATTCGTTGTCTTTTATCAAAATCGGATCTGTCTGTCTATGATAGGAATATGATCTCGCTGATCGTAATATGATCTTGTGAAATCGTAATATGATCTTGCGAAATTGTAATAATATCTTGCAAAATCGTAATACGATATCGGCTTGAATTGTACGAAATCGGACTGCTTACAAATTTCAGAACCTACATCAGACATCTGAATACAGGTAAGGTTTAAAATTTCTTCATAGGCATTGCATAAATTTATACATTCTATTTTCTATTATTTTGTCTACATTTAAAGTTAAAAGTGCATGTAGCTTAGTTTAGTTTGCATATTGGCCAAACTTAGGTACGTGTGATTTGAATAAAAAGAAACCATTAAAACAAATCCCAAAACCTAGGCTCGAAAACAACAAAAAATGTTTCCTGGTGAACCCAAAACCCATTCGTCGAAAAATCACCATTTTAGAAGGTATGATTAAGTACCTCTCTTTTGATGTGTATACCACTCATTTTGCCATTCCCATCTAAGGCGCGGATCCATCAAACTTGAGGAAAAGAGTGTGAGAATTTTTGGGCTACAGATCCTTCTAAAGATACCAACAAAGATAATATCAAACTAATAAACAACGCTACACATCAACTCAACAATAATATCCAAAATGGAAAAATCAAAGAGGAAATACAGTCTAAGAATTACAAGAAACAAAGAACACGAATGAGGAAGAAAATGAAACAATTCATAGGGCTCTCATGGAAAAATTTATAGATCTAACCATTCTGATAATGCTAGTTCTAAAAATTAATGTCTTACAAAATGCATGAATCAAATTGAGAAGCAATGTGACAAAGATAGTAATGATAAAAGCCACTTAGAAATGCACAATAATAATATCAATGGCACTGATAATATTGACAACAAAACAAGAATTATTGAAAAGGAAACAAAAAAAGTGTAAAAAATCATGAATTGAAACAGAATCGATGGATGCACCAAAATTGTAAATTTTGTGAAAAGAACACACAAAAGTCTTGTCAAGAAAAGAAAATTGAAGTACACTATGGATAGAGATAAATAGAAATAATGGAACAAAATTATAGAAATTCTAAAATGTTTCTACAAAAAGAAAATAAGCATGACAAACATAGATTTGAACCTAGGTTGTGTAGAAAAAAAGAAGATATTGGTAACAACTTAGTGGGAAAGATCAGTACCAGAACCTAAAGCAGTACTAGAGTAAGAGCAGAAATACCAAGACAATAATCAAAGATTAAAATTACATGAATGCAAAGGACCTTCATACCAAATAATTCAATATGAGGGGGTGTTGGAGGTATTGCATTATTTTGTACCTTGCAATATTAATGCGAGGACCATGTAAATATTTTAGTCATGTAAATAGTTTAGTCTAGAGTGAGAGTTTATTATTTGTGGATATAGTATGTGCCATGTAAATAAATGTGAGTTATGTAAGTGAGATGTTATGTTAGCACATGTGAGTTATGTGTCATGTTAATAAGTGTGGAGTTGTATCATTTAGTATGTGCAATCATGAGAGTCTTTATCCTCATGTGGACATGTGAAGAGTTAGATTTCTTGTGAGTATGAGGAGATGAAAAGTGTAAGTGTAAAGGTTAAGAGTCTTGTGAATATGAAGAGTCTCATGTATGTATATATTGAAGACAAATATTTGTAATAGAGTATCAAAGAATAGGCATTGCATTACAATGCATTGCTTTAGTAGATATTTCAATAATATATTGTGAGTCATTGTTCATTGATATGGATTGAATCATCTGATTATTATGTGTTGATAAGTTATAAGATCCTATGAAAGTATTAAATTGCTAGCAAATCTTGCCATGCAAAATAATTGATTTCTATTATACTAGAGAGACTTTGATAGAATTTTGTTGCTTCAAAAGACCATATGAAATGAGCTCTCCAAGTGATGACTCTATAGGAATCCATAGCTCCTTAGGGAAATAATTGCATTGAAGATGATAATATTGGAGATGGTAATAATTTGAAAAGGATCAAGAAGCCATTAAAGGAGATTAAAAAATACAAATCTTGGATTTGGAATTTTTACAGGAGTTGCAGATCAAATTTGGGAACTTGGTTCATTAATGTTGGATGGCTTGATAAGGACATAAAGTTAGATTTATTGATTTTTATGCATGATAGTCAAATGTATTGGTTGGTGAAAGCATTGGATATGCTTTCACATTGGCACTTTTGCCATCACGACTCTTGGAGGTCAAATCTAGGTGGGACAAGATCAAAAGTCTATATTTGGAAAAACTGTTGTGAGGGTCATGAAAACACCATCGATGCTATTGCTCATGCCCTGGAACTTTTGCTCTTGGAGCAATAAATGCTCCAAAGTTGGGCATAAGGAGGATTGATTAAATTTTGTTGATTAAATAATTGATCGATGAAGGGATTACCAACTTGAAGATTAGTCTTGCACACAAAGTTGAGTTCTACATTTTCCCATTTTTAATGCATTTATTACATAATAAGTATGTCAAAAACTGACATAGATGTCCCAATTTTAAGACATAAATTTGTTGTTGCTTATGGTTGGTGGTGCTAGATGATTTTGTCATAGAAGTGATGTAAATTTTCACATTGTAGGCAATACTAAATGTTTCCATGCCCCAATATGCCCCCTTCAGTTTCAAAAGGAAAATCAAGTTGGACCAAGGAAACTTGACTTGATTATGATCCACATGGGTGTGAGAAGAAAAAATAAAAGATAAACAATAAAAACCAGCTAGGGTAGGCCAGAGGATAAAAGGGTTGGGAGATAAAATGCATTCATTTTTACCATGGAGAGGAGGAAAGAGGTTTGGAGACTAGAGAGCAACATTTTTTTGATGGCTCAACATGCATGCCCACTACACCAACCTAAGAAGGTGAGGGCACCCATGATAGGAGGAGCATTAACTCCGGTAAGTACCAAAAAATCAACCCTCTAGTTTGATTTTGGCCTTGAAGGGTATTCCCAAATAATATGGCAATACTTTTGTACAATGCTAGTGCTACTGCATGGCACTTTTGTTGCCCAGAGGTACTTTCATACTTAGGCAACATTTTTTGTAATTGGTGGCACTTTCATTTCACAATGATAAGAGATTTTTGTAATTTTGATCTTGTGCTTGTTGGGTTTGTTGCCTTGAAAGGCTAACAAATATTTTAGCATGGCTTGGGTGTAGAAGAGATTATAGAGTCTAGAATGTAGGGAGTAGTATAATGTAAGTAGCAACAACCACATACTTTGGAGACCATTCAGGGTCTCCTTGGGTATTAAGAAAAACACTCTTGATAGCAATAGGGATTTATCACGTGGCCTTAATATTGAAGGTAGACTTGGATAGAGATCTCATGACAACACTAACAAAATGTTGGTATTTGAAGATAAATATCTTCTAGCTACCCATGAAGGAGATAACCATGACTTTGGAGGATGTATGAGGAATCCTTAGAGTCCCAATCAAGAGAGCATAGGTGCATATGGGTTAAAATCAAAGGTGGGCAAACTTCTCGGTAGTATGATTAGGCATTGAAATTAATACCATGTATGTTGGGACTACCCAGATAGGTAGACCACACTACTATAAATCATGGTGTTTGGAGTTTTTATGGGTGATACCAATTGCAGAATCATCCACTAGGGCTACGAGGAGGTGGTGGCATGGATGCATAATGAGTAGATAATATTTACTTGGGGGCCTATCATACTAGTGTGCCTCTACCAACCTCTCTATGGTGGCTTATAGGTATGGCAGGATCTTGAGTGAATGCATGTTACTCTAGGTGCGGGCCTAGGAGCATACTGTAGTTTTGAGTTCATGAGGACTACTAAGATAGGTTGGGGATCAAGAGGCACCAACATTTTATAGGCGGGGCTATAATTTTGAGCCAAGATAAAGTAGACCCAATAGGGATGTGCTAGTGGTAGTGAGGTAGGCGATAGATGATTGATCAAAGTAGGTCATCTAAAGGTCATATAGACATCATCTAGACTGGTAGGATAATATCTACCATCTGCCTTGCATTAGGTAATTTATATGAATAGTGAGACCATGGAGGGATCAGGAGATTTACCATTTTGATAGAGTGGTCCACCACTATGGTGCCAGGCAGGGGGTACCAAAAAGGTTGGTCTAGGAGGTTCATCATAGAGAGAGGATTTTACAATGTACCAAATCCAAATTTATCTATCAAGGTGGACCTAGATGAACCAACTATTTTAGAACTAAGGAGTGATGATCTTGGTATGACCAACAACTACGTGAGATGGTACTAAGATTTTAGGTTGAAGAGGGTGACTGTGGTAGGGGTATGACTAGAAAAAAAATAAAGGGAACCAAGTAGGGCACAATGGGTAGTGCTAACTTTGGTAAGATAGTACCAATAATACCAAAGATAAAGGGAGGCTCGAACGTGGATAGTAGATATGGTAATGGCATCGATAGCATTAGATATCCATTGCTCACTTTACCTATGAGCACGATCGATGAGATAGGACTGAGCAGGTCACCTTAGTCATTTATTGAGGCAAATTTGGATGGATTAGCAAAGGTATATGGAGATCATGAAGACTACATTGGTAGCATATCATATAGAGGCAATGACATAGATGGTATAGAGGGACATATTGGTAGGGAAGGTTGTAAAGATGTATAAAATTATTCAGTTTGACTATGGAGCGAGACGTAGCAATGGTGTGAGTCATAGCAAATATGGGGGTAGAAAAAGGGACTAAATGATCCAAATATTATTATACCATATAGTGTGGACTTAGGGGGAGTTGTAGGTGGTGTAGTAGGACCTACAAGGCAAGATCGAACAAACTATGCACTACCACATAACATATCACACAATTATTCCCACTGATTGACACCTTTCATCATAAATGAGGGAACAATAGAAAACACACACTAGATCCATGATATACAATTTGCAATAATCAGTGAGGATTTCACTACTTGAGAGAGAAGAGGCAACACTAGACACAGGCTCTCAGAGGTAGCTAATATTTTAACCTAAAGTTATCCTGAGTTTGAGGATTGTATTATGATTTTTGGATGATGATGTATATACACACTATTGAAATTAATATATAGCTACATTTATTAGTGTGATTATGATATGTTATTTATGAGTTATGATGATGCATATATTTAATATTTTTATGTTGTTTCATGTTTATGTTATGGTTAATTTGATTAAGAAGATATGATGAAATTGATGACTAGATGCGATGATATTATGATTTAGTTTGTAGATGAGATGATGATAGTATGATTTAGGATCTAAGGTGCATAGATTAAGGATGTATTGTTAATGATATTTAATTAAAGGATGTTTCAAATATATAAAAGAGTAAATTATTAAGTGGTAAAATATGCATGATAAAATGTGTGGGATGATAGATGTATGTTTCGCCCAAGAGGACGTTGCTATAGTATAACTATGTACAAAAATATATACAACTATATATTGCATAAAGATGCACCTAAGGGGATTTTAATTAGATTTGTATAAAGGACATGGTTAGATTTTCCTAAAGGACTTTTGGTTAGCTTTGAGATTTGCATATGGGGACTTTAGTTAGCTTTTCCCAAAGGACTTCTGGTTAGCTACTATGATGTAAAGATATGTATAATCACGAAAAAGAAAAATATTTACCTTTAAACAAATGTCTAAAGTATTTATGCCTTACCCATATGAATTTTGATTTAGCCTTGCCCATAGGACTTTTGATTTAGCCTTTAAACAAATACTTAAAGGACTTTTGCTTTGCTTGTAAGACTTTTGATTTGCCTTGCCCATAGTACTTTTGATTTAGCATTGTCTAAAGAATATTTGATTGAAGATTCATCTTTAAAAAAATGCTAAAGTACTTTTACTTTGTCTCTTGATAAATGTATAAAGAAATTTTGTTTAAATTGAATTGCCTTGTAGAGAAGTGTCATAGGGAACTTATGCTTGATTGGTGTGACAATGACTGATACCCCATTTATGAGAAAAAAATCATTGTTAATTAATTACCCCATGCATGATGGTACATGAAATACAATAGATGAAAATATTGATCTTATTATCAACACCTACGAACCTCATAGTATTTGTTATGTAGCCAATGATTGATGAGATAGAATAATTTTATTTAATTGATATTACCATCAACACCTGTGAACTTTGTAATATTTATCATGTGACAAGATATTAATAGCTTAAAATAATAGATAAAGAGATATATTTTGTCATTAGAACCTATGAGAACTTGTAGTATTCATTATTTATCTAGAAGAAAATAGATTGAGGTGAAAATAATCATTTGTCTTTACAACCTTATCAGCCTCAAGGATTGGCACATAATAAATAGATCTTTAGTTGGTTTTTTAGGTTAATTAAAAATTCACAAGGTTTAATAAGTTATGATAATAGTAGATGAAGTGATGAAAAGTATCATCAATACCTGCAAACCTCATAGTATGCAACAAGAAATTGAAAAAGTTACTCTTGCCATCTATGAACCTTGCAATATTCATCATGCGATAAGTGTTTGATGATTGTAATAATTAAAGAAGTTAAATCTTGAGGTAAAATAGAGTAGAGAGATAGATTAATATTGTGTAAACCTTGATTTGGTTTATAAAGATAGAACTAAGATGATCCACTTGCATCATTCACCTAGTGCAATAAAAATAAACTATCCTGACTAGGATCATCATATATATGTCATCATAGATCTTTGACTTGAGCTACAATAGGTAGCCCATATAAATACAGGCACATGCATGCAGGTAGATATAAAGTTAGACATATGCAAGCATGCAACAATAGGAAGTTAAAAGAAATAAGAAACCAATGCAGATTCAAATGTAATACATTTTAAGATGCATTATGTTCATTGGTTCTTTAATTTTTTATATTAAGCATGGTAAGGCGGTAAGCACTTGAACCATACTTGGTGGTCATGATATATGGACCTAGAAAATTGGGCTCAAATTTACCTTTAACTCTATTTTAACATTGGTGTTCTTTTGATTTTTTTGAAGACAAGATCACCAACTTCAAAGAAATAAAATATCACCTTCTTTCTATAGGCATGTTTAAGCCTTTGTTGGTAGACTCATAGGTTCTATAGGGCATGGATCCACTTTTATTCTAGTTCTAATTGGATAATACAGGTGAGATGATATTCATCTCCAATGGAGGATTTTAACAAAAAAAGCATAAGGCACCTCTATCTCAAAATGGAAGACCACTTTGGTTCCATAAACTAAATCATAGGGTGTTGCAATAGTTGGAGTTATAACATTAATGTGATAGGCCCACAAGGTGAGATACAACTAATATTTCAATATCAACTAATTTTATTCACAAGCCTCATAAGGATGTTGACAAAAATCTTATTAGAAACTTCAACTTGACAATTTCTTTAAGGATAATAAGGCATCAACCATTTATGCTAAATTTTGTATTTAGCATAAATTATTTGGACATCCTTGTTTTTTAAAGGTGTTTAATTGTCAAAGATTAACATAAGTGATTCCATAATGGCTAAGGGTTTTTTTAAAGATAATTTTGGAGACTTGGAATTCAGTGGTTGAGACTAAGGGTATGACTTTGAAACAGTTAGTGAAGTACCCAATAGTCATGATGATGAACTTATGCCCATCAGACGATACCAGGTTTATCTTTCTAATGATGTTTAAGCTCCAAATGGAAAAGGGCCAATGAGAAATCAAGAATTAGAGATATTGAGAGGGAGAATGGATAAGGTTGTCATGCTTCTAACACTTATCACACCTCTTGACATAGTCGAAGGATATTTTTCTATGGAGGACCAATGATGGCTTTTAAGCCTTACTATCTCAAAATATCATAGGTCCCAATATAAATAAGCCACAATATTATAGGTCAAAATATCAATAATCAAGAGTAGAATTATATATGTGAGCAATAAAATATATGTATCTAGGCCAATTTGATAGTGAAATAACATTCATTTAAAGTATCAAATATGAATGTAAATGGTCAAAATTATTCATGTACATGCATAAAGAATACTTACCATAATAAATTGCTCAAAATATGTATACAAGATTTATTATCAATGCTTGCTATGCGGTGATCGCTACATACCATTTTTATTTACATTGTATGGAGCTTTATCTCCATAATATAGCCATAGTAATGTGACTCTTCAATACTTGTCTATTGCGCTCCTCACATATCCGGGAGATGCACCCTTTCCTATTCTTGACCTTTGGATTCTTATCTTGCCACTTATATACTATACTCTTCACTCTCTTCTTACATGCATAATTTAAATATATGACACTTGCACACTTCTACGTGACTCTTACTCTCCTACATGCACTCCTAATATAAGACACTTGTGCACATCGTCATTTTACATATTTGCACACTTGGATACAAGAAACTTGGGAACTTTATCTCAATACACACTTGCAATCTTACTTACATGACACTTGTGTATTTGCTGCGCATTGCACTCTTACATGACACTTGTGAATATCCTGCACATTAACAATTACATAAAAGGGTAATATAAATCACTCATCTAAACTATAGAAACAAATTTTAATCTATTACATATGTACATTTGTGCCATTAAGGTACCATGAGGGTACATTATCATGTACCAAATAATGTAATATTCTTCAACACCCCCTTGTATTACATTATTTGATTATTGAAGACTTCAGTCTTCAATCTTGGTATTCATATTCAATATTCTTGTGACATTGCATTGAGTATGAGCCTTTGCTTGATATTTATCTTTAGCTTCATTATTGAGTTATGCTTTGAGTTCTCCTTCATCTTCATTATTTGATTTTTTAGACTTTATTTCTCCTTTGTCTTGTTTATGAACTGCTTGAGCTTCTTCTTTACCTTTTTTCTCTGGTTCTACATCCTTGTAGTTCGTCATATGCTTCTATTTTTCTACAATGTTGATATTGTCTTGTAACTTTTAAACATTCACTTAGAGCATCATAATAATTTCCTGAATTAGATGAACTTGGAATGTCAATATTGCATGAAGAATGAAACATTGTTTTTAGAGATGATTCACATGATTCATTTGAATCATGATCAACAACTATTTTTCTTTTTGAAGTTTCAATCAACTTTTTTTGCTTTTGATTTTCATCCTTATGAAGATCAAGTGAAAGCAATGCCATATACATTATACTACCTATATCAATAGGTATCATAATAACATCCTTAGAATTATCAATTGCTTCAACAAGTTTTGAATGTAAATAATATTCAAATGTTTCAAAGATTTCATTCATAGCTTCTCTATAGATGAATTGCATTGCCATATCTAGCTTACCCTTAGATTTTTCAATCAATTTACCAATGCTAGACTTTATAACTTCCAATATTTTATTTCTAATTATGGACTTCATATTTTATTTTATAATAAACAAAGTTTGTAATTCAATGATTCAATTCCTTTGAAGTTGAAATCCTTATATCTCCAAAGTTAATAAATTGCAATTTCAAAGAACTTCTCAATAATCACTCAAATAAGAATTTTGTAAATTTTAAAATTTTATAAACCTTTGAAGTAGAAATCCTTTTAACTCCCTAATAAATTAAATTTGTAAAATTTTAAATTTTCTCAAGATTTAAAGAATTTCAAAAATCTTCAATAACTTCAAAAACTTGGAAAGAAAAATCTTCAAACTTAAATTCTTCAAATATTAAACTTTATAAAATCAAATCCAAATCAAATAAACTTTAAATTATATTTGAAATAGAAAACCTTATCACTCCATAATTTAATAAATATTAAAAACTCAAAAAATAAAAAATTTGAAATATTAATTTCAAACTATAGTAGAAAACCTTATAACTCCTCCAAATAATCAAATCATAAAAAACTTTATAACTCCTCCTAATAGTCAAATCATAAAAAACCTTATAACTCCTATTAATAATCAAATCATAAAAAACTTATAACTCCAATAATTAAAGTACCTAAGATATTAGGTCTTTAATTTTTGCATTAAGGTAATGTAATGTCTCTTACCTTATTCTCCTCCTTGCTAGCTTAACATCTCTGTGGACACTACGAACTTTATCATTCCTCCTAACACCTTCTTCAATAGCATTTAATGCATAATGAGCAATGTCTACATGCAAGCATAAGAAAATTAAGAAGAAATGTTATATTGTCATTTCACGTAGGTGTAAGAAACAAGTGTCAGTTTCCACGTTGTACTAATTTTTTCACTTTGCAAGACCTTTTACTGGCTTCTCTTCTCTGCTTTCTAGATGCTTGAGTTGCCATTTTAGCTGGATATATTTTGTGGCTACCTACTCTAATTTGGATGTGTCTCTTCTATTCCTTATACACGCTTCTATTCCTTATACTTATTTATTTCTAGAGATGTTATTCTATCCCCTTAGACATGATTCTCTCTTAGAAGACTTCACTCTTGATAAGATTACTTACTATTTCTCTGAGAGTAATTACAGGTCTGTGGATGCATTACCAGGGTCCTTTTACTATGCTTCTACTTACATGTTGGTTGGAACCTTATTGAATGCTTTCAATTATGATTTTATTGAGTGACTACCTATAGCCACTATCTTCTCCCTGAGTGAACACTAAAATCCATTGCCTCAGCTATGTGAGTGCTTATCATGCATTATATTCCATTGTGTGAGGTATACGAGCACTTCTCATGTGCTATAATACTCTACATGAGCGCTTCTCAAGTGTTGTACTCCACTGCATGAGTACTTCTCGAGCACTATACTTGTTGCTTGCGAGTGCTTCTCAAGTGTTATACTCTACTACTGCCTATGAGCTCTTTTTGAGCACTGCTATACTCTACTATTGTATATTGACTAGACTTAGCCTCTTCTTTCCTATGCTAGGCCACTACTTGACTCAAGAACTATCAACCAAATTCAACCACTTCTCCTTGATGCTTGAGCACTTCTTGACTTAGGCGTTGCCAACCAAACTCAATCGCTTATCCTCTATGCTTGGTCTCTTCTAAGATTATGCACTTATATTCTAAATTTTAATAGGCTTTATGTGATTCTCCTTTGTGCTTGGTCTCTTCCAAGCTTGTGCACTTCTTGTATGAGTTTTAATAGGCTTGAATTCTTCTCCTCTTTGCTTGGACTGCAACAAGTTTGATGTGATTCTTCTATACTTGGGAAATAACAGAGCCCTTTCTTCTTTACCCTTAATTAAATATTACTTTGAGTAAACTTAGTTGCAAAATAATCTTTCACTATTAGTAGAAAATTACAAATTTTTCCTTCTAGTACACTTTGGATTCTATCCAAGTTATCTTAATCTTTGCAAGCTTATATTGCTTCTCAATCCTTATAAGTCATGATGCTTCTCAATCATATGGGATCTTTGATGTTCCTCAATTATCTGGAAGCTTTGATGCTACTCAATCCTATGATGTCTTCGATCGCACATTAGAACAATATGATCCTCTTTATTAGGGTGACTGTGAATTTTAAGTTAGGATCCTAATCCTAACCCTAAATATATAATTAATTAACCTATTTTACTATGGACCATTGTGTAGATAGGTATTTATATGCATTCACAAGGGTGTCATTAAACATCCAAGAACATAATATTTTATATCTCCTTGAGAGAAATTGGTAGGGAAACCTCCATTGAAACAACGATCCTTAAAAGTGATTTAACATATTTTCTTTAAAATTTTGCATTCATTCCATTGTTTTCCACTTGTTACCATTGCTAGGAACTAGGTTCCTAACAACTGGTATCATAGCAACAATATAAAGGGTCATTCATAACTTTTTTTACAAAAATATTTCATCGCATTCACCATTGTCCTTCATTTCCAATATTACACTAGTGTTCATCAATGTATATCACTGTTTCTGCCATCCATATTGCCACAATAAACCCTTAGACATCTTCCAAACACCTCTCAATTGTATATCCTCAAGAATGAATCAAAATCATTATTATAATTATATAACAAGAAGTAGCAGAATGGTGCAGGAAAAAATACACTCTCAGAGGTAAAAACAAGTGAAAAAGCATGCTTAAAATTTGACGGAAATCCTTCAAGGAGGGCATCACCAAATTGTGTTAGCCCCAGATCAAGGAAAAGATCGAATTAACATTCAAAATTGCCAAAAAAACCTCCCTGTAGTGTAACATCTACGTTTTCTGATGGAGTTTCAAAAAAACACGATGACATTTAATAAAATACAAATTATAATAAAAAATTTAATTTGACGCCAAAAAATATTCGACGACACTTTCAATTTTTTCATGCTGGCAAGGAGCAAAATAAAGCAAAGTTTCAAAAGTTTTAAAATTATATATCCCACATTTGTGAGAAAGGAGGACAAAAAGGTGTTTAAAGCCTATCAAAGGCACATAACCACTCGTAAGTTTGATCACGCTCTAGCCCCTCCCTCGCACGACCTAAGCCACCTTCACCCTTCCCCTACCACTCTGCCCTTCACCTTGCCCTTCATGCCTGATCCACCCTCGCTAACCCCTTCATGCCCCGCTTGCCCCTATCGCTCCACTCCACCTCACTCTTCGTGCCCCGCTCATCCTTGTCTCTCCCTTTGTGCGTTGCTTGTCCCTGTCGCTCCGCTTCACCTTGCCCTTTGTGCCCTGCTCGTCCTTGCAACTCCAACCAAATTGAAATTTAAAATTCTAACCATTGTCTCCCATCGCAATTCAAAATTCAAAAATAGGCCATTAAGGCCTAATTAGTTGAAAAACACAAATTTTTGCAAAAAAATTATGATTTTTTTTGTTTTTGCAAAAATCTAATAACAATATATATATATATATATATTGCAAAAATTATTCAAATCTAAATTCCTTCTACCAAGAAAACATTATCGCATATCAACCATAAATGGTCGATGGTAGGAGATCTCAATCACAAGAGCCCAACCTTAAATAATTTATGCAGGAGGTTTGATAGTGGAGAGAGGACATTAAAAATGACATGGCAACATTGGATATAAAAATTGACACCCATTGCCACTCTGTCGCTACACTACAACAAAATATGGCCATCGTCCAAGAAAACCAATCTATTGGAGGACCAACAAATCAAGCGCTACTTGGGGGACCACAAACTACCATTTTTCCTAGAACCACTAAGTTAGATTTTCCAAAATTCGAAGGAGGTGACCCTACCAACTGGATTTATAGAGCCGAACAATATTTCTCCCTATACCAAATTCCAAAGACACAAAAGGTTCGCATTGCTTCCTTCCATTTGGAAAATATCACCACACAATGGTACCAGTGGTATGAGAAGACTAATGGTACACCTACGTGGTTAGAATTCACCAAAAATCTAATGGTAAGATTTGGTCCCAGTAAATTTGAAGACTTTACAGGTGCCCTTACTAAACTTTGCCAAACCACTACGGTGAGAGAATACCAAGCCCAATTTGAAAAATTGGTAAATCTTACATTAGGGCTAGATGCCTCATTCTTCCAAAGTTGTTTTATCAGTGGCTTAAAAGAAGAAATTTGATTAGAAGTGCAAATGTTCAATCCAACTAACATGATGCAAACTATTGGATTAGCCCAATTGGAAGAAGCCAAACTTAATCGACTGGAAAATCCATCTAAAGAAGAATCACAAAATACTAATCGAGTCCTACCAATTGAACATATCAGCCCTAAGGAAATGAAAGAAAGAAGAGAAAAAAGTCTTTGTTTTCACTATGATGAAAAATTTATCCCCAATAATAAATGTATTACACCCAAATTATATATTTTGGATGTAGCGATTCCTTGTCGATCACCCAATGACAAATATGAGATCAAGGTAGAAGTTACGGATACACCCAATGATAGCACTCAATGTCCATTAGAAATTTCTTTCAATGCCATCACCGATAATTCTTCTTCCCAAACTATGAAAGTCCCAAGATCCTTCAAATGACAAAACCTTATTGTGCTTATTGACTCAGGCAGTACCCATAATTTCATCGATCCACGTGTGGCCAAACAAGCTGACTACATCCTTGCAATAGTTTTGAAGTCCTGATTAGAAATGGAGAAAATATTGCATGCAAAGGAAAGTGTCAAAATATTAAACTCAATATGAGTGATTATAATATGAAAGAAGATATCTATGCAATTACCTTAGGAGGATGCGATTTGATCTTAGGAGTGCAATGGTTATGCACACTCAACACAATCCAACAGGATTTTGAAGACTTATGGATGTAATTCACACAAAAATATCAAATGTATACTCTTAAAGGATTAAAATAAGGTCCTTTCCCACTAGTAAGCTCACACCGAATGGAGAAAGTTCTTCGCAAAGGAGGTAAGAAAATGGTTTCCCACCTACCTTCTATCCAAGCCACCAAGAAGGCACAAAAAGAGTTACCCTCATGTTGTCATTCTCATCCTCCTATTCTTCCTACCTATCCCCCACCAATACTTCAACCTTCACAATATCCCTGCTTACGAAAAAATGACATTAAAATATTTGAGGACGAAGCTTATCACCTTGATATTTGAGGACAAAGATCTTTTTAAGGAGGGTGGCTTGTTAGGATCCTAATCCTAACCCTAAATATATAATTAATTAACCTATTTTATTATGGACCATTGTGTCCTTTCACCTCATAACTCTAGATAGGTATTTATATGCATTCACAAGGGTGTCATTAAGCATCCAAGAACATAATATTTTATATCTCCTTGAGAGTAATTGGTAGGGAAACCTCCATTGAAACACCGATCCTTAAAAGTGAATTAACATATTTTCTTTAAAATTATTCTTTCATTCCATTGTTTTCCACTTGTTACCATTGCTAGGAACTAGATTCCTAACATGTCCCCTCACATCCAACTATCTTCAAAATTGGCTCTCTCAATAATTTCAAGCCGAGTCCTAGTCTTCACTGGTTTTATTAAACCAAGTGGGAATACCCTAGCATCTAAATCAGGGTGACTATTACCTTATCACCTCAATATCTACTCAATCAAACCTATAAAAATAAATTCTAAGTCTTCACTGCTTTTAAAGTGGACAAACTCCAATGTAATGGTGGCTAAAATATAACTCTATAAAAAATGGACAGAGTTAAGTGGTAGCTCTAATACCATTATTGGATTTTAATCCTTTCTATCTCAAAATATTATAGGTCCCAATATAAATAAGCCATAATATTATAGGTCAAAATATCAATAATCAAGAGTAGAATTATATATGTGAGCAATCAAATATATATATCCAAGCCAATATAATAATGAAATAGCATTCACTTATGGCCAAAATAATTCATGCACATGCATGAAGAATACTTACAATAATAAATTACTCAAAATTTGTATACAAGCTTTATTATCAATTCTTGTTATGTGGTGATCACGACAGACCATATTTCGTTACATTGTATGGAGCTTTATCTCCATAATATAGCAATAGTAATGTGAATCTTCAGTACTTTTCTATTGCACTCCTCACATATCTAGGAGATGCACCCTTTTCTATTCTTAACCTTTGGCTTCTCATCTTGCCACTTGTATACTAGACTCTTCACTCTCTTCTTATATGCATACTTTTAACTCTATGACACTTGCACACTTCTAAATGACTCTTAATATCTTACATGCACTCCTAATATAAGACACTTGTACTCATTATTTCAATATACACTTGCACACTTCTAAATGACTCTTAATATCTTACATGCACTCCTAATATAAGACACTTGTACTCATTATTTCAATATACACTTGCACTCTTACTTACATGACACATGCATTTCCTGCACATTGCACTCTTACATGACACTTGTGCATATCTTGCACATTAATGATTACATAAAAGGTAAATATAAATTACTCGTCTAAACTATAGATACAAAACCTAATCTATTATATATTTACATGTGTACCATGAAGGTACCATGAGGGTACATTAGCATGTACAAAATAATGTAATATTATTCAAAAACCAATAATAACCCATCCATAGGATTTTATTGGTGATGGAAACACCACTGAAGTGACCATCGCATGATCCATCATGGGCCTCTTTGATTATTGTTTGGGCTTTTATTAAGGCTAGAAACCTAAGAAAAATGCCATCAAGGGTATGATAGTATAATATATCACCAATGGTGTTATACCTACAAGATCATTTCTTAAGGTTCTTATGCTCATTATGGTTCAAATTGGCAGGCAATATATCATCCTTGAGGAAAGTAAATATATACTTGTATCAAGGATCAGGAGGAGTTGCTTCTATAAAAAAACTCCTAAAGGAACCTGGCTAGACTCTAAGGTTGAAGGCTTCATGATTGTAGCTTGTTTTTCATCCAAATATAAGGTATTAAAGGATGTAGTTGAGGCCATAAAATTGGCATGATGATTACAAGACCTAGATATAGCTTCAATGGTGATTTATTGAAAGCATCCATGAGTTTATTAAAGTGTCCTTGTATTTCTTAAGCTTTTGATCTTTAATTTGATAAACACCATTGACTTGGTTGACTATCCAAGAGTCTCTAAATATGGAGAGGAATCTAATTGAAGGGGTAATGCTATATGGAGCCCTAGGATAATTGCTTCATACTCAGTGGTATTGTTTGTATAGGAAAATTTGAGCTTAAAGAAAAAAATGATAAATTGTTTTTGAGGAGTGACCAAGATGACTTATAGCCTCACTCCTTTGACATATTTTAAATTATAGGGTCAACAAGTTATTTTGATTTATTTTAATGCTAAATATTGAACCATATAAGATGTCTACAATTAAGGAATGGATATCTTCTAAGGGTACAACTGCTAGTTAGTCAACAATGACTAACTTGTCACAAAAGTTTAGCTAATAAACTCAAGATCAAATTCGCTAAGTGTTATTACCCACTTAGCTATTCAACCTTAGAGTTGAGGATTGGACATGAGATATCACAATCGATTGAAACTCATCATAACAAAGGTTTTATGGCTAAGTATGTAGTGTCTAAGCTTTTAATAAGTAAATACTATGGCTAGAGAAAGCTTCTCTAAAGGGGTATAACAAAATTCATAATTGAATAAAGTTCTACTAATATAGAAAATGGATCACTCTTTATGTTGGTCATCATATTGCATCAACATATCTCCAATGCCATGGTCTATTTTTACCATGTATATCAACAAAGGTCTAAAATAATTAGGAGGGACAAGTACAGGAGGAGACAAGAGGTAGGATTTGATAGCATCAAATATCACTTGATAGTCAACATCCCAATTGAAGACCACATCCTTCCTCAAAAGCTCAGTGAAATTTTAACACATATTAGCAAGTTGGGAGATGAATATCCAAATGGCTTAGATTTTGCCTTGGAGACTCTTAAGTTGGGTTAAAGTTTGAGGGGGTGGCATATCAACCGTAGTCAATATATTGTAAGGATCAACATTGATGTTGCATCGAGATACAATGAATACTAGAAATTTATTTGATGTAAATCCAAAGATGTATTTTTAAGGCTTGAGGTATAACTTAAACTCTCACAGCCGCTTGAATATGTACCTTAGGTATCAAATATGATATTCCAAGTTTAAAGACCAACCAAGAAAATTATCGATATAGTCTTTGCCTATGTTATGAAAGATTTATGGCATGGCTCTCTAGTAGGTAGTTCTTGTGTTTTTTAATTCAAAAAGCATGACTTGATAACAAAAGGTTCTCCACAGGGTAGTGAAAGATGTTTTAGTTTGGTCCTTTGGAGTGATTTTGATTTGATTATAACATAATATTCTATCCATAAATACATCAATCAACATCATGCAATAAAATTGATGATCATGTCGATGTTGGGCAGAGTGAAGTCATCCTTAGGACATGCTTTATTGATGTCTTGAAAGTCTATGTAGACTCTAACACTACCTGATTTCTTAAAATGGGGACAATATTAGATATCCAATTAGAATAGTCAATGAATTTGATGAATCCATTGTTAGAGAGTTTCTAGAGTTCCTATTTGACTAGCAACATGACTTTTGGATGTATTTTTCATAATTTTTACTTTACAAAATTTGCATTAGGATCAACAACTAGGGAAGGATCAAGATGTGGTATATTGATGTAGGACTAAGAAAATATGCCCTTGGACTCTATCAAAATATTGGTGTACTCCTCATGCTTAGTTGAAACAAATACTTGATCCAGCTTAAAGATATTGGGATCTTCAAGAGTCCTAATATCAATGTCCATCGTTTTATTAAGCAAAATATGACTCATCTTCTAATTGAGATGGAACTAGAAAAATTCCTAGCCTCTCAAGATCTGTAAAATCTAGGGATGATTTATTATGGTGAATTAACTTTGAGATAGCAACATTCACATTTTTGGGAAATATCCACTAAATATAAGTCGTTTTGGCTTATATAGTCCAAGGAACCATTTTGAGGAGGGCCATTCAAGAAGTCCTCCATATCATAGTTATATTCATTATTAATCAACTTGCGATATGCTAGGGTTAGGATATTTAGACTAATAGTTTGTGTAAATCAAAGGGAGAAAGGATTTATGAGGAGACATGAACCATCATAATTCTCCTCATTTTAATCCAAAATATTTAAAGAAATAATTTCATCGTGGGATGTCCTATTAGGAAGATAGGTTTCATCTTCACTAGAAGAAGGATGAAGCTAACTATGACTGGAGATATAAAATACCCCATAGCATCCTAACCAGGCTTCAATCTATAGGGGCTCTTTGATACTATATTCTTATAGATATAGTCCTTTACCTTGGTATCCCATGTTATAAAGCATCTATTTTGGAATGGAATATGAGTTCAATAAAAAGTATGAAGTATACTTTATTTTAACCAAGAAAGAATTACTACCATGGATTCTTAGTAATACCAATACAAATAAAGGAGCAACTTCATATTTCTACCATTTTACCCTTAGTGCTAGAAGGTAAGCCTAAGGTTTTAGGAGACAGAGGAAGCTTGGCTAGGTCAAGGAAATGTTGATTATGATATTGTTTATTAAGGTTGGTATTAGGTAGATTAGAGGTATGTCCTTAAAATCCATTGTTAGGTGAATTATTTAAGGTAAGAGACCTTAATTCATTAGTGATTGTAAGTTGAGAAGAAGACAAAGATAATTTAAGCAATGGATTAAGAGAAGGGTAAATATGAGCTTCAGGGTTCTTGACCTCAATTGCCTGATAGTAGGTGAAGAGCTCAAGGTTGACTAGAATATGATAGATATTACCTTTGTATTCATATTTAAGACATTGATGAATAGTTGAGGGTATGACCCACACTTTTATGGACCCATGACCTCCTAATAAGAATGTTGTAGGTCAAGTCACAAGGCATAATATAGAAGATAGTGTTGAGAATACGGGGTCTAATTTTGAAGGGTAATACTATAGTGCCACTAGTCTCACACTCCCATTATCAAACACCCTGATAATAAAATTAAATTTCTCTAAGTATTGTTTGTTTAGTTTAAAATAACCAATGAATATTAAGCTACAAAAATTGATATGAGGGTCATTATTGACTAGGATTTACTTGATAATTTTATCACTAATATATCTTATGATGTACAATGGGAGATATTTGACCATATAATATTAAGGGATAGAATTATTATGGAATGATATGATTACATAGTTAACCCTAATGGACCCCACCATAGAAGTGATATCATTCAGGTTGAGGTCTTGAGGAACGTATTACTCAAAATTTTGAGTAAGATGTCCCTATAGTCCAAAGAGGTCTTAAGAATATTAATAAGGAAGATTTTGGTTGAGGTACTTTAAAGTTGATGAAGCAAATCAAAATTACCCTTAAATTTATCTCCTGATTGGATGATTAATGGGGATCCTTCAAGGGGAGAAGTTATTTTTGTGTAAAGGACCAACAAAGGTCTTGAAGGTTGATTAGATGATGGATTATCATGTTGTTATATGGTCATAATACAAATGTGACCAGAAGAATGATTCATACCAACCATTATTTGGTTTGGAGGTGGGATGTTCCTGTAGTGAACATTATTTATTGTGTTTCAATTTTGATTATGTTTGGGCAGCAAATTTTTAAAAATACTAAGGGCTTGATTAGAAGAGGATTGATTGTCAGAGCTATTGACAATAATTTAACATTTGTCAACTAGAATTTGGATCAAGATTCTAAGGCTCATGAATTTATAGGTTGCATGACCATTAATGCAGTAGATGACACATTGCTCATTATAGCAAAACTAAGAAGATTTTTACTTCTAGGATCTAAAGGCTTGGCATGTAGAATATCCATCATTTTGGCTTTAAGGAGTTAATCTTGTTGAATAATATTACATTATTCGGTACATGCTAATGTACCCCCATGGTACCTTTATGGTACAAATGTAAATATGTAATAGAATAGAGTTTGAGTCTATAGTTTAGGTGAATGATTTATATTTCCCCTTTTATGTAAGTGTCTATGTGCAGGATATGCACAAGTGTCATGTAAGTAAGAGTGCAAGTGTGTAATGAGATAAAGTGCAAAAAGTATCATGTAATTAAGTGTGCAAATATGTAATATGAGGATGTGCACAAGTGTCATGTATTAGGTGTGCATGTAGAAGTGTAAGTATCATGTAAAAGAGTGCAAGTGTCATAGAGTTAAGTATGCATGTAAGTAGAGAGTCAAGAGTCATGTATACAAGTGGCAAGATGAGAAGCCAAAGGATATGAGAGTTGTCATATGGAGAGCAATAGTCAAGTACTTGAAGATTCATCTTGTATGGCTATATTATGGAGGTAAAGCTCCATGTATTGTATCAAAGAAAATGATCTAAAAAGATCATATTCAAGCATTAATAATATTGCAAGTTGTATACCTTTGCTCTTGCCAATAAAACAACTCTGTCATCACTGTAATTAAGGATCATTTATGCACGCATCAAGGATTTGGAATTCAAATTCACTAAATTTATTTACTCCCACATCAAGAGGGAGTTTAACAAAGAAGTAGGTGCTCTAGTCAATATAGCTATATACTTAGCACACATGAAGCTTTATATCACTCATCATAGAGAGGATGGAGCGCATAAAAGAAACACATAAAATGATATACAAGGTCTACAAAAATAGGTCGGTTGAGGATAGCAAAGTCAGTGAATATGATATGGGAGACTCTAATGACAAGGATGACTTTGGGCATTCAGTTCAAGATTTTGACTAAGGAATTCAGTGTTGCAACTATGATTAGATATAGATTAGATAAGGATCATAGTAGCAAGACTACTACTTTTGGTCTTTTTTATAACTTATCTTAGTTGGTTTGATCAACCAACAATCCTTTTATTTGTTCTCAACCATTTTTTTGTATTTTATACAATATTTACTTTTTAAAAAATATTGCAACTTGTATGCATATTTTAGCAGTTATAATGTAAGTCTTCTTCATGTTGTTGCATGAATGATTTTGGTTAGTTTACATTTATATTTGATATTATCTTAAATGTTATTATTATTTATATTGACCAATTTATATTTTAACTACTCTTAAATTTAAGTCTACTCTATATCAAAGATATTGGGACCTAAAATACTTTGGCTTAAATCCAAAAAATCTAAGATGGTTGAAGAAGGTTCATCTAGTCGGGAGTACTTCCTTATAGGTTTTTATTGTTGTGGCTTTCTTAAGACAACATTTTGAAGGTTCACCATAGCACTTTGTGGAGGTCAATCTCTACTCTCTTGGTCATGTTAGTGGTATCTTTGAAAGAAGATACATTGGTCATCTCCAAATGGACGGCCAATTTCTCATTAAGGTTACCTATAAAAATATCTAAAATATCTCTATGTGGAGCGATATATTGAAGTCTCCTCACCAAGGCTCATCATATTACTAAGAAGTTGGTAAAATTCTTGTTTTTAGACTACTTGAGTTAGTATAGGTCACTAATTGTGACCTTTTGGTCAATGTAAATAGAGAATTACTTGACAAAACTCTCAAAAAGGTCTCTAAAGCTCTTAAGAAAATGCCTCGGTATTGGGTAGTACCATTCTAAGGGGGGACTACTAAAATTTTTAGAAAATATTTAAAGTAGCAATGTCTCATCATAAAAAATATCACTACAAATAGTTCGAAACAACCTAATGTGGTTGATAGGATATTCCTTCCCTTTGTATATTTGAAACTTAAGAGTTCCAAAATCAGGAGAAACGGGGCAACTAGCTACAAAGGGATATAAGGGTTGGTTGCACAATTCATCATAAGAGTACTTGTGACTAGAAGAAGACTCTTGGATTGTGGCCACTTGTTGTTTTAATAACTCTAGTTGAGAAGTTAGAGTTTAAATTTTTGAAGATACTAGATTTTGTGGCATAAAAGGTAAATGCTAAGAGATAGGAGAAATTTGATAGTTGACATAAGAGGGAGGTTGATATGCTTGGGTGATGATGTTGAAGTGGGCATCATATGATTTATTCCCAAGGTATTTGAGATGAAATGATTTGAATATGGAGGATGAGATATTGCTACTCACATTTGTGGGATTAGAATCAATATTATTGATATAAGTATTTGAAATTGGGACACTTGATGGTACATACATGTTAGAGATGTAGCTTGTACTTGCTTGTTGAGATATTAGACAACTTACATTACCCTATAATAGCTCTGTAAGATAAGGAAAAGAATGATATCTTGAGAAATATTGGAGGGTTTGCATCCTGGCATCTATAGAAGTGGTGATGATAGGGGGTTTTGAATCAATGAAGTTAGGAGTTGATGCATTAAGGTTTACATTTAAAGATCCAAATGATGGATCTATTTTATTTAAAGACAAAGTATTTGCGGTAGGTTGTTGGGGATGGTCCAAAAGTGAAAATTCCCTTGTAGAGACATGTATGTTCTCATGGGATTCCTTAAGAAAATATTACACATCCTCCTTACACTTATGCAAAAAGAAAGTCATGTGAATAGCATATTGGAAAACCACTCTTCCTTGCTAATTATGGATAGGGTTAGAGAAGCCAAAGGTGTAGACACATCATCTTCTTCCTCAATGTTTGGGTTCTTAAAGGCATGTTGGTCAATATGACCTTTTATCAAAGGATTAGGTTTAATGACCAATTGATGAGTAGCACTATGGGTTAGGTAGAATATGTTGCCATGGGTTCAGAAAGAAGGGATTCAATTAATTAAGTTTTAAAGTTTATAGAATGTTTTCAATGTGTTTACACAAGTTTTTATGAGGGGTCCCTATACCCTCATACTGAGTGGGATTTGAATCTTGGACCTCTCAAAGAGAGGCCAAAGCCCTTACCAATGTAGTAAGCTTGCAACTTTTAAATTTTATGCAATTGATTTAAAAATAAAGAGATGTTTTAACAACCTTATATCTCCTTCCCTTGATATACCAAATCTGACCTATATACCTCAAGGGCATCCCTATATACTAAAGGTCCCTATATACATGACTCTTCTCTATATGTCTATTGTTACGTATGAGAAAATTGATAAATGTGTTGCCAACAATACATGGAATTGATCACTTGGATATGTGAGGGGTAATAATATGCCTCCTTATGACTCCCACTAGCATACTACAATATATTCCTTACTAGGTATAAGTACATGTGAGATCCTATGTGGGTGGTTGGTGACCCAGGATTGCTATATACCTAATATAGCCTAGTAACTTGTATGACAATTGCTCAAAGGATCATAAAGATCCTTAGTATGACTAGAATTTGATTATGTTCTTGTTATCTATGTTTAATGTGATCTAATCTAAACAAACAATATTAAGTGGTCTTGATTAAAGTTTGGTAAATTTTAGCTTGATTAAGGTTTAGCTTGGACAAAGAAGATCTTGGGACCCTGATTGGTGTTCATATAAAGTTCACCAAAATGTGGTGAGAGGGAAAGAGAATATCATGAAGTATCTCTTGGAGGATCTGTTGTGATTCTCTTACTTCTACACTATGTAGATATTAGGGGTAATTATGAGTTTAAAGTCTAAAGTTTGATGGATTAGTTGAAAAACACCTACATTTCTAACATGTTTCTTTGTCTAAGCTTCATCTTAATCTAGCCCTAATGCAACAATCAAGACCTAAAACTAAAATAACTTTTTGCTTTTATATGATGAAGTAAATGATAATTTTTTTTTTAAGGAGGCAAGGGTGCAAGAGAGGATGCAACAAACGAGTCCTAAATGTAGCTATATGTGATTTCAATTTGATGCTAAAGCTTAAAGATTTAGTTGGTCTGCTATGTGATTAATACTAGACTAGTTTATTCTTTCTCTTTTGCTTGTTTTAATAAATAAATAAAAAATATAAACTAATATAATCAAATAGCAAGCAATATTTTACTTGTAAATGCTTAAATGATATATATTAGGGGTAAAAAACCTATATTTCCATAGAGGTCAAAGCATCATCGATACTTTTTCCTATTGACGGTACTTTGGATTAACTTGAAAATTAGAAAATAAAATAAAATTAGTGACATAAGGGCCTGATTGAGCTAGCAGAGGATGGTTGAATCTATTGAACAACAATTGAGCCTTTGTTCAATTAGATAAGAAAATTATGAAAATAGATTTGCATGAATTAAATGTTAAGTGGCAAAATATTCATAGGTTTGGTGATAGTGTTATCGATGTTTTCACTCTATGTTGGCACTTGCTAGCATTTTTCCTCTATGTAAACCAAAAAGCAATAGCACTACTGACCCATAATTTGGTAGTGATTTCACTTCTAAAAGCATTAGCAATATTAAATGCAATATAAGCTAATATTATGATTACAATGATGAAGGGATCTACCTTGGGAGTATAAAGACCCTATCAAATAGTAAAAAATGAGAATTTACTCGTTGGAAATGAAGACTTAATGAGAAAATGAGATGCTAATTAAATACAAATGCAATATGCAAGATTAGCTAAGCATGCTACAAGATAAGAGCCTGAAGCTATAAAACAAAGATGAGTGTCAAAAAAATAAGAAGAAAGAGCACAACCCAAGACACAAGGTTGTTTTTTCCTTATTTAGAGAATCTTGTTGAAATATTGCTAGCTTGTTTTTTAGCACTTGCATACTTGAGCTTAGAGGTTTGGATGCTTGAAGACTTGATGATTACTTGAGATTGAGTGCTTGAAGACTTGATAGCTTAAATTTACAAAATAAAAAGGTTTAAATACTTCTAAGGATGGGAGATTGAATATTTTAAGGATAACCTCACAAGATTATGGTAATATTTTGACTTAATATTGCCACACAAAATGGTTGATTCCTATGATTTTGATGAGATTTTGTCAAAATTATATTCCTTTAAAAGACCATATGATATGATTCTCCAAGTGTTGGTTTTCTAGGAAGCCATGGCTCCATTGGGAAGAATTATATTCAATATGATAATATTGGAGTTGGTAAGAATTTGAAAGATATCAAGAAGCCATTAATAGAAGAAGATTGAAAATGGAAATTCTTGGAGTTAGGATTTTTGTAGGAGCTGCAAATCAAGTTTTGGGGATCTATTTCATTAATGGTGGATGACTTGAGAAGTATAGCAAGTAAAATGTATTTATTTTGGTATATGACAATAAAAATCACTAGATGGAAAAATCATAGCGGTGCTTTCATGGTGTTTCTTTTTTCATCATGACTGTTGAAGGTCAAATCTGGGTGGAAAAATATCAAAATTTAAAATTTGGCATAAGTATTATCGGGGTTTTGAAAGCACCATTAATGATTTCACTCATGCCTTGGTGCTTTCACTATTGGAGTAATAAATACTCCAAATTTAGGCACAAGGAGGATTGATTCGGTTTGGTTGATCAAAATACTGACTGATGAAGGGATTGGTCAACTTGAAGATTAGCCTTACACATAAAATGGGGTGTCTACAATATGTGATAACATCAATGCCTTTGGATGGCTCCTTTCTCTAGATGATAATATTTTTAAATAATAGCTCTTGTCTAGATGGTATCTATAGGCACTAATGCCTTAATATGGCTTGTTTCTTCATATTATAACTCTTATCTAGACAATAACTCTTCACAAAACTATAGAAAAAAAAATGTTTTTAGACAATCCTATTTTATGACAACATGATATTCAAACAACAACAATCATATACAATTATGTTGGCAATTTTGGGTACCTTGGGTACATTGCTTTTGCTCAAGTGTATAAGTTGTCATTGATGTCAAGAAGCTTTTGAAGGAATTTGATTTGATGTAAAATAATTTGTTTTGATGAAGGTTCGGCATGACAGGTTCGAAAGAAAGTAAGTTGGAAAAATGTCGCGATATCGCGACATGTCGCATTTTCGCGACTTAAGCAGGAGAGAGAAAGCTTTTTAGAAAAGTGTCGCGATATCGCGACATGTCGCAGTTTCGCGACTCAAAGAGGAGAGAGAATGTTCGGAGTCAGAAATGTCACGATTTCGCGACATATTGCAAGGAAGGTTGAACGGACGAAAAAGTGTCACGATTTCGCGACATGTTGTAGGAGAGAGAGTCCGAAAGAAAAAATGTCACGATTTCATGACATAATGCAGGAGAGAGAGTCCGGGAGAAAAAGTGTCACGATATCGCGACATGTCGGGTTTCGCGACCCGAAGAAAAGAAAAGCGCTAAGGAGAAAAAGTGTCCGGATTTCGCGACAAGTCGAAGACAAAGTGGAAGCAAGATAAAGTGTCACGATTTTGTGACATCTAGAATCAAGTAAGAACTTCTGGATTTCTGGACATACGAAGGGAAGAGTCTAAAATGAGAAGCGTCACGATTTCATGACAGGTTGAGAGAAGTCGTAGGAAGGAAAGCGTCGCGATTTCACGACAGGTGCAAAGAAAATGTACGGAAGCTAGAAGTGTCATGATTTCATGACAAATTCAAGGAGGAAGAGCTCAAAGGTGAAAGTGTCACGATTTGTGAATAGTGTCACGATTTTGACATTTTTGCTAGTGCAAGCAGACAAGAGTGCTAGGAAGAGAAAGTGTCACGATTTCGTGATAGATTGAGATGGCAACATTCGGTTGGAGAAAGTGTCATGATTTCATGACAAAAATAGAAGGATAGGAGAAGTGTCATGATTTCGTGACAAAAGTAGAAAGGAGGTCGAGAAGGAGAAGTGTCACGATATCATGACAAAAGCCAAAAGAAAGTGTACGGATTGCAAAGGTGTCACGATATCGTGACATGTTGTAGTTTCAACAAAAACTACAGAAGAGTTTCAGAGGCAGTTGAGGCCGACAAAGTTAAATGTGAGCCGACGATGATTAGGGTTTGAAGTAGTTTAGGGTTTGCGAGTAGTTTAGGGTTGTGCAGCCGACTAAGATCAAGGTTTGATCTTGAAAGTGTTAGTATAAAAGGAGGGCTGTTTGGAGAGTTGAGTGAATTGAGAAATCATCGAATGTGCATCGAAGTGTGCGAGATGCAGCCGAAAGAGCGCAGAGAGCGCAGAAGTGGGGAGATGATGTCGAAGCGTGCAGAGTGAGCGCAACAGGCAAAGACGAATGAGGACATTTGTGCTAGACCGAAGGACTATGTTTAGTGCAAATTCGAGGACCAGCTTTGGAGGTGATAGAGTTGAGGACAGAGGTCTCCAACCAGAGCAGGGAGGACAGGTGTCTTCTATGGATAGAGTTCCATTTGCTAAGGGCAGCGGAGGCAGAGGTTTTCTAGAGGATCACCAGCCAGAGCAGAGCTAGGGGATCGGTGTCTCCTGTGGGTTGGTGCCCACGAACTCGAGATTAGGGGATTGGTGTCTCCTTTGGGTTGGTGCCCATAAACATTGTAATCGGGAAAGGTATTCCCAGAATTTGGATTGATAAAATTTAGTGAAAGATTTTATCCGTGGATGTAGCCCAACCATTTTGGGTGAACCACGTTAAAATGGGTCTTCAATGTGTGATGCTTTCTGTCTTGATTAATGTTGTGTTGATGCCTCTGCTATCTAAAGTTAAAATTATTAATTGCTTAAGTCTTATACTTGTTCACCCCCCTCTCGGTATAAGCTTGTGTTCTTCAATTGGTATCGGAGCGGGTTTCTCCGGAAAGAGCCTAACAGCTTGGAGAAGGATCTATGAGAGGAACATACAGATTCAGAAAGAGATGAAGAGGTCGAGTTCGATCTCAAAGGTGAATTCTTCTTGGCTTTAAAAAAGGTTGAGAAATTCAGGGAAGAAAATTTTGTTCTCAAGCATCAATGTCAGGAAGAAGAGATTGCAAGATCAAAATTGTCTCAAAGAGTTATAGACTTCAAAATTCTAGCTGAAGAAGGAAAGAAGGTTGAACAGGTTCTGACAGAGGCTTTAAAAGGAAAGGAAGCTGATTGCGAGAAACTAGAAGAAGAGGTTATGTCTCTTAGAGTGAAGTTGGAACAATTGGCTCTCAGACAGAATACTCCGTATGAAAAGCAAAAGAAGGATGGTATCACTATTCATGAAATAGGGTCTTCGAGCAAGACCAATCTTCATCCTGAAGAGCGGTGGATTCCAGTTGGTCACAAGAAGAACAATCATCCAAGGCATCAAAACAGGTTACATAATACTTTCCATGGCTATTGTTTTTCCTGCAAGAATTTTGGTCACAAAGCTATGCATTGCAATAAATCCTTGAATAGCCATAGTAAGGAAAATGTTAACTCTTTTGCACCTCTTATGAATAAAAATTTCATGTGTTACAAGTGCAAGAATTTTGGGCATATAGCAAGGATGTGCGGTTTGGATAGATCTAGCCTTGAGTTCACTAAAAAGAAAAATGAGATCAAATCTAAGTCAATGATAGTTCAAAACTGCTTTTCATGCTCAAGACAAAGTAGAAAAATGGTATCTTGATAGTGGTTGTTCAAAACATATGACTGGTGAAAAGGAAAAGTTTTTGGTCTTAAAAAAAACAAACAGAGGAACAGTCAGTTTTGGAGATAATAGGTCAGCTAAAATCTGTGGTAAAGGGACTCTTAGTTTGGATGGGAAATCCAAAACAGAAAATGTGCTTTATGTAGAAGGCCTAAGACATAATCTTCTAAGTGTGAGTCAACTTTGTGATCAAGGGCACATAGTATCTTTCTTTTCGGATAGATGTGAGATAAGTAAAGAAAAAAATGGAAAACTCATTGCGAGTGCTACAAGGACTCCAAACAATCTTTACATGCTTGAGTGAGATAAAAAGGGAAAAGTGTTTTCTAACTCAAGAAGATGAGAGTTGGCTATGGCATAAAATATTGGGGCATTTGAGCTTTGATAATCTTGTCAATATTAGTAACAAGGAAGCAGTTAGAGACTTGCCCAAAATAAAAAGGCCCCATAATATCATTTGCGGTCCCTGTCAACATGGAAAACAGACCAGAACCAGTTTCAAATCAAAAGGGTATACTTCTTCAAAACCATTGGATCTTATTCATACTGATTTATGTGGCCCCACCAGAACTCAGAGCATTCAGGGAGAAAGCTACTTCATGTTGTTTATAGATGATTATTCTAGAATGACTTGGGTTACTTTTCTCAAAGAAAAATCCGAAGCTTTTGAAAAATTTAAAGCTTTCAAAGAAATGATTGAAAATGAGACTGACAAGAGAATCAAATGCTTAAGATCAGACAAGAGGAGGAGAGTTCACTTCAAATGAATTTGTGGAATACTGTGAGCAACAAGGAATCAAAAGAGAATATTCAGCAGCAAGAACTCCTCAACAAAATGGAGTAGTTGAAAGGAAAAACAGAACTATTGAAAATATGGCTAGAGCTATGTTAAATGAGTCAAAACTCTCAGATGGCTTTTGGAAAGAGGCAGTCAGTACAACAGTCTACATTATCACCAGGGCCCAACTTAGAGTCAATCATCATAAAACTCCTTATGAGTTGTGGAAAGGAAGACCAGCTACAGTAAAATACTTCAAAGTGTTTGGGAGTAAGTGCTTCATCGAAGGGAAGATCAGAATCTGGGTAAGTTTGATCCTAGGTGTGATGAGGGAATCTTTCTTGGATATTCCAGCAGAAGCAAGGCCTACAGATGCTTCAACAAAAGAATGCATACAGTCGTAGAGAGCATAAATGTAACAGTTGATGAAAAGACAGGGATAAGAGAACCAGTCAAGGAACTCGGTGATGAAATTTGTCAAGAAGAATTGAGAGAGGTTTCAGATGAAGAAGAGGAAAGACAACAACTGCTTCCCAAAACTCCTTCACGATATGTTCAGAAACATCATCCCAAATATTTGATCATTGGTGATCCAAACAGCAGGCAAACAAGAAGAAGAGTCATTCCTTCACACGATTCTACAAATGTTTCATTATTATCTCAGATTGAGCCAAAAGATTTCAGTGAAGCATGTGCGAGATAAATTTTGGGTAAAAGCGATGGATGAAGAGCTAAATCAAATAGAGAAAAGTGAAACTTGGGATTTGGTTCCAAGACCTAAGGACAAGAATGTCATTGGCACAAAATGGATATTCAGAAATAAACTCAATGAGGATGGAAAGATTGTCAGAAACAAAGCTAGGTTAGTCTGCAAAGGTTATGCTCAAGTAGAAGGTGTTGATTTCGAAGAGACGTTCGCTCCTGTTGCTCGTCTTGAAGCTATCAGAATGTTTTTGGCCCTTTCAAGCTTCAAATCATTCAAGGTATATCAAATGGATGTAAAGTCAGCTTTTCTAAATGGGGTGTTGGTAGAAGAAGTCTACATAGAACAGCCAGAAGGAGTGTCTCTCACAGAACAGTCAGACTATGTGTGTAAACTGAAAAAGGCCTTATATGGGTTAAAGCAAGCACCAAGGGCGTGGTACTCAAGACTTGACAGTTATCTTCATGAGCAAGGCTTCAGGAAAGGCGTGGCAGATAGCAATTTGTATATTAAGAATGAAGATGATGATATGTTGATTATGGTTGTCTATGTTGATGATATTATTTTTGGGGGAAATAATACTCAGATGTGCAAAGTTTTTGCTAACACCATGCAGAAGGAATTTGAGATGTCTATGATTGGAGAGCTGTCATTCTTTTTAGGTCTTCAGATTGCTCAATCAAAAGACGGTGTATTTCTCTCTCAAGGAAAGTATATCAAAGAAATGTTGAAAAAGTTTGGGATGATGGACAACAAACCAGTATGTACTCCAATGATTACAGGGTGCAAGATGAGTAAAGATGATGAATCTCCAGTGGCAGATCAGAGATTGTACAGATCAATGATTGGCAGCTTATTATATGTTACGGCTACCAGACCAGATATCATGCGAGCGAGTTGGGTTAGTAGCAAGATTTTAGGCAGCTCCAAAATATTCTCATGTTATAGCGGTTAAGAGGATATTCGGATATCCGAAGGGCACTATGGACTTTGGGCTTTGGTATCCCAAAGGTGATGATTTCACCCTCACGGCTTATACAGATGCAGATTGGGCGAGGCAGTATTAATGACAGGAAAAGCACTAGTGGTGGAGCATTCTTTCTGGGAAAGAGTTTGGTTTCTTGGTTAAGTAAGAAACAACCTTTAGTTTCCTTATCTACAGTAGAGGCTGAATACATAGCAGCAGTGGCTGGGTGTACACAGGTTTTATGGATGAAAACCACCTTGGAGGATTTCAAAGTCAGGCATGAACAACCCATCTCCATATTTTGTGATAATACAAGTGCCATAAGTATTTCCAAAAATCCGGTAATGCACTCAAGGACAAAGCATATTTCCATCAAGTATCACTTTCTAAGGGAGAAAGTGCAAGACAAGCAAGTCAAGCTAGAGTATGTGTCTACTAAAGAGCAGATTGCAGACATCTTCACTAAACCTCTTCCAAGAGATACGTTTGAGTATCTAAGGGAGAAATTGGGAGTTGTACTCCCACCCCAGAATTAATCACCTCATCCGGAGGTGGGGGAGGGACTAAGCTAAGAGGCTCATTCTTAGTCCCGAGCCCCAAAGGTGACCCTTTGCCATTGATGACAAAGGGGGAGAGATATGAGTAAGGGGGAGAGCTTCAAGTGAAGAGGAAAGCTTCAAGTCAGGGGGAGCAAAACTTCAAAGGAATATTCTCAGTTGTGGGCACAGTTTCTCAGTTGTTAGCACAGTTGGTTTCAGTTTTGGCTCTTGAGACGTGTTTTCAGTAAAGGTTTGCCATCAATGACAAAGGGGGAGATTGTTGGCAATTTTGGGTACCTTGGGTACATTGCTTTTGCTCAAGTGTATAAGTTGTCATTGATGTCAAGAAGCTTTTGAAGGAATTTGATTTGATGTAAAATAATTTGTTTTGATGAAGGTTCGGCATGACAGGTTCGAAAGAAAGTAAGTTAGAAAAATGTCGCGATATCGCGACATGTCGCATTTTCGCGACTTAAGCAGGAGAGAGAAAGCTTTTTAGAAAAGTGTCACGATATCGCGACATGTCACAGTTTCGTGACTCAAAGAGGAGAGAGAATGTTCGGAGTCAGAAATGTCACGATTTCACGACATATTGCAAGGAAGGTTGAACGGACGAAAAAGTGTCACGATTTCGCGACATGTTGTAGGAGAGAGAGTCCGAAAGAAAAAATGTCACGATTTCATGACATAATGAGGAGAGAGAGTACGGGAGAAAAAGTGTCACGATATCGCGACATGTCGGGTTTCGTGACCCGAAGAAAAGAAAAGCGCTAAGGAGAAAAAGTGTCATGATTTCGTGACAAGTCGAAGACAAAGTGGAAGCAAGATAAAGTGTCACGATTTCGATGACATTATAGGAAATTCACGATTTGTGGACATGCAAAAAGGGAAGAGTCTCGAAATGAGAAGCGTCACGATTTGACGACAGGTTGCGAGAAGTCGTAGGAAGGTAAAGCGTCACGATTTCGTGATAGTCAAAGAAAATGTACGAAGCTAGAAGTGTCATGATTTCATGACAAATTTAAGGAGGAAGAGCTCAAAGGCGAAAGTCATGATTTTGAAGTTAGAAAGTGTCACGATTTGTGACATGTTTTTTGCTAGTGCAAGCAAAAGAGTGCTAGGAAGAGAAAGTGTCACGATTTCGTGATAGATTGAGATGGCGTGTTCGGTTGGAGAAAGTGTCACGATTTCATGATAGAAATAGAAGAGGCCTTCTATAGGAGAAGTGTCATGATTTCATGACAAAAGCAGAGAGGAAGACACTGAAGGAGAAGTGTCACGATATCGTGACAAAAGCCAAAAGAAAGTGTACGGATGCAAAGGTGTCATGATATCGTGACATGTTGTAGTTTCATGGCAAAAACTATAGAAGAGTTTCAGAGGCAGTTGAGGCCGACAAAGTTAAATGTGAGCCGACGATGATTAGGGTTTGAGTAGTTTAGGGTTGAGTAGTTTAGGGTTGTGCAGCCGACTAAGATCAAGGTTTGATCTTGAAAGCGTTAGTATAAAAGGAGGGCTGTTTGGAGAGTTGAGGAAATTGAGAAATCGTCGAATGTGCGTCGAAGTGTGCGAGATGCAGTCGAAAGAGCGCAGAGAGCGCAAAAGTGGGGAGATGATGTCGAAGCGTGCAGAGTGAGCGCAACAGGCAAAGACGAACGAGGACATTTGTGCTAGACCGAAGGACTGTGTTTAGTGCAAATTCGAGGACCAGCTTTGGAGGTGATAGAGTTGAGGACAGAGGTCTCCAGCTGGAGCAGGGAGGACAGGTGTCTTCTATGGATAGAGTTCCATTTGCTAAGGGCAGCGGAGGCGAGAGGTTTTCTAGAGGATCACCGACCGGAGCAGAGCTAGGGGATCGGTGTCTCCTGTGGGTTGGTGCCCACGAACTCGAGATTAGGGGATTGGTGTCTCCTTTGGGTTGGTGCCCATAAACATTGTAATCGGGAAAGGTATTCCCAGAATTTGGATTGATAAAATTTAGTGAAAGATTTTATCCGTGGATGTAGCCCAACCATTTTGGGTGAACCACGTTAAAATGGGTCTTCAATGTGTGATGCTTTCTGTCTTGATTAATGTTGTGTTGATGCCTCTGCTATCTAAAGTTAAAATTATTAATTGCTTAAGTCTTATACTGTTCACCCCCCTCTCAGTATAAGCTTGTGTTCTTCAAATTAATATCATTTCATTCTTGTGCCTGTATAGCATTAACAAGGGTAGTAATATATAAAGAGGGTGATTTCCAAAACTCTCTATGGTGGAATGCTACAGACAATGTGTTCTTTCAACTAACTTCTTCAAATGGTTTAGTTATCTTAGATAGTATATTACTTCCATGAAATCAATAGCAAACTAGAACTCCAAGTTATATAAAACTAAAAAATCATAAATAAAATAAAAAACTTGCACTTCTTTTGCATGCATATTTCTTCTAAACAATAATGGTTATCACTAATTCTAAACAATACATTCCAATTACATGCGATATTTTCTTATCCACAGGCTACAAAATTCTTTGCAACTTTTATAAATATTTTGAGCATTTAACTCCTCTCAACTAGAATGCTTGGTAATGCTTTTCCTTTATTCAACACCTTCAACAATGATGGAATTTATACACCTTGACTTGATCTTCCTCCAAGAAACACCTCACAAACTAGATCTTTCCATTTGCATGCTTCAAGAACGATGAGAGCCCTAGTACCACATGTTGGACTAACAAGGTGCTAGACAAGTTTTATTAATAATTTTTTTTTTTTTATACAATAAGGTGGAGTTGGTTCATGTAACTAATCAACTCACCTATACAAATGTAATAAAAAACCCATTATTTTCAATACTAACTATAATGGATGTGACCTAAAATACATGTAGGTAGCATGTTTGACATTATTAAAATATACCTATGTTAATGATATAATAAATTCCTGACAATATCAAGTTTAATTTAGGTAAATCATATTCATTTTTATCAAGTAACATAAAACCCTCACATTGCAATAAAATGGACCCTTTGCACTTTAAGATTACAAGAGCAACATAATAAAGGAATGAATATGGAGGATATCCATGGAAATCTAGGGTTTTCAAGGTGGCATAAGAAAATAATTACTATAGAACATCATTCATGTACTTTAGGATTTCCAAGGTAACATTAAGGGTTTTTAGAGCATCATAAGAAAGTAATTACTATGGAGGATCATCCTTGCACTTTAGATTTTTCAGGCCAACATAATGAATGAAGTTTTTGTGAGATTATTCCTTGTACTTCAAAATTCTCTAGGGTAGCATAAAAATTTAGAATATGAGTCTCATTTGTTGGAATATTTGTAATATCATCTTATAAGACCAAGGTCAACAATGATGAATTGTGTACAAGCCCACCAAATGTTAGCCTTTAATAAAATGCAATGTAAGCCTATGGGTATTATTTATGTTTGCCTATGGGTGTCATTTATGTAATCCTGTGGGTGGTGTTGATGTATTCACCCTTAGCTATATTGATTAAACCACCTCTACGGTTAACCTTTTTTTTCAATAGTTTATATGGGATTGAAATAGGTCCCACCTATGTTACATCATGACCACATAGTGGTATTACAATAGCTTGATTATTATACATATAATGTTTGGCAAGATTTGAACCTTGATCTCCTCCCTAAAATTTAAGGAATAAGTTGAACTAACACAATTTGATTATGATTAACATTGATTAAAGGGTTTAATATATTGTAATTTAACCTTCAATTTTTTTTATCATCTATATGGGATTGAAATAGGCTCCACCCATATTACATCATGATCACATAGTGGTATTATAACAAGTTGGTAATTATTGCATATATTTCTTAGCAAGATTCCAACCTAGTTATCCTCCTTGAAAGTTAAGGAATAATAACCAATTGTGCTAAATTCATTTGATAATTTAACCTTAAAGTTATGTTTACTTGAGGTTAGCATTTAATTGGGAACTAGTTACTACTAGAATATATCACAAAATTTGGCTAATAGCTTCATATGATCTTACCTTTCTTCTAAAGTTAGAATATCTTCTAGCTTTATTGAGACATTTGATATTTTGTTAATAGCTTCATATGCTCTTACCTATCTCTTGATCCTATGTTAAAATATATGGTCTCTTATATTAAGATATTTGATTCATCTTCATATTGTGGAGGGGTAGGTAAGACCCCTAGAATTTCAAGCTCATTAACATCTAAAGTCCATTGTTCAATGTTGGATGATTATGAGGGATGTGTGACTAAAGAAATAGGCCCTTCAATAGGGACATCTTCTTGATGAGGAACATCATTGTTATTATCCCTAAGAGGGTTATGGGGTAAAATTTTCACCTCACAATCATTTATGTGTAATGTTGATACAAGGTTTTCTATTGATTGAGATGTCATATTGTTATCTTCTTGTAATGAAACTAATCTATGCTCATTGTCAAGGTTATCATTAGAGTTTTGCCTAATCTCCTCAATAGGCTCAATACTTATAGTGTTAATTTATGTGTACTACAAAAAGAGATTAAAAAAGGAGAAGGGAAGAGGTTCATTATCCTCGTCTTCATCCCAGTCTAGACTTGCTATCAGAGTTATTTCTCTTTGTGGTTTAGATGAGAAAAGACACATTTCTTCATCATCACTTTTTGAAGAAGAGGAAAATGTCCTTTCATTATGGTTGGGGAAATATCCCAACCCACAATGCTTAGGCCAAGTTTTAGTTTCTAAAGGCTCTTTAATACCTTGTTCTCAAAGTCCTAGGCCCTTTCCCTTGTATCCAAAGTTACAAAGGATTTGCTTGGGGATAGGGTAAATATTAGAAAGAAAACATGAGGCATATCTCTACTCTATTGGTCATGGATTAGTTCCACGTATTCTCTCCTCATTGGTTGTTCCTACAGATACGAAGGTGCAAGTTCCTATTTGCACAATTATTCCTCACTTGGAAGGCAATCCTAAAGCATGAGGTGATAGGGGTAACCTAACCAAGTCTAAGGCTAATAGCTCATGGTATTGACTATTGAGGTTTATATTGTTGATATCCTCAACCTTTTCTTTACCTTTTGTCATGGATTGACTATTAATTCATTCTTCTTGGTTGATGCTTGTTTTCTTAGGTGGGATAAACCTTAAGGTATCATCTATGAAGGGATAAGAAGCATTCAACAAAGGGAACAATTGAGCTTTTTTATTTTCTAATTGGATATTCTGGAAATAGGAAAAGGGATCATGATTAACTACTATGTTATACAACTTACCCTGATATTCAAATTTGACACATTGATGGTAAGTTGAGGGGACAACCTGCATTGCGTGGATCCAAGGTCATCCTAAAAGGAGATTATAATTCAGCTCATAGGGCAACACATAAAATAATGTGTTTAAAATGTGAGGCCCTACTTTTATTGGAAGAACTATAGTTTCAATAACTTCTCATTCTTCATTGTCATAGGCCTTTATGACAATGTATGAATTTTCTAAGTCTTCCTTGTTGAGCCCTATTCTATGGATGAATCTAAGGCTACAAATATTGATTGATGAACCATTATCGATGAGAACCCTTTTAATGGATTGCTCACCAATATTGCAAGTGATATACAAGGGGATCTTCCCAAGCATAGAGGCAAGTGGAATGTCATCCTTAAAGAAGGATATGGTGGCATGGTTCACACTTAGGGACCCTACTACATTAGCCATATTATTAGGGCTAACATTTTTAGGTACTGTTTGCTCGCTTAGAAGCTTGAACAAATTTTCTCTATGGCTTGGAGAGGTTTGTAACAACTTGAGTATGGATATTTTAGTTGGTGTGTCCTCTAATTGTTGCTGGAGGTTAAAAGATATTTTGCTTTTATCTTGAGGTTTTAGAACCAAAGGAGGTTCTTTAGAAGTAGTAACATGTCTAGGCCATAAAACTAAGGGAGGTTCAAGAGGTATTTTAGAGGTTTGACCCTTTTCTCTAGCTTGTTGTCTAGTCATGGTGCTAACATGAATCATCCCTACCATGTTCTGATCTAGTGAGGGGACGTTCCTATATTGGACATGATTAGTAGTATTTTATCCATGTTTAGGTAAGGGGTCCTAAAATATCCCCAAATATTGGTTGGAAGATGTTGCTTGTTCAGGACCATTGACCACTAGATGACCTTCATCAATGAGGTCTTGTACCATATTTTTAAGAGTGATACATTTGTTTGTGTTGTGATCATTAGTGTGATGGAAAACACATTGTTGGTCAGCCTTGAACCAAGGAATATTTTCCCTATTAGGGTCATGTTGCCTTATAGGGGGTAGCTCTATCATCTTAGCATCCAATAGTTGTGTTAGCATAGAATATAGAGATTGGTTTAACTTAGTAAATTTTATGGGAGGCTTTTCTTGAGTTTTAGCTAAAATTAATTTATTTAATGCTTGTAGTGATACTAACATTACCTGTCTTAGGATTATTGTTGGGGCGAGAGTCAGTTACACCATCACCCACAACATGTTTATTTTTATATTATCCTTTAGTGTTAGAAGAAGATGGTTTCTCATATTCTTTCTTAGTTTTTAGTTGCCCTCTATGTTGAAGGGTAACTTCCATTTATTTTGCAAGATCTATCGCATCATCAAAATATATGACATGGGTCATCTCTAGAGGATATGATAGATGTTCTTGTAAATTATATATGAAAATATGCAATAGTTCTCTAGGTGGTAAAGCAAAAGGAAGTTTCCTAACCAATGCTCACCATCAAGGTAAGAATTCATTGAGGGATTCATTTTTCCCTTGTTTCAGTTGATATAGGTCATCAACTATGCATTTTTCTATAATATAAGTGACAAAATATTGAATGAACATTTCAGCCATATAAAAAAAATTCTTGACTGAGTGGTGGGGAAATTGGTAAAACCATTCTAAGGCCTCACCACCAAGACTTGTAGGGAAGAGCTTCAATAACAACATCTCATCATATTTGATGTCATGACATGCAACTCTAAAAATTTGAAGGTGTTCTATTGGATCACCTTCTCCCTTATACATCCAAAACTTTGGTAACACAAAGCCTAGAGGATAAGGTCTATTTGTCAAGTTAGGATCTACAGGTTCATTATAACAATATTTATAAGAGTACTTTTTTGGTGTGCACCTCCTTGAATAGAGGCTAACTGTTGTTTAAACTCATAGTTTTCTTTTGCTAATTGCTCTAGCCTAGCATTTATATCCTAGAATCCAGGATAAGGAATTGATGGTGCTATAGATTGAGATTGAGGATTGACTAAAGGATAATACTGAGCATTTGGATGAGATGATCCAAAAGGGATCATCATGTTATTAATTCTAGGATTATTTTGAATAGGAATGTTAGTAGGAATAGGTATGCTATAGAATGGATTGGAAGCAATCACATTTAAAGCATTAGGCATACTAGGAAGGACATCCACATGTTGAACTTGTGGATGACTTATATGTTGAGAGATAGGAGGGTTTAGCCTAAATGGCTCTATGTTGGGAGGTATAGATCCCAAATTTCTTGAGGAAGATGGGATATTTGATGACCTCCCTCCTATGGTTGTGGTGATGATTGAGTCTCATTGTTGAGCACTCATAGGATTAGATCTAGGTTGTTGCAAAAGTTCTAAGAGGAGTTCTTCCACAATAGAAGTGAGCATTTCTTCTATCTTGAAGAAAACTTCCATGTTTTCTTTATTTCCTCATAGGAAAGTAGCAAGATGGTCCATAGACCTAAAAACTACCTCTCCTTGTTCATTATGAATAAGAGAAAGAGTTTCAAAAGGAGGATTTTCTTCCTCTTCTTCCTCAAAGGTTGGATTTTCTATCATAGGTTGCTTCTCTGGAAGTTCAGATGAAGCACTCATGTTTTGTGTCATTTGTCATGCAATGTTTTGAGTGATATAGGGGGTTCAGACATGGTCAAAGAGGAGTTCAATTTATTAAGTTTTGTTTTGAGAGTTCTTATAGCAAAGAAGAGAATATGTTTGATATCCTTATGTCACCTTGGAAAATCAACCCTCCTTATGACTCCCATTAGCCCCCCATAATATACTAGCCAAGGGAGATAACCCCCAAGGTTCATACATTGGGTTACTCAAGGGGTCGTTAACCTTCCCCCAGTAGGACTAACAATTGGTTATGTTATTGTTATCTTAATTTAATATGATTTATCTAAGCAAACAAGATTAAAGTGATCTTGATTATGTGTAGTAAATTTTATCTTGATTAAGGATAAGGTCCTAAGTCAAAATTTTTTGGATAGGGACCCATGTGATGTATTCACATTGGGTTCACCAAATATGTGGGATGCCAAAAGGTGCATGGGGGCACTAGCCTCGGATGCATTCCCTCAAGGGTCATCCACACTCAGATGGGAGAGTGTTGTTGCTAACCTATCATTGGGACTACACTTTTGTGTAGTGTTTTATCTTTGGTGGGGAGAGATTCAGGTTCACCAAGGGCTTATAGATTTCCCTAATCTAGTTTGATGTGTTTAATTTAGCAAACACCTAGGTTTTATTCTATCCTAGGAACTAATGCATAAGATATTAATGCAATGCACTATGAGAACAAGGATGAAAAATACAAATGCTATCCTATATGTGATTTATCTTTTTGATGATTGTTATCTATGCTATAGAAATAAACTTTTATTTCTTCTTTTTTAGAGGCAAGGGTGCAAGGGAGATGCAAACATACAACTTATCCTAATGCAAATTATATGCAATTTGAATTAAATGCCTAAGAAAATGAAAATAAAATGCTATGATATAGTTCTTTTGAATTTTCCTTTTTACAAGTGTTTTTGCAAGATAAATTAAAAGATAAACAATTAAACAATCAACAATCAACAATCAACCTATGCTAATGATTAAAAACTAGAGGATTTTGGGTACCTACCTATTCCAGTGCTTGGTGCAAATATGTTGTCTAAACATGAATATGCCACCTAGAAATATTAAACTAACAAATTTGTTGAAACCTATAAAAGAAATAGAAAAAAATGAATTATGATTTTAGGGCCTGCCAAACAATGAGAATGCACTTCCTGATTGGCATAGTTAGGCCCTCTATTTATACAAAAAATTAAAATTGAGAAGCCTTTAGGATTGATGCTAAGATATATGTGGTAAATACACCACCTAGAGACCCTGTAGCCAACAAAATTGTTAATATGATGAAATCAAATTAATAGTGAATAGGAAAAGAGATAGGGGTTGTTAAAATTGATAAAATGATGCATAAAAAATAGGACTGAATAAAATGGATTCTAGGCCAAGAAATAAATTGAAGCTTTTATAGAGCGATCATGAATACATTGCCTATAACAATTATAGGTGGCGTATTCACTTTAAGGACTAAAAAAATGATATAGACTTTGTAAAACTAGGGTTTGGCTCCCTTTGGAAAATATGATGCCTAGTTTGGATATAGTTGGGGAATTCACTCAAAAAGATAGAAAAATAAAATGGCAGGCCATCGAGGGTTGTAGATATCCTTTACTATTATTGTAGGGGTCTTGAGATTGATTATCTATCCTATAATATTCCTTCGGTGTCTACAAGACTTAAAGAGAACACTTTGACAATGCATTGATTAGATTGATATGCAAGAAATGTAGAAGTGTATGAAAAATGATTATATCATAAAATGTTAATAGAAATTAAACTTAAATCACAATGGATTCATAAAATTATCACCACATTGTGAGTGCAAGATGCCCCCTTTCCTTCCTTTGAAGCCTAAATCACTTAATGACTTCATTACATAGTTTTGGCAGCACTTCATTACACAATATTGGTGTTTGGTTTTGGCAAAGTTTCAATGCAAGAATTTGTGATGTTGAATTCCATCCCAATGGGTCAATTTATAGAAATCGGCCCTCTTGGGGATTTCTCAAATAGGAGGGGTGAGGTGGCTTGGTAGATGAGCTAATTAGCTAGTTATTGGGGTTGATTGGTTGTTGATGGGACTAATGGGATTATCTATAATTAGTTTCCCTATTGATTGGGGTCAATTTGGGTAGGTGGAGGAAAATTAGCTACCTTCCTCTCTGCTTACTAATTTCTTATGGTAGTAGAGAGGTGTGCATGAGTGATTTTTTCTTTAACTAGCTGATTTAGGCACAATTAATCTTTTATCGCATCGAATGTGAATACATAGCTTGTATGAATATATCACTCATCTTATTCGCTATCTCAAACAATTCACAAATTTGGTCATCAAAGGTTAAATTTGGTAGGGAGCTAGAAAAATTGAACTGGTTGTGAATACGCCGACTAGAAAGCATATTCATTTTCCAGTGAATTTATCTTGAGGTAACGAATTCACTGCTACTAGGTTTTGACTACAAATTTTGAAGCTGAGTCAATTGCTATGATTGGATTGACCTTTTTGTGGATTTGAATCAAGGATTGGCATAAAAGAGGTGGTTTAGTTTTAGGTATCTACACTACAGTATATTAGAGGGCTAAGAAAAGTACACATACCTCATCCTAGATTACCTTCTTTCCCTAATTTTTACTTGTGGTAGTTTCACAATTGCATCAGTCTTATTGTTAGTAAGATAGGAAACATAGAGAAAAAAGGGTTAAAGATCTTAGTCTAACTAATGACAATGTGATCTCAGCCAAGTTTTTTTAATCTAGAGCATTTTAAAGGAGATAAGCAACACCAAAACCACTATCTAGTAAAAAAAGTGTCAGGGTCTAAAAAAAACTTATCCAATATATATGTCATTTCTATTACCTTGATGAGATGATTGTTTTGGTATAAGTCACCACAACAAGGTTTTGGACCAGGACCCTTACTAAAAATAGTAACTTGCTAAAAATAACAATTCCTTTTAGTAAATACCTTAAATACTATAACTCAAGTGATGGAGGCCAAAATGCACAAGATGGAGGAACAACTTATTAAGTTGGATACTATAAATGAGCATACTACTTAGATGTCTACCCTCACTAGCATGGTCATATATTTCAAGTATATATAGGACTCGATAATCTAAGACATTGAATATCTTAAGGATCCAATTTTTGATGAACATACTAAAAATAGCCTCGAAGGTCAAAATGGAAATCTCTTAACAGGTCAAAATTTTCTAGGGCCATTATTGAGGATAACTATCAATTGTCAAGAGACCATAGAGGCATGACCCCAAGATTACCCAAGATATATTTTCCAGTTTGATGGGATAAATCCACAAAGCTAATTAATTAAGGCCAAAAAATAGTATGAGCTACATGAGACACCCATCAACCAATGGATTTTCATGGTTGTCTTCCATTTCAACCATGAAGCACTCCATGGTATTAATGGTTGTAAAAATAAGTACCAAACATTGGTTGGACATAGTTCAAGAATGAACTCCTTGGCCATTTTGGTCCTTCCAAGTTTAAATACTTTACTCGATCCCTCACCAATATCTAAAAAGTAGGTATAGTACCTAAGTACATTATAGCTTTTAAGATGTTATCCAATAGAACATAAGGACTTCTCAACATCTTTTTTAAGAGTTGTTTCATCAATAGCTGTAAGGAGGAAGTTATGAATGAGGTGAAAATTCTCAAACTAGCCACATACATTATTGTAATAGGGTTAGATAAACTTACAAAAATTAAATGGAATTCCAACAAAAGGTCTCCAAACCCAACAATTCTAAAATAAAACCTTTGCACCCATAAACAGTAATGCTCCAAAGACTCTAGTAGTAAAGAGGCTAACATCAAAGTAGATGGAAAATTGTGAATCCAAGGTACTTTGTTATAACTATGATGAAAAATAGATCACTAGGAATAAATGTAAAACATAATGCCTCTACCTTGTAGACATGAGCAATACTTCATCCTCTTCGACAAAGATAAGGGAAGAATTTATGGACTCAATTGAAGAATAACTTGATTTAATTTATGATGAAGCTTTACATGATGGATCCATGTAGAGAGAACCTACATTTTCCTTGAATACCATTGCAAGAATATTGGCATCTTATTGCATGATAATCTAAGGTTTCCTCAAGGGATACAAGGTGTTGATATTACTAGACTTTGGCAACACAAATAACTTTATAGATCCCAATATCATAAAAAGGGTAAATCACTTCATCTATGGTCAAGATCAAATTTGTCAATATTTTTGATGGAGATATCATGAATTTTATCAATTAGGTCATAATGCTTACCTATTCATAGAAAACTACCAATTTTAAATTGATCTCTATGCAGTTCCCTTGGGAGGCATGGGCATTGTGTTGGGATACCCCTAGTTGAGGACTCTAGGACCGATGTTATGGGATTTCTCAAAAATTTGTATAAGTTTCATATTCAACAATAGGACACACACCCTCCAAGGAATAAATGATGAGAAACCCAAGGTCATAAAATCCCATAAAATCTAATGACTGATAAAAAGTATCACAAGGTAATAGTTGGAATATTTTGTCGAATGTAGTTGTGTACTATGTAGATTGAAAATGTACCCCCAAATTATAATCCATCCTTGCCCAGAATCAGAAAGTCTTCAAGCAGCCAACTCAACTACATCCTAGTTGATTAGAGGACCATAGGATTATTTTGTTACCAAGGATTTGACCCCCTAACATACGATCCAATATTTTACCAAGTTGGACCTCCAGTCTAGGTACCATCAAATTCATATCCATGAGGCAGATATAGCTAAAATAAATTTTAAGGATCATGAGGGGCACTATGAGTTCTTGGTTATACCTTTTGGTCTCACAAATGCACCATCCACTTTCCAAGGACTAATGAATAGGGTTCTCAAGCCATATCTGTGAAAGCTTTCCTTGGTATTCTTTGATGATATTTTGGTATAAAATAAGACATGGGATGAACACCTCCAACACATCGACTAGGTTTTGAAGCTACTATAGGAATCAAATTTATGTCAAACAATCCAAGTGTACCTTTGGGGTGACAAAAGTGGAATATTTGGGACACATTATGGCCAAGGATGGTGTGCATGTGGACCCTACAAAAATTGAGACCATGAAGGAATGGTCCAAACCCAAAACATTGAAGAGACTTCAGGGATTCCTTAGACTCATAGTGTACTAACATAATTTTATAAAGTATTATGATAATATTGAAATGTCCTTGACAAATATATGCTCTATAAACATATGTTTGTGTGGAATAATGAAGCTAAAAGAGCCTTCGTTACTATGAAAAAAGGCTACATGCCACACCTTAATCGTAGCAAGTGATGCATCAAGGGTTCGATTGAGGACCATAATCATGTAAGAAGGAATACCCCTTGCATTCATCAACAAGGCATTATCAGGATATAATTTGGCCAAATCAACTTATAAAAAGAGATGATGGCCTTTGTATTTGCAATTATCCATTGACAACCATATCTTATAGGGCAACATTTCATCATCAATATAGATTATCAAAACCTAAAATATCTTTTGGAATAATTAGTTTCTTATCCTAAGCAACAAAAATGGGTCATTAAGCTCTTGGGGTTTAACTATGAGATTTTATTCCACAAGAGTAAGGATAAGATGGTAGCAGATGCCCTTTCTAGACTTCCATAAATACAAGATACTATTTATATAGTATCCATCCTCCAAGATAACTAGCTAGAGGATCTCAAGTTAGAGTGGTAAGATGACCCCACACTCACCAAACTTATTCAAGATCTTTATAAAAAAACAAGGGATCATCCTGCATACACATTGAGGGAGGGGATACTTTGCTACAAGTATAGGATTATAATTCCATCCACTTTAGAAATTAGGTATAAAATTTTAATAGAGCTCCATTCTTCACTAATAGGACACATTAGCTTCTTGCATACCTATGAATGGATCAAACGCAATTTTTATTGGTTTGGTTTGAAGATATATTTGAAGCAATTTGTAGACAAAACCTATTGTACATGCCCACATAAAAAAAGGGAAATAGTTAAAATATTTTTTTTTGAAAAAATTGAAAAACTTGTATTAATACAAAAGGCAATTACACAAGGGAGAAAACTCATCCCAACCAACAGCAGAGAACTAGACAACAAGCGGAGAGCACAAAGGCAACGCTAACCCCCACAGAGCACAGAAGACAACAAGGCGCGAAAACGCGACATGTCACGAAATCGCGACATGTCGCGAAATCGCGGCAATCAACCCCGTCGCGGCCACAACAGCGCCATCAGCACGAAAATGCGACATGTCGCGATATCGCGACAGACAAAGCCCTCCGCGTCCGATCGCCAAAAAAGTCACGAAATCGCGACAGCAACTCCCTCCGACTGGTCTATCATCACAGGCTCGCGAAATCGCGACAAGAACTCCAGGAAGCATCAAATCTCCAAAAGGGTCACGAAATCGCGACGAAATTTCTCCGAAGCGCCCAACCAGCAAAAGTGTCGCGATATCGCGACATATTCTCATCTTGACTCCCAATCCGCAAAAGTGTCGCGATATCGCGACAATTTTTACCAAAGCCATGAATGTGCCAAAAGTGTCACGAAATCGCGACGAATTTTCCTTTCAGTTCCCAATCTTCAAAACTGTCACGATATCGCGACAAGTTATCCTCATTGCAACTTGTCTTCAAAATTGTCGCGATATCGCGACAATTAATCCGTATGACGCCAAGTTGTGCCCCAACTGTCGCGATATCGCGACGATTTTACCATGCAGCCTTCCGATCGACAGAAATGTCACGAAATCGCGACGAAATGTGCCCTTTGCTCAAGTTCACCAAAAAAGTCACGATATCGCGATGATAATCCTCATTGCAGCCAGTCTTCAAAATTGTCACGATATCGCGACAAGAAATCCAGATGACGCCAGTGTGCCCCAACTGTCGCGATATCGCGACAATTTTACCATGCAGCTTCCAATCGACAAAAATGTCGCGATATCGCGACGAAATGTGCCCTTTACTCAAGTTTACCAAAAATGTCACGATATCGCGACGATAATCCTCCTTATCATCCCTGCGCCAAAAACGTCACGATTTCGCGACATGTCACGATTTCGCGACATGTTCCTTTCTAAGGCTGAGAAGGCAAAACCTGTCGCGATATCGCGACAACTTCCAACAAGAGGCCACGACGCCGCTACATGTCACGAAATCATGACAAAAACCTTCCTTAGCAACAAAAACTTTGCACATTATCATAGGTAGCATTCAAGGCCTTGCCGAATCCCAAGGATCCTCCACGTGCATATCACTATGCATCCGCACTCCAACTTCCTTCTCAAGACCTATCTTAGCAAGGAAATCGGCCGCCTTGTTGAAATCCCTACTCACATAGATGGGAACCACATCATCTAATTCTTTCCGTGAGATCCTTTATCTGAGAGACAAGACTCCGCAACCTCCAGGCTTGCAAATCAAAGTTCCTCATGCAATCGAGAGCGCCCACCAGAATTTGGGAGTCGGACTCAAGAATTATCTTTCTATGGCCCTGCTTGACAGCCCAGATAGAAGCAAATTTAACAACCAAGGCCTCCGCTTCATTTTTTGTGGCATGACCCAGACCGTGCAGTTCCCAAGAAAGCACGGACCCACCATGATCACGGCACACAACTCCAAGCATCAAGGACTACCCGGATTTCCTTTTGCAGCTCCATCGCATTGATTTTGATCCACTCGCTGGGGAGGGTGCCATCTATCCTGAGCCTGTCTTTCAAGAGCAACAACTCCATCAAGCAAAGGCACAGAAACAGACTGATGTTCCTCCTCAACGTAGATGGCAACTGTTTCCACCACTTTGCTCCATATAACCTGCCATATTCCATCAAGTGAAGAGAATGTTTCACGGAAAATGCGGGCATTTCTCTCCAGCCACACCTGCCACCAAATAAAAAGAAAGCCCAGCTCCCAGCCAATTCGGAGAGCTTTGGATTTAAATCTGCCTCTCTTCCATCGGTTCCAAATATTGGTCCGAGTCACCTCACTGTTGGCTTGAATTTTGAAGTGGGAAAACCAGCGCATCCAAATCTGCCGTGAGAAGGGGCATTCAAACATCAAATGATCAGCAGTTTCCTCATGCTTGCGGCATAAAACACACTGAGAAGGACCGATGATGCCTCTGTGTCTAAGATTGTCAAAGGTGAGAATTCCATTGTGCATAAGTTGCCGTGCAAAAAAATTCACCTTCGGCCAACCCTTGGGGTGCCATATCTTCTTCCAAACATGGACCGGGAAAGAGTGTGGGAGGGGCTCTGGAAGAATCTGGTTAAATCCCGCCTTCACAATGTAAACCCCAAGGTTCCCAAAGCCCCAGGCAAGTTCATCCTCTTCATCCCGCCCAGTAAGAAACCTAGCTTTCAAAATTTTTTCTAAGATTGGTGCCAGCTCCGATGGGATTGGAATTGGCCACTCTTCCAACCTCTTGAACTTTTTGAACTTGTACTCCCCAATGTGGCTGGTATTGAAATAACTCTCAATATGAATCCAGCCCTTGTCTTCTATGGCTGATTTAATGGGTTGCAATTCTGGAAACACAACAATGATGGGAGGGTGCTGATCCCAGGAGTCAGTCCAAAAACGGGCCTTCTCCCCTCTCCCCACTTTCCAAAACAATTGATCTTTGATAACTTGAGCTCCCAGCTTGAGAGTCTGCCATACTAAGGATCCATTACCCTCCAAAGGGAAACGTCCTAGATCATTGGGGTGAGCATGTCCTAGGTATTTACTAGAAATAATTCTCGCTAAAGAGGGATGTTGGCTCGGGAAATCCACCTCCAAGACAATTTACCACCCAAAGCTTGATTATTAAGCTTGGAGCTTCTCACCCCAACCTCTCCTTTATCCTTGGGTCGGGTGACCTTATCCCATCCAACCAAGGCCCATTTCTTCTTCCCTTTTGCACCCTCCCATAAAAAGCTTCTAGCCATTTTGTCAAGCTCTTTCCATATAGAATGTGGGGCAGCCAGGATGGAGAATTTATATATTGGCATTGCCTGAATAACTGATTGTAAGTAAGTTAGTCGGCCTCCATAGCTTAACCATTTATGAGACCAATGATTCATTTTCTCTTTGATGCCATCCAAAAGATCCTTCCAGATATCAATTTTTAGTTTTTTGAAATGCAGTGGAACCCCCAAGTAAACAACAGGTAGAGAAGTCCTAGTAAATCCCAGGATCTCAGTAACTCTTTCCTGTAACCTTCGGTCAAGATTGAAGAAGACCACTTTGGATTTTTTATCATTAATGACTTGATTTGAGGCCCGAAGGTAGATGTTTAAAGTATCTCTAATTCCTCTTGCTTCCCTGAGGCTGGCCACTCCAACCAATCCTGTGTCATCCACAAACTGTAAGTGGGTCAAAACTTCTGTCCCCACTTTAATACCTGTTATCACACCTAGCTGTCGTCTTCTCAGGAAGAGTCTGCCTAATCCTTCTGCTAAGATGAGGAAGAGGTAAGGAGAGCAAGGGTCCCCTTGACGAAGACCCCGAGAGGCTCCAAAAGGAGTCGAGGGGAGCCCATTGATTAGAACAGAGAAAGAAGGTGTGGAGATACAGCTCATGACCCAGTCAATCCAGTCCTGAGAGAAGCCAAAGGCTGCCATCATCTTTGCCAGGAAGCCCCACTCCACCCGGTCATAAGCCTTAGACATATCCAACTTTATGAACATTCCTTTGTTGCCTGAAGTTTGCATTGTATGGATTGCCTCCTGAGCAAGGACCACTTCATCCAAGATCTGTCTTCCTTCAACAAAACCCCCTTGCTCAGAGGAAATTATTTTATGGAGAAAAGGTTTTAGCCGTTCAGCCATAATCTTCGTGATTATTTTATAAATAACATTGCATAAGGCAATCGGTCTGAAATCAGAGAGATGAACCCCCCCCTCCCCTTTTGGAATTAAAGTGATGAAGGTGTGATTGAGAGCCTTAAGCATTCTTTTATTAGTTCTGGACTCCTCTGCGACAGCCAAAACATCTTTCTCCAGAGTATCCCATAAGGCCTGAAAGAATTCTATAGGAAAGCCATCCGGACCTGGCGATTTTCCCGTGCTCATCCCAAAGACCACTTTCTTTAGTTCATCACTGTCAATGGGTCTAAGGAGAGTCTGATTCTCTTCGTGAGAGATAATAGAAGGTATGACATTAATAACTTCATTTTGGGCTTCCACATCTTGTTCCCCACTTTCCTTAAAAAGGTTTGAGAAATAATCCATTGAGTGGAAATGCATTCCAGGGAGAGTATCAAAGGAGTGTCCATTCTCATCGTGAAGGACTTCCATGTTATGCATTTGTCTCCTTGCACAGGCTGAGCGGTGGAAAAATTTTGTATTTCTATCACCTTCTAGTAACCAAGTGATTCTTGCTCTCTGTTTCCAATAAATTTCCTCTTGATTATCAATGTCCTCAACCGCTTTGCGCAGAGCATCATCCTCAGCTTTAAGGTGCTCAGTAATGGTACCTTCCCTGAAGTGTTTTTGCACCTCCTCCCATCTAGCCATCAAGGGGGCCCTTTGGAGCTGGAAGTCCGACTTATTGTTTTGTCTCCACTGTTTCAATTTACACTTGACAAAATGGAGCCGTTTATGGAATTTGAACATTGCAGTCCCCAAGGGTAGGCGGCCTTCTTCCCACCACTCGTGGAATTTTCCTACGGAGATCCTCCTTTTGCAACCAAAAATTTTCAAATTTGAATGGCTTATGGTGTTGACCTGTCATCGGCCCTCCCTCCAACAAAAGGGGATAGTGGTCTGAGACCGGACCTTCCAAAATCTGGAACTTAAGATTCCATTTAATAAATGCCTCTTCAAAAACCAAAAACCGGTCTAACTTAACCTTCCTGCTGTGTGGCTCTCTCCTCTTGTTTGTCCAAGTAAAGTAGGTTCCAGGGCCTTTGATATCAACCAGATTAAAGGCCCGGATTTGGGCAATCAAGAACCGGTCCCCAGGATCCAAAATTGGGGCACCACCTTCCTGATCCCTAACAGACAATTTGGCATTAAAATCCCCAGCTATGATCCAGTCAAAAACTTCCCGGGATGACCTCATGTTGTGTACAACCTTGCCATTGGAGCCGCCGGCCATCAAAGCATTGAGCCCCATAGAAGTTTGTAATAAGAACAAGTTCAGCTGTGGCATTGTTTCTAAACAGAGAAGTGAGAACACCCCTCCAAGCTATGTGTTCTAAAGCTGTCCATACTTGAGGGTTCCGTAGAGTAACAATCCCCCCCGAGGCACCCCCGAGCAGCCACATCCATATAATCAAGCACCCCGCCATATTCTCGTTAGCGCCTTGCACATAAGATCTACAGTACATTTTTGTCTCCTGGATGAGCAAAAAGTCTGTTTTACATTTTCCTAAAAGTCCTTGAACAACAGATTGATGGGTTCCATTGTTTAAACCCCTAACATTCCAGGATTGAATAATCATTGAGGACCTTGTGAGCAATAAGACTCAATTGGCCTCACCGATCCTCCATTGATCAACTTGTCTCCTTGTACTGCTAGTAGATCCTTATTGGATTTTCTACCTGCTCCTTGGGAATTACTATTTTTAGACCTCTTCTCCACCTGGGTAATCCCTAGAACCGGCCTTTCCCTGTTCTTTTCGTAGCTTCCCATATTGACGTCCTTAATAACCGACTGTGCTGGGAGTGGATTACCAGTTGTCCCCGAGTTCTCTCGGTTGCCTTGTCCCAGAGGGTTCCATTACCTGTTCTAAGACCGGAGTAGAAGAAGGGGAAGCCTGAGAGTGAATGTTAATATCCTCAACATTCCCATCCACTCCTTCCATAACTTGGTCCTCTTGATCTACTAGGGATTTAAAGATTTCATACCGATTGGTTGGTTTAAGTTGTGCCTGCTCCTTGGAATTTTTCTTTTTATTTCTCCTTCGCTTCGGTTGTTCAAAACCATCTTTCTGGAGATCAGAATCCTGAGGAATACTAGATGGATCTTGGACAGGGGTAAACTTGCCCTCTCTGGGGCGATTTGGATTTCCAAGCGGCGCCTCCACTTTTGTGCTCAAAATATTTGGGCAGAACCTCGCCAGATGGCCGTGCTTATGGCAGACTCTGCATCTAAAAGGTAGTGCCTCATAATCTAACTGTTGTATCCAGGAGAGCCCTGTCAACTCAAGTTCCACCTCGACTGGTAGAGGCTAGCTAATGTCCATTTCAACACAGATCCTAGCAAAGACAATTGTGTTTCCCTCTATAGTGTCTCTCGGAGACTCCTATAAATCCGCCTAATGAATTACCAATCATTTCTAAAACCTGCTCACCCCAAAACTCCATCGGGAGAGCATACAGTCGGATCCAGACCGGGACTGCCGTGGGTTCGATACGAGGGTCAAAACCCACTCTCCAAGGTTGAACAAATAACCCAACCGGGCCATGGTTCCTCTTCTCTGATTCAAATGCTCTGTTTCTATCTGGCTAAAGAAGAGAAACTAATAATGAAATATCCATTACTAATAGGCCATAAGGAGTACTCACCTAGTGGCTCCCAATTTTGTCTAACCCGTGTGTGCAGTAAAGTTCAGAGTGGGACTGGATACCCATGAATTTGCAAATCAGGTCGTGATGAGCACGATAGGAGATTGTGTCTTCGACCAGTTTTGGTTCTATAATAATCTTTGGTCTGGAAGTTGATTGCGGAAGGCAACCGTTAACTCGGTGTGTGGAAGCACCCTTGCCAGCGTTCTTGAGTAACGTCTGAAAAGCAGTCCTCTGCGCTTCACCAGTGGAGGGCGAGGGGTTTTCTTTCAGCATCTCAGCGTATGAACTCTTTTTTCCAGCAGAAGAGACTGGAGGAGACCCCATCGGGCCCTCCCGAAACAGCTTACAAGTCTTCAGAGTAGTGCAGAAACAATCAAACAAAGGCTCTGGGAAGATCTGTCAGGCCAGAGGCCCACGAGCAGCGCCCGACGCCGGTTCAAAAGTTTTCCAGAGCGTGAAAACTCATCCCTCAGATCGTGAAAACTCATCCCTCAGATCGTCTAGCCAAAATAGTTAAAATATTAGGTCTACTTCAACCCTTATACATTATTGATTCACCATAGATAGATATTTCCATGAACTTCATTGAAGGACTTCCTCTATCAAGTGAAAAAGCGGTTATGGTGGTAGTAGACAAGTTCAACAAGTATGCTCACTTCTAGCCCTTGGGTCATCCTTATACTATAAAGGAAGTGGAACAAAATTTTATGGACTAGATATTTTGGCTCCATGGGATACCTCACTCCATGGTCAATAAACATGACAAGGTGTTCACTAGTAAGTTTTGGGAGGAACTCCACTGCATTTAGGGGACAAAGCTAAAACAAAGTACATCTTATCATCCATAGAATGATGGTTAAACTGAGGTGGTCAATAAATATTTAGAAACATATCTTATATGTTTTATCTCTAACCAAAAATCCAAGTGGAGCCAATGGATTTCCCTAATATAATGGTGGTATAACACCATTTTCCATACAACCACTAAGATGACTTTATATGAGGCACTAAATAGCCAGTGACCTCTAACACTTACCTCTTACCTTCTAGGTAGTTCAAATATTGATGCAATTGATACAATATTCACCCATCAATAGGAAATCTCACCTACCTTGAATTAGAACTTAGTGATCATCCAAAATTATATGAAATAATAGGTAAATCAACACAAGACTATGAGGGAATTTATATGAAATAATATGTAAGCCTATGGGAATTTTTTATGTATTTACCTTTAGTGATATTGGTTAAACTATCTCCATGGTTAAAATTGGTGAAAGGATTTAATACATTTTAAAATATTGTAGTTTAACCTTCAAGTCAGGTAATATCAACTTGAGATTAGCATTTAGTTAGGGATTAGGTATCTCTATAAATATCACCAATGATTGATCCATTGTATTAGTTTGTGGTCATTTGTTACTGTGGAGAATTCATACAGACACTTTTTCCTTACTTCTTATTTCTTTTATTTTGTTTCTCTCTCTATTTCATTTGTATGATCTCTTTATTTTTCCTTTGTACTCTTTTGTATAATATTATTATAATGAAATCTTCAAGGTTTTTTATTGGAAAGTGTTATGGATTCCAACATCATTATGAACAATATGGAGAAATAGAAGAGATTGATAAAGATGAAAGTATTGGTGGGAATAGAAAAAAGGAGAGGAAGACCCTTAAAACAAGCACAAAAAGAAAAGGAAACTTAGAGATATATCAATTCAAAAAATAAAAAACAAATATAATAGATGTTTATAAGTTAAAGATAAGCCCACAAATAAACATAAAAGGTGACAATGAAAATGGTGTCATGGAATATTAGGGGTATTAATAAGATCCCCAAAAAGAGTTATCAAGGAATTAATATAATTTATAATATTAAGTTTGTTTTAATATAAGAAATAAAATTAAGTGGTGAGGAATGTAAGGATGCATTCAAAAATATTTGGAATATGGGGTATTGTTTGGTAGTTTTTTCTATATGAGATATGGTATGTATTAAAACAATATGGGATAAACACAAATGGGATGAACAATTGCTAGAATTAAAAATAATTGGGTTGTTATTCTATTTTGAAATAAAGAAAAAATATCAAAGTTGGGGTTATACATGTATATATTCTAATAATAGTTACCCCTCATAAAATATGTTGGAAGGACCTCAATATATTTTTATCAAATACAATTATGATTGATTATTGTGATCTTTTTTTTTTGTTTTTTTGGAGGGGACTTCAACGCAACTCTATATCCTTCTAAAAAGAAGGGAGGTACTCATGGATGGTCTAAATCAATGGATAATTTTGCTTCATTTATTAATTCAAATGTATTTTAGGTTGTTATTCCTTCAAGCTTTTAATATAGTTGGGAAAATAGATGCATGGGGTAAAGTCATATAATATATCAATTAGACAGATTTTTGTTATCTAATACATAGTAGCAAATAGAATATTTAATTTCCTTAGACAATTTTTGTGAGCAAGTCGATTAAAAACCCATTTTCTTGATACATGATCCATTCAATATTGGTTATCTAGAGCCATTTTAATTTATGTTTCTATGGCTTGAAGACCCTAATTATTTTAGATGACTATGTTATGGTGGGATGAAGCAAGGTTTGAAATATAATGTGTGTATAGGCTTTTTCAATAAATTAAATATCCAAAGGGAAAAACAAATATTTGGAGGTTAAATCATTTGATGGCATATTGATCCAAATTGAAGACTAGGTTAAACATAACAAAATAACATAAAGTCAATTTTTGGATTTGAAGAGAAATAAAAAATTGAATGATCATTGGAGAAGAAATTGAAGAGGAAGGGGTATGAAATTTGGCCTTATGTGACAAGGGCAAAGGGGAAAGGTGTTGCAAGGTACCTCTTCATGACCCTCTTCAGTTCTCTTCTACATCACTTTGATACTAGGGGTAATTTCTATGCACTTTGTGTTTAATGGATTAGTTGAAGAAAACCTACATTTCTACTACGATACTCCTTTGTCTAAGCTTAAACTTAATATAGCCCTATTGCACATACAAATGCAACAAAAAATAACTACAACTAAAATTATTTTTACTTTCAATGAGGAAGGAAATAACAATTTCTATTTTAAGAAGAAAGTGTGCAAGAAAATGCAACAAATAATTCCTAGGATGTAGCTATGTGCGATCTTCATTAAATGTTAAAGCTTAAAATATTAAGTTGGTCCCTTATGTGACTAAGACTAAAATATTTCTTTATTTCCTTTTTGTTTATTTTGCTAATAAACAAACATAAAACCTAGTTTAAATGAACAATAAATAAAATTTTACTCCTAAATGCTCAAATGATAGAGATTGAGGGGAAAAAACCTATATTTTCCATAGAGGCAAAAATATCACCGTTCCATTGGTGTTATTGTCTATCAATGGAGGTATCGCTTGACCTACAAAATAGATTAAAAAAAGACACAATCAATGATAGAGGGGTATGTCTATGTTGGTAGAGGAGAGTTGATATTCCTTGAACAACACTCAGGCCTATGTTTAGATAGATAAAACTGGTAAAAAAGATAAAATGTTTAAAATTAATACCAAGGAGAAAAATCACCACTGAGTCATGATAGTGTCATTGATGCTTTCACTCTATATAAACTAAAAAGTGATAGTGCCATTGACTTGTTGTCTGGTGGTACTTTCACTTATATGAGTAGAACAACAAGATTAAATACAATATAAGCTAAGATAAGGATTATTATGATGAAGAGATCTTGTTAATAAGATATCACTATGCTTCATAGGTTAAGCAATTTCCAAATTCATAGATATCACATCAATATAATCAAATATCAATCGTATATCAAATGAATATTAATTTCACATTAATCACACTAGAATATTTATTGATAAAACTCAAGCAATGCATAAAGCAAAGCTTATTCGAGTAACATATTACATGGTTTTGTATCCAATATAAATATATTACAGCGCCCGACGCCGGTTCAAAAGTTTTCCCAAATTTCCAGAGCGTGAAAACTCATCCCTCAGATCGTCTAGCCGAAATAGTTAAAATATTAGGTCTACTTCAACCATTATACATTATTGATTCACCATAGATAGATATTTCCATGAACTTCATTGAAGGACTTCCTCTATCAAGTGAAAAAGCGGTTATGGTGGTAGTAGACAAGTTCAACAAGTATGCTCACTTCTAGCCCTTGGGTCATCCTTATACTATAAAGGAAGTGGAACAAAATTTTATGGACTAGATATTTTGGCTCCATGGGATACCTCACTCCATGGTCAATAAACATGACAAGGTGTTCACTAGTAAGTTTTGGAAGGAACTCCACTGCATTTAGGGGACAAAGCTAAAACAAAGTACATCTTATCATCCATAGAATGATGGTTAAACTGAGGTGGTCAATAAATATTTAGAAACATATCTTATATGTTTTATCTCTAACCAAAAATCCAAGTGGAGCCAATGGATTTCCCTAATATAATGGTGGTATAACACCATTTTCCATACAACCACTAAGATGACTTTATATGAGGCACTAAATAGCCAGTGACCTCTAACACTTACCTCTTACCTTCTAGGTAGTTCAAATATTGATGCAATTGATACAATATTCACCCATCAATAGGAAATCTCACCTACCTTGAATTAGAACTTAGTGATCATCCAAAATTATATGAAATAATAGGTAAATCAACACAAGACTATGAGGGAATTTATATGAAATAATATGTAAGCCTATGGGAATTTTTTTATGTATTTACCCTTAGTGATATTGGTTAAACTATCTCCATGGTTAACATTGGTGAAAGGATTTAATACATTTTAAAATATTGTAGTTTAACCTTCAAGTCAGGTAATATCAACTTGAGATTAGCATTTAGTTAGGGATTAGGTATCTCTATAAATATCACCAATGATTGATCCATTGTATTAGTTTGTGGTCATTTGTTACTGTGGAGAATTCATACAGACACTTTTTCCTTACTTCTTATTTCTTTTATTTTGTTTCTCTCTCTATTTCATTTGTATGATCTCTTTATTTTGCCTTTGTGCTCTTTTGTATAATATTATGATAATGAAATCTTCAAGGTTTTTTATTGGAAAGTGTTATGGATTCCAACATCATTATGAACAATATGGAGAAATAGAAGAGATTGATAAAGATGAAAGTATTGGTGGGAATAGAAAAAAGGAGAGGAAGACCCTTAAAACAAGCACAAAAAGAAAAGGAAACTTAGAGATATATCAATTCAAAAAATAAAAAAACAAATATAATAGATGTTTATAAGTTAAAGATAAGCCCACAAATAAACATAAAAGGTGACAATGAAAATGGTGTCATGGAATATTAGGGGTATTAATAAGATCCCCAAAAAGAGTTATCAAGGAATTAATATAATTTATAATATTAAGTTTGTTTTAATATAAGAAATAAAATTAAGTGGTGAGGAATGTAAGGATGCATTCAAAAATATTTGGAATATGGGGTATTGTTTGGTAGTTTTTTCTATATGAGATATGGTATGTATTAAAACAATATGGGATAAACACAAATGGGATGAACAATTGCTAGAATTAAAAATAATTGGGTTGTTATTCTATTTTGAAATAAAGAAAAAATATCAAAGTTGGGGTTATACATGTATATATTCTAATAATAGTTACCCCTCATAAAATATGTTGGAAGGACCTCAATATATTTTTATCAAATACAATTATGATTGATTATTGTGATCTTTTTTTTTTGTTTTTTTGGAGGGGACTTCAACGCAACTCTATATCCTTCTAAAAAGAAGGGAGGTACTCATGGATGGTCTAAATCAATGGATAATTTTGCTTCATTTATTAATTCAAATGTATTTTAGGTTGTTATTCCTTCAAGCTTTTAATATAGTTGGGAAAATAGATGCATGGGGTAAAGTCATATAATATATCAATTAGACAGATTTTTGTTATCTAATACATAGTAGCAAATAGAATATTTAATTTCCTTAGACAATTTTTGTGAGCAAGCCGATTAAAAACCCATTTTCTTGATACATGATCCATTCAATATTGGTTATCTAGAGCCATTTTAATTTATGTTTCTATGGCTTGAAGACCCTAATTATTTTAGATGACTATGTTATGGTGGGATGAAGCAAGGTTTGAAATATAATGTGTGTATAGGCTTTTTCAATAAATTAAATATCCAAAGGGAAAAACAAATATTTGGAGGTTAAATCATTTGATGGCATATTGATCCAAATTGAAGACTAGGTTAAACATAACAAAATAACATAAAGTCAATTTTTGGATTTGAAGAGAAATAAAAAATTGAATGATCATTGGAGAAGAAATTGAAGAGGAAGGGGTATGAAATTTGGCCTTATGTGACAAGGGCAAAGGGGAAAGGTGTTGCAAGGTACCTCTTCATGACCCTCTTCAGTTCTCTTCTACATCACTTTGATACTAGGGGTAATTTCTATGCACTTTGTGTTTAATGGATTAGTTGAAGAACACCTACATTTCTACTACGATACTCCTTTGTCTAAGCTTAAACTTAATATAGCCCTATTGCACATACAAATGCAACAAAAAATAACTACAACTAAAATTATTTTTACTTTCAATGAGGAAGGAAATAACAATTTCTATTTTAAGAAGAAAGTGTGCAAGAAAATGCAACAAATAATTCCTAGGATGTAGCTATGTGCGATCTTCATTAAATGTTAAAGCTTAAAATATTAAGTTGGTCCCTTATGTGACTAAGACTAAAATATTTCTTTATTTCCTTTTTGTTTATTTTGCTAATAAACAAACATAAAACCTAGTTTAAATGAACAATAAATAAAATTTTACTCCTAAATGCTCAAATGATAGAGATTGAGGGGAAAAAACCTATATTTTCCATAGAGGCAAAAATATCACCGTTCCATTGGTGTTATTGTCTATCAATGGAGGTATCGCTTGACCTACAAAATAGATTAAAAAAAGACACAATCAATGATAGAGGGGTATGTCTATGTTGGTAGAGGAGAGTTGATATTCCTTGAAAAACACTCAGGCCTATGTTTAGATAGATAAAACTGGTAAAAAAGATAAAATGTTTAAAATTAATACCAAGGAGAAAAATCACCACTGAGTCATGATAGTGTCATTGATGCTTTCACTCTATATAAACTAAAAAGTGATAGTGCCATTGACTTGTTGTCTGGTGGTACTTTCACTTATATGAGTAGAACAACAAGATTAAATACAATATAAGCTAAGATAAGGATTATTATGATGAAGAGATCTTGTTAATAAGATATCACTATGCTTCATAGGTTAAGCAATTTCCAAATTCATAGATATCACATCAATATAATCAAATATCAATCGTATATCAAATGAATATTAATTTCACATAAATCACACTAAAATATTTATTGATAAAACTCAAGCAATGCATAAAGCAAAGCTTATTCGAGTAACATATTACATGGTTTTGTATCCAATATAAATATACATGAGACTCTTCACATTACATGACTCTTGGTGTTTGCTCTCCTCCAAATAATGGGATAAATTAGCTGTTCATATTCCTCTCTTACATAATGAATCTCACTTATTACATAAGGCCAAAGTGTCTCATGATTGCATATAACTCTCTACTTCTAAACATGACACATCACACTCATAACTCTTACTTACTAACTAGACACCTCACTCACATAATTACATGACACATTCTCTCTCCTTGACACATACTATATACAAATATCAAACTCACACCCTAATATAAATATTTACAATAATATCAAATAATGTAATACCTCCAACTCCCCCCTCTCTCATATTACATTATTTGGTGTGAATACCTTTTGCATTTAGTCTCTTAATCTCTCCTCTTGTCTTCATTCTTTGGCTTTGGCGTGTCTTGATGTTGGTATTGATTTTCTTCTAGATCAATTGTTGTAGAAGTTTATACCCTTTTTCTAGTCATATTTGAAATTGAAAAAACTTTCCTAAAAAAAATCATTTAGTGCTATTCTTGCAATTATTTCTCCCATATTTTGCATGCTTATCCATCCATAATTCATATTATTATTTCCTTTGTGTCTTTGAGAATGATTGTTACCTCCACAAATTTTAGATTCCAATATTTTTCTATCTTGTGTCTATGCCTGCCACAATGTCCACATTTGTTATCTAATTGTTTAAGGTCTTCATTAGTTTGCTTTAGAATATCTTCTTGATAATTTTTTTAGAATTGTATCCTATCAAAAACTATATCCCAATCTCTTTGTTGCTATTATCAATATTATTACAATTCCTATTGCTACATATACTTTGTTCTAACTCTTTGTCTTCACGAACCATGTTCAAATTCTTTGTGTCACATGTAATTTTTATTCTTTAAACAAGTTCTTATGTATTTTTCATGGGTCCCAAATCACGAGTATCTCAACTTGCATCACAATTCTCATTTTTCTTTTGATGGAGATCACTAGTATGACAAAAATCATTAGCCATATTTGATCCTAAATCTATGGTATCACAACATGCATTAGTTGTAATAGCCTTAAATTATTTGTGTCACAAAAAATATCTTTTATCATAGATTATTCTTCAATAATTTAAATTTTCTTATTTTTTTTTTGTCCTAAGAACATTTAGACTGACTATTCCCTTGTATGTTGTTTTACATAGGCTAACATATATTATAATGAAATTTTTATGACAATCATTAGCATCATTGAGAATACCTTGCATGCATTATTTTTTTATTAGAGTAAGAAGAGGTTATAGTATCCTCAAATCCATATATCAAGTTATGTGAGATAATACAATATGCTTCAACGACCTGAACAAAATACTATCATCCACTTACTACTATGGTTAAACCTTAGAATATTGTATATCAATAAAACAACTTCTAAAACATGACAAATTACTAGACCACTTCCAAAATAGAAACTTAAAACAATTGTAGCTACCACCTAGTCATAACAAAAACAATAGACAAAAATAGAATGTAGCAGTTAGTAATAAAAAATTTAGCCAAAATAGCATCCCAGTTTTAATAAAATTGATCCAGGAAATTGTTGTGTCCATTGCTTCCTTCGTTCTAAGTGTATGCAACTTTCTCATAGAGTCTTCCAAAAACCATCCTTCTCTAAAATTTCCTTGACCTCATCAATTTTCATCATCAAGGGTATTTTTTTAATTGGATCTCCCCCCATATTATTTTTTAAAATATGATAGATTACTAGACCACTTCCAAAATAGAAACTTAAAACAATTGTAGCTACCACCCAGTAATAACAAAAAAAAAAAACTAAAACACAACATAGCAATCGATAACAATATACTTAGCCAAAACAACATCCCAATTTTAAAAAAATCAGTCTAGAAAATTGATTGTATCCACCGCTTCCTTCGTTCCAAGTATCTGCAACTTTCTCTTAGAGTCTTCTAGAATCCATTCTTCTCCAAAATTTCCTCAACCTCCTCGTCAATTTTCATCACCAGGGGTACTATTTTAATCAGATCTCCACCATATTGTTCTTCCACTTCAATCTGATCACCCTTTGGACGATTAAAAACTTGACCAAGGTACTTGCATAACTTTCCTCTTACCTTTGTGGTAGGTCAAGTTAGATTTATTCTATGATCTTTGTCTTTCTTCATCTTTGTTGTTATTGGCATTCCATGCCTATACATGCTGGAAAATATTCTTTGATCATTCCTTATTAGATATTTCCATCAATGGAGGGAGGAAACCAAAAATCCAAGACTATCTCTCCTCTAGTAAGAATCTCATATTTGCCAAGAAATCAACAACTTTGTTCCCCTTCTAATAGATATGTTGAGTTTTAACATTCCTTAGCTTATTGAGATTCATTCTGCTTTCCAGAATTATTTATGTAATTGACCAGCTCACTTCTTATTCTTCTTTTAGGGTCTTGATAATATTTAATGAGTTACCCTCAATAATGGTATTCACAACTTGTATTTGTAGGATAAACTAGATTCCTAGAAATAGTGTTCTTGCCTCAATGAAGTGGTTTGTCTGGTTGTATAATATTGGAATATATTACATTATTTGGTACATGCCAATGTACCACCATGGGTACATCTTTAGATTAGGAGTTTGTCTTAGATTAGGGTTTGAGTATTTACTTTATGCAATGTAATAAATGCACAAGTAATATTAGAATGTGCAAAGTATTCAATAATGTAAATGTGCATCATAGTCCATGTGCACATGAGTCCATAGAATAGGAAGGTGAAGAGTCATAGGAATATGAAAGGCCAAGAGTCACATCCCACTATATATTGGCCTTGGTGTGAGCAAGTAGTAACAATATTTCCATATCAAGTAGAGTAGAGTAGAATACAAGTTTGAGACAATGTAGAACTTGTATGAAGCATGGAGTCCTTGAGATCTCCACATTTTGTATGAAGATCCTATTTTCATGAGCTTTCATTAATGGTAGTTTTATGAGTTATTTTAGAAGTTTCTTATGATTTTTACATGCTTAGTATATTTCCATTATCATAGATTCAATATTGCATGCTCATTTTATATCTTGTGGTTGATTTCTCATTAAGTATCTAGCATCAAAAGCTAACAGTGGTATCAGAGCACAAGGTAGATTGATAGGAGATAGGGAGAGCCACAAGAGATATTGAGAGGAGATAGGGAGATCTCATTTTTAGAATTTTAAGAATTTATTTTTGGCTAGAGTCTTTCCATAGGGTTGCAGGAAAACTCGTGAAGACTAGGACTCAACATAGATCTCTTTTCCACTAGATTGAAGGATAACTAGTGATGTTTATTGACTTATAGAGATCTAGATATTTGCATGGATTTTCTTGCTACTGTCTAAAGTTTTTTGTTGCAAAAAATTAGTTCTCAAAAGTTGAGAAGCTTCCTACAATGGATAGAGAAGAATTTCATCTTTGATTGCCTGAAAGTCTATGTGCTTTCCTCATGTAGGGATTAGTTCTTTGTTGTAGAAAAAGTAGACATTGAAGAAAGAAGAGACTCAAGAGAAGAAGTCCTCATTGAAGATTGAATATTCCATATTGAATATTGAGAAGAGAGAAAGAGGACAAAGGAGTCCTATTGAATATTGAAGAAAGAGGAGACTCAAGGAAAAGGTCCTCATTGGATATTGGAGATAGAATATTGAGAAGACCCAAGAAGGAGGTCTCCATAGAAGATTGAAGACTGTAGATTGAGAAAGAGGAGACCCAAGAGAAAGGTCCCATTGAAGAACTTCCAGATTTGGAATATAGAAGATTGAAGATAGAGGAGGACTAGGAAAAGTCCTATTGAAGATTTGAGAAGCTACAAAATTTGAAGACCCAAAAGAAGAGGTCTCAAGAAAAGTTGGAAGGAGAAAGAAGAAGAAGGCTAGAGAAGCCCTATTGAAGAAATTGAAGAAGTGGCCATTGGAGAATATTTGAATAAAGCTCAAGGGAGAATATTGCAAGAAGGAGTAGCTCCTAAAAATAAGAATTTGGGATAATTGTCGCCATTCAACAACAAGCCCAAAAGGAAGAAGGATTTGGCAAGAAGTTTGCCAAATTTTGGAAAGGTTTTTCGAAGATCTCAAGACATTCAGATTCTTGAGAAAGAGGTCAACTAAATAGGCCAAGTTTGAAGTCAGAATTTGACAAGAGCTAAGGAGGAGAAATAAGGTAGAAGAGGCCACCAATTTGAGAAATTTGAAGACTGCCATTAAAGGCTTGAAGGCTGATTTGCGAAGGAGAAGATTGTTGATTTTTGCAGCAAAAGTTGAAGAGTCACAGGACAACAAATTGAAGGAGGATTTGGCAGCAAAAGAAGGCATAAAATCAAGAAAATTGGGCAGCATTAGAAGGAGAAAAGAAGGCTATAAATTAAAGGATTTTTGGACAACAAACTAAAGGTTTTTGGAAAGCAATATTAGAGCTGCAAATTGGAGGAGTTTCCTAGAAAATTTGAGAGAGTTAAGGACAGCAAAATGAAGGAGGAATTGGCTGCATTAGAAGCTGAAAATTATAGAGTTTAGGACAGCAAGAGGGCAGCATTTTGGGCAGCACTAATAGCTACAAATTTTAGAGTCCGAGAGAACAAATTTGGAGGAGAATTGGAGCCACAAAAATCAGATTTTTAGACAACAAATTAAAGGCTAAAAAGTAAAAAATTTGGGCAACAATTAAAGATGCAAAATTTGCAAATCTAAGGCAGCAAATAGGTGAACCAAATCACCAAGAAATCTTGCTACAAAGGAGGCCAAAATAAGGTTTGAAAATTGGTGTTATTAAATTTTTTTATCCAAGTATTATTTAAGTTTTTTGAAAACACCATATTTGAGTAGCAAAAGGAAAGGTCTCAAGTTTATATCTTCAAATATCGGAGAAGAATTAGCTACAAAAGGTATGCCACATTGGTGCTATAAAGGTTATTATTTAAGCATTTAAACTAGTTTACTTTAAGGTTATAAGAGCACCATATTAGAGCCATTAAAGTTAGCAAAATAGAGCTCTAAAGTTTAGTGTCTCCAAGGTGAGAAAGGAGGCATCTTGGTTATCTTCAAACCTGCACATTTTAACAGCATAAAGCAAATTAGATATTGCATAAAAGGAGTTATAAGGGAAGAAAGCATTAGTTTCAAAGCATTCTATAGAGTCAATGAAGTGCAGTTTTTTGAAGACTAGTAAGAGGTGATTTTACAAAGAGAAATATCACCCAAAGAACAAGGTATATTACCTTGATTTTCTAAACATCAAAGTATTGCAATATTAGGCCGAATAATACTTGAATACAAGGTAGAACATATAAGGAAAGCAACATAAAGTTTTGCTATTCGAAAGAAGAAGCCAAGGTTGGGTATTTAGAGTATCTACGGGTGAAGAAGGTAGTGCATACTTCTTTGTGGAGTATCAAGCCAAGTGAAGAGCCGAGTTAGACAAGCCAACCATCGAAGCACCACCCAGGTATCATGAGATAGCAACAAATAAAGCACCAACAAGATATCCATAGGATAGCATCATCAGAGGTGTCTCAAGATAGCACCATGAATAGAGAATCTTAAGTTCCATTAGCACCACCATAATACCACCAAGAATTCAAAGTGCCACCACCTTGAAGAAGGAGCCACCAAATCCAAGAATGAGCACCATTTCCAAGAAGTGGAGAATACCTAAATCAGTAAGGCATTGAAAGAAAACCTAACACCATTTGTTGTTACAAAGGCATAGAAGAATCAAGTAAAGATGTTTGAGGAGAAGAATCAGGTTACTGCCAGGTGTAGAAGAGAAGCAATACATTATCAAGCTAAAGGAGCATTACAAAGGAAAGGAATCATGCTACGTAAAGGTGGACTAGAGCATTACTGAGCAAAGAAGATTATAGGAAGCATTACGAAGAAATAAAGTAGATGTTACTTGGAAGAGGAGCACCACCAGTTGGAAGGACTAAATACAATCATAAGAGGAGTGAAGAGTTTCATTTCCAAGTGTCACAATGTAGAAGGTAACTCCAAGGGAAGTGAAACATCTTCATTGCATGTAAGACAAGTCATACAAGTTCACTCTTAAGATAAGAGTGTAATATAGGTGAAGGGAGTGCAACATATACGTAAGTCAATGAAACCAACCAACATTAGAAGGATAGTCAATGTCTTAGAAGGTGCTAAAAGGAGGAGCATTAAATGTTGTAAGAAAGGTGTCATATTGCATTGAAGTTAGTGAAGAGGACAACACCTTAATCAGAGTGCAAGTTGCAGAATAGAGAAGTCAAGGAGAAGTAGACCGCATACACAATGCACCATAATCAAGAAGGTACTAAAAGCATTTAAATTAACTTACATTTTTTATAAAGGTAAAGGAGAAATAAGGAATATTAATGCTAAGGTGAAACTTAGTTAATATTTTATGCTTGAGATTAATTAAATAAATGGAGGTATAAGGAATTGCATTGATATACTACAACCTTAGATGCTTTATTGAATGATTTGAAAGCTTTTTGAAGCAAGAAAGATTTAATTTGAAAGCATTTGGAATTACTTTATTCAAGCATAAGAAATATTTGCAAATAACTTAATTTGGAGGAATAAGGAATTCTACATAGAAATTGAAACATTAAATTTGCAAATATCCATATTTTCTAAATTTCTAATTAGGGAGTTATAAGGAGTTCAACACCAACATAGATTATTGAAATTTAGAAACTATATTATTGAGAATTGAAAGATACAAGAAACAAAACATAGAGCTATTGAAAAGTTGGAAAACTACATTGGAATTAGTCTCTTGCTCAAATTAATGAGACATAAGGAATCCAACTTAAAGTTCTTGAAGATAGAAAATTTTATCAATTGAAAATTGCATCAAAAATATCTTTAGCTTTCTATTCACAAATAGGGAGAAATAAGGTGAAGAATAGAAGTTGAACATTAGGGAGATAAAAGAGATTCAACTCAAAGGAAAACTTAGAAAGCTAAGCATTTTATCAAAGCCATATTCAAAATATTTGGTAGACACAAAGTATTCTACAAAACCTAAAAATTGAAAAGATCTTATCAAACCCAATCACATACTCTAAAATAGGGATTCATAAGGTAGTCAACCTCAAAGGTTTAAATATTTTTAAAATTCTACCAAAAATTGTTCTTTTTAAACCAAAGAGTTACAAGAAAGACTACTGTAAAAGGAACTATGGAAAATCTTATTAAGTATATAGGATTCAAGGAATCAAAATGGTTTAAAGATATACTTGATACTAGAGATGATAATAGGAAAAATATGGTTAGAAGAGAAGATCCAATATGGCTTAGAAAGACTTTTGAGAATTCACAAGTTGATAGTATGACAAAAGTAGATTCTATAGAGACATCTTCCAATGACATGATGAAAGCAATTGATGTCAACTATATTGATGGAAATATTGGGAATAAAATAAAAAACCATACTCAAATGGTAGAAAATAATATTGATCAGAAAGATGTCCTACAAATTTATGAAAGAAGTAAAGATAGAATAGCTTCAATTGTACACAAATGGTTTTACTATTTTATCAAGGAAATGGATGAACTTGAATTTCTAAAGACAAGCAACAAAGGAGTAGAGATATATTCACAATGTACTTATTGCAACAATATTGGTCATAAAAAAATCAAACTATTGGACTCTCCATCCATGTAAATATTTGTTGGCATTTTTGCCACATTATGTTGATTATTGATTATTCATGCATAAGATGTTGAAATTCTCACTCCTATACAGGTTTTGATGCAAAAAATGCCTAAGTCCGAAGACTGTCACGAAATCGCGACAAAAAAATAGCATGGAGAGCCAAAGTTGAAAACCGTCGCGATATCGCGACATGTCGCGTTATCGCGGGTCTATTGAGGAGAGAGAAATCAAACGCAAAGTTGTCGCGATTTCGCGACGTGTCAAAAAATCATGGTCAACGCAGTCAACGGCAGCAGGGGGTAAAACCGTCGCGATATCGCGACGTGTTGGATTTTCGCGGTCAAAGTGGTCAACGGAGGCAAAGCGACAAAATCGTAGCGAAATCGCGACATGTCGCGTTTTCGCGACTTGCGATGGCCAGGGAGCATAATGTTAGAAAAGGTCACGAAATCGCGACATAACTCAGCAAAGGGTGATGGCAATAAACTTTGTAGCGATATCGCGACAGAATATTGAACGCGGCACAAAAGGCGAAAGACGTAGCGAAATCGCGACGTGTTGCGTGGTCGCGACGCAGTTGAAACAAAAGTCATAAGGCATGAAAAATGTAGCGATTTCGCGACATTTGTGGAGATAAAGCCTAGCAACATAGACCTGTCGCGATTTCACGACATATTGGGACGGAAGGACCTAGTGCAGAAAATGGTAGCGATTTCGTGACGCGTTGTCATGAAGAGGAAGCAAGGAGGTAGCTAGATTGTACGGAACGTCGCGATTTCGTGACATGACGAATTTTCGTGGTTCAAAAGCAACAAAGTCCAAGGAGATAGAACCTGTCGCGATTTCGCGACATGATGGAGATTGAAGAATCACTTGAGGCAAGAATGTCGCATTTTCACGGGTTAGAAGCAGGACCGTACAGAATGGATGAAAATTGTAGCGAAATCATGACATGTCGGATTTTCGTGACTAAGAAGAGAAGATTGAGCAGCGGGTAGATAGTGTAGCGATTTCGCGACTTGTCTGATTTTCGCGACCCAGAGATAAAACAAAGATGTCGATGAGGAAAGGTGTAGCGAAATCGTGCAGTGTCACGTTTTCGCGGTTCGAAGCAGCTAAAGAACAACATGGATGAAGAACGTAGCGAAATCGCGCATTGTCACATTTTCGCGAAAACAGAGCGGAGAAAGAGCATAATGGTACGGAACGTCACGATTTCGCGACGCGTCGCGTTTTCGCGGTTCAAGGTAGCGAAGGAGACAAAGGAGCCGAATACGTCACGATTTCATGACATGGTTGATTTTCGCGGTTCCAAAGGAGACAAAGTGTACGGAGCAGAGATACGTCACGATTTCGTGACATGTCGCGTTTTCGCGACCTGTTACAGTTTCGCGCCAGAAAGCAGTTCAAACGGCCCGATGAAGTTTTGCGATTTCCAATGATTAAAAGCACTCCAAAATTAAATGTTTTGCTGCTTTTCGATGCGAGCAAGGTAGAAGAACGTGTCCAAGCCATCAAAATTAAATATTTCCATTATCCAAAGCTGTTGTTCGTGATTTTTCTAACGGTTCAAGCATGTTTCAAGAATGACCATTTAATGAAGATGACCGACTCCTCGTTTCATTCAATTTTTGGGTTCTTCGAGGCTGGTTTAAGGGGATGATTTCCTTGTTTCCGTTGCACATGTTGTAGATCTCGAGGAAGTTTGTTGCAAGTTTTAAATGTTGTAAAGAAGCAAGACTTCTATATAAATCAATGTAGATCTCAGAAAAAGGGATCGGGAGTTTGAGAGACATTTTGCTGGAAACATTCAAGTTCTTTGCGTAAATAAGAAATATTTGGCCTCTGATTTTGCAAGCGTCTTTATAATGATTTCCTTCTATTCCATGTATTTCTCAGTTATGCTCGTCTTTCCAATCTGTTGTTAGATTCAAATTCTGCATTTGAGTTTGAATATTGCTTAAAAGAAAGTGAGTTCTGGAATGCAATTCTGAAGGTTGTCTGCACAAGGTCGTAAGTGGATTATGTTGTATTCTAAAATTATATGTTGTTTATACGCTTGAGGTTAAATTCTTGCTGAGTTTCTTTCCCGATCTAACAAATTTGGCCTACGGCTATATTTCCCATCTCTTTCCATGTATTTCCTGTTTCTTTCTGCACATTTATAATTCCTTTCCAATAACTTTAATCTGAAATCAAACTTAGTATTAGTAAGGGAACCAGCCCTCTCTGGAGATTGGTCTGGGAGACATCTCTTTCTCCCAGCCTTTCAATGTTGGTCGGGTCTAGGGTGCATAGTTTTTAGAAAATCCTTTCCTGTGGCAGATTCGTGACCAACAGTTTTTGGCATGCCCGGTGGGACAGACTTCTTCTGTCTCAAAAGATCCATAATCGGTGAGATTGTATGTTTCATTGTTTAACACCCGGAGGTATCAAGATTTTGATGAGCTGTCTTGACCTCATAGCGGAGATTTGTAAGTTCATCTGGCGACTCTGCTGAGTTGAAGATCCAAATTTCTTGATCGTGGACACCTGCCTTTTAAAGTTAAAAGAAGATAATGGCGAGGGTATGCTGTCCTAGATGGGATGATCCTGGCCCTCTGAATCTCCAAATTCGGCATGAGATTCCCAAAAGTGCCCTGAAAGCCCTAACAAAATATAATGGCACCCAAGGAATGGCCCGAGAGCATGTTGAAGATATTGCCGCTTTGTCGACCCTACATGATATAGTTCACGAAGATGTTATGATCAGACTTCTGGTTCTGTCTTTGCAAGGAAGGGCGTTACAGTGGTACAGACTGCTCAGGCGTCAAAGCATCAGCTCATGGGATGACTTAGCGGGAGCGCTAATCAGAAGATTCGACGAGGATCTCTTTTATAGCTCTCAGGATCCCTTTCAATTTTTCATGTACATCACGAGAGCACCTCTGGAGAGCATCACGGACTTCAATGTCCGATTCAGCAAAAGTTGGAAGAGAATTCCAGAGATGATCCGACCAACACCCGCCCAAGCCCACTTCTTCTATGTTCGAGCTTTCCATCCGGACATAAGCCTCCTCTTGCTGCAATCAGGTGAACGTAGATTCCCTCAAATCTTTGAGGAAGCATTACAAGCGAAGCAGCTTTTGCTCCTATCAAGAAAATTACCATGGGGAGAAGCTCCATTACCTTATCCGATAGTCACCACTCCCGTCTACCCTATGCAATATTCATCATGGCAGATCCCACATACTGTGCAGAGGCCTGAGATGCAGTTGTGTGGAACTCAAGGGGCAGATTTCATCCAAGGCCAACGATGGGAATATGCAAGTACTTTCCCAACAATGAACAATATGGTTGCTTGCAATGTCTATCAAGAGATGGGCCAAGGAGAGAAACCGATTCAAGTTCCAGAACCTGAGGAGGGCATAACCGTGCACAACATGCAAGTATTTAGCCAGAACCTGTTGAGTATGCCTCATCAAGAGGAAGAGCCTGAAGAGATCCTGAAAGCAGATTTATCATCAGAAAGGTTCTGTGATCGCATCCAGGAGTTGGAGGAACCCGTTCTCAGTCCACAACCAGGGAACCCTTCAAGATGGTGGTATTGGCTTCAGTCGTTACTACAACTGGTACCTACAAGAGCCCTCCATGTGGCAAATTTCTTTGCTACATTATTTGTCGATTGTGTGGGTACTGGCATGCAGGATAACTTGCCCATCTCTGCAACATGGAGAACTTTAGGAGGAGGTCATCCCAATTTCAAAGACCGACTCAAGTATGATCAGATCTGGTCGGGACACTGTAGATTTACCGGATAACCCCCTGAGACTGGGTTTCTGGTGGCGACATGCCAATCATGTCGTAAACTATTGTACATAGCAAAAAAAAAATAGAAAAAAGAAAAAAAAAGTATTGTTTTCCTCTGTCCACTTCGGCTCTTTTTGCATGCGAGCCCGCAGGTACGTATTTCTTTCTTTTTTCTTCTTCTTTCCCAGCAGTTAGTGGCTTCCTCTTTATTTCTTCCCTTCCCCTCTTCATTCCCTCCTTCTCCTACTCCTTTTTCCTCTGCAAGTAATCAAGCCACTACTGTTGTTTCTTTTCCCCTTTTCTAATATTCCCGGTTCTTCTTTTCCTTTTCTTCTAACTACATTGTTGTTTTAAGCATTTATCCACAGTTCATTTCCCCATTCCATTCTCATTCCACAACCTACACATTTGTTGGTCATCATTCTGTTTATTCCATTCACCTCCATTTCCCTTTCATAGCAGCTGGTAGCACAGAAGCACTCTGTTACTATATCTACCGCATCACTCCCTCCATTCCATTATTCCATCATTTATCATTTCCATTCCATGGTCAGCTAAGCCAAATACATATTTACTTGAAGTTTCAGTCATTCAGCAAGAGTTGTTGCAGCAGTCCACTGAGATGTACCCCATCAGCCAGCTTTCTGTTCTCAGTTTTTCTTGACTCTGTTGCCCAATGGATTCAGGCCTGGGATTCGTGCATACAGCAGAACTGTATACCCCGCGAGCCGCCAAGAATGTTGGCATTTTTGCCACATTATGTTGATTATTGATTATTCATGCATAAGATGTTGAAATTCTCACTCCTATACAGGTTTTGATGCAAAAAATGCCTAAGTCCGAAGACTGTCACGAAATCGCGACAAAAAAATAGCATGGAGAGCCAAAGTTGAAAACCGTCGCGATATCGCGACATGTCGCGTTATCGCGGGTCTTTTGAGGAGAGAGAAATCAAATGCAAAGTTGTCACGATTTCGCGACGTGTCAAAAAATCACGGTCAACGCAGTCAACGGCAGCAGGGGGTAAAACCGTCGCGATATCGCGACGTGTTGGATTTTCGCGGTCAAAGTGGTCAACGGAGGCAGAGCGACAAAATTGTAGCGAAATCGTGACATGTCGCGTTTTCGTGACTTGCGATGGCCAGGGAGCATAATGTTAGAAAAGGTCATGAAATCGTGACATAACTCAGCAAAGGGTGATGAGAATAAACTTTGTAGCGATATCGCGACAGAATATTGAACACGGCACAAAAGGCGAAAGACGTAGCGAAATCATGACGTGTTGCGTGGTCGCGGCGAAGTGGAGACAAAAGTCATAAGGCATAAAAATGTAGCGATTTCATGCCATTTTTAAAATGAGGGCAAGAAAGAAGTTGGCATCACGATTTCACGACATTTGTGGAGATAAAGCCTAGCAACATAGACCTGTCACGATTTCATGACATATTGGGACGGAAGGACCTAGTGCAAAAAATGGTAGCGATTTCACGACGCATCACGTTTTTGCAGAGAGGAAGCAAGGAGGTAGCAGGTGACGTCAGATTTCGTGACATGACAAATTTTCATGGTTCAAAAGCAGCAAAGTCCAAGGAGACAGAACCTGTCGCGATTTCGCGACATGATGGAGATTGAAGAACCACTTGAGGCAAGAGTGTCGCATTTTCGCGGGTTAGAAGCAGGACCGTACGGGAATGGATGAAAATTGTAGCGAAATCGTGACATGTCGGATTTTCGCGACTTAGAAGAGAAGATTGAGCAGCGGGTAGATAGTGTAGCGATTTCGCGACTTGTCTGATTTTCGCGACCCAGAGATAAAACAAAGATGCCGATGAGGAAAGGTGTAGCGAAATCGTGCAATGTCACGTTTTCACGGTTCGAAGCAGCTAAAGAACAACATGGATGAAGAACGTCGCGAAATCGCGCATTGTCACATTTTCATGAAAACAGAGCGGAGAAAGAGCATAATGGTATGGAACGTCGCGATTTCGCGACGCGTCGCGTTTTCGCGAGTTCAAGGTAGCGAAGGAGACAAAGGAGCCGAATACGTCGCGATTTCGCGACATGGTTGATTTTCACGGTTCCAAAGGAGACAAAGCGTACGGAGCAGAGATACGTCGCGATTTCGCGACATGTCACGTTTTCGCGACCTGTTACAGTTTCGCGCCAGAAAGCAGTTCAAACGGCCCGATGAAGTTTTGCGATTTCCAATGATTAAAAGCGCTCCAAAATTAAATGTTTTGCTGCTTTTCGATGCGAGCAAGGTAGAAGAACGTGTCCAAGCCATCAGAATTAAATATTTCCATTATCCAAAGCCGTTGTTCGTGATTTTTCTAACGGTTCAAGCATGTTTCAAGAACGACCATTTAATGAAGACGACCGACTCCTCGTTCCATTGAATTTTTGGGTTCTCCGAGGCTGGTTTAAGGGGATGATTTCCTTGTTTCCGTTGCACATGTTGTAGATCTCGAGGAAGTTTGTTGCAAGTTTTAAATGTTGTAAAGAAGCAAGACTTCTATATAAATCAATGTAGATCTCAGAAAAAGGGATCGGGAGTTTGAGAGACATTTTGCTTGGAAACATTCAAGTTTTTGCGTAAATAAGAAATATTTGGCCTCCGATTTTGCAAGCGTCTTTCATGTGATGATTTCCTTCTATTCCATGTATTTCTTAGTTATGCTCGTCTTTCCAATCTACTGTTAGATTCAAATTCTGCATTTGAGTTTGAATATTGCTTAAAAGAAAGTGAGTTCTGGAATGCAATTTTGAAGGTTGTCTATGCAAGGTCGTAAGTGGATTATGCTGTATTCTGAAATTATATGTTGTTTATACGCTTGAGGTTAAATTCTTGCTGAGTTTCTTTCCCGATCTAACAAATTTGGCCTACGGCTATATTTCCCATCTCTTTCCATGTATTTCCTGTTTCTTTCTGCACATTTATAATTCCTTTCCAAGTAACTTTAATCTGAAATCAAACTTAGTTTTAGTAAGGGAACCAGCCCTCTCTGGAGATTGGTCTAGGAGACATCTCTTTCTCCCAGCCTTTCAATGTTGGCCGGGTCTAGGGTGCATAGTTTTTAGAAAATCCTTTCCTGTGGCAGATTCGTGACCAACAATATTATGGAGAAAAATCCCACTTATCTTACTATAAAGATAAGTACTATAAAATATTTGAAGAGATATTGATATTCATATTAGATTATCTTTTTCAAGTTCTTTTTTTGAAGAATCTACTAATAATGTGTTCAAGTTTGAAATTTCTAAAGAACAAGAAGAAAGATCATCCAAAGAAAATGGATCAATTATGATCCACTTAGGACTTGCAAGATAATAAGATCTCTTGTTCATCAAACATACTTGAATAAATTAAAGAACGAAGATATTATAAACCACTTTAAAATACAAAGAAGCAATGGAATGAAGAAGACAAGAAAAGACAACATGAGCTCCAAGAATAAAATGGACTCTGAACCAAATAGGACAAGAACCAGACCAAGTTGAAGAACATCTAAAAGATGAAGATCCATATTGAAGACTAAAGTATTCAATAACAAAATAATGTAATATAGGGGGGTGTTGGAACATATTACATTATTTGGTACATGCCAATTTACCACCAAGGGTACATTTTTAGATTAGGGTTTGAGTATTTACTTTATGCAATGTAGTAAATGCATAAGTAATATTAGAATGTTCAAAGTATTCAATAATATAAATGTGCATAATTGTCTATGTGCACATGAGTCCATAGAATAGGAAGGTGAAGAGTCATAGGAAGATGAAAGGCCAAGAGTCACATCCCACTATATATTGGACTTGGTGTGAGCAAGTAGTAACAATTTTTCCATATATCAAGTAGAGGAGAGTAGAATACAAGTTTGAGACAACGTAGAACTTGTATGAAGCATGGAATCCTTGAGATATCCATATTTTGTAATAAAATTCTATTTTCATGAGCTTTCATTAATGGTAGTTTTATGAGTTATTTTAGAAGTTTCTTATGAGTTTTACATTCTTAGTATATTTTCATTATCATAGATTCAATATTGCATGCTCATTTTATATCTTGTGGTTGATTTCTCATTAAGTATGTAGCATTAAAAGCTAACACCTAATGGTTTTGCATGTGCCAAAAAGAATAACTATTTTTCATCTCTGACCACCCCTTTTAACTCTAGCTAATCCAAGATTACCTTTAGTTGCTCCATAAAAGTTGAGCTTCATCCAACCCATCGAGGGGGTTCTCATTTCACTTCATCTCTAGATGGCTTGGGTGCATTTTAAGGAGTTACAATGGACAAACCCCATTCTTGTAACACATAAGTTTCCTACTTAGGTTCCCTTTCTTATTGGTGTTTGGTTACTTTAAAATTTTCAATAATTCCATTACCAATTCTAGTACTAATAGAGGTAGCATCCCTCTTCTTATCCTTGAAAATTTTATCGTTGTACTCTCTCCATAGGCCCCCTAGAAAATGAGGAAGACATACTTGCTCTTAAAATGGGAGTTCCACTAGAGGAACACATCCACCATATTGTTGGGAAAAACTTAGGAAACTATAAATTTATTAAGAAGATGACTAAGAACACCATAAGAAAACTCGCATCCTAAGAATAGATGTTGGACGGTCTCAATTGCTCTTCTGCATAAGGAACACCTGTTGACAATTTTGAATCCACTTTTGTACATATTATCAATAGTTAGAATCTTATTTTGGATCACTAGTCAGTAAAAGAAGGTGATTTTGGGTATAAAATTTTTAATCCAAACCTTCTTAACAAGAATCCATCTGAAACCCTCCTTTCTATCATAGAGTAGCATTTTTTGATAGATTACAAGCCCTTGCATTTCTTACTCCAAACCATAGAATCATTGCCACCAAAAGGGTTGATGGGAAACACTTTGAGGATATTATATAACTTTTTTGTTGCTTTCATCTGGGCATCATTTAGACCAGCCACCCTAACTTCCTTCCAACTCATCCTGCCATCTTTGATTACTAAAAAACCCTTAACCCTATTCCCTAAAGATTCTATAATTTTTGGTTTTAGGATGTTTAACTCTAAATTATCCTCCAATGGGTCATCCTTCAATCATCTAAATTTCCAAAAATCTACTATTATTTGTTTTCAATTCTCCACCTTATACCTTTCCTCAGTATATCCTTGCATGTAACTAAGCCATTCCAAAATATATAACATTTTGGTAGCTCCTCTATGCTTAGGAAATAATTTTTATTTCTTAAATATTTGGCCTTGAGGATCTTGACCCAACTCAGTTGGTAATTATTCAAGAGCTTCCACCCCATATTACATATGAGGGTCTCATTCATCATTTTTAGGCGTTTTAAACTTAACCCTCCATTCTCCTTCTTCAGACACACCTGCTCGTAGGCCACCAAAGTGGGTCTCTTCTTGTCCTTCGAACCAGACCACAAAAAGGATCATTGTATTTGTTCCAACTTGTTTTTAATTTTGGAAGGAATTTTAAACACTTATATGAAATAAATGGGGATGATTTGTAAGGTGGATTAGACCAGTTGAGATTTCTTAGCCTGACTTAAAATATTACCTTTCCAAACTGTCAACTTCTTTGCAAATCGCTTAATGATTGGATTCCATAATTCTGATTTCATTCTTCACTTAAATAGGGGCATCCCTAGGTAGGAGGATAGGAGATATCCTATCTCACAGCCAAAAATACAAGAGATTATTCTTTGTCTCACCATAAACATATTGATAAAGTAGATCTTACTCTTTGCAAAATTCACTTTCTGACCAACCACTTATTCATATTTATCCAGGATTCCTTTAATTTCTCAGGCTTGACGAATTGCATATTTTGCAACAATAATTGTATCATTAACAAATTGCTAATGAGACACTGGATTTGTTTTTGAGGTTGCCTTAAATACCTCCAACTTACTTTCATTGACCTTGCATGCATTGTTGAAGTATTAAAAAATCTCCATTTTTAGCTTCATTGTGAATGGATTGTAAATATCCCATAAATTCATTTGACACATATTTTTCTTCTTCAAAAACTCCTTGAGATATGAATTGTAAAATATTTTTGACCGTATTTCTTAATTTTTTTCTTTAATTGTCATGTTGCAACAATTGCATCAATCAAATTCTATTTTTTTTTTTTGATAAGTAACTAGAATGTTATATACAAATTGGGTTTTTTAAGAGGATCCGAAAACCTTATAACAAAAAGGGTCATAGCATCGAGATTTAAAACAATTCCTAAGTACATGAAAATAAACACAAATTGAAATGGAAAGGGCCAGAAACAACCCTTGATCCAGTAGAAAGACCAGATTCTAGAAACCATTAGTGAGACCCGCTTTGCCAAGGTATCATCCTCCCATTGCTGGCAGACTGGGATCCTCCCAGGGGTGGATACAATAGTCTGGGATCCACTCGGGGGTGGATACAGCAGTCCAGGATCCTCCTAGGGGTGGAAACAGAACATTTGCCTAGACCTACGCAGGGAGAGCGAGAAGGCCAAGGATAGCTTACAACCAAAAATCTTGTCTGAAAACCTGAAGCAGGGAAATTTAGAAAATTGGAGAGGATCCTTGCCCAGGGATGCCATGGGATGCAATATAGGGTGCAGCGGGGTATCAAGCAACCACACGAGCAAAGCAGTAAGCAGCACCGGGATACAGGCCAAGGATCAACAGCGAGACAACCTGGGAAATGGCATCAGGGTCCTCAAAGAAAAAAAATGGGATGCCTCCGCTTGAGCCTAAAAAGAGGAACAACACTACTGGGGATATCTACAGGCCAAGATATCCCTATGCATAGCAAGGAGAAATATGAGGAAGCCGGAAGGATCCAGGGAAAACAACAACAGGTGCAAATACAGGATCTCGAAAGCCAAAAATGAAGGAGGAAGGAGGGACCATAGCTGCAAACTCACTAATATCCCCCCAGACTAGAGAATATAGAAGGAAGCCCCCACCACTCTAGCAGAAAGGCCCAAGAACCACCATCCTTGCTCATGAATAGATATAGGGAACTGGGACCAGAAGCCCCTGAGTAGGAACTAAAATAAACAACCTGAGGATCCCAGGCGGGGAGCAAAAAAAGGCATAAATATGGGATCCTCGAAAGCCTAACCTGGGGGAACCAGGGTCTGCATGCACTGATCATGGGTCCCCCCAAGATCTAGACATGCAATAGAAACCCTAGGAACCCTAGAATAAGGGACCAAGAGACCCCCATCCTTGCTCATGGAAGCTTTAGGAAACTGGGATTGGGGCTGGGAACAACCCAGGCAGAGGAAGAGGCCCACCCCGATGGCCAACCAATACCCTAGGTTTCCACAAAAAAGTAGATCCAGAAATAAGAAGCCTCTAAATAGGAAATCAAAAAGGGCCCTACCCAAAGGGATGGGACCAACAACAACCATAGGCATCCCAAAGAGGATTCACTAGTAGAAGAGGAAACTGGCCCCCCTAGACCAACCCCGAAGCAGAGAGGACCTCACGGGATGCACCAAGAAGCAGTCAAAAACCCAACCTGCCACCACCACCGACCAAGGAAGCCCTAGGAACCGGATCCAAGCAAAAACCTATAAAAAACCCCAGGGGGAATCCTGAGGGAGATCAAGGAAGGGATCCCTGAAGCATGCAGGGAACCCTAGGAGACCCCTGGGATGCACCAGACCCCGAGCTCGGGTAGGGAAAACCTAAAACTGCTAGGAAAGGAGCAAAAAGTGGAGAAGGATCTCCCCCCAAGGAGATCATCTGCTACAAAGCATTCCCAAAGCGGGATGAGCCAGGGACTAGGCAAGAACCAAGGGAGGGGGAGCATCAAATTCTATTATTTAATCAATCAATCAATTTCAAATTTTAAATTCTTCAATAAATTTATTTTCTTCTTTCAATTTTAAATCAATTTCAAAAAATCAAATCTTCTTATAACTCCCTTTTAATTAATCAATAATTCAAATCTTCAAATCTTTAATTCAGTTACATTCATTTCATCAAATTTTAATTCATTCCAATTACTTTGTCCTTCGCATTCAATTTAATCTTTATTTTTCTTCTTATTTCTCCTTTGATTATTTTCTTTCTTCTTTAAGTATATTTTTCAATGAGTTTACATAGGTTTTTATGAGGGTTCCTGGTCCCCTCAATCCTTGAACCTCTTAAAAAGAGGCCAAAGCCCTTACCACTACAGTAATACCAAATGTTAATACCTATATAATGTCTGGTTACATGTAATATTCCACACCATTTTTTTTGTGTACAATCCAGTTGTTCTGACTATTTCTACTACACACTTCAATTATAAATGCATGTATGCTTTGAACCTTGTTGAATTCAATCTATAACGTAGACTTTTCCACTATTATAGCTCTCTCCAATAACACTGAATGCTTTTTTTTCACCATAAAAACTTATGAATACTTTTAATCAATGGTTTAATTGATTTAACCTTTGCACTTATATATGTCCTTTCTATATTTCACCATTAATTGTTTTCATCGTGTATAGCAGAAACAAATGTTTATAGCAATTATTTCTTCACCTAATTTAAAAAATATATATATATCATTCAACTTCTTATGTCTTACAAAAAAATTCCTTCTTCCAATTAAAATAAATTAATTAATTTACCTTCATTCATTTGGTTCAACGGTCAGGACAAATAGTTGATATAGCTCACACCAAGGTTCAAATCTCGATGACACCAAATATCTTAATATAACTAAATCAATGTAAAAAAGAAAGAGCAGCCCTTTCAAAACCCTACTTTTTAAAGAGTATCGGGTTTGGGAACAATCGATTGAATATGAAAATTCTCTAGCGCTTTGCAAAATTTATAAAAGAATGGGATATTTTTCAAAAAATTGCTTATCTAAAGAACCGATTAATAAGTTATGGAGGAGGAAAGAGCAACCAAAATAAAATGATACAATGGAAGAGGAAACTCCTAAGTTCCCTTCCTCAGATGCAAATAGTTTGAGTATTCTTGCTTAAACCCCAAAGGAAGTAGAATTTGTAGAGAAGGATCAAGAGAGACAGGGGGGAAATTCCTAAAAGGATGCCCTAAGGGGAGAAGATGAAAAAATGGAAGATTAGGATTACAAGGTGGAGCAACAAATAAAAGTAATGGAGGAGGTGACTGAAATTATATAAACCCTAATTTCTAGGGGAACAAAACCACAAGAGTCTAAATTAGAATCTTAGCCATAGAATGCTTCCAACCAAGGTATAGAAAATGTTAATTATGTTTCTTACTCTCTGTATGAGTCAAAAAAGTCTACTCAAAACAAACCCTTGGCCTCTAAACAAGATGACATTTTAGTGAGACTTATTAGGAATACTAGAAAAATAAAAAATATAGGGGTTGAAGCCAAACCAGGTAGACCAACTAATAATAAGCTCATAATAAACAAGAAATACAAGAAATTGCACTTGGAACACAAACAATTTTGAATTTGAGTGGAAGGAAGACTTCCACAAGGGGTAAAAAATGAAAATCATCTCCTAGAATATAAGGGGCATGAAGGCCTCTTCAAAATAGAGGATGGTTGTTCATTATCAAATAAATATAGTGAGATTATTAATTGTGAATATATGGATAGGGTTCTTGTTGAACAATGTGGTGGTTACAGTCTTAGTTACAGGATATTATTTTGTGGTAGGGTTTATGTTGAGTAGTGTGGCAGTAGGATACTGTATTGTTATGTGGTAGAGTTCCTGTTGAGTGGTGTGGTGGCTATAATTTTGATGATGGTTGTGATGGGGTGTGGCGTTAGCATGGCCCACATGGCATTTCATGGGATATTTTTCTATGTTAGGGTTCATGTTCTATTTTAGAGTTCTTGTTGAGAGATGTAGTGACTACAAGCTTTGCAGCATGATACTATTTTGTGGTATGGTTACTATTTTGTGGTAGGGTTCCTATTGAGCAATGCAATAACAAAATACTATTTTGTGGTATTATTATTGTTTTGTGGCAGGTTACTATTGAGCAGTGCAACAAATATGATTATTGTAGCCTTGAAGGAGGTTAATAAAGTGCATATCTATTGAGAGGGCAACCAAACAATGGATTGGTTGGCCAATAAAGGTGTACACAATCCTAAACCAATTCTATGGAAGGATTATTTCCCCAGTGATTTGAGGAGTATATTTGAGAGGGAGTTGCAACATTATGATAGACTAAAATATGGTTAAATTATTCATTAGAGGTTACAAGCTTTATTCACCTCTTGTAGTAATAGGAAATGAAGCATTTCAGTTTTTTTCCCTATAAGGGGACTATGTGACTTCTTGTCTTGTTCTTAGCTACTACACTTCTCTAATTATTCATTGTTTGATTTAATTTAGAGGGCTGGTATTGTAAAAATGGGTTGGGATCCTTTCAAAAATCCTTTCTTTTCACCCTAATAAAATATATATAATTTCCATTGCTTAAATTATTAATTTTCCAATAATAAATCAAAGATGATTTTTTCTTGCCTTAAACCTTAGCCCCTTAGATTTATTATGCACGAGTAGATGTTACAATTTTAGCCAACTTCTAAATGTTATTCTAGCCAACCATTATTGAATCTCAAGCTCCAAAAAACTTAGTCGATTCTTCTACTTAGGTGTTACAATATTAGACGTTATCCTCCTTCACTTTTCCTCTGTTTTGTCTGGTATGCTCATAATATATGTTGCCATGGATGCTCATTTATTTATATGGATGTTGTCTCCAAAAATTTACACCTCCAAAACAATACGTTCTCCAATATTCAACACTCTTTTGAAACAAGTCATCTTCAATATGTTGCATTCTTCAAAAACAAGTCATATTCAATATGTTGTGTTGATGTTTTTTGAAGCCTTAATATCAATATGAAACTCACAAGATAATTTCCACATGATCAAATATATGATAGCCACAATATAATAAGATCAAGATAATAATGTAACCAAAATAATATGAGCCAACTAATATGTAAATCAAGGCTAATAATATATCAAATAACATTCATTAATAAGCAACAATATGAATGTATAAATAGCCTAAATCATACAATATAATAAGACTTACAATATTAGTTTCTCAAATGTATGCAAACTTTATTACTCCTCTTTCTCTTACAAATGTATCATGAAACTCTCATACAATGACAATCCTCACTATGTAGACAATGTAAGCTATGTAGGCTATGTAAGCTATGTATACTATGCAAACTACGGAGTAATATATAGCCATAGTAGAATGACTCTTTGGTTACTTGACTCTTCCTTCACCTTATGCCAAGTCTCATGACCTTATGCCAAGTCTCATGACTCTTGGCTTCTCTACTTGACACTTGCATACACATGACTCTATCTTGTATGCACACTTGGACATGACTCTTCACATAACACTTCCTAATCTAAGAAAACTTGTGCACACTAATATATTAGACACTTATACACATCTACAACATAACACTTGCACACATGACACTTGTGCATTTCCTGAACATTATTATATTACATAAAATATTTACTCACACTCTAATATAGGATAAAATCCTCATATGATATTTACAAGATGTACCATGAGGGTCAATTAGCATGTACCAAATAATGTAATATTCTTCAACATGTGTTCTCCTTAAACAAGTCATATTCAGTATGTCAAGTTGTGAAGCAATACTCTCCTCTAAATAAATTTTTCTTCAAATATCACACTGCAAAGTCCTTTTTCATTAGTTTTAGGCACTAGACTCCAAACACGTTAATTCTCTACTTTGCTTAAATTTCCACCATATCTCCTTCACCCAGAAAAATCTCTAACGAATCTCCACTTCCACTTAAATGCTTCACCATTGTATCTCCTTCGTAACTTCATGCTTCTACTTTCTCACAATCTAAAATCTTTTCTTCTCTAATATCTTAGCTTCTTTCAAATTTGAATGTAAATATTTTATCTAGTAGATGTTGGTTGCTATCCTCACCAAGTTTCTTCTTCTCCATATGTGGCTCATTGTGCTTTCACTCATACACTCTGTAGACACCAAAATATAGCACCCTTTAGTTCACATTCACAACCTCACCATCAAATCTTGCATAATAAAGATATATGCCTAAGTTATAACTTAGGGATATAAAATCTTGCACATCATTATACTTTCCTAATTTATTTAATTAGGAAAATCACCCTAGGATACCCTGTCTACCCATTGGACATGTGTCCTGGATACTTCATCCAACATCCATGCCACATCTTACCCACTCCTATCCCCTTTGTCCTTGTACATGAGATAGATTTCCAACACCCATGCCACAACTCCTTTGTTGTTGTCCCCTTGTCCCTTCACATAAAATAGCATCCCACATCCCACTCCACTTGGAGCCACATCAACCCAGTTAAGTGAACCATACTGAATGACTCACTGTAAGTGCCCCTTTCACTTGGCAGTCCAGATTTGCCACTTGGCAAGTCATGATTGCCACCTCACATTCACTCCAAAGCCCCAGGCAGCCTATAAAGGCACCATCAATACACCAAGCAATAAGAGCTAAATTTGTGTACCGATAGGCTACCAAAATACATCCAGATTCGATGAGAAACTGAGAGCACGAGCTCGAATCCGATCATTGGTACACATTCCGAGGTGACCTGTCATCTCAACCGAAATTGCCCGCCCGTGGTTCTACAGTCGAAAATGTGCATCCACGGTTTCATAACCAGAGGTCCACAGTTTTTAGCCCACAACCGCATTCTCGTGGTTCCATAGTCCTGAAGAGGTTTTATCAATAGAGATCAGTAACTTATCGACTTGTTAGCAACGCATTTTTAATTAGTATTTCCATGTTTTCTTGCAAGGATTCCTTTCAAGGGTTTCTTTTATTTGCATTTTTTGCATTCATTTATATAGGTGCTATTAACTTTTGTTTGGTTTCCATGTGTGTAGGAGATAGGTATTTGAAGAGCTATTGAAGCTAGGAGTGGTCCCTACAGTGGATACCAAAGCCCACTCACCCCTTGGAGTTGTAGTAGAGGAATGAAGAGCACCCTATCTTGCTGAGGAGTTGGAAGAATTTACCTCTCCTATGGGAGCATTGTAACATCTATCATAAGGAGAAAATCATTGTAGAATTACCCCCAATGCATTTGGGACAATTCAAGATATCCATTTGTAACATTGTATCAAACACTAATACAAAGGAGCATTCTTTTTGGTAAATTTTTCTTTTTGTGTCTATTTTATTTATTATGCTTAGTTATTTTGCAATAGAAAATGGTGATCATGGTGGGGGTGGGACCCCCTAAAGGTTATATTTTGTTTTGCCTTGTTGTCTAAATCTATTTACTAATCTTTGTCTGCACCTACAGGTTTCGGGAATTCAAAGCACACACAGATTCAACTCAAAATTGATACATTCAAAAAATATTGCAGTCGAATAATTTACTATGGAAACTCAAAAATATGGTTTCTGTCTGAGAAAATGCAGAAGCATGATTGTTGCATCAGAAATGAGGGTCGGTGGTTGATAGCAGAAGGAGTAGCGAAAGAATCACAGGTCTATACCTTCTGATATTTGTTCTTTATGTTTCTTTATTTCATGTTCATTCTGTTATTAGCATTGAAAGGTCTGGTCTTGTATGCCATTGTTTGCATTTAGGTCTTAGAATAGATAAAGTTAAAATTTGCATTCATACATACAATAACCAAAAAAAAAAGCTAAAAAAAGAATCTGCATCTACATAACAGGAAATAGGTCATCTTGCATTCACCTGGTTAGAAATAACTTGGGTGTTAATTTTGGGTTCGGGTCTGTAAAAATCCCCATCTATTTTTGTTAGCTAAAAGGAACCACACATCCACGGTTGGGACATCCCAAACGTAGATGCACGATTGACAAACCGTGCATTCGTAGTTTACCAGAACTAACCGCACACCCACGGTTAGCCCTGTCAAATAGAAGCCGATTGGAACTAGACCTGAAGGTGGCATTTTTACTCCTGATCTATTGCCTGTCATTTTATAGTCCCTATTTTTACATTTAGGTATTAAAACATAATTTCATAGTAATTTTGCATAACACCCTAGTTAAACAAAACCACCACACACTCACATAAACGTTGGAAAACTGCTAGATTTCATCACTATCAGGTTTGGATTTCATCACCAAACCACCAACATTATACCTTTATATTTGGCCAAAGCCGGCTTCAAGAACCGTCGTAGCTTGGAAAATTTACATATATTTCTCTTCGGAGAGTATGACGCTGACCAAGTGAGACTGGGTGAGGACTGGTAGGACCTGTGCTCCTTGTCTAGGTGTGAGTTCATTACCACACATGGGGGATTTCCGCGATCTGGATTTCATAGCCAGGTTGTCGAGCTGCGAGTATATAGGTGAAATCCTAGATTAATTTAGGACAAAACATTGAGCACATGTCTTTTGCATTTTTCAAACAAATTTCAAAAAAAAAAATAGGAAAATCTAGCATCAAAAATTTTGTGTGTTTATTTGCTTAGTGTGTTGTATTGCATTGTATTGTAACTTTATTTGCATAGATAGTCTCACTTCGCATATTACCACATAGTAGTGCATGGTAGTGACTCGTAATCAAGCTAAGAATCTAGTGTTAAACCAAAGTCAGTGGTCTTCCCCTATGGCCTCTTAGTCTGGTAATATCCCTCACACTTCGGTGGTGGTACATGTAGATGTGCCCATTTCTATGTCCCAAATTCTTGATGTAGGGCCTTCTAGTAATACCCCCAACATAGACATAGACATTATGCATAGAGCTACTCACACAACCATACCTGAGACACCTAGGAGTGAACCTCTTGCGATGGTAGACAGTTAGGTCACCATGATAGATATGGATACTGTTAGAATGTACTTGAATGCAGCTAGAATGGTCTTCCCATCATTACCACCACTCTCCATCCCATCACGTGTCATAGCCTCATCACAACAAGAGTCCATATTCACCTATCCGTAGTAGTCGAAACACATTTTCAACAATCCTCTCTTTGAGTTGGTTGTTGTAGCATTGGCAAATCAACCATCGTCATCCAACCAAATTCCCCCCACATTATCACAAAAAATTACCAATACCACTAATCCCTTGTATGAATCAATTCCTATTGTTTCACAAGCCCCAACATCCATTCCTCCACCCACAATTGTAAGACATACATCTCATACCATTCCACAGTTAGTAGTGATACCTTTTGCTACTTACCCCCCATCTACCTCCACTACCATGGTTGTTTCATAACCAACTCAGTCCACCACATCACAGGTAGCATTCCCTATGTCAAATGCAATTTTTATGCAATAGGCTTTCTTACAGTTGCAGCAAATAATTTTAGATAATGCTAATCGTAGCATGAGCCCTAACCCTAACCATAATTTGCAAGGGATTGATAAAAATCTTCAACCTATATCTCATAAACCTAATGCATTTATCCAAGATTTGTCTTGTGTAATGCGTCCTCCCTCTACCACTGTGGTTCATAATCAACCACCACATCCATATGCTAATGCAGTAGGTCAGCATAATATCATACCTATATCACCCCATCCATATCATAACATCCCTCAACATCCATACCATAACACATTTCCACCACCCATGTCTTATCACCCCAAACCTACATACAATCCACCCCATTACCAGCAACATCAAGTACATTCGAGTGTCAGTCTTGTAGATGATCCTAAATACCAGTTTCTACAGATTCAGATTGATAGTCTTGCCATGCAAACTCCAGGTTTTCAATACCAAAATCTAACTTTGAGGCAACTACTCAATCACCCTATTTATGCTTCGGTACCAAAGCTGCCATATCCACATGATTTCCAAATACCGAAGCTTGAATTTAAAGGGGAAAAGGATCCCCGTGAGCACATAACAAGATTTTTAAATACATGCTTCAGAATCAAAAGCAACGATGCATTACTATTACATACATTTCCTCAAACATTAGGGGGAGAATCCCAATACTGGTACAACCACCTACCACATCAAAGTATTTTTACCTTTGAACAACTAGTGGACTAGTTCCTGAAAATATTCACCCTAAATGTTAGAAAAAAAACAACATTAAATGATTTGATTTATCTAAAACAATATGACGATGAATCAGTCTATGACTTTGGCAATAGATGGAGATCAGTCATGATCAAGTTACCATTTTCACTCCCTATGCCATAGATAATACGAATGTTCATGAAGATTTTTGGTAGACCCATCTCTTCATTGCTATAGCTACAACAGTATAGAACATTCGATGAGGCACTCGCCCAAGAAAAACTGATTGAAGAAATCAAAATTCAAGAAGGCGAGATTAAGCCTAAGAATAAAGAGTGGCACAATAAGAATCAAAATGGGAATAAACACGGTCAATCCAAGATCGCACAGGTTAATCATATAGTTTTGATCCAACCACAATCAAATCAACCGGCTCAAACACAAATCCAACAACCCCAACAAAAAAAACAACCGCAACAATCAAATTATCAAGCGGTTCCACCCCCATAGTAGGCACAAAATCAGACACAACTTGTGGAAATGTAACAACGTCATTTTAAGCCAAAAATAAATTACACACCAGTACAAGAGCTATATTCATTAGTATTTCAGAAGTTGTATGCGGTAAAACTTTTTAATTTTCTGAAAATGAAACCTGGTGATCCTAACAAACCAAAGATAAAAGGTTACAAAGAACACCTCTTTTGCATCTATCATAGACAAAGAGGACATGATATTAAAGTTTGTCATGGATTTAAAGTAATTGTGTAAGATTTATTGGAAGCAGGTACAATCAAAGTTGGCAACCCACTAGCCTAAAATAACCAAAACCTAGGCATATTTCAGACACCTTTGCCACATCAAGAGGTAAATCAACAACTGATGGGAGTATCAACTTCCACAGTTCCTTCCAATCAGGTTAATTATGTGTCTCAACTACCACAAGGTTTTGTAGGGGCTATCAGTATAGTTACCCATGGACAAAGGCAAGCTAATCACACAACTCAGGCTCCGACAGCATCACCAACTAATGTGCCCATACAACTTGGATCGAGTGGGCCACCACCACCATTCCACAACCGCCCTATTGTTACATTGAACAATCGATTAACACAGAGTTTGAATATGGCTTCAGCAAAATTGTCAATTTATGAACTAATACAACAATCAACGCCTCACAGGGAAGCATTGATGGAAATTTTAAAGTCTATTCAAGTACAAACAGAAGTCCCCAATGCATTCAATTCCTTTGTTGTGCAAAAGTGCATGGAACCCTCGATAGTATTCTATGACTTTGAGAAAAAAAAAATATCAACAAATTCACTTAATCCACCATTGCACATAGTAGCTCACATTGATAGGAAACACTTCAAGAGAGTGCTTATTGATATAGGTTCTTCAATCAACCTCATTACCACACCTGCCATGATGAAGCTCAACATCCCATCATCTCACATCACAACATCCACATTCACTCTTAGGGCCTTTAATGACACTTTATGCTCAACTGTAGGAAATGTTGTTCTTCCCATCATCGTGGGGTGAAAACAATACATGTCTCTTTCACATATTGGAAGGGGAAATGCAATATAACATATTTCTTGGACACCCTTGAATTAGGTAAATGAAATGTGTGCCGTCAACATTGCATCAATGCTTAAAATATGTGCATGAAGGCAAGGTACATTGCATACCAGCTGACACTAAACCTTTTAAATATTGCAACTTTATTTCAAATTCTTATGAGGCTTTACTCCCATCAACACATCTAACCATCCAACCACTAGTCATTAGAACCATTCCATCAAGAACCACATCATCAAAAGCACCCATTCCAGAAGAGTTTCCTATAGTTGATCCAACTTTCGCATCTAAAAGCGTTAGCTCAACGCATCCTTCAAACATTACATTTCATTTTCAAATTACACCCACTCATCCTGCTAATCAATTTCCAGCTCCATCTAGTACACTTCCATATTCAAAGCCACCATTCACATTCAAAGCACAACCCACATCATTAGCCACTACTTCACAGTCATTAGAACCCGTAGTCTCACAAATAAGGCCACATGTTAGAGATATCCAATGCCACCCGCAGAGCCAAGAGCTAAGGCTCAAGAACCCTCTTCATCCATCGAGCCATTAGCCACACAACCATCTAGAGTTGCAGTACATCTCGCCAATCCAAGTATTGGTGAGTACATTATTGAAAGTGGCATAGTTACACCACCTATCGAGTCAGTCAGAGATTGCAATCACCCTCGCGACCCACCTTTAGGTATTAGTGATATATATAGAATGGGTTCTCAAACAAATGCAATCAATTTCATATATGGAGGGATGGATTCTTCATCGGACCCACCTCCTCAAAATGACAACTCTTTACAAGAGTTTAATGAAAACATTGATTATCTATCAAACCCAAGTTTCCTAGTTAGATATTTTAGAAGGGTTAGTTGCCAAGGATATGGACTTGGAAGACATGAACAAGGTCCTCACCACATTATTGAACCAGAATATAGAGAGCCAAGTGATCGCTCCGATCTAGGGTATAAACCTTCCATCGCAAGCTCTTTGCTTAATCAAGCTTTCAAGAACTTGACATAGAATGCAAAAAAGATGAGGAAAAGAGCGATGATGAGGATGAACCTAATGATGAGAATGAACCTAATTATGAGGATGAACAAATAGAAAGTAGATACCAAATCTACAATTTTTACCCTCGAGAGCAAGCTTTACAACGAGAAGCAGATTATGAAGATCCTACTGTAGATTGAAAAAACACGCCAAACAGAAATAAAATCACAATGACAGAGTACAGAATAGTTGCACAAAAACAAACGATTTCTATTAATCGATGGAGTTTAAAAACTCCTTTTTGAATACAACCGGGCCTGTAACCCTTTATTTGTGATACACAGTTACAAATTATGCTAGGGTTCTCCGAAACCCTAGCTGGCACAAATAGTGGCGCTTTCGAAGAACGTATCTTCAATCCCAACAGAGTGAGTGGGCTTTGTCGTATCCCTTGCTTGGACCACTCCAAGCTTAATCGAGTGCCATCAATAAACTGGATCTGTTATCAAAAACCTGCACACATTAACACTATCAAGGAGTTAGAAATTAATGAGAGGGCTCCTCTGCGTGAGCCCTCAGAAACAATCTAAAACCCTATAAAAATGGAATGCAAAAAATCAATAACGATTAATACATAAAAGACGGTTACTTGCTTTAAACTAATTTATACTGTTCTCCGTTAACGCAGCTAGACCGGGCGACACACAGAAGTAATGTTTTTGTCAGAATAGGCTACGAAAGGCGCCCTGGTGCACTCGTCGAACGCCGCGTGCTTACGGATCTGGGTTTCGGACGCGGTGAGTCGTGGTAGGTAACGCCGTGGGCACTTGGTTAACGCCCGTGGGCACTTGGTAAAGCCGTGGGCACTTGGTGAAGGGTAAAGCCCGCGGGCACTTGCGACAGGAATGGGAGATTCTCGAGAATCTGCAGAAGGAATGGCGCAAAGCGGCGACGAAGCGGCGATGGATGCGGCGAAAGGGTAGCAGAAGAGAGGAGATAGCAGTAGAAGAATTAGAATCAGAGATAGAAGTAGCAAAAGACATAGGGTTTGAGCCATCAAAGTGACTCAATTTATAATCCACTCTTAGGGCACACTTTAGGGTTTTAACGACACTTTGAACGTGTGGCTAAGATTAAAGCGGATCCAAGGGTAGAGAATAAATCTTGGTTGTGAAATGGATTAAGATGGATGGACGGATGAGATTAAATGAAGGATGGACGACTCAGATTAAATCACTTAAACTATTATTTAAATATATATATTAAAATATTAAAATATATATATATAAATATTAATTTAAATAAATTTGGGGATGAAAAATGGCGGGAAAGGTGAAATTGGGCCAAATAATGGCGGGAAGGTGGATGACCGACACGTGGCTGACAGGAAGGTATAGATGACTTGCAAGTGGCTGGATTTTGGTGTCTACAGATGCCCCTTTTGAGCTGCTTTGTGTGAAGACACAATGCAGCACAAAAACTTAGGACACCTGAAAAGCTGGATCAGACGCAACTCTCTCTCAAGACTAAAGCACAACTTTGAAGACCAAAGAATAAAAGAATATTTAAAATTTATCAGCTTACCCCCTCAATTGGCGAGCGAGAATGGTTCTCACGAGCCAATTGGAAGAAATTCGGAAGAAAATGAACCATTTTTGCCCCAACGGTGAAAAAGGGGTTGGTGTATGAACCATCTGTTTATGTCCCAATGAGAAAGGGGTTGGTGTACAAACCGAGAAAATAATATGATTGAAGACGATATGAGTGATGTGAAAGATGAACCGTTTTCTGCCCCAACGGTTAGAAAGGGATTTTTGCCAAATTTTAAATTCCATGATCATGTAAGATGAATTCTACTATTAGGAAAGTTAAAAATTGATAACGGATGCCCCAACTCCTATGGGTGAATCCATACTTGTTGATGAAATTGCCTTGTTGGCGCCATTGATATGGAGAGATGCAATATGAAAGAGTCCGAACTTCGAGAGATGCTCCTAGTGACTGTATGGATAATTCCTCGGGTCGGAACCAATCAACCTAGGTAGCCTTAATCTCTAGCAAGACTCAAAATAATGATGATATTGAAGATTGTCCACGTTTAAGGCCCCATGAACTAGGCCATCAATGACAGTTGTTGAGCAAATTGATCTTGGTATGAGGTCACTTGAAAAGTAGGATACCCAAAATTGATTTCCAATTTTCAAACAGTGAAATAATTGATGATGATAAATGGTAAGTGTCCTTATGGTGGTTTAATCCTCTTACCGAATTGCATGGATGCAAATCGTTGCAATCGCCAAGGTGATAGAATATACCACTAGATACGAGGTTTACTTTAATTTAATTTGGCAAAAATATGCATGATGAAAGAAGAATGAATGAAATTGATGATAGATCAGAAGAATTGATGAATGTTGTTAATTTTGTGAAGGTTTTGAATATTTTTAACCCAATTTGTAAATCAATGATGAATGATGCGCTTTTTGAGCAAAATGACAAAATTTGTTTCCAAAACTGTTGTAACCTTCACAAAATGTTTTATTATGATAAGAAGAATGGATGGATGCAATTTGATGAAATTTGGAGGAGGTAAGCTTCAATTTTGTAAGTTTTGTTCTTTTATTCAATACTGACACCAAACGTCGGTATGCATTTGGAGGTGGCAGAAACACCCGCCGGTGTTTGAATGCATCATGAAATGCCCCACTACGTCTGAATGCGCCATGAAATGCCCCACTGCATTTTAGGGCGCCAAAACCAACTATTTAAACAGTTTCAGCGAGAATTTCGCTCATTTGTGCGTTCGAGCTTGAGAGAAGTGCGTCTGAGGGAGTGGAATGAAGTGAAGTGAAGTGAAAGGTTGTGTGGGAGAGTGAAGCACGCGGGAGCTATGGCGGAGATGGGAGCGGACGCGCCGGTGCAGCCAGCTGAGGTATTTGTTTATTTAAGCAAGTACTTTTATTTGTTTTTTTTTTTTTTTTTTTTTTTGGAAAAAAATTTGTAACCAATTTTTGTTTTGTTGTTTTGCAGCTTAGGGTGTTAGAGGCACGACACCGATTCTCCCCTATCATTCCGGGGATGAGGAGGTCCTTGTCCCAAGAAGCTGGGAGATATTGGAAGCAGTAGGGCTAGCGGAGGCGCCGGTTGGAGGTAGTTCGGGCGGATGAGGGGTACCTCTCGGCTTTGGCCGAGAGGTGGGATCCGGATCGGGGGACGTTCCGGCTCCCGTGGAGAGATGACGGTGACGCTTGAGGATGTATACCGCATCCTCAAGGTGCCCGTGGAGGGCGCGGGTGGAGGTTGGACGAGATAGGGCCACGGAGATGGCCAAGTTGTTTGGGGATGAGTGGAGGGAGATCCGGACGGAGAGCGGGGGGATTCCTTACTTGGCCATGTATACGGCCAAGGAGTTGGTAGCGGTGGAGGCTCTGATGATGTTCGTATTGGCCAACATTGTGGCCCCGAACAGCATCGGGTGCAGGTTTCCATGGAACCTGATGGGTGTAGTGAGCGAGATGCTCACTAATAGGGTAGTGTATGCAGGGCGCCCGCTTTATTGGCGCAGGTGTCCGGGAGTTGTATGAGGTTCGGAGACGGGGCCGGAAGGGCCTAGGCTACGGTTTGGTTCTCCGGTCTTGGGGCTGGGAGCACTTGAGTGGCCCGACCGGAGGGGTTGCCATGTGCTTCCGGGACATGAGCCGGCCTTATGGTAGGAGATGGCCAGTGGCGGAGGAGAGACAGTCGAGCCGCCCCGTGAGATCGGGGCAATGGTATAGGAGTTTATGGGCAGACTTGACAGATGCCCAAGTCATTTGGAGGCCCTGGCGGGAGGCGAGGTGGATCGGTGATGGAGAGCATCTGAGACGGGTGCGAAGGCTAGATGGGTAGTGGGTCGGGGCCACGGGAGGCGGAGTACATACGGATGTCTCGAGTGCTCCGCCGGTCGGATTGAGACAGGATGTCCCCGGTGAGCCGGTGCGCTACCGAGGCACGGATCGGAGGGGATTTGTCGTGTGCCGAGCCATGGAGGGAGGCGACGAGAGGACGATGAGGACATGGAGATCCTCGACGTGGACGACGTCGGGGTAACAGCTGAGTATGCAGCATGGATGGCCGCAGAGCCGAGGTGGGAGCCACCATTGGTGGTTGTTGGAGCTGGAGAGGATGAGGGAACCGCAGAGGTTCCCAAGCGCAGGGAGGGTCCCCGCCTTCGAGCAGTCGAAGGCGAAAGGGGAAGATGGTACAGCAGACATCGAGGAGCGGAGATGACGAGGAGGATGATGGCGAGGGCCTAGGAGAGGCCATGGGAGAGACTAGGGAGGTACCCCCTAGCGGGCACGAGGATGATCTGGCGTAGCTGTAGCGTGAGATAGCAGAGCGTGATGCTATGCTAGCTGTCCGGGATGAGAGGATAGCTCGGCTGGAGCAACAGGTTGTAGAGTGGGATGCCCTGATAGCTGTTCGGGAGGAGAGGATGGCCCGGATGCGGGCGGACTTGGATGGAGCGACTAGGGTGCCCCGGGATGACGGGGTGACGAGACTCCAGGCGAGCTAGCGGAGCGAGAGCGACGACACGGGATAGACATATCTAGACTTAGGTCTAGGACTCGTTATATTGAGGCTCTGGAGGACACATTGTTTAGGCATCACATTGTGTTGCCCGATCCTCCATCCTCCTCTGTCTCTAGGCGTAGTGAGTCTAGGCACACCACTAGGTCTAGGGCTCCTACTAGGTCACAGGGATCCTCTTTTGATGGTTAGCTTAGTGCTTAGATGCACTCTTTATGAGCCTTGGTGCTCTATTGTATATTGTAGCCTTTTGGCATTCATTGTACGTTTTGATCTTTATACATATATATACATGGCTTTTATTTATTTAGTGTTTTACTTTCTTTTGTGTGAATGCCTATGTTTTTGTGATGCATGTTTTTATATGTTTTAATGCATATGTGATGGAATGGAATGCAAAGTTATAGATGATTAATGCGAGACTAAGTAAATGAAATATGCACTAAGAAGCACTCATACTTTTAGATAGTTAGATTTAGCCAGCTGTTATCATAATTGTTTAATCAGGGGCACCGAACTTGGTGGCTTGTGAATGAATGACGTATGGAATGACATGAATATGGAAGAAGATATGGAGGTTGATATGGAAGAAAATATGGAGGAAGACTATTTTACAAAGACTCAAACATGCTAGTGGTATCAAACAAACTTACTAATCTTGCCTAATTCAACTAGGACCAAATGTGTGTGCATGTGAGTTCATTAACCAAATCAGAAGCATGGTAGTGACTCTAGGCAATCAAAAACTTGTGTGTGTGCAAGTGTGTTCATTAACCTCATCTTGCATAAATTAGGTAACCCTGTTATGGAGAAGACCCCAAAGCTAGTTTGTCCGTATGAGCATTCAGAGGTCTCTCTTTGAGGAGAGACATGTCGCCACGCAATGAGTATACTCCACTTGCCGAGTCAAGCGTCTATAGCCCCGGTGAAGGTTAACTCCATAGTCCATGTTGTTTTTGACCTTTGTAAGCCTTGGGGATGACTACCTATCCGTCCGATTGGACAAGTAGTACGATCCTTACAACTTATTTGGGATCTGTGGTGTGTGAAAAATGTTCATTTCCTTAGAGCTTTGGGGAATCGGATTCTCAACCGAAGTATGATGAGAATTTTACCCTATCCTTACTACTCTGTTTATATTTATATTTTGTGATTGCTTGTGATAGTGGTAAGAACCACTGTTTTATGGACTATGTTTGCATGATAGGACAAACGAGGATTACCCTTTTCACTTCAAGGCACAACCCAAGGATGGTGTTATCTCTCTTTGACACAAGATGTTTTTAAGATGTGAAAATGTGATAGGTTCAAGACCGCTTTTGAAATCATTTCCCAATACTCAAGATTTTATTTAGTGTAATTTGTGATATGGCCCTAGAGAACTTTGACATGCATTTCGAAGTTTGCTTAAAACACTAGAAATGGGTGAGTGATTGAAAACATTTTGGCAATGTAAATATGTGCAAATGGAAAATGGATGTACGAATGACAATTCGGTTTGATGGATTTTATGAAGGTGCCCTTGATTAAGGCAACATGACTTTTGCTTGACCAAATTTTATATCCAAAAGATAGAATGGTCTCTAACATGATATGCAACTATGGCTGAAAATGAAATGTTATGGTTTTCAATGAGATGTATGCACATGAAATGCAATGTTTTTGAATGAGATGTATGCAACTAACAATGAAATGCAAATTCTTTTTATTTTATTTGTTTTTTTTTTTTTTGTACAAGCCATGTATATATGTACATATAAAATTCAAACTATGCGTAGAATGCCCTCAAGTGTATAACATTAAGTGGTTCGGGTTCTTCCTCTCCCTCTAAACTGGCAAGTCTATAAGTTCCATTACCCACTCTTTCGGTGACCATATATGGACCTAACCAATTAGCCGCGAATTTATCTCGAAGATGCGGCAATGCATTGGTGTTTTGTTGATTCTCTTTAAGGACAAGATCCCCTACTTGAAATTCTCTTAGATGAACTTTGGCATTGTAAGCACGTTTCAATCGGTCTTGATAAACTCGCAAATGCTCTAAAGCATTGATTCGTTTTTCATCTATGAGTGTGAGTTGATCAAGACGTGCTTGTCTAGCAGTATCATCATCGATAAATTCCTGCAAAGAAATTCGCAAGGAAGGGATCTCGAGCTCAAGAGGCATGATTGCTTCGGCTCCATAGACCAAAGAAAATGGCGTTGCCCCAATGGGAGTTCGATGCTTGTTATGTAAGCCCATAATGCCAAGGGGATTTGTGTATGCCAATCTTTATGATTTTCTTTAACAAGTTTCTTAAGAATAGCAATTATGGTCTTATTGGAAGCTTCAGCTTGTCCATTGGCTTGTGGGTAGTAAGGAGTTGAGAAACTATGTTGGATATTATACTTTTCGCAAAGAGCTCGAACATCCTTATTCTTAAAAGACTTGCCGTTATCGAAATGATTTTAGAGGGAATACCAAAACGACAAATGATATGGTGAAGTATAAACTCCACAATTCTAGGACCTGTCGTACTGGTTAGAGGAATAGCTTCAACCCACTTTGTGAAGTATTCAGTGGCTGTAATGATGAAAGTATGCTGTCCTGAAGAGGCAGGTGAAATCTTGCCAATTAAATCGAGACCCCATTGTGAGAAGGGCCAAAGGCTTTGGATGGTCTGTAAAGCTTGTGATGGTATATGGATTAAATTAGCGTGTTCTTGACACTTTTTACATTGTTTAACATATTTGCAACAATCTTGTTCCATAGTGGGCCAATAATACCCCATACGTAAAATACGCTTCGCAATGGCCATTCCACTAAAATGACCACCACAAGTACCATCATGGGCTTCAGCAATAGCTCTATGTGTTTCACCTGCTTCTAGACAACGGAGGAGTACTCCATCATATCCACGTTTATACAACACATCCCCCAAAAGAACAAAACGAGCTGCCTTTTGCTTAAAACAGCGGCGGGCAGTTCGAGACAAATCAGGTGGAAGTGTTCCAAACTTGAGGAAGGCTACTATCTCACTAGACCAAGGCTCATATGGATCCGAATGGATAAAGCAAACATCTTTTTCATCTTTAGACTCCGCACGGACAATTGCAGACTTAGAGATTGTGGAAATGATTAGGGGTTGTACCTATCCAAGGGAGTCCTTTGGAATCAATGATCCAAGAGAGGCCATGGCATCCGCAAATCTATTAGTCGAGCGAGGCAAACTAGTGATCTCATACCAATCAAACTTAGAGAGCAACTTCATTGCTACATCATGATAAAGCTTAATGGTAGGTTCTTTGGCTTGGTATTCTCCTGTAATTTGTTTAACCACGAGTTGAGAATCCCCAAATATCCGAATACGCTTAATACTCATAGCTATGGCTGATTGAAGACCTAAAATTAAGGCTTCATACTCTGTTGTATTATTGGTGCATTGGAAGTCTAGTTTGAATGATAAAGGGATGGGAATCCCTTGAGGTGTATGAAACACAACTCCGAGCACCTCGACCTTTCGCGCACTTAGAGCCATCAAAGAATAGCGTGATGTCAACATCTTCCTCCGGAATGATGTCCTCTTCTTGTTCGGTGATAGCAAATACCGAATCATCCGGGAGCTCAATAATCAAAGGATGATCACTAGGTAGCGGAGCTTCCGCAAGTTGATCGGCTATAACTTGACCTTTAACGGATTTTTGGCTAATGAATTCAAGATCGAATTCGGTAAGCAACATTATCCATTTAGCGGTACGAGTGTTATTATAAGTGCGAGACATCATATAACGCAGAGGGTTTTCTCTAGCTATGACATATGTTGTATGGCTAAGCATATAATGACGAAGTTTCTTAGTGGCAAAAACCACTTGCTAAGCACAACTTTTCCACATAAGCATATCGGGTTTCATAGCTTACCAATGTTCGACTAATATAATAGATAGCTTGCTCGCGATTTTGTTCATTCTTTTGTGCAAGCATTGTCCCTAAGGCAAAGTCCGTTCTTTGAGATATAAAGGTTGAAAGGGACCCCTGGACGAGGCGGAGCTAAGACTGGCGGAGATGCTAAGTACTTGCTTGATGTCATCAAAGGCTTTACGACATTCATATGTCCATGAAAATTGTACCCCCTTTTGTAGTAGGTGGCAAAATGGCCTACATTTATCGGAAAGTTGTGCAATAAAGCGACGGATTGAATTAATCTTTCCTTGCAAACTACGCAACTCCTTCAAATTAGTTGGGGGACACATTTCCATAATGGCTTTGACCTTGTTTGGGTCCACCTCAATACCTCGTTTAGAGATAATAAAACCTAGGAGTTTGCATGAGGTAACACCAAAGACACATTTCTTAGGGTTCAACCTTACTTTATGCTCTAGAAGTCTATCAAAAACTTTTTCCAATACATCAAAATGCTCTTGTCGAGTTTTAGATTTTGCCAATAAATCATCCACATAATCTTCGATAATCTTATGCATATAATCGTGGAAAATATAAGTCATGGCTCGTTGATAGGTTGCACCTGCGTTCTTAAGGCCAAAGGGCATCACCATGTAACAAAAAGTTCCCCAAGGTGTGGTAAATGTTGTTTTGTGTTGATCTTCAGGGTTTATTCGAATATGGTTGTATCCTGAAAATCCATCCATGAACGAAAGCATTTCATGACCAGCGCAGGTGTCGACAAGAGTATCAATGTTTGGAAGAGGAAAGTCATCCTTAGGACACGCTTTATTTAGATCTCGAAAATCGGTGCAAACACGTATCCCCCTGTTAGGCTTGCGAACGGGTACCATGTTAGAAAGCCACTCAGGATAATCAATCGGGACGACAAATTTAACATCCAGAAGTTTCTGAATCTCCGATTTAACTAGGAGGGCCACAGTAGGATGCATTTTCCTAAGTTTCTGTTTGACAGGTTTAGCATCTTTTTGTAAGGTGAGGTTATGGACAACCAAATTAGGGTCTAGGCCTGGCATGTCTTTGTAAGACCATGCAAATATCTCCTTCTTCCGCTTGAGTAGAGCAATCATTTGCTCTTGTTCCTCCGATGATAGACTTTTAGCCGGTTTCACAATTTGGGTGCCATCTTGGTCCGTACTAAGGTCTACATCGATAGTTTCTTCAATAGACATGTGGGAACCTTCCTCAAGGCGATGGGGAGTAGGGATCGGATTTATGTCATCTAAAATGTCATCAAGCTCCTGTGCCTTGCTCTCATCTATGTCTGCTTGGAAGACCTCTGGCTTAGAAGATGAAGGTGAATGTGGAGGTGAAGGAGGAATGTAGTTGGCGGAAGCCCTTAACAATTCCTCGGAAAGGATGAACTCTGAAATAGATGGAGGGGATGAAATCCGATCCATGTCAATCAAGCTTGGGTTGATCGGGATTGGCTTATCCGGATCATATGGATTATGGAGCGGGGTGAATAAGTCTTCAAAATTCATTGTCGACTTATGGAAGAAAGGATAGGCGGAATGGAAGGGAAAACCGGTGAAGACCTCGGAAGACCGAAGTGCAAAACAACATAGTTTTTCAGTTTTTTTTTTTTTTTTTTTTGAGTTTGTTTTTTTTTTTTTTTTTTTGTAGTGGTGAAAACCACTATTACACACATACATACAGCAATAAAGTATTTTTTTTTTTTTTATATTTTGATTTTTTTTTTTTTGGAATTTTCTGATTTTTTTTTTTTTTTGGTAGTGGTGAAAACCACTATTTTAGTATATACATATAATACAGGTTTGGATTATGGCTTATGGATGTGGCGGAGGGGGTGGTTCACCTCGTTCTTGTGGAAGAAGCAAGCGAAAGATGGCCTCTTGGAGAGGGAACAATTGGAGATAAAACTCGTCTTGTTTAGTGAGGGGAACAATGGGCGCCGACTCTTCTTCAGATTCATCACCATTTGACATGACGTCAAATTCTTCATAGACTTCATCTTCGGATTCGTCGGGGTGGAGGATTTCTTCTTCTGAATTAAGATTAATGCTTTGAAAAGCTCGTTCAAAAGAAGAAAGGGATGGAAGTGGTTGGTAGCCCAGACCAAAACGCTCGGTGGGTCTACGATATGGCATATCGATGCGTTCAATTACCCCTTGCTCGTATCGACCTAGGCCAAATTGCTGCCAATTATGTCTGTGGAAATAGCGAGAGGGAAAACCCTCCATCCTTTCGATATTGGCAAGGACTGGATGCTTGGGTTCTAGTATGGTGGTAGGACTAGAAGATGACTCTATTCCCCCATATACAAAATTAATGGAATTTGGCATAGAACCCATGTTATAAACCGATCCAATGGATAAATGTTGGTCATGTGGACGACCAAAATCTTTAACTTGTTTGCACATTGAACGGTGTGATGTGGACATCTTGGATGGCATACTCACCAATACCTGCATCGGTGAGATGGACCTTGACTTGGGAGGGAGATGGACTAGATGATGGAATAGAAGAATGTGGGATAGAAGAATTGGAAGTATTTGGTTGGGTTGATGCTTCACTAACTTGTGAAACATCAGGTGGTGATGGTTGGGAAGATGGAGGAATAATAGGTGATGTTGAAGAAGGTGTAGAAGAAGGGGGTAATGACGTGGAAAGAGATGATTGGTCATGGCCACATGTGCATGTGGTCACCGATGAAGAAGAAGGAAGATTAGTTGATGAAGAAAGTGGTGAATGAGATGGAATAGCGGAAGAGGAAGATGGTTGCGATATGATGGGTGGCTCCTCGGGAATGGGAGCTTTAGAAGAAGATGGTATAGAAGAAATAGATGGGGTCAAGAAAAGATGAGTGGATGGCAACACAATCTCATAAGGATTTGAGACATAGTTGCAATGTTTGAAGGGTTCAGTGTCGGCGGGTACACAATGAACTTTGTCCCTCATATACATACTTGAGACATTGATGCGGTATAGAAGGGACACATCTCATCTCCCTAAGCCAAGGCCGTCCAAGCAATACATTGTATGCCATGGTCCCTTCCAAGATGTGAAACAAGGTATGCAAAGTTCGGGCCCCTACCTCAATGGGCAAGATAATCGTGCCAACCGTGGAAGATAAAGCATCATTGAATGCTTTAAGAGTAAAAGTCGACTTTGTGATAAGGGATGGCGATGGCTTTAGATGACTCAACGCCGATGTTGTAATGATATTGATTGAGGAACCGGTGTCAATTAAGACTCTCTTGAATGGCTTGTTATCGATCTTGGCCATGATATGTAGTGGAGGATCTATACTTACTGTTGACATAGGTTTGATTTCAAAATCATAGAAAGTGATGGAGGGCTCCATGCATGTTTGAATACTCCCCACAAAGTTGTTGAAGGCATTAGTATCTTGAGTTTGAAGCTCGATTGACTTTAATATTTCCATTAATGCCTCTCTATGCGGGGAGATTGTTGAATGAGGTCATAGATCGATAACTTGGCGAAGCCATTTTTAAACTGGTAGTTAACCGGCTACTCAATGACATGATGGGTCGTTGGCGTTGAGTAGAATGATTTAGCGGTTGTTGAGAAGTACTAGCACGTCGTTGGGTCACTGTTACCCGAGGTGGACTGGGGGTTTGTACAGGTGGTTGTGGTTCGGCCTGATTTGGTTGGTTCGCCCTTTGACCCCGGGTTACTACGTTAATAGTACCCACAAAACCTTGGTATTGTTGTACATGGTTGACTTGATTAGGAGGAGTTACATGAGTTACTCCCCCTGAAGTTGTTGGAGCTTCCTCCCGATGTGGAAGGGGTGTTTGAAATATACCAAGATTTTGATTTTGTTGGGCTAAGGGGCTATCCAATTTAATGGCTCCAATCTCAATAAGATCTTGGATCACATGTTTGAAAGTTGTACAATTATTGATATCGTGCCCATTTTGCCTATGATAAGGACAAAATAGGTACTCCTTGTAATACTTCCCCCTTCTAGATGGGTCTAAAGGTTTAAACTCAGGTAAAGTTAATTGATTTGTGCTATATAACTTGTTGAATATGACCGCATATGGTTCATCTAAAGGTGTGAATTGTCGCTTGGGACGATTGTTTTGCCAAGGTCGAGTTTCAATGGTTGGCCCGATATTGGGAGCTGGTTGAGTAGGGGCGGGTACCGCATGATAAGCAATTGGTTGCGGTTGACTTTGCATTACTTGTTGTTGTTGAGCCATTACGGGTTGACTCGCCACCACTTGATTAACTTGGTTAACATTTGAGGTTGTACTAGCCTGTGCTTGTTTGTTTTGGCCATAATTATTATTTCGTTGTTGGCCCTTTTGTTGCCATTCTTTTCTACGGGGTTTTAAAACACCCTCTTGGACTTTAATGTCTTCTATGATACTTGCTTGGGCCAAAGCCTCTTCAAAAGTCCTGTATTGTTGTAATTGGAGTAACCAAGAGATAGGTTTTAGACAACTCCGGGTGAACATTTTGGTTAACTCCTCCATTGGTAGGGAGAATGGCAGTTTATTAATGATAGCCCTCCAACGGTTTCCAAAGTCATAAAGAGTCTCATCGTCATGTTGCTTGAGCTTGTATAAGTCGGACAATGAAACTCTCTTTTGTACATTCAGGGAGAATCGTTCTAAAAATAGATTAATCAATTGCTCGTAAGCATAAATGCTATGGTGAGCTAAATGATTATACCATTGTACAGCATCTCCTCCTAATGTCTGAGGAAAAGTTATGAGCATAAGAGCATCATTATTTTGGATTCTAAAGCAAGCATGCATGAATGAGCTCACATGTTCATGAGGATCCTCAGTTCCTCGAAATTTGTCAAACTTCGGTAATGTGAAATCAGTCGGATATGATGGTGAAGGTATAGAAGGATGAATTGGTTGATTGATCAATGACCTTAGCGTAGGTTTCGACTAAATGAGCCGGGCGCGTTAAGCATAAGGTTGTCAATCTGTTGTTGCATAGCATGGAGTCGAGAATCTTCATGAAAATTTTGACTCGTTTGATGATTATGATGATGTAATGGAAGAGTGGAAAATTGATGAGATGGGATGAAATTGCCTGGATTAGGCGGTGTGGAATGGAGAGGTTGTTGGTATGGATGATACCGAAAAGAAGGTGATTGGGGTAGATGATGAACTGGACTAGGTTGGGAGAAAGGTGGGGTAGGAATGGACACCACCGAAGATTGGGAGTACCCGGGTGGGGCTTGAGCTAATAAAAGCTGGCTGGGTAGAAATTGGTTGGGGTGTAGGATTTACTACGACAGGTGGTTGAGCATTTTGTTGTTGTTGTTGCAAAATCAATTTGTCGAGATACTCCTTAACCTTATTAATCTCTAACCCAAGGGAGGTGGGATGATTGGATGAAGGTGGAGGGCAGGCTGCCATGGTAGTCACAGGAGACTGCATAGCGGGGGCAATGAAGGTGGCTGAAGTAGGCGGTACACGGGAAGGAACAGATGAACTGTGCCCCAGGTAGGGTGAAACCATAAATGGTTTGGGAAGAAGAGGGTTGAAATTGGTTATGGTTAGAGGAGTTTCCACCAACTTCATAAAGAGAATTGGTGTACACCCGGGTACATGGAGGAGAAGGTGGTCGGGAAGACACTACATTTGTCTCCAAAGGAGGACAATTGAGCATCTGGGAAGATGTTGGAGATGAAGCCGGCTGAACAGATACCACATTAGCCTCAAAAAAAGGGTTAGTGTAGACTTGAGTGAAACCAGCGGGTATGGTTGATGCAATATCCTGCTGAAAAATAGAATCTTGCATAGGGGAATCTTGGATTGGCTCAAGGACATAACCAGTGCCATCTCTTAAGTGAGTTTGCACTTGGGCCATATCAATGTGGGTAATATGACGGGAATTGTCTTCCTCCATGGGCATGGCCATGTGATAGACGGTAGAAGGACGTGAAAGACCTGCGAGCGAACACTGCTGAAATTCACTAGGATAAGTGGCCATGTTGGTGGTGGGGATGTTTCGTGAATTACCCATTTGATTATTTAGATTTAACATTTTAGATTGATTCCTTGTTAAGACCATGAAGCAATAAATCTAAACAAATTTAGAAAAGAAGAATGCAAAACTGGAATGATAAATTTACACTAAAGAAATTATCAGAAAACAGTCACAACCTAGGTTTCAACCAATATGTCTTACCTTGCGGTTAATTAATTATTTTCTGATCTTAATCTGTAGTAAATTTTAAGTGTCCGGTTTATGAGTTTTGCATGTGATCTAATCTTGAATTATTCACAAAAAAGGTAAAAACTATGGCTAGGAAAGGACAACGAGATTCTTACTGGTGATGAAATCCAGACAAGTTTGCTCGGGGGTGACCTATGGTGTCTAAGGCAGAAGTTTAATGGATGGAGATGAATTCCACCGTCACTAAACTTCAAGCAATACATGGTGATGAAATCCAGATATCACTGTTTTAAATGCAATATGAAAATGCAATGAATTTTTTTTTTTAAATGTTTTAGTTATCTAATGTGTACATACAAGGCTATAAATCAAAAGTTCTAATGATCTAAGCAAGAGGCTACTGAAAACATGTCATTTCCTCTGAAGAAGTGGAGTACACCGTTTAAAACCCCCTGCCTACCAATGATATCAGATATCAAAGGAGCAACCGGAAGGTTCGTCCACTTCTCTCTGGAATCACCCAATGGCAGGAGTACTATTGACATCCAATCAATAGTCCTACTTAGATAATTAAAACAAATAATTCGTAGCTATTCTAATATGCAGCTAGGTATGCAAATTTTTTTTTTTAATGCAAGCAACAATCAATAATGCAATGCAAAGAAAAAAATAAATAAAATCACAATGACAGAGTACAGAATAGTTGCACAAAACAAACGATTTCTATTAATCGATGGAGTTTAAAAACTCCTTTTTGAATACAACTGGGCCTGTAACCCTTTATTTGTGATACACAGTTACAAGTTATGCTAGGGTTCTCCGAAACCCTAGCTGGCACAAATGGTGGCGCTTCCGAAGAATGTATCTTCAATCCCAAACGAGTGAGTGGGCTTTGTTGTATCCCTTGCTTGGACCACTCCGGCTTAATCAGTGCCATCAATAAACTGGATCTGGTATCAAAAACCTGCACACATTAACACTATCAAGGAGTTAGAAATTAATAAGAGGGCTCCCTGCTGTGGAGCCCTCGAAACAATCTAAAACCCTAGAAAAATGGAATGCGAGAATTCAATAAAGATCAATAGAAGAAAAGAAGTTACTTGCTTTAAACTAATTTATACCTGTTCTCTGTTAATGCAGCTAGACCAGGCGACACCTGGAAGTAATGTTGTTATCAGAATAGGCTACGGAAGGCGCCCTGGTGCACTCGCTGAACGCCCGCGTGCTTCTGGATCAAGGTTACGGACGTCGGTGCGAGTCGTAGGAGGTAAACGCCGCGGGCACTTGGTAACCCGTGGGCACTTGGTAAATGCCCGTGGGCACTTGGTGAAGGGGTAAACGCCCGCGGGCACTTGCGACAGGAATGGGAGATTCTGCAGAATGCGAAGGAATGGCGGCGAAAGCGACGACGGAAGCGGCGATGGATGCGGCGAAAGGGTAGCGGAAGAGAGGAGATAACGGTAGAAGAATTAGAATCAGAGATAGAAGTAGCAAAAGACATAGGGTTTGAGCCATCAAAGTGACTCAATTTATAATCCACTCTTAGGGCACACTTTAGGGTTTTAACGACACTTTGAACGTGTGGCTAAGATTAAAGTGGATCCAAGGGTAGAGAATAAATCTTGGTTGTGGAATGGATTAAGATGGATGGACGGATGAGATTAAATGAAGGATGGACGGCTCAGATTAAATCACTTAAACTATTATTTAAATATATATATAATAAAATATTAAAATATATATATAAATATTAATTTAAATAAATTTGGGGATGAAAAATGGCGGGAAAGGTGAAATTGGGCCAAATAATGGCGGGAAAGTGTGGATTTGGGCCAAATAATGGCGGGAAGGTGGATGACCGACACGTGGCTGAGAGGAAGGTATAGATGACTTGCAAGTGGCTGGATTTTGGTGTCTACAGATGCCCCTTTTTGAGGCTGCTTTGTGTGAAGACACAATGGAGCACAAAAACTTAGGACACCTGAAAAGCTGGATCAGACGCAACTCTCTCTCAAGACTAAAGCACAACTTTGAAGACCAAAGAATAAAAGAATATTTAAAATTTATCAGCTTACCCCCTCAATTGGCGAGCGAGAATGGTTCTCACGAGCCAATTGGAAGAAATTCGAAAGAAAATGAACCGTTTTTGCCCCAACGGTGAAAAAGGGGTTGGTGTATGAACCATCTGTTTATGTCCCAACGAGAAAAGGGGTTGGTGTACAAACCGAGAAAAGAATATGATTGAAGACGATATGAGTGATGTGAAAGATGAACCGTTTTCTGCCCCAACGGTTAGAAAGGGATTTTTGCCAAATTTTAAATTCCATGATCATGTAAGATGAATTCTACTATTAGGAAAGTTAAAAATTGATAACGGATGCCCCAACTCCTATGGGTGAATCCATACTTGTTGATGAAATTGCCTTGTTGGCGCCATTGATATGGAGAGATGCAATATGAAAGAGTCCAGAACTTCGAGAGATGCTCCTAGTGATTGTATGGATAATTCCTCGGGTCGGAACCAATCAACCTAGGTAGCCTTAATCTCTAGCAAGACTCAAAATAATGATGATATTGAAGATTGTCCACGTTTAAGGCCCCATGAACTAGGCCATCAATGACAAGTTGTTGAGCAAATTAATCTTGGTATGAGGTCACTTGAAAAGTAGGATACCCAAAATTGATTTCCAATTTTCAAAGAGTGAAATAATTGATGATGATAAATGGTAAGTGTCCTTATGGTGGTTTAATCCTCTTACCGAATTGCATGGATGCAAATCGCTGCAATCGCCAAGGTGATAGAATATACCACTAGATACGAGGTTTACTTTAATTTAATTTGGCAAAAATATGCATGATGAAAGAAGAATGAATGAAATTGATGATAGATCAGAAGAATTGATGAATGTTGTTAATTTTGTGAAGGTTTTGAATGTTTTTAACCCAATTTGTAAATCAATGATGAATGATGCGCTTTTTGAGCAAAATGACAAAATTTGTTTCCAAAAACTGTTGTAACCTTCACAAAATGTTTTATTATGATAAGAAGAATGGATGGATGCAATTTGATGAAATTTGGAGGAGGTAAGCTTCAATTTTGTAAGTTTTGTTCTTTTATTCAATATTGACACCAAACGCCGGTATGCATTTGGAGGTGGCAGAAACGCCCGTCGGTGTTTGAATGCATCATGAAATGCCCCACTGCGTCTGAATGCGCCATGAAATGCCCCACTGCGTTTCAGGGTGCCAAAACCAGCTATTTAAACAGTTTCAGCGAGAATTTCGCTCATTTGTGCGTTCGAGCTTGAGAGAAGTGCGTCTGAGGGAGTGGAATGAAGTGAAGTGAAGTGAAAGGTTGTGTGGGAGAGTGAAGCACGCGGGAGCTATGGCGGAGATGGGAGCGGACGCGCCAGTGCAGCCAGCTGAGGTATTTGTTTATTTAAGCAAGTACTTTTATTTGTTTTTTTTTTTTTTTTTTTTTTTTGGAAAAAAATTTGTAACCAATTTTTGTTTTGTTGTTTTGCAGCTTAGGGTGTTAGAGGCACGACACCGATTCTCCCCTATCATTCCGGGGATGAGGAGGTCATTGTCCCAGGAAGGCGGGAGATATTGGAAGCGGTGGGGCTAGCGGAGGCAGCCCGGTTGGAGGTAGTTCGGGCGGATGAGGGGTACCTCTCGGCTTTGGCCGAGAGGTGGGATCCGGATCGGGGGACGTTCCAGCTCCCAACTGGAGAGATGACGGTGACGCTTGAGGATGTATACCGCATCCTCAAGGTGCCCGTGGAGGGGCGCGGGTGGAGGTTGGACGAGATAGGGCCACGGAGATGGCCAAGTTGTTTGGGGATGACTGGAGGGAGATCCGGACGGAGAGCGGGGGATTCCTTACTTGGCCATGTATACGGCCAAGGAGTTGGTAGCGGTGGAGGCTCTGATGATGTTCGTATTGGCCAACATTGTGGCCCCGAACAGCACCGGGTGCAAGTTTCCATGGAACCTGATGGGTGTAGTGAGCGAGATGCTCACTAATAGGGTAGTGTATGCACGGGCGCCCGCTTTATTGGCGCGGGTGTACCGGGAGTTGTATGAGGTTCGAAGACGGGGCCGGAAGGGCCTAGGCTGCGGTTTGGTTCTCCGGTCTTGGGGCTGGGAGCACTTGGAGTGGCCCGACCGGAGGGGTTGCCATGTGCTTACTGGGACATGAGCCGGGCTTATGGTAGGAGATGGCCAGTGGCGGAGGAGAGACAGCCGAGCCGCCCCGTGAGATCGGGGCAATGGTATAGGAGTTTATGGGCGGACTTGACAGATGCCCAAGTCATTTGGAGGCCCTGGCGGGAGGCGAGGTGGATCGGTGATGGAGAGCATCTGAGACGGGTGCGACAGGCTAGATGGGTAGTGGGTCGGGGCCACAGCGAGGCGGAGTACATACAGATGTCTCGAGTGCTCCGCCAGGTCGGATTGAGACAGGATGTCCCCGGTGAGCCAGTGCGCTACCGGAGGCACAGATCAGAGGGGGATTTGTCGTGTGTCGAGCCATGGAGGGAGGCGACAGAGGACGATGAGGACATGGAGATCCTCGACATGGACGACGTCGGGGTAACAGTTGAGTATGCAGCATGGATGGCCGCAGAGCCGAGGTGGGAGCCACCATTGGTGGCTGTTGGAGCTGGAGAGGACGAGGGAACCGCAGAGGTTCCCAAGCGCAGGGAGGGTCCCCGCCTTCGAGCTGACAGTCGAAGGCGAAAGGGGAAGATGGTACGGTAGACACCGGGGAGCAGAGATGACGAGGAGGATGATGGCGAGGGCCTAGGAGAGGCCACAGGAGAGACTAGGGAGGTACCCCCTAGCGGGCACGAGGATGATCTGGCACAGCTGCAGCAGTAGATAGCAGAGCGCGATGCTATGCTAGCTGTCCGGGATGAGAGGATAGCTCGGCTGGAGCAACAGGTTGCAGAGCAGGATGCCCCGATAGGCTGTTCGGGGAGGAGAGGATGGCCCGGATGCGAGGCGGACTTGGATGGAGCGACTAGGGTGCCCCGGGATGACGGGGTGACGAGACTCCAAGGCGAGCTAGCGGAGCGGGAGCGACGACACGGGATAGACATATCTAGACTTAGGTCTAGGACTCGTTATATTGAGGCTCTGGAGGACACATTGTTTAGGCATCACATTGTGTTGCCTGATCCTCCATCCTCCTCTGTCTCTAGGCGTAGTGAGTCTAGGCACACCACTAGGTCTAGGGCTCCTACTAGGTCACAGGGATCCTCTTTTGATGGTTAGCTTAGTGCTTAGATGCACTCTTTATGAGCCTTGGTGCTCTATTGTATATTGTAGCCTTTTGGCATTCACTGTACGTTTTGATCTTTATACATATATATATAATACATGGCTTTTATTTATTAGTGTTTTACTTTCTTTTGTGTGAATGCCTATGTTTTTGTGATGCATGTTTTTATATGTTTTAATGTTTTATGTGATGGAATGGAATGCAAAGTTATAGATGATTAATGCGAGACTAAGTAAATGAAATATGCACTAAGAAGCACTCATACTTTTAGATAGTTAGATTTAGCCAACTGTTATCATAATTGTTTAATCAGGGGCACCGAACTTGGTGGCTTGTGAATGAATGACGTATGGAATGACATGAATATGGAAGAAGATATGGAGGTTGATATGGAAGAAAATATGGAGGAAGACTGTTTTACAAAGACTCAAACATGCTAGTGGTATCAAACAAACTTACTAATACTTGCCTAATTCAACTAGGACCAAATGTGTGTGCATGTGAGTTCATTAACCAAATCCGAAGCATGGTAGTGACTCTAGGCAATCAAAAACCTGTGTGTGTGCAAGTGTGTTCATTAACCTCATCTTGCATAAATTAGGTAACCCTGTTATGGAGAAGACCCCAAAGCTAGTTTGTCCGTATGAGCATTAAGAGGTCTCTCTTTGAGGAGAGACATGTCGCCACGCAATGAGTATACTCCACTGCCAGTCAAGCGTCTATAGCCCCGGTGAAGGTTAACTCCATAGTCCATGTTGTTTTTGACCTTTGTAAGCCTTGGGGATGACTACCTATCCATCTGACTGGACAAGTAGTACGATCCTTACAACTTATTTGGGATCAGTGGTGTGTGAAAAATGTTCATTTCCTTAGAGCTTTGGGGAATCGGATTCTCAACCGAAGTATGATGAGAATTTTACCCTATCCTTACTACTCTGTTTATATTTATATTTTGTGATTGCTTGTGATAGTGGTAAGAACCACTATTTTATGGACTATGTTTGCATGATAGGACAAACGAGGATTACCCTTTTCACTTCAAGGCACAACCCAAGGATGGTGTTATCTCTCTTTGACACAAGATGTTTTTAAGATGTGAAAATGTGATAGGTTCAAGACCGCTTTTGAAATCATTTCCCAATACTCAAGATTTTATTTAGTGTAATTTGTGATATGGCCCTAGAGAACTTTGACATGCATTTCGAAGTTTGCTTAAAACACTAGAAATGGGTGAGTGATTGAAAACATTTTGGCAATGTAAATATGTGCAAATGGAAAATGGATGTACGAATGACAATTCGGTTTGATGGATTTTATGAAGGTGCCCCTGATTAAGGCAACATGACTTTTGCTTGACCAAATTTTATATCCAAAAGATAGAATGGTCTCTAACATGATATGCAACTATGGCTGAAAATGAAATGTTATGGTTTTCAATGAGATGTATGCACATGAAATGCAATGTTTTTGAATGAGATGTATGCAACTAACAATGAAATGCAAATTCTTTTTATTTTATTTGTTTTTTTTTTTTTTGTTACAAGCCATGTATATATGTACATATAAAATTCAAACTATGCGTAGAATGCCCTCAAGTGTATAACATTAAGTGGTTCGGGTTCTTCCTCTCCCTCTAAACTGGCAAGTCTATAAGTTCCATTACCCACTCTTTCGGTGACCATATATGGACCTAACCAATTAGCCGCGAATTTATCTCGAAGATGCGGCAATGCATTGGTGTTTTGTTGATTCTCTTTAAGGACAAGATCCCCTACTTGAAATTCTCTTAGATGAACTTTGGCATTGTAAGCACGTTTCAATCGGTCTTGATAAACTCGCAAATGCTCTAAAGCATTGATTCGTTTTTCATCTATGAGTGTGAGTTGATCAAGACGTGCTTGTCTAGCAGTATCATCATCGATAAATTCCTGCAAAGAAATTCGCAAGGAAGGGATCTCGAGCTCAAGAGGCATGATTGCTTCAGCTCCATAGACCAAAGAAAATGGCGTTGCCCCAATGGGAGTTCCGATGCTTGTTCTGTAAGCCCATAATGCCAAGGGGATTTGTGTATGCCAATCTTTATGATTTTCTTTAACAAGTTTCTTAAGAATAGCAATTATGGTCTTATTGGAAGCTTCGACTTGTCCATTGGCTTGTGGGTAGTAAGGAGTTGAGAAACTATGTTGGATATTATACTTTTCGCAAAGAGCTCGAACATCCTTATTCTTAAAAGACTTGCCGTTATCAGAAATGATTTTAGAGGGAATACCAAAACGACAAATGATATGGTGAAGTATAAACTCCACAATTCTAGGACCTGTCGTACTGGTTAGAGGAATAGCTTCAACCCACTTTGTGAAGTATTCAGTGGCTGTAATGATGAAAGTATGCTGTCTCGAAGAGGCAGGTGAAATCTTGCCAATTAAATCGAGACCCCATTGTGAGAAGGGCCAAAGGCTTTGGATGGGCTGTAAAGCTTGTGATGGTATATGGATTAAATTAGCGTGTTCTTGACACTTTTTACATTGTTTAACATATTTGCAACAATCTTGTTCCATAGTGGGCCAATAATACCCCATACGTAAAATACGCTTCGCAATGGCCATTCCACTAAAATGACCACCACAAGTACCATCATGGGCTTCAGCAATAGCTCTATGTGTTTCACCTGCTTCTAGACAGCGGAGGAGTACTCCATCATATCCACGTTTATACAACACATCCCCCAAAAGAACAAAACAAGCTGCCTTTTGCTTAAAACAGCGGCGGGCAGTTCGAGACAAATCAGATGGGAGTGTTCCAAACTTGAGGAAGGCTACTATCTCACTAGACCAAGGCTCATATGGATCCGAATGGATAAAGCAAACATCTTTTTCATCTTTAGACTCAGCACGGACAATTGCAGACTTAGAGATTGTGGAAATGATTAGGGGTTGTACCTCTCCAAGGGAGTCCTTTGGAATCAATGATCCAAGAGAGGCCATGGCATCCGCAAATCTATTAGTCGAACGAGGCAAACTAGTGATCTCATACCAATCAAACTTAGAGAGCAACTTCATTGCTACATCATGATAAAGCTTAATGGTAGGTTCTTTGGCTTGGTATTCTCCTGTAATTTGTTTAACCACGAGTTGAGAATCCCCAAATATCCGAATACGCTTAATACTCATAGCTATGGCTGATTGAAGACCTAAAATTAAGGCTTCATACTCTGTTGTATTATTGGTGCATTGGAAGTCTAGTTTGAATGATAAAGGGATGGGAATCCCTTGAGGTGTATGAAACACAACTCCGAGCACCATGACCTTTCGCGCACTTAGAGCCATCAAAGAATAGCGTGATGTCAACATCTTCCTCCGGAATGATGTCCTCTTCTTGTTCAGTGATAGCAAATACCGAATCATCTGGGAGCTCAATAATCAAAGGATGATCACTAGGTAGCGGAGCTTCCGCAAGTTGATCGGCTATAACTTGACCTTTAACGGATTTTTGGCTAATGAATTCAAGATCGAATTCGGTAAGCAACATTATCCATTTAGCGGTACGAGTGTTATTATAAGTGCGAGACATCATATAACGCAGAGGGTTTTCTCTAGCTATGACATATGTTGTATGGCTAAGCATATAATGACGAAGTTTCTTAGTGGCAAAAACCACTTGCTAAGCACAACTTTTCCACATAAGCATATCGGGTTTCATAGCTTACCAATGTTCGACTAATATAATAGATAGCTTGCTCGCGATTTTGTTCATTCTTTTGTGCAAGCATTGTCCCTAAGGCAAAGTCCATTGCTGAGATATAAAGGTTGAAAGGGACCCCTGGACGAGGCGGAGCTAAGACTGGCGGAGATGCTAAGTACTGCTTGATGTCATCAAAGGCTTTCTGACATTCATCTGTCCATGAAAATTGTACCCCCTTTTGTAGTAGGTGGCAAAATGGCCTACATTTATCAGAAAGTTGTGCAATAAAGCGACGGATTGAATTAATCTTTCCTTGCAAACTACGCAACTCCTTCAAATTAGTTGGGGGACACATTTCCATAATGGCTTTGACTCTTGTTTGGGTCCACCTCAATACCTCCGTTTAGAAGATAAGGTAAAACCTAGGAGTTTGCAGGAGGAATGTACTTACGGAAGCCACATTTCTTACCCAGGCTTATCCGGATCATATGGATTATGGAGCGGGGTGAATAAGTCTTCAAAATTCATTGTCGACTTATGGAAGAAAGGATGGGCGGAATGGAAGGGAAAACCGGTGAAGACCTCGGAAGACCTGAGATGCAAAACAACATAGTTTTTCAGTTTTTTTTTTTTTTTTTTTTTGAGTTTTAGTTTTTTTTTTTTTTTTGTAGTGGTGAAAACCACTATTACACACATACATACAGCAATAAAGTATTTTTTTTTTTATATATTTTGATTTTTTTTTTTTTTTGGAATTTTCTAATTTTTTTGTTTTTGGTAGTGGTGAAAACCACTATTTTAGTATATACATATAATACAAGTTTGGATTATGGCTTATGGATGTGGCGGAGGGGGTGGTTCACCTCGTTCTTGTGGAAGAAGCAAGCGAAAGATGGCCTCTTGGAGAGGGAACAATTGGAGATAAAACTCGTCTTGTTTAGTGAGGGGAACAATGGGCGCCGACTCTTCTTCCGATTCATCACCATTTGACATGACGTCAAATTCTTCATAGGCTTCATCTTCGGATTCGTCGGGGTGGAGGATTTCTTCTTCCGAATTAAGATTAATGCTTTGAAAAGCTCGTTCAAAAGAAGAAAGGGATGGAAGTGGTTGGTAGCCCGGACCAAAACGCTCGGTGGGTCTCCGATATGGCATATCGATGCGTTCGGTTACCCCTTGCTCGTATCGACCTAGGCCAAATTGCTGCCAATTATGTCCGTGGAAATAGCGAGAGGGAAAACCCTCCATCCTTTCGATATTGGCGAGGACTGGATGCTTAGGTTCTAGTATGGTGGTAGGACTAGAAGATGACTCTATTCCCCCATATACAAAATTAATGGAATTTGGCATAGAACCCATGTTATAAACCGATCCAATGGATAAATGTTGGTCATGTGGACGACCAAAATCTTTAACTGTTTGCACATTGAACGGTGTGATGTGGACATCTTGGATGGCATACTCACCAATACCTGCATCGGTGAGATGGACCTTGACTTGGGAGGGAGATGGACTAGATGATGGAATAGAAGAATGTGGGATAGAAGAATTGGAAGGATTTGGTTGGGTTGATGCTTCACTAACTTGTGAAACATCGACTGGTGATGGTTGGGAAGATGGAGGAATAATAGGTGATGTTGAAGAAGGTGTAGAAGAAGGGGGTAATGACGTGGAAAGAGATGATTGGTCATGGCCACATGTGCATGTGGTCACCGATGAAGAAGAAGGAAGATTAGTTGATGAAGAAAGTGGTGAATGAGATGGAATAGCGGAAGAGGAAGATGGTTGCGATATGATGGGTGGCTCCTCGGGAATGGGAGCTTTAGAAGAAGATGGTATAGAAGAAATAGATGGGGTCAAGAAAAGATGAGTGGATGGCAACACAATCTCATAAGGATTTGAGACATAGTTGCAATGTTTGAAGGGTTCCGTGTCAACAGGTACACAATGAACCTGTCCCTCATATACATACTTCAGACATTGATGCAGTATAGAAGGGACACATCTCATCTCCCTAAGCCAAGGCCGTCCAAGCAATACATTGTATGCCATGGTCCCTTCCAAGATGTGAAACAAGGTATGCAAAGTTCGGGCCCCTACCTCAATGGGCAAGATAATTGTGCCAACCGTGGAAGATAAAGCATCATTGAATGCTTTAAGAGTAAAAGTCGACTTTGTGATAAGGGATGGCGACAGCTTTAGATGACTCAACGCCGATGTTGTAATGATATTGATTAAGGAACCTGCAAAATAAAATAGAAAACAAGAACAGATTAATAAAGCAAGCATTAAAAATATGAAACCCTAGGGGGTCCTAGCATGATCGCCATTTGTAGATTGAAAATACACGCCAAACAAAAAAAAAATCACAATGACAGAGTACAGAATAGTTGCACAAAAACAAATGATTTCTATTAATCGATGGAGTTTAAAAACTCCTTTTTGAATACAACTGGGCCTGCAACCCTTTATTTGTGATACACAGTTACAAGTTATGCTATTGTTCTCTGAAACCCTAGCTGGCACAAATGGTGGCGCTTCCGAAGAACGTATCTTCAATCCCAACAGAGTGAGTGGGCTTTGTTGTATCCCTTGCTTAGACCACTCCAGCTTAATCATCTGCCATCAATAAACTGAATCTGTTATCAAAAACCTTCACACATTAACACTATCAAGGAGTTAGAAATTAATGAGAGGGCTCCACTACGTGAGCCCTCAGAAACAATCTAAAACCCTATAACAATGGAATGCAGGAAACGAATAACAGATTAATACATAAAATACGGTTACTTGCTTTAAACTAATTTATACCTGTTCTCTGTTAACGCAGCTAGACCAGGCGACACCTGGAAGTAATTTTGTTGTCAGAATAGGCTGCGGAAGGCGCCTTGATGCACTCGCTGAGCGCCCGCGTGCTTCTGGATCTGGGTTACAGACATCGTTCTGAGTCTGTGTCTATAGGTAAATGCCCGTGGGAACTTGGTAAACGCCCGTGGGCACTTGGTAAATGCCCGTGGGCACTTGGTAAACACCCGTGGGCACTTGGTGAAGGGGTAAATGCCCACGGGCACTTGTGACAGGAATGGGAGATTTTGCAGAATGCTGCAGAAGGAATGGCAACAAAAGCGACGACGAAAGCGACGATGGATGCGGCGAAAGGGTAGCAAAAGAGAGGAGATAGCAGTAGAAGAATTAGAATCAGAGATAGAAGTAGCAAAAGACCTAGGCTTTGAGCCATCAAAGTGACTCAATTTATAATCCACCCTTAGGGCACACTTTAGGGTTTTAACGACACTTTGAACGTGTGGCTAAGATTAAAGTGAATCCAAGGGTAGAGAATAAATCTTGGTTGTGAAACGGATTAAGATGGATGGACGGATGATATTAAATGAAGGATGGACGGCTCAGATTAAATCACTCAAACTATTATTTAAATATATATATTAAAATATTAAAATATATATATAAATATTAATTTAAATAAATTTGGGGATGAAAAAATGGCGAGAAAGGTGAAATTGGGCCAAATAATGGCGAGAAGGTGGATGACCGACACGTGGCTGACAGGAAGGTATAGATGACTTGTAAGTGGCTGGATTTTGGTGTCTACACCTACTAAGATGGCATACCTTAGGCAATACCTTGAGCCACTAATGCTAGGACCTCATACAAACACTAATGGCTTCTAGATGAGTGATGCAGGAGCATCCAACAAAATTTTCAGGGCCTTAACTTCTCAATCGTAGCTCCGATTGATGTGAAATTTGACAGGGATCTAGTTGGGAGAGTTCTAAACAAATACGACTCCCTAGAGTCCTATTTGTCCAAAAAAATCAGTTTTCGGGGCCAAATTCCATCATCTAGTGCCCCGAAATTAGGTTTTAAAATTTCTTACCTACTTTTTTATGCTTTTTGAGCTGTTCGGAGGTTAATATCTCCTAATGTATTTAGAGTTAGGACTAGAAAATTTATTTTTGGCTTGTCTATTGTAAGAGGGATGCGTACCCCAATTTTGGGCCCCATCTAACTCATTTTAGTTTTTAGGGTTTTTTTGGCTATATAGCCACAAAATGAGGGTTTATGAGGGGATCTTTTCCAAATTTTTGAATGAGAATTGGTTTGAGCAAGTTTCGCTCTCCATCAAGTGGTATTGAGAAGGTTTGGCTCTCCATCAATGAGTGACAATTATGATGATGAAACTGAAATTATTTTTATCAACCATTATCTTGAGATACAACCCAGGAGAATGCTCCAAGATGAAGCACGTCCTGAATGGCTTAATAAAGAAGAAGAAGAACCTCAGGAATAGATAATGTATGGAGAAACCATGCAAAAGGATAACTGGTATCAACAAAATTTTCCAATAGACCACACACTTTTTTGGCTAAACAAAGAGTGTGAGGGTCCTCAACCAGAGCCTCCTCCATCACATTGGCAAAGCATACAACAAAACCAATCACACACATTAGGTCAGTTGCAACCTAGAGAATATGAGGCATCAATTCTTGAATCACAACCACCTTATTTCCATCAATTCAACATGATTTTTGTTGATTTTCTCACCCCACTCCGCAATTCCTATGATGATACAAAATCGATCCGTATCGACACCAGTCTCATATCCATGGACAAGATTTCATCCCCGCCATCCAATGTTGACTTCATCCTGTCCGAAGAGTTGTTGCGTGCTTCAAACGCTTATATTTCACAATAACCTTCATCATTAAACAATTTAGTTTTTCAAACTGAGATAGAGGGGGACACCCCGGACACATTTGAAAATGTGGCAGATGATATCCACCTCATCCCAACTCCACATCAGCTAGAGGAAGGTTCTCACATGCCAATAGAATATTCTATAGATGTGAACCTTAGTGAAGACGTGGATAATCCCTAGATTGTCAAAATAGCAAAAGAATTATTTGTAGAATAAAAATAAAGCATCATAAACATACTTATTAAAAATAAGGAAGTGTTCACATGGTCCTACAAAGACATGTCTGGCTTAGATCCGGACTTGGTAGTCCACAACCTTATGCTAGCACATGATGCCAAGCCATTCAAGTAGAAGCTTAGGAAAGTTCATCCAAAAGTTGCATTAATTGTGAAATAAGAATTGCAAAAGTTATTGGATGTACACTTCATAGTACCAATCGATTATCCTGAATGGATTTCAAACATAGTACTCGTTTGCAAACCGAATTGGGGGATACGAGTATGCACTGATTTTCGAGATTTAAACAAAGCGTGTCCCAAGGATGATTTTTCTTTGCCAAATACAGATCAATTAGTAGACTCATGTGCTGGTCATGAAATGCTCTCCTTAATGGACGGTTTCTCTGGATACAACCAAATTCATATTAATCCCGAAGATCAACATAAAACAACATTTACAATGCCTTGGGGGACATTCTACTACAAAGTGATGCCTTTTGGGTTAAATAACATAGGAGCTACATATCAGCGTGTCATGACGTACATATTTCATGATTATATGCATAAGATAATTTAATATTATGTAGATGATCTTATTGCTAAATCAAAAATACGTCTTGAACACATAAATGTGCTAGAAAATGCATTTGATTGATTAATAGAACATAAGGTAAGGTTAAATCCTAAGAAGAGTGTATTTGGTGTCACATCAGGAAAACTTCTAGGATTCATTGTTTCCAAGCGAGGCATTGAAGTAGACCCAGGCAAGGCAAAATCAATATTAGAAATTTCACCTCCCAAAAACTTGAAAGAGTTGCAAAGTTTGCAAGGAAAAGTCCAATCTATTCGATGATTCATTACGCAACTCTCAAATAAATGCAGGTCTTTTAACCGCCTGTTGCAAAAAGGAGTGATATTTTCTTGGATAACTGAATGTCAAGAGGCATTTGATGATATAAAGAAAAATATGGCCTCACCGCCAGTTCTTATGCCACCAAAAATAGGAGTCCCATTTCACCTATACATTTTTGCAACATATTTTGCTTTAGGAACAATGCTTGCACAAAAGAATGAGAAAAATAAAGAGCAAGCAGTTTATTACATCAATCGAACATTGGTAAGTTACGAAACAAGATATGCTTATGTCGAAAAGTTATGCTTAGCAATGGTTTTCACCACCAAGAAACTTAGACATTACATGCTAAGCAATACCACCTATGTTATAGCTAGATAAAACCCTCTGTGATACATGATGACTCACACTTACAACAACACCCGCACTGCTAAATGGATAATGCTTTTAACATAATTTGACCTCAAATTCACAAGTCAAAATTCCATAAAAGGGCAAATGATAGCTGATCAATTAGCGAAAGCTCCACTGCACAATGATATACCATTAATAATTGAGCTTCCTGATGATTCGGTATTTTCTATCACAGAACAAGAAGAAGTAGTTTCACCTGATGATGAAGCAGATATGACAATGTTCTTTGATGGATCAAAGTGTGAAAAAGGGTAAGGTGTAGGAGTTGTATTTTACACACCTAAAGGAATATCCATTCCTTTATCATTCAAACTCGACTTCACATGCACAAAAAATAATGTAGAATATGAAGCCTTAATACTAGGTCTTAAATCAGCTATAGCAATGGGAATAAAAGGAATAAGTTTTTTTGGTGATTCTCAATTGGTTGTCTACCAAATAAAAGGAGAATACCAATGTAAAGAGCCAGTATTAAAGAAATATCATGAAGTAGCATTATAGTTGCTAGGAAAATTTGACTGGTATGAAATTAGTAACTTGCCATGATCGACAAATATATTTGCGGACGCAATGGCTTCCTTGGGATATCTCATCCCTAAAAATGAACATGGAGAAATACAACCGCTAATCATAACAATAGTGTCTAAACCATCAATTCAAAAAGCAGAATCTATAGGTGAGAAGAATGTTTGTTTGATACATGTCGAACCTTACAATTATTACCTTGATGAGATAAAATATTTTCTCAAGTTCGGCACACTACCAATAGAAATGACACAAACTACAAAAAGAACATTCAAACAAAGAGCCATTCGTTTCACTTTACTTTGAGATGTGTTATATAAATGTAGTTATAATGGAATATTACTATGATGTTTAAATCCAATTGAAGTAGAAAGAGCAATATCAGAAGCCCACGATGGTACTTGCGGTGGTCACTTTAGCGGAATGACAATTGCAAAAAGAATATTGTGCATGGGATACTATTGGCGGACAATGGAAAATGACTATTGTAAATATGTCAAAAGATGCCAAAAGTGCCAACATCATGCAAACTTGATCCATGTGCCATCACAAAATTTGCAACCCATTCAAAGTTTTTGGCCCTTTTCACAACGGGGTCTTGACTTGATTGGTAAAATAACACCTGCTTCATCAGGACAACATAAATTCATCATAATTGCTACAAAATACTTCACAAAATGGGTGAAAGCAATTCCAATGACAACTACGACTGGACCTCGAATAGCGGAGTTTATACTTCAGCATATTATCTGTCGTTTTGGAATACCCTCAAAAATAATTTTTGATAATGGAAAGTCATTTAAGAATAAGGATGTTAGAGCATTGTGCAACAAATTCAAAATCCTACACAGCTTCTCAACACCTTATTACCCACAAGCAAACGGGCAAGTAAAGCAACAAATAAAATAGTCATATCCATTCTCAAGAAAGTGGTAAAAGATAATCATTGAGATTGGCATACTCACCTCCCTTTAGCACTATGGGCTTATATAACAAGCATAAGAACGCCAACGGGAGAAACACCATTTTCACTAGTTTACGGTGCAGAAGCAATATTACCATTAGAGCTCGAGATACCATCCTTGCGAATCAATATACAAGAATTCATGAATGATGATACGACTAGACAGGCGCATCTTGACCAATTGACAATTATTGATGAGAAACGTATCAATGCTCTAGAACATTTACAAGTATATCAAGATAGAGTCAAGCGCGCTTACAACGCAAAAGTCCATCCTCGTGAATTTCAAGTGGGGGACCTAGTGCTCAAAGAAAACCAACAAAATACTAATGCTTTACCACACTTAAGGGATAAATTTGCAACAAATTGGTTGGGCCCATATATAGTAAAGCAAAAATTGGGACAAGGAATGTACAAACTCTCCAATTTAGAAGGGAAATGGAGCCAGAACCACTGAATATTATGCACCTAAAGGCATTTTATGCATAAAACGACTTGCAATATACGTATATATATGTACATGGCTAAAACAAAAAAATAAAAATAAAAAATAAAAAAAATAAAAAAATAAAAGAATCTTAACCTGAAAAGAAAACATATAAAAAAACAAAAATTAGCACAACATGCTATAAATAAAAGCAAAAACGAAAATTTTTTACCTATGCATGGTAATAAACAAAAAGAGAATAATTTTTACCTACCCTAGGTAATAAAAGCAAAAACGAATTTTTTTTACCTATGCATGGTAATAAACAAAAAAAAAAAAGCAAAAATTTTACCTACCCTAGGTAATAAAAGCAAAAACAATTTTTTTTTACCTACCCTAGGTAATAAAAGCAAAAACAAAAATTGTTTACCTATGCATGGTAATAAACAAAAAAAGAAAAAAATTTACCTACCCTAGGTAATAAAAGCAAAAAACGAAAAAAAAAATTTACCTAACCTAGGTAATAAAAACAAAAATAATTTTTTTTTACCTACCCTAGGTAATAAAAGCAAAAAAACAAAAAAATTACCTAATCATGGTAACAAAAACAAAAACGAAAAATTTTACCTACTCTAGGTAATAAAAGCAAAAACAAACGCTTAATGAGCAAGCAATAATCATTTACCAGCCCCACTTAATTATCAAACAAGCAAAACAAACAAACAAACAAAAAAGGACAACACGCCTAACTTGGCAAACCATCCGCCAACTTTCGCTCCAGCCGAACCACCACCACTGCTCCCCTCGCCAACCTCCATCTCACTCATCACTTCAACTGACCAACCAATGACAACTGGCAGAATGATTTTGAAAATGACAACAACCTATAAATAGCCACTTTTAGCGGCAAAAAATGCGCGCCCGCATTTTTTGCGATGCGCGAAAACAAAAAGACGTGTTTGGAGGCGCAAAACGCGGAAACACGGTTTCATAAAGAAAAACGCAAATCCGCGTTTTTTGCCAAAATAACCGCAAGTCAGTGGTTTCAAAAAAAAAATAAAAAAATAAAAAAATGAAAATTCTAATCCACCTAATCATCTAGAGTGAAACTCATATCTAATGTATTATCCTATACACCTAGCGGTTGCAGTGACTAGCAATCCATGCAAACCGGTTGGATGGATAAATCACCATAACGAAACTCATTCAGAATTCACAAAAAAAAAAACAATAATGAATCAAGTCGATATGTCCCTAAATCTATGAGCTTAAATGTGTTCTACAATAGATTTGCCAAGGTATCCTACAAAACCTTCCGTTGGGTCAAAAGCGGAACAACAAACAACAATTTGGTAATAATCAAAAAACCGCTTGAGCATCAAATCCTTGACAATTGGTTCCTTAAACCCATCATTTGGAAGGAATTGCTAAAGTCATAGTGGATGAAAACTCAAAAGAGTGGTCAAAAATTTTACCATGTATTCTAAACATTAATGAAACCAAAAGCAAAATTGCAAGAACACAAATAATCCCAACTTGGAGCACAAAGAAAATCAAGACAAAATTCATTAACAAAATCAACAACATTCATAAACAACACACTTTCAGCATTCATATTTTGTCAATAGGCTTATGGGTGTCAACCTTTACCCAATCGTCAAAGAGAAATGAACCCATTCGTCCAATAAAGTTAGATGTCATTACTTTTTGCATCGCATTGTGTTGTACACAATGCGATACAAAAAGGGGTAACTGTGAGACACCAAAATCTAGCACCCTTTAGTTCACATTCACCACCTCACCATAAAATCCTGCATAATAAAGATATATGCCTAAGTTCTAACTTAGGGATATAAAATCCTGCACATCATTATATTTTCCTAATTTATTTAATTAGGAAAATCACCCTAGGATACCCTGTCTACCCATTGAACATGTGTCCTGGACACTTCATCCAAGATCCATGCCACATCTTACCCGCTCTGTCCCCTTTGTCCTTGTACATGAGACAGATTCCCAACACCCATGCCACAACTCCTTTTTTGTTGTCCCCTTGTCCCTTCATATAAAACAACATCCCACATCCCACTCCACTTGGAGCCACATCACCCCAGTTAAGTGAACCACACTGAATGACTCACTATAACTGCCCCTTCCACATGGCAGTCCATATTTGCCACTTGGCAAGTCAGGCTTGCCACCTCACATTCCCCTTCAAAGCCCCAGGCAGCCTATAAAGGCAGCATCAATCCACCAAACAAGAAGAGTTAAATTTGCATATCGATAGGCTATCAAAATACATCCAGACCCGACGAGAAACTGAGAGTGCGAGCTCAAATATGATCATTGGCACGCATCCCAAGGTGACCTGTCATCTCAGCCAAAATCGTCTGCCCGTGGTTCTACAGTCGAAAACGCGCATCCACGGTTTCACAACTGCAGGTCCACGGTTTCCAGCTCGTAACTGCGTTCCCACAGTTCCACAGTCCCGAATAGGTTTTTTATCAACAGAGATCAGTAACTTATCGACTTGTTAGCAAGGCATTTTTAATTAGTATTTCCATGTTTTCTTGCAAGCATTTCTTTCAAGGGTTTCTTTTATTTGCATTGTTTGCAGTCATTTATACAGGTGTTATTAACCCTTGTTTGGTTTCCATGTGTGCAGGAGATAGGTATTTGAAGAGCTATTGAAGCTAGGAGTGGTCCCTACAGTGGATACCAAAGCCCACTCACCCCTTGGAGCTGTAGCAGAGGAATGAAGAGCGCCCTATCTTGCTGAGGAGTTGGAATAATTTACCTCTCCTATGGGAGCATTGTAACATTTATGAGAAGGAGAAAATCATTGTGGCATTACCCCCAACGCATTTGGGGTAATTCAATATATCCATTTGTAACATTGTATCAAGCATTAATACAAAGGAACATTCTTTTTGGCAAATCTCTCTTTCTGTGTTTATCTTATTTATTGTGCTTAGTTTTTTTTCTACATAAATTCATTCCTCTGCTACAACTCCAAGGGGTGAGTGGGCTTTGGTATCCATTGTAGGGACCACTCCTAGCTTCAATAGCTCTTCAAATACCTATCTCCTGCACACATGGAAACCAAACAAGGGTTAATAGCACCTGTATAAATGACTGCAAACAATGCAAATAAAAGAAACCCTTGAAAGGAATGCTTGCAAGAAAACATGTAAATACTAATTAAAAATGCCTTTCTAACAAGTCGATAAGTTACTGATCTCTGTTGATAAAACCTATTTGGGACTGTGGAACCGTGGGAACACGATTGTGGGCTAGAAACCATGGACCTACGGTTGTGAAACCACATATGCATGTTTTCGACTAAAGAACCATGGACAGGTGGTTTCGGTTGAGATGACAAGTCACCTCGGGATGCATGCCAACAATTGGATTCAAGCTTGCACTCTCAGTTTCTCGTCAATTTTGGGTGTATTTTTGTAGCCTATCGGTATGCAAATTTAGCTCTTCTTGTTTGGTTGATTGATGGTGCCTTTATAGGCTTCCTTGGGCTTTGGAGGGGAATGTGAGGTGGCAAGCCTGACTTGCCAAGTGGCAAATCTGGACTGCCAGGTGGAAGGGGCAGTTACAGTGAGTCATTCAGTGTGGTTCACTTAACTGGGGTGATGTGGCTCCAAGTGGAGTGGGATGTGGGATGCTATTTTAAGTGAAGGGACAAGGGGACAACAACAAAGGAGTTGTAGCATGGGTGTTGGGAATCTGTCTCATGTACGAGGACAAAGGGGACAGGAGTGGATAACATGTGGCATGGATGTTGGATGAAGTTTCTAAGACACATGTCCAATGGGTAGACAGGGTATCCTAGGGTGATTTTCCTAATTAAATAAATTACGAAAATATAATGATGTGCAAGATTTTATATCCCTAAGTTAGAACTTAGGCATATATCTTTATTATGCAGGATTTGATGGTGAGATGGTGAATGTGAACTAAAGGGTGATAGATTTTGGTATCTACAATTGCCCCTTTTTATACTACATTGTGTACAACACAATGCGATGCAAAAACTAGTGACATCTCCCCAAGCTGCCAACTATAAATAGATCCAAATATGCAATGTCGCCCCTGCTGCAATCAATGTCCCACATCTCACCAAACAGAGGGAAAAGGACATCCTTCTTGTCAAGGCCAGCACGAACAGGAGGACCCTTGATAGGGACACATAAGATATGATAGATATCCTCGAGAGTGATAGTCAGCTCCCTTGTTGGAAGCTAAAATGTGCCCCTATCTTGATCCCAACGCTCAACAAGTTCCGAAAGGAGATCCTCATCAACTCGGACGATGCCTAACCGCCTGCAACCGTCTAAACCAATGGTCTGAAGTAGAGTCCAATCATCATCGAAAAGTGCTTTCCGCACTTTTCAAATGGTCCTCGAACACCTATGTCGAGCATCAAGAAGCTTAACCTGAAAAGAAAACATATTAAAAAAATAAAAATTAGCACAACATGCTAGAAATAAAAGCAAAAATGAAATTTTTTTACCTATGCATGGTAATAAACAAAAAAAAAAAAAAATACCTACGCTAGGTAATAAAAGCAAAAACGAAAAAATGTTACCTATGCATGGTAATAAACAAAAAAAAAAAGGAAAATTTTTACCTACCCTAGGTAATAAAAGTAAAAACGAAAATTTTTTACCTACCCTAGATAATAAAAGCAAAAATGAAAATTTTGTACCTATGCATGGTAATAAACAAAAAAAGAAATAATTTTACCTACCCTAGGTAATAAAAGCAAAAAAATGAATTTTTTTTTTGCCTTACCTAGGTATAAAGACAAAAATAATTTTTTTTTACCTACCCTTGGTAATAAAAGCAAAAAAAACAAAAAAAATACCTAATCATGGTAACAAAAACAAAAATGAAAAATTTTACCTACTCTAGGTAATAAAAGCAAAAACAAACGCTTAATGAGCAAACGATAATCATTTACCAGCCCCACTTAATTATCAAACAAGCAAAACAAATAAGAAAAAAAAAAAGGACAACACGCCTACCTCGGCAAACCGGCCGCCAACTTCCGCTCCAGTCGAGCCACCACCACCGCTCCCCTCGCCAACCTCCATCTCACTCATCACTTCAACCGACCAACCAATGACAACTGGCAGAATGATTTTGAAAATGACAACAACCTATAAATAGTCGCTTTTAGTGGAAAAAAATGTGTGCTTGCGTTTTTCATGGCGCGCAAAAACGCAAAGATGCGTTTGGAGGTGCAAAACGCGAAAACATGGTTTCATAAAGAAAAACGTAAGTCTGCGTTTTTTGCCAATATTACCGCAAGTCAGCGGTTTCAAAAATAAAAAATAAAAAAAATGAAAATTCCAATCCACCTAATCATCTAGAGTGAAACTCGTATCTAATGGATTATCTTATACACCTAGCGGTTGTAGCGACTAGCAATCCATGCAACCTGGTTGGATGGATAAATCACCATAAGGAAACTCATTCAAAAATCACAAAAAAAAAAAACAACAATGAATCAAGTCGATAAGTCCCTAAATCTATGAGCTTAAATGTGTTCTAAAACAGATTTGCCAAGGTATCCTACAAAACCTTCCGTTGGGTCAAAAGCGGAACAACAAACAACAATTTGGTAATAATCAAAAAACCGCTTGAGCATCAAATCCTCGACGACTGGTTCCTTAAACCCATCATTTGGAAGGAATTGCTAAAGTCATAGTGGATGAAAACTCAAAAGAGTGGTCAAAATTTTTACCATGTATTAAACATTAATGAAACCAAAAGCAAAATTGCAAGAACACAAATAATCCCAACTTGGAGCACAAAGAAAATCAAGACAAAATTCATTAACAAAATCAACAACATTCAATAAACAACACACTTTCAGCATTCATATTTTTCAATAGGCTTATGGGTGTCAACCTTTACCCAATCGTCAATTGAGGGGGTAAGCAAACAAATCAAAATTTTAAATTCATTCATTCTGTGTGTCAAAGAGAAATGAACCCATTCATCCAATAAAGTTAGCTGTCATTAATGTTTGCATCGCATTGTGTTGTACACAACGCAGGACAAAAAGGGACAACTGTAGACACCAAAATCTAGCACCCTTTAGTTCACATTCACCACCTCACCATAAAATCCTGCATAATAAAGATATATTCTTAAGTTCTAACTTAGGGATATAAAATACTGCACATCATTATACTTTCCTAATTTATTTAATTAGGAAAATCACCCTAGGATACCCTGTCTACCCATTGGACATGTGTCCTGGACACATGTCCAACATCCATGCCACATCTTACCCACTCTTGTCCCCTTTGTCCTTATACATGAGACAGATTCCCAACACCCATGCCACAACTCCTTTGTTGTTGTCCCCTTGTCCCTTCACATAAAACAACATCCCACATCCCACTCCACTTGGAGCCATATCACCCCAGTTAAGTGAACCACATTGAATGACTCATTGTAACTGCCCCTTCCACCTGGCAGTCTAGATTTACCACTTGGCAAGTCAGGCTTGCCACCTCACATTCCCCTCCAAAGCCCCAGGCAGCCTATAAAGGCACCATCAATCCACCAAAAAGGGGGAGGTGAATTTTTGTACCGACAGGCTGCCAAAATACATCTAGACCCAACGAGAAACTGAGAGCGTGAGCTCGAATCCAATCATTGGCACGCATCTCGAGGTGACCTATCATCTTAGTTGAAATTGCTTGTCCACGGTTCTACAGTCAAAAATGTGCATTCGTGGTTTCACAACCGCAGGTCTGCGGTTTCCAGCCCACAACCGCGTTCTCGCGGTTCCACAGTCCTGAACAGGTTTTATCAACAGAGATCAGTAACTTATCGACTTGTTAGAAAGGCATTTTTAATTAGTATTTCCATGTTTTCTTGCAAGCATTCCTTTCAAGGGTTTCTTTTATTTGCATTGTTTGCAGTCATTTATACAGGTGCTATTAACTCTTGTTTGATTTCCATGTGTGCAGGAGATAGGTATTTTAAGAGCTATTAAAGCTAGGAGTGGTCCCTATAGTGGATACCAAAGCCCACTCACCCCTTGGAGTTGTAGCAAAGGAATGAAGAGCACCCTATCTTGTCGAGGAGTTGGAAGAATTTCCTCTCCTATGGGAGCATTGTAACATCTATCAGAAGGAGAAAATCATTATAGCATTACCCCCAACACATTTGGGGTAATTCAAGATATCCATTTGTAATATTGTATCAAGCATTAATACAAAGGAACATTCTTTTTGGAAAATCTCTCTCTATGTTTATCTTATTTATTGTGCTTAGTTATTTTTCTACACACTCTTCCTTCAGAACTTGTTCTTATCTAGAATTATCTTATTTCAACAATATTCTCCTTCAAATATTCCTCCAATAATATCTTTTCCTAAAATATTCTTCCAACAATATCTCCTTCAAAATTACACTCTCGCTTCCTTCAATATTCTTACTTCTACAAATCTCACATGTCCTCCTGTTACTATCCCCCTCTCACATCCTTTCCTACTACTAAGTGGCTCTCAAAAAATCCACCAAATGTGGCTTTAATACCACTATTAGCAAAATATCACTATGCTTCATAGGTTAGTAAAATCCTAAAATCATAAAGATCACATTAATATCAATCATATATCAAATGAACATTAATCTCACATAAATCACACTGAAATCTTTATCAATTACATGGCTTTATCTCCAATATAAAGATACATGAGACTATTCACATTACATGACTCTTGGCCTTTGCTCTCCTCAAACTCATGAGAGAACTTGACTCTTCATATTCCTCTCTTACATAATGAATATCACATATTACATAAATATAAAGTATCTCATGATTGCATATAACTCCCTACTTCTAAACTTGACACATCACACTCATAACTCTCACTTGCTAACTAGACATCTCACTCACATAATTACATGACACATGCTTGCTCCTTGACACATACTATACTCAAATATCAAATTCACACCCTAATATAAATATTCATAGTGGGACCAAATAATGTAATACCTCTATTAGATATGAATTGGGAGTATAGAGGCCCTATAAAATAGCATAAAAACATAGATTGACTTACTTAAAACTAATATTACATAGCAAAATAAGAGACTAGCCAATCACAAGTGCAAGATGCAATATTAGTGCTAAATACAACAAGATAAAAGCTTAAATTTATAAGGATAAAAGCTTTATGTTATAAGGACAAGGAAGAGCTAAAAGCAAATAAGTGGAAAAGGTACAACCCAAGTGCAAGGTTGCTTCCCCCTTGTTGTAGAAGCTTGTTAAAGCTTGTTAGCTTGCTTGTTGATTACACTTGAATACTTGAGCTTGTGGGCTTGGGTGTGTGATGCCTAGAGACTTGATGATTACTTGAAAGCTTGATATTGCTTAGAGAAATCTTGGAGACTTTATTGCTTGGATGCTTAGAGGATTGCAAGAACAAGAGTGCTTGCAAGAATGACCTTCACAAGATTATGGTAATATATTGACATAATCTTGCCATGCAAAATGCTTGAGTATTATGATTCTAGAGAGACTTTGACATAATTTTATTGCTTGCAAATGACCATAGATTGAGCTCTTCCAAGTTCTAGATTTATAGGAGGCCATGAATCCTTAGGGATAAGCTTAGTTATCAAGTTCGAGTTTGTATTCGAGTTCGACACTCTTGAAGTTCGAAAAAAATTGACATGTTTAAAAATTTGAAATAAAATTCGACATAAAATTTGATTATTATAAATACACATAATTTTATTTTTTATATTTATATAAAATTTAAAAATCAAAGACACAAAATTATAATATTTGATTTTAATAATTTTTTTTTAATATATACTTAAATATTTTAAAAAATATAAATATTTTTATAACTTTATTTTTAACAGGTGAGAAACAGTGTCGTGGGTAATGAAACATCGTCAATGTCTCTAATGCGCCTCCTCAACATCTGCAAATCAACTAAACAACATATGGGTATGCACAGTTTGGAAAGCACATTCTTCTCACTGGCTTAAATCAAATCCAAAAATCTCGTGAATCTAATTGAAGCCTTCAGGAATGCCATTGAGTGGGGTTGTGAGTGAAGCATAGTCAAGAAATTTACCTGCAAATTGAGGATATCCATTGTGACACCGTCATGGATCAGGGTATGGGAACTCTACCCGTAGTATTGTTATTGCTCGAGGGATGCAAAAATATCTCCTGAAGCAACTCATCCACCTTGTTCATGTAGAGAAAATCGACTTCAATCACCTTACACTGAACTGCCATCAACACATGAGCTCCTTCGCATACCTCTTCACTGCATACTCAATCTATTGTTTCAGGTTTTTTTATCTCTTTTATTTTCAAATTTTTTCTACCAAATTTAAGTTTATTCATAAAATTTATTTGTTAGAGTTCTCATCTAAAAAATTCGATGAATTTTATAACTAAGGGGATAATATTATATATTGTAAGAATTTGAAAAGAAATCAAGAAGTCATTAATGGAAGAAGATAAGAATCATAATTCTTGGATTTGGGATTCCTTGCAGGAGTTACAAATCAGATTTTGGTGATTTGGTTAATTAATGGTGGGCATATTGAGAGAGTCAGGAAGTCAAATTTATTGGTTTTAGCACATGATAGTCAAAATTACCAATAGGCGATAGTGTCTATGGTGCTTTCATGGTGGTGCCTTTGCTTCATGAGTGTTGGAGATCAAAAATGGCTAGAAAAATTTCAAAATTAAAAAGTTTTGCAAAAGCATTATTAGTGCTATCACTAGTGCCTTGATGCTATTGCTTTGGAAACAATAAATGCTCTAGATCTTGATACAAGGAAGGTTGATTCAATTTTGGATGATTTGTGAAGGAATTGAAAAGCTTGAAGATTAGCTCTATGCATAATTTGGATGTATACATTTGCCCCTTTATTATGCATGTATTGTATAATAAATGCATCAAAAACTAACATAGATGCCTCAATTTTGAGACAAGAAGATTTTTTGTTACTTATAGTCAATGACGCTAGATGACCAATGTTGTGATTTTTTGCTTATAATTGATGGTAAAAATTTTAGGAAGCATTAAATGCAATTTTGCCTTGGTGTGCCCCTCAATTTTTAGAGAAAAATCAATTTGGCATGAGGAAACTTGACTTGATCATGATCCACACATGCACAATGATGAAATATTGGGATAAATACATGATTAATGATCAATTATACACTATTAGAGTGATTATTAGATGATTGTTGATTTGAGTTACATAGATTAGATGTGAGATGGATTGATATTAAAATAGTTTGTTAATGATTGATGGTTCATGATAAAAGATTTGAAAATAAAATGATGAAGTGATTAAATGTGTTAAATGATGAGAGATGCATGATGCGTGATATGCCCAAGAGAAAAATACTATAGAATATCTATGTATAAATATATACTACTACATACATAGAGATTTTCACAAGAGTACTTCATCTAGTTTTTGACTTGCCCAAGGAAACTTTTGTTAATTATTTGACTTGGCCAAGGGGGTTATAATAAGAAGAAAGCAACAGCATAACATATAAGCAATAAAGTATGATTATTTTGTTGCAACTTTCTTTTTCTCTTTCAATTTACAACTTGCTCACAAAAGAGGCTTATAACAATGATCTTTTATGTATACAATGGGAGAGAAATGAATGGTGGTGTCTTCAAAGCCTTCTCTTGCTACAAACAGAGGTTGTTGTGATTTTGATGGTTGCTTGAGTGTTCTTGGACTTGTCCTTGCTTCCTTTAATATTGAGATGCCTACACACAATCCACACAAATAGTTAGTAGCACCTGATAACACATTAAATAAATTAAGCAAAACAAAAAATAAAAAATGCATATGCATACTTGAGTCCAACAACATTTGGGTGACATTTTAGTAACTTCTTCATTTGTTGTTAAAAATAAGTGAAATGGAGGGGGAGTTAAAGTCATGTGTTGTCATTTAGGATTCAATGTGCACTCCTCTTGGGATTTGGTCATGGATTATGGCATGATTAGGGCTTAATGGAGGGTTAGGCTAGGCAAATGGAGGTTGGAGGAACTTCAAGGTGGATTTGGATGATTATGAATGCTAACAATGGATTAGAAGAATTAAATGGAGTAGGGAGAAATTAAAGGATGATTAAGAAGAATTAATGAATTGGAAGAAATTAATAAAATTAATTAAAAACTATGGAAAACTAAAGGCACTTGAAGGGAATTTGGTGAATTTATCAAAATTAATGGTGGCTTTAGGTGGATTTAGTGAATTGGCAATGGTTTTGGGATGAATCGACGAGAATTGGCTTGGGTAGTGATAAAATTGGTTAATTTTTTATGTCTACAGATGTCCCTTTTTGTACCACATTGTGTGAAATACAATGCGGTGCAAAAACAAAAGATACCTATTCCATTGGATGAAATTCTTTTGGTTTTTTGCCCTAGAAAAAATGTGACTAATTTTTAAAAAATGGGGGTTTTATCTACCCCCTCAAGTGGTGAGTGGGTGGAAGACAAAACAGATGATAATGAGGAGTCGATTGACAAAAATGTGGATGGGCAATTGCAGAATGGAGATGAGATGGTGCGAAAAATATGAGATGAATTACAAGGTTTGATTTTGTTGTTTGTTTATTTTTTTATTTTTAATTATGAGTGTCCTTATGGTAATCTACTCATCCTACCAAATTGCATGGATAACCAGTTGCTACAACCGCCTGGTGTATAGATTATATTACTAGGTATGAGGTTCACTCGAAAGACTAGCAAATGTACTTGAATGGGGCTAATAAAATGACATGAAAGTAAAACTAATCTAGAAATAGGAAAGTAAATCTAAGTGAAACATGAAAGTAAATGTATTCTATGAACAAAAAAGTAAATCTACTCTACAAAAAAAAAGTAACTCTAAGTTACAAACATGAAAGTAAACATATTCTATGAACAAGAAAGCCAGTATATTCTACAAATAGGAGAGTAAATCCTACTCTACAAACAAGAAAGTAAATCCTACTCTACGAACAAGAAATTAAAAGTCTTCTATAAAATTGAAAGTAAAACTATTCTATGACCAAAAAGGTAAATCTATTCTACAAACAAGAACTTGAATCTAAGCTACAAACATGAAAGCAATTCTAATCTACAAGATAGGGAAGGAAATCTAATCTACAAAAATTGGAAAGGGAATATAAGGTAGGAAAGTAAGTTTAATCTAAGTATATGAAAGGAAATCTAATCTACGAACATGAAAGTAAATCTAATCTTTGGCTCTACTGGTGGCTCTGTTGGTGGTTTTGTTGGTGGTTTTGTTGGTGGTTTTGCTGGTGGATTTTTTTGTGGCTCTATTGGTGGTTTTGTTGATGGTTCTACAAGTGGATCTATTGGTGGATCTATTGGTGGTTCTACTAGTGGTTCTATTGGTGGTTCTACTGGTGTATCTACTGGTGCATGAAAGGAAATCTAACCTATGAACATGAAAATAAATATATTATATGAAAATATGAATTGACATTATTAATTGATGGGTGCTAATTGATTGGTGATTGATGAATTATGAGGAGTGTCCTTATGGTAATCTACTCATCCTACCAAATTGCATGGATAACCAGTCGCTACAACTACTAGGTGTCTAGAGTAGATCATTAGATACGAGGTTCACTCTAAAATTTAGGCTAGCTAATCTAGGATAGGAAAGTGATAAAAGCTATGCTAAGAAAGCAATAAATATATGCTAGGAAAGGTATGATTGTATTTGTGACAGTGGGGAAGGTATGATGCATTGAGCATTCCCACTTTACTTGATTGTTGTGATGTTTCTTTTGACCTAGGTGGTGATGATTGAATTGTTATTTTGTCCCAACAAAAAAAGAAAAAAAATTATATTTTTGGTTGAGGCCTAAAAGGCCTCCATTTTGTAGTCATTTTCATTCATTTTTATTCATTTTTTTTAGGATGATCCGTGTAGATGGGTACATGATGAGTTGTATTTATTGATTCATGAGGTGATGGTGTAGGGTGTACGTTTAGGATATGTATATTGTGGAACTTGATGTATGTGAAATTGGATAGGTATGACATGTTAGGTGACATGGATGTGTTACAAGGATGGGATGGATGATGATATGTGGTGACTTCTCTTTTTCTATTTTTTGGATTTTTTTTAGATTTTTTTATTGGTGATGAGAGATAGATGCATGTGGTTAGATAGTCATGATATGTGAGATGATATGTGGATGTGATGGGTGATGATGGATATGTGTATTATTGATGATGTTTATGATGGATGATATTTGATTAGATGTTCATGCTATATGACATGGAGTGGAGTAGGTGAATATGATGGGCCATGACTCATAGGTGCTTATTCGATCAATATTTGGAGAGGCATATAGGTGCTTCCTCATATTAATTAGGTTAATTAATCAATGGCAAAATAGTGTTCACAATGACACAAAAGGGATACATGAGACATGACAATGACAATGGAGATGAGACGAAAGATATTGATATTGATGTGTGAACTAGGTAAATTATGATACATGATATAAATGGAGATATTAAACCATGTGTATAATGAATGGGGTGGAACTCAACATGTTGTATTGCCTTAGATACCTTACCGTTTTCAGAGCTTAGAGGTATTTCAAGAAACTCAAACACCCTACCGACATCGATCAACCTTATCTAGTAATCAATTACGCACTTGAAGATACTAATACTAGTCTAGTGAGTCAAGTTGTTCAAGGACCAATGTGTGTGCAGTGATGTTCATTTTTATTTTGAGCGAGGTTGGATTGACCATTTGTAACTCAAGACATTATGAGTTAGCTCATTCGTGAGCAATCAGAGATCTATACAAAAGAATATCACTAATATGATAATTATGTTGCCACACGAAGGGCTTACTCTACTTCCAGTCAAGCATCTATAGCCTCGATGGAGATTTATCCCATGATCTAAATCCTAAGAATTCCAGGGATTCAAGCTTTTGCATTTTTTTAGACTCTTTTTGCTCTTTTTTTTTAGCTTATCCTTTTGTCAATCCTTAAGGTTATATCATGTGCATTATAGGATGAGCAGGGGAAACCATTCACTTTGTGACTTAAAGCTATGTCTAGCTTTATTTATGCTAGACATAAAATTTGATTACTGTGTGAAGTTTATGCGTAGTCTAGGAGAAAACTGAAAGCAACCAAAAAAGGCCTATAGCACTCAAAGACCTAATGATATTTAATTGGAAGTTGATTGAGGGACTAGGTATGGCTAAGGAACCAAAAAAATTACTATTTTTAGGCAACCTAAGACATTGGGACAAGGAAAACAAGTATGATGTGCAACAAACAAATAAAATAGGGATAATGGGTGCATGAGACAATGGATACGATGATATAACATAGTGGTGAACATGACATGATGGACAAAGAGAGGACAAAGAAAATATGAAACATTGGTATGGATGTGATATGTATAAGTGGTGTATGTCATCGGTTAATGAGACTAATCATAATTAGGAGATGCATAGATATGAAATCAAATGGGGTTAAATTAGCATGCTATGAGCCTTATGTAGGATTACAATGGATGAATGAGGTAGATAAATACAATGAATAGATGTAATGTGATGATATGGATGTACTAAGATGATATGGATGTAATGGAGGGAGTGAGCTCCATTAGGCACAAAATTGGATGGGAGGAGGGGTGACTCCCCTTAGTCAAGGATGAATGGTTATGAATATGGTAGATGAAAGGGTGTTAAGGAATGGTTGGATGAAAATGAAGAATATGAAGAAAATAAAGGGGAGAAGAACAAAGAAAATAAAGGAACCAACCATGGGTTCATAGCCTCTCAAAGTGTAATCGCACAACCATAGTGTGTAACCTATCTAAGAATATGGAAAAGAGGCTGATGTGGTGAATACAGAGGAGCTAGAGTGGAATCAACGAGTGATGGGATGATGACAATTGTTAATGATGGATGCAAAGGGATCAAGGTGATACTTGAGAAAGAGACGTAAGATTGTCTCGAATCATAATTAATGTAGGATGTCCCAATGATGGAAGCAATGCATATCTTTGAACCTTGTCATTGATAGATTGATGAGCATATTTGATCGAGTTAAATCCTATTCTAAAACTATGCTAATGATGATTGGATAATTCTACTTTTGTCCCAGTAGAGAAGGATGGCTAATGTAAATGACTAAATTGTGAAATTAAAACACCTATGATAAATAAAACTCAATTTTTATTAGAGTTTTATTGAGAAGAGAAAGTATGCATTTAGACTCGATAGAGTAGGGTTTATAATAGTCTTAGGCAAGGTTCTAAAATAAACATCGAGTCTAAAAATAGGTTTTGAGGATTTATCAAGATTTGTGATAGATTTGAAAGTGTCATCCAACTTAAGTGATAAGGTGATTTGTGATAGGATGGTGTGGAATGTGCAGATGCAATAGTAACTAGTGACAAGGGTGGGATGGGCATGATTGGTGTGGATGGATTTGATTGGTGGTTGTGTGATATACAGGTGGGTACGGACTTATCTTTGGATATAGACCATAAGTGGATGTGGATGAGATAGAGTGGGGGAGGATGGATTTGGAAATGCCTTTGGAGGTTTTTGTGGTGGTGTAGATGGTTTGTGGAAGTGAGGTACTATCTACGCAAACAAACAAACAAGCAATCAAACAAAAAAGCAAATTATTTTGTTTGTGATTTGTTTTTATGTTTTACAATGTTTTTGTGATTTTTGAGGTTTTTGTGATATTTTTGGATGTTTTTGATGCATTTTGTAATGTTTTTGAATTTTTTGATGGTTTTGCAATGTTTTTGAATTTTTTGATGGTTTTGCAATGTTTTTGTAATTTTGATGTTATTTGGAATGTTTTTTAAATTTTTGATGGTTTTGTAATTGTTTTTGGATTTTTTTAGGTGTTTGGGATCATGCTAATTAGATGGTTAATTCCCCTTGGTCGAGTAGATATTACACTAGATGCTACAATTATCGATATTCATTGATGTCATGACCTTGTTGTCAATGATAGATGCAATAGTGATCCTTTTTAATTATCTATATTTTGGCATATTAGTTTGCTCTAGGTGAATGTGAGGTGATGGAATAACTTGTGCTTCATGCAACTTGTGGAAGAGGAGCAATGGTGGATTTGACAATAACATCCTAGTATGATTTTTATAACGAGGAGGCTAAGATAAATAGGGATATCGGGAGAAGGAATATGGGATGGAGGAAGATGGGATCGATGGTGGTTGAAAAGGAGATGTGGTAGTTCTTTGGTGACTTAGTTTTAGAGAGATATTTGTGAGTGAAGTTGATCTTTGTTGTAAGTCATTTGGAGGTGGAGTTGGAGGGGATGCATATGAGGTGCGAGGGGAAAGGGGATGGATGGTTGTGACTTGGAGAAATTTTACAAGGATTGAATGATCGTATTCAAGATCGATATGTTCATCATAATCATCATCCTTAGGATCAAGAGTAAGATATTGAAGGTCATTTTCAAGGAGGAGTGTTGATGAGCTTTTATAATATCCTAAACCAAATTTATCCTTTGATAATTGAGAGGGAGGATCAAAAATAGAGCACAAAACTTGTTCATACCGACCAAGGCTAAATCCACACCAATTAAAATCTATAAATATTTCATAGCAAAGGGTCACTTGGATAGATAACTGATATTACTACAAAATGGTACTTGGGGATCGATAGAAATAGTTGGATTAGAGGAAGCATTGAGACCCCCATTGTGATCACAATTTTGTAATAAGAAGAAATCAACACCATAATATATAAACAAGAAATCAAATGGCATTAGCTCTATTGGTTAGATTTCTCAACATTAAAAAGGAGGAGACCCAGGTTCAAGTCTTTCCAAGTGATACATGAATAATATCCAAACTTTATTGTAATACCACTATGTGGTGATGATGTAATATGGGTGGGTTCTGTTTCAATCTCATATAACCAATTGAAAAAACATATAAACAAGAAATTATGATTCTTTTATTGCAACTTTGTTTTGCTCTTTTGTTTTACAACTTGCTCACAAAAGAGGCTTATAACAATAATATTTTATGTATACAACGGGAGAGATGCTTGAGTGTTCTTGGACTTGTCCTTGCTTCCTTCAATATTGAGATGCCTACACACAATCCACACAAATAGTTAGTAGCACCTAATAACACATTAAATAAATTAAGAAAAGCAACAAATAAAAAATGCATATGCATACTTGAGTCTAGCAACATTTGGGAAGCATTTCAGTAACTTCTTCTTGTGTTGTTATAAATGAGTGAAATGGAGGGGAGATTTGAAGTCATGTATTGTCATTTAGGATTCAGTGTGCACTCCTATTGGGATTTGGTCATATATTATGGCATGATTAGGGCTTTATAGAGGGCTAAGCTAGGCAAATGGAGGTTTGGGGAACTTCAAGGTGGATTTGAATGATTATGAATGCTAACAATGGATTAGAAGAATTAAAAAAAGTAGAAGAAAATTAGAGGATGATTAAGAAGAATTAATGAATTGTGAGAAATTAATAAAATTAATTAAAAACTATGGAATACTAAATGCACTTGAAGGAAATTTGGAGGAATTTAGTGAATCTATCAAAATTATTGGTGGATTCAGGTGAATTTAGTGAATTGGCAATGGTTTTGGGATGAATCAATAATAATTGGCTTGGGTAGTGATAAAATTGGCTAAATTTTGGTGTCTAAAGGGACTTTAGTTAGCTTTGATATGAGGACTTGGTTAGTTGCTATGATACAAAGATATGTACAAGCATGAAAATAAATGGTTTATCTTTAAACATATGTCTAAAGGACTTCTACCTTGTCCATAGGTATTTTGACTTGAAATCTACCTTTAAGCATATGTTTAAAGAAATTTTGATTTACCTTTGAACAAATTCTTAAAGGAATTTTTCTTAGACTGGTTTGTTTCATAGAGAAGTGTCATAGAGAACTTTTGATTGATTGATGTGGCAACAAATGATATCCCTAGTTGAGAAGACAAGTTCGTTGTTGATCGGTTTACCCCCACACAAGGTGGTCCATGGGAAATAAAATATGATGTGATTAAGAGGACTATCAATACCTATAAACTTTGTAGTCCTCATCATATAGTAATGGATGAGATAAAAGAAGTTGATTTGACTTCGCCATCAACACCTTCAAAGTTTGTAATTTTTATCATATGGTAATTGATCAATAGTTCAGAAGACTTGATAGATATGGTTTGAGACAAACCTAATTAAGATAGAAATATAAATTTATTATAAATATATATGGTTGTGCAAACCCTGATTTGATTCACAAATATGAGACTAGGAGAATCTATTGATATTTGACACCTAGTGCAATAAAATATAAACTATCTTGACTAGGATCATCATTTACATGCCATCGTGGATCCTCAATTTGAGATACAATAAGCAATTCATACATAGACAAGAATGTGCATGCAGATAAATATAAAATCAAGCAAGCAATGGTAAGTAGCTAAAATAAATGGGTAGTTAATGCAGACTCAAATATAATACCTTTTAAGATGCATTATGTTCAGTGGTACTTTAAGTTCTTTTCTTTCAAGCATGGCAAGGTGAGCACCCAAACTAATCTTGACAATTATGATGAATGTACCTGGCTAATTAGGCTCAAAGTTACCTTCAAGATCATTTTTGGCATTGGTGTTTTTTTTATTCTCTTTAAGAATGAGATCACCAACCTTGAAGGAGTGGGTTCATACATTTATACCATAGGCATGTTTAAGCCTTTGTTGGTAGACCTGTAGGTTCTCTAGGACATGGATATGCTTTTCATCAATAAATTTTAATAGGTTCAAATGGGCAAGATGATATTAATCTCTCACAAAGTATTCCTATAAAAAATTACACAAGGAAGGCACTTCAGGTCAAAAGGGAATATGAATTTAGTTCCATAAACTAAAGCATAGGGTATATCATTAGTGGAAGTTTGAATACTAGTGCAATAGGCCCACAAGATAGGATACAACTGAAGATGCCAATTTTAACAATTTTTATTGACAAGCTTCTTTAAGATCTTAACAAGAGTCTTGTTAGAAGCTTCAACTTGGCCATTGTCTTAAGGATAGTAAAGCATTGACCATTTGTGTTAAATCTTGTATTTAGCATTATTTTTTTGGATATCTTTGTTCTTGAAAGGTATTCCATTATCAAAGGCTACCACAAAAGAGATTTCATAATGGTTAAGAATCTAGTTAAGGATAAAGTTGGAGACTTGGACTCTAGTGGTTGAAGCTAAAGGTATGGATTTGACCCTTTTAGTGAATAACATTATAGCGGTGATGATGAACTTATGCCCATTAGATGATACCATGTTGATCTTTCCAATGATGTCTAAGCCCTAAATGGAAAAAATCCAAGGAGAAGTCAAGGGTTGAAGAGCTTGGGATGGAGCATGGATAAGTTTATCATGTTTTTGATGTTTATCACACTTTTAACACAGTTGTAAGAGTCTTTTTTATGGTAGACCAATAATAACTCATTTTTAGGAGTTTTTTGGTTATGGCAAGACCACTAAAGTGACCACCACATGATCCATCACGGGTCTCTTTGATGATTTCTTGGGGTTTGACTGAGGTTAGGCATCTAATAAAAATACCATCAAGGAAATGAAAAAATAATATATCGCCAATGATGACATGCTTATAGGGGCATTGCTTAAAGTTCTTCCACTCATTATAATTTAAACCATCAGATAGCATGTTGTCTCTAAGGTAAAGATATCCTTATACTATTTATTAGGAGAATAATATGCTTCTGCAAAAAATAACACAAGAAGAAGCTAGCTAGACTCTAAAGTTGAAGGCTTCCTAAATTTTGAATGATGATCATGGCTTGTTCATCATCCAAATCTAGGGGGATAAATAATATAATTGTAACCATAGCATCAACATGTGAGTTACTAGACCTAGTAATATCTTTAATGGTGATTTTATCAAAAGCAATCATTAGATTAGTGATGATGTCTTTATATGACTTAAGCTTCTCATAATTTGTTTGATAAACACCATTGAAGTGGTTGACTACAAGTTGATAATATCTAAAAATGGAGAGGGTTCTAACCTGTAAAGCTAATACTACACAAAGTCCTAAGATAAGGACTTCATACTCAACAATAATATTGATATTGAAAAAAATAAGCTTAAAATACAAAGGGATCAACGATAGTTGAGAAGTGATCAAAATGACTCCTGCCCTACTCCTTTAACACATCAAGCACCATCAAAGTATAGAGTCCAAGAATCAATTTGATTTTTTTTTAGGCTAAATACTAACTCATTTAGAAACTTTATGACTAAGGGATGACTAGCTTCTAAGAGTGCAACTACTAGTTGGTTAGCAATGATCTGACCTTTCATAAACTTTTGGCTAACAAAATCAAGATAAAATTTTCTAAGTTCTATGATTCACTTAGTGATTTTTCCTAAGAGGTGAGGCTTAGAAATGAGATATCACAAGGGATGAACTCTCACGCTGAAAAATATATTAGGGTTGATCTGTAGTGTATAATATTTTAGAAAGAAAACAATACAACAAGATAAAGCTTATCTAAAGAGGTAAATTAGACTCCATAATTGACCAAAGTCCTACTAATGTAGAAAATGGCTCTCTATGTTGGTCATCATATTGTGCTAATATATCACCCAAGGTATGGTTTATTCCTACTATGTATAACAATGAGGGTCTATAAGGATTAGGAGGGACAAGGATGGGAGGAGACAAGAAGTAGGATTTGAGAGCAGTAAAGGTTTATTGACAATTAGCATCCCAATTGAAGACTGCATCCTTCCTCAAAATATTGGAAAAGGGATAACACTCATTACTAATTTGGGAGATGAATCTTTGAATGACTTGGATTTTACCTTGAAAACTCTTAAGTCGGGTTAAAGTTCAAGGGGATAGTATTTTAATGATAGTTGATATCTTTTCAGGATCAACTTTGATTCCATATTAGGATACAATGAATCCCAATGGTTTTCCTTATTTAAACTCAAATATGTATTTCCAAGGCTTTAGATTTACCATGTGCTCCCATAGTCACTTGAAGACATGTCTTGGATCTCGAACATGATCTTTCCATTTTAAAGACCAATTGAGGAGATCATCAACATATTCTTCCATGATGTCATGCATCATGTCATGAAATATGTATGTCATGGCTTGATTGTAGGTAGATCCCTCATTTTCAATTTGAAAAGCATTACTTGATTACAAAATATTCCCCATGGGGTGGTGAAATTTATTTTGGCTTAGTCTCTAAGAGTAATCTTGATCTGATTATAGACTAGGAAAATATCCATCAGATACAACATTCCACATCTTACAATAAAATTGATGATCATGTTGATGTTTATAAAAGGTAATTCATCCTTAGGACATACTTTATTGATGTCCCAAAAGTATGTACACACCCTAATGCTATTTTTTTTTTAAATAAGAACAACATTAGAGATTCGGTTAAAATAGTCGATGGCTTTGATGAATTTAACATCGAGGATATTCTAGAGTTCCTCTTTGACTAGAAAAACAATTTTTAGATGCATTTTCCATTATTTTTACTTTACAAGCTTTGCATTGGGAGTGAAAACTAGGTAGTGGACAGCTAGGAAAGGATCAAGACCTAGCACATTGACATAGCACCAAGCAAAGATGTCCCTAAACTCCATCAAAAGCTTGGTGTATTCCTCAAGCTCTATCGAGGTTAAGAATTTTCTAGCTTAATTTTTCCTCAATTAAAATACAAGACTCATATTTCAATTGAGGGGGAGCCAAAAAAACTTCCATGATCTCAAGATCTATAGTATCTAGGGATAGTTGAGTGTGATCGATCAAATATGAGAGAGTGACATTCATAATTTGGGAAAATATCCACCAAGATAAAAGTTATTTTGGGCTAGATAGTTCAAGGGACCATCTTGAGGAGGATCATTTGGGACATCATTTATCTCATAATTAACTTCATCAGTAATCAACTTGGGATAAATGTAATAATTTACCTTGTATAATTTGCTTTCATTAAAAGGGAGTTATAAGGGTATAATATAAGGTTGAAACATTAAGGTAAATCAACCATATTTGAAAGCAAAATTAAAAGCAATTTATATATTAAAATAGCTTAATATTTGTAATCTAAAACATAGGAGAAATAAGGATTTCTACCTAGATAAATTAAACATCTATTATTGTAAATATTATTGTGTTCTAATATTCCATATTAGGGAGTTATAAGGAATACTACATCAAAGTAGATAATTGGAATTTAGAAACATTTAATATCAAAGGCTATAAAATAAGGTTCATTAAGGAAAATCAAGAGTTGGAAATAAATCGGTATACTTGTCTCAAATCCATATTAAAGGTACAAAAGAAATCCATCCGATAGAACCTCATCAAATTAGAAAGTACTTAAGTTCAATAGGAGTAATAAGGTTTAATAGAAGTTGATTTTTGTTACTTACAAAACATTACAAAATCAACTCAAAATTAAACTATTATTCTCAAATTCACTCTATTGATCATATAGCATATCCAAAATCACTAGGGATATATAAGAAATTCTACAAAACTTGATAATAATAGCATTCATAAAATATTATCAAGTACTTAATCCATTTGGGAGTCATAAGGTCTCTACAAAAATATAAGGATCTTATTAAATCAAATTCACATCTCATAACTAGGGAGATATAAGGAAGCCTACAAAACCTAATCTCTATAAAGGTTTTATCAAATCAAGCTCACATTCTAAACTAGGGAGTCATAAGGTAGACCACTTAGAAGATTCTATCTAATCAGATACAAGCTCCATCAAAGCACTCTATACTCTAATCCAAGAAGCTAAAAGAATGTCTACCTCAAGTAATACAATGAACAATGATATGAACAACACTATTATAAAGTAAAGAGCACATGTCATAAAAAGTGGAATAAATAATTCACTTATAAAATCAAAAGGAAACCTAGATACTACCTCAAAAAGGATACATAGTGATGCTCTAAAAGACAGGTTTGAAACAATAGAACATTATCTACATGCTCGACTCATTGAAGCAATTGATAATGGAAAGAATGACATTTAGATTCCTTTAGAATATGGAAGCATACTATACATGTCACTACTTCTACTCAAATGTTATAATGATGAAAATGTGGAATAGAAAGGATTGATAGAAATAATTAAACTGAAGATAGAAATGGATAAAACAACTCTAGCAATGATATTTCAATCCTCATGTAGTATGACTACTTCAAGTTCTACTAACTCAAAGTCTTATCATGATGCTCTAAGTGTATTTTCAGAAGCTTCTATACATGACACAGATAATAATGACAACGACAAAGGCAAAGAAAAATACTCTTGCAAGAATCAGGTGATAGTACATCCACCTATGAAAGTACCGACTCCAATAAAGAAGAAGAAGAAGAACCAATTCAAGGAGGGATATAGTGCAATGTGAATTGAAGAGAATATAGAGGACCAGATCAAGCTAATGAACATTTCCAAACAAAGATCCATATTGAAGATTGAAATATTTAATACCAAAATAATGTAATACAAGGTGGTGTTAAAGTTAGAGTATATTACATCATTTGGGTCATGTAAATGTACCACCTTTGGTACATAATTAGAATAGGAGATTACTTTAGGGGGAAGTTAGATAGTTATTTCAAGCAATGTAATAAATGCACAAGTGTCAATATGCATGTTGTAATGTGCAAGGCATACACTTATACAACTAGGTAGAGTGTTGGCCAAGGAATTTATCTTCCTATATAAAGAACCTCATAGTGATAGATTACAACAAGCTCATGATAAGCTCATATCAAACTTATATCAAGTTCTTATCAAGTGCATAGTAGATAGGAGTAGAAATCCTGTATGGATTACAATGTAGATCTTTAGCTGATATTAATGGAGTGACCATTGCCTCCATACTGCATTGTATTTTCATCATGTCTATTTATAGTATATTTTAGTCATATTGCATAATTCCATTCTTTCATATTTTATGCATCTTATTAGGACCTATGTTAGATCTCTTCCACTACATATATCCTTAACATATAACAATCCTCATCTTCTAGAGCTCCATTCTTTCGTATGGCTTTGATGAATTTAACATCAATGATCTTCTAGAGCTCCTCTTTGACTAGCAAAACAATTTTTAGATGCATTTTCCATTATTTTTGCTTTACAAGCTTTGCATTGGGAGTGACAACTAGGCAATGGAGAACTAGGGAAGGTTCAAGATCTAGCACATTGACATAGCACCAAGCAAATATGTCCTTGAACTTCATCAAAATCTTGGTGTATTTCTCAAGCTCGATTAGGATTAAGAATTTTCTAGCTTAAGGTTTCCTCAATTAAAAATACAAGACTCATATTTGAATTGAGGGGGAGCAGAAACACTTCCATGCTCTCAAGATATATAGGATATATGAATAGTTGAGTGTGATCAATCAACTATGAGAGAGTAACATTCATAATTTTGGAAAATATCCACCAAGATAAAAGTCATTTTGGGTTAGATAGTTCAAGGGACCATCTTGAGGAGGATCATTTGGGACATCATTTATCTCATAATTAACTTCATCAGTAATCAACTTGGGATATTTTAAGGTTAAGATATTTACACTATCAAAGTGTGTAAATTGAGAGATGCTAGATCTATGAATAGTGATGACCCATTATCACCCTCCTCATCCCAATCCAATCTATTTAAGAAAATAATGTTATCACGGGACTTCCTATTGGGAAGGTTGTTTTCATATTCACTATCAGATGAAGAAGAAGAAATAGGTTTATTATGGCTAGGGATATAACCTATCACATATCATCCCACCCAAGCTGTGGTCTATAGGGGATCTTTGATGCCTTTATCATATAGACCTAGTCCTTTACCTTGATATCCCATGTTAATGTGTATCTACTTTAGAATGGAATATGAGTTCCACAAGAAGCATGAAGCATATTTCCATTTAGCTAGGAAAGTGTTATTGCCATGTATTTTCTCATCATTAATACCACCATCACAAATAAATCAGAAACTTTCAATTTGCACCATTTTACCCTTGCTACTAGAATGCAAGTATAAGGTTCAAGGAGATGAAGGAAGCTTAGCTATGTCTAGAAAAGATTGATTATTTTCTTGATTATTAATACTGAGGTTAGATAAATTAGAGGTTTAATATTTAGATTCATTGTTAGGTAGATTACTTAAGATGAGAGACCTTAATGCATCAATTTTTGGAAGTTGAGAAGAAGATGATGGCTCGAGAGAAGAATTGAGAGAAGGGTAAAGATGATCCTTAGGATTTTCAACATTGATCACTTGGTAGTAGGTGAAGGGCTCAAGGTCAGTTGGAATATGATAATTCTTACCACTATATTCATATTTAATGCACTAATGGAGAGTTGAAGGAATGACCCACATCTCATGGATCCATTGCATCCTAAGAAGAATGTTATAAGTTAAGTCACAAGGCATGACATAGAAAAGAGTGTTGAGAATATAGGGTCTGACTCTAAGGTGTGAGACTATAGTACCACTAACCTCACATTTTCCATTGTCAATGCCCTGATAGTAAGATTATATTTCTCCAAATCTTGTTTGGTTAGCCTAAAATAAATAATGAATCTTAGGCTATAAACATGAAACTAAAGCCATTATTGACTAGGATTTGTTGATGAACCAATCATTGATATGGTCAATGATGTATAATGGGATGTCTCCATACATAGAGAATCAAGGGATATCATCCTCATGGAATGATATAGTTTCATGGTTAATATCAATGGATCCCACATGGAAGTGAGGTCTTGAGGAACAACTTGTTCACTCAAAATTTTGAGTAAGATGTCCCTATGGGTTAAAGAAGTCCTAAGAAGCTCAAGAAGGGACATTTTAGCTAGGTTACTTTCAATTTGATGAATAAAATAAAAAATACCCTTAGACTTATCTCCTAAATAGATAATTAAGGAGGTTATTTAGGTTAAGAAGTCATTTTTGCACAAAATAAAAAAGGATATCTTAAAGATTTGATCAAATGAAAGATATTTTTGTTGGTGTCTAGATACAAATTAATGGAAGAATAAAGATTAAAAGAATGAATTATATCCACCATCCTTTGGCTTGGAGGGTATACATTCCGATAAGGAAATTTATTTGTTGCACTTTGATTTTGATTATAATTGGGCAATAGAGTTTACAATATTCCAAGGTCTTGATAGGAAGAAGGTTGGAAATCAGATCCACTAAGAACAACTTGACCTTTATCTATTATGTCTTGGATAAAGCTCCTAAGGCTCATGCATTTATCAATCACATAACTGCTAACATAATGGAATACATATTACTCATTGGGACAAAACCAAAAAGCTTTTTTCCTCTAGGGATCTAAAGGCTTAATAGGTGGAAGCTCCACCATTTTAAATTTTAGGAGTTTTTTGAGAATGGATGGAGGATTTTCATTCTATCAAGATTACTTCCTCCTAGGTTTCAATTTTTATGGCTTCCCTAGGACAAGTATTTGAAGGTTCACCATTACACTAACCTTTTTGGTTTGTCGTGAGTTCGTAACTCCATCACCTACATCATGCTTATTTTTATACTTCCCATTTAGGTGGGAGGAAGACTTATCTTCCTCCTTATGGAATTTAGATTATAATTATCCTTTTTTTAGGAGAGTAGTCTCTACTATCTTATCCATGTCAATGGCATATTCAAAAGAATATACATTGGCCATATCCAAATAGAATACCAATGGCTTCTTGAGGTTGCCTATACAAATATCTAGAAGGTCTCTATGTGGAGGGATACACTAGAGTCTCTGTACCAAGGCTTGTCATATTGCTAAGAAGTTAGAAAAGTTCTTATATTTAGATTGTTTGAGGTACTATAGATTACTAATCATGATATTTTACTTAATGTAGACAAAAAATTGTTTGACAAACATCTCGATATGATCCTTAAATATCTTAAGGGAATGCCTTGGGACACTTGATGGTACATTTGGATTAGGGATGTAACTTGTGTTTGCTTGTTGAGATACAAGATAACTCAAATTACCCCATAATAGTTTTACAAGAGAAGACAAATATAAATGATGTACGAAAGAAAATAGAAGGTTTTGCATCCTAACATCCGTAGAAGTAGTGATGATAGGGGATTTGAATTGATGAAATTAGATGTTGATGCATTAAGGTTTGCATTTAAGGATCCAAAGGATAGATTTGCTTAATCAAAAGATAAAAGGTTCAAGCTAGGCTATTAGGGATGATCCAAGAGTAAATATTCCCTTGAAAAGACACCTAGGATATCATAACCTTTTTTAATAAAAGATTCCACAACCTCCATGTGTTTCTACAAGAAGAAAGCTATGAGTAGTAAATTTGAAAACCACTCTCCCTTTCTCATTATGGATGGGGGTAAGAGAACCTAGGGGAAGATTCATCATCTTCTTCTTCAAATTTTGGGTTCTCAAAGGTGGTTTGGTCCTTAGGATATTCCATTGAAGGGTTAGGGTTTATGGCCAATTAATGAGTGACACTATGGGTGGGGTAGTATATCTCAACCATGGGTTGGAATAAAATAAGGGTTCCATTAATTAAGTTTAAATATTTTATTATAGAAGAAAGAGAAGATGTCTTAACAATCTTATATCCCCTTCCCTTGATATACCAAATCTTGTCTATATACCTCAAGGGACTCCCTATATATTAAATGTCCCTCTATACTTAACTCCTCTTTATATACCCATTGATATGTGGAAGAAATTTTATATACGGATTTGCAACAATATGTGGATGTGACTTCTTGGATACATGGCCATGATGGTATGTGAGGGGTACTAGTATGCCTCATTATGACTAGACAACTACAATATACTCCTTACTAGGTATAAGTATGTGGAGACCTTATGTGGGTGGCTGGTGGCCCAGGCTTGCTATATACCAATATTTACTAGTAGCTTGTACCAAAGCTACTCAAAGGATTGTGAACACCCTTATTAGGACAAGCAATTGGTTATGTTCTTATTATCTAGATTTAATCTGATTTTAGACTAACATGATTATATGGTCTTTGATTAAATTTTTATAAATTTTATTTTGATTAAGGCTTAGCTTGGATAAGAAAGATCTTGGAACCTGTGGTTGTGTTCACATTAGGTTCACCAGAATATGGCAAGGAAAGAGAAGAAAAAATCCATGAGGGACATCTTCTTGATTCTCTTCTACTCTCCTCTACGTCACATGGAAACTAAAGGTATTTTGTGTGCGCTTTGTGTTTAGTGGATTAGTTGAAGAACATGGATTTTTTCTAAGATACTTCTTTGTCTAAGCTTAATCTTAATCTAGTTCTAATACACATACAAATACAAAGATCAAGGCCTATAACTAAAATAAATAAATAATGAAAGTATATCAAACAAGTACTCAGATATAGATACATGCAATCTTGATTAAATTATAAAACTTTAAAGATTGATTCAGTACCCTACGTAATTAAGACTAAACTGGATTTTTTTCCTTTTATCTATTTTTCTAATAAAAAAGAATAGGACCTAGTTTAAGAAGACAACAAACAAAACTTTACTCCTAAATACTCCAATGATAGATACCAAGGGCAAAAGAACCTATTTTTGCACTAAAGGAAAAAGTGTTATTAGCCCATAGAAGCATCGTCAATGCTATTACCTATTAATGGCACTATTGCTTGACCTACAAAATAGATAAAAAAAAAAACACAGTTAGTGATAGAGGTCTCTGTTTGAGTTGATAGAGAATAGTTGAGCTTCCTTGAGAAATAATTATGCCCTTATTTAGATAGATCAAAATTATAAAATGATAGAATACCTAAAATAAATTCCAGGTGGAAAAAGCATGACTAGATCATGATAATATCATCGATGCTTTCAATTAGTATAAATTATTTTGCTCTATGTAAACCAGAGAGCAATAGCACCATCGACCTACAGTCTAAAAATACTTTTGCTTCTAAGAGCAGAACAATAATATTAAATGCAATATAAGCTAAGATAATAATAACTATGATGAAGGGATCTGACTTGGGAGTACAAATGCCATGTTAAACAACAAAAAAATAGAGATTTACTTGCTTAAAACTAAGATTAAATGGAAAAATGAGAGACTAACCAAATCCATGTGCAAGATGCAAGATTAGTTCTAAATGCAACAAGATAAAATATTAAAGCTATAAGGACAAGGAAGAGCCAAAAAAAAATAAGAGGGAAGAGCACAACCCAAGGCACAAATTTGTTTCCCCTTGTTGGTGGAAGCTTATTGAAAGCTTGCTAGCTTGTTTGTTAGTGGAACTTGAATTCTTGAGCTTATGGGCTTTGATGCTTGATGATTAGAGACTTTATGATTGATTGAAAGCTTGAGATTACTTGGAGAAAGTTTGGAGAATTGATTGTTTGGACGCTTAGAGGCTTTCAAAAATAAGAAATTGAGTGCTTTCAAGGATGATATTCATAATATTGTGGCAATATTTTGGCATAATATGTTAAAATTATTGTACTGTGTCCTCTAAGTTTTGATCTACTTTTTATTCATAGACTAAAGCCTCAAAATATTTGAAATTTCTTTCAAAATACTTCCTTATTGGTCTCCACTATTGATTTTCTTTTGTTTTTCTATATTTATTTTTTGGAAGTTGAAAACCATCTTCATCCATAACCATTTGTAAATTTCTCTTGCGGTTTTCTACAAATGATTATGTTAGGCTCTTCTAGGGCATGATATCTCAATATATCCCACCTCATGACATCTTCTACATCTAAATATATGTTTTCATAATCTATAGTTTGGATCCACATCTTATCCCCATACTTTAGAATGATTGATTCTGGTAAAGCTTTACTTATATCAATGACCAATATTCGAGCATAAATAGCCAAAAATCCATCTTTTGTTGTATATAAAATCTCAATGAATTCTCCTGGAGTGTTGTATATTGTCTTGAAGGTATATATTTCCTAAAATTCAATGGGTAACCCAAACATCCTAACCTAGACTGGTACTAGGGATAGATATACATTTTTAGGTGAAAAGCCTTCATACCAGTTGGTAAGGAAGAGTCCTGCTCTTCCCATAAACCAAGGACCCCCTTTTAGGATTCCTTCTCTTTATTCCTTAGAACAAAATATGTCTAGGAAGAAACCTTTAGGAAGAAATTGTAGCAAAATAACTAAGCACAATAAATAATATAAACATAGAGAGAGAGAAATTTGCCAAAAAGAATGTTCCTTTGTATTAGTGCTTGATACAATGTTACAAATGGATATCTTGAATTGCCCCAAATGTGTTGGGGGTAATGCTACAATGATTTTCTCCTTCTGATAGATGTTACAATGCTCCCATAGGAGAGGTAAATTCTTCCAACTCCTCAGCAAGATAGGGTGCTCTTCATTCCTCTGCTACAGCTCCAAGGGGTGAGTGGGCTTTGGTATCCAATGTAGGGACCACTCCTAGCTTCAATAGCTCTTCAAATACCTATCTCCTGCACACATGGAAACCAAACAAGGGTTAATAGCACCTGTATAAATGACTGCAAACAATGCAAATAAAAGAAACCCTTGAAAGGAATGCTTGCAAGAAAACATGGAAATACTAATTAAAAATGCCTTGCTAACAAGTCGATAAGTTACTGATCTCTGTTGATAAAACCTGTTCGGGACTGTGGAACCGCGGGAACGCGGTTACGGGCTAGAAACCATGGACCTGCGGTTGTGAAACCATGGATGCACATTTTTGACTGTAGAACCACGGGTGGGCGGTTTCGGCTGAGATGATAGGTCACCTCGGGATGCATGCCAATGATCGGATTCGAGCTCGCGCTCTCAGTTTCTCATCGGGTCTGGATGTATTTTGGTAGCCTATCGGTACGCAAATTCAGCTCCCTTTGTTTGGTGGATTGATGGTGCCTTTATAGGCTTCTTGGGGCTTTGGAGGGGAATGTGAGGTGGCAAGCCTGACTTGCCAAGTGGCAAATCTGGACTACCAGGTGGAAGGGGCAGTTACAGTGAGTCATTCAGTGTGGTTCACTTAACTGGGGTGATGTGGCTCCAAGTGGAGTGGGATGTGGGATGTTGTTTTATGTGAAGGGACAAGGGGACAACAACAAAGGAGTTGTGGCATGGGTGTTGGGAATCTGTCTCATGTACAAGGACAAAGGGGACAAGAGTGGGTAAGATGTGGCATGGATGTTGGATGAAGTGTCCAGGACACATGTCCAATGGGTAGACAGGGTATCCTAGGGTGATTTTCCTAATTAAATAAATTAGGAAAATATAATGATGTGCAGGATTTTATATCCCTAAGTTAGAACTTAGGCATATATCTTTATTATGCAGGATTTGATGGTGAGGTGGTGAATGTGAACTAAAGGGTGCTAGATTTTGGTGTCTACAGTTGCCCCTTTTTGTACTGCGTTGTGTACAACACAATGCGGTGCAAAAACTAATGACATCTAACTTTATTGGACGAATGGGTTCATTTCTCTTTGACACACAGAATGAATGAATTTAAAATTTTGATTTGTTTGCTTACCCCCTCAATTGACGATTGGGTAAAGGTTGACACCCATAAGCCAATTGACAAAATATGAATGCTGAAAGTGTGTTGTTTATTGAATGTTGTTGATTTTGTTAATGAATTTTGTCTTGATTTTCTTTGTGCCCCAAGTTGGGATTATTTGTGTTCTTGCAATTTTGCTTTTGGTTTCATTAATGTTTAGAATACATGGTAAAATTTTTGACCACTCTTTTGAGTTTTCATCCACTATGACTTTAGCAATTCCTTCCAAATGATGGGTTTAAGGAACCAGTCATCGAGGATTTGATGCTCAAGCGGTTTTTTGATTATTACCAAATTGTTGTTTGTTGTTCCGCTTTTGACCCAACGAAAGGTTTTTGTAGGATTACCTTGGCAAATCTGTTTTAGAACACATTTAAGCTCATAGATTTTAGGGACTTATCGACTTGATTCATTGTTGTTTTTTTTTGTGATTTCTGAATGAGTTTCCTTATGGTGATTTACCCATCCAACCGGTTTGCATGGATTGCTAGTCGCTGCAACCGCTAGGTGTATAGGATAATCCACTAGATACGAGTTTCACTCCAGATGATTAGGTGGATTGGAATTTTCATTTTTTATTTTTTATTTTTTTTTTTTTTTTTTTTGAAACCGCTGACTTGCGGTTATTTTGGCAAAAAATGCGGATTTGCGTTTTTCTTTATGAAACCGCGTTTCCACATTTTTTGCCTCCAAACGCGTGTTTGCATTTTTGCGCGCTGCGAAAAACGTGGGCGCGCATTTTTCGCCGCTAAAAGCGGCTATTTATAGGTTGTTGTCATTTTCAAAATCATTCTGCCAGTTGTCATTGGTTGGTCGGTTGAAGTGATGAGTGAGATGGAGGTTGGCGAGGGGAGCGGTGGTGGTGGCTCGGCTGGAGCGGAAGTTGGCGGCCGGTTTGCCGAGGTAGGCGTGTTGCCCTTTTTTTTTCTTGTTTGTTTTGCTTGTTTGATAATTAAGTGGGGTTGGTAAATGATTATTGTTTGCTCATTAAGCGTTTGTTTTTGCTTTTATTACCTAGGGTAGGTAAAATTTTTTTTTTTGTTTTTGTTACCTAGGGTAGGTAATTTTTTTTTTTTTTTTTATTACCTAGTGTAGGTAAAAAAATTGTTTTTGTTTTTGTTACCATGATTAGGTAATTTTTGTTTTTTGCTTTTATTACCTAGGGTAGGTAAATTTTTTTTTTTTTTGTTTTTTTTTTTATTACCATGCATAGGTAAAAAAAAATTGTTTTTGCTTTTATTACCTAGGTTAGGTAAAATTTTTTTTTTTTGTTTTATTACCTAGGTTAGGTAAAATTTTTTTTTTTTTTTTATTACCATGCATAGGTAAAAAAAATTGTTTTTGCTTTTATTTCTAGCATGTTGTGCTAATTTTTGTTTTTTTTGTATGTTTTCTTTTCAGGTTAAGCTTCTTGATGCTCGACATAGGTGGCCGAGGACCATTCGAAAAGTGCGGAAAGCACTTTCTGATGATGATTGGACTTTACTTCAGGCCATTGGTTTAGACGGTTGCGGGCGGTTAGGAACCGTCCGAGCTGATGAGGATCTCCTTTCGGCACTTGTTGAGCGTTGGGATCTAGATAGGGGCACATTTTAGCTCCCAATAAGGGAGCTGACTATCACTCTCGAGGATATCTACCGTATCTTCCATGTCCCTATCGAGGGTCCTACCGTTCGTGTTGGCCTTGACAAGAAGGAGGCCCTTTTCCCTCTGTTTGGTGAGATGTGGGACATTGATTGCAGTAGGGGCGACATTGCGTATTTGGATCTCTTTACAACTGGCAGCTTGGGTGCATTGCCTGTCTTTATGATGTACATATTGAGCAACATGTTGTTGCCCAATTCCATGGGATCGAGGATCCCGTGGAACCAGGTGCCTATTGTTCTTGACTTGATAGTTGATCCTCATCGGTTAGCCTAGGCTCCCGCTCTTCTCTACGAGGTTTATAGCGAGCTCTATGAGGTGAAGAGGCATGGGCGTAAGGGCCTGGGCTGTAGTTTGTTGCTCTAGATTTGGTGTTGGGAGCATGTTATCATTGGTCGCCCTATTGGTTTACCTTGTGGCATGGATGCCACCTCTCCCTAGGCATACAGATGGTTACTCAGTGAGGAGGTCAGTCGATCTGTTGTGAGTGCTTCGAGTTTAGAGATATCTTGAGTTCTCTGACTAGGGACTTGATGTGTTGGCGGCCTTGGAGGGGTTTGGATTGGGCGATGGATGCAGTGGAGCTTCATCGCGTTAGGCGGGGATGATGGGTTGTTGGCGCCCATTTGAGGGATATGGAGTTTATCCAGTTCTCTCATGTACTACGGTAGTTTGGTCTTGTTCAGGATGTTTTGGATGTGCCTATTATGTATAGGGATGGGGTGATGAGTTGGGGTTACCTGTTGCTCCTAATTTTTGGTGAGTCGATGATCTTACTGATGACTCAGACTTGGAGGTGCTTGACTTGGATGATGTTGGCATGATTGCTGAGTATGATGCTTGGTTTGTGAGTCAGCCTCTATGGACTCCTAGTATCATTGTAGATGATGATGGGAGTGGTGATGATGTTGATGTGGGTGGATGGGTTCCTTGGTCGATGAAGCATCGGTGTGGTAGCTCTTCGAGAGCTGACATGGGCATGGACGTTCAGCAGCCTGAGGAGGGTGGTGGCGATGATGATGAGGGTTTACCTCCTCGATGGTCAGAGGAGGAGTGGGGGATTCTCCAGGCTGAGCGAGATAGCCTAGATTTGGAGTTGGGTCGAGTGAAGGCCGAGTTAGCATGGTATCAGGGTGAGGTGACTCATCTTCAGGCTGAGGTGGATGGGTTATGGGTTGGACCTAGCAGCACTGTTCTGGCTGCTAAGGATGCAAAGATCACCAAACTTGGTGGTGAGATTACCCGTTTATAGGGTGAGCTTTCTCGGTTGCAGTCAGGTGCTGGAGGTGATGATTCTGCTTTGACTATTGCTTCTCTATGGGTAGAGATTTCTTAGAGGGTCGCTCGCTAGGGTGTTGATTTGAGGAGCTTGCGTAAGTAGGCTGTCTACATCGAGATGTTGGAGAACATTCTTCATGAGCGTCAGATTCCTTTACCTGTTCCTCCTTCATCATCTACTGCCACTGCTACCCGAGGGACTGAGACGAGTCATAGGACTCATCGTACTTCTAGCTCTCATGGGGCTTCTACAGCGCAGGGTCCATGGAGGGATCCTGCTGGCACTAGCTAGATGTTGTATTGCCTTATTTTTGTTTTTTGTATATTTTATCTTAGTATGAGCCTCAGTGCTCCGATGTATACTACCTTCGGGCATTTTGTACTTTGTAGACTTTCGTTTATATATATATATATACATGGCATATTATTTCGGTATTCACATGTGTTATTTGTATATGCATTCTTCTTGTTTATGCTTTGCAATGTTTATATAATGCAATCTAATATTTCTATGGTATTGCTATGAAAATGAATGCAACTGAACTTGTAAAATGCATTTGATTTTTATTCATGTAACTAAATGACGGTATTCATGTTGCTCGTGTAATATTTTTTAGCTCAGAGTATTTGACCTTTACTCGTTCATATTTGCAATTGGGGGTATCCCACTTGATTATTCTTTGTGGTGATGTATGTGGTATGTATAAATGGTATGTGGATTGTGATATTGATTATGATTTGGTTTTTGATATGTAACTGAAAGTATTCTCAAATACTCAAAGAAGCTAGTAATGTTAACCATTTTTCTTGATGTTATCTTACTTTCTTTAGGACCATATTGTGTGCAAGTGAAGTTCTTTTACTAAATCTTGCGTGTCGATGACCCTAAGCAATCCAGAACTAGTGCATGTGATTGTGATGTTTATTGCCCCATCTTGAGTAATTTTTGGATGGTACCTTTCTGGGTTTTCCTTTTGGCTAGCTTACCCGTATGTGCGTTCAGAGGTCTCCCTCTTGAGAGAGAGACATGTCGCCTTGCATGAGTTTACTCCACTGCCATTCAAGCATCTATAGCCCCGGTGGAGGCTCACTCCATAGTCCAATGATTTGATCTTTAAGCCTTTGTGATGACTACATAACTTTCTGAGGGGAACATAGTATGATCTTTTCAGCTTTAGAGATCTGTGGTGTGTGTTGTTAATTGTTTTTTGTATAGAGTTTTGGGGAATCGGATTCTCAACCGAAGTATGATGAGAATGTGACCCTATCCTTACTACTCTACATTTATTTATATTTTTTGTTTCATTGTGGTAGTGGTGATAACCACTATTTTTGTTTTTGGACTATGTTGCGTGATAGGGTAAGCGAAGAATTTGACTTTTTTCGCTTTGAGGTTTACCCAAATTGGCATTATCTTTCTATTATTCAAGATGTTTTAAGATTTGTAAAAGTGTATTTGGTTCCAGATTGCTTTTGGGTCAATCTACCATACTCAAGATTTTCTTAATGTGATGAAAGTGCTTTGGTCCTAAAGAAAATTGGACACTTCATGAAGTTTGGTTTTTCACTAGACATGTTTGAGTGACTGAAAATTGTATGATATATCATATATGATGTGTATGATTTGTGAGTTGTAAAGAATCTTAGTTGAATACCCCCAACTCTTGGAACTTGTTTTCTTGGTCGTATCATCACCACTATTAAAGATTACTGAGCAAGGGATGGGATGGATGCAACTATATATATATATATATTTTGTGTATGAACATATAATTGAAATGCAAATGCAATATGAAAAATGCAATTTAAAATATGTCTATTTACAATGTGAAATGCATGCAATGTTGTAAAATGGAATATTTTGTTTATTTATTTATTTTTATTTTTATTTTTTTGTTTTAGCCATGTACATATATATACATATATTGCAAGTCGTTTTATGCATAAAATGCCTTTAGGTGCATAATGTTCAGTGGTTCTGGCTCCAATTTCCCTTCTAAATTGGAAATTTTGTACGTTCCTTGTCCCAATTTTTGCTTTACTATATATGGGCCCAACCAATTTGCTAGCAAATTTATCCCTTAAGTGCGGTAAAGCATTAGTATTTTGTTGATTTTCTTTGAGCACTAGGTCCCCCACTTGAAATTCATGAGGATGGACTTTTGCGTTGTAAGCGCGCTTGACTCTATCTTGATATACTCGTAAATGTTCTAGAGCATTGATACGTTTCTCATCAATAATTGTCAATTGGTCAAGATGCGCCTGTCTAGTTGTATCATCGTTCATGAATTCTTGTATCTCGATTCGCAAGGATGGTATCTCGAGCTCTAATGGTAATATTGCTTCTACATCGTAAACTAGTGAAAATGGTGTTGCTCCCATTGGCATTCTTATGCTTGTTCTGTAAGCCCATAGTGCTAAAGGGAGGTGAGTATGCCAATCTCGATGATTATCTTTTACCACTTTCTTGAGAATGGATATGACTATTTTATTTGTTGCTTCAGCTTGCCCGTTTGCTTGTGGGTAATAAGGTGTTGAGAAGCTGTGTAGGATTTTGAATTTGTTGCACAATGCTCTAACATCCTTATTCTTAAATGACTTTCCATTATCAAAAATTATTTTTGAGGGTATTCCAAAATGACAGATAATATGCTGAAGTATAAACTCCGCTATTCGAGGTCCAGTCGTAGTTGTCATTGGAATTGCTTCCACCCATTTTGTGAAGTATTCTGTAGCAGTTATGATGAATTTATGTTGTCCTGATGAAGCAGGTGTTATTTTACCGATCAAGTCAAGGCCCCATTGTGAAAAGGGCCACAAAATTTGAATGGGTTGCAAATTTTGTGATGGCACATGGGTCAAGTTTGCATGATGTTGGCACTTTTGGCATCTTTTGACATATTTGCAACAGTCATTTTCCATTGTCGACCAATAGTATCCCATGCACAATATTCTTTTTGCAATTGCCATTCCACTGAAGTGACCACCGCAAGTACCATCGTGGGCTTCTGATATTGCTCTTTCTACTTCAATTGGATTTAAACATCGTAGTAATATTCCATCATAACTACGTTTATATAACACATCTCCAAGTAAAGTGAAATGAATGGCTCTTTGTTTGAATGTTCTTTTTGCAGTTCGTGTCATTTCTATTGGTAGTGTGCCTGACTTGAGAAAATATTTTATCTCATCAAGGTAAGAATTGTAAGGTTCGACATGTATCAAACAAACATTCTTCTCACCTATAGATTCTGCTTTTTGAATTGATGGTTTAGACACTATTGTTATGATTAGCGGTTGCATTTCTCCATGTTCATTTTTAGGGATGAGAGATCCCAAGGAAGCCATTGCGTCCGCAAATCTATTTGTCGATCGTGGCAAGTTACTAATTTCATACCAGTCAAATTTTCCTAGCAACTGTAATGCTACTTCGTGATATTTCTTTAAGACTGGCTCTTTACATTGGTATTCTCCTTTTATTTGGTAGACAACCAATTGAGAATCACCAAAAATGCTTATTCTTTTTATTCCCATTGCTATAGTTGATTTAAGACCTAGTATTAAGGCTTCATATTCTACATTATTGTTAGTGCATGTGAAGTCGAGTTTGAATGATAAAGGAATGGGTATTCCTTCAGGTGTGTAAAACACAACTCCTGCACCTTGCCCTTTTTCGCACTTTGATCCATCAAAGAACATTGTCATATCTGCTTCATCCTCAGGTGAAACTACTTCTTGTTCTGTGACAGAAAATACTGAATCATCGGGAAGCTCAATTATTAATGGTCTATCATTGTGCAGTGGAGCTTCCGCTAATTGATCAACTATCACTTGCCCTTTTATGGATTTTTGACTTGTGAATTCGAGGTCAAATTCTATTAAAAGCATTATCCATTTAGCAGTGCGGGTGTTGTTGTAAGTGCGAGTCATCATGTATCACAGAGGGTTTTCTCTAGCTATAACATAGGTGGTATTGCTTAGCATGTAATGTCTAAGTTTCTTGGTGGCGAAAACCACTGCTAAGCATAACTTTTCGACATAAGCATATCTTGTTTCGTAACTTACCAATGTTCGATTGATGTAATAAACTGCTTGCTCTTTATTTTTCTCATTCTTTTGTGCAAGCATTGTTCCTAAAGCAAAATTTGTTGCAAAAATGTATAGGTGAAATGGGACTCCTATTTTTGGTGGCATAAGAACCGGCGGTGAGGCTAGATATTTCTTTATATCATCAAATGCCTCCTGACATTCAGTTGTCCAAGAAAATATCACTCCTTTTTGTAACAGGTGGTTAAAAGGCCTGCATTTATCTGAGAGTTGCGCAATGAATCATCGAATAGATTGGACTTTTCCTTGCAAACTTCGCAACTCTTTCAAGTTTTTGGGAGGTGACATTTCTAATATTGCTTTTACCTTGCCTGGGTCTACTTCAATGCCTCGCTTGGAAATAATGAATCCTAGAAGTTTTCCTGATGTGACACCAAATACACACTTCTTAGGATTTAACCTTACCTTATGTTCTATTAATCGATCAAATGCCTTTTCTAGCACATCTATGTGTTCAAGACACGTTTTTGATTTAGCAATAAGATCATCTACATAATATTCGATTATCTTATGCATATAATCATGAAATATGTACGTCATGGCATGCTGATATGTAGCTCCTACGTTATTTAACCCAAAAGGCATCACTCTATAGCAGAATGTCCCCCAAGGCATTGTAAATGTTATTTTATGTTGATCTTCGGGATTAATCCGAATTTGGTTGTATCCAGAGAAACCATCCATTAAGGAGAGCATTTCATGACCAGCACAGGAGTCTACTAATTGATCTATATTTGGCAAAGGAAAATCATCCTTGGGACACGCTTTGTTTAAATCTCAAAAATCAGTGCATACTCGTATCCCCCCATTCGGTTTGCGAATGGGTACCATGTTTGAAAGCCATTCAGGATAATCGATTGGTACTATGAAGTGTACATCCAATAACTTTTGCAACTCTTCTTTCACAATTAATGCGACTGTTGGATGAACTTTCCTAAGCTTCTGCTTGAATGGCTTGGCATCATGTGCTAGCGTAAGGTTGTGGACTACCAAGTCCGGATCTAAGCCAGGCATGTCTTTGTAGGACCATGCGAACACTTCCTTCTTTTTAATAAGCATGTTTATGATGCTTTCTTTTTCTTCTACGGATAATTCTTTTGCTATTTTGACAATATTGGGATTATCCACGTCTTCACTAAGGTTCACATCTATAGACTCTTCTATTAGCATGTGAGAACCTTCCTCTAGCTGATGTGGAGTTGGGATGAGGTGGATATCATCTGCCACATTTTCAAATGTGTCTGGGGTGTCCCCCTCTATCTCAATTTGAAAAATTGAATTGTTTGATGATGAAGGTTGTTGTGAATATAAGCGTTTGAAGCGCGCAACAACTCTTCGGATAGGATGAAGTCAGTAGTGGATGGTGGGGATGAAATCTTGTCCATGGCTATGAGACTGGTGTCGATATAGATCGGTTTTATCTCATTATATGGATTGCGGAGTGGGGTGAGCAAATCAACAGAAATCATGTTGACTTGATGGAAATGAGGTGGTTGCGATTCAAGAATTGATGACTCGTATTCTCTAGGTTGCAACTGACCTAATGTGTGTGATTGGTTTTGTTGTATGCTTTGCCAATGTGATGGAGGAGGTTCTGGTTCAGGACCCTCATGCTCTTTGTTTAGCCAAAAAATTGTGCGGTCTATTGGAAACTTCTGTTGATACCAGTTATCCTTCTGCATGGTTTCTCCATATATTATCTCTTCTTGAGGTTCTTCTTCTTCTTGATTAAGCCATTCAGGATGTGCTTCATCTTGGAGCATTCTCCTGGCTTGTATCTCAAGAGCATGGTTGATAAAAATCATTTCAGTTTCATCATCATCACTGTCACTCATCCAGAAGCCATTAGCATTTGTATGAGGTCCTAGTATTAGTGGCTCAAGGTCTTGCCTAAGGTATGCCATCTCAGTAGGATCTTCATAATCTGCTTCTCATTGTAAAGCTTGCTCTCGAGGGTAAAAATTGTAGATTTGGTATCTACTTTCTATTTGTTCATCCTCATCATTAGGTTCATTCTCATCATTAGGTTCATCCTCATCATCGCTCTTTTCCTCCTCTTGTTCGCATTCTATGTCAAGTTCTTGGAAAGCTTGATTAAGCGAAGAGCTTGCGATGGAAGGTTTATAGCCTAGACCGGAGCGGTCACTTGGCTCTCTATATTCTGGTTCAATAATGTGGTGAGGACCTTGTTCATGTCTTCCAAGTCCATATCCTTGCCAACTAACCCTTCAAAAATATCTCACTAGGAAACTTGGGTTCGATAGATAATCAATGTTTTCATTAAACTCTTGTAAAGAGTTGTCATTTTGAGGAGGTGGGTCCGATGAAGAATCCATCCCTCCATATATGAAATTGATTGCATTTGTTTGAGAACCCATTCTATATATATCACCAATAGCTAAAGGTGGGTCGCGAGGGTGACCGTAATCTCTGACTGACTCGATAGGTGGTGTAACTGTGACACTTTCAATAATGTACTCACCAATACTTGGATTGGCGAGATGTACTGCAACTCTAGATGGTTGTGTGGCTAATGGCTCGATGGATGAAGAGGGTTCTTGAGCCTTAGCTCTTGGCTCTACTGGCGGTATTGGATTATCTCTAACAGGTGGCCCTATTTGTGAGACTACGGGTTCTAATGACTGTGAAGTAGTGGCTGATGATGTGGGTTGTGCTTTGAATGTGAATGGTGGCTTTGAATATGGAAGTGTACTAGATGGAGCTGGCAATTGATTAGCAGGATGAGTGGGTGTAATTTGAAAATGAAATGCGATGTTTGAAGGATGCATCGAGCTAACGCTTTTAGATGCGAAAGTTGGATCAACTATAGGCAACTCTTCTAGAATGGGTGCTTTTGATGATGTGGTGCTTGATGGAATGGTTCTAATGACTAGTGGTTGGATGGTTAGATGTGTTTATGGGAGTAAAGTCTCATAAGGATTTGAAATAAAGTTGCAGTATTTGAAAGGTTCAGTGTCAGTTGGTATGCAATGTACCTTGCCTTCATGCACATATTTTAAGCATTGATGCAATGTTGAAGGCACACATTTCATTTCCCTAATCCAAGGGCATCCAAGAAGTATGTTATATTGCATTTCCTTAGATCATTTTATTTTAAGATTTGTGAATGCATGCTTCAGAATGAAAAGCAGTGATGCATTGCTATTACATACATTTCATCAAACATTAGGAGGGGAAGCCCAAGACTGGTACAACCACCTCCCGCATCAAAGTATTTTTACCTTTGAACAACTAGTAGACCAGTTCCTGGAAAGATTCACCCCAAATGTTAGAAAACAAAACTGGTAGACCAGTTCCTGGGAAGTCCAAGAAGTATGATCTAAGAAGTATGTTATGTTATTTTCCTGATCCAAGGGCGTCCAAGAGCACAGGTCCTACCAATTCCTCTCCCATTTTGCTCGCAATATGTGATACACCTCTCCAAAGAGAGATGCGTGCTATCACCCACAGGTTATGACGGATCTTGGAATCAGCCTTGGCTAAGAATAAGGTATAATGTTGGTGGTTTAATGATGAAATCCAAACCCGGCGGTGATGAAATCCAAACCCGACGGTGATGAAATCCAATCATTTTCCAATGTTTATGTGAGTGTGTGGTGGTTTTGTTTAACTAGGATGCTATGCAAAATTACTATGCAATTCTGTTTCAATGGCCTAAATGCAAAAAAGCAAAAAATAGAGAATGAAAGATAGTAGATCAGGGGTAAAAATACCAATTTTAGATCTAATTTAGTCAGATTCGTTTAACAGGGCTAACCGCTGATGCACGATTAGTTTTGGTAAACCATGGGTGCACGGTTTTCCAACCATGCGTCTACATTTGGATATCCCAACCGCGGATGCGCAGGTCCTTTCTATCAACAAAAACTGAATAATATTATAGACCTGATCCTGAAATAAACACCTAAGCTATTCCTAACCAGGTGAATGCAAGATGATCTATTTTCTATTATGCAAATGCAAAAAAAAAAAAAAAAATTATGTTAATGCAAGGTTTTTAAGTATTTTCTTCTACCTCTAAGACCTAAGTGCACATAAAGACATACAGGACTAGGACTCTTAATCTAGTTAAATGCAATCTAAACTAAAACTAAGACAAAAGTTAGACAGGAAGCGGGAAGTACATACTTGTGTTCCTTCCTGATGTAAATCGTCGGCCTGCATTTTTGATGTAGTAATCACGTTTATGCTTTTATCAGGCAAAAATTGTGTGTCTGCGTTTTCTCCTGCCAAGAACCGTGCGTCTGTGTTTTCTCCTACCAGGAACCACACGTCTGCGTTTCCACAGTAAATCATACGACCGCAATATTTTTTGAATATATTGATTTTTGGGTCGAATCTATGCGCGCTTCGAATTCTCGAAACCTGTAGGTGCAGGCAGATATTAGTGAACAAATTTAAACAGCAAGAAAAATAATAGGACCTTTAGGTGGTCCCACCGTGATCACCATTTTTTATAGCAAAATAACTAGGCACAATAAATAAGATAAACATAAAGAGAGATATTTGCCAAAAAGAATGTTCCTTTGTATTAATGCTTGATACAATGTTACAAATGGATATCTTGAATTGCCCCAAATGCATTGGGGGTAATGCTACAATGATTTTCTCCTTCGATAGATGTTACAATGCTCCCATAGGAGAGGTAAATTCTTCCAACTCCTCAGCAAGATAGGGTGCTCTTCATTCCTCTGCTACAACTCCAAGGGGTGAGTGGGCTTTGGTATCCACTGTAGGGATCACTCCTAGCTTCAATAGCTCTTCAAATACCTATCTCCTACACACATGGAAATCATGTGGATATGGCGGCTCTGGTACCGAAGCATGAATAGGTTGATTGAGTAGTTGCCTTAAAGTTGGCTTTTGGTATTGTAAGCCTGGGGTTTGCATGGCAAGACTATCAATCTGACTATATAAAAACTGGTATCTAAGATCATCTACCGGACTGACACTCGAATGTACTTGATGCTACTGATAATGGGGTGGATTGTATGCAGGTTGGGGATGATAAGACATGTTTAGCGAAAATGTGTTATGGTATGGATGTTGAGGGATGTTATGATATGGATTGGGTGATGAAGGTATGATATTATGTTGACCTACTGCATTAGCATATGGGTGTGGTGGTTGATTGTGAACCACAATGGTAGAGGGAGGACGCATTACCCAAGATGGATCTTGGATAAAGGCATTAGGTTGATGAGATGTAGGTGGAAGATTTTGCTTAATCCCTTGCAAATGTTGGTTAGGATCAGGGTTCATGCTATGGTTAGCATTATCTAAAATTATTTGTTGCAACTGTAAGAAAGCATGTTGCATAGCAATTGCATTTGACATAGGGACTGCTACTTGTGATGTGGTCGACTAAATTGGTTGTGGAACAACCATGGTAGTGGAGGTAGATGGGGGGTAAGTAGCAAAGGGTATCGCCACTAACTGTGGAATGGTATGAGATGTATGTCCTACAAGTGTAGATGGAGGAATGGATGTTGGGGCTTGTGAAACAATAAGAATTGTTTCATACAAGGGATTAGTGGTAATGGTCATTTGTTGTGATAATGTGGGGGGAATTTGGTTGGATGACAATGGTTGATTGGCTAATGCTACAATAGCCAACTCAAAGAGAGGATTGGTGAAAATATGTTGTGACTGTTGTGGATAGGCGAATATAGATTCTTGTTGTGATGAGGGTACGCCACGTGATGGGATGGAGAATGGTGGTAATGATGTGAAGACCATTCCAACTACATTCAAGTACATTCTAATAGTGTCCATATCTATCATGGTGACCTGACTGTCTATCGCTGCAGGAGGTTCACTCCTAGGTGTCTCAGGTATAACTATGTGAGTAGCTCTATGCATAATGTCTATGTCTATGTTGGGGGTATTACTAGAAGGCCCTACATCAAGACTCTATGACATAGAAATGGGTATACCTACTTGTCCCACCACCGAAGTGTGAGGTACATTACCAGACTGGGAGGCCATAAGGAAAGACCACTGACTTCGGTTTGACACTAGCTTCTTAGCTTGATTACGAGTCACTACCATACACTACTATGGGGTAATATGTGAAGTGAGACTATCTATGCAAGTAAAGTGACAATACAATGCAATACAACACACAAAGCAAATAACCACACAAAATTTTTGATGCTAGATTTTCGTATATATATTTATTTTTATTTTTTTTCTTTTGGAAAATGAAAAATGTGTGTGCTCAGTGTTTTACCCTAAATGAATCTAGGATTTCACCTGTATACTCGTAGCTCAACAACCTGGCTATGAACTCTAGGTCATGTAATCCCACCTATAATATGTGGTAATGAAGTCCACACATGGCTAGAGAGCACAGGTCCTACCAATTCCTCTCCCATTTTGCTCGCAATATGTGATACACCTCTCCAAAGAGAGATGCGTGCTATCACCCACAGGTTATGACGGATCTTGGAATCAGCCTTGGCTAAGAATAAGGTATAATGTTGGTGGTTTAATGATGAAATCCAAACCCGGCGGTGATGAAATCCAATCATTTTCCAATGTTTATGTGAGTGTGTGGTGGTTTTGTTTAACTAGGGTGTTATGCAAAATTACTATGCAATTCTGTTTCAATGGCCTAAATGCAAAAAAGCAAAAAATAGAGAATGAAAGATAGTAGATCAGGGGTAAAAATACCAATTTTAGATCTAATTTAGTCAGATTCGTTTAACAGGGCTAACCGCTGATGCACGATTAGTTTTGGTAAACCATGGGTGCACGGTTTTCCAACCGTGCGTCTGCATTTGGGATATCCCAACCGCGGATGCGCGGGTCCTTTCTATCAACAAAAACTGAATAATATTATAGACCCGATCCTGAAATAAACACCTGAGCTATTCCTAACCAGGTGAATGCAAGATGATCTATTTTCTACTATGCAAATGCAATTATGTTAATGCAAGGTTTTTAAGTATTTTCTTCTACCTCTAAGACCTAAGTGCACATAAAGACATACAGGACTAGGACTCTTAATCTAGTTAAATGCAATCTAAACTAAAACTAAGACAAAAGTTAGACAGGAAGCGGGAAGTACATACTTGTGTTCCTTCCTGATGTAAATCGTCGGCCTGCGTTTTTGATGTAGTAATCACGTTTATGCTTTTATCAGGCAAAAATTGTGTGTCTGCGTTTTCTCCTACCAAGAACCGTGCGTCTGTGTTTTCTCCTACCAGGAACCACACGTCTGCGTTTCCACAGTAAATCATACGACCGCAATATTTTTTGAATATATTGATTTTTGGGTCGAATCTATGCGCGCTTCGAATTCTCGAAACCTGTAGGTGCAGGCAGATATTAGTGAACAAATTTAAACAGCAAGAAAAATAATAGGACCTTTAGGTGGTCCCACCGTGATCACCATTTTTTATAGCAAAATAACTAGGCACAATAAATAAGATAAACATAAAGAGAGAGATTTGCCAAAAAGAATGTTCCTTTGTATTAATGCTTGATACAATGTTACAAATGGATATCTTGAATTGCCCCAAATGCATTGGGGGTAATGCTACAATGATTTTCTCCTTCTGATAGATGTTACAATGCTCCCATAGGAGAGGTAAATTCTTCCAACTCCTCAGCAAGATAGGGTGCTCTTCATTCCTCTGCTACAACTCCAAGGGGTGAGTGGGCTTTGGTATCCACTGTAGGGATCACTCCTAGCTTCAATAGCTCTTCAAATACCTATCTCCTACACACATGGAAACCAAACAAGGGTTAATAGCACCTGTATAAATGACTGCAAACAATGCAAATAAAATAAACCCTTGAAAGGAATGCTTGCAAGAAAACATGTAAATACTAATTAAAAATGCCTTGCTAACAAGTTGATAAGTTACTGATCTCTATTGATAAAACCTGTTCGAGACTGTGGAACCGTGGGAACGCGATTGCGGGTTGGAAACCATGGACCTGCGGTTGTGAAACCGCGGATGCGCATTTTTGACTATAGAACCACGGGCGGGTGATTTTTGCTGAGATGACAGGTCACCTCGGGATGCATGCCAACGATCGAATTTGAGATCGTACTCTCAGTTTCTCATCGAGTCTGGATGTATTTGGGTAGCCTGTCGGTATGCAAATTTAGCACCCCTTGTTTGGTGCATTGATGGTGCTCTTCTAGGCTTCCTGTGGCTTTGGAAGGGAATGTAAGGTGACAAGCTTGACTTACCAAGTGGCAAACCTGAACTGCCAAGTGGAAGGGGTAGTTACAGTGAGTCACTCATTATGGCTCACTTAACTGGGGTGATGTGGCTTCAAGTGGAATGGGATGTGGGATGATGTTTTATGTGAAGGGACAAGGGGACAACAACTAAGGAGTTGTGGCATGGGTGTTGGTAATTTTTCTCATGTACAAGGACAAAGGAGACAGGAATGGGTAAGATGTGGCATGGATATTGGATGAAGTGTCCAGGACACATGTCCAATGGGTAGACAAGGTATCCTAGGGTGATTTTCCTAATTAAATAAATTAGGAAAATATAATGATGTGCAGGATTTTATATCCCTAAGTTATAACTTAAGCATATATCTTTATTATGTAGGATTTGATGGTGAGGCGGTGAATGTGAACTAAAGGGTGCTATATTTTGGTGTCTACATAAATGATAGAATCACTCCTAGAGATTTCTAGCTCCTATCAATCCATTTTATCAAGGCTAAAGCCCCTAGCCAATACCCATTAAATTTACCAAAAACTACCCTATATTGGAGCAATGAGGATCTCTGTGAGGTGCACTTACTAACCTCTACCACTAGATATGATTCTAAGAATTTAACTATAAATCAATCCATGGAAATGAAACTAAAATTTAAAATCTATTGAAATTTATTTGATAAAAACTTTATAAATTTTTCATGCACAATTTTAATGATAAAGAAATGGAAAAAAACGTAGCTAAAAAATTCTATCCAGATAGAATTTCTTGCCTCACTAAAGTCCTAACCCTTTATTGTTCTTCCCATCATTCAAACCCTAGTTGGAAAATATTTGCAATTTCATTTTTCGCAACTTGAAAAATCATCACTACCCTTGTTTTAAATGGTTGACTTCATAGGGTTGTATCTCCCTCAATATTGCTCAGATGTTTGTATATGACCACTCATTTTAAAGCTATTAAAATTCTACACAAGTTGGTCTAAGAATCATCTGAATCGAATAACTCTTCTCAAAGATATGGCTCCTAAAATATGAGATGTTTTTCAAGAAAAACCCTAACCTTCGTACTTTGCAATTTCATTTTTCATGAATTGAAAAATCATCATTGCCCTTGTTCCGAATGGTTGACTTTACAGGATCGTATCTCCCTTAATATTGCTCAGATTTTTTCATATGACCACTCATTTTAAAGCTATTCAAATTCTACACAAGTTGGTCCAATAATTAGCTGAATCGGATAACTCTTCACAAAGATATGGCTCCTAAAATATGAGATATTTTTCAAGAAAAAATCCTAATCCTTTGCACTTTGCATGCAATAATACTAAGTTTAAAACCGTCTTATTGCCTCTATTGTAGAATGTTTACAGACATGGTTCTTATCATGGGAAGCCTCAAATGTGAAAAATGTCATTTTACCCTCTTTATTATAAAATTTGAATATGCATGGAAGGGTTATCTACAACAACAAATTTAATAGAAATAATATTCTTTGGAATATAGTAAAATAGAAATGTCCACAATTTGATTTCATCAAAATTAATTTATATGGTGCATTCAAAGGAAATTCAAAAAAGAGGTGATGTTTTTTAAATAAAGAAGGTAAAATTATCCCCACTTAATCGACATTTTATAGAATTTCAACTAATAACTATGTAGAAGCTAGGTCACTTCTTACAAGGATCAAAATTGTCATTGGAAGGATGGAAATATATTTCAATTGAGTACGACTCACAAATTATTGTTAATGCTAACAAAAATGGATGTAGGGATTGGATTAAAATAACATTATTGTTCGTGCACATGAACTATTGTTGGAGTAGGTATCTTAGAAATGTAAGCACATTTGTGAAGGAAATTGAATAGTACATAATTTATCCAATTATGGTGTTAATCTTTGTTTTGATGAAATTCAAATTTTAGAAGGTAATTAGCTAAGTGAGATTTTATCTCTTAATAAGTGATGTCAAGAAATTATTGTGGAAACAAAGCAGTTTGAGGAAGATGAAGAATATATTTGATAAAAAGCAACATGAAGAATATCTTTGATAAAAAGGCAACATAGATATGGTTTAATTGACCTAACAACAAATGTAATATTTTATTATTTTGATGGGGTGGCCCCCATAGACATCATATATAACTTATTAAAAAACAATAGCATGTTCAAGTTAGAAACATAACATTGGCACAACATTGATGTGTGGTTGTTTCCTTCGACTCCCCTTTCCTCCATAACTATATGTACTTGCATTGGGATTGTATCAAGAACACCCTCCTCGATTCTACATATTGCTCAAGTGTATGCAATTAGAGAATTTATGTGAGATATATTGATGCATTTATTACTTTTGTGTTTGTGTATTCTTTTTGTTTTTTTTGAAAAATAATTTTAAAAAACTAGTATTAAAACAAAGATCATTTACAAGTTGGGATGAGACTTATCCTAGCCTTAGCCAAAGAGAACACATGTTTACAATAGTAAAATAAGATTTGTATTGGATCCAAATCTCTTAAACCATATTTCTACAATGGTTGTTCGCATGTTTACAACTTTAAAAGACGATCTACATTGGAGCACAAATCTCCTAAACCATATTTCTAGAATGGTTGTCCAAATTAGCTAAACACTAGATTTTCTCACCAACCTGCCTAATCATCTCATCCTCAATAGCCATGTCATTGTGCCATTGAACCCCTACCTCCTTCTTAGTGCCCATATTAGCCATGAAGTCTTCCACTTTATTTAGATATCTACTCACATAAACTAGAATCACATCATCTAATTCCCTCTACAATTCCTTAATTTGAGTGACAAGAATCCTCAACCTCCATGTCTTCAAAGCAAAGTTCCTCATGCAATCTAGAGCTCCAACCATTATTTGAGAATCTGATTCTAGGATTATCCTCTTGTAACCTTGTTTTACTGCCCAAATAGAAGCAAATTTTATAGCTAAGGCTTCCATTTCATTATTTTTGGCTCTTCCCAAGCCTTGTAGTTCCCAATAGAGCAATGTTCCAACATGATTTTGGCAAACCACTCCAATTCTAGCTCTACCCGGATTGCCTTTTGCAGCTCCATCAGTATTAATTTTAATCCAACCTTCTGGGGGTGGTTTCCAACTAGCTATGTCCTACCCCTCTTGCACTTCAACTTCCTTCTCTATTGCCCCTATAACAACCAAAGATTCCTCTTTAGCATACACTACCAAAGTTTTTGTGACTTTGCTCCAAATGACCTGCCAAATTCCATATAAAGAAGAAAATGTTTCTCTAAAAATTCTACCATTTCTCTCCAACCACACTTGCCACCAAATGAAGTTTAATCCAATATCCCAACCAATACAAAGAGCTTTAGATTTAAATCTACCCCTCTTCCATCTTTCCCAAATATTAATCCGATTCAAATCACCATTAACTTGAATTTTATAATATAAAAACCATCTCTCCCAGATCTAGCACGTGAATGGGCACTCAAACATCAAGTGATCAGTTGTTCCCTCACTCTTGTAGCATAAAATACATTGAGATGGACCAATTATTCTCCTACATCTAAGATTATCAAAATTAAAAATTACATTATGCATGAACTACTAGGAAAAAAAGTTTACTTTCGGCCAACCCTTGGACTGCCAAATCTTTCTCTAATCCTCAACCTAATATGCATGAGGAGGAGGCTCTGGAAGGATCTTATCATATTCATCCTTCACTGTGTAGACACCAAGGCTCCCATAGCCCCAAGTTATTTCATCCTCCTCATCTCTACTTGTCAAAAATATTTATGCCAAGATTTTAGTTATGATGGGTGTCAAATCCGGAGGGATTGAAATTGGCCACTCATCCAACTTCTTAAACTGCTTAAACTTATAATCTCCCAGCTGACTAGTGTTGAAATAAATTTCAATTTAGACCCAATCCCTGGTTTCCATGGCTATTTCTATTTGTTGCAGTTTAGGAAATTCAACAATAATAGGTGGGTATTGATCCCATGAATCTGTCCAAAATCGTGCCTTCTTCCCTCTCTGTACTTTCTAAAATAATCTATCTTTTACTACCTGAGATCCTAAATTAAGAGCCTACCACACTAAGTATTCATTACCATCCAAAGGGAAGCTTATTATTTACTAGTTAATATTATTTACTAGTTAATATTCTACTGAATAAAGAAGTTGGTTGGGAAATCCACCTTTAGTAAAGCTTTCCAGCCAAAGATTTATTATTTAACTTTGATATTCTTAGTCCCAAACCTCCTTTTACTTTGGATTGGCTTACTTTTTCCCAACCTACTAAGGCCCATTTCCTCTCTCCTTTTACTCCTTCCCATAAAAATTTTCTAGCCATATTGTCCAACTCTTTCCATATGGTATGTGGGGCAACAAGAATAAAAAATTTATAAATTGGCATGGCCTGAATAACTAATTGTAAAAAAATTAATCTACCCCCATAGCTTAACCATTTGTGAGACCAATGACTAATTCTTTCCTTCATACAGTTCAAAATATTCCTCTAGATATCTATTTTTAGTTTTTTAAAATGCAAAGGGACCCCCAAGTATACCACTGGGAGAGAAGTCCTTGTGAATCGCAAGATATCTTAAATTATGTCCTGAATCCTTTGATCAAGATTGAAAAAGGCCACTTTGGATTTTTTATTATTGATGACTTGGTTTGTATCCCTAAGGTAGACATTAAGTGTATCTCTAATCATTCTTGCTTCCCTGAAGCTGGCCACTCCCACCAATTCTGTGTCATCCATAAATTGTAGGTGAGTAAAAACTTCCTCACCCACCTTGATACCTGTTAGCAGAGCTTATTTTCTTCTCCTCAAGATGAGTCTACCAAATCCTTTAGCCAATATGAGAAAAAGATAATGGGAACAAGGATCTCCTTGATGAAGGCCTCGAGTAGCTCCAAACGGTTGCGAGGGAAGACCCTTGATTAACACTGAGTATGTTAGAGTAGAAACATAGCTCATGACCCATTCTATCCAATCCTAAGAGAAACCAATAGCCGCCATCATCTTTGACAAGAAGCTCCACTCCACCCTATCATAAGCCTTTGAAATAACCAATTTTATGAATATTCATCTATTACCATATGTTTACATTGAATGGATTGCTTCCTGATCTAGAACCACACCATCCAATATCTGCCTACCCTCTACAAAACCCCTTTGCTTCGAGGAGATAATTCTATGTAGAAGAGGTTTTAGCCGCTCAGCCATTACCTTTGTGATTATTTTATATATGACATTGCATAAGGCAATAGGTCTATAATATGAAATATGCACCCCCTCCTCCCATTTTGGAATTAAGGCAATGAAAGTATGATTTAATTTTTTAAGTATTCTTGTACTACCTTTGGACTCCTCTATAACAATCATTACATCTTCCTCCAAGTTATCCCAGGAAGGCCTAATAAAACTCAATTGGAAAGCCATCTGGACCTAGTGTTTTTTCGGTGCTCATTCCAAAGACTACATTCTTTAGTTCCTCTCTATAAATGGATTTAAGAAGGGCCTAATATTACTTCAAAAATAACACAGGGTATGACAACAAGAACTTCTTTTTGAGCCTCTTCATCTTACACCATACTTACCTTAAATAGTTTAGAAAAATAATCCATTGAATGGAAATGCATACCTGAAATTGTATCAAAGGAGTGTTCATTCTCATCTGGAAGAGCTTCCATGTTGGTCTTCTGTCTCCTAGCACATGCAGCCCAATGGAAACATTTGGTATTTTATCACCTTCTAATTACCAAATGGTTCTTGCTCTCTATTTTCAGTAGGTCTCCTCTTGGTTTTCAATGTCCTCAACCGCTTTACACAATGCATAATCCTCTTATTTGAGTTGCTCTATAATTTTTCCTTTCTTAAAGTGTTTTTGAACCTCATCCCATCTAGCCACCAATGGATCTCTTTGGACATAGAAGTTTGTCTTGTTATCTCACCATTGTTTTAGTTGATATTTGACATAATGAAGCTATTTTTGAAATCTAAACATTGTTGTCCCATATGTTGGGTAGCCTTCTTCCCACCACTATGGAATTTTCTTTCAAAGTTCCTCTTTTTGTAACCAAAATTTTTCAAATTTAAATGGTTTGTGATGTTGCACTGTCTTGATCCCTCATTCCAACAAAATGGGAAAGTGATATGAAACTAGACCCTCCAAAATCTAAAAATTTATGTTCCATTTTATAAATGCCTCATCTGAAACTAAAAAATGGTCTAAATTTACCTTCCTACTATGTGGCTCCCTCCTCTTATTAGTCCAAGTATAGTTGGTTCCAGGGAATTTAATATCCACCAAGTATAATGCCTAGACTTGGGCAATCATAAGTCGATTCCCTGGGTCCAAAATTGGGGTTCCCCCTTCCTGATATCTAGAGGATAATTTAGCATTAAAATTCCCAACAATAATCCATTCTAACTCTTCCCTTGAGACTCTCATGTTATGCATAGCTTTCCATTGATGCATCTAACCATCTAGGTTTTGAGCCCCATAAAAATTTATGATTAAAACATGTTCAATGTGTGACATTGTTCCTAAAAGATGATGTGAGAACACACCTCCAAGCTATATGTTCTATTTTAGTCCATTCAAGAGAGTTCCAAATGAAGAACATGTGCTTATACTGAGAGGGGGGTGAACAGTATAACATAAAAATTTTCCCCAAATAGTAGCATCAACATTAATAAAATAGTGAACATCACACAAAGCATCACACACATGAGAGACATCATTTTTAACGTGGTTCACCCAATGTGGGCTACCTCCACAGAAAAATATTTCTTCTAAATATTTCTCAAATAATATTTTGGGAATCCTTCCCAAGTACAATGTTTATGGACCTCTGTCCAAAGGAGATGTTGATCCCCTAATCTCAAGTTCGTGGATCTCTTCCATAGGAGAACTCTTTCCCCTTCTGCTCTGGCTAGTGATCTTCTAGAAGACTCTGTCTCTCTATTGCACTGACTGGTGGATCTCTCTCCACTTGAAGACTCCTCACTCAGATCTATCTTCAATTGTCCTGGCTGTTGGATCTCTATCCACTGAGACTCTATCCTCTATACTCTATCACCTCCAAAGCTCTGTCTCAATAGGTTCACTCAGAACCTTCTCAAATCTGCTCAACAAGCTCACTCAGAACTTGTCCAAATCTTCTCAACAAGCTCACTCAAAACTTGTCCAAATATTCTCAATAGGTCCACATAGAACCTGCTCAAATCTGCTCAATAGGTCCACATAGAACCTGTCCAAATCTTCTCAATAGGTCCACATAGAACTTGCTCAAATATGCTCAATAAGTCCTCTCTAGGACTTGCTCAAATTCTCAATAAGTCCTCTCTAGGACTTGCTCAAATCTGCATAGCAAGCTTCCACAAAAGCTTACTCAAAATCAGTCCACAAGCCTTCTCAAAGACTTGTCTCAAATCTGCTTAACAAGCTCACATAGAACTTGTCCAATCTCATAGAATCATAAAGAGAATTGTTAGAGACTCAATATGTTCTATACTTAATGCTCAATCAATATCTCAACTCAATCTCATAGAAGCATAAAGAGAATTGTTAGAGACTCAATATGTTCTATACTCAAATCCCAATCTCAACTCAAATCAATCTCATAGAAGCATAAAGAGAATTGTTAGAGACTCTATATGTTCTATTCTCAAATCTCAATCTCAACTCAAATCAAGAATATAGAATAGTTTGTTTTATGGAACTTGAACAACCACATGCATCCACTTGACTAGGCTCAATCAACTCAACTCAACCAATCACCTCAATGAACAACCCTTTCTCACAAACCCTAGTCCAAGCATGTATCAATCAACTCAAAATATTTCCAACAATGCTCAACAACAAATCTCACATAACAATGATACTCATGTTCTCTTCTAACTCAAGTTCAAGTTCTTTGCACAACCAATGGGCTCCAACAACAATGCTTATAAAACAAGGTTTAATCACAACTCTCAATCCAGAAAACCTTGAAGCATTAAACCAATCACTTTCGAAAAGGAAACCACAATCAATCCTTTTCACTCCAAAGATATTTTCAGAAATCAACCACCATAATCAATCAATAGGAGAATGTGCCCATACCTTTTATGAATATGAAGAAGCCTCTTTGGAAATCTGCCACAATCACAATATTCTTTTGCCAATCTTCACAAGGGTTAGAAGATCATAAAATAATCAACATTACTCCACTTCACAATAATATTCACCAAGGCTTTTAATTAGAAAACCTTCTTAAGAATTAATGCACAACTTCCTTATCACTCCTAAAACCACTTGTACCATAAAATAAAATAAATCAAAACATTGCATAACCTTGTCACTCCAAAAACCACTTATACCATAAAATAAATCAAATATTTTATATCCTTCCTTTCAACACTTTTGCACTCAAAAATAATCACAAAGCTTTCTTAGGCAATATCTCACATTAATCAAATATCAAACCTTATTAAAATATTAAAGCTTGCTCAACCTTATATCTCCCACAAAAATCATAATCAAACCTTAGCAAGCAAATATTTTAATTAAAATATTTACCCCCGCAAATATCGGAGTCGGAGTGCATACCTCAAAGGAGCCCTCGAAGGGCCTTGGCATTTTGAACCTCTACCCACCGTGCTGCCAAGCGATAGCTAAGCCACGTGAGCTAACACTACCCATGTGAGTGCCTTGGGCACTCTCTTCCTTAAACTATGTGTGCTTTCCTCACAAGGCACCAAAACTTTGATCATCCATGACTTGACTACCCACGTCACACTCCATGAAATTCATTGTGCAATATTCGGATGCAGAAATACTTTGGGTTTTCAAAAATCATGCGACACTCCTTAGGTTTATTAAATGGAAAACCTTTGGCTTATTTATATAAGCCATCCTTCAATGCGAATACGTCGGCCCTTTTAACATTGCCCTCATGACGTCGGCGATGCCAATAAGAAAGGAGGGAAAAACCTTTTATTTAATTTTAAAATTTAAATTTAAATTTTAAATAAATTAAAATTTAAACTAAACCTTTAAAATTAAATTTCTCCATCATCGGGGCACCTTTTTCGATGAAACGAAAAGCCAACTTGGGTTTTAAGAAAAACCCATTTCAAATCTGCCATCCATTGGTTTTAAATAAAACCTTTCCTTGCCTTCCTTGGTTTTCATAAAAACCTTTTGCTAAGCTTCCCTTGAAGCTCCTTTTGGAACCAAATGCCATGCATCCCTTCTAGAACCTTTGATCAAAACCTTTGCTTCTCATGAAGCTCTTTGTGGAGAAAAATCATAGTGCTTACTTACATAGGTCCTTTTGACATCAATGACAACTTTTAGCTTAGGGACTCAAAATGTCCAACAATCTCCCCCTTTGTCATTGATGGCAACCCATATTCATTTTACTGAAACCTGACCTTCTTTTCTGCTCCCCATGGGACTTTGCTCCCCCTGGCTCAATGCTCTCTCAAATATCTCCTCATATCAAATCTCTCCCCAATACACAAATCTCTCCCCTTTGACATCAATGGCAAAGGGTCACCTTTGGGGCTCGGGGCTAAGAATGAGCCTCTTAGCTTAGCCCCTCCCCCACCTCCACATGAGGTGGTTAATTCTAGGGTGGGAGTATTTCTACTCCTTGAAAGCATAGATCTATACCTTTATCTTTCTCTCTTCTTCTGTGAGTCTTCTGAATCCTCTCACTATTTCTTTCCAAGTCATCATCCCTGTTCCTGTCATCACTTTTGTTCCTGTTCTTGTTCTCATCCATGTTCCTATTCCGGTTCTCATCCTTGTTCCTGTTCTTATTCTTTTTTGAGTCTCTATTCTTTTGAGTCTCTATTCCTGTTCATCTTCTTGTTTCTATTCATATTCCTATTTCTGTTCATATTCCTATTCTTGTTCATATTCCTATTCATGTTCCTATTCATGTTCCTGCTTTCATGCCTATTTTTGGAATATTTTCTCTACACCATCTTGCTATGTGACCATCATTATTGCACTTATAACACTTAATGTTATTATTCCTTGGATGTGCAATTGTCTTAGGATTTCTCCTAATGAAGCCATATCCTCTTCTATCATTAATCCTGCAATTCATTGCCTTGTGACCAAAACCATTGCATGAGTAGCAATAACCTTGGAAAAGTTGTTCTTTTCCATATACCTATCTTTCATGAGTCCTGCACTGTGAAGCCATGTGTCCAAACCTGTGACATGAAAAGCATCTTCCATTGAAGCCTCCTTGTCTTGACCTCATTGGTCTCCTGTTTTGATTGTTGTTCCATCTGTATCTTCTTTGTGCATTGTTCCTCTCTTTGTTGAACTCTTTGTTGTCCAACTCATCCTCTGATGTCCCACTTTCACTTAAACTATCTTCTTCTGATGTATCTTCTTCTAAAGTTTCTTCTTCATCAAGACTTGAAGTAGATTCTTTTTCCTATTTCTTTTGAACCTTTCCAAAGCCAAGACCTGTTGAACATGATGTTCGTTGTTGTCCATAGATGAACTTATCCAAGTTCTTAGAGCTATTTGTGAAACTCTTCATCTTGATCTTGGAGTCCTTTAAGTCTTCTTTTAGAGTAGCCACTTCTTGTGCTAACTTCTCACATTCCAAAATATTTGCTTCTAACTTATCCTTGAACTTGCTTGCCTTAGCCTTTGACTTCTCTAAATCCTCTATGAGCAATAACCTTTCTTCATCACATTCTTGAAACTGACTTTCAAGCTTGGAGTGTTGCTTTCTAACCTTCTTTACTGTGTCAAGGGCATAGATAAGTTCTCCCTTGAGATCATAACCATTCTCTACTGAATATTCCTCTATTTGTTTACCTTTGTTCATATCATTACTTCCTTTTGGCTTGTCTTCTATTGAACCACCTTCTTTATCTTCCAAAGCCATTAGAAGATTCTCCTTTGGTCCCAATATTGTATGTTGAAACCGGATCTCATTTTCTTTGGATAAGAGACATTTTTCCTTTTTGATCTCATTGAGTACATAAATATTTCTTTCTCTTATAGCGCTAGCTACTAGTTTTCCAGATTCAGATTTCCTTACTTCACATCTATCTTGATGAAAAATTACCATATGGCCTTGATCACAGAGTTGACTAATGCTCAAGAGATTATGTTTCAGACCTTCCACATATAGAACATTTTCAGCTTTTGCTTTCCCATTGCCTATACTTAGAGTTCCTTTTCCACAAATATTTGCTAAACCATTGTCCCCAAAGTTTACTGACCCTCTATTTCCTTCTTTCAAAACTATAAACTTGTCTTTTTCTCCTGTCATGTGTCTAGAGCATCCGCTATCCAGAAACCATTTTTCTTCTTTATCCTGAGCATGCAATGCTATTTGAACTAGCAAGGATTTTAATTTTCCTTTCCCTTTTTCTTCTTTTCTAGTAGTTTGAGTTGTGGTATTTCTACTAGACTTAGAGATTTCTAGTTTGCACCTTCTAGCTATATGCCCAAAACTATTGCATTTGTAACACTTAACATCATCATCCATATGTGGTGCAAGAGAATCTGTACTACTACTATCATTGTCTCTGCTAGTACATTGCATAGCTCTATGACCATATTTATTGCAAGAAAAACAATGTCCATGGAAAGAATTTTGTAACCTATTTTGATGAGGACTTGATCTGGTATTCTTCCTTTTGTGGTCTTCTTTCCTTGAGATATGGTAAGATACCTCCCTTTTGTTTGATGTTCCTACCTCTTGCTGACTTGGTGCAGCTCCTTGTAATCTCTTGTTTATTTCAGTTCTACATTTTAGCATAACAATTTCTGCTGCCACTTTCTCAAGTCCTACTTCTTTGGCTTCCAACGTGTCTCTCAACTGATGTTCAATCTCTCTTCTTTCTTTCACTTCTATTTCGAGTTCTATTAACCTTTGTAGAAGCTCAATTCTTGCCAATTCATCATTTCAGATCTGTTCCTTTAGTTGTGCACTCTCTTCTTGAATCCTTTCAAGATCTTGGAGATAGTTGAAGAGTGCTTCCTCAAAGTCTATACTTTCTTCACTCTCTGAGCACATGTGTGTTACTGAAGGATCCTCTTCCAAGCTGTTAAACTCTTCATGGAGAGACCAGCTCTGATACCAATTGAAGAACATGTGCTTATACTGAGAGGGGGGTGAACAGTATAACATAAAACTTTTCCCCAAATAGTAGCATCAACATTAATAAAATAGTGAACATCACACAAAGCATCACACACATGAGAGACATCATTTTTAATGTGGTTCACCCAATGTGGGCTACCTCCACAGAAAAATATTTCTTCTAAATATTTCTCAAATAATATTTTGGGAATCCTTCCCAAGTACAATGTTTATGGACCTCTGTCCAAAGGAGATGTTGATCCCCTAATCTCAAGTTCATGGATCTCTTCCATAGGAGAACTCTTTCCCCTTCTGCTCTGGCTAGTGATCTTCTAGAAGACTCTGTCTCTCTATTGCACTGATTGGTGGATCTCTCTCCACTTGAAGACTCCTCACTCAGATCTATCTTCAATTGTCCTGGTTATTGGATCTCTATCCACTGAGACTCTATCCTCTATACTCTATCACCTCCAAATCTCTGTCTCAATAGGTTCACTCATAACCTTCTCAAATCTGCTCAACAAGCTCACTTAGAACTTGTCCAAATCTGCTCAACAAGCTCACTCAGAACTTGTCCAAATCTGCTCAATAGGTCCACATAGAACCTGCTCAAATCTGCTCAATAGGTCCACATAGAACCTATCCAAATATGCTCAATAGGTCCACATAGAACTTGTCCAAATCTTCTCAATAAGTCCTCTCTAGGACTTGCTCAAATCTGCTCAATAAGTCCTCTCTAGGACTTGCTCAAATCTGCATAGCAAGCTTCCACAAAAGCTTACTCAAAATCAGTCCACAAGCCTTCTCAAAGACTTGTCTCAAATCTCTTAACAAGCTCACATAGAACTTGTCCAATCTCATAGAATCATAAAGAGAATTGTTAGAGACTCAATATGTTCTATACTTAATGCTCAATCAATATCTCAACTCAATCTCATAGAAGCATAAAGAGAATTGTTAGAGACTCAATATGTTCTATACTCAAATCCCAATCTCAACTCAAATCAATCTCATAGAAGCATAAAGAGAATTGTTAGAGACTCTATATGTTCTATTCTCAAATCTCAATCTCAACTCAAATCAAGAATATAGAATAGTTTGTTTTATGGAACTTGAACAACCACATGCATCCACTTGACTAGGCTCAATCAACTCAACTCAACCAATCACCTCAATGAACAACCCTTTCTCACAAACCCTAGTCCAAGCATGTATCAATCAACTCAAAATGTTTCCAACAATGCTCAACAACAAATCTCACATAACAATGATACTCATGTTCTCTTCTAACTCAAGTTCAAGTTCTTTGCACAACCAATGGGCTCCAACAACAATGCTTATAAAACAAGGTTTAATCACAACTCTCAATCCAGAAAACCTTGAAGCATTAAACCAATCACTTTCGAAAAGGAAACCACAATCAATCCTTTTCACTCCAAAGATATTTTCAGAAATCAACCACCATAATCAATCAATAGGAGAATGTGCCCATACCTTTTATGAAGATGAAGAAGCCTCTTTGGAAATCTACCACAATCACAATATTCTTTTGCCAATCTTCACAAGGGTTAGAAGATCACAAAATAATCAACATTACTCCACTTCACAATAATATTCACCAAGGCTTTTAATTAGAAAACCTTCTTAAGAATTAATGCACAACTTCCTTATCACTCCTAAAACCACTTGTACCATAAAATAAAATAAATCAAAACATTGCATAACCTTGTCACTCCAAAAACCACTTATACCATAAAATAAATCAAATATTTTATATCCTTCCTTTCAACACTTTTGCACTCAAAAATAATCACAAAGCTTTCTTAGGCAATATCTCACATTAATCAAATATCAAACCTTATTAAAATATTAAAGCTTGCTCAACCTTATATCTCCCACAAAAATCATAATCAAACCTTAGCAAGCAAATATTTTAATTAAACTATTGACCCCCACAAATATCGGAGTCGGAGTGCATACCTCAAAGGAGCCCTCGAAGGGCCTTGGCATTTCGAACCTCTGCCCACCGTGCTGCCAAGCGGCAGCTAAGCCGCGTGAGCTAACACTACCCATGTGAGTGCCTTGGGCACTCTCTTCCTTAAACTGTGTGCGCTTTCCTCACAAGGCACCAAAACTTTGACCGTCCATGACTTGACTGCCCACGTCACACTCCACGAAATTCACTGCGCAATATTCGGATGCAGAAATACTTTGGGTTTTCAAAAATCATGCGACACTCCTTAGGTTTATTAAATGGAAAACCTTTGGCTTATTTATATAAGCCATCCTTCAATGCGAATACGTCGGCCCTTTTAACATTGCCCTCATGACGTCGGCGGCGCCAATAAGAAAGGAGGGAAAAACCTTTTATTTAATTTTAAAATTTAAATTTAAATTTTAAATAAATTAAAATTTAAACTAAACCTTTAAAATTAAATTTCTCCATCACCGGGGCACCTTTTTCGATGAAACGAAAAGCCAACTTGGGTTTTAAGAAAAACCCATTTCAAATCTGCCATCCATTGGTTTTAAATAAAACCTTTCCTTGCCTTCCTTGGTTTTCATAAAAACCTTTTGCTAAGCTTCCCTTGAAGCTCCTTTTGGAACCAAATGCCATGCATCCCTTCTAGAACCTTTGATCAAAACCTTTGCTTCTCATGAAGCTCTTTGTGGAGAAAAATCATAGTGCTTACTTACATAGGTCCTTTTGACATCAATGACAACTTTTAGCTTAGGGACTCAAAATGTCCAACACCAAAAAGTAACTATCCTCATGAGACCCCTTGGGCAACCAATTCCATATGACCAGCACCCCTCCAAAGTCTATTTACTATTTTACACATAAGATCCCACAATATTTTTGTCTCCTGAATAAGCAAAAAATCTATTTTACATTTTTCTAAGAGTCTTTGAATAGTAGGATTCTACTTTTTAAACCCCTAACATTCAATTATTTTATAATCATTAATTACCTTGAGAGCAGTAAAAATCTATTGGTCTCATTGATCCTTCAGTTATCAGTTTATCTCCTTGAACCGCTATCAATTCCTTATTTGATTTTCTACCCACTCCTTGAGAGATACTATTTTTTATCTCTTTTCCACCCGAGTTATCCCTAGAGTTGGCCTTTTTCTGTTCTTTTCTACTATGTCCATGATGACATCCATAATTATCAGTTTCTCTTGGTTATGCACTATCAATACCCCTACACTCTCTAATTGCAGTAACTCACTACACTCAATTACTTGCTCTATGATGGGAGGAGATGAAAGACGGGCTTGAACATGGTTGTTGTTATTTTCATTACTACCTTCTACTCCTTCCATGAATTGTTCTTCTTCTTGATCCATTAGTGTCTTAAAGATATCATACCTATTGGAGGGCTTGAGTTGGGTTTGCTCTTTACCATATTTTTAATTTTGCCTTCTCCTTCTTTTGGTTTGTTCAAAATCATCTCCATGTGCTTATTTACCTTGAGAAATATTGGTTGTTTTTTTATTGATTTTTGACTTACCCTCCTTAGGAAGATTTGACATTCCCAGAGGAGCCTCCATTTTTATGTTCATATTATTTGGGCAAGATCGGGCCAAATGCCCATATTTGTGGAAAAATCTGCATCTGAAGGGCAATGCCTCATAATCCAGTTGTTGAATCCAAGATAGTCCTACAAGTTCGAGTTCCACATCTATCGACAAAGGTTGGCTAAGATTCATTTCCACACATAATCTTGCATAAATAGTTGTGTTTCCTTCCAATGTGTCTTTGGAAACACCCAAATGTTTTCCAAGGGAATTATCGATAATTTCCAATACCTGTTCACTCCAAAACTCCATTAGAAGTGCATATAAACAAATATAAACTAGGACAGTAGCGGGTTCCATTCGAGGATCAAATACCACTCTCTAGGGTTGAACAAATAATCATGTCAGACCATGATTCCTCTTTTATGATTCAAAAGCCCTATTTCTATCGACAAGTGAAGAAAAACTAACAATAAAATATCCATTACTAATAAACCATAAAGAATACTCACCAAGACGCTCCTAGTTTTGTTGGACCCAGGAATGTAAAAAATTCAAGGTAGGGCAAATACCCATGAATTTACAGATCAAATCATGATTGGCTCTATATAAAACTATTTCTTCGACCATACTTTACTCAATGACAATCTTTGGCCTTGATTCTTTCTATGGCAAGCATCCATTAACTCGTTGAGATGTTGATCTATTTCCAGCAGCCATAAAGAGCATTTTTAATGCAGTTTTTTATGCTTCTTCAATCTCTTATGGATATTTATCCTTTAACAAATATGCAAAAGAACTATGTCTCTCTAAAAGAGGATCCAGAGGTGTCCACATTGGGACCTCCTGGGGTAGCAATATTGTCTTCAAATCCACAGTAACCATAAATCTCTTTGGCTACCCAACTGATGCCCTAGTTTTCGTGTTTGATCTTGAGTTTACTAATCTTGTGTGTTCTTTTTGTTGTATTGATTTTTATTTTTAGAAATTCATAAAACTTTGAGAGATGAACAAAACTAATACATTAAATATGGGTAATATGCCCATAAAAACCAATTATTTTCTTCAATAATAATGAAAATGATCTCTACGTGATATAATGAATGGTTGGATAGTGGAATATAAGAACTCCTTTATTACAACACATATTCCAATTAATATCAAATCAACAGAGTATTAGTCAATACAATATCACATAGACACCTTACAAGGTGTCACATGAGCCTATAGGCTTATACAATCTATTACAACATGTGATGATGGTCATGGTCTAATCAATAATAGATTACACATTTTAATTTCTCTCTACCCTTAACCATTGCCAACATTCTATAGCTTAAGAAATTGCATGGGTCTACACAAAAATAATAAAATTAGAAATCATCTTTTTATACATTAGTGATTTTTTAGTAAAGAGGTTTTACATTAGACCTATGCAACCTACGTAGTCAATAAATAAACCAATAAGTGAACTTAACATATAAGAATTCATAATATAACCATTACATACCTTTAGTAGGTATTAAAATATCATTCATAAGTCTCTTTTACTATGATATATTTATGTGAGACGAGAACCTAGTAAAGATGCTTTCCTTCTCTCATGCACAGAGGTTTTTGTCTTTTATTATTTAAATTAGTTTATTTCTTCTTTAAAAGGTAAACAGAGCATAAATACATGATAAATATGCCAATATTATATTATTTTTTGAAATGCACAAGTAAATCAATTGTTTGGTTTTTTACTACTCTTTTGGATCTTATTATTCCAGTTGTTGGATTCAATTCAATTATGACTTATGAGCATTTTAGATCTTTTTTGTATTTATTATGCTTAATGGTGTGGTATTATGAAGTTATATAAAATATGGTATGCTACCTAACATTGTCAATATGGCCATAAAACTTATATTTTTATCAATTTCGTGGTTCTATTACATTAGGAAAAATTTGTGGCATCAATGGCAACAAGCCCTGTAAAATTATGGAGTTGGTGGAATCTAAGTCTTGTTGATTTTATCTATGCCAAACAAATATTATTAGTAGAGGAAAAAAGAGAGTAGTGAATATGGAAACCAAATAAGGGGATATACAAAGCAAAGGTTTCCTTACAATAAGAGATGTATTTGAGGAAAAAAAATGTGCTCTAGTCACACACCATGAAAGGAAATAAACAATCATAAACATAGTGTGCACAACTCAAAATTAGTAGATGGAAATAGTAAAAAATAATAACTTTGAGTCTCTTATCACTTCCCCTAGGCGAGTATAGTAATAAAAAGCAAAACAAATATGATTAACAAGTTGTGTTTTATGTACCATAGCCAATATTTTAGTGATTTTATTTGCATATGCAATAATTAGTATTAATAAGAATGAATTGACATAATTATGAATGATAAATTTTATAGAATGATTGATGTGAGAGCTACGATGAACTCTATAAATTGTATTTGCCTTGGTTGGTTCACATGGTTATCAAATGAAAAACCTAAGGATGACCATTTAACTTCATAAAAAAGAAAGTATTCTTAGGGTTTTCATGCAAGTTTTAAAATTAGAGTTATCTATATTAGTGATGAATAAAATGTAGTTGAATATCCATTGCATTAAAATTATGATTTCATGACTAGTAAGGTATTTTTATTTATTGTATTCACATCCTTTCCTAACTCATTAAAATATTTCTCACTTGTTCAAAAATTATATTGTAGTATAATTACTATTAATATATTTAGTATATATAACTTATAGGGAATTTCTTTACAGGGGGCTTCTACCCCACCCTTAATAAGGAAGAAAATCATTTTTCAAGAAACAAAACCAAAAACCATGATAAATAAAATCAAATTATATTATAAAAGCATGTGAATATATACATTATATGGCATTTAGCCATGTTTATAGATTAAAAGTGGTCATCAAACATGATCCAAAATGATACAAAAACTAGTTAGCATCCTTATCATGATTTGAAACATTAGCCAAAGAAAACTATAGTAGACTACAAAATCCAAAAACACAAAACTAAATCAAACATCATGGTCAATGAAGTAAACCATCACATGAGGATTTCATAAGGCCCTTAAAGAAAACTTGGCATGTGATAACTGAAGTGACATTATCATCAACAAAAGTTATGCCTTGACCTTTAGCCTCTATGTGGCTTATGTCAAAATTCATTTTTGTAGTTGTTACATCCTTCTCCCTTACTCTATCATGGGGTTCATAATCCCAAATGCAAATATTATTGCCTTTGCTTGAGGATCCAATCTTCTTATATACTCTATCTCATTCCAAACTACTATCTACATTGCTCTACAGGTCATAGGGAAGAATCATTGAAAGTGTACCACTACACAACACTACTCCAAATAAGCCTACACATGCCAATTGGATTGCCTAGGTGTACATTTCTAAAAAATTAAATAAATTGCAATACATGCCACCTTATCAATAGTCATCCATTTTGAATATTCAAAATTAAAATTAAAGGCAACAAGAATCCTCATGAGATGGATAGTCTAACATAAGCCAATCATCGGGCCTTACCCAATAGCTTCCCTTATGATCCCTACATGAGTCTACCAAATCCATATCTACCAACTTTATTTTTCATGTAAGTGTATATAGGGTCTACACTTTTGTTCACTAGAAGTGTATTCATCCATTTTATGTATCCATGTCCATGGCTAGGGATTAAATCATGAGTATTATGACTGGGAGGTCCCTCCTACTTGCAACAAAATCTACTTATGACTAAATGCTCCTATGGAAAACTAAGGTGCAGTTCTAGGGGGAAAATGAGGATGAATATATAGCCCCATTGCTTAAGGATTAATGAAGTGGCTTGTTGTAATCCTAAACTATCCCAACCTAACATGATACACCCTCAAAGAGAAATAATGACAAAACATAATGGATTTACAAAGCTATAGCAAGGAATAACCCTCTTTGCTAATTTTTGTTTGTCTTATTAGATTTAAAAGTAATCATCCTTTGATGAATCTAGTTAGAAACCATCCATTTCTTAAAATTTAATTTCAAATACCACATCTCACAAACTAAATCATGTTTACACATCAACATGCACTTCATGCTTCAATACTAAAATAATAATGAATTATACTTCATTCTAAACAATTTCTCATACTTTATTTGTTTATGAACAATACTATAATAAAATAACAAAAAGTTTTAGTCACTTTTTCCTTGAAATTACTCATGCAAATCCATACGTATTCTTACCAAGTGCTAAACTTTAAACAAAGAAATGATACAAAATCTTAACTATATATTTTTTTTGTTGGAGAAAAAGAGGTTGTACTCACATCCCCTACCCTTGACAAATCACAAGTCTCCTTTAGAACTTGAGAGTTTACAAATAAATTCAATTATCATCTCAATTGAGTTGCTATAGCTAGATACTTACATCTTTTTTTATAAAAAGTCCAAATTCTTGATTTTCATTTTTTGGATCTTCTTCAATTTTTTTGAAGATACAAATATTCTAAAATTAGCATCCTTCTTGACATTTTCCCACAACAACCTTCACAATACCAAAACTCCACCTCTAATGCCTATGCATTTCATCTTAGTAGAGTAATATTTCCAAAACTTTACGCTATCATAGTCCTCTTTACCAATTATGGATTACTACTTTCCTTCCTTCAACAACCACAAGAATTATAATAAAAATTTTATATGAAAACACATTAATATTATAAAATACAAGTATTACCAATGTAAAATATTAAAGTAAATATTAATCATTATTTGATTCGGGCAGTCAATATTTTTTGTTAGCTTCAACTAAACTGACTACTTCCTCTAACCATGGTTAAGAGAATTTAACTTCACAATCCTCTATTATAATCCCTCTATTGTCAATCCTATCTGCATATTTGTTCCCTTCCCTTAATGTATGTGTAAACCTAATTTCTTCAAAGTCTATAGCAAGATCTTGTATTACCACAATTATCTCTTGTATGTTCCATGGAGCCTTTGCTTTCCTTAAAATTGTATTTATTACTATTGATGGATCGCCTTCCATCCATAATCTATTCCATTTTATATATTTGTATATTTTTGGACCTTCCAAAGCCACCCAAGCCTCAACTTCATTATTTTTCTTAAATCCATTATTGGAAGCATAATGTGAGAAAATCTAATCCCTATTATTTTTAATTATTCCTCCTCCTTTGGTACTAGATTTCCCTTAGATGCTCCATCAAAATTCAATTTGACCAACTCCACTTGCGGTGGTTTCCACTTTATGTTCTTTACCTTCCTTTTATTTCTCCTATACCCAACATCATAATTTCATTTGATGACTTGAATCCATCTATCAAGGCTCTTTGCTTCAATATTAGGGATTGGGTGAGTTGATAAGGTTTTTTTAGACTCCTTTATGGCTAAAAAATATTTCATTTCATTACCTCTAAATTGCTTTCCTTTCCTTTAGATATTCTTTTGTTTTTTTCCTGGTGTAAACTCGGCTACAAGAGACCAACAAAATGGACTCCAATCACATAACACAAATGCAATAATGGAAGAAAACTGCCAATTGATATTCTTCTCATTCATGAATTCACACCCCTTCTACAAAATATTACAATCCATCATATAGCAACCGAAAACCAAAGAAATCCTAAAAATGTCTTTTTTCTAAAACTGCTAAACATAGATCTTTTTCCTAAAAACTGCTAAAAATAGAAATGAGTCGGATTGCGCCCAAATTCGGTGCACACATCCCTCTTACAATAATGAACCTTAATTTAAAATATTATGTCTCAACTTAAGGTATAACAAAAGATAATAAACTTCTAACAACCAAAAAAACCCAAAAAACTCGGGAACCTATTCTAAAAGCTAATTTTGGGGCACTAGATGTCAGATTTAGGTCCCAAAAACATGATTTTTGGAGGGTTAGGAGGATCAAATATCATCTTGATGCATAACACACATGTGGAACCACCTATTAAATTTCAAGGCAAACGGGCATACAGTTCACAAGTTATGGCTCCGGCAAGGTGCATCATTTCCATCCATACATTCTGAAGTATCGTATCTTTCGATATATCTCAAATTGTATGTAACACCTCACTTTTAAAAGTGTGTTGTCATTACTTTAACCATTCTTCAATTTTACCATTCATCACCATGAATTTACCAAACATATTAGGAATCCATTGCCATAGTTCCCATATTATTGAACAATGTCCCAAGAGATGGTCTATACTCTCCTCCTTTTTACATAGAACATATTGTGAGGGGCCATGAAAACCTCTTTTCATTAGGTTATCCTAGGATAAAATTTTTCTATGACCTACTAGCCATACAAACATTTTGACTTTTGGAATGCTCAAGTTATCCCAAATATCTCTCCATATTCTTTTGGTATTCCTATTTTTTTGGTGCTTTACATTATATCCACTTCTTGCTATGTATTCAACTCCCAAATCAACTTATCCTTGGATCTCCTTAGAATAATCACTATTGTTATATTTCTACTCAACTGCCTCCTAGCATTAATGTCCAATATACTTGTAAAAAATCTTCTTTCCATTTGTATCTTCCTTCCTAATCCTTTTACATAATGTTTGAAACCCTATCACCATATTTATCTTCAAGTAATCTCATCCATGGTTTCAAAATTGGATCTAGATTGAGTGGTTTTTTATCACACCAAGTATCCATCCAAATAGAAAAATTTCTCCAGTTCCCACCACCCATCTTAGACCTTTAATCACTAGATCAATTGATTTTTTTAAATTTTCCATAGTGTAGAATCATCTGGTAGTGAGAATGCAATAAATATTAAGCTTGGGTCATTGGGCTCAATGTACTTAGAAGAATTCTTGCCCATTGTCTTTGACTATCTTTGTACAATCTCCAAATTATTTTTCCCTTAGAGCTAAGTTTACATTTGTAAGAAATCTTAAACTGAGACCTCCCCTAGTTTTATCATCACACACCTTGCTCCATTTCACCAAAGAAAATTTCCTTTTATCATGTAATCCTAACCATAAAAATGATTGCATAATATAGATTAAAAAATTTCTATCGATTTTGGTATAATATACAAGGACATATAATATGTTGAAATGGCCTGTAAGATTGATTTAATTAGCTACACTCTTCTTGCTAATGATAACCATCTACCTTTCCATGTCAGTAGTTTATTTTGAACTTTACTTATAATTGGATTCCACAATTCTATCCTCATTCTCCCCTCAAATAAGGGTATCCCTAGATATATTGTTGGAAATTTTGCCTCCTCCATTTGAAGTAACTTGCATATCCCTACTTTTATTCTAGCTAGAGTGTTTAGGAAGTAAATTTTAGATTTTGTCCTATTAACTCTTTATCTAGATGCTCTTTCATATTCCTACAATGAGTTATTCAAAGCTCTAGCCTTGTTTATCCCTACCCTTCCAAAAAGGGCTATATCATCTACAAATTATTGATGGGTGATGTTGTTGATGTTATTACTAGCCTTAAGTCCACTTATTAGCCCATATTTGTATGTCTTCTTCAAGTTCCTTCCCAATACCTCTGCCATAATAATGAACATATATGGTGATAGAGGATATCCCTGTCTAAGACCCCTCTTAGCTTTAAATTATTATGTTACTAGCCCATTGACCAACACTAAATATGATATTGTAGAGACACAAGATTTAATCCATTTGACCCATTTCTTCCCAAATCCAAACTTTTCTAATACTACAAAAAAAAAATCCCATTTAACCCTATCATAGGCTTTATTCATATCAAGTTTTAAGATCATTGCTCTCTCTTTTCTAGAATTTGTTGAATGCATTACTTCATGAGCTACTATGATCCCATCCAAAATTTATCTCCCTTTTACAAATCCTCCTTGCTCTTTTGAAATAATTTTGTCTAATAGTGGTCTTAACCAATTTTCCATCACTTTGGAGATTATCTTATATGTCATATTACATAGGCTTATGGGCCTAAATGAATCAAACAATTTTGCATCCTTCTTTTTTGGAATCAGGGTAAGATATGTTGCATTTATTTTATAAGGTATGTGTTATTTTACCCTAGACTATTCCATTACCACCAATAAATAATCCTTCACTATTTCCTAGTTATGTTAATAGAATGTTGTTGAGAGCCCATATAGACCTAGGGATTTATTCTTATCAAAAGAGAAAAGAGCTAAATGAACTTCTTCTAGAGTAATAGGCTCCATCAGTTTGCTATTGTCTTCATCTATTATAACTAAAGGTACTTCTTGTAGTAGTTTATCATTAAGAACTTCAATCTCCTATCCTAGAATATTCTGGTAAAAAATCCTTGCCTCCTTTTTTATTTCACTTTGGTATTCAATCCAAACCCCTTCTACTAATTTAATTCTACTAATTTTGGATGTTGATCTCTATACTATTTCCATCCTATGAAAAAATTTGTGTTTTTATCTCCTTTTAACCAAGTTTATCTCTATTTTAATCTCCAAAAATTCTCTTCCTTACTCAAAATATTATGATATTCACTAAGCAACTCCCTTTCCTCTGAGATTGGATTATTGTGCTCACCTTTTTGAAATTTTGAAAGTTTCTCTTTTAGTTCTTTCTTCTCAAAAATATTTTCAAAAGTGTTCTTGTTCCATTCTTTTAATCTAGATGTCATTGATTTGATTTGTTTTGGAAGTGTATACAACCCACCTTTTTCTTAAATAATTTCATGTATGTGCTATCATATCAATAAATTGAGGATGGTCTACCCACATCTACTCATATTTAAAATATGATATTTTTTGAATTCACTACCACCATTTTAACTCTTATTAGCTAATGATCTGAACCAATCCTTGTCAAGGTATTAATTTTAGCATAAGTACCTTCATCTAGCCAATGATCTGAGAGTATGCATCTGTCTAATTTTTTTGCTATCAAGTTCTAGCCTATCCTATTGTTGGTCCATGTATAGTTGTCCTCTTCAAACTCAACCTCTCATAGATTATTATTTTGAATAAAAGTTGAGAAATATCTCATACTTTGGGTTATTTTCCTAATTCCCCCAAAATTTTCATCCAACTTGGTTATGGCATTAAAATTTTCTATGATCATGAATTAGGTTTCTTGGTCTTTACTTCTCATAAAGGCTTCAATCCCACTCCATAATTCTAATTTCCTAACTGAGTTGTAGGTCCATAGACATTGATAAGGATGAAACAAATATTTGCAAAGTAGCATGTGACTAATGAGGCTATCCAATGCCTAGTTTTATGAATGGTTTTGCAATAGGTTCTAACTAGATTCCAACATGTTAGAATTCCCCCTATCGCTCCTAAATCCACAACATCCCATTCACATCTTGCCTATATTGATTTCATAGTTTTGGAAACTTCTTCCTTTGTCATTTTAGTTTCTTGGATACAAATAATATTAGGCTTATTACTTAAATAGAGGTCCCTGATACACCTCTACTTTGAGGGGGCATTAGAATACCTTATATTCCATGATATGGTAATCATGTCTCATTAGGGTTTGTTGGCCTTGCTTATGAATTACCAATATCATTTTTTTGTTTGGTAAAAATAAGTTCAACCAACTTAGATTGTGTTCCTTTCTCTATGTTTGTTCTTGCTTCCCTAGATCTCGCTTGATAATTTTAAGGTTTTCCTCTTTTTTCCTTGCCAATACCGAGGTAGATCTTATTATTCTATTCCTAAATATTCTTTCACAATTTTCCTTTTCATTAGATTTATCCTCTCTTGGCTCTGCTAAGGAATATTTTGACTTAGTCTACTCATTTTCTAGTATTTCCTTGTTAATGGTAGAGGTATTAACATCTAACATTGTGTTTTATCTACCACTTTCCTTCTCCTAAATGGTGCATGGTACTTCAAGAGAGTCTTCAAAATATGATGAGGTATATTCCTTAGATTTAGCAAGAATGTTCATCCCTAAATTGGGATCATACTGAGTAGATAATTCCTTATTAATATTTTGATCGTGTTGTACTGTGTCCTCTAAGCTCTGATCTATTTTTTCTTCATAGGCTAAAGCCTCAAAAGAATTGGTATTTCTTTCAATATCCTTACTAATCTCCACTATTTATTTACTTTCATCTATTTGGACCTATTTTTTGGAAGTTGAAAACCATCCCCATCCATATCCATTTGTAAATTTCACTTGAAGTTTTGTTGGACTCTTCTTAGGGCATGATATCTCAATATGCCCCACCTCATGACATCTTCTACATGTGAAATATATGTTTTCATAATCCATGGTTTAGGTCCACAACTTACCCCATACTTAAGAATGATTAATTTTGGTAAAGTTTTATTAATATCAATCATGATAAATATCATAGCATAAATAGCCAAGACATTGTATTTTGTACTTTCTAGAATATCAAGGAATTCTCCTAGAGTGTTGCATATTGCCTTAAAGGTACCCATTTTTCATAATTTAATGGGAAACCATACATTTTGTTCTAAATTGATACTAGGGATAGATTTATATTTTCAGGTGTAAAGCCTTTATACCAACTGGTAAGAAAGAGTCTTGCTCTTTCCATAAACCAAGGACCCCTTTTAGGATTCTATCTCTTTCCTCCTTGGAATAAAAAATGGATAGGAAGAAATATTTGAAAAGAAATGATAAACTCACTTCTGGATACTTCCATCTCTTATCAATCCATTTTCTCAAAGTTGAAGCCCTTGGCCAAGACCCATTAAATTTACCAATGTTTGCCTTATCTTTAAGCAACAATGATCATTGTTCTATAAGGTCCTCCTTGACCTCTACTACTAGGGATTATTCTACAAATTTACATATAAATCAATCTATGGAAAGGAAACTATAACTTGATATCTACTAAAATTTACTAGTATATCCTATAGTGATTATATTATTTGAAAATAAACCTACAATAATCTATAATCAAGACTTCCAAGACAATAAAGAGATAAATAAACTTAGCTGAAAATTCTATGCCAAGATAGAATGTCTCACCTTGTTGATGCCCTAGTCCTCCATTGCTCTTCCTATCATCTAAACCTTGGTTGACAGATTTTTGCAATTTCAAATCCCGTGATTTAAAATTTATGATTTTTCTTGTTCCAAATAGCTTGCTTCACAACGTCATGTCTCCTTCAATACTACTTAGATTCATTTATATGACCACTCATTTTAAAGCTCTTAAAATTTCATACAAATTGGTATAAGAATCATCTGAATCAGACAACCCTTCATAAAGATATGGCTCCTAAAACATGATATTTTTTTTGGAAAAAAAATTACCTTAACGTTGTCCTAGTTTCAAATGGTTCTCTTCATATGGTCATATATTCCTCAATATATCTTGGATTATTTCATACAACCAACCATTTCAAAGCTCTTCAAATTTCGCACAAAATAGCACAAAATGCAAATTTTTGACTCTATTACCATATAATATCCATAATATTTTAAACCCAAAATATACATAATACAATTTATATATATGAATAAATACGATGTTGCAAGCTTACTACGGTGGTAAGGGCTTTGGCCTCTCTTTGAGAGGTCCAAGGTTCAAACCCCACTTAGTATGAGGGGACCGAGACCCCTCATAAAAACCTGTGTAAACTCATTAAAAAAAATGTATGAATAAATAAATAAAATACATAATAAAATTGTTGTATATTTTATTTTTACTTCCTCCCTAAATAGTATTTAAACAAATATAAATGCAAAGTTAAATAAAGCCAAAAAAAACTACCTTTGTTAACTTCAAACAAAATTAAACCTATAAAAGCACTTTTTAAAAATTAGATATCTCTTCTCCCTTTTTCTATAACTTGAGTGGGCTTAATGGCAAGGCTTTGGAACTTCGAATAGGAAGTTTCAAGTTCAAATCCAATGGAGATAAAGTTCTACACTATGCTTGAATAACCAAAGTTTGATTGGATAAACATATATAGGATAGATAACATCCTCTATAAGGTTATCTCATATGGTCTATAGTATTATGGATGTTAAAAAAACTAGTCTACTTTACAAATCTCTCACTTTTTTTTTAAATAAAATTTTAAATTTTCCTTCATTTTTAGATTTTATATGAAACCCACACAAGTAAAAAGTACTATTTCAATATAAAACTAATATATAATATTCAAATATATATATAGATATATATAACCCTTTAAAGCTCTCTTCTTTAAAGAAAAAGGGTATTCAATCCTTCAATCCTTGAATCTCTAATATTAATTAAATCTAAATTTATCATTTCAAAAACGTTCTTAAAATATAATTTTATTAACATCTTAACCATAGTATTATAGAGGTTCCTTGTGCTCCCCCCCAAAAAAAAATATCTTAACCACGGTAATGAAATTAATGAAACCAACTTATTTGTTAAAAAACTTTTTCACCAAGATCATATGAAAGAAAAATATATATTTTTATCTTCTATTCCACAAATATATTGTAATTCATATGATTAAGTATTCATAATCTCACGTTTTACTCAAAATATAATATCAAATAAATTATAAAAAGAAAATGTGTATTGCTTTTTATAATTAAAATATGAACAAGGTTATAATTAAAATGATTATTGGGTGCGAATTGTGGGGTGAATCTGGAGCCTGGTTGTTTGGGGTAGATCATGAGAAACCTCTATTTTACTTTTTAAAATAGCCTTTGCCATTGTGCACCATGAAATCCTGGTGCTAGAAGAAGTGTTTGTGTTGATGCGCAGAGCAAAACATTAAAATTGTGTGGTTTTTATTGGGAGGACTACAGGTGAAGCTAGAGCTATAATGTGTAAACTGTAGAGCCTAGTCATTTTAAGGCCTCTTAGAAATCCAAACTATCATACAAATATTCAAAAGCGAAGGAGAATTCACAAACAACAAACTCTAGAAATTGTAGAGTATGGTGGGAGGATTTCGTGTTGCTTAGAGTGGAGAATGATTCAATTATTTTTGCAATATTGAGATCTTCAAATATAGCAAAAGAGCATTAGGTTCATCCGAAGTGTATCAATGCTTCAAACCCTTACCATGTATGCGACGAGTATTGTTTTTAAAAAATAGTTGAAGCAAAGGAACATCAAGATAAATGAGAGATATAAGCAAGTGTCAGTCAAGAGGGAGTGAAAGTTGGCAAGAAATGTGAACTAAAAGGAAGTGTGAATCAAAAGTAAGTACGATCCAAGAGGGAGTGTGATCTAGGAGGGAGTGCAAGCTAGGAGCGATCCCCAACAACTAGTATGGAAGGAAAGTCATATTTGAAAGCCCTAATGGGAAGTCAAGATGCCCTAGATGGAAGTATGGATGCCCAAGTTGAAGATAAGTGGAAGAGAAAATATATGGTAAGTTTGATCTAGGTAGAAGATGTTACACAAAAAGTGACTATCAAGGATAATATGATTAAGCATGATATAACGGTTCTAAAAAGTTGAGGGTTAATATGTAAGTTCCATAGATCTTGACCAGGGTTTTTGGAAATTCAAGTTTGGATCAAGTGGAAGTGGGGATTGAATTTAAATTAATCTATGACTTTTCTTCCTAAAGGTTTTTTCCTTGTCATCTTTTCTAATTCAAAAATCAAGGATAAAATATTGAGTGGTGGCCCATTTTTTACAGGGAAAGATGCCCTTTATTTAAGACCATGGAATAATTTTTTCTGTTGATACAAAAACTATTAAGAAGCTTTTGGTTTGGGTTAGGATTTTTGGACTTCCATATTAGTGTATCAATAAGGATGCTTTGAAGAATATTAGAAATACCCTATGGAAATTCATAAAGGAAGTACTAACTACTAAGGAGTGAAAGCATGTTATTTATACTATAATATGTGTTGCTATGGATATTTCAAAACCTTTGTCACAATCCATTAAGATTAAATTTGAATCAAGATAAAGGGATCAATAAGTGAATTATAAAAACATCACATTTTATTGTCGCAATTGCTATGATACTGGCCACTTGGTAATAGTTTGCAAATAAAAACTATGAAGAAAGAGATAAAGATAAATTTCAAGGCAAAGAAAGGAAATCATACATTATTAGAAGGTAGATTAGATCAAGGATATTCCACTCCTAAAGAAGGGGAAAAGAAATCCTATATACAACATCTTATGGAAAATACCACCATAACTCACTTGGATCAATTGTTAGAAGAAACAAATAAGGATACAAAGGATGAGAAAGTACAATATGTAAGTTCAAGTTCATAAGGAATTAAATGTGTAAAGGAATATGTAGAGTAAACTCCTAACACAAAGATGATATAAGAGGTCAAGATATTTCTAGGTAAATCATCTTTTTTTTCTTAACCAATATGGAATCATCTCCTAGTAATAAAAATGAAAGTAGCATAGAGGTTATTCCTTGCACTTTAGGATTTCAAGAGAAACATAATAAATAAATGAGGATGGAGAAAGTACGTAACAATTTAGGGATTTTAGGGTATAATAAGAAGGTAATTGCTTTGGAAGAGTGTCCTTGCACTTTAGAGTTTCCAAGGTAATATAAATAAGTGTGCTTTTAACGTTATTCCTTGCTCTAAAAATCCTTCACAATAACATAAAACCATAGATGATCAGTCTTACTTTGATCAAAGTGAGAAGTTTGAAGAGATTGATGGATGTTAGAAATAGAGTCTATTACATCATTTGGATCATGTAAATGTACCTTTACCTTGGTACATACTTAGGACATTAGATTACTTTAGGGGGAAGTTATCTAGTTACTTCATGCAATGTAATAACTGCACAAGTGTCAAAGTGCAAGTTGTATATGTGCAAGTTATCCCTTGCACATCTAGGTAGAGTGTTGGCCAAGGAACCTATTTCCTATATAAAGGGCCATAGGTATAGATATATATATAGAGACATATAGAGAGAAGCATAGAGCTTATAATCTCATATAGTAGCATATAGGAGTAAGAGTGCTATGATGTAGTAGTGTGATGTAATATGGTGGAGTGTGATATGCTCAATGCCCATTCTTGAGTAGTAGCTCTATTCATGGAGTGTTCATTTCCTCTAGAGCTATTTTGTAAACATCTCCATCATTTCTATATATATTATTTTTAGTCATCTCGTAGATTTACTTTATGTCATTTTATTTTGCATCTTGTGTTTGCTATCTCCCATTACATATTGCATCAAAAGCTAACAGTGGTATCAGAGCTACGATAGGTCAATAGGAAAACCACCATTATCATTGACCCTGAGTTTTTGTCAACCTGATGCGCCATTGGACCAGTCACTATCAAAAATACTCAGGAGAGTCTAGGTGGTAGAATTAAGGAGAGCCACAAGATTAGGACTGAAAGAAATATCAGTTTCTGGAATATTGAGATTGCATATGGCTGGAGTCTTTCCACAGAGTTTCAAGGGAAAACTTGTGAAGACTAGGACTCAACATTTGATCCACTAGTTTGATGAGTCAACTAGTGAAGCTCATCTAAGAGATCTGGAGAAATTGACCTGAAGTTTCTTTTATTGTAGGGAATTGATTCTTAGATGATTGGGACACCTCCTACAACAGAAATCTAGGATATTTCAACTTCTTTGCTCGAAGGTTGAAGTGCTTTCATAGTGCAGAGATTAGTTACTACAAGAGAAGAATACTACAAAAGAAACTTCTGGAGCAGAATTATGGTGAAGTTGGGAGATAGGAGATCTCCATTGCTATATTGGAAACTTCACAAGAAGAAAAGGCCATAGTAGCCTTAATCCAGAAGTAAAGGCCATAGAAGCCTTGGTACTAAAAAATGCCATAGTAGCCTTGATCCTGAAAAAGGCCATAGAAGCCTTGATATTGAAAAAGGCCATAGAAGCCTTGATCTTGAAGAAGACTTCAGAAGAAAGTATCTAATTCAGAAGTAGATTTTAGTACTAATATTTTGTTGCAGGAAAAGAAGTTTGAGGAGTATCTTCTTTAGAATCAATCTAGCACCTGAAGCAAAGAGATTAGGAGAAGATCTCATTGATGAAGAAGGACTAGGAGAGTCTTACTCGAATACAGAGGTAGTAGAATTAGAGATCTAGGAGAAGATCTCACCACCAACACTTCCAGAAGTAGAAGGTTGAAGATAAGGTCTCAAGGAAGACCAGAAGGAGCTGCAGGATCAAAGGCCTTGGAGAGGTCTCTACGAGCATCTAGTAAAAGGCTTGGTGAGCCTTGCTGAAGAATTCATCAAAGGAGTTCCAAGGAGAACTCATTGGAGAAATTCACTATTGGAGATAGTGAAATATTTGGGATAATTATCACCATCCGACAACAAGCCCAAGAAGAAGAATTTGGCAAGGAGTGCCAAATCTCAGAAGACCTCAAGACATACAAAATCTTGAGAAGAAGATCTTATTTGAAGGAAGATTCAGATAGAAGAAGCCTACCAAATCTAGGAGACTTGGAGATTGCCTCTCACAGCAAGAAGGCACCACTTTAGAATCAAATATCTCTTCACATCTACAACAAAAAGGAGGAGACTACAAGAGGAGAACAAGCCACCAAAAATTCTAGGCTCGTGAAAGGGAGACCATATTTTGGTGAAGACAAAGTTGTTCAAGGTAGCCTACAGAGAGTTGCAAGATCTTATCTAAGGCAGCAACTTGGTGATCATAGACACCAAGATCTACATCCTCTACAGAAGTGGTGAAAAGGGCTTTCAAAAAAGGTAAGCAACTATTGGTGCAAGTAGATTCATTAAGTGGATTACTTATCAGATTTTTTTAAGCACCTTAACTGGATTGAAGTTGCAAAAAGGAGAATTAAATTAGAGTCTTCAAAAGGTGCAAAAAGAAAGGATTCTTTAAGGTTCATTTGCACTTTAGGAGTTGATTAGATTTCAAAATCTTAAACTATCTATCAACTACCTATTATCTACTTTGGAAAAGAAAATGAAGACTAGCTCCTATTACCTTGTTGTTAAAGAAATTTTAGAATAATTCTTGAAGATTCATTTTAGATTATTCTTGATTAAGTTGTAGTAGATTGATTAAGTGCATTAGTTTTTGAGAGTTAATTGGAGTAATAAGGTGATATTATTAGTGCATTAAAATATTATTAGATTTGCACTATTATATTGCTCTCAAAATGATTATTGCTTGTGTTCTTGAGAAGGGCACAAAAATATAATTAGTCAAAGTGTCTAAAGACACTATTAGTGCACAGAGATCTACAACTTTGGGTGGCCTGAGGAAGCCACAAAATAAGCTCAATCCTCCAAGTATTGGAGAAGAAGGTAACCACCAAAAAGAGCATCAAAGGAAGCATTGAACGAGACTTGGTGAGTCTCAAGTTCAAAGCACAATAATAGTGCAGAAAAATACAGCAAAATAAAGCTTCCATCATGTGGTTACAAGCTTGGATCCATTCATAAAACATCCAAGCTAAAAGGGGAAGGTGTCCATTCTAAAGGACAACCTCAAAACCCCTATATTGCACTCAAATATTCTGCCTCAAAACCAAAAATTTAGATGTAAAAAGAGGAGTGCAAAAGTATGGTGCAATAAGAATATTTTATGTAAACCTATTTTACATTATATTGCACAAATCCTAATCTGGTTATACAGGGAGAAAAGGCAGATTTAAAGGTGCTCCAAAGGCACTACACTTGCTGGAAAAATCATCCAAAAGTGGTCGTATGCTAGCAGCAATCAAGCTTAGCTCAAGGAGCCAATCAATGGGCTCATACTCCTCGCATCCAAGATGGTCGAACCTGCAAGATACAACGTGCAAAACAAAGGGAGAAACAACGTTAATCAAGAGCAATAGCATCTACGGAAGGAGGACGTAAGCAAGCAAGGAAGAAAGGAAAACAAAGCACCATTGGAGTATCACTTACTCCATGATCGTTGGTAGAAATCGGTGCTCAAAGCCTCCATATTGTTGCTCCATATCCCAGCTGAAAGCAAGTGCAAGTGAATGAAAGAGGAGTTGGGGATTCTTGAAGCTTAAAGGATCTCCAAAAAGGTCCATTTGAACCAGAGAAAGGGAGGACGTCCATGCAGAGAAGAATGTGACACTTGTCACCAAAATAGAACCCTAACGCTCAAGTCAAGAGAGCGCTCATCTTCAAGAAAGGAGTTACACAAACAGGTTGGTGCATTGAGTGTATGGGATACACTTGTCCCTTGGAAGATCGAACATTTTGCTAAAGAGTGTAACACCTGGACGTTACAAGAAGGAAGATGAACGTATCATTTGCACCAAACTCCTCTCAAGTGCTCAATGTGAAATAGACGTGCCACTTGGCACCTTAGACAAGAAGCTTCTCCATATTAAGGATGTCAATGACCGAGGTCAAAGGAGAAGGCAAGTAAATTCTCATCTCGATATTTACACTTCATCATCTGCATGCATAGTGCAAAATTATAACATGGAAATAAGGTGCTAGAGCCTTCAATGCTCAATCCAAGTGAGGTCAAAGCAAGAGTCCAAGTAACACCAGTTTTGGAATGCGTATAGCTCCAAGCGATTCCATTGGAGGGTGCAATCACATCATGTCAAGATATCTACGTAAACATCATGTAGCCCTAGCTTCTCAGCAAAACAACATCGTATATTGCTTGGTGAAAGGTAAATTTTAATTCCCATTATTATATGCTTTCTTTCCTCGGGAGTCATAAGGTTGTAATTAAAGGAATTTAATTAATTGAAAGCAATTTATCAAAGGGAAAACTTTATCATATAAATACAATATTTGCAATATAAATCCTAGGAGCAATAAGGATTTCTACTGGAATAAATAATAATTATTTGCAAATATTATTGTGATCTAATTTATCCAAATATTAGGGAGTCATAAGGGCTACTACATCAAATTAATTAATTGGAAAATTAGATACACTAAACCTAATTCCCAAAAGGTTATTCATAAAGAGAGGTTTATCATAGTTTTTCAAAGGTTGGATATACATAATATTATTGTCTCAAACCTATCAAAAGGAGACAAAAGATCCAACATTATTACCTCTTTAAAATTTGGGAACAATGCTTAGTTCAATAGGAGCAATAAGGGATAATAGGAATTGATTTTGGCATTTACAAAACCTTTACAAAATCAATCAAATATTGAACTATAATTTACAAAAAGCACTATATCTTATCCATAGCATACTAGGGAGTCATAAGGCATTCTACAAAACTTGGTAATATCAGCTTCTATCAAATATTATCAAGTTATAAAATATAAGCTTTCCTCAAAACCTAAATATCCTTAGGAGTAAATACTCACATTACTTGGGAGACATAAGGTAGTCTACAAAACAAGGATTAATAAAGGTTTTATCAAATCAAGCTTATATTCTTCAAGAATCATATATCCTATCATAAGGAGTCATAAGGTAGACTTCTAAGATTCTTGCAAAATCTAGAAGGATCTATCATGGATGATATCTTAAGAAATACCTTCAATAATGAAGAACTACTACATGAAGTAGAATACTACTCCCAAAACTTAATAGATACTCTAGAAGGATATGAGTATCTATCCATTAGTGACAAAGAGAAATTTTCCTTGTTTCTTAAAGAAGCAAAAGAAGGTAACTTTACAACATTGATTGGTTATCTTCATGATATTCTCTTCACAACATGGTGGAATTCACAAAGACTAGTTATTTTTTCACCAGAGGAATGTCTGATGATATATCTATCACTAATTGTGTTTGTGCTTACTCAACACAAGGAACAAGATAAAGAATAATATTATTGTGATGATAAACTAACTTGTCATGAAGCAAAAATTCTACCAGCACCAATGCAGAATCACAAGAGGAGAAGAAGAAGAAAAAGGAAGAAAAGACATGCCAAAAAGAAACTTGGCATCATGAAGACTGAACCAGTTGAACACATGCAACAATCAGAAGAACCTCTAGTCACAACTTACTTTGCATCATATGAAGACACAAATTATCTACTGAACCTGATCACAGTGAGCAATGAAGGAGAATTCAACCTCCATTATCCGATGGAAGAAGATCCACATTGAAGACTAAAGTCTTCAATATCCAAATAATGTAATACATGGGGTGTTAGAAATAGAGTCTATTACATCATTTGGATCATGTAAATGTACCTTTACCTTGGTACATACTTAGGACATTAGATTACTTTGAGGGAGAAGTTATCTAGTTACTTCATGCAATGTAATAACTGCACAAGTGTCAAAGTGCAAGTTGTATATGTGCAAGCTATCCCTTGCACATCTAGGTAGAGTGTTGGCCAAGGAACCTATTTCCTATATAAAGGGCCATAGGTATAGATAGATATATAGAGACAAATAGAGAGCAATATAGAGCTCATAATCTCATACAGTAGCATATAGGAGTAAGAGTGGTATGATGTAGCAGTGTGATGTAATATGGTGGAGTGTGATATGCTCAATGCCCATTCTTGAGCAATAGCTCTATTCATGGAGTGTTCATTTCCTCCAGAGCTATTTTGTAAACATCTCCATCATTTCTATATATATTATTTTTAATCATCTCGTAGATTTACTTTATGTCATTTTATTCTGCATCTTGTGTTTGCTATCTCCCATTACATGTTGCATCAAAAGCTAAAAATGGAGATGAAAGTATTGGTGGGAATGGAAAAAAAAGGAGGAAAACCTAAAAAGCAAAAACAAATAAAAAAAGAAACCCAGAGGGATATTAATATGGGAAAACAAAAGCAAATATCGTGAGTGTTAACAAGAAGAGGGGATAAACCCACAAATAAAAACAAAAAATTACAATGAAAATAAGATCTTGGAATGTTAGAGGCATGAATAAGAACCCTAAAAAAGGTATTAAGAAACTCTCATATTCTTATAGACAATATATTTATATTCATAGATATGGAAACTAGGCAGCAAATATTTTAGCCATTCATTGTGTTGAATTTTATCTTGACAAAATTTAAATTATAGAAGACATTTGTATGAGATGATATATAAGAGTTGATTGTAAAAACTGGGTGGCAAATATTTTATCCATTCATGGTGTTGAATTTTGTATGGGATGATATATAAGAGTTTATTGTAGAAACTCAACAATGAGGAAGACGGTGAATCTCTTTGATAAGAAAGATAAATGAAAAATATTTTTTATAGAAATGTAGGTTGGATATGGTTTGATTAATTTGATAGAAATGTAATGAGAGCAATGTAATGTTTTATTTTTAATGGGAGTGATCTCCAATAGAAGCCACAAATAGTTTATATATATGTATGTGTGTGTGTGTGTGTGTGTGTGTGTGTGTGTGTGTGTGTGTGAACAAGGCTATAAGGAATTTTAAAAATATTTCAATCAAAAAATATATAATCATAATTGTATATTGATATAAAATATAATATGCTATCTATCTAATATCTAAAACTAATTCACCCAAATTACATAATATATAACACAAGATCTTCAACCAATGTTTCTATTCAACTCAAGAATAACCACTTGCCCAAAAAGGTGATAAAATAAAGTATGATAAAAGGGGAGTTGTTAGGGAGATGAGATCTATATTTCATTCCAAGGTCAAAGAATTTACAAAAATTTACAAAATGAGGCATAATAAAAAGGGGTTATTAGAGAGATAGGACCTATATTCCATCATAAGCCAAAAGAATTTACTTACCATGTTATTATTATTATTATTTTTATTTTTATAAAAATGGGATTGAAAAAACCTCATTTGTATTACATCATCATTACACAGTGGTATTACAAAAATTTGGCTATTTAAGCATGTTTTTTTAGCAAGATTTGAACCTTGGTCTTCTCCGTCAAGGAATCTAATTGGCTAAGTTAAAACAACTGGATACCATGTTATTATTATAATTCTAAAAGTATTCAAGATAAATTTATAATTTTTGTCTGGTGACTTTGGACTAAAAGAGGAGATATCATTCAACAATTTCTTGGTAACTTAACATTAATATTCAATTAATAAAAGGTCAAAGTCTTATTTGTATTTTTTAAATTGATTATATAATATTAAAATGATCTGCAAACTTAGCTCTTAGGGGAAAAGTAATTTGGAGATCATACAAAGAGAGTCAAAGACAATGGGAAAGAATTCTTCTAAGTATGCTCAACCCAACGACCCAAGCTTAATATTTACTGCATTCTCACTTCCAAATGGTTTTGCTTTATGGAACGGTTTAAAAAAATCTATTGATCTAGTGATTAAAGGTCTAAGATGGGTGGTGGGAATTGGAGAAAATATTTCTATTTGGATGGATACTTGGTGTGATAAAAAAACCACTCAATCTAGATTCAATTTTGAAACCATGGATGATATTACTTTAAGACAATTATGGTAATAGGATTTCAAACATTATGTACAAGGATCAAGAAGGAAGATACAAATGGAAAGAAGAATTTTTTACAAGTATACAAGACATTTATGTTAGGAGGCAGTTGAGAAGAAATATAACAACAATGATTATTTCAAGGGGAGCCAAGGATAAGCTAATTTGGGAGTTGAATAGCTCAAGAGAATACACAATAAGAAGTGGATATAATGTAAAGCACCAACAAAATAGAAATATCACAAGAATATGGAGAGATATTTGGGATAGCTCAAGCATTCCTAAAGTCAAAATGTTTGTTTGGCTAGTAGATCATAGAAGAATTTTATCTTGGGATAACTTTATGAAAAGGGGTTTTCATGGCCTCTCACAATGTGTTTTTTGAAAAATGGAGAAGGAGAGTATAGACCATATATTGGGACACTGCTCAATAGTGTGGAATCTATGGCAATGGATTCTTAATATGTTTGGTAAATGCATGGTGATGAATAGAAGAATAGAAAAATGGTTAAAGCAATGGTAGAGCATTTTTAAAAGTGAGGCTTTATAGAGCCAAGAGTGAGCGAGCACAGCCAAGATTAAGCGTAGCTAGGAGTGAGTGAGTGTAGCCTGTAGTGTGCGTAGCCAGAAGTGAGTGAGCGCAACTTGGAATGAGTGACCAAACCAATATTGAGAGAGCATAACTAGGATTGAGTGCAACCAGGAGTGAGTGAGCGCATCCAGGAGTAAACACAACTAGGAGTGAGGACAACCGTAGCCAAGAGTGAACACAACCATGAGTGAGCACAACCAAAAGCAAGTGTGAGCATAGCCAGGAGTGAGCAAGGGCAGCCAGGAGCAAACACAACCATGAGTGAGCACAATAAAAAGCAAAATTTAGAGGATTCATTTGAAAAAACCTAGGTAACATGGAAAGAAAGTCATTTGTGAAAGTCCTTACTAAAAGTATGAATGGACAAGTTGGAAGTTTGGATACCATATCTAGCAATAAGGGTAAGAGAGAATCTATGGCAAACCCAGTCCGGGTAGCAGATTCTACACTAGAATTGATTATCAAAGATGAGATGATTGAGCATGATATAATGATTCTTAAAACTAGAGGGTTAATCTGTAAGTTTCATGGATATTGGCCAGGAATTTCTGAGATTAAAAATTGGATTAAGTGGAAGTGGGGATTGAATTCAAATTACTCCATGACTTTCCTTTTGAAAGGATTTTTCCTCATTATTTTCTCTAGTTCATAAATAAGGGATAAAATATTGGATGGAGGCTCGTGGTTTAGGGGTAAAGATGCATTATACTTAAGACCTTGGAGTGAGAATTATTTTACAAATACAAAAACTATTAAAATGCTTCCGGTATGGATTAGGCTTTTTGGACTTCCTTATCAACTCATCAATAAGGAGATTTTTAAGAGTATTGGTAATACTCTAGGAGAATTCATCCAAGAGTGACCATCTACTAAGGAGAGAAGGCATGTTGTATATACTCGAATATGTGTTTCCATGGATATTTCTAAACCTTTACCACAATCAGTTAGGATTAAAACTGAATGAAGAGAATGGGATCAACTGGTGGATTATGAAAACAATGCATCCCAATATCGCAAATATCATGAAACTGGGCACATGGCAAAAGACTGCAAAGTAAAAATGGAGGAAGAGATGGAATTTTTTGGGCATGAGGGTAATTTCAATTTGAAACAAGTAGACCATATCCCAGAAGAAGCTAGGTCAAATCAAGGATTTTCCACTCCTAAGAAAGTGGCAAGAAAAATTCATCTACATCATCAAATGAAAAATGCAATTACAGTTCACTCGAATCAGCCATTAAAAAAAATGGTATGGAAGATGAGGAAGTACATTGCGCAAGTTCAAATATAGAAGGAGCTCAAGGTGTGAAGGAAGAGGGGAAGGCAAATTTTAATACAAAGGAAAATGGGGAGATGAATCTTAAATCAAATGAGGTGAAAAAGGTCAAGCTTAATACAGTTAAATCACCTTTACTATCCTCAAGTAGCTTAAAATATTCGTATTCCAATAAAAATGAAAGTAGTGTGGAGTGTGTTCCTTGCACTTTAGGTTTTCAAGAGCAGTATAGTAAAGAAAATCTTATGGAGGATATCCAAGGAAATTTAGGGTTTTCAGGCCAACATAAAAAAGTGATGACTATGGAGGATCATCTTTGCAGTTTAGAGTTTTTAGGGCAACATAAAGAAGAAAATTCTAATGATACTATTCCTTGCACTTTTGGCTTTTTAAGGCAACATAAAAATTTAGAAGATAAGTCTCATTTTGAACAATATGAAAAAATGGAAGAGATTGATGAAGATGAGAGTGTTGGCAAGAATGGAAGAAGGAGAGGAAGGCCATCAAACCACGGACTAAGAGAAAAATAAACTCAAAAGGATATTGATCTGGAAAGCCAAATAAAAATATCACAGGTGTTAACAAGAAGTGGGGTTAAGCCCACTAACAAAAATAAAAAGTATTAATGATGAAAATGATATCATGGAATATTAGGGGTACGAATAAAACCCCTAAAAAAAGAGTTATTAAGGAATTAATAGGTTGTTATAGCCATGAGTTTATTTTAATACAAGAAGTTAAGCAGTGAAGAATGTAAGGAGGCTTTTAAGAAGATTTCGAAGACAAGTGATTGTTTAGCAGTTTCTTCTACAGGAGCTTTAGACAGTATTGCAATAATATGGGACAAAGGTAAATAGGATGGAGAACTATTAGAAGCAAAAAGTAATTGGGTTGCTGGATTATTTTACAGGAAAGAGGAAAACATCAAATTTGGGGTTATAAATGTATATGCTCCAACTATAGTTACTCCACGTGAAAGATGTTGGAAGGACCTTAGCATATTTTTATTAAATACAATGATGATTCATTGTGATCTATGAATTCTTGGGGGTGATTTTAATATTGTTATATCTCCTTTAGAAAATAATGGTGGCATTTTAGGATGGTCTAAATCAATGCAAGATTTTTCTTCATTTGTCAATTCAAATGACCTTTGGGATGTTAGTCCCTCAGGCTTTCAATACACATGGGATAATAGACGCATTGGAAAAAATCATACAGCATAAATATTGGATAGATTCTTGTTATCCAATAATTGGTTGCAAATAAAGTATTTTATTGCAAGCAAGATTAGATCACAAACCCATTATTTTGACTTTTGAGTCACCTAACAATGGTCATCCAAAGCCATTTCACTTCCAGTCTATGTGGCTCCAAGACCCTGATTTTTTTAAATGGTTATGTTATGGTGGAATGAATCAAACTTTGAAGGATCATGTATGTACAGTTTTGTTCAAAAGTTGAAACAGTTTAAAGGAGCAAATGAAGATATGGAATGTCAAATCTTTTGGTAACATTTTTAAAGAAAAAAAAAGAAATTGAATCCAAGCTCCAAAATTTACAAGAGATAGTATAAATTAATGGAATGGACCAGGATTCTTATGTGAAAGAAAAACAATTACTTTCTATTATCATAATACATTGAAAAATGAGGAGTCATATTGGTTCCAAAAATCTAGAGATAAATGGCTCAAGGAAGGAGATAGAAATACAAAGTTTTTTCATGCTACAACAAAAACAATTTTTTGTGTTCGTCATATAAAAAATATTATAACTCCAGATGGAAGAAATATTGAGGATGAAGAAGATATAAGGACGGAAGCAGTAAATTATTTCAAAAATATTTTTTCATATTCTAGGCAAGATAAGGAGGCACAAGAAAAACTTCTGCAAAATATTCCATCAATTATCACTTAGAGACAAAATGAAAGCTTGATGAAGAAGATATCTATGGAGAAGCTCCATGAAGCAGTTTTCTCTTTTCATCCTAATAAGGCACCTGGCCTCGACGGATTTCCTACAATGTTCTTTTAAAAAATTTGGGATTTTTTGAAGAGTGATATGTTAGATGTAGTGGAAGAGACCCGAAAAAGGAAGGCTATAATAAGTGAGATCAATGTGTTTATTACTTTGGTCCCCAAGAAGGGTGACACAAAGTATTTTGATAATTTTCGTCCAATAAGCCTTTGTAATATGATTTACAAGATCGTTTCAAAAATTATGGCAAATAGGTTGAAGAGCATTCTAGGGTGTATTATCTCAGAGGAACAAGGTGGCTTTGTTCAAGATAAACAAATTTTTGATGGTATAATTATTGCATAAGAGGTCGTACATTCTCTTCATTCCGTGAAAAAACCAGGTATGCTTTTGAAATTATATATGAACAAAGCATATGATAGGGTTTCCTATAATTTTTTACATGTTATTCTTAGAAATTTTGACTTTGATTATAGTTGGTGTGAGTGGATTAAATGTTGTTATAGCACTACAAATTTTTTTGTTTTGATCAATGGTTCTCCTGTTGGGTACTTCAAGTCATCTTGTGGACTTCGTCAAGGTGATCCTATTTCTCCTTATCTATTCATTATTTTGGCAGAAGCATTAGGGAGAGCATTTTCAAAGGCAAAATGGAAGGAAAAATCAAGGGTATTCAAGTTGCAAAAAATGGTCCCTTTGAATCTCATCTTCAATTTGTTGATGATAATTTTCTTTTGGGTCATCCCTCAGTCAGTGAGGCCATGGAGTTTAAATCAATATTTTCATGTTATGAGAAGGCTATTTTACATCTGGTAAATAATTCAAAATCCAAGATTTTTTTCATTAATATTGCCCTAGATTTACAACAAATTATTGTGAATATTTTGGGGTTTAAAATTGAAAAAATTCTATCAATCTACCTAGGTATTCCTTTGTCTAATAAAGAAAATAAAAAGGAGCTTTGGATATTTTTTTTGGATAGAATGAAAGCTTGCTTGATAGGTTGGAAATGTAAGTTCTAAACCATGGTAGGAAGGCTACAACTCATAAAGACTACTTTTCAATCCATTCCTATTTGTATGATGTCACTTTCAAGACTGCCAATAGGTATTGCATCAAAAATTGATAAAATTCAAAGAGAAATTCTATGAAAAGGTTGTGAGGAAAATTTTAGGTTTCCTCTTTATAAGTGGGAAAAGGTTTGCAGAGGAAAGAATATTGGAGAAGCGGGCTTGCAGAATTGAAAACTAATGAATTTGGCATTAGGAGCAAAGCTTGGGTGGAGATTATTCAAATATCAAGGAAATAATTGGGTAAAAATATTACTTCAAAATTATATAGGTTCTCTTGATGCAATGAAATTATTTAGAAAAAAAACTCTACCCAAAGGATCATCAACATAGAACTTCATATCAGAGAGTTTGCAATTGATAAAAAATATATTATATGGTCAGTCAATGAGGGGAGTTATGCAAATTTTTGTTCTAATGCTTGGTTGAAGCCTTATCCTCTCATATCTGACTCAAAATGGAAATCATTGGCTCAAGCATGCCTAGCATGTAAAGGTCCAAAGGTCAAAGATTATATTATTATGAGCAAAAACTCCAAATCATGGATTTCTTTTAGTGACCTGGTTAAAGAAGAGGAACTCAAACAAATTGCATATGAACTTCAAAATTTGCTTCTAGAGTTTTATTTGCCAATTTTTACATGAAAAGATGAGTTGGTTTGGAACTTATCAAAGTATGGTGGATACTCATTAAATTTGAGATACGAGGATTTAGAATAATCAAAATTTCCTTCTCCCAAAGATTTTCCTTGGAAGAATGTTTGGTCATTAGAGACTCTCCCTAAGGCCTCAACATTTCTTTGGTTAGCAGTTCAAAGTAAGATTCTTTCAGGAGAGATTCTACAAAGAAGAGGATATTATGGACCCTTCAAATGTGTCTTGTGTGAGAAGGATTTAGAAACGTCAGACCATTTACTTCTTCATTATCTGTTTGCTCACACCATTTGGGGTTACTTTTTAAAAAATATGAAATTATATTGGGTATCTCCATCAACATTGAAAGAGTTGATAAAATGTTGGATAAATTATTTTAAAGTTAAAGCATTATGTATTCTTTGGAGGATTGGCCTTGCCATTATTTGTTGGAATTTATGGCTTGAAAGAAATAATAGAATTTTTAATAATAAATATCAAAATCATGCCCAAGTTTGGAACCGTATCAGTGCCTCTCTTGCAGAATGTCTATAAATATGGTGCTCATCATGGAAAGTCTTGGTTGTAGAAAAATAAGTGCTTATAACTTGGCTATAGGATTTGAATATACATGGAAGAGTCATCTACGACAACGGAATTAAAACAAAGGATCTTCTTCGATTTATGGTAAAATAGAAATATCCAAAAATTAGGTTTATCAAAATTAATTTTGGTGGTTCTTCTAAAGGAAATCTAGGAGAAGTTGGTGGAAGTGGTGTTTTTAGAAATAGTGAAGGCAAAATTCTCCTCACTTATTTAGAATCATATGGAACTTCAACTAACAACTATATATTTCATCAGCAGGGCACTTCTTATTAGGATTAAAATTGCAGCAGAAAAAGGATGGAAATATATTTCAATTGAGGGGGACTCATAAATTATCATCAATGCTATTAACAAAAATGGATGTGGAGACTGGATAAAAAATAATATTACTGTTGATGTTCATCATCTATTACTAGAGGCAATCTCCTGGCAGTGTGAGCATATTTATAGAGAAGGAAATCGAGTAGCAGATAAATTAGCAAATTATGGTGTTGATCTACATCCCCGTGAAATTCAAATTTTAGAATACAATTGGCCAAGTGAGATTTTATATCTTAATCAAAATGATGTCAAGGAGTTGATTGTGGAAACATAACACGTTGAAGAATTTGAAGAATATATTTAAGAGAAAAAATCGTGATAAAAATGTTTACTACATCAAATGTAATATTTTAATATTTTGATGGAAGTGGCCCCCAATAGAAGCCATATATATATATATAACATTTTTATCACGATTTAAGAGAAAAAATCGTGATAAAAATGTTTACTACAACAAATGTAATATTTTAATATTTTTATGGGAGTGGCCCCCAATAGAAGCCATATATATATATATATATATATATATATATATATATATATATATATATATATATATATATATATATATATATATATATATATATATATATCATTTAACAAGATTCAAGCTTAGTTTTCCTTTTAAAAGTTAAAAAAATATAACCGATTAATATCACTTAATCGTTACAATTACACATCAAAAATAGTTGTGTTCCTTTAAACTCTAATAATAATATTATCTACACACTATAATAATGTTTACCATTATCAATCTTTAAAAGGATTGAAATCAATTTTCAAAAGCTTATCGCATATATGTATAAGTTCAAAAATAATATTATTATAGTTGTGATTCCTTTTGCTCAAACAAGCAAACTAGATGGACATGGTATCTCTTTGCCGCCACCTCAACTTGGACTATATATTTGCTTAGTAAAAAAATATTGTATAAGAATAATTTATTAATAAATAAGTGTATAAGATATTCATATATGTTCCTTATAAATTATTAAAAATTAAGCTTTAAGATGTTTATGTTGTTATTCAAATATAAAAGTCATCTTAATTTTATTCTCATGAATATTAAATTTTTTTGCTTGAGAAAAAGGGTTGTACTTGGGTCTCCTACTCTTGACAAATCACAACTCTCTCCCTTAAATCGTAAGAATTTATAAACAAATCCAATTCTCATCTCAATTGAGTTGCTATAACTAAATCCTAAATTTATTCTCATTAAAAGTTTGAATTCTTGATTTTTATTTTTTAGAAATTTTTCAAAAATCCATCATTCTTCTTCTTGATATTTTCTTGTAGTAGCCTTCATGTTAAGAACCTCCCTTCTCATTAAGAGCAATCATTCATGAATATGCAAAAATATCAAACATGTATCCACAAATAATTTTCGCAATAGCAATCCATACAATAAAATAGAGATTGATAATACCCTTGAGGTAGGGCAACATCGTACAATGCTCCTTATTGGAAGGAAGCCACTCCACAAGATCTCCAACTCCACAAGCCAAGACTTCTACAAAGAATACTTGATATCACTTCCATTCCCACCCTTACCTTTAAATATTGCCCACAAGCATATTTCTATGATAATATTCATTGATGGTTACATATATGATTCTATGACAATATTCCCTAATGGTTACATATATGATTCTATGACATTATTCTCCTACCTATTTCTAACTTGACATGTGGCCTTCTAATGAATAACAATTACATAAGTAACTTTTACATCATAGCGAGTCCACATTAGCCAATAATTCATTTATGGCTCATACCAATATACAATACAATATTAAATTATTAAGTATGTATCTTGGGTACCTAACATTCCATCCTCCTTACAAAATTTTTCATCCTCGAAACATTAGAAGAGGCTAAATAATATGATTCTTTGAGCCATGCTAAGTATTGGCACTGATTATGATCATCCATCCATCCCAATGAAACTCTGATTGACGATGGTCTTCATTGATATCGATATACCATTTTTCCACTTGATTATCCAACACTACTTAGTCAGTTCCATGCGTCCACTGATCTACTCTGATAATTTTAATGATGAGTCCATTTGGTCCTTGATGCAACAACACCACTCTGAAAACTAGAGTCATTATGCTTTATTTGCTAAAAATTACCTTAGTGCTCTTCTAATTCCATGTAGAACCATAATATTGTTGCCTTCAGCCATGCCTCCAAGATTGTTGTCACTCCTAGTGGTGTGGGTGGCGATATGCTGCAACCTTAACCTGATGTTCTACTTTTGTTTACTCTTTCTTCTAGCTTCCCTCATTTGGTTTATCCTTTGCTTTTACTTCTTCAGTGATTTATACCTCAGACTTTATTTTAGGTTTTTTTACTTGTTCTTCAATTTGTTTTGCTAAATTAGCTTCATGATTTTCCTTACAGTGAGAAATATCTTGTAATTTTATTTTCTTCTTCCTATGCCATAACTTTATGAACTTCTTTTGCACATTAATATTAATAGTACCCAAAGAATACAACCAAGGATAACCAAGAATAATATATGCATCAATCATCTCAATAGCATGAAAGTTTAAATGCAAAACATATTTATCCATGGTGATCTTTAGATCTTTACAAATTTGAACATCCTTACCCTCAAGCTTTATGTTTTTAAGTTTTATTGTTGGAACTTGTAAATTGTTAACCAAGTCCCTACTAATAAAGTTATGCTTGCTATTAGGTTTTATGGATACAATAACTCTTTTCTTTTGGATGCAACCATGAATTTACGAAATATATTTTTTACATTCAAACAAATATTTTTTCCTATTGTTTGGCCCTAACACGAAAGATGTAGTTTTCTTACATTATTATTATTTTTTGTTGATCCCCATTTGCTTAAAAAATACAAGTTCAAATTCTTCCCATATGAATGTTTGATTATGGGCTTGACCAAAGTTTGAAAACAAAGAATAAGCTTCCCCTTGCAAAGCATTTAAAAGCTCAAGTTTCCATTCTAAATCGCATAATCTAAAAGATTTAAAGATTTTTTCAACCATTTCTTTGCATCTATATCAACTTTTTCAGAGAATTTCGACAACTCCATGATGTTATTTTTTCCCAAAGCAACTAGGATTTTAAATAATCGAAAATTCTCAAAAATAAAAATTTTGAGATCTCATCTAATTTCTTTCTTCAAACAACAACTAATTTGCTTACCTGGATTGAGAGTTATGAATTTTTTCCTTTGGCATGAATTTTTTGTGAAGCTCTAAAAACAATATCAGCAACTCAACTTCAAACAATTGTAACTCTCTCAATACTTATTAGAATTTCACAAGTGAGTAGTCATTTTTATAGTACTCAAAATAATCTACATGTTGGTGCAAAATTCTTCTAAAAATAGTTACTAAAAAAATTAATATGATTTTTTTCTTTTGAAAAAGAAATCGGTGTAGCCAAAAAACACCCTCAACAGTCCAACTTCAAACAATTGTAACTCTCTCAATACTTATCATGATTTCACAAGTGAGCAATAATTTTTATAGTACTCAAAATAATCTACATGTTGGTTCAAAATATTTTAAAAATGATTGCTAAAAATTTTAATACAAATTTTGCGTAGCTAAAAAACAACACAAATATTTCAACTTCAAACAACCATAAATTTCTCCATACTTATTAGAATTTAACAAATGAGCAATCTTTTTATAGTACTTAAAATGATCTATAAGTTGGAATAAAAAGCTTTTGAAAATTCTTGCTAAAATAAAAAATATGGCCTCTGCAAAATGTGATTCTTTTGGAAAAATGTGTCCTAGCTCTGCAAAAACAACCCCACTTTTCCCAAATCGCTACTCTGATACCAAATGTTAAGAACCTATCTTCTCATTAAGAAAAATCATTCATCAATATGCAAAATATCAAACATGTATCCACAAATAATTTCCACAATACTAATCCACACAATAAAATAGAGATTGATAATACCCTTGAGGTAAGGCAACACCGTATAATGCTTTTCTTGGAATGAAGCCACTCCATAAGATATCCAACTCCAAGAACCAATACTTCTATAAAGAATACTTTATATCACTTCCATTCGCAAAGATGAGATGTTTTTATAGAATTGGACAAACCTTCGCAAATATATAACTTCCAAAAGATAAGATGTTTTTATAGAAAAAATAGCCCTAGCATTGCCCTTGTTTTAGATAATTGTCTTCACATGGCGGTATCTTCCTAAATACTACTTGTATTCTTTTGTATGACCACTCATTTCAAAGCTCCTCAAATTCCAAATAAATTGATGCAAGAATCGTCTGAATCAAATGACTTTACATAAAAATATGGTTTCCATAAGATAAAATATTTTCTAGAAAAAATCTACCCTAATTCATATTAGCAACCCAATTTTATTCATCCTTCTCATTGTTGGTAAAGTTTCATTTCCTTAAGCCTTGTCTATCATCTTTTAAAATTTATGTAAATGCTCATTATCAATAATTTTAATAATTTTAAATAATAAAGTTGCAAGCTTACTGTAGTGGTAAGGGCTTTAGCCCTCTCTTCGGAAGGTCCAAGGTTCAAAACCCACTTAGTATGAGGGGACCAAGACCCCTCATAAAAACTCGTGTAAACTCGTTGAAAAATAATTTTAAATAATAAAAACTTTTAATAAATAAATTTAGGGTTAATTTATTTTTTATAAGTTATATAGGTTTAAATTATTTTTATATTTATATATCATAAATAAGTATATAATCGTATAGGTCTAAATATTGTCGATGCATAAATCGACGATATGGTAATGTCCACTATTAAGAAGGGGAAACCCGATCTATGTAAGAAGGTAATATCGACAATGATTGTTCATCAGAGGAAGCCTTGGAGAACAAAGGATGGGGTATACAGGTATTTTGGAGTAAGGATAGGAGTAGGAAAGGCGATAGGAGAGGGTTTTGTTATGGTAGAATCCCCTAAGGATGCATATAGGAGAGATTCTAACCCTTTGGATCCAAGAGCAACAAATTTGAATTTGATAGCAGCATAAAGGCCAAAGGGAGGTGCTTCTTGGGCACAATTTTTGAAGAGAAGTCAAAACTCACAAGAAGAGGGATTTGTTCTGTCTTCGGATCATAATCAAAAATATTTTACTCTTAAGGCCCCAAAAATTTTGGCTAACAAAGTGATTAAAAAAGGAAAAAAATCTTTGGTCAAGAAATTTTTGGGCAACATATTGGATTTAGATACAATAAGGAGGTGGTTTTGTGATAAATGGAAACTTTTGGGGTAGGAAGCAGTGGTAGCTTTGCCTAATAGTTTTTTGTTGGTTAACTTTTCAAATCTGAAGGATATTCTAAATGTTTTGTTGAGGGCTTCATGGTCCTTTGGAAGGAGAGGGTTATTTTATAGAAATGGAGTCAGGGCTTTAATCTAGCCACAACCACTCTTCAATTGATGCCCTTATGGACGAGTCTTCCAAGGCTTCCAATGGAATTTTGGGATGATAATATTATTCTCAGGATAGCTAAAGCAATTGGAAAAATAATTGCTTTTGATTTAGCTACTAAATCTTGGACCAAAATGATAGTGGCTCATTTTTGTGTACAGGTGGATCTGGTTGAACCATTGCCTAAATCTATTAGGCTAATTTCATAATATAGGGAATAAGAACATGAAATTCAGTATGAAATTCCCATTCCCTTGTGTAACCTTTGAAAAAGGGTAGGGCATATTTGGAAAATATGCTTAGAAAATCCTAAGGATAAAGTTATGAATAATAGAACTAGACAATCTTTGAGGGTTTGGAGGGAAAAGGAAACTAAGAAAAGAGAATTTTTTAGGCAAAAATAAATTGGTTAAATTAGTAAGGGTCTATCTCCAAATAGCTTTGAGGTTCTTTCTACCCTTGATGGGGATGGCATTGTTGGAGGGAAAGAGCTTGTTCCAAAAACTCAATCTGGAGGTATTAATAAATTGGTGATTGAGGCTTTGATTAAAAAGGAAAAGAATTCTTTTTTTACGTAGAAGAGGATATTGAGAAAGAGTCACACTCTCTGGTAGGGTTGAATAAAAAGGGCATAATGAGGGTTTTGGGAGAAACCACTCCTTGGTAGAATGTGACATTGATTGGCTATAGGAGAAAAAATAAAAATATTAACATTATTCAGAATGGGTCTGAGGATGAAGAAGATGGAGGAAAATGGACTTCTACTAGTGATTCAGAGTTGGAAAAGGAGGAAAAGGTTATCCAAAAAAATTGTGTTGGAAGTAGAAGGAAATCTAAGAAGGTTGATTTTGGAATTGTAGTTTCTCGGGGAAGGCCTAATATTCGATAATTGAGAACCAGAGTCATTGCTAAGGATGTAGTTGATGGAAAGCAAATAATTGTCTTTGGGAGGAGAAAAACTTCCTCAACTTTATACAAAATAAATTTTCTATCTTGTGATATTCGAGGTATAATTGCCCTAACTAAACATAGGGTGCTTAGAAAATTAAGAAAGAAGAGGAGGTTGATGTTATTTTATTACAAGAGGCTAAAGTGGATGAGTCCATTTTTTAGAAGGTGAAGATTTCGATTTGGAAAAAAAATCAAGTGGAAATAGCTCATGTTGATGGTGCATCTAGGGGTTTATAGACTTTACAGAATTCGAAGCGGTTGGAGGGACAGTGTTTGTAGATTAATGATAAGTTTATTTCCATTTTGTTCACATGATTTGCAAACTAAATTTAATAATTTCTCATTGTCGATGGGAAATTATAACTAGCACTCTAGCAATATGTTTAGACTATTATTGTTTTCGTCATTTGCACATTTGGTCAGAAAAGTTTGTATTGTTTAGAAAATGCAAAATTTGATTTATAAGAAGATAAGATATTTTTTGTGCTTGGATTTATTCATTTATTTTTCTTGGATTTCCAAGAGTAATAAAAGGGCAGTGTCCCTTTCTAAACCCTACTATTTACCAATAGCAATATATATATATAATCGTATTATAATAATTTAAAATGCATATATTTTTTACAAGCTTCAAATTTAGTTTTAAATTTTTTTAAGTTTAACTAATTAAACTAGTGACCTCCTTTATTTATTTAAAAAAAGAGATATATTGATATTAAAATTTGTAAATAACAATTATCCAACAAGTAGCTTGGAGGTTACAAGATTGTTGTCCAAAATAAGGAATAGGTAACAACGCAAATTCAAAAACTCCAAAAAGTGTAACATTATACCAACAATGCCAGAGATGCAAAGGGTGCCATAATCATTGAGAAAACTTGAAACACAAAAAGCTCTAGAATCACATAATTTTCCAAGATTATCCAGAGGCATCAAAATCTCCAGGGGCACCAAAATCTTCAAAGTTTATATTATCTCCGAAGGCTCCAAAATTGTCATATGCTTCCTATCATTTGTGCCACTCATGTTGTTTGCTTTTCTTTTTTCTTATTACTCTAAGATGTAAATAGGGTATATTTATGGCCTCATTTGCAAGGCAACAACCACCATATTATGCCTCCTTCTAATATGGGAGTATTGTATATATTCAAACTTTTTCTCCAATTCACTTAGTCTTCTCTAAACAATTTGTAGTTGGAATAACGAAAAATCCTTCCCCTTAGATAAGGTAGAGATAAAAAGTCTCAAATCACCTTACACACAGGGTTGTTTAATCCCTTGTTCTTGAGACAATTTTTGTCCCATTTTATAACTTATCAATTTTGCAACATTATTGGTTGTTTTACCCAAATTTATTTTGAATTGAAGCATTTCATAATGTGGTGCCACTAGTATCACACCACTAACCATTGCACGACCTGGGTTGGATTTAGAGGCTCCATCAAAGAAAGGTGCTGGGGACTTTATATCTAGAGGTTTGATTGTTCTAACTTGTGGCCAGAGACTTTAGAGATTCATTTGGTGTAACAATTGTATCTCCTTTTTTTTTAATCCCTAATGTCTTGTTGTTTATGATATATAGAATTTGTGTTAAATATTATCTCCCTTAACACTCTATTGGTTAACACTAAAAAAATGGTTCTTTTGTCATAAAGAATTATCATGTTTTTGTCCTTATGTCCAAATGATGAATATTAGCACTAAATACCATATTTGCTTGATAATATTTTTGTCCTTTAGTCCCCATTTGTACATTTGGCCCTAATTGGTTAGGCAATTTTTTTGAATTGAAGGTTCCTGATAGTGCTGATCCTAGTTGCTAGGTTATTTCAATCTAGATTTTAACTGCTTTTGTACACTAAAATAATAGATGTGATATTGTTTCATTGTTCTTAAGACACCTATGGAAAATATGAGGTCCCATGATATTCCTCTTAATGAGGTTATATCCAGTAAGAATTTTGTTTTGGAGCACCAACCAAAGAAAGGCTTGAAGTTTGGGGGGAACCTTGTAATTCCATACCTTATCTATGGTTGAGTTCTTATAACCCTATTGTTACAATAACACCCCTTGGCTAACTATGTAAACACCTAACCCACTAATAGAGCCCCATATAAGTTGATTTGGAATTTGGGGAGAAAGTTTAATCCCTTTAGTTTAGATGTGCAACTATCTCCATGAGTCTTGATCAAGATGTGATAGGGGTGGATCTCTCACACATTCAATTAAGCTTGCAATAGATTTAACACCCAATTATTGCAAGTCTACTTTTATTTATGGAAAAAAAATAATAATGATTGGAGGTCCTCCCAAGACTAGATCATCCCATATATTAATTTGTTTACCATCCCCTAGAAGCGAGGAGGTATGATTTAATATAATAAATTTAACTTCCATAATATATTTCCAAATTGAGGAGAAGCCTACTATATTTTTCACACTTTTTATGAGCTAGATCCCATTAGAGTTGTTCAAATATTTGCATTTTAAGATTTGCTTCCATGGAGATTTTGGTGGAGTGAGTAGATTTCAAGGCAACTTAGCACTTGGTGCCTTGCTAACAATTGTTGCTTTTCTGATTTGTAGGTCTCCTTACTCCTTTGGAATGGTAACAGTCCCCCAATTGACCAAATGGAACTTTTTCCTATCTGATTGTCTTTTCCCTTGCCATAGAAAAGTTCTTAACATTGCATATAACTTTTGCAAGATATATAAGGGTGCATGATACACCAATAATTGATATATGGGAAGACTTGTTAATATTGACTTGATTAAAATAATTCTTCTAGTCAAACTCAATCAACCATTGTTATTGTGTTGCATTCTCCTTGACATCTTTTATTGAATTACATTCCAAGTTTCCTAGTTTGTTTTGGAAGCCCATAGGAACACCTAGGTAGTTAAAGGTATCACTACGTTTGAGAAATCTCAAAATTTTCTAAAAATCTCTATCTTCTATTGTTGAAGTATTTATAGTGTAAAATCTGCTCTTTTGGGTATTTATCTATGTTCTTATGGCTAAAGAGAAGCAATCTAAAACTTCTTTGATCAATCTGACATTAATTTTTGTGGCTTCCCCTAGTAAAATAGTGTCATCTATAAACTAAGCATGAGTGATTGTTCTATATCTTATAGTTGCTCTAATTCCCAAGATTTATTTCCTTCTCAATTTGGTCAAGGTCCTCTTAGCTAGAAATATATGAAGGTAATGGGAGAGAGGAAACCCCTTCTTGAATCCTCTAGTGGCTTCAAAGAAGTTAGTAGGTTATCCATTGATTAGAGGGGCTATCCAAGGTCCCTTTATGCAAGCTCTTATATAGTCTATCATTTGAGCTAGAAACCCAAATTTGGCTAACACCTGTGCTAAAAGGCTAATATCTACTCTATCAAAGGCATTAGCCATATAAATTTTAATGGCTATTATTTTCTTTTTGGACTTGGCACTTGAGTGTAGGGCTTCATGAATCTTAATAGTGTTGTAATATATTTGTTTCCCTAGAATAAAACCCCCTTGTTTTGGATCTATCAAACCATTAATATTCCTTTTAATTATATTTGTTATTATTTTAGTTATTATCTTATAAGAGCAATTGCACAAAGATATTGGTTTGAATCCATCAAATGTAACTACATTATTTTATTTTGGAATTAAAGCTAAGAAAGTCTAGTTGATTGTCCTAGATAGCTTGCCTGTTATCCTTGTCTCTTCTTTCATTTCCAACAAGGCATCTCCTATTTCATAAAATGACTAATAAAAATTATTGGTGAAGCCATCTAGTCCTAGAGCTTTGTCCTTGGGCAGTGAACGTATAACTTCTTCCAACTCTTCTTTGGTTACTATTGAAGAGAGATCTTCTTTGTCTCTAATTTTTAACAAAGGAGGAATGTTGTTCAGGAGAGTAGACTCAACCTATTGATTTTATGTTGTCTTTATGAGAAGGGTTGAGTAAAGATCTCTTGATAATCCTTTATGATTGCTTGATCAGAATAAATTTCTTTAGTTTTGTGAATTTATTTGATTGTATTTCATTGGTAGTGTTGCATTATTTTTAGATGAAAGTACTTTGTGTTTATGTCTCCTTTCTTGAGCCAAATCATTATTTATTGAAGTTTCCAATGTGCCTCTTCTTCTCTGAAAGCTTAATCCATTTCTTAGTTCAACCAAAGTCTTCTCTCTTTTTGTTGAGGGGTTGGAGGCTAATCACCTATCTCTTGATTTACTTCCTCCATCTATTATAGCAATATGCTTGACCTATTTTGAACTTTAGTCTTATTGGCAATCCAGTCCCTAATGGCTTTCTTGAGATTGAAATTTTCATTTTCAATACCTCTTGGGGACTATTTGCATAGACATGTTGCTTCTAGATACTTCATACTAAAAGTGCAAACTCCTCATGCTCCATCCATTCTGGATTGTATTTGAAAGGAAAATATCTTTATCCAAGAGCATTATCGCTTGTATCCAAATAGATGGACTTATGATCTAAGATTTGTTGAATGAAAATTTTGCCCTATTGCAAAATAGTCACCACAATCAGAGTATTAAATGAAAACTCCCTCTTGCAAAGAAATTAAATACAAACATCAATTTCTCCAAGGTTCTGATAGACAAACATTATGCATACAAATATGTAATTGATGATGATTAAAACAAAATATATGCCAGAATAGTTTCACATAATGCAAGTGACAGTTAACAAGGGGCCTTTATGGTTCAATTCATACAATGCTTAGTGATCATGACTCTTTAATCCTTGAAGTGCACATGAACTTTGCTTGTGTGAAAGTGATTCCTTTTAATGCTCTTGATATTAATCTGATTTACCCTGAATCCCAATTAGTCAATATCTTTTATCTTCAAATTAAAGGTGTAAAACGTAAAAGTGTGTGAAATAGTCCACTTCATTTTAGACTCCATACCTTTAATGTGAGGTTCATTTTACAGTTAGTAGATTTATTTTATCTTCATTATGAGCACTCTACTAAAGCTAAGTCAGAATTTTGTATTAGTACTTGTTAGAAAATTAGCATGTTAGTGTTCATTTGCTTTATCTACCATTAATATAAATTTAGCATTAGTAGCTTCCCTCATAAGATTGATTTTATCTGAAAATTAGACTTAGTGCAAATTCTGGATAAGGACCAGAATGCAAGCAAATAAACAGAAATATAAAATGAAATTCTGGAAAATGGACCAGAATAAAAGACTGAAATTAAATGCAGAAATTTTGGAAATGACCAGAATAGAAAAGAAACGAAAACAAAAATTCTAGAAATGACCAAAATCAGAGAAAATAATGAGCAAAAATGAAAACGAATTAAACTAGTTGCAGAAAATAAATCAACAAAAAATATCTACAAAACAGTTGGAAAACAATAAAATGACATTAGATTTTGGTATCACAATCCCCTCCCTGTAAAATCCCAAGTTATGAGATGAATCTAGAGGTAACTTGATCTAAAGGACCTGCAGAAAACACAATCAAGTTAGACCAAGTGCGAGACTCAAAGGACAAAGAACATTTGCATTTTATTCCAACATTCACCTAGTATAACCCTTAACGACATTAATACATAGATACAAATCGAAATGAAATGCATTAAAGATAAACAGTAAATTCAATAGCCTTAGACGCAATCTCCTTTTGGTTTTGCTCACAAGGTTTGTATTTGCCAAAACGAATGCATTTGATTCTTCAAAGTGATCTTGTTTACAAAAATTTCCAACCCTTGTACAATGCTCTCTTGATTATTTAAAGTTGCCAAAAACCCATTCGTTTCTCCTTATTTTCAACTCCTTATCACTCCTCCTCGTTATAATGTTAAAATATAACAAAATAAAAATAAAATATAAACCAACTTTATATTTTATTTTCCTACAACTTCCCCTTTTAACATTAACAAAAAAAATAAAAATGACCATATTCGATTCTCGTTCCCTTTATATCTCTTATAGTCGGACAACCAACACTAAAAAGACCTGTTTCAAAATGATGACAATCCTTAATGCTCCCGTGTCCCTAAACAACACTACCAAGGGCCCCAAAGTATTATAGTATATTAAAAAAAAAAAACATTTATTGTAAATGCACCCTAATAGCTCCCTCTATATACCATAATACATAAAACAAACAAACAAACCCAAGCGCTCTCCTTATATCTCCCCCGAGCCACTATGATATGAACATCATAAATACAATTAATTTTTTTTTTTTCCCTCTAAAACCTTATTATATCTCCCACGTACATCCTGTAAACAAACACAAAACTTTGATTTTCCATGGCCCCTAGGCTATGGTAAACCTTAGGGCATCCCCTTTCAATCAAATAAAATGACTAGGGAATAAAACAAAAACACGAATAGAGTTTTTCCTTAAAACCTTCGGGCGATGCTCTGAACTAAACCATGGCTGCGCACACGCACCCCACTCGCTCAGGCAACCTTCATTGCCGATCGTCTCCTGATTTGGGTTAGCAATTCTCCAACTTTTTTTATTTTACTGTTTTCAAATAACTTTGTCATAGACCCGTTTTCAAGTGTTTCTTTGTATTTGCCATGGATGTCTGAAAAACTCGGGCACTTATAGATGAAGTGTTCCTCTGTCTCTCCTGCCCTTGTGTTTTCCATTGTTCTTTGGGTGTTGTCCATCTCCCTGTTTCACATCTAAGCCTATGAAAGATTTTTTCCTTCCACTTGATTTCAGCGCCTATATATGCTTTTTCCTTGTGATCATATGTTGGTTAAACTTTGCAATATAATATTGTCTTTTCCTGCTTGTATTTTTCCACATTCGACTTCTAAAAGTTTCATCCATTTTTTATTTTGTTTCATCTATGTGATCGTCCGCCTATACAACTCTTCGTCCTTCGCTGCCCTTGACCATCTGCCGTTTTTCATGTTTTCTCTTTAACTCCGCTGTCATGGTTAATGACCAAATTTGGTTTATGCCTTTTACTATTCAAAATCGTCCTTGCCAGGTCACTGCAGTATTGCGTTGTTGCACGAATTACATTAGGGAATTTCCCAATCTCACGTGGCCTCCAACGGTAGGCCCATCTCCCGCGTGTGGCCAGATACTCCACCATTTGCGGTGAATTCTGACGTCTATCTGGCCACCCCTTTACGCCACTTCATCATTGCGTGTAGCCTTATGTTTTGGTTCATAGAGGCAGTGTATGGGGTCCAATGAGAATTGGACCGCCACTTCATCAGCACCTTAAATAGCTTCATACATCCGCTCTGTGGGGTCACTGGCATCGTCAACCATCCGCCTGCGTGGAATAATCCACATCATAGGGTCGCCTGCGGGTATGCTTTTCCAGGTGGGGTTCATTTCGAGTACGTAAGAAATCCAGGTCACATGGGTCCCACTGTTCTTCCGTTCAGCACCTCCGTGCCACGTCATCCTAGGATCGTTTGTCGTTCACCGTGGGGTGTATCCTCCGTGGACACCCGCGTTCTCCATAGCCTGCATCAAATAAACGAAAACAGGCATTAGTAATGTTTATGAACACGTTAAATCAAGGCAACCTAATAATCCAAACTAACTAACACAAAAAGAACTAAATGAAAAAAAAAGTTTCATTTCATTATGCTATTTATTTTTAGTTTTATTTTTTTTATTTACATAGATGAATTGGTTACAATACAATTTTTTGTTTTTTTTTTTTTCTTTTATTAACATATCTAAGTTTGTATACATGATATAAACATAAATATATTAATATATTAATTTATTTTTATTCAAATCAAATTTTATTAGGAAAATATAAATATATATATACTTATATTTTCTTTTTATTTCATTTTTATTATTATATTTTATTTATATATATACAAAGCATATATATTTATTTTAATTAAAATTATCTTCTTCTTTTTTTATTTATGTTTGGATTGAAATGGTTTAAAGGGAATATTACGATTAATTAACACCTTTCAAACCAATCAAAGACCACATAACAAAAATTGAAATATATAAGCCATAGTCCAAACTATATACTCAAACCAAAATTACGAGGCGAACTTAATAAGAACTCTAGTCAAAGATGCATCTCGAAGACTACAGTGCAAGATCAATCAAGACCATGGGTAGAAGCACATCAAAATCGTCCCTCAAAGATAACCCACACTCCAAAAGAGGACTGAGGACAGACAACTCAACTCGACAAGGCACCTTGCAAACTGAAATACGAATGCCAAAGATAGAACATGTTGAACTTATCGCTCCAAGGACACGAAAATTCTCGAAACACTAATTTTAAAGTGGGTCCCCAAGTTTTGGGGCTAGTTGTGGAGCAGCCACAACAAGATCGAACTTTGAATTATGCCACTTGATACAAGTGGATACCTGAATAGTATACCTTTTGTTGTAAGAATCTATCTAATCTTTTCTATAATGAATTAACCCCAACTCTTTTGTTTGTCCATGTCAATTTTCCATTTTTGAGGATTATGTCCTAAAGTTTCTACTCAGTCATAATTTGCATAACCAGGTTCTTAAAAGGGTCATTTGAGAAAATGCCTCCTTTTTTCTCCCATTGGGCTAAAGTCACATTCATATCCCCTAATATAATCAAATTTAGGGGTCTTTTCTGATGAATCCAATGATTAATACTTTTCCAAGCCTCTTGTTTTAAGACTAAGTTATTTGGTCCATAAAAATTGACTATGGTCCAAGTATGTCCCTATGGAGATGAGAAAGAAATTGTTGTCTAATTTGTGTGTCTTGTTTTGTTAATACATATCAAGGCTTGTGGATCCCATGCAAGGAGAAGTCCCCTAGAGGCACCTGATAAATCTATTACTAGGTCTGAGGATCTCCATATATTTTTCCATTTTATTCTTGCTAAGTGCTCTATCGATTTAGTTTCTTGAATGTAGATAATCATTGGCTTTTGATGGACTATTAATTGACTTAGGTAGTTTTTTTCAAGGGATTACCCAATCCCCTTTCATTCCATGATAGAACCTTCATTTCTTAAGTGGCTTCTTAGCCTTGCTAAAGTCTAAGGTTATTTGTGCTTTCTTTTGAATATCTATATTTGTTTATTTTGTTCTTACCTCTTGATTAGATTTTCTCCCTCTAGTAGAAGATCTAGTGGTTGGGGTACCTCCTGGAATCATTGTTGTTGCTAATTGAGTCTCTTCTATTTCTTCAATCTCCTCTTCTTGAAGGTTTTCTTTGGTAGCCTGAGTTTCCTCCACTTCATATTTTAATTTAGGATCTAATAGATCTTCCCTTTTTTAGATGGCCCTAGATGTTCCTCTTCTTCATTTTGTGATAAAATAGAGAACTTATTATTGTTGTGTCTTCTTGGTTGTGGTTGAGGCCTCATTCTTCTACTTCCAAATATTCTCTATTGTTTTCTTCTTATTAGTTTAAACTCTTGACTTTCCTCCCTTGTTTCTTGTTGTAACTTAGTGGGATAGTTCCTTGAGATATGGCCATATTGATGACAAGTAATACATTTAAACGAAATGTGCTCATAATCCAATGGTTGGGTACAAATCCATTTCAAGACTTTAGTACCTATGTTTTTAGGAAACCATTTTTTTAGATGGACTTGAACACACAACCTAACACAAGTTGCATTATTGGCCTTTGAAGGATCATAGTCTACAAATGTGCCAATAGAGTTACCTATCATCTCAAGAGTCAGTTTATTCCATAAATATGGGGATAAAATGGTAGTCTTACCCAAATTGAAACTTCTTAGGGGGTCATGTAGAGAGGGCTTAATCCAAGTGTTACAATACAAACATAGTGTTGGCTATATATCCAAAAAAATAATTCATTTCATATTTATATGTTAGATTTCACTATAGTTTAGCATCTCATTATCATCTAATTATTCATTTGCGAAAGCAGAGGACTGTGCCCTTCAAGTGGCGAGGACCAGCCCTCCTGAAGTGGCTTGTTGATTTAATTATATTCCAATTACTTACTTTGGATATGCGTTTTTTACTTAGGTCTTTTACAATTACATTATACTCTCTAATTAGGTGATTGCATGTTATTTGAATTATATCTCTAAGAATATCGGTGCGGGAAGAGTCAAGGGGTATCTAGTCCCTTGCAAGTGGTATCAAGTTTTAGGTGATCGAACGGAGAGCTATCAGTTATTTGGTATCCGCATTAAACAAGCTACGCGATCCCAGTCAAACTAGCGTAGCGTGAAGACTCTGATGAGAGGGGAGCAGCGAGAAGGTCTAAACTTCGTAGGTTCGAGCATCAATCCAGGTAGCGTATGAACAAAATCAACATTGGTAGCTGATGTCAGATTTAGTCATTCATAGGCAGTATTATACACTGTAACAGTGTCTGGTCTCCACGACAACATGCACTACAGATTTGAAAATTAAAACATCGTGGAGAGAGGAAGTGTCGTGGTCACACCTGCAAAAACATCATGTTTGATTCCTAGGTCATTCACCACAGCAGATCACATTCCCAACCGCATAAGAAGTAACTTCATCATCCAATCAAAATGCAGGCATAATTGCGATAACAAGTTATAAACTAAGGTATGAGCACAATTAATTTTTATTTTTATTTTTTAGTGTGGGCAATTATCCCAGATATGTTGTGTTGTGGGCACAAAGGAGTTTAAGAAGGGGTATTCATAAATAATAAGGTGTGACTTCGATCACACGAACTCCACTTCTCCTTGCACGAAAGGGTCCTTTGTCCTACATGTCATTAGTTGTATTGATGTCGCCTCTGTGTCCTCTTCCCGTGGGCTTAGGTGGTTCCTTGTTGGTATCCTTCGCGTGTCCTTTGTAGTCTAGCATCGCGTGCTCCATGTTAGGGTTATTGTGTCATCTCTATCCTCTGTGTCACCTCACTATTACATCCTCTTATTGTCTCGTATCCTCCTTACGCATATCCTAGCCACGTCAATCCTACGATTGATCGATGGTATCGTGTTGGGTTAGTCTTGAGTCATCGTCCAATGGTCTCATGTCGTATCTCGAGTCATCGTTCGATGGTCTCGTGTCGGGTCTTGTGTTGGGTCTTCTATCCCATGTCCATTTGTTGTTGTGTCCTCCTTACTCGTCTCCTAGACACGTCTCTGGTGGTGTCGTGTCATTGGTGTCAAATTGGTGGTGTTGTGTCATGTCAATTGTGTCAAATTGGTGGCTCAAGTATAGTTCGATGATTCAAAATTCCAAAGTATCCGAGTAGTCGTTGGAGCCTCAAGTGGGAGATTCAAAAAATCAATTTTGCATCGCAGTTGGAACGACATTGAGAGCGGAAAACAACCAATTTTTTGCCTAAATTCACCAATTTTTTTATAATAATCAAAAGCGAAATTGGTTAGAAAGGACGTATTGACAAGTGCATGAGTGAAGGTGGACCAAAGGACCAAACAGTCGATTAACCAACTTGGAGAACTCCAACGAAGGGATCCTAAGGTCACAAAGAAGACCTCCATAGAAAAAGGGTACACATTATACTTATCCTTTACGCATTAATAGTTTTGATCCCGATCATCCATTGCTTAACACCATGGCATCCAATCCCTCTCCTACTTCTTCCCATGAAAACCTCACACATGAGGAAACAAGGAACCCCAATACCAACACCTCGACCATACAAAAATTAGTAGACAGTATGCAAAACTTGACCACAATGGTGACCCAACTAATGGAAAGACAAAGCCAACCAATCCCTCCTATTCCAAATCGCTCCCATAGACACTGGAACAATGAGGATCAGGATGGAGAAGAATTTTATGCACAAATAGGTCATAACGGTAGTTCCCAACAGCGCTTCAATGGACAGAGGAATAATGAAGATATGGATAGCAAGGAAGTTAATGAACAACAAAGAAGTCCTAATGGAACTCCCCAAAATTGCTTCTATAGACATAGGCATAATGAGGACAAATATAGAGATGAAGTTTACCAACAACCAAGAGGTCCTAATGGGGTCAATTTTCCACGCATTGATATGCCCACCTTTGAGGGTCATGATCCACATGGTTGGATAGCTAAAATGGAAGGCATTTTAGACTTATACCAAATTTGAGATTCAAAAAAAGTTTCTTTTGTTGCCTCCAAACTCGGTACTTAAGCTTATCAATGGTTTGTATGGCTCAAATGTGAGAGTATAAATACCATCTACTGGGATGGTTTCACCACACATTTTCTTAAAAGATTTGACGAAGGATCCTCATCTTCATACAGGGTGCGGTTGTTATCACTTAAGCAAATAGGATCCGTAAGGGAGTATATTTCAAAATTCACTAGTTTGCTCTCCTATGCAAGAAACTTGCCATCCGATGTGGTGGTCGCTGCTTTTGGAGATGGATTGAGAAAGAATATTCAAGTCGAAGTTGACCTACAAGATCCATCCTCTTTAGATACCTGTATAAGGATTGCCAAGTTGGCTGAGAAGAAGATGTAAATGGGGACATCTACACGACGTGATTCCTATGGTCGACCTCAATAGTGCAACAAATTGTTTTGCATAAATGATCAATCGTCAAGATATTTTTGCTATAAATGTTGTAATCACCATCCAAAATATCAGGCTTGTGTACCACGATAAAACTTTCAAATCAAATATGCTGATAAGGAAGATGAAAAATAAAGGATACTAGCTCACCTAATTTTCCCATAAACGAAGACCAAATTAAAATCGAGGAGGTCATAGTTGAGGAAGATACTATGACAATTTCAGTACATGCTCTTATGGGTTTATCAGATCACCATACGATCAAGGTATCAGGGTTCATTCAACAAAGGAAGGTAACTGTATTAATTGATTCAGGAAGTACTCATAACTTTATTGACACAAAGATTGCTAGGGCATTAAACTTGCACATCAACTCCTCCAATCAAGATAAATTTCAAGTTATAACTACAAATGGGGGAAGTGCTCAATGTATAGGTAGAACATTTTCAATTTCATTGCAAATGGGAAGTTACACTTGGCATGGTCCTCTTTTTATTATGAATTTAGGGAATTCATAAGTTATCTTGGGAGTCGCATGGTTAGAACAAATGGAAACCATGATCGGTTTTAATTACAAACAACGCTTTGTTGAATGGAAAGAAAATGGGAAGACCATTTGCCTCCAAGGAATTCCAACACCTCCTTCAAAGATAGTAAGTTCGCACAACATGGAAAAAATATTAACAAAAGGTAGTTATGGATTCATTGCTCAAATTAATTGTATGGAAAAGCAAGCACTAGATATTCTAGAAATCCAATCAAAAGATCTACAAAATATTATGGCCAACTATGATGAGGTCTTCCAAGAACCAAAAGGACTACCTCCCAAAAGATCCCATTACCATGCCATACACCTTGTTCCAATAAGTCTCACTCCTAATGGTCGTCCTTATCGATATCCTCAACCTCAAAAAACAAAAATTGAGAAAATTGTCCAAGAACTATTAGAACATGGAGTCATCCATCATAGCACTAGTCCCTATTCTTCACCAGTAGTTCTGGCCTGTCGCAAAGATAATTCTTGGTGTATGTGTCTAGATTTTCGTCCCCTTAATAAAATCACCATCAAGGATAAATTCCCTATACCTGTCATTGATGATTTACTAGATGAACTACATGGTGCAAATTTTTTTACAAAATTGGATTTACGTTCTGGGGTTCACCAAATTAGAGTTAGGGAAGAGGATATTCCCAAAACAGCTTTTCGCACTCATGAAGGTCTTCCTAAATTAGAAGGCAAAACAATAATTTTTGTGGTAGTAGATCGCCTCTTCAAATATGTTCATTTCCAAGCTCTACAACATCCATTTTTAGCAAGTAAAGTGGCTAAGGTATTTATGGACTAAATTTTCAAATTGCATGGAATGCCAAAAAATATTGTAAGTGATCATGATCCCATATTTACTAGCAATTTTTGGAAAGAATTATTTCATCTTAGCGATACCAAATTGAATATGTCCTATGCATACCATCCACAAACATATGGCCAAACTAAGGTAGTTAACAAATGTTTGGGTACCTATCTAAGATGTTTTGTTCAGGATAAAAAATATCAATGGAGTCATTGACTTTCCTTGGCAGAATGGTGGTACAACACTTCGTACCACTATTCCACTAAGATGTCTCCATTTGAAGCGTTGTATGGAATTAAACCACCAACAATAGCAGATTATGTACCAAGTTCTTCCAAAGTGGCTCAAGTAGATGATTGGTTCCAACACCGACAATCAATGCTCAACATTCTCAAAGACAACTTGGTCCAAGCACATAATCGTATGAAGCAGCAACAAGACTGACACCGTTCAGAAAGATAATTTAATACAGGTGATATGGTGTTCCTGCATTTGCAACCCTATAAACAATTGTCTTTAAATATCAAGACCAGTCAAAAGTTGGCTCTATGATTTTATGATCCTTACAAAATTATGAGTCACATTGGAGAAGTGGTATATCAACTAGAACTTCCTCCCTCGTCTCGTATACATTCAATATTCCATGTTTCCTATCTCAAGAAGGTGATCGGCCATAAAGCACAATCTCAGTCACAATTACCAGTACTCGATGAAGAAGGACATATATATCTCCAACCTGAAGCAATTTTACAAAGTAGAACATGTATCCTGAGATCTCGTCACATCCAAGAATTCCTCATCAAATGGCAGGACCTACCCGAAGAAGATGCTACATGGGAACCTAAAATTATTTTCCAGACATTTCCAACTTTGAGGACAAAGCTTTCCGAGGAGGGAAGCCATGTTACAATACAAACATAGCATCGGCCATGTCTCCAAAAAAATAATTTATTTTATATTTATATGTTAGATTTCACTATAGTTTAGCATCTCATTATCATCCAATTATTCATTTGTGAAAGCAGAGGACTGTGCCCTCCAAGTGGCGAGGACCAGCCCTCCTGAAGTGGCTTGTTGATTTAATTATATTCCAATTACTTACTTTGGATATGTGTTTATGAGTTAGGTATTTTAAAATTACATTATACTTTCTAATTAGGCGATTGCATGTTATTTGAATTATATCTCTAAGAATATCGGTGCAGGAAGAAAATACTACATCTCTTTACTATGTAAAGGAGAAAATAACTATGAAATACCCTCTCCCTACCATCATGAATTTATAGCTAGATATTTTAGATCCCCAAGAAGAGGTGATCCATCTTTGAATGGATGTTGGGCTAGACCAAATACCCATAAATTTGCAAGGAAGAGTTGTCTCAATTAGGGTTAGGATCATTATCTAAATATAGTCTAGAGGAGTCTCCACCACTAGAGCATCATACAACTTAGGAATAAATGAGCCTTTGTTACTCGGTTGGGACTATTATGGATTCCTTTCCTTCAAAGCTTTGATCATATTTTCTAGTTTTAATTGGTCGAACAAAGGACATAGTGAGAACAAGGAAAATGAGCCATGGTCAACATTCTTGAGTATGGAGGCAGTGGTCATGGTAACATCCTAGAAGGAGTATTTGGGGGCAGGAGGTTAATCCCATGCCATTATTGCTATGATAGGGCTTCAAAGATGACCAAATTCTAATCTAAGCCAAAAGAGAAAAACCTCATCAAAGTTTCAAAGATTTTATTTCTTGTCTCAATTTCCATTATTAAATTCATAGATAGACCATGAAAGCAAAAGGAAAAGGATAGAAAACCAACAAAGGAATAAGCATAATATCTTAACTAACTACAAAAAATTACAAATAGTCATAATGCCTATCGTATCTAGGTATGCAAAGGATAATGAGTTAGGTGGTACAAACCATTATCCAAAAACTAGGTCCGAGCATCAAAAACGAATAACATAATAATAGCAGACACTGTTGTAACTCTCCATTTCCTATTCTTCCTCAAATATCATGACCTCCTTTATTAAAATATATTTAAATAACCATAAAATATAAAATTATTCATAAAGTAAGCATTTAATACTCATAAAATATATAAATTTTATGTTTTTTAATATATTTTAAAATAGGGAGCAAATGCGAACCAAGAGAAAGGAGGAAGTGTGTGTAGGGAAGTAGGAAGTAGAAATCAAAGTGCTATCAAGGAACAAGTGCCACTTCTTGTTCCAGAAGTGAGTGCGAGCTAGGGACGAGGAGGAAGTGTGAGTAGTAGAGTATGAAGTAGAAAACAAAGTGCGTTCAAGGAATAAGTGCCACTTCTTGCTCTAGATATTAGGGGAATTTAAAGGATTCATTTGAAGAAAATCTAGGTAACATGGAAAAAAGTCATTTGTGAAAGTCCTTACTAAAAGTATGAATGACCAAGTTAGAAGTATGGATGCCCTAACTAGCAATAAGAGGAAGAATAAATCAATGGCAAACCTTGACCAGGTAGTAGATTCTACACCAAAAGTGATTATCAATGATGATATGATTGAGCATGATAAAATGGTTCTCAAAACTAGAGGGCTAATATGTAAGTTTCATGGATACTAGCTAGGTTTTTCATAGATTCAAAATTAGATCAAGTGAAAGTGGAGATTGAATTCAAATTACTCCATGACTTTTCTTTTGCAAAAGGATTTTTCCTGATTATTTTCTCCATTTCAAAAATAAGGGATACAATCATGGATAGAGACCTATGGTTTAGGGAAAAATATGCATTATATTTAAGACCTTGGAGTGATATTTTTTTTATGGACACAAAAACTATTAAAAGGCTTCCGGTATGGATTAGGCTTTTTGGAATTCCTTATCAACTCATCAATAAGGAGGTTTTGAAGAATATTGGTAATACTCTAGGTGAATTCATCCAGGGAGGGACCAACTACTAAGGAGAGAAGGAATGTTGTATACACTTGAATATGTGTTGCCATGGATATTTCAAAACCTTTACCATAGTCAATTAGGATTAAATATGAATCAAGAGAATGGGATCAACAAGTGGATTATGAAAATATTGCATTTCAATGTCACAAATGTCATGAAACTGAGCACATGGCAAGAGACTACAAAGTGAAAATTATGGAGGAAGAGATGGAAATTTTTGGGTATGAGGGTAGCTTCAATTTGAAACAAGGAGATCATTTCACAAGAGAAGCTGAGTTAAATCAAGGAAATTCCACTCCTGAGAAAGTGGCTAGAAAAACCCCTCTACATCATCAAATGACAAAGTCCATTATAGTTCACTAATAAACCATTAGAAGAAAATAATAATATGAAGGATGAGGAAGTATAATGCACAAGTTCAAATATATGAGATAAAGGTGCAAAGGAAGAGGGGAAGACAACTCTTAAATTAAAGGAAAATGGGGAGGTAAATTTCAAAGCAAATGATGTGGAGGTCAATCTTAATCCAGGTAAATCACCTCTATTCTCCTCAAGTAGGATAAAATATTATCCTTACAATAAAATGAAAGTAGTACAAAGTGTATTCCTTGCACTTTATGGTTTCAAGAGCAATACAATAAAGAAAATCTTATGGAGGATATCCAAGAAAATTTAGGGCTTTGAGGAGAAAGAAATAACTATGGAGGATCATCTATGCACTTTAGAGTTTTTAGGGCAACATGAGGAAGAATTTATTAATGAGGCTATTCCTTGCACTTTCGACTCTTTAGGGCAACATACATCTTTAGAAGATAAGTCTCATTATGAACAATATAAAAAAAATAGAAAAAATAGAAAAGATTGATGAAGATCAGAGTATTGGCAGGACTGGAAGAAGGAGAGGAAGGTCATTTAAGTAGGAACAAAGAGAAAAAGAAACTCAACAGGATATTGATTTGGAAAGCCAAATAAAAATATCACGGGTGTTAACAAAAAGTGGGGCTTAGCCCACTAATATTATGAAAATGATATCATCGAATATTAGGGGTATGAATAAAAACCCTAAAAAAAGAGTTATTAGGGAACTAATAGGTTGTTATAGTCTTGAGTTTATTAGGGAACTAATAGGTTGTTATAGTCTTGAGTTTATTTTAATACTAGAAACAAAATTAAGTAGTGAGGAATGTAAAGATGCCTTTAAGAAGATTTGGAAGATGGGTGATTGTGTAACAGTTTCTTCTATAGGAGCTTTTGGCGGTATTGCAGTAATATGGGACAAATGCAAATGGGATGGGCAATGATTAGAAGCAAAATGTAATTGAGTTGTTGGATTATTTTGCAGGAAAGAGAAAAACATCAAAGTTGATGTTATAAATGTATATGCCCCAACTATAGTTACTCCTCATGAAAGATGTTGGAAGGACCTTAACATATTTTTGTCAAATACAATGATTATTCATTGTGATCTATGGATTGTTGGGGGTAATATTAATATTGTTCTATCTCCTTTGAAAAAGAAGGGTGGTATTATAGGAAGGTCTAAACCAATGCAATATTTTGCTTCATTTGTCAATTCAAATGACCTTTGGGATGTTAGTCCTTGAATCAATCAATATACATGGGATAATAGGTGCATTGGGCAAAATCATTTAGTAGAAGGACTGGATAGATTATTGTTATCCAATAAATGGTTGCAAACAAAGTATACAATATTTTCAAACATTTTATTGTGGATAGGATCATATCACAAACCCATTCTTTTGACTTGTGAGTTACCAAATAATGGTCATCCAAATTTATTTCGCTTCTAGTCTATGTGGCTCCAAGACCTTGATATTTTCTAGATGGTTATGTTATGGTGGGATGAATAAAAAACTGAAGGATCAAGTATGTACAAGTTTGTTCAAAAGTTAAAATATTTAAAGAAGCAAATAAATATTTGGAATGCCAAATCTTTTAGTAACATTTTTAAAAAGAGAGAAATTGAATCCAAGCTAAAAAATTTACAAGAGATATTAGAAATTAATGGAATGGATCAGGATTCTTATGTGAAAGAAAAATAATTACTTTCTAATTATCATAATGCATTGAAAAAGGAGTCATATTGGTTTCAAAAATCTAGAGAGAAATGGCTCAAGGAAGGAGATAGAAATGCAATTTTTTCATGCTACAACAAAAACAATTTTTTTTGTTTGTCATATCAAAAATATTTTAACTCAAGATGAAATAAATATTAAGGATGAAGAAGATATAAGTATGGAAACAATTAATTATTTCAAAAATATTTTGTCAAATTCTAGGTAAGATAAGGAGGCACAAGAAAAATTTCTACAAAATATTCCAGTTATCACTTAGGGACAAAATGAAATTTTGATGAAGAAGATATATATGGACAAGTTCCATGAAGCAATTTTTTCTTTCCATCCTAACAATGTACCTATGCTCGATGGATCTATTATAATTGTTTTAAAAAAAAATGGGATTTATTAAAGAGTGATATGTTAGTTGTGGTTGAAGAGGCCCGAAAAATGAAGGCTATAATAAGTGATATCAATGCTACTTTTATTACCTTGGTTTCCAAGAAAGGCGACAAAATATTTTGATAATTTTTGTCCAATAAGCCTTTGTAATATGATTTATAAGATCATTTAAAAAATTATGGCAAACAAATTGAAGGGCATTCTAGGGTGTCTTATCTCAGAGGAACAAGGTGGCTTTGTTCATGGTAAAAAAAATCTTGATGGTATAATTATTGCACAAGAGGTAACACATTATCTTCATTCCATGAAAATCCAAGTATGCTTATGAAATTAGATATGAACAAAACATATGATAGGGTTTCCTATAATATTCTACATGTTATATTTAGAAATTTTGGCTTTGATTATAATTTGGTGTGAGTGGATTTTATGCTCTTATAGCACTGCAAATTTTTTTATTTTGATCAATGGTTCTCCTGTTGGTTACTTCAAGTCATCTTGTGGAATTCATCAAGGTGATCTATTTTCTCCTTATCTACTCATTATTCTGGCGGAAGCATTAGGGAGAGCCTTTTCAAAGGTAAAAATGGAAGGATAAATCAAGGGTATTCAAGTTGCGAAAAATGGTTCCTCTAAATCTCATCTCCAATTTGTTGATGATACTTTTCTTTTGGGCCATCCCTTAGTCAGTGAGGCCATAGAGTTTAAATAAATATTATCATGGTATGAGAAGGCTATTGAACAATTGGTAAATACTACACAATCTAAGATTTTCATTAATATTGCCCTAAATTTACAACAAATTATTGTGAATATTTTCTAGAAGCCTACTTGGGTATTCCTTTGTCTACTAAAGGAAATAAATAGGAGCTTTGGATATATTTTTTGGACAGAATGAAAGCTTGCTTAATAGGTTGGAAAGGTAAGTTCTTAACCATAGAAGGAAGACTACAACTTATAGAGACTACATTGCAATCCATCCCTGTATATATATGATGTCATTTTCAAGATTGCCAATAGGTATAGCATTAAAAATTAATAAAATTCAAAGAGACTTTCAATGGAAAGGTTATGAGGAAAAATTAGGTTTTCTCTTTGTAAGTGGGATAGGGTATGCAAAGGAAAAAATATTGGAGGAGCAAGCTTGCAAAATTGTAGACTTATGAATTTGGCATTAGGAGCAATCCTTGGGTGGAGATTATTCAGAGCTTAAGGAATGAATTGGGTAAAAATATTATTTCAAAAATATATAGGTTCCCTCGATGAAATGAAATTATCTAGATAAAAAACTCTATCCAAAAGATTGTCAACATGGAACTTCATATTAGAGAGTTTACAATTTATAAAGACACATATTAGATGGTCATCCAATGAGTGAAGTTATACAATTTTTTGGTTAGATTCTTGGTTGAAGCCTTATCTTCTTATCTCTAACTCAAAATGACAACCATTGGCTCAAGCATGCCTAGCAGGCTAAGGTCCAAAGGTCAAATATTATATTATTGTGAGCAACAACTCTAGAACATGAATTTATTTTAGTAACTTGGTTGAAGGAAAGGAACTCAAACAAATTGCAGATGAACTTCAAAAGACGCTTCAAGAGTTTTATTTGCTGATTTTTACATGAAAATATGAGTTGGTTTTAAATTTATCAAAGGATGGTGGATACTCGATCGAGTTGGGATATGAGGATTTAAAACAATCAAAATTTCCTTCTCCTAGAGATTTTCCTTGGAAGAATGAGTTGGGATACGAGGATTTAGAATAATCAAAATTTTCTTCTCCCAAAGATTTTCTTTGGAAGAATGTTTGGTCATTAGAGGCTTTCCCTAAGACCTCAACACTCCTTTGGTTAGCAGTTCAAAGTAAGATTCTTACAAGAGATAGCTACAAAGAAGATGATATTATGGACCCTTTAGATGTGCCTTGTGTGAGAAGGATTTAGAAACATTAGACCATTTACTTTTTTATTGTTCCTTTTTGCTCATACCGTTCGGGGTTATTTAAAAAAAATATGAAATTTATTGAGTAGCTCCATCAACATTGAAAGAGTTGATGAAATGTTAGATTAATTATTTTAAAGCTAAAGTATTATGTATTCTTTGGAGGATTTGCCTAGCATCATTTGTTGAAATTTATGGCTTGAAAAGAATAACAATTAAAAAAAAATCTCAAAATCATGCCCAAGTTTAGAATCGTATTATTGCCTATCTTTCAAAATGTCTACAAATAGGAAGATGATGGCGGGAGCGACAGCAGGAACGGGAGCGGGAGCGAGAGCAGTACTGGGCACTGGTTCAGATGCTGGTGCAAGTCCCAGGGCGGGAGCTGGATCGGGATCGGGGTCGGGCACGTCGGGGCCCGGGCCCGGGCCCGCAGGACCCTCGGCGGGCCCAGAGGAGGGCTCAGAGGCTGTGCAGATTGGCGGACAGGGTGGGGACGGTATCTTGGGCCCAGGACCCCCTCCCTCCCTCGATGCAAGCGCAGGCCTAGGGAAAAAGCCTCCAGATCCTGGGCAGGGTTCTACCCCGGGCAGGCCCAAACCCTCCTACCAATATATTTTGGCTGGTACCAAGGCCAAACCGTGGGCCCTGGGTTTAGGGCTTTCCCTTGAGGGCACCCACATCTCCATTCAAGAGGAGGTTTACTCCTCCTTTGTCATTGGATCCTCTGCTTCCCTGGTTGGGAAGTTCCTGGGAGGGCGCCCGGACATGGAAACCGTTCGCAGATGGGCGGCTACCAAATGGAAAGTTTTTGGACATATTCAGCTGGTGGCCCTCACCAAGGGATTCTTCATCATCAAATTGAATAACAACGATGACGCTGAAAAGATCCTGTCGAGCGGGCCCTGGTTTCTGGGATGCAAAAGCCTCTTCCTCAGGCGCTATGGAGCTGACTTCCACCCCAACACTCAAAGCATCAACTTTGCCCCGGTCTGGGTCTGGCTCCCTGAGCTTCCCTTCCATTTGTGGCATGAAGACGTCCTAAGGCTTATTGCCCAGTCGGTCGGGGAACTGGTGGCCTTCGATCCCGCTACCAAGGCAGGCTCCCGTATGGTTCATGCCAGATTTTGCGTCAATGCAAATCTAGAATCCGAGCTCCCCTCTTCTGTGACCATCTCCTTCGGGTCCTTCTTTTGGCGCCAATCCCTGATCTATGAAAACAAACCTGCTTTTTGCCCTCTCTACTGCACTCAGGGCCACCTCCCCCACCAATGCCCTGGATCCAAGAAGGTTGATGGCCCTTTCCCCAAACTCCCTTCCCGACCAGGTCGGGCCCCCTCCCGAGGGCCCCCTCGTGATGGCCATGGATCTCAGGCTTGGACTGCCAAGGAGGCTCCCCCTTCTGTCCTAGAGGAACCCCATGCGGGCCTTGGCCTGGTGGACGGTCTTCCCCAGGGTTCCCCTTCCCCTGCTCCCCTCCCTGGGTCTTCTTTCGGGGCCCCGATCCCAGGTTTTCCCCCCCCCCCGATGCGAATCCCTCCCTACAGGCCCCTGCTTGTGCCCCCCTAGACCTGTGAGCCACCCGGGCTCTCTTCCCCGTCGGCTCCCACCTTCCCGCCTTCCTCTGTCAGGGTTTCCTCCTCCCCCCCACCCCCGCTATCCCCCCCTCGACCCCCTCCCGCCCCTCCCGGTGGTCCCTGCTGGCTTCCCCCCTTCAGAGTGCAGCTCCGAGAGGTCTGACGAAGAGGTTGAGGGCAGTTCTCCATCTGGGCCCGATGAAATCAGCCCCAAGATGACCCGTAGTAGGACTTTCGCCACAGACTTTGGCAGCAAACTCAAGCGAGGCCGGCCCACCCTGGGCGACCAGAGAGCGAGGATCACTGAAGACGACATAGCCAATGGCTCCCAGGCAACCCTCTCCGACGTTGCTGCGAGCTTCTCCAAAATAGAAGCCCTTCGACCCAAACCCCCCGCTCAGGCCGGGAAGGGGGGCAAGCGACCCCACAAGGGTGTCAAATGAAGCTCATCACCTGGAATGTTAGGGGGCTCAATGGTGCCCCCAAGAAAAGGATCCTCGGCCAACTCTGCAAGGATCACCGCCCGTCCTTCCTCCTCCTCCAGGAGACCAAAATAGATGACGTCGCTGCCCAGAGAGTCGCCCAAGCTACCTGGCGCAACTGCGAGTCCCTGTCTACCCCTACGGCTGGCTCAGCCGGGGGCCTACTGTGCATGTGGGATCCCCGGTCTTACGAGGGGAGGCTCATATCTTCTTCTCCCAGAATAATCAACATTCTGGTCCATTGCGTGAAGACAAGGCGGTCGTGGATCCTGTCTAACGTCTACGCTCCTAACAGCCCGGTTGAGAAAGCCGCCTTATGGAAGGATATCAGCTCGATGAGAGAAGCCTTTGCCCCCCTCCCCTGGATCCTGGCAGGGGACTTCAATAGTCCCCTGTTCCTTTCTGACAAAAGTGGGGGATCAACGGCTCCGAGAAAAAGCATGGAGGACTTTGGCGCCTTCACCTCCCTCAACGAGCTCATGGACGTCAGCCTGAAAGGAGCCAGGTTCACCTGGTCAAACAGAAGAACGGGAGCAAGCCATATCCAGGTCAGGTTGGACAGAGTGTTCCTGTCCAAGGAAGCCATTCCCCTATTTGTCGATGCAACCTTGTTGGGCCTCCCTAAAATTGGGTCTGACCACAGCCCCCTCCTCCTCGAAACCGACCATCGCTCCCCCCTCAAGCGACCCTTTCGGTTTGAGTCCATGTGGCTGCATCATCCCAATTTTAGGGCCCAGGTTGGCTGTTGGTGGGCTCCCCCAGTCCCTGGGCGCCCCGCTGAACAAGTTTACCACAAGCTGAGATGCCTCAAAGAGCAACTCAAGGTATGGAACAAAGAGGTGTTTGGCAACATCTTTGAAAATAAAGCGGCAGTTAAGAAAAAACTCGAAGACCTTGAGCTCAGATTCCAGGCAGGCTCCCAAGACCCGGGGATCAGGGAAGAGGAACGCTCAGCCCTCAGCGAGTACCATAACATCCTGGCCAGGGAAGAAACATTTTGGAGACAGAAGTCGAGAGCCCTATGGCTCCAAGAGGGCGATGCTAATACGAAGTTCTTCCACACGTCGACTCTCAAAAATAGGGGCTCTAACAGAATTCTCGAGTTGGTGAGTAGCGATGGCAGAATTATCAAGGACGAAGAGGACATTCGGACCGAAGCCATCAACTTCTTCCAGCAGCTCCTTGGTGACAGTCCTCTCATGTCCCCAGAAGCTGCAGACTCCCTGCTGGAACATATCCCTACCTCAGTCTCGGCCTTGGCAAATGAGATGCTCGTGCAGCCCCTGTCTGACTCTGAAATCCATGCTGCCACGTTTTCCATGAAGGCTGAGGCGGCCCCGGGCCCGGACGGGTTTCCCCCCGCTTCTTCCAATCCTTTTGGGACATCGTTGGTCAAGAAGTGTGCGCAGCCATCCGGGACCTCCAGACTGCCAGCTCCATCCCCAGAGGTATTAACTCCACCTTCATTGCCCTGATCCCCAAGTCTCAGGCAGCCAGATCCCTCTCTGATTTTTGCCCCATCAGCTTGTGCAATGTTTTATACAAAATCCTGACCAAATCCATGGCCTCCCACCTCAAGGATATCCTTCCCCTGATCATTGCCCCTTGCCAGGGGAGCTCGGTCAAAGGAAGGTTGATCACAGATGGAGTTATCATCATGCACGAGGCCATCCACTCGGCCTTCCTATCCAAAAAGGCCTCCTTTCTGCTCAAGCTGGATATGAACAAGGCCTTTGACAGAGTTGACTGGGAGTTCCTTTTCAAGGTCCTCCTCAAGTTCGGGTTCCACCCCTCATGGGTCAGGCTCATCAACAACTGTGTGTCCTCCCCCTGGTTCTCTATCCTCATCAATGGATCCCCCGTCGGGTTCTTCCCCAGCTCCAGAGGCCTATGCCAAGGCGACCCCCTATCCTCGATCCTCTTCATCATCCTGGTTGAGGCCCTGGGATGAACCATCTCGAGTGTTGTTTCCCGCGGACTCATTTTGGGCATCAGGCCTACGTCGGGCCTACCTCCTGTGTCCCATCAGCAGTTCATGGACGATACCATTCTCGCCACTTCAGCTTTGATCCCTCAAGCCAAGGCCCTCAAGCACATCTTGACCCTATACGAGGAGGCGGCTGGGCAAAAAATTAACCTTCAAAAAAGCAAAATCTTCTTCATCCACACCCCCTTGGCTAGGCAAATCAGAATTGGGCGGATTCTGGGTTGTACCCCTGATTCCCTTCCCTCCTCTTACCTCGGGCTTCCCCTGTTTACAGGTGCATCCTCCAAGGCCCTATGGAGCGGGATGATGGATCGGATTCAGAGGAAGTTGGCCCCCTGGAAAGGCCACCTCCTCTCTCAGGCTGGCAGAGCCACCCTCCTGTCGACAGTCCTTCAAAGCATTCCGGTATATTTCATGTCGGTCTTCAGAATCCCGGCCTCCATTGCAGCTCACATCGAACAAATTCAGAAACGCTTTCTCTGGTCGGGCAGCGAAGATAAGAAGAGGATTCCCCTGGTTTCCTGGCCCCTGGTCTGCCGCCCCAAAGGTGAGGGAGGGATCGGGCTCAGGCGGGTGACCCTGATGAACAAGGCCCTTTTGTCCAAGCACGCCTGGAAGGTGTTCACCAACGCCCCTGATGAGTGGGTCAGTATCATGCTCAGGAAATACTGCCACCTCCACCCCTTCCTCAGCGAATCCCAGCCCAGAGATGGATCAGCCTTCTGGAAATCCCTGATTTCCACTAAAGACATCATTCGAAAAGGGACCAGATGGATCCTCGGGGACGAAACCAAGATCGACTTCTGGGAAGACAGGTGGATCCAAGATGAGGCCCTGACTGCTGACAACGATCTCCTCATCCTTAGACCGGGCCTGGCGGGCAGAGGGCCCAGTGTGTCGGCCTATCTCTCCCAGAACCAGGGGCGGGTTACTTGGAAGCCCATCCTGAATCCCAGGCACCCGCTCCAAGCCTCCAGGCTTCAGCGCCTCCTCAAGGTGACAGTGATCCCGTCCTCCAGGGGGAACGACAGATGCATTTGGCACGACACTCCCAGTGGCGTATTTTCTATAAAATCTGCCTACAACCTCCAAAGAGTCCCTGACGAGGCCCCTTTCCCAGCCCTTCAGGTGTGGGCCAAGAAGTTGATCCCCAAAATCAGCCACTTCGTCTGGGCGGCAGTCCAAAACAAGATCCTGACCATTGAGAACCTGATCAGGAGGGGCTTCCAGATCCCGAATAGATGCTTCCTTTGCTATGCTTCCTGGGAGTCCACTAATCACCTCTTTCTCAGATGCCCCTTTTCTTCTGAAGTCCTGGGCCTCATCCTTTCCCAATTTTCTATTCAGTGGGTGGCCCCCAATTCCATCTCTGACCTCCTGTCTCAGTGGCCCAAACCCTTCGCCCACCCCTTCGTCTGCTTCCTCTGGGGCTCCTGCCTTCCTCACTTGCTTTGGCAACTATGGCTTGAGCGCAACAACAGAGCCTTCTCCTCCCCGGCCCGTTCCCCCCTGTGGATAGCGACCAAGGCGGTTTCCTTTGCCCTTGAGAATTCTCGCTCCATCCCTCTGACCGAGGCACCCCGACGGTCGGGCGAGGCCACCCTTCTTTCCTCCCTCGAAATCCAACTTCCCCCCTCGCCCCCCCCCCCCCCCACCCGTTCTACGACCAGGTGGACTGCCCCCCTCTCGGATGGGTCAAACTTAACTTTGACGGAGCTTCTAAAGGAAATCTCGGGCCCTCTGGTGCGGGCGGGGTCATCCGTGATAGTCACGGGGCCCTGATCTTGGCGTACGCTGCTCCGCTTGGCATCCAGACCAACAACTTCGTCGAAGCAGCAGCTCTCCTCAATGGGCTGACTGCCCTCAAGGAGTCCGCCCCAAAAGTCATCATCGAGGGCGATTCCCAAGTTATAATCAAAGCTGCCCGCAGCCCGGGAAGTTGCTCTTGGCGCATTCACAACTCTATCCGGGAAGTCCACACCATTCTCCAAGGGCTCCCTGATCACGCCCTTCGGCATGTGTACAGAGAAGGCAATAGGGCAGCCGACTTCATGGCCAACCAGGCCACCGTAGCAGAAGATTTCACTACCTGGACCACGAACTTCCCTGAAGCTCTGGCCCAAATAGTATCGCAAGACAATTCCAGCATCGATGAGGGCCCAGGCGCTTAGCCCGCCCCATGTCGGGGCCCCGAAGATGCGCGGTCGTGCCCCGTGCTTCCCCTACAGCTTCCAAATCCAAGGAGACCCCCTCCCTCGAAGGCTCCCCTTCCTCGAAATGGTGCAGGCCCACCCAAAAATGTAGAACTCCGGTCCAGGGCCCAGGCGGGGCCCCGACTCCTGGTGCCAGCTCAAGTCGCAAAGGCCCGGCCCCAGGCAACAGCAGGGCTGCTGGCAGCTCCAAGAAGGCCAAGGTGGAGGCCCCGGAGGCCATCGAAGTCAGTTCTGACTCTGACAACAAGATGCAGAATTTGACGACCAGGGCCCTCCTTGACATTACGATTGGCTCCCAAAGCGGCTTCCTCAGTGGCCAATGCCCTGGCCGAACTCCGTCGTAGGTTGGGCGATGGCCCTGACAGGGAGAGGAGCTGATCTGTCAGGTCGGGCCCCGTCCAGGCCAGGCCCGGCCACAGGGCCCCCCGGAGCGACGACGAGCAGGTTTTTGCATTTTTGGCACTTGTTGTTTTGCGGTTTTTCCAGGTTTTGGTGGCCTCAGACCAAATTTTGTAGTGCTGGTCTCATAGCTAGTCTATTTTTTTGTAGGCACCAGGGCCCTGGGCCCCGGACTGTTGCCCAAGGGTGCAGCCCCGATTTTTAATCACAATTGTAGCCACGGCTTCCTATGTAACTAAGGTTTTGGGATCCTTCAACAAAAAACCCGTTGTAAATATACTGTTACTTACCAAAAAAAAAAATGTCTACAAATATGGTGCTCATCGTCGAAAGTCTCAATTGCAAAAAAAGAAGTGCTAATGACTTGGCTACACCATTTGAATATACATGAAAGAGTTATGTGTGACAATGATATTAAAACAAAGGATCTTATTTGATCTATGGTAAAATGGAAATGTCCAAAACTTGAGTTTATCAAAATTAATTTTGATGATGCTTTTAAAGGAAATCCAAGAAAAGCTGGTGGAGGTGATGTTTTTAAAAATAGTGAAGGCAAAATTCTCTTCACTTATTTAAAATCATATGAAACTTTAACTAACAACTATGTAGAGAGGCTAGGGCACTTCTTACAGGAATTAAAATTACATTAGAAAAAAAGATGGAAATAAATTTCAATTGAGGGGAACTCACAAATTATCATCAATGCTATTCACAAAAATGGATGTGGAGACTAGATATAAAATAATATTATTGTTGATGTTCATCATCTATATCTAGAGACAATATCTTTCCAAGTGTGAGTATATTTATAAGAAGGAAATCAAAATAACAGATAAATTAGTGAATTGCAGTGTTGATCTTCATCCCGATGAAATTCAAATTGTAGAAGACAACTAACCAAACAAGATTTTATCTTTTAATAAAAATGATGTCAAAAAGTTGATTGTGGAATCATAACACTTCACAGAAGTTGAAAAATATATTTAAAAAAAAAATTATAATAAAAAATTGTACTCCAAATTATAATATTTTGATGAAAATTTGGAGACTCTCGTTCCCTGGAGACCAGGCTGTAGATTGTCACTAAAATGCCCAGGCAATAGGACATCAGTTGGGTAGCCGAAGCGATTTCTGGTTACTGTGGATTTGAAGACAAAATTGTTTCCCCAGGAGGGCCTAATGGGGACACCTTCGAATCCTCTTCTAGAGAGAAATAGTTCTTTTACAGATTTGTTAAAGGATAAATCTCCATCAAAGACTGAAGAAGCACAAAAATCTGCATTAAAAATGCTCTTTACTGCTGCTGGAAATAGATCAACATCTCAATGAGTTAATGGATGCTTGCCACAGTCAAAATCAAGGCCAAAGATTGTCATTGAGCAAAGGATGGTTGAAGATACAATTTTATATAGAGCCAATCATGATTTGATCTCAGAAATTCATGGGTATTCGCCCTAACCTGAATTTTTTGTATTCTTGGGTCCAGAAAAACTGGGAGCCTCTTGGTGAGTATTCTTTATGGTTGATTAGCAATGGATATTTTATTGTTAGTTTTTCTTCACTTGCCGATAGAAATAGGGCTTTCAAATCAGAAAAGAGGAATCATGGTCCGACAGGATTATTTGTTCAACCCTGGAGAGTGGGATTTGATCCTTGAATTGAACCCACTGTTGTCCCTATTTGGATCCGTTTGTATGCACTTCCAATGGAGTTTTGGAGTGAGCAGGTATTGGAAATTATCGATAATTCCCTTGGAAGACATTTGGGTGTTTCCAAAGACACAATAGAAGGAAATACAACTGTTTATGCAAGATTATGTGTGGAAATGGATCTTAGCCAGCCTCTACCGGCAGAGGTGGAACTTGAACTTGTAGCACTATATTGGATTCAACAACTGGATTATGAGGCATTGCCCTTCAGATGCAGAGTTTACCATAAATATGGGCATTTGGCCCGATCTTGCCCAAATAATATGAACATAAAAATGGAGGCTCCTCTAGGAATGTCAAATCTTCCTAAGGAGGGTAAGTCAACAATCAACAAAGAACCAACCAATATTTCTCAGGGTAAAGAAGCACGGGAGATGGTTTTGAACAACCCAAAAGAAGGAGAAGGCAAAAGAAAAAATATGGTAAAGAGCAAACCCAACTCAAGCCCTTTAATAGGTATGAGATATTTAAGACACTAATGGACCAAGAAGAACAATTCATGGAAGGAGTGGATGTGAATAATAAAAATAATAACAACCATGTTCAAGCTTCTATTTCATCTCCCCCCATCATAGAGCAGGTAATTGAGTACAGTGAGTTACCGCAGTCAGAGAGTGCAGGGGTATTGATAGTGCATAACCAAGAGTGACCAATAATTAAGGATGTCAGCATGGGCATAGCATAAAAGAATAGAGAAAGGCCAACTTTAGGGATAACTCAGGTGGAAAAGAGATAAAAAATAGCAACTCTCAAGGAGTGGGTAGAAAATCAAATAAGGAATCGATAGCAGTTCAAGGAGACAAACTGATCACTGGAGGATCGGTGAGGCCAATAGATTTTTACTGCTCTCAAGGTAATCAATGGTTATACAATCATGGAATGTTAGGGGTTTAAATAGTAGAACCCATCAATTTGTTTTTCGAAGACTCTTAGAAAAATATAAAACAATTTTTTTGCTTATCCAGGAGACAAAAATGTCGTTAGATCTTATGTGTAAAACAGTTAACAGACTTTGGAGGGGTGCTGGTCATATGGAAGTGGCTGCCCAAGGTGCCTTAGGGGGGATAGTTACTCTTTGAAACTCTCTTGAATGGAATGCAATAGAACATATAGCTTGGAGGGGTGTTCTCACATCATATTTTAGAAATAATTTCACAACTGAACATGTTTTAATCACAAATTTTTATGGGGCTCAAAACCTAGATGGTCAGATGCATCAATGGAAAGTTGTGCATAACATGAGAGTCTCAAGGGAAGATTTAGATTGGATTATTGCTAGGGATTTTAATGCTAAATTATCCTCTAGAGATCAGGAAGGGGGAACCCCAATTTTGGACCCAGGGGATCGACTTATGATTGCCCAAGTTCAGGCATTACACTTCGTGGATATTAAATGCCTTGGAACCAACTATACTTGGACTAATAAGAGGAGGGAGCCACATAGCAAGAAGGTGAAGTTAGACCATTTTTTGATTTTAGAGGAGGCATTTGTAAAATGGAATATAAAATTTCAGATTTTGGAGGGTCCAGTTTCGGATCACTTTCCCATTTTGTTGGAAGGAGGGATCAAGACAGTGCAACATCACAAACCATTTAAATTTGAAAACTTTTGGTTACAAAAAGAGGAACTTCGAAAGAAAATTCCACAATGGTGGGAAGAAGGTCGCCCAAAATATGGGACAACAATGTTTAGATTCCATAAACAACTTCATTATGTCAAAGATCAACTGAAACAATGGAGGTGAGCTAACAAGACAGACTTCCAGGTCCAAAGAGCTCCATTGGTGGCCAGATGGTACGAGGTTCAAAAACACTTTAGGGAAGGAACAATTACAGAGCAACTCAAATAAGAGGAGGATGCATTGCGTAAAGCGGTTGAGGACATTGACAACCAAGAGGAGACCTACTAGAAACAGAGAGCAAGAACCACTTGGTTATTAGAAGGTGATACCAAATTTTTCCATCGGACTGCTTGTGCTAGGAGACAGATGAACAACATGGAAGCTCTTCAAGATGAGAACAAACACTCCTTTGATACAATTCCAGGTATGCATTTCCATTCAATGGATTATTTTTTTAAACTATTTAAGGAAAGTATGGTGTAAGATGAAGAGGCTCAAAAATAAGTTATTGCTGTCATACCCTCTGTTATCTCTGAAGAAGAAAATTAGACCCTACTTAAACCCATTGATAGAGAGGAACTAAAGAATGTAGTATTTGGAATGAGCACCGAAAAAACACCAGGTCCGGATGGCTTTCCAATTGAGTTTTTTCAGGCCTTCTGGGATAACTTGGAGGAGGATGTAATGGCTTTTATAGAGGAGTCCAAAGGTAGTAAAAGAATGCTTAAAGCATTAAATCATACTTTCATTACCTTAATTCCAAAAGGGTAGGAGGGGTTACATATTTCAGATTATAGACCTATTGCCTTATGTAATATCATACATAAAATAATCACAAAGGTAATGGCTGAGCGGATAAAACCTCTTCTACGTAGCATTATATCATCAGAGCAAGGGGGTTTTGTAAAGGGTAGGCAGATCTTGGATGGTGTGGTTCTAGATTAGGAGGCAATCCATTCAATGCAAACATCTGGTAATAGAGGAATGTTCATAAAATTAGATATGTCAAAGGCTTATGATAGGGTGGAGTGGAGATTCTTGTCAAAGATGATGGCAACCTTTGGTTTCTCTCAAGATTGGATAGAATGGGTCATGAGTTGTGTTTCTACTCTGACATACTCAATGTTAATCAAGGGTCTTCCCTTGCAACTATTTGGAGCTACTCGAGGCCTTCGTCAAGGAGATCCTTGCTCTCCCTATCTTTTTCTCATATTGGTTGAAGGATTGGGTAGACTCATCTTGAGGAGAAGACAACAAGGTTTGCTAACAGGTATCAAGGTGGGTGAGGAAGTTTTGACTCACCTACAGTTTGTGGATGACATAGGATTGGTGGGAGTGGCCAACTTAGGGGAAGCAAGAATGATTAGAGATACACTTAATGTATACCTTAGGGCTAAAAACCAAGTCATCAATGATAAAAAATTCCAAAGTGGTCTTTTTCAATCTTGATCAAAGGCTTCAAGACAAAATTTTAGAGATCTTGGGATTCACAAGGACTTATATCCAAGTGGTATACTTGGGGGCCCCTTTGCATTTTAAAAAACTAAAAATAGATATCTGGAGGAATCTTTTGGATTGTATCAAGGACATAATTAATCATTGGTCTCACAAATGGTTAAGCTATGGGGGTAGATTAACTTTTTTATAGTCAATCATTCAGGCCATGCCAATTTATAAATTTTCTATCCTTGTTGCCCCACATACCATATGGAAAGAGTTGGACAATATGGCTAGAAAATTTTTATGGGAAGGAGTAAAAGGAGAGAGGAAATGGGCCTTAGTAGGTTGGGAGAAAGTAAGCCAGCCCAAGGTAAAAGGAGAGAGGAAATGGGCCTTAGTAGGTTGGGAGAAAGTAAGCCAGCCCAAGGTAAAAGGAGGTTTGGGACTGAGAAGATCAAAGTTAAATAATAAAGCTTTGGCTGGAAAGCTTTACTGGAGGTGGATTTCCCAACCAACTTCTTTATTCGAGTAGAATCTTAACTAGTAAATATTTGGGACGGGTAAACCCAAATGAGGTGGGTCGTTTCCCTTTGGATGGTAATGGATCCTTAGTGTGGCAGGCTCTCTAGTTAGGATCTCAGGTAGTAAAAGATAGATTATTTTAGAAAGTGGGGAGAGGGGAGAAGGCACGATTTTGGACAGATTCATGGGATCAATACCCACCTATCATTGTTGAATTTCCTGAACTTCAACCAATAAAAACATCCATAGAAACCAGGGGATGGGTCCAAATTGAAAGCTATTTCAACACTAGTCAGCTGGGGGATTATAAGTTTAAGCAGTTTAAGAAGTTGGACGAGTGGCCAATTTCAATCCCTCCGGATTTGACACCCATCATGACTAAAATCTTGGCAGAAATATTTTTCACAGGTAGAGATGAGGAGGATGAATTAGCTTGGGGCTATGGGAGCCTTGGTGTCTACACGGTGAAGGATGGATATGATAAGATCCTTCCAGAGCCTCCTCCTCATACATATCGAGGTTGAGGATTGGAGAAAGATTTGGCGAGTCCAAGGGTTGGTCGAAAGTAAACTTTTTTGCCTGGCAGTTCATGCATAATGGAATTCTTACTTTTGATAATCTCAAATGTAGGGGAATCATTGGTCCATATCAATGTGTTTTATGCTACAAGAGTGAGGAAACAGTTGATCACTTGATGTTTGAGTGCCCATTCACGTGTCAGATTTGAGAGAGATGGTTTTTATATTATAAAATTCAAGTTAATGGTGATTTGAATCAAATTAATATTTGGAAAATATGGAAGAGGGGTAGATTTAAATCTAAAGCTCTTTGTATTGGTTGGGAGCTTGGATTAAACTTTATTTGGTGGCAAGTGTGGTTGGAGAGAAATGCCATAATTTTTAGAGAAACTTTTTCTTCTTTAGATGGAGTTTGGCAGGTCATTTGGAGCAAAGTCACGAAAGCTGTGGCGATCTATGCTAAAGAGGAAACTCGAGGTTGTTATCGGGGCAATGGAAAAGGAAGTTGAAGTGCAAGAGGGACAGGATAGAGCTAGTTGGAAACCACCCTTGGAAGGTTGGATTAAAATTAATATTGATGGAGTTGCAAAAGGCAATCCGGGTAGAGCTGGAATTGGAGTGGTTTGCCGAAATCATGTTGGAAAAGTGCTCTATTGGGAACTACAAGGCTTGGGAAGAGCCACAAACAATGAAGCAAAAGCCTTAGCTATCAAATTTGCTTCTATTTGGGCAATAAAACAAGGTCACAGGAGGATAATCTTAGAATTAGATTCTCAAATAATGGTTGGAGCTCTAGATTGCATGAGGAACTTTGCTTTGAAAACATGGAGGTTGAGGATTATTGTCACTCAAATTAAGGAATTATGGAGGGAATTAGATGATGTGATTCCAGTTTATGTGAGTAGAGATCTAAATAAAGTGGTAGACTTCCTAGCTAAGATGGGTACTGAGAAGGAGGTAGGGGTTCAGTGGCACAGTGACATGGCTATTGAGGATGAGATGATTAGGCAGGTTGGTGAGCAAATCCAATGCTTAGCTAATTTGGATAACCATTCCAAAAATACTGTTTAGAAGATTTGTGCTTCAATGTAGATCTTCTTTTATAGTTGTAAACAAGTGAACAGTCATTGTAGAAATATGGTTTAAGAGATTTGGCTCCAATGCAAATCTTCTTTTACTGTTGTAAACATGTGTTCTCTTTGACTAAGGTTGGGAAAAGTCTCATCCCAACTTGTAAATGATCTTTGTTTTAATACAAGTTTTTTCAAATTATTTTTCAAAAAAAAATTATAACATTTTGATAAAAATAACCTAAATAAAAACTACACATAACTTATTAAAAAAAATATATTTTTTATTTGGTTAGTGTGAGAAACTCCTATGACCAACGCATAGGGCTGAACAGTCCCCTCCCAACCATGACCCCTCCCAACCAAAAATAAAATAATTTTTTTATTTGGTTAGTGTGAGAAACTCCTATGACCAACGCATAGGGCTGAACAGTCCCCTCCGAATATAACTCCTCATAAAACCAAGAGCTATGCTTATCAATAGAAAATTTAACATACAACCACCACACCTACCTTCACACACGCTCACACCACAATTTAAACCAAAATAAAATAATATAATACAAAATTAAAAATAAATATCCTAAATTCCTTTAGATTTAAACTTTAAACATTTTATTTCTTAAAAGACCATCCCATACTGAACCCCTCCTCTCTCTTCCCCTTCCTTGGGTCCGCCCGCTGCAGTCTTGATGATATATTATACTAATCAAATGTATCACTTTCTGTCAAGGTATATTTTTCATGATCTAATATTATCTGATATTATTTAGTTAGGGGCATATTGTCTATATGTGGAATTCCATTTAAAATCGTTTATAAGCCCAACTCTATCTATGATGATAAATGACCCACTTAACTCAGTGGTTAGAGTGTCGCTTTCATACGGTGACAATTGTCTCTTGAGCCTTGCTGCTTCTTTCTTCGTAAATTGATGGAATCCCCCTGTATCTTGCTTTTTCTTCAAATATTTCAACTTCCGAAGTTTAATTTTTGTAGTGGACCAATTAGTTAACCTATTCCAAAGATTTGAATTATCCTCTTTGGAATTATAGATAGAGAGCGGGCTATCTATTTTAAAAAGGAAAACAACTTACCTTTTAAAAGTGAACAGAGATGGGATCTTCAAGGCTAACACTCACCTATAGTTCCCGGGGTTTCCGTTCAATGGCTACTTTTCGAACCTGCTACAGAGCGAAAAAAGGTTAATGGCTCAAAATACGGGGTTTCCACCACTGATTTATAGATTGATAGATAGATAGGAAGGATTATTCTCATCTTGCTCCTCCACATATTTGTAGCCACTGGACGACGAAATGGATTTTGGAATTGATTCACATTCTCCAAGAAAGGTACCGTCAATAGTCCCGTGGGTACTGAGGCCATTAAAAGGACACCTAATAATTTATTAGGTGTCCGATCCATGAGGAGTCAGAAGCAGCCCCTCTTTCTGCTGGGGAGAACGCCCGAGTAATTGAAAGCGACAGGCTGCCCCCGCGCCCAAAAGCCCGGGAAGCCTCTCTATTTTAAAAGGAGGAGTACTTCGAACCTCTCTATTTATAATCCGCTTCGAATTAAATTAAATTAAAAGGTGTTCAAGTTTCAGAAGCGCTGGTAATAGAGGTACTAAATCGGGAAGCACGGACTGTGGAACCTCAATCTCCACAGGTTTTTTAGCCAAATGACAATTGGCACATACAATACGCCCAGTCCTATCAATTTGATCTGGTATTTATAATTGAATTGCGCATCCAATAAGCATAATGAATATTATGCCTTGAAGAGGACTCGAACCTCCATGCTTTATAGCACGAGATTTTGAGTCTCGCGTGTCTACCATTTCACCATCAAGGCATTTCAAAAGTCTCTTACTATTGCCGGGCCTTTCAGAGAGAGATGTTTTAAAACCCTCCAAAGCTTTTGAAAGAAAAGAATAGCCGAAGAAAGGAGAAGCGAAAAGCCTCCCTTTCTATTTATTGCTGGCCGGTGATTCGAGAGCATCCCCTTCGAGAGCATCCCCTTCGAGAGCATTCCCTCTATTTCGAGAGAATTCCCGGTTTATAAGGTAGGGTTCTTTAAGGTAGGGTTCTTTTCTTTGCTTTTCTGAAAGCGATTCCCTTCCCCTTTTAAAGCTTTTCCCACACTTTCCTTTTCTTTGAGGGAGGGGCTTTCGAGTAAGGGGCTTTCGAGTAAGGTAGAAACACTCTTCTTTGACCGCGAATTGAAGGTTGTACATTTAAAATCGATTAAATAATAACGACAACAAAGCCTTAACTTAAAAGGTTGGAAGAGATACCTACCACCCCACCCCACCCCACATTTGGAGCGGAACGCTCTCTTTTAAAAGGTGCGGAGTTATTCCACATTCCCATAGGAATATTCGAGGCTTAGAATAGAGAGGGAGTTGTTTCCTCAATCGATCGGAGTATTCCCCGAACTGCGAACATGCTACATGCTCCTCCAACTTTTTTATATTACACGAGGCAAGTGCCATTCATATATGAAATATATTTCATATATATATATTCAGTCTATTAAAATATTTCATATATTCAGTCTATTAAAATTTGAACCTTTGTCCAAATCTTAAAAAGTCTTTGAACCTTATTCAAATCTTTGAACATTGATCTGCTATGGTTTTTAAGAACCTTAATAATCGGGCTATCTCCTCATAGAAAAATAAAAACAGTAGTACTATATATACTTTTAATGACCGATAGCAATTGAGTATTTAGAACGGAAAAAAAAATGAGGCACCGGATATAGGTAAGCGGAAGTTAAAAAGAGTCGAAAAAAAATAACAAATCGCGGATAGCGTTCTTGTGTATTTGTTCCTCAAGTGGAGGGGAAGCGAGGTCACGAAAATGGTGGAACAGCTCACTGAAGAGCAGATCTCCGAGTTCAAGGAGGCCTTTAGCTTGTTCGACAAAGATGGAGACGGTATGCTTTCTTTAATAAACTGTTTTTATTTATTATTGTTTATAAAATTTAGCTTGGGAGATATTCATTGAATATCCTTCCATATATATATATATACTGTGAGTTAAAAATTTCTGTGTGACTATGTTGAGAATATGATGTGTCCATAAGATTAATGATGAAAAACTACTGGACAATCTTAACAAAGTGGTAAATAGAGACCCCTCGTTGTGAGGCCGTCAAGGGTTTGAGTCCCTTCAACTCGACAGTGCCTCTCGGGACTTTAGTTATCCTTGGTGAATGTGTTAAAAAAAATCAATGTTTTTTATTTATATTTTATATATTGGTTAATTGAGTGAGTTGGGTTGGGTTGGGTTGAGTTTTTAATTGTGTGCCCTAGTTTAGGTTAGGTTAGAATACTACTATTTCTAGGGTATTGGGGGTTTGGCAAGGCATGTCTTGGTATTTGTAGTTGTGGTGTTCTGATTGAGTTGTTGGAGTGTTTGTGTGGATGGTTTTCCTTGACTCAAAACTTCATTCGATGATGCATCCTTTAACTTTGGTTATGGAATAACAGACTAGGTTTCGAATGAATCATTAGCAGAACATAGATAGATGGACAGACTAAAGATTTGATAATCTAAACATCGGCTTGGTTTGTATAAACATGAAATTAGCCTAATGTATAAATTTAATTCCCTTCTGAGATAACATGGTCCATGATAATCAAATGGCATTAGTTAAACTGGATAAATCCCAGAACTTTTAAGAGGAGATTCACGTTCAAATCTTACCAAGAATGACACTCGTATAATTGTTAAGTTGTTGTAATACCACTATGTGATGTTATAAGAATGGTGCCCATTTCAATCCTATATAATCAATCTCGACAATACAATTTGTTGTAATGCCATGATAATGCAATTCTTTGAGATACAAATGTGAAACAATGTGTGCGCACATGTGAGCTGAAGATCTGGTAATCTAAACAGTGGCTTGCTTTGTATAAACATGAAATTAGCTCATTGTATAAATTTGAATCCCTGATGGACGCTCTTGAGATAAGACGGTCCATGATAATACCATAATAATGCGGATGACACTCTTTTCAACTTCATATAACCCTTTAAAAAAAAATCTTAGAGGCTGTGCTGAGGTATTATACCCACTAACATGACGAGAGGAAAACCAAAACCAAGCTGGGGTTTAACACCTGCTAGAAAATTCAAAGGACAGTACCAAAACCCTGGCAAGAACAAATTATTGAAGCTACTAATGCAGGGATTGATAGCGAAGTGAATTAAGTTCTATCGTAGAAAATCAAATGGAGACTGTCTTCTTGTCTCATTCAGCACTAAGTGATCCTTTCATTTGGTCTTTTTTCTAAGTGAAAATAATATTTTTTGTAACTGAAAACAATTTATAACATGATACTTTTTGTGCTCTTATTTTTCTCAATCAATGCAGAGTGTGGGCATGCCACCTGATATGCAGTCCATGTGAGCTGAAACATTGAAACACAGTATATGTCAACTGAGAAGCATACAATCTGTCTTGAAATATTAGCCACGCAAATTGATATACTGTCTCTGACTGTCCACAGAAATTAAAACAGAGTGCAGTGAAATATGGGAAGAGTGAGCTTATAACTTTATAAGTCAGACAACCATTATTAATATCAAGAGGAGAAAACATAAATACTTGATGGATGCTGGTTAGATTAGCGTGAATGAGTTATGATGATTTATGCTGAAACGATATATCAGTGTTAATGAGTTCTTATGACCTATTATTCACTTTACAACTGTTCACAACTGACAACTGAATTCACTCGAATTTATATCCTGTTTGTGCCCAGAGGGTGTTGCCAACTGTGGGAATATCCAATTTTCTAAGCATGTGCTGATTGTTGTATTGATATTGCCAAAATATTATAATAGTGAAAGCTGCAAGCTGAAGTACATGCAAAAATAGATAAAACAAGCATTGTGATTCCACTTATGCATATTAAAACTCCATTCATGAAGACTGTTATGTAGGACAGGGAAGCAGATACTGAAAAATAATTCCTCTGACATCCATTCTATTCCAATGGAAATCCAGGAAAACCAAACTGGAACACAGACAACTCGTCAAATGGAAAGCTTCTTATATCACATCAAATTAATAGGGATAGATTATGTGCGTAAGTGAACCATTCTCAGCGTTTTCATGCAGGGTCCTTGCAACTGTTTATAAGAAAAAACAATTTTTTTTGTTCTTCCAAGAATGACCATCATGATGGCTGCAATGTTGAATGCTATAAAAAGTTTCAGTGTATGTGATTTGTGGGAGTGGGTGCACATCTCATTCACAGCAGCAAACATTAGAATCAACAAACTTTTGGAGCCAAATTTAATTGGAACAGAACTTTGCTGTGTTTGCATTGTAAGTGGATCATGAACAAAAAGCTGTTTGATACTATAATTTAGGTTCAGATCATTCATGTTTTAAATTGGATGTACTGAGAAAAATTGGATTTTGTAGAATCCATATTTGATTGACAAACATGAATCAGATTTTTCATTAACTGTTCCACACCAAAGTTGTGGCTCATGCTATCCACAATTCTCAGGAAACGAGACAATGATTCAAACCAAATATTGAATGAAACTTAAGCCAAAAATAAGTGATCCAGGATATTGAGTAACTTTTGATGAGTTGGAAGATCTATTCTGCTAAAGCCAATCTAGGACTGATATCAATTCATGAGCAAATCCTTTAGAAGTATGTATGAGAAGAATGACAGAGAACTGGTACCTAAATATAATCCTCTCCAGAAAGCAGACATGGCAATCTTCCCAAGGAGTTTCTTTATACCTCAATGTTTCTAGTTGCTTATCAGACAGAGATGGTCTTCATGAGCATGAAAAAGATCAATAAATGTTTGGGGTGTATGCCATTGTCTTCAAAGCTCATGAACTAACAGTATATTGCAACATTACAGGAACAAACAGCAAAAGCACTGAACCAAACCATAATTCAATGCCATCATACTGTCATTCTTCTCTGAACAAATGCAAAAGAGTCCCATACAACTCTGAATGCTGTAGGCAAAGACACGGGAATGCCAGTACAATGCGATTCATGGTCTTTCTAAGCAGGGATGATTTTAAATGGTGGTTTTCAAAATATCTTATAGGTCTAGAAAGATACTGAATACGTGAGATTTGAAAGTAGATTAAGGCACCATTTCTGGGGTAACAAAGTGACATGTACCACAGTCAAGTCTTTGGGAAAAAAGATGACGTTCACCCCTCCAAAAAAAAAAAAGAAGAAGAAAATAAAAGAAAGAAGAAGAAAATAAAAGAAAGAAGAAACCTTAATGTGGAAGCCTTGGCACCACCCATAAAAACCATATACTATGGCATAATTAGAGGTGGTTTCCCAAAAGAATAGACAACTAGCTTGCTACCTCCCCAAAGTCAAATTCTTATACCAATAGTGGACCCGTTGTGGTTAGAAGAAGAATGTCAGATGATGGCCAGGGGGTTATCGCTTACCACAGACTATAGAGAAGAATTACTTTACTTTATTTTTTTTCCTAATAAAATAAATTGGTTATATGTGATTGATATGGGTCCACCCATATTATATCATGACTGTGTTACCACGGCATTTCAACAAACCACACTGGTATTTGGTAATTATGCATATATTGCCTGGCAAGATTTGAAACTGGAACTCTACCTTGAAAGTTCATTTTTTTTAACCATTTGATGAGGAACTACTTGGGTTGTGTGCCATACACGATCTAATTATCTGCAATTCATTAAACATATGTGAAAAAAAGGAAAGTTAACATGTAAAACACACAATTGGAAAAGCATAGTGGACTATTCTATATGTTCACAAGATTTCATGCCAAGAGTGTTGGACATGGAAGTAAGAGCTCTTGAATAGAAATAAAATCTGATTGCAACCTAATATACTAAAAAAATTCACATGCAGTTGAACAAAAAGGAACCGGGCAAAGAATTATGTAAAGGCAGCATGGAAATCTTTGAAAGAACTGGGCAAAGAGCAAGAAAATAGGAAGGCCTATGAATGTCTAGTGAAAATTAAGAAGGAAGAGCATACAAGGACAAGAAGAAAGGAGCTCATATTCCTTGGCAAGAATAATCCAAAGCACTTTTAGAAAGAGTAGTTACAACAGATCAAAAAAACAAACAGAAAACGATATAATAAAAAGTCAATGGTTACAATATGCAAATAATTGTATGAATGCAACAAGGATAAGGACGGTCCTACCATAGTTAGAACAAAGACCCGACTCTTCTCCATTAAGGACACTAAGGATGGTATTGGGAAGCTGGCAGCAGACAAAGCTAAGAGATAGATGGTTTGCAGGCAGAATATCTCAAATGGGGAATGGAAACCTTGACTTGACAGATAAAAAACATATTCAAGGGCATCATTCAAATGGTTCTCCAAAAGAATGGATAATTAGCCTAGCTATTCCTTTATTTAGAAGTAGAGATGCCAAGAATCTTCAAACTACTGAATTATTATAATCAACCCTCTTTTTGCAAATCTATTTGGGAGCATGGTAGAGCACAGAATCAGCAATTGGTTTTAATAACAGGAAAAGATGGAAAATGGCAGGCAGATTTTAAACCAAACACTAAAGAATTGACCATCGTGTCACCTTTAGGCATCTAATTAGAAAAGTACGGAATAAACAAGGAGAAGCTTAATGTTGCTTCAGTGACATAAAAATCAACATGGTGCTGAGAAACTAACTGTGGAGCAAAATGCAGGAGTTGGGCATATAGAATGAATATAGAGTAGCTCTGTGTACAAGCTCTATGAGAAAGTTTGTGCAAAAATCAGAACATGTGCAGGCCTATCAGTGTGTTTAGAAGCGACTTTGTGGTCAAAGAAGGCTATCTAAGGCTATCCATTATCTCCTACGTTGTTTGGTTCATACATTGAAAATTTGTAAGAGATGTCTAGATAAGAAAGGAGGTTAAGGGTCAGCTTAGCCAACTATGTAATAAAGTTATTCCTTTATGCCAACGACCTCACATTGATAGCAAATGTAGTTGAGGACCTAAGAGGGCACTTGGAGGCCTTAAATCTCTTTTGTAAGGAAGCAAGGATGCAAGTTAATATTGATAAAACCAAGATACTGGTATTCTGCCTAAGGAAGAAAAAGAAACAAGAAAATGTCTCTGTCCAAGGGCATTCACTAGAAGTTTTGACAGAATACAAATATCTTGGACTTGATTTTCACAATAAACCAAAAGCACAGATATGCAAAATGAAGAGAATAGAAGGTGGTTTACGCTTTACAAAAAAGGTGCAAGAATGTTGAGTTATGGGATTGGAAAATCACCAAGTTATTATTTAGTTTGCTTGTTGTGTCAATAGTGCCATATGGGTGTGAGATATGGAGTAGCAGTGTGCCAACTCTAAAATATAGAGAAAATGAGAGGATCCAATAAATGCTTATCATAACTAAATCAAAATTTCAAGCTTGTGTGAGGTTCTTATGGCAGAAACTGGCACTTTCCCATTGAAAGGAACATCTATGATTCATGTATTAGGATATTTAAAGAGAGTAGAAATGATGGAAACTAATAGATGGTCAAGGCTGATGGTAGGAGAGGAGTCAAATAGAAGGAAAGACTTTTAGATGGACATTAGCCTATGGGAATGTCCAAAAGGTAATTGAGAAATTAGGGAATATGTGAGAATGAAGTTTAGAAGGAGAACGTGGACAAAGGAGTTTGGGAGAAATGATAATCTTATCGTAGTACATTGTATCCTACATATGAACATCATCAAAAGACAGATATTGGGGCAGATATCAAATAGAAGGCAAAGGTGATAATGGCTCAATTGAGGATTAACTCACACCAACTCAGATGGGAGATTGGCAAGTGGACAAAACCTAAGGGAATTTGTAGTTTAGGGTGGTCGAGAGAGAATGACAATTTTTCATGTAATGTGCTTCATAAGGTGATGTTTGAATCAAGTATGCCTATATCTTGAGACTGGATAATATGATGGCCATTTCAGATAATATAAGTTAATTTTATTAATGTCGATGGATGGCCAAAGTAGGCCACTGGTGCTTATCAAAAATATTTGTTACAATGCACTGCAGTAAAAGAAAGTACTATGAATATAAGCTAAACTAAAGAAACTGACATAAACTACACTAAAATGGAACAGCTGTAGAGCATTATATCATAACCTTGAGGGTTGGACCCAAATGGATAAATCCTAACATGTTAAAAGTAATGATGAAGAGCCAACAGTCAAGGTAAAAGAGAGATAGAAAGGACCTCTAGTGGATCCAAGTGCCAACACTATAGTATAGTGATATGTAAAGTAGAAGCACAATTGCCGTCATCACCATCCCAAAAGGGCCAACTTAGGATTTAATGATGCTGCTAGTTGAATGGCTAAGATTGAGGGGGCATGGTTTGGATAATCTTTGGAGGACATGGAGTTTGACCTGTCAAGACACTTGTAACATCCATGGTCATGGAACCAATAGAAGAAGACAAGAAAATGGTAAGTTGCATCTGTTGCAACTCCTTGGTATATGTGGGGTGGACGAAACTCGATGCCATGGAACTGCAGTCCTTTCCTGCCGCATGGAAGAAGAAGAAAGAACTAAAGCCATAGTAGCCACTCTTGTACGTAAACAAGGGCACATAGATCTGTCATAAACCTATGTTGTCGCGTTCTTCATATAAATTAGAAAATGTAAAAAGTTCATTATTTTTTTTATGCAACCAAATAATCTCACCAAATTTGATGTATAATATTTTAACTTTTATTATATGTTATATGTTTTATTATATTTAACTTTTATTATATGTTATCTGCTATTATTATGTTTAATTTTTATATGTTTTTATTATATTTAACTTTTATTACATGTTTTTTTTTTTTTAAGCGAAAAACCCCTTGCGGGGCCGCCTTGGTCTAAGAGACCACGAATAGGGGGTTCTACACCGTCAAAGTCACCCGGGGTCGCACCCAGCCCTGCCCGCACCAACATTATCAATTGGATTTTTGGTACCCAATTCAGCTTTTTGGTAGGGTGGAGATTCGAACCTGGGACCTCCCTTGGAGGATTGCCCTCTCCTCTCCAACTCACCTACAACACCTGGGTGTCTTTTATTACATGTTATATGTTTCTAAAATAATTAATTAATTAAATAAATATATTGTATTATTTATTTTGCCTGGATAATAAGGGGTTGTACTCGGGTCCCCCACCCTTGACAAATTACAACTCTCTTCTTTAGAGTTTGAGAGTTCACAAATAGGTACACTTCTCATCCCAATTGAGATGCTATAGCTAGAAACCTACATCATTTTACATAAAATGTGTGAATTCTTGATTTTCATTTTTTGGATCTTTTCAATTTTCTGTATGGATACAAATATTCCAGAATTCAGCATCCTTCTTGACATTTTCCTATAGCAACCTTCACAATACCAAAATTTCACCTCTACTATCTATGCATTGCATCTTAGTAGAGTAATATTTCCAAAACATCGCACTATCATAGTCCGCTTTACCAAATCTGGATTGCTACTTTTCTTCTTGACACACAAGTGCAACCACAAAAATTATAATAAATAGTTTATATGAAAACACATTATTGCTACAAAATAAAGCAGATAAAGCAGATATTACCAATGGAAAACATTAAAGTAAATCTTAATCATTAATTGATTCAAGCAATCAACATTTTCTTGTTAGCTTCAACTAAACTTACTACTTCCTCTAACCATGGAAAGGAGAATCTAACTTCACGATTCTCAATCAAAACCCTCTATTGGCTAGCGTATCTGCACATTGTTTCCTTCCCTTAACGTATGTGTAAACCTGATTTCTTCAAACTCTTTAGCAAGATCTTGAATTTCCATAATTATCTCTTGTATGTTTCGTGGAGCCTTTGCTTTCTTCAAAATTGCATTTATTACTATGAGAGAATCACCTTCCATCCATACTCTGTTCCATTTCATTTGTTTGCATATTTTTAACCCTTCTAAAGTCGCCGAAGCTTCAGCGTCATTATTTGTCTTAAATCCACTATTGAATGAATGAAAGATTTTAATTACGTCCACGAGACCCAAATATGGTCTATGGGACCTCAAATATGGAAGTACAATTACTCAAATCATATCATATGATCTTTAATATCTTTGAGAAGGTTGTTCCTTCTCCTGCTGATTTGTGTTAGCAATTCTCCAACTTTTTTTATTTTCTTGTCTTCAAATAAATCTGTAATAAACTCGTTCTCAAGTGTTTCTTTGTATTTGTCACGGATATCCGAAAAACTCGGGCATTTATAGATGAAGTGTTCCTCTGTCTCTACTGCCCCTGTGCTGCATAGAGTACATATCCTTTCTTCCCATTGTTCTTTGGGCGTTGTCCATCTCCCTGTTTCACATCTAAGCCTATGAGAGCTAGTCCTTATCTGAGCAATGAGTATTTTTTCCTTCCACTTGATTTCAGCGCCTATATACGCTTTTTCCTTGTGGTCATACGTTGGGTTAAAATTTGCAATATAATATTGTCTTTTCCTGCTTGCATTTTTCCACATTCCACTTTTGAACTTTTCATTCACATAATTTTTAATGTCTTTGTTGACATTTGGGCATTCATTTATGTTGATTTCCCAACGTTCAATCCATTTCTGATTTTGTTTCATCCACGTATTCTTTCGCCTATGTAACTCTTCGTCTCTAACTGCTCTAGGCCATCTATCATTTGTCATGTTTTCTGTTTTTTTCAAGTAACATAACAGCTTGGTCATAGCAATTGCTTCTAAAGGGAACATTCCAGTTTCAGCTAGAATAATTTCATAAGGGGTTGTGGCCTTAATTTTGAGAAAGTTTGTGATTAGATATTTTTGAATCCTTTCTATTTGTCTCCATTTTGCATTTGTTGTGCCACTAGCCCACACCTCGCAACCATACAACGGAACCGGTGTAACAAGTAGGCCAAATAAGACCTTGGTGGTCTTCCAGTCCCACAACTCGGCATTCCTACACCTGTTTTGAAGTGCATATAGTGCTCTCCAGCCATTTTGAGTTCTTTTCATCCTACATGTATTCCAATTAAGTTTGTCATGAAAGTCTATGCCCAAGTATTTGTATTCTACTACTACATCAAGCGGTTCTCCTGCAAACTGAAATTTGAGTTGTTGCTTCTTCTTTTTTGCTGAAAAAATCATAATTTTGGTTTTGCTCGTGTTCACCTGCATCCCAACTTCTTTACAAAAGAGTTCTAGAGCTTGAAGGTGATCTTCTAGATCTTTGGCTGTTTTGGCCACAAGAATTACATCATCTGCATACATGAGGAGTTTTACCACATATTTGGCTAAATGCACACCCTTCCCCCCAAATTTGTTTATCCATTCTTCTAACTTGTCAATGTACAGCCCAAATAAGGTCGGAGATAGAGGGCAACCTTGTTTGACACCTATGTCACTACCAAAACATTCAGATAACCCTTCCCGTGTTCCGATTCTAGCTTTTACATGCTCATATAGTCTCGTGAACTGCTGCCTCGTAGTGAATTGGAACCTCTAGTTCTTCCATTCTGCTCCATAATTTTTTCCTAGGCACTGTGTCAAATGCCTTTTTGAAGTCTACAAAACAGCAAAAAGCCTCCTCTTTTTTCTCCCATATTTTTTCCACTATGTGTCTGAGCGTGATACAGTGATCAATAGTTGAGTGTTTGGGCCTAAAACCTGCTTGCCCCTTTGCTCTCTTTCCATTTTCTTCTGCCCATATGCTGATCCTCCGCTCTATCATACTCCCAAACAACTTTGCAAAGAGAGGGTTGATCATGATAGTTCGATAGTTTGAGGGATTATTTACATCTCCACTTTTAAACAAAGGAATGGTCAAGCTAGTTGTCCACTCAGTAGGGAAGCCATTTTGTATGACCTCATTGAAAATTTCTTTGATTTGCGGTGCCAAGATATCTACCCCCCATTTTATATGCTCTGCTTGAAGATTGTTTATGTCACGGGCTTTTCCAGTTGCTAACTTTTTTATCCCTTGAATAATGTCTTCAATTGTGAAAAGTTCTTTCTTGACAATGATAGTAGGTGGTGTCTCCTGCTGGTTACTACGCTGATACAGTTGTTTTGAATACTCCAACCACTGATTAACTGTTATGTTATTTTCAGTTTGCATCCTTTTCACGCTTAGTTCCTTCCAAAATTTCTTTGGTTCATGCTTCCCTAAATAAATCAATTCTTCCCTCCTTGTTTTAGTGTATTCTTTTTTTTTGCCCTTACCAGTTTCTCATATGCTTTTTTGTTTGCTCTTGTTTTACCCGTTGGTTCCTTTAGTAATCTTCTCATTTTTTTGCAATCTTCATCGAACCATGGGTTGGTTGGGAAGCTATTCCTTTCTTTCTTTTTAGGTTTAGCTCTCTTGCATTTTTTTAGAGCTTCTTGAATAACTTGCATTAACCATTCATTCCTTGAGCTGGTTGCTAAAGCGTAATGAGATAAAATCTTTCCTCTATTATTTCTAATTATTCCTCCTCCTTCTGCTGGTCCTGGATTTCCTTTAGATGCTCCATAAAAATTCAATTTAACCCACTCCACATTTGGTGGTTTCCACTTTATATTCTTTGCTTTCTTTTCGCTTCTCTTGTACGCAACATTATAATTCCATTTAATGACTTGACTCCATCTATCAAGGCTCTCTGCTTCTAGATTAGGGACTGGGTGAGTTAATAGGGTTGGTTTAGACTCCTCTATGGCTAAACATATCTTCCTTTTCATTACCTCTAAATTGCTTTCCTTTCCTTTAAATATTCTTCTATTTCTTTCTAGCCATACAGTCCAAAGTATTGTATCTTTTGATATATCTCATATTGTCTTTAAAGCCTCACTTTTATAAGTGCTCTACCATTGCTTTAACCAATCTTCAATTCTGCTATTCATCACCATGCATTTACCAAACATATTAAGAATCCATTTGCATAGATTTCAGACTATAGAGCAATGTCCTAAGAGATGGTCTATAATCTCCTCCTGCTTTTTACAAAGAACACATTGAGAGGGGCCATGAAAATCCCTTTTCATAAGGTGATCCCAGGATAAAATTCTTCTATGACCTACTAGCCAAACAAACATTTTGACTTTAGGAATGCTTGGGCTATCCCAAATATCTCTCCATATTCTAGTGATATTATTATTTTGTTGGTTGTTGTACATTATATCCGCTTCTTGTTGTGTATACTCCTGAGCTATTCAACTCCTAAATCAATTTATCCTTGGCTCCCCTCGGAATAATCACAGTTGTTATCTTTCTACTCAATTGCCTCCTAGCATTAATGTTTTGTATACTTGTAAAAAAATCTTCTTTCCATGTGTATCTTCCTTCCTAATCCTTGTTACAAAATGTTTGAAACCCTATCACCATATTTGTCTTGAAGCAATCTCATCCAAGGTTTCAAAATTGGATCTAAATTGAGTGGTTTTTTAGCACACCAAGTATCTATCCTAATAGATTTTTTTTCTCCAGTTCCCACCACCCATCTTAAACCTTTAATCACTAGATCAATTGATTTTTTAAACCATTTTATAGTGCTGAACCATTTGGTAGTAAGAATGTAGTAAATATTAAGCTTGGGTCATTGGGCTTAACATGTCTAGAAGAATTCTTGCCCATTGTCTTTGACTCTCTTTGTACAATCTCCAGATTACTTTTCCCCTAAGAGCTAAGTTTGCATCTGTAAGAATTCTTAAACCGAGACCTGCCCTAGTTTTATCATCACACACCTTGCTCCATTTCACCAAAGGAAATTTCCCTTTATCACGTAAACCTGACCATAAAAAGGATCGAATAATATAGATTAAACATTTTTCAACTGATTTTGGCATAGAAACAATGACTTATAATATGTAGGAATGGCCTGTAAGATTGACTTAATTAACTGCACTCTTCCTACTAACGATAACCATCTACCTTTCCAAGTTGGAAGTTTATTCTGAACTTTACTAATAACTAGATTCCATAATTATATCCTCATTCTCCCCTCAAATAAAGGCATCCCTAGATAAGTTGCTGGCATATATTGTATTATTATTTTTAATATAATATTATATTAAAAATTATATTATAATGTAAGTATATATTTATCTCGAATTTAATGGCAAACTTTATTGCCCTTATTTATGTGGCGATTTTTATTTTTATTTTTATCTTTGTCGAATTCAAATATGAACTCAAATGCGACAACTTAGTCATAAACATTCTAGAGAGCTATAACTTCAAATAAACTTTTATTACTCTTGACAACAGAGATAGAGTGGAAGGATGAGGTGACCATTCGAGTAGTAGTTGATCCCCCTCGTAATAAATGACGTTGAAGAGTGACAACTTCTTGAAGGTATAGAGCTTAGCATATTTGGTCAAGATAGTTGAAAAAAGTGAAGTACCTCTCTCGAATCTCATACCTGAAGATGAAATGTTTTTTAGTCTCCACCTCCCCAAGAGATCAAAGACACTATACCCTATTTTCTCAAGGAATATGGTGGTCTGTATCCACTTACAAATGATGTGAGCACACTTTGATTTGACCAAGAGGTATCCTAAGGTTGTGTGTATAATATCGTTGGATATAATCAGAATTAGTAATAATGCTTATTCTCAATCCTTCATGAAATGTTTAGTGTTGAAGGCTAACTTAGGACTAAGAGATTGAAATGGAGTGACCCTAGTGATCTGAATATATTGTCGACAAACAATCTTTGATTGCTTGATTAATCACCCTCTTATCAGGAAGAAGGCAAGGAGGAGCATTTAAAGAGTATTTGAATGGAGGTAATTGATCTATGAAGATGCCAACTGACTAAAGAAGAGAAATAAATTTTGAGTACCATTCACGATGATGACCATAAGTGCTCCTAGAGGTAATCCATTATGAGGAGCAAACCGCCAAATATGGATCTCTTTGTCGAATTGAGGTATTGTCATACGTGGATCTAAGGCAATGAATCTGAAAAATAATTTTGAAGATGCTCTCCATGGGAAGAGGATGCGTGCCAAATTCAACTTGAACAATACATTGGGGAATTGTTCTTTTACATCGGATGAATCACGAAAGCAAAATAGTTGATGCAAGCGCAATCAACACACCCTAGACTTGGGCCCCAATTCTCAGACCCATAAAGGACTATGGGTTTGATGATGCAATCAAAGAGATGCATATTTGTAGGCATGTCTTGGAAATGTTGATGGAAACATTGGCATTCCAAGACTGGGAGAGATGTGTATCCTGTGCAAAGGTACTACTATGAAGCTGGTCGAAGATTAAGCGAAGGACCTATAAATTGAACTCCCAAGTATGTGTAAGTAGTGGTGATCTCAAGCGACGCATCCTTATAGAAGAATTGAAACATAGATAGGGTACTCTTGATGTGTTGAAGATCATCACTTTAGTCTTACTAAGGTTGATTGCGAGCTGTTTTATGTCATGGAAGTAAGCAACGACATCCAAAAGCATCCAATTGTCTTTGGAGGCCCTTTGAAGTATAAGCAAGAACTACATCATCTGCAAAAAAACAATATAGCTATCAAGACATGATGTATAAGGCAACCATTGTCAACATGTGTGTTCTGATAAATAAATTCTTCAAGCTCGTTAGCATAGATCCCAAAGAGTGAGGAGAAATAGGATATCCTTGTTTGATGCCAGTTGTGGTCTAGACATTCTGTGAGAAACCAAAAGCTGTCCGGAAACAACCGACAACTACCTTGTAGAAGAAGAAAGACTTGCAAGAGTGGGAGAACTTTTTATCAAAATTTGTCATAGAAGATCCATGCTTCACAAGAAAGCTATTACAACAATCATGGCTTTATTTTGGAATAACTACACTTTGTAAACTAATCATCATAGCTTGTACCACTTTTGGTCAAATAGACTATTTTGTCTTGAGGATGTTATTAAAATCATTTTATTTCACGCCTTAGCTTAAAAGGATGACATCGGGTGCAAGTCTTGAAGTACCAAATTAAAACAATTTGATAGATTGTCCAATTTAATGGGGAAAAGATCTTCCAACGATCAAATTTTGCATCTTTAGTTAAAATAGCATCATAATTTTTCATCATTGTATGTCACTAGACGATAACTTTTAACCTTTACTTACAAGCCAATACACAAGGGAGAGGGAGCAGGAGAGGGATAGGGCATCATAGTTATATGCTGCTGCAGTAGCAGGAGAACAAATTCTAACCTTCACACAAGCTAATATCAAAATTGTCCTTTGCTGAACACATGCAATTGCATGCTTGAAAGGGTTGTATGTTGACTTCAAGATTATCTTGTAAAATTCTTTTCAAAATATGATTTTGAACTGTGATGTCAAGGATTTATTAAAATCTTATGGCTGGGAAGGTTGCTTCTCCCTACCTTTCATTATGGCAATCACTAGTTTGGTAAACCCTAGCAATCTCTCCAATTTCTTATCGAAATTCCATGGTCTGGGAGGCCACACCTTATCATTATGGCAATGAATAGTTTGGCAAACTGTAAGTGCCTTAATTGTGGGCTTGTAATTTTCAGTTCATCATTGTAGTTTGCATTTTCTGAGGGCCATGGATGAAGTCTGAATGAAATCCCTGTGTCCTCTATATTGCAAGTTCTTTCAAAGCCTCTGGATCAGCTTTGCTCTGCAGTTGTTAGGCATCTCTAATATTGGAATTTGGGATAGTGTCTCAAAAAGAGAGAAGTGAATGTTGTTACGGTTTGCAAGAGGGAATCCTATGGCTACCTTGCCTTTTCTTTGTCATGAAAATATTTATAATTCTATGACGTCTTATGATGAAGCTATTTCCTAGTTGCTAGGATTGAAGATTGGTTTCATTTTGATTCCGTGGGTGCTTTGTTCTTTAAATGTTTCTAACTGCGCATATTACATTTGAGTTATATGGTGATTATGAGTTTGGTGCAAAGCCCTTGAATTTTTACACGACATCTTGAGTCAACGAAAATTTTTGAGGTGTCACAGTACTTGAAGATAAGCTTCTTCAGTATTAGTTATTGGTGTCTTGTGTCAGTCATTAGGAATAGTCACTTCCATTTCTTGTTACCTAATTTAAAAGCTGAAGGTGGATTTTTAGGTCCCAGCCTATCTGGCATGGCTAATTGGTATGTAAGACCTTCTTGTGTGGCAGGAAAGAAGTTTTCACTGTACCTTGTATATTATTTCAAATTGTGTACCTCTTTAGGTTTCAATTCTTTGACCAATCTCATATTTTATAGGTCATGTTCATGTGTTCGGTATCCTTTTTGTTAGTTATAGAGCTCTTTTTTCGAAAATCATATTTGTCCCACATACGAAAAAATTAAAATAGAAATTTAGCTATAAGTACATTATTACGTGTAAGAGTAGGGAATGTCTTGGGATGTGGGTCTTTAATTTCTACGCAAGCTATAAAATTTTTGTGATTATAATGATTTTGAGTTTAATAGAAAGCTCTTGAAGTTATTTGTGACATGACAGTGGTCAGAAGGAGTTTTAGTCACAGTTAAAACTATAGTGTTATGATGCTTGGAGATGATCTCCTTCAATATTAGTTATTGCCTATTGATAACTTATCTCAGTCCTCAGGAGTAATTATTTATTTCTATTAGTTAATGGAATTTATGTTCATCTTAGTGGGGTCTACTTTTGTTAGCTAATTGGGTTTTCATAGAATGTAATTTTGTCACATGCAAAAGGCAAAAGAGCTAATGTGGGATATTAACTATTTATGGGCCATGTGGTTTAATTAAGAATAGGGCAAGGGATGGGGAGTGGTTTTTGCACATCTTTATAAAGATCATGTCTTGGCCAATTGTAGTTACCATACTGTATGAGGATGTCTTGTAGAACTGATATTTTAACAGTGGCACAATTTTTTTTTTTTTTTCTGTTTTCAAGAACTGTGAAAAGAGTTCAAAAAAGAAAAGTAGACACAGTGAGATGAGCTAAGGGAGAACGCAGAACTCTTAGAATCTTATGGTGAAATCTACATTATAATTAAGTGTCCTTCAACAACAAAAATTTGAAATTGATTCTTAACTATGAACCTATTTTCCATGAAATTCCGTGATGGGGATTGCAGGATGGCTTTTTGGGATGGCAGGGCACATTTCGGGACCTCAGAACGCCTTTTCAGGATGTTGGGAGGAGTCTCTGAGATGGCCCCCAAATCCCAGGATGAGTCCCTAGGGAACATAGCTAGGCAGGACACATTTCAGGACCTCGGGACGACTTTTTGGGATGTTGGGATGAGTCTCTGAGGTGGCCATTAAATCCCAGGATGAGTCCCCAGGGAACATAGCTATGAACTAACTCCTAAACATCCACTAATTGATAATTGTCAACTACATAATGACCATTATGTATATTATGTTACCCTTCCTCAATGATCATGTAAGATACAAAACAAAGTATATCTAAGTTTGTTGAATTTATTAGATGCAAGGGCTTTGTGAAAATATTTGTTATTTACTTCAAAGTTGCAACTTGATTACATTTTTTTCCATGACCTGTTGAATGAAATGATCAGAAAGCAACTTGATCAGTTGAGCCATCTGCAGATCAACAAGCAACCTTCTCAACCAAATAGCTTCATATGTTGTGAGAACTTCGTACTTAAATGTAAGAAAGTGTCATTGTATGTTTTTTTCTTGTTAGGTCAAGGGACAACGTTTGTACCCAAGCCAAATACATACCCTGCTGTGGATTTTCAATTATCGACAAAACCTGTCCAGTTATCATCCTTATATCTATTAAGTTGAATTTTTCATTCCTCCTATAGCTGATGCCAAATTTTATTCTACCCTGCATATATGCCAAGATTTGTTTTTTTTTTTTTTTGTTTTTTACACTTTCCAATGGTCCATCATTGGTTAGCTCATAAATATGGAAATGTAACTTCCAACAAAACTAATTTCAGATGTTGTGGCTGTAAGATATATCAGGCTACCCACCAACTTTCAGAAAAGCGACACAGCCTTTTTTTAGTCAAAATTGGCTGATAATTTCAAACCAATATCCATAGGAGTAGTTACTTGTTTAGAATCACTTATACAAAAATATCTACAAATTTTTTTTTGTCATACTTTATTTGAGACACAAAAGCACCACCATCAACACTGCAAAAGACTTAAATATGTTGTGTCAAACATGGAGTACAATTTGATGTTATGATTGCCTTTGATGATTAATTATTCACATAAATAATGAGAATGGCGTATTATCATTTCTACTTTTGACGTACAGATTTAGATTATGAATCCTCCTGAATCGAGATCTAGTGAAACGAAGTTTAATTTTTAGATACCAGTCTTGTGGAGCATGCTAAAGCATGTGAACAGCCTTCCTCAGCCCGCATACAAGGTGTTTCTTCGCGATAACCTCCAAACCCTTGCAGCTGATTTATTTACCTCCAATCACTTATACAAACATCTTCAACAAATGTTTGTCATACTTCATTTGAGACACAAAAACACCAAAATTCTATTCGGCAATACTACAAAAGACTTAAATATATTGTGTCAAATTTGAAGCACAATTTGATGTTATGCTATTGCCTTTGATGATTAGTTATCCACATAAATAATGAGAGTGGCATGTCATCATTTCTATTTTTGATATACAGATTTAGATCAGGAATCCTCCTGAATCAAAGATCTACTGAAGTGAAATTTTAATTTTTAGATACCAGGCTTGTGGAACATGCTTAAGCATGTGAACAGCCTTCATCAGCCTGCGTAAAAGGTGCTCCTTTGTGACAACCTCCAAACCCTTGTGGCCGATTCATATACACTTCCTAATCCCCATTGAAGAAGGCGGTCTGGATGCCAATCTGATAGAGTTTCCAGCCAAGTTGCAAACAATACCTAGAGACAACCTCGAACCAACAAGGGGCATTTCAGCCTCAAAGTCAGCCTGCCCATCAACTTATGAAACTTGGACATAATCCTTCTTTCATGTTGTGGCCCTGCACATCCTACACATTACAGTGAACTTTTTTTTATTGTTATATTAGTGTCAAATATACTGGTAGAGTCTAAATTAAGTTGAAAAATGCTGTCATTTTCATCCGCAGCATCATCTCTATTGATTGCTACCTTATTTTTAGAAATGTCAATCAATCCGTATGGCTTATAATTATCACTATACCCTGCAAACATCATTGTTTTGCCCATGTGATTTGAACATTTTCTGTTTTTCTTGTGAAGCAAGGATAAACTAGTAGAAACCAAGATTTTGAACTGACTTACCCTTGATTTTATGCTTGTCCATGCTTTCTCAGTTGTAATGCCTTCAATTGCCTTGGACTCCTATTGAGCAGATAGGTCACCCTTGATTTTATGCTTGTCCATGCTTTCTCAGTTGTAATGCCTTCAATTGCCTTGGACTCCTATTGAGCAGATAGGTCACAATGTGAAATGCTTTAGCACAATATGGATATCTCCCTTTCCATTTGCCATGCTTCTGACAATGTTCATAATATGTTTCTTCCACCTTCCACCACAACATTTTGGTAAGGCATATATGGAGTCCTATGAATCCTTTCTTGAAGAAATCTTCAAACTTTGTGGAATCAAATGAATGGCCATTGTCAGTACTGAAAGCCATAATCTTACAATTAATTTCATTTTCAATCATAGCTTTCTAGTATTTGAAACAACGAAAAACAGTTGATTTTTATTTAGAAAATACACCCACATCTTACCATTGAAATCATCCATAAACATTAAAAAATATGTGGCACAGGAAATAGAGTTTACCTGCAATGGCTGCTGCACATCACTATGTACTGATCGAGGCATTCTTTTGCTTGCCATGCCTTGCCTTCCTCAAGACGTTTTCTGCACTGTTTTTTGGTTGAATATGCTATCCAGCTCTTCTTTTCTTCTTGCATTGGAGGTAAACCATCTACCATCATATGCATCTACTATTTAAGCAACCACTGAAAATTCAAATTTTAATACACCCCCATGTTTGTGATAGCAACCAAGACATGTAATTGGGAAGGATTAGCCTTCTAAAACCTTTAGAGATTATGATTCCTAACACTAGAGGCTGTCACCTTATTGGATTGTTTACCCTTTACAAACATTTATTTTCATGAAATGAGAATTCCAGATCCAGTCTTGTGACCCGAGCAAATTTTTATTCATTTCAATAATACATAACATATTCTGATTCTTGTAAGTCTTTCAATCTTATGTGCATATTTCCTTGAACCTCCACATAATGTGACTTATCAGCATCCATTGTCATCTCATTTTCAGTCATAGTATTATTTGCAACAAATGTGGCAAACCAGGGTTTCTTGCTTGTCGTGTTTTGGAGCATTGGAATGAGAGTACCAGACATGATTAGTTATATTTCCTTGTAGCAGAAGAACCAAGGTATTCAGAATTTTCTTTGTTATATTTATGTGAGCCTGTCTTTAATTATGTCTTTTTACAAGCCGTTTTAAGCTGAACCATCTTGCCACAACAGAAACATAAGAAGTTTTTGTAAGTGGATGGACTCATTGCAGATGGAAGAGTATCATCTTTACCTTGGGCAGTGCTTTGCCTTGTCCCTTGTCCAATAGATCCTTTCTTGTCTCCGTTTTCCCATTCTTTCTGAATTTGCTCTTTTGCAAAAGCTTGTTACGCAATTTGTAATATTTTAATTTTTGATTAGAAGTTGAACACAATTTTCAATTGAGGCAAATTTCTCAATTTAATTAAAATGAGATTGCCCAACTTTATGATCAACAGCGACCAGCGATCCGTGATGCCATTGAAAACCCCATGCGGGGCCTCCTTGGTCTGAGAGATCACGAACAGGGGGTTCTACACCGTCAAAGTCACCCGGGAGTCGCACCCGACCCTGCCCGCACCAACATTATCAATTGGATTTTTGAATACCCAATTCACCTTTTTGGTAGGGTGGAGATTTGAACCTGGGACCTCCCTTGGAGGATTGCCCTCTCCTCTCCAACTCACCTACAACACCTGGGTGTGATGCCATTGATATTAAGTAGGTTCATCCACAGACATTCTCCCACTTGCATTTTCAATTGAAAGAGCAGGTTCTTCACATGGAAGGCCCTTCTTCTATACAAAGTTTGGTGACTCAAACTTTATGCTTTTCTAGACCTCCAATGCTTGGCTTTATACCTTAGGGAATGATGTCAGTTATTACAGGGTAGATCAACTACTTCTTAACCTTTAGGCTTTTCTAGACCTCCAATGCTTGGCTTTATACCTTAGGGAAGCTATCACTCTTCGATGTCAGTTATTACAGGGGAGATCAACTACTACTTGACTAATCACCTCATTCTTTCACTCTGTCTCTGCAATCGATAGTAATAAGCGTTCATTCAATGCTACCAACCAACTGGTCCATGATGTCCTTGATATTAAGTAGGTGCTGCAACAGGTATTCTCCCTCTTGCATTGTCAATGAAAAAGCAAGTTCTTCACATAGAAGGCCCTTTGTCTACCCAAAGTTTGGTAATTAATCTTTAGGCTTTTTTAGACCTCCAGTGCCACCTTGGGTCTTGAAATTTCAGCCAGCATCTCATCTGTCATCAAAAGCTTCAGAAGCATCAGGGCTTCTTTGCTTTTAGGTTGAATATGTTGAACATCTTCAGTGAGTTCTTCCTACAAACATTTTGTCCAGCGTCAGCAAGCAGTGTTATATCTTTCTACCACATCCATGACTTGATTTTCAAAATGGTAGTCATTTTGCACTTCCAATTTTGTAAGTGTGCCCTGTGAACTTTTTTGACTTTCATGAGGAACAAGTTATTCAAGTTTGCATGATATTGGTTTTTTCGGTGCCTCTTCAAATAGATCACAAAAAAATTATTATTTGCTATTCCAACAAGAAATGCATACTGGGTGATTTGTGTAATAGACTTCCTTTTTAAAGACAATTGTGGGTTATATAAACTAATCTATAAGCTCCTACTTTGTCCTTAAAATTCAGTACATTGGTTTAGAACTATTGAACCATCTATTTTGCCTTCTCAAGGAAAGTAACTCTATTTTCCTCTGCCAAGGAAAAATTAAGGACATAGATAACCATGGTAAAAGTATTCTTCTCAAAATTTTTGATATACACCTTTATGACCTGAGTGATTCCTGTGGAAACTTCTATCCTGTAGATATGAATCAATCCTTGAACACCAACCTCGAGGCACACCAAACTCTTAGCCATCAATGTGCATATGGTTATCTCTATAATTGTCTTGTTCTTCCTCTATACCACTCCATTTTGCTATGGAGTGTAGATTATAGTGATTTTTTTCTCTTTGCATCAACTATTACATTCATTTGACTTCAACTCACCCCACTGTTAAATACACTATTGTGCATTTTGCCTTGACCAATAAGTCAGTTCTCAAACTCTTAGTGGTAAATATACTTATAGTCATCTATACAATTGTCTTGTTCTTCTGCTACACCACTCCATTTTGCTATGGAGTGTAGATCATAGTGATTTTATTCCCCTTGCAAATATATTACTTTCATTTGACTTGAACTCACCCCATCATCACACCCTAAAATCTTCGAAGCATAACCATTTTGCTTCTTCGCCAAGGCCTTAACGTGTTGGAAATCAATAAAAGTCTTAGATTTCTTTAGGAAATAAAACCATAATTTTCTAGAGAAATTATCATTAAAGATGAGAAAATACTTAGCCTGGTAGAAATCTAAAGGCTGTATGTGTCCACACAAGTCTGTCTATACAGATCCAGGTGTTTTTGTTGCTCTCTGATACTTCACTATAGAAAAGGTATCTTTATGTTGCTTCCCCAAGAAGCCATTTTCACATAATTTCCTAACAAATAAAAGTTTGTATCTCATGTTTCTATCAATGGTGCCATCTATTACGATCACTTTTCAGAAGTCTTAAAAGCATGTGTCTTGCTATTTTGCATTCGTCCAATTTATTTCCTCCAGCTATTTTGCATTCCTCTTCAATTTAATCCTTGACAATGCACTCATCCCCATCAAATTCTACTCTATATGTCTGGTTTAAAGTCCAACCCATTGACAACATATTATACCAACAAAATTTCATTTATGTGCTTAATGTTTCTTTTCTATTTGAATTGCAATTATTCTTTATCACATGAGCATTGTTATCATCAACTACAGTTTAGTAGTTTTCATCAAATTTGAGAAACAATTCTTCTTTACAAGCAATATGAGTGGAAAACCCTGAATTTATTACCAAACATCCTCACTACTACACCATGTGAAGGAATAAAATAAGAGAGTGACCTGTTTCTCGAAATCAACTTTCTTACTATAATAGTCTCTTTCATAGTACCCATATTTGTTTTTATTTATTTATTGAGAAATACTTCTTATACACATCGCCATGGGGATTGAACCCAGGTCACACCCATATTTGTTTTTACGACAGAAGCACAGACACCTTTTTTTCTTCCATGATTCCTTCCTTCTCGTGTTATTCCTACCACTGCCTTTCACCTCTAAGTCATCCTCTTCTTCCACACAATTGGTTATGTGTGATTGAAATGGCCCTCACTCATATTAAATTGTGACCACATAGTGGTATCACAACATTTTTGGCAATTATGCATGTATCGCACCTGGCAAGATTTGAACCTGGGTCTCCTCCTTGAAAGTTGAGGTATTTAACTTGTTAAGCTCACGCCATTTGATTCCTTTGCCTCTATTATATGATTCACCATGTTGATTTATTTCGCCCTCAGAATCTTTACCTTTCCTTTTTTATAATTTAGGTATCTAGGGCATGCTCTAAAGATTCACAAAAAGCCTTTGTTTTTCCTTAATCTGCAAGCAACATTCCACTCAAATTGATCTAGTTTTAGCTCACTTAAGTGTTTGGAGATTTCTATGGTGGCAACAATACCCTCAGTTTAATGATCTTAAGATATTCTCAACAATCCTTTTATCTTGTCTTTTTTCACCTAGAGATCTCATTTAATTTACAATGTACTTTAGGGAGATATCCATTGATATGTGTCTTTCATTTTTAGATTTTCAAAGTTTGTTTTTAGTATTTGCAACCTTGCAGTTGTAGTAACCTTATAAGCATTAACCAATATGTTGCGTACATCCTTAAATGTATTGGCTTCACAAATCTTGAAATGTTTGTTTGATCTGCAACACTTTTATTAAGAATAATGCTGCATTATCTTGTTTCTTATATTTATTAGTGGCCTCTTTTGCACATCACTTAGTATATTTGTACCTGTTGGTTCTGTGTATCTATCCTGAGCAATCTACCATAAATCTTGAGAAGATAGTAATGTCATCTTACGCTTTAGTGTTCAATATTTTCACCATTCAATTGTGGAATTAGTGATGTATTTGCATTGTTCATTGTTGCTATGCTTCCAAACAAAAGAAAGAATATAAGAGCAAAAAACGAAGGCTAAGCTAAGCGTGGGAAAACACCCTTCACTTTTATAGCAATATATTTTTGAGTATAGAAGTATAATACTGGCAAAGCGCTTACAATTTGCCAAGATGAGTGAACTGCCAAAGAACTTTTAAAGATGATCTCTGCAAAACCCCAAATCCTTCGGATTGAGTGTTCATAAGTTTCCTATATAAGCAATCCAGCAGTCTCATGCAAATTTTGAAAATCTGACTTAATTTGCAATCATTAAAAATTCAAAGCTGTGCCATACAAACCCCATCATATAGCTAGTCAGTGGAAAGATCATCAAGTCTACTTTGTAGTGCGACTTGAACCACTTAAAAGTTCCCTCTTACAACAAAAGTTATAGCTTCCTGAAGCAACAAGATAAGCTAGTCTTATTTGGCCAAGAAATTAATGCAGGTTGAATTAAAATGATAGCATGTAATAAAATAAGATTGAAAAATACCCTCAATAATTTAAACTAAGTTTGTGGACTTCAGAACAAGACAAAGGACACCCTACTATACTTGATTGAAGGGCTTCTCTTCTTTATATTTAAAAGACGTGTGTTATCAGGCCCTTGAAAAGTGAAGGCTTGGTAAAAATATACCCTTTACATGAAACTTTAGTATAGAGGCCATTTGTTCGCACATACACACACGTGTGCGCACATTCTCACACAACAAATATATACAAAAATTCTATGGTTTTTATTGAGCAAAAGAGTAGAGTTTAGAATGGTAACACTCTTAATAAATGTTGTAAAAAAATTCTTTAAACTTAAAAAGTTCTAAGCATAGTTTTTAATTGGTTATATGGGGTTTGAACGGCCCCACCTACATCATGATCATGCAGTATTTCAATGAACTACATTAGTGTAGTATTACAACAAATTTTATTATTATGAGCTGCATTGTCATGGGAGTGTCCATCACAATGAAGGGATTTGAACTTCGGTTCTATGATTTATTTCTCATTTACTGTTACTTCACAATGCCTTGGTATAGTTTATATGGGATTGAAAAGGGCTGCACCCGTATTACATCATGACCATGGTAACCCGGTATTTCAACAAATCACATAATGGTATTTGGCAACTGTTCATATATTGCCTGGCAGGATTGGAACCTGGGTCTCCACCTTGAAAGTCCACATTTTTAACCATTTGAGCTCATGCCATTTGATTAAAAAATGTACTAAATATTACATCTATATATAATAAAATTTATTTTTCAAATTTATTATATTCCTACATGTTTTATATCTCATTTGCATCTACCGTCTATCACATATAAAGTTTATGATAATATTAATTGTTTTTTTTTTGCAAAACTCAATTGATGTCGAGATATTTTTTGAAATAAATGGAGAGATTTTGAATGGAGTTTACTACTTTCTATAAGGTGCAAGTACTTGAGTGCAAGCATTTGTGACAAGATTTGTCAGGATTGGCATTATGAAGTATTCAAGAGAGCAGATTGTAGTTGGGGAGTTAGAACTTCATTTGTTTTCAACAATGACAATCCCTTCACATCCTTACATTTCTTATTTTCACAGTTTTCAGCATTGTGACATTCTCTTCACATCCTTGTATGATTATTATGTTGCAACTTTTAGCAGCTAAATTTCCATGTTTTATCATTGAGGGCATCATGCCGGATGAAGGACAGTATTCTTTAGCTTATTTTTCATTTCACATTAGTTCACATGTGCATTTTAAGTTTCAGAACATAATCTGTGTCTACTTGTCTTTTCTTCAAAGTTAGATCTCTCAGGATCTATTTATGTGACAATAATTCTGTTCAACATTTGACATTTTTTTTGTATCTTAAAGGTGAACTTCGCAAGATTCCTTTTTTGAAGAAAATGAGCTACTTTATAGTTGTGTTCATGAGAGATCTGGGGATTGTGGGAGTGTCCAGTATGATGTGGGTTGCACTCATATGATTGCATCCCATTTATTGTTGCTGCACAATGCCTTTTATTACTCTGGAATATTGATATTGATATACGTCCAGCTTATTGACAGATGGAAACTGTTGATTATGTTTTCTAGTTTTATTCTCAACTTCTCTGTTACCTTATTACTTCTCAGTGATGGCATATTCTGAATTATTGTTTTATTAGAACTGTTTAATCTCATATAATGTGATATGGTATGTATGCAGGGTGCATCACAACAAAGGAGCTTGGGACTGTGATGCGTTCACTCGGTCAAAATCCTACTGAAGCCGAGCTTCAGGATATGATAAATGAAGTTGATGCAGATGGCAATGGCACCATTGACTTTCCTGAGTTTCTTAATCTTATGGCAAGAAAGATGAAGGATACTGATTCTGAAGAAGAGCTTAAGGAAGCATTCCGTGTATTTGACAAGGACCAGAATGGATTCATCACTGCTGCTGAGCTGCGCCATGTCATGACCAATCTTGGGGAGAAGCTTACTGATGAAGAGGTCGATGAAATGATTCGAGAGGCTGATGTGGATGGAGATGGACAAATTAACTATGAGGAATTTGTCAGAGTTATGATGGCAAAATGAAAATTTTGCATCAGCAGAGTCATTGTGACTATATGTCCTGTATTTATTGAACTTGTGTATTTGTCTTTGGATGCAACATGTTGCCAAAACCTTGGGTGTACTCGTTTATGTAGGTGGGCTGCTTCTAGAACCTTGGGCGTAATCTTTTGTGTACGTGGGGTGTATCTAAAAACTGATTGGTCATTGCTGAAAAAATTCAGTCATTTGTTGTGTTTGGAAGTGCCATGTTTAATTAGCTTACTTTTTTTTGTTTCAGTGGTAATGTTGTATTCCTGCTTTTGTTTGAGTTCATCTTCATGTATTGGTTGAAGTGCAAGATATATACAGATTCTCCTAGACATCACCAAGATCCAACCATGTTTTTGTGAGCATGGTTGATTCCTCATTTTGTAGCTGCCCTTGTATAGCTTTAACCAGTCAAATTGTTTGTAGCTGCCCTGCTATATTTGCCTGAATGAGGCAAAGTTTGAAATAAAATAGTATTTTGGCTGAATTGTTTGCGAAAGGTTATGATTGCCATGTGACCTTTTCTGTTCTTATCCTTCAATAAGGTTAAACAGAAGAGCTTGCATTCAGTACAGACCTAGATACTAGGACCTGGATCTAGGACTTGTAAATATGGTTTCCCTCTATTTCAAACCTGTTTACTTTCTGATTAATAAATTTTACCTTAAAGAGGCATCAAGAAAATTTGAGAAATTTTACCTTATCTAGATTTGCGCTTGAACAAAATAGAACAGGAACATTTTTTTTTACATAGTTTAGGTATATGCTGTAGATGTCATTCATTACATCAATATTTCTGACATTTAAATACTCTAGAAGATTTTTAAGATCACCAACTGCCAAAGTTTCTCTGTTCCCCTCTGCCCTCTACCTGCCTCTTTTGACACTATGGTTATTGTAGGTTACTGATGCAAAGAACGTATCTGGATGTGTGTAATTTGAAGTCCTTATGATACGTGCAATTTTGCCATTAGTCTTTAGTTTGAGGAACTGTTCTGCGCTCTAATTTGTGTTTTGGTTTTGTGGCCTTACATGATCTTTATTCTAGCCTCAAACAGGTTGTAAATCAAACCTCAGAATAAAAACTGTACGCCCCTTTTGCAAAAATGATGAGGGACCATACGTGTAAGTTTGGAGTGAAGGATCACTTATGCATAGTATATTTTTGCACCATAAGCATGCTTTTTAAGAAATGAGAAAAATAAATAAAAGCTCTATTTAGGATGTTTCAAACTCCTTGGATTGGGTTCTTGGAGCTCTCACAGTATATATTTAAAAGTATTGTAGTTTTTGAAGTATGAAATGAAATTGTTTAAGCCTTAAATTTGGAAAGAATATTATGCTTTTTAGAGCTCATGAAGCAAACATGTTTTTTAGAATCAATGAGAAAGTGAGTGGGGAAACTTTTTGTTTTTGTTGGTATAAAATCATATAAATGTGAAACATTGATCCATTTAGCAATCAATAAACAATTCATAGAAGAATTGCCCTGTTGGCGCAAAGTTACATCAACAGGAAACAATTCATGTGAAACATTGATCCATTTAGCAATCAATAAACAATTCATAGAAGAATTGCCCTGTGGGCGCAATTCATTCATGTAAATATCTAAAATATGAGTTGATATTAAATAAAAACGACCACAAAATTGTCCATGACATTCTCTTATTTTTCATCTAACATTTAAGTTAAGGGTCATATTTGAATCATCTTTGAGTTCTCCAAACATGCGTTTCCAAGTAATGATGTGGCTTATGTTTTGCACTCTTATTATAAAAGTAAAGGAGCTCAACATATATATCTTAGTAATGATCCATAGAAAAGATCAAGATGAATAAATATGATGGGGAAGCAGGGAAGAACAATCATCTTTGAGTTCTCCAAACATGCGTTTCCAAGTAATGATGTGGCTTATGTTTTGCACTCTTATTATAAAAGTAAAGGAGCTCAACATATATATCTTAGTAATGATCCATAGAAAAGATCAAGATGAATAAATATGATGGGGAAGCAGGGAAGAACAATATGAACGTAAAATATGTGGAAGCATTTAAAAATGTTTAGAAAAGTATACACTTAGATGTGGGACTTTTTAGGAATCCATGTTTTCATTAACTTAAAATATATGGAAGCATTTAAAAATGTTAAGAAAAGCACACACTTAGATGTATGGGATTTTTAAGGAATCCATGTTTTCATTATTTTTAATATATTTAAGTATACTATGTTTGCATTGTACTTAGGAATATATATATATATATATATATATATATATATATATATATATATATATATAAAAGAGTAAAAAAGGGTGCAAACCTTTTTAGTTGCAAAAGGTCATTTTTTAAAAGCTTTAATTGTTTTTAATTTGTAACATTATTGTAATTGAAGCAAAATGCTTAGATTATATTCTTTAATTGTTATACACATGATTTTTTTGGTTTATTGTTCTTCCTAAATACTAAGAAATTCTTAAATTCACCAATATCTTTAGTTGATAGCCTTGATTGAATTAGATCCATTCAAACACCTTTTTATCATTTTTAGTTTTAAGATGTGATATGCTCCTAAAGTTTTAGAGTGGGCTTTCATGTTACCCCAAGAATCAAGCATTTACTCTTAAGATTTAAGCATTAGTCTAAACTTAAATTTATATAGATAATTTTATCTAACATATTTATCAAACATATAGGACCCTTGTCTACTTCATGATCAAGAGCTTCCAACTAGTGCATATAGGACCCTTGTCTACTTCATGATCAAGAGCTTCCAACTAGTGCACTAATTTTTTTTTTCTCTCTCTGTCTCTCTCTCTCTCTATATATACATATAAAATAAATGATGTATTGTAAAAATAAATGAGAAATTATTATACAAAAAAAATAACACATTGTCATTGATTTGTTTATGAAATATACATAAATAAATAAATACTAATAGTAGGCTTGCCATACAAGCTTCAAATTCTCATAAACCTTCTAGGCCCTATGCAAAAATCTTATTCTAGCCATATTAATAATATGATATGACACCAAGACTTTTAGTTTATATTATATATGAAAATTTCATGTTGGAGCCTTAGATTCAACAATTAAATCAAAATATTAACATAATCAATTATATGCGAGTTAAGACTAATCTATGATGGTTCTCTTCATTTATTTAAGTATCACGCTGTCTATTACCTAATCAAATGCATTATCTCTCATATTTTCAACTACCATGACTCCAAAGGTAAAGACCAAACTATCCAAAAGGTTGAGATCATAGTTTTAACCCCCAAGTCCTTATAGTTCAAAATCTAATAGGATGCATGTATATGTGAAAGAAAAACAACTTATTACAAATATGAATATTGTGTTCTTGTAATTAGGAGTAATTTTGACTTTGGCGCTTGGTTAAGAGATATCATTGGACTTCCACAATAGAGATGGGATGCATAACATAGGCTTTGTGTACCATTGAATAAGCCAATGTATTTTATTTTTCATTCTTCCACTAGTCTCTTCAATTCACCCATCTAAAACAAAGCAAGATAAATGCTTGTCATCAAATCTCCATAACTTTCTAGATGAGGACCATTATAAGGTCTATATAAAACAATTTTAGGCTTCAAATTTTAGACTTCCTATAATTGTTACCGAAACAATGGTGTTTATCCTATGATGATATAAAGATCAATGCAATTTAAATCAAGTTAAATGAGGCTTGCTTCACATACAACCTGCACATTTAGAGATCTCCTCTTGGATGGGCAAATTTCCATCACCAATCTAGGTATTATGACTAATAGGATAAAAATAAGTCTTTTTGATCTTTTCAAATTTCTATAAGACTTGTAGATTTTGTTATCTTAATTGTTTAAAATACAATTTATCTTGCAACTTACCCCTTTAAATTTTCAAAATTTGTGAATCATGTATGTCATGCTTTGCTCAAGTTGGTCAATGTAGTTTTTATCTTTACAATGTTGGTGAGAAAGATAGACTTTAATCATTTTGCCTTCTAAGCCTGCTAAGACCTCCTTTCAACTTTGGTTTATGGTGTTATCTTCTCTCCAATGACTCCCTTTCTTGTAGTATTACATTCATTTTATTCTCTTACAAACAAAATAATGATTTTATAATGTTGTGCACATTTAACTTAACCTATAAGAGCTCGTGTTATTGCTCTCTAACTGTCACCTATATAGGCTCTCTTTCCAATGCAAATCAACTCATACATTTTATAGCCTTCAACTTAGATTGTTTCTTATTATTTTAAAGCATTAAATGAACACATAATTGGATGATTTTGATCATCACATGCAATACAACATTACAAATCTACAACCAAAAAGATAAACTTATTCTTAGAGAAGAGAAATTGTCATTATACTCTTGACTATATTTTGCCATTTTCAAGCATTAAATAGATATAACTTGCTATGAAATTTCTACAACAAATGTTGTGTCGGGTTTACCTTTAATCTGAAAAAAGAATCACTCAAACATGATTTTGTTTGACCAAATTACGATAAAAATATCATCCTTACGTCTAACTATTCTATGTAATATTTGGGATCCCAAATGATGGAATTTCATTTTGAAAACAAGTTCTAACGTTGCTATGAATGCCAACTTTATCAATATTAAATTTTGTTCAAATCCAAAATCATTTAATATAGTTTATGACAAACTCAGTTGATAACTTTTGATGATTACTTAGACTAAGCGTACCTTTTATCCTGCACATTCAACATGTGTATACCATATATCCTTGAAAAAATCATTCAATTATGCTTACAATGACATCAATTTTGTTGATTGAAACATTATGGTGCTCCTATAGTTCTTCTTGAACAATTTATATTTGCCAAAACTATGCATCTTGAGACTTGTAACCAAGTCTTAGTTCGTGCTCTCCAAAACACTATATCATAAACATAATTGGGTTTCCATGTGGCTCCATTAGTGACCCAATATTCTAATTTGGATCAATGTTGATTAATGAGGATAACCTTAAAAATTATAGGTATAGCCAAATGTAAAGAAGATGACTTTTGAACGGTAAAAAGTATTGTTTTTAAATATGATGTTGTAGACCCTAGATGTTGTATCTTTTTTCTTGAAGTTAATTAGTCATGTATTTTACCTTCAAAATATTAGTGAAAATATTTGACTTTCAATAAATTATTTTTTGCGTCAAGTTTTCCATTTTCTTGATTGCCTCGTTTAACTCTTTCATCTTTTTTCCTTTAAAGTTTTGTTTTTGTCCTAAGAGTGTGCCCATATTCTTGATACTATTCACATAATATTGGACACAACTTGAATTTGCCACTATTTAAGATTTTTATCTTTTTCTCACATATATTCAAGTTCTTGTAACTTGTGAACTTGTTGGTATTGGAAAGCTAATAGATTGGGTATAATCAAATTATGTTGGCCTTCTATGTTTGGGAAACCTAGGCAATGTACTACTAGCTAAATTAAATGAAGGCCATTAATGTTTCTTGTTAGGAAATTGCAAACATAACATGGCAATAACTTCATTATTTCAATTATCCAACATGTATATATTCTAATATATTATTTTCCATGATAAATGTGCAAGCACCCATTATTATTATTGTTAATCTATGATTTTAAACTTACAAATCTATCCCAAGATATAAAGGAAGCTTGAATAATTTTTTGAAGCTTTGCCAACTAACTATAGAGTGCCCTTAATTGATTAAATGGTTGAAATACATCCTTTGTCCTCTTTTTGAACATAAAGTACAATCATGATCGCCATATTAGTTGTACACTATTACTTTTGGAAACCCCTCTAAATATGAAATGGACTAAATCTCTTGTTACAAATTGCACATCCAAGTAAAAGAGGAACATGTCCAAAATAAACTTCAAATTAAGAGTATGTATCTTATATATACTTCAAGTATTTCTTGTTATATTTATTTAGTTTTCTAGTTATATGGTATGTCTTGCACATATTACTTCTATAAATAACTCAATCTCTCATCTTATGTTAGCTTGGTTAGCTCAACACACTACCTTGTGATGGATAGTCCTCATACTTGACTAAATCATGAGTCTTAGAAGAGATTATATAATACTCTTGTACTTAATATTGATATTGGATTTGAAAGTGTTGAACTACTCAAACTAATCAAAAATATATTTAGTTTTCATTAAAGATAAGCATAAGTAAAGTACATAAAACATTCAAGACATGATCAAGGTTCTCTATGGCATCATTATTAAAAAATGATTCTATTTAATGTATACTGAGTCATACTCTAGTTGTATATATTTTTAGAGCTTTTTATTCCAAACCAAATCTTACATAATCTTTATGATCAACCATACTGATTCTATACCTTATGATAACTATTGTTGAAAATATTGGAATTCACAATATTTTATAGAAATAAACAAAAGCAAACCATTCATCCAAATATTATACAAAAATCATAAAAGGACAAAAAATAAGAAGAGAGATAAAGATTTTGGGGTCCTTGCAGGCACCAAAAATATCACTATACAATTCAAATATTAGATTACACAACACTCTGATAAAGAAATGAGGAGTGTGGGGGCATCTACAGGAATACAAAAACCCCAATTATATAATAAAGTTTAACCTAAGCCCAAGAGGACTTTAAGTTAATTACAAGTAATAAATAGGCTTTAACCATAACAAGGTTAACAATGACTGATAGGACTTACATAATAAAATATTATAAAATAATTAATACATTTTACAATGAAATTCTCTTAGGCCTATCTAATACATCACACAAGGTTGGCTCTTGACCAAGAATCATATTATAATTTCAACACCCCCCATAATCTAAACTGAGGGTCCAAGGAGAGAAGACACTAGTGACAATAATATCTTTCCTCCATAATGGATGCCCTAGTGGACCTTTGTAGTTGAGGCAGATCCTTCTGAATCTCCCTAATAGTATAGAAGATGTCCGCATAACGTCAAGTACTCAACTTCAATCCTTTATAGTTTCAACAAGCAATTCTTCATTGGATGTCCCTCCCTCTTATAGTATTCGCAAGTGGTTTTTGTTTTCTTTGAAGACTTAGCCTATCCCTTGGGCCCTTGGGTCTTAGCCTCCTTAGATTTGAATTCCTTTGCATGAGCTTACATTTATAGAGTTCCACCACAATTTTGCATTGCAAAAAAGTGAACTAGGAGAGAAAACAACTGGTCAAGAGTTAGAGTTTTATAAGATTCCAAGAACATAGGAATCATATGAACCATTAGGTTCAACATCTAAAAGGAGGGGAGGATATTAGCAAGGACAATCTTAATGCATTCTACATCATATTTCTTTTTACCTCCAAAATATGTAATATTTGCCATCAAAGATTTGAATCTTATAATATAGTCTTCAACATTATCAAACTCAACTAGCTTAAGAGAAGAAATCTCTAATTCCAAGTGATTTACTTTAGTAGTATTAATCTTTCCAAAAAGTTCATGCAATTTTGACCATACCTTGATAGGGTCACTCTTCTCTTTGATGTGGAAAAGCAACTTTGGTTCAATCAACAAGGAAAATAAACCTAGAGTAGACTGCCTTTTGATGCCAAGTTCCATCATCAAGAACCACTAATTTATCCTCCTAAAATATGCACCATATGTTCTTACTTTATAGTAGGCCAATTATCTAAGTTGACCAAAAATTATAATTTTACCCATTAAGGTGAGTAACTAGAGATTTGTAGCCTATATTACATAATTTTAACCCTAACACCATAGCAAATTCATGAACCAATGCCACCAATGTGTAAAGCCCAAACAATTGTGCAATTTAAAAAAAGGACTCAAAATGCTTCCATATGCAAAAGATATGACCTCTGTAAGTTTTACCCTAATGGACCCCAAAAACCAAAAAAATAGAACCTTTAAACTTATTGCTTGTTGCCATGTGTTATGCTTTGGTTCACTAGTGCATGCCACTTATATTCTACCACTTTAGCTGTAATTCACCAATTCGAATGTGACAATCGCATAAAAGTTATTGGTTGAGATCCTTTTAATATTAAAAAGGTACTATGATCTGGTGTCAATAGTGTCCACATCAATATTATACCATTGCCAAGTCTAGAGTGCACTAGAAGGAATCAAATCCAGGTCTCTCTTGCACCAAACACGATGCACTATCCATTGTGACAAGGCAATAGATGGGAATGAGTAGCCACAACCTACCTCCCATCCTTCCTCTCCACTATGAAGACCAATCAAAATAGTTAAGGGTTTGAACATGAGATCATGCTCTCATAGAATTGTCCCAAAAACTACTGAGCCACTATAGTATGATGTGATAAGAATAAGAAGGGTATATGACAAATCAAACCTATATCATATTGCCTGCCACACACTTACGTCCAATGCATTAGCCATAGCAATATTTGTCCCACATGGACAGAGGTGTATTGCTCCCTTGTTGAGAAGAGCTTCATATACCCACTAGCGACAAGTCAAAGCAAGGCACACACACAAATGAACGCTTGCTTTTAAATTTTAAAATCTCTTCTATTTTTGTAGATTACTATTTAACCTTCTAAAACTTGCATTCTATGATTGGAAACCTACAATCAAAGCAATTCTTCAAAAAACAAAACCTTTTTTCCTTCTAGAATTTCGAAAAAATGGGTATGAAAAAATCTTATTTGCCTCTTTTGCAAAATATGCTTGAGACATAGAAGGAAGAGACATCCAAGGGTTTGGAAGAAATACCGAAGGTACTGGACAACACTCCTATGTGACCAAGTGAGGTAGCTCCATACCTGCTCTAATACCATGTTGGAATTCACAATATTTTCCAAAAATTAATAGAAGCAAACCATTCACCCAAATATTATACAAAAATCATAAAAGGACAAAAAATGAAAAAGAGACACCAAGATGTGGGGCACTCGTATGCACCATAAATATCACTTCACAATTTGTAGATTAGATTACACAACACTTCAATGAAGAAATTATGGGTGTGAGGGTGTAATGAACCTCATAATCCAACCATTCATAGAGAGATTTTTTTTTGTAACTCATAAAGTTAAGTTTGTAATCAAGGGGGCACATAAGGATGAATTTCCATGTAAGTTTCAAGGTTGCACTTCACAAGAGACAATGTGGTTAGTATCTATCTCTTGTGAATATGAGTGACCAACCTCCTATTTTAAAACCTGTGGGTTTACCTTTATACCTCCATGGTAAAAGGATGCCTTCATATCGTCACCCTCTCTTTCTTTAATTCTACTTGAATGTAGAAAGTCTTGAACATAGCATTTGGGGATTATCCCATCTTAGTCCATTCAAGAATAGGAATGCCATTTTTCCCTACTAACTTAAGTCCACCTCAAGCTAGTCTCAACTTATGTCCATCTAGACAAAATTTTAGGCGTATGCCTTGAAGATTAGATACTCTATCGCCAAGATAAAATATCAATCATTTGCAGTGCTAGTTATCCTCATATCTACGATGGGTAGCTAAGGTGGTCATCACATTTGTTGAGTGATAATTTTTCCCAATTGCAAAATCACCATCATAGTCAGGGTATTATCAGAAATCCCTCTCTTGCAAATAAATTTAAAACTTCTCCAAGGTTCTTGTTTTCTTAATTACTTAAAATGTGCTTGATTGCTTGTAAAAATATGAAAATGTGTTGAATACCTTAGAGGTGCAAGTAACTATTAACAAGGGGCTTGTGGTTTGGTATTTGATTTGATTTGCAATGTTCTTTGTTATTCATGAAATTTGTGAAAAATGTAACATTATTGATCATCTATCTACTTTCAAATGACAATCTTGGAATGATGATTTAATCCATTTTATCTTCTTTTGTTAACAAATTTTATCTTGAATTGTTAACCAATTTTATCTTGAATTGTTAACAAATTTTATCTTCCTTTGTTAAGCAGATTTTAACAAATTTTATCTTCCTTTGTTAAGCTTTGTTTGAGCATGAAAGAAAATGACTAAAATCTAACTTTGAAATGTAGGAGCTTTGGAACATCACCTTAAATGTTCATTTAATGAAAATTTGGAATTTATTAAAATTTCCATTTTTACATCAAATGAAATTAATTTGATTGTTTTAAAAAAATATGCAAAGTTTGAAATTTAGAATTCCTTTAAAAAATGTGAACTTGTGTGGAACTTGAAATTGCAAATTTCCTTTAAAAATGTAAACTTGTGTGAAATTTGGAATTTGGAATTTCCTTTAAAAATGTGAATTTGTGTGAAATTTGAAATTTTGAATTTCCTAAAAAAAATGTGAATTTGTGTGAAATTTGAAATTTTGAATTTCCTAAAAAAAATGTGAATTTGTGTGAAATTTGAAATTTCCTTTAAAAAAATGTGAAATTGTGTAAAATGAGAATTTGAAGCTTAATATTGGAATTCACGTATCTCTTTTTGGGGTTTTAATTTTTTTTTATAATTTTATTTTATTTGATGAAGTTAAAAAAAAAGTGAAAAAGGAAAGGGTTAGAGAAAATAAAATAAAAGCAAGTTGTCGTAACTTTCAAAATTTCACACCGACCCTGCAAACATCAATATCCTGCATTAAACCAACATTAGTTTGATTTGTTTCTCCAACATTAATGTGATGCAATATTCTAAGGGAAAATGGCACAATATATTAAAAACAATAGCTAAGTTTACCATCCGCATGCATAAAACTCACTAAAATTTTCAATATATTGCCAAAAGAAAGATTTTTTACATGAAATACATGTGCAGAATACTGTGTTCCAATGGCTTCCAATGGTGAAATTGATGCAAATCCAACAACTTGGGAGGAGAAGTTTCTTCCACAAACTCTGATTTCCAACCTGCAATTCTGCCCAAAAGTCTCTGACCCTTTTTTTGAGCTTCAATGGCTATTTAAAATTTCCAACATTGGCTATTCGTTTCCCTCTTCCTCTTGTTTGATTTCGTAACGTTTTATTTTCTTCATTTTGTAACGCTTTCTTCTAAGCATCCATTCGCCTTTGTTTTCTTTTGTTGAGTGCTACCGTTTTTTTTTTTTTTTTTTAGTAGTAGCCTGCAATAAAGAACACATAAATTAAACTTTCCAAAACAAAACCATTAATAAAATTAAATTAAAACAAAACTATAGATAAAATTAAATTAAACTTTCCCAAAACAAAACCATTAATAAAATTAAATTAAAACAAAACTATAGATAAAATTAAATTAAACTTTCCCAAAACAAAACCATTAATAAAATTAAATTAAACTTTCCAAAAAACACATTGATGGCTTTATTTTGATATATATATATATATATATATATATATATATATATATATATATTATTTTGTTTTATTTTTATTTTATTTTCATTATTATTATTATTTATTTATTTATTTTTTTAAATTACAAACTCTTGTGTGATTCACAATGTAAATGGAGAACGAATAATTATAAATATGTATGGTTGCCATCATGCTTTGATTTGGACATGAGAATGACAAGCTTTCAAAATAAAATGGACAAAATATGATAAGAATTTACCTCTAAAGAACCTTTCCAAGGAGACCATGACAAAAATAGACCCTCAGACCTTATTAACCTTTCATGACACCATGAACTAAAATAAACAATGCAAACCAACAACTCCATGAACATCAAAATATATTTTTTAAGTGGGTCCCCAAGTTTGGGGTATGTTGTGCAATGGCAACAACAACATCCACATGATAGACTCACATTGACACTCTAATGTCTATCACTTAACTTACTTGTTTAACTCACTCTTAACCTCCATAGAAGGAGATAAGATCTAAGCTTCCCACTTGAAATTTCCTAAAGTTTCCCTCTTTAGGTTACACTAGAGATCCCTTCTCATAGTACATCTTTATGTGTTATTCCAAGGTGTATCCTCTTGGGTTCACTAGTTTTCCCTTGATTCTTTTATTTATCTCTTTTTAGTTAGGGTTGCCTTTACGTTTATCAATCAACTTAAACAATTAATAATCCTCTTTAGACCTCAATTAAAGATATGAACCATATCTAATCCATAACAATAATTAATATGTGACAATTTGCTTAGCATCATGATCAGAGTATAACTTTACATCATTCTTCCATATTTGATTATAATTAGAATTACATCATTTACATATCCTCTAGAGTGTAAAGCAATATATCCCATTCTATTTTACAAATTGATTCTCAAATTAGATATTTCTTTACAATAAGGGCCTTTCATCATGAAGGCCTTAATACAATATATGTCAATAATAATAATAACTGCATAACACACATATTCTCTCGATCCATCTCATCTCTCCATCACTCGATTGATGGTAGTAAGGGATCAGGGCAACTTATAACATTCATATGATTATTCTCTTAAATGCATTGTGCTAGATTGCCTTCATACAGTCGTATGCTATATTCCATAGGAATGCACCCATGCAATATACATTCACCATAATGTAACTATGCATTTACACATTCAAACTATCAAAGGTAGGAAACCCCATAATTTCCCAAGAATGAATTCCACACCCATTCCTATTCCATATCCTTTTTCCAAAAAAAGATATCCTTTGATCAAATGGATCCCATATGCAAATAATTCTATTCCAAACAAGAGAGAACCTCATAATTCCCCAAAGAATAGGTCCCCAACCCATTCTTTTTTGTTCATAACATAGAAGTTGCTTTCATAAACAAAATTTCATTCACATAGAAATAATATTTAAACAAAGGAATCAAGCACTAGAATTTGTTCAATAAATCATTTGTAAATATATAACATTCATTTTTTACATAAAATTCCTTAAACTAGCATTCATTTTTGTTAAAAAATTATACTATAGTTCCCCACAATTTTCCACAAAATTGTACTATAGTTTATCCATAATTTTTCCACAAAATTATGCTATAGTTTCCTACAAAGTTTCCATAAATTTGTACTATAGTTCCTTAATAAATTTTCCACAAAATCATATTATAGTTCCCTACAAATTTTCCACAAATTTGTACTATAGTTCCTCAATAATGTTTTCACAAAATTATACTATAGTTCCCTACAAATTTTCCAAAAATTTGTACTATAGTTCCTCAATAATATTTCCACAAGATCATACTATAGTTCCCTACAAATTTTCCATAAATTTGTACTATAGTTCTTTGACAATTTTCCCACAATTTTTTTACTATAGTTCCTCAATAATTTTTCCACAAAATTAATACTATAGTTCCCTACAAATTTTCCACAAATTTGTACTATAGTTTCTCAATATATTTACCATAAAATTAAACTATAGTTTCCTACAAATTTTCCATAAATTTGCACTATAGTTCTTCAATAATCTTTCCACAATTCCCTACAAATTTTCCATAATTTTGTACTATAGTTCTTCAATAATCTTTCCACAATATTACACTATAGCTTCCTAAAAAATTTCTATAAATTTGTACTATAGTTCTTCAATAATATTTCCACAAGATTACACTTTAGGTCCCTAAAAAATTTCACAAATTTGTACTATAGTTCTTCAATAATATTTTCACAAGATCATACTATAGTTCCTTACAAATTTTCCACAAATTGGTACTATAGTTTTCAAACTATAAAGTTTGATTTATATACCACCTAATTTAATCAATCCTTAGTTTTGCTTCTACCATTTTCTTATGATAGCATAATACTTTGGTTTTAGTAAAAACCAATACCATAAAACCTCCAAGTCAAGGGTTAGATTGGTAAAATATAAGGGTTTTTAAGCAAGCAACTCTTTCAAAAATAAAAAGGATTAATTAGTTAAAAAGATGTGGAATATTTAAGGTCAAATAATCATAATCAAACCCAAATTAGGCGATAACCCATACTCAACTTGAGTCAAATCATTCAACCACAATCAATTGACTTTGATCCGATCAAACCCACACCGCATACAAACCACTGGTGTCCTAACCTCCATGGTTAGGTTGGCTATTCTTCGTGAAGAGCCCGAAAACCATGTGTGGTAATTTTATTAGAGGTGACTACCCATTTAAATATGCCTCCACATGCTCCCATGGGGAGAAATGTGGGACAACAAGATATATTATTTTTTACAAAGGTCTAACCAAAGTTACCTCGAGTAACTGTGCACAAATCGAGAGATCAATTTGACATCAATAATCATAAAAAAACATGTGGTAAAAATGGGGTGAATAGATCTAACAATCCATATGACGTAATCGAGCAAGGTTGAACTAAAAAATGGCCATTTCATTCACAACATGCATACCTACAAATGACACATAATCGACCACCAAGTGGTGCGACCATCGACCACCACTTGGTGGTCAGGTGTTTATGGGAGCATTACTCCCTATAAACACCTCTCGGGCTTGAGAATGTCCCATGTGGGACAATGCTCGTGGAAGGATTCTGAGAAGTCTTTTGACTGAGCGAAGTTGAGTGTGATTCAACACTTTGACTGCTTAGGAACCGATACACAGAGGCTTTAAGCCTCACAATGGAGCCTTTAAACCATCTATACAAATATTTAAACCACCTTCTTGGCAGATCTAGGGCCTATCGAGTCTAAACTACCGCCTGATTGCAACACAAAGTAGTTTGTTAGAACTCTTGATATAGAGAGATTTCAACCTTATCATAGGTGATTCAATAAATCTTCTATCAGGTAATATTAACAATGTTCCAAACAAGGCCTTAAACTATTGACACAATGGCAATATAAATCGATGTCGAGTAATTCTCCATGGTTTCCAATGTCAAATAAGATGTCTAACAATGTGACAGTCACAAGCATTTGATAGGGTTATTTATAATTCAGTTCACCCCATCGCAAGCAAATAGCTTCTAAAACAAAGACACAAAACATCTTTGAAAAGACTCGAGTTTGGGACAAAATGAAACATCCGATTGTGGATGTTGATAACAATTAAAATCACCTCAGCCCAAACAAAGCTTAACAGGGATACATATATATATACACTATGCATGATAGGATCACCAAAATCATGTCTTAAACAAGGTGTAAAATACTCCATAATAAGGAAGCTTACACATGCCGAATATAGGCTTCTTTCAAGGGTCTAATAGAGTCTAAAAGCACTAATGCCTTCATAGGATTAAGATAACCAAAATAGTGTTAAATTGAAACATCAACAAATCGATTTTATAGACAATCAATTCCTTAAGCATGAATAGTTCAAATGCTTTTAATAAAGGAGAAAGAGCAATATCATTATGAATCAAAATGATACATTATTTTGGCACAGGTTTCTTTCGATCGTGTCTCTATGTTTGCTTGGGGTTTGCTCATACTAATTTCTATTTTGGTCACGATTTCCTTTCTGGTTCTCAGAGGTCCCCAGTACCCCCTTGTAATTTTTTACTTATACCTCTGGCTTATCGACCACTACTATAATAAGGTTTTGGATTCCTTTCAAAACCCGTAATGTGAATTTACTTTATATTATAAAAAAATGATACATTATTTCATTTCATAGTTGAAATAAAACCAAGTAAGGAGGTTCCCAACCTGAAAAATCTTGCAATGTTGATCCCTTAAGCTTTCTTCTTCTCGACCTCTAATATTTCTCCTATATTTTTCTTTCCCCCCTAAGCTCTTCAAAATATATGTATTTATAGAATTTTTTTAAATGCTATTCATTCAATAGTCAAGATAAGAGTAGAATAAATTACACATATGAAGACTAAAATGCCCACCTTGGTTCAATTTTTCTTCTTCTAGAATTCATCTCAATTTTTATTCCTCTTATAGAACTTAACTCAATTTTTCTTCCTCTTCTAGAACTTAGCTCAATTCTTCTTCTTCTTCTAAAATTTAACTCAATTTTACTAGGCTAACATGCAATTAATTAGGCCCTAAGTGATTAATTTTGCTTTTCTATTTACTAAATATATTTCCTAAATAAATTCTTTACAAAAGCATTGATTACATCACAAAACTTCACAAATCTAAGCATCAGGTCCTAATTCTTTAAACAAAAGGGTTATATCGAGGCGGGTCATGACATACTACCCACCTTGAACTAAACACAATCCCTTATGTTTCTTATGTTAGAAAGCATGAAAATCATTAATATATTTTCACAATATATTTATCAAAACATTGCAAAGTATCAATCAAATATTATACTTCCTTAAATCAACAATCACAAACATCCAATGCATTCTCAAGTTCCACACCATTATTTTATCATTTCGTGGATGGTCTCTTTTAAGATAGATCCAACTATAACCATCCTAATTAGGATACTAGTAATGTACATCATTGTCCAATGGCACAAACATGAGCATAAATAAAATACATCTATATGAGGGTAGTAATTCATGTTACCCATGAGCTATCTTCATCATCATTTCTCTTTTTCCAGTATCCCGTTCTTGGTGGTTGATCAAATTATTCCACCCACAAGAGTATCTGGACCTATAATGCAACAAAATATCAATATTACCATGTCCTAAATTCAATAAAACATCCATATTGCATAAATAAATAATAAGTATTGAAACATCTATCAATACATAAATCTCATCACAGAGTCAAAGCATTGAAACATTTATCAATGCATAATCTAATTGTAGTAAAGTCTTACAGTAATAATAGAATTATAAATTATTTTCAAACAAGTAAGGAAAGCGTTTCCTCATGTCCTCCACTTTTTTCCAAGTGGTATTCTTCTCATAATATAGGTCCCACCAAACCTTGCATTGTTCTAGGGTTCGCTTCCTCATTTTCTTGGAGCAAAAATCTAAAATCTTTATCGATCTCACCTCAATGAAGAAGGGATATACCATCTGCAATTTTGAAACATTCAACACATGGTTTAAATCAATAATATACTTCTTAAGTAGGGATACAAGGAAAGAATAATGGATCTTTACCAAATTGGGTGGCAAGTCAAGTCTATAAGCAACAAGACTAATCCTTTCCAGGATTATGAAAGGTACAACATATCTAGGATATAATTTAGTTGATCTGATGGCACTTTTCATAGGATTCACCCTCAAGAACATTCTATCCCCCACAAAGAATTACCTAGGTGTCCTTTTAAAATTAGCATTACTTTTCTAGTGATCCGAGGTTTTCTTAAACCTTTGTCAGATTATCCTAAGCTGTTCCTCCATCTCTTTGACTATATCTGGTCCAATGACAACCCGATCCTTCGAATTATCCCAAGATAATGGTGTTTTGCACCTTCTACCATACAAGGCTTCAAAAAGGGCCATCTTCAAGAAAGCATGATGCCCATTATTATAGGTAATTTATACTAGATGTAAAAAGTCTTCCTATCAAGACTTTTGGTCCATGCAATACATGCAAAGCATGTCTTCCAAGACTTGGTTAACCATTTATATTTATCCATCCATTTTAGGATGATATGCAAAACTTATATTCAAAGTTGTACCAATTACACAATGGAGAACTCACCAAAACGCATATGTGAACCTAGAATCCCTGTCAAAAATAATTACTTCAAGAAACCTATGCAACCTAAAAATTTCCTTGACAAATCTGTTAGGTACTATTAGAGCATCATCCTTGGTGCTCCCTGGTATGAAGTGTGCAACCTTGGTCAATCTGTCGACCATAACAAGTATTACATCATGTTGGTACCTAGTCTTAGGTAACCCCACTATGAAATCCATCGATATAACCCACCACTTGTACATGGGTATATCATGTGGATATAATAGCCCTACTAGATGTGTATGCTCAGCTTTCATTTTTTGGTATTCAAAACATCGAGCAATAAAATAAGTAATATCCTTCTTCATACTAGACCAGTAGAAAGTTTTCTTCATATTTTCCCTCATCTTGGTCCCTCCAAGATGAGTGAAATATGGATATTTGTATGCTTATCGCATAATTAGTCTCCCTATATTGCCAATTTTAGGAATAACCACCCAATCCTTGAAGCATAAAAGTCCATATTTAATGCTATAATCCTTGTTTTCACTAGGATTCCTTTCCATTGTAGCTTGAATTTCATTGCAATACTAATCTTAAGTTTACATTCTTTTGACCTGATCCATTAAGTCTACATGACTTCCGATCAGAGTAGCTATATGTATTTTTCTGCTTAGGGCATCAATAACTTTATTTTATTTTCCTTTGATATACTCAATACCAAAGTTGTATTCTGCCAAGAACTCAATCCATATTCTCTATCTTGTGTTAAAAAAAGGTTGAGTAAAGATATACTTTAAACTTTAATGGTCAGTTATTAATTTAAAAGGTCTACCAACTAGGTAGTGTTGCAAAATATTTAGAGCATGCACAACTGTGGCTAGCTCTAAATCATGCGTAGCATAGTTGAATTCATGTTTCTTGAGTTTCCTTAACTCATATTCTACAACTGCATTATCTTGGGATAAAACTCCTCCTAATCCTTCCAAAGATACATTTGTACAGGTTGAAAAATTCCCTTGAGGATCTAAAATTTTTAGTATAGGGGCTGAAGTGAGCCTTTGATTAAGCTATTCAAAGGCAACTTCACACTTGTTTGTCCACTTGAATTATTTTCCTTTCCTTTGAAGATTTATTATTAGATAGGCTATCTTGGAATAGTCCTTCAAAAATCACCTATAATAACCTAACAAACCCATGAAACTTCGTACTTTATTCATGTTTGTAGGGGGTGGTAAATTCAAAGTGGCTTCAATCTTATTGGGATTTATTGCAATCCCATTTTTAGAGATAATATGTCCTAAGTATTGTCCTTGTGGAACATAAAAGTCACATTTGAACATATTCTCGTAGAGTTGATTCTTCCTCAACAAATCTGGCACAATTCTCAGATGCCTATCATGCTCCTCTTTGTTATGTGAATAAATTAGGATATCATCTAAAAATACCAAGACAAACCAATACAAATATCTTATAAACACACTATTCATCAAATTCATGAAGGCTACTTGTGCATTGGTCAATCCGAAAGGTAGAACCATAAACTCATAATGACCATAGCTAGTCTTGAAAGTAGTCTTGTGAGTATCCTTGTCTTGAATTCTCAATTGATGATATCCTAACTTTAAATCAATTTTTGAGAATATAGTGGTCTCCTTAAGTTGGTCAAATAGATATTCTATCATTGGCAAAGGACATCTATTTTTGATGGTTGCCTTTTTTAAAATTTTGTAATCTATGCATAATCTCAGCGAAACATCTTTATTTTTCACAAAAAGTACCGGTGCACCTTCATCTCTTGCATCTCAATAGGGTTTATTCTATATGCATCTCTATGAATAGGCTTAGATCTTGGTACTAATTCAATAGTGAAATCAAATTCACATTTGAGAGGTATTTCAAGGAGTTTTGTAGTAAATACATCCCTATACTCTTGTAGAAGTGGGAATTCCCTAAATAATTCTTCCTTAGTGTCATCCCCAATTTCCTTAAGTTTGACCACATAGGCCATTCCTCCTTTCCTAATGGTATTTTTTAATTTTATTACTGATAATAAAAATGGATGAAAAGATCCTTGCTCACTAAACAACCTCAATTTTTCCTTATCTTCATTTATAAATTTAATCAATCGATCTTAGAAATTAATCAAGGCTTTATGAGCCTTTAACCAATTCATCCCCAAGATTATGTCAAAGGTATGTAGTGTAACTACATATAAATATCAAATGGTAGAGCTATTGAGTAGGGTGATATCTATTGTAGGAAAACATTGATCCATAGAGTAGGTCTATCTCGATACATACTCAACTTTCCACTCTTGTACCAAAGATCCTAGTATTTCTAGCATATCCTTGACTAAGCTACTAGAAATGAAACTATCAGTCGCTCCACTATAAAAAATTTAACCTTATTTTCAATAAAATTACCATCTAGAATCATAGGAGTAGCTTACTCATCCGAGCTTTGGCTTTCTATGACTGCATAAATATTAAGATTTGGTCCATCTATCCTTGTACTTGAACTTGTATGAAGTGGACATTTTTTGCATAATAAGGACCTCCACAATGATAGCAACTAGCTTTGGAACTTGGAATTCCTTCATGTTTCTTTCCTTATGTCCGCTTAGTGTGATATGGTTCTTGTTTCTTCAATGCTTGAGGGGTTTCGTTATCCTTTCTCTTCGAGAGTTTCTCCCTGGAATTATCTTCTTTTTGTTGGTTTAGTTCTTGCTCCTATTTCATAAAACTAACACTCTTCATTTTTCTTAAGGTTTGTCAATCTTTTTTTGACAAAACTACATAGTTAAAAGTAGAATTGTTCAACTATAAGTTGGGTTAAGCTTGTAGCATCTCAGGCTTACATTTTGAGCATTTTGACTTACTAAGGTTTCTAGCAGTTGATATTGTTCAACCATCTATTCCTTCTGGTGCTCTATTTTCTCTTGCAAAAAGAAAATATTTGCAAAGAGATCCTCTACCACTCCGCTAAATATTCTCAAACTTCCTCCAAGGGGCCTAGTTTGTCTCACTTTTTGAGAAGTTACACTCTTTCCACTCCTCAATTTGGGGGCCATTTTTTCTGGCATAAAGAGTGATGTCAGATTACAATATTTCCTCCAGTTGTATTTCTAGTTTCTTGTTAGCCTTACCATTTTAAATAAATTATATCATTATTAATCTATTATCATTATATATGTGGTACACATTTATACCACCTAGTTCCATTTTTACTCATGAATATTAGTACCTCATGCGCTATGTTGAGATACAAACTATTATTCAAATAATGGGTAACACAATTGAACTCGACCACCGCCTGGTGGTTGGGTGGTATTATGCGTTGTTCCATGGATGATGATGATTGGTGACATTTCAGCCATGGTAAAGGTTCTGTTCACCTCTATCATTGGGGCATGTTTCAAGAAATAAATAAAAGAAAACATTATTTTATTGTTCTATCTAAACTTGGAGTTTCTAAGTATCAAGTCAGTTATTTCTAGGTTTATTTCATAGCTCATTCCAAAAATTCCCGTTGTAATAATTACAATACTTTAATAAGGAAGGATCTTAGATAAGAGACAAAAATGCCAAGCATAGTCCTCAAAAGAGCCTAAGGTACACCACTTAAAACCGACAATATGTGGAGGGTTTGCTTAGCTCTTCCACTTTGATTCACCAATGGTTCCAATAATGGGAGAAAGAGAATTGAACATCAGTAGAATCTTAAGCACTGGCTATTTTATTACAAATAATAAATCAATTTAGAGTTCATATATGGATGTTATAGTTTTACAACCTAGAATTCTTTTATGAAAGCTTTTAGTCCTATGACTGCACTCTAATACCAACTGTAACAAACCTCAAAATCCAACCATTCCTAGAGAGATTTTTTTTGTCTCATAAATTTAAGTTTGTAATCAAGGGGGAATATAAGGATGAATTTCCATGTAAGTTTCAATGCTGCATTTCGTAAGAGACAACATGGTCAGTGTCTATCTCTTTTGGGTAGGAGTGGCCAACCTCCTATTTTAAGACCCACAGGTTTACCTTTATACCTCCACGGTAAAAGAATGCCTTCATATGGTCATACTCTCTTTATTTCATTCTCTCTGAATGTAGAAAATCTTGACCATAGTGTTTTGGTATTATCCCATCTTAGTCCATTCAAGAATAGGAACACCATTTTTCCTACTAGCCTAAGTCCACCTCAAGCTAGTCTCAACTTATGTCCATCCAAACAAAACTTTAGGTGTATACCTTGAAGATTAGATACTCTATCACCAAGATAGAATATCAATAATTTACAGTGCTTATTTATCCTCATCTCTATGATGGGTATCTAATGTGGTCATCAAATCCATGTGATAGACTCACATAGATATTCCAATGTCTATCACTTAACTTGTTTAATTCACTCCTAACCTCCACGGTAGGAGATAATATCCAAGCTTCCCACTTGATCTTTCCTAAAGTTTTCCCTCTTTAGGTTACACTAGAGATCCCTTCTCATAGTACATATTTATGTGTTATTCCAAGGTGTATCCTCATGGGTTCACTAGTTTTCCATTGATTCTTTTCTTTCTCTCTTTTTAATTAGGGTTACCTTTAAGTTTATCAATCAACTTAAACAATTAATAATCATCTTTAGACCTCAACTAAAGATATGAACCCTATCTAATCCATAACAATAATCAATATGTGATAATTTACTTAGCATCATAAATCAGAGTATAACTTTACATCATTCTTCCATATTTGATTATAATTGAAATTACATCATTTACATATAATCTAGAGTGTAAAGAAATATATCCCATTCTAGTTTACAAATTTATTCTTAGATTAGAGATTTATTTACAATAAAGGGCTTTCATCATGAAGGCCTTAATACAACATATGTCAATAATAATAAAAACTACACAACACAAATCTTATCTCGGTCCATCTCATCTCTCCATTGCTCGATTGATGGTAGTAAGGGATCAGGGTAGCTCATAACATTCATATGATTATTCTCTTAAATACATTGTGTAAGATTACCTATTCATATAGTAGTATGCAATATTTTATTTGAATGCACCCATGCAATATACATTCACCATAATGTAACTATGTATTTACACATTCAAACCATCAAAGGAAGGAAACCCCATAATTTCCCAAGAAATAATTCCACATCCATATCATTTTTCCACTAAAATATATTCATTTGATCAATTGAATTCCATATGCAAATACTTCTAGTCCAAGCAAGAGAAAACCCCATAATTCCCCAAAGAATAGATCCCCAACCCATTCTTTCTTGTTCATAACATAGAAGATGCATTCATAAACCAAATTTCCATTGATTTCCATTCACATAGAAATAGCATTTAAACAAAGGAATAAAACACTAGAATTTTATCAATAAATTATTTGTAAATATATAGCATTCAATTTTGCACAAAATTTTCCTTAAACCAACATTCATTTTTTTCAAAAAATTATACTATAGTTCCCTACAATTTTCCACAAAATTGTACTATAGTTCATCCATAAATTTTCCACAAAATTATACTATAGTTTCCTACAAATTTTCCAAAAATTTGTACTATAGTTCGTTAATATTTTTTTCACAAAATTATACTATAGTTCCCTACAATTTTTCCACAAATTTGTACTATAGTTCCTCAATATTTTTTTCACAAAATTATACTATAGTTCCCTACAAATTTTCCACAAATTTGTACTATAGTTCCTCAATAATCTCTCCGCAAGATCATACTATAGTTCCTTACAAATTTTCCATAAATTTGTACTATAGTTCTTTGAAAATTTTCCCAAAATTATACTATAGTTCCCTACAAATTTTCCACAAATTTGTACTATAGTTTCTCAATAATTTTTCCACAAAATTATACTATAGTTTCCTACAAATTTTCCACAAATTTGCACTATAGTTCTTCAATAATATTTCCACAAGATTATACTATAGTTCCCTACAAAATTTCATAAATTTTTACTATAGTTCTTCAATAATATTTCCACAAGATTACACTATAGCTTCCTACAAATTTCCATAAATTTTTACTATAGTTTTTCAATTATCTTTCCACAAGATTACACTATAGTTCCCTACAATTTTCACAAATTTGTACTATAGTTCTTCAATAATATTTCCACAAGATCATACTATAGTTCCCTACAAAATTTCCACATACTGGTACTATAGTTTTCAAACTATAAAGTTTGATTTATACACCACCTAATTTAATCAATCCTTAGTTTTGCTTCTACCATTTTCTTATGATAGCATAATACTTTGGTTTTAGTAAAACCAATACCATATAACCTCCAAGTCAAGGATTAGATTGATAAAAGAGAAAGGTTTTAAGAAAGAAACTCTTTCAAAAATAAAAGGATTAATTAGTCAAAAAGAGGTGGAATATTTAAGGTCAACTAATCATAATCGAACTCAAATTAGCCGGTAACCCATACTCAACCGAGTCAAATCATTCAACCCCAATAAATTGGCCTTGATCCAATTAAAAAAACACTACACCCAAACCACTGATACCCTAAAATCCATGGTTAGGTTGGCCATTCCCCACAAATATCTCGACCACCACCTGTGGTCATTTTCTTAGAGGTGACTACCCCTAAAAATAGACCTCCACATGCTCCCGTGGGGAGCATGTAGGATTATAGGACATATGATTTCTCAAAAAGGTTTAACTAAAGTTACCCCGAGTAACTGACATACAAATTAAGAAATCAATTTGATATCAATGATTAGACAAAAAACACATAGTAATAGCTGGGTGAATAGATTTGATAATCCATATGACATCATTAGACGATAAATTGATGAATGACCATTTTATTCATGACATGCATACCTCCAACTGACACCTAACTGACCACCAAGTGGTGCGGCCATCGATCACCACTTGGTGGTTGGGTGTTTATGGGAGTATTACTCCCTATAAACACCTCTCGGGCTTAAGTATGTACCATGTGGGACAATGCTCATGGAAGGCTTCTAAGAAGCCTTCCACCTGAGTGGAGCCGAGTGCGATTCAACACTTTGGTTTCTTAGGGGCCAACATACATAGGATTTAAACCTCATAAAGGAGTCTCTAAACCATCTATGTAAACATTTAAACCACATTATTGGAAGATATAGGGCCAATCAGGTATGAACTACCACCTAATTATAGCACAAAGTCATCTATTAAAATACATGATACAAGGAGGTTTCAACCCTAGCATAGGTTATTCAGTAAATCCTCTATCAAGAAATATTAATGATCTTCCAAACAAGGTCTCAAATGATCAACACAAGGGTAAGATAAACCAGTGTCGAGCAATTCTTCATGGTTTACAATGTCAAACAAGACATCTAACAGTGTGACTATTATAGGTGTATGAAAAAGTTGTTTATAATTCAGTTCACCCCATAGCAAGAAAATAACTTCTAAAATGAAGGCACAAAATATATTTAAAAGAACCTGAGTTTGAGGCAAAATAAAACATCCAATTGTGGACATTGATAACAATTAAAATCATCTCAACCCAAACAAAGCTTGATAGGGGTATATATATACTATGCATGATAGGATCACCAAAATCATGTCTTAAACAAGGCATAAAATACTCCATAATAAGAATGCTTACATAGGCCGAATATTGTCTTCTTTCAAGGGTCTAACAGAGTCTGAAAGCACTCATGCCTTCGTAGTATTAAGACAACCAAAATGGTGTTAAATTTAAAAAACAACAAATCGATATTGCAGACAATCAATTCCTTAAGCATGAATAGTTAAAATACTTTTAATAAAGGAGAAAGAGCAATATAATTATGAATCAAAATGATACATTATTTCATTTCATATTTGAAATAAAACCAAGGAGGTTCTCGACCCAAAAATCATGCAATGTTGATCCCTTAAGCCTTATTCTTCTCAACCTCTAAGATTTCTCCTATATTTTTCTTCCCCCCTAAGCTCTTCTAGCTATATGTATTTATAGACTTTTTTTTTTTAATTTCTATTAATTCAATAGTCAAGCTAAGAGTAGAATAAATTACCCATATGAAGACTAAAATGCCAACCTTAGTTTAATTTTTCTTCTTCTTCTAGAACTCAGCTCAATTTTTCTTCCTCTTTTAGGGTTTAGCTCAATTTTTATTTCTTTTCTAGAACCAGTCAATTCTTCTTATTCTAGAATTAAACTCAATTTTATTAGGCTAACATGCAATTAATTAGGCCCTAAGTGATTAATTTTGCTTTTCTATTTACTAAATAGTTTTCCTATAATATATTCTTTACAAAAGCATTGATTACATCACAAAACTTCACAAAGCTAAGCATTAGGCTATAATTCATCAAATAAAACGGTTCTGTCGAGGTAGGTCATGAAATACTACCTCCCTTGGACTAAACACAATTCCTTGTGTTTATTAAGTTAGAAAGCATAAAAAGCATTAATATATTTCTCAGAACATTGCAAAGTATCAATCAAACATTATACTTTCACAAATCAACAATCACAGGCATCCAATGCATTCTCAAGTTCCACACCATTATTTTATCCTTTCGTGGATGACCTATTTTGAGATAGATCCAACTATCACCATCCTACTGAGGAGACTAGTTATGAACATCATGGTGCAATGGTGCAAACATGAGTATCATGACCCTCCCTGGCAGAATTTTTGACACAAAGAAACAATGTATTAATTTGTGATACTTTAATACTTAAGTTGAGCAATTGAACCAACTATACGATGATTAGTTGATTTAAAAGAGCATGATACTGTTGATATATTTCCAAGTTGTGTAGGATCAGGTACACTCGTAGGTGGAAGAAGCAAAATTATCCACCAAAAGTGGGGGTACTTGAGGTTGGGGAAGTGATAATTAAGGCAACTCGAGGGTAACATTGATGGATACCTTCATATAGGCATGCATTCGGTTAGGGATAATCATCAAAAACTAGCCATCTTGAGCCGTATATTGATAACCTAGTAGCTATAATAAATTATCGAGGCTGATACAGGTAACTACGTTTATGGAAAGATTTACTTTTTGTCTTATGCATATGTGTGATTGTCTTTTACTTAATTACTGGTTGCATCATTGGTTTGAGAATTATGCATAAATAAATCATCTTAAAAATCCTTGTGATGCTTGAATATGTTTGGTATTATGTTAATAAAAAAAATCCTTGGATGATTTGAGAACTCATATAGCAAGTCTTTATTTTTAAATGATTAACAAATTTTATTTCAAAATAAAAGATAGATTATTTTTAAATGATTAACGAATTTCATTTCAAAATAAAGGCTAAATCAATAATAAAGGAATTCATTTATTTTATGTTGATAGATAACTTGTATATATATATATATATATATATATATATATATATATATATATATAAGAGAAAATATTATTCAAAATAATAATAAACATTTTTATTATTAAGTCAATGAAGCATGGGCTTCTAGAGAGCGATAGATTTGTTCTTAATGAAGCATGGGGCTTCTAGAACATGGTAGATCTATTCTTAATGAGGCATGGGGCTTCTAGAATGTGGTAGATCATGCATTCATGGAGGCACCTACCACTCACCATTGACCAAAGAAAAGGAGAGCCTTTTGTTGGAAAGATAATGTTTTTAAAAGGAAAGCATCCCATCTACCGTGTGGACATCAGAGAGAATTGATGGTGGTAGATAGGCCTATGAGGGATAAGACAAGGGAGGAAAGAAAGTAAAGGGGTTGATCATTCTTGGAGAAGAAGGAAGAGCTACGACGTTGGGAAAGGAGAAGAAAGGAGAGCTACTGGAATAAGAACTAGAGACCTCAATGTTTGTTGTGGAGCGATATATTTTCTGGTTGGTTTTTGGTTTAACTTCCTTATCTGTGTGCACTCATTGATATTAAATATGAAGAGAAATAAAGACTCCAATAAAATAAAACTAGAAAAATAGTAATTGCAAAATCAAAGGAAGAAGATAGCAGATTCACACATTACACAATATTTATATTGAAAATCCACAACTGGGAAAACCAACACAATATTATCTTATCATTGCATTAACTTGACTGTCTCCAATACAATAATATTCTCGTTATGTCTCTCTTCAAACCCTAATGTAAGTGTGATATATATAACAAAGGCACTTGTACATATTTTACAATATCATGGGTAAAAAAGCAAGGGTTCAAATATAGTAACCCTAAAATCCCATATGGGTCTAAAAATAACTTAAAACCCTAAAAATTTGGTTCTGTTGCCCCCGGACCCCTACTTTTTGGAGGGATACTGCCTCTAAACCCCTATTTCGAGGCTCGACCCATCCTCGAACCCTGGTGAGTATATTGTACATAATGTCCAATACCTTTTAGTGTTAACCCCACTAGAATAACATGGAAATATTCAACATATTTCTAACATTCTCTCACTTGTTGAACACTTTCCATAGGGGCTAACAACTGCCATTTTCAACTATCAAGAGAAACCATACCCATATATCTTCTACACCAAGAAACTTTCTAAGTAGGTAGAACCTTTGTTAACAAATTAATAATATTCTTCTCTATATCAACTTTCTCCAATATCACTTAGTTCTCTTCAACCATATCTCTCACAAAATGGTACTTTATATCAATATGTTTTGACTGATCATGAAAACCAAGATTATTTACCAAAAATATTGCACTCTAACTGTCACTATTAATTCTCACAACCTTCTATTTAATACCAACTATTGAACACAACCTTTGTAGCCACATTGCTTCTTTATTGGCATGAGTTGTTGCAATGTACTCTACTTCTTTAGTGGATAAAGCAACAACTGATTGCTTTTTACTCATCCAACTTATTGCCCCTCCAAACAACATGAACACATAAGCACTCGTGGATCTTCTCTTGTCAAGATTTCCAGCCCAATCAACATCCACAAACCCTTGTAGATTTACAATATTTTTCTCCATAATAGATAACATAATCTATAGTTACACGCAAGTATCTGAAGATCCTTTTTATATCAGTCCAATGTTCCTTTCCTATATTTGACATATATCTGCTAACTACTCCCACTGCATGTGCAATATCAGGTCTAGTACAGACCATTGTATACATCAAACTACCCACAATACTAGCATAAGGAACATGATGCATTTCTTCAATTTTCTCATTTATTTTGGGATACTGTTCAACATATAACTTTTGACCAACCGGATATGGAGTACATACTGGTTTACAATCATGCATTCTAAAATTTTGTAATATCAAATCAACATATTTCTTTTAATTTAACCATAGCTTTCTATTTGTACGATCCCTTATTATTTCCACACCCAAAATAAATTTTGCAGCACCCAAGTACTTCATATCAAATTCAGAAGATAAATGAGATTTGAGTAACTTTATCATCTCCTTACTGTTACTAATTAACAACATGTCATCCACATACAATACAATGATAACAAAATTTTCACCTTCCTTTTTGAAATATACACATGAATCTACTTTGCTTTTTCCAAGCTCAAGTGTCAAGACAAACCTGTCAAATTTTTGGTTCCACATCCTTGGAGACTGCTTCAACCCATAAAGAGACTTCTTCAGCTTGCATACCAAGTCCTCCTTACCTTTTACCTTAAAACATTCTGGTTGTGACATATATATCTTCATCAAGTTCACCATGTAGAAAAGCTATATTTACATCCATTTGTTCTATTTCAAAATCAAAAGCAGCAAAAATAGCCAACAAAAATATGATTGAAGTTAGTTTAGCCACAGGAGAAAAAATCTCACCAAAGTAAATTCCCTCAACTTGAGAAAATCCTTTTGCTACCAAGTGAGCCTTGTACTTCTCCAAATTTCCTTCTACATTGTACTTCTTCTTGAATAACCACTTACAACCAACATGTTTTCTACCAGGAGGTAATTTCACTAAGTCCCATATCTTATTTTTATCCAAGGACTCCATTTCTTCTTCCATATCCTTTTTACAAAATGTATTCTCACTTGATTCAAGTGCCTCCTTTACAGTCTTGGGTTCTTCAGTAACTGATAAATTAAATGCAGAATAAAAATTTGAAGGACTATACCTATCTAGAAGTATTCTCTCTCGATATGATCTCCTCAAAATTGGAGTTTTAGGTTCTACATATTCAACTTCCTCCTCATCTTCTTCCTCTGAATATTTCTCTTCAGACTCTCTCTATAATTCAAGTTCTACCACTGATTCTTCCTCTTGTTTTAATTTTACCTACACTATTTCTGGTTCTTTTCTTGGTTGCATTTCCTATTTTAAAACCCCTTTTGTTTCTCTAAATATCACATTACGATTGTAAACAACCTTTTGTGTTTTTGGGTTCCACACCTTATATCCTTTAACACTAGTACTATAACCCACAAATATGCTTTTTTAGATTTATAGTCTAGCTTAGACCTTTTCTCTTTTGGGACATACATATAAGAATCACAACCAAAAACCCTTATATGTTTAAGAGAGGGTTTCTCACCAGTCCATACTTCCTGTGGAGTCTTGTGCATCAAATATGAGGTAGGAGATCTATTGATGCGATAACAAGTTGTTAACACAACTTATACCCAAAACTTCTTTTCTAACCCTGCATCACTTGACATGATTCTAGCCTTATCCATCAATATCTTGTTCATCTGTTCTGCAATCCCATTCTATTGTGGAGTATACTAAGTTGTTCATTACCTTTCTATTCCACAGTCCTTAAAAAACTACTCAAATTTATTAGAGAAATACTCACCACCATTATCACTTCTCAAAATCTTTATCTTTTTCTCTATCTAATTTTCTACAAGAGCCTTAAACTCTTTAAATTTATTAAAAACCTTAGATTTGTTTTGTAGAAAATATACCCATGTATTTCTTGAGAAGTCATCTATAAATGTAATAAAATAGATAAATTTACCTAATGATGGTACTTTTTCTGGTCCAAATACATTGCTATGAATTAGATGTAGAATTCCTTCAGACCTTGTAGCACTACTTGGAAACTTGACTCTAGTTTGTTTCCCAAAAACATAATGCTCATTAAAATCAAAACTTAACGGGCAATTATAAAGTCCTTCAACCATACCTTTCATTTTCAATGTTCAAAGTCCTTTCTCGCCAATATGCCCTATGCGTTGATGCCACAACATTATCTTCGCTGTAGGAATACTCAAAGCCATTTCAACTATATTATTTTCCTATACAACTAAAGAGTTATTGTAATTAATACTTATAGTGCTAGCCTCAAGTCTAAACAAAGTTCTTGTGCGAACTCCTCTTTCCAACACCAAGGATCCATGCACCATCTTGCAACTATCCTTATTGAATACCATATTCACACCTGCATCATTCACTTACTCACAAATATCAGATTTCTTTCCAAACTCAAAATATGCAACACATCGAGAAGGGTTTTAATTCTTCCATATTTTAGCATCAGCTTGACTCTTCCTCGACCTATTATTTTATATGTCATATTATCTCCATCTATATTTTCATATTCATAGAACCCCTCCCTATGAGGAGTCATATGAAAAGAAGTACCTCAGTCAATCAATGATGAATCATCACATTCACTTGAGCATGCTATAACTATAAATAAGTCCCATGAATCTTCATTTGTGGTCTTCATTTTTGTAGAAGTTTTTTCATAAAATGATCAATTATTATCAGTATTTTTAGATCTATAGTATCTTTTATAATGCCCTACTTTACTATAATTCCAACATTTCCTCTTTTATGGGGCAACAAATTTACCCCTAGATTTTGATTTCTTTTCTCTTGATTTATTTTTGCTTCTTTCTTGAGAATGACCTCTCACAAACAAGGCTTCCTTTTGATGATAATCCTCAGAATATTTTTGTCTCATCTCCTCAAATAGCAAAGTTCCTATTATATCCTCTACTTTCAATGTAGATGTAATATTGGTGATAACTATAATAAGGTTATCCTATGAATTAGGTAATGAACAAAGTAAAGTAATACATTTTTAGTCTTCATCCATTTTTACTTCTATAGAGGTTAGTTGACTTACAACAGTGTTAAAAGCATTCAAATGTTTAGCCACAAAGTCACTATCATTCATTCAAAGCGAATACAACTTCTTTCGAAGAAAGAGTTTATTTACCAGTGACTTTGTATGATACAATATTTATAGCTTCTCCCATAACAAATTTTTTATGGTCTCTGTAGATACATTCAACAATACCGAGTCAGATAAGCACAATCTAATAGAGCGTCTTGAATTCCTATCAATTTTTAGCTAATCCTCATCTATCATCGATGTTGGTTTTATTTTCAAGACCGCAATCCACTGATCTCTATCAACCAATAGATCCTCCATATTGAGTTTCCATAACTCAAAATTCTATCCATTAAATTTCTTAATCTCTATTCATGTGCTTTCCATATTTCTCCTTTGCCTGGATCCTTTCGCGTACAACTCCCACTCAAGAATTAATTTATCACAGGTTTGAAACCCTTACTCCTAGAACAAAGCTAAAACCTAGCTTTGATACCAAATTAAGAGAAATAAAGAGCCCCAATAAACTAAAACTAGAAAAGTAGTAATTGCAAAATCAAAGGAAGAAGATAGAAAATTCACACATTACACAATATTTATCTTTGAAACCCTCAATCGGGAAAACCAACACAGTATTATCTTATTATTGCATTAACTTGATTGTCTCTAATACAATAATATTCTCCTTCTGTCTCTCTTCAAACCCTAATGCAAGTGCGATATATATAACAAAGGCACATGCACGAATTTTACAATATCCTGGGCAAAAAATCAAGGGTTTTATTATAGTAATCCTAAAAGCCCATATAGGTCTAAAAATAACTTAAAACCGTATAAATTTGGCTGGGGGCTGCCATCCATGGACCCTTAATTTTTGGAGGGCTACTATCCTCGAACCAGCCCTAAAACCCAATGAGTATATCATACACAACGTCCAATACCTTTTAGTGTTAATCCCACCAGAATAACATGGATATATTCAACATATTTTCAATAAACGAGCCATGCTTGGCATTTTATTTAAAAACCTGTTAGTACTGGTCGTACCTCCCTATGGCGTCAATCAACCAAGATGATAGTAGTGTGTGTTTATGTAATATCCCACCCAAATGCACCAATTAGTCTGCTTGTTTTACAAGAATATGGTACTACTAATGTATCAGAGGATGTAGGTGTAGATAGATCCCGATGGAGAATCAAGCGAGAGAGAACCAGACACCTCCTCATCCTAACAACAACAAAGGGGTAGAGGTGAAGGTAAGTTGGGAATATATTATGAGCGATAGGGTATTTACAAATATAGGATGAAAGATCTTATCAACAATACACATGTACAACGGTTCATATAGCTGCATACATATAGATGCATACAGGAGTGTGTATTTTGTATGCTAAATGCGTTATTAGAAATTATTATTTTAAAGACTTAAAAAATAATAAATAATAATAAAAATAAAATAATAATAATAACAATAGTAATAGTAATAATAATAATAAAATTAATTAATATAAAAATAGATAATAAAAAATATATAGAAACAAATAAATTTAATAAAACAAGAATAAAAGAATAAATAATATGGAAATATGAATCCATATACACATGGAAGGACTACTTGGAATAATGTGGGCCTAGGCACTTGCATGAATTACTCTAGGTGTTGAGTACCATTTTATATCATCCATCAATAAATATACGAGGAAAACTCAAGAACAAGATCATCTTTCTAATAAATTTGGGGTTGCAGCAGTGAGATTGTGAAGCTATTTTTGTGTAATGTCAGGTTGGATATCCTTGAAATAAGATTTTTTATGATAATGAAGAATAGTGGATACTAGTATGTTTTAAGTGCTTGAGTAGAAAGCTAATATAAATTTTAGAATAGCAATTGACCTATGAAAAAACTTGCTTTACATTAGTAGTTGAGAAACGACTAAATTTCTGCATCTATGTAAGCATGTTAGAATAGTCATGCATTCACATATTAGTCAACCAATATGAGTATTCCATGGAGCCTTTGTGTCTCTTTCTCTATCGTTTAACTGAAGATACACCTCTATTTGTCCATGCTAAAGGGAAACCCTTGTTATAGAATATAAACAATTTACGTCTTCGTGCTGAAAGAGTTCGAAGATCACATCAGTATCTGCTAGGCACTCATTTGTTTATTTAATTATGTATTCTGGATCAAAACAAAAAGGAACAACATAATTTTATACATAGGGATGGGTAGATGACTGTTTGTTGTCGCAAAATATTGATAGATTGGAAGGATTGTGCTTTTGAATGAAAGCTGGTGTAAGGTAGTATATATAATTATTTTGTCATGACGTAGCTTAATATGACCTCATTTATATTATCAAATAAAGTATTTTAGTGCTGGATGATGTTTACCCCAAATAATTTCATTGTAATTGTTTAATTGTAACATGGAAAAGAGAGTTTGAATCTCGTTTGGTGAATGATTTGTTCTTATGAACATAAAAATATGTAAAGGAAATTATATGAGATTTATCTTTGTTATAGAAGAACAATAATAGCAAAATGATTTGGAATTATATACATTGCCGAACTGTTTATACATTTTAAAACAATGATAGCTAAACTCTTTTTTGAGCTTAGATAGATAATATTTCCATGAAATGCATTACCCTGCTTGTTAAATTAAAAAAAAATCCAATGGAAGTTTCACAATGTCAATGATAGAGGGAAATAACCTTACATAAAACATATTCAATAAAGTAAATTTTTATTTTTGCTTCACCTTGGAACGTCGCTATTTAAAGGTAGAATTAATTGTGAAAATTTAGTCCTTATTGAAACCATCGTTATAAAATATAAATGATAACTACCTTGTCTTGATGAGAAGTTTACCATAGGTCTCCATGGAAAGTATGGGTGGTTTGAAGTAAATTTAAGTTGAACATATTCTAGTAGAAATCCAAATCCTTGTCTTGAATGAACAATCATTGACAGATATTACTGTATTGGAGTGCAACGAAATTATGGAAAAATTGATAATAGGAGATGAATAGCTAATGAAAAAGTATTAACACCTTGTGACAATTGAATTTAATATTTTGGGAGTCAAAATGGGTCAAGATATTATGTATAATACTTTGTATAAGAGCTTTAAAATAGACTAAAAATAGCTGTATATGAGGTATAATGTCTAAAATACCTAAAATTATATCAAAACAACTTAATCAAAATATTTAAAATAATCCAAAAAGAAGATGAGTAGGTTTTAGAGCTTTTGTATCCAAACGAACCCTTAGTAGTTTGCATGACAAGATTAATAACTTTTTAGCAGGGAGTAAACTAAAGTTAATTTCGTACAATTTGGATCCAATTCGAGGCATTTAATAGACTATATCTATGTTTCGAAATATAAACAATGCTAAGGTGTTTGGTAATGTCGAAAGAGGTAAATTGATATTATGAAAAAAGTATGTCAGGTGATAGTTTAGTTAATAATATGTTTAAAAATTGAGAGAGTTTATTTAAAAAATAATAATAAAGTAGCATGTCAACTATGGACATAAGCAAATAGTTATCGATGTCCATAACAAGGTAAATAACACAAAATTCATTGAATATTTTTAAAATATTAGAGGTTTCTCCTTTACGTTTTTTGCACATTTACCAATAGGTGGTTTCATATTGATGTCTTGGAGAATGAAATATCCACATAATTTGATCTAGGTTTAATTATATCAACCGAGGGAATTCTATAATATGAAAACCGCCATCATAATATACACCACTAGCTGCCTGTCAAATAAGCCTTTCAACGGGAATTAGAGAAATAAATTAAAACCAAAATGAATTTATATAAAATATTAGTCTAGAATTTTGTGCTTATGAACTCACCAGTGCTTCACCAAGGATGGCAGCCTTAAGCTTGGCTCGACTTCAATATAAACCAAAGTTAGATTCACCTTTCTGTTTATTAAGGAAATATAAATAAGGGTCTTATGATATGTTTCGAAATGCTATGATTCAGAATTAATATTAAGGTTTTTTCATTATGCTTGACCTCTTAAAAAAGTTATAATTCAATCTTATTGTGAAAATGAACTCTGTTAGATTTTAACAATAAAAAATATGTAAATTCATTTAGAATAGTTTTTAGCAAGAAGGAACATAAATGTTGGCAATTTGAGTTATTTTATGTTGTCATTGATGTCACATGGATCACATTGAGTTTTGGTGGCAAAAGCACTTCATAAATAATCATTTATGATATTTTGGAGAGCATGGAAATTTACAGGGTTGTGTGGCACAAGAGGCATATAATATTTAATTTTTTAAATATTATACTAATGGTTTTTATTAAAACCAATGGTAAAGGTTTTTATTAAAACCAATGGCAAGGGTTTTTATTAAAACCAACAGAAAAGGTTTTCATTAAAACCATTGGAAAGGGTTTTTCATTAAAACCACTATGCTAAGACTTCTCCAAATTATGACGGATGAAAAGGTTTTCCAATAAAACCTAGGTGCAAAAGGTTTCATGGCGAAATTCAAAAGAATGAAGGAGATATCCCAATTCAAAGTTAAGAGGTGAATTATTAAAATTTTATTTAATAATTCTAAGGTCTAAAGTTGAATTAAATTATCCACCAATGTGCAAAATATTGGGGAGATTAATAAATATTTGTCGACATCATTCGAAGGATGGAGGTGCATATAAATAAAAGGTGAAAAACCTTTGTTTATTGAAGACCAGAGATAGCGCATGAGAGAGAGTCTTCAAAAGGGGAGCAGCAAAGAAAGAAGGATAAATAACTTTCTATTTGAGAGCAAGGTCAAGTAAACAACGTGGGAAAGTGACATCACATAGGATCCTATAGCGCAGTTGGTAGAGCACAAAATTTTCACAAGGCAGATTCGTTGTTTGAATCCTGCCAGGGGCAAAGTGTTTTGCTAAGGAAGGCAACTTAAGTTTTTTAGATTTGAGTACAGGTGAAGTTGGGTGTTTGGGATTAAATACCAACATGGGTTGATGCCCATGTGGTAAGTGCCTCATAGCGCTAGGTGAGAGGAACAAAGTTTGACTCCCGTGAAGGTGTGAAGGCACATTGATTTTTGGCAAGGCATTGACGATTTCAAAGGTGTGAAGGCGCATTGATTTTTGGCAAAGCATTAACGATTACAAAGGTTGCAAAGGCAAGAAATTTAATAAAAAGGTATTTATCTGTAGCGTATGGTAATATTTGATATTGCGAAAGTTTTGGTGCATTGAAAATCATTTCTATTATAACTAGGGAGTCATAAGGTATTTAGTGAAAATAAATGATTGCTGTATGTGCTTAGGGAGTTATAATGTGTGAAGTTAAATATTTGTGATTGCTGTATGTGGAGTTATAAGTTGTGGAATTAAAAATAAAAGCATAGGTGCTTGTTGTATGTGTTAATGAAATTAGGGATTCATAAGATTGAAAAGTGTTGAACTTGTTATATGTCCTAGTGCATGATTTAATTATGAAATTAAACTAGGAATTTGAGACCTAGTTAATTGCTACCTTGAGTTAGAAGACATGCACATGAGTTAGAGTTTGAAGTTGAAGAAAAAATTCTTGATTATGTGCCTTGGATATTGAGAGGAAGTGGATGGATTAGAAAATCAATTTTATGGATAAAATTGATGCTTGAGTTCCATGATTGCTTTAGTAGAGTTCATTGAGAGTATTGCCATTGTTGAGGAGGTTTTTGCTATTGCTTTGAGGAGATTATTGTTGGTTACTTGTTAAGTCCATTGCCACTATTTGAGACCATTGATGAGATTATTTGCTAGTAACTTGTGGATACAATTTTCTTTCATTTGAGGAGATCATTGTTGGTTATTTGAGAGCTCTTTTCTTGAGGGAGTTATGCTTGTTTCTTGAGAGTTTATTGACATTTCATGAGGAAGATATTATTGAGAACCTATTGCTATCACTTGTGGATATTGTACTTGGTTGGTTGAAGTCCTCATTGTTATTGATTGGAGAGGTTTCTATTTGAGAGATCATTTGTCATCCATTTGAGAGTACCTTGTTGATCATTGTTGTCATCCATTTGAGAGTACATTATTGAACATTGTTGTCATCCATTTGAGAGATCATTTGTCATACATTGTTGAGATCATTGTGGATCATTGTTGTCATCCATTGAAGAGTACATTGCCATTAATTGTTGAGCACATTGTTGAGTATTGTCATCATTCATTTGTTATCCATTGTTGAGTTCATCATTGAGCCTTGCCTTCGTTGATTAGTGGTTGAGCCTTTGGGAAGGCTTTTGGGACAAAATTTTTGGATAAATTTGAGACAACTTTTGTGCATGATTGGTTGAGCCTTTGGGAAGGCTTTTGGGAAAAAATTTCTGGATAGATTTAAGACAACTTTTGTGAAATATTATAAGGATATTATCTTATGGACTACCACACATTGGGGGAACCATGTTAAATATTGTGTCTCAATTGTGTGTGATGATTTATGCACTTGCTTACTATTGCTATCTATGTTATTAACATACACTGCTATATTTAGTTATTGCAATTGAGGACACTAATTGATATTGGTTTGGAAAGAAAGTAAAAGTGGATGCTATATTGTTCACCCCCCTCTCAGTATAAGCTTATGTTATTCAATTGGTATCAGAGCGGGTTCCTTTAGAAAAGCTAAAAACTTGAGGGTAGATTCTACAAGAACACATATGGCTTCACAGAATGGATCATCTACAAGTAAGGCTCCACTGTTTGACGATAACAATTATGTTTTTTGGAGCATGAGAATGAAGAACTATTTGATATCACAAGGATATGAGGTATGGCAGATGGTTGCAAAAGAGTATAAGATTGAAGGTGATCCCAAGACATGTAAGACTATCAGGAAATTGGTTGAGATCAATGCAAAGGCAATGAATTGTATTCTGAGTGGGCTTCGTGAGACATATTTTGCAAAGGTCATGGTATGTAATTCAACTAATGAAATGTGGACCAAGTTGCGGAATAAATTTGAAGGAGATTTCAAGGTAAAGTTGGCAAAACTAAAAACTCATAGAAAAAGATTCAAAGAATTGAAAATGGAAGGTTATGAAGATATTACAAAGTTCTTGCTTTGAGTTGATGAGATTGCTAACACCATGAGAGGTCTAGGATTTGAGATGAAAGAATCAGATGTTACTAAAAAGGTTTTGAGATCACTTCCCATGAAGTATGATGCAAAGGTTTCAACGATAGAAGAAACAATGAATATCGACAAGCTAAAAATGGAAGAACTACAAGGAACTCTCATAGCTTATGAGATAAGGATAGATGATCATTAGACTCCAAATAAAGAATTTGCATTCAAAGCTTTAGAGAAAAAGAAATGGAAATATCCAGAGACAGATAGAGATTTAGATAATTATGAAGAAGCTAACTTCATCAAAAGGAAAAAGGACTCAAGGAATTACAGGGATATGAAGAAAGTCAAATGCTACAAGTGTGGTCATTATGGTCACTATGCAAACAAGTGTCCACATGAAGAAAATAGTGATGAAAAATAGGGTCACAAAAAAGAAGAACAAGGAAAGAATAAGCATGACAAAGATGACAGGTACAAGAAAAGCAAGCATGAGAAGAAGACAAGTTTTCGTAAGGCAAAGAAAACTTTCTACATTGAAGAAGCAAATGATAGCTCAGATCACAGTGATAAAGATCACTCAGATGATGAAAAGGAAGAACATCTATTCTTAGTAATAGAAGGTGAAAGAGAACAATGCTTTGTGTGTGGTCAACGATATCACATATCAGGATATTGCAATGGCTTCAGATGACAGTGAAGATGAAATGACATACCAAGGAAATAGACAAAGACAAAGGATTCATGAGATTTTTTTTACTATAGAAGAAGATAATAATATCAGTGACAGTGAAGATGAAGAAGGGTTTTTCTATGGGATAAAAGAAGTAGAAGAAGAACTTCCACTCCAAATAGAAGAAGTTAAGGAAGAAGATTTGGATACCACAAAGAAGGATCAAGGATACAATACACAAGTCAAAGATGATCACAAGGATAAAGGTCAAGAAAGGTATAAGGAACCAAGACATGAACAAAGGGTTTTTCAAGGACATTTGTTTTCTTGTAATCAATTTGGACACAAGGCTATACATTGCAGGGTCTATGGATCAAAGAAGTTTGATTTTTCTAGAAGGAACTTCAAAGGAAGAAGGTATGGTTTTCAGGCACATTGCTTCTTATGTAACATAATTGGTCATAGAGCTTCTCAATGCAAAGGAAATGAGCAATATGGTTTTGATTTTAGAGTTGCACAATTTAGAGGTCATGGTCAAAATTATTATGAAAATAGACCTTCACAATATAGGGTTCATGAAAGGAATGGATATGGAAATGATTTCAAGAAAGAATTCAAGATATGGGCACCATCCAAAGGCTACAATATCAAGTGTTTTAATTGTAATAACTTTGGACATATTACAAGATGGTGTAGGAATAAATTCCAAACAGGTTCAAGGCAAGAAGGTCAAGCTATTTCAAGGCAAGAAGGTCAAACAGGTTCAAGACAAGAATATCAAGTAACTCATCAAGAAAAGGATATCAAAAATATGTGGAAGGAAGTTGACAAAGGAAAGGAACAATGTAAGATGGGAGTAAATGTACTCCCACCCGAAAATTAATCACCTCAAGAGAGAAGGTGGTAGGGGCACTAAGCTTAAGAGTCATATATTTTAGTCCCATAGGTGTCCATTTTTCCATTGATGTCAAAGGGGGAGAGATTTGAGTAAGGGAGAGAGAATTGAGTTAGGATGAGCAACCTCCAAAGAGAGTATTGAGATAGGGGGAGTAGCCTCCAAAGAGAACATTGAGATAGGGGGAGTAGCCTCCATAGAGAGTATTGAGTTAGGGGAAGCAACTTTGATTTTCAAAAATGGCTTTTGTAGTGATTGTGGTGATTTGCATTAGAGGTGTTGCCATCAATGACAAAGGGGGAGATTATTGGTAATTTGAGTTATTTTATGTTGTCATTGATGTCACATGGATCACATTGAGTTTTGGTGGCAAAATCACTTCATAAATAATCATTTATGATATTTTTAAGAGCATTGATATTTACAGGGTTTTGTGGCACAAGAGGCATATAATATTTAATTTTTTAAAAATTATATTAATGGTTTTTATTAAAAGCAATGGTAAAGGTTTTCATTAAAACCAATGGCAAGGGTTTTTATTAAAACCAACGGAAAGGGTTTTCATTAAAACCATTGGAAAGGGTTTTTTATTAAAACCACTATGCTAAGAATTCTCCAAATTATGATGGATGAAAAGGTTTTCCAATAAAACCTAGGTGCAAAAAGTTTCATGGTGAAATTCAAAAGAATGAAGGAGATATCCCAATTCAAAGTTAAGAGGTGAATTATTAAATTTTTATTTAATAATTCTAAGGTCTAAAGTTGAATTACATTATCCGTCGACATGCAAAGGTTGGGGAGATTAATAAATATTCACCGACGTCATTTTAAGAATGGAGGTGCATATAAATAAAAGGTGAAAGACCTTTGTTTATTGAAGACCAAAGATAGCGCATGAGAGAAAGTCGTCAAAAGGAGAGCAGTGAATAAAGAAGGATAAATAACTTTCAATTTGAGAGAAATTTCAAGTAAACAAAGCGGGAAAGTGACATCACACAGGAGCCTATAGCATAGTTGGTAGAGCATGAACTTTACACAAGGCAGGTTCGTTGTTTGAATCCCGCCAAGGGCAAAGTGTTTTTCTAAGGAAGGCAACTTAAGTTTTTCAGATTTGAGTGTAGGTGAAGTTGGGTGTTTGGGATTAAATCCCAATGTGGGTTGATGCCCATGTGGTAAGTGCCTCACAGTTCTAGGAAAGAGGAACAAAGTTTGACTCCTGCGAAGGTGTGAAGGCGCATTGATTTTTGGCAAGGCATTGACGATTTCGAAGGTGTGAAGGCGCATTGATTTTTGGCAAAGCATTAACGATTATGAAAGTTGCGAAGTCTATAAATTTTGTAAAAAGGTATTTATCTATAGCGCATGGTAATATTTGATATTGCTAAAGTTTTGGTGCATTGAAAATCATTTCTATTATAACTAGGGAGTCATAAGGTATTTAGTGAAAATAAATGATTACTGTATGTGCTTAGGGAGTTATAAGGTGTTAAGTTAAATATTTTTTGATTGCTGTATGTGGAGTTATAAGGTGTGGAATTAAAAATAAAAGCATAGGTGCTTGCTATATGTGTTAATGAAATTAAGGAGTCAAAAGGTTGAAAAATGTTGAACTTGTTATATGTCCTAGTGCATGATTTAATTATGAAATTAAACTAGGAACTTGAGACCTAGTTAATTGCTACCTTGAGTTAGAATACATGCACATGAGTTAGGGTTTGAAGTTGAAGATAAATTTCTTGATTATGTGCCTTGGCTATTGAGAGGAAGTGGATGGATTAGAAAATAAATTTTATGGATAAAATTGATGCTTGAGTTCCATGATTGCTTTAGTGGAGTTCATTGAGAGTATTGCCATTATTGAGGAGGTTTTTGCTATTGCTTTGAGGAGATTATTGTTGGTTACTTGTTAATTCCATTGCCACTATTTGAGACCATTGAGGAGATCATTTTATAGTCACTTGTGGATACATTTGTATTTCATTTGAGGAGATCATTTTTGGCTATTTGAGAGCTCTTTGCTTGAGGGAGTTGTGCTTGTTTCTTGAGAGCTTATTGACATTGCATGAGGAAGATATTATTGAGAACCTATGGAGATTATCCTTGGTTGGTTGAAGTCCTCATTGTTATTGCTTGGAGAGGTTTCCATTTTAGAGATCATTTGTCATCCATTTGAGAGTACCTTGTTGAGCATTATTTTTTTGTTAAGTAACATTATATACATAGCGAGTTTTTTAAGAGGATCCCAAAACCTTATAACAATAAAAGGAGCACCTTTAGGGCCGCAAGGTTGAGACAGGAACCACATATTAGACCGAATTACAAAAAAATTTGACATAGCAGACGATCCCACCACAAACAATTAAAAAATAAAATAGATCTCGCCCAGCGGGAAGAAGTCGAAAACCACCATTGAGTAGATCTTGCCCAACAGGAATAAGAGAAAAACCGTTACAATAAAATCTCACCTTGTGGGAAGCAGTCAAAAACCACCAAAGAGAGAGTCCCGCCTAGCGGGAAGCAGCTTAAACCCACCTTAGTGAAATCCCGCCCAGCGGAAAGCTTCAAAAAAATTGCACCAAGAAAATCCCGCCATCCAGGAAACCAGCAAAAAGGAGAAAATCCCGCCCAGCGGGAAAACCAGTGGATTTGGCGGATCCCGCCCAGCGGGAAAAAGTGGATTTGGCGGATCCCGCCCAGAGGATCACGCCCATCGAGAAAAAGCGGATTTGGCGGATCCCGCCCAGAAGATCCCGCCCAACGAGAAGCCATCCCACCCAGCGACAGGGGGATCCCACCCAGCAAGAAGCCGAGAGCCAGGATCCGGCCCAGCGGGAAGCAAACAGGAGCTTCACCACGAGGATCCTGCCCTGGGGAAACAACAAGGAAACTACAGGTTAAGGAAACAGGGATCCAGGGACTGGGAATCTCGAGCGGGAAGAGGAAGACAGTCACAGGGAAGGGATCCCAAGGAGCTAGACAAGTGGGATCTAAGGTCTGCGTGCATAGATCAGACCCCCCCAAGAATGAAACATGCAACAAAAGCCAAAGGGAACCCAGCAGCAGGGACCAAGAATCCCATCCAAGCACAAAAGCAGCTTTAGGGAACTGGGACTGGGAATGGGAATAGCCCAGGCAGAGGAAAGCCCCCCCAAGGCCAAACCAGATGCCCAGGGTGTCCACCAAGGAGCAGAACCAGCATGAAGAAGCCTCCAAGTGGGAAGAACAGCAGCCACAGGATCCCGTCGAGGATTCACAAGCAAAGGAGGAAAGAGGCCCCCCAGACCACCCCCAAAGCTGTGAGGACCTCAAGGGAGACCCTAGGAAGCTGTCAAACCCTAAACCATCACCTCCACCACTCAAAGAAAAGTAGGGGACCAAATTTGTGCGAATAACCTGCAAAAAACCCTAGGGGGAAGCCTGAGGAAAAAATGGAAGGGATCCCCAAACAAACAGGGATCCCTGGGAAGCACCAGGCCAAAAAATCAACCAAGGAAACCCAATCCGGCTGGGAGGGGCACAAAAAAATGGAGAAGGATCTCCCCCCAGGAGATCATCTGCAACAACCACTCCCAGGGAGGGATGACCTGGGTTGAGCCATGGACTGGGCAGGAACCAGGATCCAGGGGAGGGGGAGTAGGGAAGGGACCAGAGCCCTCCCCTCTCTGCTTTCTTCCCTCCTCTAAGAGAGAGATCACAACATATTTGAAACCTTGTTGAGCATTGTTGTCATCCATTTGAGAGTACATTGTTCAACATTGTTGTCATCCATTTGAGAGATCATTTGTCATACATTGTTGAGATCATTGTGGATCATTGTTGTCATCCATTGAAGAGTACATTTCCATTCATTGTTGAGCACATTGTTGAGTATTGCCATCATTCATTTGTTATCCATTGTTGAGTTCATCATTGAGCCTTGCCTTCGTTGATTAGTGGTTGAAGCTTTGGGAAGGCTTTTGGGACATAATTTTTGGATAGATTTGAGACAACTTTTGTGCATGATTGGTTGAGCCTTTGGGAAGGATTTTGGGACAAAATTTTTGGATAGATTTGAGACAACTTTTGTGCATGATTGGTTGAGCCTTTGAGAAGGATTTTGGGACAAATTTGTGGATAGATTTGGAAAAAAATTGAGCAAGGATTGTTTGAGCCTTTTGTGAAGGCTTTGAGAATAGATTTGGGACAACATTTGAGTAGGATTGTTTGAGAATTTTGTGAAGGCTTTGAGGATAGATTTGGGACAACATTTGAGCAGGATTGTTTGAGCCTTGTGAGAAGGCATTGAGGCATATTTGTGAGCAATAAAAAAGATAAGACAAAAATTGAAAACACATCAACACCAGTTTCCTAGCTGAGCAGATTAGTGGATAGCCTAGCTGAGCAGATCAATGGATAGCCTAGCTGAGTAGATCAATGGAGATCCTAGTTGAGTAGATCAGTAGAGAACCTAGCTGAGTAGATCAAAGGAGCCCACCTGAGCAGATAAGGACAATCTAGATTTGAGCAAATCAAAGTAATCATTTGTATTAGGATAAGTATCCATATTTATTTGTGAAATATTATAAGGAGATTATCTTATGGACTACCCCACATTGGGGGAACCATGTTAAATCTTGTGTCTCAATTGTGTGTGATGATTTATGTACTTGCTTACTATTTCTATCTATGTTATTAATGCACACTGCTATATTTGGTTATTGCAATTGAGGACACTAATTGATATTGGTTTGGAAAGAAAGTAAAAAGTGAGCGCTATACTGTTCACCCCCCCTCTCAAAATAAGCTTGTGTTCTTCAATAATTTGTTATAAGATTTATATTATAAAGTCGATAAAACTAATATTTTGTTTAGTAGTATAATATCGTGAAATATGTAGTTAAAAGTCACTTTTATATTTTAACATTAATATTGTGATAAATAAAGAATAAGAATTAGCAAGTAGGTGAATACGATAACACTTTTATTTTTTTAGTACTTTGAAAGTCTTTATAACTCGACAGATTGTAACTTTATGTTTTGTATTAGTTTAAAAACTAGTTGTGTAATAGAAAAGTACGCTTATTTGATTTGCTTTACCTTTAAGTTTCATTATAAGGTATTACGTGTATTTTGAAGTTCTATATATGGTCTTGGGGATTATTAATTTATGTAGCTAGTCTTTTGACACTAAGCTTGTTTAACATATAGAATATTATAAGGTTCTATATTAAAAAAATAAAAACTTAAAAGGAATAATCTATGAATTCAAACATATTAAGTAGAATAAAAATATTTTATAAACATAAACATGTAAATTTTAGGGAAATAAAAACTCACTCAGTCGAACTCTGGTTTTATGCTTGAAACTATCTATAGGAAGAGAGTAAACATTTAGGATGAAACAAATTTGACCACTTTAAGTATGAATTAAGCAAAGGTTTCTAGGTAATACCCAAAACCTGATGTTTGTAGGAAGGCAAAAATCATGATTCATATTCAGTCGCTTTCAAGAAACTCAACTCAGGGTGAGTAAGGTCCTATTGCTTAAACATATGACGAGGGGTGGAATGGGACACTCCCTCTAGAATGATAAGCAAGTGGTATGTGAGGGTATATCACAATTTGAAATCAAGTGGGGAATAGTTAGAAAATGTCTGGAAGGATCAAGAATAATTAAATCTTGAAGCTAAAAGGTCCAGCGGGTGTTGGAATGGAACACCATTTTGTCACTTGTAGTAAGGTCTGAGTTACCTGGTCCTGAAACTAGAGAAGTTGTGGACCTTATCTGATAATTGGATAGGTGGATATTCAGATAAGCACTAGGTATTCATGTGGTAGCCATAGTATGTGTCGATCATAGGTAATGGAAGGTATATTACAAATGTATCATGCTATGGGCAGGCAATTATGCGTCCACCCTTTTAGATGAAATGGGCACTGAAAGGACAACCTCACATTATGGATATAGACCTTTGGCAATAGATATGAATATGTCCACATAATGGGAATTAAAGCAAAAATTGGCCAGTATCGAACGTTTAAGGGAATGTCTACAATAGTCATTCAACTTGAAATGAATAATCAATGCTTATGTACCAATAAAATGTTGGGTTGTTGATTTGTTTTGTTTGAAATTTGAAATTGTGATTTGGAAAACCAGGTGAGAAGACCTGGGTTGTTACAGTTGGTATCAGATCCTAGGTTGTGAAACTTTGGGTATATGAAACTAATTTTATTTTTGTTACATACAGCTAATGGCAAGTTCCTCTAAAAATATTGCAATGACATAACAAGAGACAGTTGTTGAAGGCCCAAAAAAGGGCTCAGAAGGCTCATAAAGGAGTCTAAGAGGGTAGCCAAAGCAAAGGCACCCCAATGACTTGTTTGAAAAGATAAAGAACCTATGGTAGATAAAACCCCATAAAGAGAGGACGACCTGATCAAGATGGTACAGTTGCTACAAGATCAAATGAATCAGCATCATGAGAACATGAAATTTTACATAGAGTAGGCACAAAAATAATTGAATCAACAAAGGAAGCATATGGAAATGTAGAGGGTAGAGTTTATGGATCAAATGGAACAATAAAGAGCGCAAATGAGTCAATAACAATAACTCATACAATAGCAAAATTGATCAAAAACATATTTAAAAATAAATAGTTTAAGGGGAATCTGGAAGGATTTCCTGAGGGATCATCTCATAGGCGAGTAGGCAGTGAATTAAGGAAGGAATTAAGAAAGTTAGACATCAAACAATTTGATGGTAAAGGACATAGTAAAGCAACATAAAATTGGTTGAATGAAGTTGAAAGTTATTGTACCATTAATAGCACTCTCTCCTATGAATCCAAGACGGCTTGGGCGGTATCTCATTTGATGGGATATGCAATGGATTGGTGGACAACCTATAAAAAGAATAAGCCTATAGAGACTGTAGATGTTCTATAGGACACATTTTTAAAGGAATTTAGAGACCGTCTTCTGACACATCAATTCTATATTGAGAAATTTAGGGAGTTCACCAATCTACACCAAGAAAACATGACAATTATTGAATATTATTAGAGATTTATCCAATTGCTAAAATATGTTCCTGATTATGATCAAAATGAAGAAATGAAGGTGCAAAAATTCTTGATGGGTCTACATCCAAGAATTGGATATCTGGTAGGCTTAGTAAAACCAAATTATTTATCTGAAGCTTATTACACTATCTGATTTAAGGAAGACAACTACAAGAATAAAAAGGCATATTATAAAAAGAAAAAAAAAGAAAGAGATGAACCAAATAAGAGAAGGGATTTTGGATATATAAAGGGAAACAAATATCAGAATAAGAAGTTTAGGGATGGAGATCATTTTAGACGGGACGATAAGTATCAAAACAGATACCAGAACAGGGATCAACCTGACAGAAGAAACTACAGGGATGATTATAAGGCACAAATAAAGGAAAACATATCCCAAATTAGGAATGAAGAAAATAGAAGGGATAATACCCCTTTGCAGTGCTATGTTTGTAGAGAATCTCATTATGCTAGCTAGTATCCACGAAGGTCAGATAAACAACAACTCATTGAGGAGACCGCACATAAAATGTATGCAATAACCGATGCTAGACCTACAACATATTGAAGATTATCCAAGTTCAAAAACCTTTGCTTCTAACAAGAATCAAGTCACATGAGAATATGTTTCTACTAAAGAACACTAGATCATTTATTTGCTTAAAAACTGTTAAGTAGAAAAATATTAGGAGATAGTTTTGTATATACATTTTTGGGATCCATCATGTATATCCGATGTGATATTACTTAAGACTATATACTATATGCCTATTTTATATTACTATGACTACAAACCATGTTTTGGTTAATGATGCTTACTAAGATTATAGTAATGTAAGGAATAGTAAATATTTTGATTTCATAATGTTCATTATTTCCATGATATTGTAAAAATTTTTAATTGCTAAAAACATAGGGATTGTTTAATTCTAGAGGGGGAGGATGTAACATTCCACCCAAAAGCACCAATTAGTCTGATTGCTTTGTAAGAATATGGTACTGCTAATGGATCAATGGATGCAGGTGTAGATAGATCCTTATGGAGAATCAAGCGAGAGAGAACCAGACACCTCCTGCTCCTAACGGTAAGAAAAGGGCAGAGGTAAAGATAAGTTGGGAATACATGATGAGCTGTTAGAGTATATCCAAAGTTGTTACTAGGATATTAGAATAGTTTTTTTGTGGCTGAGATTAACTCAGTTAGTTATGATCCAATGGATCATATTGTATACCTTTGCTATTTAAGCAAGGTCTCTTTCATTGAATAACATGAAGTATTTTATTTTCCAACATGGTATCAGAGCGGGCTTTCCCTGACCTATGAACCTGAGGGAGGATTTCCCTCATGGAAATACCCCCCCCATTATTTTTCCTCCCCATAATTTTTTTTCTATTTTTTTTCAATATCGAGGGAGTATGCTCTCCATATTTTGATGGATTAGAAACCAGATGGTTATAAAAAATTTGCAGTTTAGGAGGTCATTTTATAGTTTTTTTAGTCTTTGTTGAGTTTTTAGGGAGTTTTTTGTCTCAAGTTTGGAGTAAGGAGCCATGTGTTAGCCCTTCGTATGGAGTGTGAAGGCTGAGCCCATTGGGATTCTAATATTGGTGCTATTTTACTGCTAAGATTTTTCACAACCATGCTGTATTTCTCGGAAGATCATTATTTAGAGTTATTTTTTGGAGCACCTCTTGTTTACCTATGGTGATAAGAATGAGTTCTCAGTTGTGTTCCCATCGAGCATGTGACTTTTTTAATGTGTAGAAGATGATTGTACGAAAGGTTTCACCATGATTTTTTAAAAATTCCATGATTTATTCTCCTCGGTGCATGTTCCCATTGCACCAATCCTGCTGTAAACTATGAGAGAAAAAATATAGCGGGAGATCATGGTGAATTCAGGCTTCTATCACACTAGGTGCAGATCTGAGTAGATTGCTCATGGAGGGTGGATTCTAATTAGCATTCCCCTTGGTCACAAGTGCAAGATTTTTTGCTGAACATTGAATATTTCTGCTATGCATGATTTTTTGGTGGTTATTGGAGGAAGCCACTTCACAGCAATGTTGCCTTGGCACTTGAGTCCAGTAAACACATAATTTAATGGTGACTACAGTTGGTATTTACCAAGATTAGGGTGTAATTTGATCTATAGAGTCAACACAAGATATGACTATGAAAAAATGTAGGTGACGACGAGTCCATGAGGCCAATGTTGTAGCGGGTGAAATTGAAAATATCTACATAAAATAGCTCTTTAGAGCGTTATTTTATCACCCTGGGAAACAAAAAAGAACAAAAAATATAGTGTGGATGTTATCATAGTTTTTTTGAACAAGCTATGTAGTAGAATGGAGATGCAGTTGACTAAAAGGTATGGACGTATACCAAAAGAAGTAGGTATGGGTGGTTTATTATCCCGTTGAAGTTCTAGATAATGCAATATAAACTGCCATCATGAGTTGATTTTAAGTTTGATGAGAATAGTTATGAAAGACTATTTTTTAGCCATTAGTTGATAAGATCTTTTGGTATGGTGACAGATATTAATGGATGCTTCTAAAAAAAATCTGCACCAATGTTTGATCTCAAGATGGAAATATCGGTTGAGATAAAGGAGGATTTTTTTGATTATTCATCCCACTATTGGTGCCTAGAAATTGTAACTCTCGAGAACTAAATAGGAGGTTTAAGCTTTCATCCATCACACTCAAGCAACTCAAAGTTTTTAGATCTACAATACTTCGATCACCTACTACGCAAAAAATATGAATATCGCGCTCGCTGCTGCTTGATAATCTATCACCTAATGATCTACAATGCACTAGAGGATCATGGCATATTAATATCAATCACGATGAAATCATATATGGTAAATGCCCTTTTTTTATCGTTGCTATAGTAGAGGCTCATGGTCAAAAAGCGTCAATCAGGGAAAAATCAATGGTGGTAAACACTTCTTTCTACCATTTTTAGTAGTGGAGTCACGTAGAGCAAATAAATTTGATGTCAATTACCCACCAAGGATCACTTTTTTTTACCCCATGCTGAATACAAAGTACACACAGTGGCTAAAATGACGCTGTGTGAGGCCATTCAACTTGATCACAAACAAAGCCAATTTGAAAGGAAAACAATATCAGTGGAGGGTGATGTGCAAATCATTGATCTCGAGTGTAAACAACACCAGTTTGAGAAGGAGAAGCAATGTTTATTTTTATTTTTTGAGATGTTGATGTAGGTTTGAAGATGCTACCAAATACTTTTATTAGGTCTTTTTTTGAGATGTTGATGTAGGTTTGAAGATGCTACCAAATATTTTTTGAGATGTTGATGTAGGTTTGAAGATGTTCAGGATTTCAACGTGTTCGCTATGATCGACCTGTCTAGAACCAACTTGCAGAAATATAACAAATGACATGTCATCGAATATTAGAGGAGAGAGACAACTATGGTTTCCCACACTCGCATAAATATCTTGAGCTACCATTTAATTTTGCCATGACTTCCAGATCATGTGGAATTCAAGTTCACCTACATCCGCTATTTTGACTGTTGATGACCTTCGTGCAATAATAATTCTAGAGATCTGCCATTCGGGAAAGTATCATTCGGGGATGCGTCTCAGTTGCAGTGGTGCATTTTTTGTTATATTTTTTGGTCATAATTTTGGTGAGCTAGTTATAGTGATACATACCCAATGGAGAATTAGGACGACACATGTACTCAGCTATGACAAGGACATTAATTTCCTATTTGCTATTGGATGTCGAGCATAGTTTCATCGATGATCTAAGCCTCCCAAGTGTGCTACAACATTATTTTTTGTGGAGAAATAAATAAATAAATAAATAAATAAATAAATAAATAAATAAATAAATATATATATATATATATATATATATATATATAAATAAATAAATAAATAAATAAATAAATAAATAAATAAATAAATAAATAAATATATATATATATATATATATATATATATATATATATATATATATATATATTTTCCACATCGTGGCCCATCCATGCAACTTTCACCCTCGAAAGAATCTGAAGAATGACAATCCCATCGATGACAAAGGTACACACATTGCCAATTTGTGCCCACATGTCCATTGTGAGCTATATTGATTTGTTGACTAGAAACCAAAAACCAGTTTGTGCCTGCATGATATTGCCCCCTTGAGGACTGCCACCAGTGCAACCATCACATTCTTAGATTTGGAGCCATTGGACGACTTGCTTGAATATAGTTTTATGAATTCATGGGCGAAGTGAGTGATCTCAATATTTTGGTGAGAGGACTATAGATGAGGATATCATCAAAGTTAATAAAGCAGAGAAGTTGTGAACATGAGACTAACAGTTGCTGATAGTGGTGCTCATAGGGAAGAAATGCAAGGAAAATGACATGCCAATTTTGGTGGAATATGTTGTAGGCTCTATGTATTCTATATTGATCATGCTTGTTAATCAATGTTGCTGCTATCAAGGCACCAAGCTTTGGTGAGAGACAAAAAACTGTTCTTCAGGATATTGCCATGTTTACATGGCTGTTTAAGCTTGTGGAGGTGATAGAAAGCATATTAGTTTATATGCAATGTTTGTTGCAGAGGAGATGATATTCTGCCCACTTTATCATTGATCGTGGACATGTCCCATGGTGGTTTATGGTTTCTCATAAATGCACCAATCTAATATGGCCATGGCACAATAATGAAGTTTTTGATTCGACGTTGTTGATTTGATACAAAATGCCTGAAATAAAACATAATTTCTCTTAGGAGAAGAAATATTTAAGTGGAGAGAAGTTTTTACAACCCTATAATTACTCTTGCAGGGGAATTTTTTTCCAAGGGACATTCCAAAATATTCTCTTATGAGGGCAAGAAGAAGATTTTTGTTTTTCTTGCAAATAAAGGCATCATTAACACCCAAACATAGGGGTGTTTATAGTCATCAAAAATATTTTTTCGAACCGGACACAATGGTGGTGTCCATTTTTAGTTTTGAAACTATTTTCCACACTTTTTTGTGGCTCAAATATTAATGTATCAAAGAGTGCATTCTCGGTTGATCCCGACACTCCCAAGACATTTTTTAGAGTGATTCTAGCATCTAGTCATATCCTCTATATCACCTAGTGATTGCAGTGATTGGTTACCAATGCATTCCGATAGGATGAGGAGGTCACCATAAGGACACGTTCGACAGAGATATTGGTGTCCTTTCTCATTTTTTATTCCCTTTCTTAAGCTGTTTGTCCACACAGTTTAGACCTTGTCATCAGTCCATTATGTCCGTATATGTGGACACCACTTAAATGTGCTTGTGGGATAAATTTTGGACTACCCTTGCCATTGTGGTGCTTCTTTTTCCTCCTTTTGTGAGACACTTTGGTTTCAAGGGGTTTTTTTCAGTGATTTTTTTCATGGTTCACAACCTTGATCATTGTCACAGGCACCAGTTTGGGAGTAAGATTTCATTCAGTTCAATGACGAGACTTCTCTACTTTTTTGAGACATCTCATGGATCCTTTGCAGGCTTATTGATGGAAGTTGTCCTAGGGGGGTTGAAGAGGACATCTTCCTCTCCATACTCATTCCTCATATTCCTTCTTCTTCTTTTTTGGTAGATGGTTTTCTCCTTTGTGGTTTTTTCATCATCTCTCCAACAAAGTTTCTTATGGATATATTGTACATGAGTACCTTATCAGGTCTTGTTGTCGGGACTCATATATCTGGATATACCACTTGTTTGGTATTTTTGTTTCCCACTACCTCCTAGTATCAATTAAGGGGGGGTGTTAGAGATATCCTAGTACCACTTAATGGGGGTGTTAGAGTATATTCTAAGTTGTTACTATGATATTAGAATAGTTTTTGTGTGTCTGAGATTAACTCAGTTAGTTATGATCCAATGGATCATATTGTACACCTTTGCTATTTAAGCAAGGTCTCTTTCATTGAATAATATGAAGTATTTTATTTTCCAACATGAGTGGCATGGTATTTGCAAATATAGGATGAAATATCTTATCAACAATACACCTGTCTAGCGGTTCATATAGCTGCATACATGTAGAAGCATATAGGAGTGTGCGTTTTGTATGCTAAATGCATTTATTAGAAATTATTATTTTAAAGGCTTGAAAAAATAATAAAAATAAAATAATAATAATATTAATAATAATAGTAATAATAATAATAAAATTAATTAATAAAAAAATAGATAATAAAATATATATAGAAACAAATAAATTTAATAAAACAAGAATAAAAGAAAATAAATAATATGGAAATGTAAATCCATATACACATGGAAGGACTACTTGGCAAAATGTGGGTCAAGGTGCTTGTATGAATTCCTCCAGGTGTTGAGTACCATTTTATATCATCCATCAATAAATATACGAGGAAAAATCAAGAACAAGATCATTTTTCTAATCAATTTGGGGGTTGCGATAGTGAGATTGTGAAGATTTCTACATAATATTAGGTTGGATCTCATTGAAATAAGAATTTTTTTTATGATAATGAAGAATAGTGGATACTAGTATGTTTTAAATTGTTATAATATTTGTATTAGAAAGTCGATAAAACTAATATTTTGTTTAGTAGTATAATATCGTTAAATATGTAATTAAAAGTCACTTTTATATTTTAACATTAATATTGTGATAAATAAAGAATAAGACTTAGCAAGTGTTTCTAGGCAAATCCGATAACACTTTTATATTTTTAGTAGTTTAAAATTCTTTATAACTCGACAGATTGTAACTTTATGTTTTGTATTAGTGTAAAAACTAGTTGTGTAATAGAAAAGTATGCTTATTTGATTTTCTTTACCTTTAAGTTTCATTATAAGGTCTTATGTGTATTTTGAAGTTCTATATATGGTCTTGGGGATTATTAATTTATGTAGCTAGTCTTTTGACACTAAGCTTGTATAACATGTAGAATATTATAAGGTTCTAGATTTAAAAAAAAAACTTAAAAGGAATAATCTATGACTTCAAACATATTAAGTAGAATAAAAATATATTATAAACATAAACATGTAACTTTTAGGAAAATAAAAACTCACTCAACCGAACTCTGGTTTTATGCTTAAAACTATCTATAGGAAGAGAGTAAACATTTAGGATGAAATAAATTTGACCACTTTAAGTATGACTTAAGCAAATGTCTCTAGGTAATACCCAAAACCCGATGTTTACAGGAAGGCAAACATCGTGATTCGTATTTAGTCACTTTCAGACAACTCAACTCAGGGCAAGTAAGGTCCTATTGCTTGAACATGTGACGAGGGGTGGAATGGAACACTCCCTTTAGATTGATAAGTGAGTGGTATGTGAGGGTATCTCACGATATGAAATCAAGTGGGGAATAGTTAGAAAATGTCTGGAAGGATCAAGAATAATTAAATACCAAAGCTAAAATATCCAGTGGGTGTTGCAATGAGACAACACTTCATAACTTGTAGTAAGGTCTGAGTTACTTGGTCCTGAAACCAGAGAAGTGGTGGACCTTATCTAATTTTTGGGTAGGAGGATATTCAGATAAGCACTAAATCCTAGTAAGTGAAACTAAATACTTGCACCTATAAGCCTGCTATCCCACTGATAAAAAGTAAAATAAATATTAGGATTTACAAACCACTCAAATCCCACAACATTGTTAATAACACATAGTTAAACTCCTCTTCTTTTATTTTTTTAATATATATATATTTATTGATGGTCCCTAAATTTTCCACGTGATACACGATTGCGTTGCGTAAGTCTATTTCTTCATATGCTAACCATAGTATGTGTCAAGCATAGGTAATGGAAGGGATATTCCAAATGTAGCATGCTATATATAGGGAATTATGCGTCCACCCTTTTAGATGAAATAGGATCTAAAAGGACAACCCCATGTCATGGACATAGAAATTTAGAAATGGAGATGAAAATATCCACATAATGGCACTTAAATAGAGACTTGGCCAGTATCAAACATTTAAGGGTCTGTCTACAGTAGTCATTCACCTTAAAATGAATAATAAATGCCTATGTACCAATAAAATATTGGGTTGTTGACTTGTTTTGTTCAAAATTTGAAATTGCAATTTGGAAAACCACGTGAGAAGACCTGGGTTATTATAGTTGGTATCAAAGCCTAGGTTGCAAAACTTTAGGCATATGTGTAGACACCTAAAAGTCGCACATTGTCCCTCTCCCCATTTCCACGGTCAATCAATTTGCAAAGCCTTCAAAAATTGCATAAATTGGCTAAAATCACTATTCATCACCATTAGCCCCTTTGGGCTAGCCAAGCCCCTTCCTACGCTTAACCATAGGTTCTCATGTGACCTCATGCCAACTCAACTAAGGTTGGGACCTTTACCATGGTCAAAAAGCACTTTATGGTCCAAAAGTCAACATTTTGGTCTAATTATGCTTTATGGCTAATTACATACTTAATTAGATCTAATCTTGATTTAATTAAAAACCTCCACCTCACCTAGTCTACTTTGACTAGCCTAGCCTTCCACCTCACCTAGCCTAGCCTAGCCTAGCCCTGCCACCTTTCCACCCAGATATTTCTCCACCTCACATCCCCCTGGGTCATTAATGCAAGATGGAGACTTTTGCACACAAAAATCATTGTTTAATCCTAAGATATTTCAATAAAGCTAAATATTAATGACAAATTGATATTTATGCTAAATCATCATTACTTTTGGATGGGTGAGGGATTCTCTCACCCAACCTCAATTATGACCCGAGGACACCTCAGAGGACACCTCTTTGGTGGACACCTCACCACTTCCACCTCATAGGGGACACCTCATCCCCTTTCTCTCACCTTGGCCCACTCTATAAATAGAAGGCCATTTTCACCTTTTCACAACACACTTTTGCATACCAAAACTCTACTAAAATCACTACTACCATTACATCCATCACACATCCATTACACATCCATCATACGAGCATCACAATCAATTTGTCTCCCTCATAGTATTGTTTGGTGAATGAGATAGGTTGAGAATACTACCAAGAGTGCACTTTTAGAAGGTAAATCGAACAAATCACCGTCAATACCCAATCTTGAGCATCCAGAGAAGCTATCTAAACAATACGATCAAAAAAGGACCGGTTCACACCTCACACATGTGAACCACCTAGTTTGCACCCTAGGAGTGCGAACCTCTGCAATAGGCACCAGAATCACTCGGACATGTAAGAATAGATTAGTTTGTTATTTTATGTTGTTTTTAGCAGTTTATTTTATGTTTTGAATAGTTTTTATGAGTCTTTTGTCTTCATAACTATGGGGTTTGATTGAGGTAGACCCCCCAATGCACTAATAGGATTTTGCAGGTTTATAGGTCTAGCAAAGCATAAGGAAACATCTCCAACAAGTGGTGGCTCACGAGCAAGAAGCCCACCTACATCGAGGAACCCAAGAAGATGAATCTTGCTATCTTTGTACCACATCTGAGAGGGCTTCCTAAGGGAAGACCCCATTGTAGCCTTCAGGGCAAGATTGTAAAAGGATATCAATTCTTGTAACCCCTTTTATGATTATCAATACAAATGCAGTAGATTCTTTGATATTGAATGAATGTCTTAGCATATTTTTGGTAGTTTCATTCTAGCATGCCCGATGGGACCCCCACCAAGCATTAGCTTAATCACCTTCTAACAAAAATTGTGGTCTATTTTGTATGGTAGGTAGTTGTCATCTTTGAATAACACCACAAACCAAAAAATGCCTTGAAAGACACCTCAGGCCAAACCACAAAAGGTTCACTGGTGCACCGGTGAGCTTACAAAGAGAGTAGTGAGTACACACTTGGGTGTGTGAATTCCCCAATCTACCTCAAACTACTACTTGATACCCAGGTATTGGTTCAGACACCCACAACCAATGGTAAGGTAAGTCAGGGGAGGTTAAGAGCCTCATGTTCTCGGGGATTGCGTGCCCTCATACCTAGACCACAAATTGTCTCTTGCCATGGCGTATGCAAGGTTAAAGCATCCTTGTATCTTTCGGCACCAAATCAGTAGTTAATTTACCTTCTATCATTTATTTACCTTAGGTATATGCAAAATATTTACACGTTTTGGTCATCTTGCTACACTTAAATTAGGTTTTTGGAATTTTTTGTGTAGGTACTTGTGCTAAAAACACTCCAGGGACATCAAAATCATCACCAGGACCCCAAAACCAGTCAGCTCAATCTTTGGATCCTGGTTCACACCTTAGGAGTGTGAACTCCTAAGTAGAAGATAGGTTCACACCCGAGGAGTGCGAACCTCCCAAATCTACACAGTCTTGGACCAGAGGCCACATTGGAGACATTTACACTCACCTGGACGTAGGTTTTGTGTGAAATTATTTAATTATTCTCTGTTTTGAAGCTAATATTTCACATTGAGCTACAAATTCCACAAACATCGCATATTCCTATTTGCTTTAGCTAGAATTTTTAGTTGTTTTCTAGTGTAGCTTCTAATTCCAAGTAATTTCTTTCCAAGTCATTTCCCTTCAAAAGCAATTAATTAGATTTCCTTTTTGAAAATCAATAGTGTAACTTTGTTTTTGTGCAAACCACCTAATTAGATTTCCATTTCAAAAATCAATAGATTAAATTTGTTTTTGCACACAACCAAGTAAATAGATTTGCTTCGAAAAGGCATCATAGCATAGTTTATTTCGAAAAGGCATTTAAACTAGATTTGCTTCTAAAATAGTATCGCACAAACAAACACCACACACTCACGTTCTATTTAAATGGTGTAAGGAGTTGGGTTTCATCTCCAACCCAAATTGGATTTCATCACCAATTCAACACCAGAGTTCAGTGAGGTCTGGGATTACTCTCCACTGGCTCACCTCCGGATTAGTCACCATAGTAGCCCCCTAGGTGGATCATTTCGGCATTAATACCCGATCGGTCCTTCCCACTTTGAGTGTTGGTTATCCAAAATTCATCATTGGAAGGTACCTTCAGAGTGGGTAGTTTTAGAAAGCCCCTTTACCATAAGGATTTTCAAATAATTAGTGGGTACAACTGATCATTACTGTGGATGCCTTAAATGTGAGGGTTAAGCGAAAGCATGGGTATGCCGGTAGCACCACATTGACAACGTGACCTCTCTTCATGAGAGTTTATTTGACTCATTAGAGCATTTTGAGTCTCCCCCATTTGGATACCATTTTACTGTACCTTATTCCATCTAGGTTGCCATTCTCTCGTTGGAAATATAGTTCTATTTTGTGCACTTTTGGGCATTGCAAAAGGTTCTATGCTATGACATTCCTGATTCAAAATAGAAGTTCACCCATTACCTTGATTTGTTCTTAGGGCGGATACATACTTTCATCAAAACACACGAAAATAAAAAATAAAGAACATTTGCTTATTGTTGAGTCTCGAAAAAGTGGTTACAACAGCATAACAAATGTGCTATAACACACTTACTAGTTGTTCCATAGTTTCACCCCCATGCTTTACACTGCACAATCTATTTTTAGGAGATTTGCACCCCACAGTGTGATTCCCCTACACTTAGACTTATTTCGCATGATTTTGTGTGAAAATCTAGTTGTCAGGCTACAAAACTACATTTCATAGGTCTCCATAGCACACAGAGGGTATACACAACACAAAATCCACTCTCTATCATAGTTTTGGGTGGTCCGCACCCCTGGAGTGTGAACCATTTGGTCCACACCTCTAGAGTGCAAACCTATTTTTTAGGTTCCAGATTGCACACACAGGACACAGACACACTCCACAACACATATTTGTCATCTATTTCTCATTTTGAGTGGTTCACACCCCACCTATGTGAACCTATATTTTTCAAAATAGATAGTGTCCCACATAGTCACAGACATTTCTTGAGTTTAGATTTCACACCTGTTGACTGTTAGCATACATTTTCCACATATTACCATGCCAGTTACATGTAGTCAGATGCATGAAGCCCTTCATCGTGCCACTGAGGCTGCTCAATGGATAGTCATGATGGTAGGTGCTTCTAGTTCTCAGACCATTGACCCATATTTCGAGTCTGACCGAGTTACTGCTGTAGGTCCTCCTGACCTATTGACTGGGCCTTCCACCCCTACTACTAGTCCCACATCCCACATGGCATCTTCCACCCCATCTCACCTCTTGGATGAGACTTTCGAGGAGACCCCTCCTTTGGAAGATCTTTCCTCTCCCAATCCCCCATCCACATACTTCCAACATGTCATCTACACCCCTCCTGGCCACCCCATACCAGTTATGGTGGTGGATGAGTTCACTCCACCTGCCTCACCTTCCACTACCCATCCATTCCTTGAGCATTCTTCCCATCCACTTTTGGGAGATGAATCTAGTCCAGTCATTTCCCAAATCATACCCGATGTTGTCACCACTATATAGATAGTTGGTATGATATCCACACCCCCTTCATCCATGGATCCTCCTACCATACCTTCATCCCAAACCCCACCATCTCAGCAGGCTTCATCGAGTCATCAACCTTCATCCTAGCCACCTTCCTCACTCCCACCACAACACTATTCACACCCATCTTAGTATTACCAACTGACATCACCTGATCTATCCCATCCTTCGATGCAACTTCATCCATAGTAGCCACCTCCTTCCACACCATAGTTTACTTCCTATCCACCCACCAGCTACCCACCATTCTCATCCTATGGACCTCCATCGACTCCCTCATCATCATTTCGCTTACCACCCCCACATTCCTTTCACCCACCATCATTGAACCCCACTTATCAAGGTCATCCACCTCGATATTCGGTTCAGCCTGAGTCCCTTCTCGCCATCCCCACCATACCCCCTTCATCCTCATCTGTTCCACCTCCATCTTCACACCAGTCCACTTTCACCACATCGGCATCCCTTCCACCTCCAGCTTCTACACCACCCGCTCTCTTCACCTCACCACCCACATGGTCCTCTACCACTACTTCTTAGGCACAACCAACTTATCCATATGCGTAGCAGTAGCAGATGCCTATGCCTACCTAGCAGGTCCCCGGATATTATGATCCGCAATAGTAGCCACCCACTTACCATTCTTCTTACATCTCACCCCATCCATCTCAGGTTCCTGTCCCACAATATCAGACCATGTTGGCACCTGACCCAAATCAGGCTGCTTACTATCATCCATGGGAGGAACAACAGTTGCAGTATCCACCACATCTAGATTATTCGCAACCCCCATCACAACCATTACCTCCACCCACATCATCACCTCCATTTTTGGCTCCACCAAATACTACCACGGTGCTCTCTAGTGAATTTCAAGCCATGCAGGAGCAACTTCGTACATTGGATTTGCATACAACTGGTTATGGGCCTCAAAAACCCACATATGATGAGTTGTGCAATGAACCAATTCACCCATATGTTCCTATCCATCCATATCCTTACAGATTTGAGATCCCTAAATTTGACAAATTTAAAATTAAGGAAGATCCTAGAGAGCACATTAATAATTATCACTTTGCTTGTTACCAGTTGCATGGTAGTGACCCCCTTATGCTTCGCACATTTCCACTTTCACTTGGGGGACAAGCATTAGATTGGTACAATCATTTGCCTCGCCATAGTTTATTCACTTTCGAACAATTGGCCAATCTATTTCTAGAGCATTTCTCAATCAACATCAAGACCAAGCTTACCTTGTCCGATGTATATGCTTTGCATCAGTGGGATGATGAGCCTATTACCAATTTTGTCACCCATTGGAGAGTGGTCATTCATGATCTAGCCTTCCCTCTCCCACCTTCAGAGCTCATCAAACTCTTTGCCAAGAGTTGTCATAAACAAATCTCCCAAACATTGTAGATACATCAGAGTCGAACATTTGAGGAAGCCATTTCCCAAGCCAAAGTCATCGAGGACATCAAGGTCCACATGGGAAAAATCATGTTGCATCAAAAACCACCCTACCCCACCAATTACCATTACAACCATCCTCCATATGTACCACCTACCACACGACCACCTCAAACCAATCAGGTTCTTCTCAATTCTCCATATCCACCGATGCAAGTGGCATCTACGCAAGCTCCACAACCCACTCCTCCATGCTCTCCTCAAAATCAATATCAAGCCAATCCCCCACTTCTTCCCACTCCACAACCAGGTAATCCTCCACCTCAATCTAATCCATACCAAGGTCACAATCCATATCCACCTCACCCTCCATGAAATTGGACGCCCTTATCTGAGCCCATGCCCGCTCTATTTCATAGGTTAACTAATGGAGGTCTCATCACTTTGCCAAATGTCCAACCTCTTGATCCAAATTGTCCTCTCCCATGGGACTACAATCTGTAAGCCTTCTATGATTTTCATCGACAACATGACCACACTATTGATTCATGTTGCATATTTCACCATGTCATGCAAGACCTTATCGATCGAGGCACTATTCAGGTCTCAAATCCCCTCGCACCACAAAATCAAAACTTGGGGATATATCAAAATCCATTACCCGAGCATGGGGGTAATCCACCTCAAACTGATCCATGCTAGGTTAATCATGTCAATCGAGGTCCTTCCCAATAGGGGTTTGTGGGTATGATCAATATCACCACTCGTAATCAATGCTATCCACCCCCTACCATCGACCAACAACCTTCCACTTCTCAACCACCACCTCCCACAACCTCAATCATCACACCACCAATTCCCCCACCCCTTCCATGGAATATCATCACCATCCATGGTAGTATTTCTCACCAGCTCCATACCACCCCTACAAGGTTATCCATTTATGACCTCCTACAACAATCCCAACCTCATCGTGAAGCCCTTGATTCTATCCTTCGCTCCCTCGATCTTGAGACCCATGATGCAGATGCCTTTGCCAACTTCATTGGCAATGTCCAGAGATGCCTACAACCTTCTATCAGCTTCCATGACCATGAAATCATAGAAGTTGTAGGTGAGGGAGCAGATCCTCCATTACATATTCAAGCCTCCATCAATATCATCACCTATAAGCATGTTCTCATCGACACTGGCTCATCCATCAGCATCATTTCTATCACTGCCCTTAACCACCTTCACCTTCCCCCTTCCCATATTGCCACTCCATCCATGGACCTTCGAGCCTTTGATGGCTCCATGCATCCTACCCTTGGCACTATTGTCTTGCCCATCAAGGCGGGTGCCAAAACCATTTCCACTCTCTTCCATGTTATCGAAGGCGAGATGCAGTATAACATCCTATTGGGATGCCCTTGGATTCGGGACATGCAATGCATCCCTTCCATGCTCCATCATTGTATTAAATATGTCCATAATGGATTAGTCCACTACATCCCCATCGATGGTGATCCATTCAAATTCTACAATATCATCACTCTTCCACCTGGTCCACCATTATCATCCACTCAATTCGCCCCTACTCCACGTCGGTCCCTTGATAACACATATCCATCCACTTCACAATCTCCTCCTCCACCACTCAATCCAAGAAAAATTACCTCCACTTCTTCCAATCCACCTCAACCTCCCTCCACACAACCCATGCCCACATTTTCTCATCGCCCCTCCTCACCTTTCATGCCACTCCCTCCATTTACATTTTTTACTACACCTTCCACTCCATCTTCCTCTAGCAATCCACCAATTCTTCCCACACCTCCTACATCTTCCCACCACTTTGTACCTCACTCAATATGAATATGGGTAATTTCTAGCTCACCCACCACCTCTTCCATCCCCACTTCCCAATTCACCCATGCCAATCATCCAATCACTGGAACACCTACTGAATGCTATGAGTGGACACAACGTGCCTCTCAACTTGATGACCAGTTAGCTCAATCCGATACTTCCACTTCCACCCCTTCCCCTCCCCAATCCACCTACACCAGTTCCATCATCTCCTATACCACCCAGGGGGTCCTCCCCTCCACCTAAGCATACGGCCCCTCCTCATGTCTCCATACTCATGACCACACCAGGTCCTGGTGAGTATAACATAAGCAATGCTCGGGTCCTTCCATCCAACATCCAATCCACCCATGACTTTGGTCATCCTCATGGTATGCCCTTGACTATTGGGGTAGTGGTCCCCTTAGGTCCTCTCGATAATTACATGAAATTTGTATATGGGGGACTTGACTCATCCGTAGAACCTCTCATACCTCCACCACCACAAACCCGATTCTGTGGTAACCTTGACCACATGTCCAATCCAAATTTTTCCTAGAATTATTTACGTATGTATAACTGGCATGGTTATGGCCTAGGGAAATATGAATAGGGGTGTCACACCTACATTCATCCTCCCCCACACAAACCTACTGACCGATCCGGCATTGGTTACCATCCCCCAACAATCAGTACACTCGAGCATGAATTTCAGAACCTGAATCTCGATCCTATAAACCTCTTGCCTGATGAGGAATTTGAACTTAATCCTTCGACATGTAGTTCTTCCCCACATTCCATAATTGATCTTCCATCCACATTCTTTCCACCATCTCCACCGCATGAGCCACTCTCTCCCCATGAAGTCGAAACCCTTGCTCACCACTTCACCTCCTTATCACTTGATCCCCCTTTGCCAAAATATCCTCCTTCTTCACCACCACCCGCTACTCCATTCTTCCCCATTCAAGACTTACCACCACCTGCTGGCCCATGCTCTCATTCCCCATCACCACCCATGGTGTTAAACCCTAGTTGAAATCAACCTTTTTTGGATTCATTGCTATCCTCCTTTGATTCATCCCAACCCTCATCACCTACATCTCCTATATCTAGCACTTTGGTCAATATGATCTTTGTTGACTTGTATGCTCCACTACGATATCCAAACCATCCCACTTACACCCCACCCCTTATCTCTGATTTCATCATTCTCGATGATATCTCTGAAACCCCCATCATTGCTAAATTCCTCCCAACACCACACATGCTGCACTCCACCAATGCACCATTACCTACCATCCCACCTCACCTACCATGGATCAATCATACAGATATTTATCTAGATGATGAATTCTAGCTTCTTGAGTCCATCGATGACCTCCACCTCATTCCTACACCCACCCAACTTTATGATGGTTCTCACATGCTTGTCGAGGACACCATTGAAGTTGACATTGGCAATGATCTAGAAAACCCTCACATCATCTACCTCATCACCAGTTTATCCGAAGAAGAGCATGTCCTTTATACCAATTTCCTTAGGTACTACATTAAGGTGTTCGCATGGTCCTATATGGATATGCCTGGCCTTGACCCATCGTTAGTTATGCACAACCTTGTCTTGGATGACACTGCCAAACCTGTCCGACAAAATTTGTATCGCATGCATCCCACCATTGCGCTTATGGTTAAATAAGAGTTATAGAAACTCCTTGATGTCAATTTCATAGTACCTATCGATTACCCTGAGTGGGTTTCAAACATGGTTCCCATCGAAAAACCCAAAGGGGGTATCCACATTTGCATTGATTTTAGGGATCTTAACAAAGCTTGTCCCAAGGATAATTTTCCACTCCCTAATATCGACACTTTGGTCAATGCTACAATCGAACATGAAATACTATCACTCATGGATGGTTTTTTAGGTTATAATAAAATTCATGTCAATCCAATAGACCAACACAAGACTTCTTTCATGACCCCCTAGGGGACCTTTTGTTACAAGGTTATGCCATTTGGCCTCAAAAATGTTGGGGCAACTTACCAACGTGCCATGACCTACATATTTCATGATATGATGCATAAAACTATTGAAGACTATGTTGATGACCTCATCACCAAATCCAAAACCCATGGTCAACATCTTGAAGACCTGCATCAAATATTTGATCACCTCTTGGAACATAATGTCCGATTAAATCCAAAGAAATGCATCTTTGGTGTCACCACTAGAAAAATCTTGGGTTTCATCATTTCACAAAAAGGCATTGAAGTCGATCCCACCAAAGTCCAAGCTATTCTTGACATGCCTCCCCTACGAACCTCAAATAGTTACGTGGCTTACAAGGAAGGATCCAATCCATACGGTGATTCATCGCCCAAATTTCAGACAAGTGTCAGCCATTCAATCATCTTTTACAGAAGGGGGTCCCATTTAAATGGGATAGTAAATGCCAAGCTGCCTTTGATGACATCAAATCATACCTCACATCTCCACCCATCCTCATTCCACCCCATCCAGATCACCCATTCCACCTGTACATTTATGCCACCGATGTCGCATTGGGCATGCTTCTTGCTCAAAAGAATGAACGTGACCAAGAGCAAGTTGTATACTATATCAGTCATACATTGATTGATTATGAGATACGGTATGCTTATATGGAGAAACTTTACCTTGCCGTTGTCTTTGCTACCCAAAATCTTCGACACTACATGATCAACCATACTACCTACGTAGTTTCCCATGATAACCCACTTCGCTACATGATGGGTAAGAGCTACCACAATAGTCGAATGACCAAATGGATCATGCTCCTCATGGAATTTGATCTCGAATTCATCAGTCAAAAATCCATCAAAGGCCAAGTCATTGTTGACCAGCTAGCTGAGGCTCCATTGCCCAGTGATGCACCATTGCTTATCCAACTTCCCAATGATTCAGTATTTCATATAAGTGAAGTCGAAGAGCCAGTCGAGCTCGAATCCACTACTGAATTGACCTTGTTCTTTGATGGCTCCCATTGCACACACGTTGGGGGTGCAGGAATAGTCTTTTTCACACCACATGGGGAGCCTCTCCCCTTTTCCTTCAAATTAGGCTTTCCTTGCACCAATAACAATGCTGAGTATGAAGCTCTTATCCTTGGCCTAAAGCAAGCCCTTTCCATGCACATTCATCACCTGGACATCTTTGGTGACTCCCTCCTCATTGTGAATCAAATCAAGGGAGAATGGCAATGTCGTTGCCCAATCTTGCAACAATACAAACAAGTAGCTGATGATTTATTGGCCCAATTTGAATGGTATGACATCACCACTACTCCACGATCTACAAATCATTTTGCCGATACCATGGCCTCACTAGGCTCCCTCATTCCACAAAATCCACTTTCTAACACAACTCACGTGTCCATCCACACCCTTTTCCATTCCACCATCTCTACCAATCCACCTTCTCATGATGATGGCATCAATATCATCGAAGCTCACCCACATGACCCATGGTTTTCCCAAGTCAAGGACTACATCAAGCTCGGTATTCTCCCACCTGACCTAAATCATACTCACAAATGAGCTTTTAAATTATGTGCCATTCACTATACATTGCTAGGCGATATCCTATACAAGCGAAGTTATGATGGCATTTTATTACGTTGTCTTGAGCCTTTCAAAGCCCAACACATTACTCAAGAGGCTCATGATGGTACTTGTGGTGGCCATTTTAGTGGCATGGCTATCACCAAATGCATTCTATGGATGGGCTATTACTGGCCCACAATGGAGCATGACTATTGTGCCTATGTCAAAAAGTGTGTTAAATGCCAACATCATGCCAATATCACACACTTACCTTCTCAAGCTCTACAACCTATCCAATCAATGTGGCCCTTTTCACAATGGGGCTTGGATCTCATCGAAAAAATCACACCCACCTCATATGCCAATCATAAGTTTATCATTACTGCAACCAAATATTTTATGAAATGGGTCGAGGCCATTCCTCTAGTTCAAATGACTGGTCCCAAAATTGTTGATTTCATCACTCAACACATCATTTTTCATTTTGGCATCCCATCCAAAATCATCATAGACAATGGCACTCCATTCAAGAACAAGAATGTTCATGCACTATGTGACAAATTCAACATCCAACATAGTTTCTCTACTCCATACTACCCATAGGGTAATGGCCAAGCAGAAGCTACAAACAAAACCATTTATGCCATTCTTCACAAAACTATTGCAGAGTCACACCATGATTGGCACAATCAAATGCCACTAGCACTATGGGCCTACCATACCAGTATTCATACTCCAACTGGGGCAACCCCATTTTCCCTTGTATATGGCACTGAGGCCATCATGCCCTTGGAGCTTGAAATACCATCTTTACGGGTTTCTATGCAAGAATTCATTGATGATGATACAACCCGTCAGGCTAGACTTGACCAATTGACCTTATTGGATGAACATCGCATTCATGCTATTGAACACACACGAGTTTATCAAGACCATCTCCGATGTGCCTACAATTCCAAGGTACACCAACATGAATTTCAAGTTGGAGACTTAGTCCTCAAAGAAAACCAACAGATTACTAGCCAACCATACCATCTCCATGATAAATTTGCACCGAATTGGCTAGGCCCTTATATGGTTACTCACAAATTTGGATCTGGGGCATATCATCTGGCCACATTGGAAGGTATAGTCAAACTTGAGCCCATTAAAATTATTCATCTATGAGCATTTTACGCCTAGTTGTAGGCATTACAACTCATCATCACTTGTATATATATGTATATAATAAAAATAAAAACAAAAACAACAACAAAACAAAACAAAAAGCACAAAAACAATATCACCATTTTTGATGTTCTGCGGCACTAAGTTTACTTGCATTTACATTTAAATCTGCTTGCTCCATTTCTCTCCTCCCTTCTCTACTTCTTCTATAAGTGAATGTTGTATGGTCACGCTTTGAGCGGCTACATACCTTTCATTTTCCCCTTCTCTCTCTTCCTTTTCTTTTCTTTCTTATCTTATTTTCTTCTAGTTATTCATTAATGTTGTATGGTCATGCTTCGAGTGGCTACATACCTTTGATGGGTTTCTTTTCTTTTCTTTCTTATCTTCTTTTCTTCTAGTTACTTGTCAATGTTGTATGGTCACGCTTCGAGTGGCTACATACCTTTGATAAGTTTCATTTCTTCTCCTCTCCTCCTTCTATCTCCTCTTTTCTTCATTCCATTCTCCATTTTCATACCACTCCACCTCATGCCCCATTCCATTGTCCATAACACTGGGGCAACCTTGTACATAAATTCTTGCTTTTTGCATCCATGTAGGCATCTGCATATATTCATTGTAAATACCATGCGAAGGGAATTAAAAATGCACATGCTAGCATACCAGATTGATGTCCAAAACCCCTTTTCAGGAGATAGGATTAGAGCCATGTTTTGATTGCTTCGACCACAAATAGTTACATAATCAACCACCATCCAAAGTTGGCATATTTCAAAAATACTTCTAGGCTTCCCTTGGTCACCTTGCTCTCTTTCCTGGACTTACCTGCACGTCTTACACACTAATAACATTCTGGAAAAGGGGTTGATTACGTTGCATGCCAGCTGATGCTTAGCAAAAATCACTCTGCTCATTAAATCATTCACATGATTTCTCTCGAACTAGAGGGATGACAAAAGGACAAGCTCCCCCCTACCTAAATAAAATCCCTTGCTCTACAACTAATCTGAGCAAGTATCCAAAAAAAATAAAAAGAAAGAAAAATCCCTTGCTCTACATCTAATCTGAGCAAGTATCCCCCCCAAAAAAAAAGAAAATAAAAAAATAAAAAAAAGAGAAAAGAGTACTACCCACAAAGAGATAGTCATATCATAGAAGGCAGAAAACAAAAGCAAAGGCCTCAAGAGTATCACCCACTTGAATCCCTACAGTCCTCAGGTCTTTACCAATGAGCTAGCATACAGGCTAAGTTGGCATGCAGTTATAACCCACCCTATTCTAGAATGGTTAAATGAACATCACTTTCCACACACAAGTCCAGGATAGAGGTCTTGTTTACCAAGATAGCCTCCAAGTGATTCAAGAAGTTTTGCTCAGTTAGTCAATGGGATTGATTTTACAAATTGTAATGTTTGAATCTCCTCATGACATTCCTTATATCCCACTTCCTTGGAATAATGGAATGGATTACATCATTTGAGTAATGTAATGATGCAAATGCTATCCCTAAGCAAAGTGTTTATATCATTTAATCTTACACATGTTGTTTTACTTTTTCATATCACACCCCACTTTAGTTCATATTTATTTAAGCATATCATTATTCCATTCACATCTAACTATCTATTATCACATCTACACTAATCATACACTACCATAAGCAGAAAGAAGCAAACACAAAAATGCAAATAGACACAAGTGCCATTGAATATAATATGTATATATATATCTCAAAAACTAATGCCATCAGGCTACAATAACATATGTGACTACCCTTGTGGGCTCCTCATATCAAGACTATAACATCATTGTACATATATATATCAAAAATACCATACGACTACAATAAGATTGTGCATTCATGCACATCTACCAAAACATGATCCACTCATCATGTACATATCTATCCATATGCCATAATACAAAAATGAAGACCATCCTCCATCACCACTGTAATGTGCCCTCATGGATGTTGCCCTACAGATGTCTCACCCTCCCCCTCATCTATTGGGACTCATCCTACTACCTATTGTGATGACTTTGCCTCTTTGGTCCCCACAAATCGTACCCTCTCCACTTGTGCTGGTGGCCCCATCCTCACTGGTGCCTATGACATCATAGGTGCCACTATCTCCTGAGCCCTATCACCAAAATGATACCCTACTCTACTATGGCTATGCCTATGATGAGACAAGTGATCCAAAATACATTGGGATATCCAACCCATGCACTATCAACTCACCCTCACACCTCGACCTCTTCCCCACCTCCTTAAAATTCATAGTTAATAACCTCTCATTTACCACCTTTAGCCATAACACCTCCCTCCATGATGTCTCTAACTGTGACACCACATACCCCAGGCCCTCAATCTCCTGCTCCACAAATGCATTTGAGGCTATCACATCTCATACAGTCTACTCTAGATCAACCACCCTCGCAATATGGCTAGTCCTCACAACCTTAGTCTCTGCCCTTGCCTTATCTACCAACTATTGTGCCTGTTCAATAGCCTCAATCATCTCATATCATATGGCTCACATCTCATTGCACTCCCATCATGCAACATAACTCTCCTCCATAGCTCGCTGCCAACCCACCCTTGCCTCATCTCGCTCCTCTAAGGTGGCCCTCAGGTCTACCTCTACCTCTCACCTCTCCTCCTCCAAGGCTGAGTGGTCAATCACCCAATCTATCTCCCTATCAAATAGCATGTCCCTTAGCCTCTTCACCTCCCTCCTCAAATCCACCACCTCACCCTCAGCCTCGATAGCCACTATCAAATCCCCACCAAAATCATCCTCCCTCGCATCCACCATAGGCACCTCCAGCCTCACCAACCAATCATCTACATCCACATCCATCAAGGGAATGTCTTCCCTCTCCTCCACACCAACCCCCACCCCCTCACCACCCTCAACTGATGGTACTACACCACTATCACTCACCAGCCTATCTTGGTCATCACATCATGGCCTCACCTACCTCATCAACCGATCTAACTCCTCCTCCTCCTCACCTAACTTGGGTGATCCCACATCCTCTTGCTCCTCCACACCCCACATAGGTGACCCTACTCTCACCCCTCTAGGTAGACCTACATAGGGTAGAGCTCCTACTACCTCCACCCACTCATCCACCACACCCCACCCTAGCTTCCAACTCTATCTAGACCACCACACATCATACTCTGGTGTGGTCCCTACATTGTCCATATCTGGGACAATAATAGGCTCATCGAGAATCACGTCTAGAGGTGGCACTATGGGCTGTGGCCCTGTGTCACCCTCTACCTTGTAAATATCTATAGGTGGGTCTGATCGCCCCTACACCAACCCAAACTACCATTGTACTCTAGAAAATGGAAAGTACTCAACCTACGATGTGTACTTCCCCACCAACCATCGACTACATCGAATGCATGCCAAGTGCACTACATCCTCACCCCACTCAAGCCCTCCACACCATGGCCTCCACCTGACATGATCCATAGTCAGTCATCCCAGCTCCTCTCGATGATACATCAGCTCACCTATGTGGGCCCTCTTCTTCTTCTCCTTATCCACCCTCCACCTCATTGCATAAGGCACCTCATCCCCCTCATGCACATGTGCCTCATAAGGTAACTACATCGGTCTCAAGATGGTCACATGCTCCCACACCCATATCTATAGTAGGGGACTCACACTCAGCCCTATCCTCTCAATCCTCACCACCCCATGCAACTCTCGATATACCTATGCCAATAGCGTGGGTGCCCATGCATATCTAATCCCCCGCTCTACCATATCACAAACCACCCCCATCATATTCTAGGGGAACTTAACCCCTGAAGCATCTGGTAATGCATGGCTAGCTATCAATAACATCGCCATCGCATGATGAAGGGAGAGCCACTCCTTCCTCCAATAGGCCATGTAATCCACACCCTTCCTCACCTCCACCTATGCCAACACTCCCCAAATATCCTCTCCAAAATACCCTCGTGCACCTCCTTCTCCATCGTCATCACTGTAATCCCATCTATCGACAATCGATAGATGCGGTAGATATCCTCCAGGGTCACCATCATCTCCCTTGTAGGTAAATGAAAGGTGTTCCTATCTGGATCCCACCTCTCACACAATGCCGCTATATAGGCATGGTTCACATGAACCTCATGCATCACCCATACTCCATATAATCCCACTGTCTTCAACCACCCCACATCATCCACCTTCCACTCATCCTCCAAGGACTTCCTACACCTTCGTAGACGATGGCATGTAAAAATCTTCTTCACCTGCCATCACACACACATCACATGTCAGAAATCCATCATGGTCTTATACATAATCATTATACATAGCAATGTAAAATAAACGCATGCATTTTAATTATTTTTTTGCCATCACTTAGAAAATATGTATTTTTTGTATATACCTGCTTAATAATTCATTGTATCCTTTCCACATGCACACACATACATACAAAAAAACACACAAAAATAGTGGTTCGCACTCCACACGTGCGAACCAGTGGTTCACACTCTAGACGTGTGAACCATCGGTTCGCATGCTAGTCGTGCAAACCATCCAAACTAGGCAAAATTTTGCATGACCCGATTCACAATCATGCAATCATCACAATCATGCCCTCCATGCAGTCCAAACATGCCCACACGTGTCAAAATGACCCAAAAAACAAGACAAAACCCTCCCCAGGTATGCGGTACAAAGCGATCAAAATGAGGTCAAATCATACATGCAAACACAAATCCGGATACCCATTTGGCCAATTAACACACCCCATGTGTCGGTTTTCCCATGCATTTATGTTTCATTCCATTTTCACATCACGTCATTTACACACTTCCCCACACACCAAAAAGCACATGCAAAAACAAAATAGCATATTGGGATACCCATTTGGCCCCTTTTACACAAAGTGCATGAATAACAACCAATTCCTACCCCCACCCTCATTTCATGGTGTTTAAAGCAAAAAGTTCATTTTAAAAACCCTCTTTAAAACACATAGTTACTGAAAGAGAAAAATAAACCTACCTCGGGTGCTCCCACCCTCGAACTCATGCTCGTAGATGCACTCACCATCTTGTCCTTTTCGATCTGTCCTCTGATAACACTCCATTCCATTTTTTCTTCTCTTATCCACTTCTCCATTGTTGTCGTCACGCAAAAAAAATGACATTAAAATTCAAAAATACCCCTTAAAAACCCCGTTCGTGCCATTTCACACTCCAATCGTGGGAACCTACTGCATAACCCCCAAAATCTACCATTCACCCCAAATTGCATCCAAAATCCTACCCAATCATCATTTTCACTCATTTTCATGCCCAATTTTACACATTTCACCATTATCTTCATCAATCGTCTCATCGTCGATCGTCATCCTCCATCATCAATTCATCGCTTGAGGGGGTAATCATCCAACACATCCAAATATACCTTGCATATGGTCAAATAACCAAACATCCAATCATGGATATAACAAATGCCCAAGAAATTTTTTGCTGAAGATTATCTCAAGTCCTTATGCTAGGACAAATACAAAACAAGGAAATTTCTCTTCTCGATCAAAATCCAATCCAAAAACAAATCAATGTTTGATAGGCTCCAAAATGCCTCTGACTGTAGACACCTCATGGATTCCAATCTTCATAGTGGTAGTCGTAAGACCACTTGTGAATGAAGCTCCTAAAAGTTCTACCCCATGGCTCCAACAATCTATCAAATGTTGTCAAAAGAGCTCATCAATCAATCAAAAGCAAACATTAGCAAAGGCATTTGTTCATTCAAAATTGAAGCATTTATAATTGATCATAATGCAAGGTAATCATATGCTTTCCTCCAAAAGCAATCATTCACAAACCACTTTTTATCAATGCGTCTCTCTCGCAATCATCCACAATTCATCAATCACAAATTCTTTGCCTTCCAAATCACCTCATCAATCCACATCATCAGTTTTTGTACTAAACCATGTTTCCACACAATCCAATACAAAAAGGGGCAAAATGTAGACACCTAAAAGTCGCACATTGTCCCTCTCCCCATTTCCATGGTCAATCAATTTGCAAAACCCTCAAAAATTGCATAAATTGGCTAAAATCACTATTCATCATCATTAGCCCCTTTGGGCTAGCCAAGCCCCTTCCTACGCTTAACCATAGGTCCTCATGTGACCTCATGCCAACTCAACTAAGGTTGAAAACTCTCACCATGGTCAAAAAGTCAACACTTTTGGTCTAATTATGCTTTATGGCTAATCACATACTTAATTAGATCTAATCTTGATTTAATTAAAACCTCCACCTCACCTAGTCTACTTTGACTAGCCTAGCCTTCCACCTCACCTAGCCTAGCCTAGCCTAGCCCTACCACCTTTCCACCCAGATATTTCTCCACCTCACATCCCCCTGGGTCATTAATGCAAGATGGAGACTTTTGCACACAAAAATCATTGTTTAATCCTAAGATATTTCAATAAAGCTGAATATTAATGACAAATTGATATTTATGCTAAATCATCATTACTTTTGGATGGGTGAGGGATTCTCTCACCCAACCTCAATTATGACCCGAGACACCTCAGAGGACACCTCTTTGGTGGACACCTCACCATTGCCACCTCACAGGGGACACCTCATCCCCTTTCTCTCACCTTGGCCCACTCTATAAATAGAATGCCATTTTCACCTTTTAACAACAACACACTTTTGCATACCGAAACTCTGCCGAAATCACTACTGCCATTACATCCATCACACAACCATCATACGAGCATCACAATCAATTTGTCTCCTTCATAATACTGTTTGGTGAATGAGATAGGTTGAGAATCCTACCAAGAGTGCACTTTCAGAAGGTCAAATCAAACAAATCACCGTCAATAACCAATCCTGAGCATCCAGAGAAGCTATCTAAACAATACGATCGAAAAAGGACCGGTTCACACCTCACACGTGCGAACCACCCGGTTCGCACCCTAGGAGTGCGAACCTCTGCAACAGGCACCAGAATCACCCGGACAGGTAAGAATAGATTAGTTTGCTATTTTATGTTGTTTTTAGCAATTTATTTCATGTTTTGAATACTTTTTATGAGTCTTTTGTCTTCATAACTACGGGGTTTGATTGAGGTAGACCCCCCAATGCACTAATAGGATTTTTTAGGTTTTACAGGTTCAGCAAAGCACAAGGAAACATCTCCAACAAGTGGTGGCTCATGAGCAAGAAGCCCACCTACATCGAGGAACCCAAGAAGATGAATCTTGTTGTCTTTGTACCACATCTGAGAGGGCTTCCTAAGGGAAGACCCCATTGTAGCCTTCAGGGCAAGATTGTAAAAGGATATCAACTCTTGTAACCCCTTTTATGATTATCAATACAAATGAAGTAGATTCTTTGATATTGAATGAATGTCTTAGCATCTTTTTTGGTAGTTTCAATATGAAACTAATTTCATTTTTATTGCGTAAAACTAATGGTAAGTTACTCTAAAAATACTGCAATGACACAACAAGAGATAGTTGCTGAAGGCCCAAGAAAGGGGCTCAGAAGGCTCATAAAGGAGTTTGAGAGGGTAGCCAAAGTAGAGGTACCCCGATGAGTTGTTCAAAAAGATAAAGAACCTGTGGCAGATAAAACCCCATTAAGAGAGGAAAACCTGATCAAGATGGTACAGTTGCTACAAAATTAAATGAATCAGTAGCATGAGCACATGGAATTTCAAAGAGAGTAGACACATGAACAATTAAATCAATAAAAGGATCATATGGAAATGCAGAGAGTACAGTTAATTTATCAAATGGAACAACAAAGAGCGCAAATGTGTCAACAATAAGAACTCCTAATATAACAACAAAATTTGAACAAAAAACTATCTAAAAGAAAGAGCTTAAGGAGAATATAGAAGGATTTCTTGAGGGATCATCTTGCAGGTGAGTAGACAGTGAATTAAGGAAGGAATTAAGAAATTTAAACATCAAACAATTTGATGCTAAAAAATATGGTGAAGCAACAAAAAATTGGTTGAATGAAGTTGAAAGTTATTATGTCATTAATAGCACTCTCTCATTTGAATCTAAGATGTCTTAGGCGGTAGCTCATTTGATGAGATTCACCATGGATTTGTGGATGATATATAAAAATAATAAACATGTAGAGGCTACAGATGTTCCATGGGACATATTTTTGAGGGAATTTAGAGACTGTTTTCTAGACACGATAATTCTATATTGAGAATTTTAAGGAGTTCACCAATCTGCACCAGCAAAACATGACAGTTATTAAATATTATCATAGATTTATCCAATTGCTAAAATATGTTCCTGATTATGATCAAAATGAGGAAATGAAGGTGCAAAAATTCTTGATGGGCCTACATCCAAGAATTGGATATCTGGTAGGCTTAGTAAAACCAAAAGATTTGTTTGAAGCTTATGAAACTACCCAATTTAAGGAAGACAACTACAAGAACAAAAATATATACTATCAAAAGAATGAAAAAGATAGAGATGAACCAAATAAGAGAAGGTATTTTGAATCTACAAAGGGAAACAAAGATCAAAACAAGAAGTTTAGGGGTGGAGATTATTTCAGACGAGACGACAGATATCAAAATAGATACTAGAACAGGGATCAACCTAACAGAAGAAACTACAAGGATGATTATAGGGAAAAAAGAAAGAAAAATATATCCCAAATTAGAAATGAAGAAAATAAAAGGGATAAGACCCCACTATAATTCTATGTTTGTAGAGAAGCTCATTATTCTAGCTAGTGTCCACGAAGGGTAGACAAGAAGCAACCCGCTGAGGAGACCACACATAAAATATATGCAATAACCAATGTTGGACCTGTAACATATTGAAGATTATCCAAGTTTGAAAACCTTGGATTCTGACAAGAATCAAGCCACATGATAAGATGTAGCTACTAAAAAACAAAGGATATTTTATTTGCTTACAAACTGTTAAATAGACAAATATTAGGAGATAGTTTTGTATATACATTTTTGGGATCTATCATGTATATCCAATGTGATATTACTTAAGGCTATATACTATATGCCTGTTTGATATTACTATGAATACAAACCATGTTTTGGTTAATGATTCTTACTAAGATTATACTCATGTAAGGAATAGTAAATATTTTTATTTCATACTATTTAGTATTTCAATGATATTGTGAAAATATTTAATTGCTAAAACCATAGGGACTATGTTTAATTCTAGAGGGGGAGGATGTAACCAGAAAAACCAATTAGTCTTCTTGTTTTGCAAGAATATGGTACTGCTAATGGATCAATGGGTGCAGGTGCAGATAGATCCTTATGGAGAATCAAGCGAGAGAGAACCAGATGCCTCCTCCTCCTGATGATAAGAAAAAGGTAGAGGTAAAGGTAAGTTGATAATATATGATGAGTGGCAGGGTATTTGTAAATATAGGATGAAATATCCTATCAAAAATACACCTGTCTAGCGGTTCATATAGCTGCATACATGTAGATGCATATAAGAGTGTGTATTTTGTATGCTAAATGCGTTATTAGAAATTATTTTTTTAAAGACTTAAAAAAATATAAAAATAAAATAATAATAATAGTAATAATATTAATAATGATAATAATAATAATAATAAAATTAATTAATAAAAAAAAAGATAATAAAATATATATAGAAACAAATAAATTTAATAAAAAAAGAATAAAAGAAAAGAAATAATATGGAAATATGAATCCATATACACATGGAAGGACTTCTTGGGAGAATGTGGGCCTAGGGACTTGCATGAATTCCCCTAGGTGTTGAGTACCATTTTATATCATCCATCAATAAATATACGAGGAAAACTGAAGAACGAGATCAAAATTCTAATCAGTTTGGGGGTTGTGGTAGTGAGATTATGAAGCTTTTTCTATGTAATATCAGGTTGGATATCCTTGAAATAAGATTTTTTTTATGATAATGAAGAATAGTGGATGCTAGTATGTTTTAAGTGCTTGAGTAGAAAGCTAATATAAATTTTAGAATAACAATTGACCTATGAAAAAACCTGCTTTACATTAGTAGTTGAGGAACGATTGAATTTCTACATTTATGTATGCATGTTAGAATAGTAATGCATTCACATATTAGTCAACGACTCTAATTATTTCCTGGAGGCTTTGTGCCTCTTTCTATGACGTTTAACTGAAGATACATCTCTCTTTGTCTATGCTAGACAGAAAACCTTGTTATAGAATATAAGCAAATTTACATCTTCGTGCTAAAAGAGTTCGAAGATCACATCAATATCTTATAGGTGTCTGTTTGTTTATTTAATTGTGTATTATGGATAAAAAAAAAGGAACAACATGATTTTATGCATAGGGATGGGTAGATGACTACTTGTTGTCGCAAAATATTGATGAATTGGAAGGATTGTGCTTTTGAATGAAAGTTGGTGCAAGGTAGTATATATAATTATTTTGTCATGATGTAGCTTAATATGACCTCATTTATATTATCAAATAAAGTATTTAGTGCTGGATGATGTTTGCCCCAAATAATTTCATTGTAATTGTTTAATTGTAACATGGAAAAGAGAGTTTGAATCTCGTTTGGTGAATTATTTGTTCTTATGAACATAAATATATGTAAAGGAAATTATATGAGATTTATCTTTGTTATAGAATAACAATAAGAGCAAAATTATTTGGAATTATATACATTGCCAAATTGTTTAGAAATTTGAAAACAATGATAGCTAAACTCTTTTTTGAGCTTAGATAGATAATATTTCCATGAAATGCATTACCCTGCTTGTTAAATTAAAAAAAAATCCAATGGAAGTTTCACAACGTCAATGATAGAGAAAAATAAGCTTACATAAAACATATTCAATAAAGTAAATTTTTATTTTTGCTTTGCCTTGGAATGTCGCTGTTTAAAGGTAGAATTAATTGTGAAAATTTAGTACTTATCGAAATTGTCGATATAAAATATAAACGATAACTACCTTGTCTTGGTGAGTAGTTTACCATAGGTCTCCATGGAAATTATGGGCGGTTTGAAGTAAATTTAAGTTGAACATATTCTAGTAGAAATCCAAATCCTTGTCTTCAATGAACAATCATCGACAAATATTACTGTATTGGAGTGCAACGATATTATGGAAAAATTGATGATAGGAGACCAATAGCCAATGAAAAAGTATTAACACCTTGTGACAATTGAATTTAATGTTTTTGGAGTCGAAATGGGTCAAGATGTTGTGTATACTATTTTGTATAAGAGTTTTAAAACAAATTAAAAACAATTGTATATGAGGTATAATGTCTAAAATACCTAAAATCATATCAAAACAACTTAATCGAATATCATTTTAAAATAATCCAAAAAGAAGATGAGTAGGTTTTAGAGCTTCTGTATCCAAATGAACCCTTAGCAGTCTGCATGACAAGATTAATCAATTTTTAACAGGGAGTAAACTAAAGTTTATTTCGTACAATTTGGATCCAATTCGAGGCATTTAATAGGCTATCTCTATGTTTTGAAACATAAATAGTGCTGAGGTGTTTGGTAATATCAAAAGATGAAAATTGATATTATGAAAAGTATGTCAAGTGATAGTTTAGTTAATAATATTTTTAAAAATCGAGAGATTTTATTTAAAAAAAGAATAATAAAGTAGCATGTCAACTATGGACATAAGCAAATAGTTATCAATGTCCATAACAAGGTAAATAAGACAAAATTCATTGAATATTTCTAAAATATTAGAGGTTTCTCCTTTACATTTTTTGCACATTTACCAATAGATGGTTTCATATAGCTATCTTGGAGAATGACATATCGACATAATTTGCTCTAGGTTTAATTATATCAACCGAGGGACTTATATAATATGAAAACCGCCATCATAATATACACCACTAGCTGCCTGTCAAATAAGCCTTTCAACGGGAATTAGAGAAATAAATTAAAACCAGAATGAATTTATATAAAATATTAGTCCAGAAGTTTGTGCTTATCAACTCACCAATGCTTCAACAAGGATGGCAGCCTTAAGATTGGCTCGACTTCAATATAAACCAAAGTTAGATTCACCTTTCTATTTAATAAGGAAATATAAAAAAAGGGGTCTTATGATATGTTTCGAAATGCTGTGATTCAAAATTAATATTAAGGGTTTTTCATTATGATTGAACTCTTCAAAAAGTTATAATTCAATCTTATTGTGAAAACGAACTTTGGTAAATTTTAACAATAGAGAATTCGTAAATTCATTTAGAATAGTTTTTATCTAGAAGGAACATAAATTGTTATAAGATTTATATTAAAAATTCAATAAAACTAATATTTTGTTTAGTAGTATAATATCATTAAATATGTAATTAAAAGTTACTTTTATATTTTAACATTAATATTGTGATAAATAAAGAACAAGACTTAGCAAGTGTTGCTAAACAAATCCGATAACACTTTTATATTTTTAGTAGTTTAAAATTCTTTATAACTCGACAGATTGTAACTTTATGTTTTGTATTAGTGTAAAAAATAGTTGTGTAATAGAAAAGTAGGCTTATTTGATTTGCTTTACCTTTAAGTTTCATTATAAGGTCTTACTTGTATTTTGAAGTTCTATATATGGTCTTGGGGATTATTAATTTATGTAGCTAGTCTTTTGACACTAAGCTTGTATAACATGTAGAATATTATAAGGTTCTAGATTTAAAAAAAGAAAAAGAAAAAGAAAAAAACTTAAAAGGAATAATATATGACTTCAAACATATCAAGTAGAATAAAAATATATTATAAACATAAACATGTAATTTTCAAGGAAATAAAAACTCACTCAACCGAACTCTGGTTTTATGCTTGAAACTATCTATAGGAAGAGAGTAAACATTTAGGATGAAACAAATTTGACCACTTTAAGTATGACTTAAGCAAAGGTTTCTAGGTAATACCCAACACCCAATGTTTGTAGGAAGGCAAATATCATGATTTGTATTCAGTCACTTTCAGGAAAATTAACTCAGGGTGAGTAAGGTCCTTTTGCTTGATGCGATGAGGGGTGGAATGAGACACTCCCTCTAGAATGATAAGTGAGTGGTACATGAGGGTATCTCATGATATGAACTCAAGTGGGGAATAGTTAGAAAATATCTGGAAGGATCAAGAATAATTGAACCTCAAAGCTAAAAGGTCCAACTGGTGTTGGAATGGGATAACACTTTATCACTTGTAGTAAGGTCTGAGTTACCTGGTCCTGAAACTAGAGAAGTGGTGGACCTTATTTGATTTTTAGATAGGTGGATATTTTGATAAGCACTAGGTATTCATACACTAACCATAGTATGTTCAAGCACAGGTAATGGAAGGGATATTCCAAATGTAGCATGTTATGGGCACATAATTATGCATCCATATTTTTAGATGAAATGGGATCTGAAAGGACAACCCCACGCTGTGGACATAGAATTCTAGCAATGGAGACAAACATGTCCATTTAATAACACTTAAATCAGGACTTGACCAGTATTGAACGTTTAAGGGACTATCTACAATAGTCATTCACCTTGAAACGAATAATCAATGCCTATGTACCAATAAAATATTGGGTTGTTGACTTGTTTTGTTCAAAATTTGAAATTATGATTTGGACAACCAGGTGAGAAGACCTGGGTTGTTATAGTTTAGAGTAGAACATTTATCAGGGCTCAATGGAGCTATGTTGCTCCCTTTTCTCTACCTAAACCATGGTTACGCGAGTAGCGCTTGTGACTCCCTATCGCGTCTAGAGTGTAAACCATGGATTGTTTCCTTTGACTTTGTGATGGAAGTCAAACTAGGCTTGAGCATCTTCGAGTGAGGGGACCTCCTCTTCAATGGCAGTTTAAACCTATCACATATGAGTGCGTTGTGAGAGCATTCCTCCTTGTCTTAAGTTTTGTGGTTGCTGGCTAGTGGCTTAAACTAGGCCAGTACTCAATGCCTTTGCATTATCACCTTCCCTATCCAAAGTCACCCGCAAGGGGTGCTAAGCATATATGTTAGCTGACGATTGGTTGATAGTAAACTTTGTGTTGTTCCTTGTCAACCTCTATGGGAATCTAATATGGTTGGGGGTTTGTGTAGCTTTCCTTGCAAATATTGGATGCCACGTGTAACTCCTTGAAGAACTCCTTATGTCGTAGAACTAACACCATATTTCCATCTTAAGGCCATAGCTATGATATTATCAAAACCTTGGTGAGAAGCTCGATAATCATTAGGTTGTGAGACATGGGGTTTACCTTAGTCGTGCAGCCATGTGTTCTTGGATACCTTTGTTGTGTTGTGCTAGCTAAAGAACCTTGCTGTGTTTCCTAAATTAAGTAGGGGAAACTTAATTTAGTAGCTAGGGAACTTTATAGCATTTTCATAAATTAAGGGAAGCTTAATTTAGGGAAATTTAGAGAAGCTTATAATGTTTTCATGCAATAAATAAGGTGGTTTAATGTATTTTTATTAATTAAAGTTATGGGGCTTTGATTAGTGAAAATAAGATGGTTTAATGTATTTTTATTAATTAAAGTTATGGGGCTTTGATTAGTGAAAATAAGATGGTTTGATGTATTTTTATTTATTAAATTTATGGGGTTTTGATTAGTGAAAATAAGATGGTTTGATGTATTTTTATTAATTAAATTTATGGGGCTTTGATTAGTGAAAATAAGATGGTTTGATGTATTTTTATTAATTAAAGTTATGGGGATTTGATTAGTGAAAATAAGATGGTTTGATGTATTTTTATTAATTAAAGTTATGGGGCTTTGATTAATGAAAATAATATGGTTTGATGTATTTTTATTAATTAAAGTTATGGGGCTTTGATTAGTGAAAATAAGATGGTTTGATGTATTTTTATTAATTAAAGTTATGGGGCTTTTATTAGTGAAAATAAGATGGTTTGATGTATTTTTATTAATTAAAGTTATGGGGCTTTGATTAGTGAAAATAAGATGGTTTGATGTATTTTTATTAATTAAAGTTATGGGGCTTTGATTAGTGAAAATATGATGGTTTGATGTATTTTTATTAATTAAAGTTATGGGGCTTTGATTAGTGAAAATAATATGGTTTGATGTATTTTTATTAATCAAAGTTATGGGGATTTAATTAGTAGAAGTAAGGAACCTAACTATTTGTGAATTGAAGTGAGTGACTTTGATTTGTGAAAGTAAAAGAAATGGTTTATTTTATGAATTGAAGTAAGGTAACTTTGATTGTGGAAATAAAGGGAACCTAGTTTATTTAAAGGTTAAGGGTATGAGACCTTAATTTTTTAAATAGAGGTTATAAAGAAAATGATCAAAGCAAAACCTATAAGACTAGTTTATTAGTTGGATAACTCTCTATGGTTAATGAGGTGAAAATAAATATGGTGATTTTTATGATATCAACTATGCAATGAATGGTTAGATGCTTTGTTTGAATTTGTATAGTTGCAATTTGGCAATGAATTAAGTAAATGCATTTAGAATCATGTCTATCATGGAACCATGAGTGCCCTAATCCCCTACTAGCCTTAAATGATCGACGAAAAGCTAAGAAGGACGAAGGATGTATTTGGAACCAATGCATAGGTTTGATTATTCTTATAATTATTTACTTATGCTAAAATAGTTTAACTATGTGGGGATATTTCCCTAATGAATTGATGTAATTTATTATTCTTTTAAAAGTATGGAAGGTTTACCATACTTTCTTGTGTAATAAATATTGATTAATGAAAGGTGTACCTCCAATTACCACTTTATTTATCTATGTTTTGTATGAATTTATTTACCTTTAAAATGCTACTACTTTTTGAATGTTGCCTTCTTTTAGTCTTTTATATGTTGTGATTTATATCTTGTTAGATTTAGTATCTGATTTATTCTTGCTTTCTTGCTAAACATTAGAAACTTAATTAAGAGTTCTAGGGTGAACTTAGAGGGTGACCTAAGGGATTGAGACCCCTTAGGGTGAACATAGAAGACCTAAGGGATTAATACCCCTTAGGGAGATTGACAACTAAGTAGGAAATATTAAATATGAGTTAAGATGACTCGTTGTGGAGATGATATGGATAACTTAACTCATAATACGCATAGCATACCTACACATATTGACTTGTGTATGGTATGGTTATGGGCGTATGCCTTCAATTTATTAAAGGTGATAAGTTTAGCTCATCAAGGGTGATGAGAAGATAAACTTATTTGCCGAAACATACTATACACCAACACAGATGAAATTGTGTTAAGGGTATTTGATGAGATGTGGATTTTCAGAAAATTTAGGGGATGTGAACTGTAGACCTAGTAGGAATCGATTAGGGGTTTATGAATCCCTCTTCTAAGTTTAAAAAAAAATTCTTTTCTTTCTGTGTGAATTCTTGTTGTCAATTTTTGGGTCATTACAATGAGCATAAATAAAATGCATCTATATGAGGGTAATAATTCATGTTACCCATGAGTTGTCTTCATCATAATTTACCTTTTCTAGTATCTCATTCTTGGTGGTTGATCAACTTCTTCCACCCATGAGAGTACCTAGACCTGTAATGCAATAAAAAATTAGTAGTACCATGTCCTAAATGTAATAAAACATCCATATTGCATAAAGAAATAATAAGTATTAAAACATCCATCAATACGTAAATCTCATCACAAAGTTTAAGCATAGAAAGATCGATCAATGCATAGTCTAACTATAGTAAAGTCATGTAGTAATAATATAATTACAAATTATTTTCAATCAAGGAAAGTGTTTCCTCATGTCATTCACTTTTTTCCAAGTGGCATTCTTCTCAAAATATAGGTCCCACTAGACCTTGCATTGTTCTAGGGTTTTCTTCCTCATTGTCTTGGACAAAAACTCTAGAATATTTATCGGTCTCACCTCAATGAATGAGGGATATACCATCTACAATTTTGAAACATCCAACACATGGTTAGGATAAGCAATATACTTCTTAAGTAGAGATATATGGAAGGAATCATGTATATTTTCCAAATTGGATTGCAAGTCAAGTATGTAAGCAACATGACTAATCCTTTCTAAGATTATGAAAGGTCCAACATATCTTGGATCTAATTTAGTTGATCCAATGTCACTTTTCTTAGGCTTCACACTCAAGAAAACTTTGTACACCACAAGATTTTTTTAGGTATCTTTTTTAGATCAACATAGCTTTTTATGGTGATCTGAGGCTTCCTTAAGCCTTTGTCAGATTATCCTAAGTTGTTCCTCCATATATTTGACTGTATTTGGTCTAATGACAACTCGGTACTTCGATTTATCCCAAGATAATAGTTTTCTGCACCTTCTACCATACAAGGCTTCAAAAGGGGCCATCTTCAAGAAAGCATGATACCCATTATTATAGGTAAATTATACCAGATACAAAAAGTCTTCCCATAAAGACTTCTGGTCCATGCAATACATGCAAAGCGTATCTTCCAATACTTGATTAACCCTTTTTATTTGTCCATCCATTTTAGGATGATATGCAAAACTTATATTCAAAGTTGTGCCAATTGTATGATGGAGAGCTCACCAAAAATCATATGTGAACCTATAATCCCTGTCAAAAATAATTACTTCAAGAAACCCATGCAACCTAAAAATTTCCTTGGCAAATCTATTAGCTACTACTAGAGCATCATCCTTGGTGCTCCCTGGTATGAAGTGTGCAACCTTGGTCAATCTGTCGATCACAACGAGTATTGCATCATGTTGGTACATATTCTTAGGTAACCCCATTATGAAATCTCGATATAACCTACCACTTCTTCATGGGTATATCATGTTGATATAATTTCCTTGCTAGATATCTATGCTTAGCTTTCACTTTCTAGTATTCCAAGCATCGAGTAACAAAATTAGTAATATCCTTCTTCATACTAGACCAATAGAAAGTTTTCTTCTCATCTTGGCCCTTCCAGGATGAGTGAAATATGGAGATATGTGTGCCTCTCATATAATTAGTCTCCTTAGATTACCAATTTCAAGAATAACCACCCATTCCTTAAAGCATAAAAGTCCATATTTAATGCTATAATCCTTGTTTTTACTAGGATTCCTTTCCATTTTAGCTTGAATTTCATTGCAATACTGATCCTGAGTTTGCATTATTTTGAACTGATCCATTAAGTCTACATGAATTTAAGCCAAAGTAGCTATATGTCTTCTTCTTCTTAGGGCATCGATGAATATATTTTACTTTCATTTGATATACTCAATACCAAAGTCATATTTTGCAAAGAACTCAATCCATCTTCTTTATCTTGTGTTAAGAAAAGGTTGAGTAAAGATATACTTCAAAATTTTATGGCTAGTTCTTAATTCAAAAGGTCTACCAACTAGGTAGTGTCACCAAATATTTAGAGCATGCACAACTGTGACTAGCTCTAAATCATGCGTAGCATAGTTGACTTCATGTTTCTTGAGTTTCCTTGACTCATATGCTACAACTGCATTATCTTGGGATAAAACTCCTCCCAATCCTTCCAAAGAGGCATTTGTACATACTAAAAAATTCCCTTGAGGATCTAGAATTTTTAGTATAGGGGCTGAAGTGAGCCTTTGCTTAAGTTGTTCAAAGGTAGCTTCACACTTGTCTATCCACTTGAATTATTTTCCTTTCCTTTGAAGATTTGTTATTGGATAGGCTATCTTGGAATAATCCACAAATTTCCTGTAATAAGCTAACAAACCCATGAAAATCTGCACTTTAATCATATTTGTAGGGGGCAGCCAATTCAAAATGGCTTCAATATTTTTGGGATCTACTACAATCCCATTTGTAGAGATAATATGTCCCAAGTATTGTACTTGTGGAACATAAAATTCACACTTGGACATATTCCTGTAGACTTGATTCTTCCTCAACAACTCTAGCACAATTATCAGATGCCTATCATGCTCCTCTTTGTTACAAGAAAAAATTAGGATATCATCTAAAAATACCAAGACAAACCAATCCAAATGTCTTATAAGCACACTATTCATCAAATTCATGAAGGCTATTGGTGCATTGGTCAATCCAAAAGGTAGAACCATAAACTCATAATGACCATAGCTAGTATTAAAAATAGTCTTGTCAGTATCCTCATCTCAGATTATCAATTGATGATATCCTAACAGTGGCCTCAAGTTGGTCAAATAAATATTCTATCCTTGGAAATGTATATCTATTTTTTATGGTTGCCTAATTTAACATTTTGTAATCTATGTATAGTCTCAACAAACCATCTTTATTTTTCAAAAAAAGTACCGGTGCATCCCATGGAGAAACACTTGGTTTGATCAATACTTATCAAGTAATTATTGGATTTATACCTTCAACTATTGCATCTCAATAGGGTTCACTCTGTATGAAGCTCTATGAATAGGTTTAGATTTTGGTACTAATTCAATAGTGAAATCAAATTCACATTTTGGAGGTATTTAGAGGAGTTCAGTAGTAAATACATCCCTATACTCTTGTAGAATTGGAAATTAACTAAACAATTATTCCTTAGTGTCATCCCTAATTTCTTTAAGTTTGACCAAGTAGGCCATTCTCCCTTTTCTAATGGCCTTATTTAATTGCATTGCTAATAATAAGAATGGTTTAAAAGATCCTTGCTCACTAAACAACCTCAATATTTTCTTATCTTCATTTGTAAATTTAATCCATTGATCTTGGAAATTAATCAAGGCTTTATGAGCTTTTAACAAATTCATCCCCAAGATGATATCAAAGGCACATAGTGGCACTACATATAAATACCAAATGGTAGAGCTATTGGGTAGGGTGATCTCAGTTATAGGAAAATATTGATCCACAAAGTAGGTCTATCCTGACCCATACTCAACTTTCCACCCTTATGCTAAATATCTTGATCTTTATAGCATATACCTGACTACGCTACTACAAATGAAACTATCAGTAGATCCACTATCAAAATATTAATCTTCTTTTCAATCAACTTACCATGTAGAATTATAGTAGTTTACCCATTTGATATTTGACTTTCTATGATTGCATAAATATTAAGATTTGGTCCATCTATCCTTGTACTTGAACTTATCCAAAGTGGACATTTTTTGCATAATGTGGACCTCCAAACTGATAGAAACCACTTTTGGTACCAATAATTCCTTCATGAATCTTTGCTTTTGTCTACTTAGTGCAAGATGGTTTTCGTTGCTTCAATTCCTGAGGGGTTTTGTTATCCTTTCCCTTATGGAGTTTCTCCCTAGAAATCCCTTGCTTCTTTTTCTAATATAGTTTTTGCTCCCATTTCATAAACCCAGTGCTATTCCTTTTTCTTAAGGTTTATCAATATTTTTTTGACAAATCCACATAGTTAAAAGCTGGGTTTTTCAACTGTAAGTTGGGTCCTGCTTGTAGAGTCTTAGGCTTACATTTTTGAGCATTTTTACTTACTAAGATTTATAGAAGTTGACCTTGTTGAACCATATGTTCCTTGTAGTGCTGTATTTGCTCTTGCAAATAGAAAATATTTGCAAAGATATCCTCTACCACTCTGCTTAATATTCTCAATCTTCCTCCAAAGGGCCTAGTTTTCCTCATTTTTTGAGAAGTTACACTCTTTACACCTCAATTTGGGGGTCATTTTTTTTGGCATAAAGAGTGATGTTAAATTACAATATTTCCTCAAGTTGTAATTCTAGTTTCTATTTAGCCTTATCATTTTAACTAAATTAGACCATTATTAATCCATTATCACTATATGTGGTACACATTTATACTGCCTAGTGCATTTTTACTCACGGATATATATATATTTCTTCATGCACTGTGTTGAGATACAAACTATTATTATTCAAATATCATGCAAAACTATTGAACTCGACCACTGCCTGGTGGTTAGGTGGTATTATATGTTGTTCCATGGACGATGATGATTGGTGGTGTTTCAACCGTGGTAAAGGTTTTGTTCACCTCTATCATTGGGACATGTTTCAAGACATAAAAATTTCTAATCATAATTTCATCCAGATTACTACTCTGGCCCAAGCCAGGTTTATGTTATAATATGGACCAATACGATAAATAAAAGAAAACATTCTTTTATTGTTCTATCTAAATGTGTATTTTCTAAGTATCAAGTCAACTATTTTTAGGTTTATTTCATAGCTCCTTCCAACAACTCCCGTTGTCATATTTACAATAATTAAATAAGAAAGGAGCTTAGCTAAGAGACATAAATGCCAAGTGTAGTCCTCAAAAGAGCCTAAGGTACACCACTTAAAACCCACAAGACATGGAGGGTTCACTTAGCTCTTCCACTTTGATTCACCAATGGTTCCAATAATGGGAGAAAGAGACTTGAACATCAGTAGACTCTTAAGCACTTGCTCTTTCCTTACAAATCATGTATTAATTTAGAGTTCATCTATGGAAGCTATAGTTTTACAACCTAGAATACTTTCACAAAAAAATTTAGTCCTACAACTGCGCTCTGATACCAACTATAATGAACGTCAAAATCCAACCATTCCTAGAGTTTTTTTTTGTAACTCATAAAGTTAAGTTTGTAATCAAGGGGGCATATAAGGATGAATTTCCATGTAAGTTTCATGATTGCACTTCATAAGAGATAATTTGATCAGTGTATATATCTTATGGATAGGAGTGGCCAACCTCTTATTTTATAATTTACGGGTTTACCTTTATACCTCCACGGTAAAAGGATGCCTTTATATGATCACCCTTGCTTTATTTAATTTTACCTAAATGTAGAAAGTCTTTACCATAGCATTTGGGTAGTATCCCATATTAGTCTATTCAATAATAGGAACACCATTTCCCCTACTAGCTTAAGTCCACCTCAAGCTAGTCTCAACTTATGTCCATCCAGACAAAAGTTTAGGCATATGCCTTGAAGATTAGATACTCTATCACCAAGATAGAATATCAATTATTTGTAGTGCTTAGTTATCCTCATCTCCACAATGGGTAGCTAAGGTGGTCATCACATCCATGTGATAGACTCACATAGACACCCCAATGTCTATCACTTAACTTGTTTAATTCACTCGTAACCTCCATACCAGGAGATAAGATCCAAGCTTCCCACTTGAAATTTCCTAAAATTTTCCCTCTTTAGGTTATATTAGAGATCCTTTATCATAGTACATATTTATGTGTCATTCCAAGGTATATCCTCTTGGGTTCACTAGTTTTCCCTTGATTATTTTCTTTGTCTCTTTTTAATTAGGGTTGCCTTTAAGTTTATCAATCAAATTAAACAATTAATAATCATATTTAGACCTCAACTAAAGATATGAACCATATCTAATCCATAATAATAATCAATATGTGATAATTTGCTTAGCATCATAAATCAGAGTATAACTTTACATCATTCTTCCATAATTGATTATAATTGGAATTACATCATTTACATATATTTTAGAGTGTAAAGAAATATATCCCATTCTAGTTTACAAATTGATTCATAAATTAGATATTTCTTTATAATAAGGGCCTTTCATCATGAAGGCCTTAATACAACATATGCCAATAATAATAATAACTGTGCAACACAAATCTTCTCTCGATCCATCTCCTCTCCATTGCTCGGTTGATGGTAGTAAGGGATTAGGGCAACTCATAACATTCATATGATTATTATCTTAAATGCATTATGCTAGATTGCCTATTCATACAACAATATGCAATATTCTATTTGAATGCACCCATGCAATATACATTCACCATAATGTAACTATGCATTTACACTTTCAAAGTATCAAAGGAAGGAAACCCCATAATTTCCCAAGAATGAATTACACATCCATTCCTATTCCATATGATTTTTCCACAAAAAGATAAGTAATCCTTTACACAGTTCCCCCTCTCCCACAAAAAATAGTGAAGGTTGAGATAGGTTCAAAAGCTCCTAATATTGAAGCAAACAAAATCTCATTGGTCCAATTTATGAACATTATGATATTTTTTCTTCTTCATATTGTTATTTTTATTTTTTCAATGGCCATTGAGAAGCCGTATGAAGCGAAAGTTTCACGTACGGTTTTGGAATAGAGAGGGGAACCGTGATGTTCCCATCGACTAGAATTATCCAACAGTTCAAGTACAATTGACATAGTTGAAGCACAGTCCAGATATGGTTTTCTAGGATGGAATTTGTGGCGTCAACCCATAGGGTTTCTAGCTTTCTTCATCTCGTCTTTAGCAGAATGTGAGAGATTGCCCTTTGATCTAATTAAGCCCATATGCAAATACTTATAGTCCATGCAAGAGAGAACCCCATAATTCCCCAAAGAATAGGTCCCCAACCCATTATTTCTTGTTCATAACATAAAATACGCTTTCATAAATAAAATTCCATTGATTTTCATTCACATAGAAATAGCATATAAACAAGGGAATCAACCACTACAATTTTTTCAATAAATAATTTGTAAAATAGCATTCAATTTTTACACAAAATTTTCCTAAAACTAGCATTCAATTTTTTCACAAAATTATACTATAGTTTCCCACAAATTTTCCACAAATTTGTATTATATTTCCTTAATGATTTTTCCACAAAATCATACTATATTTCCCTACAAGTTTTCCATAAATTTGTACTATAGTTCCTCAATAATTTTTTCACAAAATTATACTATAGTTCCCTACAAATTTTCCACAAATTTGTACTATAGTTCCTCAATAATATTTCCACAAGATCGTACTATAGTTCCCTAAAAATTTTCCATAAATTTGTACTATAGTTCTTTGAATTTTTTTCCACAAAATTATACTATAGTTCCCTACAAATTTTCCATAAATTTGTACTATAGTTCCTCAATAATTTTTCCACAAAATTATACTATAGTTCCCTACAAATTTTCCACAAATTTGTACTATAGTTTCTCAATAATTTTTCCACAAAATTATACTATATTTTCCTACAAATTTTTCACAAATTTGCACTATAGTTCTTCAATAGTATTTCCACAAGATTATACTATAGTTCCCTACAAATTTTCCACGAATTTATACCATAGTTCTTCAATAATATTTCCACAAGATGGCACTATAGCTTCCTACAAAATTTCCATAAATTTATACTATAGTTTTTCAATTATATTTCCACAAGATTAAACTATAGTTTCCTACAAATTTTCACAAATTTGTACTATAATTCTTCAATAATCTTTCCACAAGACCATACTATAGTTCCCTACACATTTTCCACAAATTGGTACTATAGTTTTCAAACTATAAAGTTTGATTTATACACCACCTAATTTAATCAATCCTTAGTTTTGCTTTTACCATTTTCTTGTGATAGCATAATACTTTGGTTTTAGTAAAACCAATACCATATAACCTCCAAGTCAAGGGTTATATTGGTAAAAGAGAAGGGTTTTTAAGCAAGCAATTTTTTAAAAAATAAAAAAGATTAATTAGTCAAAAAGAGGTGGAATATTTAAGGTCAACTAATCATAATCGAACCCAAATTAGTTGGTAACCCATACTCAACCTAAGTCAAATCATTCAACCATAATCAATTTACTTCATTCTGGTCAAACAAACATCACACCCAAACCACTGGAATCCCAACCTCCATGGTTAGGTTGGCTATTCTCTGTGAATAGATCGATGACCACCTGTGGTCATTTTCATAGAGGTGACTACCCCTTTGAATACACCTCCACATGCTCCTGTGGGGAGCATGTGGGATAATAGGGCATATGATTTCTTAAAAAGGTTTTACCAAAGTTGTCTTGAGTAACTGACACACAAAATGAGAGATCAATATTCCATAAATGGTTAGACAACAAACACATGGCAACAATGGGGTGAATAGATCTAACAATCCATATGACATCATCGAGCAAGGTCAAACTAAAAAATGGACATTTCATTCATGACATGCGTACCTCCAACTAACATTTTATCAACCACCAAGTGGTGTGGCCATCGACCACCACTTGGTGATCAGGTGTTTATGGGATCATTACTCACTATAAACACCTCTCAAGCCTAAGCATGTCCCATGTGGGATAATACTCATGGAAGGCTTCTGAGAAGCCTTCCATCTAAGTAGATCCGAGTGTGATCCAACACTTTGACCACTTTAGGGCCAATACATAGAGGCTTTAAGCCTCAAAAATGAGACTTTAAACCATCTATGTAAATATTTAAACCACCTTCTTGGTAGATCTATGACCTATTAGGTCTGAACTATCATTTGATTGTAGCACAAAGTCATCTATTAGAATGCCTAATACAGGGATATTTCAACCTTATCATAGGTGATTCAGTAAATCTTCTATCAGGAAATATTAACGATGTTCCAAACAAGACCTCAAACAATCGATACAAGGACAAGATAAGTCGATGTCGAGCGATTATCCATGGTTTCCAATGTCAAACAAGATGTTTAACAATGTGATTGTTGCAGGTATTTGATAAGGTTGTTTATAATTTAGTCCACCCAATATCAAGCAAATAGCTTCTAAAATAAAGGCACAAAACATCTTTGAAAGGACCTAAGTTTGGGGTAGAATGAAACGTTTGATTGTGGACGTTGATAACAATTAAAATTGCCTTAACCCAAAAAAGCTTAATAGGGGTATATATATATACTATGCATGATAGGATGGCTAAAATAATGTCTTACACAAGGCATAAAATACTCCATAATAAGGAAGCTTACACAAGCTAAATATAGGCTTCTTTCAAGGGTATAACAGAGTCTGAAAGCACTCGTCTTTGCAATATTAAGACAACCAAAATGGTGTTAAATTAAAACATCTACAAATTGATATTGCAGACAATCAATTCCTTAAGCATGAATAGTTAAAATAATTTTAATAAAGGAGAAAGAGCAATATTATTATAAATCAAAATGATACATTATTTCATTTCATATTTAAAATAAAACCAAGTAAGGAGTTTTCTGACCTAAAAACTTCTGCAACGTTGATCCCTTAAGCCTTCTTCTTCTTGACCTCTAATATTTATCCTATATTTTTATTCCCCCCCTAAGATCTTCCAGCTATATGTATTTACAAACTCTTTTTTTAAATGCTATCCATTCAATAGTCAAGCTAAGAGTAGAATAAATTGCCCATATAAAGACTAAAATTCCCACCTTGGTTCAATTTTTCTTCTTATTCTAGAACTCAGCTCAATTTTTATTCCTCTTCTAGAAATCAACTCAATTCTTCTTCTTCTAGAATTCAGCTCAATTTTATTAGGCTAACATGCAATTAATTAGTCCCTAAGTGATTAATTTTGCTTTTCTATTTACTAAATATATTTCCTAAAATATATTCTTTACAAAAGCATTGATTACATCACAAAAATTCACAAAGCTAAGAATTAGGCCTTAATTAATCAAACAAAAGAGTTCTATCAAGGCATTTCATGACATAGGGGGTATTTATAGGAATACTAAAACCCTAATTACATCATAAAGTTTAACATAAGTTGACATAACAAGAGGGATTTAGGTTAATTACAAGTAATAAATAATTTTTATGTTATGAAACAACTTCGAGAATTATAGCAATAGCAGTAGCAATCCAATAATGCACAAATAACATTACCCAAATGATAATAATAATTTAGATCCAATTGCCAGAAAATCAAATATGCAATAATCAAATTCTAGATTCAAATCAATGCAAATCCTTAGCCACTTAGAGAGGGTGAAGTCTCATATGCATAGTAGATGCATGACTAAGATTCAAATATGAAAGATGATCTCAACTACCACCTAACTCTTCCTATTTATAGATTAAATCAATCATTAACCCTAACCCTAATGCTCAAGGGCCGACTATCTAAACCTAGGGCCCGAGCTAATAAAAATAAAGATAGTCGACATGGCTATATTGGAGCCATTACATGGCTCCCCCTTAGAAGCTTTGTCCTCAAAGCTGGAAAAGATTGGAAAATGCTCTTAGGCTCCCATGTAGCATCTTCTTCTGGAAGGTCCTACCACTTGATGAGGAACTCTTGAATTTGTCGAGACCAAAGATGACAAACTCTGGACTGCAACATTGCTTCAGGCTGGAGAGTGATTCGACCTTCTTCATCGAGTACTAGAAGCTCCATCTAGGACTACACCTTCTGGCCAATAACCTATTTGAGACAAGATACATGAAAGACAGGATGGATGCAGGAAGATGGTGGAAGCTCCAACTGATATGCCACTTCACCAATGTGATGAACCACCTTGTAGGGCCCATAAAATTGAGGAGCCAACTTCTGACTAGACTTGGTCTTCAAGGATAATTGCTTGTAGGGTTGTAGGTACAAAAAGACCATATCTCCTATGGTAAATTATCATTTAGAATGATGTGAATCCTATTGTTGCTTCATGTGGTTCTGGGCTTAGGTCAAATTATCTTTAAGAAGTTGAAGCACAAGCCATCATTGTTATAACAAATCATCTACCTAGGCAACCTTGGAGGATCCTAGAACATAGTCTACCATTGATGGAGGTTTTTGACCATACAATGCTTCAAATGGGGACATCTTGAGGGATGAATGGTAAGAAGTATTGTACCACCATTCAACTAATGAGAGCCAATGAACCTAGTGATACTACTTGTCTTGAGAAAAATAATGAAGGTAAGTACCCAAACATTTATTAACAATCTCTGTCTGACCATCTGATTGAGGGTGATAAGAAGAGGACATACTCAACTTGGTACCACTAAGATAAAACAATTCTTTCCAAAAGTTATTGGTGAAGATAGGGTCATAGTCACTCACAATGGTTTTGGGTATACCATGTAATTTAAAAATATAATCAAGAAATACCTTGGCCACCTTACTTGTTGAATAGGGATGTTGTAATGCATATAAATGAGCATACTTGGAAAGGTGATCTACTACCACAAAGATCACCATTTTGCCCTCAGATTTGGGAAGGCCCTTAATGAAATCCATGGATATGTGCTCCCATTGGTGGTCAAGGATAGGCAAGGGTTGCAACAATCTAGGAGATTTAATTATTTTCCCTTTGTTATGTTGATACACCTCACACTCAACCATAAATATCTTGACATCTGCTTTTAATCCTTTCCAAGAAAATGATTGCTTCACTTATTGGTATGTTTTCAAGAATCTTAAATGTCTAGCCAAAGGAGATGCATGCAATTCTTGGAGAATATTTGACTTAATAGTTAAAGATTGAGGAAGATAAATGTGATCCTTTTTGTGAAGCACTCCATTAGTATATGAGAAACAAGAATGCAATGATGAGCCTACCTCCCTTTCTTGAATGATTTACGTAGTCTCTAGGTCAAAAATCCAATCTTCCTAAAGTTGAGAAAGCCATTGTGGAAGAGGACTAGAGATGGCATTGATAACAATAACATCCTCATATTTGTGAGACAAGGCATCAACCACCACATTCTCCTTTCTTGTATTCAATGATAAAATCATAACCCAAGAGCTTGGTCATCCATTTATTCTATTTAGGGTATGAGAGATACTACTCTAAGAAATGCTTAAGGCTGCTATGGTTGGTCTTGATGATGAAATGATGCCCCAACAAATAAGACCTCCATTTCTCTATGGCATGTAAAACAACTAACATTTCCTTCTCATAAGTGGATCATCCTAGATTCTTGCCTAAAAGTTGCTTACTTTCAAAGGCTAATGGGTGTCCATCTTGCATCAAAATAACTCCAATACTTATGTTGGAAGCATCACACTCAATGATAAAAGGTTTGCTAAAGTTAGGAGTGGCCAAAATAGGAGTGGTACACATAGCTTCTTTGAGGGCTTGGAAGGCTTGAGAAGTGACTTCAGACCAAACAAAGGCATCCTTTTTAGTGAGAGTAGTGAGAGGAGCAATAATCTTGCCATAGTTGTAGATAAATTTTTGTAGTAGCCTATGAGTCCTAAAAATCCATGGAGTTGTTTAAGGGATTTGGGCAAGGGCCAATCTTGCATAGCTTTGATCTTGTTAGGATCTACCTTGACTCCTTCCTGAGTTACTATATGTCCCAAGTATTCTACCTCTTGGACCCCAAAGGAACATTTGGACCTTTTGAAAAAAAGTTTTTCCCTTTGTAATAGGTGAAGAACTTTGTCAACATGAACTAGATGATCCTCCTAGGACTTGCTATAAATTAAAATATCATCAAAGAAAACTAGGATAAACTTGAAGAAAAGGATGAAAGATAGAGTTCATGAGACTTTGGAAAGTGGAAGGAGCATTAGTGAGACCAAAAGGTATGACTAGGAACTCATAATGACCCTCATGTGTATGAAAAGTAGTCTTAGGGATATCCTCTTCTCTAACCCTAATTTGATGAAACCTAGAATGCAAGTCTAGTTTTGTAAAGTATCTAGCACCATGCAATTCATCCAACAAATCATCTATAATAGGGATAGGAAACTTATCTTTGATAGTGATCTTGTTGAGAGGATAAAAATTAGGACACATGCACCATGAATTATCCTTGCATCATACCATCACCACTTGAATAGGAGTATGGACTGATGCTTGGATGGATGATTCCTTGCTCCAATATTTCTTGAACTAGCTTCTCAATTTTTGACTTTTGGGGCTAGGGATAGTGGTAAGGATGCACATTAGGAGGTTGACTTCTTAGAACAAGGTGGATGGCATGATCATGTGTGCGCTTAGGAGGAAGACCCATGGGCTCACTAAAGACCTCCTCATAGTAATCCATAATGTTCTATAAATCTAAAGGAAGAGTTAGAAGAAGTGGCTTCAAAGACTAAACCTCCATGCAATTGACTTGGGCAAAGAATCCACAACCACCTTTCTTCAATATATTTTCCATGCTATGTGAACTAACCACCTTGGAGGGAGGGGGTTGGATTCCTTGGAGATAAATGACTCTTCCCTTCTCTATCCACTTGACATATAATTTTTGTAGATTAATAGTAACATCACCAAGTTGAGATAGCCATTGTGCTCCCAAGATGACATCTGAACTACCTAGGTTCATGGAAAAGATATTGCCTAACCAAGTATAATCCCCCATTTGGATGTTAACTTTAGTCATTCGACCCACACACTAAGTGGTACCCCCATTTGTAATTAAGACTTGAAATTTATCTTGATTTGAAGTATTGATATACAAGCCCAAGGACTTTATTGTCTTACTATCTATAAAGTTATGTGTGCTACCTGAATCAATCAACACATTGACATATTGTCATTTAATAAATCCTTGTACCTTGATAGTATGGTGAGCTTGGAGCCCTATAAGAGCATGAGCAGAGAGATCCATGGTATCATCCTCATGTTCTGCCTCATCTACTTCTGTTGGTTGCTCTTATTATAATGAATCTTCATCTTCATATATTGTTGTGTCTTCACCTTCCACTTGAAAGTTATGATGTTCTTCATAGGCTTGATCTTAGGGATGGTGAGAATGATATTTGAAATAGAAGAATCCTTGGAATACTCATTATTGTAGTAAGGATGATGAGAGTTGAAGTCATATCTATGTTGGGGACTAGAATCTTGGAGCTTTTGTTCTATTACCAAAGTTATATATTGAGCATCATCAAGAGTATAGGGATTGAGCATGTCAACTTCTTTAATTTTATCCTTAAGACCATGGTGAAAGGTTGAGACCACCACCATTGGATTCAATTGGTGGGTGTAGGTGAGAAGACTAGTGAACTCAGAGCAATACTCCTCCATTATTCCTATTTGCTTTGTTTGCATAAGATGGACCACATATGATGTGGAAGATCCTTTTTCAAATATTTAAAGAAATCATTCTTTGAAGTTAGGCCACAAAAGAGGACCCCCATGTTGGTGAATCTACCACAACAACCATTGATGAGCTTGGGTTCCCAACTTAGAAGTTACTAATGTGACATGACCTACTTTAGGAACATGGTGTAGGTAGATAAGGCTATCCATCTTGGCTAACCACCCTTGTGGATCGACACCTTCAAAGGTGGGCATGTTGATGTAAGGAATAAGAACTTCATGAGGCTATTCAAGGAAATTAGAAGCACCTCCTATCATGGAATCCAAATTAGAAGTAAATCCTAGGTTATAAGCACTAATTTCATAGGAATTTGGAGGACTATGACTAGGTGGTGGTTGTGGAAGAATACTAGTATTTGGTGCTTGATGAATGATTAGAGGTTGTTACCCTATGGTTTGTTGTGACCCTTGGACAAGAGGAGGATAGTAGTGGATATTTTTAGGACTCTTTGGATGTTATCCAAGGACTTGATAATGGAAGTAATCATATTTGTTCTTGATTCAAAATATATGCATGTAGATCAGGGTCAATAGTATTAGGAAGAGGATTACCAATTGGAGGGGTAGTGGAAGGAGTGATTGAGGAAGGTTATTGGGAGGAGAGGAAGAACTTGAGGTGTTGGGAGGAGGTGAAGCCATGGTATTTAAGGAAGAAAGAAGATGTTGGTCAAAACTATTGATATTTGGGGAAGTGTTGTGATGCTTACTAGGATTTCTAGGTTGGCGCTTCTTTCTACTCATACACACATCCTTTGAATGAATAATATGTTGTAATTGACCATTGACTCATGCCCAACTAGTAGTGGTAGTAGGTTCATTCATACACTAGGGGAATTATAAAACCCAAAAAATACTTGGAATGCTACTTAAAAAAGTGTTGTGAAAAATACCTCTTACTTTGATCAACTTGAAGAGATGATCACAAAGAGATAGGTCTCCCACAAGGGTCCTAGGACACTCACCTTCCAAAAAAGTGTTGTTGGAGATACCCCTTGTTTTGACCATCTCGAAGAGATGATCACAATGGTATAGGTCTCTCACAAGGGTCCGACGACACTCGATACTTTTTTAATTGGGTTTAGGAAAAGGAAGTAACAACAACGAACTCACAATATTCTAGAAGATAATTGCACCAAAAGATGGACCAAAAAATTATGAAAAAATTACTAGGAAATAGGTAGTAGTAATGTTTGATAGAGGTTCTGGAATGGTTTGCATGCCCTTCTATTACAAATTCACACCCATAAGGAGCCAAGATCGAAGCTCTGATACCACTTGTTACGAAACAACTCATTGAGAATTATAAATAGTAGTAGCAATCCAATAATGCATAAATAACATTACCTAAATGATAATAATAATTTAGATCCAATTGCTAGAAAATCAAATATGCAATAATCAAATTCTAGATTCAAATCAATGCTAAAGGACAAATATGTAAAAATAAAAGTCCAAATTCATATTAATAAAAAATAACTATAAAAAGTGTTTAAAAATAATTATGTAATGATAAGGGTATTTTTCAATGCTAAAAATATTATTGGTGTAAAATCAACCTAGAAAAGCTTCTATGACCTATTCATCTTAACAAGTTGTATTAACACCAACTTGGTGTTAATTATTTTTTTAAATATGTTGACAATTGATGGTGTTAAAAAAATATTTCTAATGTTATCTCAACATAGATATAAAATATAACATTTGAGACTTTAGCTTAAATAGTGTGACTAATAACTTTTATGGCCTTAACATATTATAAAAAATTGCTATAATTGATAAGAAATTAAAACAATCCCAAATATGTATTAAAACCATGTATTTTAAATAATATTTTAACATAGTTCATAAATCCTTTAAAGTCATCAAATGGTAGGATCAACTAACTAAATATGCCAACTTTTGAGGTAGAGAACAAGGTTTAAATATTTCTAAGAGATATGTGTGTTATTGTTAAGATGTTGAAATACCATGGTGATGCAATCATGATGTAATATGATGGAATGTGTTTCAAAACCACGTAATATATAAAAAATAAATAATTAAATACTTTGAAGTCTATAATTTATAAAATACATTTGTTTATAACTTCTAGTGAATATATATGAAAATAAATTTGGCCAATAATTTTTTTAAATGGGTTATATGGGAATGAAATGAGCCCCACCTGTATTATATCAGGACCATATGGTGGTAGTATAACAAGCTTGACAATTATGACAATTATGCATGTATCATTTGAAAACGTTTGAACCTCTTCTTGAAATTCGAGGAATCTAAATGGTTGAGCTAATTCCATTTGATTAAATTTGGTTAATGTTAAATAAATAAGAAAGATTCATAAAATTTAGCATTGAATAACAATATTTTTTAACATTTAAATAAATACTTTAAAGTCTAATAATAAATGTAAAAATTTATTAGTGTGATGGTCTTGGGACATTTACTTCTCATGTTTGTATTGATCAATCTAACCTTTCATTATGTTTTGAATTATTACATAGTGTGCCTATAGTAAGAACCCATTGACCAATAAAAAAGGAGCATGTTTCATCTCTTATTTATTTTAGTTATGCACTTCATAAATTTTATTGTTATAAAAAAATTTGATTGAATTTATCTATCATTTTCACTAAACTTTGATTGAATTTATCCATCTTTTTAATATGTAAATCATTTGAATTTTATTTTGATAGAGAACAAGGGTTTGTACTTGAGTCCCCTACCCTTGAAAAATCATAGCTCTCTCCTTTATATCTTGAGAGTTTACAAATAAATTCAATTCTCATCCCAATTGAGTTGCTATAGCTAGATACCCGCATTATTTTACATAAAATTTTTGAATTCTTGAATTTATTTTTGTATCTTCTTCAATTTTTTGTGTGAATAAAAATATTCCAAAATTCAACATTCTTCATGACATTTCCTACATCCTTCACAATACCAAAAATCCACCTCTAATGTTTATGTATTGTATTTTAGTAGAGTAATATTTCAAAAACATCGCACTATCATAGTCCACTTTACCATATTTGAATTGCTAGTTTCCTTCCTGAAGCATAAGTGCAACCAAAAAAATTATAATAAATAGTTTATATGAAAACACATTAATGCTATAAAATAAAACAAATAATACCAATGGAAAATTTTAAAGTAATTCCTAATCAATATTTTATTCATGTAATCAACATTTTCTTGTAAGAGAATATAACTTCATGATCCTAAATTAAAACCCCTCTATTGGCTAGCCTATCTATACAATTGTTTCCTTCCATTAACATGTGTGTAAATATAATTTCTTCAAACTCTTTAGCAAGGTCTTGTATTTCCATAAATATCTCTTGTATTGGCATGACCCTCCTGGTGGACTTTTTGGCACAAAGAAACAATGTATTAATCTATGATGTTTTAATACCTAATTTGAGCAATTGAACCAACTATACGATGTTTAGTTGATTTATAAGAGCATGGTATTGTTGACATATTGCCAAATGTGCAGGATCAGGTACACTCATGGGTGGAAGAGGTAGAATCATCCACCAGATGCGGGGGTACTTGAGGTTGGGGAAATGATGATTAAGGCAACTCGGGGGTAACATTGATGGATACCTTCATATAGGCATGCATTCGATTAGGGATAATCATCAAAAGCTAGCCACCTTGAGTTCTAGATTGATAGCCTAGTAGCTATCATAAAATCTTGAGGTTGAGACAAGTGTCTAGGTTGATGGAAAGATTCCCTTTTTTCTTGTTGCATATGCTTGTTTGTCTTTTACTTCATCACTTAACAACATTTTGGTTTTCTTTAGAAAAGAGTGCATGAATTTGATTGCCTTTTAATCCTACACTATTGTTAGCAAAGTAAATTACTAGTTATGCTAAGAAAAACTTGTTTGTAATGGAGAATAAAATCTACATTAAATAATAATTGAGATTTATTTAATTAGATAATAAAATCTACATTAAATAATAATTGAGCTTTATTTAATTAGATAATAAAATCTACATTAAATAATAATTGAGTTTTATTTAATTAGATAATAAAATCTACATTAAGTAATAATTGAGCTTTATTTAATTAGATAATAAATATCTATGATAAAAAAAATAACATAACTTTATTTTAATAGATGGTAAAACCTACATTGTCTTATGAAAAGAGTTTTACCTAAATGAAAATTAAATCCTACTCAATTAAGCAACAAAGTTGCATAGGTTTTAATTCCAAGTAAGGTTATACTTTTATTACTTAAAAAGTAATATTTGATTCATAAGTTCTTTTAATAAAGAACTTAACCTAAGCAAGATATGAGCCTCCTCGGAAGACCCTCATTTTAGTGAAAGGGAGGGCTACATGGATTTAATCTCAGACTATGAGAATAGTCTCCACTAAGCAATTAATGAAAATCCTACCAAGATATGGTGGTTGCGAACACTTGCAGTGGAAGCTTCTTATCATCGTCTAAAGGAGGAGAACCTCTTAATGGTAAACTTTATAATAAGCAAACAATAGTTTAAAAAATAAAAATATCTTGCTTGGATGAGGATGAATTAAATGGATTAATGGTAAGAGGTATGGTGGATGGGTGAGCGCGTCGAAAGACGTGGCATCAAGTCTCCATCCTTATAAGGGAAAAGGCAAGATATATGAAGGGTTGGCTTTTCTTGGGATGAAAATAAAAGAAGAACCAGAGAATAAGTAGATGCAATAACCAAAGAAGTAGATGTGAGAACCAAAGAAGAAGTTGACATGAAAACCAAAGGGCAGATCGCTTGACAAAGGAGGAGACTCCAAAATGACATCTCATAGTTTGAAAGGACATCCAAGTTGGTATGAGGGTATACTTGCCCCTAGCTGGGTTAAACCTTTGAATGCTTTCTTTTAATGGGAGTTTCATCAAAGCTTCATAAGCTTCTATGTCTTTCTTGTTTATTTTCCATAGTCAATTGTTGTTGCACCCTTTTTGGCTAGAATCCTTTTGTGGATAGTGAGTCATGGGCCCTAGTTTTCTACCATTCCACTATCATCTTGGTTGTCATAGTTTAGACAAAGTTGGCATCATGGTCAATGCTACGCTAGTTGGGCACTATGTTAGTCTACCTAGTCAGGCAACGTTTCAATGTGAGGCACCACAACCCTTGAGGAGTATTTCCTTTTGTTGTGTGCTCCCTTTTTGTCAACCTTACGACGATAGGTTGTATCTGCGTCGGTGTTGAGCTCTATTGGTTAAAGTGCCCCATCGAGTCGGTCAGGTAGTGTGGCTTTAGCACTACTTTTGTTGAGACGTCACTTGGACATCGTTCACCTAAGTAGCAAACCCCTATTGTGCATACTTGATTGTGTTAAACCCTATCCGTGGGAAGCCATCGTAGGGAACTCGAACGTTTTGAGAGAGAGAGTTCAGTAGCAATAGGTGGTGGTTTCTAGTCTTGTAATTTCAACGCCTTCCTTTAAACCTCTCTACCAAGTTCTACCAGTGGTGGCATAGCATTCTATGCAATAGTTTCACCTTAAGTTCGTAGGTGGTTGTAGTCGCGGATGCCCCTGTGTTCTTTGGCAGTTCTCTTAAATGTTTAATTAAAGTCCAAATATCTAAGTTTGCTTCTTAGAATTTAGGAGCGTTGGTTCTATTAGTTAATCATCGATTATTAAATTTTGATTAATGAAAACAATAAAACTTTGGATTTTTATAACTGAATATTATGTTATTCATTTTAAAGAGAAAAGGGACTTTGGTTTATTTAAATAACTAAACATTATGTTATTTGGTTTATTAAATAAAATAAAAAGAAAATGGTTTAGTTTTGTTATGTAGAGGTATGGGACTCTATTTAGTGAAAATAAAAAGGAAATGGTTTATTTTTGTTATGTAGAGGTATGGGACTCTATTTAGTGAAAATAAAAAGGAAATGGTTTATTTTTGTTATGTAGAGGTATGGGACTCTATTTAGTGAAAATAAAAAAGAAATGGTTTATTTTTGTTATGTAGAGGTATGGGACTCTATTTAGTGAAAATAAAAAGGAAATGGTTTATTTTTGTTATGTAGAGGTATGAAACTCTATGTAGTGAAAATAAAAAGGAATTGTTTTATTTTCGTTATGTAGAGGTATGAGACTCTATTTAGTGAAAATAAAAAGAAAATAGTTTATTTTTGTTATGTAAAGGTATGAGACTCTATTTAGTGAAAATAAAAAGAAATGGTTTATTTTTGTTATGTAGAGGTATGAGACTCTATTTAGTGAAAATAAAAAGGAAATGGTTTATTTTTTTATGTAGAGGTATGGGACTCTATTTAGTGAAAATAAAAAGGAAATGGTTTATTTTTTTTATGTAGAGGTATGGAAATCTATTTAGTGAAAATAAAAGAAGATGTTTTATTAATTAAAGATGTGTGACTTTAATTAGTGAAAGTAAATGAATTATGTTTCATTTAATTGTATAGTTGCAATTTGGGCAAGAAATAAGTAAATGTATTTAGAAGCATGTCTATCATGGAACCATGAGTGATGAGGACATATTATTCACGTGAGACTTCTTGTTAAGCTCACGTTGGATTATTGTTAGTTTGTTAGCTAATTTGTTAGCTCAAATTAGCTAATTGTTGCATTATTGTTATGTATTTTATATTATTTAAACACTCATGAATAATAAGAAATCATCTTGGATGTGATTCCCACATTAGTTGGTATCATAGCAAGAAGTTACTGCCTGTGAGGGGAGATTTCCCTCTCATGAAAATCCTCCCTCCCCATTCCACATTGCCATACCTAATTTTCTATCCATTTTCACCCTGATTCATTCCAAGTTTGTATTTGTAAGCAATGGTACATCCACCTTGCATAAATTTTATTGATGGGCATCCTTATTGGCAACATAAGCCCTAAAGCCTAGCCTCAAAATGGTATGAAAATTATTGAGGTGACTCTACCTACAGTTTGGGCATCTACAACGGCCATTGATTCTGCATCTACCCCTGCCATGTGTAAATCTCTGTATATGGACATCATAATATTTGATACTATGACTGTTATCTGGATGTCCTTCCTAAAATTTATCTGCAAGAGTTATGGTGATCGTTTTGGCATTTCTTACAAAAATTGATCATTTTACTCCAATAAGCACCAAAGATATGGTATTTCACAACTAGATCCCATTTTGGCTCATAGTTCGATAATGTGTAGTTGTCCCATGACCCTCATGGATTTACGCACCTTGGTTTGTCATTGACGCCTTTAGCCCTTTGTACTATGACCTTCCAATGGGATCTCGATATCGACAATTACTAGCCATAAACCGATTGATCTATGTTGTTTGGCAGTTGATCTGTAGAGCCTGATCTACCCTCTGCACGAATCCCTTGATTTGCTATCACGATAGTCCTTACGACCATGGAGGAGAAGATCATGGATTATTTGGTTTATTTGGAGGAGTTTTAGTACTATTACAGGAATCTGAGGTCGCCCATTACAGGGACTTGATCGGACAATTTTATGTTAAAATTTGCAGTGAAGATTTTTTCCTGCCTTGGCGACGATGGATGATACCTCGTTGGTGGTTGTACTGCATTTAGACCTATATCACAATGGCAATGGCAATTTGGACCTCGTTCAAAGATAATATTCAATACTACGATCACCATGATATGCAGTCCTTGATAGATCTACAGTAAATGTAATGTGCAATTACGTTCATCAGATCACTTGGTGCTAGGTGGACGTGTTCTACAAACCCTTTCGCGATGGTAAACACGTGGACAAAATTGCTTGATGTTTTACTCCTAAGCTGACTATAATTTAGATGACTGTAATGTTTGGAGATGCTCGATGCCATAAAATATTTTGTGGTCTTACCTAGCTCAACGACATAGGATTTGGCCTTTCTCAATGACCGTGTGAGTGGAAATATCTATACATGTGGCAGTGAGTGATTGGTTAGTTGCAGCCTTGGGAGGAAAATAAGTGTTTTCATTGATTTTTTTCTATTATGTAGGGCGATAGTAGAATGTTGTAGATGCAGAGTATTCTATTGTTGATTGATGACAGTTGGCATGCTTACAATTTGAAGGTTTTAATTTTCTACTATTGGGACATTCGGATGATGTTTCAATCATTGTTTTCTATAAAAATCCACCAAATATCCCACGTCTTTTAGGGAAGACGTATTTTGCACCTAAAAAGGGGGAATGCTCCCTCTTTTAATGAACCTCCACCAGTTGTCGAGGAACTATCGAGTGATGTCACCTTAGGCCCTAGTCAGGGGGCTCTCATTTCGCTGCCATGTGGTGAACTATGGGGGATGGTTTCCCTTTGGATTTGATATGGTAGACTTATTCACTATTGATTAATGATGTACTGTCATATTATTTTGCCACCAATCGCCAGCTCATGGTTAATTAAAAACATTTGATTATTTCAATAATTAAAAAATTAATTAATTAAAATCAATATTAATTAATTAATTTTATTTTGATACACCATATAATAAATTAATTTACAAATATTAATTGATTTATTTTGTAATTAAGGTGCATTTAGTTCTACTATGGACTTTATTTTTGGCTCTAAGCCATTTGTAAGCTTTTGTTCTCAAGGATTTTTAATATGGAGTGCATGATCGATGGTACCCGACACTCCTCAATACAAGTGAACCTCGTAATTAGTAATCTCCTCTATAACACTTAGTGGTTGTAGTGAATGGTTATCCATGCAATCCGATAAGATGGGAATATTACCATAAGGACACTTGGAGGATTTGTACCTTTTATTTTGTTTCCAGAGAGTTCACTATTTTCAAGGCTGAATATTTTTGCAAGTATAGGCTTGCATATAGTCGTTGGAAAGCTCTTTTCGAGTCGGTTCCAATAGGCTTATTATTTTTATGTTTTATAAAGGTCTATTTTGACATATAATACTCCAAAGTTTAGGTCATTGAAACCTTATTAAAAATAATAGTGTTGCAAAATGGAGTGCATTTTTAGTTGAAACCGACACTCTTTAAATCCAATTTAATCCTTTGATACTTTTGGAAGTAGAATTTATTACGACCATGGTCCTCTTGAGATTCCATCATGGGAATTCAGGTACTCCAATTTGGGAGTTGTCATTGTCTCTTCTTTAGACCATGGCCCTATTTATGTGATCATGGATATCACATGGGTACTCCACATATTATAGTTGTCTTTGCCCTAGTGGCTTGTCTCTTCATGGATTTTAGCTTTTCATCTTAGCTCATGTCGTAATTAGAAAGACCTACAATACTTTTGGGTAGCACTACATCAACCACAACTTTTGCATCAGCTTCTGCTTTAGCTCAGGCACTTGTACACTCCTACGTTTGCTCCTATTTTATTGTAAAAAGCATTGGAGTCCAATGCTTATATGGTTGGAAGAAATGATGAGGACATACTATTCATGTGAGACTTATTTTTAAGCCCACATTGGATTATTATTAGTTTGTTAGCTAATTTGTTAGCTCAAATTAACTAATTTTTGCAATATTATTATGTATTTTATAATATTTAAACACTCAAGAATAATAAGAAATCATCTTGGATGTGATTCCCACATAAATGAGTGCCCTGATCCACTACTATCCTCAAATGATCGAAGGAAAGAGAAGGAGAATCAAAGGAGCATTTGGAACCACTTTAGTAGACTAATAATACTTTTATTGATTTACTTATGCTCAAATAGATTAACTATGTGGGGAGATTTCCCTGATAATATTGATGTAATGTATTATTCTTTAAAGAGTATGGAGGATTTACCATACTTGTTTATATGTAATAATGGCTATGTTTTTGGGAGATGTACCTTTGTATTATTGATTGAAATCATTTATGTTTTGTATTTGCATTACTTTAAATGTTGCTCCTTTCTTGTATCTTTTGTATGCTTTGTGACTTATGCTCTTTTGTTAGATTTAGTATCTTAGATTTTTCTCATTTTCTTGCTAAATAAAAGAAACATAAATACTAATTTCTAGGGTGAACTTAGAGGGTGACCTAAGGGATTAAGACCCCTTAGGGTGAACATAGTGGATCTAAGGGATTAAGACCCCTTACGAATATTGATAACTGAGTTAAGATAGCTCATTGTGGAGATGAGATGGATAGGTTAACTCACAATACACGTAATATACCTACACAGACTGTCTTGTGTATGGTATGGTGATGGGCGTATACCTTCAATTGGCTGAAGGTGATAATTTTAGCTCATCAAGAGTGATGATAAGGATAAAATTATTTGTGGTAACACATAATACACTTGCATAGTTGGATTTGTGCTAGGGTATTTAGTGAGGTGTAGCTCTTCAAGAAACTTAGGAGTTTTTCTTAACATTAGACCAATTAGGAATCAGATAGGGGTTTATGAATCCCTCTCCTTAGTAAAAAAATTCTTTTCTTTCTGTATGTTTTATTGTGTTTGAATTTTGGGTCATTATATGTATGTTCTATGGAGCCTTTGATTTCCTCAAAATTGTATTTATTACTATAAGTGAATCACCTTCCATCTATACTTTGTTCCATTTTAATTGTTTACATATTTTTAACCCTTCCAAAGATGCCCAAGCTTCAACTTCATTATTTGTCTTAAATCCACTATTCAAAGCATAATGAGACAAAACATCTCCTCTATTATTTGTAATTATTCCTCCTCCTCCTAGTCTTGGATTTCATTTAGATGCTGCATCAGAATTCAATTTGACCAACTCCACATTTGGTGATCTCCACTTTATATTCTTAGCCTTGTTTTTGTTTCTCTTGTATCCGACATCATAATTCCATTTGATGACTTGAATCCATCTATAAAGGCTCTCTAATTCTATATTAGGAATTGGGTGAGTTGATAGAGTTGGTTTAGACTCCTCTATGGCTAAAAAAATCTTCCTTTTCATTACCTCTAAATTATTTTCCTTTCCTTTAAATATTTTTCTATTCCTTTCTAGCCATATAGTCCAAAGTATTGTATCTTTTGATATATCCTAGATTATCTGTAAAGAATCACTTTTAAAAGTGCTCTACCATTGCTTTAAGAATTCTTCAAATTCCATTCATCACCATGTATTTACCAAACATATTAAGAACCCATTGCCATAGTTTCTAGACTATTGAGCAGTGTCCCAAGAGATGGTCTATACTATCCTCATTTTTACAAAGAACACATTATGAGGGGCCATGAAAACCCATTTTCATAATGTTATCCCAAGATAAAATTCTTCTATGACCTACTAACCAAACAAATATTTTGACTTTAGGAATGCTTTGACTATCCCAAATATCTCTCCATATTCTTAAGATATTCCTATTTTGTTGGTGCTTTACATTATATCCACTTCTTGTTGTGTATTTTGCTGAGCTATTCAACTCCCAAATTAGCTTATATTATTGTGTATTCTGCTGAGCTATTCAAATCCCAAATTATATCCATAGTACTGAACCATTTGGTAGTAAGAATGTAGTAAATATGTAGCTTGGGTCATTGGGCTCAACATACTTAGAAGAATTCTTTCCCATTATCTTTGATTCTCTTTGTACAATCTCCAAATTACTTTTCCCCTAAGAGCTAAGTTTTCATTCATAAGAAATATTAAACCAAGACCTCCCCTAGTTTTATCATCACACACCTTGATCCATTTCACCATAGAAAAATTCTTTTTATCATGTAATCCTGACCACAAAAATGATCGTATGATATAGACTAAACTTTTTCTATCATATTTGGCATGGTATATAAGGACATATAATAAGTTGGAATGGATTGTAAGACTGATTTAATTAGCTACACTCTTCCTACTAATGATAACCATCTACCTTTCCATATTGATAGTTTATTCTAAACTTTACTTATAATTGGATTTCATAATTCTATCCTCATTCTCCCCTCAAATAAGGACATCCCTAGATAAGTTGTTGGTAAATTTGCCTCCTCCATTTGAAGTAACCTACATCCCTACTTTGATTATAGATGGGGTATTTAGGAAGTAAATTTTGGATTTTGTCCTATTAACTTTTTGTCTAGATTCTCTTTTATATTCCTTTAATAAGTTATTCAAAGCTCTGCCCTTATTTATCCTTGTCCTCCAAAAATGATTGTATCATCTACAAACCATTCATGGGTGATGTTGTCAATGTTATTAATAGCATTAAGTCCACTTATAAGCCCATATTTGTTATCCTTATTCAAGTTCCTACCCAAAACCTCTACCATAATAACAAAAAAAATGGTGATAGAGGATCACCCTATCTAAGGCCTCTCTTGGCTTTAAAATATTATGTTACTAATCCATTGACCAAAAATGAATATGAAAATGTAGAAACTCAAGATTTAATCCATCTTACCCATCTTTACCAAATCTAAAATTTTCTAATAATGAAAAAATAAAATCCCATATAACCCTATCATAGGCTTTAATCATATCAAATTTAAGATCATTGCTCTCTCTTTTCTTGAAGTTGCTAAATGCATAACTTCATGAGCTACTAGGATCCCATATAGAATCTATCTCCCTTTCACAAATCCTCCTTGATATTTTGAAATAATTGTCTAACAATGTTCTTAATAGATTCACCATCACTTTGGAGATAATATTATTTGCCATATTACATAGGCTTATGGTCCTAAATGAATCAAACAATTTTACATCCTTTTTTGGAATCATGGTAAGATATGTTGCATTTATTTTATAAGGTATGTATTTTTTTACCCTAGACTATTCCACTACCACCAATAAAGAATCCTTCACTATATCCCAATTATGTTGATAAAATGCTATAGAGATCCCACCTAGACCTAGGGATTTATCCTTATCAAAAGAGAAAAGAGTTGAATAAAATTATTCTAGAATAACAGGCTCCATAAATTTCCTACTGTCTTCATATGTTATAATTAAAGGTACTTCTTGGAGCAGTTTATCATTAAGAACATAACTCCTTTGATCCTATAATATTATGGTAAAAAATCTTACCTCCTTTCTAATTTTACTCTGGTATTCAATCCAAAACCCTTATACTGATTTAATTCTACTAATATTGGATGCTAATATTTGTACTATTTCCATCATATGAAAGAAATTTGTATTTTTATCTCCTTTTAACCAAGTACGTCTCAAATCTGATCTCCAAAATTTATCTTCCTTACTCAAAATATTATGATATTCACTAAGCAACTCCCTTTCCTCCGAGCTTGGATTAATATGATCACCTTTTTAGAAATTTGAAAGTTTAGCTTAGTTCATCTTTCTTCTAAAAAATATTCCCAAAAGTGTTCTTGTTCCATTCAACGTTGTCAGGTGGTGCAACTTCTGCACCAATAAAAAAACTATAAATGTCCACCAATAAATGTAAATTGAAAAATTAAAACAAATCAAGCTGTAGATCTACCTCGAAAGGCATGCTAAAGATAATTTTTGTGTCGTGGGTTTTCGTGCAAGCTTCAGGAAGGGGTCCCAATGTCTAGTCAAGCTACTTCTTTGAAAAATGTGTTGTACAAGCTCCAGGAAGGGGTCCCAATGTCCAGTAAAGTTGCTTCCTCAAACAATTTGCCCACGCGAGCACCTCTAGTCACCTTGCCTAAGTCCAAATCAAATGCTCTGATACCATATAAGAAAACCATAGGCATTAAGAAATTATATTTATAATGTAGGATTTATATAGTACAAAGGTAGGCTAGAAATAGCCACAAAATATAAATCCCCCTAATCATGCCAACTATATAGGAATTATTGCTAACAAACTAACAACAATATAATATCTAACTAATCACGCTAACAATAATAATTAGCGCTAATAATACTAACCATAAGATATTCGTAACAATGAATATCTTCATGGTAAATAAAATAAGGTAATAACTAAACTAAGGTAATAAATAAATTACCCTAGCATATACCCTAACAAGAATAAGATTTCAATGAACTTGTGGAAAGCACTTGGAACTAACAGGTCCAATCCACCAACTCCCAAGAAAAGTGAAAAAGAAAATTCAAAAATTGAAGCACGTGATAAAAATGGTTGGCAAAAAAAGTTAGAGTCAAATAAGATAAGAAGTAGTTGATACAACAACTAGAGTAGCTAGAAACAAAAATTGAGGATCATCCTCCTCAACCATGGCAAGAAGATGTAAGAAATGACCTGATTCAGAAGCTCAATAAATTAAGCACTAAAGAAGAAACACATTGGAGGCTTAGATCCTGAATGGTTTGGCTAAGCAAGGGGATAGAAACACCAAATATTTTCATCTAAAAACCATGCAATGTTGCCAAAAAAACACAAAAAAGGATATAGAGCATGAAGGAACCACTTATATAGACAGGGAGAAAATTAAGAATTTTTTTAATCAGCATTACTCAACTCAGCTCTCCAAAGAAAATGGTAACCCACATTCCCAGGGAATACTACTAGAGCATATACTGATAGTATTAAGTTTAGAAGACAAATAGGATCTCAGTTAGCCAATCACTAAGGAGAGACTTAACAAAATTATAGTAGCTCTACCAAAGGATAAAGCTCCCAAACCTAATGGATTCACAAAAAACTTTTACCAACAATACTTACACATCATCGAAGAAGATTTGCTACATATGATTGAGGATGTTAGAGTGAAAGGTAAGCTTCTTGGAGCAATTAATTCCACCTTTATAGCATTGATTCCTAAAGAAAAAAATACCACTACTTTCTCTAGATTTAGACCAATTTTACTATGTAAATATTCCTATAAAATTATTAACAAATAGTTGGCCAATAGAATAAAGAAGAAACTTGACAAAATAATATCAAAAGAGTAAGGGGGGTTCATGTCTGGAAAATAAATATATGATATTATCATAACAGTGCATGAAGCCCTCCATAGTAGTAGAAAATAAAAAAGAAACAAACTATTATAAAAATTGATATGGCAAACGCCTTTGATCAAGTTGATATACAATTTGTGGAATAGATCCCACAAAATTTTGGATTTCGACATCAGGTCATCAAGTGGATTGGAGCATGCATAAAAAACCCATGGATATCCCCCTTAATAAATGGAGAACCAACAAATTTCTTTCAGGCTACAAGGCAAAATTAGAGAAGGGTGTCCACTATCACCATAACTTTACATCACTTTAGTTGAGACTCTTGGAAGATTAATTAACCATCTTCAAAGAGAAAGAAAAATAATAGGGATAGAGGATGCAGCAAGATGTAAAGTTGTAAAACATTTCCAATTTGCAAATGATATCATTATTCTAGGTGAAGCCACCAAGAAAAATGTTAGACAATTCAAGCAATGCCTAGATTGGTTCACACAAGCTACTGGGGCTCATATAAACACTCAAAAGAGTTAATTCTATACACAAAATGTTGCAGCAATAAGAGTCAAACTCTTTTGCACTATCCTAGGATTTCGTTCTAGCATAGAAAGATACTTAAAATATCTAGGAGTTCCCATGAGATTCCACCTCAAAGCCTCAGACTTTTGGACCCCAACATTGGACAAGATGGTTAGGAGGATAAAAATTTACATTAATAGTTGGCTTAGTCTTGTAGGAAGGGCAGTATTGATCAAATTAGTGTTAGCTTCTCTTATAGTCTACCAACTATTAGTATATCATACTCCCAAGTTTATTTTGCAAAGGTATATGGAATCATACACAACTTACTATGGTAAGGAGGTAGGCAATTAGAAAGAAAAAAGTTCCACTTGGTCAATTGGGAGATGGTCACCAAAAGTAAAATTCAAGCAGGACTAGAAATAAGAAAAATAAAGATAGTTTTGAAAGCACTAGGAAAAAAACTTCTTTGGAATATGCTTAAATACAATAGAGCATGGTAACGATACTAGTCAACAAGTATGTAAATAATCAAATAGGTATTAAAATGCTCAAACACAGACAAAATTCCTAGAGCCTCGTTGGTTTGGAAACATATAGTGGTTGCAAAAAGCATCATAGAGGATAGAATTTCTTGGCTACCGATAGATGTGTAGACACCAAAACCTAGCCACTTGTCCTCCATCCATGCTTTCCCACCATTTCCACCACCAAAACCTAGCCACTTGTCCTCCATCCTTACTTTCCCACCATTTCCACCCATTATTCATATATATTTATATATATTTAATATTAATATTTTATATATTATATTATATATATTTAATAAATATATATTTATATAAGTGAATTAATCCCAGCCATCCGATTTCATTTAATCCTATCCATCCATCCACATCAATCCATGCCACACCCTAAATTTAATATCCACCCTCCGATGTGCTTTTATCTCAGCCACACGATTAGTGTCATTGAAACCCTAGGTATGCCCTAGGTTGGATTATAAATAGGAGCCATTTTGATGGCTCAACCCCTAAGCAATTTCGTACCCTGAGTCTTTGGAGTCCTTGAGTCTTTGGTTGAAGTATCAAATTCCTTGAGTTTCATCTTCTCTTGGAGTATCCGAGTACTTCTGCCTCCATCTTCGCTCACCATAACCCCCACATCCATCACCATCCATCTCCCCTCACCAGATCTACTTCTACAGAATCCTTCCTCAACCGTCGAATGCCTTCGGGCACTTTCTATCACCATCGAGCACCTCTGGGCACTTCCCTTCCACCGCCAAGCACCTCTGGGTGCCTCCCTACCAGTCTCGAGCACCCACGGGCATTTCCTATAGCCACCAAGCACCCGCGGGTATTTTACATAAGTATTCTAAGGACCCCTTAGCCTTCGAGTGATGCTAGGGCATCATCGCACCTATTCACTACAACAAATCTCATCAGATCAGAAGACAACAAGTACGTAAGGTAAATCTATTGTTTATTATTTCATTAATGCACTTTTATTTCTGTTCACTTCATTTGCAGTAGATAGTTAGGGTTTTACTATTGCTTATAGAGGGCCTCACATTGTGGAGCCCTCATAGGTATTACTAATTTATTTTTTGTGTCATTGTGTGCAGATCTGAAGGTGCTACATCAACATTGGATAGTTGTTTAAGCTGGAGTGGCTTGACATCGGATATCAAGAAGCCCACTCACTTCTATTGGGAGCAAGGATGCGCTTGAAGACACCACCAACCTTGTTTTCTAGGGTTTCGGAGAACCCTAGCCATTTGTAAATCTGTATCAAAAAGGATTCAAGGATCCACATTGTAACAATGGAGTTTTTAGGCTCCCCCATTAATATAAGATCATCTATTGTGCAATTCTGGGTTCTTTGTGTTCAATTTATTTAGCATTGTTTGGTGTTGCATTTTTGTATCTTCAAATGGTGATCATGGTGGGACCCCCTAAGGGTTTCTTTTTATGATTTGCCTTACTAATTTATTTGTTATTTTCTGTCATCTTGTAAGGTTTTTAGAAGCATAAATTTTATTTGATCTAGGGTTTTTGAAAGTTACAAGAAGTTGTAGAAGGTGCAAAAATCCAGATGCTCGAGGGCTATCCAAAAATGCCTAGGGACATTTTATAGAGATCTAGGATAAATACATAGGCTTTTGTAAGTCTACTAACCAAACCCTAGTTTTTCTGTTTACGTATTTTGGTTGTTTTATGTCTTTTTAGGTTTTGATATAAAAATAACTTCATTAATTAATATGGAAAATAAAATTCATATTAGCTTGCATTTTAGGATTTAAATTAATCATTTGCATCCATCCACATCTTCTATTTGAAGTTTTTGTTTTTTATGTGAAAAAATATTGCATTCTGATTGCATGTAAATCAAAATTGCATAATTAGTTTGCATTATTAGGGTTAGAAATATCTATTTTTGGTGGTCTAAGTAGGAACATTGTTCATATACCAAGAGTATCCCCGTACTTGGGTGATTCCATACGAAGGAATAGATGAACCCCCAACTGTTTAGAGTGGGTCTTAAGTGGTGTACTCTATATCCTTTGGAGAAATTGGTATTGTGAATAGTGGCTTCTGATTTAGACCATTGAAAGTGGTTATTTTTCTAACATTGTTTGAACACAATAGAAAATCATAAAATTTAAAAATAACCACACATTGCATGATTCACATTTAATAGTAGTGGTTGGATTTCATCACCAACCATTGCTTGAGATTTGGTGATGGTGACTTTCATCTCCATCCACCAATATCTACCCTTAGAAACCCTAGGTCACCCTCGAGAAAACTTGTTGGATTTCATCACCAATAAGAATCTCGTTGCCCTAACTTAGCCATAGTTTTTACCTTTATTTGGATTAATTCATATTAGCACATTTGAAACACACAATATTGAAACCTAAGGAAATGAACTCACATTAAAATGAGATAATCAATGAATGAGGTAAGACACACGTGTTAAACAAACTTAGCATTGGTTGTTTATTTTTATTGTGAAATTTAAATTTGGTGTTTCATTTTATTGCATAATCTGTATTTTGATTTATTTGCTTTATGGTCTTAACAAGAAAACAAAAGAAAGCATTAAATCAAGATAATCAAATGGAACCTTCATCCACCTTCCCCACCACTTCTGTGGTAGATTCCCTGAATGTGACATAGGCAGATTTATCTATAGGTCCCTCACATTCCTTACCATCCATAACCTTTCATATGGCTATGCCCCAAGAAGAGTCAACCTCCCCAACCATTGACCATCATATTACCCATATAGACATGGCATGAGTAGAAGCTCTCATGAAGTCTTCTAACTATGTCTTAGAGTCCATCCCCAACTCACCTAGATAGGATTCTACTTTATAGCAGGAGCCTATTTATTCCCAGCCACCATCTAGCTTTACCCAGGTGTACACCAACCCTCTTTTTGAGGCATCAGTTGCACCTTCCTCCCATATGTCCATTCCCCAACCCTCATGTGCTCCTAGCACTTCATACACCTCCACATACACCAACCCCTTGTATGAAGCACATGTAAATGTTGCTTCACAAGTTTCAGCCTCACAAGTTACCATACCTAGTGTAACTTGTCCCCCAACCACATCTTCCATACCATCTACTTCCATACCCTTAGCTTCTGATAGAGATATTAATGAGGCATGGGAACACCTAAACAAATTGCTTAGACAACATCAAAATGCTCAACAACAAGTACAGGTGAACCCTAAGCCTTTACCAAACTCTACTCAGACTATCCTTGTTAACTAGGGTCCATCATGGGCACCATAGTCTTCTATGGTTTCTATCCCTATTCCTCCACCAAGTCATACCACTACCCATCCTATTCCCATTGGCCAACCTAGCCATAACCCTCATACATCAACCTCATTCCATAATTCTCCATATTTTCATCATCAATCTCCCATTCATCAATTTCCATCAAATTCACCTAGCCATCATTACCAATCTCATCATCATTTAGTCACTCCACAACATTTCTCCACTCCACCATAAAATCATCAGGTAATTCAGGGCTTCCACATTCCTGAGGAAGACCCTCGAATTAAGGCCATGCAAAAATAGATAGATCAATTGATACAATATACTCCTGGTTTGACAAACCAGAAACCAACCTTACGCCAATTGATCAATCAACCCATTCATCCTTTGGTACCATCACCACCATATCCGATAGATTTCATGGTGCCTAAGTTTGAAAAATTCAAGGGAACTGAGGATCCCAAAGAACATGTGAGCACGTTTGTACATGCCTATTTTAGAATTCAAAATGATAATGCTCTCATGCTTCGAACTTTTCCTCAAACATTAGGAGGAGATGCCATAGAATGGTATAATCAATTACCCAACCATAGTATTTATACTTTTGAGCAATTGATTGACCAATTATTTGAGCGTTTCATCTTAAATGTTAAAAATAAGATCTCATTATCTGATGTCTATGCTTTAAGACAACATGATGATGAATCTATCTACGATTTTGGAAACCGTTGGAGGGTTGTCATCACTAAATTGCCATTCACCCTACCAATGGATGAGCTAATCAAATTATTCACCAAGAGTTTCTTAAAACCTATCTCTTGGATGCTTCAACTACAAACTTATCATTCATTTGAAGAAGCTTTAGCTCAGGCTAGTGTCATTGAGGAAATCAAAATCCAAGAAGGCATACTTAAGCCTAAGAAGAAAGAATGGCAAAATAAGGGCCAATATAAAAGCAACTATTCTGGCCAACCAAAATCAACATAGGCTACCCTAACCAATCAGCCCAATCAAGTTAATCAAGTGGTCATGAGCCAATCGATAATGGCTCAACAACAATCCATGCAACAAACACCATAACAAATTGCTTATCATGCGGTACCCTCAACAACTCAAGCCATGCAAAACATAGTGCCAACTATGGAAAACCATCCTCGATGATAGTCTATCTGATAAAATCACCAATACACCCCCTTAGCCGAGTCATATGCTTCCCTTTTTTGAAGGTTGTATGACACAAACAAACTTGCTTTACCTAAAATCAGACCTGATGATCCCACCAAACATAGTAAACACTATCGAGAACATCTATTTTATCCTTATCATAGGTAAAATGGGCATGACATTAACAATTGCCATTCATTTAAAGACATAGTGCAAGACCTTATTGACTTGGGGGCAATCAAGCTTGATAACCCCTTGCTCAACAAAATCAAAACCTTGGTATATTTCAAACACCACTTCCTCATCATGAGGAGGTGCAACCAAATGTAGGAGGGGCTAATACCAAAACTCCTCCTAATCAATTCAATCATGTCCAACAATACCAAGGGTTTGTAGGGGCCATCCATGTGGTCACTAGAGGTCAAAGAAATAATCAAAGGCAACAACCTCAAGCAAGTGTGTCACAACCTCCTACATCACCACCCATTCAAGTTTCCCCTAATCCTTCATCACCCATCCATATCCCTAGCCAATCAAATCCTCCAAATCCACCCATCAATCATCCACCATGACCAATCATCTCATTGAGTAGTCGGTTAACTACAAGTCTAAATATGGCTTCCACCAAATTATCAATTTATGAGTTAATTCAACAATCTCCCCCACATCATGAGGCATTAATGGATATTCTCAAATCCATTGAACTACAATCTCAAGATCCTAATGCCTTCAACAACTTTGTAGGGAGCATCCAAACATGCATGGAGCCTTCCATCACATTCTATGACTTTGAGATTAAGCCAATCTCATCGGAATCAGTAGACCCTCCATTGCATATCATGGCTCTAATTGACAAGAAGCCATTTAAAAGAGTCCTAATTGATATTGGTTCCTCTATCAATATCATCACCACATCCACCCTTCATCATTTGAACCTTCCTCCATCTCATATCACCAAGTCATCATTTACCCTAAAAGCATTCAATGATGCTTTATGTTCCATAATTGGCACTATTGTTTTACCCATTGAAGTAGGGGTCAAAATATTGCACACCATGTTTCACATCTTGGAAGGATCCATGGCATACAATGTACTCCTTGGAAGACCTTGGATGAGGGAAATGAGATGTGTCCCTTCTATTTTACATCAATGTTTGAAATATGTTCATGAGGGACAAGTACATTGCATACCGATGGACGTCGAGCCATTTAAGTATTGCAATTTCATTTCAAATCCTTATGAGTCCATGCTTCCTTCCACTCACCTTTTCCTTTCACCATCATCCAATCCATCTACCACTTCACCAATTTCTTCATCAAAGGATCCCATTCTTGAGGAGCTCCCTATCACCAATCCCCATCAAGCTTCCACACCCCCATCATCTTCATCATTGACTACATGCACATGTGGTCATAATCAATCCACATCATCAACATCATTGCCATCCACTTCATCATCATCATCCATTCAACAACCTTCCCAATCCAATCCATCACCATCACCTAATGTTTCACAAGTCGAGTTGATAGATTGTGAAACATCTCCATCTTCACCATTCCTCGAGCCATCATCTAACCATAGTCCTTCCATATCATCCCAAGTTGAGGTCCACCTCACTAATCTTGGTATTGGTGAATATGTGGTCCAAGACATCACCATCACACCCCTCACCATTCCTAATGCTAAGGATTTTGGTCACCCATGTGACCCACCTTTGGCCATAGGAGCAGTATATAACATGGGTTCAACTCCAAATAGCATAAATTTTGTATATGGGGGGATTGATTCTTCATCAAGTCTAGCTCCCCTAGAGGAACCCAAAGAACCAACACTTGCCAACATTCCAAACATGACGGGATTTCCATCTCGATATTTTCACATAGTCAATTGGCAAGGTCATGGCCTAGGATTGCATGAACAGGGAGTGCATCAACCTATCGATGTTCCATATCAAGAGGTGCATGACCATTCAGGTCTAGGTTACCACCCACTTTCCACCACATCTTCTCTTGAACAAGCCTTCCAAAGGCTTAATCTAAATTCAGGAGAAGAAGCCCTCCATCTCGATAATTTTGATGATGAAATCTATGAATAATTTGAACTTATGTCGATAATTTTGGATGAATCTAAAGAAGAATCGAAGCCCATCATTCCCCATACCGAACAAGATGAGTTTTATCTCAACATGTTCCCCATCCATGAGCCCATATTTCACTTGCTTCTTCCACAAGAGTGAGTTACCCCTATCGGTGAACCACCACCTCCATTCCATTAAGCCATTTCATAAGCCAACTTGTAACATATGTACATAACACAAAAATAGTGGTTTTCACCACTACAAAAAAATAAAAAATAAAAAATCAACAAAAATATTTGTCTTTCTTTGCATTGCATGTATATATCATTTAGATAAATGCATTTATTTGTGTTGCTTGTTGCTATCCAGGTTAACCAAGCTCTTAGCACCGGTTCTTAGGTTCCATCCATTCCATCCAACCTTATCCACCTTGCCCATAAGTCAACATGAATCTTATTGATTTATTTACCCCACTCTATAATCCATATGATCTAGCTAAACCAATTCCAATTGACATAAGCCTTATCGATATGGACTAGATTTCCTCACCTCCATCCTTTTTTGAATTTGTCTTGTTCGAGGAATTGTTAAGGGCTTCCACCAACTACATTCCTCCATCCCCTCCACCTTCGCCTTCACCTTCACCTTTGGATCCCAAGGTTTTCTAGGTAGAAATAGATGAGGATAAGCCATAAGAGTTTGATGACATCTTAGATGACATTCATCTGATCCCTATGCCCCATCAACTTGAGGAAGGTTCCCACATGTCTATTGAAGATACTATCGATGTGGACCTTAGTTCAGATAAAGACAATCCCCAAATTGTCAAGCTTGGAAAAATTTTATCACTCGATGAACAAGAGCAATTAATTGCTCTCCTCAAGAGGAAGAAGGGCATATTTGCATGGTCCTATAAGGACATGCCTGGTCTTGACCCTAGTTTGGTTGTCCATAATCTCACCTTACATCCTGATGCTAAGCCGATCAAACAAAAACTTAGGAGAATGCATCCTACCATGGCCCTCTTGGTAAAAATAGAGCTTCAAAAACTCTTAGATATGAACTTCATAGTTCCTATCGACTATCCTGAGTGGCTTTCAAACATGGTACCCATTCGAAAGCCTAATGGGGTGATACACGTTTGCACTGACTTTCGAGATCTTAACAAAGCATGTCCTAAGGATGACTTTCCTCTCCCAAATATTGATACTCTTGTCGACACCTACGCTGGCCATGAAATGCTTTCACTCATGGATGGTTTTTTAGGATACAACCAAATTCGAATAAATCCTGATGACCAACACAAAACAACATTCACTACACCTTGGGGAACTTTTTGTTACAAGGTGATGCCCTTTGGCCTCAAAAATGTAGGTGCTACTTATCAACATGCCATGACATACATTTTCCATGATTACATGCATAAGATTATTAAATATTATGTGGATGATCTCTTGGCTAAATCTAAAACTCGACAAGAACACATTGGTGTATTGGAGAAAGTTTTTGATCGACTCCTAGAGCATAATGTAAGGTTGAATCCCAAGAAATGTGTCTTTGGTGTTACCTCGGGTAAACTTCTAGGATTCATTATCTCCAAAAGAGGCATTGAGGTGGACCCTAACAAGGTCAAGGCCATCATGGAGATGCCTCCCCCAACTAACTTAAAGGAATTGCATAGTTTACAAGGAAAGATCCAATCAATCCATCATTTTATTGCACAACTTTCTGATAAATGTAGGCCATTCAATCACCTACTACAAAATGGGGTGCCATTCTCTTGGATAAATGAATGTCAAAAAGCCTTCGATGACATTAAGCAATACCTAGCTTCTCTGCCAGTCTTAGCTCCTCCTCATCTGGGGTCCCATTTTATCTTTATATCTCAGCAATGGACTTTGCATTAGGGACAATGCTTGCACAAAAGAATGAGGAAAATCGAGAGCAAGTTGTCTATTACATTAGTCGAACATTGGTAAGCTATGAAACTAGATACACTTATGTAGAAAAATGTGCTTAGCAGTGGTTTTTACCACTAAGAAACTTTGACATTACATGCTTAGTCACACAACTTATGTCATAGCTAGAGAAAATCCTCTATGTTATATGATGTCTCACACTTACAATAACACCCACACCGCTAAATGGATAATGCTCCTTACTGAATTTGACTTGGAATTCATTAGCCAAAAATCCATTAAAGGTCAGGTAATAGTCGATCAACTTGTAGAAGCTCCACTACCTAGTGATCATCCTTTGATTATTGAGCTCCTAGATGATTTGGTATTTGCTATCACTGAACAAGAAGAAGATGTCATTCTAGAGGAAGATATCGATATCACACTATTCTTTGATGGCTCTAAGTGCATGAAAGGTCAAGGTGTTGGAGTCATGTTTCATACACCATAGGGGGTACCTATCCCCTTATCATTCAAACTCGACTTCCAATGCACAAACAACACTATAGAGTATGAAGCCTTAATCTTAGGTCTTCAATCAGCTATAGCTATGAGCATTAAGCGTATTAGGATATTTGGTGATTCTCAACTTGTCATTAAGCAAATCAATGGAGAATACCAATGCAAAGAACCTACCATTAAGCTTTATCATGAAGTAGCAATGAAATTGCTCTCTAAGTTTGATTGGTATGAAATCAATAGTTTGCCATGTTCGACTAATAGATTTGTAGATGTGATGGCCTCCCTTGGATCATTGATTCCAAAAGACTCCTTTGGAGAGGTACAACCCCTTATAATTTCAATGGTCTCTAAATCTATAATTGTTCATGCTGAGTCTAAATATGAAAAGGATGTTTGCTTTATCCATTCGGATCCATATGAGCCTTGGTCAAGCCAAATAGTAGCCTTTCTCAAGTTTGGAACACTCCCATATGACATATCTCGAACTTCCAAATACACTTTCAAGCAAAAGGTAGCTCGTTTCGTTCTCTTGGGGGATGTGTTGTATAAACATGGTTATGATGGAGTCCTCCTTCATTGTCTCGAGTCTAGTGAGGCACAAAGAGCCATAGCTGAAGCCCATGATGGTACTTGTGGTGGTCATTTTAGTGGAATGGCCATTGCAAAGCGTATTTTATGCATGGGTTATTATTGGCCCACAATGGAACGTGATTGTTGCACTTATGTTAAACATTGCAAAAAGTGTCAAGAACATGCTAATTTAACTCATGTACCATCACAAGCTTTACAACCTATTCAAAGCCTTTGGCCCTTTTCACAATGGGGTCTAGATCTAATTGGAAAAATTTCACCTCCTTCCTTGGGACAACATACATTCATCATCACAACCATTGAATACTTCACAAAGTGGGTTGAGGCAATTCCTCTAACTAGTATGATAGGACCTAGAATTGTGGAGTTTATACTTCATCATATCATTTGTCATTTTGGTATACCCTCAAAAATCATCTTCGATAATGGCAAGTCTTTCAAGAACAAGGATGTTCGAGCACTTTGCGAGAAATATAACATTCAACATAGTTTCTCGACTCCTTATTACCCACAAGAAAATGGACAAGCTGAAGCTTCCAATAAGACCTTAATTGCTATTCTCAAGAAACTTGTCAAATAAAATCATAGATATTGGCATACACAAATTCCCTTGGCATTATGGGCTTATCGAACAAGCATCCACATGCCTATAGGGGCAACACCATTTTCATTGGTCTATGGAGCCGAAGCAATCATACCTCTTGAGCTCGAGATCCCCTCCTTGCAAATTTCTTTGCAAGAATTCATAGATGATGACACTGCTAGACAAGCACATCTTGACCAACTCACACTTCTTTATGAGAGGTGAGTCAATGCTTTAGAGCATTTACGAGTTTATCAAGACCACCTAAAACATGCTTACAATGCCAAAGTTCATCTACATGAATTCCAAGTAGGAGATCTTGTCCTTAAAGAGAACCAACAAAATACCAATGCATTACTGCATCTTCATGATAAATTCATGGCTAATTGGTTAGGTCCATACATTGTTACTCAAAGAGTGGGTAATGGTACTTATAGGCTTGCTAGTCTAGAGGGAGAGGAAGAACTCGAACCACTTAATGTTATACACTTGAGAGCATTCTATGCATGATTTGATTTCTATATATGTATATATACATGGCTAATACACAAAAACATTTGCATACATTTCATTCATAACATTGCATTTCACTTGCATCTACATTTCAAAAATAATGCATTCACCCACATCTCATATTGCATGTCACAAATTGCATGTCATACATTGCATTTACATCCACATTTCACATTTCATATTAGGGATCATTTATTAAGTTCAAGGTCTTAATTGGTCCAACAAAAGTCATGTTGCCTTAATCAGGGGCACCTTCACAATATCATCCACACAATTCCACCAAGTCAAATTGCCATTCGCACAAACCACATTTTCATAAAAGTCCTAGGTGTTTTTGGTCACTCAGCCACTCCTAGTGTTTTAAGCAACCTCCAAAATACATGTCGAGTTCTTTTTAGGACCATTGCACATATACACTAAGAAAATATTGAGTTTTGGGAATTGACTCCAAAACATTCTTGAACCAAACACAATTTCACATCTTAAAAACATCTTGTGTCAAAGAGGGATAACACCATACTTGGTATGAACCTCGAAGTGAAAAGGGTCATCCTTGCTAGTCCCATCATGCAACATAGTCCATAAAAATAGTGGTTCTCACCACTATCACAATTCCAAAAATAAAAGAAAGAGTAGGGAAAAATCCCTAACAAAAACTCTAAATATTTTACATCACACACCACTGATCATTGGGTTGTAAGGATCATACTACATTTCTAGTCATACGGTTAGGTAGTCATCCCCAAAACTTAAGAGATCAAAAATACAAATCATGGACTATGGAGTTAGCCTCCATCGAGCTATAGATGCTTGACTGGTAGTGGAGTACGCTCATGCATGGTGACACATCTCTTTCAAAGAGACCTCTGACCACTCATACGGATAAGCTAGCTTCTTGGTTTCATCCATAATAGGTTTACCCAATTTACTCAAGATGAGTTAATGAACTCACTTGCACACACATTGGTTCTTGATTACCTCGAGTCATTACCATGCTCTTGATTCGGTAAATGAATTCACTACACACACATTTGGTCCTAGAGGGATTAGGTAGTTTTAGTGAGTTTGTTTGATACCACTAGTATGTCTGAGTCTCTATAAAATAGTTAGTTTTCCATATCAACATCCATATCTTCTTCCATGTCAACATCCATGTCAATTCATGAGTCATTCATCCCATATGCCACCAAGTTTGGTGCCCCTGATTAAACAACAATGCTAGAAAATGGACAAGCAAGATCTAAACTATAAATGATCATTAGCACATCCATACATTCCACCTTGCATTAATCATCCATAACATATCATATGCATTAATCATCCATATAAACATGCATTACACAAAAGCATTCCACAAAAAGCATTCACACAAAAATATAACACAAAAGGTAAAATCCATGTATATATATGTATAAATATCACATGTACAATGAGTGCCAAAAGGCTACATACAATGGAGCACCAAGGCTCATATACAAAAAGTGCATCTAAGCACTAAGCTATGTCCTCCAAGAGGACCCCTGTGACCTAGGAGGAGCCCTAGACCTAGAGCTATGCCTAGCACCCTCATATATAGATGAGGTTGGAGGATCTAGAAGTGGAATATGATGTTCCATCAACCTATCCTCCAATGCCTCGATATATCTATGTCAAGATTGAAGATGTGCTATGTCGATATTATGTCGATGCTCCCTCTCTACTAGCTCTACCTGGAGCCTCATGATCCTTGCATCCCACTCTACCACCTACTGCTCCAACCATACCCAATCCTCCTCACTCTGATCTGGAGGCCCATCCGAAACCTCCTTTACATCCTCTCCATCTCCATCATCTCCCCCAATCTTAGGAGCCTACCTCACCACACCCTTAGCCCTCCTCCTTTGACTATCTGATCGAAGGTACTATTTCACTTGGGGGCCTCCTGGGTCCCCTCATCCCTAGCCTCACCATCACCATCCCCATCGATTGCTCCTCGAGGTGGTGCCCATGGTGGTTATGTAGTGAACCATGCATCATACTCTATGGTAATCCTTACATCATCTACATCTGAGAGATCCATCTCCTCATCATCCTCATAGGCCACCCTCCATGGCTTCATGCATGGTAGCCCTATCTCCTCTTGATGTCTCCTATAGCACATCAGCTCATCTAGGACATCCTACCTCATATGAACTATTTGTACACTTATGAGAACTAAAAGTACTCAACCTCACTCCGATGTCTCCCAACCACCCACCTAGCCTACCGCACTCATCGCAAGTGCTCTCCATCCTCGGTCCACCTGCAAGCCCACCATGGCCTCCATATCACTTGGGTGGATGTCAATCCAACCCATAGCTCTCGGTACCACTGGCTCATCCTCACTGGCCAACTCGGTTGTACCTCCTCAGCCACTACCCATCTCCTAGCGTAGGGCTGCTCCCTACCCAAGCCTTCTATCGGTAAGCCCTCTAGCCGAGCAATGCTAAAGTGCTCCCATCCCCAACACTACAACAACAAGCTACACCCCAATCCCTTCCTCCCCCACCTCATCACCTCATATAGCTCCCGGTACACCTACACCAACAAGGTGGGAGCCCATGCATACACCTATCGCCTAGTGAGCATATCGCTCACTACCCCTATCAGGTTCCAAGGGAACCTACACCCAGTGTTGTTTAGGGCCACGATGTTGGCCAACACGAACATAACCAAGGCATGGAGGGCATCCAACTCCTTGTCCACGTACATGGACAAGTATGGTATACCTCCACTCTCCACCCTCACACCCTACCATGCATCCCCAAACATCCTCATCATCTCTATCTTTCAGTTGAGCCCAACCTCAACCCGGATCCCCTCCATCGGCACCTTGAGGATGCGATATACATCCTCCAAGGTCATGGTCACCTCTCCCATAGGGAGCTAAAAAGTCCCCCTATCTGCATCCCACCTCTCCGCCAAGGTAGAGAGGTACCCCTCATCAGCCCTCACCACATCAACCTGGGCTACCTCCGCTAGCCCCACATCCTCCAACAACTCCCACTCCTCATCCAACACCACCTTCCTCATCCCAAGGATATGTTGGTCAAATATCTACTAAAACATGCATTTGTGCATCCTAGACACAACCAATATTGAAAGTATGAAGAAGAGATGTTCTTCGGGCCAATCTCCAAAGAGGGTTGGCTCCCTTACTAATCCTACACTGGTTTAAGCTTAGATTTGTGGGAAAGAAATAAAAATAACGAAAAGAAATGGGAAATATAATCATAGGCTAGAAGATGTAGGATTGAGAATAGACTAGTAGTAGGAATTCAAATCAAGCTTTATAGCAATATATAATAGAAAGAAGGTAAAGAATCCATGTACGATTTCATGGAGATAACTTCCAGAGTTGCATTCCAGTTCTCACTCCCTCACCAACAGTGTTCAAATCCAAATGTAAAATTTAAACTTAGCAGATAATAGACATGAATATAAAATATAAATTATTAAAGTAGAAAGAAATCACACACAAATCATTTACAAAATTAGAAGCCAGGTTCTTTCTATTTATGCAGAAAACTTGAAGTGTTTTTTTTAGAGTGTCTATCCTTATTTATTACATTGAAAATGTCTAGTATTTATAGAGGTTTTCTCCTCTTTCATTTACTACACAAAAAGAAAAAATATCCCTGGATTAGGAACCTGCAAGAGGAATCCCCTCCTTGAAAATCCTCAAAAATCTTCCTTCAATTGCAGCAATCTAGCTTTTAAGGAAAAATTCTTGGGAAATCAACAAGTTTGGATGTCAGTGCATAAATAACTACAAATATGGCTATTGAATTGGTACCTCCATTGTGCCTTGGAAATTCACCCTTGTCAAAAAATTCCATCGTACGTGAGTATTGATTCAAAAAGAGTTGAAGTAGATTGTGAATGTCTTGGAACTTATGAAAATCATCTTGTGGAATCTAAACTGCATCCTTCCATCATAAAATCTAGGAACATAGCTCCTTTTTCCACCATCATTAAATTCTCACCATTCTCAAGACTGGGTGCTTTCAAAGAGTCTTCGTGGATGCTTGAAAATAGTTTCGCTTGAAAATACTGCAATACTTATTCATGGAACAAATTCGGGTGAAACATCCTATTCACATTTCCATTCACCACATACTTCATGCTAAAAAATACATCCCTACTTCATTAGCCAAGACTCCTTTTACGCTTGCTTAATGCTCTATTTGACTGCGGGATATCTTCTTTGCTCTCCTTAATGTTCACCCTTCATACTTGAAATATCTTTACTTTGTTTCACCCCAAGGAGGGGTGAATGGAAGTTTCATCCCTCATTTAGGGTGAGAGTGCTGTTGACCACAATCTTTTGACTATTACTTCTAATGGTGCTCACTCTTATCCCCAAATAGTATTGGATTTGCATTCACCTTGCATCTTCGGATACCTTTAATATGGGCTTTCACCCTAGGGAGGGGCAACTAGGAGGTTCACCCCACATTTAGGGTGAAAGCTCCATTGAACATCTTCACCTTTGACTACCATAGGACATATTTCATTCGAAATAGCAATCACCCCCAAAGAGAAGCACGTGGAGCTTTCATCCCACCTTTAGGGTGAAACTCTTTTAAAAATTTCTTTTATGCACAGGGCCCATAATGTGATTTAGAATGCTTTTGCATTGTGCTATTGTCCCAAGGAGGGGTGAAAGAGAATGTCACCCCTCACTTGGGGTGAAACCCCACTTGGCTTTTCAACCATGCTATCTTTGTGATTCTTATTTTTTTGTACTTTTTTAAAAATACGTTCACCCCAAGGAGAGGTGAATGGAACTTTCACCCCTCACTTGGGGTGAAAGCGCTTTGAGCTCTTGCATTCCACAATTTTTTTGAAATTGGACCTGACGCATATTTCTACCTTGTGCTATGGATTTTCAACTAAGGCACTTCACTTGCGCTTTTCAAAAATTTCTATGCTTTCACCTTATATGCTTGATAACATGCCCATAAATTTACCTTTCAAAATGTAGTTTCACCCCAATGAGGGCCAAAGGAGATTTTCACCTCTTCTCTGGGATGAAAGTTTATTTGAATTTCCAGCATATATTTGACCTTTTCTTTTATGTTTCAGCACCTTCTTTTTAAATGATGTTCACCTCAAAAAATGGCGAATGTGTCTTTCACCCCTCCTTAGGGGCGAATGCGCTCCTAACTACTTATTTGTCTTGCCAGGGCATCTTTTCCAATTTTTTATGAAAATAAAGACTTTTCACCCCAAGGAGGGGTGACAAAGATCTTTGTCTCTCACTTGGGGTAAAAATACTCAGCCTTTCTAAAACTTTGTATGCATCATGACTTCAGGTCTTCAAACTCTTTTCGGGCACATCCATTAAAATTGATTATTGCATCTTGCCTGAAATCATGGCAAAATTATTTTAACTTATTTTAATTATAGGTGCTCCCATCCGCACTAATTTTGCCATTACTAGAAACTTTTAACTTCACCATTTCCCGGCACCCAGTCCATGAAAATCAAAAGAAGAAGATTAAAACATAAATTAATTACAACAAAATATACTCACATTTTTTTTTTGGTAGAATAAATTTTTTATTAAAGAGGACATTTGAAAGGTTCCCTAATGCCTTAATACATTTGAAGAGAAAATGATGTGGAGGACCAAAAAAAACATAGAGCATCCTTGAGGACCAGAGTAAACAGAGGACAGTAAAAGCAACCCTAAAAGAGGTAAGGAAAATACCATAAGGGATAAAAAAAACAATACAAAAGCCAATCAGGAAACTATAGGTTCATCAAAGTCCTCCTTCTTGGCTTCCTTAGCCTCATCCTTAGGGATATCCTTGAAAATTTCCTTAGCGATCTCCATAACCTCGTCATCCTTAGCTTCAGGTTTAGTAGCAACAGTAGATTTAGCAGTAGCAGTAGGGGTATCCTCTTCAAAGGTATCATAGAAAAATAGAAGACTAAGAGCATTCATGTGCTCTTTTAGTTATGAAATTTCTCCTCCAATAGTGGACCAAGTGGTTTCCAAATGAGCGATCATATATGAAGTAGTCTTAATGACATACTTCTGGAGAAACTGCTCCACAATATCATTTGGATCATCCTCATCAGCTTCCTTTGGCTTCCTTAGACTCTGATGTTCCTTGTTTTTGAGATGTTGAGAGCTCCTTGTGGGAGTTACCTCCACCTTGATCCTCTTATTTTCTAGCTTCGATCCTTGGTGATTTTCTTCCATCCTCTTCCTTTTTGATCCTCGAATCTTAGAAGCTGGAGTGGAATAAGTGTCGTCCTCAATGTTTTCTACATGAAGTTCCTGAGTGGACATGTTTTCCTTAGGAAACTTATCCAAGAGAAAGGTATACAACACCTTAAAGAGGCCCTGATGAGAAGGCCAAACTACCTCCTTCATCGATCGAGTTGAACTGATAGTATAATCCATTGACAAAAATAGAAAATTTAGAATATTGAGCAGCTTAGCCTACTTGAAATTATTTATGAAAGAGATGTGGAAGCTACGTAGTTGTGAGCTGGGGTCATCCATTGTTATGTACTCCATAATGGGTTTCATAACCTCCTTCCATGGGGTAGGAAGATCTCCATGGAACATACCCTGCTTGATGGCCCTCCTCAAGGGTGAATTCGGCTCGAACTGGCTCAGCTTCATCTCCCAGTTATGTTTATCCCTTATCATAGTTCATCCAACAACCGATTTCCCTCTGATTTTTGCTAGAATACCCACATCTGTCTAAAAATTGACACCATGGATGATAACTATCCCTTATCCCAGGTGGACGCAAAGGCCATGTTGATGTCCCAGTCCATTCCAGTAAATAACTTAAAGAATGGTATAAATCCACTGCCACTGAGGATGGATTTAGCAATAGGTTCAATGGAAAGAGTATCAGGCTCCACGAAGCTCATACTATTGAGACTTCAAAGTAGGGAAAAGAAGCACACTAAAATATTACAAAGGTGATGAGGACAAACAATAGAAATTAAAAAAGATTTCTTAGCAAGGATTAAGTAATCTAATGGTAATATTGGAAGGTTATAGAATCCCTCCACCTTTCTTATCATAAGATGCCCAGTCCTAGGGAAAAAAACATGCAGGAAGAAGCAGACCAGAGGGTGAAATTCCATGAAAATCTTGAGTTCCCAACGGAAATGATATTTCATGAAAATTGAAATGCATGCCTAGACTTGGAAGGATTGGCCAGTCAAAAAGCAGGAGTTACCTTTCTTAGTGATAACATAGACTCGACCAAAAACCCGTGGTATAGGGAAGCGAAAAGGGTCGATAATGGAAACGGGTATAGGAAACATGCGACTGGAGTGAGGATCAATGTTTGGCCATGGACTAAAATGAAATAAGCACACGTGGATGGGAGTCCCTTTTCTATGGAAGAATGTGAATGAAAGACCCCCAAAAATGGTGGAAAATAAAACTGAGAAATGAATAAAAGGAAAGAAGGTGGTGACACGGGTGAATGACACACAGAATAAGAAAAATAAAAGGGGAATGTGTAAAGAAACCCAGTCCATATTACTAATTCAAAGTAATAAATGCCTTGAGAACATAAATGCCATCATGGAAAATATTGGTGTGATAAAGGTGATCGTGGGAGGATACAACTCACAAGATGTATTAGGGCCTAAATAGCGCCACATTTTTGATCTTATAAACTTACAATGATGAGAATTATACATTTTTATGATTTTGAATTTTATCTAATCTAGAAATTTCATCCACTTCATGCGAAAGGGTGTCGGTCAACATCAACATCCCAGGGACAATAACTCCAATTTTGGCTAATTTATCTACGAATCCGTTAGCCTCCCTAAATATGTGTTGAATTATGACTTCATGTTGGAACATTATTACTATTTGAGCATCCTCTATAAGGTTTCTAACCTTCCACACTGGTGATTTTGAGTTTTTTAAATAATTGATAATATTTAAAGAATCTCCTTCTATGATAAATTTCCTTGGGAATTGCTTCATAAATTGAAGACCCCTCCATAATGCTTTTGCTTCCGCAATATGGTATGATTGATCACCCAAGGCTTTCGAAAAGGCAAAAATGGAATTTCTATTGTGATCCCTAAGAATTCTAGCACTAGCTCTCCCTAGATTTCCTTTAGCTACTCCAAATTTAAACTTAACCCAACTTTGAGGAGGAGGTGACTATCTGATTTTCTTTCTGGAAACTTGAAGTTTACTTGGATTAGAATTTTCTAAGAAAACTTGAAAGGTTTTAAGTAAAGAAGCTTCAAATCGAGGGATGGAAGATGGATTAAAAGGTGCTACTAGTGCATTTTATTTGGCATAAAAGTTAATTCTATTAGTTATGAATTCTAAATCCTTGGATTCCTTGGAAAAAACATGCTTGTTACACTATAGCCAAATCTTTCAAAGATAATGATGGAGGCAAAACTTCCAAAAACCTTTGAGACAAGTATTTCTAAAAGGATTGGGCCATTGGGAAAATAAATCAACTAAGGACAGAGGTGTGACCCAACTAATTTGGAACTTATAAAATAACTTGTTTAGGATGGAACTCGAGAAATGACAAAATAGAAAAGGTGGCTTGTAGACTCCCAATCGAAAAGGCATAGGAAGCACCTATTAGGGAGAATAATTCCATGTTTGATGAGATTTTAAATAGTTAGGATTCTATATTGAATAGACAACCAAGAAAAAAGGATACCTTTGGGGTCAGGTGTTTTAACCACACTAAATTGAAAGGTATAAGAACTTCTTCAGGGGTTAGGACGATTTGATATGCAAATTTGATTGTAAATTCCCCTATGTCTGTAGGTTATCAGATAGGTAAATCACTAGTCATCCTTGTAGGTAAAGTAAAGGTAGATAATAGGGCTTCCACGGATGATATTTCTACAGATATATTAGGATTTTGGATCCATTTCCATGATCTGGTATCATTAGAAATGGTTAGGAAGTTAGCGACCCTATAACCAATTATAGGATTAGTGAATTCCTTTAGCAATCTAAAACCTAGGATTTGCAAAATTGGTTGATTTCCTAACCACTTATACTCCTAGAAATTGATTTATTTTCCATCACCAACCTACCATATTAATCCCTTTATTAGGAGTTTTTTCATGGTACTGATGGATCTCTAGAAAGTAGAACCAAAAGAAGAAGCCCTATCACAAAAAAATTCAAATTCCTACAAGTATTTTCTTTTGATAATCTTGAACCATTCAACTTTATCCCATGAAATTAATCTCCAAGATTATTTTGCCAAGAGTACCAGGTTTAACAAATGTACTCTTCTGTGTTCAGTTCCTCCTTGATCCTTTGGATTAAAAACTTTATCCCATGCAACTAGGTGAAATATATTCTTTTTCAGCTCCTATCCAAAAGAAATGTTTTTGAATTTGTTCAATCTTTTGATAAACCTTATATGGAGCTTTGAATATTGAAATAAGTAAACAAGTATGCTCTGCAAGAAGGCCATGGTAAGGATAGCTTTTCCTACCTGGTATAGTAGATTTCCCTTCCAACTTGATAGTTTCTTTTGAAATATTTCTATAACATTATTCCAAAGGTTTTCAGAAGCATTTCCCATAAACAAAGGTAGTCCCAAATAAGTAGCTGACAAAGAAGAGATAACACATCCCAAGATATTTGATATTTTGAGTTGTCTTCTGAATGTAGTGTTAAGAAAAAATAACTTACTTTTTTGAAAGTTCACCTTCTATCCTACCACTTCTTCATATAGAAGGAGAATATGTTTTATGATCTTAGCTTCAACTATTGAGGCAAAAGTGGATAATAAAGTATCATCTATGAATTGTTGATGAGTGATAGGATTAGTTTGAGAAGTCACCTTAATTCTAAAAATTAAGCCTGACCATTTGGCTACATGAATTAATATTCCTAATGCCTCAGTATCGATAATAAATAGAAGAAGGGATAGAGGATCCCCTTACCTTAAACCTCTGCTGCTAGGAAAATATCTAGATGGGGAGACATTGATTAATATAGAAAACCAAGCAGAAGAAATACATCCTCTAATAAAATTACCCCAATCTTGATGAAAACCAAATTTAGTTAAAATAGCAAGAAGAAAGTCCCAATTCAGCCTATCATAGGCTTTATTCATGTCTAACTTTAACAAGAAGGCAACCTTTTTGGTTTGAGAAGTAGAATGTAGGGCTTCATGAACAACAATAATCCCATCCAAAATGGATCTTCCTTGGATCGAGCTTCCCTGCCAATGATCAATAATCAGAGGCAAGACATCTCTCATTCAATTGGCTAAAGCTTTAGTAAGAATTTTATAAACTACATTATAGAGGATTATAGGTCAAAAATCAGTGAAGGATTTGGCATTAGGACTTTTGGGAATGAGAGCAATGAATGTGGAATTGAAACTACGAGGGATGATTTTAGAAAAATAAAACTATTTGATAGCTTCACACACATCAGGATCCACAAAATCCCAAAAATCCTAAAACAAACTAGGAGAGAAACCATCCGGACCAGGGACTTTATCAGGTTTCATGGAAAAGAGGGCATGTTTGATTTATTCACCAGAAAGAATATCTTTTAGCTTGAAATTGATGTCTTCTGGAATGGACTGAGGAATGAATTGGAGAAAAAAATATTTGGCATCACTAGAGTTGCCATCAGGCTGAGTATTTTCAAGCAACTACAAAAAATGTAAAATGCCTTCAGACCTAATTTCCTTAATATCAAAAGTGACACTTTTGTCCTGATGTAGAATTTCTTTGATTCTATTGTTGCTTCTATTTATCAGGGTAGAAATATAAAAAAATTTAGTGTTGGAATCCCTTTACTTAAGCCAAATAGCTCATGATTTATGCCTCAAAAAAGTTTCCTCGCATTTGATAATGTTATGATATTATAAAGTATTACAACTATGGCCATTCAAAATATCATTTTCAATAGCTTCTAGACGATTTTTAATTTCTTGCTTGTTCTCAAACAGGTTTCCAAAAATATTTTTGCTCTAGATTTTGAGATTTTCTTTGATTATTTTTAGTTTTTTCCCAAGCCTATATGATGGCGATACTTGAATGTTAGTTTACCACAACTGAATAATTCTATCCCTGAAGTCTAGATTTTGCATCCACATGGCTTCAAATCTGAAAGGGATCCTAAAATTTTGAAGGTTTTTAGTTTCCAAAATAAGAGGACTATGATCTGAACCGAAATTGAGAAGAGATTGAATATTGGCATCCCAAAAATAGTAGTAGCTTCTAGATAAAGGAAAACTCTATCAAGTTTAACCTAAATAAGTTGACTACCACTTCTTCTATTAGTCCAAGTAAATTGATTGCCTTTCAAATTCACATCCATCAAGTTATTAAGGTTAATAAAATCTTGAAAATCTTCCATGCTCTTTGTAAAGGATCCCACACCACCTCTCTTATCAGAAGGAAGAAGGGAAGTATTGAAATCTCACACTAAAATCCATTGGAAAATTGAGAAAGCTTTCCTCAATTTTGTTAAAGTGTCCTATTTCTTGGATCTTCCAGGAATAGAATTCAAGGCATAAATATTAGTTAGAAGCCATGGATAATTGGTATCTTTGTCAAAAAATAGGATGCTGGCTGATCCATCGTTCAAATGAATTAATATGCCTTCTAATTTTTTGGGATTACAAAGGCACATGAGACCTCCTGAAGCACCCCTTGCACTAAAAAAAATAGATTCACTATTTTTCCATATATTTTTACACAAATCCTTAGCATTAGAATCCCCAAATTTAGTTTCTTGCATCAAGAAAATGGTAGGATTAATTTCTTTTCTTAATGACTTGGATAACCTTTGCTTTTCCATGAAATTAAGACCTCTCACATTCCATGAGAGGACTTTCATTTGGATGATTTGAAAGCCCTTTTTCCCCCCTTTACTTGAGGTTGGGGGGTTTGATGTATTTTGCTTCATCCTTACTCTGATTTAGCCCTATGGAGAGTAGGGTTTTTGTAAACCACTCACTATTTCATCTGCTAATACCTGTTTCCATTGATCAACATTAGAGGTTCTACCATTCTTATTATCTTCTCCACAATCAATAGGAGATTTCTTATAACTTCTAGTTTGTTTTGGACTAAAATGTTGAGGGTTTATTATTTGAACAACTGGACTTGAAGAACCAAGGATGGAAGTAGGGATGGCAACATATTCAAACCGAGTTTGATTTCAAGTATCATTTGAACTTTTAGGGAAAGACTCAAGAGGGGGGATTGAAGGTCCTGAGCATGGGGGCCCACTCATGAGTTTAGGAGATGAATTAGGAATCCCATTATGCATGATGGGCTTAGGGAGTTTGGAAAGTTCCTACCTATTTTTATAAAGAGAGTGGAAGACGATTTAGGTGCAGGTTCTAGACTTAGGATGATCTCTTAATTTTAAATATCCCTAGAAGGTAATTCAGAAAGAATTTAGAATTTTTTTGGAAGGGCAAAAAAAGAGCTTACCTCTTCTTTGATCAGATCTTAAATAGTTGTGAAATCCTATTTGCCCTTGTCAATTGCTTGAAGGAAAGTTTATGGCTCTTTTGAAGCACCTCCTTGAGGATGGTCGTTTCTATTTTTATAATGGTTCTGATTTTTGATTTGATGAAAGACTATCCCTTTTGACGAGGATTACTTCCTTTTATCCACCTTTGTAAAGGGAGCATTACTTTTTTGATTCTCAGATTTGACCTGCACCTTTAAGGATGGGCATTGGGATCTAAGATATCCTTGAGTCCAACATTCCATACAAAACAGGGGTTTATTCTCATATTCAATCATCTGCTTTTTGTAGAAGGACTCATATTCCAACTTCACAAAAGTTGGAAGCTCAGAATCCAAATTCGCATTAACACAAATACGAGTAATGGTTATTCTTATTCTAGCCAAAGTGGCATGGTCAATGGCCACCAAGTATCCTATGGTTTTGGTGATAGCTCTAAGGATATATTCATGCCAAAGATGCCAAGGAATGTTTGGCAAATGCACCCATATAGAAGCATAATTGATACTCTAGGTTTCAGGGTCAAAATTAGGAGACCATCGCATTAGGAATAAACTCTTCCTATCCAAAAACAAGGGACCACCAGTGAGAATCTGACTGGAATCTTCCTTATTATTGAGACTAATGCCAAAAAACCCCCTGGAAAGGCCAAATATTTCCAAACACCCATTAAAATTCCATTTGGAATGAGCCCACATTATAATGGTTTCCAGGTCAGGCCTTCCACCAACAAGATTTCTGACTAGAGAGAAAGTTTCCATAGATAGGTAATTGGAAACTATATTTGCAAGAATTTTAACTTTATTCCCAACTGGTTCCAAGGAAGTAGAAGAAGAACTAGGACAAGAGGAGCCTTCACCAACAATTTTGGTGAAAGAGGGCTTTCCTGTAGTGGGTCCCCCAACCAGGGGGGACCCAGGATTAGTACCTTTTTCTAGAGGTTCATCCCTCCAAGAAAGGAGCAACACTAGAAATCGCCTTGTTCAAACCATTCTAACCACCCTCAGGATGAAAAATAGGAATACCATCCTGGAAGCCCTCGTGACCTTCATATCATGCTCCAAAAATTAAAAAATGGTCCTTCCCACCTTCCAAAATTTGAAAACTTGAACTCCCACCTGAACAGTGCTTGCAGCTACCAAGCATCTTCTCATTTTTTAATATACTAAAAAACATTGCTACATTCTTCATTAATTATATTTCACTTCTTTTACAATAAAAACTATCAATAAAATTTCAACAAAATTTTAATGTGGCAAAGTGTCAAAATTGCCAACATTTTTGGTGGCTCTTGGAGTATCCAACTCACGTGGATGCAAGTGATCCCAGGTCTTTCTCCATTGGATCTCAGTGGTCTATCTTACGAGTTGCATTCGTTGGTACTTCTGGTTCGAATATCTTTCCCTAACCCTACTTAGTTGTTGCCTGTTATTTTGTAGCTTGATCCTCATATTCCTTCAAACTTTCACATGTAACTTCATAAACCGTAATTGTTTCACCCCAAACATCTATGGTGAATAGGGAAGGAACACTAAGAGATTCATAAATATATCACAGATTCTGAATATCTTCCAAGCTAATGCACCTAGATCTCTGAGCTAATTCAAACAAGGAAGAATCCATGTGAGTGAACCTTTTCATGAGTGGAAACACCTGTTCTTCTATAATTGGCTCTTTCCAACTATCAATTTCTGATGTATCTTATGCAAAATTCTTCCAGGCCTCTTCTAACTATTCCTTCGGTAGTGGCTCACCCCATTCATCTATAAAACTTGGGAATCCCATGTTAGCAAGAGCATCAAAATGAACCATTGAAATAGAATGCTTCCATTCATTTATGTTAATTAGCTTCCTATCCTCTCTCACTAGGTCAAATCTATGAAAATAACTATGCAGCATAATATTAGCACTAGACCAAGCTTGGTCCATCTCACTCATGGGGTGAATACACATATTAGACTAAGCAAGAGCTTGAATCTTTATTGCCAACTCCAAATGTGGCTCTAGGAAATTTTCCACACTTTCTATCACTTGTTCACTCAACTGAATCTGTATTCGGGCCTCATAGAGATACTGCAGGACTAGGACCACTTTCACTGCCAACTTCTCACAACTTATAGCCAACCGAAGGTGGGCCTCCTTAATTGTATTTTGAGAGAAGCATGCAGCCTGTGTAGCCTTCTCTTTCATCTAGTTCTGTATGGAGTCAAGTTGTATCTTCACCACTTGTGCCTACTGCTCTGCCATGTCCTTTACTTTTTGGTGAGCCACTGCTTTCTATCACCACTGTTATATCTATATTTTCATCTTCTCCTACTACGCTTTACTTTCAATCAAATATTTTTCAAGCTCATCAATATTTGCCTTGACATCATAGAATCTTTATTTGTAGTGCTCACCATGCAAGTAAACCGAGCTTATGTCAACTTGAATGTTCCCCATATTCTCAATAGGGTCAATTTTTGTTAGGTCCTTAGTCACAACTTCGTCAGTGTAATCACTCGAGGTTATTTCTCATTTTTGTTTTTGGACCAAGAGAATAATCTTGGTAGTGTGGGCTTCCATGGCAATTTGATCGAAGGTAAATTTCTTGAGTGGCTTATCTAGAGTGAGTGCCTCCTTTCTCCTGTGGCTCTTCAACCACTATGATGAACTCAGATGAGCTTGACTAATCTTCACTACAATTGGTTATTCGAGCATCACTTGTGACTCAGGAAATGCCTATAGTTCCAAAAATAGGGTGAAGGGGAATAGAGCATTGAACAGTTTGGCTCGAAGGAAGAAGAGGAAACAAAAACAAGAGGGGGAACTAAAATAGCCAAATGGATGGAAGCACCAAAGGCAACTACAATTACACTCACTCATGGAGGAGATTGTGTACTCATAAATTTCAAAGAAGTGATAGAAACAGAGGGTGAGGGATGCAAAAATGGATTTGGGCCTGACACAAATGAACTAAAATAAAGGGAGGCCAAAGAGAGGGGAATAGAAGGAGCAATAGTGACTTGGTGGTTGAGAGATAAGGGAGTGAAATGGAAATAGAAGGTATGCCAAATGAAGGGGCAACAAATGTAGGAACTAAAGGAAATGAAGAGACAACCACTAACTTCTCAGAAGAGGAAGAGAGAAAGAGAGACGTACCTTAAGGCTCAGAATCCATGTGAGTCATTGATGGAGGTGGCTGTGAGATAGGTTCCTCTTGCACTTGTTGCTTCTCCACCTCTACCTCGAGATCTATGATATCCATTTGCTGGTCCAAATATTGTTCTTGAATTAGTGGAGGCTCCTAAGAAGTACTAACCTGAGCAACTGATACCAGTGGAGGAGGATTTACATCAAATGCAGCAACTACAACTATAGATAAAGAAACTACAATAGTTCTTGCCTTCTTTATAGCCCTTAGAAAAGGAAATGCCTCTTCTACACTCTAATTCTCTCAATGAGATATTATTTTAAACACCAACATTTATTCCTCTTCATCATGTGTCGCTTCTTTGACTACCGAGTGATCTTCTTCGACCACACTTTCTTCACTATTAGATTTCTAAAAAAATTGAGGTACAACCTTGGAGAAAGTGATAGGTTGATAGATATCGACAAATTCATCATATGCATCATAGAATGCTTTATACATCTTCAACCCATAGGTTGATGTGATTTTTCCCTGGTGGACCCTCATAATCCACCAGTTTGTGATCTTTTCCTCAAACCACGTAGGTAGATGATCTTCATCTAGCTAAATAGTCTTAGAGGAGGAATATGCTCTTTGTGCATTGTAGGATTATATTCGGCCTCTTGCTCATAAAAATCATGCCATGGTGGAAGTGACATCATGGCTTCAACATGCCACTCCAAATCATGCCCCTCAAGATTATTGTGATTTTTTTGAATATCAGGTCGTGGGCAACAATGAAACTACTTGGCCTTAATTAATTCTAAAAAATGACCCAATGGGTCATACCTCCATCTTTGAGGTAGTTCCACCAGACCTAGATCTTGGAGAGCCTCCATGAGAAATATTTTCTAATCAACCTGGGTCACCTCTATACTACCGAATCTGAAATACATTGTGCATGTTGTTCTTTTACCACGCCCTACTCCATAAACATCATTAATGTAGTCATTCGGATGCACCACCTCCATTGCAAAAACATGCTCTATGGTAAAATATGGGAGCAAGAACGACTTGCCTGTGAAGCCAAAAATACGTACAACTATGCCTTGATTCAACAAGAAGATATCACCCTTTTATACCATGATAATCGTTTCTCTCATTGCCCATGGTACCCTTTCACTTTTTCCACATATCATCTCAATGGCGGGGCCCAAAAATAGGTGGTTAAAATTATAAAATGACTCTCTCCTTGATAGAGTGGGAGTCCACATATAAACCGGTGAAACCTTATTCACCTCATAAACTTGTCTAATAGTTATAAATGAAAAGTTTTGATGCAAATGGAAAAAGAAATACCAGACGAGGAATGATGTGTTCTTGAATGATGTCGCCTCCCTCGTATTCATTTTTTCCAACTGAATGTGCATATTTCGAGATATAAAATCTACCCAATCAAAATAAATTGGGTTTGTACCTACCCTCATCATTTTTGTAGCATAAAAATCCACCTGTGATATGCACTATGCAAGTACCTCCTACCACTTGTGAACTATGGAATCTACAGAGAGACTAGCAATCCATGCCAGCATTGAGAATATATCTGGGCTCTTAAAATCTGAAAGTAGCTTCGAAAAATTTGGCAACTGCCCTAGTTGCGGATCTCTGATCAACTACATCTCCATAAATTTATGCATCGTCACCATGGATACATATTTCTACTCATATTCATTAAGGTGCTATTTTTTTGAGATCATGTCAGAGGGAGGCTTCAACCCACAAGCAAATGCTTCCCTCACTGAGTTAGAAGAGATGGTGAAAAGCACTTCCCAATTCAACTTTCGAACAACCCTGGTATCTAGGTTATAAAATATGGTAATTATCTTCACCAGCTTCGAGCAAGCATATACGGACGTACATAGGTACCAGAACAACTACACATAATATGACACAGTTAAAGGGCTCTTTGGTATCAACCCTTGCTTGATGGTTAATTCCATGTCTTGGTGTAGTTTAACCATACCCTTGGTAGTGATGATGTAGTATTTGACTTCTACCATGGTGTTAGAGTACAAACCCAAATCCACGTTCTCATTTCTTCAAGCTTTATTAGACCTTTTCCCACCTTCTGCTTTCTTTCTTGATTGCTTTGGCTCCATAGCAGATTTTGCTTCTACAGTTATTTTACCCATTGTGGATATTCTGACAATTTTTTATGATGCTCTGCAACTTCTATGAACAACAAATTGAAAATACACAAGAAATTTTTTAAAGTTTAATATTTGGGTAATTTTACCTGCTCTATTTATAGGGAGCACCTCCAACTACCACAGTAAATGCAATGAATCACTTTGGTGAATTCAGGAGGATGTGCACCTTGGTCAACTCAATTGGCACTATTCTCCATGATTTAACGGTTATTAATGTTCATTCATCACAATATATTTTTTGAAAACTATGCTTTCATCATGTTATGCCTTCGAACAACATGCCTTGGCTTCCTACCAACTACTTTGAAAAGATACCTCTACCACAAACAAGCCAATCAATGCTTTTCGAGAGGACCAAGAGAATTTATTCCTTGAAAATACCAAAATGTTACTTTCAGAAAATCTGGGCGAAAGCATTCTTCTTGGGACGCTCTGAAACTACAATGAGAAATATCTTGCACAAAAACAAATTGTCACGTGTCCCAAAAATCATCCAATAAGTAAAATTACTCTGGCGTTGCACTCTTGCTTCCTCTCCTTTGCTCCCGAAAGCACCTTCAACCTGTTTGATTTACCTTCATGCTAAACCCTCATTTTAAAGCAAATCAACGCTTTTCAATTTTGCCCCAATTATAGAAAAAGCACTTTTAAAATTCAATTCATCTTTTTTTTTTTAAGAAAATCTTCTAAATTGGAACTTTAACATTGCTTTTCTTTTATTTTTGTTTTAATTTCGCCCTCCTCTTTTTTTATAAAAATAAAGCTCATGCGAAATTAAAAACTCTTTCCTCTCTCTTTCTTCCCCTATTTTAATTTATTTAAATTATTTTATTTTCAGCATTCACTTAATTGGGTAAAATAATAATTTTAAAACCTTTTCTTCATTTTCTTCTTCTCTTTTCCCTTGGCTCCACTTAATATCACTTAATATCACTTTCAAAAAAAAATTCAAGACGAATCCGACTTTCGGAGGAAGAAAGGGCGAAAATGATTTTTATATTTTTCTCTTCTCTTATATATATATATATATTTATAAAGCAATAAAAATACTTGCAGAAAATAAAATTTGTACATATTTACATACTTGCTCCCCTGATCATGTCATTGAAAATAAGCCTTCAGATGAAGGTCATTAACTAGAATCGAAAGGTCCCAACCATCCATGTCTTGGAGATGATATGCATTCACCGAATTTACCCCTAAGAATTGAAATGGACCTTCCAAAATTGCGTTAAACTTGTGGTGCTTTCCAGGATTTTCTTTGTTCTCATTCCATTATAGGACAAGATTTCCAACCTAAAAGTTTTGCTCTATCGTCTTCTTGTCGAACCATTTCTATGTCATTCTAGCATGTTCAGTGAAAGCAACATATAAATTTTCTCTCCTCTTCTAACTGTAGAAGTTGGGCCAACCTTACACTCATGGTATTAGATTCGTCATCTTCATCTCTGAACAATTACAAGGTCTAGAGAACTGGGAGCTCGATGTGAGTGGGTAAAACTACTTCCTTTCTATACACCAGAGAGTAAGGAGAAGTTTTAATTGACTTTTTCACTGATATGCGATCCACCCAAAGAGCCTGATTTAACAATATATGACAACTACTTTTGTTGCTTCCAAGCATTCTCTTTAAGTTCTGAAGCAAATTATTTTTCATTGATTCTACCAGACCGTTTCCCTATGGGTAAAAATTGAAGGTAATTTTAAGATTAATCCCATACCTGCTTGCGAATTCATTAATATTTGCCCTAATAAATGGAGTCCCATTATCTATCATGATGGCATTTGGCATACCAAAATGGGTAATCAATCCTTTGAGAAAGGATATGACTATAGCCTAGTCCACTTTCTTGGTTGGATTGGCTTCTGCCCAATGAGTAAAGTAATCGGTCCCTGTCAAAATATATTTATGCTCAACGGAGGAATGAGGATCAATGAATCTAATGAAATCTAAGCTCCACTACTAAAATGGTGCTTCTACCTGGATTTTATGTAGGGGTAGAGATGCTTTTTGACTCCTACCAACGTATCTTTGAAAATTATCATAGCTTTGGATCACCTTATGTGCATTAGAAAAAAGGGTAGGCTAGAAATATCTAGCCCGAATGATCTTCAAGGCCATAGACCTTCCTACATAATGTCCACCAGATAAGCCAAAGTGGAACTCCTCCAATATCTTCTACCTTTTTTACTCTTTCAAACATATGATGAGTACTCTGTCTATGTTTTTTTTGGAATAACCCACTTGGTAGCAAGACATATTTAAGGTCCTACAGCCTAAACCTTCATCGTTGTGAGGCATCAATATGTGATGGACACTTTCCAGATGTCAAGAAATCAACAAGGTCCTTTGTATAGTCATGATTACCTATAACCTAATTGGTAAGATTGCTCTTTATGATAACCTCATCATGTAATGGTGCTAGCAATCCAAAAGCTGCACTTTTAGCCAACTCTTGACAGAGTGCCCGACCGTAAACCAATTTAGTTGGTCAGATTTCTACATCATACTCCTGAATATTAGAGACCCAACCTACTATTTTGTCACCCAAATCTCCTTGAAGGATGAAATTCCTAATATTTGGATGAATAACATAGATGATTGTCTTGCTCTATGAGGTAAAATGCTGAAATTTCTTTAGAAATTTCATGATTGCGTACACTTTCTTCTCAATGAAGTTATATTTTTCCTAGTGCGGCGAAATGACCTGGCTCAAAAAATCAATCGATATTTTATCCTCATCATTTTTCTTCTGTGTGAGGAAAACAACATAAATTTTCTACTCGCCCACTGTTTAAAGGATAAAATCCTTCAAATAATCTAGATTAATCAACACTAGTGCTTGGGTAATTTTCTCCTTAATCTCTTGAAATGCCTATCTCCTTTTTTTTTCCACTTGAAGTTTGCATTTTTCTTCAAGAGTTCATTCATTGGATTTACTACCTGAGCGATATCGATAATGAATTTCTGAATAAAATTGATCTGGACAAAGAATGATTGCAGATCCTTCTTATTGACTGGAAGTGGAAATTTTAAGAGAGCTTCGACTCTCGCAAGATCAATGGCCAACCCTTCCTATGAAATAACATGTCCCAAAAGTTTTCCCTCTTTGATAGAAAAAAATGATTTCTTTGGGTTGATGGAAATACCAAACTCCCGACACTTTTTGAACACTTGTCTAAGATGAGAGATATGCTCTTCCTTGTGATGTGAGAAAATAGTCATGTCGTCAAGGTAAATTACAATAATTCTATTCAACAACTCATTAAAAGTGACATCCATAGCTCTTTGAAAGGTAGTTCCAGCATTGGAAAGACCGAAAGGTATTATTTGATAGGTAAAGGAACCCCACTTTGTAGTAAATGTTATTTTGTGTTGGTCTTCATCCTTCAACTAGTTATAACTGGAGAAACCATCAAGCAATGAAAATATCTACGCTCGAGTGACTACATGAAGAATATGATCATTTTGCGATAGGAAATAGTGATCCTTCAAAGTTGTTTGGTTCATATTGTGAAAGTCCATGCATAGGTGAATATATCCATTCTTCTTCCACACTGGAACCAACTTTTCCACCCACATTGAGTTCTTGATAGGATAAATTGTTTTTACCTCCAGTATTTTTAGCAGCTTTGATTTCATAAGCACCTTAATATTTGGATTAACAAGCCTATGCTTCTATTGAAAATGTTTTACTCCTTGCAACTTGATGGTGTTCTAAATTAAATTTTTGTCATATCCTTTTAGATCATGATAGCTCCAAGCAAAAATGTCAAGAAACTTGTAACACAGATTCCTAATATCCTTAAGCTCCTTTGGCATACAGTCTATGTCAACTTTGATGAATTTATTAGGCTCCAACTACATTTCCTTATACTCTTTTACATTGACCTTGATCTTGTGTTTCTCTGCTATGTCATTTTTATAAAATAGGCTCTCAAATAAAATTAGTCCCCTAGGGATGTGGTTATTCTTCAATTGAATCATCCCTTCCATTTCCTCCTCGACTAGTATTATTTCTTTTGCACTAGCAGCTTCCTTAATCAATAAATTAACTATATGTCCATCACTATCGAGAACCTTCCAATAGAAGTTTTTGTCAGGGACCGAAGTTCTATAAATTACCCTCACGGTCTTCAGTATCCTTACCACTTGCTCTATGGAAGAGAAATTAGCACCAACAAAAGCCAAGATATATGCATGCTTATTCTATTCCCATGAAGTCACTTAAACATTTAGTGCTATAAAAGATAAAAAATCCCATATATTGTTGTGATAGGCCTTTAAATAGTGTTTCTTTGAAACACATTTGTTTATAACCTAATTGACGATGAGCTCAAAATATCCAAAAAACTACAACTGTTTGATTTCCACATTCTCTACTTTTTTCAGACCAAGGCATAATGCTTCGTATTTGGCAACATTATTTGTGTAGCTTTAAGTTAACCGATATGAGTAGGTTTTCTGTAATTCCATAGGAGAAACAAGAATAATCCTGGCTCCTACACCATTCTTGAATCTTGCACCATCAAAATATAATTTCCATAATTTATTGAAGATAAGGTCCTAGGAGCCATAAGCTTCTACCTCAATATATTTATGTTTTGTTATGGTGTAACAATCGATATCGGTCTCCACCATTGCATTGAAATCCATCAACACAAATTCATTTTCCAGATAGAGCTCTCCAAGAGCTTCCTCCATCAAGTCTACTTCTTGCACTTCTTTTGTCATCATATTTACTACGCCTATGGGTTTTTCTTCTTCCTCAAGTCTTTTTATGTGAAAAGTGGAAGGCTTTTCATTATATATCTGGATTCTCCTTCCCTTCAAAGGAATCTCCAAATGTGAATAATATAGAGAAATATATCCTCCTAGCTTTGATGTAAATTCCCTCAAAAGGCACATGTTGAAGTATGGTTCTAAATTGACTACCACCACTTCTTGAATGACAGTGATCTATGATATACTATGCAAAATAATGGGAATGTCTTTAATCACACCCACTATCTTGACTGGGGTTCCATATAATTGTAAGATGATTGGAATGCTCCTCATATATTCCATCCCCTTGACCTCACATATTAACTTTGACATGATAGTAGTTGCAGCATCGAAATTGATCATACAATTATGCACGATCCATCCTTCCATTCAAAGAGAAAGGTAGAATGGGGGAGGTCTATTCTTACCAATGTCAAAAGCTTTCAGTGTCTACGCTAGCACTGTTTGGGTGAGGTTTTTATTTTTATCTTTCACAGACTTAAGAGACTCTTGAAATATATCATCTTGTTTAGGGAGTTCCAATGCATCATACAAACTCACCTCATTAGGGATTCTCTTCATTTCTTCAACGATATTGTATTTCATAGGACTGAAGTCTTTCAATTCACTAGTTGGCTCATATTTATTTTGGTATTGTTAAGTATCTTATACCCTTCACCTCAGTTTGTACTTGATCAGTTGGAGGTAGTGAAGTTGATGCCTTTACCTATAACTTTTCTTGGGCTTTCTTGGGCAATATATCCTTCAACTATGTGATCCCGAGAAGTGTGCACCACAACTGACCCTACTTGCAATGTTATTATTATATCAAATGCAGAAATAAAGACAAGCACATATAACACGAAAGTAAAAGAGCAAAGAAATATTCTTTTATTAATGCTTCTGGATCTCGGTTACATGTACATCCCTCTGAGGGATACTCATTTTGATACAATCTATTACAAGTGGGGCAATGGTGAATGTATCCCCTCACAAGGGGATGGTGCACCTTCGCAGGCTTCTCGATCTCACACACCAAACTGTTCGAGGGCTTACTGATGCCTCCTCCTAATCTTGTCCATGGAGGGATATCGTGCTCTGGCTGATTTGAGTTGATCCTATGAACCTGTATCTATGGGCATGGAAACAACAGAGCACAATTAGTAGTCCAGGCTACCTCCCCGGATGAGGTTGTTAGTATCAAATCTGATAAGCAAGATAAATAAGCATAATATGATTAAATGCAATGAAACTAATGAAAAATGTGTGCATATCTCAGGGAACAATAATGTAAATGCATAAAGTAAATCAGATCTATACTAGAAATAAATACTAAAATAGAAAGCAATCGAATCTAATGCTAGAACAAAAGAAACTAATGTCTAAACCCTAGGTTATGCTTGCGGGCCACTATCCAGGACAACGGCCATGAAATAAACCTTTCTCTCCTCATGATCCAAGGGCTGTAGCACTAGGTTCCTTGCTCCAATTGATGTTCAAGGGTCATCGGATGTGTTAGGTACATGGAATGGTGGTGAATAATAATGGATGTGAATAGCGGATGCGTAGTCTCTCCTCAACCGGATAGCACTTCGTTGCTCCTCAAGGGTGCATAGATTCACTCTCCAATATGACAGGGCTTCACTGCATAAACTCTAAAAATTATGGATCTCTTTGCTCTTTGTGGGAGAGTCCATATGTAGACTTCCCTCTCTTCCAGATCTGGACCTTGGCTTCCTGGAGAAGCTTCAATCCAAATCTCATGCGACTGACCATCCCGGGTGGAAAGCATCAGTCACAAACTGGCATTGAAGGGGTAGTTAGGAGGAACTCAGGGAGTTCCTCACCAAAATCTACCCACAAACAATGCAAGGTGTAGTCAGACTACATGATCTGGGCCCGTATTCATGGCTAGACTATGCATGGTGCTAGCCGCTATCAGGTTCAGTGGCTAGGTGTGGTCGTTGTAGTCTTCAGTGACCAGATGTGGTGGCCACTCTGCTTGAGAGCGGCCAAGCCTGGATGGGCTAGAACTACCCTTTTTGAGTGGTTAGGACCACTACTTGCTCTTGGAGAGATCCAAGAGGATTCATATGGTCTATGAATGTGTCCATATGGGTAGTCTCCTAAACATGACGTATTTTAGGTGTCTACAGATACCCCTTTTTGGGATGCACTATGGGAAAACACAATGCAGAGCAAAAATAGACCACCTAGGGTCACATTGTAGGTTGTGTGATGATCATTGATCTGATCAACATTGGATGCCCCAAGTCATGGGAAAGGACATGCATCCTAGAATCATTGCTTCCAATAGGGTGGAAGGCTTAAATTTTTGCAAAAGCTTGCACTCGTTCATTAGTCACTTGACCAAGATGAGGAAAGGAAAATTAATAAAGCGATGAGTCACTTGACCAAGATGAATGATTTGGACCTCTTTAGAGGGTTGCTTTTGTTGTTATAGGGTTGTTCCCATCCAGGTGTGATTTCAACCATTTTTTGGTAATTGTACATCTCTATCCCATGGGGCGGTCTGGTCGCAATGGCCTTCTTAGGGAATCAAGGTGATAGCAATTCTATTGTAGCTTGTGTTGAATCACTATTTGTTATAGGAGAAATGAGATGGATCCTCGCTCCCGTGGGGTGGTCCGACCATCATGGCCTTCTTCGGGTTTGAAGTGAAGCATCTCAATTCTACCTTAACTATTTTACCCCAAGTGGCCTTATGGTAATTTACTCATCTTGTCAAATTGCATGGAGTGCTAGTCACTACAATCACCAAGTGTATAGAGCAAATAATTGATTACGAGGCTCAATTGAGATTTTGTTGTTATTTGATTTTTTGTGTTAATTTGATTTTTATGATGTTTTTGGATTTTGATTTATGTAATTTTTTTTGTATTTGTGCATATTTTGGTTGTTTTGGATTGATAGATGTGCTTATTGACTCATTTTGAGGTGCTTTATGGTGAGAAATTGAGTGAATTTCTCCTTGTTTCTTAGTCGCTATTAGGTCCAATGACCCCCAATTGTTGCTTCATGGTCATTGTCAAGTCTAATGGCTAGAAAGTGTGGGTAATTGATGCTATCAGTGATCGAGGCTTGAGTTGAATATATAAAAGTAAATTTTAGGGTTTTACCCTTCATTATTTCTAGCTATCAATTGTACTTTTGAGCTTTGAGGTGAGAAAGTGCAATTGTGACATGGAGTGCTACTAGATTTGCTTCTGATTTGGATGATATGGCTGAGCAGGGGGAGGCATCTATGAGCGAAGGAGCTAGAGCTTCATGGGTACTCTACCAACCCTGACTTGCTTATTTAATTTGGTAAAATGAACCTAATTAATTAATTGGCTAAATGAACCTCACTAAACTTATTGGAAATGAACTGAAACTATCAATAGGTCTAGGCTATTTAGTTTAGTGGGTTGGGTTAGTTTTAGTGAATTTTTCATTTTTTATGATTTTTGGCCCAAGGGGGAACGTTGTTGGCGTGTCACCCACTGGTCGTTGCCACTCGAGTGGCTTACCTGGCTTGAGGTTGGTCGTTGTCATCATTAGTGACCAGTTTAAAATCCAATGGTCAAATTTTTGACCATTGGAAACTGGCCATTGTTGGCTTCAGTGGCTGCTTCGTGGCTGCTCCTAGCATGAGTGGCCAAGAGGCCTTTGACTTATTTTTTATATTTTTGAAATTTTGATGATTTAATTGATGATTTTTGCAATTTTGAAGTGTAGTTTTTTATTTTTTGGATGTTTAGGTGCATTTTATCATTGTTTTAATAGCCTTAAGCTCATCTTAGATTATCTTGCACCATTTTTGTTTTATGCATTTATTAGTTTGTTAGTGCATTTGATTTAGACATTTATTTTGCACTTCTAGATTTTTTCTGCATGGGCTCGGGACCTAAAGTTGCTTGTGGACCTTTTACCTACATGGATGACATATACTGGGATTGGCTTGATGCTCATGGCCTCCAGTATGTCACTAGGCTTCCGATGATTATGTCGGATCAGGCTTATCTTACTGCCTTAGCCCATAGGTGGGACTCTAGGACTAACACCTTCCACCTCCCTACTGGTGAGATGACCATTACATCGGAGGATATGTACAAGATCTTCAGGATCCCTTTTGATGGAGTGCCCATTGTTTCTTCCCCCATGGATTCTAGAGATGCTATCTTTACTAGAGTCTTTGGGAGACATGCCACTGCTACCTTTTAGGATACCTAGTCTAGTGGGATTTCTATTGTTCGGTGGTATCGGGAGGATGTCTTCTCTTGGAGACATGTTGTCCTGATGGTCATCTATAATATCCTTCTACCTGACTACTCTGGAGTGAGGTTCCCATGGAACCTCTTGGCTATGGTTTAGGACCTGATTGATAGTGCAGAGCCTATCATCTATGCTTGGGGAGCACATTGCTGGTGTAGTGCTATGATGAGTTGTATCGTATCCAATGGTGAGGATGAGCCAACATTACTTGTAACTTACTCCTCTAGATCTGGGGCTAGGAGCATATCATTGTGGACCATCTATGAGGTCTACCTATTGAGTTTACTGATATAGCAGAGGCTGCTCAGTGCTATGGGTCTAGATGGGCCTGAGAGTGCGAGGAGCATAAGAGTCGATGCCATGTAGGAGAGCTCTCTCACTACATGACTACTCTGACTGGATTGTAGGCCTAAGATATCATTTGGAGGCCTTATTATGCTTGCCCTACTTGGAGGAATCTAGCTAGTTTCATAGCTTAGACTCGATATGATCGATGGGTTATCGATTATAAGGATGGTATCAGAGAGTTCTTCTATTATTCTAGGGTGCTCTGATAGTTTGGCATATAGTAGGATGTTCCTCTTGAGCTAGTTGTGTATAGATGGATTATTGTTGAGAAGAACCTTCCACCACCTTGAGTTATAGTAGTTTTATAGGAGGATGACCCTCTTGTAGTTGATGTGAGCATTGTTGATGTTGGGGTTACTGAGGTGTATACTCGGTGGTGGGTTATATGATTATGGTAGGGTGGTGGCTACCTGGGGTGGTCTGTGGATGAGGTAGAGGCTGAGGATCCTGATGGGCATCAAGTGTGGGCTTAGATAGAGGGTTAGGGGTAGGTAAAGTAGTAGGTGGTAGAGGAGTAGGTTACCCCTAATGAGGAGGAGGAGTTAGCTCTTGAGGAGTAGGAGTCCCCTCTCCGGGCTCAGCTGCACTAGGTAGAGGCTGAGCTCTAGTCATCTCAGATTTAGGTACAATAGTGGGATGCTACTATTGTTGCACTTTAGGCATAGGTTGCACAGGTTACTATCGAGCGAGATGCTGCCTGAGCCAGCTTGTAGTAGTCGCTCCTACTATGCAAGGGCCTATAGGTTTGGATATAAGGGTCGAGGTGAGATGGCTTTAGGGGATCATAGAGGAGAATGAGGACCAGATGGCATCAGATGCTACCTACATCATCACTCTGAGGTCTCAGGTTTGGCTACTAGGTGCCACTCCTAGGGAGAGACCCATAGTAGGGGGTCACAACATAGTATGCGGACTACATCAGGTAGTCTTCGGTCTAGCCTAGCCAGAGGACCAGGACCCATACAGAGAGGACTATGGGGACTAGCTCCCATCGTTCGCATAGGGATAGAGCCGAGGGTAGAGGTGAGGTAGGGGGCGTAGGCCCAGGTTGATGGGTTTATTGTATTGGCTTTATTTTTGAGTGTAAGGTCGGGTGACCTACATAGTTGTAGCCTTATGGTGATTTTGTACCTACATGTACTTATTTGACACACATTTATATGATATCTAGACTTTGAGACTCATTATGTGTATCTTTTATGATTATGTTTTTATGTTTATGTGATGCAAATATGATGTTATGCTATATGATGTGATGTGATGCTTTAGATGTTATGATGGTATGATATGGATGTGTAGTGGACTACTTTATGATTTTATGCTATATGGTGTGGTTTATATGACTTATGCTTTATGATGCATGGATGATTAGATGGCATGATCTAGATGATGATGATGGATGCATATATGGATGCAATGCTTATTGTTAAATGCATGTTTAATTTTGATGTATTGTATGCATCTAACTTATGTTGTTATGATATGGTAAATGAAATGTGTTATGCATTATGTTGATGATCTAATGTGAATGAACCTGTATGCTTTAATCACTTAAAACATATGGTATGATGTGACATGGGTTTTGACAATCTAATGGATGACACCACAGAATGTATAAAAATCATGAATAAATAATAACTCTTATAATAAGAATTAATCATTTAAACATCCAAATGTGAGATGAGATGATGTGATATGTATGTACTTTCTTGATTAGCTTCTGTAAATTAAAATATATGCACAAAATAGTCAGTGGTCATCTAAATATCATTGTTGACATTTATCCGGTATCTATCCTATTTCATGAATACCCTTTAATGAACAAAACCTCCTAAAGAAAGTTGATGATGTGAGTGATGATATGAATTGTTGCTATGAGGGGATTTTTGAGGTTTTCCATGAGACTCAAACACCCTAGTTGCTCCATCAAAAGTTGTATACTGATCATACAGAGCTCTCTGAAGGATAAAGTTTTTGTTATGAAGACCTAGATATTCATTATCCCTATGTGTGCAAATGAATATATTAGATAAAACATAAGCATACCCTAGTGCTAGGTGGGATTCATTCAGCCCATTGTTGTATTGGGGATCCTCAAATGTTTATCCTGATCCTAAGTTGGACTTAGTTGGATTAGACCACTAGGCGGTACAGGACACCTAAAGCTAGCTCTTCCACATGCAAACATTGGTCTGTACAAAAGCGAGATGCTAATGTGATAGACATATCATCGTGCGTAAGGATACCTTACGGCTCATCCATGCTGAGAATTCTAGGGATTCAAGTTCAATACTCCCTTATTTTCTTCATATTTATTTGGGATACTTGCTCATGCTTAGTGATGAAAATCACTATTTATTTTGAATTTTTGTTTTTCTTTTGAGCAAGGGATTTATGTAGTGATGATAATCACTATTTATTTTGCTTTTGAATTTTGCTTTGTTTAGGATTTTTGCTTGTTTTGATTAAAGCAAGGGATTTCTTTGGGTAGGGGTGAACTTGTCCTTTTGCCAATTCTCAGCATTTTCGAATCGGTCGCATAGGGGGATGAGCAAGATAAAATTTTCACCTTAGGATACCTAATACCACTTCGTAGTATTCATATTTCCCTTGTTCCAACTAGGATTTTAGTGTTTTTATTAGTGATAGGATTTTGAAATATACTAGGTGCTATCAAAACTAAACCTCACCTATTAAAATCTAAGATAACTTTCTACAAAGTTTGATAAAACCACTAGGTATGGCTGAGTGACCGAAAAACCCTAGTATATTCCTTATAGCAATAGGAGGGGTTGTGTTGAAAAATATAGTTACACACATGGGTGATGGATGATGATGGATTTTGAAGATGCATGATTGATGTACAAATGTGGTGTCATTTGTAAGATTGTGAACACAACCTACTAAATGTAAATGCAATGGATGCGAATGCCTAATGCAATGCAACTATATGGATGCAAGTGTGAATGCATAATGTAAATATTTTTGTATTTTTGATGCTTTCAATTGTTTTTGAGTTTTGATTATTCTGAATGTTTTTGAACTTTTTGATTTTAAATTGTTTTGACCAAAGGGCTTTAAGATGCCTTTGGAGCCTTTTGTGATTTGACCAAAGGGCTTTAAGATGCCTTTGGAGCTTTTTGTGATTTGACCAAAGGGCTTTAAGATGCCTTTGGAGCTTTTTGTGATTTGACCAAAGGGCTTTAAGATGCCTTTGGAGCTTTTTGTGATTTGACCAAAGGGCTTTAAGATGCCTTTGGAGCTTTTGTTTTGAAGTTTTCTATTGTTTTTGTAATTTTGAAATTTATTTGAATGTTTTTGATATTTTGTTGGTTTATGTGTGAAACACCTTTAGATGAATAATGTTGAGAGGCTCTGGCTCCTCAACACCCTCTAGCATTGTTAGGTGATATGCCCCAGGCCCAATCTTCTCAGAGATGATATAGGGACCTATCCAATTGGCCATAAATTTGTCTCGTAGATGCGATGGTAGATTTGAGTTCTGTTGGTTTTCTTTAAGCACAAGATCCCCAACTTTAAAGTCTCTCAGGTGGACTTTATTGTTATAAGCTCATGTTAGATGATCTTGGTAAATGTGAAGATGCTCAAGAGCATTGATGCGACGTTCATCCAAAAGGGTCAATTGATCCAAGTGAGCTTGTCATGCAGTGTCATCATTGATGAACTCTTTCAATGCGATATGCAATGTTAGAATTTCCAACTCTAAGGGCATAATGGCCTCAGTGCCATATACAAGCAAAAATGGTGTTGCCCTAGTGGGCATCCGTACGCTAGTCCTATAAGCCCATAATGCTAAGGGTAATTGTAGATGCCAATCCTTATGATTTTCTTTCACCATCTTCTTTAATATGGCTACTATTGTCTTGTTAGAGGCCTCTACTTGCCCATTTGCCTATGGATAGTATGGTGTCACAAAACTATGTTGAATGTTGTATTTGGTCATTAAAGCTCACACATTTTTGTTTTTGAATGATGGACCATTATCCGAGATTATCTTGAAGGGTACCCCAAAATGATAGATGATGTTGTGAAGTATGAACTCCATAATTTGAGGTCCAATTGTCGAGGTTAAGGGGACCGCTTCCACCCATTTGGTGAAGTACTCAGTGGCCATTAAGATAAATGTATGTCGACCCAAATATGGGGGAGAAATATTTTTGATCAGATCGAAACCCCACTGAGAAAATGGCCAAGCCACCTGAATGGGTTGTAAGGCCTGAGATGGCAAGTGCATCAGATTTGCATGATGTTGACATTTAATACATTTCTTGACATACTCACAACAATCCTTCTCCATGGTGGGCCAGTAATAACCCATTCGAAGGATGCGCTTGACAATGGCCATGCCACTGAAGTGGCCATCGCATGTACCATCGTGAGCTTACAAAATCACCCAAGCTGATTCTTGGGGCTCTAAGCAATGAAGGAGGACTCCATCATAGCTTCGATGATACAATATACCTCCTAGAAAGACATATCTTATCACTTTTTTCTTGAATGCTCATATTTTGGCATGCGATAGTCCCTATGGGATAATTCCAAGCCTCAGGAAATCTTGTAACTGGGATAGCCAATCTTGATAGGCTACAACCTCAATAGATAAGATGACTTGTTCCTCCTACAATTCGATTTGCACAAATGCATATTGAGAAACAACCTTATGGTGAATAGTGGTACCATTCTCCGTAGGACCCTACGAGATCAAGGACCCCCAAGGTGCCTTCTTTAAGAAGTCTTTGGCTTTACAGAACCAGTCATGGTCTGGCTCTATATGGATCATGTTGACTGATTCCTTGTTATCAAAAGCCTCATGCTGCATCACTGAGTGCGAGAGCATTTTCACATGAATGGTAGTGAAATCAGTAGATGGATTCTAAGGGATCAAGGATCCTAGAGATGCCATGGTGTCTACAAATCTATTTGATGAATGAGGGATTGCCTCGATGTCGTACCATTCTAGTTTGGCTAGATATGTGTCAACAAGCTCCTTGTAAGCTTTCAGGATTGGATCCCGACATTGAAATAGTCCCTTGACTTGGTTGACTATGAGGAGGGAGTCATCAAAGATATTTAGCCTCTTGATTCTCATGGCGATGGCTGTTTGGAGACCCAAGATTAGGGCCTCATATTCGATGTTGTTATTAGTGCAAGGGAAGTCTAGCTTGAATGACAAGGGCATTGGAGCACCTTGTGGCATGAAAAATACAATCCCTGCACCACCTCCTTGCTCACACTTCGAACCATCAAAGAACAAAGTCATGTCAGCTTTATTTTCTGGTTCTTCGAGTTTGGGTGCTTCTGATAATGCAAAGACTACATCATCAAGAAGTTCTATGGTGAGGGGCCTACTATTCTGAAGAGGCACCTCAACCAGCTGATCAACTATGACTTGTCCCTTGATGGAATTTTGGCTTATGAATTCCAAATCAAATTCTATCAATAGCATGATCCACTTTGTAGTACGTGTGTTATGATATGTCTTGCTCATCATATACTACAAAGGATTTTGTTTGGATATTACATATGTCGTATGGCTCAGCATGTAGTGGCACAATTTCTTGGTTGCAAAGACCACTGCTAAGCATAACTTTTCTACGTATGCATATCCTATCTCGTAGCTCACCAAGGTGCGGCTAATGTAATATATCACTTGTTCCTTATCTTGCACATTCTTTTGAGCCAACATGGTGCCCAAAGCAAAATCTGTAGTAGATATATACAATAGGAATGGCACGTCTAGCCTTGGTGGAGCTAGGATTGATGGTGTTGCTAGGTACTCCTTGATTTCAGCAAAGGCTTGCTGACATTCTTCATCCCACTAGAATGGGACCCCCTTGTGTAGTAGTCGATTCATGGGTCGACATTTATCTGATAGTTGTGCGATAAATCACTTTATGGATGCTACTTTGCCCTGTAAGCTTCTTAGTTCTTTGATGTTCGTGGGTGGGGCCATTTCTAGGATAGCCTTTACCTTTGTTGGGTCTACCTCGATGCCTCATTTAGAAATGATGAATCCCAAGAGTTTTCTAGAAGTTATGCCAAAGATGCATTTCTTGGGATTCAACCTGACATTGTGCTCAATCAGGTGATCGAAGACCTTTCTGAGGGTCTCAACATGCTCTTCTCATAGCAATGACTTGGCTAGTAAGTCATCGATGTAGTCTTCCAAGATCTTGTGCATGTAGTCATGGAAAATGTATGTCATAGCCCACTGATATGTGGCACCAACATTTTTAAGACTGAATGGCATCACTTTGTAATAGAATGTCCCCCATGGAGTGGTGAATGTGGTTTTATGTTGGTCTTTGGGTTTAATCTAAATCTGATTGTAACTAAAAAAATCATCCATTAGGGAGAGCATCTCATGACCTATAGTTGCATCTACAAGAGCATCTATGTTGGGCAATGAGAATGAATCCTTTGGTGTTGCCTTATTGAGATCCCTAAAATCTATGCAAATGTAGATTCTTCCATCAGGTTTTCCTATGGGCACCATGTTTGATACCCATTCTGGATAGTCGATGGGAACAATAAAGACTACATCCAACAGTTTTTGCAACTCATTCTTAACCATCAAAGTGATGGTTGGATGCATCTTTCTGAGCTTCTTCTTGATCGATTTCTTCATGGGGTCTAGCAAAAGGTTGTGGACAACCAATTTTGGATCTAGCCCCGACATGTCTTTGTAGGTCCAAGCAAAGAGATTTGGTCTCTCTTTCAGTAGAGGAATTATGATGGCCTATTCTTCTGGAGATAAGATTTCTCTGAACTTGAATTTCTTTGGTTGAGAAGGATCATCACTGATGTCCACCTTGAAAGTCTCCTCTATTGCCATATGTGACCCCTCCTCAAGCTGGTGAGGAGTGGGGATTAAATGGATGTCATCTACTGGATTTATAGTTCCCACTGACTCAGGGTCGAGACCAACGTGATAGACATCATGTGCATAGCCTGGTGCAAAATGGAATGGTTGTAACATCTCTTCATTAGGGAAGAAATCTTCAGGCTCTAGGGGTGAATCAGTATGATCCCAATCAATAGCATCTAAGTTAAGACACAATGGTTTTGAAGGATCTATTGGGTTATGGAGTGGAGTGGTCAAATCAATGGAGATCATGTTGATGGATGGAATGAAATCTCTAGGACCATATGGGTGAAGCTCTACATCAATGGTGTACCCTCCATACTCATGATGAGGCTCTAGGGGCATAGGGATCTCAGGATCTGGTCTATGGATAGATGAGATGATGGGATCATTAGGCAATAATTGCTCTCTAAATGTTGGTGGGTCTAGGAAGACCATGTGATAGATGACCTCTAGATTAGGGGTCTTCCTAGGAAGTGAATATCAGGATCTATGGTGTGAAGCATCGCTTCTCTCTCAACAAGCAGATCGATTGGATGTAAGTGATGAGGCCCAAGATAAGCCATCTCGATCTCATCCTCAAAGTCATCATCACTTATGAAGAAACCATTGGCATTTGTTTCTGGCCCTAGGATGGGGTGGTGACTTACCTGCTGATGCCCAAGATAGGCCATCTCAGTCTCATCTTCATAGTCATCATCACTTATGAAGAATCCATTGGCATTTACTTCTGGCCCAATGATGTGGCTCGCATGTCTAGGCCCTAGGTAGGCCATCTCTATTGAGTCCTCTGACTCATAGCCACTCTCATCTGACATGTATCCACCCTCATCCAAGATGTATCCACTCTCATCTGAGATGTACCCACTCTCTGTGTGGCCTATCCAAGCAAGGTTTTGCACATACTAAGGCCCATGGTAGGCCAAGTCAACTTCATCTTCATTCTCACTTGGGACATAATCATACTCCTCTCACTCATATCCATGCATTGGCTCTTCCTCCCATAGGATGGCTCTTGATGGGGGTGCTTCAAGAGAGGATTTAGGGTGATACTCATCAGGTGGTGTGATATTGACCATCGACACCCATCCATCACCCAAGTAGTTTCTGCTAGGGGGTTGATAGGGATTCTAGTCAATGTCCTCCTCGAACCCTATGCTTAGCCTATCTAGGGCTGCTTCCAAAGAATCATCATGACTCTGTATTTGATAGCCTAGACCACACCTATCAGTAGGTAGTTGGTACTATGGCTAGAATGGAAGTTGATACCCTTGCTCATATAGGCCTAGGCCATAGCCATGCCAATGACACTACTCAAAGTATCTTAGAGTGAACTCAAGATTTGACAAGTAATGAACATTCATGGTGAATGGTTCATCCTCATCCCTTTCAATATCAGGAGCAATATGGGCGTAATCTAAACTAGCATATATAAATTTGGTTTGATTAGGGGGAACCCCTAATGGCACTACTATCCCTACTGGAAGATTTGGGACTCTTGGCCATCCCATGTCTTGTGTAGACTCAATAATTGGTATGAAAGTCATGTTCTACACAAGATATTCACCTAACCCTATGTTGGCTAGGTGAACTATCACCTAGGGTGTAGATGATGCTGTTGATGATGCAAGCGAGGTAGGTTGAGGTACCTCCTCGACTATTTCTTGGGAATATTCCTCCTCCATGGGATTAGGAATTCCTGCAATTGCTATGGTTGGAATTTCCTTGGGTCCTTCCTCCACTAGGGGTGCTTTCAGCTTCTGATTATCTTTTGCCTTAGATGTCAAAGGCTTTTTAGAAGTGCCAGTAGTCTTAGATGTAGGAGGTGGTGCCGATGTGGATGGGTCACCTCACACTGATCTACTTTTGTTCTCTGGTTGCATGGTTGGGGATGAAGGCCTTATGTACAAGTGCATTGATGGAAGGACAAAGTCCCTTGACAAGTCGACTTGATGCACGTACTTGAATGACTCTTCATCAGATGGAACCACATGAACTTGTCCCTCATGCACATACTTGATGCATTGGTGCAAGATTGAGGGCATGCACTACATGTCCCTTATCTAGGGATGCCCTAGAAGGATGTTGTATTGCATCACCCCTTCTAACATGTGACACATCATGGGGATGGTCTTATGTCCTACCTTTATAGGTAAAATGATTGTACCCATTATGGAGCACAATGCATCATTGAAAGCCCTAAGTGTGTAGGAAGTTAGGATAATGTTGGACTTAGGGATCTTTAGGTGCCCTATAGCCTTTGTAGTGATGATGTTGATTGATGAGCCCGTATCGATCAGAACCCTCTTGAATGGTATGTCATTGATTGATGCAATAATATGTAGAGGTGGGTCTGCTAGGGTAGTAGGAACTACCTTAATTTTGTGATCATAAAAATGAATCATGGGCTCTTGGCACTATTGCACTTGCCCCACAAAGTGTGTGAACGCATCTGGGTTCTGGGGTTGGAGCTTGATTGATCTCAAAATCTCCATCAAAGTCTCCCTATGCCTAGGAGATTGTTGTATGAGCTCATAAATGGACAACTTGGCTGGAGTCATTTGTAGATTTTGTTCCAGTCTACTCCGAATAGTTACCATAGGTCTCGTTGGTGGACCTAGAGGATTGTTTTGCACCTATCTCTATCGAGGTGCAGTCTAGGATATTAATGGGAGCCACTAGAGGCTATGGTTGCCCATATACTCCTAGTTGCCACATTGACTATCTCAACCATTTTGATGCATCCCTGAATAGGTGGCTCGACTCGAACCTGGTTGACTTGGGTGCCCTGATCTCTAGGGGCTTCATGATTTGGCAATGGGTTCTTGAATATACCCATATCTCTATTATCGGGAGCTAGCGGGTTGTCAACTTTTAGCTCTCCCTTTTCAATCATGTTTTGCACAACATTCTTGAATCCGATACATTTTTCGATGTCATGCCCCTGTATCCTATGATATGGGTAGTATTGATCTTCCCTATATCCCTTTGGCTTGGGATGGTTAGGGTCAAGAAGTTGTACATCAAGAAATATGATCCTCTGTGCCTCACTCAACTGATTAAATATCGATTGCATCGATTCATTTAGAGGCATGTAATAACGAGGTGGTCGACGTTCCTTGTTCTAGCCCTGGTTGTTCTTAGGGTCATAGTTGGCCGATGGGGGATGAGCTTGATAATTCTAGGGTTGCTTGTCCATTCCCCTCCTTTGGCATGGCCAATACAACCTGATTAACCTAAGCAGGCTTGGCCTACTTCTACTTATTCTTGTCATTCCGATTGTTCTTGCTCCACTCTTTCTTGTTGTGGAGCTTGAGGTCTCCCTCATCGACCTTTATGTCTTCAATAAGCTTGGCTTGAGCCAAGGCTTCTTCGAATGATTCATACTATTGTAGTTGTAATAATAGAGAGATGTGTTTTGTGTAGCTCTTTGTGAACATTCAGATGAGTTCTTCAGTGGGGATGGAGAATGATAGTTTTACCATGATTTTTCTCCACCTATCCCCATAGTCCATCACTAGCTCATCATCATACTACTTTAAATTATCTAGATCAGATAGGTTCACCTTCTTCTTGGCATCGAAGGAGAAGCATTCAAGGAATACATTTACTAGTTGCTCAAAATTGGTGATGCTATGCTTGGGAAACTGATTGAACCATTGAGTCATTGCACCTAAGAACATCATGATGAATGTTCTCAGCATTAGGGCATCATTCTACTCAATGTGGAAGCACACATTCATGAAGTTGGTAATGTGTTCTTGCATATCTTCCTCTCCCTTAAAATTGTCTAGCCTAGGCATCTCAAAGTGCCTAGGATATGTAGGACTCAGGACTGAGGGGCATAGAGGTTGGTTGTGTATCTTGCTCAATGTTGGCTTCTATCCACCTATGTCCTATTTTTTGAGAGATTTGACCCTCTCAGTGAGTATTTGATATGCCTTCAAAGAAGTAATATCTTGTTCTTGAAGGTTCACTCATGGTGGTAAGGGAGGTAATCCTATGTTTGCTTAATTTGGGCATCTGTACTCATCTCCCATAACCATGGATGGAGGTTCAGGATATGTCTATTCTTGACCTTCCATCCCTACTCGTTCCTCATTGAATTGTGTTTGTTTGAGGTCCAAGTGTTGTTGATGTTGTGAAGTGTGGTGAGCATGCTCATTTATTTACCTAGTGCTTCTCTCCTACTGAGAATCAACATGTCTCTCATGTTGATATCTCTCACCACCTATGTGTGCATCTACTCGAGCTAGCCTCTCTACTAGCTCTTCATGCTCAGCTCTTTCTTCTCTTGAGTATTGTTCTTGTAGGTGTAGGTACCTCTTCCTTCACTCTTCTTGCTCAAGAGCTTCTACATGCTCTCGCTCGATGCGCAATGCTTCCTCTAACCTACGTATATGGTCAGATCGACCTGCTACTAAAGGTTCATGCCTTTCTAACTCTGTGTAAGGAGTTCTAATGTTTAGGCCCCTTGGGAGGCTCCTATTGTGTTCTTGCCCTTGTCCACTAGGGTGACTTGTTCTATGTACTATGTTATGTGTTGAGTACCCCCATGATCAAAAGTAGTGTATGTGTTATGGGGTCACTTTGAAGCTTCCCCTAGTTCATTGGTGCATCTAGTAGCTATGCTATATGAACTTCCTAAAGTATAATGTTTGGTAGCAATACTTCTTGGAGCTGGTCTTGAGGGAACTCGATCCAACTCATCAAGTTGTTTGGTTCTCCATGGTTGATCCCATGGAGTCCCATTGGCACCAATGAGCTCATAATCTAAGGGTACCCTCCCATATGTAGGGAGGCTATAGGATGTCTTGGGTCTATGACTGGGTGTAGCCCTAATGTCTTACCCCTTAGTGGGTTGATCTATCCTATGTGTATCATGTGAAGCTTGGGGTCTTGCAACCCCTGCATGCCTATGCGATGATGGAGGCCTTGATGCCTCCTCATGCCAGTGTGATGATGGAGGCCTTGAAGCCTCTGTATGTCTATGCGATGAGGGAGGTCATGATGCCTCTACATGTCGATGTGATGAGGGAGGTCATGATGCCTCCGCATGTCTATGTGATGAGGAAGACCTTGAGGCCTCCTCATATCTATGTGATGAAGGAGGTCATGATGCCTCCATGTGTCTGAGTGATGAGAGAGGCCATGAGGTCTCCTCATGTCTATGTGATGAGGAACTAGGATGTGGCTCTCTTGTTAGGGTTTCTCGAGGAGTCCCCCAAAGGGTTGAGTTGTCACCCCTAAGACTTGTCGAACTTCATTCGATGACACTATGGGTGGGTGGCTCAATGCCAGTGTGACTGTGAGTGTGTGGAGCATCTATTTCCACCTCGATGGTGGACCGAGGGTGGTTGCTCTAAGTGTATACCATGGTGACTTATGAGTTATCTTCTTAGGTGAATTCCAAACCACACAAACAAAACAAGCAGATGTTTATCTCGTTTAAGGATTTATGTGTGTGTTCCCTAAATTGTTTGGTGTGTTTTGATTCATTGGATATATAAGCTAACTCTCATCATGTTTTGCACTTTTTTTGGATGGTATACTTAAATTGTTTAAGGGATTTCACCTATATACTCGCACAAGCCAAATATGGTGATGAAATCCATACTCAATGAGGTAGCATAGGTACTACCAACCCTCACCCAACACCCCATGCATAGTGATACACCCCTCAAGGAGGAGTGCATGCTATTTTGCATGGTTAGGATAGTTCTTGGGTCGGCCTTGGCCATGGATGGGTCTCGATGATACTCTTTCTCATGAGCCAACCAAGTGGTAATGACCTCCACTGTTGGTCTCGATCAATGGGTTGGATGTGAGAGCCCAATGTCATTGATGTTAAAAATAAGACGTGATGTGTGTGGGGTTCTTTTTAACCTTGCATGTAAACAAAATGCATCACCAAGAAAACATGATCTTTCCTATATGCCTAAGATAAAAGATGTTTCATTTTAGAAAGATGCATGTATTCAACTTATATGAACTTCAAAGAATGCATTCTATTTTATGAATTAATGGCCATTGGTTGGGTCGCATGCAAGCAAACTAAACACATAGAAGCCTAGCATGTTGGAGACTAGGGTAGACCTTACAAGTAGAGGCCCGTTGTTCCTAGAAGTGCCTAGAGAAAACTAAAGAAAATCCTAGGAAACATCAAATGCATTTTCTTTTTCCATTTTTCTTTATATTTTCCTTAAAAAAAGTGATTTAAGTTGTTTTTTAGAAAAAAAGTTGTAGATAGAAAAACATAGAGAAAATATAGAATGCTACCAACCTCAAATCTTGATCTGATGATGGAAATTCTTCCCTCTACCACACTTTTTTGCTGATCGTTATTGACCAAAGTGGCTACTGTTGGCCGTTGACTGTAGGAGTGGCTAAGATCTTTTGGTTGCTATCGACTAGAGTGGCCAAAACCTGTGGGTCATTGTCGACTAGAGTAGCTGAACTTACACATAGAAAACCTATAAATGTTAGTAAATTGATAAAAAATAAAAACCTGGTGGGGGTCCCATCGTGATCACCATCTGTGCGACCTCGGGAAGCATGCACCACAACTGACCCTACTTGCAATGTTATTATTATATCAAATGTAGAAATAAAGACAAGCACATATAATATGAAAGTAAAAGAGCAAAGAAATATTCTTTTATTAATGCTTCTAGATCTTGGTTACATGTACGTCCCTCTGAGGGATACTTATTTTGATACAATCTATTACAAGTGGGGTAATGGTGAATATATCCCCTCATAAGGGGATGGTGCACCTTCGTAGGCCTCTCGATCTCACACACCAAATTTTTTGAGGGCTTACTGATGCCTCCTTCTCCTGATCTCATCCTGGAGGGATCTCATGCTCTGGATACTTTGAATTGATCCTGTGAACCTATATCTATGGGTATGGAAACAATAAAGCATACTTAGTAGTCTGGGCTACCTCCCCGGATGAGGTTGTTAGTATCAAATCTGATAAGCAAGATAAATAAGCATAATATGATTAAATGCAATGAAACTAATGAAAAATGTGTGCATATCTCAGGGAACAATAATGTAAATGCATAAATAAATCAGATCTATACTAGAAATAAATATTGAAGTAGAAAGCAATCGGATCTAATGCTAGAACAAAGGAAACTAATGTCTAAACCCTAGGTTATGCCTGCGGGCCACTATCCAGGATAACGACCACAAAATAAACCTTTCTCCTCTCGATCCAAGGGTTGTAGTACTAGGTTCCTCGCTCCAATTGATGTTCAAGGGTCACCGGTTGTGTCTTGGTACACTTGTTGGTGGTGAATAATAATGGATCTGAATAGCAGGTGCGTAGTCTCTCCTCAATCGGGATAGCACTTCGTTGCTCCTCAAGGGTGCATAGATTTGCTCTCCAATATGATAGGGCTTCACTGCATAAACTCTAAAAATTGTGGATCTCTTTGCTCTTTGTGGGAGAGTCCATATGTAGACTTCCCTCTCTTCCAGATCTAGACCTTGGCTTCCTGGAGAAGCTTCAATCCAAATCTCATGCGACTGACCATCCCGGGTGGAAAGCATCAGTCACAAACTGGCATTGAAGGGGCAGTTAGGAGGAACTCAGGGAGTTCCTCACCAAAATCCACCTACAAACAATGCAAGGTGTAGTCAGACTACGTGATCTGGGCCCGTATTCATGGCCAGACTATGCATGGTGCTAGCCGCTATCAGGTTCAGTGGCTAGGTGTGGCCATTGTAGTCTTCAGTGGCCAGATGTGGCGGCCGCTCTGCTTGAGAGCGGCCAAGCCTGGATGGGCTAGAACTACCCTTTTTGAGTGGTTAGGACCACTGCTTGCTCTTGGAGAGGTCCAAGAGGATTCATATGGTCTATGAATGTGTCCATATGGGTAGTCTCCTAAACATGACGTATTTTAGGTGTCTACATCAACAAGATAGAATCGTGTTGTTTAGTCATTGCATTAGGTGCTTGCGATTGTATCTTTTTACCTTGTTCCTTTTATTTAGTGGGGACCTTCAGTGGTTCCATCTCTAATGGATAAATAGTTACCAACTTCTTCCTAATCCTTGTAAGGATTGAAACTTGTTGCAGGGAAGAGACCATAAAATTATGATCAACTTCCATTATCATATTGACTTGCCCACTAGCCAAACTTTTTGCTAATATTTGTACATAGTTCAAATGAACCATGCACATATCTTCATCATGAGGATCATTATAGGTAGAGCACCAATATGTCCACTCTGATGTACTAGTTTATTCATTTTCCAACACAATTGTGTTTATTTCCACACCCTTGCCAATCGAAGTTGATTTCTCTCTAGTAATTGGTGGCATATGGAATATCCTTGATCAAAAATCAGCTTTAGCTTACTTCTTTTTAATGGTTGTGATTTAATTTGAAATTGTCTTTACTGTCGAATTGATAGACTGTAACTCCTTCAACACTTTATATTGTAGATCAGGATTTGAGGGCACCAAAGAAGCTAGTAATGGCAATGGAACAGGTGGAGCTGGTAGAACTAGGAACAAAATTGGGGTTGGCAACTATGGAACAACTGGTGTAGGTAATTGTGGAATGTTTGGAGCAAGGAGTTGTGGAACTAAAATTTATGCAATTTGAGGTAGATTCGAGATCCATGAAGGAATGGGATACATGGAAGGTATAGGCTATGAAAATGCACTAGAGTATAGATGATGTGGAAGATCAGGAAGAATGGGCATTATTTCCTTTGGAGGTAGCTTAACTATTGCAATCAAATCTACCTCGATATTTTGTGCTTGTGTGTACAAATATAGAAAGGTATTGATATTAGATTTTTGGAAATCCATACCAATGTTGGAATTGAAGGCTCAAAGATAGTAAAACATGGCTTGTTCAGGAGTAGGAAGAAGGCCATCAGGAACTCTCTGTCAACTTCGAGTGAACCTGACATTGAAATCCACTATCTCCTCCTTCGGATGTCTTTGGATGTTTGTAAATTAATGTAGCAAGGAAAAAGGGTTAGCTTGCTCATGGAAGTTCTTAATTAGCAATTCTACCAACTGGTCCCATGTAGTGATAGTAGTGGATGGTAAGAACCGGTACCAATACTTGTGAGACAAGCAAAGTCTCCCCAAGATCGAAGAATGCTCCACAAGATCAATCACACATAAAAGAGGTAAACCCACAACACAAATATTGAGTGGTAAAACCCTACTTCAAATGAATAAGGGAAACATCCACTATGAAGCTCACTATATTACTCAATGATTCAACAGTACAAGAATGCTTCAATGTTATGCAACAATATGCATCAACATAAACTACAACACAAGTCAATATGACAAGATATGATCATATGTAGTAGAAAACACCCCTATTTAAAGAGAAGATTTTCTACTACAACCCTAAATCTTATCACAATATAATATTATCACAATCTATCAAATATTAGAAAGTGCTTTAGTTACTTTCTAATTTTATCACAATCTAATCTTTGAGATATGTGATAAGTGGCATCTATCAAATATTAGAAAGTGATTAGTTACTTTCTAATATTTGCTAGAAAAGGGAAATAACTTTTTCCCAAGAAATTAAATATTCCTAGCACCCTTAATTTATTTATTAATTGGGTGGGAATATTTTACATAAGATAGAATTATATTCTAATTCAAATATTATTCTTTAGACTTTATATTTTAGTCTAAGAATAATTTACACAATGTTGCATTACATATTCCAACACTCCCCCTTAATGCAATATTGGGGAAAGGAATTATGAGACAAAGAAACATTCTCCCCCTAAAGATACAAATGGGGATGAGAATCAAATGAGTAATATAGTTACAATGAGCTTCTATGACCAAGAATGGTCTACAATAAGGCACCAATACAAAATGGGCCAAAATGAGACTGCAAGCCCCCAACGGAGTAGCTTCAGATACAAGCATCTTACAAAGCCATCCATCAACCACAAGTGGTTGCAAATGACAAGAAGAAAACATCACAAGGGTGTCTTCAATAAGCCTACAAAATCCCAAACGGAAGTACCTACAAGCTACAAGCAACTCAACATAAGATCAGTTAGATACATCATCATAAATATATTCACCACAACATATATGAATATCCAAAGATGATAACAAAACTGATCTAACAAATAGTGAACTATAAGTCATCACAAAAATATGCCAAGCCATACTTATAGTCACGTGCTATATAGTTGATCAAAAAATATCATGTACAAAGTTGCATAAAGCAAACAAGGAGTACCATGATAATGCAAACTCTAAAGTACCATGTACAAAAGTAGCACAAGGCTAACAAAAAAGTACCATGTACAAGAGTTGCATAAGGTATATGAAAATAATAAAGTGTGCACACCGGTTGCATAAAGCCAACCATAAAATATCATGTACAAAAGTAGCATAAATGCTAACAAGAAAGTACCATGATAAACCAATTGCATAATGCCAACTACATAAAAAAACATGTACAAAGTTGCACAAGGCAACAAGAAAGTACCATGTAAAAGAGTCGCATAAAGCAATTGCATCATATACCATAATTGCACAATGCCATCTACAAAGTAACATGTACAAAAGTTGCACAAGGCAAACAAGAAAGTACCATGTTCAAAAGAGATGCAAAAAGCAATTATACCACCAAATATCAACTCATATATATAGCACAAAACACCTCATAAGGATGAAGTTGTCATCACACAAGTGTAACTACACTTCATTCCCCCTTGAGGACAACTTCACCAAACCAAGTGAGTCCCTCAGCTTACAAAACTGCTCCTTGGGAAGAGGTTTGGTGAACAAATCAGCAAAATTAGAAGATGATGGGCAATACTCCAACTGAATAGTCCCATCCAATACCTTCTCTCTGATAAAATGGGCTTGGATTTCAACATGCTTTGTCCTTTGATGCATTACAAGATTTTTAGCCAAGGCAATAGCTGATTGATTATCGAAGAGCAAACATGAAGGACCAAATTGCTCAAAGCCAATTTCCTTCATGAGGGTATGAAGCCAAACCACTTCCTGTGCAGCTATTGTCATAGCCTTATACTCTGCTTCCGTTGTAGAAAGAGCAATTGTATCTTGCTTCTTGGAAGACCAAGAGATAGCTGTAGACCCAATACTAAAAACATATGCTGTGGTAGACTTTCTGTCTATTCTATCCCCTCCAAAATCAGAATCAGCATAGCCAAAAAGAGCAAAGGAAGGAAGCCTAGAATACTTGAGTGCCAAATATCTAGTACCTGCAAGGTACTTTAGAATCTTCTTGGTAGCTTGTAAGTGCTCAATATAAGGTTTTTGCATGAACCTAGCCATCATACCAACTGCAAAAGCAATATCTGGCCTTGTGATGGTAACATAAAGAAGACTACCAATGAGTTGCCTATACAATGTAGCATCAGCCAACTGAGATTTTGTACTTACTTCCAACTTAACCCCTGTAGAAATAGGAATGGAAGTAGGATTTCCATCCTCCAAATCAAACCTTTTAAGAATATCTCCAATATACTTGGATTGACTCAAAAAGGTACAATCCTCATGCTGATAAACTTGCATGCCAAGATAGTAGTGTAGAAGACCAAGGTCAGTCATTTCATACTCTGACTTTAATTTGGAGATGAAATAAAAAATGGCCTCATTCTCATTTCCAGTCACAACAAGGTCATCAAAAAATAGAGCAATTAAAATGACCAAGTTATCCTTCCTAAGCACATAGAGATTTGTATCTGAATAGCATTTATCAAAACCAAGAGACAAGAAGTAACCTAAAATCTTCATGTACCATGCTCTAGGTGCTTGCTTCAGACCGTACAAGGTTTTCTTTAGTTTACACACAAGTGTTTCCTTACCTTGTACAACAAATCCTTGTGGTTGACTCATGTAGATATCCACATCCAAATCACCATTTAGAAAGGCACTTTTCACATCAAGCTAAAAAATCTGCCAACCTTGAGCAGCAACAATAGCAATGAGAAGCCGAATGGTGGGCATTTTGGCAACTGGTGCAAAGGTTTCATCATAGTCAATGCCATGTTTTTGAGCATAACCCTTAGCAACCAATATAGCCTTATACTTTTCTATCTCTCCATTAGAATTGTACTTGATTCTATAGACCCACTTGTTCCCAATAACATTTCTCTTATTAGGATAAGGCACTAGATCCCAAGTTTTATTCTTTAGAAGAGAATCCATCTCAACCTTCATGGCATCAACCCAACAAGAGTGTTGTGAAGCTTCTTGGTAAGAAGTAGGCTCATGATCATTCTCTATCTTAGCTAGAAGAGACATGTTAAGGGTCATACTTCTAGTTATCCTTTGGCTAACTGAATTTTGCTCTTTAGGACCCCTAGAATGATCCAACCACTTGGTCCTTTTGACACAAGGCCCACCCTTTTCTAACTCAAGAAGGTCTTCATTGAATTTGACATCTCTTGAAACAAATACAATGCGTGAAGAAGGTGAGTATAACCTGTAGCCCCTATGTTCTGCATCATAGCCAACAAAGATGCATTTTTGAGACTTTTTGTCCAATTTCTTCCTCTTTTCTGAAGGAATATATGAAAATGCATCACATCCAAACACTCTTAAGTGTGACAAATTTGGCTTCTTACCATTCCAAACCTCATAAGGAGTCTTCCCCTCAACTAATTTTGAAGGACACCTGTTAAGAATGTAGATTGTTGTACTGGCTGCTTCACCCCAAAGAAATTGAGGTAAGTGGTCACCAAGCATGCATCTTACCATCTCCATTATTGTCCTATTTTTCCTCTCTGCAACACCATTTTGTTGAGGAGTGTATGGACAAGTAAACTGCCTTTTGATCCCATGAGAAGAACAAAACTCATTGAAATCATTGCTATTGTACTCCCCTCCATTGTCACTTCTAATAATTTTGATCTTTGCTCCCTTTTGATTTTCTACCAAAGCTTTGAACTCCTTGAATGTCTCAAAATAGTCTGATTTATTCTTAAGTAGATACCCAAAGATCATTCTTGAATAATCATCTATAAAGGTGAGAATATAGGATGCACCACCAAGTGATCTAACATGTAATGGACCCATAATATCTGTATGAATGAGTTGAAGAATTTGTGTGGCCCTTGTTGACTTGTCCTTTGCAAAATTTTGTTTGCTCATATTGCCTAAGATGCATGTTTCACACAAACCATGAATAGGTGAAATGTTAGGCAAGCCTTCAACCAAATTTTTGGACTTCATCATTTGAATATTTTGATAGTTGGTATGGCCTAACCGTAAGTGCCAAAGCTTGCTACTAGGAGAAACATTAGTTGCTAAACACACTTTAGGAGGAGCATCACCTAACACATAAATATTATTCTTCACATAACCTGTAATGATTGGTAACATGCCTTTCCTAATGCTCCATGAAGTTGCATTAAACTCAATAGTGTGACCACTTCTAGCAACTTGCAAAACTAAAATTAAATTTCTCCTAAGGTTGTTGGCAATTTTGGGTACCTTGAGTACATTGCCTTTGCTCAAGTGTAGTTGTTGTCATTGATGTCAAGGAGCTCTTGGTAGTTGTTGTCTTTGATGTCAAGGAGTTCTTGAAGCAATTTGTTTTTATGTCAAAGAATGTGTTTTGATGAAGGTTTCAGCTGGTCAGTAAGTCTCCAAGAAAATCAGAGTAGCCCAGTTGCAAAAGATCAAGAAAAAGATAAGTTAGAAAAAGTATGCAGGCAGCTGGAAAAACTATCGCGATTTCGCGACATGTTTTAGGAGAGAGAAAGTTCTAGCAAAACTGTCATGATTTCGCGACATGTTGGAGAGAGAGAAAGTGCTGGCAAAACTGTCACGATTTCGTGACATGTTGGAGAGAGAAAGTTTTGGCAAAACGTCACGATTTGTGACATGGGAGAGAGGGAAACTGTCATGATTTCGCGACATGTTTGAGGAGAGAGAAAGTTTTGGAAAAACTGTCATGATTTCATGACATGCTGGAAGGCAGAGTCGAAGCAGGAAAAAGTGTCATGATTTCGCGACAGGTTACAAAGAAGTTGTACGGATGCAGAAAGTGTCACGATTTCATGATAGGTTGAGTTGGCAACTTGCAGTTGGAGAAAGTGTCACGATTTCATGATAGAAATAGTTAGCAAGTCTTATATAGAAGAAGTGTCACGATTTCATGATGATCTGAAGAGAGGAAGGCTTTGTAGACAAAAGCGTCATGATTTCATGACATGTTCCAATTTCATGGGCATATGGCAGAAAAGAGCTTAAGGCAACGAAAGCATCACGATTTCGTGACATGTTCCGTTTTCGCTGGTGCAAGCGAGAAAAGGTTGAAGAAGCAAGAAGGGTCACGATTTCATGACAGAGTTGCAGTTGACGTCAGCAGAAGCAGATGTGTCACGATTTTGTGACAAAAGCGGAGAAGAAGGCTTTGAAGTCTAAAGCGTCATGATTTCATGACAGGAGTGAAGATGACGTCAGCAAAAGTCAAAAGTGTCACGATTTCGTGACAAGCACGTTGTCAAGGCAGACAAAGGCAAAAAGTGTCACGATTTCGTGATAGCAAGCAATAGAAGGTGTACGATAGGCAAAGGTGTCGCGATATCGTGACATGTTGAAGTTTCATGCCAGAAGCTACAGGGAGGCAGTGAAGCCGATAGAGTTAAATCTGGGCCGACGTAGTGCAGGGTTTTGCAGCCGACGTGGTTGAAGGGTAAACAACCGACTAAGATCAAGATTTTAATCTTGAGATTGTGAGTATAAAAGGAGGGCTGTTTGAAGAGTTTGGCATCGATCGAAGTGTGCGTTCGAAGTGTGATTTGCACAGATAGAGTGCGAGGAGAAGTTCGATCGCAGAGGTGCATAAGTGGAAGTCTGATCGACTGTTGTGTTTGCATGGAGTGTGCGAAGACTGTGCTACTGTGTTTGCGTAGAGGTTGCGAAGACAGTGCTATCATGTTTGAGCAAAGAGTGTGAAGACTGTGCTATGTTTGAGTAGAGTGCGAAGACTGTGTTGCTGTGTTTTCATAGAAGTGCATAAGTTGATCGAGTGCTACTGTGTTTGCGTAGACTATGAAAAGTTGGTTTCAACCAAGTGCGATTGTAATAGAAAAGAAAAGAGGAAGAGGACAGATTTGTGCTAGACCGAAGGACTATGTTTAGTGCATATTTGAGGACCAGCTTTGCGGTGATAGAGTTGAGGACAGAGATCTCCAGCCAGAGCAGGGAAGACAGGTGTCTTCTGTGGATAGAGTTCCACTTGCTAAGGGCAGAGGAGGTAGAGGTCTTCTAGAGGATCACCGACCAAGAGCGAGAATTAGGGGAAGGTATCTCCTTTGGGCTGAGGCTCATAAACATTGTAATCGGGAAGGATTCCCAGAGGACTTTGATATAACTTTTAGAGGAAAGTTTTATCCGTGGAGTAGCCCACCTTGGGTGAACCACGTAAATTGTTGTGTCTCTTTGTGGATGGTGTGTTGTGCATTGCTTTGATTACTGCTCTTATTACTGCTATCTTTATACTGCATAATATTGATTTGAAAGTTGATTTGAAAGAAAAGGTTAAAAGTGGTCTTATACTGTTCACCCCCCCTCTCAGTATAAGCTTGTGTTCTTCAATTGGTATCAGAGCGGGTTTCTCCAGATAAAGCCTAACAGCTTGGAGAAGGATCTATCAGAAGAACATACAGTTTTAGAAAAGGATGAAGAGGTTAAGTTCGATCTCTAAAGTGAATTCTTCTGGGCTTTAAGAATTTTAGAGAATAGAGTTCTGTTCTCAAGCATCATGACAAGAAGAAGAGACAACAAGATCAATCTTCAGCCTGAAGAACGATGGATTCCAGTTGGTCACAAGAAGAACAATCATCCAAGGCATCAAAACAGGTTACATAATACTTTCCATGGCTATTGTTTTTCTTGCAAGAAATTTGGTCACAAAGCTATACATTGCATTAAATCCGTGAATAGCCATAGTAAGGAAAATGTTAACTCTTTTGCACCTCTTATGGATAAAAATGTCATGTGTTACAAATGCAAGAATGTTGGGCATATAGCAAGGATGTGCGGTTTGGATAGACCTAGCCTTAAATTCACTAAAAAGAGAAATGAGATCAAGTCTAAGTCAATGATAGTTCAAACTGCTTTTCATGCTCAAGACAAAGTAGAGAAATGGTATCTTGATAGTGGTTGTTCAAAACATATGACTGGTGAAAAGGAAAAGTTTTTGGTCTTAAAAAACACAAACAGAGGAACAATTAGTTTTGGAGATAACAGGTCTGCAAAAATCTGTGGTAAAGGGACTCTTAGCTTGGATGGGAAATCTAAAACTAAAAATGTGCTTTATGTAGAAGGTCTAAGACATAATCTTCTAAGTGTGAGTCAACTTTGTGATCAAGGACACATAGTATCTTTCTTTTCAGATAGATGTGAGATTCGTAAAGAAAAAAATGGAAAACTCATTGCTAGTGCTACAAGGACTCCAAACAATCTTTACATGCTAAGTGAGATAAAAAAGGAAAAGTGTTTTCTAACTCAAGAAGATGAGAGTTGGTTATGGCATAAAATATTGGGGCATTTGAGCTTTGATAATCTTGTCAACATTAGTAACAAGGAAGCGGTTAGAGACTTGCCCAAAATAAAAATGCCCCATAACACCATTTGCAGTCCTTGTCAACATGGAAAATCAGTTTTAAATCAAAAGGGTATACTTCTTCAAAACCATTAGATCTCATTCATACTGATTTATGTGGCCCCACCAGAACTCAGAGCATTTAGGGAGAAAGCTACTTCATGCTGTTTATAGATGATTATTCTAGAATGACTTGGGTGACCTTTTCTCAAAGAAAAATCTGAAGCTTTTGAAAAATTTAAAGCTTTCAAAGAAATGATTGAAAATGAGACTGAAAAAAGAATCAAATGCTTAAGATCGGATAGAGGAGGAGAGTTCACCTCTAATGAATTTGTGGAATACTATGAGCAACAGGGAATTAAAAGAGAATATTCAGTAGCAAGAACTCCTCAACAAAATGGAGTAGTTGAAAGAAAAAATAGAACTATTGAAAATATGGCTAGAGCTATGTTAAATGAGTCAAAACTTTCAGATGGTTTCTGGAAAGAGGCGAGTCAATACAGTAGTCTACATTATCACCAGGGCCCAACTTAGAGTAAATCATCATAAAACTCCTTATGAATTGTGGAAAGGAAGACCAGCTACGGTAAAACATTTCAAAGTGTTTGGGAGTAAGTGCTTCATCAGAAGGGAAGATCAGAATTTGGGTAAGTTTGATCCTAGGTGTGATGAGGGAATTTTTCTTGGTTATTCCAGTAGAAGCAAGGCTTACAGATGCTTCAACAAAAGAACGCATACAGTCGTAGAGAGCATAAATGTAACAGTTGATGAAAAGACAGGGATAAGAGAACTTGTCAAGGAAATCAGTGATAAAATCTGTCAAGAAGAATTCAGAGAGGTTTCAGATGAAGAAGAGGAAAAATAGCGATTGCTTCCCAAAACTCCGTCACGATATGTTCGGAAACATCATCCCAAAGATTTGATCATTGGTGATCCAAACAACGAGACAAACTAGAAGAAGAGTCATTCCGTCACACGATTCTACAAATATTTCTTTATTATCTCGGATTGAGCCAAAAGATTTCGGTGAAGCATGTGCGAGATAAATTTTGGGTAAAAGCTATGGATGAAGAGCTAAATCAAATAGAGAAAAGTGAAACTTGGGATTTAGTTCCAAGACCTAAGGACAAGAATGTCATTGGCACAAAATGGATATTCAGAAATAAACTCAATGAGGATGGAAAGATTGTCGGAAACAAAGCCAGGTTGGTTTGCAAAGGTTATGCTCAAGTAGAAGGTGTTGACTTCGAAGAGACGTTCGCTCCTGTTGCTCGTCTTGAAGCCATCGAAATGTTTTTGGCTCTTTCAAGTTTCAAAGCATTCAAAGTGTATCAAATGGATGTGAAATCAGCCTTTTTAAATGGAGTTTTGGATGAAGAAGTCTACGTAGAACAGCCGAAGGCGTGTCTCTCTCGGATCAATCGGACTATGTGTGTAAACTGAAAAAGGCCTTGTATGGGTTAAAGCAAGCACCTAGGGCTTGGTATTCAAGACTTGACAGGTACCTTCATGAGCAAGGTTTCAGGAAAGGTATGGCAGATAGCAATTTGTATATAAAGGATAAAGGTAATGATATGCTGATTGTAGTTGTCTATGTTGATGATATCATTTTTGGGGGAAATAATACCCAGATGTGCAAAGATTTTGCTAACACCATGCAAAAGGAATTTGAGATGTCTATGATTGGAGAGTTGTCATTCTTTTTGGGTCTTCAGATTGCTCAATCAAAAGACGGTATATTTCTCTCTCAAGGAAAGTATATCAAAGAAATGTTAAAAAATTTGGGATGATGGACAACAAACCTGTATGTACTCCAATGACTACGGGGTGCAAGATGAGTAAAGATGATGAATCTCCAATGGCAGATCAAAAATTGTACAGATCGATGATTGGCAGTTTATTATATGTTACAGCTACCAGACCAGATATCATGCGAGCTGTTGGGTTAGTAGCCAAATTTTAGGCTGCTCCAAAAGATTCTCATGTTATAGCAGTTAAAAGGATATTCAGATATCTGAAGGGCACTATGGACTTTGGGCTTTGGTATCCCAAAGGTGATGATTTCACTCTCACAGCCTATACAGATGCAGATTGGGCGGCGAGTAATGATGACAGGAAAAGCACCGGTGGTGGAGCATTCTTTCCGGGAAAGAGTTTAGTTTCTTGGCTAAGTAAGAAACAACCTTCGGTTTCCTTATCTACGACGAAGCTGAATACATAGCAGCAGTGGCTGGGTGTACTCAAGTTCTATGGATGAAAACCACCTTGGAGGATTTCAAAGTCAAGCATGAACAACCCATCTCCATATTTTGTGATAATACTAGTGCCATAAGTATTTCCAAAAATCCGGTAATGCACTCAAGGACAAAGCATATTTCCATCAAGTATCACTTTCTAAGGGAGAAAGTGCAAGATAAGCAGGTCAAGGTAGAATATGTGTCTACTAAAGAGCAGATTGCAGATATCTTCACAAAACCTCTTCCAAGAGATACGTTTGAGTATCTAAGGGAGAAATTGGGAGTTGTACTCCCACCCCAAAATTAATCACCTCATCAGGAGGTGGGGGAGGGACTAAGCTAAGAGGCTCATTCTTAGTCCCAAGCCCCAAAGGTGACCCTTTGCCATTGATGACAAAGGGGGAGAGATATGAGTAAGGGGGAGAGCTTCATAGTGAAGAGGAAAGCTTCAAGTCAGGGGGAGCAAAAACTTCAAAGAGATTGATTTCAGTTTTGGCTCTTGAAGATGTGTTTTTAGTAAAGGTTTGCCATCAATGACAAAGGGGGAGATTGTTGGCAATTTTGGGTACCTTGAGTACATTGCCTTTGCTCAAGTGTGTTGTAGTTGTTGTCATTGATGTCAAGGAGTTCTTGAAGCAATTTGTTTTTATGTCAAAGAATGTGTTTTGATGAAGGTTTCAGCATGGTCAGTAAGTTTCCAAGAAAATCAGAGTAGCCCAGTTGCAAAAGATCAAGAAAAAGATAAGTTAGAAAAAGTATGCAGGCAGCTGGAAAAACTGTCACGATTTCGCGACATGTTTGAGGAGAGAGAAAGTGCTAGCAAAACTGTCACGATTTCGCGACATGTTTGAGGAGAGAGAAAGTGTTGGCAAAAGTGTCACGATTTTGCGACATGTTGAGAGAGAGAAAGTTGGAAAAGTGTCACGATTTTGCGACATGTTGGAAGAAGAGAGAAGGAGAAAAAGTGTCATGATTTCGTGACATGTTGAGGAGAGAGAAAGTTTAGGAAAAGTGTCATGATTTCGTGACATGTTGGAAGAGAGTGAAGAGAAAAAATGTTGCGATTTCATGACATGTTCAAAGAAGTTGTATGGATGAAAAGTGTCATGATTTTGTGATAGAGTTGAGTTAGCGATTAGTTGGAGAAAGTGTCACGATTTCATGATAAAATGAGAAGTCTTTATAAGAGAAGTGTCATGATTTCACGATGATAGAAGGAAGAGCTTGTAGAAAAGCGTCATGATTTCATGACATGTTCCATTTCAGGGATATGGCGAAAAAGAGCTTAAGGCAATGAAAGCGTCACGATTTCGTGACATGTTCCATTTTCGTAGTGCAAAGAGAAAAGGTTGAAGAAGCAAGAAGGGTCACGATTTCATGATAGAGTTGCAGATGACGTCAGCAGAAGTAGATGTGTCACGATTTCATGACAAAAGCTGAGAAGAAGGCTTTGAAGTCTAAAGCGTCACGATTTCATGATAGGAGTGAAGATGACATCAGCAAAAGTCAAAAGTGTCATGATTTCATGACAAGCACGTTGTCAAGGCAGACAAAGGCAAAAAGTGTCACGATTTCATGATAGCAAGCTATAGAAGGTGTACGATAGGAAAAGGTGTCATGATATCGTGACATGTTGAAGTTTCATGCCAGAAGCTTCATGGAGGCAGTGGAGCCGATAGAGTTAAATCTGGGCCGACGCAGTGTAGGGTTTTGCAATCGACGTGGTTGAAGGGTAAAACAACCGACTAAGATCAAGGTTTCAATCTTGAGATTGTGAGTATAAAAGGAGGGCTGCTTGAAGAGTTTGGCATCGATCGAAGTGTGCGTTCGAAGTGTGATTTGCACAGATAGAGTGCGGGGAGAAGTTCGATCGTAGAAGTGCATAAGTGGAAGTGATCGATGTGTGTGGAAGTGTGCGAATTGTGCTAAGTGTTTGAGAGGGAAGAGAGGGAAAGAGTGAAGTGTAGTTTGTATGGGAAGATGTGTGTGTGTTTTCTAGAAGAGCATAAGTTGATCGAGTGCTGTGTGTTTGCACAGACTATGAAAAGTTGGTTTCAACCAAGTGCAACTGTAATAGAAAAGAAAAGAGGAAGAGGACAGATTTGTGCTAGACCGAAGGACTATGTTTAGTGCATATTTGAGGACCAGCTTTGCAGTGACAGAGTTGAGGACAGAGATCTCCAGCCAGAGCAGGGAAGACAGGTGTCTTCTATGGATAGAGTTCCACTTGCTAAGGGCAGAGGAGGTAGAGGTCTTCTAGAGGATCACCAGCTAAAGCAGAATTAGGGGAAGGTATCTCCTTTGAGTTGAGGCTCATAAACATTGTAATCGGGAAGGATTCCCAGAGGACTTTGATATAACTTTTAGAGGAAAGTTTTATCCGTGGAGTAGCCCACCTTGGGTGAACCACGTAAATTGTTGTGTCACTTTGTGGATGGTGTTTTGTGCATTGCTTTGATTACTGCTATTATTATTGCTATCTTTATTCCGCATAATATTGATTTGAAAGTTGATTTGAAAGAAAAAGTTAAAAGTGGTCTTATACTTGTTCACCCCCCTCTCAGTATAAGCTTGTGTTCTTCAATTGGTATCAGAGCGGGTTTCTCCAGATAAAGCCTAACAGCTTGGAGAAGGATCTATCAGAAGAACATACAGTTTTAGAAAAGGATGAAGAGGTTAAGTTCGATCTCTAAAGTGAATTCTTCTGGGCTTTAAGGATTTCAGAGAATAGAGTTCTGTTCTCAAGCATCATGACAGGAAGAAGAGACAACAAGATCAATCTTCAGCCTGAAGAACGATGGATTCCAGTTGGTCACAAGAAGAACAATCATCCAAGGCATCAAAACAGGTTACATAATACTTTCCATGGCTACTTTTTTTCTTGCAAGAAATTTGGTCACAAAGCTATACATTGCATTAAATCCGTGAATAGCCATAGTAAGGAAAATGTTAACTCTTTTGCACCTCTTATGGATAAAAATGTCATGTGTTACAATTGCAAGAATGTTGGGCATATAGCAAGGATGTGCAGTTTGGATAGACCTAGCCTTAAATTCACTAAAAAGAGAAATGAGATCAAGTCTAAGTCAATGATAGTTCAAACTGCTTTTCATGCTCAAGACAAAGTAGAGAAATGGTATCTTGATAGTGGTTGTTCAAAACATATGACTGGTGAAAAGGAAAAGTTTTTGGTCTTAAAAAACACAAACAGAGGAACGAGTTAGTTTTGGAGATAACGAGGTCTGCAAAAATCTGTGGTAAAGGGACTCTTAGCTTGGATGGGAAATCTAAAACTAAAAATGTGCTTTATGTAGAAGGTCTAAGACATAATCTTCTAAGTGTGAGTCAACTTTGTGATCAAGGACACATAGTATCTTTCTTTTCTGATAGATGTGAGATTCGTAAAGAAAAAAATGGAAAACTCATTGCTAGTGCTACAAGGACTCCAAACAATCTTTACATGCTAAGTGAGATAAAAAAGGAAAAGTGTTTTCTAACTCAAGAAGATGAGAGTTGGTTATGGCATAAAATATTGGGGCATTTGAGCTTTGATAATCTTGTCAACATTAGTAACAAGGAAGGAGTTAGAGACTTGCCCAAAATAAAAAGGCCCCATAACACCATTTGCGGTCCTTGTCAACATGGAAAACAGGACCAGAACCAGTTTTAAATCAAAAGGGTATACTTCTTCAAAACCATTAGATCTCATTCATACTGATTTATGTGGCCCCACCGAACTCGGAGCATTCAAGGAGAAAGCTACTTCATGTTGTTTATAGATGATTATTCTAGAATGACTTGGGTGACCTTTTCTCAAAGAAAAATCTGAAGCTTTTGAAAAATTTAAAGCTTTCAAAGAAATGATTGAAAATGAGACTGAAAAGAGAATCAAATGCTTGAGATCGGACAGAGGAGGAGAGTTCACCTCTAATGAATTTGTGGAATACTATGAGCAACGAGGGAATTAAAAGAGAATATTCAGTAGCAAGAACTCCTCAACAAAATGGAGTAGTTGAAAGAAAAAATAGAACTATTGAAAATATGGCTAGAGCTATGTTAAATGAGTCAAAACTTTCAGATGGTTTCTGGAAAGAGGCAGTCAGTACAACAGTCTACATTATCACCAGGGCCCAACTTAGAGTAAATCATCATAAAACTCCTTATGAGTTGTGGAAAGGAAGACCAGCTACAATAAAACATTTCAAAGTGTTTGGGAGTAAGTGCTTCATCAGAAGGGAAGATCAGAATTTGGGTAAGTTTGATCCTAGGTGTGATGAGGGAATTTTTCTTGGTTATTCCAGCAGAAGCAAGGCTTACAGATGCTTCAACAAAAGAACGCATACAGTCGTAGAGAGCATAAATGTAACAGTTGATGAAAAGACAGGGATAAGAGAACCTGTCAAGGAAATCAGTGATGAAATCTGTCAAGAAGAATTCAGAGAGGTTTCAGATGAAGAAGAGGAAAAATAGCAGCTGCTTCCCAAAACTCCGTCACGATATGTTCAGAAACATCATCCCAAATATTTGATCATTGGTGATCCAAACAACAGACAAACTAGAAGAAGAGTCATTCCGTCACACGATTCTACAAATATTTCTTTATTATCTCAGATTGAGCCAAAAGATTTCAGTGAAGCATGTGCAGATAAATTTTGGGTAAAAGCAATGGATGAAGAGCTAAATCAAATAGAGAAAAGTGAAACTTGGGATTTAGTTCCAAGACCTAAGGACAAGAATGTCATTGGCACAAAATGGATATTCAGAAATAAACTCAATGAGGATGGAAAGATTGTCGAAACAAAGCCGAGGTTGGTTTGCAAAGGTTATGCTCAAGTAGAAGGTGTTGATTTCGAAGAGACGTTCGCTCCTGTTGCTCGTCTCGAAGCCATCAGAATGTTTTTGGCTCTTTCAAGTTTCAAAGCATTCAAGGTGTATCAAATGGATGTGAAATCAGCCTTTTTAAATGGAGTTTTGGATGAAGAAGTCTACGTAGAACAGCCAGAAGGCGTGTCTCTCTCAGATCAATCGGACTATGTGTGTAAACTGAAAAAGGCCTTGTATGGGTTAAAGCAAGCACCTAGGGCTTGGTATTCAAGACTTGACAGGTACCTTCATGAGCAAGGTTTCAGGAAAGTGTGTGGCGAGATAGCAATTTGTATATAAAGGATAAAGGTAATGATATGTTGATTGTAGTTGTCTATGTTGATGATATCATTTTTGGGGGAAATAATACCCAGATGTGCAAAGATTTTGCTAACACCATGCAAAAGGAATTTGAGATGTCTATGATTGGAGAGTTGTCATTCTTTTTGGGTCTTCAGATTGCTCAATCAAAAGACGGTATATTTCTCTCTCAAGGAAAGTATATCAAAGAAATGTTAAAAAAATTTGGGATGATGGACAACAAACCGGTATGTACTCCAATGACTACGGGGTGCAAGATGAGTAAAGATGATGAATCTCCAGTGGCAGATCGGAAATTGTACAGATCGATGATTGGCGAGTTTATTATATGTTACAACTACCAGACCAGATATCATGCAAGCTGTTGGGTTAGTAGCCAGATTTCAGGTTGCTCCGAAAGATTCTCATGTTATAGCAGTTAAAAGGATATTCAGATATCTGAAAGGCACTATGGACTTTGGGCTTTGGTATCCCAAAGGTGATGATTTCACTCTCACAGCCTATACGGATGCAGATTGGGCAAGCAGTAATGATGACAGGAAAAGCACCAGTGGTGGAGCATTCTTTCTGGGAAAGAGTTTGGTTTCTTGGCTAAGTAAGAAACAACCTTCAGTTTCCTTATCTACGGCAGAAGCTGAATACATAGCAGCAGTGGCTGGGTGTACACAAGTTCTATGGATGAAAACCACCTTGGAGGATTTCAAAGTCAAGCATGAACAACCCATCTCCATATTTTGTGATAATACTAGTGCCATAAGTATTTCCAAAAATCCGGTAATGCACTCAAGGACAAAGCATATTTCCATCAAGTATCACTTTCTAAGGGAGAAAGTGCAAGATAAGCGGGTCAAGGTAGAATATGTGTCTACTAAAGAGCAGATTGCAGATATCTTCACAAAACCTCTTCCAAGAGATACATTTGAGTATCTAAGGGAGAAATTGGGAGTTGTACTCCCACCCCAGAATTAATCACCTCATCAGGAGGTGGGGGAGGGACTAAGCTAAGAGGCTCATTCTTAGTCCCAAGCCCCAAAGGTGACCCTTTGCCATTGATGACAAAGGGGGAGAGATTTGAGTAAGGGGGAGAGATATGAGTAAGGGGGAGAGCTTCAAGTGAAGAGGAAAGCTTCAAGTCAGGGGGAGCAAAACTTCAAAGAGATTTGATTTCAGTTTTGGCTCTTGAAGATGTGTTTTTAGTAAAGGTTTGCCATCAATGACAAAGGGGGAGATTGTTGGCAATTTTGGGTACCTTGGGTACATTGCCTTTGCTCTAAGTGTAGTTGTTGTCATTGATGTCAAAGGAGTTCTTGAAGCAATTTGTTTTTATGTCAAAGAATGTGTTTTGATGAAGGTTTCAGCATGGTCAGTAAGTTTCCAAGAAAATCAGAGTAGCCCAGTTGCAAAAGATCAAGAAAAAGATAAGTTAGAAAAAGTATGCAGGCGATTGGAAAAACTATCACGATTTCGCGACATGTTTTAGGAGAGAGAATGTTGGCAAAACTGTCATGATTTCGCGACATGTTTTAGGAGAGAGAAAGTTTTGGCAAAACTGTCACGATTTCACGACATGTTTGAGGAGAGAGAAAGTTTTGGAAAGTGTCATGATTTCATGACATGTTGAGAAGGTAGAGATGAAGTGAGAAAAGTGTCACGATTTCGTGACATGTTGAGGAGAGAGAAAGTTGGAAAGTGTCATGATTTCGTGACATGTTGCAAGGAGAGTCGAAGTAGTGAAAAGTGTCATGATTTCATGACATGTTGCAAAGAAGTTGTACGGATGCAGAAAGTGTCATGATTTCGTGACAAGTTGAGTTGGCAGCTTGCAGTTGGAGAAAGTGTCACGATTTCATGATAGAAATAGTAGAAGTCTATTATACGAAAGTGTCATGATTTCATGACAGAAGAAGAGAGGAAGGCTTTGTAGACAAAAGCGTCATGATTTCATGACATGTTCCAATTTCACGGGCATATGGCAGAAAAGAGCTTAAGGCAACGAAAGTGTCATGATTTTATGACATGTTCCATTTTTGCTAGTGCAAACCGAGAAAAGGTTGAAGAAGCAAGAAGTGTCACGATTTCATGACAGAGTTGCAGTTGACGTCAGCAGAAGCAGATGTGTCATGATTTCATGACAAAAGCGAAGAAGAAGGCTTTGAAGTCTAAAGCGTCATGATTTCATGATAGGAGTGAAGATGACATCAGCAAAAGTCAAAAGTGTCACGATTTCATGACAAGCACGTTGTCAAGGCAGACAAAGGCAAAAGTGTCACGATTTCGCGACAGCAAGCAATAGAAGGTGTACGACAGGCAAAGGTGTCACGATATCGCGACATGTTGAAGTTTCGCGCCAGAAGCTACAGGGAGGCAGTGAAGCCGACAGAGTTAAATTTGGGCCGACGCAGCACAGGGTTTTGCAGTCGACGTGGTTGAAGGGTAAACAATCGACTAAGACCAAGATTTCAATCTTGAGATTGTGAGTATAAAAGGAGGGCTGCTTGAGGAGTTTGGCATCGATCGAAGTGTGCGTTCGAAGTGCGATTTGCGCAGATAGAGTGCGGGGAGAAGTTCGATCGCAGAGGTGCATAAGTGGAAGTCTGATCGATTGTTGTGTTTGCGAGAGTGTGCGAGATGTGCTACTGTGTTTGTGCAGAGGTTGCGAAGACAGTGCTATCGTGTTTGAGCAAAGAGTGTGAAGACTGTGCTACTGTGTTTGCAGAGGTTGTGAAGATTGTGCTGCTGTGTTTTCGTAGAAGTGCATAAGCAGATCGAGTGCTGTTGTGTTTGTGCAGACTGTGAAAAGTTGGTTTCGACCAAGTGCGGTTGTAACAAAAAGAAACAGAGGAAGAGGACAGATTTGTGCTAGACCGAAGGACTGTGTTTAGTGCATATTTGAGGACCAGCTTTGTGGTGACAGAGTTGAGGACAGAGATCTCCAGCCAGAGCAGGGAAGACAGGTGTCTTCTATGGATAGAGTTCCACTTGCTAAGGGTAGAGGAGGTAGAGGTCTTCTAGAGGATCACCAGCCAAAGCGAGAATTAGGGGAAGGTATCTCCTTTGGGCTGGGGCTCATAAACATTGTAATCGGGAAGGATTCCCAGAGGACTTTGATATAACTTTTAGAGGAAAGTTTTATCCGTGGAGTAGCCCACCTTGGGTGAACCACGTAAATTGTTGTGTCACTTTGTGGATGATGTTTTGTGCATTGCTTTGATTACTATTGTTATTACTGCTATCTTTATTCTGCATAATATTGAATTGAAAGTTGTTTTGAAAGAAAAGTTAAAAGTGGTCTTATACTGTTCACCCCCCCCTCTCAGTATAAGCTTGTGTTCTTCAAAGGTTAGGCACATATAGGACATTATCAAGTAATTTCCCTTCAATTACAACATTGCCAACACCTTCCAGTTGAAGTCTAGTATTATCACCAATGACAACTAAATCTGAAAAGTGCTTATGAAAGTTCACAAACTTATTCTTTTCAAAACACACATGGTTAGTGCATCCAGAATCTAACACCCATTCATTAGAAGTAGATGAGTCAATGGAGTAGAGGGCACAAACAAAGGATTTTTTATTAGAATTTTGCGTTAAATTTTTGTTATTTTTCTTTACTTTGCCAAACCATTTCTTAGGTCCTTGCCCCTTAGATTTTTCTTGCTCTTCCTTTTTTGCAATCTTCTTCTTCTTGAAACAATTTTGTTCCTTGTGGCATTTCTTACCACAAAAGTTGCAAGTGAAATTAACTCTAGGCTTGTTGGGTTGGAAATTTTGATTTTTCATTCCCTTGTATTTCTTCTTGAAGGAAGATTTAGTGGCACTCAAGGCAACATTCTTCTCCTTGACAAATTGACCATTCAATTTGTCTCGATTAAGAGACTCTTCATGTTGAATCAATAATTGTGAGAGTGTTGAGAGGAATGCCATCCTCTTCTTGCTCTAGCGTAGTCTCAATAATGGTGACAAAATTCTTGAACTTGCTTGAAAAGTTCCTCAAAATTATAAAGCTTAAGATCTTCTCACTTATCCAATCACAATTACAAACCAATAGTTGAGTTCTCATGTATTTCATATTTGAGAGGATGATCAAGGCACTTTCTTCTTCACATTGCATAGTGCTAATAATTTTGGACAATAAAGTGAATTTCCTTGATGTGTTGGACCCTAGATGGACTTGTTTTAGCAAATACCATGCATCTTTAAGATGCTCACAATGGATTATAGTGAGCAATATCTCATCACTCACACTATTTATAATCATGGAAAGTGCAAGGTGACTCATGTTGTTGTATGTCTCAAGTGCCCTTGCCTAGGTTGGGATTGCTTCATATCCATTCACAATGGGCCATAAATTTCTTGCTTGAAATTCAACCCTCATCCTTGGTTCCCATATTCCAAAATTTGATCCATCAAGGATGTGCTTAGGTGTGAAGGAGATTCCATGATCAGCCATTCTAGAAAGTGAACATAATCAAAACATAAGATGCATTGACAAAGTAAATAAATGATGCAATAAGAAAGTAGATAAACATACTTGAATATATAAAAAAAAAAACATAACTGTCAAGTAATCTACTTTTCAATCATCAAAGATAAAACATCATGAAATATAATCAAAGTTAAGCATCATTAAGAGAGATAAGCATCATCATGAAAGATAATCAACATCATCATGAACTACTATAACCATATTGCAATAAACAACTATAACCATATTGCAATTGAATAAATGAAATAAACCAAGATCAACTTGCAATAGATTAACTTGCAATAAGAAGGTAACTAACCATAACAATCATCTTGAAACAAAATAAACTAAATTGAATTGAACCATAAAATATTTTTTAAATGTTAGATAGTCAATAAGTTAGTGTTCATTTTAAGGTTTTGCTATAGCCTAATGAATTGCCAATTCATCTCACCCAAGGTCAACCAAGCTACCCAAAAGGGTACGGGTACAAGGACCCAAAAAGGACTTGCTACCAATAGAGCGGATTCTTTTGGATTCAATAGGTGTTTAGCAAATATAAACTGTGTTGCAAGATTAAGTAAATTCTAATCAAATACTAATGTTGTGGTTAGGAAGTTGATTCATTTTTAACCTTCTTTATTAATATGAAAATTAGTAAATTGTAAGTTGGTTAGTATATTGTTTAGTAGCAAGTTAGTTAGATTAGTTGAGATGCAAAATGTAAGAAAGATGAACAAGAGATAGTGGAGACATAAAGGAAAACACAAATACACACACACACTCTCTCTCTTTCTCTCTCTATATCACTCTCACTTTCATTCTCTTTTACTTTCATAATGAGATATACAAGTTACATTAATTTACAATATGCTTCAAACAAATACTAGAGAGAGATTAGAAGAAATTAAGAAAAATAGGGGAAGAGAGTGAAAAAGTTGATCCGAAATTGCCTTGTATACTCCAAAACATACTTGGATAACCTTGCAAAACAAGCAAACTCACAAACAACCATTATTAATGTGAGACAAAAAAATATTGCATTTTAAGGAGAATAATAATAATTTTTAATAAAAAAAATTGCTTAAAAAAATGCAATTAAATTAATAAAATTTATTTTATTAATAAAAAAATGGCATGAAAAAGTTTAAAGATTTTTATAAAGCAAAACTTTTTCAAAAAAACAAATTGTTTTTTTTTTTATAAAGCAAAACTGATTTATATATATATATAGTCGACTATTTTTTTTTTTTTAAAATAAAAAAATGACTATATATAGAAATAGAGGTTTTTGGGTCTTCCGGACGCAACCATGGGGTCCGTTTGGCTCCAAAAATATTTCTAGAAAAAGCTTAATGCCAAAAAAAAAATTATAGATTTAAAATGAAAATATTATTTACAAAAGATCTAACAACTAGATCTCAAAAAATAATAAATCTATAAACCCTAATGGCAAATTTGCAAAATAAGTTTACATAAAATACCCAAATATCAAATGCATGCAAAAAAAATATACCTTAATGGGTTTTTCACCTCAAAGGATTGAAGACACTTGATGGAGATCCCAACCGCTCTGATACCAAATGTGAGACAAGCAAAGTCTCCCCAAGATTGAAGAATGCTCCACAAGATCAATCACACATAAAAGAGGTAAACCCACAACACAAATATTGAGTGGTAAAACCCTACTTCAAATGAAGAAGGGAAACATCCACTATGAAGCTCACTATATTACTCAATGATTCAACAATACAAGAATGCTTCAATTTTATGCAACAATATGCATCAACATAAACTACAACACAAGTCAATATGACAAGATATGATCATATGTAGTAGAAAACACCCCTATTTAAAGAGAAGCTTTTCTACTACAACCCTAAATATTATCACAATATAATATTATCACAATCTATCAAATATTAGAAAGTGCTTTAGTTACTTTCTAATTTTATCACAATCTAATATTTGAGATATGTGATAAGTGGCATCTATAAAATATTAGATAGTGATTAGTTACTTTCTAATATTTTATATAAAATGGAAATAACTTTTTCCTAAGAAATTAAATATTTCTAGCACCCTTAATTTATTTATTAATTGGGTGGAAATATTTTACATAAGATAGAATTATATTCTAATTCAAATATTATTCTTTAGACTTTATATTTTAGTCTAAGAATAATTTACACAATGTTGCGTTACATATTCCAACAAATACAACTTCCCTCTGAGCGACACCACAAGTAATATTACCATAATATCTTCGTCTGTGATGCCATGAATTATCACCAAAGAAGCCATATCTTGGACATGCCCGTATGCGGTCTTACATGTACCATCATAGGTAGGCAAAGCCTTCAATGTCACTTGGGGGACTAGATTTTGTGCTTACATATTTAAAGCTCTTGAGCTATTCCATGCTAGAAACTACCTTGGTGGTTGCGATGGTGGATTCTAAGCCATATTAACCAAAGGATTTGCTTGAGGTGGAGGAACGCTAGTAGTAGTACTAGTTGGACTTGAAGGTATAGAAAACACACCAACTATCTGTGAAGATGTCGCAGGTGATGTAGGATTCAGTGTGACTAGTCTATGGTGTTCTAATTTTTGTGTGTCAAGCTCAAAGAACTCAACGAGGTTTTTAGGATTTTTGGCCTTCGATCTTGTGATCATGAAGTAAAAATTTCATTGAATTCACATTCGAAGGCTTTTGGATATAACTGAGTTGCCAGATGTTCTAGCTTAACAATACAAAGGCGAACATAAAGACCTTAATATTGTATATATTGCTCAATATGAGACTTATGAGTCCCACCAGGAATACCAAAAGATGTTGGTCAAGTATCTGCCTAAAATACAAAATATACATTTGTGCACCCTAGAGACGACCAACATTGAAAGGTCAAAGGAGAGAGATGTCCTTCGGGCCAATATCTAGAGAGGGCTATCTCCCTTACTAATCCTACACTAGTTTTAAGCTTATATTTGTGGGAAATAAATAAAAATAATAGAAAAAAATAGGAAATATAGCCACAGGCTAGAAGATGTAGGATTGGGGATAGACTAGCAGTAGGAATTCAAATCAAGCATTATAGCAACATATAATAGAAAGAAGACAAAGAATCCACTTACAATTTCATAGAGATAACTTCTAGAGTTGCATTCCAGTACTCACTCCCTCACCAGTAGTGTTCAAATCTAGATGCAAAATTTAAACTTAGCAGATAACATAAATGAATATAAAACAAAAATGATTAAAGTAGAAAGAAATCACACATAGAAATCATTTACAAAATTAGAAGCCACGTTCTTTCTATTTATGCAGAAAACTTGAAGTGTTTTATGTAGAGTGTTTATCCTTATTTATTACATTTAAAATGTCTAGTATTTATAGAGGTTTTCACCTCTTTTATTTAATACACAAAAAGACAAAATGTCCCTGGATCAGGAGCCCACAAGAGGAATCCCCTTGAAAATCCTTGAAAATATTCCTTCAGTAGCAACAATCCAGCTTTTGAGGAAAAATTCCTGGAAAATTAGCAAGTTTGGATGTCGATGCATAAAAAACTACAAAGATGACTATTGAATTGGTACCTCCATTGTGCCTTGGAAATTCACCCTTGTCAAGAAAGTCCACCATACCTGAGTATTGCTTCGAAAAGAGGTGAAGTAGATTGGGAATGTCTTGGAACTTATGAAAATCATCCTGTGGAATCTAATCCTACATCCTTCTAGCATAAAATATGGGAACATAGCTCCTTTTGCCACCATCATTAAATTCTCACCATTCTCAAGACTGGGTGCTTTCAAAGAGTCTTCGTGGATGCTTGAAAATAGTTTCACCTAAAAATACTGCAATAATTTTATATTACTAGAAAATTTTAACTTCACCATTTCCTAGCACCCAGTCCATGAAAATCAAAAGAAGAAGATTAAAACAAAAATTAATTACAACAAAATATACTGACATAAATTGTTGCATTCTTCATTAATTATATTTTTCTTCTTTTACAATAAAAATTGTCAATAAAATTTTAACAAAATTTTAATGTGGCAAAGTGTCAAAATTGCCAACAGGATGTAAGGCGACAACTGGTGCCGATCCTCCAAAATCCGAAGTTGTAGCACAACACAAAATATTTTTTAATAATTTAACAAAAAATATTCACAAAAACACAAAATTTTTGCACAATACACAAACAAAAAATTACCTTAGTGGTCCACACTCCAGCATCAGTCCCGATATCTGCACCCACTTCCTCCACCGCCATAGCTTCCTCGATAAAATCACTTTACCTCACTTCACTTCACTCTCCTAGGCACAACCTGTCAAATTATCAAACACATAAATGAGCTTGGTTTCTCATCCTGGTAGCTATTTATAGCTACTTTAGGCACCTTAAGATGCCCATGGGCATTTCTTGGCACACTGAAGCACCCATGGGTGTTTGTAGAGCACCCAAACACCAACAATAATTTTCGTATATTAAGAGCATCGACGAGTGTTTGGTACCAAATTTGAAAAAAGACAAAATTTTCACAAAACAGTGGCTTACCCCCACCAAATCATGCCAAATTGCATCCATACATTCATTCCATCATTTTATCATGTTTTGTGAATATTCCTCCTGATTTGGATGTATAATTTTTGTTTGCGACCACATATTGTAAATTCAACAAACAAGTTACAAAAGCATCCCAAAAGGGTACCAATATTCACAAAACAATGATTATCATAATTTTCATCATGCATATATCATAACATCATCATTTGTATATTTGCCAAGTTCAAACAACATTCAAGTGAATCTTGTATATAGTGGATTTTTCTATATACTTGGTGATTGTAGCGATTTACGTCCATGCAATTCGGTAAGATGAAAGATATACCATAAGGAAACTTGGTCATTTTCATCACCGCATATCTCCTTATTGGAAATTGTAATCAGATTTGGTACTTCACATTTTGCGTGAAACCTTACCAAGAACAATTTGCACAAAAGTTATCATTGATAGCCTAGTTTTTGGGGCTTAAAACATGGAAAATATCACATTTCATCATAACACATTTCCTTTACAGTAATCATGGAGACTAGCCTTAGCTAGGGTGATTAATTCCGATCATAGTAATTATCTAACAATCACTAGTTGGCCCTCCGAAGTTGACTACTTTTTGCATTATTCATCATTGCATATCAATGATGTCAAAAGGCATATTCTTCAACAAGCATCAAATCACCCCAAGTTTGGGGCAACCACATTTGGTTTTGAGTTTCCCATAAAGGGATACATCTTACATGATCATGGTATCCGCACTTGGAAAAATCCCTTCATCTATTGGGGCAAAAATAGACACATTTTCATCACACATTTTCACAAATCCCTTCATCTATTGGGGAAAAAACAAACACATTTTCCATCACATATTTTCACAAAACCCTTCATTTGTAGGGGTAAATATAGATGCATCAATTCACATTCTTCACCACTCTCCTTCCCGCCATTGGGGCAAAAATGGTATCTCAAATCACATCAGTCATCATTCCTTTGCATAGATCTTTTTCAATTGGCTCGTGAGCTTCATACGCAACCTCATTCACCAATTGAGGGGGTAAGCTATGCAAAATTAAAATTCTTTTATTCTTTTATCTTCAATCTTGTGTTCCACATGCTAAGAGAAGTTGCTTCTGCACCTGGCAAAAATATGTGTCTCATGTTTTTGCACTGCATTATGTTTCATGCAACGTAATACAAAAAGGGGCATCTATAGACATCAAACCCATCTATTTGTCCTCTATCCTAACCTTCATACCATTTTTATCACCAAAACCTAGCCATTTGTCATCTATCCAAACTTTCTCACCATTTTGCCTATTATTCATGTATATTTATTTAATATTAATATTTTATATATTATATTTTATATATTTAATAAATGTACATTTATATAAGTGAATTAATCCTAGCCATCTTATTTATTTTAATCTTTTCCATCCATCCACATCAATCCATGCCACACCCTAAATTTAATATCCACCCTCCAATGTGCTTTTATCTCAGCCACATGATTAGTGTCATTGAAACCCTAGCATGCCCTAGGTTGGATTACAAATAGAAGCCATTTTGATGGCTCAACCCCTAAGAAATTTTGTACCCTAAGTCTTTGGAGTTCCTAAGTCTTTGGCTAAAGTTCTCAAATTCCTTGAGTTTCATCTTGAATCCCTGGGAGTATTCGAGTACTTATACCTCCATCTTCACTTGTCTTTGTCCTTGCAGTCATCACCATCCATTTTCCCTCATAAGATTTGATTCTATAGAACCCTCCCTCAGTCACCAAACACCTTTAAGTCATCTCTATCATCATCGAGAGCCTTTGGGCATTCCCCTTCCACTACCAAGCACCTCCTTACCAGTCCTGAGTGCCCACAGGCATTTCTTATGACCACCAATAACCCGTGGGTGTTTTACACCAAATATTCTGAGGTCCCCCTAGCCTTCAGGCGATGCTAGGGCATCACTGCAATGATCAACTACAACAAAATCTAACAGATCAGAAGACAACAAGAACGTAAGGTAAATTTTTTGTTTGTTACTTCATTAATGCACTTTTATTTCTATTCACTTCATTTGCAATAGATAGTTAGGGTTTTACTATTGCTTATAGAGGGCCTCACATTGTGGATACCTCATAGGTATTACTAATTTGTTTGTTGTGTCATTGTGTGTAGATCTGAAGGTGCTACATAAGCATTGGATAGCTTCTTAAGCTGGAGTGGCCCGACATCGGATATCAAGAAGCCCACTCAATTTTGTTGGGAGCAAGTACACACCTGAAGACACCACCAACCTTGTTTGCTAGGGTTTCAGAGAACCCTAGCCATTTTTAAATCTATATTAAAAGGATTCAAGGATTCACATTGTAACAATGGTGTGTTTAGGCTCCCCCCATTGATATAATATCATCTATTGTGCAATTCTAGGTTCTTTGTATTTAATTTATTTAGCATTATTTGGTGTTGCATTTTTGTATCCTCAAGATAGTAAGTCAATTAATCTATGGGAGGACCTGATCCTAGGAAATCCACCATTAAGAGAGATAAATCCAATAAAAATGTAGAATCAATTGAAAATCCAAAGAATACTCAAATTAGGTGACTTTTTTATTGGACCTTAGAAATTGAACTGGATCTCCCCTCCCATTCCATCTCAGATTCAAGGAGATTGGGATTATTTTAAGTCCCACATGGTGAGAATTAGATATTTTCATCCCATGATGCCAGAAAAAATTATTTAGTGTAGCATCAACAATAATGGGGAATACTTAGTGCATGTAGGAGTTCAACATCAGTATATTGGGCCTACCAACAAAAAACTATCGATAATATGGAAAAATAGAGCACCACCTAAATTACAAGTATTCAGCTGGCTAGTCTCTTAAAATAAAATATTAACAGGTAATAATTTGCAAAATAGAAGTATAGCAGGGTCTCATGTTTATTATAGGTGCAGGAAAAACAATAGAACAATTTTCCATATTTTGCTAGAATTCCCAAAGTCAATTTCAATTTGGTTAGGAATAACCAAAATTCTTGGATCTTCCTACTTAGGAAGGTTAACCATAGACACATATTTTACCAAGTGGAACAAAGAATATAAAGGTAATTGGTAGGTAAGCCCCTCCTAAAATATCTATGGACCTTTATACCATATTTTTGTCATCTGGAAAATATGGTTGGAAAAAAACCAAAGGATTTTTGAAGGTAAATGTAAGGACAAAAAAACTCTAATACAAAGGATAAAATAATAATTAGTCATAAATATCAAATCTAGTTTTTTCAATAGTATTATGAAGAAGATCTATCACCCATAGAAAGAAGAATGATCTGCCAACTTAATCTCCAAGCTTTCCTAACACAAGGAGGTTGTAGAGCAAACAAATATTTTGCCTGATATATGTTTTTTGATGCTCTTATTTGATGTTACCTCCAAGTCCAACCTCAGTCAAGTAGTGACAGAGGCACTGATTCTTACAGGACCCCGTGATATCCTTCTCAAATACATGATCAACTTGGGAACAACCTCTAAAAATGTGGTAGAGGCTATTGGATGTGAAATCAGCTTAAAATTGGTGGTAAAGCAAGGAATCACTTAGGTCACTATTTATAGGGATTCTAAATTGATAATAGTAGCTCTTGCCAAAATAAATATTTTAGATCTTTACAATTGAAGATTATTCAAGACAGGATTAGACAACTAGGCAGGATAATTGGCAAAACATCCTATCAACACTAAGGCAGGAATTTAACAAAGAGGTCGACACACTAGTGAATTAGGCAATAAACATAGCCCCTAGTTATTACCACTAAATCATCAAGAAGCAAAAGAGTAGGGGTGGTATGTGAGGATTATGAGGACTCCAATAATGAGGTCCTTTTTTGTCTTCATGTTTTGTTTTTTAGAATGCTTTGTTTACTTTGATCTCTCTGATTAGAGGGTTTTGTACCTTTTTGTTTAGTAAATAAATATTTTATTTTTACAAAAAATATGTCAAATAACATTCACTAATAAGCATCAATATGAATGTATACATAGTTTGAATCATACATGTAAAAGCATGTAGAAAGACTTACAATATTAATTGCTCAAATGTATGCAATATTTATTACTCATTTTTCTCTTACAAATGTATCATGAATACTCTCATACAATAACAATCACCACAATGTAGACTATATAGATGGTGATGTAGGTGATGTTAGTGATGATGTTGTAGGTCATACTATACCTCTCCATGGAGTAATATATAGCCATTATAGGATGACTCTTGGGTTACTTGACTCTTCCTTTCCTTATGCCAAGTATCATGACTCTTGGCTTCTCTACTTGACACTTGCATACACATGACTCTATCTTGTATGCACACTTGGACATGACTCTTCATATAACACTTTCTAATTTGAAGATATGTGTGCACATGTACATATAATACACTTGTGCATATTTACACACATAACACTTGCACACTCATTTACTGACACTTGTGCATTTCTTACACATTATTACATTACATAAAATATTTACCCACACTCTAATCTAGGGCACAACCCTAATCTAAAGGTTGTACCATGATGGTACATTAGCATGTACTAAATAATGTAATATTCTCCAACACCTGGTACAACCTTGTAATATTAGACTAGGGCTGTGTCCTAGATTAGAGTGTAAGTAAATAATTTATGTAATGTAATAATGTGCAAGAAATGCACAAGTGTCTTGTAAATGGGTTTGTAATTTTAATGTGTGTAAATGTGCATAAATATCTCATATGTAAGTGTGCACATGTATTCTTAGATTAGGATGTGTTATTTAAAGAGTAATGTCCAAGTGTACACACAAGACAAAGTCGTGTATGTAAGTGTCAAATAGAGAAGCCAATAGTCATGAGACTTGGCATAAGAAAAGGAAGAGTCAAGTAACCCAAGAGTCATTCTACATTGGCTATATATTACTCCCTGGAGAGGCATAGAAAGACATCACCTAGATATCACCTAGATGATCACATATATCACCACCTACATAGTCTACATTGTGAGTATTGTTATTGTAAGAGTTGATGATACATTTGTAAGATGAGCAACTATTATTTTAAGTTTTATTATATTTTATGATTCAGGATATTTATACATTCATATTTTTTTTTATTAATGAATGTTATTTGATACATTAATAGACTTGGTTTACATATTATTTGGCTCATATTATTCTAGTTATATTATTATCTTGATCATATTATATTACGACTATCATATATTTCATCTTGTGAATAATAATCATGTAAGTTTACATTAATATTAAGGCTTAAAAAACCATAAATATTATTATGGTATAATGCCTTAATTCTTAGTTATCACACCTCCATGGGCTAACTAATATCATTACCACTCACTTGGTAATAAGCATGGTCACACAATCCTCATTGTTCAAGGTGCCACCACTATACGATATTATGAATGACTCCAAAAGACTAACTAATTTAGAACATCCGAGCCTCACTATTCAAGGTGTATCATTCATAATTATCTAGCTATTGCATCACTACAACTCCTATATTTGTGAATACCTATTTATTGCATCACTGCAACTCTTCCCAGGATTCATAACTACTTGGTTATTGCATCATTGCAACTCCTCCCAGGATTGGATTATCTTCTTGACTCAAGGGTTTCTCTAATATGGCTCTAGATTCATGCCCAAAAACCCCATACAAATCCCAAAAATCACACACACACACACACACACACACACACACACACACACACACACACATATATATATATATATATCAACAAAATTATATCTCTCCAAAAGAAAATAAATTGCTATTACAATTAAAATTCAACATAGCACATTGCTAAACTAGTAAATTTAAAATATTTTTCAAATCATAATACTAGCATTTAGCATTTCCCTTAATAATAATGGAAAGGATGAATCAACAACTAAAATAATGATAACCATATTGTAGGAATTAGATTCGACTTTTATTTTTTATAACATAAATTTCCATTGAAACATAATAATCATTTCAAGATCTTACATAAAAGAAATGCAACATAAAATATTTCATCTTTGCACAAGTCTTGAAATGCTATACAAGTATATTTACCAAACATATTTTCCTTCAAAAAAACTTTACATAAATTCAATACATTTACTTTCAAAGTTTAAGCTCTTCTTCAATAACATTATTACATAACAAAAATCAATGGTCCATAGTTCCATATTTTCTTTCAAGGTCCTCCGTTTGAAATATTCTTCCCATGAACTTGAATAGAATTCTTTAGGGATCAAGACAACTCATACATTATATGCAAGCCTACATGCACTATGCAATAAATCATACGAATATGCAAACAACATACATGTAGAAATCATGTAATACATTTTGAGATAATCTCATACTTCTCTCAATAATGGATTTTATATCTACTCAAGCCTCAATAATCCCATTATCTTGAATAAATACTTCTCTTTTCAATTAAATTCTAATACCTTTTTTCCAATATTTGAAAGAAAATAACCTTTTTCATAATCCATAAAATAATGACTTGAACTCATATAATCACCAGCAAATAAACAAAAAGCTTTTTCCTATTAAAATTTTATCTAAAAATCTAAATAGCTACCCATTAATTCACTAACCTTTTATTCAGTCAAAAGGAATATAATAATATTTCAAAATATCCTTTAACTAAACACTACATTCATAAAGCAAGCAATTCAATAAGCTCTTAGTGGGAACAACCCAAGAACTTTACAAATAATATAACTTGCACTAATAATTATGTAGGCTAATCCAATCAACAAGAAACACTCAAAACACCAAATCTAAGCTTGTTTCCAACAATGCTTGGTAAAAATGACTTACACAACCCTAACTCGAAACAATGGTGCATGCTAAAAAGAGAAAGGAGAAATTAACCGTAGAAGTAATATTGCATCAGACACAAGGCTTAAGACCGCTAAAAATAGAAAGAAACAAGCACAAAGAAGCACAAAAATCCCCACAACTTGACATCATCCCAAAGACACTCTATAATATATGTCATGTTTGTTGAAATACAGAGGCTTAAATACACTATTATCAAAGACAACACTCTAGTCCTCAAGGATGATCCCCAGACCACCCTAACTAACAAGCCCAAAATAACTCACAGGGAAAACCATAAAAGACTAGAAAAGAGCATACAACTAACATAACATTAAGAAACACTTAGGTGGATCTAAACTAAACAAATAACATCAATAATACAATGTAATATAGAAAACATAAAGATATGTAATATAAAAATGACACACCAGTTCAACTTGTTAGTGCACTCGTATTTCTATCGCTTTGGTCGATTACCATAGTCTGCAACACCAAAAGAGACATCCACATTTTAATTCTAGTCCTTCCAAAAATATCCCCTTATGTTTATGATTTCTTCCTCTTTTTCCATCCTATGGAGTGCTAATATCACTTGCTAGGTTAAGGATCTCAAAGGTTGACGATGTCTTGGTGTCCATACATTACCAAGACTCTAACATTCCTCCAATATTAAAATAGTGAAGCACCTCCATATGCATATATATATATATATACATATAAAATATTTACTACAATCACACATGAGCCAGAACTCCATTAACCCATACCTTATTAACCTTAGCATTGTTATCCTTCTCACTAAACAATGTGTTTTTTTTTTTTGAAAACCAATGCATCCTAATGCATAAATAAAGTATACATACATACATACATACATACATACATACATATATATATATATATACATACATACATAATTATTTATGCTAGCACACAACATTACTTTTGGAAGGGGAGAGTGTATATATATATATATATATATATATATATATATATATATATATACACTCTCTCCTTCCAAAAGTAATGTTGTGTGCTAGCATAAATAATTAATATAGTTTTTCCAATGCTACCCACATTAGAGAAAGAATAATTAATACCTAATTAAATAATACTAAAGTTTGATAAATCTTAACCAACAATTTCCACACTCTAGCATACATTCAACAACACAAGCATGAAAGAATCTCAATGATGGATTAAAATTTAAAATTCCAATCAATAATATGCACTACCCATGTTATTTCCTTAAGCAAGAGGTTTTATGATAATTGCTACATTATCACCTGCCTACTAAGGATGGCTCTTTTGCTAAATAGAAACCTCCTTGCCTGATGGTGTATTTTAATCATACACATATAATGCATCTATATGAAGGGTTTATTTTTACCCTTGAGTTGTTGATATGTAATGCATACTAGGTTTATTTTTACTCTAATGGTTGTCCCATACAAATCCACCCATGAGAGTATCTGGTCCTACAACCACAAATTTTATTAGCAGTACCATATTCCAAAAGTAGTATAATCAAAGTATAAAGTGCAACTATCAACACATCTTGATAACATAAAATTAGATTATGCATTTGATATCCACTCATCAATACATAAATCAAGTATTAAAAACAAGTTTTTCCAAGGATGGTCGTTACAGACAAAAATATGGGACAAACACAATAGGATGGACAATAGCTAGAAATACAAAATAATTGGTTGTAGGTTTATTTTGTAGAAAATAGCAAAAAACCAATGTTGGGGTTATAAATGTATATGATAGAACTATTAGTACTCCTCATGAAAGATATTGGAAGGACCTAAACATGTTTTGTCAATTATATGATGATTTGTAATTGTGATCTATAGAATATTTGGGGACTTTAACATAGTTATATATCCTTAAAAAAAGGGTGGTACTCATATATGATCTAAATAAATGTAGTACTTTGCTTTGTTGGACAATTCAAATAGCCTTTGGGTTTTATTCCTTCAAGATTTCAACATACATAGGATAATAGACACATTTGTAAACTCATATAATAGAAATATTGGATAGTTTTTGTTATCCAATACATAGTTACAAATAGAGTATACAATTTTTTTAGACAATTAATTATGAACATGATTAAATCATAAATATATTATCTTGAGATGTAATTTACTCAATAATGATTATCCAAATGCATTTTAATTTCAGTCTATGTGTATCTCAAACCTTGATTTCTTCTAGATGGTTATGCTATGGTGGGATAAAGCAAATTTTAAAGGATCTTATATAGAAGTTTTTTCAAAAGCTAAAATTTGGAATGCCAAATATTTTGGTAAAATATTTAAAGCAAGCGATATTGAGTATAAGCTCAATGAACTATAGGAGATAATATAAATCAATGGAATGGACCAATATAGTTATGTGCAAGAAAAGCAAATGTTTTTTATTATCATAATGTATTGAAACAAGAATCATATAGGTCCAAAAAATATGAGAAGAGATGAATTAAGGAAGAGTATATGAATACCAAATTCTTTTATGGTATAGCAATAACAAAATTATCTTTTTGTCTATACATTTTTTTCAACTCTAAATGGAAGAAATGTTGAGGAAGAAGAAGATACCAAAGAAAGAAGCAAATAATTATTTTAATATATTCCAATAAAGGTTGGGAAAGAAAAGGAGGATTAAGATAATATTTTATAAAATAGCTCTTTAATAATCACATAAGGAAAAAATTGTTGGAAATTCTCCCAGATTATCTCACAGGTCCCTTTTACAGGATCACATAATAATCACAATATTAAAGCATTCAACTCAATGGCCAATATCAATAAATATCATTCATAGAATCATGATAATATTTAACAATAATGAAACTCAAAACATTATTCATAAATTATAAAATACGCAATCTCTCATTTGTGTTTGATTTCTCATACAATGCATGGAGCTTTGTATCCATAATATAACCTTACAATATTACTCTTCAATACTCAACTATTGTTCTCCTCAAAAATATAGGAGATGCATCCTTTCCTATTACTCATATTACAAAACTCTCATGACTATTTACTTTGCATATTTCCACATATCATGTGACTCTTCATTTGCATATTTGACACCTATAATCTGACTCTTGACTTACTTGAAACTTTGCACACTTTCATACTTTATTATATAGCACTTAGATATTTCTCACACATTGACATACACCAGACAAAACATAACTCGCACTCCCTAATATAATATTTACAAATGCTACTAAATATTGTAATATCTCCAACACCCCCTATATTACATTATTTGGTGTGAAGATTTTGTCTTCAATCTTCATCTTCTGCTTTCACCTTGTGTCCATCCATGGACTTTGCTTGTTGATTTTGCTTGATAATATTAGACTATGTCTAGTCAAATGACCTATTTATTTTCTTATAGAGAAGTCAAAAAAATTATCATTAAATTTTTCTTGTGGAAAAATATGATCTAAAATTTCTTGTGATAATCCTATTATATCTAGAGCAAATATTCCTATAACAACCCACAAAAACCAACCCATGAGAGAGGTTTTTTTCAAGTAGGTTCACAAAAAGGATTTCTAGTATTATTTTTCAATATTCACAAGGCTTAACCATATTTTGAGTCTATTATCATTGTAGGCATCACTCAAGTGAGCAGGAGTGGCCAACATTCCGTATTTTTGGGGTTCACCTTACTAAAACTCACCATTTAGAATGATGTCAAAGTGGTCCTATCACCTTTTCTATACCCTCATAAGTATAGTTCTATTTGACCACAATGTAGGTATTATCCTTTAAGGCCCATAACACTTAAAGGAGAACATTTTTTCCCTAACCTATCCATAATTCCTTCTATGTAGGTTATTTTTGCATGAACCCTTGGTGCTTAGTCACCTCACCTTTGTGGGCTAACTAAGGTCATTACCACTCAATTGAAAATAAACACTGTTGGCAATTTTGGGTACCTTGGGTACATTGCATTTGCTCAAGTGTATAAGTTGTCATTGATGTCAAGAAGCTTTTGAAGGAATTTGATTTGATGTAAAATAATTTGTTTTGATGAAGGTTACAGCATGACAGGTTCGAAATAAAGTAAGTTAGAAAAGTGTCGCGATATCACGACATGTCGCATTTTCACGACTTAAGCAGGAGAGAGAAAGCAAGTTAGAAAAGTGTCACGATTTTGTGACATGTCGCATTTTCGTGACTCGAAAAGTGTAGGAAGGCAAAGAAGGAAAAGTGTCGCGATTTCGTGACATATTGCAAGGAAGGTTGTACGGAAGAAAAAGTGTCACGATTTCATGACATGTTGCAGAAGAGAGAGTCCGAGAGAAAAAGTGTCACGATTTCATGACATAATGCAGGAGAGAGAGTCCGGGAGAAAAAGTGTCACGATATCGCGACATGTCGGGTTTTCGCGACCCGAAGAAAAGAAAAGCACTAAGGAGAAAAAGTGTCACGATTTCACGACAAGTCAAAAGACAAAGTGGAAGCAAGATAAAGTGTCACGATTTCACGACATGCTACAGAACTCGAAGTGAGAACTGTTGCAATTTTGCGACATGCAGCAAAGGGAAGAGTCTGAAATGAGAAGAGTTGCAATTTCGCGACAGGTTGCAAAGAAGACGTACGAAAGCTGAAAGCGTCACAATTTCGCGACAGGTTGCAAAGAAAGCATTCAAAAAGTTGATAGCGTCACGATTTTGTGACAGGTTGAAGAGAAAGCAAACAGATGCAAAAAGTGTCACGATTTCATGACAGATCGAGATGGCAACGTTCGGTTGGAGAAAGTGTCGTGATTTCGTGATAAAAAAAAAGGAAGTCTAAGGAAGCAAAAGTGTCACGATTTCGTGACAAAAGTAGAGAGGAAGGCTATGAAGATAGAAGTGTCGCGATATCGTGACAGAAGTGAAGTCAAAGTCTACAGAGGCAGAAGTGTCACGATTTCATTACAAAAGTAGAAAGGAGGTCGACGAAGGGAGAAGTGTCGCGATATCATGACAAAAGCAAAGTTGATGCTAACAAAGACCAAAAGTGTCGCGATATTGCGACAAGAGCTTAGTTGAAGTCATCAAAGGCTGAAGTGTCGCGATATCATGACAAAAGCCAAAAGAAAGTGTATGGTTGCAAAGGTGTCACGATATCGTGACATGTTGTAGTTTCGCGACAGAAGCTATAGAAGAGTTACAGAGGTAGTGAAGCCGACAAAGTCAAATTTTAGCCGACGAAGATTAGGGCTTGCAGTCGACGAAGATTAGGGTTTGTTTTTATTATAACAGCTGACTAAGATTAAAGTTTTCATAATGAAAATTTTGTTATAAAAGGAGGGCTGTTTGGAGAGTTGAGGGTGATTGAATGTGTTGTTGAAGTGCGATGTTCGTAGATAGTGCGCAGAGCAAGAAGTTCGATCGCCGAGAGCAGAGTGCAAAATTTGATCATAGTGTGCAGAGTGCATTTCATCAAATTTCTAAGTGTGAAAGATTGCAAAGGAAGTAGAGTGTGCAAAGACAGTGTCGTTGTAATTGCACAGAGGTGCAAAGGTTGAAGTTTGACCAAGTGTGGCTGTGATTGCGCAAAGAGAGAAGAGGGCATAGAGAGAACAAAGGGCAAAGATGAATGCAGAGTGCTACTGCTTGAGGACAGAGGTGCATTGGTTCTTTGAGAAGAACCTGAGGACAGATTTGGCAAGTCTTTGAGAAGGCTTGTGTGCCAAGGATTGATTTGTTCAAAGTTGGACAGATCTGACAGACAAAGGAAGACTTGTACTAGACCGACTGACTGTGTTTGGTATAGGTTGCTGAGCTGCTATGGACATGATCATAGAAGGCAGAGGTCTCTTAGGCTAAGCATTGAGGACAGGAGGTCTTCGATGGAAAGGATTTCCACGTTCTGGCAAGAGGTAGAGGCAGTTGATCTTTTGAGGGATCATTTCCAGAGCAGAGGGGAAGGTATCTCCTTTGAGCCGAGGCTCATAAACATTGTAATTGGGAAGGATTCCCAAAGAACTTTGAGATAACTTTTAGAGAAAAGTTTTGTGGATGTAGCCCAACCATTATGGGTGAACCATGTTAAAATTGATGTCACTTTGTGGATGATTTTGTGCATTGCTTTGATATTGCTTTGGGTATATTTCTTTACTGTTTTGAAATATAAAGGATAAAGTAAAAAGAGGTCTTATACTGTTCACCCCCCCCTCTCAGTATAAGCTTGTGTTCTTCAAACACAATCACCTAAACCTCACCATTTAAGGTACCACCATAGTTGTCTTGTAATTTATTCCATTAACTTCATAATTATGGAACACTCAATCCTCTCCATTCAAGGTGTATCAATCACAAAAATATGGCTATTGCATAACCACAACTCCTTCTAGGACTCACATCTACCTAGTTATTGCATCCAAACAACTCCTTATAGGACTCACATATACCTGGTTATTGCATCCCAAAAACTCCTCCGAATATTAGGTTAATTATTTCAGTAAAGGGTACTAAAAATGTTCTAGATCCATACCCAAGAACCCTTCCCAAGATTCATGCATCTTTGCAAAGATATAACATTTCTCTTAAATGAGAAATTAAAATGCTATAACAAAAATAACTTGCTTAGTTATAACACAATGCTAGATTTATGATCTACATAAAACATTATTCCACATAGAATCCATCATAATTCTAGCACAAGGAAATCTCTCTCTAAATTGAATTAAGCATGAAGAAATCATTTAGGTATAATGCCAACTAACCTCATCGATTTAAAAGGAGTAATAAAGGTTAAAATAGGATCTAAATGTTAACACATAATTATTTCATTTCCTTCCACAATATAGAATACATATTCAAAAGAGATCATAACTTAACTTTTGCTCAAAAGACTAAATATTTCATGCATTTACACAAGGACATTCAAGCTTTAGAAAAAAATCAAGTACTACAATGCAAATTTTCCATTTATAAAACAAATTTTCTTTCCCAAATACATTAGAGAATGTCCACCCAAATGGCATCTACACTATCCTCTTTCCAAAATCCTCTTCATGAGACAAATACCTCTGATTTTTAAAAGAACTTAGGGATCATATAGCTCTTAATGCAATGCAAAATAACATGCTCTATGTATAAATGCAAGCAAACATGTAAAATACATTTCAACATTTATGAGAGAATCCTATACTTCTATCCATAATGGGTTTTATACCTACTTAAGTCTCAAGAAACCATTATATTTAAGTAATAAGTAAAAAAAATGTTCTTTTCTCTTCCTTTATAAGAAAAACCATCCCACATAATACATCAACACAAATAGATGGTCACTAATATTCTCTTCAAAAGTATAACATAGCATGAAAAGTAATAAAAGCATTGTTATATAACTAAAATGGTTTCCTTGAGACATCCCTACTCATTAAAAGAATTTCATTTACAAAAATAGATCGATCTCAAACCACTTAACATACTTCAATAACTTCTATATGACAAAAGTCTAAAAAGATCTTCCCAAACCCCTTTATAAAATTTCCAACGAAGAGACAACCAGAAGATATACTATAATAAAAATTATAATAATTTAAAAGAAGATTTCTAAGCTTTCATTTAAGCTCATGTTCTAAAGTAAAGGGTGCTACTACTTAAAAAATTTAAACCCAAGCACTATGAATGTAAAATAAACAAGAGTAACCATAACATGCTAGCAAAATGTAAGTGACTCAGCAACTCAACAATGCAAGTGACTTAGCAATACAACAACGCAAGTGATTCATCAAGTGGCATTAGCTCAACCAATTAGATTCCTTAATATTTCAAGGAGGAGATCCAGGTTTGAATCTTGCCAAATGATACATAAATAATATCCAAGATTTTTTGTAATACCACTATGTGGTGATAATGTAATACATGTGGAGCATGTTTCAATCCCATATAACCCATTGAAAAAAAACAATGCAAGTGACTCAGCAATGCAACAATGTAAGTGACTCAACAAAGCAATAATGCAAGAAAATTAGCAAAGCAACAACTCACACTCAGGTAAACATAACTGCCAACCAAAAACCACAAGGTTTTGGCACAAACAATTCTAACAATGCCTACTAAGACATAGATCAATAATACCATAAAATAGCTACGGATAGCTACAACACTAACCAGATCCAAACAAGCTCAACATAGGTGGAAAAATAGGGATAATATTCTCACAATAAAAACCCAAGCAAAAGCACTACAACTCAGCTCAACCAGAGTAATGGCAAACCTAAAAGAGTTCAACTCATAATGAGTGGACCATTGCTACTAAACCAATGAATACCAAGGAGCCTAGCTAAATAGATAAAAGCATCGATCACCATAAGACATTCAAAATTAGCTTGATAGTAATCGAGGGGTAAAAAAATAAAAAATCCAATAGCAAGAAGCAATAAAAAATTAATATAAAGCAACAAACAATGGTGCCAATAGACCACCCACTTCTATACTATCTAGTTAGATATTGATCCTCTCTAAGGTGCGCTCCTAGATTCCTATGAGTTTCTTGACTTTCATTCTTCTATCGATCTGACCAATATCCCATCCTTGCATTACCAAGATATAAAGGTGCACCTTAACTTTGATGGTGTGTCTTACCTTGGCATGCACCAACATAACATACTCAAGGTGTGTTACATTATCTTCTTATTTGCTAACTATTATAGTCTAGTTTATCATCTAACTCACACTAGATTATCATATTTTGAGATTTGAAGGCAAGAATAAAATTACTTTGATTCAACCTCCAGAGAAGGTTGGATCCTTGTCAACTTAATGAGTGTTGACTCTATTTAGCTCAAATGTTGAAAGCTTAGGGATAGAAATGGTAGGGTTAGAAGTATATGGATGTAAAATGGATGGGTGAAGCTAACAACATAGACATCCACACAGTATCCCTAATAAATTGATTTCAAAAATAACTTAAGGGATTAACAACATTTAGAAATTATGCAGTTACGCTATTAAATGGTTTTTGCATGTTCACAAAATTATTCCAAATATCTAGAAATATTGATTATCCAATTTTAGTAGAATAAGATCAATACCCTAATTTTAATAGAAATAGAATTCTCGAAGAACATGTGTGCAAAAATAATTACCTCAATCTACTCTAAGTCAGATTTTCAAATTAATAGAATAGACTAACCATAGTAGTAAGATGAGATAACTTCTAAGAATCAAGTCCACCATTTAATACATGCACAAATTCGAGGTAAACATCCCTTGTAATGCTTCATTCATCAATTTGCAGATATTTACACAATGGTGCAAGCAAACACTCCAGAGCCGACCATTTAGAAGGAGGTTGCTACCCTTATTTATAGGTTTTACAATAGTCATTTTAATCTTAATCATTACAGGGAATTTTAATTCTCTCTTGATCTCTTTAACCACCTTGATGCCTACCAACTACGCCCTTTTGATATTGTTGCAATGGTCCTCGGGTTGAGTTCATCATCGCCATTAGTGGTTCTTGAAATCTACCCCTCTCCATTGATCTTACAACTGATTCTGGTTCAACATGATGTTCTAGAAGGTTCTAGACTGCAACTGATTTGATTCGGCTTCTCAGGCATCAACTTCAACTTTCCTCCGCTTTTTAGATTACGCATTCAAAATTTCACTAAAAACCCTTAAGGAAGGCAAAAGTTTTAATTTTGACCATAGATATGACCATCGGACGGTTGTAGTGCTACTTCTCATTTGCATGGTGTCAATGAGGGAGGAAGAGAATCGCGACCCTTTTTCTTAGTCACTCTTTTCTACCTTTTCTTCTTTAACTCAGCATTTTCCCATTTTGCGCGCTCCTAAAAAGGGGTTTGAGAAGCGTGGCTTTGCATTACTTTGGTTCATAACCCTTCCTCACACTTTTTAGATTTTCATTGTAGATACATGGTGGACGAGAAAGCATTGTTCTTCATCCTTCTTACATCTACCCCTTTTCTAGCACTTCTTCCTTTTGACTATTTTTAGTGCTTTCTCGTTTGCACTACTAATGTAAATATGGATGAGAAGTGCGACTCATCTGCCTTCTTCATTCTACTTTGTTTTTAGTACTTCTCAGTTTTGGGCCCTTTTAAACACTTTTATTCCATGCGCTAGATACAAAGGAAGTTGAGAATCTTTCTTACTTTTGTTCATTTATCTTCTATTATTTTTATGCTTTTCTTCCGCATGCTAAATACAAGGGAAGTCAAGAAGAATGGTCCACTTTTCTTCTGTATTTTAACCTCCTTTTAGCGCTTTCTCATTTTCAACCCTTTTGCAACACTTTTCTATTTTTCCACTTTTGTGCGGTGAATACAAAGAAAGCAGAGAAATGCGAACTCACTAGATTTCTCACTTTTAGGATGATTTCAATGCTTCTCAGTTTTGGAATATCTTTTCAACGCTTTTGTGTTTCTTTCTCATACTTAGACAAATTTTGCAAAATTTTGGCTAAGTATGGATGTAGCCAATTTTTGACCTACATTATGGCACCTCTCGGGGAACTTTGCTTGGAAAGTTACAGAACTTAGAGAGCCTTATCCTTGAATGCATAACTTCTTTTGAGAATGCATGAATACCTCCTTACTGAACCTTAGGGAAGGTAAAAGATACCAGACATGATAGCTATAATATTTGGGAGAAAATAGGATAGAGTGATACCCAAAATATAATAGCGATATGTAGGGGTTTGAGGGGCTACAAAATGAACCTCATAATACATATGAAAAACAAATAAAAGGATAGGAGAGGGATAAAACAAGGATCAAGAAGATATAGTTGACGCAGGAGGGAAATAAGAAAGAAACTAAAAAGTAAACTTATATAGAAGAGGCAGGGACAAGAATACAAAAATATTGAGGAATGGGAAAGGAAGGAAAGAAATCAAGAGAATCGAAGGTACAAAAGGTGATAAAATTATGCATGATACTGTACCTCCATATGTATACTCCATCGAGGCAAAAATTGCATATGTATAATCCATCGAGGCATAGAGGAGCTTCCAAGGCAGATGGATTGCCATGATATGGATATTTTTCTGGCTTTCCCTCATTTCCCTCTATTCCAAGCATGACCAAAAAGCAACTCCTTCCACCATGTATCCTTCTTTCTACCACTTCCTGTCTACATTCTAAGACCCATACTCCTTATGATAGCTACAATTCTCTACTTCTAAGTGATAACCTTATTTTATAGTTAATTTGAAGGTGGTTGCTCTTGTCAACTGATGCCATGCTATCATGTTTCAGGGATTTTCTATGATATTTCTGATGAGTTTGGATCTTAACTGATCTTTCCCTAAGTCCTTCGCATGTGCCCACTCTACTATCTAAGGAGATGATTCTACATGGGGAATGACGTCTTTCATTTGATGCCATCCCTGCCCATTTCATATTTTCTCAAAGTTGCTTACTTTTATCTTAAGCTCATTTTAGTTCGGTCCATTGGGCAACAGAGTTGACAAAATTCCTCTCAAACTTGTACCCATGCTTTCACTACACAAGGCTCACCTCCTACCGAGGAATTGTCCTACTCTATTCATTATAATCATATCTCACTCTTTATTTACCTACCGGCTATGTACACAAAATTTGGCATAGTAGAGCCCATGCCCATCTTAGAAAAAATTATAAATCATCCCCTGAATCTACAATATCCTGACCATATGACCCTAAATCTATGCTTCTCTTTGTACCCTTGATCGGATATTTCCTAGAATTTCTTTGTATAAGAAGTAAAATTTTGTGTCATTATTTAGGTAATGAACGAGCATCACTAGTGATGACTCTTCGGCCTTAGAAGTCTGACACAACTGATCTTGGTAAGATTTTTGAGTCATCATACCTTTTTGTAGATATTTACATATATGTAAATCCAGAGATCTCAAGTCTAGATATGGCACATTTATTTGACTGCTTCTATGAAATAGAAAATGGGGATCATCCCTCGATCCTTGATGTGGGGACGTCATCATCCTCCACTATTCATAATACCCAGAATGACATGGTACCAAATTTCCTCTAAATGGAATTCCTATCGTTTATTTACCATAATTACTGACTTCTGGAGGCATGTAGGACTGATTCTGCTCATATATTTCTATTATGAAGGGATGGAGATCTTTGTGAAATGTTTTAAACTTACCCTTTTCTCCGATTATTTTAATCAGTTGTTTCCCATATTTGAGGTGGAATCTTAATTTGTTGAAGTCATACCCAGAGAGGTAGATGCCAAAAAAGGGAGGAACATCTATCACAATTATATTATGCACTATTATCAAGTCAGGTTTCCCATATAGCATCATCACAAAGTGCCTCAAAATACCTACAACCTTGACACTCTTTCCTTTAAATTGAAGCCATTGGTCTTGTACCTTTTCCATAGTTAAATTCAAAGTTTCATAAATAGTCAAGGGTACTATTGATACTTCAGCATCTGGTTTGATTATACAATTGTGTAAAATACCTCCTATAAAAATAGATAGATAACCTATCCCCTTTTCATCCCTTTGGGGACTTGAGGTTCTATTTTTTAACAATGGGGTATTTTCCTTTGTCCTGAAAGAAGTGTTAACCAAATTGATTTATGGTCTTACTAGAAAATCTTCCCCCAAGCTTTGTTTAGATTGCAAAGGAGGTTCAAGTAAATTTTGAAATCGTTCCACCTTTTCTCTTCTTTCCTCTAGAGTTAGAGTTGGAAAATATAAATCTCTGCAAGCTCTTGAAATTTCTTATCTCTGAACAAAAACTAGTGAAATATTTTCTCGAAGATTCATCTATCTTTTGATTATGACCTTGTCTTGAACATAGGGAGTTTGAGGATTGTCAATTTTATTCACCCAATGGTTGATACCCTAATCTTGGTATGAATTTCCTGCTTGTTCTTTAGGTTGTAGGAGTTCTGTTTGAATAGAACTGATTCTTTCAATTCATGTTAGAGTTAGGTTATGTTTAAATTTATCATCACCATAATTTTAGGATTCCACCTTGCTTGGCAAATCTAGCTTCTGGTATCTATTTTTCCCAATGAAATATTGTTCTCTTGAATCGAACTTTGGCTCCGTTAGGTAATAATTTCTATAGTGATCAGGAATGCAATCATATTTTCTTTTTAGGTGTGAAACCATGCTCGCATCTTCATCAAATCCATTACTAAGGGTAGAAAAACTATTTCTAGGTGGAAGCTTGCCTATCGTGATTAATATATTTTTAGCTTTGATAGCTTCTTTGAAAATATGAGGAAACCTCTTTTCTCTGGATTGTTGGACCAGGATACTTAGATCAAGATAGAGGGTATGGATGTAATAGAGATATGCTTGTGATTGGGAAGGTCGGTATTCTTGGGGAATCCTCTCCCATGTCCTTTTGAAATGGATATTAAACTTGGGAAGACTTTCCTAGGGATCTCTTATCATAAATGAAAATTGAGTGAGCAATAAAAAGGGATCTCCAGGATCATCGAATTCATCAATGAAAGCTTTAGATAATTCTTGCCAAACTACTGATACTTCTATTTTCTAAGGATTTATACCATAACAGTACCTTCCCTTTAAAATATAAAATCAACAGTCTAATCATGATATCTTCTTCCACAACATTGTAAACTAAGGACAACCATGCTATATCTTGGCAATGTTCTTTAGCTGATTTTTCTTTCCCTTCATAGTTAGGTAGATTTTTCAAAGTGATCTTCGAGATCTTATGTAGAATAGAAATATTTAGTGGTCCTGTATCATACCACGGTGGATAATATTGATCGACCATTGAACTCAGAATGTGGTAATTAATTCCTAAGGGATAAATGAAAACCTATGATGAATCCCAAGTTTTCTCCCCAATAGAGTCACCATATTTATGCCTATCGGATCAAGACAATTATATCCTTGTCCTATCAGATGATCTTTTATTGAATTCTAAATCACAACTATTGTATGATTTTAAAGGACAATTGGTTGCTAAACTAGGCCCTTTTTAGCAGAGTCACCAGGTAGATCTGAATTTCTTGAAAAACTAAAGGTCACCACTTCCCTGATCTTCTAATATTCTATGGACGAGGTCCCACCGGGTATGCCAAAAACTGTTGTAGTCTAGTTTATCATCTAGCTCACACTAGAACTGTGATTATCATCTCTTGAGATTTGAAGGTGAGCACCCACTGATCACAACCCAGACTAAACATTGGAAGAATCAAACTACTTTGATTCAACCTCTAGAGAAGGTTGGCTCCTTGTCAACTTAATGAGTGTTGACTCTATTTAGCTCAAATATTGAAAGCTTAGGGATAGAAATGGTAGGGTTAGAAGTATATGGATGTAAAATGGATGGGTGAAGCTAACAACATAGACATCCACACAGTATCCCTAACAAATTGATTTCAAAAACAGCTTAAGGGATTAACAACATTCAGAAATTATGCAGTTATGCTATTAAATGGCTTTTGCATGTTCACAAAATTATTCCAAATATCTAGAAATATTGATTATCCAATTTCAGTAGAATAAGATCAATACCCTAATTTTAACAAAAATAGAATTCTTGAAGAACATGTGTGCAAAAACAATTACCTCAATCTACTCTAAGTCAGCTTTTCAAATTAACATAATAGACTAACCATAGTAGTAATATGAGATAACTTCTAAGAATCAAGTCCACCATTCAATACAGACACAAATTCGAGGTAAACATCCCTTGTAATGCTTCATTCATCAATTTGTAGATATTTACATAGTGGTGCAAGAAAACACTCTAGAGTCGACCATTTTGAAGGAGGTTGTTGCCCTTATTTATAGGTTTTACAATAGTCATTTTACTCTCAAGAATTACAGGGAATTTTGATTCTCTCTTGATCTCTTTAACCACCTTGATGCCTGCTAGCTACACCCTTTTGATCTTGTTGCAACGGTCCTCTGGTTGAGTTCATCATCGTCGTCGGTGGTTCTTGAAATCTACCCCTCTCTGCTGATCTTACAACTGATTCTGGTTCAACATGATGTTTTGGAAGGTTCTGGACTACAACTACTTTGATTCGGCTTCTCAAGCATCAGCTTCAACTTTCCTCCGCTTTCTGGATTACACGTGCAAAAGTTCACCAAAAACCCTTAAGGAAGGTGAAAGTTTTAATTTTGGTCATAGATCTGACCATCGGATGGTTGTAATGTTGCTTCTCGTTTGCGTGGTGTCAATGAGGGAGGAGGAGAATCATGGCCCCTTTTCTTAGTCACTCTTTTCTGCCTTTTCTTCTTTAACTCAGCATTTTCTCGTTTTGTGCAGCTCCTAACAAAGGATTCTGAGAAGCACGACTTTGCATTGCTTTGGTTCGTAACCCTTGCACTTTTTAGATTTGAATAGTAGATACACGGTGGATGAGAAAGTGTGATTCTCCACTCTTCTCACATTTCCCCCTTATATGGTGCTTCTTTCTTTTTACTATTTTCAACACTTCCTTGTTTTGCGTGGTCAATGCAAAGATGGCCGAGAAGTGCGGCTTGCCTGCCTTCTTCATTCTTCTTCATTTTTAGTGCTTCTCAATTTTGGGTCCTTTTTAGGGCTTTTATTATGCACTCTAGATACAAAGGAAGTCAAGAAGTGTGCTTACTTTTGGGTTCATTTCAACACTTCTTGGATTCAGGTTTTTTTGGGTACTTTTATTTTGTATTTTAACCTCCTTTCAATGCTTTCTCATTTTCAACCCTTTCGTAGTGCTTTTATATTTTTCCATTTGTGTGTGGTGAATACAAAGAAAGCAGATGAATGTAAAATCAATAGATGTCTCTCTTTTAGATTGATTTCAGCACTTCTCAGTTTTGGGTCTTTTTCAACGCTTTTGTGTTTCTTTCTCATACTTAGTTAAATTTTACAAAATTTTGGCTCAAGTATGGATGTAGTCAATTTTTGACCTACACTAACATTGCCAACTCATGCAACGTTAACAAAGGTCACCCTTCATGCTCCAAAATTATGGAAATGCAAAACTAATCCTTCCACCAAGACAAGATAAATAAGAAACAATTTATCTATTTTAAACATCAACATTAATAAATTTCAATACAAGGTGAGTAAATACTCAATGCTCTATATAAAAAATTAACCTTTTACTATTTAATTAATTATTTTTATCAATTAATATCAAATTTTAATATTAATTATTAACATTGATATTAATTGTTCAAGTATTATTATTAGCCATATTAATACTTCAATTTGGAGAAATCAATTAATCCTATGCTTCCAACTTAAGCAATACAAGGACCTTATCAAAATCATAATACATCATGTTGCTTTATCTTTAAATAGGTGGATTTTTAAGATAACTAACATGTTATCCCCTACCTACTAAGGATGACTCCTTTGCCAATGGAAATGCAATGCATCTATATGAAGGGTATAATTTACCCTTGAGCTATCGATGAACAAGTCATCAACCATCATTTCCCAATTTTTCTCTCAACTCGGGTGGTTGTCCCATACCAATCCATCATGTGAGAGTACCATATTCCAAGAATAGATATCAAAGCATAAAGTGTGACTACCCACTCTTATTGACAATATAAAATGAGACTATGCATTAGATATCCACACATCAATACATAAATCAATGTCAAGAATAATTCCTGCCAAGGAGGGTCATTACGTACTCCCCCCTTGGACTAAACATAATCCTCTATGTTTCTTGCAAGTGAATATTACATATATTTCATTCAAATAAATATTGAAATTACTGGTATTACATCTATTTCATTCAAATTGTAGACCACCACAAGAATTGCATCATGCTTATACCTAGTATTAGGTAAACCCATAATAAAGTCCATGGATATAACCTACCACTTCTGTGTAGGTATATCATGTGGGTACAATTTTCCTACTGGTTGTTGATGTTTTGCCTTAAATTTTTGGCACTCTAAACATCTTGTAATAAAACTAGTGACATCTTGTTTCATTCCTACCCAATATAAGGTCTTTTTCATGTTCTTTCTCATTTTTGATCCTCCTAGGTGAGCAAAATATGGATAAATATGCACCTCTTTCATAATAATTATCTTTAATTCACTAGCTTTGGGTATGAAAAACCTATCCTTGAAGCATAAAAGTCCATATTTTAAGTTGAAATCCATATTTTCATAAGGATTTCTCTCAATTTTATCCTAACTCTTGATGCAATACTAATCTTGGAACTGCATTTCCTTGACTTTATCAATCAATTCTATATGATTTCAGGTTAGTGTTGCTATGTGCTTTCTCCTACTCAAGGCATCTACACCTTATTTTATTTACCTTTGCTATACTCAATACCAAAGTCATATTTCGCTAAGAAATATTTCCATATTATTTGTATTGCATTCAACATAGGTTGGGTATAAATATACCTTATACTTTGATGGTCTATTCTTAGCTCAAATGGTTTACCCAACAAATATTGCCTTAAAAATTTAGTGCATGCACAACTACTGCCAGTTCTAGGTCATGAGTAGTATAATTTAACTTATTTTTCTTGAGTTTTCTAGACTCATATGCTATTGTAGCCTCATCTTGGTACACAACCCCACCCAAATATTCTAAGGAAGCATCTATACACACTGTAAAATTCCCAAGAGGATCTGATATATTGAGAATCGATGTGTAGTTAGCTTATTATTTAAAATTTCAAAGGCAATATCACTTTTATTTAACCATTTGAACTCCTTTCCCTTTTTTGAAGGTTGATGATAGAGTAGGTAACCTTGGAATAGTCCTTCACAAATCATCTATAATAACCAGTGATCCCCATGAAGCTTCTCACTTTATACACATTTGTCATTGCAGGCCAAATTAATATGACCTCAATCTTCTTAGGATCTACATCAATTCCTTCTACTATGATGATATGTCCTAAGTACTAAACTTGTGAGGTATAGAACTAACATTTATACAACTTCCTATATAAGTATTTTTTCCTCAGCATCTCTAACACTAACTGTAAATGTTGGTCATGTTCCTTTTTGGTGCAAGAATATATCAAAATATCATCTAGAAATACCAAAACAAAGTGATCTAGATATTACCTAAACACGTTGTTCATCATATTCATAAAAGTTATCAATGAATTTATCAACCCAAATGCCATCACTGTGAACTCATAGTATCCATTTCTAGTCTTAAAGGTAGTTTTATGAGTATCCTCCTCTAAAATCCTTAACGAATGATATCTATAACTTAAATTAATATTTGACACTAAGTATAGCTTGGAATTTAGGGATTGGCTTCATCTACTAGCAAATATGGTTGGAACAGAATAAGATAATTTTTAAAGAGAAATTCGGCTCAGAAGAGAGGACCTGGGGGATTATGTTAAGGAAGTTATTAGAAATAATGCAGGCCAAAGTACAAGAATAATATTTATTGATAGAGGTAGAACAAGACATTTGGGCACAACTATGGAATTAAATAAAACATGAAAGCTATCAAGAATAGAAAAAATAACAAATAGGGCTTCAATAATATTTGTTGGAAGAGGACATATATAGGTAAGAATGAGGTAAAGTTTAAAGAAAAAGGAATTCATATATCCTGGCCAGATAAAAGAAAACAAAAAAATTGCATTTTGAGCCTTGCCAAGAAATGTAGGATATCAAAATGGATTTGTATAAGCTGATCAATTTTTTTTGAATAAAATTTTTGCCTTTTACTCAAAAAAAATTAATCTTTGAAAATATGGTGGCATCCTTTAGCTAATCGAAGAGGTCATAAATCCTTGGAAAAAGGATACCTATTTTTGATGGTCACCTTATTCAACATCCTATAATCAATGCACAATCTCAAGGAACCATCCTTATTTTTCACAGATAATACTAGAGCACCCCAAGGTAACACACTAGGTTTCATCAAACCCTTTTCTAAATAATCTTAAAGTTACACCTTTAACTCTTACAAATCCATCAGGGTTATTCTGTAAGGTGTCCTTGCAATGGGTTTTTCCCCAGGTATTAGTTAAATGTTGAAATCAAATTCATATCAAGGTGGTAGACCAGGGAGATATTTTGGAAATACATCCCTAAATTCATGCAAAATGAAGTGTTTCTTAAATATTTCCTCATCCCCTTTTTTGCTTGTCTTGTCATTAATATTGATTGCATAAAACTTACCACCTCTTTTAATGGCCTTCTTTAGATGCATAGCTAATAAGAGATGTGGTCAAAAATATCCTTGCCTACTTTGGACTCTTACTCTTCTTTTATTCTTATCGGTGTAATCCATCCACCTCTCTTGGAAGTTGATTAAGGCTCCATGAGCCTTCAACCAATCCATCCATAGGATAACATCAAAAGCATGGAGTGGTGTTACATATAAGTGTTATATAGTGGATCCAATGGGTAAGGTAATATTAGTTATAGACAAACATTGATCCATTGAGTAGGTTTATCTAAAATCATATTCAACTTTCAATCCTTGTGCCAAAAATCCAAGTATTTTCAGCATATTCTTGATAATATTAGTGGAAATAAAACTATATGTAGCTCCACTATCTATAAAAATTTAACGTCCTATCAAACAACTTACCATTTATTAATATAGGTGTTGCTTGTCCATTGAAGTTTTGATTTCCTATAACATCATAGAACCAATTTTGTTGCTCCTATATTCTGTTGCTTGACTCTAGCCATTGGGTATGCTTATTGGAATAATGGGGATCCCCAAAAATATGGAAACCTTTCTTGGGTTCCTAAGACCTTTCCTATTTTTTCTCCCTTGTTTCCTCTTTCTATACCGAACCATTCTATTTCTATGGTTAAGGGTTGGAATTGTTCTTTTTCTAAAATCTCTTCTTATATTGACCTTGGTTCCCATAATTCTTATTACCAAACCTTGAGTTTTCTTTCTACTTTGTTTTGTTCCTTATCCCATTTCATAAATCCAACACTTTTTTTCGTAAGTTCCTTCCTCTACCTCTATCAACCCTAAATATTTGAAGGAATTTTTTGTTTTAATATTGGTCTCTTCCTATCTGGATAAATCATATGTCTTTTGCAGAATTTTGGGTTTGAGTAAGTTGATTACTATCCTAATATTGGGTTCCACCCCTAATATGAACTTATGCACCTTAAGCTTCTCATTGTTCTCGTACTCTAGAACATACTTCAAAATTTTAACATACCTTTGAAAGTATACCTCTACTAATACATAACCTTGTTGAAGTGTAGATAATTACTCAAACTTCTCTACATAAAATTGATCAGAAATAAATATTTTCTTTAAATACCCTGACAGAATTATCCCAATTAATATTTTTAGCTTGGATATTTTTGTCTATCTTGAATGTGTTCCACCATTCTAAGGTTGTATCCTAAATATGAAGGGTAGTCCATACAGTCTGGGTTTTAGAAGAGTAACTCTTCATGGAAAATAAGGTTTCCAACTCATTCAACCATGATTATTTTGCATCACCCCATTCATTTCCTTTAAATTTGGCTACTTTAACATTATTAAGGTCTTTAGCTAGCTCAGTATCTATCTAGGCTTTGCCCTCATGTCTCCTTCTAATAGGATTCTCTTCCTATCTACCCTTTAAATCCTTAGTAATAGTTTCCTTATTGATGAGGGTTTCTAACAATTTTTGTTGTTGTTCCATCTGTTCTTGAAGAAACTTAACTATAAAATAGAGATATTCATCCCTCATTGGAACATGTTATTCCTCTAGTTTTCTTGTTGGGATATATTGCCCTTCCAAGCTTCATACTAGGGTCCATTATTCTCCCAATTCTCTTGTTGGATTCCATTGCTCATCCAGAATTCTTTTGGATATGCACTACAATATCCTCTTATACAATCAATCATGCTTTCTTGGATGATCCTCCTCTTAAAATAGGTGTCATCTCCTATCCACACAAAGGATATGGGTAAGTTACAATTTCCTCAATTATACTTATAATTAGTTAGTTTTATTTCACCCATGAACTAACTTAGACCATTATAACTCCACTAATAGTTATCAAGGCCACTCTTGTCTACCCACAAAGTGCCCTTCCCACTAAGAGACTATAATCTATAGGATTTTTATTCCTTGGTCTAATTGGTCCCAATAGTATGCAATACCCATTATATCCCAAATCATGTCAAGGTACCTAGAAGAGTAAGTCCCACCAAAGTAGCACATCAAGTGAAGGCTTATCTTAGGTGCATTCCATGGAAGCTTCTAGTACTACAACCTAGAAATCTGATACCAACTGTAACAACCCACCAAAACCAACCAAAGAGAGCTAATTTTTTCAAGTTAACAAAAAGGATTCCCAATGTTATTTTTTAGCACTCACAAGGCTTAACCATATTTTGAGTCTATTATCACTATATATGACACTCAAGTGGATAAGAGTGGCTAATATCCCATATTTTTTGGGTTCACCTTACTAAAACTCATCATTTAGAAGGATGTCAAAGTGGTCCTCCCACCTTTCCTATACCCTCACCGGTATAGGATAGTTTGACCACAACATACAAATTATCCTTTAAGGCCCATAACACTTAAAGGGAAACACATTTTACCTAACCTATCCATAAGTCCTTCTATGTAGGTTATTTTTATGTAAAGCCTTGGTGCTTAGTTACCACACCTTTACAGGCTAACTAATGTCATTGCCACTCACTTGACAATGAACATGATCACCCGAGCCTCAAAATTTAAGGTACCACCATAGTTGTCCAATAATTGATTTCATTAACTTCATAATTATGGAACACTCGATCCTCTCCATTAAAGTTGTATCAATCATAAAAAATTGGCTATTGCATCACTGCAACTCCTTCCAAATTCATGAAAACCTAGCTATTACATCATTACAACTCCTTCTAGGACTCACATCTACTTGGTTATTGCATCCCTACAAATCCTCCTAGGATTAGATTAATTTCTTGACTCAAGGGTCCCAAAAATATACTAGATCCATATCCAAGAACCCCTTCCCAAGATTCATGCATATTTACAAAGATATAACATTTCTCTTAAATAAGAAATTAATATGCTATGACAAAAATAAATTGGTTAGTTATAACATCAAATCCAACATAATTCTAGCACAAGGAAATATCTCTCTAAATTGAATCAAGCATGAAGAAATAATTTAGGCATAATTCCAACTAAAATCGTCTCTTCAAAACTAGTAATACAAACTCAAATAGAATCTAAATGTTAACACATCGTTCTTTCATTTCCTTCCACAATATAGAATACTTCTTCAAAAGAGATCATAACACAACTTTTGCTCAAAATACTATACATTGCATGCATTTACACAAGGACAATCAATATTTAGAAAAAAATAAGTGCTACATCACAATGTTTCCATTTATAAAATAAAATTTCTTTCCCAAATACATTAGAGCATGTCCACCCAAATGGCCTCTACACCATCCTCTTTCCATGATCCTCTTCATGAGATAAATCCCTCTATTTTTTTATAGAACTTAGGGATCAAGATAGATCTTAATGTAATACAAAATAACATACTCTATGTATAAATGCAATCAACCATGAAAAATGCATTTCAACAATCTAGGAGAGAATCTCATACTTCTTGTCATGACCCATCACCCTCCTACCTTATTTAAAGAATATTAATTGATCTTGGGGATAAATTAATGCCTGATAGAAGGGGCATGACCCTAAATAATCCTAAAAAAATTCTAATAAAATAATTTTATGTAGGTTGGAAAAATATTAATTAGAGAAGATAATTAATTATAAATTAATTATGAGGACTTGTGAAAGATAAAATTGAGGAATTATCTTTTACAAAATCATAACAATAGGTAAACAACCTAGTGGACCCAATGTATATGGGACTCAAAAGGACTATAGGACTTTTAAAATATTATATGAGTTATCCTATCTATTGGGAAAACCCATATGGCTAACCTATATTGGTGGAAATTAAAAGGGAGATCCCCTACCCTATCAATAATAGTTCTAATTTTGTATCCACTCTTTGGCTAAATAGTATTAGTTTTGTATTTTTCTCCATTGGAGGGACACAAAACAGAAAAAATAAGGTCACTCACCTTACCTCTAGTGGACCCTTTAGTGACATGATAAGTCTTAAGGGACCCAAGGTATCTTTTTAATAATAAAATAATAGGACCACTATTTGGCCCATGAGTGGAGAAGTGGCCTATAAATAGAGGACATTTTGTGAAGAAAGGGCATCTAGGAAACTTGATGGTATAGGGAGTATGCTCTCCACCTTGGGTGGATCAAAAAACAAAAGACTTGAAAGATCTCCTAGTTAGAGTAAGGAAAAGTTAGGAAGTTGGGGAAGGTCTAGGGAGTATGCTCTCCACCCTTGGTGGATCAGAAACCAGAAGATTTAAAAAATTTTCTAGTTATAGAAAGGGCCATCCTTGGAAGACTAGAGGAAGGAGTTAGAAGAATAATACTTGAAGATTTGATCTACTTGAAGATTGCTTTCATGATTAATATATTTGGTGAATATATTAGTTGTTTAAGATATTGCTTAATAAGTTATTAAGCTTCAAAAGTTGTTTTTTATTTCGTACTACGAAGGATTAATTTGTTAACAAATCTCATTACTCTAAATTATATCTGAAAATAAACTTTTTTTAAAAGTAGTTATGTGCAATGGAAGTGAAATTTGTGATTTATCTTCAAAGAAATCGACTACTCTATTACACTTGTTGATATCCGAAGCCTTAGTTAACTATGGTGAAAACTATTTCCTAAGAGGTGTCTATTTATGAAAAATGGGACTATCATGTAATGTTCTCGAGGAGGATCAACCTCGTGACTCTGCGGGAGAGAACTGGATAGGATAGAGCCAACGACCACCGCGCTAGAGGGCGGGATGAAATGATAGGAGCAACATGGGGTAATCAAAATAATTTGAGCGTAGAATATTTCAAAAATATATATACAAAAATATTTACATAACCCTTGACGAAATCGATGATGCGACTTCTCTTGGAGCATGGGTAGAATAGAGTAAGCCACCATTGCATTTGGAACTAAGTGATCGGGGGAGGGCATTGATCTACATTCAACTCTACGAAGGAGGAAAGGGTAAGGTTATTGGTTGAATACCTTGACTGGTTGATATCTATAACAAATGACTGCGTAGAATGCCATTGGGTTAAAGCCAATGTCTGGATTAGCAATACCTTGGTTTTAAAACAAGTAATCAATCGATGTAATAGATAACCCTATTGTTGGTTTAGATCTGCATTGGGAAGGTAATATATGGGTACATTCATGGGATAGAAATATTGTTGTGACCCATTAGATTACCAAAATTAGGAGTGCTAGTTGAGAAATACTCTATCACTATTGATCATGCCTCTGTTTCGACCTAAACGAAAACCTTGTCTCATTCTAAAAATGAAGCCACATACATCATTTCAAAGGATAGCTTCGGTTACACTATACCATAGTCACACTCACCATGATTCAAGTATAGTAATCGACTGTGTAAATGCCTCCCAGATCACCTTGCCAAGCAATAGCTAAATTCCCAAATTCCAATCTGCCATTATGGCTCACTGCACATGCCAATCTCGAAACTCCACAATATTTGGGTATGGAGACATAATCTAGTTTACGGACCTTAATATTAGAGTAAAATAGCAATTCGAAGACCTAGTGGTGATAGCAGAGGTTTGATCTCTGAATCTCATTGTGACCACCTAGTAATAATGGCCTAAGTTCCTACGATTAATGATTAACCGATAATGATTGGGATTGCTACTTTAATGTTACCCTCAAGGTCATCAATAACTTTAGAGAACCTTCGATTTGTGCACCAACGGGCGAGGGGAGCCGTGGTAGAGTCTAGCGATGATAAGGGCCTTTAACCCTTACAATATGTTTGCATATTTTTGGAAATACCTATTGATAAGAAATATTAGTATGGCAAAAGCTCAACTCGAAGAAGGAGAAATACAAACCATTGCTAATAGGAAGTAGGCTTTAGATTGAATTAAAAATGTTTGAGGCCTTTGGGTTAACCTAGAATGATTGTTGGTTTAACCTTTTCGAAATAAAACATTATGATGGGATAAGAATAGTGATGTATTTAATTCTTATATTGTCCATGTTACCTCTTCGAAAGAAGTAATAAATGTGTATTTTAAAGGATATAGTAAAAAAATAGAGGATATAAGATAAATTGGGTATAACCCAATTATTGGTTAATTAATAATAAATCATAAGTATTCATACTTCTAAGGAGTATAAGAATTAGGTTATAACTTAAGTTAGTTATGACTTAGTAGTTAGGAAGTAATGATTAAATATCAATTTGTTTATGGATTTAAAGGTATGGGAATTTAAATTCATTATATGAAGGAATTTATGAAATTCCCTCTAACATCAATACGAATTCTCCAAAATATAATTCCAATGAATTTCATAAACAATGTAAGGTATTTTAATAGACTCCTTATTTGTACCATGGCTTCTAAAGGAATCCTTAATGGCCTTCTGAACATTTATGGAACAGATGAGTTCCTTATTGGTAAGAGAATACTTTAAAGATTTAGAGAAAGGAATGGGAAATGCCATAAGGGCATCATAAATTTGTCATGGGACAGTTGTATTCCTTTACTTGTATATGACCAAAAGAGATATGTAGAGGCCCTTTTATAATTGTAACTTTGACACCTTACGTTTATGAATATGAGGAAGATATATATTTTGGAGGCTAGGTTTATTCTCCATGAGGGTTCCCAGGATAAATTTTTGTTTCAATAATTTATGGTTTGCTTTATCATTTCTTGTGGATGTTGCATTTATTTCCAAATTGAAAATGATATATGTTAATGAGATGTTAGATGCTTGATGTAATATTACTTTCATTTGAGTATAACCAAACTATATTACTAGAATGTTTGCCTAATTTTTAGTAGGTTAATGATGTAATGTAATGGTTAATCATGAATGATGTAAAGGATGAATGCTTACTTAAATGTGTTGAGGAATCAATGGGATTTGATTATGTCATCTATTTTTCTTTATAATGTTGTGGGATAATTGTTTATGAATGATGTACCTTTCCACATACAACATTGATTATACACATTTTGGCTATTCTTCCAAGGACTATTACGTAATAGAGGCTAATGCTTAAGGGGATAATTGGATTTATGTTGATCTAAACATTATACACTTATTCTTGAATGGAATATAAACCTTGCTTAAGTAGAATTCTCATGTAATGCTTCAAACTTAAGGATGTGATGCAAAGAATTAAAATCACCTCAAAAACACTCAAGATAGTTTAATATAGAACACTATGTGGAATGAAGCTCTCAAGATGGCAAAATGATCTTGATCTACAAACCAAGATAGACCCTACACTCTACACTAAAGAAGTAAGTTTACATGTGGAGGAAAACACCCGTATAGGACAAGTAATGCCCATTTGTAATGAACTCAATGTGAACAACAAGAGGGTTGCCTAAACAAAGAGTATATCAATATGCTCTAAGAGGTTTAATTACAAATATCACCCGACAGTTAGGATCAAAATCCTCTCTTGCAAAGCAAATGTATTTCTACAAGGCTCTTCACTTAATGTTTTTATGTATCATGCATATGTGCTAAAATAAGTGCTTGAACAATCTCAATAGTTTGCAAGGAATTGATAACAAGGGGCCTAGGAATCAGGTAATTAACTTTAAATTCACCATGTGTTAAGTATATTTTAATCAAATTCTCTCTCTAAGAAATAATAGATAAATTTGTCTTTTGAGTTTAATTTTGATAACTTATGCAAATTTATTCTATAACCTTAAAACAACGTTTTAATTAAAATGCTTCAAGTGACTTTGAAATAGATGTTAATCTAGCATTTTAATTAACATTAAAATTCAATCAACTTTAATAAAAATCAAAGTTTATGAAACTTTAATAAAATTGATTAAATATAAACCTTAATTAAAAGTATGAACTTTATAATATTCAAAATTTAAGGTTTATTTCATGTAAATATTTGTTCATCCAAATATGAAATTGAAATTGAAATGTTTGAAGAATGAAAAAATGTAATAATGATTAAACCCAAATTATAAGGTTTTGAACCTTAATAATTATAAAAATAGGGTTTAATATAAATCTTGTCTATGAACTTACCAAAAAAAAAAAATATATTGTTCCTCATTTCTGCCTTCTGGTGTTATTCCTTTATGTTCCTTTGTGCTAAAGAATCGTTGGTAATCCTTCAGTTGCTTTTAATGTAATGGCTCAGCCTTCGGTTTTTAGTGAGCTTCGCTTTCTTCGGTTTCTCCTCCTTTGTCTCGTTCCTTTTGTAATGCCTTACAAAAGGAACAGAGGAACAAGAGGAGGAAAAGAGAAACACAAAGAATAGAGCGAAGCTCATAAAAACTGAAAGGCCTAAAGCCATTACACTTAAAAAGCAACCTGAAGGATTACCAATGATTCTTTAGCACAAAGGAACATAAAGGAACAACACTAGAAGGCAGAAAGGAGGAGACAAGCCTAATGCCCTTTTTGAATTAATATAATTAACTTACTAAAAAAAAAATATTGTCTATGAACTTTTAAATTTTATGATATGAAAATAAAGTTCATAAAAATCTCCTCCCGTAATATTTATTTCTCAAATATTTATTGAATTAAATATTTGAGAATAAATATGAATCTTAAATGTAAAGTTTGGATCCTTTGATAATTTGAAATAAAATTATAGTAAACCAAACTCTTTAATGTAAATAGATATTAATCATGAATTCTCAACTTTATGAAATTAAAGTTGGAATCCCAATAATCATAATGCAATAATGATTAAACCCAAATTATAAGGTTTGAAACCTTTAATAATTATGAAAATAGGGTTTAATATAAATCTTATTTATGAACTTTTAAATCTTATGATAATAACATAAAGTTCATAGAAATTTATATTTATCCCTTAAATATTTATTGAATTAAATATTTAAGAATAAATATGAGCCTCAAATGTAAAGTTTGGATCTTTAGATAAATTGAAACAAGATTATAATAAACCCAAACTATTTAATGTAAAAAGATATCAATTTTGAATTCTCAACTTTATGAAATTAAAGTTGGAATCAAAATAATCATTTATCCTCGGTAAATTTATTTATTCAAATATTAATTAAATTTAATATTTGAATAATAAATTTATTTAAAACCTAGTTATAAAGTTTAACTTTATAAAATCAAACTAGGTTAAATATATGCAAATTTAATATGAAATAAATTTCAAAAGGATTTTAAAGTAAAGAAATAAATTAAATCTCGGACAAACAACTACATAATGGAAAACACAGAAACTCTAAAACCAGATTTATGCCTACCAGAATCACATAGTAAAGCAATAAAAATGGTGCAATCTTCAATGGAAAACTAAATTTAAAACTATATCAAATTATTTAATTAAAATCAAATACTATATTCACACATATTTAAAAAAAATAATTTGATATAATTCTTTGATCTTACAATAAATCCTTTGCAAATATTTGTTAATCCAAACCTTGTAGTCTTCTTCTGCTCTCCACTTTTGCTCCTTTGAGTCCTTTATCCCTTCTATGCTCTGCAAAATATCTGACCCCCTCCTAATCTTCTATCTTTTCTTTTATAATTTCACAAGCCATTCGTTCACTGATTCATTTGTACAGTTTTCTTTTCTTGTTTTGCCATGGGTTTTAACAATGGATTTCCATAACTTATTTGCTTCTAAGTGTTTTATTTTATCTCCACATAACGAATATCTTCTATCAATTTTATTATCGCTTCTCACATAAGTTTGCAATATAAATCCTTTTAAACAAAGGAAAATTTCATAATTTCTGATTAAAACTTAGCATACGACTTTGATACCTAATATCTAACATTGATGAATTCACAAACAATCCAATCATTATTTAATTTCATACTATATGCACACATCTATATCCTTTTATATAGCTCCAGACAATACTGCAAATATATTCCTCCATTACTTACTGTGCTCAATATTTGTGTTTACCACGTCTATACTATATAAATCATGATTTCTCGGATTGCTTCGATCACTAGATTCCTTAGCCGAAAAACATAATAAAGGCCTATTTTCACGATATCTCACCCAAGCCATGGTGACCAATCTCTACACAACACCTCCCACAGGTCCCGGCTATGACGTCCAATATCTGCATAATGTCTCCAATCCTATTGGTTTTCATCAAATGTTGCCTCTACACAAATTGTTGTGCATACTTTGTTCACCTTACATCATTTCTTTTGTTAACGAATTCCAATGACATGCTTTACATTCGCTAGATGATATTCATTTGGACGTGTCTCAAAATACAATTTATACTCCACTCAGTATTGCTAATGTAGCTCTCTACACTTTAGCTAGATACCATCTACTGATTGCCTAGCCCGCCTATGTTGTGTATTAAAACTTATCATTCATCTTCGAATTCCCTCACAACACTACATTGCCAAAAATATGCTTCGTTGCCAAACCAATGTTGTGTTATTGTCTATCGTCTATGCTGCCAAACCATTCTCTACTACGGAATAATTTTGTGTTACTATCACCATGATATGTTGGGTAAAATCGTACTGTGTAGCGCCTCACTGTGGAAAACTGCCGAATATTATGTTATACCATACCATGAAAATTATCGAGCACCATGCCATCCTGTGTCCTTATTCACTCTCCTAAATCATGGTGACTGCCCTCTCAAACGATCTCGATAAATCACCTACCTATGTCCACCGAGAAAACATGCGAACCCTGCATCCGCCAGCGCCCGTATTGAAAACCTACAAAGATAAAACAAAATATTTTATTAATCAAAACATAGTCACATAAAACAAATATAATAAATAATACACAAAACAATAGCCTATACAAACATAACAACTTAATAACATAATAATAGAACATATAATATAAACGAGACATAAAACAAAAAGACTAACATAAAATGAAAATAGAAACTTAACATAATAACATTAACAAGACATAAAACAAAAAGACTAACATAAAATGAAAATAGAAACTTAACATAATAATATTAACAGATAATATAAACAAGACATAAAACAAAAAGACTAACATAAAAATAAAAATAGAAACTTAACATAATAACATTAACATATAATAATAAGACAACCTATTATAATAACACCATAACAATATAGCAACAAAACACACACAATACAACAACTTAAAATAAAACCAACACATGCTAAAATAAAAACATAACATATAATATAAAAGAACAAAATAAAACAATAAAACATAATAAATTAAACTTTTAATACAACAAACTACAATATAACATAATGGACCTAACCATGACAAAATCACACAAAACCAAAAGAAAACCATTGAATCGTGAGACAAAATTCGACATCGAAACCAATTACAAGATATTTTTTATGAAAAATGGACCTTTGACATCCAGATGATGACGACAGTCAACAACAGGTGAAAACAAAATTTGGAATAATTTTCAAATTTCAAGTGGGTCCCCAATGTTGGGGTCATTGTGAAGGAGTCACAACAAATGGTGACTCTACTGGTAAATGTCCTTGGACATTTCGGACTTAAAACCCAACTCTGAAAACAACAAAAACCCAAATATTAGAATCATGAGTATCAATAATATCTAGAGAATGTGAATAGACCAATTCAACATGAACCATCAGAATCATCAACATTAGCTCGGTGTGTGTAAAGTGATTCATTCTATATCTTTTGAAACCATTCAGCTTTCCATTGTCAATTTTGCATTTTAGGCTATGAATATTTTCTCCTTGAAGAAATACCTCCACCTGGTTCTCTTCAGACATTGCTCTACTATCGACCAGGCATTTATAGCCCCGGTAGAGATTATCTGAAACTCCCATATAGTAGGTGAATTTTGTACGTTGCATTTCCTTTTATTCTAGATATAGCTTCACTGCCAACCGAGCGTCTATAGCTCCGGTGAAGGTTATCTAGTTTATGGTGATAGATTTGACTTTACTTTCCTTTGTATTCATCATTTTTTCTCTTTTTTCTTTTTTTCTTTTTTATTTTTTCTCTTTTTATCCTATAATATGGTACTTTGCAACAAATCCACCTGCCATTTGGGTTAGAGATCAGGTAAGGCTGAAAGAGTATATAAAATTTTTCACCTTAATTTGCAAAACTAACAACTTCATACTTCCAAAATTTCAAAAGATATTCCTTAATGTGTTTGTGGTACTCGTGAAGCTTTTGCAATATGATTCTAATATTTCAAATTTCCTTATCTTAGTTCAAATTCATGAAGATATACACTAACATCTCACTTTCCTTTTCTTCAGGTTTTACAGGTTTTCAAAATAGGTAATTTCATCCTATATGACCCAGGACCAAATACCAAATAAAACCATCAAATGACTAGTGTCTCGGTAACAACTACCTCAATCACGAAAACCTCACTAAAAAATTTATCAGATCAAAAAACAAACATCATCACAAAACTCCAAAATTTGGCAAAAGCCAATTTATTGCAACATAACAAGACAACATGTCCAAAACTTTTCACAAAATTGAGTAATATGTAGACAACATGCACCAAAACAAACAAAATAAATGATGAACAACAAAGTATATACAAACATACCAAAACTCTATGTACATGAGATGGATATATGTAGAAATCAAGACTATTCTCTCCCTGGATCCCAAACATTATCATCATAGATCAAACAATCCCTATTATGGCATGCATACCAAATTTCATACAAATCCAACCACAATGAAATAAACCAAACAAAGACTCTCACTTTAACTCCATTAGCAAACTCATAGTGAAGTGCCAATTCAGCAGATAAACAAAACTGATTCTCAATTCCTTCTTGTCTAATTATTATAATGTAAATGTCATAATCCAATTCGTGACTTAGAATTAGACTAATTGTTTCAAACATGAAATTTTGCAAGTAAGAACTCATTTGAAACAATTTCAGAATCAAATCCTTTTCTTTCATTGTATTTACTGCAAAAACTTTAGGAGTTATATTCAATTCCTTATCAACAACACTCGATATTTCATTATCAAAAACATAAATATTCAAAGGAACATCATACAACTTATTACCTGGAATTTCCATCAATAACAAAAGTGAAGATTCTACCTTGTCATCCATGATCAAGACACCATGAGTAGTATTTACCAAAATTTGATGAATCATTGCAATTTCTTCCTTTACTTCATGAGCTATATCATTGTTATCTTGTAGCCCTTCATTTTCATCAATTACCTGCTTTTCAAAAGCCCAAAAATTAGGCACCCAATTAAGAATATGTCCATATTTTTCAAACCACAAATCTTGTCTATATAAGGATGCATCAAATAACACCTTTCCATGATCAACAACTTGAGTTGTTTCTAATATAATATTTTTATCATTTGAATGAATAGAATTCAACTCTAATCCCTTGTCAACCATCAATGATATTTCTTTATTTGCACTTCCAAAGTAATCAGGTGAATTGGTACCTAAATTTTCAGTAGTCAATAGCAAAATAGAAGACTTTACCTTTTCCTCATTTATAACAAATGAGTCATAAGCAACTTTTACCATTTCTTCATTTTCAACTTCAGTAAAATGTTCAATAAATTTATCTTCAAAGTGATCCAATATTAGAACCTCATCTACTTTTGCAATTGACACATCATTTTCTGATTGCATAAGAATTTCAACATCTTCATTTGAGATAGAATTTTCAATAACCTACACATCAAGTGAACTAAAAATTTCATCAATAGGATTATGAGCAAATAATGATTTTTCATGTCCTTTTAAACAATAAAAATGATCATCTAAACTCATGGGATGAAATTCTATTGCGTCTTCCTCATAATATTCAAGCTCTTCAAGAAACTCTTCTTCAAAGTTATCCACAACCATTCTTGGTGACTCCAGAGTTTCTGTTATCGAATCAATATCAAGTGTGTATATGCCTAGCTCAATATCATTATAAATAATTTCATTAAACTCTTTATCATAATCTGTAATCATATTCTTTAACCTAGGTTCCCTTTCCACTTGAATCTGATTGGCTACGCCTTTCCAAGGCAACCACAAATGTGAAAAATCTATGGAAAAGTACCCATTCAAATGCCTGCTCCAATCCCTGCTCAATAACAAACCGTACTTGTCAGGAATATCAACGATGTGAATATCTATATAATGTTGCACTCTAGGTTCTGATGACAATTGTATGTGAACATTCTTAAGCATACCTATGACTTTTACTTCTATTTTATCTAACTGCACAACAATTTTATTTGAAGATGTTGGTTTAAAACCTAAATTTTGACAAACTACAAAAGGCATCACATTACCTGAAGCTCCTGAATCCACCATGCAATTATGCAACTTCTTACCTACAATTTTAATAGTTAAAAGAAAATGAGGAGCCTCCTCTTTTTCTTTTCGTGCAACATATTGTACTTCAGTGATTTTCCTAACTTCTTTGGTATTTTGATTTTCAAAAACCTCCATTAATAACTCTTGTTGATTAGGTAACTATGCAACTTCAAACAAATTGATATTGGCTTTATTTTTCTTAAGATCTTCAATAATGTTATAAGTCATCCTTTCGTTATTTTGTACCTTATGTGCAATTTTAGGTGCATCAAGAGAATATGGAGGAACAAGATTATTATTTGCGTTAACATCAGGAGGAATGATAACATTGTTAGGAGGAGTAGAAGTAGTATTGAAAGACTTACTTTTACTTCTCAAATTATAGCCATGATTCCCCTTTCTATATTGTTTCAATGTATGGATTTCTTCGATACCTTCATCCTCTTCTTCTTCTTCATCATCATCATCTTCGCTTGAACCAAGAATATCAAGACAATAAGTAGAAATTTTGCCCTTACTTGTACTAGCTTCATCAACATCATCATTAGCAACCAATTCCAATTTATCTAATCCTTGCTGAATGCAATCTATAACACAACTAAATTCATTACAATCAAATTCATTGTGTTCACTAGTACGATGTAACCTACACCAATTATTCAATACAACATCAGATAAATTAATAGTTATTTTATTGTTAGAACTATTAGAAGCCCCATTATTGTTGGTAATAGGAGTTGGTACACCCCTATTATTAGGCTTTGTGTTAAAATGGTTTCTTTGCATAGTGAAATTTCTATTTGATTGTGAGTTTTGAGTATTTTGTTTTTGCATTTGAACAAAGTCGTTGCTTAATTTTTGGTACATCCTCTTTATATCTGCCAATTCATTAGACTCATTAGTAGTATTAGAAGGATTACTCTGATTTTGATTTGGAATGACATTTGGAACACTTTGATTTGGTAAAGCATTTTGAACATTCGGATTCATCCAACTTGCAACATTTTGATTCGGCATAACATTTGGAATATTTTGATTTGGTAAAGTATTTTGATTTAACCATGAATTTGTATACATTGGATGACCTTGATTTTGTGAATTTTGTGCAAGCATTGGATTATTTTGTTGTGCCTGAAAGTTTTGAAATGGATTCACATTTTGCATTGTTGCTACATTCCCAAAAGTATTCAAATTAGGTACATCATTATTCCTTGTCTTATGTGCAACATAATGACTTTCTAAAAACATAGGATTACTTGACTGTGCATATGTCATTGGATTTGGAACTTGCAGAATCAAATTTAACATAGGTATTTGATTAGACAAAGCATGATTGATCATCGAAATATGATTTTACACACCAAGATAGCCAATAGATGGTAATTGACCTAGTCCACAACTTGATTGCATCATCTATTGTTCAACCGTGAGTGCTTCTGTGTAAGCTCCTATAAGCGTAGTGATTTACCCCACTCTCCTGACAAACATCGTAGTTAATGGATCCAAAGCTCCAAAATAGATTTGGATCGTGACATCTTCTACAATATTATAAGGCGCAGTCAATCTCGAATACATTTTATGAAACCTAGTATTAAACATACGTAGTGGTTCACTAGGTTCTCGATGAGTAGATGCAAATTGCAAATAAACACTTGTTGGATCAATAGCAAATTTGAATTGTGTAATAAAAGTAGCTTTTAGCATATTCCAAGAAGTAATGGATCTAGAAGGTAAGCATACATACCAATCATAGGCTATTTCATCCAGTGTTAATGGGAATAACCTACATGCTACATCTTCATGCTCAATCTGCAATCTAGACATTGCATCAGTATACGCCTGTATGTGCTCTTCTACCAAACGGGAACCATCATGCTTATATTTTGGCAGATACTTTTCTACATTCTTTGGCATCTCATGAACATCACCAACTATATTTAATGGACTTCGTTGGTTTCCCATCCATGCCAGATTTGGTGCAGTAGGTGCAGCCATAATGACAAGTGGTGGGTTTACAAATAAATTTGGATTTGTGTTAGAAGTATTAGGAAGAATTACTATTTGAGTTTTACTTCTTCTGTGTTTCTTAGTTGGTGATAAAATTTGAAAAATCGTAGATCCAGTAGATTTTGACCTTGTGATAATTTCCTTAGACTCCAGTTTAATGAAATCTAATCACTTCTTAAAAAATACAATACTTAGAATATGATATCAATGTAACAATGAAATTGCAATATTCAAGTAATGTATTAAAAATGAAGCTTCAATAATGAATACGTGAATGATTGATTACTCACAAATGACAAACTGAAATCAAACTACCTATTTTTCATTTTTGGGCCCTCCTTCTAGCGCCATTTTTGTTGAGGTGTGATTTTGTCCAATTACAAATATCACCCGATAGTTAGGATCAAAATCCTCTCTTGCAAAGAAAATGTATTTCTCCAAGGTTCTTCACTTAATGTTTTTATGTATCATGCATATGTGCTAAAATAAGTGCTTGAACAATCTCAATAGTTTGCAAGTAACTGATAACAAGGGGCCTGGGAATCAGGTAATTAACTTTAAATTCATCATGTGTTAAGTATATTTTAATCAAATTCTCTCTCTAAGCAATAATAGATAAATTTACCTTTTGAGTTTAATTTTAATAACTTATGCAAATTTATTCTATAACCTTAAAACAATGTTTTAATTAAAATGCTTCAAGTGACTTTGAAATAGATGTTAATCTAGCATTTTAATTAACATTATAAAAATCAAAGTTTATGAAACTTTAATAAAATTGATTAAATATAAACCTTAATTAAAAGTATGAACTTTATAATATTCAAAATTTAAGGTTTATTTCATGTAAATATTTGTTCATCCAAATATGAAATTGAAATTTAAATGTTTGAAGAATGAACAAATGTAATTGTTGCATAACTTTATTATTATTAATAGAAATCATTCACCAATATGCATAAATATCAAATCATTCATCCACAAATAATTATCCACAATAACAATCCACACATAAGAGAGAGATAGATAATACCCTTAAGGTAGGAAAACACCAATAATAATCCTTAAGGAAGGAATAACTCCACAAGATCTCCCAAGGTGAGAGGCCACTTCATGGGCATAGACGATTACATAATATTATTCTCCAATGATGATTACAATGACAAATATCTCTTCTTTATATATCCATATTATTATTCTACTTTGGGGAGCCTACTACTAATATAATATTATATTATAATTTAATATAATATTATAATACAATCAACCTTGGGTTATGGGTGGCCCATGCCAACCATTATACAATATAATAATATATCCCCAAATATCTATTCCTAGGTACCCTACCATGCCACCCTCCTTACAAATGTTTCGTCCTTGAAACATATGAAGAAACATGATAATATGATTTGCTAAGCAATGTTAGCAAATGGTACCAATCTCAATCATCCATCCATCCAAGTGAAACACGTTGATTCTGGTATGCCATTTTGTTACTTAAGTATCCAAATTTGCTTTGTTGGCTCCATGCTTTTGCTTCTGTATTTTGATAACTTGAATAATGGATCCACTTTTTCCTTGATGCTAATGATCCACTCTGAAAACCAAGATCACTATGCTTTATTTACCAAACACTGCCATAGTTGGTGCCCTTCTAATTCTATGTAGAACCATAATATTGTTGCCTTGAACCATACCTCCAAGATTATTGATGCTCATGGTGGTGTGGATTACGATATGGTGCAACCTTAACTTGATGTTCTACCTTCTTTGACTTCTCAACATTTGGCTCCATTTTTTTAAATTCTTCTACACATTGTCCTTTCATGTTCTCTTTGTTTGGTGTGTCCTTGTTCTCTTCTATCAAAGCTTCCTTGGACTCTATTACTGTTATTTCTATGAACTTCGTTGCTGCTACTTCTTCCATGGACTTTGTTGCTGCTACTGCTTTCTTAGATTCTATTTCAAGTTATTTAATTTGTTTCTCTACAACCACTTCTTGATTTTCCTTGCATCCTTGCTCCTTAAGCTGAGAAATATCCTGCAATGTTATCTTCTTTTTCCTGTACCATAACTTCATAAAATTATTTTGCATATTAATGTTAACAATACCCAAAGAATCTAACCAAGGATAACCAAGAACAATATCCTCATAATCCATCTCAATAGCATAGAAATTTGAATGTAAAATATATTTATCCATGGTGATCTTCAAATCTTCAAAAATTTAAACATTCTCACCCTCTAGATGTATGTCCTTAATTTTTGTTCCTTGAACTTGCAACTTCTTAGCCAAAGCAATATTAATAAAATTATATCTGCTACCAGGTTCAATGGAAATAATAACATGTTCCTTTTGAATGCTTTCATGAACCTGCAAAATAGACTTTTTATATTCAAACAAATTCCTTTGTCCATTTTCTAATTTATCTTCTACCAAAGGTATGGTTTCCTCTATCTGCATACTGACATATTTTTTATCTTCCTTGACCTTTTCCTCTTTCTTCTTGAGTAATTTTATTTCTTTTTCATAGTCTTCATTCTATTTCTTGAAAACTTCCCATTCTCCTTTTATTGCATTCCGCTCATTTTGAATTCCCTATAGTTTCTTTTCAAGGTCTTCGATGACATCCCACATGCTATCTATATTTTTATCCATTTTCTTAAGAATTTTCTTAAGATATTCCTTAGAATCTAAATTTCTTTGTAAATCAAAATAATTTGATATAACATTTGGATCTTGCAATGAAATCTCTGCAAATCTCTGTTATTCCAAACCCTGTAGTCTTCTTCTGCTCTCCACTTATGCTCCTTTGAATTATTTATTCCAACCCCATCCCAATATTCTATCTTTTCTTTTATAATTTCACAAGCCATCCGTTCACTAATTCGTTTGTACAATTTTCTTTTCTTGTTTCGCCATGAGTTTTAACAACTTTTCATAACTTATTTGCTTCCGAGTGTTTTATTTTCTCTCCACATAATGAATATCTTCTATCAATTTTATTATTGCTGCTCACCTAAGTTTGCAATATAAATCCTTTTAAACAAAAGAAAATTTCATAATTTCTTATTAAAACTCAACATACGACTTTGATACCTGATATCTAACATTGGTGACTTCCCAAACAATCCAATCATTATTTAATTTCATACTATATGCATACATCTATATCCTTTTATATAGCTCTAGATAATACTGCAAAGATATTCCTCCATTACTTACTACGCTCAATATTTATGTTTACCACGTCTATACTATATAAATCATGATTTCTCGGATTGCTCCAATCACTAGCTTCCTTAGCCAAAAATCATAATAAAGGCCTAGTTTCACGATATCTCACCCAATCCATGGTGACCAATCTCTGCACAACACCTCCCACAGGTCCCGACTATGGTGCCCAATCTCTGCATAGCATCTCCAATCATGTTGGTTTTCATCAAATTCTGCCTCTACACAAATTACTGTGCATACTTTGTTCACCTTTAGTCATTTATTTTGTTAATGGATTCCATCAGTTCTGCCAATGTAGCTCTCTACACTTTACCTGGATACCATCTATTGATTGCCTAGCCCACCTATGCTGTGTATTAAAACTTATCATTCATCTTCGAATTCCCTCACAACACTGCATTACTAACAATATGCTTTACTACCAAACCAATATTGTGTTGTCGTATCCCATATACACTACCGAACCATTCTCTACTACCGAAAAATGTTGCATTACTATCACCATGATATGCTGGGTAAAATCATACCATGTAGCACCTCACTATGGAAAATCATCAAATATTATGTTATACCATACCATAAAAATTATCGAGAACCATGCCATCCTGTGTCCCTCTGTGCTCTCCTCCGCCATGGTAACTGTCCTCTCAAACGGTCTTGACAAATGTGGCCACCTATATCCATAGAGAAAATATGCGAACCCTGCGTCCACCTATGCTGACGGGGGACCGGGAAATAGAGAGAGATAGGGTGTGCGTGTGAAGACCAAGCCGAGCGCTGGTCATTTGTAAGCCTGCGGGCTGTTTGTAATGTATTTTTTAGATTTAAAGGAAGAAAATTTTTGGAATTCATGGGTGTGAGTTTGTGTTTATTTCTCGGTCCCCCATCAGTGGTATCAGAGCTAAAAGTTCCTGAGTGTGTAACAGATCATCGAACGTGAGGTAGTTACACCAGGATCTGTGGTAGGGTTCTGAGAGAAGAGTGAGTTAGGGTCTCGAGTGTGCAAGCAGATTTGTCGAACGTGAGGCAGTTTACGCCAAGACCCGGTAAAAAAAAAAAAAATGCATCCCCGAAGAAGCCGGGACAGCAAGGAAGATATGGTGCCAGAAGAAGAGTTCTTGGCATTGCAGCAGTAATTTCAAGCCCTACAGGAGGAGTGGCTCAGCATAAAATTATGGGAGCAAGAGGAGCGACGCAAAAGGCGTGAAGAAAGACAGAAAAAGAAAGATGTGGGAGTGCGTTGAAGCAGGCCGCAGAAGAAGTATGCAACAGTAAAATCTATTTGGTAGAAGATAGAAGTTTATCTGGCTAGGAGACAGAGTTGGAATAGGCTGCAGGGGCAGAAGAATGTCTGGAGGTGTTGTAGGAGGCAGCAATCAGACCATGCAGAAGTGAAGATCACTTCTCCACTTACCCCGGGTGTCTGATGCAGGAGCATCCAACAGCACCTGTAGTAGAAGCATCCAGTTGCGGGAGAGCCACTTCTGAAGAGTTGGCTCAGGAAGAAGAAGAAGAAGGCACAAAATTTTTTTCTAAGGCAGAGGAAGAAAACTGTAGCAAAATTGTGACGTCACGATTTCGTGATGGGGGACCGAGAAAACATGCACAAACCCATGCACTCATGCTCACACAAATCCAAAAAATCTCATCTATTAAATCTGAAAATGCATATACAAACAGCCCGCAGGCTTTACAATGGCTAGCCCGTGGCTTAGCTCTACACTTCTACTCTCTGCGTGCATTCTCCGATCCACCCCCGACTAATACATCAAACCGGGTTTTTATAGAGGCCCCGATCCTCTGAGACAACTTACGCATAAATGGGTTCACCAACCCGATTAATTACAAAGACATGAAAACCGAGACACCAACCCGATTTAATACTCCACTCCACATGGCCCCTGTCATCGCCGCTTTCGTCAGATCACTCTGTGTGACCCATCCCCTTCGTTTCCTGTGTTCCTGGGTAATCATCTGCTTTAACTGCACCTTGGTGCCACGTGTCGTCCTCTTTTTCCGTGCACATGGCAGTCCGCGTGGCCATTTCCTTCTCCCGTGCCTTTTTCTCTCTCCGTCACGATATCGTGACATGTCATGCTATCGCGACGTTTCCTCTTCCCTGCTTTGCTTTCCATTTTTAGTTGTGATATCGCGACATGTCGCGATATCGCGACTATTTTGCCTCTGAGATTTCTTTTCAAATTCTTATCGCGATATCGCGACATGTCACGATATCTCGACCACTTCTCCCGCGAGCCCTTTGCCTTGGTTTTCGTCACAATATCACGATGAAAACTGCCTCCATGCCTTAACTTTGAAAACCATCATGACATTGCGACGTCGCGATATCGCGACGAAAACTGCCTTCGTACCTTTACTTCGAAAATTGTCATGACATCACGATGAAAACTGCTTCCGAGCCTCTACTTCGAAAATCCTCGTGACATTACGACGTCGCGATATCATGACGTCACGATATCATGACAAAAACTGCCTCCGTGCCTCTGCTTCAAAAAACATCATGATTTTGCGACGTCCCAAAATCGGGACGTCATAATTTCGCTACCAAAACCTTCGCCTTCGCCTTCACATTTTTGACATCACGATTTCACTACAATTCTTCACTTCCGCCTCGAATTTCGATTCATGTCATGATTTCATGACATCATGATATCGCGACAAACTCCTACCTCTGTCCCTGCCTTGTCTGAACGTCACGATTTCATGATGTCGCGAAATTGTGACGTCGCGATTTCGCTACAGTTTTCTTCATTTGCCTTAGAAAATTTTTTTGTGCCTTCTTCTTCTTCTTCCTGAGCCGACTCTTCAGAAGTGGCTCTCCCACAACTGGATGCTTCTACTGCAGGTTCTGCTGGATGCTCCTGCATCAGACACCCGAGGTAAGTGGAGAAGTGATCTTCACTTCTGCATGGTCTGGTTGCTGCCTCCTGCAATACCTCCAGACATTCTTCTACCCCTGCAGCCTGTTCCAACTCTGTCTCCTGTCGCGATATCACAATGTTTCCTCTTCCCTACTTTGCTTTCCCTTTTTGGTCGCGATATCTCGACATGTCGCGATATCGCGACCATTTTGCCTCTGAGCTTTCTTTTCAAATTCTTGTCACGATATCGCGACATGTCGCAATATCGTGACCACTTCTCCTGCGAGCCCTTTGCCTTGGTTTTTGTCGTGATATCGCGACAAAAATTGCCTTCGTGCCTTAACTTTGAAAACCGTCACGACATTGCGACGTCGCGATGTCGCGACGTCATGATATCGCGACAAAAACTGCCTCCGTACCTTTGCTTCGAAAACTGTCACGACATCACGATGAAAACTGCTTTCGAGCCTTTGCTTCGAAAACCGTCGCGACATCACGACGTCGCGATATCACAATGAAAACTGCCTCCGTGCCTCTGCTTCAAAAAATGTCATGATTTTGCGATGTCCCAAAATCGTGACGTCGCAATTTCGCTACCAAAACCTCTGCCTTCGCCTTCGTCTTTCTGACGTCTTGATTTCACGACGTCGCAATTTTGCTACAATTCTTCACTTCCGCCCTGACTTCCGATTCATGTCGCGATTTTGTGACGTCGCGATATCGTGACAAACTCCTGCCTCTATCCCCACCTCGCCTGGACGTCACGATTTCACGATGTCGCGAAATCACGATGTCATGATTTCTCTACAGTTTTCTTCCTCTTCCTTAGAAAAAAATTTCGTGCCTTCTTCTTCTTCTTCCTAAGCCGACTCTTCAGAAGTGGCTCTCCCGCAACTGGATGCTTCTACTGCAGGTGCTGCTGGATGCTCCTGCATCATATGCTCATATTGAAAACTTACAAAGATATGAATGAATGATTTTAATTATGTCCACGAGACACAAATATGGTCTATGAGACCTCAAATATGGAAGTACAATTACTCAAATGATATCATATGATCTTTAATATCTTTGAGAAGGTTGTTCCTTCTCCTGCTGATTTGTGTTAGCAATTCCCCAACTTTTTTTTATTTTACTATCTTCAAATAAATCTGCCATAAACCCATTCCCAAGTGTTTCTTTGTATTTGTCATGGATATCTAAAACACTCAGGAATTTATAGATGAAGTGTTCCTCTGTATCTACTGCCCCTGTGCTGTATAGAGTACATATCCTTTCTTCCCATTGTTCTTTGGCCGTTGTCCATCTCCCTGTTTCATATCTAAGCCTATGAGAGCTAGTCCTTATCTGAGCAATGAGTATTTTTTCCTTCCACTTGATTTCAATGCCTATATATGCTTTTTCCTTGTGGTCATACATTGGGTTAAAATTTGTAATATAATATTGTCTTTTCCTAGTTGCATTGTTCCACATTCCACTTCTGAACTTTTCATTCACATAATTTTTTGTCTTTATTGACATTTGGGCATTCATTTATGTTGATTTCCTAGTGTTTCATCCATTTTTGATTTTTTTTCATCCATGTATTCTTTTGCCTATGTAACTCTTCGTCCCTAGCTGCCCTAGGCCATCTATCATATTTTATGTTTTATGTTTTTTCAAGTAACATAACTTGGTCATAACAATTGCTTCTAAAGGGAACATCCCAGTTTTAGCTAGAATAATTTCATAAGGGGTTGTGGCCTTAATTTTGAGAAAATTTGTGATTAGATATTTTTTAATCCTTTCTATTTGCCTCTATTTTGCATTTGTCGTGCCACTAGCCCACACCTCACAACCATACAATAGAACCAGTGTAACAAGTAGGCCAAATAAGACCTTGGTGGTCTTCCAGTCCCACAAATCAGCATTCCTACACCTGTTTTGATGTGCATATAGTGCTCTCCAACCACTTTGAGTTCTTTTTATCCTACATGTATTCTAATTAAGTTTGTCATGAAAGTCTATGCCCAGGCATTAGTATTCTACTACTACATCAAGCGGTTCTTTTGCAAACTAAAATTTGAGTTGTTGCTTCTTCTTTTTTGCTGAAAAAATCATAATTTTTGTTTTGCTCATGTTCACCTACATCCCAACTTCTTTACAAAAGAGTTCTAGATATTGAATGTGATCTTCTAGATCTTTGGATATTTTTGCCATAAAAATTACATCATATGCATACATGAGGAGTTTTACCACATATTTGGCTAAATGCACACCCTCTCCCCCAAATTTGTTTATCAATTCTTCTAACTTGTCAATGTACAATCCAAATAAGGTCGGAGATAGAGGGCAACCTTGTTTGACACCTATGTCACTACCAAAACATTCATATAACCCTTATTGTGTTCTGATTCTAGCCTTTACATGCTCATATAGTCTGGGAACTGCTACCCTGTAATGAATTGGAACCTCTAGCTCTTCCATTATGCTCCATAATTTTTTCCTTGGCACTGTATCAAATGCCTTTTTGAAGTCTACAAAACAACAAAAATCCTCCTCTTTTTTGTCCCATATTTTTTCCACTATGTGTATGAGTGTGATACAGTGATCAATAGTTGAGTGCTTGGGCCTAAAAACTACTTTCCCCTTTGCTCTCTTTCCATTTTCTTCTACCCATATGTCGATCCTACACTCTATAATACTCCCAAACAACTTTGCAAAGAGAGGGTTGATCATGATAGTTTGAGGGATTATTTACATCTCCACTTTTAAAAAAAGGAATGGTCAAGCTAGTTTTCCACTCGGTAGGGAAGCCATTTTGTATGACCTCATTGAAAATTTCTTTGATCTACGGTGCTAGGATATCTACCCCCCATTTTATATGCTCTAGTTCAATATTTTCTATGTCATAGGCTTTACCAGTTGCTAACTTTTTTATCCCTTGAATAATGTCTTCAATTGTGAAAAGTTATTTCTTGAAAATGATAGTAGGGGGTGTCTCCTGCTGGTTACTACGTTGATACAATTGTTTTGAATACTCCAACCACTGATTAACTGTTATGTTATTTTTAGTTTCCATCCTTTTCATGCTTAGTTCCTTCCAAAATTTCTTTGGTTCATGCTTCCCTAAGTAAATCAATTCTTTCCTCCTTATTCTAGTGTATTCTTATTTTTTTGCCCTTACTAGTTTCTCATATGTTTTTTTGTTTACTCTTGTTTTACCCGTTGGTTCCTTTAGTAATCTTCTCATTTTTTTGCAATCTTCATTGAACCATGGGTTGGTTGGAAAGATATTTCTTTCTTTCTTTTTAGGTTTTGCTCTCTTGCATTTGTTTATAGCTTCTTGAATAACGTGCATTAACCATTCACTCTTATTGTAATCTTTGCTACTGTGAGGTAGTTATTCCTTTTCCTGTAACTTGTTATTTAATACTGCTCTAAAATTCTACCAATTTTCATCTGTTAAGAGAATGTTTTCCTTGTGAGGATATTTATTTTTATTGCCTTGCAAGTGTTTTTCCCTTTGTTTGTCTCCATGCATTTGAAGTTTCATAACAATTGGGTTGTGATCTGACTTAAGTTCCACTGGAGAATATTCCACTTCTAGCTCCTCTATTTTTGGTATGTAATTCTGTGAGCATATTACATAGTCTATTACACTTTGTTCCTTATATGTTTTGCATGTATACTTTCATGAATTTTTCCATTTGTTCATCCCATTGCAAATAATCAAGTTGTATATGCTGCAAAGACCTAACAACTCTTCTCCATATTGCGTGATAGCCCCATGCTCATCTTCTGAAGTCTTGGTCCACTGCTTATTTTTCTCTTTTGGCATCCAAAGAGGATTAATATCAATATCTTCGTTACCTTAAATAATGTTAGCTTGTTTATTTGTTGTCCTTGCATTTAAATCTCCAATTAATATAATCTCCCCAACTTACTGTATATTGAAATATCTCTTTTTAGGGAGGAGTATGGGTCTTCTCTATTAAGGTCATGTTTCTTATAGAATTTACAATTCTTGGGAGCAAAATAACATGCTTCTATGCTAATAACTAACTTAGTTTCTAGGATATTTATCCAGATGTACTGTTTGTTTTCATATTGTTTTTCAATTTTAATGACCCTATCTCATTCCTCTTTATTAAAACCATAATACCCCCATGCACTTTGCCATTTTTTGCTGCTTTATATCATATTGCTATTTTTTTGTATCACACAAATTCTGGAGTCCTACATCCATCGTGTTCATGTGTTTCTATCAATATGATTACATATTTTTCTCTAGCAATGGGCCCTAACCCGGGTCCTCTTCTCCAAGGGAAACCTCTATAGTTTCAACTTACCATCGTAAGATGTTCCCAGTGTGCCATACTCCCTATTTGTTTTGGGTTTGTTTAGATGTGATGTATGCCTTTCCATTTCTTAAATATACCTGTTTCCCTTCATTCCTTGATGCCCTCACCTTTTCCCATTCATTATTTCTTTCTTCCTACTGTAAAAATGTTAGGTCATCATCTAAATAAAATTGCGACCCTCTCAGCATGTCTCTATTTTTTAGTAACCTTATTTTATTCTCGTAGCTCATCAATGTGACCTGAATTGTCTATCTCTGCCTCCTTCTCTCAGTTAATCAAAACATAGTCACATAGAACAAATATAATAAATAATACACAAAACAATAACCTATACAAACATAACAACTTAATAACATAATAATAGAACATATAATATAAACAAGACATAAAACAAAAATACTAACATAAAATGAAAATAGAAACTTAACATAATAACATTAACATATAATATAATCAATAAATAAAACAAAAAGGCTAACATAAAAATAAAAATAGAAACTTAACATAATAACATTAACATATATTAATAAGACAACCTATTATAATAACACCATAACAATATAGCAACAAAACACACACAATACAACAATTTAAAATAAAACCAACATATGCTAAAATAAAAACATAACATATAATATAAAAGAACTAAATAAAACATTAAAACATAATAAATTAAACTTTTAATACAACAAACTATAATATAACATAATGGACCTAACCCCGAAAAAATCACACAAAACCAAAAGAAAACCATTGAATCGTGAGACAAAATTCGACATCGAAACCAATTACAAGACAATTTTTATGAAAAATAGACCTTTGAAATCTAGATGATGACGACAATCAACAATAGACAAAAACAAAATTTGGAACAATTGCTCCAAATTTCAAGTGCCCCAATGTTGGGGTCGTTGTGAAGGAGTCACAACAAGTCTCAAGAAACCATAATATTGAATTAACAAATAAAAACCAAATTATTTTCTCTTCCTTTATAAGAAAACCTATACCACATAATACATCTATACAAATAAATGGTCACTAATATTCTCATCAAAAGTATAACATAGCATGAAAAGTATTAAAAGCATTGTCATCTAACTAAAATGGTTTCCTTAAGACATCTCTACTAGTTAAAAAAGGTCATTTACAAAAATAGATCAATCCCAAACCACTTAACCTACTTCAATAACTTCTAATTAACACAAGTCTAAAAATAAGATCTTTCCAAAACCCTTTATAAACTTTCCAGCAAAGGGACAACCATAAGATATACTATAATAAATATTATAATATTTTAAAAGAATTTTTTTAAGCTTTCATTTAAGCTCATATTCTAAAGTAAAGGGTTCTATTGATTTAAATTTAAACCCAAGAACTATGAATTTAAAAGAAATAAGAACAACCATAGCATGCTAGCAAAATGTAAGTGACTCAAAAATACAAGCGACTCAACAAGGCAACAACGCAAGCGACTCGACAAGGCAATAATGCAAGTGACTCAGTAATGCAATAATGCAAGCAACTCAATAAAGCAACAATGCAAGTGACTCAACAAAGCAACAATGCAAGTGACTCAGCAAAGCAACAAATCACACTTAGGTAAACATAACTACCAACCAAAAACCACAAGGGTTTGGCACAAATGATTCTAACAATACCTACTCAAATAGAGAGCAGTAATAACATGAACTAGTTGAGGGTGGCTACAACACTAACTAGCTCCAAGCAAGTTCAAAACAGGTGGTAAAATAGGGAAAAAATCCTCACAACTAAAAGCCAAGCCAAAGCACTACAACTCATCTCAACCAGAGTAATGGTAAACCTAAAAGAGTTCAAATCATAGCGAGTAGAAAATTATTTCTAAAATAATAAATACCAGGGAGCCTAACTAAATAGATAAAATCATCAATCATCCTAAGACATTCTAACTTAGCTTGATAGTGATTGTATGACAAAATGCTAAAGAAGCCAATAACAAGAAGTAGTGAAAGAGAAATATAAAGCAACAAATAGTGGTTCCAATAGACCATCCACCTTTGCACTACCTGATTAGATCTCGATCCTCTTCAAGGTGCACTCCTATATTCCCTTGAGTTTTGTAACTTTCCTTTTGCTATTGATTTGGCCAATCTCCCATCCTTGCATTACCGAGCTATAAAGGTGTGCTTTATATTTGACGGTGCACCTTATCTTGGCATGCACCAACGTAACATACTCAAGATGTGTTACATTATCTTCTTATTTACTAATTTTTCCCACTCATGCAACATTAACAAAGGTCACCCTTCATGCTCCAAAATTATGGAAACACAAAATTAAAAATGGTTCCTTCCACAAAGACAAGATAGAGAAGAAAAAATTTATCTATTTTAAATATTAGCATTAATAAATTTCAATACAAGGTAAGTACTCAATGCTCCATATCAAACATTAACCTTTTACTATTGAATTAATTATTTTATCAATTAATATCAATCGTTAATATTAATTATTAACATTGATATTAATTTTTTTTTTGGTAATATTAAGATATGGGGGTTTTGACCAAGAATCCCTCAACCTATTACAACTCCACCAGGGAGACACACACCCACATCCTCACACACTATTAGTCATATTAATACTTCAATTGGAGAAATCAATTAATCATATGCTTCCAACTTAAGCAATATAGGGCCTTATCAAAACCACAATACATCACATTGTTTTATACTTAAATAGGTGGTTTTTTAAGATAACTAACATGTTATCCCTTGCCTTCTAAGGATGACTCATTTACTAATAGCAATCTCATGGCCCAAAGGAGTATTTAAATAGTAATTAAATGAAATGCATCTATATGAAGGTTATCATTTATCCTTGAGTTGTCGATGAACAAGTCATTAGTCATCAATTCCCAATTTTTCTCTCCACATGGATGGTTGTCCCATAGCAATCCATCAGGTTAGAGTACCTAATCCTACAACCACAAATACATCAACAATATCATATTCTAGAAATAGATATCAAAGCATAAAGTGTGACTACCCACTCTTATTGACAATAAAAAAAATGAGACTATGCATTAAATATCCACACATCAATACATAAATCAATGTCAATAATAAGTCCTACCAAGGAGGGTTGTTACAATTTCATTCTTGATGGAACCCATAGCATCAAATTTGTTTTATTTCTTGATATCTATTTGCATTGGTGTATTTTAAAACCATTGTCCTATCTCCATAAACCAATTGGGCTATAGAAATAATATTATTTGTTAAACCTCATACATACAATACATCTTCTAGCATGAATTTTGAAGATGGAAAACTAGGTGTAACATTTTCGGATCCTTGCACTTGAATTGTAATAAATCAAACCAATGTATATTTCTAGCCATGTTGTGACTAGCACTTGAATATATGTACCACATGTCTTCTTTATGTATCATGTTTTGATGAGTTTTTGTTACATTCCTTTGATAAAATATGAGTCTGGAAACTTCTTCTCATAGAATTTTGTCCTTTGAATTATATGATCTTTATGATTCATTCATTTTGAGAAATTTTTATTCCTTTGAAGTATAAATCTTTATTTCTCCAAAAATTAAATTTTCAATTCCTTTGATGTAAAATAACTTATGCCTCCCAAATTTGAACAAACTATTTTTTCAATCAATTTCTTTAAACAATTTTAATCCTTCAAGCAGTCAATTTTAATTCTTCATCTTTCCTCTTATAGCTCCCAAAATTAATTTCAAATTTTTTGAATTTCAAAATCACATCAATAAAAAATTCTTCAATCTTCAAATTTCAAATTCACAATTTTCACAAATTCACAATCAATTATCAAATTTAATTTTATCTTATATCTCCCAATTTTTTATTTTCATAAACTCACAATTCTTCCTTTAGCCAATGAATCATTCATTCAATCATTTAATTCAAATATTATCTCTCCAATTTAATTATTTTCTTCAATTACTCCAAAATTTAATTTCACTCTCACTCCAACTAATTTCAATTTCAATTCAAATATTAAATATTTTGTTTCCTTATAACTTCTATTCATAAATTCATTATTTTCATTAAAGTCAATTAAAATTTTAATTTTTTTTTCAACTTTATAATTACAAATAAAAAGGTATGCACCCAAAGATCAAATATTCCTTTAATAAATCAAATATTTTATCTTACTCCTCCATATCATACACCCTTCTTAGAATTAGGGTTTCATATAATATTCTACTAGTAGATGTTATTTGATTGTATTGAAACTCCTATGTTTGGCTCCTTGTAGACTTTTTGCATTCTATAGAAGCTTCACTTATTATCTACTTCAAGCTTATTCACTATATATTATCTCTACTTTAGGGTCTTTGCTCCATTGATTATATGCATTTGCCTCTTGGCTTTGCACAGGTTCTTCGCTTCAATTAAGCTCTCTACTCTAGGTAGGTTGTCATCTTGGCTCACTGGTTTTTGTGTTCTCTTTGGCTCACCAATTTACATTTCCTTTTAACTATCAATATTATGCTCTTCACTTCACAAATCATATATTTTTGGCTCATAATTTTCCTCCTCTTTGTTGAAAATTTGAGCAAGGTTACTTGTCATTGATGTCAAGAGATTGTTGTTTCAGTTTCATCATCAAGTAATTTTTCCAAAAGCAAGGAAGGTTTTAAAAGGAATAGGATATAATATTTATTTTTAATATTATATGCCTAAAAAGGCCTAAAAGGTTGAAGACCCAAGGAAGGAGAAGTAGGTTTAAATTAAATAATAATATTATAATATTTAATATTATCGGGAAAAATGATGAGGTGAAGAAAATCGGGTCCAAGGAATTATTAAAATAATCTATCCTTGAAAAGACCCATTAAGCAACTCGCAAAGGATTTAATTTAATTTATTTAAATTAAAATATTTTAACCCATGGTTAAAATTTTAATTTAAATAAATTGGTGCCAAAGGTTTATAATTTAATATTTAAATTTAAATTTGAATTTCAAAATTCGAATATTGGGCCAACGTGTAAGGACAAAAAGCAAACATATTTATAGGGGAAATAATCTTCATTATTTTCCTCCCCGATGATATGATATTTGAATGCTATGCTATGCTATGAAAAAGACTTTGTGCGCTGCCTTGCTATGAAAGAAGAAATATTTTGCATTTACTATTGAAGGAAAAGACAAGGGTTTAAGTGCAAGCGGGTGGGAGAGAAGTCCCGCTGGTGTCATTAGCACAGGTGGTAGTGGAGGCCAAGATAGAGTGTTGTGAGGGCAAGAATGTGCGTTTGATTCATTTTGTTGTGCTTTGCAAGGAAAATTATTTTTTATTCACGCTAAAGGACATAGGAGATAGGGAGTAAAAGGAAACTCATGCACTCTTGATTTTTGTGTGGGCGCATAGCCCAACCGGTGGCCTAGCGTTGGGCTAGGGTGTTGAGAAGGCAAGGTTGTGTGTTCGAATTTTGCTGGAAGCACTTTTTGGGCAGAATTAAAATAAAAGGTATGCAATTCATGATTTGATTTTTCAAAGGTTTTTGATATTAGGAAATCTGCATTAAAGGGTTTCGTGAGATTGAAAAGATAGTTTGTGAGTTTGTTAAGGGAGATATAAGGTGTAAGAAAATTAAAATATTTTATTTTAATTTTGGTGGTTAGAATTTATTCTATAAGATAGGAGTGATAAGGAATGCAAGGAAAATTATATTTTATAGTTTGAAATAAAGCTATATTATGTTAATTATTTTGAGAGTAGAAATAAGGTGCATAAAGGAGATTATTGTGTATATTTTCCTTTTATAAAATTGTTGACTTATATTTTGAAATTTTGGAGATTATAAGGTGTATTTGAGACTTTTTATTTTTGTATGGTAAAATAATTATTGGAAAAATATTTGCAAGGATATTTTAAGAAATACTATTGTTACCTAACCTTAAAATTGACAAAGAATATTTGATTGTGGTTAAGATATATTTTGAAGACATATATCCATAAAAAAAAAGGTATGGGCACATCTTCCTTATGAGTGAAATATTTTTGTATTGCATGTTGTAAAATGCAAGGTTGGAGTGAAAAGTATTGTTTGATAAGCATTGTTGGATATGTTTGAGTGAGTTTTCATGTGTATGATTTGTGGATGTTGAAATATCATGAGTATCATTATTATGTGAGTTAGGGTTTATGAAATATCATGAGTATCATTGTTATGTGAAGTTGAGAACTATATTGAACTAGGGTTTGTAAAATAACATGAGTATCATTGTTTTGTGAAAATTGGAATCATCTTGAGTCAAAGTTTTATAGTGTGAGTTGTTGGAAGTATAGTGAAACACTTTGTTAGGGTTTTTATGCAAGTTGTGTTTCATTGATTGGATGGTTGAGTGAAGTTGATTGACCATTATTGATTGAGAGCATTGGAGTGATAGTTCAATATTTGTGAAACAAATTATTCTTTATTTCTGAATTGATTTGAAAGTGAGTTTGAAAGTAATAGAGTGATTTATGAGTGTGAAATATATTGAGTCTCTTACCATTCTCTATATTTTCCTATGGTTAAACAAGATTCTGAGTGAAACTTGTGCATGTGATTGAAGAGGTTTTTTGAAAGGATTAAGTTGAGTTGTGTATGCAAGATTTGCAATTTGAATAAAGCTTTTGTGAAAGCTAGTGGATTGTTTTGAGTAAGTCCTAGAGGGGACTTAAGGACAGAATTAAGCAAGCTTTTGTGAGAGCTTGTGTGCAGATTTGAGTAAGTCCTAGAGGGGACTTAAGGATAGATTTGTGTGAGATTTTGTGGAAGCTTACAAGCAAATTTGAGGTAAGTCTTGGTGAAGACTTGTTGAGCAGATTGAATAAGTTATAGAGAGGACTTGAGCAGATTTGAGGTAAGTCTTGGTAAAGACTTGTTGAATAGATTGAACAAGTTTTAGAGAAGACTTGAGAGCAATTTTAAGAAATTTATTGAGAGGACTTGTGGATATATTTAAGACAAGTCTTTAAGAAGACTTGAGAGCAGAGTTGATTGATTGATTTTTTCAGGCTTTGTATTAAGGTTTGAAGATAGATATTGAGTAAATTTGTGCTAGACCGAAGGACAGTGTTTAGTGCAGATTTGTAATAGAGATTGAGTAGATTTGTGCTAGACTGAAGGATAACTTTTAGTGCAAATTTGAGATAGATATTGAGAATATTTATGCTAGACCGAAGGATAGTGTTTCATGTAGATTTGAGATAGAGATTAAGTAGATTTGTGCTAGACCAAAGGACAGTGTTTAGTGCATATTTGTAATAGAGATTGAGTAGATTTGTGCTAGACTGAAGGATAGTTTTTAGTGCAAATTTGAGATAGATATTGAGAATATTTATGCTAGACCGAAGGATAGTGTTTAGTGTAGATTTGATATAGAGATTAAGTAGATTTGTGCTAGACCAAAGGATAGTGTTTAGTGCATATTTGAGACAGAGATTGAAAAAATTTATGCTAGATAGAAGGACAATATTTATTACAAATTTGAGATAGATATTGATCAGATTTGTGCTAGATCGAAGGACAGTGTTTAGTGCAAATTTGATACAAATATTGAGCAGATTTGTGTTAGACTAAAGGATAATGTTTATTGCAGATTTGATATAGAGATTGAGTAGATCTGAGAGTAAGCTTTGGAGGTGATAGATCAAAGGATAGTAGTCTACAATGGATAGAGATCCATTAGCTAGGGTAGTGAGGATATAGGTTTTTTTAGTGAGGATATGGGTCTTTAGTGGAGAGAGATCCACAAGCTAGTGCAATGGAGGTAGTAATTCTTCTAAGAGATCATCAGCTAGAGCAGTGGAGAAGGAGTTCTCCTATGGATAGAGATCCACAAACTAGCAGAGGAGAAAGAGTTCTCCTATGGATAGATATCCATGAACTTGATTATGGGATTGGTGTCTCCTTTGGATAGAGGTCCATAAACATTGTAATAAGGAAGGATTCCCAAGAGATTTATTGAGAAAATTTTAATGAAATATTTTCTTCGTAGAGTAGCCCACATTGGGTGAACCACATTAAATTGGTGTCTCTATTGTGTGTGATGATTTGTGCATTTATTTGATTACTATTGTTGATATTACCATTGATTATATTGGATAATATTGTTTGGGAAAGAAAAGTAAAAAGTGGTATTATACTGTTCACCCCCCTCTTAGTATAATATTTTATTCTTCACTCTTGAATTTACGATTCATATTATTTTATCTCAAAGTTTACATGCTTTTTAGAATCATAGTCCACATGCTTCTCAAAATCATATTCTACATGCTTCTTGAAATCATAGTTCACACACTTCTTGGAATCATTATTTTTTATCTTAATCTTCTAACTAATCCTCCTTGAATATCAAGCGCCTCCAATATTCAATACTAAAACTTCTATAATTCTTCCTTCACAAATATTCCAATCACAATTTGAGCTGCCTCAACCCTATTATTCAAATATATCCAAATTTATCAAACTTCCTCCATAAATATTCAACTCCAATAATTTCTTCTCTTTCACAAAGTATTCTCAATTTGGATAGAATGCACTCTGATACCACTGTTGGGAATTCTCCTATATTATCTCATAGGTCCCCTTTCTAGGGCCAAATATTAATCATAATATTAAAGTATTCAACTCAATGGCCAATATCAATAAATGTCATTTATAGAATAATAGCAATGTTTCACAATAATGAAACTCATAACATTACTCATAAATAATCAAATATACAATATTTCATTTGTGTTTGAATTCTCATACAATGCATGGAGCTTTGTCTCCATAGTATAACCTTACAAGATAACTCTTAAATACTCAAATTTTTCTCTCATAAAACATCTAGGAGATGCATCCTTTCTTATTACTCACATATGACAAAACTCTCATGACTCTTCACTTTACATCTTGCCACATATTATGTGACTCTTCATTTTTATTTTTTACACCTATCATCTATGACTCTTGACTTAATTGATACTTTGCACTCTCTCACACTTTTTACACTTGAACACTTTATTAGATAACACTTGGACACTTCTCAAACATTGACATGTATATTAGACAAAATATAACTCACACTCCCTAATCTAATACGTATAAATTCTACCAAATGTTATCAAATAATGTAATATCTCCAACAAAAATGAAATCTTGATGAGGAAGATCTATATAGGGTAGGTATATAAAGAATGTTTTTATTTCCATCATAACAAGACACCTAGCCTTAATGGATTTCCTAAAAATAATATTTAAACAAATTTAGAATTTATCGAAGAGTGATAGATTACTTGCAATTGAAGAAGCCAAGAAAAATAAGGCTACAATAAGTGATATCAATGCCACCTTTATTGGATCGATTCCCAGGAAAGGTGAAACAAAATATTTTCATAGTTTTTGTCCAATGAGCCTTTGTAATCTTATTTATAATACCATTTCAAAAATTAGGGCAAGTGGATTGAAAAACATCCTAGATTGTGTTATCTCAAAGGAACAATGTGGTTTTGTTCATGGTAAAAAAATTCTTGATAGTGTAATCATTGGATAAGAGATCATGCATTCTCTTCATTACATGGAAAAACTAGGTATCCTTATAAAATTAAATGAGTGAAGCATATGATAGGGTTTGTTGTAGTTTCTACATGATATCCTTAGAAAATTTTGTTTTAATAAAGGTTAGTCCAAATGGATTAGATGTTGTTATAAATTTTATTATGATCAATGGATCCCCTGCTAGATACGATGAATCATCCTATGGAATCCTCTAAGGTGACACACTATCTCCTTATCTACTTATTATTCTTATGGAGACACAGGGATTGATTTTTTAAAGGTAAAAATGGATGGAAAAATCAAATGTATTCAAGTTACAATAAATGGTCCCTTCAAATCTCATCTCCAATTTGTTGATGATAAAAAAATTTAAGTCATTCTTTTATCAATGAGGCCACGGAGTTTAAATTAGTATTATAATGTTAAGATAAAGTTGTTGCATAGTTGGTTTATACTACAAAATCTAGAATTTTTTCATTATCACTACCCTAGATTTATGATGGATTATTATCGATATTTTAGGATTTAATGTTAGACACTTTCCATCAAAATACTTGGGTATTCCTTTGTCTAATAAAGGAAAAATAAGGATCTTTAAGACTAAATTTTGGATAGAATTAAATCTTGTTTGGTAATATGGAAAGGTAAGTTCTTAACCATGGATGGAAGGTTATAATATATAAATACTAAATTGAAATCCATGATCATACATGATGTCACTTTTAGGATTGTTAATAGGTATAGTATCCAAATATGATAAAGTTTAAAGACATTTTCTTTGGAAAGAATGTGAGAAAAAAAAAGGTTTCCTCTTTGCAAGTAAGATAAGGTTTAGATATTTGAGTGGGATCTAAGCAAAGGAGCATGATTTGAGTGAAATCTAATTAGAATAGAAGGATTTGAGCAAGATTTGAGTAGAGGAGTGGGATCTGAGTAGAATATGTATTATAAGATGAAGCTTTAGAGAGGATGTTGAATAGAGAAGCAATGGAAGTGTCTTGTTTAAAAATTTAACATAAAAAGGTAGGAGGAAATTTTCAAATTTTTGTAAAGACTACTGATGGAAGGAGACGAGGTGGCCCCCTAGGGTCACCTAGGTTTGAACTTGATGTGGTTGTAGGTTCTTCAAGGTTTAGCCATGTTAGAGTTTGTAAAATGTGTGTTTCCCTGAAGAAGGCTTGGGTTGGTGTGGGAGTTCATTGTTGGTGGGTGGTGACGAAAAGGTGAACGACTGCCTTTGTTGCAAGAAGGAGCGACCATGGATTAAGGTGCAACCTAAAGTGATGGTGAATGAAGTATTTTATTACAATATAAGGCCCTCATTTTCATATTCATTGGAATTAGGGTGAACCTAAGAAGGATTGAAGAATGGATATTGTGATACTAGAAAATTGAAGGTAAGCATGACATTGTTCTTCTTGCAAATGGGTATTTTTTAGCTATTTTTGATAAGGAGGATTGTAATAATTTTTTGAGGGAGGTCCTTATTTCATGAGGCAAGTGGGTCTATACATAAAACTGTGGCATGCAGGGTTCGATCCAATAAAGGAACTACCTTCAGTTGTTTTAGTGTGGACTAGACTTCATTGTTTGCCTTTGGAGCTTTAGAAGGAGGAGATTTTTAGAGATACTGGTGAGGCCATATGGATATTTGTTTTGGTATCTGATCTTTGTGTGGAGTTGGATATATCTAGTACTCTCTCATATTCTATTGACATCTAAGTTGGGGAGGTGGTAAGGGTTTAGGCTATTGAATATGAGGTAGTCCCCTTTATGTACAAATGCTATCATCTTCATGATCACCTAGCAAGGGATTGCTCCAAGAATATTGAGATGAACAAAAGGAGGAGGATCCCTATCAAGGGAAAGGTGTGGAAGTGGGGTAGGATGATGGTTTTCATATGGTTATAAACAAGAAGAGATCAAACATTGGTGGTTGAAAGGGTAAGGAATGTTTGGAAGTTTCTTTCAAAAATTAGTTTCATGTATTGGGATTCAGGTCTAGTGATATAGATGTGGATGTTGTGGGGGGGATTTTCCCTCTTATGAGCAAATTATTTAGGATTATTTGGTATCATTTCCTTGTAGGGAGGGTGAGGCACCAATAGAGATGTGCACTTAAGAAGACTTTGGAACTCAAAATGAGGAGGTTGGGTCCTTAGAGGATTCAATTCTAATGAGGGCCAAGGATGTAGTTGATGATGATACAAAGAGGGAGTAAATACCTATTGATATTGAGGGGGGTGGGAGGATAGGAATGAGAAGTAATCCCTTAGGTATTACATCAAGCACCCTAAGAAAACATCAAGGAGGAAAACAACATGCGGTTAGAAACAAATAAAAAAAGGACAAGTGAGATAAGAAAGGGGGACATTTGGTGGAAGTGGAGGTTATGCAAACTATTAATTCCATTTTAATTCTTTCTCCAAATGAATATTATTTCTTGGAGTGTGAGGGTCTTGGGAGAAAAACTCAAAAAAAATGTTTTGAAGTGTTTGATAAGATAGTGTCATCATTATTTGATGTTGATTCAAGAATCCAAATTGATTTTAGAAGGAAGCGCAACAGTTTGTAATATAATTTAGAATGAAGCTTTGAGTTTAGTAGTTGTGCTAAGGGTAATTCTAGAAAATTGCTTTTTATATGGGATCCTCGGAAGATAGAGGTTGTGGATGCAATGGAAAATATAGGAATTTTAGAGATAAGAGAGTATCTGCTTTTAAATGTGGCTCCCTTTTAGGTAGTTAAATTTTATGCTCTAGAAAATATAAAAGAAAAGGTGGAGCAGTGGAGGGCAATGGAGGTAATTTTTAAAAATGGAGGGAGATGTTTCAAATAGTTGGAGGTAATTTTAATATTATTGCTTCATTGGAGGAAAAGTAGGGAGGCTCTAGTATTAAACATGGGGAGTTATTTGTTCATTGACCAAATGGATAGGTTAGGTCTTAGAGATGTGGTTTCAAAAGGTTGCTTGTTCACCTGGAGTAATAAAAGACTAAACTTGGACCATATCTAAGAAATATTGGATCATTTTTTAGTTGATGACTCTTGGGTAGCTAGAGGAATAGTTTTGCACTTAGATTTTCTCTCTTTTATAGGATATGGTCAATGGAAAATCTCTCTTGACATATTGAGCTAGATTAAACTAGGGAACAACCCTTTTTTATTTCAATTTACCTAGCTTGACCATGAGGGTTTCAAGGATTTGATCCTTATATGGTGGATGAAGGTATGCTCGATATTTAGACCTATGATGTTTATATTTTTAAAAGACTATAATATGTGAAAGAGAATCTAAAATAATAAAACTATCTAGTTTTTGGAAATATTGAGTGAGAGTCCTAAGAGGCAATGCAAGCTCTTAAGTAGGTGGTTGTGAGGATTCATTTGGAAGATATTTCTCAGGAGCTCTTGAACTAGGATATGGAGGTAGTGATGAAGGTGGAGTAATTAGATCAAAAGGAGGATATGTTCTAGAAACAAAAGTCTAGAATCACCTAGGTGAGGGAGGAGTCTAGAAAATTCTCATCCGTCAACCATGAATAGAAGGGAATTTAAATTTATTGAGTCTCTAACATGTGGAAGGTGGCAGGCCATAAGGACATGGTGTGAGATGCAAGGGGAATCAAGTAGGTACTTATCTAACCTTTTTTTAAAGGCTCCTCTAGATTATGAGGCATAGTGGGAGATCTTGGAGTCAATTTCTCCCTATATCTTGATCGAGCATAATTTGTTCTTGGCCAAAGAGGTGTCTTTGGTGGAAGTGCAAAAGGTAGTATTTGATATGAAAAATGTACCACTCTAGGAATAAATATTTTTCCAATAGAATCCTTTCAATTTATGTGGGAGGAGCTAGAGGATGAAATATTACAAGTAGTTGAACAGGCCAGAAGGTCTAAATATTTCTTAAGAGCTATGAACTATAATTTTATTGTTCTTGTTTCAAAAAAGTATGGGGTCTCCTCATTGGATGGGTTTTGACCTATTTCCCTCTATAATTTTATAATAATATTATTTCTAAGGTGTTGGCAAAGCATTTGAAGGTGGTTTTACCTGCTATTATATCTAAGGAATAGGGTGGATTTGTAAGGGATACAAATCATGGACCAGATTATATTGGTACAAAAAGTTACTCACTTCATGAGACTCAATAAAAAATGTAATCTATTTATTAAACCAGATATGTCCAAATCCTATGATCAATTTGATTAATTTTTTTATTAAGGTTTTACAAAAGTTTGGGTTTGAGGATAGGTGGATTGATTAGGTGGTATCTTGCTTTCCCAATCCTAGTTACTCGGTCTTGATAAAAGGTGTCCCATCAAAGCAGTTTGGGGTAAGTAGAGGCCTAAAAAAAGGAGACCCTTTATCTCCCTACTTGTTCATTATTTAGGTAGAAACTCTGGGTAGGACTATCCACAAAGCTAGGGAACCCCAAGAAATAAATTTTTTTTCAGTATCTAGGAGGTTAATGCCTCTGACGCATTGTAGTTTGTGGATGATTCTAATTGTATGAGGATAACAAAGATAAAGGAAGCCAAGGGAGTCTAAAGATGTTTGGATCTATACGAGAGAGCTTCAAGTCAAGTTATCAATGAAAATAAGTCCAAAATTTTATTTTTTAATGTTGATAATAGGGTACAAACCTATATCCTTAATCTTTTAAATTTTAAGAAAATATTGGTTTCCTTTAAATACCTTGGGATTCCAGTGGTAGGAAGATATCTTACAAAGGACTTCTTGAGGACTCTTACAAATAAAATTTGATGTAATTTAAATCATTGGATCCATCAATGGATCTCAATATGGGAAGATTGATTATGATAAAATTAATGTTGCAGGCTATTTCAATCTTTCAACTTATGGCTATGATTGGTCCTAAGCATTGTTTTAAGGATATTAACAAAATTTTGAGGGAATTTCTTTGGGGAGGCTTAGAATTGAAAAAGAAATAAATTTTGGTAAGGTGGGATTTATTTTACCTCTCACTAAATAAAGGGTAACTAGGTATCCACAGATTGGTTGCTCAGAACTTAGTTTTATCAGCTAAATTATTGTGGAATTATATTTTAGACTAGTTTAGCCTTATGTCGAAGGTTCTATCAACAAAGTATGGGCATAAGGTGGAACTAGTTTATATCCTCCCCTTTAACAGGACTTTTCTGAAAAGTCAAAATAGGGTTATGCATAAGGGGTTGGACCCAAAATGTACTTGTAAAAAAATAGTGAATCCTAATCGAAATAAAGGTGAATCCTTAGAAAATCAAATCAATCATCTTCACACCAAAATTTGGGGTTATTTGAAGCTCTAAAAATTAATATCATATTTGGGGCAAATTTTGACCTATTAAATCACCTTATAACTTCATAAAAACACCACCATTAGATCAGGCTCAAAAAAAGCTTTCCAACGAGTACAAATATGTCTATGTTTGGATATATATTGTGGTGAATTGACCCTAATAAAAAATTGATCCCAAAAATTTTAGGTGAATGGGCCGACGTCGAGGGTCCTCATATTCGCCAATTTCCAATTTTGGAAATCCTAATATTCATCCAATTTGCGAATATTCACCACTATGCATAGCCCTGAGTGAAAAATGGGAGAAAAAAAAAATTTAGGATGATGCATGGGATCAATACCAGCCAATTACTTCCCTATTCCCAAACTTGGGTAATGCTACAAATATTTTTAAGAATGCAAATTGGGTCTATGTTAAGGAATTTTAGGAGGAAGATGAAGGAGGAGTCGGTTTGAGGAGGTGGAAATATCTCTCAGTTTGGAGATAGATAGTTGAAGAAGAGAGGGATAGTCTTAAGGCTATTTTGGATCAAAGGTAGTGCTTATGGTCTGAAGAGGACTCTTTGGGATGGACAGACAAAGGAAATGGATGGTTATTCATCAAGAAGGGATATTACTGGCTCATAGATGTATTGGGTAGGGAGAGGGCAATTTGAAAGAAGGTATGGAATTCAAATATTTGTAAGAGGGACTTGGTGGACCCAAAATGGTGTGTGCTCTATTAAGGGGTGGTATAATATGTTGACCACCTTTTATTTTGATGTCCCTTTGCTACTTGGATGTAGGAGCAAGACGAAAATATGTATAATTTTTTGGCTTGGTGATGTCTTTTTGGAGCAGTTCTTTGATCTTTAGGGCTCTAGCGGGTAGGTGGACATTTTGCCCTTCTAGTCCATTATTTCAAGGCCTTCACTTTGTGGTAGGTGTGGATGGAGCACAATAGGTGTATTTTCAATTATGAGTGTTCATCCATGAAGTCAATTATCTTTAGAATTTTTCTTAATATTAGAGAGGTTGTAAGAGGAATCAAAGGTTCTCAGCTTATGCCTATAGATGAGGAGTTATTGGATCTTCTTAGGATTGTGATCCTTGGGTAGTTTCAGTCCCAATATTTATGGAATTAGGGATTAATAATAAATAAGGTTCCTTATAAAAAATTGTGAAGGTTGCTATAGAAAAATATCAAGAAGGATTTTGAATTCTGGAATATTTGTATTCATACAAAAATTTGAAAAGATCTAGAAAATGAAAATCAATAATTCAAACATTTTATGTAAAATGATGTAGGTTTCTAGCTATAACATCTCAATTATTATGAGAAGTGTATCTTTTATAAACTCTCAAGCTCTAAAGAAGAGAGTTGTAATTTGTTAAGGGTGGGGGACACAAGTACAACCCTTTATTATCGAGCCAAAAAAATGGATAGGGGAGGGAAGTGGAAGCCATCATCGATGGATTCAGTTAAGGTAAACATCGACGATGCTACTTGTAGCAACCTAGGGATGGTGGGTATTGGAGGGGTGGATCATATGCCAAAGGAATGATGGTTTTGGCTTACATAGGGGTATTAGGAGGAACACCAACATGGTGACAGAGGCCATGGCCATATGTGAAGGCTTAGAAATGGATCTTAAGTAAGGATACTTAAGAATTGAGGTGGATTCTAACTCTTAGGTCTTAATCAATAGGTTGAACAAGTAGGAGGAGAGGGGAGAAATGGAATGAATATTCCAATATGTCTTGGAAAATATTATGGGCTTAAAACATAGAGCATGAATAAAATTTCTCCATGTGGTGAGGGAAAATAATAGAGTTATGAATAGATTGGTTGATTTAAAAATAGAGAGAGTTCATAATTGGTGGTTAGGGGGTAAAAATTGGGGGAAAATTATATGGACTTGCAGGTTTTTCATTGGGATTACCCTAATGATGGGGAAGGATAAGTACCAGTGTGGTAACTCCTAGGAGGGAGGATTTTCATATAAGGATATTGAAGGCCTTGATGTTTCATGATTAGGAATTATTTGAATCACTATGTACATGGGAATGTGGAGATAAGAAATATAGATAACAATGGAGATTAGCAAGATGACCTAGTGGAGCTGCAAGAATTTGCAATTGCCACTATAAATGAAGAACTCTAAAATGTGGTTTCTAGAGGATATGTGGTATACAAGGAAAATAAACTGATGGTTTTGTCTTATTACAATTATGAGGATTCATCCTTTCATATGGTATTTAGTGATTAGGTGTAGTAATTCTTTTTTGTGAATTTTTAGTTTTTTCACTAATTGGGAATTTAGCCTTCATGGGATTATAGACATGTATATCTGAAGGCACTTCCATGCTTTGGCCCATATATGGAAGGCCTTAGAACTACGTAATCTAGTTTTTGATTAATAAAATTTAGTCTTTTGTCATCGAAAAAAAATATAAGTTTTACAAAGGAAATAATATGGGGGGAAAGCTTGTAGAATTATGAGTTTTACATTAGGGTGAAAATTTGGTTGTAGAGTATTCAAATATCAAGGAAGGATTGGGTAAAAATAGTACTTCAAAATATATAGTTCTCTTGATGCGATGAGATTATTTAGAAAATTATCCTACCTAGAGGATTGTTGACATGGAACTTCATACTAAATAGTTTACAATTGATCAAGAAACATACTAGATGGTCAATTAATGAGGGTAATTCAAGAAATTCTGGCTCAATTCTTGGTTCAAGCCTTATCCTCTTATTTCTAATATGAAATGACAACTATTTGCTCATGCATGTCTAGCTTATAAAGGTCTAAATATCAAATATCATATTAATTTGAGCAATAATTACATATTATGGATTTCTATAGTAGTATGGTTGGAGGATAGGAACTCAAGTAAATAGTAGATGAGCTTCAAAATATGCTTCAAGAGTTATATTTACTTATTTTTATACAAAAGTGTGAGTTGGTTTGGCAATTATGAAAACATGGTAGATACTCAATCAAATTGGGATATGAGGGAACAATTAAAATTTCCTAATCCTTATGATTTTTCTTGGAAGAATATTTGGTTTTAAAGGTCCTCCTTAAGGCCTTGACATTCTTTTGGTTAGAAGACTAAAATAATATTCTTATAGGAGAGATTCTACAAAGAAGAGGATATCACAAATCTTTCAAGTGTGACTTGTATGAGAAGGATTTGGAAACATGAAATTATTGATTTCTTGATTATCACTTACACAATTTGGGGTAGAATTTATGAAAATGTAAGAATATATTGAGTAGTTTCATCAGCATTTAAAGAGATCATGAAATGTTGAATTAAATGCTTCAAAACTAAAGCATTATGCATTCTATGGAGGATTAGTCCTACTATCATTTATTGGAATTTAGAACTTGAAAGAAATAATAGATTTTTTTTTTAAATCACTAAACCATGCATAAGTTTAGAATTATATTATTGTTTCTCTTTAAAAATGTTTACAAATAGAGTGCTCGTAATGGGAAGTCTCAAGTGTGGAAAAAGAGTGCTACCCTTTTGGTTAAAATATTTGAGTATACATGGAAGGGTTATTTATGACAATGGAGTTACCACAAAGCTTTCATTTTAATCTATGGTAAAATAGAGTTATCTATAGTTTTAGTGATAAAATTTTATGGTCTTTAGGATTTGGTTATATCAACACCAACAAACTACCAAGTTGTAAATCATTATAAAGTGGAGCTAAAAAATGCAAATAGAGAAACCTATATTACATTATTTTATGGTATCAAGCCACAAAATGGCGAAAGGAGTTTGTCTCACACTATACAATTTAGCCAAGTCACATTATTGTCTTTAGTAGTTAGTGCCTCTATAGATTGTTAATTTATAGTCTAATTTGGTGTTGTTGCATTGTCAACAAAGGTTTCATCCTATTTTGTGTTTAGATATGTTGGATTTGATAGACAATGTTTTGTATTTTGATACTTTATGTTCAATGCTTTTCTTCTCACTTGATAAAGTTGTTGCTTACAATATTTAAAGTTTATTCTAGCTATGGTAAAGTGTATTTTATAGATTTTTCATGTTTTTAGTTTGGGCAAAGTGTTGTTTGGAGGTTGATAAAATTTCTAGGTTTGAAAATGTGAAAAATAGAGTTCCCTAGGTTTTGAGATTGGGTGGAGCAAAGTGTGATGTTTGGAATTCAAAAATTGAGTTTATCATTCAAGGCTTGTTTGGTTTTTAGCATTCTCCATTTTCTATTTAGGGTTGTCATCAATGGAAGAAGGACAAATATCCATACTCTAATTCTTCTAGATTCAAAAAATATGATTGAAATAACTAACAATGTGTAGAGCCATAAAATACTTATAATTTGTATTAATATTTGGTGAATACAGTTCTTAAGAAATAAACTTAGACTAGAAGATGATGCTAATAATTTTAATAAATGGCATAGAAGCTTTTATGCTTCTTAAATATTCTATTATATATGATCTAATTATTGAATTTTTTAATGAGAATGATGCTACAACATTGCATACAAAGATACAAAATAAGTATCAAACATCTAAAGTCGAATGCATTTTTTTAAAAGAATCTTCCTTATTCTTCTCAATTACAAGACGCAGGGTGTATTTCTGATTACCTCATGTATTTTTAGGAACCTTATCATTAAAAACAACACATTCACAAAAAATGAAGTATGGGAAAAATGGTGCACCTAACAATGTTAAACAAGATGCATCTATCGCTAGTATTGATTAAGCATTACAAAAAGACATCAAAGTAAGCATGATAAGCCAAATAAGTGCAAGAAAGGAAGTTTTTATTTATTATTTGATAGATTCAATCATGGTTACATAAATTTCCCCTTGAGGGCTCTATATTGATACACTCATTACAAAATGGTGCCCAAGGATTAAATCCTTTCAATAACTCGGGTGCACTTCCAATGTTCTTCCTCATACCCATGATTGAAGTGGGTGGGCCTATGATGTTTCTGCATTTTTATTTGATGTTATGATACTATAATCCTTCCTAATATGCTATTATACCTGCACCTACACAAAATAAAACCAGATTTTGTCAATAGCATATGTGTATTATGAAGCATGCAAAAGCAATACATGCACTAATAGACTAGAAAGTGGAAATATGGAATACAACCATACAAAACAGCTATAAATGATTCTGAATCTTAGAGGCATGCATAAAATATAGTTTTGGAGTTATCTAAATTAAAACATTAGAGAAATTGCATCCTGATTCATGTCGATTACGTGGTGTACCTAGTAAGCCTACAAAACACAAAATAGGTGATTTATGGTCCTAAAAATCTCCAAATCACATCAAATTTGGAAAGAATATATATAATAATATTTAGAGAGGAACCATGTAAAAATATTAAGAAAATTGCTCACATATTCCTGTGCATATTTGGGTGAGCCAAGTGAACCTACAAAATACTAAAAATGCTATAACTCATTCAATATAGCTCCAAAATACACAAAATTTTAACAATATACTCCTAAACTATCCTAGAATAAGCCTATTTAAAAAATAAATAAAATAATGCTTCAGTATATGACCATACCTTGCAGGGGTGGTAGTTACTGTCATCGATTGGAGGTCATCCTCGGGTGGGATGACCACCATATCTGTTGGTTTTCTACCACCAATTCCATTGGGAATTTGTTAGAAACTCTCTAAAATATATTGTGATCAAATTTGTGGGTGAAATTCACTCAATTGATTCAGTTTTGTAAAAAAATTATGCCTCTTGAATCACTCGATAACCTCCTTTGCTAGGTAGATATTTAAAGGGAAAAGGCACAAAAGGTTGAGGGGAAATCTTGGCAGCACTTTGCTGCAGTATCACAAAATACCTCCTTGTAATCTGGGTGGAAAATGAATCCACTTTATAGCCCAAGGGTGCCTATGGCCAAATGGACATGCAAGGACATGAAGGGAAAGAGGAACCACTTGTCCAAACATGGCATGTATTGGAGGGGGAAGGAATCTCCATTTTTGGCCTCCATAATGCAACTTGTCATGAGAGTTATGCACCCTCATGCCAGCATGCTTGAATAGGCAGGATAAATGGTAGTTTCTAGGTGCCATTTATCCAAAATTTGACTTTTATGGGGTCAAATACCATGGTCATCCCACATAGGTATGGCCACTGGTGGCCATCCCTGAGTGGGACGACCATGAACTATGGTCGTTCCTAGGTGGGACGACCATGCCTACATGCCCCAAAACTTCCCAAAAGTGGGGTAAAAGCTCCCAAAAGTGGTTAGGACCACTATTAAACCTCTGAGGGTTTCCCAAGGGGGCCACATGGTGTCAATTAGACCTTGTCTTGGTAGTCTAATCAGATTGACATTATTTTAGTGTCTACATAAACATTGCAAATAAATTTAAATGCTTGAAACACAAACCATTACAATATGAAATATAAGTGCAAAAATTAAACCAATCTCACAAAGTAATATAGAATCACACAACCACTTCGAGGGGGCAACCTCATTCAAAAATTTAATTTAAATATGCAAAAGGATACATTTATTCTTGCCCCTCATATTTTTAAATACTTCATCTACCACCTAACTCTCAATGTTGGCTTAAATGTAAAATGCCATCCAAGCTAGAATCTCCTAGCTACAAAATAGATACATTCTTTATAACAATTACATATTATGGCACCACTTGTCTAGGTGCTTCTGGAGCCACAACTACTACAAAATATTATCATGGACATCCCCCACATTCAACAAGGGTTATTATATCATAGTGTCAGGATGCGGTCCTAACATGTCCCTCTTCTTCGAAAAGCTTTATCCTCAAATTTAAATATGAGGAAATTGTTGCTAGAGCTATTAAAGAGGTTCCCATGTAGCATATTCAAGTTGTACATCATACCATTGGACAAGACATCGATGATGACATGCTAGATAAGGGTATATGATCTATGATGTAGAATGCATTCAGGTTCAAGAATGATGGAACCTTCATCATTCAACTCAGGAAGTGTAAACTACACTTGGACCTTGTTGCCAATAACTTGCTTGAGAGAAGAAACATGGAAGATTGGATGAATATTAAAACTAGCCTAAAGGGCTAGTTTGTATGCTATCGACCTGATACTTTGAAACACTTGATAAGGACCATAATATTTTGTGGCAAGTTTCTAACAACCATGAAGCTAGAGAGAGGATTGTTTGTATGATTGTAAGCGACAAAAAACCATATCTTCAACATCAAAGCTATATTTTGTTTGGTGTCGATCACCTTCTTGTTTCATATAGTTTTGAGCCACGTCTAAATTGAACTTGAGTAGGTAAATAATAGAATCATGTTGGAAAAGAGTAGAACCATATATTGAACCTTGGAACTACCTAAAATGTAAGAAGATGGTGCTAGTGTAGTCTAATCATAGACTAATTTAAATGGAATTACCTTAGTGGTAGTGTGATATGTTGTGTTATACCACCATTTGGCCAAAGGAAGCCACTTGGTCCATTGTGTAGGATGTTTAGAGGTGAAGCAACGAAGGTATGTTTCTAATAATTTATTCACAATTTTAGTTTGGCCATTAGTTTGTGGATGAAGGGTACCAAGGGAATACATATTTTCATATTTCATACATTGGCAATGATCACATTCATCCACAAAAATATGAATATACCTTTTCATACTCCTCTAGAAAAATGTACACTTTGTCCTTGTATAGGTTTTGAGAAACCCTAAATGGTAAACTATTGGGAAAGCATGCATATTCTATAGCATGAGGACATTTATTTATGACTTATGGGGAACAACTAGATAGTCATGGTACCATAAATATTTACCATCCCAAGTATAACCATGGCATGAATGAGGATCTACTTGAAGTTTGTAGATGTAAATTTGCAAAGAGGATTCCTTGATAAGTTTCTCATAGAAGATGAATCCATTGAGGATGTGGTGTGGATATAGCCTGTATCATAGCTTGTTATTCATGTAGTCAAGATAAAGCATCCACCACAATGTTCTACTTACCCTTATTATAGATTATTTCGTAATCATAACCTAATTTTGAAATCCATTTTTGTTGTTCTGGTGTGGACACCCTTTGTTCTAAGAAATATTTAAGACTTTGATCATCAATCTTGATGGAAAAATATCTCCTAATGAGATAAGATCATCAATGATTGATTCATGTAAAATGGTAAGCATTTCCTTCTCATAAGTAAACTTACCCAAATTTTGACCTGAGAGTGCCTTGCTAGTGAAGGTCAAAGCTCTATCTTGTTGCATTAAAACTACCCCAATGCCATTTCCCAATGCATTATTTTCAATACAAAAGGTTTAGAGAAATTTGGCATTGCTAACATAGGGGTAGTGGTCATGGCATACTTCAAATCAAAAAATTCCTTTTTAGTAGGTTCTATCTAGAGAAAAGAATTTTTCCTTGGTATGGATAACAAGGGAGCCATTATCTTGCCGTAATTCTTTACAAATTTCCTATAATATCCTATGAGTCCCAAGAAGCCATGAAGTCCCTTTAGGGTACGAGGCTTAGATCAGTATTGAACAACCTAAATTTTCTTGGGATCAATCTAAACTCCATCCTTAGAGATAATGTGATCCAAGTATTCAACCTCCTACTAGCCAAAAGAATATTTGGATCTCTTTGCATAGATTTGATGGTTAGATAAAAGTTTGAGTGTTTGATCTAAGTGTTAAATATGTTCTTTCTATGAACAACTATAAATCAATATATCATAAAAAAATACTAGAATGAATCTATGAAGGAAAGGATGAAAAATATAATTCATTAAACTCTGGAAGGTAGAAGAGGCATTGGTTAATCTAAATGGTATAAACAAGAATTCAAAATTCTCTTCATGAGTTCTAAAATTTGTTTTAGAATATACTCATCCTTAATTCAAATTTGGTGATACCCTGACAACAAATCTAACTTGGAAAAATAGTTAGCCTCGTGTAACTCATCAAGTAATTCATTGTTCAATGGAATAGGGAATTCATCTTTAATAGTAATCTTATTGATATCCTGATAATCCACACATAAGCACCAATTTTCATCCTTTTTATATACTAATAACACTAAGAATAATAGGGACTAGCACTAGAATGGATAATCCTGACAGTATGAAGCTCTTCCACACATAAGGATAACTATACAAACAAACATTAGGGCGAATACTACCAGGAAAAATTTGTATTGCATGTTCATGTGAGTGATGAGGAGGTAGTCCCTTGGGTTCCTCAAAAACTTAAGCATATTTGTTTAATAAACCTTGTAATTGTATTGGATGATCCCGCTCCTCTTCCTCGAGGGCATTGATAGCAAATATTTGTGGCACCACTCCATAAGAAGAATTTTTAACAATATTTTCATATTATGGCTAGAAATAAATTATGTCACACCAACCTTCATACCACATAAAGTATATTCATTCCCTTCTTGACTAAACTTCATCCCCAACCTAGCAAAATCCTATAAAAATTTTCCTAACATCCGCAACCATTGTGCTCCTAAAACTATATTACACCCATGTAATGGTAGGGAAAATATTTCTATCTTGATATTATAGTCCCCAATTTGAAGTTTAACATTACAACATTTTCCTTTGCATGGTAGGGTGCCTCCATTAGCAATCATGACTTCAAATAAATTGCATGTAGTAATGTAACAGTTCCTTATTTGGCCACATGTGGATCAACAAAGTTATATGTATTACCCAAGTCAATAAGAATGATGACCCATTATACTTTGAAGTAGTTGATCACTTTCATTGTTTGGAGAGTGGATACTCTTGCTAAAGCATGCACATATATTTCCAATTGGGAGTCCTTTGGATCTATTGCTTGATCTATGGTTTCTCTCTTGAGGATCCTCCTATTCCTCTAAATATTCTACAGTTGGTACCTCATCCATATCTATTAGATACAATGTTTTACGAATACACTTGTGCCTCAAGTAATGCTTTTCATCATAATTATAACATAGCCCTTATGCCCTTCTATTCTCCATATTTTCATGAGTCAATTTTTTTATAGTTGGATATTTAGTGGTAGGACTTATCATAGGCTTGGATAGAAAATATGGCTAAGATTTAGGAAATTTAGAGGTGCATCCTAGAGCCTTGAATTTATCTTCTACCAATATAACCAATTATATTGTCTATTGTAATGTTTAGGGTATCAATAGTTTAACCTCAGCCCTAATGTCATCCTTCAAACCACTCATAAAACAACTTTTAAAGAAGCCAGTATTTAGACCAGTGGTGTGATTGGCAAGATTTTCAAATTGAGTTTGATACTATTGAATGGTTGAGGTTTGTCTAAGTTTAGAATGATCTCCTGTAAAATCTTCAAACTCACTAGTACCAAAGTGAGTGAGTAGATGTTACTCAAATTCTTGCCAACAAAGGTCAAGTTCAGGCTTCCTAAGCCAATAAAATCAATATAGTGCATCTAATTCAAAATTAAAATTCATTTGTCAAACATATGTAGCATGAGATATTATAAATACATAAATATTGTTATGCCTTACAAATCCACCCTTCAGGATCTTTTCCATCAAATTTTGAGAAGTCTAATTTTGGCAATTTAAATCCATTATTATATGGTATATTTCACTAGTGGTGACTCGTGTCTATATCTTGTTGATCCTGATGATCCAAGGAATCGATAGAGATGCGACTATCTAAATATACCTTCATTTTCTTTTGTCTCGATGACCACACTCATAGATGCTTGGAAGTTTTTGAGTTATCTTTATCTCGTCTAAGTTGTTGGTGAATGAGGACCATATTTGTTTTCTCATATTATCCAAATGTTTAGCAATATGTGCCTCTACTTCTTGTTGTCGAGTACCTGAAGCTATGTTCTCAGATTTATGACCTATTGTGAATTCTTACTAAAAATAGAAATTTGATACTAGAGGCTACTATTTTTACTAAGAAGCCCAAAAAGTGGTTTGGGGACTATATATCAAAATTATCAACTCAAAAATATGGTTGCAATGAGCTATATACCACAACACTAGTTTTGGAAACCCCAAACTTTATTTTTTTATATTGTTTTCTTACTAAGGTTGTTTGTGATGTTAGTTTTCCTCCTAGATGTTTGGTTCAAAAATTAGGTTTTGGGTAGACCAACCTCTTATGATACTATGTACTATCTATTCTGACCACTGATCAAATCCTAACACTGTGTTGTCACCTGTCTAGTCTAATTCTATCATAGATAATCCTTATCTATTTTAAATTTTATTTGTCATTGGTAAATATTACTAACACCCTGTATTGACTGCATATCCTAAATGTTACTAACATTATCCATCTTGTTTCCCTATTTCTAACTTTGGTGGTTTATGTCTTGACTGTTATATTCTTTTGTAAAAATAATTGACTGTTTTCATGTAAGAAATCTAGAATAGGGATGTATTCTTTGTATGCTCAATTTCTATGGCAAGGTTATGGTAACATGTTCAATATTCATAGAACGATATTTTTTTAATCATAGGTTTGATGTTCAACACAAAATGGTATTCTATGCCAGTGTGTATGTATTTTCCATAGGTCCTCTATTATATCACAATGACAAACGATAGTGCTTGGACCAATAGTTTAGGCCACTACTCAAGGAGGATTTGACACATGCCCTTGAGCACACTACCTGCCTCTCTATCAATATGAGATGGTGATCTTCTTGGATGTGTCTAATGTACTATGGAGAATACAAGGCCAAAAATATTCCTAAGGTCTAAAGGTTTCTCCTAATCCTAAGGGGTCTCTCAATATACCTAAAGATATGTGGGAGCTCAATTCCATAGACGGGTGTTGTCTAAGGCCTAGGTATTGGATCATGATTGCCCCTCACTTCACTAGATGCTTTACATGCAATCTACCTTAGCCAATAATGATAGCTCCATGATATTTTAAAACCCTCAACATAGGGTTTCTAACCTAATAATTACAACAACAAAGGTTATATATATATATATATATATATATATATATATATATATATATGTATGTTGTATGTATTTTTTGTATATGTATATATTAAAAAGAAATGAAAAAAAAAATATCAAATCTTATACCTAATAGTCAAAATGGCAAAAATTGTCATAGTCACAGTAGAACATGGCCCTAGAAAGTGCTATGATACCACTTATTAAGAACCTTCTCATTAAAACAACACATTCACACAAACATTGCAAATAAACATAAATGCTTGAAACACAAACTATTGCAATACAAAATATAAGTGCAAAAATGAAACAATCTCACAAAGTAACACAAAATCACAAGCCACTTTGAGGGGGCAACCTCCTTCAATACTTTCATTAAATTATGCAAAAATATGCATTCATTCCTTCCCCTTAAAATTTTAAAGACTTCATCTACCACCTAACTCTCAATGTTGGCTTACATACAAAATGCCACCCGAGCTAGAATCTCCTACCTATAGAATTGTTACATTATTGACAACGGTTACATATAATGGTGCCATTGTCTAGGTGCTTCTAGAGCCACAACTATTTTAAAATATTATAAAAAATTATCATGGATGTCCCCCACGTTCAACAAGGGTTATTACATCATAGTGTTAGGATGGGATCCTAACATGTATCTAAAATCTATTAGAATAATTGATTTCTATTTAGAATATAATCAATGTTGAGAACATGGTTAAAATAATTTTATGAGGTTTACCTTCATCTTATGAGTATTTTGTTATATCTCAACATTTACCTACTTAAATTCAAACTCTTGATTTGGAAAAAATATCTTCTTTACTTTTACGAATAGAGAGGAGATAAACATAGATGGGCTTATCCACCCTAGACAATATAAAGAGTGCATTTACTACTAAAGATAAACATAAATAAACTAGAATGCTAATATTTCATCACCTAATCATAAGTAAGGTAAAAATTCTAATATAAATTAGTCCTAAATCATTTTTTTCTACTATAGGAAACATGGTCATTTCAAATAGCATTACAATAAGTTACAAATTATACAAAGTCAATAAGTAGTCCTAAATCATTTAGTGGTAGAACTTGTCGTAGTCTTGGACAAAAAAATAGCCAATATTGAGGAAATTTAGAGGTGCATCCTAGAGCCTTTAATTTATCTTCTACCAATCTAACCAATTATATTATTTGTTGTAATGTTTAGGGTCTCAATAGTTTAACCTCAGCCCTAATGTCATCCTTCAAATCACTCACAAAACAACTTTGAAAGAAGCCAATATTTAGACCAGTGGTATGATTGGCAAGTTTTTCAAATTGAGTTTGATATTCTCGAATGGTTGAGGTTTGTCTAAGTTTAGAAAGAGCTCCTATAAAATATTCAAAATCACTAGGACCAAAGTGAGTGAGTAGATGTTGCTCAAATTCTTGTCAACAAAGGTCAAGTTCAGCCTTCCTAAGCCAGTAAAAGCAATGTAGTACATCTAATTCAAAATTAAAAGTCATTTTTCAAACATATGTAGCATGGAATATTATGAAGACATAAATGTTTTTTTGCCTTACAAATCCACCCTTCAGGATCTTTTCCATCAAATTTTGGGAAGTCCTAATTTTGGCAATATAAATCCATTATTATATGGTACATTTCACTAGTGGTGACTCGTGCCTATATCTTGTTGATCCTAATGACCCAAGGAATTTATAGAGATATGACTATCTAAATCTACCTTAATTTCCTTTTATATCTCGATGATCACACTCATAGATGCCTAGAAGTTTTTGAGTTATCTTTATCTCGTCTAAGTTGTTGGTGAATGAGGACCATATTTGTTTTCTCATATTATCCAATTGTTTAGAAATATGTGCCTCTACTTCTTGTTCTCAAGTACCTGAAGCTATGTTCTCAGAGTTATGACCTATTGTGAATTATTACTAAAAATATAAATTTGATTTTAGGGGTTACTATTTTTAGTAAGAAGCCCAAAAAGTGGTTTGGTTACTATATATCAAAATTATCAACTCAAAAATATGGTTGCAATGAGATATATACCACAACACTATTTTTGGACACCCAAACTTTATTTTTTTTATTGTTTTGTTACTGAGGTTGTTGGTGATGTCAATTTTCCTCCTAGAGGTTTGGTTCAAAGATTAGGTTTTGGGTCGACCAACCTCTTATGATACTATGTACTATCTATTATGACTACTGATCAATCCTAACACTGTGTTATCACCTGTATAGTCTGATTCTATCACAAATATTCCTTATCTATTTTAAATTTTGTCTATCACTGGTAAATATTACTGACACCCTATACTGACTGTATATCCTAATTGTTACTAACATTATCCACCTTGTTTCTCTATTTCTAACTTTGGTTGTTTATGTCTTGACTATTATGTTATTTTGTAAAAACAATTGATTGTTTTTATGTAAGAATTCTTGAATAGGGATGTATTCTTCGTATGCTCAATTTCTATGGTAAGGTTATGGTAACATGTTCAGTTTTCATAGAACGATATTTTTTTAATCATAGGTTTGATGTTCAACACAACATGGTATTCTAAGCTAGGGTGTATGTACTGTCCATAGGCCCTCTATTATATCACAGTGACAAATGATAGTGCTTTAACCAATAGTTTAGGCCACTACTCAAGGAGGATTCCAAAAATACCCTTGAGCACACTACCAGTCCCTATATCAGTATTAGAGTGTGATCTTCTTGGATGTGTCTAATGTACTATGGGGAATACAAGGCCAAAAATATTCCTAAGGGTTAAAGGTTTCTCCTAATCCTAAGGAATATCTTGATATACCTAAATATATGTGGGAGCTCAATTCCATAGACGGGTGTTGTCGTAGGCCTAGGTATTGGATCCTGATTACCCCTCACTTCACTAGATGCTTTACATACAATCTATGACAGCTCCATGATATTTTAAAACCACAAGCATAGGCTTTCTAACCTAATAATTACAATAGAAAAACAAGGCTGGATATATGTATGTATGTATGTATGTATGTATGTATATATGCATGTATATATGTATGTATGTATGTATGTATGTATATGAATGTATATATATATATATATATATATATATATATATATATACATTCATATACATACATACATACATACATACATATATACATGTATGTATGTATGTATATATGCATGACAAAATATGAAATCTTATACCCAATAGTCAAAATGACAAAAATTGTCATAGTCACAACAAAAACATGGCCCTAGAAAGTGCTATGATACCACTTGTTAAGAACCTTCTCATTAAAAATAACACATTCACACAAACACTGCAAATAAACATAAATGCTTGAAACACAAACTATTGCAATACGGAATATAAGTGCAAAACTGAAACAATCTCATAAAGTAACTTAGAATCAAAATTGTAATACGGAATATAAGTACAAAAACGAAACAATCTCATAAAGTAACTTAGAATCACAGGTTGCTTTGGGGGAGAAACCTATTTCAATACTTTCATTAAATTATGCAAAAAGATACATTCATTCCTTCCCCTTAAAAGTTTAAAGACTTCATCAACCACCTAACTCTCAATGTTGGCCTACATACAAAATACCACCCGAGCTAGAATCTCCTACCTACAAAATAGTTACATTCTTGGTAACAATTGCATATAATGGTGTCATTTTTTAGTGCTTCTAGGGCCACAACTATTTTAAAATATTATAAAACATTATCATGGATGTCCCCCACGTTCAACAAGGGTTATTACATCATAGTGTTAGGATGGGATCCTAACATGTATCTAAAATATATGAGAATAACTAATTTCTATTGAGAATATAGTCAATGTTGAGGACATGGTTAACATCATTTTATGAGGTTTACCTTCATATTATGAGTCTTTTGTTATATCTCAAAATTTACCTACTTAAACTCAAACTCTTGATTTGGAATAAATATCTTCTTTACTTTTACGAATAGAGAGGATACAAACATAGATGGGCTTATCCACCCCAGACAATATAAATAGTGCATTTACTGCTAAATATAAACATAAATAAATTAGAATACTAATATTTCATCACCTAATAATAAGTAAGGTAAAACTTCTAATATAAAGTAGTCCTAAATCATTTGTTTCTAATACTAGAAACATGGTCATTTCAAATAGCATTACAATAAGTTAAAAATTACACAAAGTCAATAAGGGATGAAACAAGAAAATATTAGGTCTCCATAAGAAAATATTAGGTCTCAATAAGAGGAGGGGAGCCATGTTACAACCCTAACATAGCCGACTATGTTAGGTCTCCAATAGAATAATTGATTTCACTATTTAATATATTAGGTTTTGATTTAAATTAAAATTTATCTTATCATTCATTATTCATTTGTGATTACGTAGAGGATTGAGCCCTCCGAGTGGTGAGGACCAGCCCTCCTTAAGTGGCATTGATTTAAATATTAATTTCATAATTTCATTCGGTTATTTTTGATTCTATCTATATGCTATCTAAATATTTTATTACTCTCTGATCATTGGATGAATCATTATTGGGATTGTATTGCAAAAGGATTTTAATTATTGGTAAGAAGGATAGTAATATCCTTTCAAAAACAAGGTTGGATATATGTATGTATGTATGTATGTATGTATGTATGTATGTATGTATGTATATAAATATATAATAAAGAGAAATTTGCAAAAAAACAAAACATGAAATATTATACCTAACAATCAAAATAACAAAAATTATCACAGTCACAACAAAACATGGCCCTAGAAAGTGCTATGATACCACTTGTTAATAACCTTCTCATAAAAACAACACATTCACACAAACATTGCAAATAAACATAAGTGCTTGAAACACAAACTATTGCAATATAGAATATAAGTGTAAAAATGAAATAATCTCATAAAGTAACTTAGAATCACAGGCAACTTTAAGGGAGCAACCTCTTTCAATACTTTCATTAAATTATGCAAAAATATACATTCATTCCTTCCATTTAAAATTTTAAATACTCCATCTACCACCTAAATCTCAACATTGGCTTACATACAAAATGCCATCCGAGCTAGAATCTCCTACCTACAAAATAGTTACATTCTTGATTTAAATATTAATTTTATAATTATGTTCGGTTATTTCTGATTCGATCTATATGCTATCTGAATATTTTATTACTCTATGATCATTGGATGAATCATTATCGAGATTGTATTGCAAAAGGATTTTAATTATTGGTGAGTAGGATAGCAATATCCTTCCAAGTGGTATCATATTCAATCGTTCCTGGCATAGATCTTCAAGGAAATTGCCTATTGTTGTAGCATCGTCACAAATCAATCCACAGACTCCAACACAGAAGCTCTCTTGAGAAGATAGTGGTTTTCTTTTGCATACAACATAGATAAAATGATCTTATAATAGCAAACAAAGGTACAAAATAAATCACCATCAAGGATAAGTTCCCTATACTTGTCATTGATGATTTACTAGATGAACTACATGGTGCAAAATATTTTACAAAATTGGATTTACATTTTGGGTTTCACCAAATTAGAGTTATGGAAGAGGATATTCCTAAAACAACTTTTCGCACTCATGAAGGCCACTATGAATTCTTGGTAATACCTTTTGGTCTCACTAATATCCCATCTACATTCCAAAGTCTCATGAACCATGTGTTTAGTCCATTCCTTCACAAATTCGTCCTAGTATTCTTTGATGACATACTCATATATAGTAAATCATGGAATGATCATCTATTGCATGTGGGAAGGGTTCTTCATATATTGCACAAGGAAAGGTTGTTTGTCAAATGCTCTAAATATTCCTTTGGTTTTCAAGAATTTGAATACTTGGGTTATATAGTTTCTCAAGATGGTGTTAAAGTGGACCCCAATAAGATAAAGGTAATTTAGAATTTTCCCTTACCTAAAACTATCAAGAAACTTCATGGTTTTTTGGGTCTCACCAGATATTATCACAAGTTTATGCGTAACTATGGAAAAATTATAGCCCCTCTCACAGATCTTACAAAAAATGATACTTTTCATTGGTCAGAAGTAGCCACTCATGCCTTTGAGGCTCTCAAAGAAGCATTGTGTACTACTCCAGTATTGGCAACTCCAAACTTTTACAAACCATTCATAATCGAATGTGATGCTTTAGGAACAGGTATTGGGGCAGTATTAATGAAGGAAGGTCATCCCTTGGCATTCAAAAGTAAACAACATTCAAGAAAAAATTTGGGAAGATCCACATATGAGAAAGAAATGTTGTTCTACATGCAGTAGAGACATGGAGACACTACTTAATCAGTAGTCGCTTCATTATTAAAATCGATCATAGTAGTCTCAGGTACTTTCTAGAATAATTATTTTCTTATCCAAAATAATACAAGTGGTTAAAAAAATTGTTGGGATATGATTTTATTATCGAGTATAAGAAAGGGAAAGAAAATGTGGCAGCAGATGCATTATCACGAAAATATGAATATGAAGTTGTTATTAATGCTATTTCATGTCCTTGTTCCCAATGGGTATCTCGGCTATAGGAAGAATGGTTGTCCAACACATAAATTGCTCAAATAATCTAATATTTGTTTTTGGGTTCATCCAAGCATATCCTTTTTTCCTATGATAACAAAGTGTTAAGAATAAATAATCACATCTACATTCCACATGATTCTACAATAAAATCAAGGATTCTAGATGAATCACATGCTTCTCCATCAGCAGGACATTCAAGTTTTTTGAAAACCTATATGATGATAAAACAATCCTTTTTTTGGAAAGGATTAAAGAATAGGTCAAACAATGGGTGGCTGAATCTGAAGTATGCCAACGCAATAACGATAAAACAGTCAAATAACCAGGATTGCTTCAATCATTACCTATTCCATATCATCAATGGGAACATATTCCAATGCATTTTATTGAAGGTCTACCTAAATTAGAAGGCAAAATGGTAATATTTATGGTAGTAGATCACCTATCCAGATATGCTCATTTCCAGGCTTTACAACATCCATTTTCAACAAGCAAGGTGGCTAAGGTATTTATGGACTCAATTTATCAAATTGCATGAAATGCCAAAAAATATTGTAAGTGACCATGATTCCATATTTACTAGCAATTTTTGGAAATAATTATTTCAAATTAGTGGTACCAAATTAAATATATCCTCTGCATGCCATCCACAAACAGATGGCCAAATGGAGGTAGTTAACAAATATTTGGGTACCTATCTAAGATGTTTTTTTCAGGATAAACAATATCAATGGAGTCATTGGTTGTTCTTGGTAGAATGGTGGTACAATAATTCATACCATTATTCCATTAAGATATTTCCATTTGAAGTATTATATGGAATTAAACCACCAACAATAGCAGATTATGTACCAGGTTCTTCCAAAGTGGCCCAAGTAGATGAATGATTTCAACATCGATAATCAATGCTCAACATTCTCAAAGACAACTTGGTCCAAGCACAAAATCGTATGAAGAAGTAGTAAGACTCACACCTCTCGAAAAGATAATTTAATATATGTGATATGGTGTTCTTACATTTGCAGCCCTACAAATATTTATCATTAAATATCAAGACCAGTAAAAAGTTGACTGCATAATTTTATGGCCCTTACAAAATTGTGCGTCACATTGGAGAAGTAGCATACCAACTAGAGCTTCCTCACTCATCTCGTATACATCTAGTATTCCATATTTCTTGTCTTAAGAAGGTGATCAGCCAAAAAGTACAATCTCAGTCAGAAATTCCAGTACTCGATGAAGAAGGATTTATATATCTCCAACCTGAAGCAATATTACAAAGTAGAACACGTATGTTGAGATCTCGTCACATCCAAGAATTTCTCATCAAATGGTAGGACCTACCTTGAAGAAGATGCTACATGGGAACCTAAAAGTATTTTCCAGCATTTCTAGCTTTGAGGACAAAGCTTTCCAAGGAGGGGAGCCATGTTACAACCCTAACATAGCCGACTATGTTAGGTCTCCAATAGAATAATTGATTTCACTATTTAATATATTAGGTTTTGATTTAAATTAAAATTTATCTTATCATTCATTATTCATTTGTGATTACGTAGAGGACTGAGCCCTCCAAGTGGTGAGGACCAGCCCTCCTTAAGTGGCATTGATTTAAATATTAATTTCATAATTTCATTCGGTTATTTCTGATTCTATCTATATGCTATCTGAATATTTTATTACTCTCTGATCATTAGATAAATCATTATTGGGATTGTATTGCAAAAGGATTTTAATTATTGGTAAGAAGGATAGTAATATCCTTTCAAAAACAAGGTTGGATATATGTATGTATGTATGTATGTATGTATGTATATGTATGTATATAAATATATAATAAAGAGAAATTTGCAAAAAAACAAAACATGAAATATTATACCTAACAATCAAAATAACAAAAATTATCACAGTCACAACAAAACATGGCCCTAGAAAGTGCTATGATACCACTTGTTAATAACCTTCTCATAAAAACAACACATTCACACAAACATTGCAAATAAACATAAATGCTTGAAACACAAACTATTGCAATAAGGAATATAAGTGTAGAAATGAAATAATCTCATAAAGTAACATAGAATCACGAGGCAACTTTAAGGGAGCAGACCTCTTTCAATACTTTCATTAAATTATGCAAAAATATACATTCATTCCTTCCATTTAAAATTTTAAATAATCCATCTACCACCTAAATCTCAACATTGGCTTACATACAAAATGCCACCCAAGCTAGAATCTCCTACCTACAAAATAGTTACATTCTTGATAACAGTTACATATAATGGTGCCATTGTCTAGACGCTTCTAGAGCCACAACTATTTTAAAATATTATAAAATATTATCATGGATGTCCCCCACATTCAACAAGGTTTATTACATCATAGTGTTAGTATGGGATCCTAACATGTATCTAAAATTTGTGAGAATAATTGATTTCTATTTAGAAGATAGTCAATTTTGAGGACATGTTTAACATCATTTTATGAGGTTCACCTTCATCTTATGAGTCTTTTGTTATATCTCAACATTTACCTACTTAAACTCAAATTATTGATTTTGAAAAAATATCTTCTTTACTTTTACAAATAGAGAGGAGATAAACATAGATGGGATTATCCACCCTAGACAATATAAAGAGTGCATTTACTGCTAAAGATAAACATAAAGAAATTAGAATGCTAATATTTCATCACCTAATCATAAGTAAGGTAAAACTTCTAATATAAATTATTCCTAAATCATTTGTTTCTACTATAGGAAACATGGTCATTTCAAATAGCATTACAGTAAGTTAAAAATTACACAAAGTCAATAAGTAATCCTAAATTATTTATTGTTAGGACTTGTTGTAGGCTTGGACAGAAAAGATGGCCAAGATTGAGGAAATTTAGAGGTGCATCTTAGAGCTTTGAATTTATCTTCTACCAATATAACCAATTATATTATCTATTGTAACGTTTAGGGTCTCAATAGTTTAACCTCATCCCTAATGTCATCCTTCAAACCACTCACAAAACAACTTTGAAAGAAACCAGTATTTAGACCAGTGGTATGATTGGCAATTTTTTCAAATTGAGTTTTATACTCTTGAATGGTTGAGGTTTGTCTAAGTTTAGAAAGAGCTCCTGTAAAATATTCAAACTCACTAGGACCAAAGTGAGTGAATAGATGTTTCTCAAATTCTTACCAACAAATTTCAAGGACGACCTTCCTATGCCAGTAAAATCAATATAGTTCATCTAATTCAAAATTAAAATTCATTTGTCAAACATATGTAGCATGGGACATTATGAAGACAGAAATGTTGTTCTGCCTTACAAATCCTCCCTTCAGGATCTTTTCCATAAAATTTTGGGAAGTCTAATTTTGGTAATTTAAATCCATTATTATATGGTACATTTCATTAGTGGTGACTCGTACCTATATCTTGTTGATCCTGATGACCCAAGGAATTGATACAAATATGACTATCTAAATCTACCTTCATTTCCTTTTATGTCTTGATGACCATATTCATAGAATCCTAGAATTTTTTGAGTTATCTTTATCTCATCTAAGTTGTTGGTGAATGAGGATAATATTTGTTTTCTCATATTATCCAAATGTTTAGCAATATGTGCCTCTACTTATTGTTGTCGAGTACCCGAAGCTATGTTCTTAGAGTTATGACCTATTCTGAATTCTTAATAAAAATAGAAATTTGATTTTAGGGGTTACTATTTTTAGCAAATATCCCAAAAAGTAGTTTGGGTACTATATATCAAAATGATCAACTCAAAAATATGGTTGCAATGAGCTATATACCACAAAACTAGTTTTGGAAAACCCAAACTTTACATTTTTATATTATTTTGTTACTGAGGTTGTTGGTGATGTCAGTTTTCCTCCTAGAGGTTTGATTCAAAAATTAAGTTCTGGGTCAACCAACCTCTTATGATACTTTGTACTATCTATTATGACTACTGATCAATCCTAACATTGTGTTGTCATCTGTCTAGTCTAATTATATCACAAATATTCCTTATCTATTTTAAATTTTATTTGTCATTGGTAAATATTACTAACACTTTGTACTGACAACATATCCTAACTATTACTAACATTATCCACCTTGTTTCCCTATTTCTAAATTTGTGGTCTATGTCTTGAATGTTATGTTCTTTTGTATAAAAATTGGACTGTTTTCATGTAAGAATTCTAGAATAGGGATGTATTCTTTGTATGCTCAATTTCTATGGTAAGGTTATGGTAACAGGTTCAATATTCATAGAACAAGATATTTTTAATCATAGGTTTGATTTTCAACAAAACATGGTATTCTAAGCCAGGGTGTATGTACTATCCATAGGCCCTCTGTAATATCACAGTGACAAATGATAGTGCTTGGACCAATAGTTTAGGCCACAACTCAAGGAGGATTCCATGAATGCCCTTGAGCACACTACAAGCCTCTCTATAACTATGAGAGTATGATCTTCTTGGATGTGTCTAATGTACTATGGGAAATACAAGGCCAAAAATCTTCCTAAGGGTTAAAAGTTTCTCCTAATCCTAGGGGGTCTCTCGATATACCTGAATATACATGGGAGCTCAATTCCATAGACAGGTGTTGTCTGAGGCCTAGGTATTGGATCCTAATTGCCCCTCACTTCACTAAATGCTTTATATGCAATCTATATTTGCCAATAATGATAGCTCCATGATATTTTAAAACCCTCAACATAGGGTTTCTAACCTAATAATTACAAAATAAAACAAGGATATATATATGTATATATGTATGTATATGCATGTATGTATATATATGTATATAGGTATATATTAAAAAGAAATTGGTAAAAAAAACATGAAATATTATACCTAACAGTCAAAATGACAAAAATTGTCATAGTCACAGCAGAACATGGCCCTAGAAAGTGTTATGATGCCACTTGTTAAGAAAATTCTCGTTAAAAACAACACATTCACATAAACATTGCAAATAAACATAAATGCTTGAAACACAAACTATTGCAATACGGAATATAAATGCAAAAATAAAACAAATCATAAAGTAACTTAGAATCACAAGCCACTTTGAGGGAGCAACCTCTTTCAATAATTTCATTAAATTATGTAAAAAGATACATTAATTCTTCCCCTTAAAATTTTAAAGACTTCATCTACCACCTAACCCTCAACATTGGCTTACATACAAAATGTCACCCAAGCTAGGATCTCCTACCTACAAAATAGTTACATTCTTGACAACATTTACATATAATGGTACCATTGTTTAGGTACTTCTAGAGCCATAACTATTTTAAAATATTATAAAACATTATCATGGATGTCCTCCACATTCAACAAGGGTTATTACATCATAGTGTTAGGATGGGATCCTAACATGTATCTAAAATCTGTGAGAATAATTTATTTCTATTTAGAATATAGTCAATGTTGAGGACATGGTTAACATCATTTTATGATATTTACCTTCATATTATGATTATTTTGTTATATCTCAACATTTACCTACTTAAAATCAAACTTTTGATTTGGAAAAAATATCTTCTTTACTTTTACGAATAGAGAGGAGACAAACATAGATAGACTTATGCACCCAAACAATATAAAGAGTGCATTTACTGCTAAAGATAAACATAAAGAAATTAGAATTCTAATCTTTCATCACCTAATCATTAGTAAGGTAAAACTTCTAATATAAAGTAGTCCTAAATCATTTGTTTCTACTACAGGAAACATGGTCATTTCAAATAGCATTACAATAAGTTAAAAATTATAGAAAGTCAATAAGTAGTCCTAAATCATTTAGTGGTAGAACTTGTCGTAGGCTTGGACAGAAAAATGGCCAAGATTGAGGAAATTTAGAGGTGCATCCTAGAGCCTTTAATTTATCTTCTACCAATCTAACCAATTATATTATTTGTTGTAATGTTTAGGGTCTCAATAGTTTAACCTTAGCCCTAATGTCATCCTTCAAATCACTCACAAAACAACTTTGAAAGAAGCCAGTATTTAGACCAGTGGTATGATTGTTAAGTTTTTCAAATTGAGTTTGATATTCTCGAATGGTTGAGGTTTGTCTAAGTTTAGAAAGATCTCCAATAAAATATTCAAACTCACTAGGACCAAAGTGAGTGAGTAGATTTTGCTCAAATTCTTGTCAACAAAGGTCAATTTCAGCCTTCCTAAGCCAGTAAAAGCAATGTAGTACATCTAATTCAAAATTAAAAGTCATTTTTCAAACATATGTAGCATGGGATATTATGAAGACATAAATGTTTTTTTGCCTTACAAATCCATCCTTCAAGATCTTTTCCATCAAATTTTGGGAAGTCTAATTTTGGTAATATAAATCCATTATTATATGGTACATTTCACTAGTGGGGACTCGTGCCTATATCTTGTTGATCCTAATGACCCAAGGAATTTAAAGAGATATGACTATCTAAATCTACCTTCATTTCCTTTTATATCTCAATGACCACACTCATAGATGCCTGAAAGTTTTTGAGTTATCTTTATCTCATCTAAGTTTTTGGTGATTGAGGACCATATTGTTTTCTCATATTATCCAAATTTTTAGCAATATGTGCATCTACTTCTTGTTTTCCAGTACCTGAAGCTATGTTCTTAGAGTTATGACCTATTGTGAATTCTTACTAAAAATAGAAATTTGATTTTAGGGGTTACTATTTTTAGTGAGGAGCCCAAAAAGTGGTTTGGGTACTATATATCAAAATTATCAACTAAAAAATATTGTTGCAATGAGCTATATACCACAACACTATTTTTGGACACCCCAAACTTTATTGATTTATATTGTTTTGTTACTAAGGTTGTTGGTGATGTAAATTTTCCTCCTAGAGGTTTGGTTCAAAAATTAGGTTTTTGGTCGACCAACCTCTTATGATACTTTGTACTATCTATTTTGACTATTGATCAATCCTAAAATTGTGTTGTCACATGTCTAGTCTGATTCTATCATAGATATTCCTTATCTATTTTAAATTTTGTCTATCATTGGTAAATATTACTTACACCCTATACCGACTACATATCCTAATTGTTACTAACATTATCCACCTTGTTTCCCTATTTTTAACTTTGGTGGTTAATGTCTTGACTGTTGTGTTCTTTTGTAAAAAAAAAATAATTGTTTTGATGTAAGAATTCTAGAATAGGGATGTATTATTTATATGTTCAATTTCTATGGTAACGTTATGGTAATAGTTTCAATATTCATAGAACAATATTTTTTAATCATAGGTTTGATGTTCAACACAACATGGTATTCTAAGCTAGGGTGTATGTACTATCCATAGGCTCTCTGTTATATCGCAGTGATAAACGATAGTGCTTGCACCAATAGTTTAGGCCACTACTCAAGGATGATTCCACAAATACCCTTGAGCACACTACCACCCTCTCTATCAGTATGAGAGTGTGATCTTCTTGGATGTGTCTAATGTATTGTAGACACCAAATCGCAGCCACTAAACCTCCATCCTAACCATCCCACCACCCACTTGCCTTCCATTCCACATTCTCACCAATTATTTGGCCCAAATCCACCTTCCCGCCATTTCCTAGCCTAATTGGGGTTATTTTAATATTATTTTATAATATTTTATATTTTATATAAAAATTTATTATATTTTATATTTTATATAATATTTTATTATATTTTAATATATTTATTATAAAATATATATAAATAAACTCAATTAACCTTAGTCATCATATTTCATTTAATCTCCACCATCCATTTTCATTAATCCATGTCACATTCAAAAAGTAATATCAACCCTAGGATATGAATTAATCTTAGCCACATGATCAAAAGTGCAAGGTTAAAACCCTAAGAAAATCTTATGTTGGATTATAAATAGGGTATTTTGCAAATGCCCAAATTTTGGAACTTGGAGATTAAGAGATATACTCGGAGAAACACTTGTTGATGCCCTAGTGAAGCAGATATAGATAGAATTGAAGACCTTGTACCCTAGCTAAGCCAACAATACTTTTGTCATTCCATCCATCATCCATCCATCCTCCCTCATCACCATAGCCATATTCCATCCATTGTCTCCATCATCATCCCTCCTGGTCTACTTTTGTAGATCTGCCCTACCCTGCAAGCACTGTTTCGAGCTTGTGAAGTGATGGGAACACAGGCATTGACACAGACATAGAGAATGTAAAACACCGAAAATAACTCCAGCTCTTAATGAATTTTCTCAAATATTACAATCCTAGCCAACAGGCGTAGTCTTCTTGTTCTAAGGACTTCTCCCCCCTTTCCTCCATGCACCCCCTACTTCTATAACTCTGTCTCTGTCCCCTTCTAGGTCCCGATCCTCTAGGCCATTAATGACCCATTCCCAAAAATACATCCTGCCTGACTAAATCTTTACATCTTTCCCTAACTGGAAACTGCCACCGGTTTAGTCACAGATACATGCATTGATGAGTCATTTGACTTCTAGGCCTAGTCTTCGAATGGTCGCCATGCTCAGAAAGCTTATCGGGCAAGAAATCATGCATTAATGGGGCCTAGACCGCCTTGGAACACACTGTATAAGAATGCAAGCTTTTTTGAATGGTGAACCAGTAGTACGTCATGATATAGCGACATGTCGTGATATCACGACATTTTCCTTCCTTGCTGTCTTCCTCTTCTGTGGGTCGCGATGTCGCAATATCGTGACAGTTTTATTTTCTACCTCCTGCTCGTCTCTCGAGTCCCAAAAATGTGACATGTCACGATATCGTGACATCTTTGCTCTTCGTCTTCTCCTCGCCTTTCAGGTCACAAAATCGTGACATGTCATGATATCGCAACAGTTTTACCTTCTGACTTCGTTCTCTGCTTCGGGTCACGAAATCGCTACATGTCATGATATCATGACAGTTTTGCCTTCTGTCTTCGCCCTCTGCTTCGGGTAACAAAATCATGACATGTCGCGATATCATGATAGTTTTTGCATTCTGTCTTCGTTCTCCGCTTCAGGTTGCAAAATCGTGACATGTCACGATATCGTGACAGTTTTGCCTTCTGTATTCGTCCTCTGCTTCAAGTCATGAAATCGTGATATCGCAAAATTTTTTGCCTTCTGTCTTCGTTCTCTGCTTCGGGTCGTGAAATCGTGACATGTCATAATATCACGACAGTTTTTCCTTCTGTCTTCGTCCTCTGCTTCGGGTCACGAAATCGTGACAGTTTTCTTCCTTGCTTCTTCTTATGTCTTATGGTCGCGATTTTGTGACATGTCGCGAAATCACGACACTTTTTGCTCCATGCCTTCTTTCTTCTTCCTAAGTCCCAAAAATGTGACATGTCGCGATATCGTGACACTTTTGGCTCCATGCCTTCTCTTTCCTTTCTGAGTCTCAAAAACGTGACATGTCGCGATATTGTGACACTTTTGGCTCCATGCTTTCTCTCTCCTTTCTGAGTAGCGATAATGCGACATGTCGTGATATCGTGACACTTTTGGCTCCATGCTTTCTCTCTCCTTTCTGAGTCACAAAAATGTGACATGTCGTGATATCATGACACTTTTGGCTCCACACTTTCTCTCTCCTTTTTGAGTCATGAAAACGTGACATGTCGCGATATCACGACACCAAAGCTAACATAAAAAAAAATTGTTGATGCAAGATTGCTCTGCTGCCACCGGATGCTCCTGCATCAGACACCCGGGGTTGATTGAGAAGTGTCCACTTCTATGCTGTTGGAGGAAGACTCAAGTGGTCAACCTCTTCTTATGACAACCAAGTTGCATCCTCGACAGGCCTATCCTTCCATTTGACCAAGTATTTAGAATACTGCCTGTTCCTGGTACTTCTACCTACTCGAGTGTCTAGTATTTCATCGATCTCGTCTGTTGCTGCAGTAGGAGTTGGAATATCCCACAAATTTGTTCTTGGTGTCTCACTATGACCTCCTTCATGGTATTCTACCAAGTCTAAAATATTAAAAATAGGTGAGATATTCAACTCGCTTGGCAGTTCTACTTCATAGGCATTTCTCGAATCTCTTGTACCTATGATCCTGCATGGTCCAAACCTCTTCATCTTCATCTTGTTGTAGGTTTTTCTAGGAAACCTTTCCTTTCTCAAGTGAACCATGACCTCATCTCCCATGTGGAACTCCTTGAAATGCCACTTTTGATCGGCCTTGGCTTTGTACTGAGTACTCATCTTACTGATATGTTGCTTTACTTCTTCATGTAATCTCTTCATGTGCTCTACAAAATCTTCAGCCTAAGCACTATTCTTTTCTCCCTTACCCATCGTTCTCAATTCAGAAGCATGCCTTGGGTTGTTCCCATACACAATCTAGAATGGAGATTTACCAGTACTTATGTTGATGGAGTTGTTGTAAGCAAATTCTGCCTGTGGCAAAATCAAATCCCATCCCTTGGGCTTATCTCCCACCAGGCACCTCAGGAGATTACCCAAACTTCTGTTCACCACCTCTGTTTGCCCATCAGTCTACGGATGGTATGCAGAACTGAACTTCAAATCCATTTTCAGCTGCTTCCACAAAGTCTTCCAAAAATAACCCATAAATTTGGTATCTCTATCAGATACTATACTCTTGGGTAGACCATGAAGGCATACCACCTCCTTGAAAAACAAGCCTGCAATATGAACTGCATCACTCGTTTTCTGACATGGGATAAAATGAGCCATCTTGGAAAACCTGTCCACCACAACAAAAATGGAGTCACTCCCTTGTTGTGTCCTTGGTAGGCCAAGAACAAAATCCATACTTATGTCCTCCCATGCACTCTCTGGCACAGGTAATGGCTGATACAATCCTGTATTCTATCTCATTCCCTTAGCCATCTGGCAGATTCTACAGCCCTGCACAAATTTAGTCACATCTCGCTGCAACTATGGCCAATGGTAGTTTTCACTAATAAGGGCAATGGTCTTATCTTGACCAAAATGTCTAGCTAGCCCTCCACTATGCTTCTCCTTTATCAGATTATCCCTCATCGAACCCCGTGGAATACATAATTGACCTCATTTGAACAACATCCCATCTTGGATCAGGAAATCCAGCCACTTGGTCCTGTACAAAGTGATAGGTGTCAAGCAAACCTTCCAGGATTCTACAAAATTAGGATCTTCAGGGTACAAACCCTTCAGTTCATCAAATCCTACCACTTCCACCTTCATTTTTGTCAACAAACACTGCCTTCTACTTAAGGCATCTGCAACTTTGTTGGACTTTCCATTCCTGTGCTTCAACACAAAGGTATAACTCTGTAGAAACTCAACCCACTTCAGGTGCCTCTGGTTTAGCTTCCCTTGGCTATTAATATACTGTAAGGCCCGATGATCAGTAAATAGAACAAACTCTTTGGGCAACATGTAATGCCGCCACTTCTTTAGAGCCTGCACTATAGCATAAAACTCTTGATCATAAACTAAATACTTATTTCTGGCATCATTGAGTTTCTCACTAAAGTAAGCAACAGGTCTACCTTATTGGCCCAAAACAGCTCCTATGGCACTACCACTAGCATCACAGTCTACCTGAAATACCTTATTAAAATTTGGAAGTGCCAAAACAGGTTGTTCTGTAACTTTACTTTTCAACATATCGAAGCTCTTATCTGCTTCTAAAGTCCACTTAAATTCTTTCTTATTCCCTCTCATTGTTTCTGTAAGGGGTGCACAAATACTGCTGAAATTCCTAATGAATTTCCTGTAAAACTTGCTAGACCATGAAATGATCTTACCTCAGTTGTGCTTCTCGGAGTAGGCCATTCAATGATAGCTCTTACCTTTTTTGGGTCCATTTTTAGACCTCCAAATGAGATGAAAAATCCTAGGTACACTAACTCCTTCACGAAATTGCATTTCTTTAGATTAATCAACAACTGCTCCTCCCTAAGCTTCTCAAAAACCCTTTTGATATGCATCAGATGCTCTTCCAGGGTTCTACTAAATATTAGAATATCATCTAAATAGACAATAACAAATTTGCCTAAGAACTCTCTCAATACCTCATTCATCAACCGCATGAATGTGCTTGGTTCATTGGTCAGCCCAAATGGCATGACCAACCACTCATACAAACCTTCTCTGGTCTTGAAGCTCACTATAGAGCTTTCCAAGTGATCACCAGAGCTTGACTTATCTGCAAGTGCACGCCAGAGCTTGCCAAGATCATTGCAAAGCCTGCGTAGTGCCTTCCAGAGCCTACGATAGTCCCAGGTGCAAACCAGAGATTGTGAAGCTCGTGTTAGAGTTTGCCGCCATCAACAAACTACATTCTAAAGATGCTGCATCATCAGATCTGACACCCCATATGAAATCATAGATCAATAAGCAAGGTATATCTAATTTTGATACATTTTTATTGGGTAATTTGTTGGTTTACATGCTTTTTGAATTCACTGTTAAACTAGGGTTTTATTAATGTCTGAGGGTATCACACTATGGAGCCCTCCTAGGTATTACTAACTCTTTGGTTTTGTTTTGTGTATGGAGATCAACAAATTCCACACATTTATTTATGGCTTTCAAAAGCTGGAGTGGCCCCACATTGGATATTCAAAGCCCACTCAACCTGTTGGGATCAAGAACACACTCATATCTAAAGACACTTCTGTTATATCTAACTAGGGTTTCGGAGAACCCTAGTTTCGCTATAAATTATTGTATCAAATATCCGCATTGGATACTAATTGTAACAAAGGAGTCTATTGCCCCCCCCATTGAATACATATTTATTTTGTGCAATCTATTTTGTCTCATTGCTTTATTTTATTTTGCCATTTTATTTTCAAGAGTCGTGTCTTTGTATCCACAAATGGCGATCACAGTGGGACCCCACAAGGGTTTCACTATTTGATAGATCTACCTTGCTAATTTACTATTATTGTTGTTTGTTACAATTTTTTCAAAAAACATAAAAGTCACTACATTCATCGCTAGGGTTTCTAAAGCATTCTACAGTAGTTCTAGTTATCACACAGGCGCTCTTCTACATTACATAGGTGTCCTTCCATGTTACATAGGTATTCTTTCATGTTACACATGCACTCTCCTGTGCCTGCGCAGGTGCACGGCTGCACTTGGCATTAATTTGAAGCAGAGCTAAGGCTTCCAAATTTTTTAGAAAATGTAAAAGTCATCGCATTCATCGTTAGGGTTTTTGAAGCATTTTACGGCAGTTCCAAAGATCACGTAGACATCCTTTCACATTATGTAGGCACTCTATTGCACCTACGTAGGCACCTGACTACACTTGGAATTAATTTGAAGCAGAGCTAAGGCTTCCAAGTGATTTTTGTAACCCTAGTTGATCATTTAACAATTTACGTATTCTATTTTCTACTACTATTTTTTGTTGTTTCTGGGTTTAACATTAAGTAATTTGAGAAAGAATCTACAGTAAGTCATATCTAGGGTTTGTGTGTGTTTCAATATTTCAAATTCATTTCTTGTCCTAAATTTGTAGATCTAGGTGATTGTTTGCATTGTTGAGTGCATGTGAAGCAGAAAAGCATCTTAGAGTTGCATTTTAGGGTTAAAAATTATTTCAAACTTGCATATCTAAATAGGAACAACATTTAGAAACATAAATTAATCCTGCCCCAGGCTGGCCCCTTTGGCAGAGAGGTGGACGAACCCTTCGATGCTCTTGTGATTTTTATCACTTGTAGGAAGGGGTTTTAAGGGTGTACTCTGCGCTCTATCGATGAAATTTACGTCTTTATGTTGGATTCTAATTTATATTAGTGAGGTTGGTAATTTTTAATATTTTTTGCACACTATAAAGAACAAGGAACATAAAATTAATCAATCACACACTTGCACGCTGCACTTTTTAACAGTAATAGTTGGATTTCATCACCAACTATTGCTTGAGGTTTGGTGAAGGTGGCTTTCATATCCATACATCAAATCTCTGCCCCTAGACACCATAGGAATACCCCCGAGAAAACTTTTTGGAGGTCATTACCAACAAGAATCTCGTTTCCTTGGCCAACCATAGTTTTTACCTTTGTTTTTTATTAAAAAAGATTAGGCTACATCGAAACAATCAAACCCAACAATTTTAAAAAGGAACCACACATTAATGAAAAAAATAATACGAAATGAGGTAAGCCACACAAGGTGAAACCTAGGACTGATTGTTTCTTTTATCTTTAAATTCCTGTACAAGTTTTTACAGTTGGTTTTATGTTGATAAGCTTTAAATATTGGGTTTAAGTACTTTATGGTATTATCAAGACATCAGAAGAAAGTAATAAACCAAAATAGCTTAATGAAAAATACATTTAACTTGGATTTACATTAACCATTTTATCATCTCATTATTAACATTGCTCAACCTTAGCCATTTCATCATTTCATCATTAACATGGCTCAACCTTAGCCATTTCATAATTAACATGACTCAACCTTAGGCAGTTCATCATTTCATCATTAACATGGCTCAACCTTAGCCATTTCATCGTTTCATTATTAACATGGCTCAACCTTAGCCATTTCATCATTTCATCATTAACATGGCTCAACCTTAGCCATTTCATCATTAACATGACTCAACCTTAGCCAGTTCATCATTTCATCATTAACATGGCTCAACCTTAGCCATTTTATCATTTCATCATTAACATGGCTCAACCTTAGCCATTTCATCATTTCATCACTAACATGGCTCAACCTTAGCCATTTTATAATTTCATCATTAACATGGCTCAACCTTAGCCATTTCATAATTTTATCATTAACATGGCTTAACCTTAGCCATTTCATCATTTCATTATTAACATGGCTCAACCTTAGCCATTTCATCATTAACATGGCTCAACCTTAGCCATTTCATAATTTCATTATTAACATGGCTCAACCTTAGCCATTTCATCATTTCATCACTAACATGGCTCAACCTTAGCCATTTTATCATTTCATCATTAACATGGCTCAACCTTAGCCATTTCATCATTAACATGGCTAAACCTTTTTTTTTGTGGAAAACATCCCAAAAGGGATGCCACTTTCGGGTAAGACCCAAGGAGGCAGGGGTATCCATTTCGCCAAAAATACCCAGGACTCGGACCTGGCCTACCACCTTTGACATACTCAAGGAGCAAACAAACACACAAAACCAATTTAAAAATAAGTAAATAACAACAAAAATAATAAAATAAAATAAAAAACATGCTCCTTGAGTGTGTCAAAACCAAAAGCACAACCAAACACGCACAATAAGATAAAATAAACCACAACACAAACCACATAGAAAAACACAAGAACCACATAACAAAACACAAACAAGACAAAAACAACATAACACTACAAAGACAACCCAAAAAAACATGAAAAATAAACACAACCAAAACCTTAAAAACAAAATAAATAAAATAAAAATAAAAATAAAAAACAACTAACAACAGACAATAAACAAAAACAAAAAACATAGAAAACACTCACACATAAAAAAATGAAATAACACAAACAAAGAGAAACCCAAGAACAAGAACAAAAAAAACACAAGAACAATAACAAAAGACATAAAAAAAAACAAAACAACAAAAACACAAGAACAACAAAAAACAACACAAAGAACACAAAAACAAAACAAAACAAAACAAAAGAACCCACCCACCTTAAAAAACTAAACAAAAAAAACAAAGAAGAAAAAAGAAAAAAAAAAATAAAACAAAACAATGACCTATCTAGACTAGAAGACTATTAAGGCAAGAATCAATAGAGGAAACAAAATAAAGAATAGAATGAGCTAGGGAACTAAAAAAAACTGAATGAACCAAAGAGAAGCAAAAAAAAAACAAGAAGAAACTAGGTACCTTTAGAACTGGAGCCATCCAAATAAATGATAGAAAGAAGAGCTTCCCTAATTTGAGAAGCCCACCATATAGGAGGGTGGCCATAACAAGTAAGATCACCTTTGTCCAAAACCCAATTAGCTAAAGCATCATCACTCTTGTTTTGATCTCTGACCACATGATTGTAATCAACTTTCAAAAATCCCATCTGGATTAACTGAATCTTCTCAATAATTCTTTTTATTCTCCAATCCACATTATGATTCTTAGAAGGAGTCTTCAAGAGATTAATCATAAGTTGAGAGTTAGACTCAACTAACACCTTTTCCCATCCAACCTTAGTAGCCTCCTGAAGGCCTCTGAGGATACCATACCCCTCAGCAAGGTTATTGGAAAGAATACCCAAATTCTTAGCAAAAGTAAAAACCAGGGAGCCATCCGAAAGTCTACCAATTCCTCCCACACTGGCTTTTCCAGGGTTACCTCTAGAGGCTCCATCAGTATTGACTTTTCCAAAATCCTTAGGAGGAGGTTGCCAATTTCTAGTCCTATCCATATTACTAATACTCACATTCCCTTTAAGTTGGTTGCCCTTAGAAGGTTTAATATTCAATATTTGCATCACTTGATCCCATATTTGGTGGGAGTTTTGGGGGTGATTAAGGAGTTGATGGATTGATTCAACTAAGTTGGCTATGGTCTTTTGCCAAATATAGTGAATATCCTTCCTATCTTGATTAAAAATTTGGTTGTTCCTTTCATTCCAAATATTCCAAATAAGAATGGTAGAACCCATCCAAACTAATTGCCTAATAAAATGATCAACACCCTCTTGATTAGGCCAATCCCTCCAAAGCTGTTCAAAAGTAAAAAAATTGGACCACTGTAAGCCAAGTAAAGTGGCCATTCTCCTCCATAGCTCAGAGGCTAAAGTACACTCAATAAAAAGATGGTTGATATTTTCTACATTCTCTTCACACATTTCACATCTAAAAGGGCCATGAAAACCACGCTTCATAAGTTGCTCACCAATAAGCACCCTACGATGCAATAAAATCCAATTAAAGAACCTCACCTTAGGCCAAAGCTTTTGAGCCTACAATCGAGAAAATATGTCAGAATAATGGTTGGGATTATTATGGCATAAGGTCAAATAAACTTGAGCAACTGAATACTCACCCTTAGTAGTGTTGTTCCATCCAAAACAATATTTTTCATGGGACCAAGAGAGGGATCTCACATGAAGGATGCCTTGGATATCTTGTCTTTGCCTTTCTGGGATTTGAATAGGAGTCCTCAATAGGGATCCAATATCTACCAACCTTTGAATTACCAGTATGGTACCGACAATAATTAGCCACCTTTATCCAATTAGCTCGGTGAAGCTCCTCCATCCAAGGCCTCCAATCGGGAAATTGAGTTATCAAAGGCTTGTGACCATCCCAAGAATTTGTCCAAAAATTTGCATGTTGACCATTATGAATGATCCAAAATAATTTTTTCTTTATCAAATCCTCACCAGTATTAAGAACTGCTAAAATGGGAGAACCTTTGGTAGGAAGTTGATAGCGAACAAGGTCTTCAGGACTTTTGTTCTCAGCATATTTAGCACGGAGATTATGAGCACAAAGAGCATTGGGATTATGCAACATCCTCAAATATAATTTAGTAGCTAAAGCTTTGTTGTTATTAATTGAAGACCGGAATCCTAACCCCCCTTCACTCTTAGGAAGACATAAAGTATCCCATTTCACCAAGGCCCATTTTCTTTTCTCCTTAGTACCACTCCAAAGGAAACGATGACTTATTTGATCCAATTCTTGAAGAACAACCTTTGGGATATTCAAAATAGAAGAACTATAAATAGGAATAGCTTGAAGGACTGATTTTACCAAGGTGATTATACCCCCAGAAGAAAGCCACTTGTTGGTCCACTTTCCAATTTTCTTCTTGACTTTGTCCAACAACCAATTCCAATATTTATTTTTTTGCCTTTGAATATTTATGGGAATACCTAAATAAGTGATTGGAAGAGAGGTCTTCTTATATCTTAATTTATCCAAGACCATGGATTCCTGTCTAGCAGAGCAATGAAAGAAAATAACTTTAGATTTGTCTTCATTGATCAACTGCCCAGTAGCCTTAGAAAAACAGCTAATGATTTGCTTAATATTAGAAGCTTCCTTAATTGTAGCTTTACCTAAAATAGTAGAGTCATCCAAAAATTGAATATGAGAGATAGGTATAGCTCCATGAGCAATGGTAACTCCCTCAAGGGTTTTTTTTTCCCTATTTTTGGTTATAGTCCTACCCAAGCATTCAACAAGAATGATGAATAAATAAGGGGATAGCGGGTCACCTTGCCTAATACCTATGGAAGCTGGAAAAGACTGAGAAGGCCTACCATTGATAAGAACTAAGTAGGAAATTTAAGAGATACATCCCATAATCCAATCCATCCAATCCTTAGAGAAACCAAATTGCCTTAAAACTTTGATAAGGAAGTGCCAATCCACTCTGTCATAAGCTTTGGATAAGTCTAACCGAATGAACATAGAAGGAGAATTTTGCATATCCATGGAATGGATGGCTTCCTGAGCAAGAACTATCTCATCTACTATTTGACGTCCTTCCACATATCCCCCTTGCTCTAGGGAAATAATCTTATGCAAAAGAGGCTTCAACCTTTCTGCCATAATTTTAGTAATGATTTTGAGAAGAACATTACATAAAGCAATAGGTCTAAAAGCTGAGATATGATCAACCTCTTGAGCTTTTGGAACAAGAGTAATATAAGTTTTATTGATAACCTTCAAAATTTCTTTGGCTTTCCTGGCTTCTTCCACCACATCTAATAAATCAACATGAAGGATATCCTAGAACTCTTGGTAGAACTCAATAGGAAAACCATCAGGTCCTGGGGTTTTCCCTTTTTGCATTTTAAAAACTACTTGTTGAAGCTCATTGATAGTAACAAGAGAAGTCAAAATAGAGTTCTCCTTAGAAGTGATAAGAGAAGGGATTTCTTGAAGAACATTTTGTTGTGAAGCTAAGTCAAGAGGAGTAGTAGTAAAAATATTGGAAAAGTAATCAACAATAATAGAGTTCATGCCATCCCAAGTATAAACAACATCTCCAAAATCTGATTTTAAGGAAGACATAAAGTTTTGAGATCTTCGAGCTAGAAGAGATTTGTGGAAGAAATTTGTGTTTCGATCTCCTTCTTTGAGCCATTGAATTCTAGATTTTTGCTTCCATAAGATTTCTTCTCTTTTTTCCCATTCCTCAAGCTGAGTTGTGAGTTTAATTTCATCTGCACTTCTCTTCTCTGTGAGGCCATCTAAATGGATTTTCTTATTCAAATTTTCAATATGAGCAATAACTTCATGTTTTTTTATGAACATCCCCAAACTCTTTCCAATTCCAAGTCTTGATTTTGGATTTAATGTATTGCAGTCTTTTGTAAAAATAGAGCATCTTAGTCCCATGCCTAGGTTTACCTTCCTTCCACCATCGTTGCACATGAGGTCTGAAGGAAATGTCTCTAAGCCACATTAATTGAAAATGAAAAGGAGAGAAACTCACATTGGTTTTCCACATTTCCACCATGACTGGCCAATGATACGAACCAGCATTATTAAGAGTCTTCACTTTAGGAATGTGACCATGGATTAAGAAATTTTTAGAGAGAAAAAACATATCCAATATCTCCATTATATAAGCTAAGCCTTGCCTTCCAAAACTAATTTATAGTGGAAAACACCCCTTTTGAGATGCCACTTTCAACGGGTTGGGCATAGGAGGAATGGATCCTTGTCGGCCTCTACCAGCACATAGGACATTCCTAACTATACCATATATCTAAAGGATGGAGACAAGGGTAATGGAACCTGGGTCGGCCTCTACCAGCACCCAGGGTATTTACCACTGCACCACAACAAGCAAATTTAACATGGCTCAACCTTAGCCATTTCATCATTAACATGGCTCAACCTTAGCCATTTCATCATTTCATCATTAACATGGCTCAACCTTAGCCATTTCATCATTTTATCATTAACATGGCTCAACCTTAGCCATTTCATCATTTCATCATTAGCATGGCTCAATATTAGCCATTTCATCATTAACATGGCTCAACCTTGGCCATTTCATCATTAACATGGCTCAACCTTAGCCATTTCATCATTTACATGGCTTAACCAATAGCCCTTTCATCACTAACATGGCTTACACAATAGCCATTCCATCATTACGTAATAGGTGGATTTGATGTGTTTTCCATTAAGTTGTTTTGACTTATTACTTTTGTTTGATTTCGAGTTAGTACCATAACGTAAGTAAATCAAATAATAATAAAAAGTGAATACATTTTAAATAATAATGAATGAGGTAAGCCACACAAGGTAAAACCTAGGACATTGTATTTTCTTTTACTTTTAAAAATTCCTACACAAGATTGTTTGGTTTGGTGTTATTTGGATTTAATTGCATATCTTTTGTTTACGCACTTCATAGTTCAAGCTAGAATGCAAAAGAAAACAAGTAACTTAAATTGTGTAATGGAAAACATACCCCACTCCCCGGTCACTTCGATGGCTCATCAATTTCAAAAGGCTCCAAAGGTCTTAACCCCTTTGGTCACATCAATTTCAAAAGGCTCCAAAGGTCTTAACCCCTTTGGTCACACATCAATTTCAAAAGGCTCCAAAGGTCTCAATCCCTTTGGTCACATCAATTTCAAAAGGTTCCAAAGGTCTTAACCCCTTTGGTCACACATCAATTTCAAAAGGCTCCAAAGGTCTCAATCCCTTTGGTCACATCAAATTTTCAAAAGGCCCCAAAGGTACCCAACTCCTTTGGTCATAAGCTTACTATGTTAGTGGGAGTAGACAAACCCAAGCTGATGAACATCATACACTTGAAAGCGTTCCATGCTTATTGTGATTACTATATATGTACATACATGGCTAAAAAAAAATATATCAAAACAACAAAATCAAATTGCATTTTCATAAGCATGCATACATATAGGCATTTGCATATACACTTCCACATTCACATTCATAAGAATTTTTCACATGCATTTCATTTTTGCTTGCATTCATACATCTAGATTCATACATTCATAATTGCACATTTCATATACATTCCGCTATAGTCATTCATAATTGCATTCATCCCATCCCATGTTCGAATGATCTTACTTAGTAATGATGATATGGCCACAAATACAAATACAAAGTTATAACAATTGGGGGTACCTAGTTTGAAGAAATCATGCAACCCTCACAAAAGCCATATGTCAAACCACATCCCATGTCAAAAATCATAAAGCCTAGATTTTCAATCACTCAACCATTACTAGTGTAGCAAGCAACCTCCAAATGAATGTCTTGATTTTCTTTGGGACCAAAAGTACAATTTACACATTAAGAAGGTCTTGAGTATTGCCAATTGATTCCAAATACAATCTTGAACCAATCACATTCCATCACATCTTAAAAACATTATGAGCCAAAGAGGGTTAGTACCATACTTGGGTAGTACCTTGAAGCGAAAAGGGATAATCCTCGCTTGTCCCATCATGCAACATAGTCCAAAGCAAAAATAGTGGTTTTCACCACTACCTCAATTACTCTTCAAACATAAGCATAAAAACATAGAGTAGTAAGGATAGGGTCAAAATTCTCATCACACTTCGGTTGAGAATTCGATTCCCCAAAGCTCTATACAAAATTAACAAATAAAATCCCAAACACCCTTGATCCCTAAAGTCGTAAGGATTCATACTACACGTCCCTATGACAAGGATGGGTAGTCATCCCCAAGGCCTAAAATATCAAATCCCATTGGACTATGGAGTGAATCTCCATCGAGGCTATAGACGCTTGGCTGGCAGTGGAGTAAGCTCATGCGGGGTGACATGTCTCCTTGGCAAACAAGGAGACCTCTGACCGCACATAAGGACAGGCTAGCTTCAGGTCATCTCCATAACAGGTCATGCCCAATTTACTCATAGTGGGTCAATGAACTTCACATGCACACACACTGGTTCTTGATTGGATAGGGTCATTGTCACACTCAAGATTTGGTAATTGAACCTCACTTGCACACACATTGGTCCTAAAGAAAGTTAGACAACCCAAGTGAGTTTGATTGATAATACTAGTATGTTTGAGTTTTTGAAAATGTTGTAGTACTCATTCCATATCAACATCCATATCTTCTTCCATATCAACATCCATATCTTCTTCCATGTCAACATTCATGCCTACATCATACGTCAAGTTGCATAAAGTCGTTAAAATTGGGTACCCCTGATTACAAAATAGTGGACATCAAACATGGCCAATAAAATTTTTGAACTATAAAAAGATCATTCTAACACCATGCATCCCTCTCATATAGCTTAGGTTCATTACACATTTACTTGCATTAGGCACATACATAATTTAGCTTGCATTAATCATCCATAAGGTATTCCATAAAAACATTTTCATTAAACATGCATTGCATTCACACAAAAGCATAACACAAACATAAAATCCATGTATGTATATATATCAAATTCACATATGCAAAGATCGCTAGCAAGTTCAAACATCATCACAACTTGGGGGTGTTCAAGGTTTCACACCTTTCCCCCAATAAAGCAAGCAACATCACAACTAGGGGGTGCTCAAGGTTTCACACCTTTCCCCTAATCAATCAACATCACATATAGAACTTGGGGGTGTTCAAGGTTTCACACCTTCCCCACACTTGCAATAAACAATTCAATCATTCAATCACATCACATCATCAACAAGTCAATTGCTAGGTTCAAAAGACTGCGTTCTTTTGTCAAAGGTTGCGCCCTTTGCCTTGCGTTCACATCATCCAAATTGCAAAAATCCCTTCATCTATTGGGGAAAAAATAGATCACATTTACGTTCTTTTATCATTATCCATTCATAAGTAAACCTTGTATTTAGTGGTTTATCCTATAAACCTGGCGGTTGCAATGACTGGTTATCCATGCAATCCGGTAGGATGGATAGACTACCATAAGGACACTTTCATCATCAAAAACCCCTTTATCTGTTAAGGGCAATGAATAGACACAAATCATTTCAAAAACCCCCTTTCAACCGTTGGGGCAAAAACAACATCACATTTTGTATGGTATTATACACCAACCCCCTTTCAACCGTTGGGGCAAAAACGACATCACATTTTGCATGGTATTATACACCAACCCCCTTTCAACCGTTGGGGCAAAAATGGCATCACATTTTGCATGGTATTATACACCAACCCCTTTCAACCGTTGGGGCAAAAACGGTATCACATTTTGCATGGTATTATACACCAACCCCCTTTCAACCGTTGGGGCAAAAATGGTATCACATTTTGCATGGTATTATACACCAACCCCCTTTCAACCGTTGGGGCAAAAATGGTATCACATTTTGCATGGTATTATACACCAACCCCCTTTCAACCGTTGGGGCAAAAATGGCATCACATTTTGCATGGTATTATACACCAACCCCCTTTCAACCGTTGGGGCAAAAACGGTATCACATTTTGCATGGTATTATACACCAACCCCCTTTCAACCGTTGGGGCAAAAATGACATCACATTTTGCATGGTATTATACACCAACCCCCTTTCAACCGTTGGGGCAAAAACGACATCACATTTTGCATGGTATTATACACCAACCCCCTTTCAATCGTTGGGGCAAAAACGGTATCACATTTTGCATGGTATTATACACCAACCCCCTTTCAACCGTTGGGGCAAAAACGGTATCACATTTTGCATGGTATTATACACCAACCCCCTTTCAACCGTTGGGGCAAAAACGATATCACATTTTGCATGGTATTATACACCAACCCCCTTTCAACCGTTGGGGCAAAAACGATATCACATTTTGCATGGTATTATACACCAACCCCCTTTCAACCGTTGGGGCAAAAATGGTATCACATTTTGCATGGTATTATACACCAACCCCCTTTCAACCGTTGGGGCAAAAACGACATCACATTTTGCATGGTATTATACACCAACCCCCTTTCAACCGTTGGGGCAAAAATGGCATCACATTTTGCATGGTATTATACACCAACCCCCTTTCAACCGTTGGGGCAAAAATGGTATCACATTTTGCATGGTATTATACACCAACCCCCTTTCAACCGTTGGGGCAAAAATGGTATCACATTTTACATGGTATTATACACCAACCCCCTTTCAACCATTGGGGAAAAAATGGCATCACATTTTACATGGTATTATACACCAACCCCCTTTCCACCATTGGGGCAAAAATGGTATCACATTTCACATCATTCATATCATCATGGTATTTTACACCAACACCCTTCCCACCGTTGGGGCAAAAATGGTATCACATTTGCATTTCACACCATTCATTCATCATTTGCACAAATTCACTACATCATTCATTTTCAATTGGCTTGTGAGATACATTCGTAACTCATTCACCAATTGAGGGGGTAAGCTACAAAAACTCCAAAAAAATTTCTTTATTCTTTTGTCTTCAACATCAGTGCGCAAATCCAACAATAGAGAGAAGCTGCTTCTGTGCCCATAGCCCAAGCAGGTGTCTCGTATTTTTGCACCACATTGTGTTTCACACAACATGGTACAAAAAGGGGCATCTGTAGACACCAAATCGCAGCCACTAAACCTCCATCCTAACCATCCCACCACCCACTTGTCTTCCATTCCACCTTCCCGCCAATTATTTGGCCCAAATCCACCTTCCCACCATTTCCTAGCCTAATTGGGGTTATTTTAATATTATTTTATAATATTTTATATTTTATATAATATTTTATTATATTTTAATATATTTATTATAAAATATATATAAATAAACTCAATTAACCTTAGTCATCCGATTTCATTTAATCTCCACCATCCATTTTCATTAATCCATGTCACATTCAAAAAGTAATCTCAACCCTAGGATATGACTTAATCTTAGCCACACGATCAAAAGTGCAAGGCTAAAATCCTAAGAAAACCCTAGGTTGGATTATAAATAGGGTATTTTGCAAATGCCCAAACCCTGGAACCTGGAGATTAAGAGATATACTTGGAGAAGCACTTGTTGATGCCCTAGTGAAGTGGAGATAGATAGAATTGAAGACCTTGTGCCCTAGCTAAGCCAACAATACTTTTGCCATTCCAGCCATCATCCATCCATCCTCCCTCGCCGCCACAACCATATTCCATCCACCGCCTCCATCGCCATCCCCCCTGATCTGCTTCTACAGATCTGCCCTACCCTACAAGCACTATTTCGAGCTTGTGAAGCTCACTATAGAGCTTGCCAAGCACTCACCAGAGCTTGCCTTGTCTACAAGTGCACACCAAAGCTTGCCAATCTTGTTGCAGAGCCTACCTAGCACCTTCCAGAGCTTGTGATAGTCCCAGGTGCAAACCAAAGCTTGTGAAGCTCGCATCAGAGCCCGTCGCCATCAATAAACTACATTCTGAAGCTGTTGCATCATCATATCTGACACACCATTTGGTAACTCCTAGGAGGAGGGAGGATTTTCATATAAGTATATTGAAGTCCTTGATGTTTCATGATTAGAAATTATTTGAATCACTATGTACATGGGAAGGTGGAGATAAGACAGATAGATAACAATGGATATTAGCAAGATGGCCTAGTGGAGCTACATGAATTTGCAATTTCCACTAGAAATGAAGACCTCTCAAATTTGGTTTAAAGAGGCTATGTGGTATACAAGGAAAATAAACTAATGGTTTTGTCTTATTACAATTATGAGGATTCATCCTTTCATATGACATTTAGTGATTAGGTGTAGTAATTATTTTTTGTGAATTTTTTGTTTTTTCTCTAATTGGGAATTTAGCCTTCATGGGATTATAGGGATGTATATCTGAAGACACTTCTATGCTATAGCCCATATATGGAAGGCCTTAGAACTACGTAATCTAGTTTTTGTTTATAAAATTTAGTCTTTTATCATCGAAAAAAAAAATATAAGGTTTACAAAGGAAATAATATGGTGGGCAAGCTTGTAGACTTATGAGTTTTACATTAGGGTGAAAACTTGGTTGTAGATTATTCAAAGATCAAGGAAGTATTGGGTAAATATAGTACTTCAAAAATATATAGTTCTCTTGATGCAATGAGATTATTCAGAAAATGATCCTACCTAGAGGATTGTTGACATGGAACTTCATACTAAATAGTTTACAATTGATCAAGAAACATACTAGATGGTCAATTAATGAGGGTAATTCAAGAAATTCTGGCTCAATGCTTGGTTCAAGCCTTATCCTCTTATTTCTAATAGGAAATTACAACTATTGGCTCATGCATGTCTAGCTTATAAAGGTCTAAATATCAAAGATCATATTAATTTGAGCAATAATTACATATTATGGATTTCTATAGTAGCAAGGTTGGAGGATAGGAACTCAACTAAATAGTATATGAGCTTCACAATATGCTTCAAGAGTTATATTTACGTATTTTTATGTAAAAGTGTGAGTTGGTTTGGCAATTATTAAAACATGGTAGATACTCAATCAAATTGGGATATGAGGGAACAATTAAAATTTCCTACTCCTTATGAATTTTCTTGGAATAATATTTGGTTTTAAAGGTCATCCTTAAGGCCTTGAAATTATTTTGGTTAGAAGCCTAAAATAATATTCTTATAGGAGAGATTCTACAAAGAAGAGGATATCACAAATCTTTCAAGTGTGACTTGTATGACAAGGATTTGGAAATATGAAATTATTGACTTCTTGATTATCACTTTACTTACACAATTTCGGGTAGATTTTATGAAAATGTAAGTATATATTGGGTAGTTTCATCAACATTTAAAGAGATCATGAAATGTTGAACTAAATGCTTCAAAACTAAAGCATTATGCATTCTATGGAGGATTAGTCCTACTATCATTTATTGGAATTTAGAACTTGAAAGAAATAATAGATTTTTTTTTTAAATCACTAAACCATGCCTAAGTTTAGAATAATATTATTGTTTCTCTTTAAAAGTGTTTACAAATAGAGTGCTTGTAATGGGAAGTCTCAAGTGTGGAAAAAGAGTGCTAGCCTTTTGGTTACAATATTTGAGTATCTACATGGAAGGGTTATTTACGACAATGGAGTTACCACAAAGCTTTCATTTTAATCTATGGTAAAATAGAGTTATCTATAGTTTTAGTGATAAAATTTTAGGGTCTTTATGATTTGGTTATATCAACACCAACAAACTACCAAATTGTAAATCATTATAGAGTGGAGCTAAAAAATGCAAATAGAGAAACCTATATTACATTCTTTTATGGTATCAAGCCACAAAATGGAGAAAGGAGTTTGTCTCACACTATCCAATTTAGTCAAGTCACCTTATTTTATTTAGTAGTTAGTGCCTCTATAGATTGTTAATTTATAGTCTGATTTGGTTTTGTTGCATTGTCAACAAAGGTTTCATCCTATTTTGTGTTTAGATATGTTGGATTTGATAGACAATGTTTTGTATTTTGATACTTGATGTTCAATGCTTTTCTTCTCACTTGATAAAGTTGCTGCTTACAATATTTAAAGTTTAGTCTAGCTATGGTAAAGTGTATCTTATAGATTTTTCATGTTTTTAGTTTGGGAAAAGTGTTTTTTGGAGGTTTATCATATTTCCAGGTTTGAAAATGTGAAACATAAAGTTCCCTAGGTTTTGAGCTTGGATGGAGCAAAGTGTGATGTTTGGAATTCAAAAATTTAGTTTATTGTTCAAGGCTTGTTTGGTTTTTAGCATTCTCCATTTTCTATTTAGGGTTGTCATCAATGGAAGAAGGAAAAATATCCATACTCTAATTCTTCTAGATTCAAAAAAAATTATTGAAATAACTAACAATGTGTAGAGCCATAAAATACTTATAATTTGTTAGTATCAATATTTGGTGAATACAGTTCTTAAAAAATAAACTTAATCTAGAAGATCATGCTAATAATTTCAATAAATGGCATAGAAGCTTTGATGCTTCTTAAATATTCTATTATATATGATCTAATTCTTGAATTTTGTAATGAGAATGATGCTACAACATTGCATACAAAGATACAAAATAAGTATCAAACATCTAAAGTCGAATGCATTTTTTAAAAGAATCTTCCTTATTCTTCTCAATTACAAGAAGCAGGGTTTATTTTTGAGTACCTCATGTATTTTTAGGAACCTTCTCATTAAAAACAACACATTCACACAAACTGAAGTATGGGAAAAATGGTGCACTTAACAATGCTAAACAAGATCTATCGATAGTATTGATTAAGCATTACAAAAAGACATCAAAGTAAGCATGATAAGCCAAATAAGTGCAAGAAAGGAAGTTTTTATTTATTATTTGATAGATTCAATCATGGTTATATAAATTTCCCCTTGAGGGCTCTATATTGATACACTCGTTACAAAATGGTGCCCAAGGATTAAATCCTTTCAATAACTCGGGTGCACTTCCAATGTTCTTCCTCATACCCACGATTGAAGTGGGTGGGCCTATGATGTTTCTACTTTGTTATTTGATGTTCTGATACTATAATACTTCCTCATATGTTGTTATACCTGCACCTACACAAAATAAAACCAGATTTTGTCAATAGCATATGTGGATTATGAAGCATGCAAAAGCAATACATGCACTAATAGACTAGAAAGTGGAAATATGCAATGCGACCATCCAAAATAGTTATAAATGATTCTAAATATTATAGGCATGCATAAAATATAGTTTTGGAGTGATCTAATTGAAAAAATCATAGAAATTGCAGCCCGATTCATGCTGATTACGTGGTGTACCTAGTAAGCCTACAAAACACAAAATAGGTGATTTTTGGTCCTAAACATCTCCAAATCACACCAAATTTGGAAATAATATATAAAATAATATTTATAGAGGACCCATGTAAAAATATTATCAAACTTTCTCACATATTCTTGTGCATATTTGGGTGAGCCAAGTGAACCTACAAAATACTAAAAATGCTATAACTCATTCAATATAGCTCCAAACTACACAAAATTTTAACAATATACTCCTGAAATATCCTAGAATAAGCCTATTAAAAAAAATAAATTAAATAATACTTCAGTCTATGACCGTCCCTTGCAGGGGTGGTGGTGACTGTCACAGATTAGAGGTCATCTTGGGGTGCGATGGCCACCATATCTGTTGGTTTTCTACCACCAATTCCACTAGGAATTTGTTAGAAACTCTCTCAAATATGTTGTCATAAAATTTGTGGGTGAAATTCACCCAATTGGTTTGGTTTTGTAAATAAATTGTACCTCTTGAATCACTCGATAACCTCCTTCGCTAGGTAGATATTTAAAGGGAAAAGGCACAAAAGGTTGAGGGGAAATCTTGGCCGCACTTTGATGCAATATCACAAAACTCCTCCTTGTAATCTGGATGGAAAATGGATCCACTTTATATCCCAAGGGGACCTATGGCCAAATGGACATGCAAGGGCATCTAGGGAAAGAGACACCACTTGTCCAAAACTTGGCATGTATTGGAGGGGGAAGGAATCTCCCTTTATGGCCTCCATAATGAAACTTTTCATGAGAGTTATGCACCCTCATGCTAGCATGCTTGAATAGGTAGGATAAATGGTAGTTTCTAGGTGCCATTTATCCAAAATTTGACTTTTTTGGGGTCAAATACCATGGTCGTCCCACCTAGGGATGGCCACTAGGATGACCATAGTTCATGGTCGTCCCACCTAGGTATGACCACTGGTGGCCATACCTGAGTGGGACGACCATGAACTATGGTCGTGCCTAGGCGGGACGACCATGCTTACATGCCCCAAAACTTCCCAAAAGTGGGGTAAAAGCTCCAAAAAGTGGTTAGGACCACTATTAAACTCTGAGGGTTGCCCAAGGGGGCCACATGGTGTCAATTAGACCTTGTATTGGTAGTCTAATCGGATTGACATGATTTTAGTGTATACACAAACATTGCAAATAAACATAAATGCTTGAAACACAAACTATTGCAATACGGAATATAAGTGCAAAAATGAAACAATCTCACAAAGTAACATAGAATCGCAGGCCACTTTGAGGGGGCAACCTCCTTCAATACTTTCATTCAATTATGCAAAAAGATACATTCATTCCTGCCCCTCGTAGTTTTAAAGACTTCATCTACCACCTAACTCTCAAGGTTGGCTTACATGCAAAATGCCACCCGAGCTAGAATCTCCTACCTACAAAATAGTTACATTCTTGATAATAGTTACATATAATGGCGCCACTTGTCTAGGTGCTTCTAGAGCCACAACTATTACAAAATATTACAAAACATTATCATGGGTGTCCCCCACATTCAACAAGGGTTATTACATCATAGTGTTAGGATGGGGTCCTAACATGCCCTTCCCCTTTGGAAAGCTTTGTCCTCAAAGTTGAAGATGAGGAAATTGTTGCTGGAGTTGTTGAAGAGGTTCCCACGTAGCATCTTCAGGTTGTAAGCCACACCATTGGACAAGAACATCGATGATGACACGCTAGTGAAGGGTACGCGATCTGCGGTCTAGAATGCATTCAGGTTCAAGAATGATGGAACCTTCATCATCCAACTCTGGAAGTGTAGACTGCACCTAGACCTTGTTGCCAACAACTTGCTTGAGAGAAGATACATGGAAGATTGGATGAATTTTGGAACTAGCTAGAAGGGCTAGTTTGTATGCTGTCGACCCGATCCTTTGCAACACCTGATAAGGACCATAATATTTTGTGGCAAGTTTCTGACAACCACGAAGCTGGAGAGAGGATTGTTTGTATGGTTGTAAGCGAAGAAAAACCATGTCTCCAACATCAAAGCTACATTTAGTGTGGTGTTGATCAGCTTGTTGTTTCATACGGTTTTGAGCCAAGTCCAAATTGACCTTGAGTTGGCGAAGAATGGAATCATGTTGGCGAAGAGTGGAATCCATAACTTGAACCTTGGAACTGCCTAGAATGTAAGAAGATGGTGCTGGTGGAGGCTGACCATAGACTACTTCAAATGGACTCACCTTAGTGGCAGTGTGATATGTTGTGTTATACCACCATTCGGCCAAAGGAAGCCACTTGGCCCATTGTGTAGGATGTTCAGAGGTGAAGCAACGAAGGTATGTTTCCAAGCATTTATTCACAATTTCGGTTTGGCCATTAGTTTGAGGATGATAGGCCGAACTCATCTTGAGTTGTGTTCCCTACAACTTGAACAATTCCTACCAAAAATGATTGGTGAAGGTAGGGTCCCTATCAGAGACAATGGATTTAGGCATGCCATGGAGACGAAAGATAGAGTCTAGGAAGATTTGAGCAATAATAGATGTGGTGTATGGGTGGGATAGGGAACATAAATGAGCATACTTCATAAGACGATCCACTATCACCAAAATAACTGATTTTCCTCTATATTTAGGTAACCCTTCAATGAAATCCATAGAGATATCTATCCAAACTTGTTCAGGAATCGACAAGGGTTGAAGGGTACCAAGGGAACACATATTTTCACCTTTCATATATTGGCAATGATCACATTCAGCCACAAAAGTATGAATATCCTTTTTCATACCCTACAAAAAGGTACGCTTGGTCCTTGTATAGGTTTTGAGAAACCTTGAATGGCCAACTATTGGGGAAGCATGCATCTCCTATAGGATGAGGTCCTTTATTTGTGATTGATGGGGCACAACAAGATGGTCATGGTACCGTAAATCTTGACCATCCCAAGTATAGCCAGGGCATGAATGAGGATCTGCTTGAAGTTTGTGGATGAAAGTTTGCAAAGAGGAGTCCTTGATCAGTTCCTCATGGAGTTGATGAATCCATTGAGGATGTGGTGTGGATATAGCATGTAGCATGGCTTGTTCTTCATGTAGTCGGGACAAAGCATCCACCACCACGTTCTCCTTACCCTTCTTATAGGTGATGTCGTAATCATAACCCAACAATTTTGAAACCCATTTTTGTTGTTCTAGTGTGGCCACCCTTTGTTCTAAGAAATATTTGAGACTCTGATGATCAGTCTTGATGGAAAAATGTCTCCCAATGAGATACAATCACCAATGATTGACCGCATGTAAAATGGTAAGCATTTCCTTCTCATAAGTAGACTTACCCAAATTTTGACCTGAGAGTGCCTTGCTAGTGAAGGCCAAAGGTCTACCTTCTTGCATTAAAACTACCCCAATGCTAGTTCCCGATGCATCACTTTCAATGACAAAATGTTTAGAGAAATCTGGCATTGCTAACATAGGGGTAGTGGTCATGGCATACTTCAAATTGACAAAAGCCTTTTCGATAGGTTCTATCCATAGAAAATAATTCTTCCTCAACATGGCTATCAAGGGAGCCACTATCTTGCCATAATTCTTCACAAATTTCTTGTAATATCCCATGAGTCCCAAGAAGCCATGAAGTCCCTTTAGGGTACGAGGCTTAGGCCAATCTTGAACAACCTAAATTTTCTTGGGGTCAACTTGAACTCCATCCTTAGTGATGATGTGACCCAAGTATTCAACCTCTTGTTGGCCAAAAGAATATTTGGACCTCTTTGCATAGAGTTGATGGTCAGACAAAAGTTTGAGTGTTTGATCTAAGTGTTGAAGATGTTCTTCCCATGAATGATTGTAAATCAATATATCATCAAAAAATACTAGAATGAATTTGTGAAGGAAAGGGTAAAAAATGGAATTCATCAGACTCTAGAAGGTAGAAGGGGCATTGGTTAATCCAAATGGCATAACCAAGAATTCATAATGCCCTTCATGAGTTCTAAAAGTTATTTTTGGAATATCCTCATCCTTGATTCAAATTTGGTGATACCCTGACCGCAAATCCAACTTGGAAAAGTATTGAGCCCCATGCAACTCATCAAGTAATTCATCAATCATTGGAATAGGGAATTTATCTTTAATAGTGATCTTATTGAGGTCCCGATAATCCACACACAAGCACCAAGTGCCATCCTTTTTCCGTACTAATAACATTAATGAAGAATAGGGGCTAACATTGGAATGGATAACCCTGACAGTATGAAGCTCTTGCACTATTTTCTCAATCTCTGATTTTTGAGCATAAGGATACCTGTACAGACGAACATTAGGGGGAAGACTACCAGGAAAAAGTTGTATTGCATGGTCATGTGAGCGATGAGGAGGTAGTCCCTTGGGTTCCTCAAAAACTTGAGCATATTTGTTTAATAAGCCTTGTAATTGCATTGGATGGTCTCGTTCCTCTTCCTCGAGGGCATTGATAGCAAAAATTTGTGCCACCACTCCATGAGAAGACTTTTTTAACAACTTTTCCATCTTATGGGTAGAAATAAACTAAGTCGCACCAACCTTCATGCCACGTAAAGTATATTCATTCCCTTCTTGACTAAACTTCATCCACAACTCAACAAAATCCCATAAAATTGGTCCTAACATCCGCAACCATTGTGCTCCCAAAACTATATCACACCCACCTAATGGTAGGGCAAACATGTCTATCTTGAGATTATAGTCCCCAATTTGAAGTTTGACATTACGACATTTTCCTTTGCATGGTAGGGTGCCTCCATTAGCAATCATGACTTCAAAGGAATTGCATGTAGTAATGTAACAATTTCCTTGTTTGGCCACACGTGGATCAATAAAGTTATGTGTACTACCAGAGTCAATAAGAATGATGACCCATTGTCCTTTGAAGTAGTCGATCACTTTCATTGTTTGGGGAGTGGATACTCCTGCTAAAGCATGCACGGAGATTTCCGGTTGGGAGTCCTCTGGATCTATTGCCTGATCTATGGTTTCTCCCTCTTGAGGATCCTCCTCTTCCTCTGAAGATTCTGCGGTTGGTGCCTCATCCATATCTAGCAGATACAATTTTTGATGCACACACTTGTACCTCAAGGAATACTTTTCATCACAATTATAACATAGCCCTTGTGCCCTTCTATTCTCCATCTCTTCACGAGTCAATTTTTTTATAGTTGGAGATTTAGTGGTAGGACTTGTCATAGGCTTGGATGGAAAAGATGGCCGAGATTGAGGAAATTTAGAGGTGCATCCTAGAGCCTTGAATTTATCTTCTACCAATCTAGCCAATTGTATTGCCTGTTGTAATGTTTGGGGTCTCAACAGTTTAACCTCAGCCCTAATGTCATCCTTCAAACCACTCACAAAACAACTTTGAAAGAAGTCGGCATTTAGACCAGTGGTATGATTGGCAAGTTTTTCAAATTGAGTTTGATACTCTCGAATGGTTGAGGTTTGTCTAAGTTTAGAAAGAGCTCCTATAAAATCTTCAAACTCACTAGGACCAAAGTGAGTGAGTAGACGTTGCTCAAATTCTTGCCAAGAAAGGTCAGGTTCGGCCTTCCTAAGCCACTAAAACCAATGTAGTGCATCTGATTCAAAATTGAAAGAGGCAATTGTCAAACGCATGTAGCATGGGACATTATGAAGACTGAAATATTGTTCTGCCTTACAAATCCACCCCTCAGGATCTTTTCCATCAAATTTTGGGAAGTCTAATTTTGGCAATTTAAATCCATTGTTATCTGGTACATTTCGCTGGTGGTGACTCATACCTGTATCCTGTTGATCCTGATGACCCAAGGAATTGGTAGAGATACGACTATCCAACTCTGCCTTCATTTCCCTTTGTGTCTCGGTGACCACACTCATAGATTCTTGGAAGTTTTTGAGTTGTGTCTTTATCTCGTCTAAGTTGTTGGAGAATGAGGACCATATTTGTTTGCTCATACTATCCACTTGTTTAGCAATATGTGACTCTAATTCTTGTTGTCGAGTACCTGAAGCCATGTTCTCAGAGTTATGACCTGTTGTGAATTCTTACTAAAAATAGAAATTTGATTTTAGGGGTTACTATTTTTAGTAAGGAGCCCAAAAAGTGGTTTGGGTGCTATATATCAAAATGATCAGCTCGAAAAGATGGTCGCAATGAGCTATATACCACAACACTAGTTTTGGACACCCCAAACTTTATTTTTTATATTGTTTTGTTACCGAGGTTGTTGGTGTTGTTGGTTTTCCTCCTAGAGGTTTGGTTCAAAAATTAGGTTTTGGGTCGACCAACCTCTTATGATACTATGTACTATCATAAATAATACATAGTAGTCTCAGGTACTTTCTAGAATAGTAGACCAACCTCTTATTAAAATCGATCATAGTAGTCTCAGGTACTTTCTAGAATAATTATTTTCTTATCCAAAATAATACAAGTGGTTAAAAAAATTGTTGGGATATGATTTTATTATCGAGTATAAGAAAGGGAAAGAAAATGTGGCAGCAGATGCATTATCATGAAAATATGAAGATGAAGTTGTTATTAATGCTATTTCAGGACCTTGTTCCCAATGGGTATCTCAGCTATAGGAATAATGGTTGTCCAACACATAAATTGCTCAAATAATCTAATATTTGTTTTTGGGTTCATCCAAGCATATCCTTTTTTCCTATGATAACAAAGTGTTAAGAATAAATAATCACATCTACATTCCACATGATTCTACAATAAAATCAAGGATTCTAGATGAATCACATGCTTCTCCATCAGCAGGACATTCAAGTTTTTTGAAAACCTATATGATGATAAAACAATCCTTTTTTTGGAAAGGATTAAAGAATAGGTCAAACAATGGGTGGCTGAATCTGAAGTATGCCAACGCAATAACGATAAAACAGTCAAATAACCAGGATTGCTTCAATCATTACCTATTCCATATCATCAATGGGAACATATTCCAATGCATTTTATTGAAGGTCTACCTAAATTAGAAGGCAAAATGGTAATATTTATGGTAGTAGATCACCTATCCAGATATGCTCATTTCCAGGATTTACAAAATCCATTTTCAACAAGCAAGGTGGCTAAGGTATTTATGGACTCAATTTATCAAATTGCATGAAATGCCAAAAAATATTGTAAGTGACCATGATTCCATATTTACTAGCAATTTTTGGAAATAATTATTTCAAATTAGTGGTACCAAATTAAATATATCCTCTGCATGCCATCCACAAACAGAGATGGCCAAATGGAGGTAGTTAACAAATATTTGGGTACCTATCTAAGATGTTTTTTTCAGGATAAACAATATCAATGGAGTCATTGGTTGTTCTTGGTAGAATGGTGGTACAATAATTCATACCATTATTCCATTAAGATATTTCCATTTGAAGTATTATATGGAATTAAACCACCAACAATAGCAGATTATGTACCAGGTTCTTCCAAAGTGGCCCAAGTAGATGAATGATTTCAACATCGATAATCAATGCTCAACATTCTCAAAGACAACTTGGTCCAAGCACAAAATCGTATGAAGAAGTAGTAAGACTCACACCTCTCGAAAAGATAATTTAATATATGTGATATGGTGTTCTTACATTTGCATCCCTACAAATATTTATCATTAAAGATCAAGACCAGTAAAAAGTTGACTGCATAATTTTATGGCCCTTACAAAATTGTGCGTCACATTGGAGAAGTAGCATACCAACTAGAGCTTCCTCCCTCATCTCGTATACATCTAGTATTCCATATTTCTTGTCTTAAGAAGGTGATCAGCCAAAAAGTACAATCTCAGTCAGAAATTCCAGTACTCGATGAAGAAGGATTTATATATCTCCAACCTGAAGCAATATTACAAAGTAGAACACGTATGTTGAGATCTCGTCACATCCAAGAATTTCTCATCAAATGGTAGGACCTACCTGAAGAAGATGCTACATGGGAACCTAAAAGTATTTTCCAGACATTTCTAGCTTTGAGGACAAAGCTTTCCAAGGAGGGGAGCCATGTTACAACCCTAACATAGCCGACTATGTTAGGTCTCCAATAGAATAATTGATTTCACTATTTAATATATTAGGTTTTGATTTAAATTAAAATTTATCTTATCATTCATTATTCATTTGTGATTACGTAGAGGACTGAGCCCTCCAAGTGGTGAGGACCAGCCCTCCTTAAGTGGCATTGATTTAAATATTAATTTCATAATTTCATTCGGTTATTTCTGATTCTATCTATATGCTATCTGAATATTTTATTACTCTCTGATCATTAGATAAATCATTATTGGGATTGTATTGCAAAAGGATTTTAATTATTGGTAAGAAGGATAGTAATATCCTTTCAAAAACAAGGTTGGATATATGTATGTATGTATGTATGTATGTATGTATATGTATGTATATAAATATATAATAAAGAGAAATTTGCAAAAAAACAAAACATGAAATATTATACCTAACAATCAAAATAACAAAAATTATCACAGTCACAACAAAACATGGCCCTAGAAAGTGCTATGATACCACTTGTTAATAACCTTCTCATAAAAACAACACATTCACACAAACATTGCAAATAAACATAAATGCTTGAAACACAAACTATTGCAATACGGAATATAAGTGTAAAAATGAAATAATCTCATAAAGTAACTTAGAATCACAGGCAACTTTAAGGGAGCAGCCTCTTTCAATACTTTCATTAAATTATGCAAAAATATACATTCATTCCTTCCATTTAAAATTTTAAATAATCCATCTACCACCTAAATCTCAACATTGGCTTACATACAAAATGCCACCCAAGCTAGAATCTCCTACCTACAAAATAGTTACATTCTTGATAACAGTTACATATAATGGTGCCATTGTCTAGACGCTTCTAGAGCCACAACTATTTTAAAATATTATAAAATATTATCATGGATGTCCCCCACATTCAACAAGGTTTATTACATCATAGTGTTAGTATGGGATCCTAACATGTATCTAAAATTTGTGAGAATAATTTATTTCTATTTAGAAGATAGTCAATTTTGAGGACATGTTTAACATCATTTTATGAGGTTCACCTTCATCTTATGAGTCTTTTGTTATATCTCAACATTTACCTACTTAAACTCAAATTATTGATTTTGAAAAAATATCTTCTTTACTTTTACAAATAGAGAGGAGATAAACATAGATGGGATTATCCACCCTAGACAATATAAAGAGTGCATTTACTGCTAAAGATAAACATAAAGAAATTAGAATGCTAATATTTCATCACCTAATCATAAGTAAGGTAAAACTTCTAATATAAATTATTCCTAAATCATTTGTTTCTACTATAGGAAACATGGTCATTTCAAATAGCATTACAGTAAGTTAAAAATTACACAAAGTCAATAAGTAATCCTAAATTATTTATTGTTAGGACTTGTTGTAGGCTTGGACAGAAAAGATGGCCAAGATTGAGGAAATTTAGAGGTGCATCTTAGAGCTTTGAATTTATCTTCTACCAATATAACCAATTATATTATCTATTGTAACGTTTAGGGTCTCAATAGTTTAACCTCATCCCTAATGTCATCCTTCAAACCACTCACAAAACAACTTTGAAAGAAACCAGTATTTAGACCAGTGGTATGATTGGCAATTTTTTCAAATTGAGTTTTATACTCTTGAATGGTTGAGGTTTGTCTAAGTTTAGAAAGAGCTCCTGTAAAATATTCAAACTCACTAGGACCAAAGTGAGTGAATAGATGTTTCTCAAATTCTTACCAACAAATTTCAAGGACGACCTTCCTATGCCAGTAAAATCAATATAGTTCATCTAATTCAAAATTAAAATTCATTTGTCAAACATATGTAGCATGGGACATTATGAAGACAGAAATGTTGTTCTGCCTTACAAATCCACCCCTCAGGATCTTTTCCATAAAATTTTGGGAAGTCTAATTTTGGTAATTTAAATCCATTATTATATGGTACATTTCATTAGTGGTGACTCGTACCTATATCTTGTTGATCCTGATGACCCAAGGAATTGATACAAATATGACTATCTAAATCTACCTTCATTTCCTTTTATGTCTTGATGACCATATTCATAGAATCCTAGAATTTTTTGAGTTATCTTTATCTCATCTAAGTTGTTGGTGAATGAGGATAATATTTGTTTTCTCATATTATCCAAATGTTTAGCAATATGTGCCTCTACTTATTGTTGTCGAGTACCCGAAGCTATGTTCTTAGAGTTATGACCTATTCTGAATTCTTAATAAAAATAGAAATTTGATTTTAGGGGTTACTATTTTTAGCAAATATCCCAAAAAGTAGTTTGGGTACTATATATCAAAATTATCAACTCAAAAATATGGTTGCAATGAGCTATATACCACAAAACTAGTTTTGGAAAACCCAAACTTTACATTTTTATATTATTTTGTTACTGAGGTTGTTGGTGATGTCAGTTTTCCTCCTAGAGGTTTGATTCAAAAATTAAGTTCTGGGTCAACCAACCTCTTATGATACTTTGTACTATCTATTATGACTACTGATCAATCCTAACATTGTGTTGTCATCTGTCTAGTCTAATTATATCACAAATATTCCTTATCTATTTTAAATTTTATTTGTCATTGGTAAATATTACTAACACTTTGTACTGACAACATATCCTAACTATTACTAACATTATCCACCTTGTTTCCCTATTTCTAAATTTTGTGGTCTATGTCTTGACTGTTATGTTCTTTTGTATAAAAATTGGACTGTTTTCATGTAAGAATTCTAGAATAGGGATGTATTCTTTGTATGCTCAATTTCTATGGTAAGGTTATGGTAACAGGTTCAATATTCATAGAACAAGATATTTTTAATCATAGGTTTGATTTTCAACAAAACATGGTATTCTAAGCCAGGGTGTATGTACTATCCATAGGCCCTCTGTAATATCACAGTGACAAATGATAGTGCTTGGACCAATAGTTTAGGCCACAACTCAAGGAGGATTCCATGAATGCCCTTGAGCACACTACAAGCCTCTCTATAACTATGAGAGTATGATCTTCTTGGATGTGTCTAATGTACTATGGGAAATACAAGGCCAAAAATCTTCCTAAGGGTTAAAAGTTTCTCCTAATCCTAGGGGGTCTCTCGATATACCTGAATATACATGGGAGCTCAATTCCATAGACAGGTGTTGTCTGAGGCCTAGGTATTGGATCCTAATTGCCCCTCACTTCACTAAATGCTTTATATGCAATCTATATTTGCCAATAATGATAGCTCCATGATATTTTAAAACCCTCAACATAGGGTTTCTAACCTAATAATTACAAAATAAAACAAGGATATATATATATATATATATATATATATATATATATATAAATATATATATATATATATATATATATATATATATATATATATATATATATATGTATATATGTATGTATATGCATGTATGTATATATATGTATATAGGTATATATTAAAAAGAAATTGGTATAAAAAACATGAAATATTATACCTAACAGTCAAAATGACAAAAATTGTCATAGTCACAGCAGAACATGGCCCTAGAAAGTGTTATGATGCCACTTGTTAAGAAAATTCTCGTTAAAAACAACACATTCACATAAACATTGCAAATAAAAATAAATGCTTGAAACACAAACTATTGCAATACGGAATATAAATGCAAAAATAAAACAAATCATAAAGTAACTTAGAATCACAAGCCACTTTGAGGGAGCAACCTCTTTCAATAATTTCATTAAATTATGTAAAAAGATACATTAATTCTTCCCCTTAAAATTTTAAAGACTTCATCTACCACCTAACCCTCAACATTGGCTTACATACAAAATGTCACCCAAGCTAGGATCTCCTACCTACAAAATAGTTACATTCTTGACAACATTTACATATAATGGTACCATTGTTTAGGTACTTCTAGAGCCATAACTATTTTAAAATATTATAAAACATTATCATGGATGTCCTCCACATTCAACAAGGGTTATTACATCATAGTGTTAGGATGGGATCCTAACATGTATCTAAAATCTGTGAGAATAATTTATTTCTATTTAGAATATAGTCAATGTTGAGGACATGGTTAACATCATTTTATGATATTTACCTTCATATTATGATTATTTTGTTATATCTCAACATTTACCTACTTAAAATCAAACTTTTGATTTGGAAAAAATATCTTCTTTACTTTTACGAATAGAGAGGAGACAAACATAGATAGACTTATGCACCCAAACAATATAAAGAGTGCATTTACTGCTAAAGATAAACATAAAGAAATTAGAATTCTAATCTTTCATCACCTAATCATTAGTAAGGTAAAACTTCTAATATAAAGTAGTCCTAAATCATTTGTTTCTACTACAGGAAACATGGTCATTTCAAATAGCATTACAATAAGTTAAAAATTATAGAAAGTCAATAAGTAGTCCTAAATCATTTAGTGGTAGAACTTGTCGTAGGCTTGGACAGAAAAATGGCCAAGATTGAGGAAATTTAGAGGTGCATCCTAGAGCCTTGAATTTATCTTCTACCAATATAACCAATTATATTGTCTATTGTAATGTTTAGGGTATCAATAGTTTAACCTCAGCCCTAATGTCATCCTTCAAACCACTCACAAAACAACTTTGAAAGTAGCCAGTATTTAGACCAATGGTGTGATTGGCAAGCTTTTCAAATTGAGTATGATACTCTTGAATGGTTGAGGTTTGTATAAGTTTAGAATGAGCTCTTGTAAAATCTTCAAACTCACAAGTACCAAAGTGAGTGAGTAGATGTTGCTCAAATTCTTGCCAACAAAGGTCAAGTTCAACCTTCCTAAGCCAATAAAAGCAATGTAGTGCATCTAATTCAAAATTAAAATTCATTTGTCAAACATATGTAGCATGAGATATTATAAATACATAAATATTGTTCTTCCTTATAAATCCACCCTTCAGGATATTTTCCATCAAATTTTGGGAAGTCTAATTTTGGAAATTTAAATCCATTATTCTATGGTACATTTCACTAGTGGTGACTCGTGCCTATATCTTATTGATCCTTATGATCGAAGGAATCAATAGAGATGCGACTATCTAAATATACCTTCATTTCATTTTGTCTCGATGACCACACTCATAGATGCTTGGAAGTTTTTGAGTTATATTTATCTCGTCTAAGTTGTTGGTGAATGAGGACCATATTTGTTTTCTCATATTATCTAAATGTTTGGCAATATGTGCCTCTATTTCTTGTTGTCGAGTACCTGACACTATGTTCTCAGATTTATGACCTATTGTGAATTCTTACTAAAAATAGAAATTTGATTTTAGAGGATACTATTTTTAGTAAGAATCCAAAAAAGTGGTTTGGGTACTATACATCAAAATTATCAACTCAAAAATATGGTTGCAATGAGCTATATACCACAACACTAGTTTTGGACACCCCAAACTTTATTTTTTTATATTGTTTTGTTACTAATGTTGTTGGTGATGTCAGTTTTCCTCCTAGATGTTTGGTTCAAAAATTAGGTTTTGGGTAGGCCAACCTCTTATGATACTTGGTACTATCTATTCTAACCACTGATCAAATCCTAACACTGTTTTGTCACTTGTCTAGTCTGATTCTGTCATAGATAGTCCTTTTCTATTTTAAATTTTATCTGTCATTGGTAAATATTACTAACACCCTGTACTGACTGCATATCCTAATTGTTACTAACATTATCCATATTTTTTTCCTATTTATAACTTTTTTGGTTTATGTCTTGACTGTTATATTCTTTTGTAAAAAAAATTGATTGTTTTCATGTAAGAAATCTAGAATAGGGATGTATTCTTTGTATGCTCAATTTCTATGGTAAGGTTATGGTAACATGTTCAATATTCATAGAATGATATTTTTTTAATCATAGTTTTGATGTTCAACACAACATGGTATTCTAAGCTAGTGTGTATGTGTTTTCCATAGGTCCTCTATTATATTGCAATGACAAACGATAGTTCTTGGACCAATAGTTTAGGCTACTCAAGGAGGATTCGACAAATGCCCTGTAGCAAACTACCGACCTCTCTATCAGTATGATAATGTGATCTTCTTGGATGTGTCTAATGTACTATGGAGAATACAAGGCCAAAAATATTCCTAAGGGTTAAAGGTTTCTCCTAATCCTAAGGGGTATCTCAATATACCCGAAGATATGTGGGAGCTCAATTCCATAGACGGGTGTTTTCTAAGGCCTAGGTATTGGATTTTGATTACCCCTAACTTCACTAGATGCTTTACATGCAATCTACCTTAGCCAATAATGCCAACTCCATGATATTTTAAAATCCCTCAACATAGGGTTTCTAACCTAATAATTACAACAACAACAAAGGTTGGATTATATATATATATATATATATATATATTTATTTATTTATTTATTTATTTATTTATTTATTTATTTATTTATTTATTTATGTATGTATGTATGTATATGCATGTATGTATATATGTATATATTAAAAAAAATGGAAAAAAAAATATCAAATCTTATACCTAGTAGTCAAAATGACAAAAATTGTCATAGTCACAGTAGAACATGGCCCTAGAAAGTGCTATGATACCACTTGTTAAGAACCTTATCATTAAAATCAACACATTCACACAAACATTGCAAATAAACATAAATGCTTGAAACACAAACTATTGCAATAAAAAATATAAGTGCAAAAATGAAACAGTCTCATAAAGTAACTTAGAATCACAAGCCACTTTGAGGGAGCATCATCTTTCAATACTTTCATTAAATTATGCAAAAAGATACATTCATTCCTTCCCCTTAAAATTTTAAATACTTCATCTACCACCTAACTCTCAATGTTGGCTTACATACAAAATACCACCTGAGCTAGAATCTTCTACCTATATAATTGTTACATTCTTGACAACAGTTACATATAATGGTGCCATTGTCTAGGCACTTCTAGAGCCACAAATATTTTAAAATATTATAAAACATTATCATGGATGTCCCCCATGTTCAACAAGGGTTATTACATAATAGTGTTAGGATGGGATCCTAACATGTATCTAAAATCTGTGAGAATAATTGATTTCTATTTAGAATATAATGAATGTTGAGAATATGGTTAAAATCATTTTATGAGGTTTACCTTCATCTTATGAGTCTTTTGTTATATCTCAACATTTACCTACTTAAACTCAAACTCTTTATTTGGAAAAAATATCTTCTTTAATTTTAGGAATAGAGAGGAGATAAACATAGATGGGCTTATCCACCCCAGACTATTGGCAATTTTGGGTACCTTGAGTACATTGCCTTTGCTCAAGTATAGTTGTTGTCATTGATGTCAAAGGAGCTCTTGGTAGTTGTTGTCTTTGATGTCAAGGAGTTCTTGAAGCAATTTGATTTGTTGTCTAAGTATGTGTTTTGATGAAGGTTTCAGTTGGTCAGTTAAGTCTCCAAGAAAATCAGAGTAGCCCAGTTGCAAAAGATCAAGAAAAAGATAAGTTAGAAAAATTTTGCAGGTGGCTGGAAAAACTGTCATGATTTCGTGACATGTTTTAGGAGAGAGAAAGTTCTGGCAAAACTGTCACGATTTCGCGACATGCTGGAAGGCAGAGGCAAAGCTGGAAAAACTATCGCGATTTCGCGACATGTTTTAGGAGAGAGAAAGTTTGGGAAAATCTGTCGTGATTTCGCGACATGCTGGAAGGCAGAGGCAAAGCAGGCAAAAGTGTCACGATTTCATGACAAGTTTCAATGAAGTTGTACGGATGCAGAAAGTGTCACGATTTCATGACAAGTTGAGTTGGCAGTGTTGAGTTGCAGAAAGTGTCGCGATTTCGCGACAGGTTTCAAAGAAGTTGTACGGATGCAGAAAGTGTCACGATTTCACGACAGGTTGAGTTGGCAGCTTGCAGATGGCGAAAGCGTCGCGATTTCGTGACATGTTCCAGTTTCACGAGCAGTTGGCAGAAAAGAGCTTAAGGCAGTGAAAGCGTCATGATTTCGTGACATGTTCCATTTTCGCTAGTGCAAACCGAGAAAAGGTTGAAGAAGCAAGAAGTGTCACGATTTCACGATAGAGTTGCTGATGACGTCAGCAAAAGCAGATGTGTCATGATTTCATGACAAGAGCAGAGAGTAAGGCCTTGCAGACTAAAGCATCATGATTTCATGACAAGAATCATGATGACGTCAACAAAGTCAGAAGGCGTAGTGATTTCGCGACAACAAACCAAAGAAGGCGCACAACAGGTAGTAGTGTCACGATTTCGCGACAACAAGCAATACAAGGTGTATGGCAGACAAAGGCGTAGCGATATCGCGACATGTTTGAGTTTCGCGCTAGAAAAGCTACAGAACAGCAGAGGCGGTTGAAGCCGATAGAGTTAACCTTTGCCGACGAAGTGTAAGGTTGTGCAGCCGATGATTGTTTTAAGGATTTACAGTCGACTAAGATCAAGAATTTAATCATGAATTATTGCTATAAAAGGAGGATTGCTTTCGAGTTTCAAGTATCGAATGTGAGTGTCGAGTTTGCGCAAGTGAAGTCTGCTGTGCGCAAAGAGCAGTCGTATCGAATCGATCGAAGTGTGCGTTCAAAGTGCGACTTTCATAGAAGTAGAGTGTAGGAAGAAGTTCGATCGAGGAGAAGCAGACTGTGCGAAGAGGGTGCTGTTGTGGCTGCACATAGGCGCATAAGTTGTTGTGCGATCGAGTGTTGTAGTATTTACATAGACTGTGTAAAGAAAGCAGAGTGTGCGAAGACTACGCTACGGTGGATGTGCAACGGAGCAGAAGCTAAGTTGAGAAGATAGTGCTGCTGCATTTTGCGAAGATTGCACTACTGTGTTTTTGCAGAAGTTGAGAAGATAGTGCTGCTGTAATTTGAGAAGACTATGCTGCTGTAGTTGCGCAGACAGTGAAAAGTTGTTTTCAACCAAGTGCAGAAAAGAACAGAGGAAGAGGACAATTGTGCCAGATCGAAGGACTGTGTTTGGTGCAGATAAGAGGACCAGCTTTGCAGGTGACAGAGTTGAGGACAGAGATCTCCGACCAGAAGCAAGGAAGACAGGTGTCTTCTATGGATAGAGTTCCACTTGCTAAGGGCAAAGGAGATAGAGGTCTTCTAGAGGATCACCAGCAAAGCAGAATTAGGGGAAGGTATCTCCTTTGAGCCGAGGCTCATAAACATTGTAATCGGGAAGGATTCCCAGAGGACTTTGATATAACTTTTAGAGGAAATTTTTATCCGTGGAGTAGCCCACCTTGGGTGAACCACGTTAAAATGGGTCTTCTATGTGTGATGCTTTCTGTCTTGTTTAATATTATGTTGATGCCACTGCTATCTAAAATTAAAATTATTAAATGGTTAAGTCTTATACTGTTCACCCCCCCTCTCAGAGATAAGTTCATGTTCTTCAATTGGTATCAGAGCAGGTCTCTCCAAAAAAGCCTAACATCTTGGAGAAGGATCTAACAGAGGAACATATAAATTCAGAAAAGGTTGAATTCGATCTCAAGAGTGAATTCTTCTTGGCCTTGAGAAAGCTTGAGAAACTCAGGGAAGAGAATTCTGTCCTCAAGCAGCATTGTCAGGAAAAAGAGATAGCAAGATCAGAATTGGCTCAAAGTGTTATAGATTTCAAAATTCTAGCTGAAGAAGGGAAGAAGATTGAACAAGTTCTAACAGAGGTTCTAAAAGGAAAGGTAGCTGATTGTGAGAAACTAGAAGGAGAGATTATGTCTCTTAGAGTGAAGTTAGAACAGTCAACTCTCAGACAGAATATTCCGTGTGAAAAGAAGGATGGCATCACCATTCATGAAACAGGGTCTTCAAGCAAGAACAATCTTCACTCTGAAGAGCAATGGATTCCAGTTGATCGCAAAAAGAACAAACTTCCAAGGTATCAAAACAGGTTACATAATACCTTTCATGGATATTGTTTTTCCTGTAAAAAATTTGGTCACATAGCTATGCATTGCAATAAGTCTCTGAAGAGTCATAGTAAGGAAAATGTTAACTCATTTGCACCTCTTATGAATAAAAATATCATGTGTTACAAGTGCAAGAATTTTGGGCATATAGCAAGGATGTGCAGTTTGGATAGATTTAGTCTTGAGTTTTCAAAAAGGAGGAATGAGATAAAATCTAAGTCAATGATAGTTCAAACTGCTTTTCATGCTCAAGACAAAGTAGAAAAATGGTATCTTGATAGTGGTTGTTCAAAACATATGACTGGTGAGAAAGAAAAAATTTTGTCTTTAAAAGAAACAAACAGAGGAACAGTCAGTTTTGGAGATAACAGGTCCGCAAAGATCTGTGGTAAAGGGACTCTTAGTTTGGATGGGAAATCCAAAATAGAAAACGTGCTTTATGTAGAAGGGCTAAGACATAATCTTCTTAGTGTGAGTCAACTTTGTGATCAAGGGCACATAGTATCTTTCTTTTCAGATAGATGTGAGATAAGTAAAAAATTAAATGGAAAACTTATTGCTAGGGCTACAAGGACTCCAAACAATCTTTACATGTCGAGTGAGATAAAAAGAGAAAAATGCTTTCTAACTCAAGAATATGAGAGTTGGTTGTGGCATAAAATATTGGGACATTTGAGTTTTGATAATCTGGTCGATATTAGTAACAAGGAAGCGATTAGAGACTTGCCCAAAATAAAAAGGCCCCAAAACATCATTTGCGGTCCTTGTCAACATGGTAAACAAGGGTATACTTCTTCCAAACCCTTGGATCTTATTCATACTAATTTGTGTGGCCCCACCAGAACTCGGAGCATTCAGGGAGATAGCTATTTCATGTTGTTTATAGATGATTACTCAAGAATGACTTGGGTTACTTTTCTCAAAGAAAAATCTGAAGCTTTTGAAAAATTTAAAGTTTTTAAAGAAATGATTGAAAATGAGACTGACAAGAGAATCAAATGCTTAAGATCAGATAGAGGAGGAGAGTTCACTTCAAATGAATTTGTGGAATACTGTGAACAACACGGAATCAAAAGAGAATATTCAGCAGCAAGAACTCCTCAACAAAATGGAGTAGTTGAAAGAAAAAATAGAACTGTTGAAAATATGGCTAGAGCAATGTTAGATGAGTCAAAACTTTCAGATGGTTTTTGGAGAGAAGCAGTAAATACAACAGTCCACATCATTACCAGGGCTCAACTCAGAGTCAATCATCATAAAACTCCCTATGATTTGTGGAAAGGAAGACCAACTACAGTTAAACACTTCAAAGTGTTCGGGAGTAAGTGCTTCATCAGAAGGGAAGATCAAAATCTGGGTAAGTTTGATCCTAGGTGTGATGAGGGAATTTTTCTTGGATATTCCAGCAAAAGTAAGGCCTACAGATGCTTCAACAAAAGAACTCATACAGTTGTAGAGAGCATAAATGTAGCAGTAGATGAAAAGACAGGGATAAGAGAACCAATCAAGGAACTCAGTGATGGAATCTGTCAAGAAGAATTCAGAGAAGTGTCAGATGAAGAAGAGGAAAGACAACAGCTGCTTCCCAAAACTCCTTCACGGTATGTTCAGAAACATCATCCCAAAGACTTGATCATTGGTGATCCAAATAGCAGGAAAACAAGAAGAAGAGTCATTCCTTCACATGAATCTGCGAATGTTTCATTGTTATCTCAGATTGAGCCAAAAAATTTTAGTGAAGCATGTACAGATGATTTTTGGGTAAAAGCAATGGATGAAGAGCTAAATCAAATAGAGAAAAGTGAAACTTGGGATTTGGTTCCAAGACCTAAGAACAAGAATGTCATTGGCACAAAATGGGTATTCAAAAATAAACTTAATGAGGATGGAAATATTGTCAAGAACAAAGCCAGGTTAGTCTGTAAAGGGTATGCTCAAGTCGAAGGTGTTGATTTCGAAGAGACGTTTGCGCCTGTTGCTCGTCTTGAAGCGATCAGAATGTTTTTGGCCCTGTCTAGTTTCAAATCTTTCAAAGTGTTTCAAATGGATGTAAAGTCTGCTTTTCTAAATGGGGTGTTGGATGAAGAAGTCTACATAGAACAACCGAAGGTGTGTCTCTCGTAAACAGCTCAGACTATGTGTGTAAACTGAAAAAGGCACTGTACGGGTTAAAGCAAGCACCCAGGGCTTGGTACTCAAGACTTGACGGGTATCTTTATGAACAAGGATTCAGGAAAGGCGTGGCAGATAGCAACTTGTACATTAAGAATAAAGGTGATGATATGATTATCATAGTTGTCTATGTCGATGACATTATTTTCGGGGGAAATAATACTCAGATGTGCAAAGTTTTTGCTAACACCATGCAAAAGGAATTCGAGATGTCTATGATTGGAGAGCTGTCATTCTTTTTAGGACTGCAGATTGCGCAATCAAAAGATGGTATATTTCTCTCTCGAGAAAAGTATATCAAAGAGATGTTAAAAAAATTTGGGATGATGGACAGCAAACCCGTATGTACTCCAATGATTACAGGGTGCAATCTGAGTAAGGATGATGAATCTCCAGCGGCAGATCAAAAATTGTATAGATCTATGATTGGCAGTTTACTATACAGTACAACTACCAGACCGGATATCATGCAGGCCGTTGGATTAGTAGCAAGATTTCAGGCAGCTCCAAAAGAATCTCATGTTATAGCAGTCAAGAGGATATTCAGATATTTGAAGGGCACTGTGGAGTTTGGGCTTTGGTATCCCAAAGGCGATGATTTCACCCTCACAACCTATACAGATGCAGATTGGGCAGGCAATATTGATGATAGAAAAAGCACTAGTGGTGGAGCATTCTTTCTGGGAAAGAGTCTGGTTTCTTGGCTGAGTAAGAAACAACCTTCAGTTTCCTTATCTACAACAGAAGCTGAATACATAGCAGCAGTGGCTGGGTGCACTCAGGTTTTATGGATGAAAACAACCTTGGAGGATTTCAAAGTCAAGCATGAACAACCTATCCCTATTCTTTGTGATAATTCAAGTGCCATAAGTATTTCTAAAAATCCGGTAATGCACTCAAGGACGAAGCACATTTCTATCAAATATCATTTTCTAAGGGAGAAAGTGCAAGAGAAGCAGGTCAAGCTAGAGTATGTACCCACTAAAGAGCAGATTGCAGATATCTTCACCAAACCCCTTCCAAGAGATACGTTTGAGTATCTAAGGGAGAAATTGGGAGTTGTACTCTCACCTCAAGATTAATCACCTCATCAGGAGGTGGGGGAGGGACAAAGCCAAGAGGCTCTTTCTTAGTCCCGAGCCCCAAAGGTGACCCTTTGCCATTGATGACAAAGGGGGAGAGATATGAGTAAGGGGGAGTGCTTCAAGTGAAGAGAAGAGCTTCAAGTCAGGGGGAGCAAAAACTTCAATTGCAGAATTCTCAGTTGATGGATCAGTTGGTTCAGTTTTGGCTCTTGAAAATATGTTTTAAGTTAAAGGTTGCCATCAATGACAAAGGGGGAGATTGTTGGCAATTTTGGGTACCTTGAGTACATTGCCTTTGCTCAAGTATAGTTGTTGTCATTGATGTCAAAGGAGCTCTTGGTAGTTGTTGTCTTTGATGTCAAGGAGTTCTTGAAGCAATTTGATTTGTTGTCTAAGTATGTGTTTTGATGAAGGTTTCAGCTGGTCAGTAAGTCTCCAAGAAAATCAGAGTAGCCCAGTTGCAAAAGATCAAGAAAAAGATAAGTTAGAAAAAGTTTGCAGGCGGCTGGAAAAACTATCGCGATTTCGTGACATGTTTTAGGAGAGAGAAAGTTCTGGCAAAACTGTCACGATTTCGCGACATGCTGGAAGGCAGAGGCAAAGCTGGAAAAACTGTCGCGATTTCGCGACATGTTTTAGGAGAGAGAAAGTTTGGGCAAATCTGTCATGATTTCGCGACATGCTGGAAGGCAGAGGCAAAGCAGGCAAAAGTGTCACGATTTCACGACAAGTTTCAATGAAGTTGTACGGATGCAGAAAGTGTCACGATTTCACGACAAGTTGAGTTGGCAGTGTTGAGTTGCAAAAAGTGTCACGATTTCGTGACAGGTTTCAAAGAAGTTGTACGGATGCAGAAAGTGTCACAATTTCACGACAGGTTGAGTTGGCAGCTTGCAGGTGGCGAAAGCGTCACGATTTCACGACATGTTCCAGTTTCACGAGCAGTTGGCAAAAAAGAGCTTAAGGCAGCGAAAGCGTCACGATTTCACGACATGTTCCATTTTCGCTAGTGCAAACCGAGAAAAGGTTGAAGAAGCAAGAAGTGTCACGATTTCATGACAGAGTTATTGATGACGTCAGCAAAAGCAGATGTGTCACGATTTCGTGACAAGAGCAGAGAGTAAGGCCTTGCAGACTAAAGCATCATGATTTCGTGACAAGAATCATGATGACGTCAACAAAGTCAGAAGGCATAGCGATTTTGCGACAACAAACCAAAGAAGGCGCACAACAGGCAGTAGTGTCACGATTTCACGACAGCAAGCAATACAAGGTGTACGGCAGACAAAGGCGTAGCGATATCGTGACATGTTTGAGTTTCGTGCTAGAAAAGCTACAGAACAGCAGAGGCGGTTGAAGCCGACAGAGTTAACCTTTGCCGACGAAGTGTAAGGTTGTGCAGCCGACGATTGTTTTAAGGATTTACAACCGACTAAGATCAAGAATTTAATCATGAATTATTGCTATAAAAGGAGGATTGCTTTCGAGTTTCAAGTATCGAATGTGAGTGTCGAGTTTGCGCAAGTGAAGTCTACTGTGCGCAAAGAGCAGTCGTATCGAATCGATCGAAGTGTGTGTTCGAAGTGCGACTTTCGCAGAAGCAGAGTGTAGGAAGAAGTTCGATCGAGGAGAAGCGGATCGTGCGAAGAGGGTGCTGTTGTGGCTGCACATAGGCGCATAAGTTGCTGTGCGATCGAGTGCTGCAGTATTTACACAGACTGTGTAAAGAAAGCAGAGTGTGCGAAGACTACGCTGCGGTGGATGTGCAACGGAGCAGAAGCTAAGTTGAGAAGATAGTGTTGCTGCATTTTGTGAAGATTGCACTACTGTGTTTGCACAGAAGTTGAGAAGATAGTGCTGCTGTAATTTGAGAAGACTATGTCGTTGTAGTTGCACGATGACGGTGAAAAGTTGTTTTCAACCAAGTGCAGAAAAGAACGAGAGGAAGAGGACAATTGTGCCGGACCGAAGGACTATGTTTGGTGCAGATAAGAGGACCAGCTTTGCAGTGACAGAGTTGAGGACAGAGATCTCCAGCCAGAGCAGGGAAGACAGGTGTCTTCTATGGATAGAGTTCCACTTGCTAAGGGCAAAGGAGATAGAGGTCTTCTAGAGGATCACCAGCAAAGCAGAATTAGGGGAAGGTATCTCCTTTGAGCCGAGGCTCATAAACATTGTAATCGGGAAGGATTCCCAGGAGGACTTTGATATAACTTTTAGAGGAAAGTTTTATCCGTGGAGTAGCCCACCTTGGGTGAACCACGTTAAAATGGGTCTTCTATGTGTGATGCTTTCTGTCTTGTTTAATATTATGTTGATGCCACTGCTATCTGAAATTAAAATTATTAAATGGTTAAGTCTTATACTGTTCACCCCCCCCTCTCAGTATAAGTTCATGTTCTTCACAGACAATATAAAAAGTGCATATACTGCTAAAGATAAACATAAATAAATTATAATGCTAATATTTCATCACCTAATCATAAGTAAGGCAAAAATACTAATATAAATTAGTCCTAAATCATTTTTTTCTACTATAGGAAACATGGTCATTTCAAACAGCATTACAATAAGTTAAAAATGGCCAAGATTGAGGAAATTTAGAGGTGCATCCTAGAGCCTTGAATTTATCTTCTACCAATCTAACCAATTATATTGTCTATTGTAATTTTTAGGGTCTTAATAGTTTAATCTTATCCCTAATATCATCCTTCTAACAACTCACAAAACAACTTTGAAAGAAGCAAGCATTTAGACCAGTAGTATGATTGGCAAGTTTTTCAAATTGAGTTTGATACTCTTGAATGTTTGAGGTTTGTCTAAGTTTAGAAAGATCTCTTGTAAAATATTCAAACTCACTAGAACCAAAGTTAGTGAGTATATATTGCTCAAATTCTTGCCAACAAAGATCAACTTTGGTCTTCCTAAGCCATTCAAATTAATGTAGTGCATCTAATTCAAAATTAAAAGTCATTTGTCAAACATATGCAGCATGGGATGTTATGAAGATAGAAATATTGTTCTGCCTTACAAATCCACCCTTCAGGATATTTTCCATCAAATTTTGGGAAGTCTAATTTTGGTAATTTAAATCCATTATTATATGGTACATTTCATTGGTGGTGGCTCATGCCTATATATTGTTAATCCTGATGACCCAAGGAATCGATAGAGATACAACTATCTAAATCTACCTTCATTTCCTTTTATGTCTTGATGACCATACTCATAGATGCCTAGAATTTTTTGAGTTATCTTTATCTCGTCTAAGTTGTTGGTGAATGAGGACCATATTTTTTTTCTCATATTATCCAATTATTTAGCAATATGTGCCTCTACTTCTTGTTGTAGGGTACCTAAAGCTATGTTCTCAGAGTTATGACCTATTGTGAATTATTACTAAAAATAGAAATTTGATTTTAGGGGTTACTATTTTTAGTAAGAAGCCCAAAAAGTGGTTTGGTTACTATATATCAAAATTATCAACTCAAAGTAATGAAGAGATTATACAGAGCCGCAACTTTAGCAGTCCATGGCACGGTAGCGGTCACAAAAATTTTGGCCCTAAAAAAAAAAAAAAAAAATGGCAGATTTTGGAGGCAACAAGTTGTGACGGATGGAGCAAGCAAGGAGGAGGAGCGAGAGGTCTAGGGGCATCAAACCCTAGGTTTGGGACTTCAGAGGGCAGATCAGCAGACGCGGCAGGTGGGGGCTCTGGCGAGATAGCAGGCCCCCAGGCGGAGGATGTGGACAAGGAAGTTCTATTGGAACCGGTCCAAGGGCGTTGGGCAGATGCGGTTGAAGATTTATCTGAGGGGGACCAAGACTCTATGCGTCAGGATCAAAGGAAGACCCAAGAAGGAGACAAAGAGAAACCTGGCAACTGGAGACCTTCATATCTTAATGCTCTTCGCGGTAAGCAAAAATTATCCGACTCTTGTTTTAGTCTAAAATCTGTCAATGGTAGGTTGCACGTCCCGGATTCCTTAGCTCAGCATGTGGCTATGGAGGGAAGAACATCTCTGGTGGCTAAATTTATGGGGGTGAGGCCGGACATGGAAGTCATAAGGAGATGGGCCATCCAAAAATGGCAGCCAAGGGCCGGTATGATGATTAAGGCTTTACCCAAGAGTTTTCTTTTGGTGACATTTCAATGTGAACTAGACATGGAAAGGACTCTCCAAAGAGGTCCTTGGTTTTTTGGGAAAAGGGGCTTGTATCTCAAGTGTTGGTCCCCCGATTTCAACCCCCGCACTCAGTGTCTGGATTTGGCTCCTATTTGGGTTAAGATGCCAGGATTACCTCTCGCTCTCCGGAACGAACAAATCTTGGCTGGGATAGCTACGGAGATTGGAGAACTAATAGCTATTGATCCCGCAACCTTGAGCAAAACAAGACTCCTATCTCGCTCGCATGTGTGTGTTGGCGGACCCGAGTAAAGAGCTCCCTAAATCCATTATTTTGTTGTCTATGTTTGGCCTTCATACTCAGGTCTTTGAATATGAAAATATGTCTTTTAAGTGTAGTGTTTGTGGGAAGGTATGGCACCAGGGTATCCACTGCATTTCCAAGAACCAGACCCCACTCCAAAATACTCGATCCTCAAACCCGAATAATATCCCTCCCCCGCAGCATCTCCATTCCTACACAACCCGGGCCTCAAGGACGTGGAGCTCGAAATCCGAATATCAGAGACCCTGTTCGCCCTATTGTAAGCAAGAGGCAACGTTTTAACCCTCCTCCAAAAAATTCCTTTGCCCCGAAACCCTCTCACAGGGGATCTGGTCCCTTTGATGGGAACCCTCAAGCTCAACCTGCTCCTAAGATGATAAAGCAAGCCTCAGAGCCAAATCACAAAGGAAAGAACCCCATAGATCAACGCCCTGGGGCAAGTAAGTTTGATTGGGTGATACAGGAGACCTATGGAGGCTCAATGGAAGTGGTCCCCTGTACTACAGAGGAATTTATGGGAAGAAATTCTAAGGAGATCAACATCCCGATGGAGAATAGTTTTGATGCATTAAATCATCTGAAGGGAGATTAGATGGATAGCCAAGAAGTGGAATCTGAGGTAGAGGAGACTCAAGAGAAGGATTTAGAGGAGAAAAATCAGAGGAAGGAGCAGGAAAATAATAATACAGGCAAGGATACTCAGGAGGAAGAGGTGAACCACCAATATCAGTGTAACCCCAAATCAGGGAAAAAAGAATCTACTAATCAAGAAGCTAAGAGCACGGAATCATCTCCACCGTCAAAAAGACCAGCTTAACCCGGAAAGCCGATTGTTACCCCAAAGACCAAGACTGACCTACCCAATATGGTTACTAGAAGCCAAGTGAATCCCAAGGAACTTCAACCTAGAGCGGATGTATGGGGATATGGTTCAGTAGGAAGAGGGAAACCTAGCAATGTTGCCTTAAGGCAGAAAGAAGCAGAGCGAGGAGTGGTCGATGGCACTCAAGCAAGTATTGCTCTTTAGGGCGAAGGCTCAAGGATCCAAAGCCCATAAATGAAGATTATTTCATGGAATATTCGTGGGAGTAATCCTGCAAAAATAAGAGCTTTGTATGCTCTTAGACAAGAACACAAATCGGATATGATTTTATCGCAAGAAAATAAAATGGAGGAGAGTAGAGTTATTCCTTTTAAGAATAGGATTTGGCGAGAAGTCGAAGTAGTAGGCCAAGAGGCCAATGGAACAAGCAGGAGGGTTACTCGGTTATGTGGAACAAAAATGTGATTGATAGTAGAGTGATTTTGATGTCTAGTTGGTTTATTTGTCTCTTATGTGTGGATAAAACCACGCAAGAAGAGTGGATCTTAATGAATGTATATGCTCCAGTTAGACAGGGACCGAGAAGGGTTCTTTGGAGTCACCTAGCTGAATTGAGGGAGACGGTCCCCAACTACCCTTGGATTGTGGCGGGGGATTTCAATTGCTACCTTAATCCTGTAGATAAATTGGGGGGCTCTCAAAGAATAACTGCTGATATCTACGAGTTTAGAGATTTTGTTGAGCAACATGAGCTAATGGATGTGGACCTGCGTAGATTCTCCTATACATGGTCTAACAAAAGATTGAAGGAAAACCAAATTCAGATAAGATTATATAGGTTTCTTCTTTCTCAAGAATTCCTGGAGAGGTTTGGGGACTCTTCATTAATGGCACTCCCAAGAATCGGGTCTGATCACAACCCAATTCTGTGGGAAAAAGGGGAGGACTCTAAGAAAAGATACATCAGACCCTTTCAATTCGAACTTATGTGGTTCCAACATCAGGATCTCAAGGATCTGGTTGCCCAATGGTGGGACAAAAAGTATAATGGTTCGAAACTAGCCCAAGTGGCATGTAAACTAAGGAATGTGAAGGCTAACATTAGAGAGTGGAACAAAACTTCCTTTGGCAATATTTTTGTTAAAAAGGCAGAACTAAAAGACAAGATCAATGAACTATAGGAGAAGCTGAAGTCAGAGCAGCTTATAGAGGATCTGAGAAACCAGGAGAGGGAGCTGTTAGAAGAATACCACACAATGCTAGGATTTGAAGAAACCTTTTGGAGGCAGAAATCCAAACTGTGTTGGTTAAAGGAGGGTGACAGAAATACAAAGTTCTTCCATGTCTCTACTCTTCACCACAGGAGTACTAACAAAATTAAGGAGATCAAGATGGCCGATGGGTCTAACACCAAAGATATGGAAGACATAAGGAGGGAAGCGGTTGAGTACTTTAAATCATTGTTAGAAGATGTAAATCCGACTATTGAAGAAGAGGACTCTTTGTTGGCAGCCATTCCACCCCTCGTAACTGATAATCTTAATGGATTCTTACTTAGTCCTTTCACAAAGGAGGAAATCAAGAAGGTCATTTTTGACATGGATGGTAACAGCTCCCCAGGACCGGATGGCTTCCCTGCAGCTTTCTTCCAGAAGTTTTGGGATATCCTAGGCAATGATGTAGTGGAAGCTATAATTGAGGCTCAAAAGGACATGGAAATCCCAGAAGGAGTTAATGCTACTTTTTTAGTCCTCATCCCTAAACTAGTGGGAGCAATGGAATTTTCCAGTTTTCGCCCTATTAGTTTATGTAACACTCTGATGAAGATTCTCACAAAAACAATCGCCATTAGGCTGAAGGTTATCCTTCCTTTCATCATTGATATGAACCAAGGTGGCTTTGTGAAAGGGAGACAAATATTGGATGGTATCATCACAATTCATGAGGTTATTCATTCAATGGTGACTAGTAAGGAAGCAGGTATGTTACTAAAGATTGATATGAATAAAGCCTACGACCGGGTCTCATGGCGGTTCCTCACCAAGATTTTGGGTAAGTTTGGTTTCTGTCCCCCGTGGATTAAGTTGATTTTTAGTTGTATCTCTACTACAAGATTTTCTGTCATGATGAATGGGTCACCCTCCGATTACTTTAAGAGTGAAAGGGGGTTGCGACAAGGAGATCCTTTGTCTCCATACTTGTTTATTATTTTAGCGGAAGCATTGGGTAGGAACATTTCAGCAACGATGGCAGATGGTCAATTGGAAGGTTTTAAACCAGCCTCAACAGCAGAGCCAGTGTCTCACCAAAATTTTATGGATGATACAATCATTGTGTCCAAAGCCTCGGTGCCTCAAGCTAGGAAGTTGAAGAGAATTCTAACCAAGTATGAGACAGAAGCAGGACAGTACATAAACTATAAGAAGAGTAGCATCTATTTCTTTAAAACGCCCGGTGGGAGGGAGGAAAGAATAGCTAACCTCTTCGGTTGTGGAAAGGAGCTTCTACCAAAGAACTTATCTAGGCATGCCTATGTTCGAAGGAAGAATGAAGGCTACTTTGTGGAACTCAATCATTGACAGGATCTCCAAAAAGTTAGCAGGGTGGAAGGGCAGCCTTCTCAGCTCCGCAGGAAAAGCCTTATTAGTTCAAACTACTTTACTGTAGCTTTCCAATTTCATCGCATGTCTCTATTTAGAATGCCTGCAAAGGTCCGAGCTACATTGGAGCTAATGCAACGCAACTTCTTGTGGTCGGGTTTAGAGGAGAGAAAGAGAATTTCGTTGGTAGCATGGAATCGGTGTGTGCAAGCAAGGATCGTGGGGCCCGGGGTTAAAGAGAATGAAAGAAATGAATCAAGCTCTGATTTGCAAACAGGTATGGAGATTTATCAATAATGATCAATTGGGATGGGTAAAACTTCTTAAGGCAAAATATATCAAAAATAATCGGGACTTCCCGAAAGTCGATAATCTTCCTAGAGGATCCTATTTTTGGAATTGTTTGCTCGAATGTCGGGAGGTAGTCGGGAAAGGCATCGGATGGAGAATTGGTAATGGAAGACAAGTGGACTTTTGGAAAGACCCGTGGTTGGAAGAAGCCCCTCTGAAATATAACTTAGACCTTCAGGTCCTCCACCATAAACTTTCGAAGGAAATGGGAGGAAAAGTAGGGGATTTTATTGCTGTAGCATAGGAAACTTCTTCTTGGAAGAAAATCACAGTTCATAATCTATCAGAGCAAGAGAAGGTGGCCCTAACCAAACTCAATGATGCTTTAAGGGTGTTCCCGATCATTCCTGGGGAGGAAGAGACAATGCGATTTGGGGCAAAACTACAAGTGGGATCTATTCAGTAAAAACTGCCTATAAGTTAATCCACTCAGGATTCAATGGCTGGACTCCGACTTCTGTTATTTGGTTAAATAATTTAACCCCAAAAATAGCTTTCTTCTTTTGGTTGGTAGTTCAAAATAAGATCCTGACAACAGATAATCCGCAAAGGAGAGGTTTCCAATTCATCAATCGATGTATCGTGTGTGAGAAAGCAATAGAATATGTAAGTCATATATTTCTAACTTGTGATTTTTCTTGTACAGTCTTCCAAATGATCCTGTTCAAATTTCATATAGATTGGGTCTGTCCAAATAGCATGTCTGACTTTTGCATACAGTGGGCTTCCCCCTTTCGGGCAAAGCTTTTGACTTGGCTCTGGAAGCTCAGCTTACCCCATTTTTTATGGGGGATATGGAATGAGAGAAATAAGAGAGTATTTAAAGGACGTAAGAAAGATCCCAGGTTATGTGGTAATAAAATAATCAGAGCTTTGAAAGAAAACTGGAAAACTTTCTTCTTCAAAAATGAGACCATGTCTCTAAGGGAAAGGAGGATTTTGCGGAACTGGGGAGAGGAACTTCCAGACCTAGACATTACAACCAACCCACGGGATGGTGTCAAGTGGATAACCCCCACACAAAAGTGGGTTAAGTTTAATTTTGACAGGGCAGCTAAAGGAAATTCGAGGGCTGCAGGAGCAGGAGGAGTTTTGAGAAATGAGGAAGGAAAAGTGGTCCTTGCCTTTGCAGAGCCTTTGGGAACTCAAACAAATCATTTTGCAGAAGCCCAAGCTCGCATGCGAGCAATGAGAATTGCCAGACTTGAGGGTTATAATGAAGTTATCTTTGAAGGGGATTCGATTAATATAATCAAGGCAATTAAGGAGGATAAAGATCCCAACTGGACCATATTGGAGCTTATCCTAGAAGCAAAGATTCATAAATCTCATTTGGTTAATGCCCGAATCCAACACACCTTCAGAGAAGGGAACCAGACGACGGATCTAATGGCAAATATTGCAGTTTCTATTGGGGAGATGCAAATTTGGAAGGATAACTTCCCTCAAGAACTATTGGTGTTGGCTGCTAGAGAAGAGCTAAGATCAAACCTGTTAGAGCATCAGGAGATCAGAGGGGCTGATGATGAGTAATCCGACAGATGGAATTAGGCAGAAAAGGCATCCCATTTGCTGGGGCCTGGGAGGTGACAAGTGTACAGTACAACAACCTAGTGTTAGTAAGTGCTAGGTGTTGTTTGGTTTTTGTTTTATCCTGAATAGTCAAGCGACAAGTATAGGACCGTGGACTCTAAGTATGGCTTAATGTGAGTCTTAGAAAGATCCATTTTGTATTTTGATTATATGGGCTTGATGCTAGAACCAGCCCATTTTGACTTTGTAAAAGGTTTGTGGACCTTATAACCACCTCTACCTTATACCAAAAAAAAAAAATTATCAACTCAAAAATATGGTTGCAATGAGATATATACCACAACACTAGTTTTGGACACCCCAAAATTTATTTTTTTTATTGTTTTGTTACTGAGGTTGTTGGTGATGTCAATTTTCCTCCTAGAGGTTTGGTTCAAAAATTAGGTTTTGGGTCGACCAACCTCTTATGATACTATGTACTATCTATTCTAACTACTGATCAATCCTAACACTGTGTTATCACCTGTATAGTCTGATTCTATCACAAATATTCCTTATCTATTTTAAATTTTGTCTATCACTGGTAAATATTACTGACACCCTATACTGAATGCATGTCCTAACTATTTCTAACATTATCGACCTTATTTCTCTATTTCTAACTTTGGTTGTTTATGTCTTGACTATTATGTTCTTTTGTAAAAAAAAATGATTTTTTTCATGTAAGAATTATAGAATAGGAATGTAGTCTTCGTATGCTCAATTTCTATGGTAAGGTTATGGTAACATGTTCAATTTTCATAGAATGATATTTTTTTAATAATAGGTTTGATTTTCAACACAACATGGTATTCTAAGCTAGGGTGTATGTACTATCCATAGGCCCTCTGTTATATCACAGTGACAAACAATAGTGCTTGAACCAATATTTTAGGCCACTACTCAAGGAGGATTCCACAAATACGCTTGAGCACACTACCAGGCCCTCTATCAGTATTAGAGTGTGATCTTCTTGGATGTGTCTAATGTACCATAGGGAATACAATGCCAAAAAATTCCTAAGGGTTAAATGTTTCTCCTAATCCTAAGGGATCTCTTGATATACCTGAAGATATGTGGGAGCTCAATTCCATAGATGGGTGTTGTCTAAGGCCTAAGTATTGAATCCTGATTATCCCTCACTTCACTAGATTCTTTACATGCAATATACCTTAGCCAATAATGACAGCTCCATGATATTTTAAAACCCTCAGCATAGGGTTTCTAACCTAATAATTACAATAGAAAAACAAGGTTGGATATATGTATGTATGTATGTATGTATGTATGTATGTATGTATATGAATATATGTATATATATATGTATATATTAAGAAGAAATTGGCAAAAAAACAAAATATGAAATCTTATACCTAATAGTCAAAATGACAAAAATTGTCATAGTCACAGCAAAAACATGGACCTAGAAAGTGCTATGATACCACTTGTTAAGAACCTTCTCATTAAAAATAACACATTCACACAAACACTACAAATAAACATAAATGCTTGAAACACAAACTATTGCAATACGAAATATAAGTCCAAACATGAAACAATCTCCTAAAGTAACTTAGAATCAAAATTGCAATACGGAATATAAGTGCAAAAATGAAACAATCTCATAAAGTAACTTAGAATCACAAGCCGCTTTGAGGGAGAAACTTATTTTAATACTTTCATTAAATTATGCAAAAATATACATTCATTCCTTCCCCTTAAAATTTTAAAGACTTCATCAACCACTTAACTCTCAATGTTGGCTTACATACAAAATACCACCCGAGCTAGAATCTCCTACCTACAAAATAGTTACATTCTTGATAATAATTACATATAATGGTGCCATTGTTTAGCGATTATAGGGCCACAACTATTTTAAAATATTATAAAACATTATCATGGATGTCCCCCATGTTCAACAAGGGTTATTACATCATAGTGTTAGGATGGGATCCTAACATGTATCTAAAATATATGAGTATAATTGATTTCTATTTAGAGTATAGTCAATTTTGAGGACATGGTTAACATCATTTTATGAAGTTTACCTTCATCTTATGAGTCTTTTGTTATATCTCAACATTTACCTACTTAAACTCAAACTCTTGATTTGGAATAAATATCTTCTCTACTTTTACGAATAAAGAGGAGACAAACATAGATGGGCTTATCCAGCCCAGATAATATAAATATTCCATTTACTACTAAATATAAACATAAATAAATTAGAATGCTAATATTTCATCACCTAATCATAAGTAAGGTAAAACTTCTAATATAAAGTAGTCCTAAATCATTTGTTTCTAATACTAGAAACATGGTCATTTTAAATAGCATTACAATAAGTTAAAAATTACACAAAGTCAATAAGGGATGAAACAAGAAAATATTAGGTCTCCATAAGAAAATATTAGGTCTCCATAAGAAAATATTAGGTCTCAATAAGAGGAGGGGAGCCATGTTACAACCCTAACATAGCCAACTATGTTAGGTCTCCAATAGAATAATTGATTTCACTATTTACTATATTAGGTTTTGATTTAAATTAGCATTTATCTTATCATTCATTATTCACTTGCGACTACGTAGAGGACTAAGCCCTCCAAGCGGTGAGGACCAACCCTCCTTAAGTGGAATTGATTTAAATATTAATTTCATAATTATGTTTAGTTATTTCTGATTCGGTCTATATGCTATATGATTATTTTATTACTCTGTGATCATTGGATGAATCATTATCAGCAAAGGGATTTTAATTATTTGTGAGAAGGATAGCAATATATTTCTAGGTGGTATCATATTCAATCATTCCTGGGACAGATCTTCATGGAAATTGCCTATTTTTGTAGCATTGTCATAAATCAATCCACAGACTCCAATACAGAAGCTCACTTCAGAAGATAGTGGTTTTCTTTTACGTACAACGTAGAGAAAATGAGCTTATAATAGCAAACAAAGGTAGAAAATAAATCACACTCAAGGATAAGTTCCCTATACTTATCATTGATGATTTACTAGATGACTACATGGTGCAAATTTTTTTACAAAATTGGATTTACGTTATGGGTTTCACCAAATTAGAGTTAGGGAAGAGGATATTCCTAAAATAGCTTTTCGCACTCATGAAGGCCACTATGAATTCTTGGTCATACCTTTTGGTCTCACTAATGCCCCATCTACATTCCAAAGTCTCATGAACCATGTGTTTAGTCCATTCCTTCACAAATTTTTCCTAGTCTTCTTTGATGACATACTCATATATAGTAAATCATGGAATGATCATCTATTGCATGTGGGAAGGGTTCTTCATATATTGCACAAGGAAATTTTGTTTGTCAAATGCTCTAAATATTCCCTTGGTTTTCAAAAAGTTGAATACTTGGGTTATATAGTTTCTCAAGATGGTGTTAAAGTGGACCCCAATAAGATAAAGGTAATTTAGGATTGGCCCTTACCTAAAACTATCAAGAAACTTCATGGTTTTTTGGATCTCACCGGCTATTATCACAAGTTTATGCGTAACTATGGAAAAATGTAGTCCCTCTCACAGATATTACAAAAAAGGATACTTTTCATTGGTCAAAAGCAACCACTCAAGCCTTTGAGGCTCTCAAAGAAGCAATGTGTACTACTCTAGTATTGGCAACTCCAAATTTTCACAAACCATTCATAATCAAATGTGATGCTTCAGGAACAGGTATTAGGGTAGTATTAATGAAGGAAGGTCATCCATTGGCATTCAAAAGTAAACAACTTTCAGGAAAAAATTTGGGAAGATCCACATATGAGAAAGAAATGTTGTTCTACATGTAGTAGAGAAATGGAGACACTACTTAATCAGTAGCCGCTTCATTATTAAAATAGATCATAGTAGTCTCAGGTATTTTATAGAATAATGATTTTCTTATCCAAAAAAAACAAGTGGTTAACAAAATTGTTGGGATATGATTTTATTATCGAGTATAAGAAAGGGAAATAAAATGTGGCAGCAGATGTATTATCATGAAAATATGAATATGAAGTTGTTATTAATGCTATTTCAAGACCTTGTTCCCAATGGGTATCTTAGATACAGGAAGAATGGTTGTCGAACATAGAAATTGCTCAAATAATTCAAGATTTTTTGTTGGGTTCATCCAAGCATCCCCTTTTTTCCTATGATGACAAAGTGTTAAGAAGAAAGAATCACATCTACATTCCACATGATTCTATAATCAAATCAAGGATTCTATATGAATCACATGCTTCTCCATTAGCAGGACATTCAGGTTTTTTGAAAACCTATATGAGGATAAAACAATCCTTTTTTTGGAAAGGATTAAAGTAGAGATCAAATAATGGGTGGCTGAATGTGAAGTATGCCAACGCAATAAGAGAAAAATAGTCAAATCACCAGGATTGCTTCAATCATTACCTATTCCATATCATCAGTGGAAACATATTTCAATGCATTTTATTGAAGGTCTACCTAAATCAGAAGGCAAAATGGTAATATTCATGGTAGTAGATCACCTATCCAGATATGCTCATTTCTAGGCTTTACAACATCCATTTTCAACAAGCAAGGTGGCTAAGGTATTTATGGACTCAATTTTCAAATTGCATGGAATGCCAAAAAATATTGTAAGTGTCCGTAATTCCATATTTACTAGCAATTTTTGGAAAGAATTTTTTCAACTTAGTGGTACCAAATTAAATATATCCTCTGCATGCCATCCACAAATAGATACCCAAATGAAGGTAGTTAATAAATATTTGGGTACCTATCTAAGATGTTTTTTTTAGGATAAACAATATCAATGGAGTCATTGGTTGTCCTTGGTATAATTATGGTACAATACTTCATACCATTATTCCATTAAGATATTTCCATTTTAAGCATTGTATGGAATTAAACCACCAAAAATAGTAGATTATGTACTAGGTTCTTCCAAAGTGGCCCAAGTAGATGAATGATTCTAACATCGACAGTCAATGCTCAACATTATCAAAGACTACTTGGTCCAAGCACAAAATCATATGAAGCAGTAGTAAGACTCACACCTCTCGAAAAGATAATTTAATATAGGTGATATGGTGTTCTTACATTTGCAGCCCTACAAATAGTTGTCATTAAAGATCAATACTAGTAAAAAGTTGGCTCCACAATTTTATGGCCCTTACAAAATTATGCGTCGCATTGGAGAAGTGGCATACCAACTAGAGCTTCCTCCCTCATCTCGTATACATCCAGTATTCCATATTTCTTGTCTCAAGAAGGTTATCTATAAAAAAGTACAATCTCAGTCATAACTACCAGTACTCAATGAAGAAGGATGTATATATATCCAACCTAAAGCAATATTACAAAGCAGAACACGTATGTTAAGATCTTATCACATCCAAGAATTTCTCATCAAATGGTAGGACCTACATGAAGAAGATGCTACATGGGAACCTGAAAGTATTTTCCAAACATTTCCAGCTTTGAGTACAAAGCTTTCCAAGGAGGGGAGCCATGTTACAACCCTAACATAGCCGACTATGTTAGGTCTCCAATAGAATATTTGATTTCACTATTTAATAGATTAGGTTTTTATTTAAATTAACATCTATCTTATCATTCATTATTCATTTGCGATTACACAGAGGATTGAGCCCTTCAAGTGGAGAGGACCAACCCTCCTTAAGTGGCATTGATTTAAATATTAATTTCATAATTTCATTTGGTTATTTCTGATTCTATCTATATGCTATCTGAATATTTTATTACTCTCTGATCTTTGGATGAATCATTATTGGGATTGTATTGCAAAAGGATTTTAATTATTGGCAAAAATAATAGCAATATCCTTTCAAAAATAAGGTTGGATATATATGTGTGTATGTATGTATGTATGTATGTATGTATGTATGTATGTATGTATGTGCATGTATGTATATATATATATGTATATAGATATATATTAAAGAGAAATTTGCAAAAAAACAAAACATGAAATCTTATACCTAACAATCAAAATGACAAAAATTATCACAGTCACAACAAAACATGGACCTAGAAAGTGCTATGATACCACTTGTTAGGAACCTTCTCATAAAAACAACACATTCACACAAACATTGCAAATAAACATAAATGCTTGAAACACAAACTATTGCAATACGGAATATAAGTGTAAAAATGAAACAATCTCATAAAGTAACTTAGAATCACAGGCCACTTTAAGGGAGCAGCCTCTTTCAATACTTTCATTAAATTATACAAAAATATATATTCATTCCTTCCCTTTAAAATTTTAAATGCTCCATCTACCACCTAAATCTCAATGTTTGCTTACATACAAAATGCCACCCGAGCTAGAATCTCCTACCTACAAAATAGTTACATTCTTGATAACAGTTACATATAATGGTGCCATTGTCTAGACACTTCTAGAGCCACAACTATTTTAAAATATTATAAAATATTATCATGGATGTCCCCCACATTCAACAAGGGTTATTACATCATAGTGTTAGTATGGGATCCTAACATGTATCTAAAATTTGTGAGAATAATTAATTTCTATTTATAATATAGTCAATGTTGAGGAAATGGTTAACATCATTTTATTAGGTTTTCCTTTATCTTATGAGTCTTTTGTTATATCTCAACATTTACCTACTTAAACTCAAATTCTTTATTTTGAAAAAATATCTTCTTTACTTTTACAAATAGAGATGAGATAAACATAGATGGTATTATCCACCCCAGACAATATAAAGAGTGCATTTACTGCTAAAGATAAACATAAAGAAATTAGAATGCTAATATTTCATCACCTAATCATAAGTAAGGTAAAACTTCCAATATAAATTATTCCTAAATCATTTGTTTCTACTATAGGAAACATGGTCATTTCAAATAGCATTACAATAAGTTAAAAATTACACAAAGTCAATAATTAATCCTAAATTATTTATTGTTAGGACTTGTTGTAGGATTGGACAAAAAATATGGCCAAGATTGAGGAAATTTAGAGGTGCATCCTAGAGCTTTGAATTTATCTTCTACCAATCTAACCAATTATATTATCTATTGTGACATTTAGGGTCTCAATAGTTTAACCTCATCCCTAATGTCATACTTCAAACCACTTACAAAACAACTTTGAAAGAAACCAATATTTAGACCAGTGGTATGATTGGCAAGTTTTTCAAATTGAGTTTGATACTCTTGAATGGTTGAGGTTTGTCTAAGTTTAGAAAGAGCTCCTGTAAAATATTCAAAATCACTAGGACCAAAGTGAGTGAGTATATGTTTCTCAAATTCTTGCCAACAAATGTCAATTACGGCCTTCCTACGCCAGTAAAAGCAATGTAGTTCATCTAATTCAAAATTAAAATGCATTTGTCAAACATATGTAGCATGGGACATTATGAAGACAGAAATGTTGTTCTTCCTTACAAATCCACCCTTCAGGATCTTTTCCATCAAATTTTGGGAAGTCTAATTTTTGTAATTTAAATCCATTATTATATGGTACATTTCACTGGTGGTGACTCGTACCTATATCTTGTTGATCCTGATGACCCAAGGAATCGATACAGATATGACTATCTAAATCTACCTTCATTTCCTTTTATGTCTTGATGACCATACTCATAGATGCCTGGAATTTTTTGAGTTATCTTTATCTCTTCTAAGTTGTTGGTGAATGAGGACAATATTTGTTTTCTCATATTATCCAAATGTTTAGCAATATGTTCCTCTACTTCTTGTTTTCAAGTACCTGGAGCTATGTTCTCATAGTTATGACCTATTGTGAATTCTTAAAAAAAATAGAAATTTGATTTTAGGGGTTACTATTTTTATCAAATATCCCAAAAAGTAGTTTGGGTACTATATATCAAAATGATCAACCCAAAAATATGGTTGCAATGAGCTATATACCACAAAACTAGTTTTGGAAAACCCAAACTTTACTTTTTTATATTATTTTGTTACTGAGGTTGTTGGTGATGTCAGTTTTCCTCCTAGAGGTTTGATTCAAAAATTAGGTTATGGTCTTATGATACTTTGTACTATCTATTCTGACTATTGATCAATCCTAACATTGTGTTGTCATCTGTCTAGTCTGATTATATCACAAACATTCCTTATCTATTTTAAATTTTATGTCATTGGTAAATATTACTAACACCCTGTACTGATAGCATATCCTAACTATTACTAACATTATCCACCTTGTTTCCCTATTTCTAAATTTTGTGGTCTATGTCTTGACTGTTATGCTCTTTTGTATAAAAATTGGACTGTTTTCATGTAATAATTATAGAATAGGGATGTATTCTTTGTGTGCTCAATTTCTATGGTAAGGTTATGGTAATAGGTTAAATATTCATAGAACAAGATATTTTTAATCATATGTTTGATTTTCAACACAACATGGTATTCTAAGCCAGGGTGTATGTATTGTCCATAGGCCCTCTGTAATATCGCAGTGACAAATGATAGTGCTTGGACCAATAGTTTAGGCCACAACTCAAGGAGGATTCCACGAATGCCCTTGAGCACACTACCAGCCTATCTATCAGTATGAGAGTGTGATCTTCTTGGATGTGTCTAATGTACTATGGGGAATACAAGGCCAAAAATATTCCTAAGGATTAAAGGTTTCTCCTAATCCTAGGGGGTCTCTCGATATACCTGAAGATACATGGGAGCTCAATTCCATAGACAGGTGTTGTCTGAGGCCTAGGTATTGGATCCTAATTGCCCCTCACTTCACTAAATGCTTTATATGCAATCTATCTTAGCCAATAATGATAGCTCCATGATATTTTAAAATCCTCAACATAGGGTTTCTAACCTAATAATTACAAAAAAATAATAATGATATATATATATATATATATGTATATATGTATGTATATATATGTATATAGGTATATATTAAAAAGACATTGGTAAAAAAAAACATGAAATATTATACCTAATAGTCAAAATGACAAAAATTATCAAAGTCACAGCAGAACATGGCCCTAAAAAGTGCTATGATTCCACTTGTTAAAAACCTTCTCATTAAAAACAACACATTCACACAAACATTGAAAATAAACATAAATGCTTGAAACACAAACTATTGCAATACGGAATATAAATGCAAAAATGAAACAATCTCATAAAGTAACTTAGAATCACAGGCCACTTTGACGGAGCAACCTATTTCAATACTTTCATTAAACTATGCAAAAAGATACATTCATTCCTTCCCCTTAAAATTTTAAAGACTTCATCTACCACCTAACTCTCAACATTGGCTTACATACAAAGTGTCACCCAAGCTAGAATCTCCTACCTACAAAATAGTTACATTCTTGACAACATTTACATATAATGGTACCATTTTCTAGGCACTTCTAGAGCCACAACTATTTTAAAATATTATAAAACATTACCATGGATGTCCTCCACGTTCAACAAGGGTTATTACATCATAGTGTTAGGATGGGATTCTAACATGTATCTAAAATATGTGAGAATAATTTATTTCTATTTAGAAGATAGTCACAAATAGTCTGATTCTATCACCTGTATAGTCTGATTCTATCACAAATATTCCTTATCTATCTTAAATTTTGTCTATCATTGGTAAATATTACTCACACCCTATACTGACTGTATATCCTAACTGTTACTAACATTATCCACCTTGTTTCTTTATTTCTAACTTTGATTGTTTATGTCTTGACTATTATGTTATTTTGTAAAAAAAATTGATTGTTTTCATGTAATAATTCTAGAATAGGGATGTATTCTTCGTATGGTCAATTTCTATGGTAAGGTTATGGTAACATGTTCATTTTTCATAGAACGATATTTTTTTAATCATAGGTTTGGTTTTCAACACAACATGGTATTCTAAGCTAGGGTGTATGTACTGTCCATAGGCTCTCTGTTATATCGCAGTGATAAACGATAGTGCTTGGACCAATAGTTTAGGCCACTACTCAAGGAGGATTCCACAAATGTCCTTGAGCACACTACCAGCCTCTTTATCAGTATGAAAGTGTGATCTTCTTGGATATGTCTAATGTACTATAGACACCAAATCGTAGCCACTAAACCTCCATCCTAACCATCCCACCACCCACTTGTCTTCCATTCCACCTTCCCGCCATTTCCTAGCCTAATTGGGGTTATTTTAATATTATTTTATAATATTTTATATTTTATATAATATTTTATTATATTTTAATATATTTATTATAAAATATATATAAATAAACTCAATTAACCGTAGCCGTCCGATTTCATTTAATCTCCACCATCCATTTTCATTAATCCATGTCACATTCAAAAAGTAATCTCAACCCTAGGATATGACTTAATCTTAGCCACACGATCAAAAGTGCAAGGCTAAAACCCTAAGAAAACCCTAGGTTGGATTATAAATAGGGTATTTTGCAAATGCCCAAACATTGGAACCTGGATATTAAGAGATATACTCGGAGAAGCACTTGTTGATGCCCTAGTGAAGCGAAGATAGATAGAATTGAAGACCTTGTGCCCTAGCTAAGCCAACAATACTTCTATCATTCCAGCCATCATCCATCCATCCTCCCTCACCACCACAACCATATTCCATCTGCCACCTCCGTCGTCGTCCCCCCTGATCTGCTTCTACAGATCTGCCCTACCCTGCAAGCATTGTTTCGAGCTTGTGAAGCTCACTGCAGAGCTTGCCAGGCACTCACCAAAGCTTGCCCTATCTGCAAGTGCATGCCAAAGCTTGCCAAGCTCATTGTAGAGCCTGCCTAGCACCTTCTAGAGCCTATGATAGTCCCAGGTGTGAACCAGAGCTTGTGAAGCTCGCGTCAGAGCCTATCGCCATCAACAAACTACATTCTAAAGCTGCTGCATCATCAGATCTGACATGCCATCTGCAATCATGGATCAATAAGCAAGGTATATCTAATTTTGATACATTTTTATTGGGTAATTTGTTGGTTTACATGCTTTTTGAATTCACTGTTAAACTAGGGTTTTATTAATGTCTGAGGGTCTCACACTGTGGAGCCCTCCTAGGTATTACTAACTCTTTGGTTTTGTTTTGTGTATGCAGATCAATGAATTCCACACATTCATTGATGGTTGTTGAAGCTGGAGTGGCCCCACATTGGATATTCAAATCCCACTCAACCTGTTGGGATCAAGGACACACTCAGATCTGAAGACACTTCTGTTATATCTAACTAGGGTTTCGAAGAACCCTAGTTCCATTGTAAATTATTGTATCAAATATCCGCATTGGATACTGATTGTAACAAAGGAGTCTATTGGCCCCCCCATTGAATACATATTTCTTTTGTGCAATCTGTTTTGTCTCATTGCTTTATTTGATTCTGCCATTTTATTTTCAAGTGTCGTGTCTTTGCATCCACAAATGGTGATCACGGTGGGACCCCACAAGGGTTTCACTATTTGATAGATCTACCTTGCTAATTTACTATTATTGTTGTTTGTTGCAAATTTTTTAGAAAATGTAAAAGTTGTCACGTTCGTCGCTAGGGTTTCTAAAGCATTCTGCAGTAGTTCCAGAGATCGCGTAGGCGCTCTTTCATGTTATGTAGGCATCCTTCCGCATTACACAAGCATTATTCCATGTTACACAGGTGCTCTCCTGCGCTTGCACAGGTGCACGACTACACCGCATTAATTTGAAGCAGAGCTAAGGCTTCCAAATTTTTTAGAAAACGTAAAAGTCACCGCGTTCGTCGCTAGGGTTTCTAAAGCATTCTACAGTAGTTCCAGAGATCATGCAGGTATCCTTTCACATTACGAAGGAACTCTCCTACATCTACGCAAGCACTTGACTGCACCTGGAATTAATTTGAAGTAGAGCTAAGGCTTCCAAGTGAGTTCCATAACCCTAGTTGGTCATTTAACAATTTACGTATTCTATTTTTTGTTGCTATTTTTCGTTGTTTCTGGGTTTAAAATTAAGTAATTTGAGAAAGAATCTACAACAAGTCATATCTAGGGTTTGTGTGTGTTTCAATATTTCAAATTCATTTCTTGTCCTAAATTCGTAGATCTAGGTGATTTTTTGCATTGTTGAGTGCATGTGAAGTAGAAAAGCATCTTAGATTTTGCATTTTAGGGTTAAAGATCACTTAAATTTTGCATATCTAAATAGGAACAACATTTGGACACTTAAAGTAATCCTACCCTAGGTTGGCCCCTTTGGAAGAGAGGTGGATGAACCCTCCGGTTGCTCTTGTGATTTTAATCACTTGTAGGTAGGGGATTTTAAGGGTGTACTCTGCACTCTTTAGGTGAAATTTGCGTCTTTATGTTGGATTCTGATTTAGATTAGTAAAATTAGTCATCTTTAACATTGTCTACACACCATAAAGAACAAGAAACATAAAATTAACATCACACACTGCACGCTCCACTTTTTAACAGTAGTAGTTGGATTTCATCACCAACTATTGCTTGAGGTTTGGTGACGGTGGCATTCATCTCCATCCATCAAATATCTGCCCTTAGACACCATAGGATTACCCCCGAGAAAACTTGTTGGAGGTCATTACCAACAAGAATCTCGCAGCCCTATCCAGCCATAGATTTTTCCTTTATTTCATTTAACAAATATTAGGTAACATCAAACACACAAACCACACAATTTTAAAAAGGAACCACACATTAATGAAGAAAATAATACTGGAATGAGGTAAGCCACACAAGGTGAAACCTAGGACTGATTGTTTTCTTTTATCTTTAAATTCTTGTACAAGTTTTTACAGTTGGTTTTATTTTGATAAGCTTTAAATATTGGGTTTAAGTACTTTATGGTATTAACAAGACATTAGAAGAAAGTAATAAACCAAAATAGCTTAATGGAAAATACATTTGACTTGGCTTTACGTTAACCATTTCATCATTTCATCATTAACATGGCTCAACCTTAGCCATTTCATCATTAACATGGCTCAACCTTAGCCATTTTATCATTTCATCATTAACATGGCTCAACCTTAGCCATTTCATCATTAACATGGCTTAACCTTAGCCATTTCATCATTTCATCATTAACATGGCTCAACCTTAGCCATTTCATCATTTTATCATTAACATGGCTCAACCTTAGCCATTTCATCATTAGCATGGCTCAATCTTAGCCATTTCATCATTAACATGGCTCAACCTTAGCCATTTCATCATTAACATGGCTCAACCTTAGCCATTTCATCATTTACATGGCTTAACCAATAGCTCTTTCATCACTAACATGGCTTACACAATAGCCATTCCATCATTACGTAATAGGTGGATTTGATGTGTTTTCCATTAAGTTGTTTTGACTTATTACTTTTGTTTGATTTCGAGTTAGTACCATAACGTAAGTAAATCAAATAATAATAAAAAGGAATACATTTTAAATAATAATGAATGAGGTAAGCCACACAAGGTAAAACCTAGGACATTGTATTTTCTTTTACTTTTAAAAATTCCTACACAAGATTGTTTGGTTTGGTGTTATTTGGATTTAATTGCATATCTTTTGTTTACGCACTTCATAGTTCAAGCTAGAATGCAAAAGAAAACAAGTAACTTAAATTGTGTAATGGAAAACATACCCCACTCCCCGGTCACTTCGGTGGCTCATCAATTTCAAAAGGCTCCAAAGGTCTTAACCCCTTTGGTCACATCAATTTCAAAAGGCTCCAAAGGTCTTAACCCCTTTGGTCACACATCAATTTCAAAAGGCTCCAAAGGTCTCAATCCCTTTGGTCACATCAATTTCAAAAGGTTCCAAAGGTCTTAACCCCTTTGGTCACACATCAATTTCAAAAGGCTCCAAAGGTCTCAATCCCTTTGGTCACATCAAATTTTCAAAAGGCCCCAAAGGTACCCAACTCCTTTGGTCATAAGCTTACTATATTAGTGGGAGTAGACAAACCCAAGTTGATGAACATCATACACTTGAAAGCATTCCATGCTTATTGTGATTACTATATATGTACATACATGGCTAAAAAAAAAATCAAAACAACAAAATCAAATTGCATTTTCATAAGCATGCATACATATAGGCATTTGCATATACACTTCCACATTCGCATTCATAAGCATTTTTCACATGCATTTCATTTTCGCTTGCATTCATACATCTAGATTCATACATTCATAATTGCACATTTCATATACATTCCGCTATAGTCATTCATAATTGCATTCATCCCATCCCATGTTCAAATGATCTTACTTAGTAATGATGATATGGCCACAAATAAAAAGTCAAGTTATAGAAATTGGGGGTACCTAGTTTGAAGAAATCATGCAACCCTCGCAAAAGCCATATGTCAAACCACATCCCATGTCAAAAATCAAAAGCCTAAAATTTTCAGTCACTCAGCCATTACTAGTGTCGAAAGCAACCTCCAAGTGGATGTCCAATTTTCTTTAGGACCAAAAGCACAATTTACACACTAAGAAAGTCTTGAGTGATGTCAATCGATTCCAAACACAATCTTGAACCAATCACATTCCATCACATCTTAAAAACATTATGAGTCAAGGAGGGTTAGTGCCATACTTGGGTAGTACCTTGAAGCGAAAAGGGATAATCCTCGCTTGTCCCATCATGCAACATAGTCCAAAGCAAAAATAGTGGTTTTCACCACTACCTCAATTACTCTTCAAATATAAGCATAAAAACATAGAGTAGTAAGGATAGGGTCAAAATTCTCATCACACTTCGGTTGAGAATCCGATTCCCCAAAGCTCTATACAAAATTAACAAATAAAACTCCCAAACACCCTTGATCCCTAAAGTCGTAAGGATTCATACTACACACCCCTGACAAGGATGGGTAGTCATCCCCAAGGCCTAAAATATCAAATCCCATTGGACTATGGAGTGAATATTCACCGGGGCTATAGATGCCTGACTGGCAGTGGAGTAAGCTCATGCGGGGCGACATGTCTCCTTGGCAAACAAGGAGACCTCTGACCGCACATAAGGACAGGCTAGCTTCAGGTCATCTCCATAACAGGTCATGCCCAATTTACTCATAATGGGTCAATGAACTTCACATGCACACACATTGGTTCTTGATTGGATAAGGTCATTGTCACACTCAAGATTTGGTATATGAACCTCACTTGCACACACATTGGTCCTAAAGAAATTTAGACAACCCAAGTGAGTTTGATTGATAATACTAGTATGTTTGAGTTTTTGAAAATGCTGCAGTACTCATTCCATATCAACATCCATATCTTTCTTCCATATCAACATCCATATCTTCTTCCATGTCAACATTCATGCCTGCATCATACGTCAAGTTGCATAAAGTCGTTAAAATTGGGTACCCCTGATTACAAAATAGTGGACATCAAACATGGCCAATAAAATTTTTGAACTATAAAAAGATCATTCGAACACCATGCATCCCTCTCATATAGCTTAGGTTCATTACACATTTACTTGCATTAGGCACATACATCATTTAGCTTGCATTAATCATCCATAAGACATTCCATAAAAAAATTTTCATTAAACATGCATTGCATTCACACAAAATCATAACACAAACATAAAAGCCATGTATGTATATATATCAAATTCACATATGCAAAGATCGCTAGCAAGTTCAAACATCATCACAACTTGGGGGTGTTCAAGGTTTCACACCTTTCCCCCAATCAAGCAAGCAACATCACAACTAGGGGGTGCTCAAGGTTTCACACCTTTCCCCTAATCAATCAACATCACAACTAGAACTTGGGGGTGTTCAAGGTTTCACACCTTCCCCACACTTGCAATAAACAATTCAATCATTCAATCACATCACATCATCAACAAGTCAATTGCTAGGTTCAAAAGACTGCGTTCTTTTGTCAAAGGTTGCACCCTTTGCCTTGCATTCACATCATCCAAATTGCAAAAATCCCTTCATCTATTGGGGCAAAAATAGATCACATTTACGTTCTTTTATCATTATCCATTCATAAGTAAACCTTGTATTTAGTGGTTTATCCTATAAACCTGGCGGTTGCAGTGACTGGTTATCCATGCAATCCGGTAGGATGGATAGACTACCATAAGGACACTTTCATCATCAAAAACCCCTTTATCTATTAAGGGCAATGAACAGACACAAATCATTTCAAAAACCCCCTTTCAACCGTTGGGGCAAAAACGGCATCACATTTTGCATGGTATTATACACCAACCCCCTTTCAACCGTTGGGGCAAAAACGACATCACATTTTGCATGGTATTATACACCAACCCCCTTTCAACCGTTGGGGCAAAAATGGTATCACATTTTGCATGGTATTATACACCAACCCCCTTTCAACCGTTGGGGCAAAAATGGTATCACATTTTGCATGGTATTATACACCAACCCCCTTTCAACCATTGGGGCAAAAATGACATCACATTTTGCATGGTATTATACACCAACCCCTTTCAACCGTTGGGACAAAAACATCACATTTTGAATGGTATTATACACCAACCCCTTTCAACCGTTGGGGCAAAAACGGTATCACATTTTGCATGGTATTATACACCAACCCCCTTTCAACCGTTGGGGCAAAAACGGTATCACATTTTGCATGGTATTATACACCAACCCCCTTTCAACCATTGGGGCAAAAATGACATCACATTTTACATGGTATTATACACCAACCCCCTTTCCACCGTTGGGGCAAAAACGGTATCACATTTCACATCATTCATATCATCATGGTATTTTACACCAACACCCTTCCCACCGTTGGGGCAAAAATGGTATCACATTTGCATTTCACACCATTCATTCATCATTTGCACAAATTCACTACATCATTCATTTTCAATTGGCTTGTGAGATACATTCGTAACTCATTCACCAATTGAGGGGGTAAGCTACAAAAACTCCAAAAAAAATTCTTTATTCTTTTGTCTTCAACATCAGTGTGCAAATCCAACAACAGAGAGAAGTTGCTTCTGTGCCCATAGCCCAAGCAGGTGTCTCGTATTTTTGCACCACATTGTGTTTCACACAACATGGTACAAAAAGGGGCATCTGTAGACACCAAATCGCAGCCACTAAACCTCCATCCTAACCATCCCACCACCCACTTGTCTTCCATTCCACCTTCCCGCCAATTATTTGGCCCAAATCCACCTTCCCGCCATTTCCTAGCCTAATTGGGGTTATTTTAATATTATTTTATAATATTTTATATTTTATATAATATTTTATTATATTTTAATATATTTATTATAAAATATATATAAATAAACTCAATTAACCTTAGTCGTCCGATTTCATTTAATCTCCACCATCCATTTTCATTAATCCATGTCACATTCAAAAAGTAATCTCAACCCTAGGATATGACTTAATCTTAGCCACACGATCAAAAGTGCAAGGCTAAAACCCTAAGAAAACCCTAGGTTGGATTATAAATAGGGTATTTTGCAAATGCCCAAACCCTGGAACCTAGAGATTAAGAGATATACTCGGAGAAGCACTTGTTGATGCCCTAGTGAAGCGGAGATAGATAGAATTGAAGACCTTGTGCCCTAGCTAAGCCAACAATACTTCTGCCATTCCAGCCATCATCCATCCATCCTCCCTCGCCACCATAGCCATATTCCATCCATCGCCTCCATCGCCATCCCCCCTGATCTACTTTTGTAGATCTGCCCTACCCTGCAAGCATTGTTTCGAGCTTGTGAAGCTCACTGCAGAGCTTGCCAAGCGCTCACCAGAGCTTGCCCTATCTGCAAGTGCACGCCAGAGCTTGCCAAGCTCGCTGCAGAGCCTGCCTAGCGCCTTCCAGAGCCTGTGACAGTCCCAGGTGTGAACTAGAGCTTGCGAAGCTCGCGTCAGAGCCTACCGCCATCAACAAATTGCATTCTGAAGTTGTTGCATCATCAGATCTGACATGCCATCTGCAATCACGGATCAATAAGCAAGGTATATCTGATTTTGATACATTTTTATTGGGTAATTTGTTGGTTTACATGCTTTCTGAATTCACTGTTAAACTAGGGTTTTATTAATGTCTAAGGGTCTCACACTGTGGAGCCCTCCTAGGTATTACTAACTCTTTGGTTTTGTTTTGTGTATGCAGATCAACGAATTCCACACATTCATTGATGGTTGTTGAAGCTGGAGTGGCCCCACATTGGATATTCAAAGCCCACTCAACCTGTTGGGATCAAGGACACACTCAGATCTGAAGACACTTCTGTTATATCTAACTAGGGTTTCGGAGAACCCTAGTTCCACTGTAAATTATTGTATCAAATATCTCGCATTGGATACTGATTGTAACAAAGGAGTCTATTGGCCCCCCCATTGAATACATATTTCTTTTGTGCAATCTATTTTGTCTCATTGCTTTATTTGATTCTGCCATTTTATTTTCAAGTGTCGTATCTTTGCATCCACATGTACTATATGGAATACAAGGCCAAAAATATTCCTAAGGGTTAAAGGTTTCTCCTAATCCTAAGGTATATCTTGTTATACCTGAAGATATGTGGGAGCTCAATTCCATATACAGGTGTTGTCTGAGGCCTAGGTAATGAATCCTAATTACCCCTCACTTCACTAGATGTTTTACATGCAATCTACCTTAGCCAATAATGACAGCTCCATGATATTTTAAAATCCTTAGCATAGGGTTTCTAACCTAATAATTACAGCAAAAAAACAAGGTTGGATATATGTATGTATGTATGTATGTATATGTATATAGGTATATATTAAGAAGAAATTGGCAAAAAAACAAAACATGCAATCTTATACCTAACAATCAAAATGACAGAAATTTTCACAGTCACAGCAAAAACATGGCCCTAGAAATTGCTATGATACCACTTGTTAGGAACATTCTCATTAAAAACAACACATTCACACAAACATTGCAAATAAACATAAATTCTTGAAACATAAACTATTGCAATACGAAATATAAGTGCAAAAATGAAACAATATCATAAATTAACTTAGAATCATAGACCACTTTGAGGAAGTAACCTATTTCAATACTTTCATTAAATTATGTAAAAAGATACATTCATTCCTTCCCTTTAAAATTTTAAAGACTTCATCTACCACCTAACTCTCAAATTTGGCTTACATACAAAATGCCACCCGAGCTAGAATCTCCTACCTACAAAATAGTTACATTCTTGATAACAATTACATATAATGGTGTCATTGTTTAGCACTCATAGAGCCACAACTATTTTAAAATATTATAAAACATTATCATGGATGTCCCCCACTTTCAACAAGGGTTATTACATCATAGTGTTAGGATGGGATCCTAACATGTATCTAAAATTTGTGAGAATAATTGATTTCTATTTAGAAGATAGTCAATGTTGAGGACATGGTTAACATCATTTAATGAGGTTTACCTTCATATTATGAGTCTTTTGTTATATCTCAATATTTACCTACTAAACTCAAACTCTTGATTTGGAAAAAATATCTTCTTTACTTTTAAAAATAGAGAGAAGACAAATATAAATGGGATTATCCACCCCAGACAATATAAAGAGTGCATTTACTTCTAAAGATAAACGTAAAGAAATTAGAATGATAATGTTTCATCACCTAATCATAAGTAAGGTAAAACTTCTAATATAAAGTAGTACTAAATTATTTGTTTCTACTACTGAAAACATGGTCATTTCAAATAGCATTACAATAAGTTAAAAATTACACAAAGTCAATAAGGGATGAAACAAGAAAATATTATAAAAATATAAGATCAAGAAGAAAAGTTTGCTTTTGTAACAAATGAGAGTTTATTTGGTCACTTTACTTGGTACTTTGAATCTAGAGATCCAAATATTTCACATGTTGGAAAGACTAGTATGTTAATTTCATTGAATATTTAATTAAAAATGAGTTTATTTCTCTTAGTGATGGTAGATCATAATTTATTAAAGGGTTGGTGATGTTATGTGACATTGAAAAACAGTGTTACTTGCACCTTCAAGAATATTTGGAATATTCCTAATATGAACAAAAAACTTTTTTCCATAAGTAAAATCACCAGGAACTCTCAACTAGTGCATTTTATATAAAATATATGAGGTAATGTATGTGTGTTAAAACAAACTTATTGCTCCTACTATAGACGAGAAGGAACTATATAAGTTATTTGATTCTAAGTTGAAAAATTAATTTGCCTTGATAGTAGAACAAAATAGTTCTATTCTTTGACTTAAATGTTCGATCATCTTAGTTATAGGTATTTATCAATTCTAACTAGCATGGTTCATGTATTGTTATCCATTCGAGAGCAATACCATTTTATGTATGATGTCAACATGAAAAACATGAGTTTTAATCATTTGAGATGGATACGTCTTGGTGTGTACAAGTTGTTTTGAATTTAGTGTGTATTTATTTGTATGGTATAATGAATACACTTCATTTTATGGTGCAAAATATTTTTGTTGATAGTTGATGATTATTATATAAAGATACGGGTACACTTCCTCAAGTATAAGTATAAATGTTTTTCATAATTTTAAATTTTTAGGCCCTTCTATAGAAACAATATGGAAAGCAAAATAGGGATTTGAGGATAGATAATGGAGGTGAGTTTACTTCTAAATATTTTCAAGATTTCCATAGGCATGGGTTTATACATAAGCAATATACAAATCCTTACACTTCATAGTAAAATGGGGTAGTAGAGAGGAGGAATAACACAATCGTAGAGATGGCAAGTGCATGGTGTATAGCCAAAATGTACTATATTATAATGAGACAAAAGAAGTAAATACTATAGACTTTATTCTCAATAGATTTACATGTAAAGCTTTGTAAAATATTACTCTTAAAAAAGCATGTTTTAAAATAGAAAATTTAGTTAGTCATTTTCTTATTTTTTGGTTGTATTTATTTTGCATTAATTTCTAAGGAGAAAACAAGTTAGATGCAAAAATCAAGTTCATGTTTTTTGGCTATATTGAACAATCCAAGGCATACAAATTGATTGATGTCTCTACATAATATTATAATTAACAATAATATTATTGTACATGAGAAGACTCCTTTCTACTCAAATTATGGTAAATCTATTGATATTTCTATATGTTTTAGAATTATTTATAGTACTATAATACGTAGTGAAGTTTACTTGGATTCATATACATCAGATACTGATGATAAAAATAAATATATAAAGACTCAACCATATTGGTGTGTTGAAAATTTACTTTGGGATGGCCTTGGGGAACAAAGCTTGTTAGAGGTGCCCCCAAGTGAAGTTCACCAACAAAAAGATCCATGACAACATTAGAATGAGATACACAAATAATGAAATATGTTAAGGAGGATGTGAAAGTGGTGGTCGGGAAATCTAGGAAAGTTGGAAAAGAGCCTAGGCAAGTAAATGAATAGGAAAAGTTTGATTTAATTTCATAGGTTTTTGAACCCAAAATATATGAATAGGCCATAGCTAAACTAGATTGGAAAACTTTCATAAAGTTGTACTTTGACTCTTTGATGGAGAATAAAACATGGAAACTATGTGAATTACCATTGGTTATAAAATGGGTTTACAAGGTAAAATTTAAATCAGATGGTTCAATTAATATATTCAAATTCAGTTTTGTACCCAAATCATATGCACAACAATAATGGATAAACCATAGAGATAAATTTTCTGTAACTACAAAGATGGTTTTTCAATTAGTTCTCTCCATTGCAACACAATTTGGGTTAGATGGATGTTAAGAGTGCATTCTTGAATGGATATTTAGAAGAGGTCTACATGCAACAACCACATAGGTTTCAAGTCCAAGGAAAAGGACATATACTTTACAAATCAATTAAGCCCCTATATAGACTTAAGTAGGCTCCTCAAGCCTTATATTTCAAAATAGATCAATATCTTAGATATTCAAGTTCTATTCAAAGCTTTTTTAATCCTCATATTTATATCAAAATTATAAGCATCAACATTCTCATTCTTATTATGTATGTTGAATACCTTGTTATTATTGGTAGTCGAACCCAACTAATTTAATAGGTAAAATTTGATTTTTTTTCAATTTCTAACATGACAAATTTAAGGCTTCTTTAATACTATCTAGGTGTATAATTTTGGCAACTTGATCATACTATTTTAATCATGAAGTAAGTATGCCAAAATACTTTTAGAAATATTTTGAATGAAATTTTATAACTAGGTATTTTTTTGATAGGTAAAATTTCATTAAAATTAGGTTTTGAAAGGGCCCCAAAACCTTTTTACAATAGGTCAATAGACCAAACAAAAGGCCAAAGGATAGGCCAAAGGGAAAACACATTAAAAATCCTGCCCAAAGCAGGAATAATAAAAAACCCTGCCCAAGCGGGAAATTTAAACTAGAAAATTTAAAAAATCTTGCCCAAAGCAAGAAATTTGAAAAATCCTGCCCAGGCAGGAAAAATACAATTTGAAAATCTTGCCCAAGGGGAAAATATGAAACTAAAATACCACCAAGGATAAACCGGAAGACAAAACTACCAAGAAATAAAATCCACTTTGAGACAAACACGAGGACACTAGAAAACTGGAATACCGCCTAGGAAAACCATAAACCACTATAGGAGAGTGGGAATAGCTGAATATTAAAGAAAGAAGCTAGGATCATGTCAGGGATAGCTTGGGAAGGTAGTCCAGGCATCCCGCATAGAGCCTGGAAAATGTATCAATAAATCTGAGTATCTCCATAGGCCATGAGATCCCATTGCACACAAGGTTGAACTACGAAAATGGTAGAAGAAATTTTATAACTAGATATTTACACCTATGGAAATTGGTTTAAAACCTAAAAGTCTATTCATATTCAATAATTGAGTTACTAGATTGTCAGTTGGTGGACAACTTGATTTATCCTTCAACCACTTGACCAAATTTATGTTTTCAAATGAGTGATCTATCTCATTTCATGCTATATCCTTGAAGAGAGCATTGGAAAAGTATAAAATATATTCTCAAATATATCAAAGGTACCCTTAAATTTGGTATATTACACCAATAATTTAATAATTTTTAGTTGGTTGGATACATTGATGTAGATTAAGCATGATTGAATGATGATAAAACATTTACAATTGTTTGTCTGAGTGTGCTTGTGTTAGAAGTCATTTTTTGGCAAAGCAAACTTAAACATATAGTTGATTTGTCATCAATCAAAACAAAATATTATTGGATTTCAATAAATTATCTTGTACTTTGGAAGTATATTGTAAATATTTCATGTGAAGGAGTCTTCTAAATATTTATCATTTAGTAATCATAAGGTGTTTTTCATTTTAGACAGTCAATAAATATATTTTTCATATGAGAAATATGAAGAGTCATATCTCCCATAAGTTCGATGAGATGAAGATTTAGTTGAAGATAAACTATGAAGAGTCTTTTGTAAAGGCTATTAATAAGGATAGCATGTGAGGAATATGTATGGTGAGAAGTTACATTACTTCATTTGTATTGGAAAAAAATTTCATCCATGAGAATATAGTTTTGGATAATATTACATTTTTTTTTAGATACTAAAGTACTCCCATGGTAAAACTATACATTTATAAATATTATATTAGGGTGTGATTTATTAGATTAGGGTATCTTATTTATATTTCCCTAATGTGTAAATTTATGAGAGTATGCAAAGTAACATGTAGTAAAGTATGCAAGTGTGTAGAGTGTAAGAGTGTGCAAAATGTCATGTAATAAAGTGTGCAAGTGTGTAATATGTAAGAGTGTGCAATGTGTCATATAGGTAAGTCAAGATTCATGTGTGTAGTGTCAAGTATACAAGTGAAGAGTCACATGTATATGGCAAGATGTAAATTCAAGAGACATGAAAGGTTTATCATATGTGTGGGATATGTGAGGAAAGCAATAGTTAAAGTATTGAAAGGTCATTTGTAAAACTATATTATGGATACAAATCTCCATGTATCGATCAAACAATTGTAATACAAATATTGTATATTTGAACAATAATATTATAATATTTTCTACATATTATTATTTCATGAATGTTATGTTCATACTCTAATATTGATTTTATTTAAGATATTGGATATTAGAACATGTTATTTAGTCTAGCTATAAATCCATAAGTAGTATTATAGCCACACATATCCTCTCTTTTTGTGAGAATAATTTGAATTTGTAAAATTTAAAAGAAATGGTTGAGGTCACCCAGGTTTTAGATTAGAGAAAAGGAAAAAATAGAATGAAGGAATGGTTGATATTTCATTGTGAAATAAGAGTGAAAGAAATTTATTACTAAGGGTTGATTTGACCCTTAGAAATATTAAGAAATCTTAATAAAGCTTAAAAAAATCTTAAGAAAACTTGATAAAGCTTGAAATAAACAAGCAAAGACAAAAACATCATTAACTTCCTTGAGAAAAAGTTTAATGTGAAAGGTTGTATTTTCTAGAGAATAGAAGATAATAGTCCTATGGAAAATTTAGAATTGATAAAAAGACATAAAGACGAGAACAAGAATAAAATTGATGTGAAATTAAGAAAGCAAATTCAAAGCATCTTTGAAAGTGCTTGTGACAGTGTTCGAAGATTGAAGCTATCTAAGGAAAGAGTAGAGTTGCCTAAGGTTATGAAAAAAAGAAGACAAAATATGTTAGAAGAAACAAATATTTAAGCATCTAAGGAAAGTTTGAAGCTACCTGAGGATAGTGCAAAGCTTCCTGGGGAGAGAAAAGTAGATGAAATCCATTTGAAGCAAAAATATTTAGAGTCGCTTTAAGATAGAATATTATCAAAGAGTCTAGAATGTGAAGCATCTGAGAAGGATGAGTCTATGAAGAAGAGGAAATAGTTTGAAGCTGGTCTAATGAACAAGGAGAGAGAGTCCATTCAAAATTTTGAATTAACCTATGAGTTAAAGAGCCATAGTGAAGCATATATGCTAGGATAGTAATGCCTTTGAAAAGCTTTAAGTTTTTAATGCCTAACAAACCAATTTGCATTGGAGACATTGAATAATATTGGTGAGACATTGAGCATAGATAAACATGAAAAGTAAGCCATGGGGAATTAAAAAAATTTGAATAATTTGACAAAATTGGCAAAATATTAAAGGTAAGGAATTAATTCCTGTGAAGCTTTTCAAAGAAATCATATTTAGGGTGAATAATTTTATTTTGGAGTTATAAGGATTAAAGCATCATTATTACAATTTACTAATTAAAGACTTAATTATTGAAATAGGGAGTTATAAGTTTGGAAAGAATTTATTTTATAAGGCCTAAAATTGATAATTTGGTAGATATAAGGAAAATTTGAAATTGAATAATGTGAATTTGATTGTTTGAAGACATTAATTGAGAAAATTATTGATTTGAATAATGATTGCTTAATTAAATATTTATTATTAAAAAATGAAGGTTGGATTAAATTTGGGAGATATAAGGAATTCAACATCAAAGGAATTCATCATGGAAGAAATTATTAAAAATGTATTTTTAGAAGACAGTGAAGAAATGTTGACAAAACTAAAATTCTATACACAAAATCTTATGGAAAATTTTGATGAGAAAAAGATATACCAGATAACTTGAAGAATAAATTATCTTTAATTCTTAAAATTGCAAAAGATTTAAAGTTTACAACATTCATCAATTATCTTCATAAAAAAATTTGGAGCATGGTGGAATTCTCAAAATGCTATTATATTACCTACTAAAGTAGGCATAGTGATGTACATGGAATTGTTGACTTTTGAAAATTTTCAAGAAAATAGACAAGAAGAAAAAACTGAAATGAATGATGCCAATTAGGATAAAATTGATTTGAATGCAGATAAAAAATTTCCAAAATATTAACAAAACAATATGTTGATGAATTCAACATATGTTGATCTCAATGTGAAATCTTAAAATTACAATATTCATAGAATATATTATTGTGATGACTTGCTAGTTCATTATCTAGAAGTCACACCAACAACCATACCACAACTGAAGATGAAGATAAGAATATCAAAGAAGAAGAGCAAAGCAAAGAGCCAAAGAAAGAACATAAAACATAAGGTGAAAGTTGAAATCAAATATTAAATAGTAAAGTATTCAAACCAAATAATGTAATACAGTGGGATGTTGGAGAATATTAAATTATTTGGTAGATGCTAAAGTACCCCATGGTATAGTTATACATTTACAAGTATTAGATTAGGGTGTGAGTTATTATATTAGGGTGTGTGATTTATATTTCCCTAAAGTATGTGTCAATGTGTGAGAATGTGCAAAGTGGCATGTAGTAAAGTGTGCAAGTGTGTAGAGTGTAAGAGTATGCAAAGTGCCATGTAATAAAATATCTAAGTGTGTAATATGTAAGAGTGTGCAATGTGTCATATAGGTAAATCAAGAGTCATGTGTGTAAGTGTCAAGTATACAAGTGAATAATCACATGTATGTGGCAAGATGTAAATTCAAGAGACAGGAGAGGTTTGTCATGTGTGGAATAGAAAAGGATGCATATCCCAAATATGTGAGGAGAACAATAGGTAAATTTTTAAAAGATTATTTGTAAGGCTATATTATGGAAACAAAGCTCCATGTATCAATATAACAAGTGTAACAAAAATCTTGTATATTTGAACAATAATATTGTAATGTTTTCTACATATTTTTGTTATTTCATGAATGTTATGTTCATTGATATTGATCAAATATATTGAATACTCTAATATTGAGTTTGTTTAAGATCCTAAATATTGGGATCTATGATTTAATATGGCTAAAAATCCATCATATAGTGATTTTTTTATTGGTTTGATTACTTGTGTATCTCATTTAATACATTGTGTGAAAACTTTAATCATTAAATATTATGGAAACTAGCTTATATACTAAAAATGGGATTAGAGCCACATTGGAAATGTTGATATTAAAGAGTGCCATGATAAGTAGGAGCCCAAGAGGTTGATAGAAATTCTTGGAAGAAGTTGAATTCATGAGAAAAATATGCAGAGTAATAACCCAAGCAGTTGATAGACACCATTAGAAGAAGCTTCATTCATGAGTAAAATATGTCATAGCCACATGAAGAAATCCATGTAAGGAGAAGAAAGATAAAATCCACAAAGAGAAATTTTAGGAAGGAGTTCAAGTCTAAGTTAAGAGGAAACTACAAGAAGGTATGGTAAGGGAGGAGACTCTACTGAATAAAAGTTACAAAAGCAACATTGTCTAGAAGATACAAACTCAAAAAAAATCTATAAGGATAAAACATGTTGCATGAAGCCATGTATTGTATGAATTATTCCATAGGTTTAAATTCATAGTTGAAATGAAGCATTTAATGAGAGAGGAATCAAAATTTTATGAGATTTATAGTTATCAACAAAGGTGGAAATAAAGTATCTAATGAAGAAGCTATAAGATATTCATGATAGACCAAATAAGTTGTGAAAAGAGGATGAGGTGGCAAAATTCTTACCCAAAAATTGAAAAGAAAATTACATGGATGAATCACTAATTTGGCTAGAGTTAGTAACCATTTAGTAAAATTTGCCAACTCCATTTTATTTCACCTTACAAATCTAGAAACCACATTTGTAGTTGATTATAGGGATACAACAAATGTAATTATATCATATTTTTAGGGAAAAGCACATTAATATTATGACATTTCAGATATTTTTTGAGATAAGATAGCAATTCAGGTGTATAAGTACTTATAAAAATGCAGCCCATGTTAGATGATTATGCAAGACCTCCATTGTTCATAACACTATTGACCATAGTTCCAAAAAAAATTGGAAGTTGGTGTGGTACAAGATATTGTTATGTTGCTTTAATCTTGGAGGTTATGCCAAAATTTTACAAGTAGAACCTTTTACCAAGTTGGGCAATGCCATTATTAATATTACATGGATCAAGTGTTGGGAGCATGTGTGAATTTTTTTTTAGGAAAAGGCAAGATCAATGATAATAGAGGAATAAATAAAATTGATGTAATTCTTAGTGCACCACTTGATAAGTACAATAATGTAGTGATAGCCAGTAGCATTGAGGTGGTTTTGAAGGCTATAGATACCTAAAATTGGATCATCTATCTTGAATCAATTCTTGAATTAAACCAACAAACTATCTCAATTAATCATAACAAATCACTCAACCTCAAACCTAGTAAGGGAGAATTCATCGACTTAGAACGAATCCACCTTGAAGTGAATATTATTTCAACCTAGTGTATTCACAAAAAATAAAAATTTCTCCTTTATTTCACAATTCGATATCTAATGGGAAGTTGATAAAATATGTTGATTTGGGAATCCTCCTAATGACGTATTCATTTAGGTGATGTATTCATACTCAAAAATAAAAAATCTAACTTGTGCCTACAAAATATTACTAGGGTGCAATTCTTGTCTCGACTAATAGCCTACAAGTGTAGAGGATCACCGAGAAGGGAAGAAAATGGATGGATCCCCTTCCATTTTCCAAGTAGCCCAAAACTTGCCCTAATCCACTTTTATCAGCAAAATTAGTAGCAAATTAGCCTAGCTAACTAGTCATACTAGCTAGCATGATAGCCACCTCACCTCACATCACCTATTTGGAAAACTCCATGAGGGCAGAACTCTATAAATTGACCCCTTGGAGGAGCATTTGACATGACTCACTCTCCCAATGATGTTTTTCCAAATTCACTAACAAAAACAACAAGCAATGAAGTGCTACCAAAATCCTTTCGTGGAGCCACCAACGATTCTACCACAAAGCAAGGAGAAGGGGGCATCTTGTGTTTTGAAGATCGATGATATCTTTTCTAACATGCATTTTTTTATATTTTAATAACCCTTAACATTTTATTTATTTCGATTTGCATCCATAGCATGAATTTGTATATGTTGTGTTTTCAAAATCTAACCATTGTTTTTTATAAAAAAAATCCATTTATTCACTTATAGGCACCTTATGATGTCATTACAGAATAATGATAGCAATCAAAACCTTTTTTTATCTAATAAAGAACACCTTTTTTGGTCCCTTGATGAAACTCATTTTTCCTTCAATGGATTAAGCGAATCTATCGAGTAAACCTATCTCAAGTGATGTATTCGCATAGAGCTTATGTATGGTCCTTTTGACAAAAGAGACTATTTTTTGTTCCCAAGCATCCAAAGTGAATTCATTGAGAAAATATGTCTTAGATAGCATATTTTCACTGAGTATCTATGTAGTCACTTTCATAGAAACTTTCATCCTCTATCCTCCAAAACAAAAAGTGAAACCATAAATCAAATCTATTTTAGATAATGTATTCACTACCTCTCTAAGAAGCCTCAAATTTCATGTCCCCTTGGAATCCAGTCCATAAAAATCTATCCTTGTGCATATTTTAAATGATGTAGAAGAGCCCAATTGTCAACATATCCTATCATCCCTCCAGTTTGGTTATTATAAAGAATCCGCTGAGTAAAACAATTCTAGTTGACATATTTGTTATCGTTCTTTCTACATCCATATCCAAGGTAAGGTCACCTTGATTTTTGCATAAATAGAGGGCTTGACTGTGAAAACAAAAAGTAATAAACCTTCTTGTTGTTTCAAAGGCCCTAAAAATATAACATCCATATTTTTCTATTAGTTTTGCATGTTTTGAATGAATCTTCCAGCTAAAAGAATTCTAGTCGGCATATTTGTACAGGGGGCGTATTTGATTCCAAATTATGTATTCACATCAACAATTGAAATAGGTAAGTACCCCTAGTCCTCCAATTTTATAGTTCACATCATAGACCTGTTTTTTTGATTATATCTTATTCTTATCTTTTTAGCACATATAAAAAAGAAAAATCAAAAGAATCATTATTCTAGTTAGCATTTTACTTCGATTTCCTAGGCATTAAAAATGACTATGGAACAAACCTTTGCATTAGGTTAATTTGTATGATTTTACCTTTCTTGCACCCTTTTTTCATAAGAAAAGAAAAATAAAATTTTCTTTTTGTAGCATAGATAGAAAATTCATCAAAATTCAAATTGTATATAAGATATAATTGTATTCTTGCATCGTTAGCTTCATATTGCATTGTATTGCACTCTCTTCTTGCATATTAGATCCTTAAATAGATGTCCAAAACTTAGGTGTCTATAAAATTGAACACATCAAATAGATTAGAGAATATTTAAATCCCTTGGTGAACCCAAAACTCTCCCACCAAATATAGTATTGCATGTAAAACATAGTCATCTAAAAAATGATGGGTTAGTAGCAGTGCTCTCCATCCTAAGTGTGGATGACTCTAAGAATGAAATAAAAACACCCTCGAGAGCTAGTGTATCCTTTTTGGTTTCCCATATATTTGGTGAACCTGATTTAAATCATCACTTCGGTCCCCTATCCAAAAATGTTGTTGTTTAACACTATCCTTAATTAAGATCAAAGTTATTATACTTTAATCAATATCACTTAATCTTGTTTGGTTAGATAAATCAAATTAAATCAAGATAATAAGAACATAATCAATTGTTTAGTCCTACTGGGGGAAGGTCAATGACCCATTGAGCAAACCAACATACAAACCTTGGGAATAAATCCTTCTTGGCTAGTATATTATGGTGGACTAATGGGAGTCATAAGGAGGGTTGTTTTTCAAGATAATATAAAGATATCAAACATCTTTTTCTTTTTTGCTATAAGTACTCTCAAAACAAAACTTAAGAAATTGAACTCCTTCCTTTACCATGTATGAAACTCCCTATATCACTTGAAATGTTTTACAACAAATGGCACAAAATATGAGCACTTTATCTAAATTTCTAGAGAAGCAACCTTTGATCAAGAACCCTACATATGAGGAAGAAGAGGAAAAAGCTCCTCCTTTTGGGATTTTATCTCCTATTGACAATGAACAAGGAGAGGTAGTATTCAATTTCATGGACCATATTACTACTTTCCTATGAGGAAACAAAAAAACCATGGAAGCTACCTTTAAATCAAAAGAAATGCTTTATTTCGCTGTGAAAGAACCCTTTCTATAATTTTTGCACCAACCTAGATCAAACCTCATGAGTGCTCAATAGAAATACTCGCCTGTTACCACAACCTTAGAAATAATATCACCAAGTATCCATCCTCCTCAAGGAATTTAGGACCTATACCTCTCAACATAGATCCACTCAAGTTAAACCCTCCATTTTCTCCACACCTAAGCTATCCACAAGTCCAACATGTAGATGTCCTACCTAGCATACCTCATGCTTTGAATGTGGTTACTTCTAATCCATTCTATAGCATGTTTTCACTAGCTAACAGCTCTTTTACTAACATTACTTTTAAAGATAATCCCAAAAGTAGTAACCAAACAATGCTTTATGGATCATCCCATCCAAACACTCAATATTACCCTCTAGTTAACCCTCAATATCAGTCTATAGTACCTCCAATGCATTATCATAGATTTTAGGATGTTAATGCTAGGTTAGAATAATTAGCAAGAGAAAATTTAGAATTCAAACAATAGTTAGCCTCTATTCAAGGGGGCATGTCTAAGAAATATTCTTACAAGGGCTATTGAAATAAACCTATAGATCTTAGTCTAATGAATAGGCCTCATTTAAAAACCTTTGTGTTACCACATTTTTGGTTATTTAAAGGAGATGGTGATCCTATAGAGCAACTTCGAATATTTATGGCAGCAAGCCATGATATCAAGTATGATGAAATGCTATTGTTAAAGTTATTTCCCATGGGTATTTGGTGGTTAGGACCTATAAAGGTTCTCTCAACTACCCCATCACTCAATTAAGAACTTTTATAAATTAGCTAAAAAATTTGTCCAACATTTCATCCTACATTGTAAAAAACTATACAATTGATGATTTATACCAGCTTAAACAAGGGAAGAATGAATCTGTTGGTGAATTTTTACCTCTATGGTGAAATTTAGTAATAAAACTACCTTTGGCTCTACCATATAAGGAATTATTATGTATATTTATATGTAATTTACAAGAGCATATATCATATCCTTTAGACATGACTTGTATTATGTCCTTCAATGAGACAATTGATCTCACAAAATAAATGGAATTTGCTCTTCAATGAAGAGGGCAACTAAAAATAAAGAAAGAAGAAGAGAAACCACCTTATTCCAACACCAAAGGATAGTAAAAGAATAAACTTGTTGTGGGTGATGGTGTAAAGGATTCTCATCGAACACCAACACTAAAATGGGTAATGTCAATACCGTTGTAGCCCTAAGTAAGTTAATCTTAGCCAAATCTCCAAAACTCCTCCTAGGAAGTTACTAAATTAAACTAGACTTTATCATCTGTATTGACATAATTGTTAGATGCAAATATGATAGAATTACTCCCTATAATACAACATGACCCTAAAAGGAAACAACTCTCTTGTTTTAAAATTAACCAACAATGTTATTTTCATCGCACTAATAGCCACAACACGAATAAGTGTATTACTCTTAAGAATGTAGTAAAATATCTTGTTGACCAAGGTCATCTAGTGGTCGATGGTCCTAAATAAGTAATATATTTCAATTAATATTTGGGGATATTTTATTATACCCTACCTAAAAAAAATAAAACATTGGCAATCAAGTGTAGTACCATAATGTCCACCCACCAGATCAAAATATGGTAAGGATGGTTCATATTTACACTATGACTAGGCAACATGCAAGGGAGAAGGATCAAGCTTCTAAACTACCTCTTGAACCACCCCTAGTTTTATGGTCAAGGAATGCAAATGCTCCTAAGGAACCACCTCTGGTTCTAAAGTCGTAAGAAGAAAATAACCCTTTTAACCTTCAATAACAATTAGAGGATACACTAGCTAAGATCTCCATACTTGAATTGTTGCAAACCTCCCCAAGTCATAAAGAGAATTTCTTCAAGATTTTAATTGAACAGATAGTGCCTAAAAATTTTACTCCCAAAAATTTTGCTAACATGGTGGGGTCACTTACCATATACTATGCGCCTATATACTTCTTTAGGGATGACATTCCATCAACATTTATGCTTGGAGAAATACCTTTGTATATCACTTGCAATATTGGTGAGAAACCCATCAAAAGGGTTCTCCTTGCTAATGTATCATCCAATAATATTTGTATTCTTACCTTTATTCATAAAATAGGGCTCAACGAACAAGATCTAGAAAAATCATACATCATCATAAAATCTTATGATGAGGAAGAACGAGTAGCTATAGGGACTATAGTTCTGCTATTAAAATTAGGGACTCACATCAAGAATATGATATTTTACATGTTATCATGCAACTTAAACTATAACCTCCTTTTAGGGTGAGCTTGGATTTATGCAATGCAAGATGTTACCTCAACCTACCATCAGTGTGAAATTTCAAATATTAAGGTAAATTATATAGCATAGTGGTTGACCGTGATCCTTTTGCCTATTGTCAAAATATCCAATCATAAAATCTAAATGAATTTGTTCTTCATTGAATGCTTCTCATCATTTCATTGGTGATACCTTAAGGTTTTATCTACCAAAGGAAGCAAACGTTTTCCTAAAAGAAGGAACCAATCATCAAGTTATGATAAAAGGTAAAGATAAGATAAAATATATACACAACATAAACCTTAATGATCAATGCTATGAGTTGTCACTCTTAAACTTAGTTAGACTACACTCATCACCATATATTTTTGGTTTACCTTCTAGGTGAGGGACATTCATCCAGATAGGAACTTGTACTTTCTTCTCTACAAGAATTATGGACAAAGAAAGGATACATAGGACTAATCCTCACCCGATAGATAAAAATTATGCTTCATATTTTATTTCTAATTTTTACTCTATCCCCAAGCAAATCCTTTGTAACTTTGGCTACACAAGAAAATATTTAGGACTTTAGGGACAAGGGATCAAAGAACCTATAGAAATAAAAACTTGGCCTAAGCATTGTGAATTTGGGTATTTCCATAACTACAATAAGATCATGTCTTATCTTTTTTTTAAATTTATGATAATAATGCATGCTTGTCCTCATTTAAATAACCAATAGAATTTGCTTCAACAAAAGGTGTATATTTGTATGAAGAGGAGGAAATTTAACCTCTTCATTTCATCTATTTAGATATATTTTCATAATATGAATGAATTCATACCATCATTATCAAACCTATTGAGGATATCATACAAGACTCCTATGATATCTTCAATAATGAGCATAAACAATCTTTAGTGTATGAGGATGAAGATACCCCATATTATTTGATGGCTAATATTGCATCAACATTGCACATAAATTATTATGAGGTGAAAATTTTGCCTCACTCTCCTTGTATGAATAGTAATAATGGTGTACCTCCTAAAGATATCCCTACTGAAGGAATTATTCCATTAGATACACATCCCTCACAATCATTTAGCATGGAATATCAAAATTTGGATGTTGATGAGTTGCAAAGTCTAGGGGTTATAACTACCCCTCCACATTATGAAGATGAATCCAAAATCCTCATCGAATAAATTTGAGTATACAAAAATTTTAACTGAGTACTATGATATATTTTCATAGTCTTATGTGGACATGCCTAGACTACATTTATATTTGGTAGTTCATCACTTAGTAGTCAATCTTGATGCTAAGCCGGTGAAACAAAAATTATAAAATATGCACCCAAACATTGCTTTGCTAGTTAAATAGGAACTCCAAAAGCTTTTAGAAGTCAATTTCATCAAATCTATTGATTATTCTAATTGGATTTTGAACATAGTATTATTTGCAAAGAAATAAGGTACCATGCGAGTATGCATAAACTTTTGTTACATTCACAAAGCCTATCCTAAGGATGATTTTCCTTTGCCAAACATAGACATGATAGTAGACTTCTTTGATGGATGCAAAATGCTATCCTTAAGGGATGGATTTTTTGGTTACAATAAGATTCATATAGCACCAAAAGACCAACTCAAAACAACATGTTCTACTCATTAGGGAACCTTTTGCTATGAAGTTGTGCCCTTAAGATTAAAAATGTTGGTACAACTTATCAATGTGTTTTGACATATATTTTTCATGTATAATGCATGATATCATTGAATATTATATCAATGATCTCCTTAGATGATCAATGAAAAGAGGAGATAATGTCAAGGACTTGAAACAAATATTTAAATGACTACAAGAGTACAAAGTTTGTTTAAAATCCTTCAAATGTGTATTTGTAGTAAAATTTGGTAAGCTTTTAGGATTTATGGTGTCTAGGTGAGGTATCAAAGTAGATCCTAATAAAATATCAGCTATAATTGACATGCCATCTCCTAGAAACCTAACAAAACTTAGAATATTACAAGGCAAGCTTCAAGCGATAAGGAGATTTATATCCTAATTGGATAATAAATGCTAACCCTTTTTATGACTACTTTAAAAAGGGATCAACTTCAATCAGGATGAAGAATTTCAAAAATCTTTCAATTCTTTGAAAACATACTTGTTATATCCTCTAATACTTATGTCGCTCGATCCCCTTAGGCCACTATTGTTATATATTATGACAACAATCCATGCTTTAGGTGCCATTTTGGCATAATATGCTGAGCAACATAGAGAACGAGCCATTTACTATATTAGTAGAACCCTCATAAATTATGAAACTAGGAATACCCCCTTGGAGAAGGTGTGCTTAGCCATGGTTTTTGCTTCTCAAAAGCTAATATATTACATGCTAAATTACAAGATCTACATTAGAGCTAAGGTTGGTCTATTTGTATATCTTATATCAATACCTTACTTGTGAGGTAGGGTATAAAAATGGGTAATGGGACTTAATGAATTTGATCTTAAATTTGTTAGTCAAAAATTGGTTAAATTTGTTAGTCAAAAATGGGTGATAGTCGATCAGCTAACAACAACCCTTTTGCCATCCAATCATCCCTTAGAGATCGAATACCCTGATGAGATGGTGTGCACTCTTGATACATCACAACCAATTTCTTGGACTCTTTTCTTTGATGGCCTAAGGTGCATCAAAGGAGCAAGAGTAGGAGTCATCATGGTATCATCATAGCAAATCATAATTCTATTATCATTTAAACTTCAATATTGGAATTAAATGCCTATGTAATCACACATTTGTAATATGGATCAAATTCCAAGAATGAGGTGTCAATGTGTATGTAAGTATGAGGTGTCATCTTGCATGCACATGTGAGTTCACAACCATAGATGCTAGGGTTTGCCTTGTAGAAGATGCAATGTAGTATTTATTTGAGATTGCTAATTAAAAAAAATGAAATATCAAGACATCCACAAAGGGGGATTTTTCCCTTGTTATTCTCTTATTTTGAAAATGGTTTTATGTTTGGATATTTATTTTGTTGATCCTTGTTATGTTTAGCTCTCTTCATTGGTATCAATGTCATGTTCAATTTTAACATTTGGTATCAGAGCCTATGGTCTTGAACCTAGGCAATTTATGGCATTGTATGAAGCAGATCTATGGTTTCTTTTGTTGTTGAAGGTTATTGTAGGTGTTGTGCAATGATTTTATGGTTTTGTAAAATCCATGCATGTGCATTTGTTATTTATTTTGCACTTGCATTAGGGTTTGTATGTAATGATCCAAAAACACACAAACAAAGAATACAAAAATAGAAAAGTTTTTTTTTCTTTTACTAAGGAAAGGGATACATGAACCCTTCATGCACCCCTAACCCCAACTAACATTTATCTAAAGTTTCAATCCCCTAATTTTTCTTGGAAGTTACATCTCATGAAGTACCCTAACACAAATTTTTCTGTGTAGGCGTATAATGTATCACTACAGATAAGCCCATATGTCCCATCATTCTCGATGAGCTAGACCTATCACCCTCAATCCATCAAAGGTATACATGCATCCCCATATCCTAAAAAAATAATTATGTGTAGGTATGCTACGAGTATTATGAGTTAAGCTATATATCTTGTCTCCATGATGAGATATTTTAACTTAGATGTAATTCTCTTCACAACGTAATCATTTATCTCCCTAAGGGGGTATCAATTCCCTTAGGTCTCCTATGTTCACCCTAAGGGGTTCTCAATTACCTTAGGTTACCTATTTTCACCCTAAGGGGTTCTTAATTCCCGTAGGTCACCTCTGAGTTCACCCTAGAACCCTACACTTAGATTCCTATCATCAAGCAATCAAACAATGATACATCTATATGTTATAACATCAGAAAGCAATCAAATAATGATATAGAGAATAAAAAATATTAACACTATAATAGAATCTACTACATAACATAACCAAATATAGAAATAAAGTAAAATAACCTTCACTAATCCAATAAATAATTATCTCATTAATTCTTACATGATAAATCCTTTCTACTCTAAAGAGTGTCACATTATCTGCATTGGGGATATCTCCCCACAATTCTAGTCTATTTGATCATAAGTAAATCAACGTAAGATACAATTACCTATTGTTTATTTCCATTGAACTCCTTGCTTCTCCTTGCTTCCCAATAGTTCTTTGAGGGTAGTAGGGGATCAGGATACTCATGGTTCAGGATAGGCATACCTTTAAATTCATCTGTTCATTTAAGTTTCTAACCATCTAATGCATAATGGATATCATAAAAGAACCCTTACTTTTATTTTCACCTCCCAAGTTCCCTTGGAGAGTCATCCAACATGCACCACTTAAATCAAGGTCTAACTTAAATAAAATTCAATCATTTCGTAAAGCATTAAAGTCTCATACCCTTAACCTTTAAAACAATCCTCTTCTTTTCATTCCCTAAACCAAAGCCCCATAACTTCAATTTAAATAATAAATCTACATCATTTTTAATTCACCATTTCCAATTCATCAATTACTTTTTAAAGCATTAAAGTCCCATACCTTTAACCTTTAAAACAATCATTCATTCATTCCCTAAATTGAAGCCCCATAACTTCAATTCACGAATAATTCCACATCCCATTTAATTTAAAACTCCTAAGATAATCAACATTAGTCAAAGGGGTTCTCTTTAAATTAAAAACCTTTAATGCCTTTCATAAAAATCAAAGGTAATTTTTAATTAAAAACCTAAAATATATCTCATATAAATCAAAGGTTCCTTTTAATCTAAAAACCTAAAATAAATCTCATATAGATCAAAGGTTCCTTTTAATTAAAAACCTAAAATATATCATATAAATCAAAGGTTCCTTTTAATTAAAAGCCTTAAATAAATCTCATATACATCAAAGGTCCCTTTTAATTAAAAAACCTAAAATAAATCTCATATAAATCAAAGGTCCTTTTAATTAAAAACCTTAAATAAATCTCATATAAATCAAAGGTTCCTTTTAATTAAAACCTTAAATAAATCTCATATAAATCAAAAGTCCTTTTAATTAAAAATCTTAAATAAATCTCATATAAATCAAATGTTCCTTTTAATTAAAAACCTTAAATAAATCTCATATAGATCAAAGTTTTTTTTAAAATTAAAAACCTAAAATATATCTCATATAAATCAAAGGTTCCTTTTAATTGAAAACCTTAAATAAATCTCATATAGATCAAAGGTTCCTTTTGATTAAAACCTTCATTTTATTTTATATAAACTAAGGTTCTTTCTGATTAAAAACCTTAAATACATTTCTCATAAAACAAAGGCTTTTTTAATTAAAACAAGCCATACAACACCTTCCCTAATGTAAGGTCTACAGCTAGCAGCCAACGCCTTCCAAGGCGGATGTTGAGCAACCACGGTGAACCTAGCATCTGAGCACTAGAACCAGGAATGCTCTCATTAAAATGCTAACTGGTTTCTTCCTAAACATGTGCTCACTAAAACCTATGGTGGTTTCCTTTACAAAACACTATGCTCACTAGCACAAGGTGGCTCCAATAAACACAGAGCACTCAATGATGCACATGACAGTTTTTAACTAAAACACAACGCTTCAACCAATGTAAGGCAGTTTCAATAAACACAGAGCACCCAACGATGCACATGGTAGTTTTCAACTAAAACACAGAGTGCTTCGACCCACACAAAGTGGTTTTAACTAAACACATAGCTCTTCATCTAGCGCATGGTAGTTTTAACTAAATACATAGCTCTTCAACCAACACAAGGTGGTTTTAACTAATAACACAGAGCTCTTCAACTAGCACAAGGTGATTTACCTAAACACACAACGCTTCATCTGGCGCATGGCAATTTTAACTAAACACAGAGCACTCAACTATGTTATGCAATTTAAAACCAGAGTTAGAGCTTAAAGTAACCCAACCTTTAAGCTTTCACGAATATGGAAGTATGGTAAAGTCTGTTGTCTCCCTTCTCGCTTTTGGTGTGTTCTCTTCTTTCTCCACTCCTCTCACCTCTATTCCTCTACTCTTCGTCCTCCCCCTTTCGTTCTCTCCCCTTCTTTTCCTTTTCCTCCTCCTTACGTGCTCATCCACCCAAGTCGCCCGTCCGTCACCCTCTCAAACCCCGAGCCCCCATCTTGAGCCTCCTTTCTTCAATGCCCATCCCCTATTCTCTATGCATTCTTCCCGTATTTTCCACCTTTGGAAAATTAGTGGCATCGTAGGCTATCTCATAGGTTTCACTATATAGAAAAGGGATCATTACGTTTTATTTTTTTGAAGAATGGATCTTTTAAATTTAAAATATCATTCTCATGATATTTATAAACCTTAAAATATATTTCTTTTATTCACACAATTTCACTATTGTTTTTTTTTTAATAAAAGTTATCTATTATATATCTATATATTTTCTAAAATGAATTCTCTTTCATTTTTTCAATTAATTAAAGATTTTTAATGAATTCTCTATTATCATTAAAATGAACACTTTTAATTAATTTAAATGAAAACTCATTTATTAATTGCAAATTAAGTTTACTAATGAGCTCCAATGAGCCAAAAATTATTTACTTAAACTTCATTAATTAGTTTAAAGGAATTTTCAATTAGCATTTAATTTTAATTTGATCTCTTTCATAAGGATGATGCTCTACTTTTACTTCAACATGACAGTTTACCTTATGCATCTATATACATTTTGTAGGTTTTCTCATATAGAAAACTCAACATTAAACTACTCAAGCCATGATTCAGTAGAGAGCAACCACATTTATACAACAACAAAGAGGGAATATTTCCATCAACCCAATCACCTATCTTAGCCAAATATTTTACGATAGCTACTAGGCTATCAACTAAATATCAAGGTGATCAGCCATCGATGATTATCCCTTCTATCAATGCATGCCTATATGAAGGTATATATCCATGTTACCTCCGAGTACCTTAATCATCATTTCCCTTGATCTTTGGTACCCTCATTTTTGGTGGGTGAATTTGCATGTTCCACCTACGAGTCTACCTGATCCTACACACTTGGCAATATGTTAGCGATAGCATGCCCTTATAAATAAACTAAAAATCATATAATTGGTCCAATTTTTCAAACTAGGTATCACCACATCATAGGTTAATACATTATTTTCTTGTGCCATAAAGTCATCTAGGGAGGGTCATGACATCCTCCCCCACTAGGATTAAACATCGTTGATGAGGCCTGGAAATGCCTCAATCATAACATGTTTTGAACACTGAAATTGCCTACAAACTCTTATGTTTAATCTGATATGCTAGTTAAGTTGATTCAATATGTTGTGTATTAACTATTTGCATGATCAATGTATTTGAAATACTATATTCTGATTTTTATAGCTTTTTGCATAGTTTTATGTTATTTTGTTATGACTTGCTAAAATGAGATATGCTTAGGTTGATAGCAGCATTTCACTAATCATGTTTTGATATGTCTCAAGCATTTATTTTACCTAAATCTGGCAACAGTGCAAGCAAACTGTTACTGTGCAGCAAAAACTGGTTTTTCAATGTAAATTCCAGCCAGCTGCCAATGAATGGCAAGGCATGGAATTCACATATGGAAAAAGATGAAGACCATTGAAATCTGATCCTGAGAGATAACCCACCTGAGAAATGCAGAGGAAATCATTTAAAGAGCACACATTTGTTCATTCCGAAGTCTCTTCGAAATGAACAGATATCTTCGAAATGAGAAAACACAGTGTCTTCGAAATGAGCGGATCTTCGGAATGAGAATTGCAGTCTCTTCGAAATGAGCCACTTATCTTCGAAATGAAAATAGAATGTGCTTTTTGACTTGTTGACCGATTTTTGATGCTGGAAAAAGGGAAATAAATATTGAAAAGGGTAAGGGAAAATATCTCCCATCTGACTTTGCCGTCCTTGCCGACCAAAGCCACCATTTATGGAAAGATCAAGTTTGATCTTCTTCTAGGATAAACCCAGGAATTGTTGCAGCATAATAGGATTAGATCTTTTGAGATATTCTCAGTTTGTAAGTAGATCTTAGGACATCTATAAATATGGCTCCCATTCAGGTTGAGCTAGTGGAAGATAGAGAAAGCAGAGAGTAGAGAAATATAGGAGAAAATAGGCAATAATCAGAAAAGTGACTGTTACAGTCCTATAACAGGTTTTTCAATAGAATTATTGTAATCATGTTCTTGAATCAATAAAGTGTACTATTTCTATTTCATATTGCTTGTAAATGAGTGTGAGTAAGATCTAGAGAGAGAGAGACTCATACCTTCTTCTGGACAAGGAGGTTGGCCACTTCCAGACCTAGGAGGAGGACTAACAACAGGTTTTTATTCTGATTTTGCTATAGCAGAATGAGTTGTAGAACTTGTCATTTCATTTCTTTGTAAACAACTAATAGTATTTGTAATATTAGCTTATTTTATGTTTAGATTAATCTTGTGATTAATGGTTTGGTTGTAATCTCCACTTTCAGCAAAGCTTTCAATTTATTGCAGACTGTCATTTCTAGAATTTATTATTTTCTGTAATTTCTTGCATTTTGTGTTTTGCTATCAACCCCTGCATAGAATATTGACAACCTTCTATTATAGAGCCTTGACAGGGTTTCATTTCCATGCTATAATTAGGTTTCCATTGCTGCAAAAGTAAATAGATTTCCTTTCTCAATTATAATCAGACTTCTAATTCTGCAACTGTTATTTCTGCAACATAATTAGGTCTCATTCTACAATTGTAAATTAGGATTTCATTTCTATAGTTAATGATTAGTTTCCATTTCTGCAATTATATTAAGGTTTAATTTATGCAATTTAGAGATAGGAATGTCCTAAATCCCCCACACAATCGATTTCACCAATAAGACCTGTTGCTCCAGATTGACCTAAGTTATAACCCTGTTCACCCCTTCTTTCATAGATAGCCTTGTACACTGCCCTGGATTGACAAATTCATTGAGAATTAATGATGTGTATAATGACTACGCATCATTTTGGCATCGTTTCTAGGGAATTGTGTTGCTAGAAGGTGACAACAATCCAATAGTTGTTAATTAGACTGAGCTATGAAGATTCAGGATAAAATCTGAATAGAACAGCTGGTTAAAGTAACAACTATTGACCTATAATTTATGTCATTCAAAGAGTAAACATGAATGAGTAAGTCTAGGGATGAAAAAGGTAGAATTACCCAAAAGGATCCCTGGCTTGTTCCATTAAGGAGATCTTCATGCCTAAGGGGTGAATCACCTATGTTTGAACTACCAAAAATATTGAAAGAAAAATCACCAGTCTCATCATCATTAGAACATCCTAAGAAAGAAAAATCATCAGACTCATCATCAACAGAGGATCTTGGACCTCTTGAGAGTGAAATTTGGATAGGTTTAACTGTTCCCAAGGAACAGGAAACTATGGCAGAGGGAGGCAATCTAGATAGAGATGGCCAACATGGCTATGTCCATAATGAAGGAGATGATCAGGATATGCCCCAACCTTCCAGAACATTTGAATATCCTATCCATTTGAATCCAACACAAAACTCTCCCATGAAAACCATTTCACCTTCAGTACTTCCAACCTTTCGAGGTGTTGTATCTGAAGATCTTGATCAGTTTTTGTTTGAATTCAAAGTAGTGTGTCAAACCTATGATTATGTAAATGACAATCAAAAACTTAAGGTCTTTCCCTCAACACTCAAGGACTCAGCATTACGCTGGTTCATGAGCTTAGAGCCAAATTCCATCCGAACTTGGGATCAAATGGAAACTATGTTTTTAGACAAATATCAGGAGTATTGTCATGTAAGGAATAGGAAAGATGAGTTATTCAGGATTAAATAGGAAGATGATGAAACATTAGAAGACTATCTTGATAGGTTCTCCTTTGTTCAAAGGAGATGTGGACTTGTAGAACCATAATTATGTAAAACCATATTTTTGAGAGGATTACAAGATGAATCCAGAGAAGTATTGGATTTGATGGGAAAATGGGATGTAAATACTCTCAGTAATGAGGAAATTGTGGGTCTCTATAGGAATTACTCTCGCACTAAGTAGGGAAGAAGAAAAAAGAGTACAAATGGCACTGATGTGAAGGACCTAATAGAGGAACTTGCAAATTTTAAAACTGATATTCTAGTGCAATTGAACACAACTTTGGGGGAAATGTCTGCAAAAGCAAAAACCATAGAACCTTTGGCAATTTATTGCCCAAGATGTAGAAATAAACATGCTTTGCAGGAATGTCCTTTGAATAAAACATCTATCTCAGCCATTTGTAGTATCTGTTCAAAGAAGCATTCAACTGATAAATGCCACCTGCTACCACAACTCAAAACTGTGTTAGAAAATCAGACTGAGGAACTCAACTATGTTGGACCAAAACAAGGGGGAAATTTCTCTCAATACCAAAATCCCCCTCATTTTCCTACAAATTGGGGGCATAATCCTTGGACTATGCCTTGGGGACAATCAGAACCACCCCAACGTCCTTGGAATTATCCTCAATGGACAAATTCCCAAGAATGGCCACAAACAAGTTGGAGTAATCCAACCTGGAATCAGAATCAGAATAATCCATCATGGAATCAAAACAACCCACCCTGGAATCAAAATCAGAATAATCCACATTGGATGCAAAATCAACCATAGTGGAGTCAACAATACTAGTCCTATCCAAGGCAACAAAGAAATCAAGGTCAAACTCAACATTTGCTGCCTGCACCTAATCAAAATTTTCAAGAAAAATAGAACCAACCATAACAAACACAATAGGTGAAACAACCTCAACTTCCAGCTCAATCAGTCACTAATCCAAACAACATGAGATAGGCATCCCCTGTCTATGTGGCTGAAGCTGAAGAAAATGTTGAAATAAATGTTCTTGATTGTAGTAACATCCAACTTCGTTCAGGAAAAGTTATACCTGAACCTGTTTCAATTAAAATCAAGGAAAATGAAGAGCAAGAACCTTTGGAACCAGTTAGAGTTAAACCAACAATAGAGAAAGAAGAAGAAAAAATAGAACCACAGGCATAACAATTACCTTCATCAAGGATAATTCCATATCCTGAAAGATTCAATACCACAACAAAAAATTCTGAGTCAGACCTGGTCAAGGAACTTAGAAAGTTAACTATATCATTGCCCTTATTGCAAGCCATTAAGGATATACCAGTGATTAAAAGTACTATCCGAGATTTGTGCATTAGAAGAGCAGGAAGAAAAAAGAAAGCATTTCCCAAGACTGTTCAGGTTGAAGGAAAGATAGTTGATCTCTTGTCCTGAAAACTAGTACCTCCAAAGTATAGTGACCCAAGAAGTCTAGTTATCATAGTTACCATAGGTTCAGTACCAATATCAAATGTCTTAGTAGATCTAGGAGCTACAATAAATGTCATGACCAAGGATATAATGAAACAATTATAGCTCAAACATCTCAGCCCCACATTTACAGTTTTAGAAATGGTTGATAGGTCAGTTGCAAAACCTGAAGGTATCATTGAAGATGTCCCTATAGAAGTCTCTTCTTGGGAATTCCCTACAGATTTTTTGGTTTTATAGCCAAGAAATTCAGCACATGGATATCCCATCATTTTGGGAAGACCTTGGCTTGCAACTGCAGTAGCCTTCATAGACTGCAGATCTAGAAAAATGACTATTTCAAATGGTATTGATCTAAAACAGATCTCTCTGTATCCTCCTGCAAAACCATCTAGCAATTTTTTAGGTCAGTTATGGTTTTCTGACTCATATGAAGAACCAGAAGAGGTTATTTCTACACTAGCTACCTTAGTAGTAAGGGAACACACAGAAGACCTCTATGACACAGAAAATTTAGAAAATGAAACTATCCTAATGAATGTTCTGCATGAACAAGGGTTAGAAGAGGAAGCAGTAAATATCCATCAGTTGTTAAGGAATGAGGAGAACCAAAATTTTGAAGGTGAACCATCTGTACTATCACAGGAAAACTCTGTTTCACTACCACATGGGTGGCACCATCACCTGATTTTTCCTTCTCACTGTTCCATACAGGATATGCTTCCATCAGGAAGTAATGAAATAGAAACTTCTTATTTCCTCCCATCTCAGTAGTGTCCTCTTAATTCCCTAATCACCAGGTATGAAGAAGTGAATTTAGTCCTTCCAAATACAAAACAAATAGAAGTCCAACCAGGCAAATTTTTGAACATTTACAACTGGCTTACTAGGGAAGAGGAAGAAAAATTGATAGTTGTCTTGCAGAAGCATGTTCATGCTTTTGCTTGGGACTATAAAGATATGTCAAGAGTTCACCCTGATATATGCACCCACATAATTTATACTCAAGAAGTCAAGCCAGTAAGACAACCCCAGAGAAGACTGAATCCTGCCCTAAGGGATATTGTAAAGGAAGAAATTGAAAAACTTCTGGAGGTAGGATTCATTTACCCAATTTTTGATAGCCAGTGGGTCTCTCCATTGGTTATAGTTCCTAAGAAAAATGGAAAAATGAGAGTATGTGTAGACTATAGAGAGCTGAATAAAGTGACATACAAAGACCATTTTCCATTACCTTTCATAGATCAGGTGTTAGATACCCTTGCTGGAAAGAAATACTTTTGTTTTCTTGATGGATTTAGTGGATATAATCAAATTCAGATTGCACCGAAGATCAAGAGAAAACAACCTTTACCTGTCCATGGGGAACATTTGCCTATAGGGTTTTACCTTTTGGTTTGTGTAATGCCCCAACAACATTTTAGTGAGCAGTCTTAGCAATTTTTTCTGATCTGACTACCAACAGTGTTGAGATATACATGGATGATTTCACAGTATGTGGACAGACTTTTGACTTTACATTAGAAAACCTTGACAAAGTTTTAACTCACTGTGAAACATACCAGTTATCCTTGAATCCAGAAAAATGTTTTATGATGATGAAGGAAGGAATAGTTCTTGGTCATCACATCTCTCTTCAAGGGATCCAGGTTGATCCAAAGAAGGTGGAAATTATCAAGAATCTTCTTCCTCCTAAAACTCAGACTGATGTCAGAAGCTTCCTAGGACACATTGGTTTTTACCGTAGGTTTATTCCCAGCTTTAGCACAATAGCCAATCCCATGTTTGCCCTATTGACTAAAGATTCTAAATTTTCCTGGACTGCAAGGTGTCAGGAATCATTTGAAGCTCTGAAAGAGAAATTAGTAACTCCACCTATGTTAAGAGGACCTAATTGGACATTACCATTTCACATACAAGCTGATGCTTCCAATACTACAATTGGAGCAGCATTAGGACAAATTGACAATGGTGAACACTATGCCATCTACTACATTAGCAAGAATTTGATAGGAGCTGAGAAAAATTATACCACAACTGAAAAAGAATTCCTAGCAGTAATTTATGCCATCAACAAATTCAGGCATTACATCACAGGTTATCAAATATTTATTCACACAGATCATACAACCATTAAGTATTTGATGAATAAGCCTATGGTAAGTGCAAGAATTATTCGTTGGTTACTATTGCTACAAGAATTTGATATCACTATAATCAACAAACCAGGAAAAGCTAATGTTGTAGCAGATTTCTTGTCCAGGTTGCAGAACACAGATGAAGGGGAATTAGTTGAAGACACCTTTCCTGATGAAAAATTATTTGCTATATCAGTCCAATCACCTTGGTTTGCAGATATAGCCAATTATTTGGTCACAGGGAAAGTTCCTCCACATTTCACTTCAAAACAGAAAAAACAATTGATCAAACAAAGTTCTTCTTTTGAATGGATTAAGGGTATACTTTTTAAGTGCGGTCCTGACCATGTGTTACGTAGGTGCATCCGAAAGGATGAGGTATATGATATCCTTAGGGCTTGTCATGATGAACCCTCAGGTGGACACTACTCTGTAAAAAGCACAATTAGGAAAATCTTAGGGACAGGATATTATTGGCCATCTCTTCACAAGGATGTGAAAAAGTACATCAGGCATTGTGATGCATGCCAAAGAATGGGGAAACCCACTCATACAAATGAAATGCCACTGCAGCCTCAATTGGTTTTAGAGCCATTTGAGAGGTGGGGGCTTGATTTTGTAGGACCTATTGATCCACCTTCTCAAGGAAAGGTGCATATTCTAGTATGCACTGATTACTTGACAAAGTGGGTAGAGGTGCATGCTTTCAAACATGCTCATGAAGAGAAGGTCATTGATTTCTTGTATACTCAGATTTTTTAGAGATTTGGAGCTCCCCGGTCTATCACCACAGACCAAGGACCCCAATTTGCATCTAAAGTCATTGAGGCATTTACAGAATTATATGAAATCAAACATAGAAAATCATCACCTTATCACCCACAAGCAAATGGCCAAGTTGAGGTAACAAATAGGGAACTAGAATGAATCTTGACAAAAATAGTAGCTTTTCATAGGAGAAACTGGCTAGATAAATTACCTGAAGTAGTGTGGGCTTACAATACTACTTGGAAATCCACTACTGGATTCACACCTTATGAACTAGTCTTTGGTAAAAAGCCCCTCCTACCTATTGAATTTGAGCTACTAACATTACGCACAACATTGGAAATTGGAATTGAATTGTCACAGGCATAGACAGACAGGATTCTATAGCTGAATGCATTGGATGAACTTAGGTTGGATGCTCTGCACCAAACTGAAGTAATTCAGGAGCAGAGGAAGTTATGGCATGACAGTCACATTCAGCAGAGGAAACTTCAACAAGGAGATTGGGCTTTGCTGTTTGATTCTCGCTATGAGGACTTCCCTGGAAAGCTGAGAACTAGATGGCTTGGACCTTACCAAATTGAAGAGGTATTTGACAATGGAGCAGCTCGTTTATCTCCTATTGATGGGTCATAGAGAAAGTTGGTAGTGAATGGACATCGCCTCATGGTGTACCATACACCTCTGACTAAAGAGGAATTCTTGCAGTAGCTTGACAGTTTGGATACACAATAGGTGGAAGAGATTTCCTCTTCCACTTCAAAACAATCAGCATGATCATGGATTTCAAGAAAAAGCAAAAAAATACAAAAAAATTAAAAAAAGCAGAAAACAAAAAGATGAATAAATTCTGATTATGAATTCCTTCATGGGCATGATTTTAGGGAAATCATGAATTCCTTCATGGGCATAATCAGAATCAAGAAAAAAAAGAGAAAAGGAGAGGTAAAAAAAAAAAAGAAACAAGAAAAAAAGAGAGAAAAATGAATAGCTCAGTAGTGAAAACCTTTCCTAAGGCACTACTGGGTTGGTATGCATGAAAACCAGTTTTCTGGCATGCATAACCTTGAAAATTTTTGAACCATCATTGTACAAATTCACCAATTGCACTTGTTTTGAAATATTGCAGAAAATCTCAGCAGAACATCAACAAAGGCAGTCATTCTTCAAAAACTTGCATTAACTTGTTTTAATCAGGTATATATTTCTTACATTTCTTCATTGTAAATGATTGGTATATAGTATATAACAATTAACCATTAGCATAAAAGGTATCCATAAGAGTTGGCATACTTAAAACATGTTTTGAGAATGAGAATATTGATTTCTGCCTAATCTTCGAAACAAGAATGCCAAAAATAGTGCCTGCTATCTTCTTCAGATTAATTGTTGTATTGTCTTCGGAATGAAAATAGAATGAATATTGCACTTTGTCTTTGGAATGAAGCTTTGTCTTTGGAATGACAATTTGTCTTTGAAATGAAGCTTTGTCTTCGGAATGACGATTTGCCTTCACAATGAAGCATCATCTTCAGAATGAAGTAGGATTTGTCTTCGAAATGAAGCAAGATTTGTCTTTGAAATGAAGTTTAAAGAGGATTTGTCTTTGGAATGAGGATTTGGAAAGAGGATTTGTCTTTGGAATGAGGATTTATCTTCGAAATGAGGATTTGACTTCGCAAAGAAGCATGATCTTCGGAATGAAGTGTTGTTTTTGCAATAAATCATAATCTTCGAAAAGAGCATTCAATATAACATTTCCACGTGGCATCCAAGGAAGGAAAAAATATGATCAAGTAAAAATTCTTTTGGCTGCATACGATAAATGAACACGTGTCAGTTAGGATGTGGTTTGTTTTTGCACTCATTTAGAAAGTACCAGAATCATGGGGACATGACCAATAGTATGCCACCATTTTTTGATACTAATAAACATGCACGTGAAAATCTACGAGCAAAATAGAAAAACTAAAAATGAGTAAGGTGGATCTGACGGCAAGGACATCTGCGCAACCATTGATGGACATGTGTTCGGAGTAAAAATAGAAATGCGTGCCACCCTTCTTTTCGAAGACATATTTGCTAACACAAAATGATTACGAGGTACAGTGCTCAGATTACGGTTCATTCCAAAGAAGAAAAATAGGGCAATTGAAAACTTAGAACCAAACCCTGCAAGTCTGCACACACCAGAAACCAGTGATCCAGTAGAGGAATAGTAGTAGAAGTGAGCGGTTTTTAATGTACCAAAATAGGAAAATGGGGTGAAAGACAAAAATGGAACCAACGGATACCACCCACCTCCGAGAGAATCCAGAAGTGCTACAGATTTTTGAAGATGGAGGGCTTATGCCATTTTTGGATAAGTTTAATGGTTCCTCTGAATATTTGGTCGGCATGTTCACCCACACATTCAGAAACAACCGGGCACACATTAACGACATGACAATTGAGGTAACCCCTAAAGTTTTGAGTCAAATTACTGAGCTGCCATTAGAAGGTCTTCCAATTTCTAGATCTGGCAAAAATACATTGGTGAATATAGTTAATCAATTTCTAGAAGAAAATGATAGGGAGCCAGAATATTTAACACATAATAACACATGCAAGGGGGTAAAAAGGGCCAGCCTATAGGAACCCTGGGATGAAGTGGCCACATGGGTAATCAAATTTCTAACCTGTGAAGGGCAGTATGTACTGTTGTCAGGGCATCATCTAAAAATTTTAAACCATCTCAGACATGGTAGGCAACAACCAGAAGTTAGGGTAAATCTTCCCCTGTACCTGCACCAAGAATTGAAAAACATGGCAAAAAGATATCAGGAAGGAAAAGGAAGCCTTCGCCACCATGGTCTCATCAAACTAGTTTGCCAACACCATTTTAGAGGAAACCCTAGGAGCTTTGATAGGTTTTACTCTACCCTAAATGATGTAATTTTTGGAGATGAGGATGAGGAGGAAGAAACAGATGTTGCTGATGCTATTGTAGAAGAAGAAACAACTATTGCAGAGGCTATTGCAGAAGAAGAAATAGAAACTATTGTAGAGGCTATTGTAGAGAAAGAAACACACCCAACAATAGCAACAAAACACCTTGCTCTAGAACCTTCAACCTCACGAGCTAAGAAACAAAAGAAAAGAGGGTCTGGAACTGGCAAGAATAGAAAAATAGAAGAAGGTCCATTTTTTTGAAGTTGTTACTGATTTTTCAGAATAGGGAAGTGAAGCACCTAGCCAAATAGGGGAAGAAACAACAAGGGAAATAGAAGCATCTAAAACTGTCCCCACAACCCCTACTGTCACCAAAAAACAAAGCAAAAAGAAGAAGTTTGCATCTGGAACTAGGAGGTCTACAAGACTCCACTTGAGGGAAATGGCAGAATAGGTCATAGAAGAAGAAGGTGGACAAAGCAGTCCAGATGTCACAGAAATACAACCAACCCCTGAAAACTTTCTAGAATTCCCTGAATAGATAATTGAGGAAGAAACTGGGCAGGATAGTTTTGAAGTGGCTACAGTTCAACAGGCCACAGAAATTGTAGATGCAGTCATAGACAGTTTCATAGAGCCTCCTGAACAAGAGCAGATAGCTGAAGCAGAAGAAGATATAGTTGTTGAGCAGCCAACTACAGATAATTTGTCTGCATCAGATTCTGAAGCAGAAACAGAGGAGGAAGACATCACAGAGCAGCTGAGAGCAGCAAGAAGTGTTGTCAAAACACAAACCAGATGGATTGAAGAGAGAGAAAACATCATTGAGATGCAGGAAAGGAAAATTGTAGAATTACAGTAGGAAGTGGCAGAATTGAGAAAAAGGTTGTCATAATCTAAAAAATAGCCAACTGTATCCATTGATGAGGATGATTTGGCTCAATTGCTTATGGATTTATCTAGGGCAGATGACTCTATTGAGGCAGACATAGGTGCTCATTCTGAAGTAGCACCCTTTCATTCTGAAGAAATGCCTTCTCATTCTGAAGCATTACCTTCTCATTCTGAAGATGCTTTAGAATTGGCAAAGAGCATAGAAAAAGATACTGGAGATGAGTCACCAACATAGGAACAGTCCAAGCAGCATCATAAAACTGTTCAAGTAAGTACTCCTTCTATTGATGTCCCTGTATTTCAAACTGTTACACCTTCAGTAGAAATAGCAGATAAGGGGGTGCAAGTGGAATTACTGTCTGATGACCAACCAATAGAAATAGCAGATAAGGGGGTACAGGTAGAATTGTTGATAGATGATCAACCAGTAGAAGTGGCAGAAAAAGGGGTTCAGGTAGATCTGCTACCTAGAGTTCCACCTGTAGTTAGACCACCTAATACTGTATCCCTAGAACAATATAATGCAGACATAGCCAGTTGGGTGATTAGATATGAGAAGCTTGCCACTAAGACTGAAAAATTCAAATTGGAAGGAAAATAGCTAGAGGCAAAGGAAACAGAGATCCAGGCATTAAAAGAAAAAGTGACTGATTTATGTCAGATCGCTGAATTTTTGGTCCAATTCAGACGGCCGACTAGATTTTACAGTCTTATTCTGAAGGAGAAATACCTCAGATGGCAGGTCATGAGGATTAGCTCAGGTCTCCCATATAAATTGGACACAACTACAGATTTCCTGGAAGCATATTTTGACAGCCCTATAGAGCAGAAAAATCTCCTATGTGAACTATTTTTACACAGCTTCTTTATTCCAGAAGAAGTAGAATTTCACCCTCAAATTTACATTGGAGATGTTCAATTGAGGGCATTCATGTCCACTTTGCAGAATCAGTTTTATTGGGACCAGGAGAAAAGGTAGAATAAAGAAATTGAAACAAGAGCTGAATTGTTAGTCAGAGCAATTCAGCCAAATCACCCAATTATCACCAGACAACACTTCACCATGATGAACAGGGATGATGTAAAGAGGATGTACTTGAACAACTTGAGGGACTGTGTGACCAGATTCCAAAATTTTTGTAATGACAATTTTGTGCCAGCATTATCAGTCTGTAGAAACAGATGGGCTGAACTTTCCATGTCTTTACAGAAAAGAGAACCCATCTCCCCCATCAACTTAGAATGGTCTAGAAGAAGGGCAGAAGGAGTGATACAGTTGATTGAAATCATGCAACATCATTGGATAGGTCTCAGATTTAGGCCTCCAACCATCATTACTCCAGTTCCATTCTACTTTGAAGAAGATGCCCAACCTGATGAACAGTTTGAAGAATGGCTCAGAAACCTTCAGGAGAATAGGGGATATTATATAGGCAAGAAATTGTTCTACAGGTCATGGAATTTGAACATGGACATATGTGATTCCATAGCCCAACAGAATGCATGAGGACATGCATTAATATAAGTTGGGGGGAAATGATGAGGCCTGGAAATGCCTCAATCATAACATGTTTTGAACACTAAAATTGCCTACAAACTCTTATGTTTAATCTGATATGCTAGTTAAGTTGATTCAATATGTTGTGTATTAACTATTTGCATGATAAATGTATCTGAAATACTATATTCTAATTTTTACAACTTTTTGCATAGTTTTATGTTATTTTGTTATGACTTGCTAAAATGAGATATGCTTAGGTTGATAGCAACATTTCACTAATCATGTTTTGATATGTCTCAAACATTTATTTTACCTAAATCTGGCAATAGTGCAAGCAAACTATTACTGTGCAACAAAAACTAGTTTTTCCCATGTAAATTCCAGCCAGCTGCCAATGAATGGCAAGGCATGGAATTCACATATGGAAAAAGATGAAGACCATTGAAATCTGATCCTGAGAGATAACCCACCTGAGAAATGCAGAGGAAATCATTTAAAGAGCACACATTTGTTCATTCTGAAGTCTCTTCGGAATGAATAGATATCTTCGGAATGAGAAAACATAGTGTCTTCGAAATGAGCGGATCTTCGGAATGAGAATTGCAGTCTCTTCGGAATGAGCCACTTATCTTCGGAATGAAAATAGAATGTGCTTTTTGACTTGTTGACCGATTTTTGATGCTGGAAAAAGGAAATAAATATTGAAAAGGGTAAGGGAAAATATCTCCCATCTGACTTTGTCGTCCTTGCCGACCAAAGCCACCATTTATGGAAAGATCAAGTTTGATCTTCTTCTAGGATAAACCCAGGAATTGTTGTAGCATAATAGGATTAGATCTTTTGAGATATTCTCAGTTTGTCAGTAGATTTTAGGACATCTATAAATATGGCTCCCATTCAGGTTGAGCTAGTAGGAGATAGAGAAAGCAGAGAGTAGAGAAATATAGGAGAAAATAGGCAATAATCAGAAAAGTGACTGTTATAGTCCTGTAACAGGTTTTTCAGCAGAATTATTGTAATCATGTTCTTGAATCAATAAAGTGTACTATTTCTATTTCATATTGCTTGTAAATGAGTGTGAGTAAGATCTAGAGAGAGAGAGACTCATACCTTCTTCTGGACAAGGAGGCTGGCCACTTCCAGACCTAGGAGGAGGACTAACAACAGGTTTTTATTCTGATTTTGCTACAGCAGAATGAGTTGTAGAACTTGTCATTTCATTTCTTTGTAAACAACTAATAGCATTTGTAATCTTAGCTTATTTTATGTTTAGATTAATCTTGTGATTAATGGTTTGGTTGTAATCTCCACTTTCAGCAAAGCTTTCAATTTATTGCAGACTATCATTTCCAGAATTTGCTATTTTCTGTAATTTCTTGCATTTTGTGTTTTGTTGTCAACCCCTGCATGAGAAGATTGACAACCTTCTATTACAGAGCCTTGACAGGGTTTCATTTCCATGCTATAATTAGGTTTCCATTGCTGCAAAAGTAAATAGATTTCCTTTCTGCAATTATAATCAGACTTCTAATTCTGCAACTGTTATTTCTGCAACATAATTAGGTCTCATTCTGCAATTGTAAATTAGGATTTCATTTCTATAGTTAATGATTAGTTTCCATTTTTGCAACTAGATTAAGGTTTAATTTATGCAATTTAGAGATAGGAATGTCCTAAATCCCCCACACAATCGGTTTCACCAATAAGACCTGTTGCTCCAGATTGACCTAAGTTATAACCCTGTTCACCCCTTCTTCCATAGATAGCCTTGTACACTGCCCTGGATTGACAAATTCATTGAGAATTAATGATGTGTATAATGACTATGCATCAATCATCCTCAGTGTTTCCAATTTTCCTTTTGTTTTAATAGAAAGTAAAATTATTACATCATATAGCTTCAAACAAAAATGGAAAATATTTTTGCATAACCTCCACTTTCTTCCAAGTGGAATTATTCTTAGAGCACTGGTCCCATTGGACCTTACACTATTTGAGAGTCTGATTCCGTAGATATTTAGAATGAAACTCAATAATATTCATCGATAGTACTTCAATGGCCTCCGAATTTGCCATCTGCAATTTAGAAACATCCCACACATATTCAGGGTCAGCAACATATTTCCTAAGCAAGGATATGTGGAAAGTGTCATGAATTTTGGATAGATTAGGTGGTAATGCAAGTCAGTATGCAACCAGACTGATATTTTCAATGATCTTGAAAGACCCCACAAAACATGGATCCAACTTCATGGATTTGATAGCACTTTTCTTTGGTTTAACCCTTAATAACACCTTATCTCCAATAGAATACTCTCTTGGAGTCCTTTTTAGATCTGCATAATTCTTCTGCCTATCCGCAACTTCCTTAAGCCTTTGCCTAATTTCTTTTAGATGCTCTTCCATTATCCTAACCATTTTTGGCCCAATCACAACTCAATCCTCTAGGTTGTCCCAAGACAATGGTGTTCTACACTTTCGCCCATACAAGGCATCGAAAGGTGTCATTCCTAGAGAGGAGTGGTATCCATTATTGTAGGCAAACTCTACCAAAGGTATACAATCTTCCCATTGAGATTTTTGATCCATGCATTACATGCGGAGCATGTCTTCCAAAACTTGGTTTACCCATTTCATTTGACCATCAGTTTCAGGGAGGTATGCTAAACTCATATTCAATTTCATATCAACTACACAATGAAGGGATTTCTAAAATTCATAAGTGAATTTGGAGTCTCTATCTGATATGATTACCTTAGGAAACCCATGCAATCAGAATACCTCATTGAAAAATATTCTAGCCACTACCTGAGCATCATCCTTGGTATTTCTTTGTATGAAGTGGGCACCCTTAGTCAAATTTTTGACCACTACAAATATGGCATCATGTTCGTACCGATTCTTGGATAAATATAAAATAAAATCCATAGATATAACCTACCATTTTTGCATAGGTATATCATGTAGATGAAGTTTTCCTATAGTATGTTGGCATTCTGCCTTAACTTTCTAACATTTGAGGCATCGAGTGACAAAATCTATGATATCCTTCTTCATTTCTATCTAAAAGAAGGCTCTTTTCATGTTTTCTTGCATTTTGGCTCCTTTGGAATGAGCAAAATAAGGAGATATATGAGCTTCTTGCATTATCAAGTTTCTCAAATCATCCATCTTTGGTATGAAGACCCTTCCCTTATAACATAGAAAGTCATCTTTCACACTAAATTTCTTATTTCCTTCAGGATCTTTGTCCATCTTGACTTGAATTCCTTGGCAATACTCATCATAATATTGCTCCTGTCTCACTCGATCCATCAGGTCCATGTGAATCCTAGTTATGACCGCTATATATTTCCTTCTGCTCAAAGCATTAGCTACTTTATTCTCTTTTCCTTTTATGTACTCAATCTTGAAATTATACTTAGCGAGGAATTCCACCCATATTCTTTGTCTTGCATTGAGTATTGGTTGGGTGAATATATATCATAGACTTTGATGGTCTGTCTTTAATTCAAAGAGCCTTCCCACCAAGTAGTGGTGCCAAACATTTAAAGCATGCACTACTGTAGCTAGCTCCAAATCTGTATAGCATAATTAACTTCATTCTTCTTGATCTTCTTGAAGTATATGCCACTACTGACTCCTCTTGTGAGAGTACCCCACCCAACCCGTCTATCGATGCATCAATGCACACTAAAAAGTCCCCTTGAGGATCAGGAACCTTTAGTATTGGTGCGGTATTAAACTATGCTTTAGTAGTACGAAGGCAGCCTCATACTTCTCTAGCCACTTGAATTCTTTCCCTTTCTTCTGAAGGTTTGTTATGGGTTCAAAAATCTTGGAGTAGTCCTTTATATAACGTCTATAATAGCTCGTTAACCCCATGAAACTTTGCACTTCAGTCACATTAGTAGGGGGTGGCCAATTCAGAATAGCCTCTATATTTTTTGAATCCACAACAATACCCTTTGCTGATATAATGTGTCCAAGATATCATACCTCTAGAACATAGAATTCAATCTTAGCCAAATTCCCATAAAGTTGATTCTTCCTTAACAATTCCAACACAATCCTAAGATGTTTATCATGTTCTTATTTATCTCAAGAGTATATAAGGATATAATCTAGGAATACCAGGACAAACTAGTCCAAGTGTCTTCATAATACATTGTTCATTAAATTCATGAAAGTAGTTGGGGCATTAGTCAGTCCAAAGGGTAGAACCGTAAACTCATAATGCTCATACCTAGTCTTAAATGATGTTTTGTGAGTATCTTCCTCACAAATCCTTAATTGGTGATACCCTAACCTCAGGTCAATCTTAGTAAACACCTTTTCATCCTTTAGTTGATCAAATAAATCTTCAATCCTAGATAAAGGATACTGGTTCTTGATTGTAGCCTTATTTAGCATCCTGTAATCAATACACAATTTTAGCAAACCATCCTTCTTTTTCACGAATAAAATTGGTGCACCCCAAGGTGACACACTTGGTTTTATCAAACTCTTTTCCAACAATCCTTGTAATTGAATATTCAGTTCTTGCATTTTAGTAGAATTTATCCTATACGGGGATCTATGGATAGGTTCGATTCCCATCATAAGTTCAATTGTGAAGTCAAATTTTCGTACAGGAGGTAGTCCAGGTAAGTCCTCTGGAAATACATACTAAAAATATTATAAAATTAGATGTTGTCTTAGTATTTCTCCATTCTCATGGTCCTCCACTTCATTTATTTTTACCACATATACTATCCCTCCTCTCTTTAGGTCCTTTTTCAGTTGCATAGCGAAAAAAAATTGAGGTTCAAACGCCTCTTTTTTGCTATGAATTCTTTGTCTCTCTCTGCCTTCCTCTAAATACTTAATCCATTGGTCTTGGAAATTGACTAAGGCTTTATGAGCCTGTAGCCAATCCATACCTAGGATCATATCAAAGGTGTGTAGGGTAGCTACATATAAACAATATTCCATAGTCCCTTCAGATAGAATAACTTCTACCATAGGATAACACTGGTTTACCGAGTAGGTCTGCCTAGAAATGTACTCAACCTTCCACCCATGAACCAAATATCCAAGTCTTTACAACATATTCCTTGCTAGGCTAGATAAAATAAAATTATCAGTGGCTCCACTATCTATCAAAATGTTTACTTGCTTATTGAAAACCTTACCTTTCACAAGTAATGGGGTGGCTTGTCCCTCTAGCTTCTACTTACTAGTTGCGGCATAGATCTGATGTTTAGGTTTCTTCCCTTTTGCATTAGTTGTGCTAGTCCCTGCTCGATATGGAAACTGATTATAGTAATGATATCCTCGATTATTGTAGCATCCTTCCTTGGGTCCTTGTTATTTTTTAGGTTTCTCATTCCCATTCTTAACTGCTGGAGTTGGAGCTTGTGACTTCTGTGGTTGAGGTTTCATGTTTTTGGGCTTGTTATCCTTCTTATGAAAGTTCTTGAAATTATTCTAATTCCCATAATTTCTTCTCAGGATTTTGGGGATTCTTGGCCCTTCGCTCTTTCTCAACCTCCCATTTTACAAACCCATCACTATTCATCTTCTTTAGCTTTTGCCACACTTGCTCAGGTAGAGCATCATACTTATAATAGAAGTGTGACTCTGCTTTCTTTGCTAGGTCATACGCCTTTTGCAGTGATTTGGGCTCCTGCATCTCCACATCATGCATTAACCTAGATTCCAATACAAGAATGAACTTATGAACTCACATTTTCTCATTATAAACAGTTACATATTTGAACAGCCTTACCAGCTTCTTGTAGTACACCTCTACTATGTTGGTTCCTTGTCTGAGACTAGCAAATTCTTAAAACTTTAGGACATAGAAATGCTTTGTTAGAAATCTCTTCTTAAATATGCTTATAAACTCTTACCATGGAGTATCAATGGGTTTAATCTTAGTTTCCTCATAGCGGGTTTCCCACCACTCCAGAGCATCCCTTTCTAGGTTAATCGTAGCCCAAAGTGTTCGGGTTTAGATGAGTAGCATTTTATAGTAAAGTAAACCTTTGCTTCTCTCAGCCAAGCTTTCATTGCATCCCCATCACCCTCTCCATAAAACTTGGATATACTTATGTTTTTCATGTCCTTAGTTGTTTTCATTTCTTCTAAGGCTCTAGCTTGTACTTGTTTTGTAGTTAGTCCATTATCTTGGCCAGACTCAGCCTTGGACTTGCAAATTTTGATTTTCAATCATTTTGAGAAACTGTCTTATCTGATCCTACATAGTAGTGATCATAGCGATGAGGTATTCTACCTCCATATTGGGGTTTGTTTGTTCTCCTTCCTGGTTTTCTTCTTTACCATTACTTTGCCTAGTTTATCTAGGTGTAGGCCTCCCTCTTTTGGTCTTAGGTGGCATCTTAACCTGATTCCATCCAAGAAAAAATATTAGATTATAGTTTCATCTTAAGTTGTATCTCTAATCAAGCCATAATACAGAGTTCTCTTGCTATATGCATTAACAACCTAACTAGGGTAATATCCTAGGCTAGAATGTACCATTGATACCAAAGCCCATACTAAGGTATCCTGACATCCACGCTCCCTTGGGGTTTATTCCTGTCAGATTCTAGAAAATAAGGTATCCTAGATCATCCCAAATTTAGCATTTACCTTAAGCAAGCCTTCATTGGATCGATCTAATTTCCTTTTAGCACACATAGAAGCTCTATACCCTTATACCTAGAGCTCTTATACCAAATGTAACGATCCAAAAACACACAAATAGAATTTTTTTTTTTCCTTTTACTAAGGAGAGGGATACATTAACCCTTCATGCACCCCTAACCCCAACTAACATTTACCTAAAATTTCAATCCCCTAAGTTTTCCTAGAAGTTACATCTCACGAAGTCCCCTAACATAAATATATCTGTGTAGGTGTATAATATGTCATTACAAATAATCCCATTTATCCCATCATTCTCGATGAGCTAGACCTATCACCCTCAATCCATAGAAAGTATAAACGCATCCCCATATCCTACACAAATCATTATGTGTAGGTATGCTACAAGTATTGCAAGTTAAGGTATCTATCTTGTATCCATGATGAGATTTCTTAACTCAGATGTAATTCTCTTCACAACTTAATCCTTTATCTCCCTAAGGGGGTCTCAATTCCCTTAGGTCTCCTATGTTCACCCTAATGGGTTCTCAATTCCCTTTGGTTACCTATGTTCACGCTAAGGGGTTATTAATTCCCTTAGGTCACCTTTGAGTTCACCCTAAAACTCTACACTTAGATTCCTATCATAAAGCAATCAAACAATGATACATCTATATACTACAACATCAGAAAGCAATCAAACAATGATAGAGAGAATAAAACATGCTTAACACTAAAAGAGAATCTACTACATAACATAACCAAATACAGAAATAAAGTAAAATAATCTTCTCTAATACAATAAATAATTATCTCATTAATTCTTACATGATAAATCCTTCCTACTCTAAAGAGTATCACATTATCTGCATTGGGGATATCTCCCCATAATTCTAGTCTATTTGATCATAAGTAAATCAACGTAAGATACAATTACCTATTCTTTGTTTCCATTGAAATCCTTGCTTCTCCTTGCTTCCCAATAGTTCTTTGAGGGTAGTAGGAGATCAGGATACTCATGGTTCAGGATAGGCATACCTTTAAATGCATCTATTCATTTAATTTACCAAATTGCAACTATATAAAATTCAATTAAGTTTCTAACCATCTAATGCATAATGGATATCATAAAAGAACCCTTACTTTTAATTTCACCTCCCAAGTTTCCTTGGAGATTCATCCAACATGCACCACTTAGATCAAGGTCTAACTTAAATCAAATTCAATCATGTCTTAAAGCATTAAAGTCTCATACCCTTAACCTTTAAAACAATCCTCTTCTTTTCATTCCCTAAATCAAAACCCCATAACTTCAATTTAAAGAATAAATCTACATCCTTTTTAATTCACCATTTCCAATCCATAAATTACTTTTTAAAGCATTAAAGTCCCATACCTTTAACCTTTAAAACAATCATTCATTCATTCCCTAAATTGAAGCCCCATAACTTCAATTCACAAATAAATCCACATCCCATTTAATTTAAAACTCCTAAGATAATGAACATTAATCAAAGGGGTTCTCTTTAAATTAGAAACCTTCAATTCCTTCCATAAAAATCAAAGGTCCTTTTTAATTAAAAACCTAAAATATATCTCATATAAATCAAAGGTTCCTTTTAATTAAAAAACTAAAATAAATCTCATATAGATCAAAGGTTCCTTTTAAATAAAAACCTAAAATATATCTCATATAAATCAAAGGTTCCTTTTAATTATAAACCTTAAATAAATCTCATATAGATAAAAGGTTCCTTTTTAATTAAAACCTTCATTATATTTTATATAAACTAAGGTTCTTTCTGATTAAAAACCTTAAATACATTTCTCATAAAACAAAGGCTCTTTTAATTAAAACAAGCCACACAACACCTTCCCTAATGAAAGGTCTATAGCTAGCGGCCAACGCCTTCCAAGGTGGATGTTGAGCAACCACGGTGAACCTAGCGTCTAAGCACTAGAACTAGGAATGCTCTCATTAAAATGCTAACTGATTTCTTCTTAAACCTGCACTCACTAAAACTATAGACACCAAAATCCAGCCACTTGTAAGTCATCTATACCTTCCTGTCAGCCACGTGTCAGTCATCCATCCTTCCCGCCATTATTTGGCCCCTTCCCGCCATTATTTGGCCCAAATCCACACTTTCCCACCATTATTTGGCCCAATTTCACTTTTCCCGCCATTTTTCATCCCCAAATTTATTTAAATTAATATTTATATATATATTTTAATATTTTAATATATTTTAATATATATATAAATAAAGTTTAAGTGATTTAATCTGAGCCGTCCATCCTTCATTTAATCTCATCCGTCCATCCATCTTAATCCGTTTCACAACCTAGATTTATTCTCTACCCTTGGATCCACTTTAATCTTAGCCACACGTTCAAAGTGTCGTTAAAACCCTAAAGTGTGCCCTAAGAGTAGATTATAAATTGAGTCACCTTGATGGCTCAAACCCTATCTATCTCTTCGGCTAAACCTACTTATCTTCCCTATCTAAGTCCTGGAGTTGGCTATTGCTGTTAATCCCGAGTCTTCCCGAGTCTTCTACGGCCCTAAGTCTGAACTAAACCCTTTCGCCGCATCCATCGCCGCCGCCTGGTCTCGCCGCGTTAACAGGAAAAGGTATAGATTCGTCTAAAGCAAGTAATCTTTCTTTATGTATTAATCTGCTGTTGAATTCTGCATTTCGTTTATTTTTATTTCATAAATCTAGGGTTTTAGATTGTTTCTGAGGGCTCACACAATGGAGCCCTCTTATTAGTTTCTAACTCTTTGATAATTTTAATGTGTGCAGGATTCTAGTGGTAGATCTGATTTGTTGATAGCAATGCTTAAGCCGGAGTGGTCCGAGCCAAAGGATACAACGAAGCCCACTCATTCTGTTGAGGTTAAGGATACATTCTTCGGAGACGCCACCACATTGTGCCGCCTAGGGTTTCGGAGAACCCTAGCACAAATTGTAACTTTGTATCACGAAAAGGGTTACATGCCCTGTTGTACTTAAAAGGAGTTTCTAAACTCCATTGATTAATAAAAATCATTCATTTTGTACAACTGTTTTGCATTCCTTTATTGTGATTTCTTTATTTCTGTTTGGCATTGTATCTTTAATCTACAAATGGCGATCACGGTGGGACCCCCTAGGGTTTCATGTTTTTAATACTTGCTTTACCGATCTATTCCTGTTTTTGTTTTATTTTGCAGTGTTTCAAAAATCATGAAATTCATTGCTCCAGCGAACTAGGGTTTCGAGGAGTTTGCAGAAAATGCAGCAGACGCAGAGCGGCGTCTGGAAGTCCGATCCGAAACGCAGAGGTGCGTTTCAGCCTGCGCAGACTCCCTTGGGCGTTTGAAGGCAGTTTTACAGAAAAAGCGTAGGCTTCCGAGTAAGTGCATTTTTTTTTTCTTTGTTAAACTGTACTTTTTACGTTTTTGGTTTTTCTGTGTATTCTGTTTCTTTTTCAGATCATTGCTTTAAAATGAACAAAAACTAAGTAATCTGGAAAAGAACAGTTAAGCTGTATATACATTTTTTTTGTTACATTTTTAGTTACATTTTTCTGCATTGCATTATTGGTTGTTGCTTGCATAAAAAAAAAAATTGCATACCTAGCTGCATATTAGAATAGCTACGAATTATCTGTTTTAGTTATCTAAGTAGGACTATTGATTGGATGTCAATAGTACTCCTGCCATTGGGTGATTCCGAGCAGAGAAGTGGACGAACCTTCCGGTTGCTCCTTTGATATCTCGATATCATTGGTAGGCAGTGGGGTTTTAAACGGTGTACTCCACTTCTTCGGAGGAAATGGCATATTTTCAGTGGCCTCTTGCTTAGATCATTAGAACTTTTGATTTATAGCTTTGTATGTATACATTAGACAACTAAAACACTTAAAATAAAATTCACCGCATTTCATATTGCATTTAAAACAGTAATATCTGGATTTCATCACTATGTATTGCTTGAAGTTTAGTGACGGTGGAATTCATCTCCATCCATTAAACTTCTGCCTCAGACACCATAGGTCACCCCCGAGCAAACTTGCTGGATTTCATCACCAGTAAGAATCTCGTTGTCCTTTCCTAGCCATAGTTTTTACCTTTTTTGTGAATAATTCAAGATTAGATCACATGCAAAACTCATAAACCGGACACTTAAAATTTACTACAGATTAAGATCAAAAAATAAGTAATTAACCGCAGGTAAGACACATTGGTTGAAACCTAGGTTGTGACTGTTTTCTGATAATTTCTTTAGTGTAAATTTATCATTCAAGTTTTGCATTCTTCTTTTCTGAATTTGTTTAGATTTATTGCGTTATGGTCTTAACAAGGAATCAATCTAAAGTGTTAAATCTAAATAATCAAATGAATAATTCATGTAACATCCCCACCACCAACATGACCACTTATCCTAGTGAATTTCAGTGAGGTTCTCGCCGCAGTGTCTTTCACGTCCTTCTACCGTCTATCGCATGGCCATGCCCATGGAGGAAGACAATTCCCTGTCATATTACCCACATTGATATGGCCCAAGTGCAAACTCACTTAAGAGATGGCACCGGTTATGTCCTTGAGCCAATCCAAGATTCCCCTATGCAAGATTCTATTTTTCAGCAGGATATTGCATCAACCATACCCGCCGGTTTCACTCAGGTCTACACTAACCCCTTTTTTGAGGCTAATGTTGTATCTCGCTCAGCCGGCTTCATCTCCAACATCTTCCCAGATGCTCAATTGTCCTCCTTTGGAGACAAATGTAGTGTCTTCCCGACCACTTTCTCCTCCATTTACCCGGGTGTACACCAATTCTCTCTATGAGGCCGGTGGAACCTCCTCTAGCCATGACCAATTTCAACCCTCTTCTTCCCAAACCATTTATGGTTTCACCCTACCCGGGGCACAGTCTACTATTTCTTCCCGGGTACCGCCTACTTCAGCCACCTTCATTGCCCCCGCTACGCAGCCTCCCGTGACTACCATGGCAGCCCGCCCTCCACCTTCATCCAATCATCCCACATCCCTTGGGTTAGAGATTAATAAGGTTAGGGAGTACCTCGACAAGTTGCTTCAAGCAACAACAACAACAAAATGCCCAACCACCTGTCGTAGTAAATCCTACACCCCAACCAATTTCTACCCAGCCAGCTTTTCTTAGCTCAGGCCCCACCTGGTACCCCAATCTTCGGTGGTGTCCATTCCTACCCCACCTTTCTCCCAACCCACCCAGCTTCATCATTCACCCCAATCACCTTCTTTTCGGTATCATCCATACCAACAACCCGTCCATTCCACACCGCCTAATCCAGGCAATTTCATCCCATCTCATCATTTTTCCACTCCTCCATTGCATCATCATAATCATCAAACGAATCAAAATTTTCATGAAGATTCTCGACTCCATGCTATGCAACAACAGATTGACAACCTTATGCTCAACATGCCCGGCTCATCTAGTCGAAACCTACGCTAAGGTCGTTGATCAATCAACCAATTCATCCTTCGGTACCTTCACCGCCATATCCGACCGATTTCACATTACCGAAGTTTGACAAATTTTGAGGAACCGAGGATCCTCATGAACATGTGAGCTCATTCATGCATGCTCGCTTTAGAATCCAAAATAATGACGCTCTTATGCTCGTAACTTTTCCTCGTACATTAGGAGGAGATGTTGTACAATGGTACAATCATTTACCTCACCATAGCATTTATGCTTACGAGCAATTGATTAATCTATTTTTAGAACGATTCTCCCTAAATGTACAAAGGAAAGTCTCATTGTCCGACTTATACAAGCTCAAGCAACATGACGATGAGACCGTTTATGACTTTGGAAACCGTTGGAGGGCTATCATTAATAAATTGCCATTCTCCCTACCAATGGAGGAGTTAACCAAAATGTTCACCCACAGTTGTCTAAAACCTATCTCTTGGTTACTCCAATTACAACAATACAGGACTTTTGAAGAGGCTTTGGCCCAAGCAAGTATCATAGAAGACATTAAAGTCCAAGAGGGTGTTTTAAAACCCCGTAGAAAAGAATGGCAACAAAAGGGCCAACAACGAAATAATAATTATGGCCAAAACAAACAAGCACAAGGCTAGTACAACCTCAAATGTTAACCAAGTTAATCAAGTGGTGGCGAGCCAGCCCGTAATGGCTCAACAACAACAAGTAATGCAAAGTCAACCGCAACCAATTGCTTATCATGCGGTACCCGCCCCTCCTCAACCAGCTCACAATATTGGGCCAACCATGGAAACTCGACCTTGGCAAACAAATCGTCCCAAGCGACAGTTCACACCTTTAGATGAACCATATGCGGTCATATTCAACAAGTTATATAGCACAAATCAGCTTAACTTTACCTCGAGTTTAAACCTTTAGAACCATCTAGAAGGGGGAAGTATTACAAGGAGTACCTATTTTGTCCTTATCATAGGCAAAATGGACACGATATCAATAATTGTACAACTTTCAAACATGTGATCCAAGATCTTATTGAGATTGGAGCCATTAAATTGGATAGCCCCTTAGCCCAACAAAATCAAAATCTTGGTGTATTTCAAACACCCCTTCCACATCGGGAGGAAGCTCCAACAACTTCAGGGGGAGTAACTCAGGTAACTCCTCCTAATCAAGTCAACCATGTACAACAATACCAAGGTTTTGTGGGTACTATTAACGTAGTAACCCGGGGTCAAAGGGCGAACCAACCAAATCAGGCCGAACCACGGCCACCCGTACAAACCCCCACTCCACCTCAGGTAACAGTGACCCAACGACGTGCTAGTACTTCTCAACAACCGCTAAATCATTCTACTCAACGCCAACGACCCATCATGTCATTGAGTAGCCGATTAACTACCAGATTAAAAATGGCTTCTGCCAAGTTATCGATCTATGACCTCATTCAACAATCTCCCCCGCATAGAGAGGCATTAATGGAAATATTAAAGTCAATCGAGCTTCAAACTCAAGATACTAATGCCTTCAACAACTTTGTGGGGAGTATTCAAACATGCATGGAGCCCTCCATCACTTTCTATGATTTTGAAATCAAACCTTTGTCAACAGAAAGTATAGATCCTCCACCGCATATCATGGCCAAGATCGATCACAAGCCATTCAAGAGAGTCTTAATTGACACCGGTTCCTCAATCAATATCATTACAACATCGGCGTTGAGTCATCTAGAGCCGTCGCCATCCCTTATCACCAAGTCGACTTTTACTCTTAAAGCATTCAATGATGCTTTATCTTCCACGGTTGGCACGGTTATCTTGCCCATTGAGGTAGGGGCCCGAACTTTGCATACCTTGTTTCACATCTTGGAAGGGTCCATGGCATACAATGTATTGCTTGGACGGCCTTGGCTTAGGGAGATGAGATGTGTCCCTTCTATACCGCATCAATGTCTCGAAGTATGTATATGAGGGACAGTGTTCATTGTGTACCCGCCGACACCGAACCCTTCAAACATTGCAACTATGTCTCAAATCCTTATGAGATTGTGTTGCCATCCACTCATCTTTTATTGACCCCATCTACTTCTTCTATACCATCTTCTTCTAAAGCTCCCATTCCCGAGGAGCTACCCATCATATCGCAACCATCTTCCTCTTCCGCTATTCCATCTCATTCACCACTTTCTTCATCTCCTAATCTTCCTTCTTCTTCATCACTGACCACATGCACATGTGGCCATGACCAATCATCTCTTTCCACGTCATTACCCCCTTCTTCTACACCTTCTTCAACATCACCTATTATTCCTCCATCTTCCCAACCATCACCACCGATGTTTCACAAGTCGATGAAGCATCAACCCAACCAAATCCTTCCAATTCTTCTATCCCACATTCTTCTATTCCATCATCTAGTCCATCTCCCTCCCAAGTCAAGGTCCATCTAACTGATGCAGGTATTGGTGAGTATGCCATCCAAGATGTCCACATCACACCGTTCAATGTGCAAACAGTTAAAGATTTTGGTCGTCCACATGACCAACATTTATCCATTGGATCGGTTTATAACATGGGTTCTATGCCAAATTCCATTAATTTTGTATATGGGGGAATAGAGTCATCTTCTAGTCCTACCACCATACTAGAACCCAAGCATCCAGTCCCTGCCAATATCGAAAGGATGGAGGGTTTTCCCTCTCGCTATTTCCACAGACATAATTGGCAGCAATTTGGCCTAGGTCGATACGAGCAAGGGGTAACTGAACGCATCGATATGCCATACCAGAGACCCACTGAGCGTTTTGGTTTTGGCTACCAACCACTTCCATCCCTTTCTTCTTTTGAACAAGCTTTTCAAAGCATTAATCTTAATTCATAAGAAGAAATCCTCCACCCCGACGAATCCGAAGATGAAGCCTATGAAGAATTTGACGTCATGTCAAATGGTGATGAATCTGAAGAAGAGTCGGCGCCCATTGTTCCCCTCATCGAACAAGACGAGTTTTATCTCCAATTGTTCCCTCTCCAAGAGGCCATCTTTCGCTTGCTTCTTCCACAAGAACGAGGTGAACCACCCCCTCCGCCACATCCATAAGCCATAATCCAAACCTGTATTATATGTATATACTAAAATAGTGGTTTTCACCACTACCAAAAAAAAAAAAAAATCAGAAAATTCCCAAAAAAAAAAAAAAAAAAAATCAAAATATATAAAAATACTTTATTGCTTTATGTATGTGTGTAATAGTGGTTTTCACCACTACAAAAAAAAAAAAAAAACTCAAACTAAAAAAAAAAAAAAACTGAAAAACTATGTTGTTTTGCATTTCAGGTCTTCCGAGGTCTTCACCGGTTTTCCCTTCCATTCCGCCCATCCTTTCTTCCATAAGTCGACAATGAATTTTGAAGACTTATTCACCCCGCTCCATAATCCATATGATCCGGATAAGCCAATCCCGATCAACCCAAGCTTGATTGACATGGATCGGATTTCATCCCCTCCATCTATTTCGGAGTTCATCCTTTTCGAGGAATTGTTAAGGGCTTCCGCCAACTACATTCCTCCTTCACCTCCACATTCACCTTCATCTTCTAAGCCGGAGGTCTTCCAGCAGACATAGACGAGAGCAAGGCACAGGAGCTTGATGACATTTTAGATGACATAAATCCGATCCCTACTCCCCATCATCTTGAGGAAGGTTCCCACATGTCTATTGAAGAAACTATCGATGTAGACCTTAGTCCAGACCAAGATGGCACCCAAATTGTGAAACTGGCTAAAAGTCTATCATCAGAGGAACAAGAGCAAATGATTGCTCTACTCAAGCGGAAGAAGGAGATATTTGCATGGTCTTACAAAGACATGCCAGGCCTAGACCCTAATTTGGTTGTCCATAACCTCACCTTACAAAAAGATGCTAAACCTGTCAAACAGAAACTTAGGAAAATGCATCCTACCGTGGCCCTCATAGTTAAATCGGAGATTCAAAAACTTCTGGATGTTAAATTTGTCGTCCCGATTGATTATCCTGAGTGGCTTTCTAACATGGTACCCGTTCGCAAGCCTAACGGGGGATACGTGTTTGCACCGATTTTCGAGATCTAAATAAAGCGTGTCCTAAGGATGACTTTCCTCTTCCAAACATTGATACTCTTGTCGATACCTGCGCTGGTCATGAAATGCTTTCGTTCATGGATGGATTTTCAGGATACAACCAGATTCGAATAAACCCTGAAGATCAACACAAAACAGACATTTACCACACCTTGGGGAACTTTTTGTTACAGGGTGATGCCCTTTGGCCTTAAGAACGCAGGTGCAACCTATCAACGAGCCATGACTTATATTTTCCATGATTATATGCATAAGATTATCGAAGATTATGTGGATGATTTATTGGCAAAATCTAAAACTCGACAAGAGCATTTTGATGTATTGGAAAAAGTTTTTGATAGACTTCTAGAGCATAAAGTAAGGTTGAACCCTAAGAAATGTGTCTTTGGTGTTACCTCATGCAAACTCCTAGGTTTTATTATCTCTAAACGAGGTATTGAGGTGGACCCAAACAAGGTCAAAGCCATTATGGAAATGTGTCCCCCAACTAATTTGAAGGAGTTGCGTAGTTTGCAAGGAAAGATTAATTCAATCCGTCGCTTTATTGCACAACTTTCTCGATAAATGTAGGCCATTTTGCCACCTACTACAAAAGGGGGTACAATTTTCATGGACAGATGAGTGTCATAAAGCCTTTGATGACATCAAGCAAGTACTTAGCGTCTCCGCCAGTCTTAGCTCCGCCTCGTCCAGGGGTCCCTTTCAATCTTTATATCTCAGCAACGGACTTTGCCTTAGGGACAATGCTTGCACAAAAGAATGAACAAAATCGTGAGCAATCTGTCTATTATATTAGTCGAACATTGGTAAGCTATGAAACCCGATATGCTTATGTGGAAAAGTTGTGCTTAGAAGTGGTTTTTGCCACTAAGAAACTTCGTCATTATATGCTTAGCCATACAACATATGTCATAGCTAGAGAAAACCCTCTGCGTTATATGATGTCTCGCACTTATAATAACACTCGTACCGCTAAATGGATAATGTTGCTTACCGAATTCGATCTTGAATTCATTAGCCAAAAATCTGTTAAAGGTCAAGTTATAGCCGATCAACTTGCGGAAGCTCCACTACCTAGTGATCATCCTTTGATTATTGAGCTCCCAGATGATTCGGTATTTGCTATCACTGAACAAGAAGAGGACATCATTCCGGAGGAAGATGTTGACATCACGCTATTCTTTGATGGCTCTAAGTGCGCGAAAGGTCAAGGCGCTGGAGTTGTGTTTCATACACCTCAAGGGATTCCCATCCCTTTATCATTCAAACTAGACTTCCAATGCACCAATAATACAACAGAGTATGAAGCCTTAATTTTAGGTCTTCAATCAGCCATAGCTATGAGCATTAAGCGTATTCGGATATTTGGGGATTCTCAACTCGTGGTTAAACAAATTACAGGAGAATACCAAGCCAAAGAACCTACCATTAAGCTTTATCATGATGTAGCAATGAAGTTGCTCTCTAAGTTTGATTGGTATGAGATCACTAGTTTGCCTCGTTCGACTAATAGATTTGCGGATGCCATGGCCTCTCTTGGATCATTGATTCCAAAGGACTCCCTTGGAGAGGTACAGCCCCTAATCATTTCCACAATCTCTAAGTCCTGCAATTGTCCGTGCCGAGTCTAAGGATGAAAAAGATGTTTGCTTTATCCATTCGGATCCATATGAGCCTTGGTCTAGTGAGATAGTAGCCTTCCTCAAGTTTGGAACACTCCCATCTCGATTTGTCTCGAACTGCCCGTCGCTGTTTTAAGCAAAAGGCAGCTCGTTTTGTTCTTTTGGGGGATGTGTTGTATAAACGTGGATATGATGGAGTACTCCTCCGCTGTCTAGAAGCATGTGAAACACATAGAGCTATTGCTGAAGCCCATGATGGTACTTGTGGTGGTCATTTTAGTGGAATGGCCATTGCGAAGCGTATTTTACGTATGGGGTATTATTGGCCCACTATGGAACAAGATTGTTGCAAATATGTTAAACAATGTAAAAAGTGTCAAGAACACGCTAATTTAACCCATATACCATCACAAGTTTTACAGCCCATCCAAAGCCTTTGGCCCTTCTCACAATGGGGTCTCGATTTAATTGGCAAGATTTCACCTGCCTCTTCAGGACAACATACTTTCATCATTACAACCACTGAATACTTCACAAAGTGGGTTGAAGCTATTCCTCTAACCAAGTACGACAGGTCCTAGAATTGTGGAGTTTATACTTCACCATATCATTTGTCGTTTTGGTATTCCCTCTAAAATTATTTCTGATAACGGCAAGTCTTTTAAGAATAAGGATGTTCGAGCTCTTTGCGAAAAGTATAATATCCAACATAGTTTCTCAACTCCTTACTACCCACAAGCCAATGGACAAGTGGAAGCTTCCAATAAGACCATAATTGCTATTCTTAAGAAACTTGTTAAAGAAAATCATAAAGATTGGCATACACAAATCCCCTTGGCATTATGGGCTTACGTAACAAGCATCGGAACTCCCATTGGGGCAACGCCATTTTCTTTGGTCTATGGAGCTGAAGCAATCATGCCTCTTGAGCTCGAGATCCCTTCCTTGCGAATTTCTTTGCAGGAATTTATCGATGATGATACTCGCTAGACAAGCACGTCTTGATCAACTCACACTCATAGATGAAAAACGAATCAATGCTTTAGAGCATTTGCGAGTTTATCAAGACCGATTGAAACGTGCTTACAATGCCAAAGTTCATCTAAGAGAATTTCAAGTAGGGGATCTTGTCCTTAAAGAGAATCAACAAAACACCAATGCATTGCCGCATCTTCGAGATAAATTCGCGGCTAATTGGTTAGGTCCATATATGGTCACCGAAAGAGTGGGCAATGGAACTTATAGACTTGCCGCTTTAGAGGGAGAGGAAGAACCCGAACCACTTAATGTTATACACTTGAGGGCATTCTACGCATAGTTTGAATTTTATATGTACATATATACATGGCTTGTACAACAAAAAAAAAAAAAAAAAAAAAAAAAACAAATAAAATAAAAAGAATTTGCATTTCATTGCTAGTTGCATACATCTCATTCAAAAACATTGCATTTCATGTGCATACATCTCATTGAAAACCATAACATTTCATTTTCAGCCATAGTTGCATATCATGTTAGAGACCATTCTATCTTTTGGATATAAAATTTGGTCAAGCAAAAGTCATGTTGCCTTAATCAGGGGCACCTTCATAAAATCCATCAAACCGAATTGTCATTCGTACACCCATTTTCCATTTGCACATATTTACATTGCCAAAATGTTTTCAGTCACTCAGCCATTCCTAGTGTTTTAAGCAAACTTCGAAATGCATGTCAAAGTTCTCTAGGGCCATATCACAAATTACACTAAATAAAATCTTGAGTATTGGGAAATGATTTCAAAAGCGGTCTTGAACCTATCACATTTTCACATCTTAAAAACATCTTGTGTCAAAGAGAGATAACACCATCCTTGGGTTGTGCCTTGAAGTGAAAAGGGTAATCCTCGTTTGTCCTATCATGCAAACATAGTCCATAAAACAAGTGGTTCTTACCACTATCACAAGCAATCACAAAATATAAATATAAACAGAGTAGTAAGGATAGGGTAAAATTCTCATCATACTTCGGTTGAGAATCCGATTCCCCAAAGCTCTAAGGAAATGAACATTTTTCACACACCACCGATCCCAAATAAGTTGTAAGGATCGTACTACTTGTCCAATCATGACGGATAGGTAGTCATCCCCAAGGCTTACAAAGGTCAAAAACAACATGGACTATGGAGTTAACCTTCACCGGGGCTATAGACGCTTGACTCGGCAAGTGGAGTATACTCATTGCGTGGCGACATGTCTCTCCTCAAAAAGAGACCTCTCGAATGCTCATACGGACAAACTAGCTTCGGGGTCTTCTCCATAACAGGGTTACCTAATTTATGCAAGATGAGGTTAATGAACACACTTGCACACACACAGGTTTTTGATTGCCTAGAGTCACTACCATGCTTCCGATTTGGTTAATGAACTCGCATGCACACACATTTGGTCCTAGTTGAATTAGGAAGTGTTAGTAAGTTTGTTTGATACCACTAGCATGTTTGAGTCTTTGTAAAACAGTCTTCCATATCAACCTCCATATCCTCCTACACCCTCCATATCTTCTTCCATATTCATGTCATTCCATACGTCATCCATTCACAAGCCACCAAGTTCGGTGCCCCCGATTAAACAATTATGATAACAGTTGGCTAAATCTAACTATCTAAAAGTATGAGTGCTTCTTAGTGCATATTTCATTTACTTAGTCTAAAAACGCATTAATCATCTATAAGTTTGCATTCCATTCCATCACATATGCATCAAAAACATTAAAACATATAAAAACATGCATCACAAAAACATAGGCATTCACACAAAAGAGAGTAAAACACCAAATAAATAAAAGCCATGTATATATATGTATAAAGGACAAATCGTACAATGAATGCCAAAAGGCTACAATATACAATAGAGCACCAAGGCTCATAAAGAGTGCATCTAAGCACTAAGCTAACCATCAAAAGAGGACCCCTGAGACCTAGTAGGAGCCCTAGACCTAGTGGTGTGCCTAGACTCACTACGCCTAGAGACAGAGGAGGATGGAGGATCAGGCAACACAATGTGATGCCTAAACAATGTGTCCTCCAGAGCCTCAATGTAACGAGTCCTAGACCTAAGCCTAGCTATGTCTATCCCGTGCCGTCGCTCCCGCTCCGCTAGCTCTGCCTGGAGTCTCGTCACCCTGTCATCCTGGGGCACCCTGGTCGCTCCATCCAAGTCCGCCTATATGCCATCCTCTCCTCTTGAGCAACTAATAGGGCATCTCGCTCTCCCCTTCAGAGCTATCCTCTCGTCTCGGCAGCTAGCATAGCATCGCTCTATCTGCTTTTCCGCTGGGGTACTCCCTAGCCTCTCCTCCTCTCCCTTTCCCTCTCCTCCTCTCCCTCCGTCATCCCCAAACACCTTGGCCATCTCCGTGGCCCTATCTCGTCCAACCTCCACCCGCGCCCTCCACGGGCACCTTGAGGATGCGGTATACATCCTCAAGCGTCACCGTCATCTCTCCACCGGAGCTGGAACGTCCCCGATCTGGATCCCACCTCTCGGCCAAAGCCGAGAGGTACCCCTCATCCGCCCGAACTACCTCCAACCGGGCTGCCTCCGCTAGCCCCACTGCATCCAATATCTCCCAGCTAGGACAACGACCTCCTCATCCCCGGAATGATAGGGGAGAATCGGTGTCGTGCCTCTAACACCCTAAGCCGCAAAACAACAAAACAAAAATTTGTTACAAATTTTTCCAAAAAAAAAAAAAAAAACACATAATAAGTACTTGCTTAAATGAACAAATACCTCAGCTGGCTGCACTGGCGCGTCCGCTCCCATCTCCGCCATAGCTCCCGCGTGCTTCACTCTCCCACACAACCTTTCACTCCACTTCACTCCACTCCCTCAGACGCACTTCTCTTAAGCTCGAACGCACAAATGAGCGAAATTCTCACTGAAACTGTTTAAATAGCTGATTTTGGCGCCCTGAAATGCAGTAGGGCATTTCATGGCGGATTCAGACGAGTCCTCCAGAGCGCCTAAACACCGAGGCGTCTTCGCCAACCACAAACGCAGACCGGCGTTTGGTGTCAATATTGAATAAAGGAACAAAACTTACAAAATTGAAGCTTACCTCCTCCAAATTTCATCAAATTGCATTCATCCATTCTTCTTATCATAATAAAACATTTTGTGAAGGTTACAACAGTTTTGGACACAAATTTTGTCATTTCGCTCAAAAAGCGCATCATTCATCATTGTTTTACAAATTGGGTTAAAAATATTCAAAACCTTCACAAAATTAACCACATTCATCAATTCTTCTGATCTATCGTCAATTTCATTCCTTCTTCTTTCATCATGCATATTTTTGCCAAATCAAATTAAAGTAAACCTCGTATCTAGTGGTATATTCTATCACCTTGGCGATTGCAGCGATTTGAATCCATGCAATTCGGTAAGAGGATTAAACCACCATAAGGACACTTACCATTTATCATCATCAATTATTTCCCTGTTTGAAAATTGGAAATCAATTTTGGGTATTCTACTTTTCAAGTGACCTCATACCAAGATTAATTTGCTCAACAGTTGTCATTGATGGCCTAGTTCATGGGGCCTTAAACATGGACAATCTTTCATATCGTCATTATTTTAAGTCTTGCTAGAGATTGTGGCTACCTAGGTTGATTGGTTCCGACCCGAGGAATTATCCATACAATCACTAGGAGCATCTCTGAGTTCTGGACTCTTTCATGCATCTTTCATCTCTGCATATCAATGGCGCCAACAAGGCAATTTCATCAACAGTATGGATTCACACACAGGAGTTGGGGCATCCGTTATCAATTTCTAATTTTCCTATAGTGGAATTCATCTTACATGATCATGGAATTTACACTTTGGCAAAAATCCCTTTATAACCGTTGGGGCAGAAAATGGTCCATCTTTCACATCACTCATATCGTCTTCAATCATATTCTTTTCTCGGTTTGTACACCAACCCCTTTTCCGTTGGGACATAAACAGATGGTGCATGCACCAACCCTTTTTTTCACCGTTGGGGCAAAAACGGTTCATTATCTTCCGAATTTCTTCCAATTGGCTTGTGAGAACCATTCTCGCTCGCCAATTGAGGGGGTAAGCTGAAAAATTTTAAATATTCTTTTATTCTTTGGTCTTCAAAGTTGTGCTTTAGTCTTGAGAGAGAGTTGCGTCTGATCCAGCTTTTCAGGTGTCTTAAGTTTTTGTGCTACATTGTGTCTTCACACAAAGCAGCTCAAAAAGGGGCATCTGTAGACACCAAAATCCAGCCACTTGTAAGTCATCTATACCTTCCTGCCAGCCACGTGTCAGTCATCCATCCTTCCCGCCATTATTTGGCCCAAATCCACACTTTCCCACCATTATTTGGCCCAATTTCACTTTTCCCGCCATTTTTCATCCCCAAATTTATTTAAATTAATATTTATATATATATTTTAATATTTTAATATATTTTAATATATATATAAATAAAGTTTAAGTGATTTAATCTGAGCCATCCATCCTTCATTTAATCTCATCCGTCCATCCATCTTAATCCGTTTCACAACCTAGATTTATTCTCTACCCTTGGATCCACTTTAATCTTAGCCACACGTTCAAAGTGTCGTTAAAACCCTAAAGTGTGCCCTAAGAGTAGATTATAAATTGAGTCACCTTGATGGCTCAAACCCTATCTATCTCTTCGGCTAAACCTACTTATCTTCCCTATCTAAGTCTGGAGTTGGCTATTGCTGTTAATCCTGAGTCTTCTGAGTCTTCTACGGCCCTAAGTCTGAACTAAACCCTTTCGTCGCATCCATCGCCGCCGCCTGGTCTCGCCGCGTTAACAGGAAAAGGTATAGATTCGTCTAAAGCAAGTAATCTTTCTTTATGTATTAATCTGCTGTTGAATTCTGCATTTCGTTTATTTTTATTTCATAAATCTAGGGTTTTAGACTGTTTCTGAGGGCTCACACAGTGGAGCCCTCTTATTAGTTTCTAACTCTTTGATAATTTTAATGTGTGCAGGATTCTAGTGGTAGATCTGATTTGTTGATAGCAGCTGCTTAAGCTGGAGTGGTCCGAGCCAAAGGATACAACGAAGCCCACTCATTCTCGTTGAGGTTAAGGATACATTCTTCGGAGACGCCACCACATTGTGCCGCCTAGGGTTTCGGAGAACCCTAGCACAAATTGTAACTTTGTATCACGAAAAGGGTTACGGGCCCTGTTGTACTTAAAAGGAGTTTCTAAACTCCATTGATTAATAAAAATCATTCATTTTGTACAACTTTTCTGCATTCCTTTATTGTGATTTCTTTATTTCTGTTTGGCGTTGTATCTTTAATCTACAAAAACCTATGGTTGTTTCCTTTACAAAACACTATTCTCATTAGCACAAGATGGTTCCAATAAACATAGAGCACTCAATGATGCACATGGCAGTTTTCAACTAAAACATAACGCTTCAACCAGTGCAAGGTGGTTTCAATAAACATAGAGCACCCAAAAATGCACATGGTTGTTTTCAACTAAAATACAGAGCGCTTCGACCCATACAAGGTGGTTTTAACTTAACACAGTGCTTCATCTAGAAAATGGTAGTTTAACTAAACACAGAGCTCTTCAACCAGCACAAGGTGGTTTTAACTAAAAACACAAAGCTCTTCAACCAGAACAAGGTGGTTTTAACTAAATACACAACACTTCATCTGGCGCATGGCAGTTTTAACTAAACACAAAGCACTCAATGATATGAAATTATAAAACTAGAGTTAGAGCTTAGAGCAACCCAACCTTTAAGCTTTCACGAAGATGGAATTCTGGTAAATTTTTCTACCTTCCTTCTCGCTTCTAGTGTTTTCTCTTCTTTCTCCATGCCTCTCGTCTTCGTTCCTCTACTCTCCATCCTCCCCCTTTCATTCTCTCCCCTTCTTTTCCTTTTCCTCCTCCTTACGTGCTCGTCCACCCAAGTGGCCCGTCCGTCACCCTCTTGAATCGTGAGCCCCCGTCTTGAGCCTCCTTTCTTCAATTCCTGTCCCCTATCCTCTGTGCATTCTTTCTATATTTTCCACCTTTGGAAAATTAGTAGCATCGTAGGCTATCTCATAGGTTTCACTATATAGGAAAGGGATCATTACATTTTTTTTTTTTTTAAGAATGTCTCTTTTAGTTTTAAAATATCATTCTCATGATATTTATAAACCTTAAAATATATTTCTTTTATTCACACAATTTCACTATTGTTTTTTTTTTTTAATAAAAGATATCTATTATGTATCTATATATTTTCTAAAGTGAATTCTCTTTCATTTATTTCAATTAATTGAAGCTTTTTTATGAATTCTCTATTATCATTAAAATGATCTCTTTTAATTATTTTAAATGAAAACTCATTTATTAATTGCAAATGAAGTTTATTAATGAGCTCCAATGAGCCAGACATTATTTACTTAATATTCATTAATTAGTTTAAAGGAATCTTCATTTAGCATATAATTTTAATTTGCTTTCTTTCATAAGGATGATGCTCTATTTTTACTTCAACATGACAGTTTACCTTATGCATCTATATACATTTTTTAGGTGTTCTCATATAGAAAACTCAACATTAAACTACTCAAGCCATGATTCAATAGAGATCAAACACATTTATACAACAACAAAGAGGAAATATTTCCATCAACCCAATCAACTAAATCTCAAGGTGATCAGCCATTGATGATTATCCCTTCCATAAATACATGTATATATGAAGGTATCTATCCATATTACCTCTGAGTACCTTAATCATCATTTCCCCTTATCTTTGGCACCCTCGTTTCTGGTGGGTGACTCTGCCTGTTCCACCTATAAGTGTACCTGATCCTGCACACTTGGAAATATATTAGCGATAACACGCCCTTATAAATCAACTAAACATCATATAGTTGGTCCAATTGTTCAAACTAGGTATCACCATATCATAGGTTAATACATTATTTTATTATTCCATAAAGTCAGCTAGGGAGGGTCATGACATTGTACACATAGATAACTGCATTATTGTATTGGATATGGTTGAATTTATGCAATATGCATTAGGGTTTGCAATGAACTACATTATTGTATTGGAGATGGTTGATTTTATGCAATAAGAAGAAGGTTATTGTACTAGGTTTTTACTTGAAAGGGTTTTTCCAATAATATATTTGGTGAGCTTCACAAGTGGCAAACCTGGTGAGCTTTGATAGAGTAGACCTGGTGAGCTTTGATAGTGGCACGGTAGTGACAAACCTAGTAAGCTTAGATAGCGGTAGGCCTGGTAAGATTCAATAGTGGTAGACCTCGTTAGCTTTGATAGTAGCAGACCTAGTGAGCTTTAACAATGATAGACCTGGCAAGATTCAATAGTGATAAACCTGGTGAGCTTCGACAACGACAAAATTGGTGAGCTTTGACAATGATAGACCTAATGAGCTTTGATAGTGGTAGATTTGGTGAGCTTCAAAAATTGTGACTTAGTGAGCTTCAACAGTGATAGATCTAGTGAGCTCCTATGGATCTATTTTTTATCTGTATTTAGATTTTTTTTTGAATAGGTGCTAGAGTTTAAGGCTGGAAATGCCTATTCTAGTGGTTTTATTATGTAATTTGCAGAGGTATCCATGCATGAGTTTTTATTTTGTAGTTGGTATTCTTCTTACTTTAGTGTGTTGTGCAAATCTAAAACCTTAGATCTATGTTTTGTAAGAATTTTGAAGAATATCAAGGATGGTTTATTCATTGTACCACAAGTTTTTGGTAAGTATTGACTATTGTATTTGGTGTAGCTTGTACCTAAAGAAGCTACTATAACTGGTGTAGTTGGAACATTGGTTACTATAATGGGTGTATCTTGTAGGGTTATTAATGCTATTGGAACTAGTGTAGTTGTGCCCAAAAGAAATTGGTGTGGATGCTAGTGGTGGTTGCCTAGTGTAATGTTCTCAAATTTAGCTCCAGTAATATTTATAATGATTTTAAAAAATATTTTTTTGACTTTTTTGTTACCTTGTCAGTATATGGTTGAGGGTAACAAGTGAAGTTAATATGTTTAGAATGATGGAGGTAACTTGTAGGATGGACAGGTCTTGGAACGATTGGATATAGCTGGTGTAAGTTATAGGCCTAGAGGCTGGTAATAACCAGGTTAAGGCTACTTGTCTATAGAAGGACTTGTTTTAGCTTATACTCATGAAGGGTTGTGTCAAAAATCATTATTTTTATTGTATAATTACAAATATTTCATTAATGGGGTAATGTTGGCATTAAACACCTATGTAATCACACATTTGTAATACGGGTCAAAATCCAAATATGAGATGTCAATGTGTATGTAAGGATGGTATGTCACCTTCCATGCATATGTTAGTTGGCAACAACAAATGCTAGGGTATACCTTGTAGAAGATGCAATGTAGTATTTATTTGATATTGTTAATGAAAAAAATGGAATGTCGAGACATCCCCCAAGGGGGTGTTTTCCCTTGTTATTCTCTTGTTTTGAAAATAGTTTTGTGTTTGCATATTTATTTTTTTGCTCCTTGTTATGTTTAGCTCTCTTCATTGGTATCAATGTCATGTTTAGTTTTAACATTCAATTCTCATGTACTAATACACATGACCAAATATGAAGCTCTTATCCTTGGGCTACAAGTAGCATTGGCCCTAAAATTCACTATCCTCTCCATTTTTGGAGACTCCCATCTTGTATTCAATAAAATAAATAGGATTTATCAAATAAAGGATGATAAAAAAAACCATATAACACATTGTGGATAACCTGATGGTTTATTTTGAAAAGATAAAAACCATAGATATGGTTCCATGCTCTAGTAATCACCAAGTAGATGTAATGGCTATCGATGCATCCCTCATGCCTTTAGAGTTGGAGGATGAGCAAGTAATGTTTATCATCCGTCAAGTTAGACAACCAACAATGATGCAATATAGTCAAGAGTCATTGGCTATTTTTATCATTGAACAAGCATCAATGCTTGACTCTTGGTATAAAGAAATATATGATTTTCTTAAGACTAGTATTTTACCTCAAGGTTTGAACCATAATGAGTGAAAGAATCTTAGACAACATGCTTATCTATTTATCATAATTGGATACATCCTTTCTTGAAGAAATTTTGATGGTATTATTTTAATATGCCTTAATGCAAATAAAGCCAAAATAGTCATTCAAAACACCCATGAGGGGTCATATGGTGGGAACTTCAATGGGAGTGCCATCGCTAAATTGAATCCAACTAAATTTTATTTGTAATGCAAGGAATAAATAGGCAAGGAGATGCCAAAATTACAATGCAACCACCATATGCCATATCTCCATGAGGTCAAAGTGGGGTGATTTACCAAGATGGCATCCAAGAAAAATTAGAAAACTAGAAACTAAATATAACTCAATATAGAACATGACCAAATTATCCATCCATCTAGAACTACACCTAGGCAGCTAAAGATGCATGTAGAATACTATTCTCACATGGGATACAATTATTAGCAAGAATAAAATAACTAAGATAATAAATGAAAAAACAATCCTAAGACTAGGAGAAAAAGGGGTCATGTGAGTAATATGGTATTATTCCTCATCATGCCTACTCACAATAGAAGCATTGGACTCCAATACTTTCAGAAGAGAAGGAAATTCATGAGATATTTTATGAGAATAATTCAAATGGGCCTAATGCAAAAACTACCCATGTTGATCCACAAGATAAGAAGTGGAAGATCCATGGTGAGTCTAATGAGTCTTGATGTCATAGACCTAATCAAATCCTAGCAACTAGTAAGAATCAAGAACCACATTGACAATATGATTGATGGTAGATTTTGTCTCCAATGTAGAATGATGGTATAGCTTCAAAATATCTATATTAACGATGTTATGTACCCTAATATGTGTAGGAATATTAAGGTAGAAATCATTATTAGACACCTATTGAAGGATACTATAATGCCCATAGCAAAGAGGTTTGATTTTAATATGTGCCTTCTTTGAAAAATGATAGTTGTTTAAGTGTATCCAAAATTTATCACCAACCTAAAAATGGTGAGGAATTTGATGTTTATCCATGGCCTATTTTTACTACTGCTATGACTTTTATAAAATTTGAATCACCTTAAAATGTAGATTTCGTACATGTTGAATGAATGAGTGAGCCTTGTTTTGCTTCTTCTAAATGTGAGTGGTGGTAAGACAAGGCAAATACAAGGGAAACTCATAAGGATTCAATGGATGAAAACCCAAACATACCTCAAATGAAGAATACCCTATAGAAGAATGGATTGTCCTGTTATATGCATGCTCAAATGAATGAGACTCAAGTCCCACTTGTTGGTGAAGCATAATGAGAGATTCGTAAACTTTGCATAAGGGTACGGTTCACCACTTTGGTCTTTCCATCAGACTAAGGATGATAGGAAGTGGAAAAGTTAAGATAAATCCCTAAAATTTTCCATAAAGAGCATCAAAAGTGACCCATAAAAAATAATGTTGGTTGGTAGATCGAAGGATTACCATATGCATTCAAAGAACAATTGTGCTAAGTCTGATGCAAAACAAGTCTTATGACAAGGAAGAAACTTATCCATATTTCTAAATCCATAAACAATAAGGACACAATCATGTTGTCGCATTGTCATGGGAAAACTGATAAGTCCATGAAAATGTTTTCCCAAGGACAATAAGGAATAGGTAAAGGAATGTCTAAGCCAAATTTTTTGTTAGCAGGTTTCGATTGGAAATAAACAACACATTATTTTAGAATCCTCAAAACATTTATCTACATATGTGGCCAATAGAATAATTTTTGCAAATGATAGAGTATCTTGTGTTTACCTGTAGACACCTAAAAATCGTACATTGCCCTTCAATTCATCATAACAACCGATCAATTTGCAAAACCCACAAAATTTGCATAAATTAGACTAAAAACACTATTCACCACTTCTATCCCCCTTGACCACTTAAGCCCTTTCTTACACTCAACCCTTGGTCCCCATGCGACCATCATTCTAGCCTAACCTTGGTTAATCTCTAACCTTGGTCAAAATCCACCTCATAGTCAAACTCCACCCCATGGTTAACCTAACCTTGGTCAAAATCTGCCTCATAGTCAAACTCCACCCCATGGTTAACGTAACCCTGATCAACCTAACCAATGGACACATCACCTAGTCTACTCTTTGACTAGCCTAGCCTCCACCTCACCCACTTGACCTCAACTAAACCTATGGTCAACCTAATTAGGGTTAACTTTGACCCTTGCTCCACATATCTCCCCATGTGCATTAAACTTCATAAATGACATTTAGAGACTTTTGTGTTTCAAAGCATGGGAGGCCTAGTGATCCACCTTCCACCTCACCCAAAATTCATTTAACCTAATTTCAACCTAACGTAGAAATACTTAACCCTTGCTCCATTTCAAATCCTCATGTGCATTTAAAGCCTTAAATGACATTTGAAGACTTTTGTCTTTCAAAGCATGGGAAACATGGTGAGTCATCTTCCACCTCACTCAACTCAACACTAAGCCCATTTTTAATCCTACTACGATTAGGACTTAAACCTTACTCCACTCCACATACCCATTCTCATTTATGACATGTATATGGGCGAGGGATTCTATCACTCAAATGCATTTATGAGAAATGCCATCCTATGCCACCTCAAGGGATATCTTGTTAGACACCTCACAAGGGACACCTCAACCCCCCTTAACCTCTTAAAATTCTATAAGTAGAGGCTCATTTCTTCCATATTCATCCATCCACCATTTGCATACACAGACTCTGCTAAAATACATCTAGACTACACTACACTCAAGCACTCACTTTGCCATCAATCTCCATCAATCACCACATAAATCATCTTTTTGTGTCCCAAATTTGTCTTTACTATAGGTTATAAGGGTGACCTGATGATGACAGGAGCTCCAGTAGTACTAAAAGATCACTTTTTACAACCTAAAATTCTATCGAGATATCATAGTCCTAGTCATAAGGTAACCTGCAACACTTTTCAAGGATTAGTTTTAGACATCAAAAGGACAAAAAACCCTCCAAGTAGGTAAGTATCATTGTCTTAATTAGTTTATAACTTTTCTTGATGCTTTTGTAATAAATTAGCTTCATTTATTTAGTGTCTTTTATCTATAATCATGAGGGTTCTGATTGAGATAGACCTCCAAATGTTCTAACAAGTTTTTTTAGGTCATGTAGGTCTAGAGGATTGGTTTGACTGATAGTGGCCCACGAGCAATAAGCCCACTCCTTTTGAGGGCCCTTTGGAATACACTTGGTGTTGTTGAACCATTCACTAGAAGAGGATTTTTACCTTCAAAGCCCATTTTGTAGCCTTCTAAAGCAAATTTGCAAAAGGGCAACTCTTGTAACCCCCTTTATTTATCAATTTACAAACAAGTTTTCTATCAATTCATTCTAGTGATCACAATGGGACCACCCACTTTTTGTATATTTTAGCTAATATTTCAGCTTGTTAATTGATATCTTTATCATATTTCTGTGTTATAGGTGCCATAAAACTAGCATAGAACCTCCCAAAACCTTGAAACACACCTCAGGTCTAAGGCAACAACCTTTCTGATCTATAAGCATTTCAGTCGTAAGGTACCCTATGACCATTTCAATCGCAAGGTAACCTACAACTATTTTAGTCACAAGGTAACCTGTCACCAGATATGAGACATATTTTTGACCCTAAAACTCATTCACATGAAATTCTAGAGATTGGAGAACACAGGTAACCTCTGAAAACCCTATCTATCTCATTCAAAAATAGTAAATTTCATTTAAAAATCTTTGCATATTTCACTTTTACAAAAGCCCCAAATTGCTTTGGGTAGTTTACAAAATACCTTTTTTTAAATTTTTGCTCCACAAAATGCACCAAATTTCTTTGGTCACTTTTTTTTTTAATTTAAATGGTGGAAGCGGTGCGGCCACGACTACTCTAGCTATAGCTAGATTATATTTTATGGCCCATGAACCCGGAAGGGCTCGATACGATTATTATGTCCATCATAGTATTATGTGTTGTCCACCCCGAAAGCCGCCACACAGATCTTCGTGTAGTCCACCCCTATAACCACCATGCCACAATAATTTTTAAACATTTTACACCGAGCTTTGGTCACTTTTAATTTCACTTATTGATTACATAAAAAGGCTCCAAATTTCTTTGGTCAAGTTGTAAATTTCATTCTTTTGCTTCAAAGGCACGGGTATACTGGCATTGTTTAGAATTAAAGAATTTGCACAAGTTTTAAAGAGTCCTTCTAACCTCTTCATCTTCATGAGCTAAGAAATTTTTTTATTTGTATCATACATAAGGCTCTAAAAGACATATAGCCATAGCCTTAACAGGTATATCTTGGCTAGTGTAAATAGATTTATTCCTAAGCAAGTCTTAGAATAGTTCAATGAAATCAAGTGATTTTTCTTGTTTCTTCCTAACATAAGGTGTTTTCCTTTACCAAACATAATTTGCATTGCTTGTTTTGCATACCTTTCATTTCAAAAGAGAATTTTATTCTACAAAAATAAAAATAAAAAAGGCATTACTTCTACTTAGATTAGTTTCTTTTCTACATTTCAATATTTCTAACTAAACCACACTCACACACTTTCATATATTTCACACATTGGCAATGTTGGATTTCATCACCAACCACCAATTGATACCAGTGACATTGTATTTCATATCCTTCCACTAGCTTACCCCCTAGACACCATAGTATCTCCCTAGAATGATTTTTTGGACTTCATCACTAGATAATTCCCTACCCTTGAGAGATCCTCAGGGTATGTTAGGATTAGATGCCCCTAATCATAGGGCTTTATATAATTTGTGAGTGTGTAACTATCATTTTTTTACTAATCCCGATCGAGAGTGAAACAAAATCCTGGCTAGGCCAGGTCTTAGAAAATAATGCTTCTTTCATAAGAGGTTCTATGTATCTCCCTTATTGGTTACCCAAAGCCATTACCTTCATTAAAATTTATTCATTAATTTGTGCTCAGTTAACCTTTACATACCTTTGGTTATAACTAAAAAATGTGCATGAACATACCTTCTTAGGTCATACTCATTCTATTTTAGAATTTGCTACAAAATCACAAACACACCTTCAATGGTTGATTTCTTCAATGGTTAAATAGGCTAATTTATGTTGCAAATATCATTACAAAACTTCAAAAATAGGATTCTAAATAGCCCCAGAAACATTCTAGGTAATATTTTTGCTTTTATAATCTATTTTCATAAGATTTGCAAGGTAATGTGTGACTAAAAACAATCACATGTTAACTTGCAACTAAAACCTCTATTTCACAAAGATACTCAAGTACCATAGAAACACTCACATAGCTACCATATTGGCCTAAAATTATAAAAACTTGGTTTTTCATCCTATCACTCTTTAATCACTATATTTTACCCAACGTTTAATCTTGAGAACAATCACTCCTAGTTATATATGCTTCTCCTATGACCCCTTCTTCTCCAACCAATTCATCATAGTGCTCTAAGGAAATAGCCTTCACCCATTCTCAAAGTCAATATAATTATTCTCATCACTCATCTTTGAGTATCATATCACCACATGGACTTTCATCTTATGATCAAGACCTACGGTATCAAGCCAATCACTTGGCTCCATCCTCAATCCATCATGAGGGGAACATGCCTCCCTCCCTGCACCAAGTTGCATCCCATCATTTGTGCCCTCTTAAAGTACTACCTTTTCCACATCTTGTTTTGTCACCTCATTTTCCATCCCAATAAGACAAATTGGTGGGCATTCCCTAGCCCCCTTGTCCCTCTTTTCCTCCTCCATATTACTCATATTCATATTTTTACCCACATCAATCAACCTCAATCCTTCCAATTGATACACAACACATCTTAGAGCACATCAATGATCTCAAGCTATGGTTGAGAAACTATAGGTATCAAACACCCATCCATAATCTAGCCATGAGAGGTCCTACAATAACTCCACCTCAACAAACTTCTCACTCCAAATGGCGAGATCACCCATAACCTAATAAACCAATCGCATCACTATGATCTATCCAATCTCGTAAGCAATTACAACATTCATTTCAACCACTTCATATTAAGCCTCCTATTTTTGAATCATTGGCCAGCCTCTTCTAGAAGTCGTACATTGTAGGGCATATCATCTTACTTAACATCAGGCTAGATGACCCCAATTGATCAAAACAAAGATGGTACAATGAGCATCAATTTTATGTCTATCATCTCCAACAAGGGCATGATATTTAAAATTGTTATTTCTTCAAGAAACTAGTCTACAATATGATGTAGGAGGTGGAAATACAACAGAAAAATCTTGTTTCATCTTCATATGAGAATTTGGGCACATCTCCAGACCCATTCCTCCAATTGGTCCCACCGCAATCAAAATCTGACACCTTGGCATCTCCACCTATACCTTGACAAGTCATCACATCAATGGATACACTTATTACCAAGATGTTAGTCATACCAATATTGCCACTAGCAATCCATGAGTTCTACGATGATATCTCCCAACAACATAGCATTTATTTTGCTTCACTATAGTCATCATCCATTATTTTCTTGAATATACTCTAATTGTTTCTTCCTCACTTCTCCAAAATTCTTGTCTTCTCTCTCTTCTATAAGTTCCATCTCATGGTTGTACGGTCATGCATGAGCGGCTACATACCTATGATTAGTTATTTTCCTCTTATTTATCTTCTCCCCTTATCTTCCTTCTTCTATCCCTCTTCTTTCCTTTCATCATCATTTCTCCATATTATTCAAATCAATATCATGATTAGGGGATTTCTCCCTCTTTCAAAACACATTTCTATCTGGGGAAGCTATACCCCCTAATATATTTTAATACTGCAATATTCCATCCCTTTTCCACATCAATTTCTTGATTAGGGAAATTCACCCCCTTTTAAACAATCTTTCATAACTAGGTAAGTACCCTCTTCTCCAAGTGATTTCACCTCTATGGGAGCTAACCCTCTCTCCAAACCAATATTTTCACCTCTCATATGCTCATAATAGTACCACCCAACATCTCACTCACAAATAAGTCACCATCATGCATCAATCATCAAGTTCAAAAGGTTACATCCTTTTATCAAAGGTTTCACCCTTTGCCTTACCTTCATCAATCAATCAATCACCAGGTTCAAAAGGTTGCATCCTTTTATCAAAGGTTGTGCCCTTTACCTCACCTTCATCAAGTAATCAATCACCAAGTTCAAAATGTTACGTTCTTTTGTCAAAGGTTGCACTCTTTGCCTCACCTTCATCAATCATTCCTTCATATAGCAATCTTTCATAATCATTACTTCAAATAGAAATTGTCCATTTCTCACTTAGCATAGACATTGCTCCATACAAGAAGCAATTTTACCTTTCATGCCTTAGCATAGACATTGCTCCATACAAGAAGTAATTTTACCTTCCATGCCTTAGAAAGAAATCTATTAGAAAACATACCATTCATTTGGAAAGGTTTCACCAAAAACCTCAAGACATCTAGATAATTTTTTTTAAGTCTCTTAGCAAACATGTTTCACAAAAAACCTCAAGATATTTGGACAATTCTTTTTAAATATCTTAGCAAAAGGTACCAAATACTTCAAACCTCTTTGGTAAAATTTCAATTTCAGTTCAAAGGCTCCAAAGGCTCTAAAACTGTTTGGTCAAGTTTCAATTTCAGTTCAAAAGGCACCAAAGATCCAAACCTCTTTGGTCAAATTTCAATTTTAGTTCAAAAGTCACCAAATGTCCCAAATACCTTTTGGTAAAAATTCAAATTTAGTTCAAAGGCTCCAAAGGCCCCAAATCCCTTTGGTCAAATTTTAATTTCAGTTTAAAAGGCACCAAAGACTTCAAACCTCTTTGGTCAAATTTTAATTTCAGTTCAAAGACTCCAAAGGTCCCAAATCCCTTTGGTCAAATTTCAATTTTAATTCAAAAGGCACCAAATTCCCCAAATCCCTTTGGTCAAATTTTAATATAAATTCAAAGGCACCAAATCCCTTTGGTCAAAATTTTATTTCAATTCAAAGGCTCCAAAGGCCCCAAACCCCTTTGGTCAAGTTTCAATTTTAGTTCAAAAGGCACTGAAGGCCCTAAATCCCTTTGGTGAAGTTTCAACTTTAGTTCAAAGACTCCAAAACCCTTTGGTTAATTTTTCTTTTAGTAGAATAGATATTTCAAATCTCTTTCATGAGTAGGGGGACTAATCCTCCCTATAATCAAATCAATTTTGAATCTGGAGGAGTTTGTATTACCTAAACCAATCTCAAAGGAATAAAGAAAACCTTTGTGCATTCTATGCCTAACTAAATCAATCAAGGATCTCACATTATTATACATTAACTATCGAACATTACAAAAACACAAAATACAAAAACAATAACAAAAATAAAAACAACCAAAATCGTCCTTTGACAACATATCTTCCATTTCAATTTCCTCATTTTCTATTATTCCTTTTCTTTTCCTTATCTTCCTTTTTCTTGGTTTCCTATCAATGTTGTAAGGTCTTGCATGAGCGGCTACATACCTTTGGTTGATTTCATTCTTTTCTCTCTTCTCCTTTCTCTCTTCTTCCTTTATTTTTCTTCATTTTCTATCATTATTTTCATTTTTATTCTCTTCCCACGCAACCATTTGTGATTTTTCTTTATTATCTATTCATTTTGATACCATCAAATATTGGCATTCAATTCATTCATCACATGCATACACACATACAATAAATATCCTAATGTGTAGACTAAGTCAAACTTTTGGATGCACAAATTTACATTAATCTATCTTACTTGGTTCTCTTGCTTAATGATATGTTAGTTGCATGTTAGTCCATGTACATAGGTATTGCATCATGTCATATAATTGTGCATATCATTATATTGCATTGCTCATTGTCACTCTATCATTTCATTCAGCTTGTACATATGCACACATCATTTTGCATCCAATAAACCACTAAAGAGTTAAACATACACTTGTTAGCATAACTGTATTGATGTCTATTCCTATTTTTGATTGCATGGTAATGTGAAGTTCTTCTATTATTCAACCATTAATAATCATTCCAATCAACCTTGATTGAATGCCATCAAATTCTAAAGTATTTCAAAGTTTCCCTTGGTTGACTTGAGTTCTTTTATGGACCAATCACACATCAAACACTAAGACAATTTTGAGAATAGGGAATATAACACCTTGCATATGCTAACCACCTAGTGAAATTCACCTTGATCATCCTATAATTTGTATGATTCAACCCTAAGGATCAACAAAAGGATAAGCTACAAAAAAGAGAAGTAAAGCAAAAATAGCACCATAGATGAAAAAAAGAGAAGCAAAGCAAAAAGAGCACCATAAAAAAAGAAGATAAAAGAGCATTGTTAATAATATTGAATCCCTGAGATCCTTAGGTCCATAGATCATGGGGTTATTCTCCATCGGGATTATATATGCCTAACTAACAGTGGAGCATGCCTTACAAGTGGTGACATGTATGTCATATTAGAACCTTTCTTTTGTATAGACCATTGCACGCTTGTGGATGAGCTAGATTAATAGGCTAATTTTACAATTGGTTAGTCCAACCTCACTCAAAATGGATAAATGAACATCATGTGCACATACAGATCCATAATAGGCTTAATCATTAGTCAGGATAGTCAATATTTTTGTAGGATATTGATTGACTACTAGATGAGTTTGATTGTTCAAAATATAGTGTTTTACTTTCTAGAAATTCTTCTAACATCCAACAACCCAAAGAACAAGGAGCGAACAACATCATAACTAGTTTTTCCAATATAAAGTGTTATATTCATCATGTTTGTACATTGTCCTAACATGAGGTTGTTCACTATGCACAGTCATTAGTTGCATACTCAAAACATCATTTACATAGCCTACATAGGTTCATTTAGATTTGCATTCATCATACACATTGCATGTTTGCTTGTCTCATACTAGGTTAATATGTTCATGTGACTATTAACATGTCATTGATTAATTCAAACCACTTGAGATAGTTTTATTCAAACACATACATCCAAAACTAATACTACACATGCACATATCAAGTGTACATACAATACATCATACACAATGCATGCACAATTGCATCATAACACATAATCCATACCAAGCAAATACACAATATCAAATAAAACTCATAAACATACATCATATCACAACCCAATAAAAAATCACAAAATCAAAAACATCAAAAATCAAGAAAATCAAAAACATAAAAAAGTAAAAAATATCAAACATCCCAAAAAATTAACAAACATTTGAATTTTTTTTGCAAAGACATCCTATCACATCTACACCCCATCATTCCACATTTTATAAGTAAATCATGAACACGTCATAAATCCATATATACAAGCCACACTCAATACATCATCCTCATCTTCCCAAAAAAATACTACAAAACTTGTGGCCTATCTTCCACTCCAAAAACATTGCTACAATACATACATCGACTCATTGTTGTAAATCCATGGGAGTATATTCACTCCCCTCATATCCCTTATCTCTAAAGACACTACAAATTCATCCAATTTTCATCAAACTCCATCAATTCATCCTCATACATTGACCCTCTAACCAACCAAGCCAATTCTTCCTTTCAAAATCCTAAAATCCAGCATTTATCATCTCAAAAAGTAAGGTCATTTTTTAACCCACTTTTCTCTTACCAAAAATTCTCCAAATTTTTCAAAACCAACACCATTGGATCAGGATCAAAAATATAGTTTCAATGATATAAGGTTTTCCAAATTCTAACATCATTTGTCCCCCAAAATACAATTCAAACAAACATTTGGTACACCTAGAGCTTGAGACTATAGGTTAATCATAGATTCCTTTCCTTGGAGTGGCAATCGTAAGACCACTCATGAGTGAATCACCTAATAAAAATCTACCTAGGGATAGATGATTTACCAAATCAAATCAGGCTCAATAATTTGTCAAAGGTAAATTTTCAAAGACATCCATCCCTTCCATAATTGGGGCATCTTACATTGACCATACAATGAGATAATCTTACATCTCCTCCCTTAGTAACCATAAGGCATGATAAAGGTCATAATATTTCACAATCACTCATCATCAATTCACCTCTCTCACAATCAATCACAGATCAACTACAATTCATCTTCTTCAAAATCAAACCACCAATTTGGAGTCATAAGTTTTTGCACTACACCATGTTTTTACACAATGTAGTACAAAAAGGAGCAAATATAGACACCTAAAAATCACATTTTGGACTTCATTTTATCATAATGGCTAATCAATTTGTAAAACCCATAAAATTTACATAAATTAGCCTAAAAATATTATTCACCACTTCTATCCCCCTTGGCCACTTAAGCCCTTTCCTACACTTAACCCTTGGTCCCCATGCGACCATCATTCTAGTCTAAACTTGGTTAATCTCTAACCTTGGTTAAAATCCACCTCATAATCAAACTCCACCCCATGGTTAACCAGATATTTATCAACCTAACCAATGGACACATCACCTAGTCTACTCTTTGACTAGCCTAGCCTCCACCTCACCCACTTGACCTCAACTAAACCTATGGTCAACCTAATTAGGGTTAAATTTGACCCTTGCTCCACACATCTCCCCATGTGCATTAAACTTCATAAATGACATTTGGAGACTTTTGTATTTCAAAGCATGGGAGGCATGGTGAGTCACCTTCCACCTCATCCAAAATTCAACATCTAACCTAGGGTCAACCTAACCCTAGTAATACTTAACCCTTGCTCCATTTCAAATCCCCATGTGCATTTAGAGCCTTAAATGACATTTGAATACTTTTATCTTTCAAATCATGGGAATTATGTTGAGTCATATTCCACCTCACTCAACTCAATACTAAGCCCATGGTTAATCCTAATACGGTTAGGAATTAACCCTTACTCCACTTCACATCCCCATGCTCATTTATGACATGTAGATGGGTGAGGGATTCTCACATTCAAATGCATTTATGAGACATACACCCTATTCCACCTCAAGGGACACCTTGTAGGATACCCGTTGGAACAAAATCTGCCTTCGGTTAATAGTGTTGCGCCTTAGACTTTGCCAACATTGAATAGACAGATCTTGCTTGAGATCATCTGTCTAGTCTCCAGAGAAGGCTGGTTCCTTTGAGTTTTTTAGAGAAAAGGGGAACAAGAGATAAGGGAAATATAGCCTAAGCTAGAACTTTTATATGGTGCAGATTAGACAACAACAAAGACAGATTTACTTACTTCTATCCAAAGCATTTAAACACATTTCCATGCAGAAATTATATAATTCCATATATGATTTCTAATATTTCGTTTAACATGCGTATATATTAGATTCTTATTCCAGCAATATGATTTATGTATTGCGAAAGTTCAGATATAAGAACAGACTCAATTTACAATTCAATATTGTAAGCAAAAATAAAGAACATTAATACATACACTTGCACGATATGAACCAGAAGCCAATGGGAGATGTGATTTTATTGCTTGTATTCGAAGTACGTACATTCAGTCTTGTAAACGTCCAAGAGCCGACCCTTTTTTTGGAGTCGCTCACCCCTATATATACCCTAAAAGAGTATCTTTTTCTAAGTACATCTTACTATTTTACAAGCAATCATCTGTAGTTTCTAATGATACACAACAAGTCTTCTATGAATTAGATATCTCCTCTGCTAATTAAATTCTAGACGAGCCTGTCACATTTTCAATCATCTGGCAAGCCTGTTCTATCCTAGATTTCTGATAATCATGTCAAAAATCACTTCTTGGTGTCAGTGCATGCCTTTGATTGCCAAAAATACATTTTATTCCTTTACAGCTGGCATGTCGCGAAATCGTGACATTCTTTCCTTGCTTTGCTCTTTTGCCGCCTCCAGCCGCGAAAATGAGACATGTCACGAAATCGCGACATTCTTTCCTTGCTTTGCTCTTCTGCCGCTTCCAGCCGCGAAAATGAGACATGTCACGAAATCGTGACATTCTTTCCTTGCTTTGCTCTTCTGTCGCCTCCAGCTACGAAAATGAGACATGTCACGAAATCATGACATTCGTCTCTTGTTTTGCTCCTCTGCCGCTTCCAGCCGCAAAAATGAGACATGTCATGAAATCATGACATTCGTCTCTTGCTTTGCTCTTCTGCCGCTTCCAACCATGAAAATGAGACATGTCACGAAATCGTGACATTCGTCTCTTACTTTGCTCTTTTGTTGCCTCCCATCGTGAAAATGAGACATGTCACGAAATCGCGACATTCGTCTCTTACTTTGCTCTTTTGCTGCCTCCCATCGCGAAAATGAGACATGTCATGAAATCGTGACATTTCTATGTCTTCAGCTTGATTCTGCTTCTTGCATCGTGAAAATGCGACATGTCATGAAATCGTGACACTTCTGCCTCTTTGTTCTCTTTTGTCGCTTTTGGCCATGAAAATGCAACATGTCGCGATATCGCGACACTTTTGCCTCCTTGCTCCCTTTTGTTGCTCTTAGCCGCGAAAATACAACATGTCATGATATCGTGACACTTTTGCCTCCTTGCTCCTTTTTGTTGCTCTTAGCCGCGAAAATACAACATGTCACGATATCGCGACACTTTTTCCCTTTTGGTCGTGACAAAGCAACATGTCGCGATATCGCGACACTTTTTCTCTTTTGGCCGTGACAATGCAACATGTCGCGATATCGCGACACTTTTTCTCTTTTGGCCTCGACAATGCAACATGTCGCGATATCGCGACACTTTTTCCCTTTTGGCCGTGACAAAGCAACATGTCGCGATATCGTGACACTTTTTCCCTTTTGGCCGCGACAATGCAACATGTCACGATATCGCGACACTTTTTCCCTTTTGGCCGTGACAATGTAACATGTCGCGATATCGCGACACTTTTTCCTCCTTGCTCTTTCTCTTTGCTTTTGCTCGCGAAAATGCAACATGTCGCGATATCGCGACACTTTTTCTCCTCGCTCTTTCTCTTTGCTTTGGACCGTGAAAATGCAACATGTCGTGATATCGTGACACTTTTTCCTCCTTGCTCTTTCTCTTTGCTTTGGACCGTGAAATGCAATGTCGATATCGCGACACTTTTTCCTCCTTGCTCTTTCTCTTTGCTTTGGACCAGAAAATGCAACATGTCACGATATCGCGACACTTTTTCCTTCTTGCGGTGTTTTGCTTTTTCTTTGATCTTTAGCATATGGGCCACTTCGGTCTTCTTGGAAAATATGCAAAAAGGTGCATCAGTTGTTTTTCTGTAGTTAGTCACTTTTTGACTAACATTCTTGGCGCCTTCCGGGGATTTTTTGCTTGCAAAAATTTTGAACCAGGCCTTTATCCATTGGGAAACGGAGTCAACAACGCAGTTGTAAAAAGAATATTTCAGAGAAAGACAAAGAACACAGGAAAATGCACTTAGATGAAACGTGAACATTACCTCATCAAAACTCCCTTTATACCTTAGTATCTCTATTCAAAAAAAAATGTCGACTTCTGATTGCTGCGACTGAATTTTTTTTTGTTAAGGCCAAAAAATGGTAATATTTACAAATATTGTCTGAATATACTTATATTATACTGTACATATAATTCCTTTCTATCTTTCTCAATAGAAATATAACTTTAGGTGAAATGCATTCACCGTGATGGGAAGAACCAATCCATCTTGATCTTTCAACTCGAAAGCATTGAACTATTTCTCTGAAACAATTTCAAATGGTCCCTCCCAGAAAGCATCGAATTTATCATGGTTACCTGTCTTAGCTTTCTTTACATTCCATTTCAAAACCAAGTCTCCCACTCTAAATTTTTTGGCAGTTGTCTTTTTGTTGAACCATCCTTCAGTATCTGCCATATGCTTCTGATTGTGATTGTATGATTGCTCTCTTTGTTCTTCTAACTGTAAGAGCTGCATAACTCCTGCAACTGTGTGTAGCATTTGGTCAATCTGAGGTAGCGGGTAATGATCTTTGAGTGATGCTCTGTTCAGATTTCTGAAATCTACACACGATCTGATATCTCCATTTTTCTTCCTGACTGGTACCAAGTTTGCCACCCAGGTGGAGTGTTTAACAGGATATACTATTTTAGCTTGAAGGAGTTTTAGCAGTTCTTGTTTCATCAAAGATTCTATCTTCGGATTCACTGGTCTTTGCTTTTGCCTAAAAGGCTTAGCTCCTTCTTCTGATTCTATGGTATGTTGAATAACATCTTTATTGTACACTTTTAGATCACTATACACCCAAGCTATGATGTCAGGGAATTTTTTACACAATTCTCTCGATCTGGTTCACTTCCTCTTCGTACAACTGATTCCAACCTTAATCATTTTGCCTGGCTCCAACTCTACATCTTTGTATCTTCTTTTATTGACCTTGATTTTTTGGCCAACTACTCTATCATTGTTATCAAACAGGCCTTCAAGGGTGATGAGACCCTTACGAATATGATTGTTTTTTAACTGAATAATATCCTCTTCTTCTTCATCCTGCAGATCCCGGTTGGTTGAGCAATTCATTTCATGGATTAAGAAATCCAGTATCTGTTCATCATTTTCAAAAACTTGCCGGAAAATATTTTTATCAGGCACTGAAGGCTTGTATATAAGTCTAACAGTTTTAGACTTCTGAATAACATTACTTACAGGACAAAAATTAGCTCCCACTGAAGCTAACAAATCTGCATGGGTATTCTATTCTCTAGGGATAAACTTTATATTTAGGGCCTCAAAGGCCTCTAAGAGATCCCACACTTTGTTCTTGTAAGCCTTCAAATAATCTTGTTTACTTATACCCTTTTTGGTGACTTGATTCACAATAAGTTCTGAATCTCCATAGATGAGTAACTGTTTGATTCCCAATTTCTCAGCCTTTCTTAACCCTAAGCACAGGGCCTCATATTCTCCTGCGTTATTGGAGCAACTCCAAGTCAACCTGGTAAGAGAAAACCTTTTCCTCTCCGATGGGAGAAATCAAAACTATTTCGGCACCAACTCCATTCTTGCACCTAGCCCCATCAAAGAAAAGCTTCCACAATTGATTCACAGAACCATCCTCTTCTAGGGAGGGTATCAATTTTCTTTTTGGTTTCTCAATAGAATAGTTTCCTATTTCTGTTTCTATCATGGCATTAAAATTCTGTAGAGAAAACTCGTCCTCAGCTTGGAGCTCTTCTAATGTTTCTTCCATTAGATCTTCTTCTATTGTTTCTTCAGTCATCATATTTACACGGTCAGTTTCACCAATATTTTCTACATGAAACGTCGATGGTTTCTCATTAAAAATCTTGACCCTTCTACCTTTGAAAGGTATCTCCAAATGAGAATAATCTAAGGATAAGTATCCTCCTATCTTTGTTGTGAACTCTCTCGGATAGACACATACCAAAATAGGGCTCCAAGTCTACGACTACTACCTCTTGTATGATCTGCTATCCGAGGCATTTTATGCAACCGTATGGGAATATCCTTTATCACTCCTACAGTTTTTATTGGAGTACCATCTAACTGTAGGATGCCTACGCTGCTCCTAGTGTACTCCATTCCCATAATATCACATACTGCTTTGGGTATCACAGTGGTAGCAGCGCCTGAATCTATCATGCAGTTGTGGACAACCCATCCTTCCATTTGAAGGGACAAATAAAAGGGTGGTGGCCTGTTCTTACCAGTGGCGGACGTCAAGTTCGTTAGAACCATTTTTGAAGATGATGCAGTCCCACCTCCATTTTTCATTGTTCTTAGGGATTCTTGTAGGAGATCGATTTGACCTGGGATTTGAAGAGCATCATACATACTTGCCTTAGAAGGAGTCTTTTTCATTTCCTCTACTATACTTAATGTAGGTGAATCAACTATTCTTTCTCTTTCTTTGGCAAAAGTTTCATATTTATTTTTGTATCCCTGGGTAGCTTCAGTTCTTTGCCTTTTTGTCAGTGAGGGGAATCTCAACCTTTCCCTAGCCCGTTCTTGGGTTTCATTTTCCCCCCAAGGAATAAATTCTTTGTGTGTTTCTTGCCCTTGAATTTTGGCTGGAAACTGATATTTTCTTTCCTGAGGGAGACTTCCCTTAGGAGTTTCTTTGGGAACTTCCTTGGGAGCAGGGGAAACATTCAATGGCTGAAGCTCTTTAGGGTCTACTTGCAGTGGTTTCTTAGCTGATCTTGTCAAAACTGAAACCTGTTCTACTGTAGGCATCATGAAGTTGTGGTCATCCTCTCTAATTATATTTACATGGCCTTTCATTTTTTCTTTACTCTTTTCAACTGCTATACTTTGTACATAATGTTGGTGTATCATACACGAACTTTCCCCATGTGGATCGTTACATGTAGTGCACCAAAAGTTAGAATCAGTGGGAGGCTCCTCGGCCTCCACTGTCTCATTTGTATATACCATGCTCGGTCTCTCTTGTCCCCTATTGCTTGATTGTGCTGCATCTCTCGTTACCTGAGGGAACCTCCTTGGCAGAAAATTCCTTTCAGCCTCTCTCTTTTTCATGGATGCCATTTCATTTGACAATGTCTTCATTGTATCAATTATGGTCGTGTATTGATCACTAGGGGGAGCTGATGCAAGGGGTGTAGCTGGTAATGCAAGGAATGTAGGAGGTGCGGCTATAGCTGGGAGGGCCTGCGTTGATGGGAGTACAGGCAGTTTAGAAATTGATGCTTGGGAAAGCTCTGGTAAAATTGGCAATAGACTTTTTGATGGATATCTTTTTGTAGCGATGAGATCAGCTTCGCCCCTTGTTGCCTCTACATAGATCCCAGGAAAAGTGGTTACACGGGATTGCCTTATTATCATACCGAGATCTGAATCAAAAGCCCTTAAATAATAGCATATAGCTTGTTCTTCCATGGGCTTTAGGCCTTGCGGTACTCTATCACGAGTTCTGGTAAATCTGATGTTGAAATCTTGGATTTCTTCTTGTGGATGCCTCTCAATGATAGTGAATTGATTCAGCAATGTGAAAGGATCCGCATGTATATTAAATTCATCGACCAGACGATCGACAAGTACTGCCCAAGAAGTAATGGATCCAATGGGAAGCGCTCTGTACCAATAGAGCATCTTTCCTTTCAAAGATATAATCAACAATCTGACCATTACATCTTCCTGAGTGATGTTGTAAATAGATGCTAGCACTGATACATCTAAACAGGTGCTCATCTACTATTTTGCCTATTTCTGTCAAAGGTCGGTAATGCTTTTAGTGCAGCTTGTGGAATTTGGTGGTGTGTTCCCAAGTTCAAAGGGCCGGTTTGATTCCACACAAGATGCGTTGGGGTAGGCGATTGCCATGATTGCTAAAGGAGTTACAACCGCTATGGGATTGCTTGCAGATGCTCCTACAGTGGGTGTTAAAGAGGTGCTAATGGTGTCGGGCGGATTTGATCGTGCGGCTAGCACAGGGTGTGCTTTTAGGCTTCCGAGATGTAGTTCAAAGAACTCGATAGGTTCTTCAGAGTTTCTAGCTCGGGATCTAGTTATCATATGGCTATATAACCAGAAGGTTTTTAGACAAGGTCTTTCTTTTATGGTCTAAATTGCAACGGAGTCGCTAGGTGGTTTTTCTTGAGATTTAAAAAAAAAGGCTCTTAAGGTAAAACACCAAAACTTATACAATACTGTGGGATTGTTGGTCCCACCGGGCATGCCAAAAACTGTTGGAACAAAATCTGCCTTCGGTTAATAGTGTTGCACCTTAGACTTTGCCAACATTGAATAGACAGATCTTGCTTGAGATCATCTCGTCTAGTCTCCGGAGAAGGTCTGGTTCCTTTGAGTTTTTTAGAGAAAAGGGGAACAAGAGATAAGGGAAATATAGCCTAAGCTAGAACTTTTATATGGTGCAGATTAGACAACAACAAAGACAGATTTACTTACTTCTATCCAAAGCATTTAAACACATTTCCATGCAGAAATTATATAATTCCAGATATGATTTCTAATATTTCGTTTAACATGCGTATATATTAGATTCTTATTCCAGCAATATGATTTATGTATTGCGAAAGTTCAGATATAAGAATAGACTCAATTTACAATTCAATATTGTAAGCAAAAATAAAGAACATTAATACATACACTTGCACGATATGAACCGAAAGCCAATGGGAGATGTGATTTTATTGCTTGTATTCGAAGTACGTACATTCAGTCTTGTAAACGTCCAAGAGCCGACCCTTTTTTTGGAGTCGCTCACCCCTATATATACCCTAAAAGAGTATCTTTTTCTAAGTACATCTTACTATTTTACAAGCAATCATCTGCAGTTTCTAATGATACACAACAAGTCTTCTATGAATTAGATATCTCCTCTGCTAATTAAATTCTAGACGAGCCTATCACATTTTCAATCATCTGGCAAGCCTGTTCTATCCTAGATTTCTGATAATCATGTCAAAAATCACTTCTTGGTGTCAGTGCATGCCTTTGATTGCCAAAAATACATTTTATTCCTTTACAGTTGGCGTGTCACGAAATCGCGACATTCTTTCCTTGCTTTGCTCTTTTGCCGCCTCCAGCCGCGAAAATGAGACATGTCACGAAATCGTGACATTCTTTCCTTGCTTTGCTCTTCTGCCGCTTCCAGCCACGAAAATGAGACATGTCACGAAATCACGACATTCTTTCCTTGCTTTGCTCTTCTGCCGCCTCCAGCTACGAAAATGAGACATGTCACGAAATCGTGACATTCGTCTCTTGCTTTGCTCCTCTGCCGCTTCCAACCACGAAAATGAGACATGTCACGAAATCGTGACATTCGTCTCTTGCTTTGCTCTTCTGCCGCTTCCAGCTGCAAAAATGAGACATGTCACGAAATCACGACATTCGTCTCTTACTTTGCTCTTTTGCTGCCTCTCGCCACGAAAATGAGACATGTCGCGAAATCGTGACATTCATCTCTTACTTTGTTCTTTTGCTGCCTCCCGTCGTGAAAATGAGACATGTCATGAAATCATGACATTTCTATGTCTTCAGCTTGATTCTGCTTCTTGCATCACGAAAATGCGACATGTCATGAAATCGTGACACTTCTGCCTCTTTGTTCTCTTTTGTCGCTTTTGGCCATGAAAATGCAACATGTCGCGATATCGCGACACTTTTGCCTCCTTGCTCCCTTTTGTTGCTCTTAGCCATGAAAATACATGTCGTGATATCGTGACACTTTTGCCTCCTTGCTCCTTTTTGTTGCTCTTAGCCATGAAAATACAACATGTCACGATATCGCGACACTTTTTCCCTTTTGGCCGCAACATGTCGCGATATCGTGACACTTTTTCTCTTTTGGCCGTGACAATGCAACATGTCGCGATATCACGACACTTTTTCTCTTTTGGCCTCGACAATGCAACATGTCACGATATCATGACACTTTTTCCCTTTTGGTCGCGACAAAGCAACATGTCGCGATATCACGACACTTTTTCCCTTTTGGCCGCGACAATGCAACATGTCGCGATATCGCGACACTTTTTCCCTTTTGGCCGCGACAATGCAACATGTCGCGATATCGCGACACTTTTTCCTCCTTGCTCTTTCTCTTTGCTTTTGCTCACGAAAATGCAACATGTCGCGATATCGCGACACTTTTCCTCCTCGCTCTTTCTCTTCGCTTTGGACCGCGAAAATGCAACATGTCGCGATATCGCGACACTTTTCCTCCTTGCTCTTTCTCTTTGCTTTGGACCGCGAAAATGCAACATGTCGCGATATCGCGACACTTTTTCCTCCTTGCTCTTTCTCTTTGCTTTGGACCACGAAAATGCAACATGTCGCGATATCGCGACACTTTTTCCTTCTTGCGGTGTTTTGCTTTTTCTTTGATCTTTAGCATATGGGCCACTTCGGTCTTCTTGGAAAATATGCAAAAAGGTGCATCAGCTATTTTTCTGTAGTTAGTCACTTTTTGACTAACAATACCTCACAGGGGATACCTCATAGGAGATACCTCATAGGGAACACATCATGGGACACATTATCCCCCCTAACCTCTCCAAATTCTATAAATAGAGGCTCATTTCCTCCATTTCAATCCATCCATCATTTGCATACCTAGACTCTACCAAAATCCATCTAGACTACACTACACTCAAACACTCACTTTACCATAAATCACCATACAAATCATCTTTTTACACCCTTTTTATGTCCTAAATATCTCTTTACTACAGGTTCTGAATATGACCCGATGAGGTTAGGAGATCTAGCAGTAATATAACCCTTTTTACAATCCAAAATCCTATCAGGATATCACAGTCTTGATCGTAAGGTAACCAATGAACCAAATGGTCGCACCTCCTTTCCAAGGGTTGGTTTTAGACATTAGGACAAAAAACCCTCCAAGTAGGTAAGTATCACAGCCCTAATGAGTTTTATAACTTTCCTCAATACTTTTGTAATGCATTAGCTTCATTTATTTCATGTTTTTTCTTCTGTAATCATGAGGGATCTGATTGAGACAATCCCCCAACTATTCTGACAAGTTTTTGTAGGTCATGCAGGTCTATAGGATTGGTTTTATTGATAGTGGTCCATGAGAAATAAGTCTAATATTTTTGAGGATATATTGGAAGAAACTTGGTGCTATTGAACCATTCATTGGAAGAGGCTTTTACCTTCAAAAACCTGTTTTGTAGCCTTCTAAAGAAATTTTGAAAAATGGAAACTCTTGCAACCCCCTTTATTTATCAATTTACAAACAAAAAGTATTCCATCAGTTCATTCTAGCAATCACTATGGGACATCATCATGACAGAAGCAAAATTTTCTAAAATTGGGCTTATTGCTCATTGGCCATTGTCAGTCAAACTAGTCCTCTAGACGTGCATGACTTGCAAAACTTTTTAGAACATTGTGGGGCATATCTCAATCAAACCCCTTGTGATTACAGATAAAAGACACTAAATAAATTATGCTAATTCATTACAAAAGCATTGAGAAAAATTATAAAACTAATTAGGATGGTTATACTTACCTTCGTAGAGGGTTTTATGTCCTTATGATGTCTTAAATTGGCCCTTGAAAAGGATCACACCTTAAGGTGTGACCGTTTAGGTTACAGGTTACCTTACGACCACGACTATGATATCTCGACAAAATTTTGGGTTGTAAAAAGTGATCTTATGTTGTTGTTGGGGTCTTGTCCTCATTAGGTCACCTTCAAAACCTATTGTAAAGAGCAATTTTAGACACAAAAAGGGTGTAAAAATATGATTTCTATGGTGTTTTATGGAGATTTATGGCAAAGTGAGTGCTTGAGTGTAGTGTATTCTAGATGGATTTTGGCAAAGTCTAGGTATGCAAATTGTGGATGGATGAATATGGAGTAAATGAGCCTATATTTATAAAATTTGGAGAGGTTAGGAGGGGGGTTAAGGTGTCCCATGAGGTGCTCCCTGTGAGATATCTCCTATGAAGTTTCCCCTGTGAGGTGTCATGTAAGGTGTCCCTTGAGGTGGCATAGGGTGGTATGTCTCATAAATGCATTTGGATGAGAGAATCCCTCACACATCTACATGTCATAAATGAGCATGGGGATGTGGAATGGAGTAAGGGTTAAGTATTAATTGTAGTAGAATTAACCATGGGCTTAGTGTTGTGTTGAGTGAGGTGGAAGATGACTCACCATGTTTCCCATGATTTGAAAGACAAAATTCTTCAAATATTATTTGAAGCTCTAAATGCACATGGGAATTTCAAATAGATCAAGGGTTAATTCTTACTAGAATTAGGTTGACCCTAGGTTATATGTTGACTTTTTGGTGAGGTGGAAGATGATTCACCATGCTTCAAATGCTTTGAAACACAACAGTCTCCAGATATTATTTATGAAGTTTAATGCACATGGGGATATGTGTGGAGAAAGGGTTAAATTTAACCCTGATTAGTTTGACCATAGATTTAGTTAAGGTTAAGTGGGTGAGGTGGATGCTAGGATAGTCAAAGAGTAGACTAGATGATGCTTCCATTGGTTAGGTTAACCATGGGATGGAGTTTGACTAGTAGGTGGATTTTGATCAAGGTTGGGCCACAATGATGGTCGCATAGGGACCAAGGATTAAGCGTAGGAAAGGGCTTAAGTGGCAAAGGGGGCTAGAAGTGGTGAATAGTTTTTTAGGCTAATTTATGAAAATTTAATGGTTTTTACAAATTGATCAATCATTATGATGAAATGAAGGTTAATGTACGATTTTTAGGTGTCTATATTTACCCCTTTTTGTACTGCATTGTGTAAAAGCATGGTGAAGTGTAAAAAAATTACGATACCAAATTGGTTATTTCATTTTGAAGAAGATGAAATATAATTGATAATTAATTGATTGTAAGAGAGGGTAATTGATTATGAGTTATTGTGAAATATATGACCTTTGTCATGCCATATGGTTACTGATTGAGGAGGAATAAGATTTTCTTGTTGCATGATCAATGTAAAATGTCCCAATTGTGGAAGGACAAATATCTTTGAAACTTTACCTTTTACAAATTATTGAGCTTGATTTTATTTGGTAAACCATCCATACCTAGGTAGATTTTTGTCAGGTTCTTCACTTATGAGTGGTCTTGCAACTACCACTCCAAGGAATGGAATTCATGATTAACCTACAGTCTCAGGATTTGGGTGTACCAAATGTTTGTTTGAATTGGAGTTTTTTTGAGATGAGGAATTTTGCTTTTGTTTGCCCTAGCAAATGAGGATTGAGATAGTCTCTGAAAAAGGTTCTTGGACAAATATAATTTGCAAAATAGAGTGTTTGATTAATTATCACACGAGGCAAATTTTGCATGTGATGTCTACTCTTAATCGATGATTCAATAGATGAAGTAAAATATAACGATGAATATCTTCATAAAATGCTTATTTGTTGAGTGTAATGAAGAAAAATCATGGGAAATTTATGAGAATAATAATTTTATGCTTTGTGGTAAATTTTAGAAATTTTTTCTTTGGTCGTAAGGTAGGTTGCAACCCAAAATTCAAATCAAGTTTTGAAGGTTATGAAGGTGACCCAATGAGGGCAGGAGCTCTAGCAGTAGTAGAAGATCACTTTTTACAACCCAAAATTATATCAAGATATCATAGTCCCAGTTGTAAGGTAACCAATGACCCAAACGGTCACACCTTAAGGTGTGACCCTTTTCAAGGATCAATTTCAGACATCATAAGGACAGAAAACCCTCCAAGCAGGTAAGTATCATCTTCCTAATAAGTTATAGCTTTTCTCAATGCTTTTGTAATTAATTATCTTCATTTATTTAGTGTATTTTACATGTAATTATGAGGGGTCTAAATGAGACAAACCCCCAAATATTATAACAAATTTTTGCAAGTCATGTAGGTCTAGAGGATTGGTTTGACTGACAATGGCTCACAAGAAATAAGCCCACTTATTTTGAGGATCTCTTGGAAGACACTTGGTGCAAAAGTGACATCCATAGAGGGTAGAATGAGCTTCCTTAAGAAGAGACACTCTAGGCTCATGAGGAACACAAACCTTGTCCAATTTGTAGAGCAACCCATACTTGATGTGAAAATCTTGGAAAGGATGCAAATATGAAGAAGTATGATAAAACACTTGCATCTTCTTAAAATTAGTATCAAAAGAATACTGAAATGGCAAATCTTGAAAATCTAAATGTGAAGTGGTCATAATTATCAAGGCATGAGTGGCAAGAGGTCTACTCAAATAATCTGCCATAAAATTACTTTTCCCCAATTGATAACCAAATGGAATTATTGAAAATAAGAGGCCCACTTAATGTGTTGAGCTTCTTTAATTTTTTTTTGGGTTTGAAGAAATTTGAGAGGCATATGATTAGTGGTAGTATCTCTAGTACTTAATTCTTGAACTAAGTCATATAACTCCTTGTCATATGTTGAATAGTTCATCTTAGTAGTAGAAAATGTTTTAGAATGATAAGTAACTAGATGACCATGTTGTTTGATGATAATACCTAAGGCAACTTGAGAAGCATCTATCTTAATATAGAAGGGTTGAGACAGATCAAGTAAAGCAAGCACAGGTGCTATACAAAGTTTCTTTTTCAAAATCTTAAAGGAAACTTCTTGTTTCTTTCCCCATTGAAAAGGAACCTTGGCCTTGGTTAAGTAATGTAATGAGGCTACAATAGTGCAATAATGAGGTATGAACTTGCAATAGAAATTTGTAAGTCCTAGAAACATCCTCAACTCGATGAGAGTTGTAGGAGGAGTTCACTTAAGCATAACTTCTACTTTAGTGGGATATACTTGAAATACACACTCACTAATCACAAAGCCAAGGTAAGAGATGGAAGTTTGACCAAAGGAGCACTTGGCAAGGTTGGCATATAATTGATTCTTGTAAAGGGTGTCAAGAACTTGCTTAATATGCTCAAGGTGTTCCTCCCAAGTAGATGAGAATATAAATAAATCATCAAGATATATAATTATTAATTTGTCAATAACATCACAAAATACCTCATTCATCAACCTCATGAAAGTAGTAAGAGTATTTGTAAGACCAAAGGGCATGACCAACCACTCAAAAAGGATCATTTTGATCTTAAAAGTTGTCTCCATGTATCTTCTATCTGTATACGCACTTGGTGATACCCACTCTTAAGATATATCTTAGAAAATAATTTGGCTCCTTGGAATTGATCTAAGATATTGTCTATGCGGGGTAGTGGATATCTATTCTTGATAGAAATCTTGTTCAAAGCCCTGAAATCTATACACAACCTCCAAGTTCCATCCTTTTTAAGCACCAACAAGATTGGTGATGCACAAGGAGAAGTACTTGGTTTAATGAAACCCTTAGACAACAAATCTTCTATTTTCTTTTTTATCTCTTTATTTTGCAAAATATATTGTCTATACATGGGTGCATTTGGAAGTGAAGTAGTGGGAATGATCTTAATATCATGATTAATAGTGCATATAGATGTAAGTAACTTAGGATCCTAAAAAATGTGAGATTACATTTTCAACAATTTGTACAAAGTAACATGTCGATGATTTAGTGGAGAAGGAGCATGAGTGTGTTGTGGTCGAATGAATACAAGTGCAATTTCACATGCTTGCTTAATTGCCTTTGTTACTTGATTACAACTCAAAACCAAATTATGTGTTTTCTTAGTGCATTTAATGAGATATACCTTACCATTTTGCTACAAGGTGTATGTTTTATGATAGGTATCATATACTCCTTTCCTATCATATTTTTAAGGTTGACCAAGCAAGAGTCCATAGTAGTCCATAGGCATCACATCACAAGTGACCCTATCAATAAATTTAGAATCAAATGCAAAACTCATAGTACAAGTGTAACTAATTTTAGATCTCGTACCACTATCCTTCTATACCAAATAATAGGGATGAGTATGAGGCTCTATCAACAAATACAATTTATTGACTATGGATCTTTCAATTGTTTTTCTATGAGCCATTATCAATGATACAATCTGTTGAAAAATCATGAGTCAGATGTTCTCGCCTAAAAAACAAAGAATCATGAGTTCTCACAGATGAACTTTTGCTCTTTAAGGTAACTCGATTAATTTTACTTTTGAGTTCATTTATTATTGATCTTCTCCTACAACGTCAATGGGACTATGCATTTCGTCCTCCACTTGAGACTTTTGCAAGCAAGCTTTTCTTCTTCAAATTAAAACAATCATACTTTTCATGTCCTTTATTATTATAATAGTTACATAATTTCTTAGAAGAAAAAGAAGAGGGCTTAGAATAATAAGGAGAAGGAGGAGTTTGAGAGAAAGAAGAAGTCTTCTTTGGTGGAAAATTCTTCTTTTGAGAAGAATAACTTGTCCCCTTTGATGATCCTCCAAAATATGAAGAAGAAGGATGAAACTCCTTCGATTGTGCCAAAAACTTGTCTTTCACAAGTTGTGCATGGTTGAAAGCAAGGTCCAACAGTACCAAAGGAACATACTTATCTCTCAATACAAGTGTTCCAAAAGTCCATTCTTAAATTTTATAATAAGAACATTTGCTTCATCAGTCACACAAAGAAGGATGCAAAACCTATTGAAATGAAATATGTAGTCCTGAATGGACATGTTAGCTCCCCATTGAAAATGAAACCACTTAATAATGATTTCTTGTTTGAGGGGTAGAAGTTTTTCTTGAGTGCCTTAACAAGATTGTCCGAAGTGGTTATTATATTTTGACCTTTTTTCTACCAAAACTTTGGCTAAGCCTTAAAGCTTAAGTTTTGCAAATGGAGCTTTATCTTCATTTAAAGTATGGGAATAGGAAAACTACATTTCCATGTCCAATATCTAGCTAGTTAAGGTGTACGGGTTCCTTGATCCATCATACAATGTAACCTTGCACCTGGCCTTTGAGCATGGATCATTGTTATAAATATTTACATTAGGAGGTACACTTTGGACATTTATATAATTAACCTTATCAACAAGGTTATTTACAATTTGAGCCAAATCGGCCATTTGGGCAGCCAAATCTGAGGCCATGTTGGATCGGGTATAAACCAGGAGCAAGGGAGTAAAAGACACAATATCAAGGTCAAATTAACTTCCTTGATTACAAAAAGTTCTCTTAGAATAAAATGGCTCCTTACTAAGTACAAAGCAACAAGACTCTTGTATTAACCAAAATGAGAGGTAGTTAACATTGCTTCAATGTGTTTTAGAAGCCAAAGTAGTTTAGAAAACTTGCTTTGAAATAATTAAAAAGTTAAATTAACTTTAACTAAAGAAATTTTCTCTTCAAAAAGGAAAATTATTAATTAAATAAAACCTAAATAATAAAAAGAAAATATTAACCAAATAATATGATTAATCTTAATTAAGTTATTATTAATTAATAATTTTTAAAAGAGAAAATCTTTAATTTTAGTTAAAATTTAAATATAACTAATTAATATTTTTAATCTAAGGTAATACCTTAGTTTAGCCCAAAAATTTGGCTATACAATATATTTTTGCTAAAAATAATTACCAACCTATCGCCCACTGCACGTTGCTCGAGGAAATCACCTGTGAAATGTTGCTAAGGTATAAAAGGTTGCTTTCAAAATGGAAAAAAATCTTGATTCTATAATCCAATCCTGCGTTCTTTCTTTTTTACAATGTAATTTCTTGAAAAACAAATCAACCTCATAGGCCTTGTTTCAGGTACCACATCATCCAAGGCATAGTTAGCCTACATCAAGCATAGGTGACCTAACATTGTCTGTGCATTATAGGAAAGCAAGTGCCTATGATAGGTGCTTGCATGGTCACATGCTTGACATAGGTATTGATACATCTTTAAGGCAGTAATCCACCTGAAACAAGCGACGATGCACCTAGCAGGTGACAACTCACCTATTGATCAGTGATTGCCATTAACTAGAGGGCAATGTCATCATGGGTCACATAATCAAAATCCAATGATGTGATGTTGGCATTTGAAGTCATCAAGGGGTGCACTATCACCTAAAATAGGTAACAAAAATGGTCGTTGCCTATAATCAACAACAAGAAGGTTATCGGCAGTCTGCCTTTGTTGCCCAAGTGTCGACTATCAACCCTAGTCGCTGATTGGGAAAATTTATATATATATATATATATATATATATATATATATATATATATATATATATATATATATATATATATATATATATATATATATATATATATATATATATATATATATATATATATATATATATATGTGTATATATATCACCCAATAACACTAAGCTAAGTCTTAGCTTAGCATAAAAATTTACCAAAGTTATTCAAAACAGCTAGAATTTAGCATCATTCTTGATGATAATTCTACCAGATTGTCTGATAGGTAAAAATCCTTTGGATCAAATATCAATCACATAAATCACATTCATAAATTACACAAGTAATTCACAATAAGAAACTTCACAATTACATTCATAAATCATAATTTGTTACATTTGAATTACATTGCATGGAGCTTTATCTCCAATATATAACCTTATAAATGACTCTTCAATACTCTTAACTATTGCTCTCCTCAAACTCACAAGAAATACATCCTTTCACATTCCTCACTTATGATAAAGCTCTCATAATTACATAACTTTTCACATGACTCTTTACTTCCATACTCAACACCTAACACCTATGACTCTTCACTTGCTTACTTTACACTTTGCACTCTCACAACTCATACTTGCACTCATGATACTTTGCCCACTTTATTACACAACACATAATACTCTCACACTTTGACACATACATTAAACAAATATAAAACACACTTCTAAACTAATATTTACTAATGTGTCCCATGATACTTCAATATTACCAATTAATATAATATCTCCAACATCCCCTTGTATTACATTATTTGGTGTGAAGAATTTTAGTCTTCTTGTATTTTTCTTCTTCATTCTCTATTTTTACCTTTAGCTACAGTATTTTTTCTGGTACTACATTTGTTGTAATCCTAATAATTTTAAAAGTTACTTTTGCAACAATTTGTTTATGCATTTCATCTTAGTGTCATCATAAGATTCATTTTATAGTGCTCAATTCATGAGCACCATTTCCTTTGTACCAACATGTTTTGTTGATATGATTATGACTCCCACAATTTTGATAGTGAACACAATCCCAACAATATTTAGCCTTATGTCCATACTTATTGCATTATTTACACCTTTGAGTGTAATTTGATTTTGGATAGACTTTGGTAGGAACATAAAACTTGTTTCTTGATTTTGTAACTCTCCTTGATGTCATTGTTGTTTTATAATATGATTTTCCTTTATTATGAGCATCTTCAAAATAATCTTTCATACATTGTTTAAGGATCATATGAACAACACTTTCTAATTAAGTTTGAATAAATTGTATATGTTCTATCAACTCTATTGTTCCATGTTGTTTTCCTTTTGAAGCAATTTGTAAATGACCCTTAGAATTTTTTCCTTTTTCTTGAATATTCATTTTTCTTTGCTTTCTATCCATGATGTAACTTTCTTCAAGCAATAAATCAATTCTTCAAGTCCACTTTCAAATTCTTCCTCTTTCTTAATCACTCTTTTTTCAAATTTAATTTTCTTCTTCAAATTTCAAATTCAAAAATAAAATCATTCGATTAATCAATGATTCATTGATTTACCAATTCTCCTTTTACCTCCCAAATTTTAAAATTTAATTTCATAAATTACTTCTTTCAATAATAATCGAACAATCTTTAATATTCATTCATTCATTATGTTGGGGGTTAGGAACATCCCTTGTACTCCTGGAACTATGACCACCCATGTGGTGTGATTCTTCTCTCAATTGTGGATGCATTCTATACCCTATGCCTCGCTTGGGGCACCAATCCTGGGAAGTTTGAGGAGCATTGGATACAACTCCTTTAGATGACTTTTGAGATCTTTTACAAAGGCCAACTCCTTGTTTAGGTGTAATATTTGAAGTTTTTCCTCCTAAGATAGCCTAGTCTACATGGTTCTTTGCAATAAAAAATGAAAAATAGAAAGCACCAAATGACTAAAAATATAATCGTAGAAAAGTAAACTTAGCTAACCTAACTAGCCTAAGCAATAAGTGGTAATGCTCCAAATATTATGGTTCCCATTCTACGTCTAATTGGGATGAAACACATAAACCAAGCATGATAGCATAAAGTAAACACATTCCCAGTTGCATAAGTCTACAAAATAAATAATCCCCAATGGAAGCCAAGACAAAAAGTTTAGAGTAGTCACAACCCCCATGGAAAGATACAAACACTCATACCAAGACAAAAATGTTGTAGTCACAACTTATTTTATTTATGTTATAACACATTACATTCACATACAAAAGCCCAAGGCTTGAGTCTAGACTAAAAAAATGGGAAGAGGAGGAACTGCTCAAGGTCAGATGCTAGACATGGCAACAATTCAGCCTACTTTACAATGACAAAAATACTAGTATTTATAGATAAAAATTAGGGACTTATCCCTTTTTGAAATTTAAAACTCTCACTTCAAAATTTTTACCCAAATTTATTTTACATAAATGGTACACAAATTTGAGACCTTTGTATTTGGATCCACTTGAGGTAAGATCTCATCACCCATGGAATAAATATGTAGTGATTAGATGCCAAGATCTCTTCACCATTAATGTTGGATCAGGTTTGTGTTTGCTCCTTTAGGATTCTCGTGATGGTGCTTTAAATGGTGTACTTCCTTGTAGAAGAGAGGCCATACATCTTGAGAGATTTAACACCTTAGCATAATGGTCTCCTAATTTTTTAAAGCCTAGGTGGTATACTTTTAACTAAAATACGAGGGACCGCTCTCTCTTTTCTCTTCATTTAGGATCCTAATTTTTTGTAATTGGTCCATTTGGTGCATTATATCACTAACTCTCATGTGTTTCCATCTGGTATTTTGGTTATCACTACTAGCCTATGGTTACTAGATGTTTATGTTGAGTGGGGGTGTCTGAATCATTTTTTCCTTTTGATTGCATGCATCGTCGCTTTGGGTTGTTATCTAAACTCTATTTTTGACTTCCTTGTTATCATCTTTGACCAAAAAATTTTGGTTACCAACCTATGCAGTTGCCTTTGCTTTCTTTTGTATCCTAGGTAGCTTGTTTCCCATCAAAACCCCCTTCCACAAAATTGGCCAAGGTATTACTCCTCCCAAGTGTAATGAGAATTCACTACATATTCCATCTCCATTTCATTAATTAAATTCAATTCTTACATATCCTAATTCAATTAATAATTACTCAAATTCACTCTCAAATTTCAATTTAATTGACACTTCACTAAATTCAATCTTCAATTCAAATTTCATGCATTTAATTTTCTTATATCTCCCAGTCATTCAATCAAGCATTCAAATTTTAATTCACCATTCATCAATTATTAAATTTAAATTCTTTACTCTTCTTATATCTCCCAAAAAATAATTTTCAATTCCTCCTTTATTTAATTGATTTTTCCTCCACCACTCATTCATTCATTTATTTTTTCTCCTTATCTCTCCCTCAAAGCAATATCATTTCACATAATACACCTTGTATCTCCAAATACTAAAAATGAGCACCCAAAAAATAACCTTTTCTTATGTAACTAGGATTCATTAATTTAGTATGAACCTTATTAATGGTTGCACATGTCATTTCAAGGCTCTAACATACGTTATTGCCCATGAAAATATCATTTTCACTATGCAATTAATTCATTCTACAACACTCTAGACTTAGCATTCAACATGTCTTAATGATCAAATTATCTCCTTTGCAGCAACTTCAAGGCATATCCTTCATCTCTAGAAAGCTTTTATGAGATTCTTCACATAGCACAATATCTTCAAAATATCACAAAATTTCACTCATGTCTTCAATTGTCCTCTTTGGTCATTCTATGCTTGGCTCTACAAATCAACTCAAATGTTCCACTTTCTTCTCCATAATTTTCCACTTCATCCTTACCTTAGCAATATTCATTGTAATATCTTCTTCGTCCTCCAATCCACCTTACAATAATATTTATCCATCTATTCTCATGAATCTCTAATGTTCCTTACAACAACAATCCCTTCAATATAACAAATCTTCTCTATTCTTTGTCAATGCAACAATCTCTTCCTCTCTTCAATAATTTATTCAACTCCTCCAATCACAATATCTTTACAATATCATTCTTCTCTGCAATATTTTTCTCAATATCAACTCTTCTTCAAATCAACCCTCTTTCCTCTCCAATATGGATCTTGCCAAAATAGCTCTGATACCACTAATGTAAATTTTATAATATTATCTCACAAACTAATATATATAGGATCAAAGATCAATCACATTAATCACATTCATAAATAACAAGTAATTCACAATAAGAAACTTCACAGTTACATTCATAAATCAAAATCTATTACATTTGAATTACATTGCATGGAGCTTTGTATCTAATATATAACATTACAAATTACTCTTTAATACTCTTAACTATTACTCTCCTCAAACTCATAAAATATGCATCCTTTCACATTCCCCACTTATTACAAAACTCTCATAATTACATAACTTCTCACATGACTCTTTACTTCCATACTTAACACCTAATACCTATGACTCTTCACTTTCTTACTTGACACTTTGCACTCTCACAACTCACACTTCCACTCATGACACCTTGCACACTTTATTACAAATGCATAATACTCTCACACTTTGACACATACATTAGACAAGTATAGAACACACTCTTAAACTAATATGTACAAATGTACCCTATGGTACTTCAATGTTACCAAATAATGTAATATCTTCAACAATTTTTTAAATTTTCTTGCAACAACCTTCATAATACCAAAAATCCACCTCCATTGTCTACACACTCCATCTTAGTAGAGTGATATTTTAAAAAAAAATCATTATCATTGTTTGCTTTACCAGTTTTAGACTATTAGTTTCCTTCCTAAAACATAAGTGCAACCACAAGACCTGATAAATAGTTTAGCAGCCTCAAAAAGTTGAAAGTTCATATTTAAATATTATCAAGAATATATGCATAATAACTAAACTATGGGTCATTATATAATATAAGTGGAGTTTATTTTAATCCCAAATAACCAATTAAAAAAAAATGATCGTTTTAATAAGTTATGAAATGAATTGCATTCATATTATTATGATATTTTAACAAATCATTATAGTATTATTTTTATAAGTAGTTTAGTAGTCTTAAAAATATAAAATTTTCAATCCATATTTTATCTCATAATCCAACCAAAAACCAACAAATCAAGTAATTCATTCAGCCATGAAGTCCATCTAATATCATCTTCTTCTACTTTAGCATACAAAAGTTTTAGTCTATGAAATCATAGTTTGCTTTACCAAATCTAGATTGTTGATTTTTTCTAACGCATTGATCTATAAATAGATCCCTTGAAACATTTTGTAATTCTTTAGAACATTATTCTTTTTTTTATCGGTTAAAAGTTATAGATTACGAGCGGGTTTTAATAGGATCCCCAAAACCTGATTACAAAATGGTAGTAAAGGCCAAAAAACCAAAATGCTTTGAAACAGGATACAATCCGACAATAAACCCGATCATCAGGGCTAACCTCAAAAGGTAGTCCTTACTACAAAGCAAAAAGGAGGATATCCTTAGGTACAACCAAAAAACAATAGTAAGCATATACTACAGGTGACAAAGAAGCAACCAGGACTCTTTCCAGACAGAAAAGCAAAACTTAAGCTTCCTCCTCAGGCACAACATCGACATCTTGAATTTCATCATTGGAAGTGTCTACATCAATGTCTTTACCCTTGCCAGGGTCATCCTCAGGAGCAACCATAGCTTTCATGTCTTCAGTAGGAGCACTATTCTTACCATCAACAAAGGACTTCCTAAAAAAATATAGGTTAAGGGCATTACGTAGGTCAGCAAGATGAGAGATACAGTTTGAGATGGAGTTGATGATGAACATCTGCATGCAATGATCCGGGTCATCCTTCTCATCATCCTCAGAATCGATGACCAGAGATTCCTTTTGTTGGGCTAATTTCTTGAGATGAAGAGAGGAACGCACAAGCTTCTGTTCTGGTTCAGGATCAGGTTCAGGAGATTCGCTTGGGGGTCTCTTCCTAAGGTTACGGACAATTTCAATGATTTTTTGTTTCTTGGCTGAAATCCTAGGGGTACTTGAATATTGGGGTGTTTTTTGGGATGAACTAGGCTTAATAGGGCTCGACCTAGGTTTGGGGGGCAGAGACACGGTGATGCCCTAAGGGCAATGTAAGAGCCAATGCTTGTACAAAACATTGAAAATCCCATGATGAGTGGGTAGTTCAGACCCCTTTTTCTTCCTACAGTGCTCAATTGTATGGCCAATGGAATTAATTAAGAATTGAGGAATATTGACCTGACTTACATCCTAGAAATGATTATAAAAGGCAAAGTGGAAACTACAGAGAGCCTTATCTAGGTCGTCGATTATAATAAACTCCATAATCAGCTTCAGGACACTTCCCCAAGGAAATGAAATTTCATCATGATGTATCCCCACCCGAGCTTTCCTATAGATCTCTTTGTCTTTGACATCCTTCAACTCAGCATCCCAGTTATGCTTCTCTCTTTTGATTGATCTTCCCTTAGGAAGCTGCCCAGTTAACTCGACCAAAACTTTAATATCAACATCATAGGTCTTGTCATGGATGGTGACATGACCATTATCCCAAGTGTCCATAAAAGCAATGGTAATATCTGGGTCTTCCCCTTCAAACTTGTGAAAAAATGGTAGGAACCCCTTGGCTACGAGGATACCTTCAACAATAGTATCCATGCAGACCTTGGATGGCTCAATAAAACTCATAGTGGCGACACAGGAATAGGGTCTCCTTAGCAAAAACAAATGAGAAAGACAGTGATGGATAGAAACCAGAATAGAGCAGGTATAAAAAGAACCAACTAAAGATACCAAACCAAAAGAAGCCCAACGGCCAGATCGAAGAGTGTGCCGAATGGGAAGGAGGTTCGAGGGTCTGCATGAAATAAGGTGTTCATTACAAAAAAAGCAAATGTAATCGATTAAAGGGATCATGTGGATGTCTGGTCCAATCATCCACATAATGGATATGGCAATAAAAACATGAGGTAGAAAAGGAGGGATAGGCTCAACGTGGATGAAAGAGAGATGGAGTTGGGAATGGGAGATGAGGGGAGTAGGGCAGAAGGTGGTGCAAGATCATAAAGGAGTGATGACCATGGATAGAAGGGGTCAGAATATGAAGAGGTGGGGGGAAGAAAAATGAGGAAAAACACCAGAGATGCAACCTAGAAAAAGGAAATCCCGACACCCAAAAATGACAAACTCAAAAATAGTGGACAACCCATGTACCAAGGTATCATGGGAACTATCAATGAGGTAAAAGTGGATCATGAGCATGTTAACCAATTGGAAGGTGGCTGACTTGCTCCATGTCAACATTAGTGTTGCGTGATGACAATAATTCTTGATTTGTGACCTAAACCAAATCATGAGGAAAAGTAGTAGTCCACATCACCAAATTTGTGGATTGGGTTCCAATGTTTGCTAACAAGTCAACAGCTTTGTTGCTCTCCTGAAAAGTATGCTAAAATATAATATCTTGGAAAGTTTGACTAAATGCTCTGGCTTCATCAATGCAGTTCCTAATCTTCCAAGAAGGAACTTTTGAATTTTTTAAATAATTGATGATGGTGAGGGAATCACCTTCCACCAATAACTTGTCAGAATAGTCTCTAGCCAAAACTAGGCCTTGCCACATGGCATGAGCTTCAGCAACCTGATTTGTTTGGATTCCCAAAAACTTAGCAAAAGCAAGGATAACCTTACCTAAACTATCTCTAAGGATACCACCTGCACCAACTCACCCAGGATTACCCTTAGCAGCACCATCAACATTCAACTTAACCCAACCTAGGGGAGGAGGAGTCCAAGTGGAAAGAGCTCTGTTATTGGAAGGTCGAGACTAGGAACTATCAATAATGGGAAGATTAAGGGACATCCCCAATGACATCTCAAAACATGAAGCAGGGCGAGATGAAAGAGGACAAAGGGTGGCATTTTTAGTGGCAAAGGAAAGAATCTTGTTAAAAACAAAATCAGGGTCTTGCAAAGAATTAGAAAAGACTCTACGATTTCTTTCCAACCAAATTTACCACAAAAAGTGATGAAGACAAAAATTCCATAATGACTTAAGCCTAAGATTACAAAAGGGATTAGGCCATTGAGTGAAGAGATATGAAATAGAGCAAGGTTCAACCCATGAGATATGAAATAAGTTCAAAATCTTATTGAGAATGAAGGATGAATAAGGGCAAGCAAGGAATAGGTGATGCGGGGATTCCCAAGCAGTCATACACAAAAAACATCTATTGGTAATATGGAGACCTCTTTTCAAAAGGTTATCTATAGTAAGGATATTTTCTTGAATAGCCACCCAAGCAAAGGTGGCAATTTTAGGAATCAGGTATTTAGGCCAAACAAGACTAAAGGGAATTAGAGGTTCAACATGAGGCAAAAGTAATTTGTAGGCAGACTTAATAGAAAAGTCTCCACTCTCAGTAGCTTCCCAAAAAATTTGGTCTTGAGGATACCTAGAAGGAATGATTGAAGAGTTGAGGATGACCTACAATTCTCTTGATTCCACAGGGTGATCTTGGTTGCATATAGTCTTCCAAATTTTCCTATTTGCCTAAGAAAAGATAAAATTAGAAACTTTTGAACCAAAAACAACATCAGTATATCCTTTAAGGACAAAAAAATGGGGATTGTTTATCAGTGGTTGATTAAGAAGCCATTTGTCATGCCAAAAATCAATTTGCTGCCCATTCCCTAATATCCATCTGAGTCCATGCTGAATAAGGTATTTGGCAAACAGAATCGATTTCCAAAAGTAGGACCCTCTTGGAGGAGGGACAACATTGAAAAATTTAGTATTTTGCAAATATTTGTGATTAATAATAGTGATCCACTCAGCATCAGAATTTAGAATTAGTCTCCAAGCCTGCTTTGCAAGAAGAACCAAATTCAAAATATGAAGCCTTCTAAGCCCAAGCTCTCCATAGAGTTTTTTTTGGCATACTTTATCCCAGGAAACAAGGTGGAAATGATTCTTGTTTTTAGATCCTGACCATAGGAAATTCTTTTGAATTTGCTCAATTTTATTACAAATCCCTGTAGGAACTTTGAACACAGACATGAAGTATATGGGAATGCTTTGTAGAGATGCATGTGTAAGGGTGACCTTGCCAGCTTGTGACAGAAGATTACCTTTCCAACCAACCAATTTCTTTTGTAGTCTCTCAACCACATTATTCCACATTGAAGCATAAGGTTGCCCTATGAATAAAGGAAGTCCCAAATATGTAGTAGGAAAAGATGAGATTGGACATCCAATAATGGCAGAAATATTATTTTGTATTTCAATGGGGGTATTGAAAAAGAACATCTTGCTTTTATGGAAATTAATCTTTTGTCTAGCAGCATCTTCATAAAGAAGTAAGATATGCTTGATAACCTTGGCCTCAAAGACAGATGCATTAGAGGTGATGATTGTGTCATCCACAAACTGCTGTTGAGAAATAGGCCTGGTTTGGGAAGCTACTTTAATACCTGAGATGAGGTTGAGATTACAAGCTGCCTTAATAGTTCTACCTAAAGCTTCAGCAACTATAATGAATAGTAAAGGAGATATGGGATCTCCTTGATGTATACCTCTCTTGCTAGGAAAATAGCTAGTAGTAGATCCATTGACAAGGACTGAAAACCATGGAGTAGATATGCATCCTTTGATTAGTTCAACCCACTCAGGATGAAAACCAAACTTTAGGAGAATAGAAACAAGGAAATCCCAATTGAGTCTATCATAGGCCTTATTCATATCCAATTTTAAAACAAAGGCAGATTTTTTGGCAAGCTGGACAGAATGAAGAGCTTCATGAATAGTAATGACTCCATCAAGGATGGACCTCCCTTGAATAGAACTCCCTTGACAAGGATCAATGATGGAAGGAAGGATATCCCTCAATCTAGTAGCAATAGCCTTGGTCAGGATTTTGTAAACCACATTACATAGGCTTATAGGTCAAAAATTAGTCATAGATTTGGCATTCAAACTTTTTGGGATAAGAGCAATGAAAGTTGAGTTGAAGCCATGAGGGATAGATTTTGTAGATTGAAATTCTCTGACAATAGAGCACACATCAGGGCCAAAAATATCCCAGAATTATTGAAATAAATGAGGAGGGAATCCATCAGGACCTGGAGCCTTATCAGGGTGCATTGAAAAAAGGGCCTGGTAAATTTCTTCATCGAAGAAGGGGGCTAAAATTTTAGAGTTAGCATCTTCTAAAACCAGTTGAGGAATGTGATGAATCATGGAGTTCAAAGTAAGGTTAGAAGGAGGCCTAGATTCACCAAGGAGGTCAGTGAAATAAGAAATAGCCTCATTCCTAATGTCAAGAATATCAGAGATAGAAGAACCATCATTCTTGATCAACTCTTTAATTCTATTATGGCTTCTATTTCTCAAAGTGGAAGCATGAAAAAACTTTGTGTTTAGATCCCCTTCCTTCAGCCAAAGTGCCCTGGATTTTTGTTTCCAAAATATTTCCTCATGAGCCAGGATGTTGTGATAGTCAGCAAGGATGCTTCTTTCCTCAGCATGAATTTGTTCATCACTTTGGCCTGCCTGAATTTTGTTCTCAATAGAAAGAAGTTTGTCTTCCATAGACTGTTTTATTTTAAACAAATTGCCAAAAACTTCTTTATTCCATATTTTATGATTGTCTTTAACAAGCTTTAACTTCTAATAAAGACAAAAATAAGGGCACCCTTGGCCTCCCTATTACCACCACTGAGCAATTATGTGTCATAGATCAGGTGTTGAATCCACATAGATTCAAATCTGAAAGGCCTTCTATAAGGATTGTCTTTGGGACTATCCAGCAAAAGGGGACAGTGATCAGAGCCAACCTTAGGGAGAGATAAAAGGTTGGCATCCCCAAAAAATTGAACAACTTCCTAGGATAAAAAAATTCTATCCAATTTTACTTGAATTAGCTGACTCCCTGATCTTCTATTACTCCAGGTATATTTTGCATTCTTAAGCTCAACATCCATGAGATTATTAATATTGACAAAATCAAGGAAATCATCCATGCTTTTTTTAGGATACCCAGACCCTCCAAACTTATCCGAAGGATAAAGAGGAGAGTTAAAATCTCTAGCAATAACCTAGGGAACATTATGAAAAGAAAGTCTAAGATTACAAAGAGTGTCCCAAAACAAAGCTCTTTCAGATACAGAATTTGGAGCATAGATATTTGATAGTATCCAAGAAAAATTGGAGTTACTATCTTGAAACATGACACTAAGGATCCTATCACTGGAATGGATCACTTTTCCTTCTACCTTTCTTGGATCCCATAGGCAAATAAGGCCTCCTAATGACCCTCTAGCCTGACTGAAAGTAAACTCACATCTGCTCCAAATTTTGTTAACAGTTGAGGTAGTATTAAGTTGGTCAAGTTTGGTTTCTTGCAGAATAAGAATAGCAGGTCTTATTTATTTTCTTAATGAGCTAACAACCCTTTGCTTGGTTAGCCCATTCAAACCTCTCACATTCCATGAGAGGAGCTTCATTTGGAAATCTTGGAAGATTTTTTGCCTCCCTTACCAGTAGTTTGGGGAGGTTTGGTGCTTTTTGGTTCATCCTTGGCTTGAGAACTAACAAGGGGAAATAAAGTTTTTTGGATACCATTATCAATATCATCCCAAACCTTTTTTTCCACTGATCACTCATAGAAGGGTGCCCTCTCTTTTTTTCACTCCCACAATCAATAGGGGATTTCATGGAGCTATGAGTGTGCTTGGGACTAAATTTTGGAGGGGCTATTTGCTCAAGAATAGGGTTGGAAGTCATTAAAAGGCTTGAGAATTTGGAGGGGCTAAAAGTCTCAGGAGGAGGAAAGGATGGCCCATACTTAGTAGGAGAATCAATATTCTGAGGAAGAAAATCAGAATCTTGGAGGATTTGTTGATTTTCATTGTCAAACAAATTAGACTCAACCAGAACTAAAAATTTATTGGGGCTTTTAGTTGCAGGACATACCTCTTGACTGGATTCTGGAGATGGAGATGGAGATGTGATAATTTTTTTACCCCTTCCTTCACACTGAAGAGGATTAGTATGAGGTTTCACCTCTTCAGGTTCCCGAATAACAATACCTTTGTTAGCTTGGTGTTGCCCTTGTTTAGAAGGTTTGAACCCTTTTTTGGGCCTACATTCTTCCAACCCTGAGTGTTGTGATTAGAAGCTTCAAGACCATTCTTTTTTTGCCCTTGACCATGCCAAAAGGAAGCATCAGGTATTTTGGTAGGTTATTCAATAGATTTGGCTTTGAGTATAGGAAATTGGCTCCAAAGATGTCCTTGAGTGCGGCACTCGACACAAAGTATGCTTATTTTCATATTCAACAACCTGCTTGCAGTAGAATGAGCTATATTCCAACTCAAAAAAAATCATATTTGGAAGTTCAGGTGCCAAAAGTGCCAAGGAATATTGGGGAGTCAAACCCAAATAGGAGCAAAATTAATACTTTGCATATCAGGATCAAAATATGTATCCCACTTTCGGAGGAAAAGACTTCACCGCCCCAGGAACCAAGGCCCACCTATGAGAATTCTATTGGCATCCTCACGATTACTAAAATGAATTCCAAAGAAGCCTCGAGAAAGGCCAAAAATTTCCATGGACCTGATAGTCTTCCACTTAGAATGAGCCCAACTACGAATGGTTTCAATATTGGGATGCCCACCAATCAGCTTGCCAACTAGGTTGAAGGATTCAAAGGATATATATTTTTAAATTAGATTGTCAAGGATTCTAAATTTTGAACCAGTGGGTTCAATCGAGGACTGGAAATCAGCAAGGCTTTGTTGGTGCCCTTCTACCACCTTGGAAAAAGAATTTTTCTCTGGAAAGGGTCCCCCAGAAGAAACTTTATTAGGAATGGGACCCTTAGAAGGAATTTTTTTAGAAATGGGACGGACAGAAGAAGGGGGCCCATGGGGGTCACCTTTATCAAGAGGCTCATCACCCCAAAAACCAATAGGATTGACAAGGACCGATTCGCATATTTCTCCATCCTCATGATCCCCACCAAGATGCCCATGATCGAGCCCTATGATCCAAAATTTTGAATTTGGACCTTCCTGCCCTTAGAATTTTGAAAACTCAACTTCCTACCCGCACAGTGGATACAACCGCTTGTCATCACTAGGATCAGATATTCAATATTTTCAATCTTATATTTCTTGCATTTGTTACTTCCATCCTTTAGAACATTATTTTTAATATACTCTTTTCATGTTTTTCTTACTACTTTCTATAACCCTAGAAAAGAGAATTTAACTTCATGATCCTTTATCAAAAACCCTCTATTGCTTAGCCTATCTGCATATTTGTTTCCTTTGCTTAACATATGTGTAAACCTCATTTATTCAAACTCTATAGCAAGGTCTTGTATTTACACAATGATCTCTTGTATATTCCATGCAACCTTTTCTTTCTCAAAATACATTTATTACTATTAGTGAATCACTTTCTATCCATACTCTATTCCATTTCATTTGTGTGCATATTTTATCCTTCCAAAGCTTCTCAAGATTCAGCTTCACTATTTGTCTTAAATCTAATATAAAAGTGTAATGTGAAAAAATCTCACCCTTATTATTTTTTAGTATTCCTGTCCTCCTATTGGTCTTGGATTTCCTTTAGATGCTCCATAAAAATTTAAATTGACCAACTTTGCTTTTGGTGGTTTCCACTTAATATTTTTTGCCTTCCTTTTCTTTCTCTTGTACCCACCATCATAGTTTCAACTGATGACTTGACTCTATCTATCAAGGACATCTACTTCAATATTAGGTATTGGGTGAGTTGATAGCATTGGTTTTATGGCTAAACAAATCTTACTTTTCACTACCTCTAAACTGCTTTCTCTTTCTTTCAATATTTTTCTATTCCTTTCCAACCAAAAAAAATCTCATATTGTCACGATTTCGCGATAAGAGAACAAAACAGGAAATGAATGTCGTGATTTCACGATATGTCTTAGTTTCACCATAGGCAGTGGCAAAGGAGCAGAATGAAGGCAGATTGTTGCAATTTCGTGACAGGTCTCATTATCGCAACTTGCCGTAGTTTCATGACTATCCAGAGCAAATGAAGGAAAATACTTGAGGACGTTGCGATTTTGCGACATGTCACACTTTCACGGATGGAAGCGGCAAGGGTGCAAAATGGGAGATGAATGTCGAGATTTCGCGACATGTCTCATTGTCGTGACATGTAGCGGCAAAGGAGCGGAATGCAGGCAGAATGTCATGATTTTGCGACATGTCTCTTTTTCGTGACTACCCAAAGTAAAATATGGAAATGACATAAGGACGTCATGATTTCGTGACATGTCGCATTTTCACGACTGGAAGCAGAAAGAGTGCAAAATGGGTGACGAATGTCGCGATTTCGCGACATGGCTCATTTTCGTGACTTGTCGCATTTTTGCGACTTATAGCAGCAAAGGAGCAGAACGAAGGTAGAAGGTCGCAAATTCATGACATGTCTCATTTTCGCGACATGTCACCGCTTCACGACTCTCCAAAGCAAATGAAGGAGAAGACTTAAGGACGTCGCGATTTCACGATAGGTCACATTTTTGTGGCTGGGGCAGCAAGAAAGCATTACGATGGGCCACTGCCTGTGTTCTAAGGTGTTTGTAAATATGTGTAAGGGGCTATGCTCTTTCTTGGTAGGGTGGCCTCAGAAGGGTACTAGTAGCGAAGGACAGACTGTCCCTATTGAGGTTTTGATCCGTAATAGCATAGTGCTAATTTTTGTAAAAGGTTTTGGGTCAACCTGGAAAACCTGGATGTAATGAAATTAAAAAATATATATCTCATATTGTCTATAATGACTTACTTTAAAACATGTTTTGTCATTCCTTTAACTATTATTCAATTCTTCCATTCATCACCATGTATTTACCAAACACATTAAGAATCCATTGTCATAGTTCTTGTAGACACCTAAAACGTGTCATGTTTAGGAGACTACCCGTATGGACACATTTGTAGATCATATGGGTCCTTTTGGATCTCTCTAAGAGCAAGCAGTGGTCCTAACCACTCAAAGAGGGTAGTTCTATCCCATCTAGGCTTGGCCACTCTCAGGCAGAGCGATCACCACACCTAGTCGCTGAAGACTATAGCGGCAAAATCTGATCATTAAAGACTACAACGATCACACCTAGCCAGTGGACCTAATAGTGGCTAGCACCATGCATAGTCTGTTTGTGAAAACATGCTTAGATCATGCAGTTTGACTGCACCTTTGCCTTGTTTAAGGGCATATTTTGGCAAGGAACTACCTGATTTCCTCCTAGCTACCCCTTCAATGCCAGTTTGTAACTGATGCTTCCCACCCAAAATGGTTAGTCGCATGCAAATATGGATTGAAGCTTCTCCAGAAAGCCAACATCCAAATTTGAGAGAGGGAAGTCTACATATGGACTCTCCCACAAAGAGCAAAGCATTGAGATACAATTTTTAGATCTTATGCAGCGAAGCCCTATCAAAACAGAGAGCCAAGCTACATCCCTTTGAGAAGCATCGAAGCCCCATTTGATTGAGCCATGTTCATGCATCAGTATTCATATCCACCATTCCCAACCGCCAATCAGTGCAGGAGACATGCCTGGTGACCCTTGAACATCAATTCTAGCGAGAAGGGTAGTGCTACAGCCCCTGATTCACGAGGAGAAAAGTTTCACATTGTGGTTGTTGTCTCGGATAATGGCTTGCAGGCATATTTTAGGGCATAGATTTTATTTTCCTTTACTTTAGGTTAGATTCATTATTGCTTGATTTAATTAGTCATAGCTTAGATCTGATGTCATTAATGTATCTATTTCATATTTTTTATATTCTCATGCATTTATTGTTCTATTTATATTTATATTATCATATCTATCAAATTTGTTGACAAAGGCCTCATCTAAAAAGGTATCCCATCCTATAAGCGTACTTTGTTGTTTACATGAGTGTAGGTACAAGTTCATAGGATCGGATTGAAGCAACAGGAGCACAAAGATCCCTCTAGGACCAAATTTGGAGAAGGGGGCATCTGTAAGCCTCCATACAGTTTCATGTGCGATATCAGGAGGCCTACGTAGGCTTACCATTCCCTTGCGGTGAATATATCTAACTGCTACTCTATTGTGTAAATATTTGTATCAAAATGATGGGTATCCCTCAAAGGGATGAACTTGTAATCGAGGACTTGAGATATCAATAAATAAAGCATTTTTATTTGTTTTTTATTTTTATGTTGAATGTGCTTTCAGTACTTTCATTTTGTGCAAGTAATAATATACATAATAAATCAAATTGCAAGTAGGGTAGTCGGGGTGTGTGCTTCCCGGGGTCGCATAGTTCCCATACTACTAAGAATTATCCCAAGAGATGGTCTATACTCTTCTCCTCATTTTTACATAGAACACATTTTGAGGGGCCATGAAAAGCCCTTTTCATTAGGTTATCACAGGATAAAATTTTCCCATGACCTACTATTTGTATAAACATTTTGACTTTGGAATGCTTGGGATATCCCAAATATCTCTTTATATTATTGCAATATTCCTATTTTTTTGGTGCTTTACATTATATTTACTTCTTTTTGTATATTCTCCTAAGTTATTCAATTCCCAAATCAATTTATCCTTGGTCCTTTAGAATAATCATTATTGTTATCTTTCTACTCAATTGCCTCCTAGAAAAAATGTTTGATATACTTGTAAAAAAATCTTCTTTCCATTTGTATCTTTCTTCCTGATCCTTGTACATAATGTTTAAAATATTATCACCATATTTGTCTTGAAGTAATCTCATCCATGGTTTCAAAATTAGATCTAGATTGAGTGGTCTTTTATCACACCAAGTATCCATCCAAATAGAATTTTTTCTCTAGTTCCCACCACCCATATTAAACCTTTAATCACTAGATAAATTGATTTTTTTTAATTGTCATATAGTGTAGAACCATCTCGTAGTGAGAATGTAGTAAATATTAAGCTTGGGTCATTGGGGTCAATGTACTTATAAGAATTAGTGCCTAGTGTCTTTGAATCTCTTTGTATAATCTCCAAATTATTTTTCTCCATAGAGCTAATTTTGCATCCATAAGAACTCTTAAACTGAGACCTCCCCTATTTTTATCATCACACACCTTGCTCTATTTCATCAAAGAAAATATCCTTTTAACATGTAATATAGGAAATATAATATGTTGGAATGGCCTATAAAATTAATTTAATTAGTTGCACTCTTTTTTCTAATGATAACCATCTACCTTTCCATGTTGGTAGTTTATTATAAACTTTACTTATAACTAAATTACATAATTCTATCCTCATTCTCCCCTCAAATAAAGGCATCCCTAGAAATGTTGCTCAAAATATTTGCCTTCTCCATTTGAAGTAACCTACATATCCTTGCTTGATTCTAGTTGGAGTGTTTAGGAAGTAATTTCTGAATTTTGTCTTGTTAATTTTCTGCCCATATGCTCTTTTATATTCCTTAATAAGTTATTCAAATATGTGGCCTCATTTTTCCCTACCCTCCCAAAAAGGGTTGTATCATCTATGAATTGTTGATGGGTGATGTTGTTGATGTTATTACTAGCCTTAAGTTGTCTTATTAGCTCATCTTTGTATGTCTTCTTTAGTTTTCTTCCCAATATATCTATTATAATAATAAATAGATATGGTGAGAAAGGATACCTCTATCTAAGACCCCTATTGACTTAAAATGATTCTCTTACTAGACCATTGACTAGCACTAAATATGATACTATAAAGGCACAAGCTTTAAAGCATCTAACCCATTTCTTTCCAAATTCAATCTTTTTTAATACTGCAAAAATAAAATCCCATTTAATCCTATCATAGGCTTTATTCGTATTAAGTTTTAAGATTGATGCTCTCTCTTTTCTAGAAGTTGTTGAATGCATCACTTCATGAGCTACTATGATTTGTTAGAAAATGGACCCAATTATATTACAGGATAAGTTCCATAGGATCACAATATTTCTCATAATAAAATAGACACAAAATATTGAATAATTATTGATAAAAATCTATAATAACATGCATAAAGCAATGTTAGTTAAATACTTTGTTACAATGCTTTATCACCAGTAAATAATTATAATAGCCTGTTTGCATGCATGTCCCTTCACCTTCCTTCTTATCTCATAATGATAGTCTCTCATGATTACATAATTCTCACATTACAACTCATACAACTCTTCATCTACTTACAACTCAAACTTTCCTACTTGACACCTAAACACACTTCACACCTTGACATGTACTATAGATCTAAATATTAAATACACACTCAAATATCAAATACTTCCTAAACTATTACATGACCAAATAATGTAATAATGCCAACACCCCCTATATTACATTCTTTGGTAAAAACCTTTGCTTGTTTTCATATCCACATTCCTATTTCTCATGAGTAATTTAAAACCAGTTATAAAAAAATACTATGTTCTATTTTTCTAAAAACCTCTATTTGAAATATTTGCTACTTTCACTTGTCGTCACCTTAGGAATAGTGATACTTTAATCATATAATGCTTGAATTTTATTCTAAATAATAGAGCAATAGAGGTTTGACATGCATCCTCTTAGGAGATCCTTCCCTCCATTAATGTATCATTAATTCCTAACAAAATCTTATTCTGTCATATTTCTCTTAACTTGAGAATTGTGTTGATTTGTGTTAAGCATGATAAGGGAGTATGCAAGCACAATTGCAACATTCTAATATTAAATAATTTGTGGTGACTGCTCATAATATATTTCTACAAATTCCTCCATCACCCTCTATATATTTTTCTCTCCTAGCAAATAAAATATCTTAAGAAATGTGTGAAGTGTTTTGTCCATGTTCATGTTGAAAAAATTAATTTTTTTTACAAATTTGTGAAGCAGACACACACAAAAAGCACCATGGTTTTCCAAGAAGTCACCCATGTCTTCAACATTAAGAGACTTTAGAAACTTAAATACCTTACAATATGCATCTATTAGAAGGTCACGTAAATGTAGATGACTCAAGAAAGCAAAATAAGCCAAAATTGTGGAATCTTTTGTATATTTTCATTTGTTGCTTCATTTGCTTGGTCTAATTCATTCTAAGCCTCACATGGGTGCTTTATTGACATAATAATATTTGGGTCGAGACCCTCAAACTCCATAGCTTCTTCCTTTTTATTTACTCTCTTATGATTCCTCACTTCCTCCTATTCCATTTTCTTTCATAGATCCTATTGCATTTTTCTATGCCCAACATTCATGGGTTCTAGCAATATAATGTCTCTTGCACCATATTTATTACATGTAAACATAATTATTTCTAGCATCAGTGCATTTTTTTGCAGAATCAACTCTGGATTGATGATATAATAAATACTAAGGCCATGCATTAGGAATTTCTCCATCTCATTGAAAAACGATAAATTCTTTAAATCATTCAATGGTCAAACATAATTTTGTCCAAACACATAATAATTAAAATACTCCAAATGAACCATTGGAAGCAAGGAAGTCTTTTCCCTCATGCGTTGGATGAAGCACTCATTCTTCTCTACTTCAAACCAATCAAAGGCAATTTCAAAATACTTTATTTTTTACTTCACATTAGGTAGACCTCCTCCTATTATTGGCCATAGAGAGCCTAGGGAGCTCCCCCACCTTGTTCTTTTTCCCTCCTCTCTCAAATAATTCCTAACGTCCACTTTGTAACATTTACGTAATATTTTATTTTTCATCGTATAAAACAAATGCATTAAATATTTAATTAGTTTTACCTTTGCATAATGTTTGCTTTTTGTTCGCACTTGAGTTGCATAATGGCCAAAAATTAAATTCTCTAAATTATTTTTTCAATCTACTTCAATTCTCAATGTAATATAATTGTTGCTATTTATCTTGTGTTTCATTTTGTTCCATGAATTTTGTCTAGCTATACTTCACTATATCAAATACTCTATCCAATAAAAATATATCTTCTAATGCAAAAAATATCCAATTATTTTTCTTCACTCCAACACCACTGCAATAATATATCTAGCAAGTACATATCTTCTCAAAAGTATCCTTAATATTCTTCCATCTAAATTGTCCTCTTTCATCAATCTTCTTTGATAAATATTTCTCAAATATATAAATCTTCTCTTCTTATAACTCCCATAATTTTCTTCCTTCAAAATCCTTCTTATCTCTCCAACAACAATATTAATTCTATCAAATAACAATTTCTCTAACAATTCACTTAATTTAAAATAATAAATTTGCCTTACCTAGCAATTTGTCTTCTCTCCTACAATTTGGATGACCTCAACCCTTATTTTCATCAACCTTCATGATATCAACCCAATTTTCTTTCTTCAATCTTCAATATTTTTCCTTCTCTTATTCTCTTCTTCAATCTTCAAGCTTCTACTTCCCAATAGAGTATGTTCCTTCAATTCTAGAATTAGGAAAAATTCCTGGTAACCACCAAGTCTCTTCTTTGTTTGGATATAAGAAAAGTGTCTGGTAACCACCAAGTCTCTTCATCTTTGTCTAGATATAAGAAAAATGCCTAGTAACCACCAAGTCTCTTCTTTATTTATAACATAGTGGCTCTAAATACAACTATAAGCAAATATGAAGTATATTATCTCTATCATCATGGCTTCTCCAATCCAACAATCAATAATCATTCTCACAATCTAGAAATAAAAAATCTCTTCACCACAATATCTTCTTCTCATAATCAATAATTTCTCAATTGTAGCTCTGATACCATGTTATAAAATGGACCCAATGATATCACAAGATAAATTCCACAAGATCACAATATTTCTCATAATAAAATACACACATAAAATATTGAATATTATTGATCAAAATCTATAATAGCATGCATAAAGCAATGCTCACCTGATACTTTGTTACAATACTTTATCACTAATATATAATTACAAGAGACTCTTCATAAGCATGTCTCTTGATCTTCCTTATTATCTCATAATGACAAAGTCTCTCATGATTATATAACTCTCACATTATAACTCATAAAACTCATCACCTACTTACAACTCACACTTACCTACTTGATACCTAAACACACTTCACACCTTGATGAAGAACACAAGCTTATATTGAGAGGGAGGGTGAACAGTATAAGAGTATTTTTTACTTTTCTTTTCAAATCAATATTATGTAGTGTATAGATAGCAGTAATAAAAGCAATGCACAAAACACCATACACAATAGAGACACATATTTAACATAGTTCACCCAAAGATGGCTACCTCCATGGAGAAAATATTTTTTCTAAATATTTCTCAAATGATCTCTTGGGAATCCTTCCCAATTACAATGTTTATGGACCTTTGTCCAAAGGATATGTTGATCCCCTAAATCTAGTTTTTGGATCTCTATCCATAGGAGAACTTTTTCTCCTCTGCTCTGGATGGGATCCTCTAGAAGACATTGCCTCCACTGCACTAACTGGTGGATCTCTCTCCACTTGAAGACTCTTGTTCTCACTCAAAATACTTATCCTTAATGTCCTAGTTGATGGATCTCTATCCACTAGAGACTTTGTCCTCTCTACTCTTTCACCTCTAAATATCTATCTCAATGTTGTACTAAACATAGTCCAATTGGTCTAGCACAACTCTACTCAACTCTTGTACTAAACACAGTCCAGTCGGTCTAGCACAAGTCCACTCAAATATGCACTAAATACAGTCCAATCGGTCTAGCACAAATCTGCTCAATATCTCTCTTTGGTCTGGCACAAACCTGTCCTCAAATATGCACAAACTCTACTCTCAAATTTGCAGTAAACACAATCCAGTCGGTCTAGCACAAATTTATCTTCAATCTCTGTCCTCAAGCCTTAACTCAAGGCTTGACTCAAATCTACTAGATCTGCCCCAAAATTTAACTCAAGGTCTAAATAAATCAATCAACTTTGCTCTCAAGTCTTTTCAAAGACTTATCTCAAATCTGCTTTGCAACATTCCATAAAAGCTCACACCAATCTGTCCACAAGTTCTCTCTAGAACCTGCTCAAATCTACTCTACAATTCCTCTCTAGAACTTGTTCAAATATGTTCAACAGGTCCACACAGAACCTGTCCAAACCTACTCAAAAGGTCCACATAGAACCTGCTTAAATCTGATCAATAGGTCCACATAGAACCTGCTCAAATCTGCTCAATAAGCTCACATAGAACTTGTTCAAATCTGCTCAACAAGCTCACATAAAACTTGTCCAAATCTGCTCAACAAGCTCACACGGAACTTATCCAAATCTGCTCAACAAGCTCACACGGAACTTTTCCAATATCATAGAAACATAAAGAGAATTGTTAGAAACTCAATATGGTCTTTACTCAAAAACTCAATCTCAACTCAAATTAGAATATAGAATAGTTTATTTTATGGAACTTGAACAATCACTTCATACATCCACTTGACTAGGCTCAATCAAATCTACTCAACCAATCACTTCAAGAAACAACTCTTGCTCACAAACCCTAGTCCAATCATGTATCATCCAACTCAAAATATTTCCAATAATTCTCAACAACAAATCTCACATAACAATGATACTCATGATATTTTCAAACCCTAGTTCAAGTTCTTTGCATAACAACTCACTTCAACAACCATGCTCATCAAACAAGGTTTTAATCATAACTCTCAATTTCAGAAAACCTTAAAGCATTAACTCAAACACTTCATTCAACCAATGATCTCAACAACAATGCTAATAAAACAAGGTTTTAATCTCAAATCTTAAATCAGAAAACCTTAAAGTAATAACTCAACCACTTTCAAAAAGGAAACCCTAATCAAGTCCTTTTCACTCCAAACTTAATTTTCAATAAATCCAATCAACCAAGTCAACCAAAGAATAATTTGCCCATACCTTTTGAATGTCAAGTAGTTGACCTCACAAATCTGCGACACTCACAATTACTTCTTTGCCAATGTCAATAAGGGTTAGAGGATAATTTTCTTCAACAAAACATATCACAAAAATAATATCAAAATTACACCTTATCACTCCAACTTAAATAATAATCAATATCCTCACAATAGTCACAAAAACCCTTAATTCAAAATAACATACTACCCACAAAGTCTTAACCTTTCAATATTCCACAATAGCAATTTTAAGACTTAAAAATAAAAACATAATTCTCCTTATAACTCCTAAAGGTAATTCTCAACTACCACAACTTTATTACAAAGCAACCTTTCCAAACTCAACCACTAAACAACCTTATACCTCCAACTTAGGCATTTAATTAAAAATAAAATCAGAAATATTACCTTTACCTTGGAGGGAATCGAAACCTCAACGTTGCCCCCTATGAGCGCCTTAACCATGGCCAAAGTCCTTGTACGAGCCAAGCACTCATTGAGATTAACAAAGCACCACATGCTTCTTAATATCCACTCTCTCCTTCTGCCTTGGCAAAAGAACATGCGCCATAGGCACTTCACTCAACACACCTCATGATGCACCTGTCGTAATTCAAACACGAAATCCCTTGCAAGCCAGCGCTTTTGCACTTTTCAAAATGCCACTAGACCATGTTGTCTTGTGCAAATTTGAAAATCGAAGCTTCCTCCCTTCAACACTTTGTTGTCACATTTTTCACATACACTCACGAGCTCTTACTTTCGCAGGCCAATTTTTTTTACTTTAGAGCAAGGATAATAAATTTAAAATTTAGGCATAGTATTTATATGCTTCCTCCATTACTTTGAAAATGTCGACGATTTCCTTATTTTTTTCTATGATGTCGGTGGAGATAATAAAGGCTTCGAATGCCTTTGGTCTTAGACCCAATCTTTGGGTTTATTAAAATACCTTTAGACTTTATAAAACCCACTCTTTGCATTATAAAATATTATAATAAAAATTATAAATATTTTATTTGGGTTTTCATCATGGCACATTTAATATTATAATAACCATTATTCTAATATTATACCTTTGATAAAGTACCTTTAATATTTATTTATAAAATTTAAATTCTCACTGAATTTAAATAATTTATAAAATAAATTTTATAACTCCTTTTTAACTTCTATCTTTTGCACTATTCCACTAGATCTTTGGCCTTCTTCCTGGATATCAAATAACCATTTTATCCCCTTTGTTTCCTGCTGAAATATTTGGTATTAATGATGACTTAGTCTGGTGACATCAATGAAAATTTTGACTTAGGGACTCAAAATGTCCAACAATCTCCCCCTTTGTTATTTATGGCAACCATACTCTTCTTACCAAAATTTGACCTTTCTTTTTATTTTTCTCCCCCTGGGACATTGCTCCCCTTGGATCAATGCTCTCTCAAATATCAAATCTCTCCCCATTACACAAATCTCTCCCCCTTTGACATCAATGGCAAAGGGTCACCTTTGGGGCTCATGGCTAAGAATGATCCTCTTAGCTTAGCCCCTCCCCCACCTCCTCATGAGGTGGTTAATTATGGGGTGGGAGTATTTCTACTCCTCGAAAGCACTGTTCTTTACCTTTATTCTTTTACCTTATCTTCTGAGTTTCCTGAATCCTTTGTATGTTTCTATCCAAGTCATCATCCCTATTCCTATCATCATTCTTGTTCATGTTCATGTTCTTGTTTACATCTAGGTTCCTATTCTTGTTCCTATTCCTATTTTTATCCATGTTCCTATTCATGTTCCTATTCTTGTTCCTGTTCTTGTTGTTGTTCCTGTTCTTGTTTATGTTCTTGTTCATGTTCCTGTTCCTGTTCATACCTATTTCTAGAATGTCTGCTCTGCACCACTTTGTTGTGTGACCATCATTATTGCACTTATAACACTTAATGATATTATTCCTTGGAGGTACAAATGTCTTAGGAATTTTCCTAGTGAAGTCATATCCTCTTCTTTCATGAACCCTACAATTCATTGCCTTGTGACCAAACCTATGACATGAAAAACATTTTCCATTGAAGCTTCCCTGTTTTGACCTCATTGGTCTCCTATTCTAATTGTTGTTCCATCTGTATCTTCTCTATGCATTGTTCCTATCTTTGTTGAACTCTCTATTTTCAAACTCTTCCTCTGATGTCTAACTTTCTTTTACATTTTCTTCTTCTGAAGTATCTTCATCTGAAGTTTCCTCTTCAGAACTTAAAGTTGATTCTCCTTCCTATTTCTTTTGAGTTTGTTCAAAACCAAGACATGTTTTGTTTGTTGACCTTCTTTGTATCTTGACTATCTTATCCATAATATTTGAGCTATTCTTGAATCCTTTCATCTTGATCCTGGAGTCCTCTAAATATTATTTTAGTAGTGCCACTTCTTGTTCTAACTTCTCACATTCCAAGATCTTTACTTCTAACTTATCTTTGAACCTTTTTGCCTTAGACTTTGATTTTTCTAAATCCTCTATGAGAAATCTTCTCTCTTCATCACATTCTTGAAACTGGATTTCAAGTTTAGAGTGTTGCTTTCTTACCTTATTTACCATGTCAAGGGCATAGATAAGTTCTCCCTTGAGATCATATCCATTCTCTTATGAATATTCTTCTATTTTTTTGCCTTTGTCCACATCATTAATTTCTTTTGGCTTGTATTCTATAGGATGACTTACTTCTTATTCTAAAGCCATTAGAATATTTTCATCTGGTCCTTCAAGTACATTCTCATATTCATCATCACTGAAATTATAACCATCCCTTGTACAATCATCTTCAAGATGTCCAAATTTACCACATCTAAAAAACTTGAGAATAACTAGAGTCCTTTTCTTAACTGGTTATTTTTCCTCAATCACAAATAAGAATTCATCTGTATCATTGTTTGAAATATTAGCATCACTATCATTTGAGTACTTACTTGTATTATCCGCATAGTAGCTCCTCTTTTGTCTTTGGAAGAACTTCCTTCCTTGTATGCTTTGTCCATTCTTGCTTTTATTTTGGTGCCTGTGTCTTTCTGATTTCATGTACCTGTGATCTTGTTTTTATTTACCATTGTTGTTCTTTGGATCTTTACAATCTGTTGCAAAATTTCCATACTTTCCATAATTGAAACACTTAACATATCTTAGATCTATGGATCTTCTAGAACCTTTATCTCTTCTACCATAATTTTCTTCTTCGTCACTAGATGACTCACTGCTTGACTTTGGCTTCTTACCCTTTATCTTCTAGTTCACTTTGAAAGGCAACCTCTTTTGGAGGGATAGGATCTTTTGCTCTTATCTCAAAATTTGTAAGCATGCCAAGTAAAGAATTTCTTGTTAGACTGTCACTATCAATTGATGTTTCTATAGCAGAGACCTTTTCACTGTACCTTTTTTGAAGAGTTCTCAAGATCTTATCACAAGCATCATATTCATCGACCTTCATTCCAAGACCTCTCGTCTCATGTACAAGTTCATCAATATTACTGAGATAGTTACGAATATTTTCATCAACCCGCATTCTTGACTTTCAAATTCTCCTTTGATATTTATTATCTTAGCTTTCCTGACACCTTTATCTCCTTCATATATGTTATGTAGTAGTTCCCACATTTATTTTGTTGTTTTACAATCCATAACCTTCATAGATTCTGATCTATGCAACCCTTTTATAATTGCATTCATAGCTCTTGAATTTTCATGCATTAGAAGCTTACCTTACTTATCTATAGGAGGATTGACTACTGAATCATAGCCAAGTTCCACTGCATCCCAAACTTCATTACCAAGTGCTATCAAGTGAAACCTCATTAGCATACACCAATACAATAAGTCACTTCCATAAAATATTGATACTGTATTATTTATGGACCCATCCCTTTGATCCTTTTGATCCATTGTGTTCTTGACCGCTTTTCTATAAATATTTCAAACTCTTATGAAGGAACCCACTCTGATACCAATTGAAGAACACAAGCTTATACTGAGAGAGGGGGTGAACAATATAAGAGCACTTTTTACTTTTCTTTTCAAATTAATATTATGCAGTGTATAGATAGTAGTATCAATAGCAGTAATCAAAGTAATGCACAAAACACCATACATAATAGAGACACAAATTTAACTTGGTTCACCCAAATATGGCTACCTCCATGAAGAAAATATTTCTTTTAAATATTTCTCAAATGATCTCTTGGAAATCCTTCCCAATTATAATATTTAGAGAACTTTGTCCAAAGGATATGTTGATCCCCTAAATCTGGTTTGTGGATCTTGTTGAGCAAGGTGCAGCAAACAATATTGTCATTGTTGTCAACACAGTCAGGAAGATTTGTTAATGCAGTGGACAGGGAGTTCAAAAGCTAGTCAGATGCAGAAGACAAGAGTTCAAAGGTTACTCAGAGTATGTACAGTGATTTTCCAAGAAGACCGAAGTGGACCACTTGCAAAAGATCAAAGAAAAAGACAAGTAAGAAAAGTGTCGCGATATCGTGACATATACAACAGGAAAGAAAAACTATCACGATTTCGTGACATGTTGGAAGAGAGAGAAGAAGAAAGAAAAACTATCGCGATTTCGCGACATGTTGGAAGAGAGAGAAGAAGAAAGAAAAACTGTCATGATTTTGCGACATGTTGGAAGAGAGAGAAGAAGAAAGAAAAACTGTCATGATTTCGTGACATGTTGGAAGAGAGAGAAGAAGAAAGAAAAACTGTCATGATTTCATGACATGTTGGAAGAGAGAGAAGAAGAAAGAAAAACTGTCGCGATTTCACGACATGTTGAAAGAAAAAAAAGACAAGTGGAAAAAGTGTCGCGATATCACGACATGTTGGGAAGAAAGAAAAATTGTCACGATTTCGCGACATGTTCGAAGAGAAAGTGCAAGCTGGAAAAACTGTCATGATTTCACATGTTGGCAAAGAAAAAGGCAAGTAGAAAAAGTGTCGCGATTTCGAGACATATTGCAAGAAAGATTGTACGGAAGAAAAAGGTGTCACGATTTCACGACATGTCGCATTTTCGTGACTTGAAAAGTGCAGGAAGACAGAGAAAGAAAAAGTGTCGCGATATCGCAACATGTCGAGTTTTCGCGACCCGAAGGCAAGAAAAAGTGCTAAGGAGAAAAAGTGTCGCAATATCGCGACATGTTGGGTTTTCACGACCCGAAGGCAAGAGAAAGCGTACGGACAAAAAAGTGTTGCGATATCGTGACATGTCGGGTTTTCGCTACCCGAAGACAAGAGAAAGCACTAAGGAGGAAAAGTGTCACGATATCACGACATGTCACAGTTTCATGACTCAATGAGGAGAGAGAAAGCAAGAAGGCAGAAGTGTCGTGATTTCATGACATGTTGTGTTTTCGCTGATGCAAGCCAAAGAAAAAGGCAAGGAGACAAAAGTGTCACGATTTTGCGACATGTGTTTTTTCTGGTTGAAGCCGAGAAGAGTAGCAATGAGGCAAAAGTGTCGCGATATCACGACATGTTATGTTTTCGCGGGGCCAAAGCTAAGAAATAGAGCAAAGAGAAAAAGTGTCACGATATCACGACATGTTGTATTTTCGTGGGCCAAAGCTAAGAGAAAGCGTACGGAAGAAAAAGTGTAGCGATATTGCTACATGTATTCTCGCGAGCCAAAGCTAAGAGAAAGTGTGCGGAGAAAAAAGTGTAGCGATATCGCTACATGTTGTATTCTCGTGGGCCAAATTTAAGAGAAAGCGTATGGAGGAAAAAGTGTAGCGATATCGCTACATGTTGTATTCTCATGGGCCAAAGCTAAGAGAAAGCATACGGAGGCGAAAGTGTCACGATATCGCGACATGTGTTTTCATGGCAACAGCAACAGAAGAGTTACGGAGGCAATTGAAGTTGACGAAGACCGATGTTAGCCGACAAAGATTAGGGTTTGCAACTAACGAAGATTAGGGTTTGCAACCGATGAATATTAGGGTTACAGCCGACTAAGATTAGAGTTTTTCATCATGAAAATGTTGTTATAAAAGCAGGGTTGTTTGGAGAATGAAGGTAGTCGTCGATATCATCGAATGCATGTCAAAGTGTGAAATGTAGCCGTAAGAGCGCAGATAGTGTAGAAGCAGCGAGATGATGGCAAAGTGTGCAAAGTGAGCAAAGAAGTCGAGTCGTGCTAAGTGCAAAATTTGCAAAGGAAGCAGAGTGCACAAAAGGGAGAAGACGATCGTGAAGCTCGACAGTGAAGTAGCATATTGTGCGAAGTGACTGTGCAGAGAGAGCAGAGTGCGTAGAGAATGCAAAGGTGAAGCAGACCAGTTAGGGTCTTGGAAAAGCAAAGGTATTTTATCATCAAACTTATAGATTCAAAATTAAAGTCTAGTTTGCAGCCTGGCATCAAGGGTTGGTGCTCCTTCTAGTAGGTGCTGGTAAATCAGGGGTTGGTGCTCCTTTTTGTTGATACAAATAAATCAAGGGCTAGTGCTCCTTCTAGTGGAAGCTAGTAAACTGTTTATAAAGTTGGTGCTTTGCAAATGCTAGAATTGGATGGTAGTCCAAGCAGTAATTCTTGAGGAGTAGCAAAATTAGTGAACCTCATTAAAATCTTATGTTGTGTGATGCTCTGTTGCTATTCTTACTGTATCTATTTTTAAGTTTTAATTGTTGTTATTTTAAGAGCTGTAGATTCAAGTTTAAAGAGCTACACTAATTCACCCCCCCCCTCTTAATGTCATTGTAATACTAACAATTGGTATCAGAGCCAAGTTCTCTTATCAGGCTAAATTAGTCAGGGTTGATCTTGGATTAGTACACAATGGGTAAGAAGAATAGATCCTCCTCCAAAAAGGCATCTCAGTCAGTTTTAGTTTCTATGGAAGAGAAAAGTGAACTAGAAAAGGTTGAAGAAGTGAATCCTGAAGTATATGATGAAAACCTTGAGGCTGAAGTAGATCTAGAAGGTGAGTTGATCGCTGCACTTGAAGAATTGAATATAGAAATGAAAAAGAACAAAATATTGTCCAAGAAGTTGGAAGAATTGAGGATGATATTGAAGATCTCTTCTTACAAATTCATAAAGCTAAGAAAAGAGAAGAAGCTTTGAAGTCACACCTGGATGATAAAGGCGATGTATGTAGAAAACATGAAGATGAATCTAACAAAGTTATTAGTGATCTAAAGCTACAAGTAGAAGAGTCCAAAAGGACTGAAGAAACTCTCAGGTCACAGATCAATGAGAAAGAGATTGTTTGCTGCAAATAAGAGGAAGTGATTGTTTTACTGAAGAAACAACTAGAAGAGGCCAATACAAATCTCAAATTTGAGAAGAGCACAGAGTTTCTAGATAAAATGATAAGCCAACAAAGAAGCTCCACGGATAAGCATGGTCTTGGATATGAAGTTGAACAACCTTCATCTTCCAACTCTGTAGAGAAGAAGAAGCTCACTATTGAAGGATCGAAGCAAGAAAAGTTTAAAGCTGAATCTTCAAAAGGAAGAAAATATCAAAGGAGATCTACAACAAAGTAGCCACAACAAAAGAGGTTCTATCACTCTCACTCTATTCATAATAATACTTTTAATGGCTACTGTTTCAGATGCAACTAGTATGGTCACAAGGCAATTCATTGTGGATTGAATAACAAATCAAAGAGTTATGCTGGTAGAAATACATCTGCGTTGCTGAGTGAACACTATGTACAATGTTTTCAATGTAATGGTCATGGGCACATAGCAAGGTTTTTTCCAAGCACTTTTGTATCTAATATAAGGCAAAACAGTATATCTCATCAGACACAAAAACCGCAACATAGACAGGGAATGAATCATGTTCATAAAAGAAAGGAAAATAATCATTCATCGAGGATGCACAAGAGACAACCACACAAGAGAAATTTTCAAGTTCACGAAAAGGTTCAAAATAGGGATATAGTTGAAAAACTCAAGCCCAAGTTCAAGAAATTTTGGAGAAAGAAAGAAGAGAGGAAATCATGTCTCCTTGGACTAAAGGAGATTACTCCTTTATTGCACTAAGTAACTCCAGGTAGCACATCATCAAGGGGAGCAATCTTGAAGTTTCATTCTAATGCTCCTATGTATTTTTTTGATTACCTGAGGATGAAAGGCAAGTAGTCAGGGAAGTTGTCGTATAGTTGTCGAAGTGTGTTTTCAGTTCATGTAGTTGTTTGTGGAAGTGCCATGAAGGGTGGTGTTTAAATTAAGAGTTGTCATTATTTGTAGCATTGCTATATGTCATTGTTGTTCTGTTTATGGTTCTTACTGCCCTGTCCAAATTTAAGGACTATAATAGTTCAGATAATTTGGTTAGTGAAAGAATGTTGCCCTAGCCGCATATATGTGTGTTGATAAAAGTAGTGTGTATTTGAACTACACATTGACATGAATATTGTTAGATCTATATTGACGTTGTGGTGAAATATATTGAAGTTTGATTATTGATTCATGTTTAGCTCATCAAGATGAGCAACTTTGTTGTGTGAATCATACCTATCCGGGGTCCAGAAGTATGAGTTTGAGTAAGGTGCACTATAGTTGGTCGTGAAGTGTTTTTCAAAATGTTCTCCTGAATCGAACAATTGAAGGTAAGGTGTGACCAGCAGTGACTTAGAAAACACAGACCAAGTTGAAAATTTAAAAAAGGATTTGGTTGGTGTTGTGGTACAGTGTTTGATGCTTACACAGATTTGGCAGCAGCAAATATGAGTCGTGCAAGGACTTAGCAAATAAGATGCAGAAAGAATTTGAAATGTCAATGATTGGAGAACTGTCATATTTCCTCGGATTGCGAGTTAATCAAATCAAGAAGGGCATATTCATTTCTTAAGTTAAATATGTAAAAGAGATGCTAAAAGGTTCACAATGGAGGACTGTAAGCCAGTTAGCACTCCCATGACAACAGGCTATAAGTTGAGCAAGAATGACAAATCTCCACCTGATTGATCAAATCATGTACAGGTCTATGATTGGAAGCTTACTATACCTGACAACTGTCAGACCAGATATTTTGCAGGCAGTATACATGGTAGCACGATTTTAGGCTAATCCCAAGGAGACTCATGTGACAGCATTATGGTGGTTGATTTCTAAAATTTCTTTGGAGGGAAAATGATTGTTTGTGGTTTCCTTCTCGAAAGAAGTTGGTTGATACATACTTGGACTAGGGTTGTGTGAGAGAGAGTTGTCCCTTGTGATGATTGGTTGAGTTGATTTGTTTAAGCCTAGTCAAGTTATGTGTGAAATGATTTTTGAAGTTCCATGAAGTGGATTTGATTTGAGATCGCCATTCATTATTGAGTTCACTTTGAGTACTTCTTGAGCAGGATTGATTGAGCCTTTGAGAAGGCCTTTGGAAAATATTTGAAGACAATGCTAGGACAGATTTCTAGAGCAGATTTGGGAAAGTTCTTGGTGAGACTTATAGAGAAGATTCGGACAAGTTCTTAGTGAGCTTGGTGGAGCAGATTTGGACAAATTTTTTTATGAGCTTGTTATTCAGCATTGGACAAGTTCTATGTGAGGTTGTTAAGCAGGTTTTGTGTGAGCCTATTGAGCAGGTTCTTAGTGAGCCTATTGACTGAGCTTTGGAGGTAACAGAGTACAGAGGTCAGAGTCTCAATGGATAGAAATCTAGAAGCCAACATAGTTGAAGATAAGTCTGAGTGAGGATTCTTCAAGTGAAGAAGAGGTCCACCAGTCAATGCAGCAGAGAGACAGAGTCTTCTATAATATCACAAAGGTACTAGGGAGTATGGGTTATGGTATCCTAAAGATGCAGATTGGGCAGGATGTGTAGATGACAGAAAGGGTACCAGTGGAGGTGCATTCTATCTTGGAGACAGATTGGTTGCGTAGAACAGTAAGGAACAAGAGTCAGTTTCCTTATCCACAACAGAGGCAGAATTATTGCAGTGACAGCATGTTGTACGCAGGAGAAAGTTACAAAAAGTGAGGTTAAGTTGGATTTTCATTCCAACAATAGATTGTGGAGTGGTCACGTTTTCCAAGAATTGACTAGCTATTAGGATCACATTCTCAGGGGGAGCATTTGTGTATTTGTTTATCTTTTTGCTCATGTTTGTAATTTTTTCTAATTGTAATAATTTGTGCCTGAGAATGTTGTGCATAGACTCAGGGGGAGTCTACAGCAGCCCTTTGGTATTATTGTCAAAGGGGGAGAAGAATTACAAGAAAATTGCACATGTGTTGCCAACAATTCCAAAGGGGGAGATTGTTGAGCAAGGTGCAACAAACAATATTGTCATTGTTGTCAACATAGTCAGACAGATTTGTTGATGTAGTGGACAGGGAGTTCAAAAGCTAGTTAGATGCAGAAGACAAGAGTTCAAAGGTTACTCAGAGTATGTACAATGATTTTCCAAGAAGACCGAAGTGGACCACTTGCAAAAGATCAAAGAAAAAGACAAGTAAGAAAAGTGTCGCGATATCACGACATATACAGCAGGCAAGAAAAAATGTCGTGATTTCGCGACATGTTGGAAGAGAGAGAAGAAGCAAGAAAAATCGTCGCGCTTTCGCAACATGTTGGAAGAGAGAGAAGAAGAAATAAAAACTGTCACGATTTCGCGACATGTTGGAAGAGAGAAAAGAAAAAGAAAAAACTGTCACGATTTTGCGACATGTTGGAAGAGAGAGAAGAAGAAAGAAAAACTGTCGTGATTTCGCGACATGTTGGAAGAGAGAGAAGAAGAAATAAAAACTGTCGCAATTTCGCGACATGTTGAAAGAAAAAAAAGATAACTGGAAAAAGTGTCACGATATCGCGACATGTTGGGAAGAAAGAAAAACTATCGTGATTTCGCGACATGTTCGAAGAGAAAGTGCAAGCTAGAAAAATTGTCGTGATTTTGTGACATGTTGGCAAAGAAAAATGCAAGTAGAAAAAGTGTCACGATTTCGCGACATATTGCAAATAAGATTGTACAGAAGAAAAAGGTGTCGCGATTTCGTGACATGTCGCATTTTCACGACTTGAAAAGTGTAGGAAGATAGAAAAAGAAAAAGTGTCACGATATCACGACATGTCGGGTTTTCACGACCCGAAGGCAAGAAAAAGCGCTAAGGAGAAAAAGTGTCGCGATATCGCGACATGTCGGGTTTTCACGACCCGAAGGCAAGAGAAAGCGTACGGACGAAAAAGTGTTGCGATATCGCGACATGTCGGGTTTTCGCTATCCGAAGACAAGAGAAAGCACTAAGGAGGAAAAGTGTCACGATATCACGACATGTCATAGTTTCGCGACTCAATGAGGAGAGAGAAAGCAAGAAGGCAGAAGTGTCGTGATTTCATGACATGTGTTTTCGCTGATGCAAGCCAAAGAAAAAGGCAAGGAGGCAAAAGTGTCACGATTTCGCGACATGTGTTTTCGCTGGTTGAAGCCGAGAAGAGTAGCAAGGAGGCAAAAGTGTTGCGATATCGCGACATGTTATGTTTTCGCGGGGCCAAAGCTAAGAAACAGAGCAAAGAGAAAAAGTGTCGCGATATCGTGACATGTATTTTCGCGGGCCAAAGCTAAGAGAAAGCGTACGGAAGAAAAAGTGTAGCGATATTGCTACATGTTGTATTCTCGCGGGCCAAAGCTAAGAGAAAGCATGTGAAGAAAAAAGTGTAGCGATATCGCTACATGTTGTATTCTCGTGGGCCAAAGTTAAGAGAAAGCGTACGGAGGAAAAAGTGTAGCGATATCGCTACATGTTGTATTCTCGCAGGCCAAAACTAAGAGAAAGCATACGGAGGTGAAAGTGTCACGATATTGCGACATGTTGTGTTTTTGCGACAACAGCAACAGAAGAGTTACAAGGGCAGTTGAAGCCGACGAAGACCGATGTTAGAAGACAAATATTAGGGTTTGCAGTCGACGAAGATTAGGGTTTGCAACCGACGAAGATTAGGGTTACAACCGACTAAGATTAGAGTTTTTCATCATGAAAATGTTGTTATAAAAGCAGGGCTGTTTGGAGAATTGGAGGTAGTCGTCGATATCGTCGAATGCATGTCGAAGTGTGAAATGCGGCCGTAAGAGCGTAGATAGCGTAGAAGCGACGAGATGATGGCGAAGTGCACAAAATGAGCAAAGAAGTCGAGTCGTGCTAAGTGTAAAATTTGCAAAGGAAGCAGAGTGCACAAAAGGGAGAAGACGATCGTGAAGCTCGATAGTGAAGCAGCAGATTGTGCAAAGTGACTGTGTAGAGAGAGCAAAGTGCGTAGAGAATGCAAATGTGAAGCAGACCAGTTAGGGTCTTGGAAAAGCAAAGGTATTTTATCATCAAACTTACAGATTCAAAATTGAAGTCCAGTTTGTAGCCTGGCATCAAGGGTTGGTTCTCCTTCTAGTAGGTGCTGGTAAATCAGGGGTTGGTGCTCCTTTCTGTTAATACAAATAAATGAAGGGTTGGTGCTCCTTTCTGTTAATACAAATAAATGAAGGGTTGGTGCTCCTTTCTATTGATACAGATAAATCAGGGGTTGGTGCTCCTTCCAGTGGAAGCTGGTAAACTGTTTGTAAAGTTGGTGCTTTGCAAAGGCTATATTTGGATGGTAGTCCAAGCAGTCATTCTTGAGGAGTAGCCAAATTGGTGAACCTCATTAAAATCTTGTGTTGTGTGATGCTCTGTTGCTATTCTTACTGTATCTATTTTTAAGTTTTAATTGTTGTTGTTTTAAGAGCTGTAGATTCAATTTTAAAGAGCTACACTGATTCACCCCCCCTCTCAGTGCCATTGTAAGACTAACAAATCTCTATCCATAAGAGAACTCTTTATCCTCTACTCTATTTGGTGATCCTCTAGAAGACACTGCCTCCACTGCATTGACTGGTGGATCTCTTTCCACTTGAAGACTCTTGTTCTCACTCAGAAGACCTATCCTCAATATCCTGGTTGATGGATATCTATCCACTGGAGACTCTTTTCTCTCTACTCTATCACCTCCAAAGGTCAGTCTTAATGTTGTACTAAACATAGTCCATTTGATCTAGCACAACTCTACTCAAATATTTCACTAAACACAATCCAGTCGACCTAGCACAAGTCCACTCAAATCTGCACTAAACACAGTCCAGTCGATCTAGCACAAATATGCTCAATCTCTCTCTTTAGTCTGGCACAAACCTATCCTCAAATTTGCACCAAACTCTACTCTCAAATCTGCACTAAACATAGTCCAGTCGGTCTAGCACAAATTTATCTTCAATATCTATCCTCAAGCCTTAACTCAAGGCTTGACTCAACTCTGCTATATTTGCCCCAAACCTTAACTCAAGGTCTGAACAAATCAATCAACTCTACTCTCAAGTCTTCTCAAAGACTTGTCTCAAATATGCTTTTCAAGCTTCCACAAAATCTCACACCAATCTGTCCATAAGTACTCTCTATAACCTGCTCAAATCTTCTCTACAAGTCCTCTCTAGAACTTGTTCAAATATTTTTAATAGGTCCACATAGAATTATCCAAATCTGCTCAACAGGTCTACATAGAACCTGCTCAAATTTTCTCAACATGTCCACACAGGACCTGCTTAAATCTGCTCAACAAGCTCACACAGAACATGTCCAAATCTACTCAACAAGCTCACACAGAACTTGTCCAAATCTGCTCAACAAGCTCACATAGAACTTGTCCAAATATGCTCAACAAGCTCACACAAAACTTGTCCAATATCATAGAAACATAAAGAGAATTGTTAGAGAATCAATGTGTTTTTTACTCAAAAACTCAATCTTAACTCAAATTAGGATATAGAATAGTTTATTTTATGGAACTTGAACAATCACTTCATACATCCACTTGACTAGGCTCAATCAACTCTACTCAACCAATCACTTCAAGAAACAACTCTTGCTCACAAACCCTAGTCCAATCATGTATCATCCAACTCAAAATATTTTCAACAATGCTCAACAACAAATCTCACATAACAATGATACTCATGATCTTTTCAAACCCTAGTTCAAGTTATTTGCATAACAACCCACTTCAATAACCATGCTCATAAAACAAGGTTTTAATCACAACTCTTAATTTCAAAAAACCTTGAAGCATTAACTCAAACACTTCACTCAACCAATGATCTCAACAACAATGCTACTTAATCAAGGTTTTAATCTCAACTCTCAAATCAGAAAACCTTGAAGTAATAACTCAACCACTTTTGAAAAGGAAACCCTAATCAAGTCCTTTTCACTCCAAAATTAATTTTAAATAAAGCCAATCAACCAAGTCAACCAAAGAAGAATTTGCCCATACCTTTTGAATGTCAAGTAGTTGACCTCACAAATCTGCCACACTCACAATTACTTCTTTGCCAATCTCAATAAGGGTTAGAGGATAATTTTCTTCAACAAAACATATCATAAAAATAATATCAAAATTACACCTTATCACTCCAACTTAAATAATAATCAATATCCTCACAATAGTCACAAAAACCCTTAATTCAAAATAACATACTACCCACAAAGTCTTAACCTTTCAATATTCCACAATAGCAATTTTAAGACTTAAAAATAAAAACAGAATTCTCCTTATAACTCCTAAAGGTAATTATCAACTACCACAACTTTATTACAAAGAAACCTTTCCAAAATCAACCACTAAACAACCTTATACCTCCAACTTAGGCATTTAATTAAAAATAATATCAAAAATATTACCTTTGCCTAGGAGGGAATCGAACCCTCAACGTTGCCCCCTATGATCACCTTAACCACGGCCAAAGTTGTCGCATGAGCCAAGTGCTCATTGAGATTAACGAAGCACCACGTGCTTCTTAATCTCCACTCTCTATTTTCACTTTGGTAAAAGAACATGCACCGTAGGCCCTTCACTCAACACACCTCACAATGCACCCACCGTGATTCGAACATGAACTCCCTTGCAAGCCAGTGTTTTTGTTCTTTCCAAAATGCCACTAGACCATGTTGTCTTATGCAACTTCGAAAATGGAAGCTTCCTCCATTCAACACTTTGTTGTCACATTTTTCGCATACACTCACGAGCTCTTACTTGCATAGGCCAATCTTTTTTACTTTAGATCAAGGATAATAAATTTAAACTTTAGGCAAGTATTTGTATGCTTCCTCCATTACTTTGAAAACTTCGACGCTTTCCTTGTTGTTTTCTATGACGTCGACGGAGATCATAAAGGCTTCGAATGCCTTTGGTCTTAGACCCAACCTTTGGGTTTATTAAAATACCTTTAGACTTTATAAAACCCACTCTTTACATTATAAAATATTATAATAAAAATTATAATTATTTTATTTGGGTTTTCACCATGGCACATTTAATATTATAATAACCATTATTATAATATTATAACTTTGATAAAGCACCTTTAATATTTATTTATAAAATTTAAATTCTCACTGAATTTAAATAATTTATAAAATAAATATTATAACTTCTTTTTAACTTCTCTCTTTTGTACTGTTTCACTTGATCTTTGGCCTTCTTCCTGGATATCAAATAACCATTTTATCTCCTTTTTTTCCTGCTGAAATATTTGGTATTAATTATGACTTCGTCTGGTGACATGAATGACAACTTTGACTTAAGGACTCAAAATGTCCAACACTTGACACCTACTATAGACTTAAATATTAAAAACAAACTCAAATATTAAATATTTTTAAACTAATAATCACACTTCCTAAACTATTACATGACCAAATAATGTAATATCACCAACATAATCCAATCCAAAATCTGTCTACCTTTCACAAATTCTTCTTGCTCTTTTGAAATCATTTTTTCTAATATCGGTCTCAATTGATTTGCCATAACTTTGGAAATTATCTTATATGCCCTATTACATAGGATTATGGGTCTAAATGAATAAAACAATTTCACATCCTTCTTTTTTGGAATTAGGGTAAGCTATGTTGCATTTATTTTACAAGGTATGTACTATTATACCCTAGATGATTACATTGCCATCAATAAAGAATCCTCCACTATTTCCTAGTTATGCTAATAGAATGTTGTAGAGAGTCCATCAAGACTTGGGGATTTATCCTTATCAAAAGATAAAAGAATTAAGTAAACTTCTTCTAGAGTAATAGGCTCCATCAGTTTGCTATCACCTTCATCTATTATATATTAAGGTAATTATTGCAATAGCTCATCATTAAGAACTTCAATCTCCTCCAATCCTATAATATTCTAGTAAAAAATCCTTACCTCCTTTCTAATTTCACTTTGGTCTTCAATCCAAACCCCTTATATTGATTTAATTCTATTAATTCTAGATGTTGATATCTATACTATTTCCATCCTATGAAAAAAATTTATGTTTTTATTTCCTTTTAACCAAGGTTGTCTCAATTTTAATCTCTAAAATTTTTCTTCCTTCCTCAAAATACTATGATACTCACTAAGCAACTCCCTTTCCTCTAAGCTTGGATTATTATGCTAATAGTTATTTTTTCTTCTAAAAAATATTTCTGAAAGTGTTCTTGTTACATTCTTTTAATCTAGATGTTATTGACTTAATTTATTTTGGAAGTGTAGACAACCCACTATTTCCTAAAGAATTCCATGTTTGCACTATCATATAAACAAATTGAGGATGATCTTCCCACATTTGCTCATATTTTTCAATTACTTTACACAGGTTTTCATGAGGGGTTTCAATCCCCTCATACTGAGTGGGGTTTGAACCTTAGACCTCTCAAAGAGAGGCCAAAGCCCTTACCACTGTAATAAGCTTGTAGTCTCACATTTGCTCACATTTAAAATATGATATTTTTTTAATTTAATTACCACCATTTTAGCTCTTATTGACCAGTGATCTGAACCAATCCTTGTTACGGTATTAATTTTAGCACAAGTCTCTTCATCTAGCCAATGATCTAAGAGTATGGATTTGTCCAATTATTTTACTATTAGGTTCTATCCTATCTTGTTGTTGGTCCATATATAGTCATCCTCTTCAAACTCAACCTCCCTTAGATTATTGTTTTAAATAAAAGTTGAGAAATCTCTCATACTTTGGGTTATTTTCCTATTTTTCTCAAATTTTTCATCCAACTTGGTTATGACATTAAAATATCATATGACCATGAATCGTTTTTCTTGGTATTTACTTCTCATAAATGCTTAAATTGCATTCCATAATTTTGACTACCTAAGTTGTAGGTACATAGGAATTGATAAGGATGAAACGAATATCTACAAAGTAACATGTAACTAATGAGGCTATCTAATGTCTAGTTTTATGAATGGTTTTACAGGAGGTTCTAACTGAATTCCAACATGTTAGAATTCCTCCTACTTTTTCTAAATCCATAGCATCCCATTCACATCTTACTTATACTACTTTCATTGATTTGAAAACTTCTTTTATCATTTATTTTCTTGAATACAAAGAATATCAAGATTATTATTTAAATAGATGTCCTTGATACTCCTATGCTTTGAGGAGGCATTATAACCCCTTATATTCCATTATATAGTCGTAATGTCTCATTAGGATATTTTTGCCCCTCTGATAAATTACTAATATCATTTTATTTTTTGGTAAAGAGAAGTTCAACCAACTTCTGTTGTGTTCCTTTCTCTATGTTTGCTCTTGTTTTCTTGGCTCTCACTTAGTACTTTGATGGTTTTCCTTTTTTCCTTGATAGTATCGAGGGTAGATCTTATGATTATATTTCTCAATATTCTTTCATGATTTTCCTTTTCATTAGATATATCCTCTCCTAGTTTTTCTAAGAAAACTTTTTGTCTACATCCTACTATTTTTTTGGTATTTCTTTGTTAATGATAGAGGTGTTAACATCTAACACTATGTTTTCTCTACCACTTTCCTTAACATTAATAGTGTGTTGTGCTTTAATAGAGTCTTTAAAATATGATGAGGCACATTAGTCTTTAAAATATGATGAGGCACATTCCTTAGGTTTAGTAGGAATGTTCATCCCTAAATTAGGTTTAAACTAAGTAGATGGTTCCTTGTTAATATTTTTAACTTGTTGTACCATGTCCTCTAAGCTCTAATATGATTTTTCTTCATAGACTAAAGCCTCAAAATAATTGGTTTTTCTTCCAATATCCTTACTAGTCTTCATTATTTATTTACTTCATCTATCTGGACCTATTTTTTGGAAGTTGAAAACCATCCTCATCCATATCCATTTGTAAGTTTCTCTTGTAGATTTCTACATGTATTTTTGATAGACTCTTCTTAGGGCATGATCTCTCAATATGTCCCACCTCATGACATATTCTATAGTTAAAAAATATATTTTCATAATCCATGGTTTGGGTCCACAACTTACCCCCATGCTTAAGAATGGTTGATTCTAGTAAAGGTTTATTGATGTCAATAATGACCAAAATCTAGGCATAAATAGCTAAGACTTTGTATTTTATAGTTTCTAAAATCTTAAGGAATCCTCCCAAAGTGTTTCCTATTGCCTTGAAGGTATTAATTTCCTAGAATTCAATGGGTAACCCATACATCCTGATCCAAACTAGTACTAGGGATATATTTACATTTTTAGGTGTAAAGTCTTCATACCAGTAGGTAAGGAAGAGTATTTATCTTTCCATAAACCAAGGACCTCTTTTAGGATTCTATCTCTTTCCTCCTTATAACAAAAAATGGCTAGAAAAAACCTTTGGAAAGAAATGATAAACTCACTCCTAGAGACTTCCATCTCCTATTGATCCATTTTCTTAGAGTTGAAGCCCCTAGCCAAGACCCATTAAATTTACCAATGATTGTTTTATCTTTGAGCAACAAGGATTGTTTCTTTATGAGGTCCTCTCTAACATCTACTACTAGGGATTATTATAATTATTTATTTGTAAATTGATCTATGGGGAGGATGCTATAACTCAATATCTTCTAAATTTACCAATATATCCTATAACAACTATATTATTTGAAAATAAACCTACAATAATTTGCATCCAAAAAATTGAATAAAATGAAGACATAAATTAAACTTAGCTAAAATAATTCTATGTCTAGATGAAATTTCTTGCCTTATTGATGCACTGTCCCTTCATTGCTCCTCCCATAATCCAAACCTTGGTTGAAATATATCTACAATTTTATTTTCCCATGGCTTGAAAAATGCTCATTGTCCTTGTTTCATATGGCTAACTTCATATGGTTATATATCCCTCAATATTGCTCACATTCTTCATATGACAATAATCATATGCTCCAAGAATCATCCAAATCAGACAACCCTTCATAAATATATGGCTCTTGAAAGATGAGATATTTTTTTGGGAAAAATTTACCCTAATGTTGCCCTTGTTCTAGATGACTATCTTCACATGGATGTATCTCCCTAAATACTACTTGGATTATTTTTTATGACCATTCATTTAAAATCTCTTCAAATTTTACATAAAATGGCACAGTAATCATTTGAATCAAACAACTCTATGCAAAGATATGGCTCTTAAAAGATGAGTCATTTTTCTGAAAACAAATGGCCCTAATTGCAACCAAGGTTTTGATATAACCCACAAAAAGTACCCAAAATATTAATTCACCATGAGTTATCTATAAATATAAATCAATAATTCATTAAAAGGCATCAAGTTTTGTTTGTTGTATATGATTTTTCTTATTTTATATCATTTTCTATGATTTTTAGTTGTTTTCTATTGATTTGGCATTTTGGCCAAGAAGCGTGCAATAGTTGCTCTCTCTATCAATACAATTGAGAAAATTGGGAAGAAGAAGAAGGATATTTTGGAGGAGATAAAATAACTTCAATTAGTATGACAAGTATGCCATCCATCTTATTGGCCTTTGGCTCACTCTATTACTAGTCAACTCATACACTATGGGGTTGACACTAAGGTTGTAGAAGTGCCTCTTGGAAATATGGCATATGCAACACAAAATTTTATTGAATAGAAGCACTATTCTTTCTAAGGGTAGGTTTTCTCTTCACCACAAACATCCCCATTAGTGTCCTTTTCCCTACAAGGGACTGATTTAATCGATTTAAATAATCTAGTAGTTGATATGATGACCTCTTGTTATAGGAACTATAACCCTATTTCCTATCATTGTATTGCACCATGGTCTAGTATGCTTTACAACTCTTTCTTCAATTAATCTCTTACAACAGGTAGATGTATACATGCAATCAAAGGAGGAATGACAAGGATAAATTATGACTATCATATATTAAACTTAAATTTCAAGATATTTACAATTGTTTTTTACTATTACATCAAATATATTTTTAATTAAAAATAAAATTAACTATAACCAAAGGGACTTGCTACTAAAAAATATTTGATTATAATAGTAACATCATCTTTATACCTCCAAATATATCACTAATATACTGAGATAAACAAAGCAACTAAACATATTTATAATTAAATATTAAATATATTATATCAAAAATAATAACATAACATAAATATATTCATGTCTCGGCAAGGACACCGCAATGGCAAAAGTCATTAGGCTCTCTTAACGCAAACCCAAGTTCAATTCACAGGAAGGGTGGCCCCTAATATGCCCCCACTTTTCAACCTCTTCAAAAATCATTAATATATTCATACATCTTTAATTTGTAATTTCAAATTATCAACATCTTATGTGTATGCTTATCTAAATTATAATTTTAAATTACAACTAAATAATAATAAGCTCTTGTTTCAGTCACAACTTAGAACATACTTCAACAAAATAAATATAAAATTGACTAATTAAACTGTAAGACTATAACTACAATAAAAATAATAAATTTATTATTTGTTTTATTTTTATTTTTAAAGAAAATGAATTATATATTGATACTAAAGTTTACAAAGAACAAATTCTATCCAACAAGTAGCTTTGAGGTCACAAAATTGTTGCCCAAAGGAAGGGACAAGCAATAAAGAAAAATAAAAACTCCAAAAAGTGCGTTGGAATAAAAAGGGCACCAAAAATTCAAATATAAAGGATGTCAAAAATCCAAAAATACAAAGGGTACTAAGAAAACATAAACCACTAAAATCTCTAGAATTACCTAATATTCCAAGGTTGTCTAGACTCATCAAAATCTCCAAGGGTGTCAAAATTTTCAAAAGCTCTAGAATCTCCAAAGACATCAAAATCTTCAAAGGCTCTAGAATATCAAAGTGCTCCAAAATATCCAAGGGCACTAGACACACCAAATGCTCTAGAATTTCCATATGATTCCTATAATTTGTGCCACTTATGGTGTCTACTTTTCTTTTTCCTTATTACTATAAAATGCAAATAAGTTATTTTTATAACCTCATTTACAAGGCAATCAACCATATTGTGTGTCCTTCCAATATGGAAGTATTGTATATATTCAAACTTTTTATCTAGTTCTCACAGTCTTCTTTGAACTATTTTAAGTTGGACAAATGAGAATTCATTTCCCTTAAATAGGATGTAAATCACAAGTCTTGAATCACCATACACATGAAGTTATTTAATGCCTTATTCCTGAGCCAATTTTTGTCACATTTCATAGCCTATCAATTCTGTAACATAACTGGTTATTTTTCAAATTGATTTTGAATAAAAGCATTTCATGGTGTGGTGCCACTAGTATTACTTCACCAGCCACTACATGACCTAGGTTTGATTTAGATGCTCCATCAAATAAAAGTGCAAGGAACTTTATCTATGGATTGTTAACTTTTGACAATATATATTTACGGAAATGCAACTACAACCACTAAAACAAGCATGCAATATTAAATATATGATAATGGCAATATACTAAGCAAGAAAAACTCATAAGAAACTTCTGCAATAACTCATAAAATTGTCATTAATGAAAGCTCATGAAAATAGGATCTTCATACAAAATGTGGAGATATCAATTGCTCCATGCTTCATACAAGTTCTACATTGTATTTATCTTGTATTCTACTCTACTCTTACTTATGCTTTCTTTCCACTCTATCAAAGACCTATATATAATGAGATGTGTCTCTTGGTATTTCACCCACCTATGACTCTTCATATTCCTACTCTATGAATCATGTACACATGGACTACATGCACATTTACATCATCAAGTACTTTGCACATTTTAATACTTGTGCATTTATTACATTGCATAAAGTAAATACTCAAATCCTAATCTAAGAAAAACTCTTAATCTAAATATGTGCCCATTATGGTACATTATCATGTACCAAATAATGTAATATATTCCAACACCCCCTATATTACATTATTTGGTTATTGAAGACTTTAGTCTTCAATGTGATCTTCATCTTATCTTCAATTTACTTTGCACTGTATGCCTCCTTGGTCAGGTTCATCTTATTCTTCTTTATCTTCATCATTAGAGTTAGTATTTGTGCTTTCATGAGCTGTCATACTATCATCGGATTCCTATAAAAATATTTTCTCTTTACCTTTGTCCTTCTTATCACAAGTCTTCTTTAGTATACAATCTTTTGAGAAATCACTTAAAGCATCATGATAAGATCTTGAGTTAGAAGAACTTGAAGTATCAATACTGCATGAAGAATGAAATATCTTCTCTAAAAAGGATTCATCTATTTTTGTTTTCTCTTTAAATGATTCAATCAATTCCTTTTGCTCAATGTTTTCTTCTATGTAATATTTGAATGTAATTAATGCCATATATAATATGCTAGTAATATTTAGATGAATCATGATGCCATATTTATAATTTTCAATTGCTTCATTCATTTTTACATGAAAATAATATTATAATATTTCAAAACTTTCTTCTAATGCTTCCTTATAGATGAAACTTGAAACTAAGTCTAACTTTCCTTTAGACTTTTCAATCAATTTTTTTATTCCAAATTATATAACTTTTACTCTTTATTTTCTAATTTTATTTTCCATTTCATTATTCGATGAACCTTTTGGAGTAGACATCATTTTTTCTCCCTAGTATTAGATATTGAGAATATTTTTGGTAGAATATTTCAAAAACATTGAGGTTGACTACCTTATGACTCCCTAATTTAGTGATAAAATTCAATGTACTCTTTGCAATATTCAAAATTGTAGGATACCTTGAAATTTCTATTATTCAATCAATGGTTTTGACTATGTTTTAATTTTTAAAATTTCTAGGTAAATTTCTTTTAAATCCCTAGTATTTTGAGTATAAGATCAAATTTGATGAGATCTTTCCAATTTTTTAGGTTTTGTAGAATATCTTGTATCTATCAAGTGTTTTGTATATGGATTTGATAAAATTCTTTCTAAGCTTTCCTTTGAGTTGAAATCATTTTGTCTCCCTAATGTTCAACTTCTATTCTTCACCTTATTTATCCCTATTAATGAATAGAAAGCTAAAGATATTTTTGACGCATTTTCAATTGATAAAATTTTCTTACTTTAAGACTTTAGAGTTGGATTCCTTATGTCTCATTATTTTGAGCAGGAGACTAATTCCAATGTAGTTTTCTAACTTTTTAATAGCTCTATGTTTCATTTCTTGTATCTTTCAATTCTCAATAGTATAGTTTATAAATTTCAATAATCTATGTTGGTGTTGAACTCCTTCTAACTCCCTAATTAGAAATTTAGGAAATATGGATATTTGTAAATTTAATGTTTCAATTTTCTATGTAGAATTCCTTATTCCTCCAAATTAAGTTATTTGCAAATATTTCTTATGCTTGAATAAAGTAATTCTAACTTCTTTCCAATTATATCTTTCTTACTTCAAAAAGGCTTTCAAATATTTCAATAAAGCATCTAAGGTTATAATATATCAATGTAATTCCTTATACCTTCATTTATTTAATTAATATCAAGCATATAAGATTAACTAAGTTAACCTTAACATTAATATTCCTTATTTCTCCTTTACCTTTATAAAAATGTAAGTTAATTTAAATGCTTTTAGTACCTTCTTGATTATGGTGCACTGTGTATGTGGTTTGCTTCTGCAACATGCACTTTGATTAAGGTGTTGTCCACTTCACTATCTTCAATGCAATATGACACCTTTCTTAAAACATTTAATGCTCCTCATATTAGCACCTTCTAAGACATTGACTATCCTCTTAATGTTGGTTGGTTTCACTATCCTTCAACTATGTTGTGTGCTCTACTCACTTGCCTTACATTCTTATTTCATGAATTTCTCGTATGACTTGTCTCTCATGCAGAGAAACTATTTCATTTCCCTATGAGTTACTTCCTACAATGTGACACTTGGCTAAGTATCTCCTTACTCCTCTTTTGTTTTATCATTTCAAGTGGTGCTTCTCTTCTATGTAACCTTTATTCTCTTCCTTTGTAATGATTCTTTATGTTCTTCTAGGTGGTGGTGCCTCTCTTCTACATAATACTTATCTATTCACTTGCTTTTTAACACTCCTTTTCTATGTAGTGCTTTCCCTTGCTCGATAATGCTCCTTTTCTACATAGTGTTTTTTCTTGCTTGATAATGGTACTTCTTGCTTAGTACCATTCTCTTCTCCTTTAAACTTGGCACCAAACACTCCTAATCTTCATAACAACAAATGGCATTAGGCTTTCTATCAATCTCTCCTCGTTTTTGGTATTCTCTAGTCCTTTGTAATGTTGTTTTCTTTTGGCTTTGGTGGCTTATTGATTTTGGCACTCATATTCTACTCTCCAACATTACAACTTTCCTTAAGTAACACTTTCTTCTATGGCGCTCTATCTTCCTCTTTATCCAAATATGGTGGCTCTTCTCCAAAATGGTGGCTCCTCCTTCAAGATGGTGGTGCTTCCTCTTGAGATTGGTGGTTCTTCTACACTTGGCTACTAGTCCATTCACCTTCCAATGTTGGGATGCTCAACTTTACTTTTGTATATTTATTTTTTTCTTTCCTTCAAGTGACTCTTTGATGGTGCAAATGCAAACAACTATTTGGATCCTCCAAATGACACACAGTTTCTATGTTCTCCAAAACTCCTTTATATCAATGCTTCTTCTTAACCTTGGTAGATCCTCCTTGAACTCGATGGCTCTTCCTTGAGCAACACTCCTCCTAGAAGCTTCAACCTTTTCTTTAGCAACATTTGGACTTCCTTCTTTGTGACTAGTTTATGTTCACTTTGTTGCAATTCCTTTCAAACTTTCTTGTCTCTATGCTTGGTGGTTTCTTCTTTGATGACTCCAAGCTTTTAATTTATGCCAAAACCTTTACCTTTTGGATAGTATGATACTTCTATTCTTTGTTGTAATATATTGACTTATTTATTTTCCAAGATATAGTAAGGAGTTGATCTTTCTCCTTTACTTATATTATGTCTAATTTTTCCTTTCTTTGCTACAGGTTCTAATCCCTTGTGAATGCTATCTTATCCGATATTTGAAGATATAAAATTGAGACCTTTCCTTTTGCTACTTTAAAACTCAAATATGGTGTTTTCAAAAAACTTAAATAATACTTTAATAACACCAATTTTCAAACCTTATTTTGGTCTCCTTTGTAGCAAGCTTTCTTGTTGATTTGGTTCACCTATTTGCTGCCCTGGATTTGTCAATTTTGCAGCTCTAATTGCTGCCTAAATTTTTTGCTTTTTAGCCTTTAACTTGTTGTCTAAAAATTATTTTTTTGTGGCTTCAGTTCTCCTCCAACTTTGTTCTCTCAGACTCTAAAATTTGTAGCTATTAGTGCTGAACAAAATGCTTCCCTCTTGCTATCCTAAACTCTGTAATTTTCAGCTTTTAATGTAGTCAATTTCTCCTTCATTTTATTATCCTTAACTTTCTCGAATATGCTAGAAAACTCCTCCAATTTGTAGCTCTAATATTGCATCTAATGCTACCCAATTTTCTTAATTTATTGCCTTCTTTTTTTCCAACTCCTCCTTCAATTTTCTATTCAAGGGCACCTCAAAATTTGCCCAACTCTTCTCCAAAAATGCAGCTGTATGTCACCTTCAATTTGTTGCCCTGTGACTCTTCAATTTTTGTTGTAAAAATCAGTGATCTGCTCCTTCACAAATCACCTTTCAAGCCTTTAATGGAAGTCTTCAAATTTCTCAAATTTTTGGCCTCTTCTTCCTTATTTCTCCTCATATCTTATTGAATTTTGACTTCAAATTTGTCCTATTTAGTTGGCCTCTTTCTCAAGTATTTGAATGTCTTAAGATCTTCAAGAATCCTTTCTAAAATTTGACAAACTTCTTACCAAATTATTTTTCCTTTTGGGCTTGTTGTCAGATGGCGATGATTATCCCAAATTCTTATTTTTAGATTCTACCACTTTTTGTAATCTTCTACCTTGAGCTATCTTTAAATCTCCTCTCATGGCCACTTCTTCAATTTCTCTAATAGGGCTTCTCTAGCCTTCTTCTTTCTCCTTCTAAATTTTCTTGAGATCTCTTCTTTTGGGTCTTCATATTATGTAGCTTCTCAAATATTCAATATAATTGTTCTTAGTCCTCCTCTATATTCAATCTTCTATCTTCTATATTCCAAATTTAGAAGTTCTTCAATGGGACCTTTTCTTGGGTCTCCTCTTTCTTCAATAGGGCTCCTTTGACCTCTTTCTCTCTTCTCAAGCTGCTTTCTTCTTTCTTCAATATGGAGTCTTCAATATTATAGCTCCAATGGGGATCTCCTTATTTGGTCTCTTCAATCTTCTATCTCCAATATCCAATGGGGACCTTTTCCTTGAGTCTCCTATTTTTTCAATCTATTTTTTCTGCAACAAAGAACTAATCCTTGCACAAGGAAAGCACATAGATTTTTAAGAAATTGAAGATGAAATTCTTCTCTATCCATTGTAGGAAGCTTCTCAACTTCTAAGAATTAATTTTTTACAACAAAAAATTTAGATAGTAGCAAGAAAATCCATGCAAATATCTAGATCTCTATAAGTCAGTAAGCATCACTAGTTATCCTTCAATCTAGTGGAAAATAGATCTATGCTAAGTCCTAGTCTTCATGAGTTTTTCTACAACCCTATGGAAATACTCTAGCTAGAAATTAATTCTTAAAATTATAAAAATGAAATCTCCCTATCTCCTCTCAATCTCTCTTGTGGCTCTCTCTATCTACTATCAATCTACCTTGTGCCCTGATACCACTCTTAGCTTTTGATACTATATATTTAAGGAAATGTAACCACAAGGAATAAAATTAGAATGCAATATTAAATATATGATAATTGCAATATACTAAGTAGGAAAAACTCATAAGAAACTTTTGCAATAACTCATAAATTTACCATTAATGAAAGCTCACGAAAATAGGTTCTTCATACAAAATGTGGAGATCTTAAATGCTCCATGCTTCATATAAGTTCTACATTGTATCTAGCTTGTATTCTACTCTACTCTCACTTGTGCTTTCTTTCCACTCTATCAAAGGCCTATATATAATGATATGTGTCTCTTGGTCTTTCACCTACCTATGACTCTTCATCTTCCTATTCTATGACTCATGTACACATGGGCTACATGCACATTTACATCATCAAGTGCTTTGCACATTCTAACACTTTTGCATTTATTACGTTGCATAAATTAAATACTCAAATCCTAATCTAAGACAAACTCCTAATCTAAAGATATATCAAATAATGTAATATATTCCAACATGGATGTTTGATTATTCTAAATTATGGCCCAAATTTTAGGATATTTTGGAATTCCAATTGGTATAACAATTGTATCTCCCTTTTTCTTAATCTCTTGGTGTCTTGTTGTTTATGATATAGAGCTTTTGTATTCAACACTCTCTTTTAACACTTTATTGGTTAACACTCGAAAATAGATTCTTTTATCATAAAAAATTATCATGTTTCTTTCCTTCTAGACATGCCAAATGATGAATATTAGAATTGAATACCAAATATACCCTATAAGGTGGTTATCCTTCAGTACCCATTTCTACATTTGGCCCCAACTGGTTAGGCAATTTTTTGATTTGAAGGTCCTTGAGATTGTGCTGAGTGTATATTTTACACAATTGTAAAATACCACCACATGTAGAGTATTGAATAGAAAACTCTCTCTTGAAAAGAAACCAAATGACAAACATTCAACTTCTCCAAGGTTCTGGTAAAATATCTAACAGATTACAATAGTGCCAAAAATAATTTAATAATACATGTGACCATAAACAAGGGGCCTTTACTGGTTCTAAATAATGCATAGTGATTTGAAATATCTAACTAAAAATAAAAGCAGTTCTTTTTAGGGTTATTTTAAATTGGTGCTACCCAAAATCCCTGTTAGTAGAGTATTTTATCTTCATTTAAAAGGTTTCAAATGACAAAATGTGGAATTGTCCACATTATTTTAATGCTCGTGCCTTTAAGATGAAGTAAATTTTAGATAGTTGGGTTCATTTTATCTTCCTTATGTTGATGTCACTACCCTAATAGTGGTTAGTAGAAGTTAGCATGTTAGCAATGTTAGCAAAGTTAGAAAAGTTAGCTTTCATTTCTTATCTTAGTTTAATGTGAAATAGTAGGTTAGTATCCCTCCTAAACCATGTGTTTTATCTGAAAGATTTAGATTGGAGGTGCATAAATTTTGGAAAATGACCAGAATGGAAATAACTTGAAATCTTAACAATTTTGGAAATGGACCAGAAAAAATGAAACTAATGGGAAATTAACAAAAATTCTGGAAAAGGACCAGAATGAAAATGAAAGAAACTAAAATTTTGGATGGACCAGAATGGAATGCTTGAATGCTTGAAATAAAACTTTGAGAACATTAAATGAAATAAACATGTAAATTTGGTTAGCTGAAAAATTCAAATTCTAAATTAGTTTAGCAAGCTCCTCCCTACAAAATCCCAAGTTATGAGGTAATCATAAAACAACCTGAATCAATGGACCTACAACATAAGCACAATACCATTAAATCAAGTGTGAGACTCAAATGAAACATAAATAAACTGCATAATCTTGACCTTCGTCTATTGCAACCATTTCATGGCAAAAGATAATGGCTAGAAGTCACTAAAATGCAGAAATGATAAGATACTAAAAATGTTAGTTTTATGATAAAAACCCTCCTTTTGATTTTGCTCATAGAATTTTGCTACCCTCTCAAAATTTGAAAAATGCTCTTTCTTTATTGCTTTCTCAGAATGTTACATCATTTTTAGCCCCCCTTGAAAAAGGTAGGATAGCAAGGTATAAATAATGCAAGTCCTTTCGCTTCATATTCTCTCACAACCAAAATAATGAATGGATATAAGAAAATAATCCATCATCATTTTTTGTGATTTAATAAACATAACACTTCTAAACATTATTTATTTTAAAAAAAACTAACAATAAAAACATAACCTTGCATGACTCCTTATATCTCCTCTTTCTCTTAAAAGCATTCTATCCAAGAATACCCCTTTACATCCATCAAACGAATGATAAAAATATTAACTATACCTTATAACCCCTACGATTTTAGACCTCCTTTAAAACATTGAACGTGATCAAACCACATTCACATTAACTAAAATAATACAGGCCAATCTTATTTAGCAAAACTTTCATTGTCACTTTTTGATGCCGAGACCTAATGGTATTTCTCCTAAGCCACACCAATGTGCCCAAGGATTGGGATGGCATTCCACCATCCTGGACACTTTTGTTTCCACATAACCAAACGAAACCATCACACTACCTACACAGCCATGGCACTATCCGACTTACGCAGCCATAGCGCTACCAACAATGTAGCCATGGCACTGCCAAGGCTATGCAACCATAGTGCTACAAATGACGCAGCCATGGCACTACCAAGGCTACATAGCCATAGCACTGCCATTGTCACTGTGGTGCTGCCCAACCTACGTAGTCATTGACGTTGCCATCGACATCGTGGTGCTGCCAAACCTACGCAGTCATCGACGTTGTTCAACTCCCTACTCTCACACTCATGCTGCCATAGTGTAATGAAACATATGCAACACTAAAACCTTCCATGCTCTTCGAGGCCAACCTTTAACTCCATCAATTGGCGTCACAGGTTGCCCTAATAACGCTTCTTCCTTCCTTTTTTGATGGCATACCTCTACCTCTCGACCGTTTCACTAACAACTCCGACGTCTTTCATGTTGTTCTTATGAAACCCTAACTCCATCTTGGACCACCTCTTCTTTGTCGGTGTTGCTCCACGAAGCTTCACTGCCATAGCACTGAACGTTCTTGGACTAGCCACTCATGTCTTCGAATGTTTTCAAATATCCACCATTGCCTTATCTGCAATCAAACGAAACGACATTAAACTTTACCTTATCATAAATATTATTATCATGTCTTTTATAAAGTACATTATAATAATATTATTATATACAATATAATAATATTATTATAATAATAACATTTTAGAAGAATATAATCACAAAATTATTATTATAATAATAACATTATAATATAATCATAATAATATTATTATAATGATAACATTTTAGAACCTTATAACATAATCTTAAAAATATTACTATTATGTACATAATATAGTTAATGCAATTATATTAGGTAGATAATAGCATATTGGCTTCTATCTCAATTTCTTTGTACCTTTTGTATCCTCTTTTTGTTTTAGGTCAAGCCTTGCTTTGTTAAACACATTCCATCACCTTAGATAGTATGAAGAACATTAAACTCTTATTCATAAAAATAGATTTTAATTAATCTAAGCATTAATGCCTAGATTAATTAATCATTAAATATCAAATAACCAAAGCAATTAAAATCATTAAAACAAAACGGTCAAACGTCCCTATTCTTACAAACCAAATAAAACTAAAAACCTTTCATATCAAAATATGACAAGTGGGTCCCCAAGAATTTTGGGGTGGTTGTGGAAACTCCACAACAAATGGTGACTCTGCTGGTAAATTCTCCTGAGCATTTCGGTGAGAACCCAAAAAGAAAATATGAAAACACACTCCAAACCAGAAATAAGCAAGCATCAGCAAATGCATGAATAATGTCAATAGACTTATAAGAACAGAAAAATATTAGAATCATGCAATATTAACTCTGGGTGTGTGTAGCACTCCACACCTTATTTTTTTGTAACTTTTTCGCATTGCATCATCAATTTTACCTAACTAGAATTATGGCAATGGATATGGAGAGCTTTGAGGGTAAAAAATTTTATAGCATGAGCAGCACATTCTATGGTGGCTTGAGAAAACACCTCAAAAATATCTAACCATCTTAGGATCAACTGTGTGTGCGATGAATTCATTGACTAGATCTAGGGCTTGGTTATGATTCATCATCATCAAGGACCAGTGTGTGCAAGTGTACCTTAGAGATTTGGGGAATCGAATTCTCAACCAAGGTGTGATGAGAATATAGCCCTATCCTTTACTACTCTCATATTTGACCAAAATAATTAAACCGGTTATGGATGAGGTCATCAAACTAATCTATCCTCATGGTGGCCATAAATCTCAACCTTACGGGAGTCATGTCACCAGGCATGAGTGTACTCCACTTCCAGTAAAGCATCTATAGCCCCAGTGGAGGTTAACTCCATAGTCCATGATTTTTCTTTTGACTTATTGAATCTTGGGATGACTACCCATCCTTCAGAGGGACATGTAGTAGGATCCTTACAACCCAATAGTCAATGGTGTGATGGAAACGGAGTGGTGAAAATTTTGCTTTGGATTTCTTGAATCTTGGGATGACTACCCATCCTTCTGAGGGACACGTAGTACGATCCTTACAACCCAATGATCCATGGTGTGATGGAGGTAAAATCAAAGCTTTGGGGAATCGGATTCTCAACCTAAGCATGATGAGAATTTGACCCTATCCTTACTACTCTGATTTTGGGCTTTCAAGTATTGCGAAAGTGGTAAAAACCACTATTTTATGGACTATGTGTAGGGCGGGATAGACCAGAATTATCTTTTTGCCTCACATCCCCATCCAAGTATGGTTTCATATTATTTTACCCAAGATGTTGGACATGGACATAAATGTGATAGACCTACGATAACTTCGGCAACAACTTCCAAACCTAAGATCTTCTTAGTGTTCTTTGTGCCTTTGATCCCAAGATAATTGGACATCACTTTTAGTGTTTGGGTTTAGCATATGATGTTTATGTAATAATAATGTGCCTTTGAGACATGGGTGGATGATATGCAAGATCAACGACTTCATGCTTCATGAGCTACAAATAATATTTCACATGTTCAAGCCTTTTGCCATATGATTCCAATTTTTCACATCCTTTTAGTCTTGGTTGACATTCGTATACACATAGGTTGACCTCTTACTCCTACAATAAAATCTAAAACTGGACCACTTTGACATACTAAAGACTTCTGAAATCAAAGAAACAAGATCAAATAAACAGGAAATAAAAATGATAAGACAAATAATTAAGCAAGTTGATTAGTGTACATATAATACAATGACTCTACCCTTAGGCCTGAAAATAATGCTTTAAATGAAGGCCATTGATGGGTAAGGCCAATTCTTTTCCATCCAAAGTTTTTAATCTAAAACTATTTTCACCTAGGACTTCAGATATTAGATAGGTTCCCAGCCACAAGCAATCAAACTTTTCATGTTCTTTTTTTTCATGCCTTTTATCCCAAAACAAAACTAAATCTAAAACTTTAAAGACCTTAATTTTGGACTGTTTATCAAACCATATTTTGATTATGTCTTGATGTTTGCTGAAATAAAGCATGGCTTCCTCCCTTTTCTCATCAAGATGCATTAATTGGGTTAATCTGGTTTCAAGTTTATCATCAGTACCATGGAATTATTTGGGTACTTGGGTTGCTTCCTCTTGAGTAATGCAACGAAGGAAAATTCCTTCGTGATTCTTCCATTCCTCTGTAGTGATATCATTAACCTCATAGTTTTGGCACGTTATTAAAGGGTCAATTTTTGTGATAGCCTTGACCAAACCTTGTCCACGCACTATCTTCATGGGCTTTATCTCTAAGTCAAATTCTTGAAGGGTGGAAAGCCATTTCCCCCTTCTTTCACCCAGCTCACTCTGTAAGAACATGGACTTTACTGCCGGGTCAGGAACTATAGCAAAAACTTTACTATGCAAAATGTAATGCCTAAATTTTTTTATAGTTTTAAACAAGGCATACATTTGCTTGTCTAGGACAGAATACCTCAGTTATGCATCCTTCAAAGGAGAACTCATCAAGGCTATAGGATTTTCAATGTTGTCTTCATTTTTCTGAGTTAACACACTTGCAAAAGAATGATCTGAATCAAATGTGTAAATATAAAATGGTTTAGCATAGTATGGACTAATGAGAATAGGGACTTTGGAAATAGCATCCTTTATGCTTGTGAAGGCATCCCTATTCTCACTGGTCCACTTTATCTGAACATCTTTTTTTAGCATGTCATTTAGGGGCTTGGCGATTTCAGCAAAACCTAAAATGAATTTTCTCACAAAGTTAATCTTACCGAAAAAGGACCTAAGCCCCTTTTTGCTATTGGGATGAGGAATATCTTGGATAGCGGCTATCCGCCCTAGATCTATAGAAATCCCATATTTCGAAATGACATGTCCTAACAGCTTACCCTCCGTTACCCCAAAGATGCACTTTTTTGGATTTAGGGAAATTCCATGTTCCCTGCACCTTTGGAGCACTTTCCTCAAGTCTTTAACATGATCTTCCCTCTTCTTGGAGAAGATAGGAATATCATCCACATAGACAATAATGCACTTACCACTGAGCCCCTTGAATGCAAAATCGATGGCTCTTTGGAAAGTGGCTCCAGCGTTCAACAAACCAAACAGCATCCTTCGATAGGCAAATGTTCCCCACTTTATGGTGAAGGTCATCTTCATCCTATCATTTGGATGTATGATAATTTGATTATATCTTGAGTATCCATCCAATAATGACATAATTTTAGACCCATTTACCTTTTGGAGTATCTCGTCAATGGTGGATAATGGGTAATTGTCTTTTTGGCAAGCTTTGTTCAAATTTCTAAAATCTATGCACAACCGAATCTCTCCACTCTTCTTCCTAATAGGGACAAGATTAGCCACCCATGTGGAATGCCTAATAGGGAAGATGATTTTGGCTTCTAGCAACCTCTTCACTTCCTTCTCTATCAGGAGCTCTAGGATTGGGTTAACCGTTCTTTGCCTCTGTCTAAAAGGCTTGGAATCAGGCTTCAAATGAATAGTATGCATGATTACATTATGGTCATAAGTTTTCAGCTCTTCATAACTCCAAGCTATGCAATTAATGTATTCTCCTGAAACATGAGTTATTTATTCCTTCTCTCATTGTTTGCATGCCTTTGCAATGAACACTTCACGTGGATCTACTGCACTCCCCAAATTGACTGAATTGCATGATTCCTTGGGGGATGGTATTTTTCTTTCTTTTTATTTTGATATCCAATATCAAACAACTTTTCTAGAGAGGCCCTATCACTTGGCATCTCGTTCCATACTCCAGTTGTTCCTACTTCTACTTGCCTCCTCTCTTCTTCGTCTATAACCTAATTTTCAAATATACCAAAATTAGTGACAAAACTAAAAATGTGCCTATCACTAACAAAGACCTGTAAGTTCGTGACATTGTCTGATATGGAGGGGCAAGGCACTAACTCAATGGAAAAAAATTTACATTTTTTTATGGTCTATAGGCGAAAGCATGTTGGCCGCTACGACTAACGAATCAGCCATTTTACTATTTTTTCTTGAGATGAGGGAAATATTGAAAGCATCAAACTCATTAATTAATTCCCTCTAGTTTTATAGAGGTTCAACCTCTTGTATCTATAGGTATATTGTTCCTTGACCTATTTGACTACTAAATTTGATTATCCCGATGCCTTAAGGTATTTTACCTTTTATCTTAGGGCCAACTGAAGTCCAAAAATTAGGGCTTCATACTTCACCACATTATTGGTGGTCGGGAACTGTAATCTGTAGGCAACAAGCAAAGGCTTACTACCAGGACATGTGAGCTCTACCCCAGCTCCCGCACCTTGTTTTTATTTGGACCCATAAAAATTTAGGGTCCACACCCTCTTGTTTTCTTTCGAAGTACAATGGTAAAGATTATCGTTTTGGGACCCTTTGGCTATGTCCTCCATGTCAAAATTGTAAACCCCTAATTCTATTTCAATAAACTGAATCTTATATTTTGTAATCATTTCCCTAAGTCTAAGCTCTCTATCTACCCAAATTTGGTTTGCAACTCCTCTCCATGGCAACCACATATGGGAGGAATCAGTCACCACATAACCATTGATATTTTTGCTCCAATCCCTGCCCAACACCATGCCATACTTGGCAGCAATATTTAGCATAAGGATATTCGTGTAATGTTGGACCCTAGGCTCTGAGTTGATCTGAACTATGACATATTTTACAACACCTATTACATCCACCATAGATCTTTCTAATTGGACCACTTTGCTATTCGAATGAATAGGCTTAATTCCTAGCTTTTGGCTTATCTCAAGAGGCATGATTTTGGTCGAGGCACCAGAATCAATCAAACAATTATGTAAATTCTTGCCTGCGATCCTAATAGTTATGAGAAAAGGAGATACCTCTGGTTTCTCTTTCATCATAGCAAGTTGGGGTTCTACAGATTTAACCTCATGAATTTGACTCGAGGAATTTAATCTCTTCCCCATGATTTTATCCTACCCCAAAAATAGAGAGACCTCATACATTGAGATATTGGCCTTGGTCCTTTTCATATCTTCTTCCAAGTCATAAGTGGATGTTCCAGGATTTGACACTTTTGGCATTGTCCTAGGTGCTTCCAAAAATGGAGGTGGTGGATTCACATCACCTTTTGTATCAGGAGGAACTAAAGGGTTGTTTGGGGGAGTAGAGGAGGTTTTGGGATCCTTAGAACTTCGGGTAAAATACTTGTGATTAGCTTTCCCAAAAATTTTAGCGTCTTGGGCTTCCAAAGATTCATCCTCTTCCTCTCCTAACACATTCATATCTTCCTCTATCTCATCATTTTCTAAATAATGAATGACTTCAGACACCAAAGAGTCTGACTTTCTATGGCAACAGTGATGCATTTCCTCATCACATGACTCTGACTCATCACAATCTCCTAACACATCAACCTGATTGGCTACCAGATTGGGTACGTACCCATTATTAGGTTGCGTATTGTACGGTCCTGTTCTCCTGTGGTCATGGTTTCTATTGGGCATGTTATTTTGGGAAACTTATTTATGTAACCAAATGATGTCATTGCCCTATTTGATGGTCATTCTCTTGAGCTCTTCCAGCTCAGAATTGGGTCCTTGTGGCTGGGGCATGATAGCCCCAAATCCACTGACATTTTTGACATTAGAAAACTCTGGATTAGGCACTAAGGTTTGACTCTGGGTGTTGGGTCCACCATGGACCCTTGTCTTGAAGAGGTGCAACCATAGGATAGGAATTTGAGGCTTGAGTACTACTCGCCTCAAATCCTGGCAAGGTTATTTGATTAGCAGCAATCATTTTTGGAGTGGGTGGAATGGCAGCACTAGGCATGTCAAAAAATATGGAAGCGTGGGAGAGAATGGGTATGACTGATGATATGGCAAAGCATTCATCATAGGCATCTGAGGTTTCATAGCTTGATTCATCATGGCAAATTGATTGTAAGGGCTATATTGCCCTAACATGAGAAATTGAGGCATAGTGCCACCTTGCAGTGTCATTTGTTGCTCAATAGTCATAGCTTCAACATAGGCTAAGGCCAGCATTATAACTTGAGGATTTCTCCTGGTAAACATGGTTATCATCAGATCTAAGGCTGCAAGGTATAATTGCAATGCCACAACAACGTCTATTGTAAAGTGATGAGTCATTTTTGTGTAAAGCTTTTGGAATCTGGCATTAAATGTTCTGATAGTTTCATTAGGATACCTCTTGCATGACACGAATTGGTTATACATGATGGTAGGATCTAGCAATGACCTAAATTGATTAACAAAGGCAGCTTCCAACTGGGCCCAAGATGTAATGGACCCTACAGGAAGATTTTTGTACCATTCATGAGCCATTTGGTCAAAGCTATTAGGGAAGAGTCGACAAGCGACGTCTTCATGACTGACTCCCTGCCTAATCATATGGTCCTTGTAAATTTGAGCGTGCTCTTTAGCTAAAATGGGACCATCATGGACAAACTTAGGGATAGACCTCTCAAGGTGCCTAGGTATTTCATGCACATCCCCAGGTATACTTAACAAAGAACTTTGGGTACCAAACCAGGGAACTAGTTGTTGTTGATGTTGTTGTTGGGCCATATTAACCAAAGGTAATGATCCTACTAAAGCAGTTGATACACTTGGGATGACGGAGATGGGTACACTTTATGTAGCTCTTGCAATGGAACTAATGGGTGCACATCCACTAAAGGTATTCAGATTGAGAGGTATGAGAGCTAGCCTTTCCAAATCTTGGCAAAGCATCTCTAAACCTAATGTATCAAAAAGCTCAAACAAGAATTTAATCTCCTAGATTTTATACCTCGGTTTTCTAGTTTTTGGAGAAAGTCTTTGAAAAATGGTTTCCTCAGTGGTTTTAGACCATGTAGCAATGCGTCTAGGTGGGTCCAGCTTGGGAAAACTCAAATCTATTCTATTAAGACTTCTCACAAACTAGACAAGAGTAAAATGTTGCACCTGCAAAAACAATATTGTTGAACCAAAACTAACCACGTTAGCATTAGCAAAAAACTAAATCACAAAGCATAAAAGAAGGCCCTCCTTCTAGCACCAAAGATGTTGAGTGTATATTTTTCCCAATTTTAAAATACCACCACATGCATAGTATTGAATAGAAAACTCTCTCTTAAAAAGAAACCAAATGAAAAAAATTCAACTTCTCCAAGGTTCTGGTAAAATATCTAAAAGATTACAATAGTGCCAGAAATAATTCAATAATGCATGTGACCATAAACAAGGGGCCTTTACTAGTTCTAAATAATGCTTAGTGATTTGAAAGATCTAACTAAAAATAAAAGCACTTCTTTTTAGGGTTTTTTTAAATTGGTGCTACCTTGAATCCCCGTTAGTAGAGTATTTTATCTTCATTTAAAAGGTTTCAAATGACAAAATGTGGAATTTTCCACCTCATTTTAATTCTCGTGCCTTTAATATGAAGTAAATTTTAGATAGTTGGGTTCATTTTATCTTCCTTATGTTGATGTCACTACCCTAATAGTGGTTAGTAGAAGTTAGCATGTTAGCAATGTTAGCAAAGTTAGCAAAGTTAGCTTTCATTTCTTATCTTAGTTTAATGCAAAATAGTAGGTTAGTATCCCTCCTAAACCATGTGTTTTATCTGAAAGCTTTAGATTAATGAAACTTGGAGGTGCAAAAATTCTGGAAAATGACTAGAATGGAAATAACTTGAAAGCTTAACAATTCTGGAAATGGACCAAAAAAAATGAAACTAATAGGAAATTAGCAAAAATTCTAGAAAAGGACCAGAATGGAAATGAAAGAAACTAAAATTCTGGATGGACTAGAATGGAATGCTTGAATGCTTGAAATAAAACTTTGAGAACAGTAAATGAAATAAACATGTAAATTTGGTTAGCTGAAAAAGTCAAATTCTGAATTAGTTTAGCAAGCTCCTCCCTGCAAAATCCCAAGTTATGAGGTAATCATAAAACAACCTGAATCAATGGACCTGCAACATAAGCACAATACCATTAAATCAAGTGTGAGAATCAAAGGAAACATAAATAAACTACATAATCTTGACCTTCACCTATTGCAACCCATTTCATGGCATAAGACAATGGCTAGAAGTCACTAAAATGCAAAAATGATAAGACACTAAAAACGTTAGTTTTATGATAAAAACCCTCCTTTTGATTTTGCTCATAGAAGTTTGCTACCCTCTCAAAATCTGAAAAATGCTCTTTCTTTATTGCTTTCTCGGAATGTTACATCATTTCCAGCCCCCTTGAAAAAAGTAGGATAGCAAGGTATAAATAATGCTTAGAAGTCCTTTCGCTTCATCTGCTCTCACAACCAAAATAATGAATGGATATAATAAAATAACCCATCATAATTTTATGTGATTTAATAAACATAACACTTCTAAACGTTATTTATTTAAAAAAAAAACTAACAACAAAAACATAACCCTGCATGACTCCTTATATCTCCCCTTTCTCTTATAAGCATTCTACCCAAGAATACAACTTTACATCCATCAAATGAATGATAAAAGCATTAACTATACCTTATACCCCCTACGACTTTAGACCTCATTTAAAACATTGAACGTGATCAAACCACATTCACATTAACTAAAATAATACAGGCCAATCTTATTCAATGAAACTTTCGTTGTCACTTTTTGAGGTCGAGACCCGATGGTATTTCTCCTAAGACATACCAATGTGCCCAAGGACTAGGATGGCATTCCCCATCCTAGAAACTTTGGTTTCCAAGTAACCAAACAAAACCATCACACTGCCTACGCAGCCATGGCACTATCCAACTTATGCATCCATAGCGCTGCCAATGACGCAGCCATGGCACTGCCAAGGCTACATAGCCATAGTGCTACCAATGATGCAGCCATGGTGTTGCCAAGGCTATGCAGCCATAGCACTGCCATCGTCATCATGGCACTGCCAAACCTACGCAGCCATCGACGCTACCATTGACGTCGTGGTGCTGCCAAACCTATGCAACCATCGACGTTTTTCAACTCCCTACTATCACACTCACGTTGCCATAGCGTAATGAAATAGATGCAACACTAAAACCTTCCATGCTTTTCGAGGTCGGCCTTTAACTCTATCAATTGGCATCACAGGTTGCCCTAATAACGCTTCTTCCTTCCTTGTTCGATGGTATACCTCTGCCTCTCATTCATTTCACTAACAACTCTAGTGCCTTTCATGTTGTTCTTCTAAAACCCTAACACCATCTTAGACCACCTCTTCTTTGTCGGTGTTGCTCCATGAAGCTTCGCTGCCATAGCGTTGAATGTTCTTGGACTAGCCACTCATGTCTTCGAATGTTTTTGAATAGCCACCATCGCCTTATCTGCAATCAAATGAAAAGACGTTAAACTTTACCTTATCATAAATATTATTATCACGTCTTTTATAAGGTACATTATAATATTATTATTATATACAATATAATAATATTATTATAATAATAACATTTTAGAAGAATATAATCACAAAAATATTATTATAATAATAACATTATAATATAATCATAATAATATTATTATAATGATAAAATTTTAGAACCTTATAACATAATCTTAAAAATATTACTATTATGTACATAATATAGTTAATGCAATTATATTAGGTAGATAATAGCATATTGGCTTCTATTTCAATTTCTTTGTACCTTTTGTATCCTCTTTTTGTTTTAGGTCAGGCCTTGCTTTGTTAAACATATTCCATCACCTTAGATAGTATGAAGAACATTAAACTCTTATTCATCAAAATGGATTTTAATTAATCTAAGCATTAATGCCTAGATTAATTAATCATTAAATATCAAATAACCAGATCAATTAAAATCATTAAAACAAAATGGTCAAACATCCATATTCTCACAAACCAAAGAAAACCAAAAACCTTTCATATCAAAATATGACAAGTGGGTTCCCAAGAATTTTGGGGTGGTTGTGGAAACTCCACAACAAATTGTTGATACTAGCTACTAGGTTATTTCAATCTAGATTTTAACTGCTTTTATACATTGAAAGAATAGATGTAAAATTGTTTTATTATTCTTGAGACACTTGTGGTAAATATGAGATCTGATGATATTACCCTTGATGAGGTTATCTCTATAAGAATCTTGTTTTGGACTACCAACCAAAGAAAGGCTTGAAGTTTGGGGGGAACCTTGTAATTTCATACCTTGGTTATGGTTGAGTTCTTCTTACCCTATTGTTGTAATAACACACCTTGGTTGATTGTAAAAACATGGCCCACTTATAGATCCCCATGCAATCTAATCTAAAATTTAGAGAGGGAGTTTAATGTCTTCAAATTGGACGTGTAGTTGTCTCCATGATTCTTGGTCAAAAAGTGGCAGGGGAGGATCTCCCACCCATTCAATTAAACTTGCAAGAGATTTAACACCTGACTATTGTAGATCCACTTTTAATATTAGGGAACAATTCTTAAATATTTGATGTCCTTCCAATATTGGATCATCCCAAATATTAAATTGTTTACCATCCCTTGGAATCCATGAGGTATGATTTAATAAAATATCTTTATCTTCCATGATATATTTCTTAATTGAGGAGCTTGCTATGCTTTTCACATTGTTTAGGATCTATATCCCATTAGAATTGTTTATACATTTGCATCTTAGGATTTGTTACCATGGAGACTATGCTAAGTGAGTAGATTTCAAAGCATCTTAGCACTTAGTGCCTTGCTAACAATCATTTTTTCTTGATTCCTAGGCCTCCCTACTCCTTTGACTTGGTAATGGTCTCCTAATTGACAAAATGGAACTTTTTCCTATCAAATTGCCTCTCCCCTTACCAAATAAAATTTCTTAGCGTTGAATTTGGTTTTTGAAAGATATATAAGGGTGCATGATACACCTATAGTTGATATATGGGAAGACTTGCTAGTACTATTTTGATTAAAATAATTCTTCTGGCCAAGCTTAACCAAACATTGCTATACTATTGTATTCTTGACATATTTTCTAGAATTACATTCCAAGTTTCTTTTTTTATAGAATTACATAGGAACACCGAGGTAGTTGAAGGTATCACTACCTTTGTGATATCCTAAAATCTAAAAGAAATTTCTTTCTTCTATTGTAGAAGTATTTATAGTGTAAAATTTGCTCTTTTGGGTGTTTATTTTTGCCCTTGTGGCTAAAGATAATGTTAAAACTAAACATAAAATTGATGCCAATGAAGAGAGCTAAACATAAGGAGCAACAAAATAAAGATGCAAACACAAAACCATTTTTAAAACAAGAGAATAACAAGGGAAACCTCCCCTTGGAGGATTTCCAAACATTCCACTTTTTCCATTAGTAATCTCAAATAAATTCTACATTGCATCTTCTACAAGGCAAATCCTAGCATTTATTTCTGCCAACTCACACGTGCATGCAAGGTGATACCTCATCCTTACACACACATTTTTTACCTCATCCTTGTACTTTGACCCATATCACAAATGTGTGATTACATAGGCATTTAATGCCAGCATTCCCCCTTAACGACATATTTGTAATTTTGTAGTACAAACAATGATTTTTTTGTCACAAGTTAAAACCAGTCCTTCCGAAGACAAGTAGCCTTAACCCGATTACTACTAGCCTCTAGCCCTATAACTTCCACTAGCTATATCTAGTTATTCCAAGACCTAGCCACCCTACAAGGTACCTCTAACCTTCTAAACACATTAGTTTCGCTTGTTACCCTCAAATATTTACCAGCAAGGTAACAAAAAAGTTTAAAAAGCCACTTTAAAACATTACAAATATTACTGGAGCTAACTCTGAGAACATTACACTAGGCAACCACCACTAGCATCCACACCAATATCTTTTGGATACAACTACACCAGTTATAGTAGCATTAACAACCCTACAAGCTACACCAATTACAATAGCCAATAATCCAACTACACCAGTTATAGTAGCTTCTTCAGGTACAAGCTACACTAGTTACAGTAGTTAATACTTACCCCAAACTTGTGGTACAACCAATAAACCATCTCAAACATTCTTCAACAACTTTACAAAACATAGATCTGAGGTTTTAGATCTACACAACACACTAAAATAGGAAGAATACATGTTGCAAAATGAAACCTTATGCATGGACACCTTTGCAACTTGCATAATAAAACCACTAGAACAGGTATTTCTAGCCTTAAACTCTAGCACATATTCAAAAAATAAACATTTGAATACAGATAAAATATAGTGCCACTACTGAAGTTCACAAAGTTTATCATTACCAAATCTTACCAAATATACCATTGTTGAAGATCACTCATGAGAAATAAACATCAGAATACAGATAAAACACAATGTCATTGTTGAAGCTCACTAGATTTGCCACTACCGAAGCTCACTAGACCTATCATTGTTGAATATCGCCATATCTACCACTATCGAAGCTCATACTCATAGAAAATAACATCTAAATATAGATAAAATATAGTATTTTTATCAAAGCTCACCAAGTCTACCACTATCAAAGCTCACCAGATTTATCGCTGGCAAAGCTCACCAGATTTATCGTTGTCAAAGCTCACTAGATCTACTATTGTAGAAGATCAACAAGATTTAAATATTAAACCCTAGGATGAAGAATCCTTAATATATATCTACTACTATAAAAGCTCACCAGATCTGTTACTGTTGAAGTTCATCAGATCTGCCATAAGTCATAAACCCTTACATCTCTTCATACAATACCATAAACTACCCAGGTTCAAAACCATAAGCTTTGATATAAAATGTTAAAACTGAACATAACATTGATAACAATGAAGAGAGCTAAACATAAGGATTAGCAAAATAAATATGCAACTCAAAACCATTTTTAGGACAAGATAATAACAAGGGAAACCCCCCCTTGGGGAATGTCCAAACATTCTATTATTTCCATTAGCAATATCAAATAAATACTACACTGCATCTTCTACAAGGTAAAACCTAGCATCTATCACTACCAACTCACATGTGCATGCAAGATGACACCTCATCCTTACATGCACATTAACATCTCATCATTGGACTTTGGCCAATATTACAAATGTGTGATTACATAGGCATTATATGCCAACAGAGAAGTAATCTAAAACTTATTTTATCATCCTGACATTTAGTTTTATGGATTCCCCCAATAAAATGTTATCATCTATAAATTGAGCATGAATGATTGTTCTATATCCTATAATTGCTCTAATTTCTAGGATTTCTTTCCTTCTCAATTTGGTCAGGGTCCTCCCTAAAGTTTCAACTATAAATATATAAAGGTAAGTTGAGATAGGACACCCTTGCCTTAATTCTCTAGTGGCTTTAAAGAAGTTAGCAAGTTGTCCATTGATTAGAGGGGATATCCAAGGTCCCTCTATGCAAGTTCCTATCTAGTCTATCATTTGAATTGGAAATCTAAATTAAGCTAACACTTGTTTTAGAAAGATAGTATCTACTATGTCAAAGACATTGGCCATATCAAGTTTAATGGTTATTCTTTTCTTTTTGGACTTGGCACTTGAGTGTAGAGCTTCATGAATCATTATAATGTTGTCATATATATATTTCCCTAGAATAAAACCCCCTTTTTTTGGCTCTATTAAATCATTAATCTTCCTTTTTATTCTATTAGTTATTATTTTCATTATCTTATAAGAGCAATTGCAAAAAGAGATAGGTCTGAATCTAACAAAGGTAAATCCCTTTTTTATTTTGAAATTAAATCTAAGAAAATGGAGTTGATCACCCTAGATAGCTTACCCCTTATCCTTGTCTCTTCTATCATTATCGATAGTTCATCTCCTATGATTTCATAAATTTTTTGATAACAATTGTTGGTGAAGTCATATGGTCTTGGAGCTTTGTCCTTAGGCAATGAATATATAACTTCTTCCAACTCTTCTCTAATTATTGCTAAAGAGAGCTCTTCTTTGTATCCTTTTATCAAAGGAGGGATGTTGTTCAATAGAGTGGCTTGGACCTGCTAATTTACTACTATATTTGTGAGAAGGGTCGAGTAATAATCTCTTGCTAGCTCTTTTATGACTACCTGTATAGAATAATTTTTCTAGCTTTATGAATTTCTTTAATTGTGTTTTATTGGTAGCATTACATTATTTTTATATTAAATTACTTAATGTTTATGTCTTCTTTATTGAGCCAAGTCATTCTTGATCAAAGTCTCCAATGCACCTCTTTTTCTCTAAAAGCTTGATCCATTTCTCGATTTAGCTAGAGTCTTATCTGTTCCTGTTGAAGGGTTGGAGGTTGATCACCTATCTCTTGCTCTACTTTATTCATTTGTTTTAATATTATGCTTAACCTATTTTGAACTTCAATCTTATTGGAAATCCAATCCCTAATGGCTTTCTTGAAATTGTAAATTTTTATTCTCCATACCTCATGGGGACTATTTGCATAGACATGTTGCTTCCAAATACTTTCTACTAATGGTGTAAACTTCTTATGCTCCATTCATTCTAGGTTGTGTTTGAAATAAATCTTCTTTTTCCCAAGAGCACTATCACCCATATCCAAATAAAGAGGCTTGTGGTATAAGACCGAACTTTGAATTATACCACTTGATACAAGTGGATACCTAAATCATATATCTTCACATATTAGGAATCCATCTAATCTTTCTGAAAGGAATTTAACCCTATATATTTTGTTTGTCCATGTAAATTTTTCATTTTTGGGGATTATTTTATGAAGTTTTTGCTTAGCTATAATTTTATAACCAAGTTCTTAGAAGAATATTTTGAGGGAATGCCTCCTCTTTTCTTCCATTGGTCTAAAGTCACATTTAGATCCCCTGATATGATTAAATTTAGGGATATTTCTTGACAAATATAGTGTTGAAGACTTTTCCATACCTCCTATTTTAGGACTATGTTATTTGATCCATATAAATTGACTATGGTCTAATTTTATACCTCTAGAGAGGAGAAAGAAGCTAATATCCAATTTGAGTGTCTTGTTCTATTATTACATGTCAGGTATTATGGATCCCATGTAAGGGGAAGCCCCTTACTACTCCTAAAAAATCTATTGCTTCTAGGTTTGAGGATCTCCATAAGTTTTTCATTCTATTCTAGTTGACTCCTCTGTCATTTTATTTTCTTGAATGCAAATAACCATTGGCTTTTGTAGGGTTATTAAGTGACTTAGGTAGTTTTCTTCATGAGACTACCAAATCCCCTTCATTTGATGATAGAGCCTTTATTTCTTAAGTGGTTTCTTAGCCTTGTTGAAGTCTAAGGTTGTTTGTACTTTCCTTTGAATCTCTATATTTGCTTATTTTATCCATACCTCTTGATTTGATTCCATCCCTCTAGTAGAATATATGGTGGTTGGGTGCCTCCTGGAATCATTGTTGTTGCTAACTGAGTCTCTTTTATTTCTTCAATCTCCTCTTCTTGAAGGTTTTCTTTGGTAGCCTAAGTTTCCTCCACTTCATATTCTGATTCAGAATATGATGGATCTTACCCTTTATTAGATGGCTCTAGATGTTCCTCTATCATTTTACAATAAAACAAAGAAATTATTATTTTGTTTTTCTAACTATGATTTATGCTTCCTTCTAGATATTTTTTATTGTTTTCTTTTTACTAGTTAGAAGTCTTGATCTTCCTCCTTTATCTCCTCTTGTACATTAGTAAGATAGTTCCTTGAGAAATTATCATATTGATAATAAGTAATATATTCAAAGAGAATGTGCTCATAATCCAACTACTGGGTATGGATCTAGTCCAGGACTTTGATACCTATGTTTTTAAGAAGTCATTTTTTTATATTGACTTGAACACACAACCTAGCACAAGTTGCATTATTGACCTTCAGAGGAGCCTAGTAAAAAATGTGCTAATAAATTACCTATTATCTCAAGAGTCATTTTATCACATAGATGCAAAGGTAAAATGGAAGTCTTGCCCAAATTGAGACTTCTTCTAGTTCTTCCACTTATGGGTCAAAAATAGCTGACCAGGGGTCACATAAAGAGGGCTTGATCCAAGGAATCAGGGCCCTCCTTTAAATAGTATGTCTCTTTCCTCTATGGAGGAGAAAATAAATATAAAATATCCTTTGCCTACCTACCATCATGAATTCATAACTAGAAATTTTGGATCCTCAAGAAGAGGTGATCCATCTTTGAATGGTTGTTGGGATGAGCCAAATACCCATAAATTTGTAAGCAAGGACTCTCTCGGTTAGGGTGAGGATCAAGATTTGAATATAGTCTAGAGGGATATCCACCACTAGAGTATCATCCAACTTACGAATAAAGGATCCTTTGGTACTTGGTTAGGACTATTATGGCCTCCTTGCCATTAGAGCTTTGGTCATATTTTCTAGTTTTGACTAATTGAACAGAGGAGATAGCGAGAACCAGAAAAATGAGCCATGGTCAATGTTCTTGAATATGGAGGCATTCATCATGATAACATCCTGGAAGGAGGGTTTAAGAGAGGAGGGATCCCCATTGTTGCCATCGTCATGGTAGAGCTTCAAAGGTGCCCAAAACCCTAATACAATCTAAAATAGAAAACCTTTGCCAAAATCAAATAAATTTTATTTCTTGGCTCACTTTCCTCTATTATATTCATGGATAAATCATGAAATCAAAAGCAAAAGTAGAGGTAAACTAACAAAGGAAGAAGTAAATCTTAAGGTAAAATCTAAAAAAAGCCACAATGCCTATCAAATCCAAGCATGTAAAGGATAATGCATTTGGTGGTGCAAACCTTTGTCCAAAAACTAAGTCCAACTGTCAAATGTGGATAACGAATTCAAAGAATTAGCTTTTATAAGACATTTTGACGATGAGACCACCAAGAAGCTTACAACAATCGAACTCCACCTACACAATTATAGAGAGATCTCTCTCAACGACCCTCTCAATGAAAAGATCCTCCATTGCATAGGATTCGTTCTAAAGCCAATGTCATTCCATATTGATGTCCCCATTACAACCAACATCTCAGAGTTGTAGATTCGTTTTTCCTCCCTTCTCGATCTATTTTATTATTATTGGATAAAAATAAGTTTTACAGTGAATAAAATTTTAAACTAGTTAAAATTGAATAAATTTTTAAATACCAAGATATTTGTTAGATATTAAACTACTTTGTCTCAGGGGGATAATGCATCAAGGTTTGCTCTTCTTAGATAGGTCCAAGGTTCAAACCGTGATGTATGTGTGGCTATGTGTTAATCCCCTATTGATAAGCATAGCTCTTGACCTTACGAGGGGTCATGGCTAGGAGGAGACTGCTCAGCCCTATGCATCGGTCGTAGGGGTTTATCACACTACCTGAATAAAAATATATATATGAAACTACTCTACATTTACCTCTTTAACACTAACCTTACAATTGAACAATTTAATTTCATCAGGATTGGTGGGAAAATGAGCTCTGGTGATTTTTTCCTCTGAACTAGGGTTTCTGGAACTTCGAAAAATCTAGGGCATCAGCTGGATTGCAGAAGTGCCTTCGGGGTACGGTGGATCTGAAGGCTAGATCGGTGCCCCAGGAGGGTCCAATGGGGACTTCTCCGGCTCCTTTTCCAGGGAGTAGCAGCTCATACGCAGATTTGTTTAAAGAAAATTCTCCTCCAAAGAACGACGAAGCTCAAAAAATGGCATATAAAATGCTCTTCACGGCTGTTGGGAATAGGTCGACAAGACATCGTGTGAATGGATGTTTGCCGCAGGCCGAAACCAGGCCAAAAATTGTCATCGAGCCAAGTATGGTTGAAGAATCAGTCATTTACAGAGCTAATCACGATTTAATCTGCAAGTTCATGGGTATACGTCCTTCCCTAAATTTTTTGCACTCTTGGATCCGCCAAAACTGGGAGCCTCACGGTGAGTATTCATTGTGGTTTATTAGCAATGGATATTTTATTGTTAGCTTTTCGTCTTTGGCCGATAGAAATAAGGCTTTCGAGTCAGAGAAGAAAAATCATGGCCCGACAGGGCTATTTGTTCAACCATGGAGAGTGGGATTCGATCCCCGAGTTGAACCTACTGTTGTCCCGAGTATGGATCCGACTATATGCTCTTCCAATGGAATTCTGGAGTGAGCAGGTGTTGGCAAGGATTGGCAATTCTATTGGAAGACATCTGGGTGTTGCCAGAGACACAATTGAAGGGAGCATGGCGGTGTATGCAAGAATATGTGTGGAGATGGATCTCAGCCAGCCTTTGTCGGCAGAGATGGAAATTGAATTGGCAGGACTCTCCTGGATTCAACAACTGGACTATGAGGCCCTACCCTTTAGATGTAGGGTTTGTCACAAACATGGACATTTGGCCCGTTTTTGCCCTAATAATATGAATGCTAAAATGGAGGCCCCTTTAGGAATGCCAAACCTACCTAAAGAGGATAAGGCAACACTTAATAAAGATTCTAATAGCACCGTTCAAGGCCAGGAAGCTCAGAGAGAGGGTTTTGAACAGCCCGTAAGAAAAATACGGACAAAGAAAAAAGAGGGAAAGGAGCAATCCCATCTCAGACCTGCCAATAGGTATGAGATATTTAAGTCACTGGTTGACGAAGAGGAACAATTTATGGAGGGCATGGAGGGTAATAAGGAAACTTCTAATATTCCCGGGCAACTCCCTCTCTCATCTCCTCCCATCATACAACAGGTAGTTGAACTCTGTGAGGTATCACAGCCAGTGTGTTCAGGGGCTTTAGTAGTGCATAACCAGGAGCAGACAATATCTCAGGATGTCGGCATGGGAATACCAGAGAAGAACAGGGAAAGGCCAACTTTGGGGATAACCTGGTAGAAAAAAATATCAAAAAACAACAATTCTCATGGAGTAGGTAGAAGATCCAATAAGGAGTTGCTAGCAGCCCAAGGAGACAAATTGATCACGGGAGGATCGGTGAGGACAATAGACTCTTATTGCTCCCAGGGTAACCAATGATTATACAATCATGGAATGTGAGGGGTTTAAACAGCAGAACCCATCAATCTGCTGTTCGAAGACTTTTAGAGAATCGTAATACTGATTTTTTGCTTTTACAGGAGACTAAGATGTCATTAGATCTTATGTCCAAAACAGTCAACAGAATTTGGAGGGGTGCTGGTCATATGGATGTGGCTGCCCAAGGTGCCTCAGGGGGGATTGTTACTCTGTGGAACTCTCTTGAATGGTCTGCAATAGAACATCTTGCCTGGAGGGGTGTTCTCACTTCTCTTTTTAGGAATAATGTCACTGCGAAACACGTTCTAATCACAAACTTTTATGGGTCTCAAAACCTAGATGGTCAGAGGCGGCAGTGGAAGGTCGTGCATAACATGCGAACCTCAAGGGAAGATCTAGACTGGATTATAGCGGGGGACTTTAACGCTAAATTATCTTCTAGAGACCAGGAAGGGGGAACACCATTTTTGGACCCAGGGGACCGTTTCATGATTGCCCAAGTCCAGGCTTTGCACTTAGTGGACATTAAATGTCCTGGCATTAACTACACTTGGACTAATAAAAGGTGGGAGCCACATAGCAGGAAGGTTAAGCTAGATCATTTTCTGGTTTCAGAGGAGGCGTTTGTAAAATGGAATATAAATTTTTAGATTTTAGAAGGCCCAGTTTCGGATCACTGTCCCATTCTGTTGGAAGGCGGGACTAGGATGGGGCAAGCATCACAAACCTTTCGGATTTGAGAATTTTTGGCTTCGTAAAGAAGAACTTCGGGAGAAAATTCCACAGTGGTGGGAAGAAGGCCGCCCAGCTTATGGGAGAGCAATGTTCAGAATCCACAAACAACTACAATATGTCAAAACTCAATTGAAGTATTGGAGGCGTGCTAATAAAACAGACTTCCAGGCCCAAAGAGCTCCATTGGTGGCCAGATGGGATGAGGTCCAAAAATAGTTCGGAGAAGGAGTAATTACGGACCAGCTCAAAGCCGAGGATGATGCCTTGCGTACAACGGTTGAGGACATTGACAACCAGGAGGAGACCTATTGGAAGCAGAGAGCAAGAACCACCCGGTTATTAGAAGGGGACAAAAATACAAAATTCTTTCATCGGACTGCTTGTGCTCGAAGACAGATGAATAAGATGGAGGCCCTTCAAGATGAGAACGGTCATTCCTTTGATACACTTCCAGGTATACATTCCCATGCTATGGATTATTTTTCTAAGCTTTTTAAGGAAAGTGTGGTACAAGATGTAGAGGCCCAAAATGAAGTTATTTCTGTCATACCTAATCGTTATTTCTGAGGATGAAAATCAGGCCCTCCTCAAACCCATTGATAGAGATGAATTGAAAACTGTGGTCTTTGGAATGAGCACTGGTAAAACTCCAGGTCCAGACGGCTTCCCAATTGAGTTTTTTCAGGCTTTCTGGGACTACTTAGAGGAAGATGTAATGGCTGTTGTAGAAGAGTCCAGAGAAAATAAGAGAATGCTTAAAGCTATAAACCACACTTTCATTACCTTAATTCCAAAAGGGGAGGAGGGGGTTCATATTTCAGATTATAGGCCTATTGCCTTATGTAATGTGTTGTACAAAATAATCACAAAGGTAATGGCTGAGCGCCTAAAACCTCTTCTTCACAACATTGTCTCCTCCGAGCAAGGGGGTTTTGTTGAGGGACGACAGATTCTGGATGGGGTGGTTGTGGCCCAGGAAGCAATCCATTCAATGCACACTTTGGTAATAAAGGGATGTTCATAAAACTGGACATGTCAAAGGCTTATGACAGGGTTGAATGGAGTTTCCTGGCTAAAATGATGGCAGCCTTTGGTTTCTCTCAGGATTGGATAGAGTGGGTCATGAGTTGTGTCTCTACCCCGACTTACTCTGTGCTAATCAAGGGCCTTCCTTCGCAACCATTTGGAGCTACTCGGGACTACGCCATGGGGATCCATGTTCTCCTTATCTTTTTCTCATTTTGGCTGAAGGTCTTGGCAGACTTTTCTTGAGGAGAAGACAACAAGGTAGATTATTGGGTATCAGGGTGGGTGACGAAGTTTTAACGCACCTACAGTTTGTGGATGACACTGGTTTGGTGGGAGTGGCCAGCTTCAGGGAAGCAAGAATGATTAGGGATACTCTTAATGTCTATCTCAGGGCTACTCAATAGGTCATTAATGACAAGAAATCCAAAGTGGTTTTTTTTAAACTGGAGCAAAGGCTTCAGAACAGAATTTTAGAAATCCTGGGATTCACAAGGACTTCTCTCCCAGTGGTTTACTTGGGGGTCCCCTTGCACTTTAAGAAGCTAAAATTAGACACATGGAGGAATCTGCTGGAGTGTATCAAGGACAGAATTAATCACTGGTCTCACAAGTGGTTAAGTTATGGTGGCAGATTAACGTTCTTACAGTCAGTCATTCAAGCCATGCCAATTTACAAATTCTCTATCCTGGCTGCCCCGATTACAATATGGAAAGAGTTGGACAGGATGGCTAGAAAGTTTTTATGGGAAGGAGCAAAGGGAGAGAGAAAGTGGGCCTTAGTGGGTTGGGACAAAGTTACCCGACCCCAAGGTTAAAGGAGGTCTGGGTTTGAGAAAATCTAAGCTGAATAATAAAGCTTTGGCTGGAAAGCTGTACTAGAGATGGATCTCCCAACCCACCTCCCTCTTCAGTAGAATCCTAACTAGCAAATACCTGGGACAGGCCAACCCAATCGATGTAGCTCGCATCCCCTTGGATGGTACTGGGTCCCTAGTTTGGCAGGCTCTCAAGTTAGGGTCTCAGGTTGTTAAAGACCGCTTATTTTGGAAAGTGGGAAGAGGGGAGAAGGCTCATTTTTGGATAGATTCTTGGGATCAGTTCCCACCCATCATTGCTGAATTTCTAGAATTACAGCCAATAAAAGCAGCCATTGAAGCCAAGGGATGGATCCGTATTGAAAGTTATTTCACAACTACTCAGCTGGGGGAGTGTAAGTTTAAGCAGTTCAAGAAGTTGGATGAGTGGCCCATTTCAATCCCTCCGGATTTGACTCCCATCATGACTAAAATTCTGACAGAAATATTTCTTACAGGGGGAGACGTGGAGGATGAATTAGCCTGGGGCTTTGGGAGTCTTGGCATCTATACAATAAAGGACGGATATGACAACATTCTCCCAGAGCCCCCCCTCATACTTTTTAGGTTGAGGACTGGAGGAAAATCTGGCACTCTAAAGGCTGGCCGAAAGTTAACTTTTTTGCCTGGCAAGTGCATGCACAATGGAATCCTCACTTTTGATAATCTCAGATCAAAAGGTATCATCGGCCCTTCTCAATGTGTACTATGCTACAAGAGCGAGGAAACTCGCTGACCATTTGTTGTTTGGTTGCCCTTTCACCCGACAGATTTGGCTGCGTTGGTTTGCATTACTTTAAAATTCAAGTAAGTGGTGACCTGAACCGGATGAATATCTGGGCAAAATGGCAGAAAGGTAGATTCAAATCTAAAGCTCTTCGTTTTGGCTGGGAGCTCGGTTTAAGCTTTATCTGGTGGCAAGTATGGCTGGAAAGAAATGCCAAAATTTTTAGAGAAACTTTTACTGCTCTAGACGGGGTTTGGCAGACCATTTGGAGCAAGGTTACCGAAACTGTGGCTGTTCATGCTGAGGAGGAAGCTCAAATTGACATTGGAGCTATGGAAGAACGCGTTGAACTGCAAGAGGGACAGGACAAAAATTGTTGGAAACCTCCCCTTGAAGGTTGGATTAAAATCAATACTGATGGAGCTGCAAAAGGCAATCCGGGTAGAGCCAAAATTGGAGTGGTGTGCCGGAACCATGCTGGGACTGTGCTCTATTGGGAATTGCAAGGCCTGGGAAGAACCACTAACAATGAAGCCGAAGCCATTGCCATCAAGTCTGCTTCTGTTTGGGCAGTGAAACATGGCCACCGCAGGATTATTCTTGAATCAGACTCGCAAATAATGGTTGGAGCTCTAGACTGCATGAGGAACTTTGATCTGAAAGCTTGGAGGTTGAGGGCTCTTGTTACCCAAATTAAAGAATTATGGAAGGAATTGGAGGACGTGATCCCAGTTTATGCGAGTAGAGATTTGAACAAAGCGGCTGACTTTCTGGCTAAGATGGGTGCAGAAAAGGAGGTTGGAGTTCAGTTGCACAGTGACATGGATATTGAGGATGAGGTGATTAGACAGGGTCTGGAAAGGTCCTTGAGCCAATGATCAAAGAAAAAGCAAAGGGAGGAAAGTTGTCACGATATCGCGACATGTTGCGCCGTCGCGATCACTGGAGGAAAGTTGTCACGATATCACGACATGTTGCACCATCACGGTCACTGGAGGAAAGTTGTCACGATATCACGACATGTTGCACCATCGCGGTCACTAGAGGAAAGTTGTCACGATATCGCGACATGTTGCGCCATCACGGTCACTGGAGGAAAGTTGTCACGATATCATGACATGTTGCACCGTCACGGTCACTGGAGGAAAGTTGTCACGATATCACGACATGTTGCGTCATCGCGGTCATGGAGGAAAGTTGTCACGATATCACGACATGTTGCGTCATCGCGGTCACTGGAGAAAAGTTGTCACGATATCACGACATGTTGCGTCATCGCGGTCAAGGGTGAAAAGTTGTCACGATATCGCGACATGTCGCTTCGTCGCGGCCAAGGGAGGAAAGTTGTCACGATATCGCGACATGTTGCTTCATCGTGGCCAAGGGTGGAAAGTTGTCACGATATCGCGACATGTTGCTTCATCATGGCCAAGGGTGGAAAGTTGTCACGATATCACGACATGTTGCTTCATCGTGGCCAAGGGTGGAAAGTTGTCACGATATCACGACATGTTGCTTCGTCGCGGCCAAGGGTGGAAAGTTGTCGCGATATCACGACATGTTGCTTCGTCGGGGCCATGGGTGGAAAGTTGTCATGATATCACGACATGTTGCTTCGTCGCGGCCAAGGGAGGAAAGGTGTCACGATATCGCGACATGTTGCATTTTCGCGGCTAAGGGAGAAAAGGTGTCGCGATATCGCGACATGTTGCATTTTCGCGGCCAAGGGAGAAAAGGTGTCGCGATATCGCGACATGTTGCATTTTCGCGGCCAAAGGAGAAAAGGTGTCGCGATATCACGACATGTTGCATTTTCGCGGCCAAGAGAGAAAAGGTGTCGCGATATCGCGACATGTTGCATTTTCGCGGCCAAAGGAGAAAAGGTGTCACGATATCGCGACATGTTGCATTTTCACGACCAAAGGAGAAATGGTGTCGCGATATCGCGACATGTTGCATTTTCACGGCCAAAGGAGAAAAGGTGTCGCGATATCGCGACATGTTGCTTCATCACGACCGAGAGAGAAAAAGTGTCGCGATATCGTGACATGTTGCACTTTCGTGCCCAAAGGAGAAAAGTGTCGCGATATCGCGACTTGTTGAATTTTCGTGGCCAAAGAAGGAAAAGTGTCGCGATATCGCGACATGTTGCATGTTCGCGGCCTAAGGAGAAGAATAGTGTCGCGATTTCGTGACAAGCTGCATCAACTGTCCATGCCGACCCCCCTGCTAGCTAGTTAATGGTTCAAGAGATTTGGCTCCATTGCAAATCTTCTTCTACTATTGTAAGCATGTGTTCTCTCTGAATTCGGCTGGGAAGAGTCTCTTCCCATATTGTAATTGACCTTTGTTTTAATACAAGTTTTTTCAAATTTTTCAAAAAAAAACACTAACCTTACAATTAAATGTCATTAATTATTCTATTAATATAATCAAATAGAAAATACAATTAATTTTTTTATAATAAAAATTGTAAATATTTTGCCACAAAATAATAATACAACATGCATGAATTCATACACATTCACTATTTTAAATTAGCAATATTTCCTGCATATTTAATTTACAATTTTAAATCCTTACCTTATGATTTTTTATTTTACATTTAAAGACTTACATCAGTAAAATCTTCTTTATCAAGTCTGTTTACACCCATAATTGCCAATAAATTGTTATCATCTATAATTTATTGATATACAATGCAAATAATTATATAAATGAAACTTTAAAATATATACAATTTTAATAAAATTTGAGATAAAAACGTTTACTAAATATTACACATTGTTTTTAATAAGAAAATTATAATTTATTATCAATCCTATTGTTATAAACAATATAATTAAAAATTTATGATAAAAAATAAAAATACTATTTCAATAACGATGAGAATGACATATAGTATTATATCAAATGATATTAACTCAACCAACTAAATTCACCCAGGTGTTATAGGTGAGTTGGAGAGGAGAGGGCAATCCTCCAAAGGAGGTCCCAGGTCCGAATCTCCACCCTACCAAAAAGTTGAATTAGGTACCCAAAATCTAATTGATAATGTTGGTGCGGGCAGGGTCGGGCACGACTCCTGAGTGATTTTGATGGTGTAAAACCCCCTGATCGTGGTCTCTCAAATCAAGGCAGCCCCGCAAGGGGTTTTTCGCTTAAAAAAAAACTTAACCAACTAAATTCCAGAACTTTCAAAGAAAATACTTAGGTTCAAATCTTATCAAGTGATACATGTATAATAGCCAAAATATTGTAATATTACTGGTCAATAATGTAATACAAATGAGTTCATTTCAATCTCGTATAACTATCTTTTTTAAATGCAATACATTATTATCAAATGACATGAGATCAACCAATTAACTACCTCAACCAAGGTTTGAATCTTATAAAATGACACATACATAATTATAGTTGTTATAATACCACTATGTGCTCAACCAATGGATATTATTTTGGAGTGAATTAAATATATATAAGAATTAAATTAAAATTTGCTCTTTGGGAGTTCCAAGGTTCAAACTACGATGTGTGTTATCAAACCCTATTGATAAGCTTATCTCTCACCCTTATGAGGGGTCATGAATAGGATGAGAATGTTCAATCCTAAGCGTTGGTCGTAGGGGTTTCTCACCAATAAAAAAAATTCAAATTTCTATATATATATATATATATATATATTACTTCAAAAATATGTAGGCTCTCTTGATGTAATAAAATTATTTAGGAAAATAACCCCACCCAAAAGATCATCAAGATGCAACTTTATATCAAATAATTTGCAAGTGATAAATAAATATATTAGACGGTTAGTCAATAAGGAAATTATGTAATTTTTTGGTCTAATGTTTGGTTGAAGCCTTATCCTCATAATTTTGACTCAAAATGGAAACCATTGGCTTGGGCATGCCTAGCTTGTAAATGTCCAAAGATCAAAGGCTATATTAATATGAGTAACAACTCTAGATCATGGATTTCTATTAGTAACCTAGTTGAACGAGAGGAACTCAAACAAATGTACTTCAAAAGATTTCAAGAATATTTTTCACCGATTTTTATACACAAAGATGAGTTGGTTTGAAATCTATAAAAAGATGGTGAATACCCATTTATGTTGGAATATGAGTGTTTAGAGAAATAAAAATTTTCTACTCCCAAATATTATACTTGATCAAGTTAGGCTATGAATATTTAGGGCAACCAAAATTTTCTATTCCCAAATATTTTCTTTGGAAAAATATTTGGTCATTAGAGGCTCTCCCTAAGGCCTCAACATTTCTTTGTTTAGTATTTCAATGTAAGATTCTTACACTAGAGAGTCTCCAAAAAAGAGGATATCATAGACCTTTTATATGTGCCTTATGTGATAAGGATTTAGAAACATTAGGTCATTTTCTCACATCTTTTGGGGTTACTTTTTTAAAAATGTGAAAATATATTGGGTAGCTCCATCAATATTAAAAGAGTTATTGGGTTAATTATTTCAAAGCTAAATCATTATGTATTTTTCAAAGGATTGGCCCATTATTTGTTGGAATTTATGGCTTGAAAGGAATAGTAGAATTTTTAAAAATAAATCTCAAAATCATGTCCAAGTTTAGAACTGTATTATTGCCTCTCTTGTAGAATATGTTTATAGATATTGTGCTCATCATGCGAAGTCTTAAGCGCAGAAAAATAGGTGGTAACAACTTGGTTATAGGATTTGAACATACATGAAAAGAGTCATCTACAATAATGACATTAAAACAAAGGATCTACTTTGATCTAGGGTAAAATAAAAATGTTCAAAAAATGGGCTTATCAAAATTAATTTTGACGATGCTTCTAAAGGAAATTTAGAAAAATATGATGGAGTTCATCTTTTTATCTACAATAATAACATTAAAACAAAGGATCTAATTTGATCTAGGGTAAAATAAAAATGTTCAAAAAATGAGTTTATCAAAATTAATTTTGACGGTGCTTCTAAAGGAAATTTAGAAAAAGATGATGGAGTTGATATTTTTCAAAATAATGAAGGTATCATACAGAATTTCAACTAATAAATATGCAAAGGCTAGGGCACTTCCTATAGGGATTAAAATTGGATTAAAAAAATGATGAAAATATATTTCAATTAAGGGGGATTCATAAATTGTCATTAATGCTATCACCAAAAATGAATATGGGAATTGGATAAAAATATATTATAGTTGTTGATCATCTATTATTAGAGACAATCACTTGGAAATGTGAGCATATTTAGGGAGAAGGAAATTAAGTAGTAGATGATTTAGCCAAACACGTTGTTGATTGTTATCTTGATGAAATTCAAAATTTAGAAGGCAATTGGACAAGTAAGATATTATATCTTAATATAAATGATGTCAAGAAGATGATTGTTGAAACATAGCACTTTGAGGAAGTTGCATAATATAATTGATAGAAAAAGAAATGAAAAATATTTACAATAAAAAGGTATATCAAATATGGTTTAATTAACCTAACAACAAATAAAACATAAAAAATAAGAATCTAAAGTTATTATGAATTGTGAGAGCGAGGATAATTTTTTTTTTTAAATAAACAATCTTTCAAGAGCCATATCTTTGCATAGAGTTGTTTGATTCAAACGATTTTTGTGCCATTTCATGCGGATTTTAAAAATATTAGAATTGAATGGTCATTAAAAATAATACAAGTATTATTGAGGGAGATATGACTATGTGAATATATCTATATAAAACTAGGGTATTGTTAGGGCAAATTTTTTCTTCTAAAAATGTCTCATCTTTTAGAACCCATATCTTCGTGAAGGGTTGTCTGATTGAGTTGATTTTTGGACCATTTTATGTGGAATATGAAGAAATTTAAAATAAGTGGTCATACAAGGTAATCTAAACAATATTGAGGGATATATGATCCTACGAAGTTAGTTATCTATAACAAGAGCAGTGACGACTTTTTAAGTCGCAAAAAATAAAATTATAGATATCTGTCAGTCATGGTTCAGATGATGGGAGGAGCAATGGAGAGCTATGAATTCAGTAAGGTAAGAATTTTTATCTGGGCATAGAATTTATTAGCTAAGCTTCTTTTGCTCCTTCTTTATCTTATAAATTTTGCATGCAAACTATTATAGATTTTTTTCAAATATTATAATCGCTATAGGATGTTTTGGTAAATTTGAGTAGATTTTGAGTTTTAGTTTTCTTCTCATGGAACAAATAATAGCTAAATTATTTGAATCATATCTACTAGTAGATGTTAGTGAGGGCCTCATGGATAATTGATCCTCGTTGCTCAAATATAGGGTAACTTTTGTTAAATTTAATGGGTCTTAGTTAGGGGCTTTGACCTTGAGAAAATGGATTAATAAGAGTTGGAAGTCTCCAGAAGTGAGTCTATCCTTTCTTCCCAAAGCTTTATTCCCAGCCATTTTTTATGCTAGGAAGGAAAGAGATAGAATCCTAAAAGGGGATCCTTGGTTTATGGGAAGAGCAAGACTCTTCCTTACCCATTGGTATGAAGGCTTTGTATCTAAAAGTGTAAATATATCTCTACTACCAGTTTGGGTTAAAATATATAGGTTACCCATTGAAATTTGAGAAATGGATACCTTCAAGGCAATAGAAAACACTTTGGGAGAATTCCTTGAGATTTTAGAAACTACAAAAGATGGATTATTGGCTATCTATCCTTGAATATTGGTCATTATTGATATAAGAAAATATTTACTAGAATCAATCATTCTTAAGTATGGGGGTAAGTTGTGGACCCAAACCATAGATTATGAAAACATGCATTTTAGATGTAGAAGATGTCATGAGGTGGATTATATTAAAAGATAAATTCCCTAAGAAAATTTCAACAAAAACATAGTTAGAAAACTACAAGAGAATCATACAAATGAATATGGATGGAGATGGTTTTCAACTTCCAAAAAATAGATCTAGACAAATGAAAGTAAATAAATAATAGAGACTAGTAAGGAAGTATATTGGAAGATATACCAATTCTTTTGAGGCTTTAGCCTATGAAGAAAAAACATATTAGAGCTTAGAGGATACAATACAATACAATAATTTTAGAATATTAACAAGGAACTATATATTTAGTATGATTCTATTTTAGGGATGAACATTCTCGATGAACCTAAGGAATGTGTCTCATAAGATATTGAATACTCTCTTGAAGTACCATGCACCATTCTAGAGAATAAATTTGGTAAAGAAAACATAGTGTTAGATGTTAATACCTCTACCATTAATAAGGAAATACCATAACATGAGCAGGACAAGTCAAAAGATTCCATAGTAGAGCCAAGAGAAGTTAAATATGATGAAAAAGAAAGTTGTAAAAGAATATTGAGGAATATAATAATAATGTCTACTCTTAATACAGACAAGGTAAGTAAAACCCTCAAATTATCAAGCAATTTTTAGGGAAGCAAGAGCAAACATAGATAAAGGAACACAAACTAAGTTGGTTGAACTTCTCTTTACCAAACAACAAAATGATACTGGTAATTCATAGGCAGGGCTAGTATCCCCTAATGAGATATTATTACCATATCATGGAATATAAAGGACTACCTCAAAGCAAACATGTATTAGGGGCCTTTGTTTAAGTAATAAACCTGATATTATTTGTATGCAGGAAACTAAAATGACAAAGGAAAAAATTTCTAAAACTATGAAAGCAATATGGGCAAGATGTGAATGGGATGTTGTGGATTCTGAAGGATTGAAATGGGGAGTTCTAATATATTGTAATTCTACTAGAACCTCCTGTGTAATCATTCATAAAAATAGGTATTAGATAGCCTCTTTAGTCACATACTACTTTGTAGATATATGTTTTATCCTTATCAATATCTATGGACCTACAACTTAGTCAGGAAGATTAGAAGTATGAAGAGGTATTGAAGCCTTTAGGAGAAGTAAATACCAAGACACCCGATTCATGAAAATAGGAGATTTTAATGCCATTACCAAGCTAGATGAAATTTTTTGAGAAATTAGAAGATTAACCCAAAGAATGAGATATTTCTTAGCTTTTATTCAAAATAATAATCTATGGGAAGTTGAGAATGAAGAAGACAACTATACATGGACCAAAAATAGAAAAGGCTAGAACCTAATGGCAGAAAAATTAGACAGATGCATACTCTCAAATCATTGACTAGATGAAGGTACTTGTGCTAAAATTAATACATTGACAAGGATTGGTTTGAATCATTGGCCAATAAGAGTTAAAATGGTGGTAAGTGAATTCCAAAAAATATCATATTTTAAATATGAACAAATGTGGGAAGAGCATCCTTAATTTGTTGATAAGATAACACAAATGTGGATTTTTTTATGAAACGGTGGATCGTATACACTTCTAAAACAAATTAAATCAATGAAATCTAGATTAAAAGAATGGAACAAAAACACTTTTGAAAATATTTTTGAGAAGAAAGAAATAAACTTTCAAAATTCCTAAAAGGTGATCATAATAAACCCAACTTGGAGGAAAGGGAGTTGCTTAGTGAATATCATAATATTTTGAGAAAGGAAGAGAAATTTTGGAGATTAAAATCGAGACAAATGTGGTTAAAGAAGGAGATAAAAGTACAAAGCTTTTTCATAGGATGGCAATAGTACAAAGATCAACATATAGAATTAGTAGAATTAAATCAGTAGAAGGGGTTTGGATTGAAGACCAAAGTGAAATAAAAAAGGAGGTAAGGTTTTTTACCATAATATTTTAGGATTAGAGGAGTTTGAAGTTCTTAATGATAAACTTCTACAAGAAGTACCTTCAATTATAATATATGAAGACAATAGGAAACTGATGGAGCCTATTACTCTAGAAAATTTAATTTAACTATTTTCTCTTTTGATAAGGATAAATCTCCAGGTTCGAATGGTATCTTTGCAACATTATATCAACATAATTGGGATATAGTGAAGGATCCTTTATTAGTGGTAGTGGGATAGTCTAGGGTAAAATAATACATACCTTATAAAATAAATGCAACATATCTTACCCTGATTTTAAAAAAGTATGCGAAATTATTTGATTCATTTAGGCTCATAAGCCTATGTAATATAACAAATAATATTATCTCTAAAGTGATGGTGAATTGGTTAAGACCATTGTTAGACAAAATTATTTTATAAGAGCAAGGAGGATTTATGAAAAGGAGATAAACTTTGGACACGATCATAGTAGCTCATGAAGTTATGCATTCAACAAGTTTAAGAAAAGATAGAGCAATGATCTTAAAACTTGATATGAGTAAAGCCTATGATAGGGTTAAATGGGATTTTATTTTGGCAAAATTAAAAAAAATAAGATTTGGGAAGAAATAGGTTAGATGGATTAAAACCTGTCTCTATAATTTCATATTTAGTGTTGGTCAGTGGGTTAGTAATAGAATCATTTAAAGCTAAAAGATGTCTTAGATAGGGAGATCCTCTATCACCATATATGTTCATTATTATGGTAGAGGTTTTGGGTAGGAACTTGAAGAAGGCTAACGAAATAGGCTTATAAGTAGACTTAAGGCTAGTAATAACATCGACAACATCACCCAACAATTTTTAGATGATACAACCCTTTTTGGGAGGGTAAGGATAAATAAGTCTAGAGCTTTGAATAACTTCTTAAAGAAATACGAAAGAGCATCAAAACAGAAATTTAATAGGACAAAATCCAAAATTTACTTCCTAACAAACCTGACTAGAATCAAAGTAGGGATATGCAGATTACTTCAAACGAAGAAGGCAAATTTGCTAGCAACTTATGTAGGGATGCCCTTATTTGAGGGGAGAATGAGGATAGAATTATGGAATCTAGTTATAACTAATTTCATAATAAACTACCAACATGGAAAGATAAATGGTTATTGTTAGGAGGAAGAGTGCAACTAATTAAATCAATCTTACAATTCATTCAAACATATTATATGTCCTTGTATACTATGCCAAAATCTATAGAAAAGATTTAAATCTATGTTATGCGATCATTTTTAAGGTCAAAATTACATGATAAAAGCAAATTTTCTTTGGTGAAATGGAGTAAGGTGTATGATGATAAAACTAGGGGAGGTCTCAATTTAAGAGTTTTTACAAATGAAAACTTAGCTCTTAGGGGAAAATTAATTTGGATATTGTACAAAGAGAGTAAAATACAATGGGCAATAATTCTTCTAAGTATGTTGAGCCTAATGCCTCAAGCTTAATATTTACTGGATTCTCACCACCAAATGGTTATGCTCTATGAAATGGTTAAAAAAAAATCATTTGATTTAGTGATTAAAGGTCTAAGATGGGTGGTGGTAATTGGAGAAAAAAAAAAAAATTGTATGGATACTTGGTGTGATAAAAAAAACACTCAATATAGATCCAGTTTTGAAAACATGGATGGGATTACTTCAAGATAAATATGGTGATAGCATTTCAAAAATTTTGTATAAGGACCAGGAAGGAAGATACAAATGGAACAAAGGTTTTCTTACAAGCATACAAGACATTGATGCTAGGAGTCAATTGAGTAGAAAGATAACAACAAAGTTTATTCCAAGGGGAGCCAAGGATAAGTTGATTTGGGAGTTGAATAGTTCAGGAGAATACACAACAAGAAGTGGATATAATATAAAGCACCAAAAAAATAGGAATATTGTAAGAATATGGAGAGATATTTGGGATAGCCCTATCATTCCTAAATTTAAAAAGTTTGTTTGGCTAGTAGGTCATTGAAGAATTTTATCTCAAGATAACCTTTTGAAAAGGGGTTTTTATGGCCACTCACAATGTGTTCTTTGTAAAAAAGAGGAGAGTATAGACCATCTCTCGAGACACTGCTCAATAGTATGGAAACTATGACAATATATTATTAATATGTTTGGTAAATGCATGGTGATGAATGGCAGAATGGTTAAAGCAATGGTAGAGCACTTTTAAAAGTGAGGCTTTACAAACAATATGGGATTTATCAAAAGATACAATACTTTGAACTGTATGGTTAGAAAGGAATAAAAGAATATTTAAAAGAAAGGAAAATAGTTTAGAAGTAATGAAAAGGAATATTTGTTTAGCCATAGAGGAGTCTAAACCAACCCTATCAATTCACCCAATCCCTAATCTAGAAGCATAGAGCCTTGATAGATGGAATTGGTCATTAAATGGAATTATGATGTTGGGTACAAGAGAAACAAAAAGAAGACAAACAATTAAAGTGAAAACCATCATATGTGGAGTTTATCAAATAGAATATTGATAGAAAATTTAAAGAAAATCCAAGACCAACAATAGGAGGGATAATTAGAAATAATAAATGAGAGATTTTGTCTCATTACGCTTTCAATGGTGGATTTAAGATAAATAATGAAGTTAAAGCTTGGGTGGCTTTGGAGGGGATAAAAATTTGTAAACAAATGAAATGGAAGAGATTATGGATGGAAGGTAATTCACTCATAGTAGTAAATGCAATTTTAAGGAAAACAAAGGCTCCATGAAACATATAAGAAATAATTTTAGAAATACAAGACCTTACTATAGAGTTTGAAAAAATTAGGTTTATACATATGTTAAGGAAAATAAACAAATTTTTAGACAGGTTAGCCAATAGAGGGATTTTAATTAAGGATCGTGAAGTTATTTTTTTTTCCACGGTTAGAGGAAGTATTAAGTTTAGTTGAAGCTTACAAGAAAATGTTGTCTGCTTGAGTTAAATAATGATTAAGATTTACTTTACAAGAAAATGTTGTCTGCTTGAATTAAATAATGATTAAGATTTACTTTAATGTTTTCCATTGGTAATATTTGCTTTATTTTATAACATTAACTTGTTTCATATAAACTATTTATTACATTTTTTATAGTTGTACTTATGCTTCATGAAGGAAACTAGCAATCCAAATTTTATAAAGATGACTATGATAGTACAATGTTTTCGAAATATTACTCTACTAAGATGCAATGCATATCCCCGTGAGTGTGGTCTACCGACAAGGATGCCACTTGCATTATTAGTGATGTGATCCGGGTTCAATCCCCATCGTCGGATGTGTATAAGAAGTATTACTCCAAAAAAAAAGATGCAATGCATAACAGAGGTAGAGTTTTGGTATTGTGAAGGTGTTGTAGGAAAATGTCAAGAAGGATGTTGAATTTTGGAATATTTGTATTCTCATAGAAAATTGATGATCCAAAAAATGAAAATAAAAAATTCTAACATTTTATGTAAATTGATATAGGTATCTAGTTATAGCAACTCAATTGAGATGATAATTGAATCTGTTTGTAAACTCTCAAGATCTAAAGGAGATAGTTGTGATTTGTCAAAAGTGGAGACTCGAGTACAACCCCTTGTTCTAAAAAAAATTATATCTATATATATATAAATAATATTTTTCTGCATGGTTTAAGTGCATTAATCAAGTACATTTAAGTTTTATCAAAATTTGTATAAGGATTAAGATTATATTGAAATAGTTTCAAGAGGAATCCTCTAGTGACAAGTCTTTAGATTTTTATCTAGGAGACCTAAGTTCAAACTTCATTATGAGGGGATTGAGACCTCCTGTAAAAACTTGTGTTTTATCTTAACTTTTTTTTTTTTTTTGTCTCAAGAAGAATAATGGTAAGAGGGGACAACAACCCATCGTACCTGTATTTTATCTTAACATTTTTTTGTTTCGGGAAGAATAATGTAGTGACAATTTCCTGGGTTTTCATTCAGGAGACCCAAGTTCAAACCCTAGTATAAAAAGACTGGGACCCTTATAAAATCTGCATTTTACCTAATTTTTTTTTCTTATGCAACAAAAAATTATATTGAAAAAGATTTTATGTTAATAAACACATTAAGGTGGAATAAGATTTTATAATAATAAAGTATGTTTATTTTTAATTGATTATATAATTTTTTTATTTGGTTAGTGTGAGAAACCTTTGCCACCAACGCATAGGGTTGAGCAGTCTCCACCTAACCATGACCCCTTGTAATCGTAAAAACATGTATTTTATCTTAACATTTTTTTGTCACAGGAAGAATAATGTAGTGACAATTTTTTGGGTTTTCATCGAGGAGACCCAAGTTCAAACCCTAGTACAAGAAGACTGGACCCTTATGAAAACCTGCACTTTACCCTAACATTTTTTCCTTATACAACAAAAAATTATATTGAAAGAGATTTTATATTAATAAACACATTAAGGTGGAATAAAATTTTATAATAATAAAGTATGTATATTTTTTAATTGATTATATAATTTTTTTTTATTTGGTTAATGTGAGAAACCTCTGCGACCAACGCATAGGGCATAGGGCTGAGGAGTCTCTTTCCAACCATGACCCCTCATAATCGTAAAAAAACATGTATTTTATCTTAACATTTTTTTGTCTCGGAAAGAATAATGTAGTGACAATTTTTTGGCTTTTCATTAGGAGACCCAAGTTCAAACCCTAGTAGAAGAAGACTAGGACCCTTATAAAACCTGCACTTTACCTAACATTTTTTTTTCTAAATGCAACAAAAAGTTATACTGAAAGAGATTTTATATTAATAAACACATTAAGATGGACTAAGATTTTATAATAATAAAGTATGTTTATTTTTAATTGATTATATATATTTTTTATTTGGTTAGTGCGAGAAACCTTGTGACCAATGCATAGGGCATAGGGCTAAGCAGTCTCCTCCCAACCATGACCCCTCATAAAACTGAGAGCTATGCTTATCAATAAGAAATTTAACACACATCCATCCCTCCCACACTCGCCCACGCTGCGGTTTGAACCTCCCAACCATGACCCCTCATAAAACTGAGAGCTATGCTTATCAATAAGAAATTTAACACACACTCACCCACACTGCGGTTTGAACCTTGGACCTCCCCCAACCATCTATGCTGCGGTTTGAACCTTGGACCTCCCCTAACCATCTACGCTGCGGTTTAAACCTTGGACCTCCCCCTAACCATGACCAAGAGCTATGCTTATCAATAGGAAATTTAACACACACTCGCCCACGTTGCGGTTTGAACCTTGGACCTCCCCCAACCATCTATGTTGCGGTTTGAACTTTAAACCTCCCCCAACCATGACCCCTTATAAAACTGAGAGTTATGTTTATCAATAGAAAATTTAACACACACCCACCCCCTCACACACTCGCACGCCACGATTTGAACCTTGGACCTCTGAATAAGAGCCAAAACCCGAACCATTACATTGTTCCCTCGAACATTGATTATATAAAATTAAAACCAATATTATTTATATTATCAACAAAACCTAAACCAGAATTATAATTACGCCGATAGGCGTCCTACAATGGCAGCCAGGAAGGTCAGCCATGCCGTAAATAATATTAATATTTTATTAAAAAAGCCGACATTAAGAAAATTATCCGCCGACATTAAGGGTTACAGTGGATTTAAAATATTTAAACTATTTAAACTAAAATGGTGCCCAAACTTTCTAATATTATTTGCTTATCTCATTTCTTGGGGGTGTGATAGATAGGCGCCTCGAGATTGATAACTCTCGGTGTTTATAAAAATATATATTTTATATATCTAAATTAATATTATAATATTTTTTATAACTATTATAAATATTTATTTATTATTATTATTATTATTTTAATTTTTATTCACTTCATAATAAACTATATATATTTTTAAAATAATTAAATTTAGCGAATGCACAATGTTAAGTTACAAGTCACTTTTGCCTTGTGTAAAAGTTCATCTAAAAGCCAACAAATAATAAAACAAAACTAGTTGAAAGTAACAACTTTAGAGAGGAGGTCAAAGATACTTTGTTATGGCAATAAAAGGAACTTCAACAAACGTTTCTTCTAAAAATGTATATATAAAAGTTGCATAGTCTATGTAAAGCTGTGTTTTATAAAATTTATTAAAAGGTAGACGTAGATGTTTCCAACTCACAAATGATTGTATATAAGACAAATGCAAGACTTCTGCAGGTTAGGCTGTCAATGAACTAATAAAAATTTCCTTGAACAAGAACAAGAAAAACATAGCTCTTGGAAGTGGGAATTTAAGTTGCATAGTCGATGTGAAAATGAAAATTTAGTTATTTAAAATTTAAAGATATATATAAATGTTCATGTAATATGAAAGTAGAGGTTGGTAGTAGTGGTTGAGTAATTTGTTGGTGGGCTACCTTCCTTCCATTTTCTAGACGGTTGAGGTTCTATTGACATCGTCATCGTCTTTACCTTACCTAGCCGGCTGAAAACCACCTTATAAAGATGAAAAATCAACATTAAGTTTAATATTTTTATTTAATTATATAATTTTCTTTTACATAGTGGAATCGGTAACCGCCACGAATCCAGGCAGGTTGTTCAGCTTTTACAGCCGCCACAGTATTTTGCGCTGTCCGCCCCGGAAGCCGTCCCACAAATCTTTGTGCAGTCCGCCCCTATAACCACCATACCACAATCATTTTAAACCTTTTACGCTGCTGAAAGCACCAGGAAAGGGACAAGCGTTCGAGTCCCGAGATTTGAACCTTGAACCTCAATTTTATAAAATTAAAATGAGTCTTATTTGTGTTATATTATTGTATAATTTAAATAGATTTAAGGGTGAAAATTTTGAAACTCTAACTAAAATATCTAGAATTTAAATCTTAGGAGTAGATATCTATACCATGTTTGGATAAAAATTATTTATCTTTATTAACAAATTATATAATATAATAATATTTATATATAAATTTATCTCATAACACTTCATTCAAACTCATCTTATTTACTTAGTTTAGTTATTTATACTTAACATTTAAATACAAATATATATATACATTTTCAATGAGTTTACACAAGTTATTATGAGGATCCCCTCATAATTTAAACCTTAGATTTTTCAAAAAGAAGCCAAAGCCCTTATCATTACGGTAAGCTTATAACTTATAAATTTATAATTATTAAGAAAAAGTTTTATAATTTTTTTATTAATCCTCCCACGAGACAACACATGCATCAAGTGGCATTAGCTCAATTAGTTAAATTCCTCAACGTTTTATAAAGGAGACCAGGTTTGAATCTTACCAAACGATACATAGATAATATCCAAGCTTACCAATGAGACCTATATCCAAGCTTACCGATGAGACCTTTTCAATCCCATATAACCCGTTAAAAAACACATGCTTTTCCACACATATTCTATATATATTTTGAACAGGAAGGGACTCAAGATTGGAACCACCTCAAGCAACAAACACTAAGCGAAAAACAAAGTAGGTCTACTACCTCCACCCTCTAAAAGAAAACAATAGAGTCTACCTTCACCCTCTAGAAAAATTGAGTTTACACTAGTTTTTATGGGGTCTCGGTCCTTTGTATCGGGGTTTGAACTTGGGTTTCCTAAACAAAACCCAAGGACTTCCCCTATGTTATCTTTGATGGGTTTCCATTTTTTAATAGATAGGTAGTATTAATGAGTTTACACATGATGTAATACGGGTGGGGCCCATTTCAATCCCATATAACCCATTTAAAAAAACACATGCTTTTCCACACATAATATGGTATAAAGTTGGTTATATATATCTTGAACCCGAAAACACATGCTTTTCCACACATAATATGGTATAAAGTTGGTTATATATATCTTGAACCCGAAGGGGCTCAAGATTGGAACTGACCTCAAGCAGAAAACACTCAACGAAAAACAAAGTAGGTCTACTACCTCCACCCTTTAAAAAAACAATTGAGTCTACCTTCACCCTCTAAAAAACAATTGAGTTTACACGAGTTTTTATGGGATTTTGTCTCTTTGTATCGAGGTTTGAACTTGGATTTCCTAATAAAACCCCAGGATGAGTTTTTATGGGGTTTCGTCCCGTTGTATCGGGGTTTGAACTTGGATTTCCTGAATAAAACCCAAGGACTTACCTCATGGGTTTCCATTTTTTTAATGAGTTTACACATGTTTGTATGAAGTCCTAGTCCCCTCCTATTGAATGGGGTTTGAACCTTGGACCTCTCAAAGAAAGACTAAAACCTATTTCTCATAGGTTTCCTTTTTTTTAATAAATCTACACATGTTTTTATGAAGTCCTAGTCCCCTCATATTGAATGGGGTTTGAACCTTGGACCTCTTAAAAAAAAACACCAAAACCCTTACCACTATAATAAACTTAAAACTAAAGTTTGATGTGATGTATTTAATGTTCATAAACCTAACAACTAATTAATTTTTAAATATTTTTAAATTAAAATGTTTAAAATATAATTTAATAAAATATATATTTAATTAATATTTGCAATTATTAAGGCGCATAATCTTACTAAAAAGATTCGAGTTCATAAACACCATCATAAGGGAAAATAAACACCATCATAGCCAATCAAGTGAGAAAGAAGGGAAAATAAAAGAGATGGAGAAAGGGACATGTATTTCATAGCCAATCAAGTGAGAATGAAGGGAAATTAAAAGAGATGGAGAAAGGGACCAGTATTTCAATGTGAAAAGCCCATAAATAATACATAAAAAATGAAGTAGGTTCCTCTCCTTTTCATATAAAAACTTAATAATGTGCACACCAAAGCTCTCTTTCCTAAAGTTCCACGCCTTAAGAGAAGGTCCAAACCTTCCTAAAAATTAGCTAGAAAAACGTGACCATTCATGGAATATTAGATTCCAGCATGACGATAGAGATTTTTATATCTACCTATCCACGTGATTCTCAATAACACAACGCACTTTTACTATTTAAGGTAAAATTTTAATTAATAATAAATTTGTTTCACTTTAGTTATTTATTTTGGTTTTCGTCCTTATAACTTTACCACTTTCAATAAATATATTTCACTTATTGTGACTCTAATTTTTGGTTTTCGTCCTGTTTTTGCTATAAATTTTTAGCCAATATATATATATATTTTGGCTTATTGTTTCCAAATAAAATCAAAAGGAAAGTAATTTTTAAGGTTTACAACATTGTAGGTAGTATGAAATATGGGATGATTATTTCAAAAGTTAGTGGATTGATAAGTAAGTACAGGTGTGGTTGGGCACTTATTAAGAAGAGATCTAGGTTTAAACCTTTGGAGAAAGCCAACCTTTTGCAAAGGTAGTAGTCTGCACTAAATTCTCTTAGTGCACACCAGATCAACAATGATGGTACAAATCTTGAGCAACCGGTGGTCGCCACGCTAGATCAACAAGAATGAAACCAATAGGTTAGTTGGAAACAATCTTTATGGTTTCAATTACTAAAAATAGTGGTTGTAACCAACTTTTCTATGTAATAAATTTTTTTTTTTCCTTTAAATATATTGTTATCATTAAATTATATATTTTTCAATATATATATATATATTACATTATCACTATTTTAATATATACAATCCTATTCTTCCAACTTCAAAGTCTTTGTATGGTAGTGGGGCTGAGTGTAGGTGAAGAGGCGTGTATGGTAGTGGGGCTGAGTGTAGGTGAAGAGGCGTGGTTAGGCGTGTGGAGTCTACCACCATGATTCCATTGACTTCACCAGCTTCCCCCTGTGGTCTAGAGGGCGTGTGTGGGGTTTGGTGTGGAGTTGGTGGGCTTGACTCCCCAAAGATTCATATATATATATTTTAATATTAAACAACGTGCAAATTGTTATTACACATAAACATCAGCATGCAAATTATTATTACACATCAACGGACAGGACTCGTTCCCGGCTGTCGGCAACGGATCTCGTCCTTGCGTGGCGGGGAAAAAATGGCGACATTTTAACGCGGTAAAGCTTCCCACTCACTGAAGCGACAGCAATGGGATGCTGAAATTGGCCGCTGGGCCAATTTGACCGACGTACAGGACATAAATGACGCCATGGCAGCCATCATCGCTTAGCTCAAGGTGAGATAATGGCATACGGAAGAGAAATACAGTAAATTATAGTAAAAATCTGTTCCAGTTATAATTTTGTTTCACGTGCAAACAGTCGCTGGAGATAAGCGGCCCCTGTTTTCTCGTCGACCAAACAGCGGCGGGAGACGGAGAAGCTCAGCTCAGCTCTGGATTTCGCCTCGGAGAAGCTCAGCTTTGGATTGTACAGGATGGATTTTTTTTTTTGATTGGTTGAAAGGTGGATTTCGCATCAGAGGTGACAGGTCTTTCTTCGTCAATTAACATTTTTAACTGAGCTTTGGATTTAGGGCCGGCAGAAGGCCCGGTAGTGTGGGACCGTCTCCCGGTTCCAAAGCGGATTATGCCCGTCACCGGGTCCCTAAGCGGCTACCAAGAGCCGCATCGTTCGTAACAGAGAAATAGCTTATGTTTTGTCCAGCTGTCCGTCAATTAACGCGAGACTTTGCCCTGGAGGAGAGTGAAGGACAGGTGTGAGAGGGAGTGGAAAGCAAGAATGTGCGTAGGTGCGTAAAGGGGGCGCAACTATGAGGTAGATAAGGGGCGAGAGCGCCCCCTGGGGCCGAGCTGGGCGGTTGGGACAGGGAAGGTGCAACCGCGATAAGGTCCTCGTGTGTATATATATATAAGTGCAAGCCGGGCAAGCTGAGCAGACAGACACCCAACTACCTTCTTCCGAAGGTCGAAAACGTAAATAAGATCGCCAGTTCTCTATTTCCCTCGCCTCCATAACCAAAGAGCTCGAAGAGTCGCCTGCATAATCAAAAGGTTTGAAGAAAATCCTTTTATTTCAGGAGTTTGAAGGATAAATCCTTTACTACTGGTAGGAAAGGGAAAAAGGAAAAGCATTTTGTTGATTGTGTTGGGCTTCGATGGCTTTTGCGGGGACGGTGGGCAAGGGCGGAGCGATCTTCGTCCCCGCTGCTGCGGCGGGGAAGAAGAGTAGTGAGAGAACTGGAGGAAGATCAACTTTACACAATCATGTCCGTAATCTTTGTATTGGTGATGGATGTTTGAGGGCAAGATGGCAGGGGATGCAGAGGCACGGATTTCAGGAAAAGAACCGGCAGAGAGCTTTGTCTTTGACGGTGTGGAGAACGGAGGGGCCCGGGCGGCGGCCGAAGCTGAGGAGGAGCGTGGCCATGGCGGCGCTGTCGGAGATTCCGGCGGGGCGGTTGGGGCTGTACGATCCGGCGCTGGACCGCGATGCTTGCGGTGTCGGATTCGTCGCTGACCTCACCGTCAAGCCCAGCCGCAATACGGTGAGTTTAGATCCAAAGTTTTGGACGAGAGAGAGGATGGGAGGTTAAAGTGATAAAGTGCGTTTGAATTGATTGTAAATGAATTTGAGTCGGAATACTGTGAATGTAGATCCAAAGGTTTGGTGAGAGAGGATACTAGGTTAAAGTGATAAGCGTGTTGATTTTGAGTTTGAATGATTTTTAATTTTTTGTGAAGGTGGTGGACGCGCTGGAAATGCTGGTGCGGATGTCCCATCGCGGGGCCTGCGGTTGCGAGACCAATACCGGCGATGGCGCTGGAATTCTCGTTGCTCTTCCTCATGACTTCTTGACTGAGGTATATATTTATATATATATTGTGTATATGACGTATGGAGATAAATATATATTGCGTTTATATTGTGTACGGAGATAAATATATAGATTTTGTATATGATCTATGGGGATAAATATATAGATTGTGTATATGACGGCTGTAGATCAGATGATTTGTGAATGATAGGAATGGGGATTGTATATATGAGATGAAGGATGGTGGGTGTTGTATGGGGGAGTGATGTGAGTGGCTTTCTGGATCGCATAGGAGAGGCGCTTGCATTTATGATTTCTGAAAGATTTGACTATGGCGAACATGAGTTATGAGTTCTTTTTTGTTGTTGTTGTGAGGAAGATTTGATTTTGTGAGGAATGATTACAATTTGGTTGATGACCTTTTGAATGTGAACAGTGTGAAGAGCCAGAAATGGAGTTATAGTGGTATTGATGGAGTCTGTTTGTCAGCTATTTTTTATTTAAAATGGTTGATTTTGTGGGTTGGTGGACAATTCTTTTACATGTAAGCTTCCAGTTGAGTGGCTGCCCAGAATGTGAAACCTCACTTTTACCATTAGATCTTGAGTGGCTGCCCAGAAAGTGAAACCTCTCTTTTACCATTAGACTTGAACTTCTAGCAGCAACCATTGAGTAGAATTTGCAATATTTGGTTGGTGGGGGGAACGTGTTTTGGTAGACTGCATTTGTTTAGTGAAGAGCATCTGAACTATGGTTCCATGGGATTGTTTCAGACATCCTTGTGTTGAAGGGCCTAATGTGGTGTCCTTTAAAAGGCCCTCTGAAATCGCGGTCTACCTGGACTGATATTCTGGAATGGGAGGGACCCCTCTGTAGGGCCCTTTGATAGTGAAGTTTGACCGGTCAGTGGTGTTAGGGGCTTCAACCATGTGAAAATAAAGCTGACAGTACCGATCAGTGCAGGGTGTCTGTCCTGCAAACATCACCAACCTGTCCTTTTCCTGAGCACTGTGCTTTATGTTTTGTTGTTATTTGAAGGGTTGGTTGGTAGAAGGTGACTTCATGTCAGTGAATGGCAAAAGCACTTTTTTTGTTGTTATTTGAAGGGTCGGTTGGTAGAGGTGACTTCATGTATATGAATGGGAATCAACTGAGTGAACTCATGCATTTTAGTCAAATAAACTATTTATGAAAGTCCATGGAGGGATATACTTTAAAAGAGTGTGACTGTGTATGAAAATCTTGCTATTGGCATGGTAAGCCTGGAAAGGGTGTGACCAAACTTGGATTCAGCATATAAATTTTAGATTTGTATTTCCGAGTACTGTTGAATATTATTATTCTGGTCCACCGCAAAGTAAAACTGGGCAAGACATGGGGGCAAGATCTGATCGATATACAATAGCAACCTTTTTGTCATCAGGCAACACTGTAAACATTTATTGAAATACATTTGTGGGTGTGCTGGGGAAACTGGTTTTGCAAACTAATTGTACGTATCATAGGCTTAAAAGGCTTTTTTATTGCTTAAGCATCTTATTCAAGCTAAGGATTCTCATTTGTTGTCTATTTTTTTTTTTTGGTTACCTTGTCCTGTGATGTGAAATTAGAGTACATTGAAAACTATATGTGATAAGCTCATCTATTTTTGTTGAGCCAGGCTGTCAAGGATGTTGGATTTGAGTTGCCACCGCTTGGAGAGTATGCAGTTGGCATGTTCTTCTTGCCAACCAATGAGACTCGAAGGGAGGAAAGCAAAAATGTCTTTAACAAGGTATGCTTGGTGTTATTTCAAATGGCGCATGAATATGTTGTCAATAGTGTTGTCTTTTCATCTGCAAGTGGTTTGTGACATTGATAACGGTAGCCAGTGAATTTGCCAATGGCATTTGTCCAATTTGAATTTGAAGTAGTTTTGGAATTTTATTGTTTAGGAAATGTAACAAATAATAGATGTTAAATAAACACATTTTTTTGGTATATTTGCCATTTGGAGGCAGTCATCTAGTATTTTTTCATATGATGTGACACCACAGAAAGTGATTTAGTACAAAGCACAATGTGTGCATTTGTCCTTGTATCAAATAGAAAATTAGTTGAATATGATTCACTTGAGTATCTGATGTTACTAGTGGCTATGGCCTCTGTTTAGGGTTTATTTAGGAGTGTATCCCAGGTATAGTGGATTATCATGTTTGTGAATATCAACCCCATCAAAATTTGAGTTCAATAAAAAATATGGACTGCAGGATTATACAATTTGAAGAATTCATGCACTGATTGTTTGTTTTTCCCCATAAGATGGCAGTTAGTAGTACACTAGGGCAATTGAGGCAATTAGTAATTTCTTCACCAAGGCAACTAGTGTTTCCTTCACTAATTTAAATGCATGGTGTTAACATTCTAGTTGGTTAATTGATTTGTAAGGTAGATGTACTCTTTAGTGCGTATATCTTCTAATGTTGCTCTGCTCCTTAGGTCTTCATGAGTTTGATGAGGTATTAGAGATCTTCCATATTATAGTTGATTTATAGTTTTCTGACAGATATATTAAAACTGTAGGTTGCAGAGTCACTGGGACATGTTGTACTGGGATGGCGGCGTGTGAAAACAGACAATACAGGATTGGGTAAATCAGCTCTTCAAACAGAGCCTATTGTTGAACAGGTCTTCCTTACAGCAAGCTCTAGATCTAGTGCAGACTTCGAGCAACAGGTAAATCTGTTGGCACTTCTAGTTGAGTGAGTTTGTTTTCTCTGTTCCATGTCTAATAGAAGATGAATGGTGCACATTAATGGTTACTAAGCAACTTGAGTAAGGAGTAGTAATTTTAAATCTTATTTCAACTGCTAATGTAGAATTTGCCACATGCTCTGCAGATGTACATATTGAGAAGGACCTCAATGGTAGCTATCAGGGCTGCATTAAACTTGCAGCATGGAGGAGTGAGAGATTTCTACATATGCTCCCTTTCATCAAGGTTAATAACTCCCTAAAGTCCTTTTGAAATATAATTTGCCATAGTTCAAATCTGTTTAGTACCTGCTATACTTGTGCACATTGGAAGATGACTAATCCCTACAAACAGAAAGTTAGTCAAATAAAGGATGCTATTAAGTTAAGGGACACTGCCCTTGTGTTCAGTGTGTACATTTTGTTAAATAGGTTGTTGCAAAAATCTTAATATATTGACATGAAGTCAAAATTCTCAAAAATTGCAGCCAGTCTGATCTTAAATGAGTTTAAGTGATCTGCCAAAATCCGTCTGGACTCCATTATCGGAGTACATTCCTGGATTTTTTTTATCATTGAGGTGAATGCGGTTATTGTTTTATAACTATAGCTAGTTTTCCGTTCATATTCTATGCATGTTTTTTCATTTAAATTTTATTGTTCACATGTTTCCTACAAAATTCATGTCAGTGTTTTGATAAATTTGTTGCCAAAGTTTGTGCTTAGCTGCTCATTTCACCAGCAAGAAATAACTTCACAAACAATCGTTTTTCACGTGAGAGAACTTCAAACTAGATTTTTTTTTTCTGACCATCATAATATTACTGTAGAAGTTGCATAAGGGTGTAATCAATGACATTAACATATTAAGAAAAAAGAATGTGTGCACTAAATATTTTTTCAGAGTTGCATATGTGCACGCCTACACACAATTCATATATATTGATGTCTTTATTACGTGGGTAGATACTCGGAGAAAGTTTACCTGTGTGATTATCCACACAGAAATAAAACTCTTCCCCTACTAATATATATATTTTTCTTTATGTTTTGTTCTTTTTCTCAGGCCTAACATGTGTATAGCTTTTATTTAACTAACTCTTTGGTGTCCTTCGTTTTTGACAGGACTATTGTCTATAAAGGCCAACTCAAGCCTGATCAATTGAGAAATTATTACTTTGCAGATTTGGCTCATGACAAGTTCACTAGCTACATGGCTTTGGTAAATATCGTTTCTATCTGTCCTAAAGTCAATGATAACTACCAGATGTTTTATTAGCAATTATGTGAATTGCCATACTGTGCTAGATGATTCGGTAGGGAGGGCCATTGTAAAAGTTGGCTGCGGCTACAAACTTAGGATGTGTTTTCTTTTTATTCTGTTGATTATATTTCAGTTGGGTTGTGGATGACTTGGGTAAGGTGCATTAGACCTTGATGTGGAGTGACACCTGTTGCAGAGTTTGATGCATTGCTCCACATGGTCCGTTCAATGGAGCAGTTCTCCATTGCCTGGGCAAAGAGATGAATGGAGCACTTGAAGAATATGATGTTCACCCTTGGATGTGGGGGGATTGTGTAGTTGGAGCTGAGATGTCAAGAGGTAGCTGAGGGTTTCAAAGTAACTTGTAATGGGACTGTGTCTAAAACTGACTTTTTAACATTTTCTTTATTTTCTGTGTCCAAAGAAACATTTCCTCCAGCCTAAAGCTCTAACACCAATTTTAAAATGAAGGGAATGCCAGGAAGAGATTTTGAGTAAATGGAAGTTTGTCTTAGATAAATTTTCTTCCTTTTCCTGCACAGATACACTCTCGGTTTTCAACAAACACATTCCCTAGCTGGGATCGTGCTCAACCCATGCGTGTCTTGGGGCATAATGGGGAGATAAATACTCTGCGTGGAAATGTCAACTGGTGAGTTCTTCCCCTTCTGATGGATCTTCCGGTTTAAGAAATTGTTATATACCTAGTGTGAAGATAAGTTACATGCTACCAAATTTTCTATGCAATCAGTGTAAATTGTAGAGACGCATGCTTTCACATGTGGCTTATATTTCCAGCTACTACTCGACTTTTTAGACTAGTTTCTGCTTATGCCTATTTTTCAAATTGTGAGAGTAGTTTCTACTTCGTGCAGGATGAAGGCACGTGAAGGGTTGTTGAAGTGTCGGAACCTTGCACTCTCAAAGGATGAGATGCAGAAGCTTCTTCCCATTGTAGATGCAAGTTCTTCAGATTCAGGTAATTTCAATGCTTTTAAACACTGGCAATGTTGTAGTTAGATGAGGATGTTCTTACCTCAAAAGTGGAATGTCTTCCAGGGGCTTTTGATGGAGTACTAGAGCTTCTTGTCCGTACTGGGAGGAGCCTTCCCGAAGCAGTAATGATGATGATTCCTGAGGCATGGCAAAATGACCAGAACATGGATCCTGATCGACGAGCATTTTATGAATATTTTTCGGCTTTGATGGAGCCATGGGATGGGCCAGCTCTTGTGTCATGTACTTTTCTGCTTCCCTTTTTGTGTAAATATTTTTTCCTGCAGTTTCTCACAATTGTTTGCTATTTTTCTGATGTCATTATGAAGCGAAGCATTTCACTTTTGCACATGTTAAAGACCTTTTGTTCGTCAAAATGACATATGCTTTGATAGAAGCAAATGTCACTGATGTAGTGGTGTGATTACAAAATTGTTCGTCTTTTTGTCATTGAAATGCAGCCGCTTTTGATAATAACAAAAAATGCTCTTTTTTTTGTCTCTGAAATGAAGCGGTTTTGGCAAGAACCTTCTGTGCCTTTTCATAGTTACCACCTTATGTTTTTCTATTATGTTAAATCTTTGCAGTCACTGATGGACGCTATCTTGGAGCAACATTGGACCGCAATGGGCTTCGTCCGGGCCGCTTCTATGTAACCCACAGTGGGCGAGTTATCATGGCAAGTGAAGTGGGAGTTGTGGACATTCCACCAGAGGATGTTTCCCAGAAGGGAAGGCTCAACCCTGGCATGATGCTACTTGTAGATTTTGACAAACATATTGTTGTAGACAACGAGGCATTAAAAAAGCAGTTCTCTGGGGTACGTCCTTATGCAGAATGGTTAAAAAGACAGAAGATTACCCTTAAAGAAATCGTTGAGTCTGTTCCAGAACCAGAAAGGACACCTGACTCAATAATTGGATCCGTGAAGGTAAGTCTGAGACTTATTATGACTTAGAGACCTTTCCTCTGGTTAGTTTCTCACCTTCTTGTCTTCTATTGATTCACAGGTTGATGGATCTGATGATACTATGGAAAGCATGGGAATGCATGGTTTGTTATCCCCCTTGAAAGCTTATGGGTAAGTGGCTTGCAAGTAGAGGTGTTATGAGATAGTGTTTGAAAAATATATTTGATGGTTTGTGAATAATAAATTTGGCATAGCTTATCAGCTATCTGATTAGCTAGGTAGTTTATGGAACAATTGTTCTTGTTCATGGTGCAGGTATACTGTTGAAGCTTTGGAAATGCTGTTGCTACCTATGGCAAAAGATGGAACAGAGGCTCTTGGTTCTATGGGGAATGATGCACCTTTAGCTGTGATGTCAAATAGAGCCAAAATAATCTTTGAGTACTTTAAGCAGATGTTTGCTCAAGTAACAAATCCACCCATTGATCCAATTCGTGAAGCAATTGTCACATCAATGGAGTGCATGATTGGTCCAGAAGGGGATCTTACTGAAACTAGCGAGAAGCAGTGCCATAGGATTTCTCTAAAGGGTCCTCTTCTTTCCATTGAAGAAATGGAAGCAATTAAAAATATGAATTTTCGTGGTTGGCGTAGCAAAGTGCTTGATATTACATTTCCCAAGGAATGTGGAACCAAAGGATTGGAAGAGACATTGGATAGAATATGCTCAGAAGCTCGTGTTGCAATTCGTGAAGGATACAAGTTACTCGTTCTCTCAGATAGAGGTGAGTAATATTAGTGTCTGGAGCTATTCTTATGAACTGCCAATGTTTATTAGAGTGCAAATTTTGATGCGAGTATTGTAAATTTTCACGTTGCATAGTATGCAGACTTAATGGTACATCTGTATGTGATTGAACCATATACAGTAAAAGTTTATTTGTTCTCAAAAGATTTTTATTTGTGCAGCAACATCATCCACGCGGGTTCCTGTCAGCTCTCTGTTAGCAGTGGGTGCAGTGCATCATCACCTTGTCTCAACATTAGAAAGAACTCGAATCGGATTGATTGTGGAAACTGGTGAGCCACGTGAAGTGCATCATTTCTGCACACTTGTAGGTTTTGGTGCAGATGCCATTTGCCCATACCTGGCAATTGAAGCTATTTGGAGGCTACAAATTGATGGTAAAATTCCTCCAAAGAAGAATGGTGCTTTCCATTCTAAAGAAGATCTGGTCCGGAAGTATTTCAAAGCAAGCAACTCTGGCATGTTGAAGGTGCTAGCAAAGATGGGAATTTCTACATTGGCTTCTTACAAGGGTGCTCAGATCTTTGAGGCACTTGGACTGTCTTCAGAGGTGGTTCAAAGATGTTTTGTTGGAACACCAAGTCGTGTTGAGGGCGCAACATTTGAAATGCTTGCTCGAGATACACTTCGCTTGCATGAGTTAGCATTTCCTAGGCGTCTTTTACCTGAAGGAAGTGCAGATGCCCAAGCATTGCCCAATCCTGGTGATTATCATTGGCGTAAAGATGGTGAAGTGCATCTTAATGATCCACTTGCAATTGCAAAGCTGCAAGAGGCAGCTCGTACAAATAGTGTTGCAGCTTATAAACAATACTCCAAAACAATTCAGGATTTAAACAAACACTGTAATTTGCGAGGCATGTTGAAATTTAAGACATCATTGGATAAGAAGATTCCTTTGGAGGAAGTTGAACCTGCTAGTGCGATTGTGAAACGATTTTGCACAGGTGCTATGAGTTATGGTTCAATATCATTGGAGGCACATACAACTTTGGCAATTGCCATGAACACAATTGGAGGAAAGTCCAATACAGGTGTGTTTTTTGTTTTTGCCTCTAATTTGACAGAATAACAATTATATCAAGAAGTAATGAATAAATATTTATAACCCTCCTTCCTTATTTCAAAAACAGGGCTAACATAAATGAAATGTTAGATTGCTACTTTTATTGAGTATCATTCCTGATATTATCTCTGGCCTCTGTTTATTTCTCTCAGGTGAAGGAGGGGAGAACCCATCACGCTTACAATCACTTCCTGATGGTTCTATGAATCCTAAAAGAAGTGCAATCAAACAAGTTGCAAGTGGTCGGTTTGGTGTTTCTAGCTATTATCTAACAAATGCAGATGAACTCCAGATTAAGATGGCTCAGGTATGAGTTTACTATTTTTTTTTTTTTTTTAATTTTGGCAGTTTTAGTTTCTAACAAAGCAAGCTCCAATTGAGAACAAATCTTATACAAACATCCACTGTGAGCTACATCTCACTGGTAGAAAATAGATTTATATTTGTTAAGTGAATCTGCAATTTTTCTGTAAGAGTTTTTAGGTTGCAGAATTTATTTCCTATTCAGATTGGATATTGCTATTGTGATTCATTTCAAATTTGGGTGAACACAGGGAGCAAAGCCTGGTGAGGGTGGAGAACTTCCTGGTCATAAAGTCATTGGTGATATTGCTGTCACAAGAAACTCTACTGCTGGTGTAGGGCTTATTAGTCCACCCCCACATCATGATATTTATTCTATTGAAGATCTTGCGCAGCTTATATATGACCTTAAGGTAGTCTGCCTATTAACTAACAGTTGTAAATAAAGATGGCTTTCTTGTTTTGCCTTTTTTGACAAATATTCACTGCTATATGGATTAATTTATTGATATCAACTTCCACTTTACATTTCCTCTCTAAGTGAGCTTTACTGAATTTCTCATCTTGCTTAGCTTGACATGCATGTTCCCGTCAGACTTTCAACTCTTGCAAATTTGGCAAAGCTGTCTACCTTTTTTGGGGCTATTTTTGTTGTGTATTCCAGAGTTTTTGAACCCAAGTGTTGCATTTTGTGAACATGTTAATAGGTGACATGATAAATAGAAAAAGCGGGGGATCAAGCTATGGTGAGTAACCTGTATCTCAGTATTTTGTTTGTTGTTACTGCAGAACTCAAATCCAGGAGCTCGGATCAGTGTGAAATTGGTCTCTGAAGCTGGGGTAGGAGTGATTGCAAGTGGTGTAGTAAAGGGCCATGCAGATCATGTTCTAATTTCAGGACATGATGGAGGTACAGGGGCATCTCGTTGGACAGGAATTAAAAATGCTGGGCTACCATGGGAACTTGGTCTAGCTGAGACTCACCAGACCTTAGTTGCCAATGATCTACGTGGCTGTACAATTCTACAGACAGATGGGCAACTGAAGACTGGAAGAGATGTTGTCATCGCAGCTCTCCTTGGTGCTGAGGAGTTTGGTTTTAGTACGGCCCCCTTAATCAGTCTGGGCTGCATCATGATGCGCAAATGTCACAAGAACACATGTCCAGTTGGCATTGCTACCCAGGATCCTGTTTTAAGAGAAAAATTTGCAGGAGAACCAGAACATGTGATCAATTTCTTGTTTATGATTGCAGAAGAGGCTCGTGAACTTATGTCTGAGATGGGTTTCAGAACCGTGGAGGAGATGGTGGGCCGTGCAGATATGCTGGATATGGATAAGGAAGTCATTAACAGCAATGAGAAGCTGGAAAATATTGATCTCTCTTTGCTACTGCGTCCTGCAGCAGAGATTCGTCCAGAAGCTGCTCAACATTGCATTCAGAAACAAGATCATGGGCTGGACATGGCCTTGGATCAAGAGTTAATCAAGCTTTCAAATCCAACACTGGAGAAGAAGCTTCCCGTTTACATGGAGATGCCAATTAAGAATGTTAATAGGGCAGTTGGTACGATGCTGAGCCATGAAGTCACCAAAAGATACAATATGGAAGGTCTGCCTACAGACACCATTCATGTTAAACTGACAGGAAGTGCAGGTCAGAGTCTTGGAGCATTCCTCTGTGCAGGAATTACCCTAGAGCTAGAAGGGGATAGCAATGATTATGTTGGTAAGGGTCTATCAGGAGGTAAGATCATCGTCTATCCTCCAAGAAGAAGTCAATTTGATCCTAAAGAGAATATTGTAATTGGGAATGTGGCGCTGTATGGTTCCACGGGAGGAGAAGCCTACTTTAATGGAATGGCAGCAGAAAGATTTTGTGTGAGGAATTCTGGTGCCAAAGCAGTTGTGGAAGGAGTGGGGGATCATGGATGTGAATACATGACTGGTGGAACTGTGGTCATCCTGGGCAAGACTGGAAGGAATTTTGCAGCTGGTATGAGTGGTGGAATTGCTTATGTTCTTGATGTAGATGGAAAGTTCAGTTCAAGGTGCAATGCAGAGTCAGTATACCTTGAAAAAGTGGAAGAAGAAGATGATGTCATGACCTTGAGGATGATGATTCAACAGCATCAGCGGCACACAGACAGCCAGCTGGCAAAAGAAGTTCTTGCAGACTTTGAGTCCCTCCTCCAAAAATTTGTGAAAGTATTCCCAAAAGACTATAAAAGAGTGCTACAAGAAATGAAGGTTGAAAATGCTGCTAAGGAAGCAGAGGAGGCTGAGTTGATGAAGAAAGATGCCTTTGAGGAGTTGAAGAAAATGGCCCAAGTTACTAAAGATAAATATCAAAATGATTATGAGGTCACCAAGGTACGTTTTAGTAAATTTCGTCGGTAAAACATTGTTGACTAGTTGATGCAATTGCCATAATGTCTGGAAATATTCAGTACAATCAATATGCTTTGTAAAGATTCATAACTTGGATAGTTTTAAGTGCATTTTTTTTCAGTTAAATGGGTTTAGGCATGTTGTTAATTAAAAATTTCATGATATTTGAAGTACACAAGTGATAGGTGGATGGGGGGACTAACATTTCTGTTTAAGTTTGCAGCAAAGGGAACCAACAGCTGTAGCACAGAGGCCTACAAAGATTGATGATGCAGTTAAGCATCGTGGTTTTCTGATGTATGAGCGGGAAACTATTTCCTATAGAGATCCGACAGAACGACTAAATGACTGGAAAGAAGTCGTCGAGGAAACAAGACCAGGGGCCCTACTAAAGACGCAATCAGCTAGGTGTATGGATTGTGGAACCCCCTTTTGTCATCAGGTAAAATCCTATCTATATTTCTTCAATCGTATTCATTTATTAAAACAAGAAACTGGTTTGTGTGTGTATGTAGAGAACTTAATTGCAGTTCATAACATGTATTGCAGTGTGCCTGTGTTATATAGCTCGCTACTTATTACTGCTATTTTTCTAATGATTTTATGACACGTGTTTACACACAGGAGAATAGTGGATGCCCGCTTGGAAACAAAATACCTGAGTGGAATGAATTAGTACATCAGGGTCGCTGGCGTGAAGCATTGGACAGGCTGTTGGAAACTAACAATTTTCCCGAGTTCACAGGGCGTGTATGTCCTGCACCCTGTGAAGGTGCATGCGTTCTGGGTATAATTGAAAACCCTGTAGCTATTAAAAGTATCGAATGTTCCATCATTGATAAAGCTTTTGAAGAAGGATGGATGGTTCCTCGGCCACCTGTGAAACGGACAGGGTATGCCTTTGTTTGTGCATGTAATTCTCCTAATGTGATTTCTATGTTCTTCCTGCATAAAAGCAATTGGTTATGTATCTTGATTGCAGGTAAACTATCTTTTGAAATCATTGCTTTTGTGGTGCAGGAAGAAAGTTGCTATAGTGGGCAGTGGACCAGCTGGTTTAGCAGCAGCCGATCAGCTTAATAAAGCAGGGCACTGTGTGACTGTATATGAACGAGCTGATCGTATTGGAGGTCTAATGATGTATGGAGTGCCTAATATGAAAACAGACAAAATTGATGTCGTGCAACGCCGTGTTGATCTAATGAAGGAGGAAGGTGTTGACTTTGTTGTGAATGCAAATGTTGGTGTTGACCCACTTTTCTCCATGGATAGGCTTTGTGCAGACAATGATGCTGTCCTTCTTGCTTGTGGTGCAACAAAGCCAAGGTAAGGGTAATATTTTGTATTTCATATCAATTTAGATGTTTCTTTGATGTTAAAGATGTTGCTAAATTCTTTATATGATATATTGCAGGGATCTCCCTGTTCCAGGACGTGAATTAAAAGGAATACATTTTGCTATGGAGTTTCTTTATGCAAACACCAAGAGTTTGTTGGATAGTGAATTACAAGATGGCAAGTTTATTTCTGCAACAGGGAAAACTGTGGTTGTCATTGGAGGAGGAGACACTGGAACAGATTGTATAGGTACATCCATCAGGCATGGGTGCAAGAATATAGTAAACTTGGAGCTTCTACCACAACCACCTAAATCTCGTGCTCCCGGGAATCCTTGGCCACAGGTTAGTTTTACTCCCCATTGATCTCAATATATATATTTTTAATAAATATATTTTCTGAATAAAAATGGCCATCTCTTATCTCTTTGGCAGTGAAGGGTTATTGAACCTGCATTATATAGCCAGCTATTGCAATTCCTATAATATAATCGTTGTTTACATTTTGGCAGTGGCCTAAGATTTTCCGAGTAGACTATGGCCATCAAGAAGCGAAGGCAAAGTTTGGTAAAGATCCTAGGACATTTGAAGTCCTAACAAAACGATTTTTAGCAGATGACAATGGGAATGTCAGAGGGCTTGAGATTGTTCAGGTTAAGTGGGAAAAAGATGAAAGTGGAAGGTTCCAGTTCAAAGAGATAGAGGGATCGACAGAGATTATAGAAGCAGAGCTTGTTTTATTAGCAATGGGCTTTCTTGGACCAGAACAAGTAAGTAGTTTTCTTTCAAATAGTTAAATGTTAGGTCACACTGAACTTCTAAAAATGTATACAATTATTTTGCTGCAATTTGCACTCATCAGGCAAGTTTTGTCTGGTATGAATTGTTTGGAAAAGTTAACAAATGGAATAATACTGCAAGGATATCTATACTTTTTAGTATTTTGGCTTTAAGCATTCTGCAGTGTCTAAGAAACATTCGACATACTGCTTGATCAGATTTCTGCACTTGTAGCTCCATTAAGATTTCAATTTTTTTTTTTTGGCTTGACAGAACATTGCAGAAAAGTTGTGTCTGGAGAGAGATAACCGGTCAAACTTCAAAGCAGACTTTGGCCGCTTTGAAACTAGTGTGGAAGGTGTTTTTGCTGCTGGTGACTGTAGACGTGGGCAGTCTCTTGTTGTTTGGGCCATTGCAGAAGGAAGAGCAGCAGCTGCCCAGATAGATAACTTTGTGATGAAAGAGGATGCCCAATTGATCACGTCTTGTGAAGATGCATTGGAGGACAAGGATAAACGCCCAGTGTTTACTTGAAGTAGTAGAGAAAGTGAGGAGAAGCTGAATAGATTGTTTACGTCTGACTGTTAATGCTATCAAAGGGCATCATATCTTCTGTTTTCTGGGCTTTGCGGATCTTGCGCCCGATATTCTCTAATAGTCTCTCAATAGCAGCAGCTGTCCTGGATATGGTCCTCTTACAGAAAAGGTCTATACTGTTGATATATTTGGCATTGATAGAAGCATTCTGGGGCATGAATATTTGTGATAACTTCTGGTCTGCATTGGATATGGGGACATCTTTTGGTATGAGATGTAGGGTTTATTATTGTTGTCCAGACAGATATGTTTGGTGTTTGTAACATTACAGTTACGTGCAAGACATGTACAGTTGTGCGGTTTGTAAGTACAGGATTGTTTGTTATATGATTGTTGCTACAGGATAATAATAGAGGTGGGTCGTTGATAGAGATCATTAAGTAGAACAACATTTGAGTTCTTCTGTTACACTTCTGCAGCAACTGCAGCAGGGTCCTGGCCTCTTGGGATAAGGGCTTAAGGTGTTTCATGAGCTTAAAATTTGACAGTTCAGACTGATCTCTCCGTTCCTGAACAGACGATATGTAGTACCCACCCTTTTTATAGAAGAAGCTTCACTGAATGAGATAATGCGTTAACTAGGCAAATGTGGATTGGTACCGTGATCTTACTCAAATTTGAGCTGAACTTTGATAAAAACAAAGCATGCTTGGCATTTTTTGGTTTGGACAGGTTCTGTAATTTTTCATAATCTGTCCATGGTTTGTTTTATAGGGTGCAGCTACCTACTCGGTTTTAATTTGGGCCTCAGGCGCCTTATTTAACTGATCAGCCTATTTGAATAAATTAATATTAATGAATCTGTTTGTTGTCGAGTCGAATTTGAATTTCCTTTATAACCATTGTGCTTACGCATTAATCAACAAGCAAAAAAAAATCCACACTAGAGCTGATTGCATTTTGACAAAATATAACCAAATTCCAGATCAGGCAGACAAATTTACTCAGTTTTGAGGTTATGGCAAAAACCATCTAAACAACACGGATGCCATTAAGCCTGGTCTTCATCATATTCAAGAGCCAGTTGTTTAATGTGGAATATCAAAAGTCTATTTTCAGGTTTCATTTTGAATTTCGAGTTTATTTGTTTGTGTAATAAGAATTATAGGTTTGAGCAGTTTGCTTGTAATTTGATGTTTTCAAATTTTGGAGACGATTAATATATACTTGCATCTAGGCAGAAAGTTGATATTCTGGTCCAATGATATTAAGAACAAAACAGTTCACAGGGTTAAAAGCAATGAATTAGATTTGTTCACAAAAACTATAAAAGAATAAATAATCCCGTCTTGGGATTTTATGTTTGAAATTATCCGAATTTCAATTATATTACATTTTTTTCCAATCAGTATCCATTTAGATGAAGAATTGGGATTTTATGTTTGAAAATATCCGAATTTCAATTATATTACATTTTTTTCCAGGCAGTATCCATTTAGATGAAGAATTGGGATTTTAAGTTTGAAAATATCGGAATTTCAATTATATTAATTTTTTAGTTGATTTCATGCCATTTTACCCACTCACAATGAAATCTCACCTATCTAAATTAAAATTTCTAAATTGTAAATCGAGGCATTTCAAAATGGATGTCAGTACATCTCTATGGTGCTAGGATTTACTTTTTCAGAACAATAGGAGGGTTGACCATTGCTACTTCTAGAGGATGTTATATGCATAAATGAATTTTGCTAGGAATGATTTGCCTGTCATGGGTGATGTCCTAAGTTATGTATGGCTGAATGATTTGCCTGTCATGGGTGATGTTATATCACCCAAGTTAAGTTATGTATGGCTGAATGATTTGCCTGTCATGGGTGATGTTATATCACCCAAGTTATGTATGGCTGAATGATTTGCCTGTCATGGGTGATGTTATATCACCCAAGTTAAGTTATGTATGGCTGAATGATTTGCCTGTCATGGGTGATGTTATACTTTGCTACGTATCTTGAATATTCTAAGGTACCGTTTTTTAAGCTACGTATGGCTTCTATTGAGGGCCACTTTCATTTAAATATCAAAACATTATATTGCTTTTGTTATATTGCTTTCAAATTATTTTTATTATTTTTTCAATTGGTTATATGGGATTGAAAGGAATTACAACTTCAATATAATATGTTTCTTACTTGGCAAGATTGGAACCTGGATCTCCTCCTTGTATGTTGAGGAATATAATCAATTGAGCTAATGTCATTTGATTGCTATCAGGTTAAGTAAACCATATCCAACTTGCCTTTTAATTAAAAATATTCTTCATTTGCCGCTTCATCAAAGATATTCATCTTTTTCAAATTGCTACGTTCTACACATTTGATATCATTTTTTTAAGAAATAAAATCTCATTCAGCCTGTTGCCTTCTAAAATTTAAATTTTGTCGAGATGAAAATCAATATAGTGAATGACTAAATATCTATGAGTCCCTGTTGGAAGAGCCTAATGGTTAGGGCTTTCTTCCAAGAGACCTAGGTTCCAACTATGTTGTGGTGTGTGTGAATGTGTTACTGCAATGGTCTCTGGTTCTCATAATGGACAAACAAACATAGTGGGGTATATATATATATATACTACCTGATTTTCATATTTATAAATATGTTGGCTATACCAACCTATCAATTCTCTTTACCTCTTTTTTAGGGGTCTTGTTCATGCCCCTAATATTTTAATTTATCATTTTGATCATAACCTTTTGTTATTGTTTGTGGGCTTAGTCCCATTTCTTGATAACACTAGCGATTTTTGTTTTCCCATATCAATATCTTTTTTTTTTTTTTTGAATTTATATCAATATCTTTTTAGTTTCGTTTTCTCGTTGTTTTTGCTTCTTGGGTCTTCCTCTCCTTTTTTCCATTCCCATTAACACTTTCATATTCATTAATCTCTTTGATTTTTTCACACTATTCATAGTGAGACTTATCATCTATAGGTTTGACTTATTATGAAGAATTTGAAGTGCAAGGAATAAACTTCAAAAGCACTTTCTTTATGTTACCCTAAAAACTCTATAGTGTAGGGGCATTCATTCATAGCAATTACTTTCTTATGTTGCCCTAAAAACCCTAAATTGCTATGATTACCCTCTATCCTCATTTTTTTTAGTATGCTACACTCGAAACCCTAAAGTGCAAGAAGTAACCTTCACACTACTTTTATTTCTATTGCAAGGAGAGGATTTTATACTAGAGGAAAATGAAGATGATTTACCTGGAATAAACTTGACCTCTTTCACTTCCTTTGTTTTAAAATTTCCTTCCACATATTTCTTTACACCTTTAGTTTGTTTTGAATTTGAACTTGCACATTGTACTTCATCCTTGTATCCTTTGTTTCTTCTAACGATTGATTCAAGTGAACTATAGCGGCCTTTGTTATTTGATGCTGAAGATAGACTTTCTTTGTCTTTTTTTTTGGAGTGCAATACATTTGATCTAATCCAACTTCTAATGTAATATGATTTCCTAGTTTCATCTTGATGTTTGTCTCATAACCAAAATTCTCTCTTTCTTCATTGTTTTCACTTTGCAATCTCTTGCCATTTGTCTAATATCGTAACAATTGTGGCATAAGAATGCAATGTTCTCGTAGTCCACTTGTTGATCCCATTATTTTGATTCAACTTTAATCTTAATGGATTATGAAAAAGGTTTTGAAATAAGCATAACAACACATGTTCGGGTATATACAACATGCTTTCGCTTATTAGTAGTTGGTCCCTCTAGGATGAAATCCCCTAGCATATTTCTAATATTCTTCACATCCTTATTGATAGGTTGATATGGAAGTCCAAGAAGCCCCTGGCATATTTCTAATATTCTTCACATCCTTATTGATGAGTTGATATGTAAGTCCAAAAAACCTAACCCACACCTGAAGCTTTTTAATTGTTTTGTCTCGACAAAAAATTTCTTACTTCATAGTCTTAAATAAAGGGCATCTCTCTCCCTAAACCATAAGCTACCACCCATTATTTTATCCTTGATTTTTGTATTGGGAAAGACGAGTAATTTTTTTGGAACAAAGGTCATAGAGGACTTTGAATTCAATCCCCACTTCCACTTGATCCATTTTTAATCTTTGAAAACTTTGACTAGTATCTAAGACTTATATACTAACCCTCTGCTTTTAAGAATTGTTAATATATCATCACTACCCTCTGCTTTTAAGAATTGTTAATATATCATCATTGATCCTCTGATCCTTAATCACTTTTGATATAACATTTGCTCTTTGGATCATATTTGCCATAATTCATTCTTCCTCTTATCTTCAACCTGGGCATCCATGCTATCAACTAGGGTCTCTCAACATCCAATTTTGAGCAGATATGACTTTCTTTCCATGCTACCTAACTTTTCTTCATTTGAATCTTTTAATTTTTGAATTTATCCAAAGAATTGGAGCAAGAAAATGTGAGGCTTGCTCAGTGCTCGCTCCAAGATACCATATTTGTTATTATTTTTATTTTTAATTGTGGGATTAGCTCCACTTCTTGTTAACAAATCAATAAACCTTTGGGTTTCATTTTTTTGTTCTTGCTTTGAATGTCTTCCTCTTCTTTTTTCATTCTCACCAAATACTTTCATCTTCACCATCATGTCTTCAATTTTTTCCACACAATTATAAAGTGCAATAAAAAACTTCTTTAATATTTATTTTCATATGCTTAGAAACTTTGATGTGCAATAAAATTTTCATATTATTTTTTATTTTTATGCTTCCTCAAAAACCATGAAGTACAAGGAACAACCTCTAGTTTACTTTTATTTCTATTACATAGAGATGAATTTTTAATTATATGAAAAATATTAGATGATTTATTTGGATCAAAGTTAACCTATTCTTTTTTTTTAATTAGAAATTTGAGTTTGCTTCTTTTGCAACTTTAATTCCTTTTATATTTGAAGTTTGAACTAATCTTTTTTAGCTTCCTCTCTTTAGAATTTTTGCTACTTCATCCTTTACAAGTTTAATTTCTTCTTTAGTTGAATTTGCACATTGCACTTCTTCACCTTGTGCAACCTTTCCAACTTATTCAAATATTTGTTTTGATTGGACTTATAAATGATTTTTGCCCTAAATGAAGTAGAGAGACTTCATTTATTTATTTTTGGGACCAAACAATCTTTAATGTAAGTTATCTTTCTTTATAGTATGAACTCTTTTATTTTTTAGATTGTTTAGTAACCAAAACTTGTCATCTCTTTTTTTATTTTTTTCACTCAACAATCTTTTGCCATGTGTCCATTTTTGATTGTATAACATTAATATTGAAATACATTATTTTCATAATACAATTGTTGAACTCATTGGCTTGATTCAAATTTAATAATAATTTGTTTTGCTTAAGGTTTTTAAATATCTATGGAAACACATATTTGAGTTCACACAACATACTTTCAGTCTGACCCCTCCTAGGATGAACTCCTCTAGAGTATTACTAATATTCTTTCATACCTCTTCATTGATTAACAATTAACCAATACAATAAAAGTCAAACCCATTCTACAAGCCTTTCAACAATTTTTGTCTTACAAAATAATCCTCACTCTATGGTCCTATATTTAAGCTAGCTCTCCCTCTAAATGATGGGTTATGACTTCCAAAATAGAGAAGATGACAAGGGAGGTAAAATAAAATTAAAGGAAATTTAATGACATTAACTCCAAAGATTCAATGGAGACCTAGTGGGATACATGCATAATAACCAAGTTATAATATCACTAAGTGGTAAAGATGATACAATAAAATTCATTTCAATCCTATATAACCACTCTTCAAGTACTCATTAATCCTTTTTAATATCCTTACATTATAGCATATTCCAACATCTTATTCTTAATAATCATTATTATATTATTTATAACTTAAATAACATAATTATAAATTCAAACTTTTATTTTATTTTAAATCATTCAAACCTTACTTTTTTTTTTTTTAACTATTTCTTTAATTTTTTTTTATGCATTTCTCTTTCATAAAAATATGTAAAAATAATTTTTATTTTATATTTATTTTTTAAACATTACTCTTTTATAAAAATATGTAACTTTTTAAATAAAGATTTGGCATACTTCGAAAGTAAGACTCTCTTGCCACTCGAACGTTGATGAAAAACAAATTGTCACACTCATCTCAACTTCATCACAATGCCACGTCATCAGCATGTACCAACTGAAAATCCGAAAATTTAGCGGGTCAACGGTTTCCGAGCCTGGCGCCTCGTGCCCGTGGCTGCGCGCCTCGGCACCGAGCCTCCAGCTTAAGGTTCTGCCTTGGGTTGGGTAACCGAACCTCGGGCTGGGTGACGCGGCAATCGGTATGCGCACAAGGGAACTAATTGCTCGGATAATATTTCGTGCGCCGACGTGGCAAACAGCCTGCACACAGCGGAACTATTCATATCCTCTTTCGTCCGCTGACGTGGCAAACTGCATGCGCACAAGGTAACCGTGTAAATCATAATTGTCTCTGTGAACAGAGACACGTGTGCGTAATGCGGAGGCCTGACGCGGGGTTTGCGTGCCCTAATCGCCACGTAAGATTTTTAAAAATAGACTGAAGATGCCATGTGACGTCATGGATGACGTCAATGCATTGTAATTATTGTGCTGTAAAAGTCTTGTGTTGCTTTCGAAGAAATATACCGACTCAAAATTCGCCACCTACTTGTGGCGAATCGTCAACGAATAATTTCTTTGGTGTAATAATTTGTCTCTTTTATTTTTTTAAAAGGTCTTATTCTCATGGCTTATAATGGATTGAAAGGCACATTGAATTTCACCTTTACATCATTGTCTATGTCATCATAGGAAATTATATAATTATGTTAAAAAATTTTATGTTTACAAGGTCATAGATTATATGGTATATAATATTAATTTTTTATTTAAAATTTTAAAATAAGTACGTCTAACTTACATTTCATATTTCATTTTTATTAGATAAGGTGACTTCTTTAAGAACTTTATGGATTCTAATCTTTTTCAATATTTACATAATTTAAATAGATTTGAAAGTGACTTTTTTAAAAATTTTATAGATTCTAATCTTTCTCAATATTTACATAATTTAAATAGATTTAATAATAAAAACTTTGAAACTTTGAATACAAATCTTATTCAAATCGTATCAAAAATAAGAATAATCATCCATAAATAAATAACATTCTATCAAATGCCTTTGAATAATTTGGATGGAAGTTGTATATATGCACGAATAGTTTTGATGTAACATATATGGCGTTTGTTGTTACTTGGACTCTTTTAACATATATGGTGTTTGTTGTTACTTGGACTCTTTTAGTGGACTTGCACTATAATAAAGTTGGATGCTCCATTGAGTGGCTTATGCCTTAAAAAAGGTGAAAAAGGTTAGGGTATTTAGCATGTGGTAAATTCAAGGAAGCTTTCCATGTAATATAAATTGATTGATGGATGAGTTGTGTTGCTGTCTCACACTGATAATATTCTCTATGAAAACTTATGAACTATTTTGGTAAGTGGTAATATCTCGAACTATTTTGATAAGTGGTAATATCTCTATGAAAACTTATGAACTATTTTGATAAGTCGTAATATCTTCTATGAGAACTCATGAAATATTTTGATAAGTGGTAATATCCTCTATGAGAACTTATGAACTATTTTGTATGTGGGTGGAGTCTTAAGCACTAACATGAAGTCTCGGGTTGATAAGTTCCATGTTTTATATGACAACTTATAAACCATTGTGGGTGGAGTCATCCAAATGTAAAGACAGATGTGTGACCTTAAAGAGAGTTATATAAAAAGAGGTCTATGTAGTTTAGGTATCACAGTTATATTGAAGAAGTAAAGATCCCCTACTTATTTGTTTTTTTTTTTTAATTTTAAAATTATATTAAATAAATATTATTATTTATATATAAATTATTTAATATTAAAAAAATATAATATTTATTATTGTAGTATTTTAGTATTATTTTGTGATTTTTAAAATTTTGAAAGAACATGTAACAAAGAAATCAGATAGTAGGGGTTTTAGTTTTTTTTAATAAATTTGATTGAGTATGGAATAGGTATTGATTTGCTCGCAAAATATGGTTAATAGGTTCTAAGTACTGATTTGCTTGTTAAAAAGGATCGATTGGTTCTAAGAAGTGATTTACTCAATAAAAGGTGATGATCTGCTTGCAAATAGACTTTAAAACTCATCATTTTTTGTTATTATATATATCTAAACTATGTAAATATTAAATAAATATTATTATTTATATATAAACATAATTTTTTTATAAAAATTATTTAAAAATTAAATATTTTTTCAATGAGTTTACATAGGTTTTTTTGAAGTGAATAAAAAATTAAATATATATATTTTTTTTGATTGGTTGAAAGGGTGTTGAAAGGTCCCTGAACCTTGTACAAGAGGTTTTTACATATTATCCAAGCCGACCGAGGAGGCCTAAGAGCTAAAGATCAAAGAGGAAGCAAAACACCGCACGAGGGAAGGTGTCGCGATATCGTGACCAGTTACGTTTTCGCAGCCCACAGCATAGGGAAAAAGCAAGGAGGAAAACATGTCGCGATATCGCGACATGTTGCACCGATGCAGCCAAAGGAGGAAAAGATGTCAAGAAATCGCGACAATAAGCAGCATCGCAGCCGAAGGAGAGAAAGTGTCGCGAAATCGTAAAACTTTAATGTCAACTGCAAATATTTATTATTGTAGTATCTCAATATTATTTTTTACTTCTATAAATTTTGAAGGAGTATGCAATAGAGAAATTAGATAGCAATTGTCTTAAATTTTTTTAAAATTTGACCAAGTATGGAATAGGTATCAATTTGCTTGCGAAAGATGATTGATTGGATCCAAGTACCGTTTTGCTTCTTAAAAAGGACTAATTGGATCCAAGTAGCGATTCACTCAACAAAAGGTGTCAATCCAATTACAAATTGACTTTGAAATTCATCACTTTTTGGTATTTGTGCTTGATTTTTGTAGGTACTTTGTGAATGACGACTTTGATATGAACTCCAAAATTTTGAATTTTTCACAAAGATAATTTCAAACAACATCCAAACATCATCAAAAATCGAATCTAACCTTGTATGTGCATCTATCACCAACAAAAAGCACTTAAGGTAGATTTTGAGTCATTCTATCGAAAGCATCAAATTAACAAGCAATTCGCTTGATATCAATGAGCGATTCTCTCTAAAACCATAAAATCTCTCCAAGATAAATCTAATAGGTGATTTTCTTTGAATCTAAGACGTGATTAACTAGGAAAGATAATTTTATTCCTCCTTCCACCATAGGAAGATAATTTGCTCTAGTTTCAAGGATGATTTTCTCTAAGAGATTCACTTGGATCGTTTCTCTTAGATTTTTTTTGAAGTTTTTAATTAGCAAGTGAATCAAATGAAAGTAACAAGCAAATTGCCTACGTTTTTCAAGAAAAGTGTTTTGCATACAATGTCTTAAATATCACTTTTTGCTAGCGAATCACTCTGATTTTGGGAGCAAATCACTCCTCAAGCTTATTTTTTAGTTTTTCTAAATTTTGACTTCGAAAATCTATCTATGTAGGTACGTACATGTAAGCTCATGAATACACGATTAAAGTCTCAAAAAATGGGGAAAGAACATCAAATTATAGATATCATTATGTACCATCGAAGAAACATGAAGGGAAAGAGAAAGATTAAACTACCATATGGGTGCATCTAGAAGATAATTTCAAAGAGATTCTAGTGTAATCCTATCCTGTCAAAAGGTAAAAACCCCATGGCCAACTCAAGGCTATATGCCACCACAAATTAGTTTCTTGAGCCAACAAATAAGTTATTCATCTGCTCTAGCTAATCAAACTTGGTTCAATACAACTCTCACCTTGATACACACCAATCCCCTTTACGAGGTACCTATTAATGTAAATAACTTAATGAATGACCCACTCATTTCAATCTAATTATATTCTTGTAATCCATATTGATGTCTTATATACATAACATCCATCCTACAAATGTACCTTCGACCCAAAGTCCACCTGGATCCAATTTGTCAAAGACATCTAACATCCCTTCAAGTTAATCTTCAACTCCTAATATAGGGCCAATGAGGTTAAACCTAAATCTTGCTCAAAAAATTCAAGCAATGGATGGATGAGTGGGGTTATAGGTGTCCTAGGGACTAACACTACCTTCAACCAATCAAGCACAATAGAATGTGTGAGGTCCACCTCTTCAAAATTAGCAAATCCTATAAATAGGTCTAAATTATCCTCCTTTGCAACAAAATATGCAACTACCTCCAATCCAAAAATGGGTCTACCAAAATCCACCACCTTAGTACCCTTCACCTTATTATCCTCCATATCCTTCATACCCACCTCATGACTATGCAATTATCCACCTTCTCAACATCAATATGATCAACCTCCTCAACAAAATAATGTGCGAGCGTCTTGTAGGCCATAAAATAAACTTTTTGATTGAATCTATCAAGGACCACTAAATTTAATGCCTTATCCCATTTTACTGGTAGCTATGAAAATATTAGCTACCTTCGACAAGGATGGTAATAAGGCAACACAAATCATCTAAGAAAATTGTTGACACTCAAATTGATCCACCATATTTAGGAGGAGGTCATAATGGTATGGTTGCTAATCTACTCTCTTTGTGAGAAGGTTGCTTTTTGGTATAGGGGATTACCAAATAATCCATTTATGACTTAAGCATCAATGATGGAACCATTTATGCATAGATGTGCTAGAATGGGGAATGGTTACTCCATTTTATTTCAATTTAATACAATACAAAGACATACTCTAGAAAATATGCATGATTTCAATACTAGATTCTTGAGAACCTAAAACCTAATCCCATAAAATTTTAGGCCAAATGAAGAATAAGCATTACAATATTATATTAAAGGTTTATAATCTAAATTAGCTTTAAGGATTTGTAATGCTAACCATCAAGCACTAGTTGTAGCTTTTGAAGAGACATCTAGAAGAGATGTTCTAATTCAAGTAGGGAAATTACCCTTGCTCCACAAATAGCCTATGCAACCCAAATCACCAAAAATATGCTTATACCCTATTATACATCTACCATGTTGCCTAGTCCTAATCCCCAAACAAATGTCTTCATTAGTCCATCTATATCACCTTGGAAAAAACACATTATCCAATGCAACCTTTCAACCACAACTTCCAACCCTCCTTGTTCCAACCAACTCAAATAGTGAGTCAAATAATAAATTTTTAATGAGCAAAATGTTGGAAGTAATCAAAGTATTGATGAATTAGAATAATGTTGTAAAGCAATAGGGGCAATAATCACAAAATTGGAAACCATAAAAGAATCCATATCTTACAAAAGATTAGGTGCTTTGACAATGTGCTAATCAAGAAGTAAACCAAACTCACAATCACATGGTTAATACCAATCAAAAGTAGAGTTGACATTGTGTATTCATTTTAATAATATACATTATCCTATAAAATGCATTAGATACATTAAACATTAGTCTAATCAACAATGTCAGGCTCAATAGGATTCCATCATGGACCAATTAGTCTTGACAACCAATCAAATCATGTACCATCAACCCCAAGTTGCACACTCAATACTTGCTCTACCCAACCCCAACAATGCTACCCTAGAAAATTTGAGAACTATAGAAATAGATGAAGAGTCAATTGAAGATGATGTTATATGCACTAATTATATAGGGGTTAAGATCAAAGGAAAGAGGAAAGTTTTCAAAGAGAAACTAGTTAGAAAATAAACTAAATCTAAGAAAGGTTATTAGTCCTTAGGAGGAGACTACCTTTATATTTAAAAATAAGGGGCCTATTACGACACAACAAATAAAATAGAAAAAGGATAACATAGAAAGGGAGGCCACTAGTACACCTTAGAAGGGGAATAAAGAGATAAATTGATAAATATAGAAGGATATACAAAGGAAAAAAATTGTAACAAATAAAGGAGATGGAAGAGTGACTAATAAATCCACCAAGAAGAAGACCAATAAAGAAAGGGATCAACTTCAAAAAGATTCTAAACAATGACTGATACCTCTATCTCACAATAATGGACGCACAACAACGATAAGACAATATAAAAATTTCAAAACATGTAGTGAGGGTGTCTCTAGGAGATTCAAATTAACCATCATAGAGGAAATAAAAAAGACACCAATTAAGGTTAGAATGCTAGAAACATTATCCCTATCAATCCAATAGGTTCTACACTAGGAGGATCTTAAAGAGTAAGAAAAGAGTTATGATAGGGATAAACAACCATAACCCACTCCAACCAATATAGTAGATCAATAAAATTTGATGGAAGACCATTCAACAAATATTTGGGTTAATGCATTTGCTATTTTGAATGCCCAAAACCAAAGATGTTGAAGCCACCTCCATTTTATGTGACATCAAGATTTTTTGCATTGAATAATTTTATTTGATTAAACCTAGATAGCACAATACAAAAAAAAGGGTAGTGTTGAGGGATAAAATCAACCCCTACATCCTCAAGCATCGTGACCCCCATGGTTGCGGTTTGCTCTTCATCTCTCCCTAGTGGGTGCATTTGGTGCCCTTCGCCTCATGAAGGGGCACCAACCTTGGCAAGTCCGAGGAAGCATGGGATATAGCTCCACTAGATGACCTTCAATAATTTTTACCAAGGTTGGATTCTTGTTGTGATGTGATCTTTGACACTAATTTTCTCCTTCCCATGCTATCCTATTCTATCGAGGTTTATCTCCAAGAAAAAGAGAAAAGAAGGGAAAATAGTAAATCTAAAACAACCTACCTAGCCTACCTATGGGTGAAAATGCACCAAAGATCTAATAAGACCCTTCGTATCACGATGGGTTGAACTGAACACATGCATAGTGATCAATAGTGCACAAGAAACACATGACCCTCCAAGAACATGCAATAAAATAGAACACCCACACCAAAACCATGATAGATATTTCATAAGTAGTCACAAATTATTATTAGTGTGAACTCTGAGTTACATACATGTAGAGAGAAGAGGTTCAAAAAATACCTGAAAGCCTACACAAGGTTCAAGCCAAGCCAAGAAATAAGAGAGAATAAATGAAAACACCCTTAGAAGAAATGATTACTTTAGATAATTACAATGAGAAGAAGAATACATATTTATAAGAAGACATTTAGAGCCTTTTCTCCTTTTGAGATTCAAAATTTCCACCCAAGGTACTCCATAAAGATGGTGTGCAATCCCAAGGCCTCTAGATCTAGATCCATTTAAGGTGAGATTTTATTTCTTGTAATTAGACATTGAAATCTCTCATCATTAATGCTTTGATCCTATCCATGACTGCTTCTTTGAGGGTTTCATGATGGCACCTTAAATTTTATATCTTTTTTGTAGAGGAGGGACTGCACATCCAGTGATGCATGTCTTGGTACCATTTATGAGGTTTGGGTACGTAAGCTTGAATAGATTTCGAAAGGTAACCTTTATTTGGTCCTTGTATGATGATTCAATTTTTTACATTTAGTTCGGTTGGTGGCTGACTCCCCCTTTACCCCTTTTCAATGTTCCAATTGTCACCTTCGCCTTATAATTTTTCATATATTTATACTTTAGGTGGTCATCGACACTCTAGGATTTTTTTACTCTATTGTTAGATTTTGACTAAAAAATTGAATCATCAAATTGTGCATTCACATTCACATTGGCCTCCTTTTGGTTCAAGTGACTCACAAGGGATCCTTAACTTGATGAGGATAAGGAACCTAGAAAGTTATCACCTTATCCATTGGGAACAAATCCAAAATTTAGGGTTAGAGAAGGATGGAAAATGTAGGTGAGAATTTTAGTTGTTAAAATTACAATACCTTATTTTGTACCCTTGTAAAATTAGGCTCGCTTGTAAATGTTGGTTCTTGTGTGTGACAAAAGGAACTTTAGTACATGGTGGGTGGCCTCTATCCATTGGGTATAGATTTGAGGCCTTCCATATTAGAGCTATTATTTTTTTCTTTTATTCTAGTTCTAGGGGCAAAATATTTCCATATTTACAAAAATTGGGCTCTTGAGCAACCTCTATGCTATAAGATACTTGGTACAAAAAACTTTTTATTTCTTTATTGTAGGCTTCTTGGTACCAATAGTGACTCCTTATTTGCTCTTAATCTCATTAAATTATATCCCCCATCGTCAGATTATATTTGTTGTTTCTTCTGATCCTTTTAGGGTGGAGGGGATTGCTTCCTTAGGTGCTACAGAGGGAGTGGATTCCATGACTTCCACTATCCCAGGACCAATCAAGAAATTTATTTAGCTCTACGATCCTTTGTGTGCTACTCCCTCTACCACCACATAATCTTCCTCTCCTCTGCAGGTTGTTGTAATACAGTTGAAGGTAGTAAGTTGCTAAGTGAGAGATGACTAATATGTGATAGGTTGGATAGTTAGAGCAGGTTGCTTCTCCTCCTTGAACCCATCCATAAGTAAGGTAACAAGTTGATCCCATTCATATATCGAGTGTGGAGGAAGGGATTTATTTCCTTCATGAGAATTCCCTTTGAATGATTCCACAAGTAACCTAAAAGCTATATTTTGCTTTTAGATGTCATGCAATTAGAGGAAACAAGCCATAACTTGTAGATGCATTAGTGAATCTAACATGTCCTTACCAATGTATATTGGTACTACTTTTAGCACTAACATTGAAATGTAGTTCTATACATTTGGTGGTATTAGAGACCTCAAGGAGTTATTCTTGCTCCATATGAAAAAGCTCATAAAATGGGAAGCAACCATGTTTAGGCATGTGGGTCTGGTAGTAGGCTTCTTATGATATTCTACTTAGAGCAGAGTTGTCGGGTGAATACTTCATTTGCTCTAGGAGCTGATAGACTGGGATCTTAATTGTAATCCCAATTTGAGTTCTTTAGGGCAACTTATTTGGGTTCTTCTTCTTTTTGTAGAGTCACCATGTGGGGGTATTGATGGCTAGACAAACATTCCCACTACAACCTCGATATGATATGGTGACTTCTTCTAGGTTATTCTTTTGTAGTGAAGTCACCAAGTGAATATTCAGAGTGCTTTGGAAAGTAGATGCCCATGACCTTCACAAGAACCATGGTTTGACTTCTTTATCAAAGGATATTTTTTATATTTTAGGTCCCACCGAGCATGCCAGTTTGAACTGTTGGGGGCCAAAATTGACTCCTACACCCTTGGGGGCTATGACCCCCTATGATTATGATTTTATCTTAGTCTGTATTGAGCGTGTGCATTTGGTACCCTATGCCTCATGAGGGAGAAATAGTCCTAGGAAGTCTAGGGAAGCATGGGATGTGGCTCCATTGGATGACCTCTAAGATTTTTTACCAAGGCTAGCTCCTTGTTGTGATGCGATCTTCAGTGTTTGTTTTCTCCTTCATATGCCCACCTACTCTATTGGAGTTCATTTCCAGGGAAAAGGAAAAATAATGGAAAACAATAAATCCTAACTAACCTACCTAGCCTACCTATGGGTGGTGATGTGTTAAAGATCTAATAAAATCCTCCATACCATGATGGGTTGAAGTGAACACATGTGCAATGGTCAACAGTGCACAAAAAATATAGGTCCCTCCAAGAACATGCAATAAAATAGAACACCCACACCAAAACCAGGACAAGGATTTCATAAATAGTCATAAATTATTATTAGTGTGAACTCTGAGTTACATACATTTAGAGAGAAGAGGTTCAAAAACTACCTAGTTGGCTATGCAAGGTTCAAGCCAAGTTGAGACACATTAGAGAATGAAGGAAAGCATCTCTTATAAGGAAGGATGGTTTTTGATAATTATAATGATAATAAGATTACATATTTATAAGAAGATATTTGGAGCCTTGTCCACTTCTGAGATTCAAAATTCTTTCCCAAGGTACTCCATAATGATGGCGTGCAATCCTGAGGTCTTTATATATAGATCCGTTTGAGGTGATATGTCATTGACCATGATTAGACATCAATATATCTTATCCTTAATGCTTGATATGATCTATGGTTGCTCCTTTGAATATTTCATGATGGCACCTTAAATGCTATACCTTTTTTTATAAAGGAGAGACTACACATTTGGTGATGCATATGTCTTGGTACCATTTGTAGGGTTTGAGAGCACAAGCTTGACTAGACTCTAGAAGGTAATATTTTTTTGGTCTTCATTCGATGATCTATTTTTTTACATTTAGTTGGATCGATGGATGAATCCCCTTTCTACCTCTTTCTAGTGTTCCTGTTGCCACCCTTGCCTTGTAATTTCTAAATATTTTTGGTTGTGCACATTGTTGCTTCGGGTGGTCATCGACACCCAAGGGATTTTTTATTTTACTATCAACTTTTGACCAAAAACTGAATTATCGATCCATGTATTCACATTGGTATCCTTTCGAGTCTAGTTATTCCTACTTTCCACTAAGATTCTTCTCATAATACTTACTCCTCCCAAGTGTAGTGAAAAATCACTATAGTTTTGGTGATTCATAGGGGATCCTCAACTTGATGAGGATAAGGAACCAAATAATCTGCCACCTTATCCAATGGTTGTGAAGCCAAACTTTGGGGTTGAAGGATGAGAAATGGAGGTGGTAATGTAAGTTGTTAGGCTTGCTTGTAAATGATGGTACTTATATGTGATAAAAGAAACTATAGTACATGGTGGATGGACTCTATCCATTGGGCATAGAGTTGAGGCTCTCTTGTACTGGAGTCATTATTTTTTATTTTTTCCAATTTTTGGGGTAGGATATTTTTGAACTTATGAAACCGGGGCTCCTAAGGCTAGGATTTTACATTCATTAGCCTTACTTTCATACCCAAATTGATTATTTTTGAAGGACTTTATGGATATTTTTAATAGTTTTTGTTTAAATGAAATGTTTTACACTTAAATGTTAATGGAGTAGATGTAAAAGGTAGATGTGATGATTATTTTTATTATTTTTTATATTTCCATGTATTTCATTGGCTTGGAGTATTGTTATGTAAATAGATCATTTTTCAATACTAAAAAAAGTACTATAGAAGGATCTACAACTACAAGCATGTTCTAGAAAAATATGGAACTCCTACAAATTTGGATATGCATGAAACCAAGCAAGAAGCATAGGATGTATTTCCTAGAAAATAGGAGTTAAACAAATTTTCCTAAATTTTAGGGAACTATTCCTAAAATCAAAGGAGATGTATAAGTTGAAAAACCAATAAAAAGTGATCTTTTAACAACAATAATAATATAGCAGGGCAAATTCTATGTGATGATAGCATGATAGCTCAGGATGAATAAGAAGTATTTGAAGATAACTGAGACAACTCATATCCCCTATTGATTAGAAAAAACTAGCAAGAGAAATTTTATCTCTCCTATAGATTAGAAATAGATATGATTTCTAAATTTGACTATAGCAGGACCTTTATTCTTGCAGTTAATTTATAAATTAGTTTTCAAAATTAGTTGAGTTTGTTCTAGAATAAGGAGTCTGGTACATTATAAATACCAGCTCAAATATTGTATTGAGAGTTAGAGAAAATGTGCATCAAATATTCTTAATTTTTTTATTCTGGTTATTGTAATACAGTCTTTGACTATCATGACTGTGCATTTTTAGAAATGACAAATTTTGAATTTTTGAAGGAATAAAAGTGATTTTCTTGTCTATTTGATGTATGTAATATTTGTATTATGATGTGTAACAAATATTAGTGCTTTCAAGTAGACTTAGGAATAGATAAGGAAGATATTTTATGTTGTTATAGGTTTAGCAAGGGCCCACTAAACCTGGACAGTCCATAAAATATCTCTCCTATTAGATTTAGATTAAAGTAGGTGATTAATAAGTTAGTTTATTTTGAATGAATTATTTCTAGCTATCAAGTAGGAGTTAATTTATTGTATTTTCAAGAATTAATTAGGAGTAATATGACTGTAGTCAACCTAGATAGTTGTTAAACTAGTTACAAACATATGTAGCTTTAGGATTTTCTTTCATAACACATGTTCTATTTTTCAGTTTGTTTCAAGTTTTTCCTACTTTCTTAGGAAGGAACCACTTAGTGTATGCAATAAAAGATATTAGATAATACAGAGAAATACCCCTTTTAAATCAAACCTGGTGGATAATTTAAGTGGCTAGGATAGACTCATCACTTTTTGGTATCATTATTGGGTAAGGCTACAAAAACAATATTGGATTTTTCTAAAAGCTAAGGACTTTTCATGTTGAAATACTTGGAGGGGTTGGCAAAGCACCAAGAAATTCTCAAGTGGATAAAGTCATCGAAATTCAGGTTCTATAGTAATTTCATTGCTTTTTAGAGTAAGTTTTATTCCTGTATTGTTTTTATTCCTACAATTTTTTGTGTTTATGTCCTTGTTTTTGTTTTTGTAATTTTTCTAACAGGGAGGAGAACAAATGAATGAATTGACCATAAGATGAATATGTAATATTCATCCCTCAATCACACCCTAAGAAAAATATGTCAAGAACTGAGCAACAAGAAGAGGCTTCATAAAATCTAGTAGACTGTCATTTCCTCTATAGTTGAGCAACAATCCTCAATTGGTGAAGATCAACTTCAATTAATCTAGGAAAGAGCTCATGTGATTATTAAATAAATCACCCATATGCTTGAAAAAGGAGGACAAGTTGAGATTCCTAAGGATGTAAATGAAGGAAGTAAAGGACAAGAAGAACAAAGTGAATCATCTAGTTCTAGTCCTTGTACTACTCCAAGAAGACCTTACACTCAATGATTATGGACTCTATGGGATTTCCACATGGTTGAAGAAGAACCAAGACAACCACATAGTACTTTCAAGTTCTCTATACGTCTTACAATAGTAGAGGCTAATAATAATGATGGACATATGAAGAATATCTCTCCATCAGCCATACCCACTTTTAGCGAACTAGCAACTAAAGATCCTAACACTATTCTTTTTGAGTTTGAAGTGCTTTGTAGCACCTATAATTATACAACTGATGCACAAAATTTTAAATTATTTCCAACCACTTTAAGATATGGTGCATTATGCTGGTTCATGGGTTTGGATGAAAATTCTATCACTACTTGGGAAGGTGATGAAGGCAATTTTCTTAGAGAAATACCAAGATTATTGTCATGTAAGAGATCGAAAGAGCAAAATTTTTAGGATGACTCAAAAATAAGCTAAAGGAATTGAATATTATATTGAAATAAGAGAGGTAAAATTGAGTTGGATTATGATTTTTTGAGAACTATTTTTCTAAAGGGATTAAGAGAAGAAATCATTGATATCCTAAATTTAATGGAAGGAGGGAATATTTATAATATTTATTCCCTTTGAATTCTAAATTTATATACCAATTACTCTCACATAAGGCCATATTTGCACAATAACAAGACACCTTGAACCACTAGGGGAGTTACAAGAATTGAACTCCGTAATATGTTGGAAGATTTGAAAATAGATTTGTTGGACACTTTTACCTCTATGGATTTGCTGCAAAACAAAACAAAGGTAGAGGTAGTCTATTGTACTCGTTGGAAGAACAAGCATGCCTTACATGATTATCCTTTGGAAAAAACTACCATTTGCAGCATTTGTGATCAACAACATTCAACATAAGATTGCCAATATTTACCTACAGTAAAGAAAATGTTAAAGGAACCATATCTTTAAGAAAAATATGTTTTATTTGTTGCATAAAGGAGGCCATTATAAGGAGATAATCAAGGATGATATCCAGGCATGCCTAATCCCTATGCTTGTTCTAGTTTTCCTTACTATAATAAAAATTGGTCAAATCCACAATGGTCCCAAAGGTCTCAATGGTCTAATAATGTTTCACCTTGGCCACAACCAGATCGGTCCAATAAATATTAGCCACAACAAGGTTGCTAAGGTAAAAAATAGTCATATCCACAACAATATCAGTCCAATGCACCACAATTTTTAGGACAAGTTCATCAACAACCTTAATAACAATGATTGTTACCTCCTTCACAAGGGAATAACAATAATGCAATACCTAAAAACTTCCTCTTCCTACTCAGCTGATTCCTAATCCCAATAACAGACCTACCCAAAAACCAATCTATGAAGCTGAAGGTACCTATTCAATCAATTTATTATCTTGTAGTGAAATTCATCTCAAGTCAAGGATAGTCTTACCTGACCATGTACCCCCTATCATCATTGAATAGGAAAGTGAACTCCAACCTATAGTATAACCTATAACCCAATCTACTATTACAAGAAAAACTATAAACCAGCCTATTGTAGAACAACTTGCAGGTGTGACTGAGTCACTTGTAGGATCTGGATCTGCTAAAAGTTCTAAAAATATAATAGATCCTCATTTTTATCAAAGATTGATGATTAAATTGAAACATCCAAAACTAATTTTGATCTCATGGTAGAATTACATAACATCAATGTAAAAATTCCACTCTTACAAGCTATAAAATATATTCCAATATATGCCAAGGCCATTAGAGAGTTGGACCTCCATGAAATTGAAGAAGTCTATGGTAATGATACATTCAAGTTAAAAGAGTTGGGTCCCTATAAAATATTTTAAAAGGAAGCTACGTACAAGATGGTTGGGCCCCTATGAAATTAAAGAAGTCTATGGTAATGATACAGTCAAGTTAAAAACCATTGATGAATCCTATCGTGGTTTACTTATCAATGGCCATCGATTGAAGCTATACCACAAACCTCTATCAAAGTCGAATTTCATTAAATAAGTGATTCAACAAGCAGACCTACAATTCATTTTTGACATGTATCCTTTTTCCAATACTTGATATCTTTATTTTAGCAAGTATGTATATATATATAAATGAAAAAATAAAAAAACCAATAAAGTTCTATGGTGAAAACCTAACCAATGCCATAGGGTAAAGGAGGAAGATGAAAATCAATTTTTTTGGCTCTTCATCCTTACAAAAATAACATCCATTTGTGAAAACCATATTGCTAGTGTAGATGGACAATCAATTTCTGAAAACTAGCTTACTGGTAGGAATCGTTTGTATTAAAACAAAAAAATAAAAATAAATAAACATGACCAATTCAAACCTTCTTCATGATGACAGGTCTATGCAGTATGCACCTGAGCATGGATATATTCAAGCGTACTACCCTCCAATGGTTATCACAACTCTATCAACCAACATACTAGTCCAAGTATTTTTTCATCCCTTAATTTTTATTTTAGTTGTACATATTTCATTTTTACAAACTCTATTAAGCTTGTCTAATCTCTTTCCTCACTCATCCATATTCCATCAAGATTATTCTTCTCTTCCAAAAGGTTGTGGAATATTCTTCAGTTGGGGAAAAGGGGATAGTCATGTATGATTAAAATTCTATACATTCAAAAAGCTACTGTAGAAATATGGTGAGCTAAACAGACAAAGTTGGTGGTCAAATGACATTGACCAAGTCAGCATAACAAAAATGACTCAACCATCATGAATGTCACTGATTTCCTTAGTCAACATAATTGATTAGTTGGTAGGGATATATTTCGTGAAGTCTTAAGTCAAACACGACAAAATTCAAAACAACAAAGAAATCAGTAGTGTGGACAGGTGAGTTTCAAGACACATGCTCACATGGAGCCTAATAGGGACAAAACAAAAATTACAAGGGCAATAATTTGATGCTATGGGACCTTTATAATAATCCATTCTACACTTTGTAGTGACACTTGGCCAAACTGAAAGCTGCTTATCTCCAAGCCACATTTAGAAGGGACTTTCAAATTGGGTAAGTAGCATGCCAAGTCATCATTTCATTCCCTAATCCTGTTTTAAATATTGAAATTTGTTATTAAAATTTATCCACATGCATGAGAAGTCCACACCATCCCATATCATCATATTCCCATGCATGAATTAACCAAGTCTTGACCTCCCTTGGTGATTTGCATGCATCGACATCTCACCTGTGACACTAATTTATCACCCTCGACACTGTTATAATGTTGCACTAATGTTGTGTTTCATACGCCCTATTGCAAATTAACTATACACTGCATTGTATCATGTGTTACATTAAACTCTATTGTGAATTAGATGCTCCATATTCTTTTGATCATGAGCATGTTTACCAACCTTTTGAGCATGATCATATTTGCTAGACCTCTAATGCAATCCTTCTTGTATACCACCCATTAATAATTCCTTTTTGTAAATTCAAGTCCTACATCTATCAGATACAATGGTGGGTGCTATTAAGCATGTCAAAGCAACAAATATCGATGCATTGGAGTTGTTCAAAGATGCTATCCAAAAATTGTTAGTCCCTAAGTGGTACCAAGCTATGAAGAAATTCTAGGGCTATGATATGGCTGTTGCCCATGACTTTGTGCAAAAAATGGATTTAAAGAGCATGGTGGCCCATTTGAGTTATGCGATAACTGTGGAGGTGTCCATGGAGAACATTGCATGCATTTTGGAGCTTCCAACCATAGGAAATAAATGGTATAGGATGACCAACATCAAGATTATCGAGGTCATGAAAGAATTGGGTATCTTAGTGAGGTATAATAGAGCAAGGGATGAATCGATAAAAGGTATCTTTTTGACCTCCTTACCAAGGGACTGTAAAAATATCTATAGCTACAGACACGTTCCATAAAAACAAGGAACTCCCATAAATCTAGATATGCATGAAACTAGGCCAAAAGCATAGGATGTGTTTCCTAGAAAATATGATTAAAACCCCCCTAAATTTTAGGGAACTATTCCTAAAATTAAGGGAGTTGTGTAAGTTTAGCAACCAGTAAAAACTGACATGTTAACAATAGCAATAATACATCAGGGAAGATTTTGTGTGATGATAGCATGACAATCTAGGATGGATAAGTAGTTGGAGATAGCTAAAATATCTCATATACCTTGTTGATTAGCAATAAACAATAGGAGATATTTTGTCTCTCCTATTGATTAGCAATAAACATGATTTTATTTCTAAATTTTACTGTAGCAGGACCTTTATTCCTACAGTTAATTTATAAATTAGTTGAGTATGGTCTAGAATAAGAATCCTGGTATATTATAATTACCATCTCAAATATTGTATTGAGAGTTAGAGAAAATGTGCATCAAATATTCTTAAGTTTTTCATTATGGTTTTTGTATTACAATCTTTGACTATCATGACTATGCATTTCTAGAAATGACAGAATTTGAATTTTTGAAGGAATAAAAGTGATTTTCTTGTCTAGTTTATGTCTACAATATTTGTATTATGATGTGTAATGAAAATTAGTGGTTTGAAGTAGACTTAGGAACAAAGAAGGAAAATATTTTATGTTGTTGCAGGTTTATTAAGGCCCACTAAACTTGGATAGTCCATAAAATCTCTCCTATTAGATTTAGATTAAAGTAGGTGATTAATAAGTTAGTTTATTTTGAATGAATTCTTTCCAGCTATCAAGTAGGAGTTAATTTGTTATCTTTTCAAGCATTAATTAGGAGTAATATGATTGTAGTCAACCTAGAGACTGTTAAACTAGTTACATGTTTGTTTAGCCTTAGGATTTTATTTCATAGCACATGTTATATTTTTTTAGTTTATTTCAAAATTTTCCTGCTTTCTTAGGAAGGAACCACTTAGTGTATGCAATAAAAGATATTGGCTCATACAAAGCAATACCCCTTTTAAATCAAACCTAGTGGACAATTTAAGTGGTTAGAACAAACTCATCACTATGTTGCAAGATACTTGGTACCAATAGCTTTTGATTTCTTTACTATGGGTCACTTGGTACCAGTAATGACTCCTTATTTGCTCCTGATCTCATTAAATTATATCCCCATTCCTAGTTCAATTTTTTAATTTTTTTTAGCCTTTTGAGGTGGAGGGGCTTGCTTCCTTAGGTGATATAGAGGAAGTGGATTTTATGACCTCTGCTATACTAAGATTAATTAGGTAGCTGATTTGGCTCTATGACCCTTTGTGTACTGCTACCTTTACCCTCACATAATCTTCCTCCTCTCTCTAGGTTGTTGTAATTTAGTCAAGGGTAGCAAGTTGTTGAGTGAGAAAGGACTAAGGTGTTGGAATATATTATATTACTTGGTTCCTTACTAATGTACCATCATGGGTACATATTTAGATTAGGAGTTTTTAGGACTTAAGTACTTTATTAAAGCAATGTAATAAGTGCACAAGTGTTAGAATGTGCAATGATGTAAATGTGCATGTAGTTCACATGTACATAAGTCCGTAGAATAGAATAGTGAGGTGTCATAGGAATATTGAAGGCAAAGATTGCATATCATTATAAATAGACCTTCATAGAGTAGAATTGAGTGAGAATTTTTGGAGTGCATAGGTATAGTAGTAGATACAATGTAGATCCATTTTTTTAAAATAGAAATATAGTGACCTCCATTGCATGGAATTGTATATTTTCATGAGATTTCATAAATGAGCATTTCTTGAGCATTGTATCAAGATTTCTAACATAATTTTATGCTTATTAGTTAGCCATTATCATAGTTATAACATTGCATGCTTATTTCCATACTTTTGGTTGCATTTCCTTTAAGTTTAAAGTTTCAAAAGCTAACAATGGTATCAAAGCACACAATAGATCAATAAGAAATAAAGATAGCCACAAGAGATATTGAGAGGATATTGCAAATCTTATTTTCAAATTTCTAAAAATTACTATTGGCTAGAGTTTTTCCATAGAGTTGTAGGAAAACTTGTGAAGACTAGAACTTAACATTGGATCCACTAGATTGGCAATCCAACTAGTGAAGATTGTTTTCTATAGATTTATAGAAATTTATATTTCTAATATTTTGTTGTAGAAAATTAACTCCTAGAAGTTGAGAAAATTCCTACAATAGATAGAGAAGAATTTCACCTTTATTGCCTGAAATTATATGTGCTTTCCTTGCACAAGGATTAGTTATTTATTGTAAAAAACATAGATTTAAGATTTGGAGGCCTAAGGAGAAAGGTCTCATTAAAATAATTGCATATTTAAGACTCCAAGTTGGAGATTGAGAAGAGATCTAGTGGCCAAGGAAGCCACATTGAAGACTACAAATCAAGGAGGAGGTCCTAGAAAGAAAACCCCATTGAAGGAAGAAGAGATTCAAGGAGAAGAGTCCTAGTGAAGATTGGATATTAGTGATCTCCATTGAATATTGAAAACTTCACATTGAAAAAGAGGTTTATAGAAGGCCCTATTGAATAACTTCCATAGTGGAAGATTAAGCATTGAAAATTACTAACAAAAGCCCTATTGCAAGATTTTAGTAGCAATGTATTTAGGAGATCCAAAGAGGAAATCTCATTGTAAAACTTCTATAGTTGAATATTGAAGAGATCAACGAAGGTCTCATTGATTTTTTTGAAGCTACAAGATTGAAGACCTTGGAGAGGTGTCAAGGAGAAACAAGGAGAAGGATTGGTGAGAACTCATTGGAGAAATTTACTACCAAGGAGAATTTTTTGATAAAGAAATTGGGACAACTATCACCATCCGACAACAAGACCAAGGGAGAAATTTTTTACAAGAAGTTTGTCAAATTTCGGAGTAGTCTTGGAGAATATCTCAAGTATTTCAAAATATTGAGAAGAAGGCCATTAGATAGGCCAATATTGAATTCAGAAATAGACAAAGAAATTGAAGGAGAAAAGAGATAAAGATACCATTGAATATGAGAGATTCAAGGATAACGTTTCGGTGAAGTTTTTGAATACTTTAAAATATGAAAATTTTCAGATTTGAGGATAGAAAAAGGAATCAATTTGGGAAGCATTAGTAATTACTAAGATTCAGATTTTAGAAGTGCATTTTGAAGAAGTATTAGAGCCACCAAATCACAGTTTCGGGCAACAAATTAGTGGAGTGTTAAAGCTGCAAAAAGGTGAGCCAAAGAGCGAAAAACTAGAAGAGTTGCAATATCATATATAAAGGGTAGTAATTTAGGTTAATTAAATCACCATAATCATCATCATATTTAGAGGATAAAAGGTATGCAACAAAGGTGCAAAAGGTTCATTAGTTGAACTTTTATATTTAGTTTTTTATCAAGTTTATTGAGCACCAGTTTCAAGGTTTAAAAGGTTGCATAAATAAGTTTCAGTTCAAAGTCTTCAAGGTAGTGTAGAAGTTATTGTCTACAAGTTTCAAACCTACACAAAAAAATAATAGAAGTTAGATATATTTTGAGAGAAATAAACATATCAACATTCTATTGACTATTTCTAAGTAAAAGAAGACTCTAAAATTTGCATATACTATAGTGCAAAATCATTATTGGAAAACTTGGATTGTTAAGTGTAAAAGTAACCAAGCAGGAGGAGTATTTTATAAAGGTTTGAAGGTAACATTAACTCTAGTTTAAGAGCACAGGGTTGAAAATGTCTATACCATCTCATTCTACGTTTTCATAGCATCTCATTAGAGCCACTCAATAGAGCTCTAAAAGTGAAGTATATCCAAGGCAAAGGGAGATATATCGAACACCATCTATCTATAGTTTATTCACTCAAATAAATAAGAGAAGTCATTAACATAAAGGTGAAGAAAGTGATTACTTTTTAGACTTCTAATAATATGTATCCATTGAAGGATCATTGAGCAAAATGTAGGAGAAGCTATTAGCTAAGCTAAGGATATCAAGCAAAATATGTTCTACATATTGGAAGCCTTTGGTGAAGGAAAAATAAGGTACATTGAAAGGTATCTTATGTAGTTGATAGCCTTTAGTGAAAGCAATAAAATAATTACAACAAAGTCTACCTCCAAGCATCAAACAACACATCATAGCTATGAAGCATCATAGTATTCTGTCCATGAACTTACGTTGGAAGAAGCTACGTTGACACCAAGTCTAGCCATCATTTTACCCATGCAACTTGTACAAAGTAAGCATTCCATTCAGTCTAGGTAGCTAGTGTGGAAGCAATCACAGATGGCAAGGTAGATGCATCAATCCTAAGGAGGATATATAATTATCATTGCATAATGCAAACAACAAGGACGTTTTCATTTCAAAGGAGGTTTAGTTTCAAATAAGGATACTCATCACCTGAAACCATCTCATAGCCTTGGTCAGTACTCGATTGAAGTGTTGGAAGAGCAACTACTTCTACCATAAAAATGGTGGAGAATAACCATCATTCTCTTGACAAAAAAAATGTTGGAAGTAGAACAAGAAGGGTAGAAAATAAGTGTTCAAATAACCTACATCAGTTAGGACAAAAGAAATGAATGACTTACATCATGTGAGATAAGGTGTTTCATGCATTCACCATGACATCAAGGATAACTCGAGAAAAGGAGAATCCTTGGACATCATTCTCATAATGCTCCTAAAGAGGCATCAATTACAAATCAAGGATATTGAAGGAATATTTTACCTTACCACTTGTCATTTGGTGTTGGAAGGAGGAGTTAAAGAATTTTTAAAACAACAAGATAATGCTAATGCCACTTGGCATTATTTATAGCATACTACGTTTTGATTTAGAGAGATACCCTCAAAAGGAAGTGTTTGTATAGTGTCCATAAAAGTGATGTAAACTAGAAGCTAAAGGAGAAATATTAAGGTGTATTAATTAAATGAAGCAGTATAAATATTGAGGGAGAATAGCCAAGTAACTCATCAAGTGCTTAGCCAACACAACTACGTCAAAGAGAAGCATACACAACATAGATAGGAGTTTGTAGACCAAATTAATTTACATCGTGGAAGAACATGTCCACCAGTGAGATAGAAGCTCAAAATAAAAATGATGTTAAAGGAGAGAACAATTACCACCAGAATAGAAGTGCAAATAAGAGCATGTTTGATGAAGAGATTAGATGCTCATAGGTCTGAATACCAATTTTTGGAGAAAGCACACATATCAGTAAAGAAAAAGTGAAATCTTTAAATTTGCATATCAAATTTGATGAGTCAACTGCCATCAAGTTGCAAGAGTTCAAAGTTGATTATAGAGAGAGCTTGCAAGTTCAAATTAAAGGTAAGAGTTACATTGCAAGTTTATCAAGGGTGAAATCGATTAAAATTTATATAGGGATATTGAATGATAGGAGTAATAAGGTGTTAATATCTAGAAAGCATTTTGATTACCTTGAGAAGAAAGTAGAAAAAATATAAGCATTAAAATCTTTATTATTATTGCTTCAACTACTTGCAAATATTTAACAAGGAGATATAAGGTTAGTGAAACTTAATTTGCAAATACATATTTATTCTAAATTTCTAACTTGGGAGATACAAGGAATCCTACATCAAATTGAATTCATAAGAAATTTAGAAACTACAAGGTTAGAAAGAAGTCAAGTTTTAGTTGGAAAAATTGATTTAGTCTCATATTCAAATTAAAGAGACATAGAAAATCCAACTTAACTATCTTAAAGATATTGTATTCTTTCTTTTGAAAATTGCATCATTAAGCTTTCTACAAGGAGAGATAAAACAATTGTTTTAGAGAAGTTGAACATTATCACATTACTAGGGAGACAAAAGGAATTCAACCTAAAGCAAGTCTAGAAAGCTTAGCATACTATCAAGTTCATTATTTACTCAAGTCTCAAATACTTATAACTAGAAAGGATATCTTCACAAGAATTGAAAAAGCATTTTCAAGATTGATTCTACAAATTGAAGAAGTGTACTAATTTTTTACTTAGGAATCATAAGGTAGGCTACCTAAAGGCATCTATTGAAAAATTATTCTCAATATATAAACTAAGGAGCTATAAGAATGTCTACTCCAAAAAACTCACTAGATAATACAATTAGAAAAGGAGCAAGAAAAATACCAATATGTCTTAGAAATACACTCGATTCAATGACTGATAATTTAGAGAAGTCATTGGATGATAAGGAAGATAAAAATGGAAGGGAAAAATCAATGGAATTTAAAAGGATTTATGAAAACTCACAAACTAGTAGTTTGGTGAAAAATATTCTTTAAGAGCATCTTCTAGTGAAATAATAATGGGAATTTATGATAACTACACTAATGGAGATATTAAAAAAGTAGAAAAGAATACTAATAAAAATATTTCATACATTTTATGAAGGAAATAAAGATGGCATAGCTTCAATTGTACACACATGGTTTAATTTTTCATCAAAGAAATAGACAAACATGATATTCCTAAAAGAGATAACAGAGAAGCTAGGATACCTTTGCTATGTACCTATTGCAACAAATTTGGGCATGAGAAGATAAATTGCTGGAGTTTCCACCCATGTAAATATTATGGAGAGAAATCTCATTCATATTACTCCTATTACTACAAAGAAAAGTACTATAAAAAATTTGGGGAAAAACTAATTTCAGTTTTTTTTTTCAAATTCTTGTTTCAAAATCATTCACTAATAATGAGTGCAAGCTCAAAATTTTTGAAGATCAAGGAAATAAAACATTTAAAAAACCAAGGAACAGAGAAGGAAGCAGTCTTGATCCACTTATGGCTTACCAGATTATGAGTTCAATAATTCATCAAAGTCACCTAAAAGACTACAAGGTCAAAGACTCTTACAAATACTTTAAAAGAACATGAAGCAGTAGAATGAAAAAGACAAGAAGAAACAATATGAAAACATAAGCAAAATAATAAGAAGAAGAACCTTATCTTACTGAAGAACACTCAGAAGACAAAGCTCCATATTGAAGACTAAAAGTCTTCAAAACCAAATAATGTAATATAGGTGGGTGTTGGAATATATTACATTACTTGATTCCTTACTAATGTACCATCATGGGTATATATTTATATTAGGAGTTTATTAGGATTTAAGTACTTTATTAAAGCAATGTAATAAATGCACAAGTGTTAGAATGTGCAATGATGTAAATGTACATGTAGTCCACATGTACATAAGTCCTTAGAATAGAATAGTGAGGTGTCATAGGAATATTGAAGGCAAAGAGTTGCATATCATTATAAATAGACCTTCATAGAGTAGAAGAGAGTGAGGATTTTGGAGTGCATAGGTAGTAGTAGTAGATACAATGTAGATCCATTTTTGCAAAATGGAGAGGTAGTGACCTCCATTGCATGACATTGTATATTTTTGTGAGATTTCATAAATGAGCATTTCTTGAGCATTGTATCAAGTTTTCTATCATATTTTCATGCATATTAGCTAGCTATTATCATAGTTATAACATTGCATGCTTATTTCCATACTTTTGGTTGCATTTAATTTAATTTTAAAGCTTCAAAAGCTAACATAAGGTGTGATATATTGGATAACTAGAGTGGATTGCTTACTTCTCCTTGAACCCATCCATAAATAGGGCTAAAAGCTAATCCCATTCATAGATCAAGTGTGGAGAAGGGATTTGTACCCTTCATGAGCCTTCCCTCTTAATTATGTCACAAGAAACCATAGAACTATGTTCTACTTCCATATATCTTGCAATTGGAGGAAACAAGCCATAATGTATAGATACATCAATGGATCTAACATGTACTCACCAATGTAGAGTGGAATTTATTCAAGCATTAATGTAAAAATGTAGTTCCATGCATCTAGTGGTGTTTGAGATTGCAAATGGTTCTTGATCCATAAGAAAAATCTTGTAAAATGAGAAGCAACTATGTTTAGGCATGTGGATCTAGTAGTAGACTTCTTATGATATTTTGCTTGGAGCAGAGTTATCGAGTGAACACTTCATTTAATCTGGGAGCTGATATATTGATGTCTTCACCATAATCTCAATCTAAGTCCTTCAAGGTGACTTATTTGGGTTCTTCTTCTTTGTGTAGAGTCACTAGGTGGGGGTGTTACTGGCTAGACAGAGGTTCCCATCGCAACTTTGATTTGAGATGGTGACTTCTTCTTGTAGGTTATTATTTTGTAATAGAGTTGCTAGATGAATCTTTGGAGTCATTCAAAAAGTATATGACCATGGTATTCACTATAACTATGGTCTAACTTCTTTATCAAGAAATAACTTTTATATTTTATGTCCCACTAGGGGTGCTAGTTTGAACTATTGGGAACCAGAATCAACCCCTACACCCTCGGGCATCATGACCCCCATGGTTGTGGTTTTCTCTATCTCTCCTGAGTAAGTGTATCTAGTGCATTGTGACTCATGATGGGGTTCCACTCTCGAGAAGTGTAGGGAAGCATGGGATGTATCTCCACTAGATGACCTTAAAGATTTGTTACCAAGGATGGCTCCTTGTTGTGATGCAATATTTGATGCTCGTCTTCTCATTCATATGCCAGCCTAGTTTATAATATTTCATCTCTAGGAAAAAGGGAAAAGAAGGAAAATTAATAAAATTAAAGTAGTAAATCCTAACTAGCCTACCTAGCCTACCTATGGGTGGAAATGTGCAAAATATCTAATAATATTCTCCATGCCATGACGAGTTGAAGTGAACATATGTGTAGTGGCCAAAAATGCAAAAGGAACCTCCAAGAACATGAAATAAAATAGAACACCCACACCAGAACTAAGAAAAGGATTTCATAAGTAGTCACAAATTCATATTAGTGTGAACTTTGAGTTACATACATGTAAATAGAAGAGGTCCAAAAACTACCCAATTGGCTACGCAAGGTTCAAGCCAAGCCAAGACACAAGGGAGAATGAAGGAAAACACCCCTTAGAAGAAAGGATGACATTTGATAATTACAATGGGAAGAAGAATAATAGTTATAAGAAGATATTTGGAGCCTTTTCCCTTCTAAGATTCAAGATTCTTGCCAAAGGTACTCCATAATTATGGTGTGTAATCCAAAGGCCTCTGGATTTGGATCTGTTTGAGATGAGATTTCATCATACATGATTATACATTGAGATATTTCATCATTAATACTTTTTCTGATCCATGTACACTACTTTGAAGGTTTCATGATGGCACCTTAAATGATATACCTTTTTTTTTTGTAGAGGAGGGATTGCATGTCCATGCCTTGGTACCATCTATAAGGTTTGGATGTGCAAGCTTGATTAGATTTTGAAATAAAATATTTCTTTTATCTTTGTTTGACGATCCAATTTTTTATATTGAGTTTGGGTGTTGGATGAATCCTCTTTCTATCCCTTTTCAATATTTTTGTTGTTACCTTCGCCTTGCAATTTTTGGATGTTTTTGGTTGTGTGCATTGCTACTTCAGGTGGTCATTGACACCCTAGGGATTTTTTACTCAACTATTAGCTTTTGATTGGAAAAATTGAATCACCAATCTGTGTATTTTCATTGGCCTCCTCATGGATCTGATTATTCCTACTTCCACCATGATTCTTATTAGAATTCTTACTCCTTCCAAGTGTAGTTAAAACTCACTATATGTAGCCAAATGGATCACCACCAGTATGTTCAATTACACATTATTTTATCAGTTAATAATTCCCTAAGAGCAAAATATCACAAAAACTCAAAAGCCATAGTACAAAATCCTCAATATAAAAACTAAGGAAGAAATTATAAATCCAAAAAATAAGAAAACATTAAGCTAGGATCAAGCATATGCCATAAATAATTTTGCAGTTTATAAGCCACCATAAAGACCTCCTGGGGGTTTGCATGTTACATGGGGCATCTCCCCATGATTCCAACAAATAAAAAAGGTGCTCTCGCTCCATTTGCACCTTTAAGCTTGTGCTAAAATATGCAAATTCAGAGACAAGATGAGATACAAAAAATCTTCCTTTCCAAAATCTTGTTATTCATTTCTAAATTCTTTTATTTTTATAATTCCATAGAAGAAAAGAATTTTAATTTGGATAATATATCAAGCTTTAAAATTGTGCCATTCCCAAGTGTCATCCATTCCTAGAACAACCATATCCCAAGTAATATGAGGGATCTTCCAAGTTCTAAGAATATTTTGATGCCATTCCTAGGCTTGAGGGCCAATGAGAAAGACCAAAATCTATAAATTAAAATTTCCAATTGTTGACACCCAAAGCAGAGTAGGGGATCAATGCCAAGATGCTCAAGCTAGTTCCCCACTGGAAGACCTCCCAATACAGGACACCATGTGAGAATTACCTTATTTGGATTGGTTAGTGGTAGCTAAATTATGTGTATATATTTTAACCAAGTTTCATGGGAAATATGAACTTGCCAGTACTTGTTAAGTAAGGGGGCTAAGCTTGGGGCTAAGTAAAGCCATTTATATGCTTCTTTAACAAAGTATGCAACCAAATTTTTATGACCAAACCAATTCTAGTCTTGGGTCCACTCATAATTTGGTACAAATGGGACAAGGGCTTTAATAAATTCTAGGAGTGAGTATATAATAGTATCAATATAGGTAATATCCTTGCTATTCACTTTATAGTACTATTTAATTTCTAATTTTGAGAGCCATTCTCTTCTAGCTATGTTTAATAAATTATTCAAATATTTGATATACTTAATGTAGTTTTTTGTTGGGATATCCTTGTTGAAGGTAAGAAACCAAAATTATTTGTGAAACACGGGGACTACCATACACTTTGAGAAGGAGTTGAAAAATATTTTCTAAAAGAGAACCCCCCAACTATAAAAAAACCTTAATTTATCCCAAGTCTTCCAAATGCTATGGGAAATAAAGGAACCAAAAGTCTTTATCTGGCCTAACCAGAATAGAAGAGTTTGAAGGCCAAGGTATTTTTGGAAATAGAGTTTATTCCATCATTTGCGTTATGTAAATGTATCCTCCATGATACATATCTAGATTACTTTCTATGCAAGTTATCTAGTTATTTCATGCAATGTAATAAATGCACAAGTGTCAATGTGCAAGTTGTACATGTGCAAGTTGCCCCTTGCACAACTAGATAGAGTGTTGGCCAAGTATCCTATTTTACCTATATAAGGATGACCTCTTATATAGATAGATAGAGAGTCAGGGGACATAGTTAGATAGCGTAGCTTAGTGGATAGTGTAGTTCTATATGCCTTACAATTAATTGGTGATGGATACAATGTAGATCAATAGCTTTGTTAATGGAGTTTTCATTTCCTCCATAGCTATATTGTAATATTTTATATGATTTATATTTATAACATAATTTAGTCATCTAGAAAATTTACTTTATTTTATGTTATTCTACATCTTGTGATTGTTATCTCCCAAGGCTTATTCATCAAAAGCTAATAGTGGTATCAGAGCCATGGTAGATATAGTCTATGTAGGTCAATAGGGAAACCACCATTATTGGTTAGCCTGAGAATTTTGTCAAACTGACGCACTGTTGGACTAGCCATTATCAAAAGATATTAGAAGAATATAGGTGGTATATTTTGGGAGAGTCACAAATATAGGACTAAAAGAAATACCAGTTTTAGAAAATACTGAGATCATTTTCATCTAGAGTCTTTTCCACAGAGTTTTTATGAAAAATCGTGAGTACTAGGACTTAGCACTCAATCCACTAGATTGATAAATCATCTAGTGAATATCATCCAAGTTATATGGAATTTACTAACTAGAGCCTAAAGTTTCTTTTGTTGCAGGAAATTAATTCTCAAAGGATTGGGACTCCTCCTATGATAGAAAGCTAAGAGACTCCAACTTTGTTACCCAAAGGTCGGTGTGCCCTCATAGTGTAGAGGTTAGTTCATTATGCAAGAGAAGAATACTGTGGAAGAAGACTTCTAGTGAAGGATCATGGTGAAGATAGGATACTAAAGATCTCCATTGCTGGATTACAAAATTCCACAGTTGAAGAACAAGCCATAGGAGCCTTGATACAGAAGGGCCATAGAAGCCTTGAAGAATAAGCCATAGAAGCCTTAATACTAAAAAGGCCAAAAAGTCCTCAATACTGAAAAGATCACAAAATCCTTGATACTAAAAAGACCATAGAAGCCTTGATACTGAAAAGGCCATAAAAGCCTTAATACTAAAAAGGCCACAAAAGACTTGGTACTGAAAAGGCCACAGGAGCCTTGATATTGAAATAGGCCATATAAGCATTGATCCTGAAGAAGAATTTCAGAAGACTATCTGATTCAGAAGTAGACTAAATATTTTAATACTAATATATTTGTTTTAGGTACAAATGATTCAATGAGTTGGGAGACTAACTATAAGAAATTTAGGAAAAGTATCTTCTTCAGAATCAGCTCATCCTTGAAGAAAAAGTGAAGAGATTAGGAGAAGATCTCATTGAATAACTTCCAGTATTGGAAGAAGAAGAAGAAGAACTAGGAGAAACCTGCTCAAAGCTAGGAGCAACAAAATCAGAATATCTAGGAGAAGATCTCACCACCAACACTTCTAGGAGTAGAAGATTGAAGAAAAGGTCTCAAGGAAGACCATCAAAAGCTTCCAAATCAAAGACCTTGTGAAGGTCTCATCGAGCATCCAAAAAATGCTATGAGAGTCTTGCTAAATATCAAGAGAGTTCTTTGAGAACTCATTGGAGAAATACACTACCAAGGTGAAGTCCATGATAGTGAAGAACTTGGGACAATTTTCACCATCCGATAACAAGCCTAAGAGGAGAATTTGGCAAGGAGTTCCAAATATGTGAAGGATAATTTGGCAAGGAGTGCCAAATTTGTGAAGAAAAATTTGGCAAGGAGTGCCAAATCCCTGAAGAAGAATTTGTAAAGGAGTTCCAAACCCTAGAAGAAGATCCTGCTTGAAGTCAAAATTCGACAATAAGACTTGAAGATAGAAGAAGCTCACCAAATCTTAGATATTTGAAGATTACCTCTCACAACAAGAAGGCACCACTTTAGAGACATAGAATTCTCCAAATCTATAGCAAAAGGAGGAGAACACAAGAGGAGAACAAGCCACAAAATCCTAGGCTCATGAAAGAAAGTTTGAGACCATCATTTGGTGAAGATGGAGTTGTTCAGAACATCCTACTTGAAGTAACAACTTGGTGTTTTTTAATACCAAGGTCTACATCCTCTACAAAGGTGGGAGAAGAGATACAAAAAAAAGGTATGCAACTTATGGTGAAAGAATATTCATTAATTGGAACTAGGAGAGTCTTGCTCAAATCCAGGAGCAACAAAATCAGAAGATCCAAGAGAAGATCTCACCACCAACACTTCTAGGGTAGAATATTGAAGAAAATGTCTCAAGGAAGACCATCAAAAGTTGCCAAATCAAAGACCTTGTGAAGGTCTCATTGAGCATCCAAAAAACTCTAGGAGAGTCTTTTTAAAGATCAAGAGAGTTCTTTGAGAACTCATTGGAGAAATCCACTACCAAGGTGAAGTCCCTGATAGTGAAGAACTTGGGATAATTTTCACCATCCGACAACAAGCCTAAGAGGAGAATTTGGCAAGGAGTGCCAAATATATGAAGGATAATTTGGCAAGGAGTGCCAAATCTGTGAAGGAGAATTTGGCAAGGAGTGCCAAATATGTGAAGAAAAATTTGGCAAGGAGTGCCAAATACATGAAGAAGAATTTGGAAAGGAGTGCCAAACCCTAGAAGAAGATCCTGCTTGAAGTCAAAATTCAACAAGAAGACTTGAAGATAGAATAAGCTCACCAAATATTGGAGATTTGAATATTACCTCTCACAATAAGAAGGCACCACTTTAGAGACATAGAATTATCCAAATCTATAGCAAAATGAGGAGAACACAAGAGGATAACAAGCCACCAAATCCTAGGCTCATGAAAGAAAGTTTGAGACCATCATTTGGTGAAGAAGAAGTTGTTCAGGACATCCTACTTGAAGCAACAACTTGGTATTTTTAGACACCAAGGTCTACATCCTCTACAAAGGTGGGAGAAGAGCTACAAAAAAAGGTATGCAACTTATGGTGCAAAGAAGATTAATTAATTGGATTACTTATCAAATTTATTAGAGCACCTGAATTTGGATTAAAGTTGCAAGAAGAAAATTAGATTACAGTCTTCTAAAGTGCAAAAGGAAACATATTATTTTTAAATATTATTTGCACATTTATTAGGAGTTGATTAGATTTTAGATTAGCTTCTATCAACTACCTATTATCTACTTTTGAAAAAAGAAGACTAAGTCCTACAACATTGATTGTAGTGAAATTGCAGAATAACTCTTAAAGATTCATTTTAGGTTATTCTTGATTAGTTGTAGAAAATTATTAGTGCATGACTTTGAGAGTTTATTGGAGTGATAAGGTGTAATATTAGTGCATTAAAAGTGAAGAACTTGTACTACTATACCACTCTCAAAAAGAAAATTAGTTTTGTGTTTCTTGAAAGGCACAAAATCTGATTTGTATCAAGTGTCTAAAGACACTATTGAAGCACAAAAATCTGCAACTTGTAGTGGCCAATAGAAGCCACCAAAAGGGTTAGAATCCTCCAAAATTTGGAGAAGAACTTAACTAACCAAAAACAGAAATAGAAGCTTATGAAAGTGAGACTTGGTGAGTCTCAAAATCAAAAAGCATTACAAAGTTGAATGCAAGGAAAGAAAGTGCAGAAAATTGCATCAATTAAAAAGCTTCTATCTATTGTTATTGAAGCTTGGATTTGTTATCAAAAGTGTCCAAGAAAAAAGGGAAAGGTGTGTCTACTCTTTAAAGACAACCTCAAACCCTTGTATTGCAGGAAAAATCTGCCACAAAACCAGAATTTCAGATCTAGAAATAGAGTGCAAAAGAAGGTATATTAAAAAGCCTTATTATACAACATTATAATACATTATATGCACTACTCTAATATGGTTTTTGATAGCAAAATAGAAGATTTGGAAGTGCCACAAAAGGGCACATTTACTACAGGGAAAATTAGCCAACGAAGGTCGGACGTCAGCACTCTTCTTCCCAAGCTAGAAGGAGCCACTCAAGGGCTCATATTGGACGTACGTACCTACAGAATCAAAGCTCATTTTAGATCATTCAAGAGCTACATTTATGTAGACAAGTGAGTGCATATCTATTTCTAAAATACATCAATAATCTACAAGGGATTCAACACGATTGGAGGTATAAAAGGAAGAGGAAAAGGTGTTACATTCGTGGTCTCTAACTTGGAGAAGACCATCCACCAAAGGAAGCTCCAAATCATTGTCCAAGCTCCATAGCACATCGTCTATCCACCTATAGGAAAATAGCTTGCTTGCTGCCCAAGCAACGTAGCAAAGCAAAGGGATTGAGGAGTTATAATATCCATCTTCAAAGACGTTACAAGAACAGACTCCATGCAAAAATAACACTTGGCATTATGGACATCATTCCTCTCTCAACATTCTAGAAACTTCCATGTAGGAGTTACAAGTGAAGCAATGACACTTGGTATTCTCCACTAGCTTCACACGAGTGCCCATACATTTTTGGATTGCTTCAAGAGCATTGAACAAAGGACTTGGAGCGTTACATAAATAAGGGAGCACTCACTTGTAATGGACGTGACACATGTCACAACATCCATGATCAATTGTCCTTAAAAGGCATTCAAAGTCCAAGTTCAACATGTGTGAGTGAAGTGCAGTCAAAGACATCCAAAGAGGGAGCGAAGCACAGTCAAAGAAGGAGTGAAGCACAACAAAAATGTCTAAAGTGCAGCGTGGAAGATAGGGGGAAGGAGCATTAAAGGCTCCTCCATTTTTGAAGGTCAAACCTTCAGTGCCTACATACCAACATTCAAGACCAGCTACTCCAAGGAATATCCATTAATTCAAGCACCTAAGGTACCACTTATATGTTGTTATACTCATCCACAGAAAGTGCTAAATATTGAGGAGATATTGCATCTAAAAAGGTAAGGTCTAAATCCCATTTATTATTGCTTTCATAAGTTGGAGATATAAGGGTTATAAACTAAGGTTAAAACTTAGATTTTGAAAGCAAAAGGGGTAACTTATCTTATTAATTTAATATTTGCAATATTACTTAGGAGGAATAAGGAATTCAACTTGGATTAAATTATTTTGCAAATATTATTATCATTTCTCTAATTTTCCAAACTTGGGAGCCACAAGGATTACTCCATCAAATTTATTTTATTGGAAATTAGAAATAATCCAAGGGATATAAAAGAGGTTATTAGGGTTTCTATTAAGGTTGGATAAATATATATTTTTGCTTGTCTCAAATATTCAAAAAGGGACAAAATAATTCCAACATAAAAACCTCTTCAAAAATTGAAAAAGTGCTTAGTTCAATTAGGAGTAATAAGGTGTTAAAAAGTTGATTTTTGATTCTTACAAAACTTGTACAAAATCAACCAAAATTGAACTATATTTTTACAAAAAACACTATATCATACTTCAAAACACTAAAGAGCCATTCTATCTCAATTCTTCAAGTTCAACCTTTCAAATGGGTAAAGGAATGTCATACAATGATTGTAAAACTTGCTGCGACAGGAACCAGTTCACAAAGCATAATCATAGGTGGTTTATTGATTCAGGAGCTAGTCATCATATGATAGGAAATATACAATGGTTTGACTATCTTGAGGTTACTAAAGGTTACAGATTAAGAATTACAGATAGACAAAACTTATCCTATTCATGGATATGGATGTGTATCTCCCAGTAAATATTTTCCAAATCTTCTACTACAAAAAGTATTGTATGTTCCTGGATTAACATTCAATCTCATCTCAGTGAGCAAGCTAGTAGAAAATAACTACATGATTAACTTTGGATATATGAATGGGATCAATACATGTCTCATTATGAATCAAGATGGAATAAAAGCAATAGGTTCAATCCATGAAAATACCTATATCCTAGACTCAATGGAAATCCCACAAGATATTGTGATGTTACAAAATACTTCTAACTTATTTGTAGAAGAACAAGTTGAAGAAAATGAAGAACTAGTACATCAAAAAGGTAAGTATAGAAGGATCAAAAATATGAGAGGACAATTGCATCATGCCCTACTCATTCATCAACAATCAGAATCAAATGAAGATACTTGCAAGGAGGACTATAAAGGTGGTTGGATAGAAGATGAATCTGAACATGCCAAAGATCATCCAATGAAAGAAGAAGGCCCAACTGCAGCCTACTTTGCATCATATGAAGACACAGATTACCTGCTAAACCTGAATACAAAGAATGTAAAAGAAGATCAAGCAGAAGAAGATGAAGAAGATCCATATTGAAGACTAAAAGTCTTCAATACCCAAATAATGTAATATAGGGGTGTTGGAAATAGAGTCTATTCCATAATTTGGGTTATGTAAATGTATCCTCCAAGATACATATCTAGATTACTTTATGTGCAAGTTATCTAGTTACTTCATGCAATGTAATAAATGCACAAGTGTCAATGTGCAAGTTATCCCTTGCACAACTAGATAGAGTGTTGGCCAAGTATCCTATTTTGCCTATATAAGGATGGCCTCTTAGATAGATAGAAGAGAGTCGGGGGACATAGTTAGATAGCGTAGCTTAGTGGATAGTGTAGTTATGTGTGCCTCACCATTCATTGGTGATGGATACAATGTAGATCAGTAGCTTTGTTAATGGAGTGCTCATTTCCTCCATAGCTACATTGTAATCTTTTATATGATTTATATTTACAACATACTTCAGTCATCTAGTAGATTTACTTTCTTTCATGTTATTCTACATCTTGTGATTGTTATCTCCCAAGGCTCATTCATCAAAAGCTAATAGGTATTTTCATGAACATAATCCTTTTGGATGAGCCTTAAAAGTGTATTTCTATGAAGTCACTTCCATGGATCATTACCTATAGCCATAAAACCACCCATTTTGCAGCTAGGTCTAGTCCTTATTTTTTTATATAAATTAAACCGAGGCCCCCATGTCCCAAGTGGTACAATAGAGGTCCCAATAAATTATGTGAAAACCAATAGTGCCATTATTTTTAGCCTATAGAAAAAATATTCAAATTTTCTCTATCTTTTTATAGGATGCCTGGGATATTTTCCAACAAGATGAATAATAGATATAAGTAGTGGCCAAAAATTTAGAATAAACTAAAATTTCCTAGCTAATGAGAGTGGTTTAGGAACCCTCTTCTCCAAATTTTCCAAAAATTTCTCCACCAAACTACTCCATAAGGCTAAGGGATGACATTTAAAAGTCAAAAGAATTCACATCTTAAAAATTTGGCCTTGTTATAGCTAATTCCAGTCTTTACCTTGCAACCAATGAGGCATTGGGACTTTACTAGTTTTGTGGGCACAAATATTATGCCATTGGATTATGGATCCTAAATATTTATAGTATACATCCATACATATTTCACTTGTTTCAATATAATCCTAACTTTCCTCAATAGTTAGGAATGTGTCATCAATAAAACAATAATAAGTGAAAGAATATCAGATGTTATTTGGGTTTGATATCATTTGGATAACTCTTCTTTCTATTTGAAATTATAATAAGTAACCAAATGCATCAACAACAAGAACAAAAAGTGATGGTGCAATAAGGCATCCTCGATAGATGGATTGTGTTAGAAAAAAGATTCTAGAAATTTAGCCATTGATATTCAAGGCCACATTGGTATTAGTAAAAATACAAGCTATCATGGTACAAAATGCATGATCAAAATCCAAGGCTTGCATCATTATGTCAATGAAGTCCCATTCAATTCTATCATATGCCTTAGCATAGTCTAAATTAATAAACATCATATTGATGACATTAATGATTGACACACAATGAAGTATGTAGACACCAAAATTTGGCCACTCACAACACCACATTTTCCACCTCACCTCAAATATTACTTAATAAATTTATATGCCTAAGTTTGTGAAGTATGGGAAAAACGCTGCACCAAAAGATGCTAAACAAGATGCATCTATTGCTAATGTAGGATAAGCATTACAAAAGAGTATTCAAGTAAAACATGATAAGATAAGAAAAATGTGAGAAATGAAGTTTTCTTTTATTATTTTTATGGATCAAACCATGGTTACATAAATTTCCCCTTGAGGGCTCTAGATTGATACACTTGTTTACAGAATGGTGCCCAAGGATCAAGTCCTTTCAATAACTCGGGTGCACTTCCAATGTTCTTCCTCGTACCCAAAATCGAAGTGGGCAGGCCTATGATAATTCCGATTTGTTCTTTGATGTTATGATCCTATGATACTTCCTTATGCACTGTAAAACCTGCATATACACACAAGGAAACCAGATTTTGTCAATAGCAAGTGTAGATTGTGAAATATGTAAAAGCAATACATGCAATAAAAGGCTAGAAAGTGTAAATATGCAATGCGACCATCTAAAACAACTCAAAATGATTCCAAATTTTAGAGGTATGCATAAAATATGATTTTGGGAAGATATAATTGAAAAAATAATATAAATTGCATTCAAATCTGGGTCGCATATGCAGTGTACCTATGAAGCTTGCAAAACCCAAAATGAGCAATTTATAGCCCTAAAAATATCTAAATCAAACCAAACTTGGAAAACATATATAAAAGTAGATTTAAAGAGAACCCATGTGAATGGATTAAAAAAATTGGCCACATACTCTTGTGCCCCTTTAGATGAGCCCTACAAGCTTGTAAAACCTTAAAAATGTAATAACTCACTCATTATAACTCCAAATTGCATGAAATTTTGATAGTAGGTTCCTGATACATCCTAGAATATGCCTATTTAAAAAAAAATAGAAAAATAATGCATCAATTTGTCACCATATCTCACAGGGACGGTGGTGACTATCACATAATGGGGACTGTCCTGGGGTGGTATGACCACTAGTTCTATTGATTATTTACCACCAATTCCTCTATGAATTGGTTAAAAACCCTCTCAATAGTGTTGTAATTAAATTTGGTGGTGAAATTAACTCAATTGGTTTGGTTTTGCAAATAAATTGCGCCTCTTGAATCACTCACAAACCTCCTTCGCTAGGTAGATATTTCAAGGGAAAAATGCACAAAAGGGTGAGGGGAAATCTTGGCAGCACTTCGTTGCTATATCTCAAAACTCCTCTCTATGTTTTGGGTGGAAAATAGATCCAATTTATTGCAAAAGGAGGCCTATGGCCAAATGGGCATGCAAGGACATGCAAGGCAAGAGGTGCCATTTATCCAAAGTTTAGCATGCATTGGAAGGGGAAGAGAATCTCCCTTTTTGGCCTCCATTCTGCAACATGTCATAAGGATTTTACCCCTCAAGTTTGTACGCTTGAATAGGCAGGATAAATGGCAGTTTTTGCGTGCCATTTGTCCAAAATTTAAGTTTTTGGGGGTTAAATTTCATGGCCATCCCACCCAGGGATGGCTACATATGGCCATCCCTAGGTGGGATGACCATGAACTGTGGCTGTCCCTGGGTGGGATGACCATGCCTACATGCCCCAAAACTTCCCAAAAGTGAGGTAAAATCTCCCAAAAGTGGTTAGGACCACTATTAAACCTCTAAGGGTTGCCTAAGGGGGCAATATGGTGTAAATTAGACCTTGCCTTGGTAATCTAATCAGATTGATATTATTTTAGTGTCTATAGATACCCCTTTTTGAGATGTGTTGTGTGCAACACAGTGATGAGCAAAAATAGATGACTTAAATGTTGAATTATTAAGGTTATCCAATAACCTAACCAACTTTAGATGTCCCAATCATGGAAAGAGCATGCGTTCTTGAATCCTTTCTTCTGACTCTGGTAAAGAGATTGGTCTTGGTTTCTCTTCAACTTCCAGGTATGTTCGGGGTACTTATAACCCTAGGTGTTAGAGAATACCAAGTATTTTGGTAACTTTTGAGGTGTAACAAATCGATAGGTTCAACTACCCTGTAATTTGCTTATTTAAAATATTTGCTTATTTGCTGCCCCAAGCAGGTGCATGATTGTCTTTGTCAACGATTCATTGGATGAACGTAATTTGCATGATTGAGTGTTTGATTGTTAATTTTGATTATGAATTTGTTAAGTATGACTACCCCTTAAAGCGATGAGTCAATGAGGGAATGACCAGTGATAAGAGTGATGAGTTGCTTGAATAATATGACTTGACTGGGGTTCCTTCAACTGTACCCATTATGAAATTGAGCATTTTCGTGAGGATTTTGATGATTTTGTTGATGTTTCATGGAAGAAAGGAATTGAATACCTTGTTCTAATGGGGCGATCTGGTTGCAATGACCTTCTTAGGGATTGAAGTAGAGACTTTTCCATTCATTCATGAACAATTTTAGGTGCATCTTGATCCTGAGTGAATTCCATTAGATTTGACTTATTTTTGGTGGGTTTTGGACCATTTTATTTGGTTTTTATGTTGTTTATATGATGTTTTTGAGGTGTTTTAATTGTTTTTGAATTTTATATATCTATATATTTGAACAATGGGTTTATTGTATGTCGTTGGGGCATTTTGAGTGACAAAAGAGTTTATGGATACCTTTGGGTCTTTTTGGGAGTTGACCAAAGGGTTTATAGATACCTTTGGGACTTTTTGGGTGACCAAAGGGTTTATGGATGCCTTTGGAGATTTTTGGATGACCAAAGGGTTTGTGGATTCCGTTGGAGCTTTTGGGTTGACCAAAGGGTTTATGGATGCCTTTGGAGATTTTGAGAGTTGACCAAAGGGTTATGTACCTTTGGAGCTTTTTGGATTGACCAAAGAGTTTATGGATGCCTTTGGGGATTTTTGGAGTTGACCAAAGGTTTATGGGTGCCTTTGGATATTTTTGGGTGACCAAAGGATTTACGGGTATCTTTGGAGCTTTTTGAGTTTACTAAAGGGTTTATGGATACCTTTGGGGATTTTGGGAGTTGACCAAAGGGTTATGGGTACCTTTGGATTTTTTGGATGACAAAAGGGTTTACGGGTACCTTTGGATATTTTGGAAGTTGACCAAAGGGTTATGGATATATTTGGGGTCTTTTGGGTGACCAAAGGATTTATGGATACCTTTGGGCCTTTTTGGGTTGACCAAAGGGTCTACGGATACCTTTGGAGCCTTTTGAGGTTGACCAAAGGGTTGATGAATACCTTTGGAGCTTTTTGAAATTGATTGCTTAACTATTTGATTGCTGATTAGGGGAGGTATGATACCAATAATGCCCCAGTTGATGTTTAATTTTTTTTTCTTGATTTTCAATTTTGAGATTTTGGACTGTTAGGCACATTATGTGTTATGATTTATGGATGCATTAATGGATGCATGCATTGTACTATGATGTTATTTGATGATATGCAATGTGTGTATGTGCATAATGAGATGGATGATTTGTGGATCTGTATGATGAAATATGAATACTATATGACATACTATGTTAGCACCATAGATTTTGTAGAATTCATCGATTCGTTTGTAATGTTATCATGAGACTATGCAATGGATTTGTGAAAATGTAAACTGACATACATGTGATAAAATGGAATGAATACTAGGATGTATTTGAGGTTTTCATGAGACTCAAACACTCTAGTCTACTAATCAAAAGTTATATACTAACCATGCAAGACTTTTTGACAAGGTAAGAATCTGCTAGGATGACGAAGATACTCAATATCCCTGTGTGTGCATGTGAGTTCATTGCTATGATAACACATAAAGTTACCCCAGTGCCAAACAAGATTGATGCAACCCACCTATATCGAAGATCACCCTATGAGTATCATGATCCTAGGTTTTGTACGTAGTTGGATTAGACCACTAGGTAGTATAGGCTACCGAAAGCTACCTCATCCACATGCAAATATTGGTATGTACACACACAAAATGCTAATGTGATAGACATATCATCATGTGTTAGAATATCGCCATTTCCAGGTAGGCTTGATGCCACCTAACTTGTAATGAGGATCAACTTAAGGTTTATTAAATTCTGAGATTTCCATGGATTCAAGTTCAATAATCCCTTCTTTTCTTTTATTTGATTTGGGATACTTGCTCATACTTAGTGATGAAAATCACTATTTATTTTGTATTTTGTTTTCTTTGAGCAAGGGATTTGTTTAGTGATGAAAATCACTCTTTATTTTGCTTTTGATTTTTTCTTTGTGGGATTTTACTTAGTGATAGTGGTGAAAACCACTGTTTATTTTGGGGAATTGGGTAAGGAGGAGCTTGTCCTTTTTCAATTCTCAGCATTTTTGAACCATTTGCACAGAGGGATGAGAAAGATAAAATTTTCACTTAAGGCAACCTAGACCACTTCGTAGGTTTCATATTTCCTTGTGCAAAACTTGGATTTATTAGTGTGAAAATGTGTTGGGATGTTGACGTATACAAGGTACAATCAAAGCAAAATCCTACCCTCTAAAAAATCAAGATAGCTTTCTACAAAATTTGAAAAGAAAACTAGAGATGGCTGAGTGACCAAAAACCCTAATGACATTCTAAAACAAATTACTAGGTAAAGTGAAATGGACACAAATATGAAAGGTGGGAAATGATAAGTGAGATATGAAATATGAAATGATGTGGATGATGACCTTAACAACATTGATTTTTAATGATGACTAGTTTACAGTCTAAGTGCTAGACATGTATGGACAATTCTAAAATGCAAAGTGTAATGATGAGTAAACCTAATGCGAGTTATGATAATATGCAATGGTATGCGATGTGATGTGATGCAATATTTTTGTGTTTTTGATGTTTTGATGATTTTTTTGAGTTTTTGATATATATATGTATATACAATTTGACCAATGGGTTTAGTAAATGCCATTGGGGCTTTTTGGGTGACCAAAGGGCTTATAGATGCCTTTGGGGATTTTTGGGGTGACCTAGATGATTATAGACTGCATAGGAGCATTTTAGGGTGACCTAGATAGTCGTAGAACACCTAGAAGCATTTTGGGGTGACCAAAGGGTTTGTAGGCACCCTTGGAGTATTTTAGGGTGACCTAGATGGTCATAGACCAACTAGGAGCATTTTGGGTTGACCAAGAAGTTGGTAGATACCCTTGGAGAATTTTAGGATGACCTAGATGATCATAGGCCACCTAGGAGCATTTTGGATGACCAAGCGGTTTGTAGATACCTTTGGAGCATTTTAGGGTGACATAGACGGTCGTAGATTGCCTAGGAGTATTTTGGGTTGACCAAATGGTTTGTAGAAACCCTTAAAGCATTTTAGGATGACCTAGATGGTCGTAGACTACCTAGGAGTGTTTTGGGTTGACCAAGCGGTTTGTAGATGCCCTTGGAGCATTTTGGAGTGACATCAATAGTCATAGACTTCCTAGGAGCATTTTTGGTTGACCAAGTGGGTTGTAGATACCCTTGGAGTATTTTAGGGTGACCTAAATAGTTGTAGACCACCTAGGAGCATTTTGGGTTGACCAAGCTATTTGTAGAGACCCTTGGAGCATTTTAGGGTGACCTAGACGGTCGTAGACCACCTAGGAGAATTTTGGGTTGACCAAGTAGTTTGGAGATACCCTTGGAGTGTTTTAGGGTGACCTATATGGTCGTACATCACATAGGAGCATTTTGGGTTGACCAAGTGGTTTGTAGATACCCTTGGAGCATTTTTGAGTGACCTAGATAGTTGTAGACCACCTAGGAGCATTTTGGGTTGACCAAGTGGGTTGTAGATACCCTTGGAGAACCTAGATAGTCGTAGATCATCTAGGAGCATTTTGGGTTGACCAAGTAGTTTATAGAGACCCTTGGAGCATTTTGGAGTGACCTAGATGGTCGTACACTGACTAGGAGTGTTTTGGGTTGACCTAGTGGTTTGGAGATACCCTTGGAGCATTTTGGGGTGACCTAGACGATCGTAGACCACCTAGGAGCATTTTGGGTTGACCAAGAAATTTGTAGATACCCTTGGAGTATTTTTTTTAACTTTGATCACTTTGTGATTTTAGGAGGAATATGCGATACCTTGTGTGCCCCTAGGATTTGTGGTGATCAAAGGAAGTGAGGAAGGTGCGATACCATTAGAATCCCCAATTTTCTTTATTTCTTGTGATGTGAATAGTGGGGAAGTGAGGAAGGTGCAATACCATTAGTATGTACTGTGATTGATGCAATGCTATTGGCTTGACTAGGAGGAGTGATACAAACTAATTCCCCCCATTGTGGTAGGGAATTCTGGGTAATACCAATGTCTCGAGGGGGTAGAATGAGTGCCCCATTCATGGTTAAAGCTTACTTATAGATAAGATCTTGGACCACGTGTCTAAGAGCATGATAATTGCTAATGTCATGTCCTCTCATTTGGTGATAGAGACAAGAATGATCCTCCCTATATTTTTTAGGTCTGGATCCATTTGGATTGAACAAGGGTATGCCTAGCAAGAGGATTATCTTTGTGTCTTACAGGTTGTGAAAGATGGTTGACATGGGCTCAAATAATGGAGTCCAGGTATGATGTTGACATCTTAAATGAGGTGAACATAGTCGACTCACTTTTTGAGGTGTTGGGGTTGTATGCATCTCAGTCACTTGTCTAGGTTGCTCTTATTGAATACCATCTATGGGTAATAGATCCTTAGATATGTCAGTTTTTTGATTATTAATTTGAAGATCATTCTTATCAAACATATCCTATACCAGGTGTTTAAAGCTTTGACACATCTGCATGTGATGCCCTTTTTGCCTATGGTACTTGCAGTATAGGTCTTCATGATATCCATTGGTATTTGGTGCATTTGGATCTATAGGTCAAAATTTTAGGTAGATTGATTGCTTTTACTACACAAATATGCTCAAATAGAGAATCCATGGACTCAGTAATTGGTGTAAATTGTTACTTAGGGTGACGTTGCTGGTTTAGAACTTGATTTTTTTGAGACTTAATGTTGGACTACACAAGAGGGGGTTGGCCTTAACAACTAGGGGGTTGAGATTTTATATTACTCAACTGTAACTCAATGTTTGTGAGTTGATTCATGATCTGTCATAAATAATTGTGTTAGTGATTCACTTGTAACTCCACATTGGCTAGCCTATATAATATATGTTGTGAAAATAGTGGAGGCCATGACTGGATGGCTATTGAGGATGTTGGGTGGCAATTGATATGTGGTGAAGGTGAATTGGGTGTGGGGGCTAAGAGACAATTGAGTACAGGTGGATCAAAAGTACTTAATGTCTGAGTAGATATGGATGCTTCATGATGATATTGCCTAGTGAGTATATCCATATGATATTTTCCTTGATTTAGCTCATGCTCATATTCCAACTCAAAGTTTTCAAATGTAGCAGTTGGTTTACCCCCACTTTGGTGTAGGGGTTACACTTGTTTTTGATTTTATGGAGATGTTGAGTGATATGAAGTAGATGTGACCGAATCCATCAATGGTATCTATTATGATATGGATGGAATGATTGATGGAGTTGCAAGTGGAAGGATGGATCTAGTGAACTTTGGTTCTCTATCATCACATTGATCATTCCCGCAAACTCATAAGAAGATGTGTTTGTATTTAGACAAGTCATGGCTACCTCATAAAATTGTTCAAGGTGATATACTTGTCCCCCATGATCGGGGGGTGCATCAGGAATGCTATCAATGGGTGGCAACTTAATAGGAGGATGACCTAGGTCCTTGACTAACTCTATGATAGGTGTGAATGTAATATTGGGTACTATGCACTCATCAAGTTTTGGGTGGGTCAATTGAATTATGTCCTCCAACATGATATGATATGATTCATCCATATCAATTGTGGGTTCCTCCTCATTTCTGATAGGATTGAGATCTTTAGAAGGTGTATTGATGATAGTTGTGGGAGCCTCTATAGTTGTCTCTTTTGACTCTTCCTCACTCAAAGGAATAAAGGATGGTATTAGCGGTGGTGAAGGTAGCTTCACGACTAACCACAAATTTGCATTTGGACTTTGGATAAGGTTGTTGGATTTAGTGTCCAAGTGCATGGGTGATACAGTAGGCTCCTATGGATGATCCACCTATTTATAATACTTGAAGGAGTCTAGATTGACATACACCACATAGACTTTGCCTTCATGAATGTATTTGATGCATTGATGCACTATAAATGGAACACATTCCATGTCTCTTATCCATGGCCTTTCAAGCAATATGCTATACTATATTGCACCCTCCAAGATGTAGAACAATGTAGGAATAGTATTTTGTCCAACTTAAACAAGTAGGATTATCATGCCCACAGTGGAGGATAAAGCATCGTTAAATGCTTGCAAGGTGAACTTGGATGGTACAACGCGCGAGGATGGAAGGTTGAGATGTTTTAGTGAAGCTATGGTAACAATGTTTATTGAGGAACCTATGTCAACCAATACTCGCTTATCGGGGAGCCTATTGATACTCATAATGATGTGCAAAGCAGAGTTTGGTGAATTGGTAGGCACGGGTTTGACCTCATGATTTTGAAAGGATATAACAGGATTCTTATACATTTGTATGTATTCCATAAAGTTGGTGAAAGCATTAGAGTCATGAGGTTATACCTCAATGGAATCTAGGATCCTAATGAAAGTCTCCCAATGTTTGGAGGATTGTAGTATAAGCTCGCTCATGGTCATATTGGCTGATGGTTCATGCAAACTTCACACAAGCCTCCTCTAGGTTGCTAACACTTGTTGGATGAGAGTTATGGGTGGTGAAGACCATGATGTAGAGGGAGTGTAGACCTCCCTACTAGGCCCCTTGGAAGGTTGATTATATCTAGTTTGGGCCTAGAATTGGTGTTGGCTAATAGAATAATCCACTTGATCATGTGGATAACCCATTGGTGTTCTCCAAGAAGAGGTACATTGGTGGTCGAGTCCTTTGTGTGAGGGGTTGACCTCACAATGACTTTTAGGGCATCGTGCAGGAATGATGAGATCCTCAGGAGAATAGCAAAGGCGACTACTATCAGGGCACCATGCAAGAATGAGGAGATCATCATAACTATAATGGCAATGCTCAAGACATATCCTAATTTTTTTTGCTTCATTGGCTCATGATTGAGCTCGACTATGCATAGTTATCATAATGTGTTGACTAGGCAAACCCTGAAGGAAACCCACACTAAAGAAAATTTTGACTTCCAAAAAAGGTTATGGGTGCTATATACCAAAATTATCAGCATGACGAGCTAATAAAAATGGGCTAGGGCTCCAAAATTTGACTTTTGGGTCAAAAATTTATATTTTTGAAATATTTAGCCAACCGGAGCTTGTGGGGAAATGCCCAATTTTAAGAATTTTTAGGAAATTTTGAGAAATAAAGAGTTAGGACTCAAAATTTTTGTGAGAGGTGTAAAAGGGGCTAAGACAACAAAACACATTTGGCAATTTTTGGGGTTGTCTAGACCATTTTATGCCCGTTTTAGTGTATTTTTTCCCTATTTTTGGCTTCAAAAATAGAGTAATCATAAAACCAACATAATTTTTTCATTATAGCTTCGATTTGCATGATTCTTGATTTGTTGGATGAAAAATCAAAAAGTAGATTTTTTGAAAAATTAGGGTTTGCTTCCAGATGGTAGGATTTGATGTTGATTACCCAAATAATAAAGAGACACACAATGTAGACAATATGATTATCTCTTTTAATTTTTAGTAACACACAATCAAATGATCAAAGAAGCACACAAGCAAACAATGTGATTATCTCCTTTAAGTTTTAGTTGTGGATCCCTAAGTTGTTTGGTGTGTTTATATTTGTTTTTGCTTATGATTTCTTGTTTGTGCTTTGGAATTATAATGAGGGAAATCAACCAAAGTGGTGACTAGGAACACTAGTGCCAAACATGAGGTTCTCAAAAGAGTCTAGTGTAAACCGCTTAAAACCCACAATGTGTGGAGGGTTTGCTTAGCTCTTCCACTCTAAAATGACAAGAATTTCCAACAGTGGGAGATATTTTGAACACTAATGACATATTCCATCTCAAGAGAGTGACCTATTCTATATAAGGTGTCGAGTGGGCAAACCAGTGGAAGGAGGTGAAATCCAAAATCATCGGTTTGAATTGGAGGTTGGTGATGAAATCCAACCTTACCAATGTTATTGTGATATGTGCAAGTGTGTGTGGTTCATTTTATCCTTAAAGAAAGTAAATAATAAAGCACTCAATGAGCTTTCACTAAATGCAAAGGTAATGTTTTACTTTAAAAAATGTTAGATAAAAAGGTAAACCCACAAAATGCATGACCTAATTGATAATCTACCCATTAGGTAGGTCACAAGCAATCAGACCATACAAGTGCATTTCTACGTAGTTTTTTTTTTCTTATTTTTGTGTTGTTTTTGCAACTATGGAAAAGTAAAACCTATCTTTCTACCTTTCAAGAAATCAAGGGAAGCAAGAAAAACCAAATTTCAACAAATTTGAACAGTAGAAATGAAAACTAAAGGTTCAGGCACTTACCTTAATGGCCTATAAGCTTGCTGTTTTTGGAATTTTGAGTAGAAAAGCTTCTAATTTGTGGCCATCCCAGGGTGGGTTGTCTGTCAGTTTTATGGCCATCCTAGTGTGGGACGGTTGTGTGGTTGTCCCTGGGTGGGACAATTAACAGTCCAGAGGCCGTTTCAGGCCAAAACAACCAGTTCCTACAAAAAAAAATAAAAACAAGGTTAAATCCTTAACAAAATCAATAGGGACAGGGTCCCACCATGATCACCACTAAAGTATGGGAAAAATGGTGCACCAAAATATGCTAAACAAGATGCATCTATCACTAATGTAGGATAAGCATTACAAAGGGAGTATTCAAGTAAAAATTGATAAGATAAGAAAAATGCGAGAAATGAAGATTTATTTTATTATTTTTATGGATAAAACCATGGTTACATAAATGTCCCATTGAGGTCTCTATATTGATACACTTTTTTACAAAATGGGGTGCCCAAGGATCAAGTCCTTTCAGTAACTCGGGTGCACTTCCAATGTTCTTCTTCGTATCCACAATCAAAGTGGGTGGGCCTATGATGCCACCGATTTGTTCTTTGATGTTCTGATACTATGATCCTTCCTCATGTGCTATAAAAACTACACCTACACACAAGGAAACCAAATTTTCTCAATAGCAATTACGGAGTATGAAATATGTAAGAGCAATACATGCAATGAAAGGCTAGAAAGTGTAAATATGCAATACGACCATCTAAAAAAACTCCAAATGATTCAAAATTTTAGAGGAATGCATAACATATGATTTTGGGAAGATATAATTTAAAATAGAATAGAAATTGCATCTGAATTTGGGTCACATCTGCTGTATACCTATGAAGCCTATAAAACCTAAAATGAGCAATTTATGGCCCTAAACATATCCAAATCAAACCAAAATTACAAAAATATATAAAATCATATTTAAATACAACCCATATGAATGGATTAGAAAAATTGGCCACATATTCTTGTACCCCTTTAGATGAGCCTCGTAAGGCTGTAAAACCTTAAAAAATGCAATAACTCATTCAATATAAATCTAAATTGCATGGAATTTGGATAGTAGGTTCCTGATACATCCTATAATATGCTTATTTAAAAACAATAGAAAAATAATGCATCAATTTTTCACCATCCCTCACAGAGAAGGTGGTGACTATCATAGAATGGGGACCATCCTGGGGTGGGACGACCACCAGTTATGCTAATTATTTACCACCAATTCCTTTGTGAATTGGTCAAAAACCCTCTCAATAGTGTTTTCATCAAATTTGGTGGTGAAATTCACTCAATTGGTTTAGTTTTGCAAACAAATTGCGCCTCTTGAATCACTCACAAAACTCCTTCGCTAGGTAGAGATTTCAAGGGAAAAAGGCACAAAAGGGTGAGGGGAAATCTTGGCAGCACTTCATTGCTATGTCTCAAAACTCCTCTATATGTTTTGGGTGGAAAGTAGATCCCAATTTTAGCCAAAGGAAGCCTATGGCAAAATGGGTATGCAAGGACATGCAGGGCAAGAGGTGCCATTTATCTAAAGTTTGGCATGCATTGGAAGGGGAAAAGAATCTCCCTTTTTAACCTCCATTCTATAGCATGTCATAAGGATTCTGCACCCTCAAGTTTGCATGCTTGAATAGGCAAGATAAATGGTAGTTTCTAGGTGTTATTTGTACAAAAATTGACTTTTTGGGGGTCAAAGTTCATGGTCTTCCCTAGGTGGGATGACCATGAAATATGGCCATCCCTAGGTGGGACGACCATGCCTACATGCCCCAAAACTTCCCAAAAGTGGGGTAAAAGCTCCCAAAAGTGGTTAGGACCACTATTAAACCTCTAAGGGTTGCCCAAGGGGGTCATATGGTGTCAATTAGACCTTGTCTTGGTAATATAATTAGATTGACATGATTTTAGTGTCTACAATTTGGACTTAGGCATATAAATCCTGCACCATTATCTTATTTTTTAGATTTATTAAATCTAGAAAATTAGCCTAGGATACCCTGCCTACCCACTAAACATGTGTCCTAGCCACCTCACCCAATATCCTTACCATATCTCATCCACCCTTGTATCCTGTGTCCCTTCACATGAGGCAAAATCCTACACATCACTCCACTTGCAGCTACATCACCGCAGTTAAGTGAGGAACACTAGATGATGTTGAGGTGCGATTTTGTCTAGTTACAAAAACCACTCGACAACTAGGATTCAAAATCCTCTCTTGCAAAGAAAGTAAACTTCTCCAAGGTACTCAATGGCTTGAATATTTTTATGTGTCATGCATATATGCGTAAATAAGTGCTTGAATAGTCTCAATGGCTTGCAAGTACTGTTAACAAGGGGCCTAATAATTAGGTAATCAATTTGGAATTTATCATGTATTCAGTGCTTTTTCACCAATTCTTTCTCTAACTAATAAAATTGCCTTATAATCTTAATACATTGTGCAAATATTTTCAATTATCTCAAAACAAAATTTTATTTAAAAATGCTTCAAATGGGTTTAAATCAAATGTTTAATCTAGCATTTCAATTGATATGAAATTTCAATTACTTTAATAAAGATCAAAGCATTATGAAATTCAAATGAAATATAAACCCTGATATAAATATTCATCCTTTTAAAATCTAAGGGTTTAATTAATGACAATATTTTATTCATCCCAAATATAAAATCAACATTAAAATATTTGGAAAATGAATAAAAGTAATAATGTTTAACCCCAAAATTGTAAGGCTTTCAAACCTTATAATTATAATCTATAGGGTTTTAATATAAAACTGATCTATGAACTGTAAATATTATGCTTTAAAAATCAAGTTCATAAATATGTTTTCATCATATTATTTGCTTATTAAATATTTATGGAATAAAATATTTAATAACAAATATAATCCTCCAATGTAGAGTTTGGATCGGTAAATAAATAAAACTGTATTTAAAGCATGAAATCCAAACTAATTTCAATAAAAGATATCAACTCATTCTCAACTTTATTAAATCAAAGTTGAAACCAGAGTACTCATTTATCTTTTATAAATTTATTTATTTAAATATTAAAACAATTTAATATTTAAATAATAAATTATTGATAACCTAGTGTAAGATTTAATTCTTATGAAATTGAACTAGGCTATGTAAAAATGATTTAGTATAAAATAAATAATCAAAATTTTTATGATGAGAAACTAATATTCTATCTCGGACAAATGCTACAGACTAATACCAATCACAAAGACTTAAACCAAATCATTGCCCACCAGTATTCACATAACACAACAATGAAATGATGTAATCTTCAAGTGAATTTTAATTATTGAAAATTATATCAAACATTTTAATTACAATTCAAATACCATATTGATGCTTATTTGAATCCCTAAAATATTTTGATATAATAAAAATCTTACAATAAAGTCTGGTTTCTCTATAATTTGAGATTCTCTGTAGCTTCTCTTCAATCACGCCTTTGATTCTTTGAAAAATCCTTCCTTATGCTCTCTCCTCAAAATGTTTGACCCCTTCTTTGGTTTTCCTTGAGCTATTTATAATTTCAACCATTATTTAGTTTCCAAACTCTTCTTCTCCGTTAACATCGTTATTTGACAGGTTTCGTAACTATCCTTAACCAACCAATTGTGTAACAATTCATCTTATCTTGTTCTGTGACTATTCAATGTCATGTATTTATCAATCTAATGCAACGATCCCCTATATAGACACGCGATCATAGAGGAAATAAAATATTGATGACGAATATAATAATTTGAAAGTACAATGTCTACTTACACTGCATATTTATTTTGCAAATCCCACTTCAGGATTGATGAGCCTTACTTACTCCCTTATGAATGCTCTTAAAATAACCTTGTACATCACCCCAATCTATATCCAATATCACGTGCGCTCCTCATTATTTATATAATGTAATGCTCCTGATGGTTTTGATTTTTAATATGCAAATTGATAAGAATCATTAAAACATTATATTCACCAATATTATTCCACCAACCACATACAATTTTATACTGTATTCTCTTCTTTCACTATTTGGTTGATGTTCAAAAGTGAACTGTATTATCCTCAAAAGACCATATAAACTTTGCCTAACTTGGCTACTTGCTGTGTATCACAGATAAGCTCCATAAAATTTTCGTGCATTCTGTTATAGCTTATCCACAATGAAAAAAAACTTCTGATTTAGATGTTTCTTTGGAAGTGTCAAGGAGTTCTGACAACCTTATTTACTTGACATCATTTGAATATAATCTTGTATTTACGGTGAGCATATGTTTTCTCCCACATGCTATATGCAAACATGTAAACCATATCATAACCTATAGACCATACTAGGCTCAATGTATCCGTATGATCCTCTTCTATTTTACAATAGAATCCATAGATAAAGTCTCTACTTAAACCAACATCAGGAATAATACTCTATATACTTTCTCCAAACAAGCTTCTTGTATATAACCTAGATGCATTCTTTCAAGAACTACTGTACTTCCACTCTATGCTGGATATTTTACTGATAGGGTAAAATATAAAATGTAAACCATATCCTATCACCACATGTTCCACCGTTTACTTCAACATGAACGCCTAGTGCTTCGATCGCGGGACCCATCTTGACAACCTTGATAATGGTGCCCAAACTCTGTGGACAGAAACAACAACACAATTTGATTAGAATTATAAAATATTACTTTATAATTAAAATACAAAACAATAATAACATAACAAATATAAGAAAAAAAACCTAAACAACAAAAAATACACTTGAAATAATCATAAAATACACAAAAAGAACAAAACAGTAAACCAACTAAATAATGAATTTATCAACATAACATAACAAAGCTAAAATATTATAACCTAAAAAATTAATATGAAACAAATTAATAAAATACAACCTAACAAAAATAATATGAAATGAAATGAAATGAAAGATTTTAATTACGTCCGCGAGACCCAAATATGGTCTATGGGACCTCAAATATGGAAGTACAATTACTCAAATCATATCATATGATCTTTAATATCTTTGAGAAGGTTGTTCCTTCTCCTCCTGATTTGTGTTAGCAATTCTCCAACTTTTTTTATTTTACTGTTTTCAAATAAATCTGTCATAAACTTGTTCCCAAGTGTTTCTTTGTATTTGTCACGGATATCTAAAAAACTCGGGCATTTATAGATGAAGTGTTCCTCTGTCTCTACTGCCCCTATGCTGCACAAAGTACATATCCTTTATTCCCATTATTCTTTGGGCATTGTCCATCTCCCTGTTTCACATCTAAGCCTATGAGAGCTAGTCCTTATCCGAGCAATGAGTATTTTTTCCTTCCACTTGATTTCAGCGCCTATATACGCTTTTTTCCTTGTGGTCATACTTTGGGTTAAAATTTGCAATATAATATTGTCTCGCTTGCATTTTTCCACATTCCACTTCTGAACTTTTCATTCACATAATTTTTTATGTCTTTGTTGACATTTGGGCATTCATTTATGTTGATTTCCCAATGTTTCATCCATTTTTGATTTTGTTTCATCCACGTATTCTTTCGCCTATGCAACTCTTCGTCCCTAGCTGCCCTAGGCCATCTATCATTTGTCATGTTTTATGTTTTTTTCAAGTAACATAACAGCTTGGTCATAGCAATTGCTTCTAAAGGGAACATTCCAGTTTCAGCTAGAATAATTTCATAAGGGGTTGTGGCCTTAATTTTGAGAAAGTTTGTGATTAGATATTTTTGAATCCTTTCTATTTGCCTCCATTTTGCATTTGTTGTGCCACTAGCCCACACCTTGCAACCATACAATAGAATCGGTGTAACAAGTAGGCCAAATAAGACCTTGGTGGTCTTCCAGTCCCACACCTCGGCATTCCTACACCTGTTTTGAAGTGCATATAGTGCTCTCCAACCACTTTGAGTTCTTTTCATCCTACATGTATTCCAATTAAGTTTGTCATGAAAGTCTATGCCCGGGTATTTGTATTCTACTACTACATCAAGCGGTTCTCCTGCAAGCTGAAATGTGAGTTGTTGCTTCTTTTTTGTTGAAAAAATCATAATTTTTGTTTTACTCGTGTTCACCTGCATCCCAAATTCTTTACAAAAGAGTTCTAGAGCTTGAAGGTGATCTTCTAGATCTTTGGCTATTTTGGCCACAAGAATTACATCATCTGCATACATGAGGAGTTTTACCACATATTTGGCTAAATGCACATAGTTGTCCTTACTATTACAACAAAAACATATTAAAATAGGTAAACATAACCTAATCAACCTAAACACTAACAAATATGAAATAACATAACATTACAAAACAATATAAAAACACTATAAAACAAAACATAACACCAACAACTTTATAAAATATAGAAGGACAACAATGAATAATATAAAGAAACTTATAAACAACTAATAAATAACATAAGATACTAACATGATAAACTTTGACAAAACACAACATGACCACACCAACACAAGAAAATAACCACTTAACATATGACCAAAAATTGACAATGAAACTGATTATATGACAACATTCATGAAGATCGATTCTTCGACACCAAATGATGAAAACAGTCAACAACATGTGAAGACAAATATTGCAACAACTTTTCAAATTTCAAGTGGGTCCCCAATTTTGGGGTCGTTGTGAAGGACGTCACAACAGGAGACTCACTGTAATTGCCACCTCCATTTGGCAGCCCAAGATTGCTACTTGGTAGTCTAGGATTGCTACCTCTCATTCTCTCTAAAAACCTAAGGATCCCATAAAGATACCTTAACCTCATCAAATTAAGGGAGCTAAACATTGACACCACCAGGATATCAGAATAGGATTAGAACCCTACACGCATCTCAACAAAAATCTAGATTTTAAGCTTGAAGGTCCTGTCTCGAGGTATTTTGCCATTCGACCCCAAACCACTGGTCCATGGTTTCATAGTCAGAATCACACATCTATGGTTTAACCATCGCACATTTGTAGTTTCTCGGTTGCCACTGCGCATCCACAGTTTCTCAGAATCGAGATGATGGTGAAGAGCAAGATCAGTATCATCTTGTTTTGTAAGGCTTTATGTTTTCTTTGCTTCTATTATCTATGATTACATGATTATTTGGTTAAGATTATGTAGCATTATGTTTGTATCTTGATTTTTAGGTGCTACTAACCCTCATTTAGTTTTCGTGTGTGGAGGATATAGGTATTCTGGAAAAGCTACTGAAGCTGGAGTGGATCCATATTGGATATCAAAAGCCCACTCACCCTTTGGAGCTGTAGTTGGATAACGAAGAGCAAACATTCCTATGAATATTTGGAAGACCCCCATTCCATTATTATAAGCATTGTATCAATACATACAAAGTATTATAACAAATAAAAATAAACTTAACATAGTTGTCCTTACTATTACAACAAAAACATATTAAAACAAGAAAACATAACCTAACCAACCTAAACACTAACAAACATGAAATAACATAACATTACAAAACAATATAAAAACACTATAAAACAAAACATAACACCAAAAACTTTATAAAATATAGAAGGACAACAATGAATAATATAAAGAAAATTATAAACAACTAATAAATAACATAAGATACTAACATGATAAAATTTGGAAAAACACATGACCACACCAACACAAAAAAATAACCACTTAACATATGACCAAAAATTGACAATGAAACCGATTATAAGACAACATTCATGAAGATCGATTCTTCGACACCAAATGATGAAAACAGTCAACAACATGTGAAGACAAAGATTGCAACAACTTTTCAAATTTCAAGTGGGTCCCCAATTTTGGGGTCGTTGTGAAGGACGTCACAATAGGAGACTCACTGTAATTGCCACCTCCATTTGGCAGCCCAAGATTGCCACTTGGTAGTCTAGGATTGCTACCTCTCATTCCATCTAAAAACCTAAGGATCCTATAAAGATACCTTAACCTCATCAAATTAAGGGAGCTAAACATTGACACCACCAGGATATCAAAATAGGATTAGACCCCTACACTCATCTCAATGAAAATCTAGATTTTAAGCTCGAAGGTCCTGTCTCGAGTTATTTTGCCATTCGACCCCAAACCACTGGTCCATGGTTTCATAGTCAGAATCACACATCTATGGTTTAACCATCGCACATTCGTAGTTTCCCAGTTGCCACTGCGCATCCACATTTTCTCAGAATCGAGATGATGGTGAAGAGCAAGATCAGTAACATCTTGTTTTGCAAGGCTTTATGTTTTCTTTGCTTCTATTATCTATGATTACATGATTATTTGGTTAAGATTATGTAGCAATATGTTTGTATCTTGATTTTTAGGTGCTATTAACCCTCATTTAGTTTTCGTGTGTGGAGGATATAGGTATTCTGGAAAAGCTACTGAAGCTGGAGTGGATCCATATTGGATATCAAAAGCCCACTCACCCTTTGGAGCTGTAGTTGGATAACAAAGAGCAAACATTCCTATGAATATTTGGAAGACCCCTATGCCATTTTTTTCTTTTCTCTCTATTTTAGTTTTAGCATGCATTTAGGTAGATTAAAGGTCTTGGTCCTGTATGCCATTGTTTGCATTTAGGTCTTAGGGTAAATTTACTTATTTTTGCATCCATCCAAACAATAAAACAAAAAAATCAAGAGGATCTGCATTTATCATACTAGGAATAGATCATGTTGCATTGCCCAGTTAGCAATAACTTGGGCATCTTTTTCAGGGATCAGGCTTGAGTTGTCCATTTCTGTTGCACAGTCGGACCCATGGACCCACGGTTGGGATCTCCCAAATGCGTGCCTATGGTTGGAAAACCATGCATCCATGGTTTACCAAAACCAACCACTGACCTACGATTGGCCCTAACATTAGAATCGACCAAAAATATTACCTAAAATCAGATTTTAGTCCTTGATCTGTTTTGTTTGCTATTCTCTATTTCCTACATTTTCTACACTAGGCATAAAACAAAATTGCATGTTAATTTGCATTTCACAATAAATCAAACAAGCCTCACACACTCACATTAAACATTGGCAAATGACTAGATTTCATCACCACTAGGTTTGGACTTCATCACCAAACCACCAACATTATTACCCTATTTTTGGCCAAGGCCGGCTCCAAGAACCATCGTAGCTTGGAAAATTTGCATGTATTTCTCTTTGGAGGGTATAACGTTGACCAAGTGAGACTGGGTGAGGACTGGTAGGACCTGTGCTCCCTGACTGGGTATGGGCTTCATCTCCATACTTTGGTGGGTTTACACGATCGAACTTCATCACCGGTTGTCGAGCTACGAGTATACAGGTGAAATCCTAGAATCATCTTAGGGAAAAATATTTTGCACATGAACTTTTCTTTTTCAAAACTTCAAAACTTCCCAAAAAACATCAAAATCAAAACTTGTGAGAACTTAGGAAAAGTTGCTTGTTTTTTTGCTTTGAGTGTTGTTTTGCATTGTGCTATCTCACGCATTCACACACTATCACTTGCATTTCATACATCATCACACCCTAGCGTATGGTAACGACCCATGGTCAAGCCAAAAAGTTAGCACTAATCCAGAGTCAGTTGTCTTCCCCCATGGCATCTCAGTCTAGTCAGGTCCCTAACACTTCGGTGGTAGGGCAAGGTAGTATACCTCCTCCTATGTCCCAGAGCCTAAATGTAGGGCCCTCTAGTAGTGCCCCCATTTTAGACATAGATGTTATGCATAGGGCTACCCATACCGCTATTCCTGAGACTCCTAGGAGTGAGCCACCCACACCAATGGATGGTCATGTCACACTTGTAGACATGGATACCATTAGGATGTACCTGAGTGTAGCTAGAATGGTTTTTCCATCGTTACCACCACTTACCATCCCATCCCGCACCATACCATCATTGCATCAAGAATCCACCTTCACACACCCACAACAGTCTAGACAAGTCTTTACAAATCCACTTTTTGAGTTGACTACTACTACCCTGGCTAGCCACCCATCATCCTCTAGCCAACCACCCCTCACATTGCCTCAATAGAACATCACTTGCACCAATCCCCTTTATGAAGCAATAACTCAGGTTGCTTCATAGATCCCCACATCCATTCTACCTACCACCCCTATGGGCCCTATACATCATATCACCCCTCATTCGATGGCAATACCTTTTGCTACCTACCCTCCACTCACATCCACTACCATGGTTGTCTCACAACCAACCCAACCAACCACTTCATATGTGGTTGTGCCCACATCATCTACAATTGCTATGCAACAAGATTTCTTGCAACTACAACAAATGATTTTGGATAATGCTAATCACAATGTTAACCCTAACCCTAATCAACATTTGTAGAGGATTGAGCATAACCTACCATCTACCTCTCACCAAACCCATACCTTTATCCAAGATCCATCTTGGGTATTACATCCCCCAACCACTACCATAGCAACTAATCCACCACATCACATGTATGCTAACTCATCCGGTCAACATGCCATCATGCCTCCATCACCTCATCCATATCAAAACCTTCATCAGCCATCATATCATCATGCATTTTAGCCTAACATCCCCCATCATCCACAATCCACATATAATGCACCTTATTACCAACAATATCAAGCAAACCAAGGTTTTAACCCTATGGAAGATCCTAAGTTCTAGTTCTTACAAAACTAGATTGATAGCCTTGCCATGCAAACCCCAAGTTTGCAATATCAAAAGCCAACATTAAGGTAGCTACTCAATCACCCGATCCATGCCTCGATGCCTACACCACCTTATCCAATGGATTTTTAGATGTCAAAGCTTGATACATTTAAGGGGGATGAGGACCCTCGAGAGCATGTGATAAGGTTTGTAAATGTGTGTTTCAGGATCAAAAATAATGATGCACTCATGCTACACACCTTTCCTCAGACACTTGGGGGAGAAGCCCAGGATTGGTACAACCACTTACCGCATCAGAGTGTCTACACTTTTGAGCAGCTTGCAGACCAATTCTTGGAGTGATTCACCCTGAATGTCTAGAAGAAAACCACATTGATCGATCTGCTTAGTCTAAAGCAATATGATGATGAATCGGTCCATGATTTTGGCAACCGTTGGAGGGTGGTTATGATCAAGTTGCCATTCTCCCTCCCCATGTCAAAAATAACAAGAATGTTCATGAAGAGTTGTGCCAAGCCCATCTCTTTGTTACTATAGTTGTAGTAGTATAGGACATTCGATGAGGCACTCACCCAAGCTAGAGTGATAGAAGAGATAAAAATCCAAGAGGGTGAGATCAAGCCTAAGAAAAAGGAGTGGTAGAACAAGAACCAAAAGGGGAATAACCACGGCCAGTCCAAGGCCGCTCAGGTTAATCAGATAGTCTTGGGCCAACCTTCACAGTCAAATCAACAAGCCCAAGTTCAGATCCAACAACCCCAACAACAACAACAACAACCACAACAATTGAATTATCAAGCGGTTCCACCCCCACAATAGGTGCAAAATCAAATGCAACCTACAGAGAGGTAGCAACATCACTTTAGGCCTAGGTGCAATTACACACCATTGCAAGAGCCCTACTCATCTATATTTCAAAATTTGTATGCGACACAACTTTTCACATTGCCAGAGATTAAACCCGAGGACCCTAGCAAGCCAAAATCAAAGGCCTATAGAGAGCACTTATACTGCATCTATCATCGACAAAAAGGACATGATGTCAAAACTTGCCATGGGTTTAAGGGTATTGTGCAAGACTTATTGGAAGTAGGAAAGATCAAAGTCGACAACCCACTAGCCCAATCCAATCAGAACCTTGGTATATATCAGACACCTTTGCCTCACCATGAGGTAAATCAACAAGCAATAAGAGCATCAACTTCTACAGTTCCTCCCAACCAAGTCAATTATGTGTCTCAACTACACCAAGGTTTTGTAGGGGCTATCAGTGTGGTCACCCATGGGTAGAGACAAGCAAATCACACAACCCAAGCTCCTACAACACAACCAAGTATCCCCATACAACTAGGGCCATCCATTCCACCTCCACCATTTCATAATCCAAGTAATCCATCTCACCCAACTATCACCCTAGGCAACCAGTTAACCCAAAGTTTGAAAATGGCATCGACAAAACTATCAATCTATGAGTTGATACAACAGTCACCCCCACATCGAGAAGCATTGATGGAAATCCTAAAATCCATCCAAGTACAATCAGAAGATCCCAATGCTTTCAACTCCTTTGTGGGGAGTGTACAAAAATGCATGGAGCCCTCGATAGCATTTTATGACTTCGAGGAGAAGAAAGTTTCATCAGATTTATTAGATCCTCCATTGCACATAGTAGCTCATATTGATAGGAAGTCATTCAAGAGAGTCCTTATTGACATCGGCTCCTCCATCAACCTCATTACCACTCCCACCATCAAAAACCTTAACATACCATCATCCCACATTACATCATCCACCTTCACCTTAAGAGCCTTTAATGATACCTTATGCTCAACTGTGGGGAACGTAGTTCTTCCTATCATCATGGGGTTGAAAACTATACATGTCCTCTTCCACATCTTGGAAGGGGTGATGCAATACAACATACTTCTTGGATAACTCTAGATCATGGAGATGAAGTGTGTGCCCTCGACATTGCACCAATGTCTAAAGTATGTACATGAGGGCAAAGTACATTGCATCCCAACAAACATAGAGCCTTTTAAATACTACAACTTGATCTCAAATCCTTATGAGCCATTACTTCCATCAACCCACCTATCCATCCAACCACTCATTATCCGAACCACTCCCACTAACATCACTTCATCAAAAGCCCCCATCCTAGAGGAATTATCGATAGTTGACCCTACTTTTGCATCTAAAAGCATCAACTCTAGTCAGCCCTCAACCACCACATTTCATTTTTCCATTACACCTAATCATCCCACTAACCAATCATCAACTCCATCAATCACACCACCCACTTCACAAACACCATTCATATTCACAGCTCAACCCACCCCATCAACTAACAATCCCATCCAATCTCATCCATCCCAAACATCACTACCCATAGTCTCACAGATAGGGTCACCTATCCGAGAGGAGCCATCACCTCCACCTAAACCACAAACTATCCCAGAAGCACCCTCCTCATCCACTGAGCCATCATCATCCCAACCATCCCAAGTTGTAGTACATCTCACCAATCCAAGCATTGGTGAGTACATCATTGAGAGTGTCATAGTTACACCACCTATTGAGTCAATTAGAGACTATGGTCGCCCACGCGATCCACCTTTAGCCATAGGTGCAGTGTACATAATGGGTTCCCAATCAGATGGGATTAATTTCATATATGGGGGAGTGGATTCTTCATCCGATCCACCTCCTCCTAATGAGGAACCCTTGCAAGAATTTAATGAAAATTTAGATTATCTATCCAACCCAAATTTCCCTTTACGATATTTTCGTAGGGTCAACTGGCAGGGATATGGACTTGGATGACATGAGCAGGGTCCACATCACATTATTGAGCCTGAATATAGAGAAGCACATGACCACTCTGGTCTAGGGTACATACCTTCTACCTCAGACTCTTCCTTCAACCAAACCTTCCAATGACTCACTCTTGAGTATGAAGAAGAGGATGAGGAGAGCGAGGAGTGTGACGATTGTGATGATACTGATGATGAGTACCTGGACCCTGACTTTTCACCTCATCTACATGAGGCCTTTCTAGAGATTGTATTGCACACATTCATGATTAATCACATGCTAGATGATTACATCTCCGATGAAGATTTTGGGGATTATATCTTCGATGAATATTTTGGGGAATTTTGACAAATGGAAGCAAATTTAGACTAGATCATTCGAATATTTGATGGTCCCCAAGATGATGTGGTTCCTGCTGAACCCATCGAGAGAGATGAGTGTTATACAAAGATGTTTCCCATAGATCACACCATATTTCACTTCAACAAAGAGCGTGAGCACCCTGAGCCAGATCCTCCACCACCACCTTGGCCGCTCCTGTAGCACCACCATTCACCCACCTTAGGTCAGTTGCAACCTAGAGAGAGTGAGTCATCACCTCTTGAATCATAGCCACCTCATTTCCACCAAGTCAATATGATTTTTATTGACTTGTTCACCCCACTCCATAACCCATACGATTTGGCAAATCTAATTTAGGTCGATGCTAGCCTTATCACCATGGATAGGATTTCATCCCCACCATCCATCATCGAGTTCATCCTATCCGAAGAGTTACTGTGAGCTTCAAATACTTACATTCCACAACAACCTTCATCCTCCTCTACCTCAATTTTTCAAACCAAAGTAGAGGGGGAGACCTCTGAGTCATTTGAGCATGTGGAGGATGATATCCATCTCATCCCAACTCCACATCAGCTAGAGGAAGGTTCCCATATGCTGATCAAAGAATCTATCGATGTGAACCTTAGCAAAGATGTGGATAATCCTCAAATCATCAAAATTGTAAAATATTTATCCATAGAGGAGAAAGAACGTATGATCGATGTCTTGACAAGAAAGAAGGATATTTTTGTGTGGTCATACAAAGACATGCCTGGCCTTGACCCCAACTTGGTGGTCCACAACCTTACTTTGGTGCCAGATGCTAAACCTTTCAAGCAAAATCTCAGGAAACTTCATCCAACTATTGCATTAATTGTCAAAGAAGAGCTACAAAAACTACTGGACATGAATTTCATAGTCCCAATTGATTATCCAGAGTGGCTCTCTAACATGGTACCCATTCGTAAGCCGAATGGGGGGTACATGTATGCACTGATTTTTGTGATCTAAACAAAGCATACCCCAAGGATGATTTTCCTCTACCTAACATCGATCAATTAGTAGACTCCTACATAGGCCATGAAATGCTTTCGCTAATGGATGGTTTCTCAGGATACAATCAGATTCGAATTAATCCTGAGGACCAACACAAGATGACATTTACAACACCTTGGGGGACATTTTGTTATAGGGTGATGCCTTTCAGCCTTAAAAATGTAGGAGCTACGTATCAACGTGCCATGACGTACATATTCCATGATTATATGCATAAAATCATTGAGGATTATGTGGATGATCTGATTGCCAAATCAAAAACACATCTTGAGCACATTGAAGTCCTAGAGAAAGTATTTGATCGATTGCTTGAACATAAGGTAAGGTTGAATCCTAAGAAGTGTGTATTTGGCATCACATCAAGAAAACTTCTAGGATTCATTATCTCCAAGTGAGGCATTGAAGTGGACCCTGATAAGGTCAAGGCCATTATCGAGATGCCACCTCCAACAAACTTGAGAGAGTTGCATAGTTTACAAGGAAAGATTCAATCTATCCGATGATTCATTGCACAACTCTCAAACAAATGCATGCCTTTCAATCACTTGCTACAGAAGGGGGTGACATTCTCTTGGACAACTGAATGTCAAGAGGTATTTGATGACATAAAGAAGTATCTGGCTTCACCACCAGTTCTTATGCCACCTCGTTCAGGAGTCCCTTTTCACCTTTATGTCTCTGCAACAAATTTTGCACTAGGGACAATGCTTGCTCAGAAAAATGAGAATCATAAGGAGCAAGCCATTTATTACATTAGTCAAACATTGGTAAGTTATGAGACAAGATATGCTTATGTCAAAAATTTGTGCTTAGCAGTGGTTTTTACCACTAAGAAACTCAAATATTACATGCTAAGTAACACTACCTATGTCATAGCTAGAGAGAATCCTCTATGATACATGATGACTCACACATACAACAACACCCATACTACAAAATGGATAATGCTTTTAATAGAATTTGATCTCGAGTTTATCAATAAAAAATCCATCAAAGGTTAGGTGATAGCCGATCAACTTGTAGAAGCTCCATTACCAAATGATAAACCACTTATCATTGAGCTTCCAGATGATTCGGTATTTTTCATCAATGAACAAGAAGAGCTAGTCCCTCCCGAGGATGATATCGACATGACAATGTTCTTTGATGGATCAAAGTGTGAAAGAGGACAAGGTGTTGGAGTTATGTTTTACACACCTAAAGGAATTTTGATTCCTTTATCATTCAAACTCGACTTCCCATGCACAAACAATAATGTAGAGTATGAAGCCCTAATCTTGGGGCTTCAATCAGCTATAGCTATGGGCATTAAATGACTAAGCATATTTGGTGATTCTCAACTTGTCATTTATCAAGTGAAAGGAGAGTACCAATGCAAGGAACCAGTCTTGAAACAATATCATGAAGTAGCAATGAAGTTGCTAGAGAAATTTGATTGGTATGAAATTAGTAACTTGCCTCATTTGACTAATAGATTTGTGGATGCAATGGCTTCTTTGGGATCCTTGATCCCTAAGAATGAACATGGAGAAGTCCAACCGTTAATCATAACAACAGTGTCCAAGTCAACAATCAAATGAGCAGAGTCTAAAGGTGAGAAGAGTGTTTGTTTGGTCCATGTGAAACCCTACAATTCTTACCTTGATGAGATTAGAGACTTTCTCAAGTCTGGGACCCTCCCAATAGAAATGATATGAACTACAAAAAGGATGTTCAAACAAAAAGCAACTCACTTTACTCTCTTGGGGGACGTGTTGTATAGACGTGGCTATGATGGAATTCTACTTCGATGTCTAGATCTCGTTGAGGCACAACGAGCTATAATGGAAGCCCATGATGGTACTTGTGGTGGCCACTTTAGTGGAATGGCCATTGCAAAGCGCATTTTGTGCATGGGTTATTATTGGCCCACCATGGAAAGTGATTGTTGTCAATATGTTAAGAAATGTCAAAAATATCAACATCACGCCAATTTAACTCATGTACCATCGCAAGCTTTACAACCCATTCAAAGCCTTTGGCCCTTTTCACAATGGGGCCTAGATTTGATTGGAAAAATTTCACCTGCCTCATCAGGACAACATAAATTCATCATAACTACCATGGAATACTTCACCAAATGGGTCGAAGCAATTCCAATGACCACTACGACTGGACCTCGAATAGCGAAGTTTATACTCCAACATATTATCTATCATTTTGGGATTCCTTCCAAGATCATTTCTGACAATGGCAAGTCATTTAAGAACAAGGATGTTCGAGCCTTATGCAACAAGTACAATATCCAACATAGTTTCTCGACTCCTTACTACCCATAGGAAAATGGATAAGCCAAAGCGACCAACAAGATAGTGATAGCCATTCTCAAGAAACTCGTCAAGGAAAATCATAGAGATTGGCACACTCAACTCCCCTTGGCACTATGGGCTTACCGAACAAGCATCAAAATGCCAATGGGGGCAACACCTTTTTCACTAGTCTATGATGTAGAAGCAATCATACCTCTTGAGCTAGATATTCCTTCTTTGCGAGTCACATTGCAGGAATTCATGGATGATGATATAACTAGACAAGCACATCTTGACCAATTAACACTCCTTGATGAAAGGCGTATCAATGCCTTGGAACATCTATGAGTATATCAAGACCGAATCAAACATGCTTACAATGCAAAAGTCCATCCTCATGAATTTCAAGTAGGAGATCTCATGCTTAAAGAGAATCAACAGAATACCAATGCATTGCCGCACTTGAGAGATAAATTCATGGCTAATTGGTTAGGTCCATACATTGTCAAATAGAAGTTGAGTCCAAGAACGTATAGACTTGCCAACTTGGAAGGAGTATTGGAACCTGAGCCATTGAACATAATACATCTAAAGGTATTTTATGCATAATGCGATTTATATATATGTACATATACATGGCTAAAAAAAAAAGAAGAAGCAAAAATATCAAAAATATTTCATTTACATCTCATAAATCCATCCATGCATCCATATAGGCATTTTGTTCATAACATTCATTACATTAGATAATTTGGTTCAATTGGATGACTGTTGGTCAACCATGTCTTGTTGCCTTAATCAGGGGCATCCAACATCACTTAGCAATCCAAAATCACAATAATGTATAACTTTCCCTATAATATTTTTCTTAATTAAGGGACTCACATAAAGTAGGATAGATACTGTATAATTGTTAGCAATAACAATTATGCGACCACTGACTATTTTCTATGTATCTTTTAATTTTCAAAATATTGAATTGAAAGTATCACAAAACATCACAACCACATCAATCATTAAGCAATTTCCAATGTTTTCAATCACTCAACTAGTAATAGTATTTTGAATAAACTTGATTCAAAGTTAAGCAATCTCTAAATGCAACAAGTCATTCCTGGTCAATCAAGTTTTCTCTTGGACCAAATACATATTACACAAAAAATATAAATAAAAGTTATCTAAGTAAAAGGTTTCCCCTGCTCATCCAATTATGCGCATGGTCTAGAGTACTACAGAGTTGGCAAAAGGACAAGCTCCTCCTTCACCAAAAAAAAAATCCCTTGCTCTTCCTCAAATCGAGCAAGTATCCAAAAAAAATGTATCAAAGCAATAAAAATCCCCTTTGCTCTTCCTCAAAATGAGCAAGTGTAAGCAATAAAATCCATTGCTCCATCACAAAATGAGCAATCCCACAAAATCCAAAAGTAATAAAATAAGAGAAGGAGCTTGAATCCCTAGAACTCTTAGTATCTCAAAAACCATGGGGTGATCCTCATTACAACAATGGGCTGAATGAATCCCACCTGACAATGAGGTATCCTTATACGTGGTGCCACATCTTTACATTAGCGACCTTATTTTGTATAGATCTAAGGCCACTCTCGGATGAGCTAGCTTATTGGCATAAGTTACAATTGATCAGTTTGACCTAGCTCATAATGGGAAATGAATGATCATTGCACACAAAGTTGGTCCTTGAGAAATTTGAAAATACCAAGATAACCCTTGCATAAAGAAGATATGTAAAATACATAGATGAGTTTGTTTGAATCACTAGAATGTCTGAGTCTTTGTAAAAATATCCTACAAAATCCATTGAATCATGCCATATCATTCACATTATTACACATCATAATATCCATACCATACCATCTATCTATGCCCCTGATTAAGAAATAAAAACAATGGTGATCAAGCTAAGTCTAAAGCTACCAAATCATCATTAGAGCATAAGCATTAAACATCATTCCATATGCATCCATAAATAAACAAAAGCACACAACACAAAACATAATAAAATCCATGTATATATATATATGAATCACATAGTACAAAATACTCATAGGTTGTATACATCAGAGCACTGAGGCTCATAAGAAAAAATGCAAAATACAAAAAGAGGTAATAAGGTGCTACTAGCTAGCACCATCATGACCCCTGTGAGGTCCATGCATTGATGAAGCACCATGAGAGCTGGATGGCCGATGAGTCCTAGGTCTTCCTACTGGAACCCACAATTGATGATGAAGGAGGAATGGGAAGAGGGATCTCATGCTCATGCAAGGCACTCTCCAACATCGCAATGTACTCACCCTACCTATGGATAGTCCTCAAGTCAACTCCTTGGTGAGCCACTCATTGAGATAACTATGCCCTAAGGGAAGCAATGGTAGCAACAACATCACCCTCAATTGGTGCATGTTGTGCCCTATCCAACTCACCCTACAAGTGAGTCACCTCACCCTACAACCTCATGATATTTACATCTCAGGTTGCAATAGCATCCACACTCAACCTACCATGTAGACCATCCACCTCAGCCCATAGACCATCCACCTCACCCTACATATGGGTCACCTCACCCTGATGCCAAGCTAGCTCATCCTTCACCTGACTCACCTCCAAATCTAAACTATCTTACTTCACCTAGAGTATATCCCACTCCTCCTCTGTATGGTGAGGAGGAGCATCCTCATCTCCTTGGCCACCATCACCTCCATCTCCCTCATCTCCTTAGCCTCCATCACCCCCATCTCCATCATCCCCATCACTCCCATCATGCCCAACATCCACCTCTAGTTGCTATATATCTATAGTAGACTACCTCCTACCACCACTACCCTGATGGTGCTTAGCTCACCTAGGAGCTTGATCACTAGTATCTGGCTCATCACCACTAACTATATCATCCACTACCTAGCTCGGTCTCCAAGGAGGTTGAGCTAAAAACTAAGCATCATAATCTGTAGTGGTGCCTACATCATCTACATCAGACACCTCGATAGCTACATCATCACCTACATCATCTATAGTCCAAAAATTTAGAGTCAAGGGTAGGCCTAGCTCATTACCCCATCACTTGTATATCATGGGAGCATCTAGAACTCCTTGAACCAAGCCAAAATACCTCTGAACCCATGAGAACTAGATGTACTCCATCTCTCGCGTATGGCTTCCCATCAACCATCTCCCCTATCTAACCTGATGAAGCTCTACAACATCCCTCTCCCATGCCATGCCCCTCCATGGATGCCAATAAATATCATCCCTAGTCAAGCCACTAAAGCTATCCCTATATGTAGTAGCCTCAATAGAAGGGCATGTAGGAGAAGACTCCTCACTAACCCACCATCAGAAAGCATAAGGAAGGAGAGGATCACATGCACAAGGTAGCCCATTGGGATGACCCACTCTGATGTGCTCCCAAGACCAAATATGAAGCAACAAATTACAGCTAAGCCCCTTCCACTCCTGCCTCTTCACCTCATAGAGCTCACTGTATATATGGCATAAGAGAGTAGGAGCCCATGCCAATCTCTGTAGATCAGACATCATCTGTAACATAATGGGAACCTGGTTCCATGGGATCCTCGATCCCATGCTATTAGGCAACACCATGTTGCTCAAAATATACATCAAGAAGGTCGGAACCATTACTAGCTTCTTGCCCTTGAACAAGTCAAGGTAAGGGATGCCTCCCTTACTATAGTCCACATCCCAAAGATCACCATAGATGGGTCTAAGAGCCTCCTACTTGTCGTGGCCCACCCTCACTGGTGGACCCTCGATAGGCACTCAAAATATGTGGTATACATCCTCCAAAGTAATAGTAAGCTCCCCTATTGGGAGCTAAAAAGAACCCCTATCTAGGTCCCACCTCTCAACGAGTGTGGATAAAAGTGCCTCATCTGCTCGGACTATCTCAATCAATTCGCACCCATCCAAACCCACAACCTCAAGAAATTCCAATCATCTATTGTGAGAGCCTTTCGCACTTTGGAAATAGTGTGAGGCCATCGATGTCTAGCGGTAAGGAGCTTAACCTATGACACAAACAAAGAAAGCAAAATCAGTGCATCAAAAAAAAAAAAAAAAAAATGTATTTTAGATAATTAATTTCATAAAAAAAAAAAAAAAAAAATAAAAACATGCATTTTAGACTACATTGCATTTCATCACACACAAAAACAAGTATGTCACAATTCGAAGATTTCAAAAAAAAAATATTCAACCTACCCCATGCATGGTAGTAAAAAAAAAAACAAAACAAAAACATGCATTTTACATTACATTGCATTTCATAAAAAAAAAATATAAAAAAAAGTGTAAATTAAATTTAAAAAAAAAAAAAAAAAAAAATGCATTTTAGACTACATTGCATTTCATCACACACACAAAAACAAGCATGTCACAATTCAAAAATTTCAAAAAAAAAAAAATTTCAACCTACCCCATGCATGGTAGTAAAAAAAAAAAAATTGCATTTTAGAGAATAATAAAAAATGATGACAATTAAGATTAAAAAAAAAAAATTTCAACCTACCCCATGCATGATAGTAAAAAAAAAATTTTCTAGCCCCTCTTAATGGTTAAAAAAAAAAAACAACAAAAAAACAAGCAATAACACAAATAAAACCCTAAACTAAGTGTTTAGGACACCTACCTTGGCATAGCGGATGTCGGCTTCCACTCCAGTTGAGCCACCACCTCCCACACCCACATCTACACCACCACCACTCCCCTCACCAACCTCCATCTCACTCATCTCTCAGAGCACCAAAGAAGAATTTCCAGCTGGTAAGAGAATAATGGATTGAAAATGATCCAACCCACTATTTATAGCCACTTTTCATGATGAAAACCGCACAACCACGTTTCATGGAGTGCCCAAAATTGCCAACCCATGGTTTGCGGTGAAAATGCACATCCATGTTTTGTGAAGCGCGTCACACCGTAGACCCACGGTTTGCGGTGAAAATACGGGCCCACGGTTCAAAATAAAATGAACTGCACACCTACAGTTACAAAAAAAAAAAATCAAATAAATACTTCAAACACAAATCCACTTCAACAACCATCACCATCAAAATCACCAATAAAAATTTTAGTGAACCTTGTATTAAGTCGTTTACCCTAGAAACCTGGCGGTTGCAACGACTAGCAATCCATGCAATCCGATAGGATGGGCAACCCACAATAAGGACACTAATTCATCATCATCACTGTGGCATTACATCAACTGAAACCTAAGTCTTGGTCGATAGTTGAATCAAGTCAAATTGCAAGAGGTTATCCTTAACCCTTCCGTTGGGTCAAAAGCAAAAAACAAATCAAATCATGGTGTAATCAGAAATCATTGGAGTATCAAATTCCTGAATGACTCATTCCTTGAACCAAACATTTGAAAGGAATTCATGAAAGTCATAGTGGAAAAAGAACTCCAAAAATGGCTGAATATTTCACCACATAATTTTGTGCCTTATCAAAACCAAAAGCAAATTTACAAGATGCAAACAATCCCGAACTTGGGGCATCAAGTTGACAATGTCATACATCTCCATCACATTCACATCAACATCAAATCACATCACCTAATCATCCAAATTCAGTCAATTGGCTCATGGGTTTCATCCTTCACCCATTCGCCAATTGAGGGGGTAAGCAAACAAAATCAAAATTTTCAAAAAAAAAACATCATTATTCATTCTTGTGCATCGAGAAGAGTTGAGTTCATCCATCCAATAAAGATAGGTGTCATTGGTTTTTGCACTGCATCGTGTTTCACACAATGCAGTACAAAAAGGGGCATCTGTAGACACCAAAATCTGGTCACTCACAACACCACATTTGCCACCCCACCTCAAATCCTGCATAATAAAGTTATATGCCTAAGTTTGGACTTAGGCATATAAATCCTGCACCATTATCCTATTTTCCAGATTTATTAAATCTAGAAAATTAGCCTAGGATACCCTACCTACCCACTAGACATGTGTCCTAGCCACCTCACCCAACATCCTTGCCACATCTCATCCACCCTTGTCCCCTTTGTCCCTTCACATGGGGTAAAATCCCACACATCACTCCACTTGCAGCCACATCACCCCAGTTAAGTGAGGCACACTGGGTGACTCACTATAACTGCCCCCTCCATTTGGCAGCCCAGGATTACCACTTGGCAGTCCAGGCTTGCCACCTCTCATTCCCTCCAAAACCCTAAGGAGCCTATAAAGGCACCTTCACCCCACCAAAATTAAGGGAGCTGAACATTGACACCACCAGGCTACCAAAATAGGATCAGACTCCTGCATGCATCCCGAGGAGAAGCTAGATTTCGAGCCTGAAGGTCCTGTTTTGAGGCATTTTTCTATTCATTCCCAAACCATTGGTCTACGATTTCACAGTCAGAACCGCACGTCTGCGGTTTAACCACCGCACATCTATGATTTCTCGATCCACCACCGTGCATCCATGGTTTCATAGAACTGAGATCATGGTGAAGAGCACAATCAGTAACATATTGTTTTGCAAGGCTTTATGTTTTATTTGCTTCTATTTTCTATGATTGCATGATTATCTGGTTAGGATTATGTAGCATTATGTTTATATCTTGATTTGTAGGTGCTACTAACCCTCTTTTGGTTTTCATGTGTGTAGGTGATAGGTATTCAGGAAAAGCTATTGAAGTTGGAGTGGTCCTCGCATTGGATACCAAAATCCCACTCACCCTTTGGAGCTATAGCTAGAGAACGAAGAGCACATGCATTCCTATGAAGATTTGGAAGACCCTCGTTCCATTATTATAAGTATTGTATCAATACAGAGAGAGCATTGTAACATTGCCCCATTACACTTGGGGCAATCCAAAATTCATTTGTAAACATTGTATCAAAAATCAATAAAGAAAAGCAATTTTGGCAATTTATATTTCTCTGTGTTATATCTATTTTGTGCTCAGTTCTTTTAGTTACAGAGTCTCTTCCACATAACAAGTACATTATCAAGAATATACTTATCTTTCACAAATATCATTTATTTAGGACACATAACTTCTAGTAATAGATTGCATAGCCTTAAGGCTAAAGTTTTAGCTATAATTTTGTAGGACACATTGAGTAGAGTGATGAGCCTCCAATTTATCAAATCATTTCTATTTCCCCATTTTGGAATCAAAATGACAAGGTCTTGATTGATCCACTTCACAAGGGATCCTCTCATCAAGGCTTCTTTATACACAATAAATTTGGTCCCATAAGGTCCTCAGTGGCCATGCTAAAGGATGTTTTTTAAATTTCTCTAAGAGTAATTGGATGATCAAAATTATCCTAATATTCTTGGCTAAGTTTTGGTAGCATGACATCAATACACTCTTGGATGTCCATCCTATGTTCCTCCATTTAGTTGTACAATATGAAAATATCTTGGTAGAAATTTAAAAAATCTAATTCAATCGCCTCATGATCTCTGACAATTTGAACATCAATAGTTAGCTAGGAAATTTTCTCATCTTTATATTTTTTCTAAAGAAAGGAGAAGAATTTCTTGGAGACTCAATCTCTAGTCTTGAGATAGTGCAATGGAGCTCTTATTATTTCTCCTTTGACCTTTAATTCTTTATCTTTCAAAATTCAAGTTGAAATATTGGAATTATTTTGGAAAATTTCTTCATTATAAAGCTTCTTCTAAAGCTCAATAAGAAGCCCTTCAAGGGTTTTTTAGGTCTTTCCAACCTATCTCTCCTAGCCTAGGCAATTTGCTTACCAAAATTTCTAAGGAATAAAGTTACTTGACTTATAGCTCTTTGCCACTAGATAATCCACCTTGAAGAATATTTAGGCCTAGGATGAGAGATCTATAGATATTTTATACTATTGATACGGGCTAGACTATTGAGATGTGAGCAATTAAGAAGACATTTGGATTGAAAATCCCTTTTATTCTCTTGCTCCTAGGTATAGGAAAACCTGATAGGGTGGCGGTAAAAAATACTAGGGTTCAATATAGTTTGAACCCACCAAGAATTACCCTACTTAAAATTAAGGGAAATACATAAGAGAGCATGGCCCTTTCTAATCATTTGAGGATGTGCATCTCACTTTATAACAACCCACCAACTTGACCCAAGGGAGGGAGATAAATTTTTCATTTTCACAAGGAATAACTCATAAAGAAGTCACAATATTTTTTAGCATTACAAGGCATATTTTGAGTTCAATACCACTATAGACAACACTCAAGTGGACAAGAGTGGCCAACTTCCCATACTTTTGGGGTTCACCTTTCTAAACCTTACTATTTAGAGGAGCTTCCATCATTGATCCCCTTGTTTTTCATATACCCTCACTGGTATAGGACCACTTGACCACAGTGTAGGGATTATCCTTTAAGGCCCATAACACTTAAGGGGAATGCCATTTCCCTAACCCTACATAAGTTCACCTATGTAAGATTATTCTGGTGTAATGCCTTAGTGCTTAGTTACCACACCTTCGTAGGCTAACTAAGGCCATTACCACTCACCTAGTAATGAGCATGGTCACCCGATCCTCACCATTCAAGGTGCCACCACTATACTGTCTTGTCAATGATTTGGTGGATCAATCCATTATTTAGATTCCTAAACCTTACTACTAGGAATACATGCAAGCCTCATCGCTTAGGACTACCCAAAATATTCATCACTTTGGGAACACCCGAGATTTTTTTTTTCAAGGTGTATAATTCATAATTATCTAGTTATTGCATCACCACAACTCCCAGATTTACAAATACCTGGTTATTACATCACCACAACTCATCATAGTATTGGGTACATCTTGACTTAAGGGTTTCCAATATGGATCTAGATTCATGCCCAAAAACCCCATCCAAACCCAAGAGTGTAACATTTTAAAAGATGAACATCTCTCTTAATGGAAGTAAAGTGCTATATTAAAACATTATTAATTGCTTCATAACAAATATTTTCAAATCATGATACTAGATTTAGCATTTCCTTATTAACAATGAAAGAATAACACATCACCAAGGCATTATATTCATAATCCATCAATTAGATGCTAACCATCCTTCATAATCACATTCTTTCAATTGCAATTAACTAACTATTTCCAAAAATCATTACATCTTCCATTTTTGTTTAATCACAAAAATAATACAATAATAAAATACATAACATCTTTCTTTCAAAATACAATATACTATGCAAGAGATCTTCCTCACTCTCTTTTACAAGAAAATATTTCAACATAAACGATATTTAAATCATTCCTCTTTCCAAAGTCTTCATCTTGATAGGACATCTCCAACGAACTTGGAATAAGATTTTAGGGATCATTATAACTCTTGAAAATGCATATGCAAGCCTAACATGCATTATGCAAACATATAATAATGCAAACACATGCATCATATAGATCAAGTCTAAGGAATAACATAGGGAGAATCCCATACTTCTCTCAAATGGATTCCTTAGTTACCCAAGCCTCATCAATTCTTGAAGAACTTAAAACATTTAATAATATAACTCTTTAGAATATACCTAATTCATTTTTTAATTCATAAACCCATTTTCAACCCTTGTTTAAACAACTACATGAAATACAACACCATACTTCAATAACTACAATATTAAATCCTTAATAATAAAAGCAACATCTCATTCCTCAAGTTTTATCATGTTACTTCATAAACACCCCTTTTCTAAGCTTATTTAATCTATCAAAAAATTCATAAGTCTAAGACCATAATAACATCATAATAATATTAATTTCAATTTCATTCAAATTGAATCAATTAAACTTATAAGATCGAATCAACAATATCATCATAATATTATTAATTCCCAATTTCATGCATATTGCAACCATTAAACTTATAAGTTCTAATTGAAAAGGAATCTTAGACATTCAAAAGATCCAAGCTTTAAAAAATAATAGACCCTAACTTATACAAAGGAAAAGCTATCCTACGTGGACAACTCAACAAAGATCCTATATATAACTTAGGGTTTTGGTGGATAGGAATAGAGAAACGAGATATCTCCAAGTCAAAACTAGGCATGTGGGACATGAGGTGACCACTTGCTAGCCTATCATTTCGATAGCATTGTTGGTTACAATACCCTTCTCATAGAAACTCTAACCAAACTAAACAAAGACACATAAATTCCAAATAAAAATACCACAACTTTAATAAATTAAAAAATAAGCCAAAAACTATGGTAATAGGAAGGTATAATAGTAACAACAAAGCCTGATATTTTCTCTTAAGATTTGAAGTTAGCAGATGAACTATAGAACAAGATTGCGATGCACCGTATTATAGGATACTAGGTAAGGGATAAAGCAATAAGGTTGGTGATATAAAGAAGTTTCAAAATATTACAAGATGATCTAGGTGCTGCCAAAATAGCAAAGCAATGAATCCTTCACACTCTTTTTTCCCCTCCAAAATTCCAAACTCTACTCCCTCCAAACTTCCAAACTCTACTAAAAAATGGATGCAATCCCAAGATGAAAGACTAATAGCCAAACTAGATTCACACCCCTAGAAGGTCTTAAGGAACATGAATTTAAAACAAGGTTCTACTTAAAAAAAGCCAACCAGGTAGATCAAACCTAAAGCAACACCATACTTCTCTATAGGCTCGACCATAAATATTTCCATATGTTTGCAAGGATAATTACAGCTATATAAAAATCCAAGAAATTACAAAAGTAAAACCGTGCATGCAACTATGTACAAAGAAACTCATTAAATAAAATAATAGTAATGCACATAGTCTATGTTATTTCCACCAAAGCATACAGATAAACCAAGGAACCAAATAATCACACTAGGTAATTCTTTTCCTTTCTTTCATATCTTCCCTTCTAGATCTTCTGCTTCAGATAGTTCCAACTTGGAAATCACCCCCAATATATTTAAGAATAAATTAAAATAAATATTGAAGAAAAAAATATTTTTCTTCTTGCATTCCATTTGGTTATGCAAGATTATAGTTTCAAACTATGTTATAGAAAGATTGCCACCATTGCCAACTATTACAATATTTCCAAATTTCCAACTTGCCAATATTATGAACTTCATTTAATAATGAATTTTTCTCTTATTAAAGCTTACCTTAATTCATTAATACCCAAAGGTCTAGCTTTAATAATTAAATCAATTTCTCACATTAATCCATTTCTTTTTTTAATGCCACCAAAATTATTAATTAAATTAATTATTCATCTAATAAATTTAATTACTATCGAATGCTAATATTAACCATTAGCATTGATATCAAACAATGTCATATATATCAATACAAGAGCTCTTGCTAAACATCCTTGCTTCACTAGGATGCAATCAAAAATATGCACAACAAAGTTTTTTATTAAGTAGAAGGTTTTATGATAACTATGACACTATCACCCACCTACTAAGGATGGCTCTTTTGCTCAATTAGCAACCTCCTTGCTCAATGATGCATTCAATCAAACATACACATATGCAATGCACCTATATAAAAGGTTTTATTTTACCCTTGAGATGTCAATGAGAATTTCATCCATCATTTCCCTTTTTCTCTCAACTTTGGTGGTTGTCCCATACCAATCCACATGTGAGAGTACCTGGTCCTACAACCATAAATTTCATCAATAGTACAATACTCCAAAGATAGTATAATAAATCATAAAGTGCAACTATCAACACATCTTGTTAACATAAAATGAAATTATGCATTTGATATCCACACATAAATACGTAAATTAAGTATCAAGAATAGGTCCTGCCAAGGGGGGCCATTACATACTCCCCCATTAGATTAAACATAGTCCCTTGTATTTACTTAAAAAAGAGCATATATTTCATTCAAACAAAAATAGAAATTGCTTTCTCATTTCCTCAACATCTTCCCAAGTTGAACAATTTTTAGAATAATGGTCCCACTATATATTACATTGATCTAGGGTTTGTTTTCTCAAAATTAGTATAAAACCCTAAAATTCTTACTAGCCACACCTTAGTGGTTGAGGGATTTGTCATCTGTAATTTTGAAATATTCCAAACATGAGAAGGATCAATGACATATTTTATAAGGATATGTGGAAAGTATCATTGATATTTGATAGGTTGGGTGGCAAGGCAGATATATAGGTTAATGAACTAATCTTATCAATGATCTCAAAAGGCCCAACAAAATGAGGATCCAAATTAGTTGACTTGATGGTACTTTTCATGGGTCTTACCCTCAAGAAGACTCTGTCTCCCATAAGAAATTATTTTGGTGATATTTTTATATCAGCATAGCTCTTTTTATGATTGGTTGCTTCCTTGAGCCTCTACCAAATCACTCTAAGATGCTCCTCCATCTCTATAATAGTGTTCATTTCAATCACCACCTAATCTTCTGGATTATACCATGATAGAGATGTTCTGTAGCTTCTAACATACAAGGCCTCAAATGAAGCCATTCCTAAGGATGCATGGTATCCATTATTATATACAAATTCAACTAGATGTAAAAAGTCTTCCCACTTAGACTTTTGATCCATGCAATACATACAAAGCATGTCTTCTAGGACTTGGTTCACCCTCTCTGTTTGCCCATCTATTTTTGGATGATATGTAGAATTGATATTCATTTTAGTGCCCACTACATGATGAAGAGCCTACCAAATTTTTTATGTAAAATCGGAATCTCTGTTTGATATGATCACCTTAAGAAAACCATATAACCTAAAAATTTTCATAGCAAACTTATTTGCCACAATCGGTGCATCATCCCTAATGTTCCTCGATATAAAATGTGCAACTTTAGTCAACTTGTCTACCAACACAAGTATTGCATCATGCTGGTACCTTATATTAGGTAAACCCACAATAAAATCCATGGATATAACCTACCACTTCTGAGTAGGTATATCATGTGGGTATAATTTTTCTACTAGATTCTGATGTTATAACTTCACCTTATGACATTCCAAACATCTAGCAATGAAACTAGTAGTATCCTGTTTCATTCTAGACCAATAAAAGGTCCTTTTCATGTTTTCTCTCATCTTTGCACCTACTAGATGATTAGAATAGGGAGAAAAATGTCCCTATTGCATAATAATTCTTCTTAAATCACCAACCTTGGGTATGACAACCCTATCTTTGAAACATAAAAGTTCATATTTTATGTTTAAATACTTATTTTTCTCAATATTTTCTTCAATTTTATCTTGGATTTCAATGCAATATTGATCTACAATTGCATTTCCTTGAATTTTTCCATGAAGTCTACATTACTCCAAGTTAATGCTACTACATGCCTTCTCCTACTCAAGGCATCAACAACCTTATTTTCCTTTCCTTTGATATACTCCTTACCAAAGTGATATTTAACTAGGAACTCTATCCACCTTCTTTACCTTACATTCAACATAGGTTGGGTAAAGATATACCTTAGACTTTGGTGGTCTATACTTAACTCAAAAGGTTTCCCAAACAAATAGTACCTCCAAGAACTTAAGAGCATGCACAACTACCAATAACTCTAGGTCATGTGTAACATAATTTAACTCATGCTTCTTGAGTTTCTTGGACTCATATGCTACTATAACTTCATTTTAGGATAATATCCCTCCAAACCTTCTAAGGAGGCATCTATACATAATATAAAATTCCCAATAGGACTCGGTATCCTAAGAATTAGCACTGTAGTTAGCTTATTTTTTAGAGTTTCAAATGTGGTCTCACACTTATCCTTCCATTTAGACTCTTTTCCTTTTCTTTGATGGTTGGTAATAGAGTAGGCATTTTTTGAATAGTATTTCATAAAATACCTATAATAATTAGTGATTCCCATGAAGCTTCTAACTTCAAACACATTAGTGGGTGCATGCCAACTCAAAATGACTTCAATTTTCTTAGGATCTATAGAAATCCCTTCTGCAAATATAATATGCCCCAAATATTGAACTTGTGAGGCATATAACTCACATTTAGATAACTTTTCATAAAGTTGGTTTTTCCTTATCACCTCTAACACTAATATCAAATGTTGATCATGTTCTTCTCAGGTGTAGGTATATATCAAGATATTATCCAAAAATATCAAAGCAAACTGATCTAAATATTTCTTGAACACACTCTTCATAAAATTTATAAAACCTATTGGTGTATTTATCAACCCAAATGACAACACTGTGAACTCATAGTGTCCATATCTAGTCTTAAAGGATATTTCATGAGTATCCTCCTCCAAAATTCTTAACTAATGATATCCTGATCTCATATCAACATTTGAAAAGATAGTGGCATCCTTAAACTGATCAAAGATATCATCTATCTTTGGTAATGAATACTTATTATTTATGGTGACCTTATCCAACATTCTATAATCAATGCACAACCTTAAGGAACCATCCTTCTTCATAAATAATATTAAAGAACCCCAAGGTGACACAATAGGTTTAATTAAACCTTTCTCCAACAAATCTTGGAGTTGTACCTTTAGCTCTTGCAACTCGATATAAGTCATTCTGTAGGGTGTCCTTGCAATAGGTTTAACTCTAGGTATTAGTTCAATGGTGAACTCATATTCATGTTAAGGAGGTAGGCCTAGGATATCCTTCAAAAATACATCCCTAAATTCATGTAGAATTGGATGTTTTTTAAATATTTTCTCATCTCTATTATTTAATTTTTTGCCATTTATCTTAACTACATACAACACCCCACCTCTCTTGATTACCTTCTTAAGTTGTATAGCTAACAACAATGTGGTTGAAAAGACCCTTGCCTACTTTAAACCCTTATTTTATTCTTATCCTTATCATTATATTCCATCCATCTTTATTGAAAGTTGATTAGGGCTCCATGATCCTTTAACCAATCCATCCCTAGGATAATATCAAAAGCATGTAGCAGTGCTACATATAAGTTTCACATAGTGGATCCATTGGGTAAGGTGATCTTAACCATAGGCAAGCATTGATCCACTGAGTAAGTCTATCCAGATCCATACTCAAATTTCCACCCATGTGCCAGAAATCTAGGATTTTTTTGACATATTCCCAATAATACTAGTGGAAATAATGAAGAACACAAGCTTATACTGAGAGGGGGGGTGAACAGTATGTTAAGTGTTAATTTTACCCAATTGTGAAATTACACTTTCCCTTAGGATTTTGATCCCAAAATCCCCTCTTGCAAAGAAGTTAAAGAAAACAACTTCTCCAAGGTCTCCGCTATATTAGCATTTGCATATGTGTATTAGTAATCTCAAATAAATATGTATCAATTTTTTTGCTAGGAACACCTTAGTGATTGCAAGTAACTGTAAACAAGGGGCATGTGTTGGTTTATTTTACCATGCTACTTTAATGATTGTTCATGAAACCAAACAAAAAGTAAATGTGAATTGGCCCTCATATGACCACGATGTAACCTTAATTCCTTTTATCTTGAGGGTTTTAAGATAGATTTTGTCTTCCCTTATTAAGTGGATTTTAATCAAGTTTTATCTTGCATCAAAGCCTACTTTAAATGTGAAAGTAAATATCAAATCTATCTATGAATATAAATCCGAAATGATAAATAGGTTCCTTGAATATGGCTTCTTATTATGAAGATAAATATAGCTTTCCATGTGATTAATAAACTATCCCTCTTTGGTGAAATTAATTTTCACAAAGAGATGATAATCTATTGCCTTGAAGTAAGGACTTTAGAATGTCATTTAATTATCCCTCTTTTATGAAATTATTTTCATAAAGAAAAATAATTTAATGCTTTAAAATAATAGTCTTTTAATATAACATGTAAAATTACCTCCTTCAATGAAATCAGAATTTTCATGAAGAAGAGGTGCATTTATGCTCCAAAATTGGTAATTTATGAAATGCCATAAAACATAACTCCTTCAATGAAATTGAAATTTTCATGAAGGCAATGTCATCATAGGCTTACGCATGAACATGCAAAATTTTAAAATCTGATTTACCTCCAAAAATAAAAAAAAATGAATTTCCAAAATTATAAAACCCTTGAAAAATAGCAGTTTTCAAAAATTAATATAAAATTGAAATGACATCGGAATGAGCCCGAATCTATTGCGTATTGAATATTGATGATCATTCTAGGCAGCCATGCAATTATTTTTAATTTTTTTTTTAATGTTTATTTTAATGCCTGAAAATTGAAAAAAATTCTGAAAATAAAAGTTTGAAAACTGAAAAAATAAAAATCTGCATAAAATCAAATGCTGAAAACACAAAAATGCAAAGCCACATCAGTTTGATAGCACCTCGTCCTGCAAAACCGAATATGTGAGAGTTTTATACATGCAACCTAGCCTATTAGACCTGCAAAACAAGCACAATTAAAATAAGTTAGGTGCTCTAAGGTACAAAAATCAGTTTCAAATTCCAAATATTCGCATGAAGTAACCAAAAAACAATTGCATAAACTTCATTTATAAATCTAGAATTTGAAAGGGGAAAGATAAAAACATAAAAATTTTTCTCATCCTTTCTTGTTAACAAAGCCTGAAATTTCTGAAAAAAGGCATTTGCATTAAAAATATTCCATCCATCCTGTTACATTCCGGTAACATTTGGCCTTCCAAAAGGTCTAGCCCTCGTGCATGTCCACGACAGTGAATATTTAAAACTTTCCATCAGCCTCTTCATTTCCGAACGCAAGTTTTAAAAACCCTTCGTTTCCCATCTTTGCTTGGTTTTCTTTCGTTTCATTTGGTTTCAACACATTTGAGACGTTTTTATTTATTTTTCTCTATGGATAACAGCTTTGATTTTTTTGTTTTCCTTGATTTAGCTTTGAAAACGTCTTTTCATTCATTGTATTTATGATGCCTAGCTTAGGCCGTTTGTAACTGCGCTTTCCATTTATACTGCCTTTCAATCAAGGCAGTATTTGTATTTGGTCGTTATCTCTATTGCCTGTCGATGTATGCATTTTATTCATTTCCTACTCCCGTTTCATTAACTGTGAAGACAAAGCAGCTAAATTTCTGATAAATTTTCCTTGAAGTTGGGATAAATTTTCTATGTTGAGGTAAACACATCACACCAACTTTCATCATCTGCCACACATCTGCCAACACTGCAATTGAGTATCATTTGGCACAATAGATCGCAACTTCGACCTGTACTTCTTTTCAGGTGTCCCTTGAAGTCTTCTACTATCTGCAACCTCCGGATATCATTGTGCTGCGGAGCTTCTCTTCATCCTTTGTGGAACCCAACGTCGCTTCTATTTTATCGAGCCATTCGCTATCATTTGGTCGCTACGCCCTCGCTCGCCCACTAGTCTATGTCCACCAACCTGTAAATACGATATTAAGCCTTTATTAAACACATACATTCACATCTTGGCCATATATATATATATATATACGTCTATGAGGCAACATGGTATATATAAATAAGGCCATGAAATAAAATGACATGTTATTAACTTTTATTTTATTTTTTATAATTTTTTTTTTCTTTTAAATTATATATATCTCGTCTATGAGGCAATATAAATAAGGCCATGAAATAAAATGACATGTTATTAACTTTTATTTTCTTTTTATTTTTTATAATTTTTTTTTGTCTTTTATTTTGTAACATGCATTTTTGTTATGCATATATATATATATATATATATATATATATATATATATATATACTTCTTTTCATTCATTAAAACTAACATGTGAATAATTTAATTAAAAATAAAAGTAACATTTTCATTTATTATTTTAAAATTGCTTTTATTTTACTTTTAATAAAATAATATTAAAATGTAAAATTGAAGAATGAATAATTTTATTTTTGATTTTATTCACTTCAAGTTTATATATATAAACTTATATATATATTTTTATTATTATTATTTTTGTTTATTGTGAGAAACCCTTTTATTATTTTTGTATTTTTATTATTATTATCATATATAAATAATGATAATAATATGTTTTTATTATTTTTTTAATATTATCAAATACATATACATAAAGACATACATATATTTGATTTTTTTATTTTTATTGCGAAAACCACACAAAAGAAAACAAACACCCACTTTAATAATAAAAATGCTAACAATGAAAACTTGACGATTTTTATTGTCAACAACAAACTGATGATAAAAAATCATCGACCAAAAACTGACAGCAAAAATCCATCAACAAGAAATTGACGACAAAAATTCATCGACAAGAAATTGATGACAAAAAGTCATCGACAAGAAATTGACAACAAAAAATCGTCGACAAGAAAATGTCGTCGACAACAAAAAGTCATCGACAATAAAATATCATCGACAATAAAATATCATCGATAAGAAAATATCATCGACAACAAAAAGTTATCGACAATAGAATATCATCGACAAAAAAAAAATTGCTGATAAAAAATGATGATAACTGTAAGCCCAAAATAAACCAAGCATGAGACACTTCAAACCAACATGCAAACATCCAAATACCAAAAGGAAAGGTGGGTCCCCAATTTTTTGGGGCTAGTTGTGGAGCAGCCACAACACAGTATAAGACCACTTTTTACTTTTCTTTCCCAAACAGTATTAATATATATAATCAATGACAATATCAATAGCAATAACCAAATAAATGCACCAATCATCACACATAATAGAGACACAGATTTTAACGTGGTTCACCCAATGTGGGCTATCTCCACAGAGAAAATATTCTTCTAAATATTTCTCAAATAATCTCTCGGGAATCCTTCCCAAATTACAATGTTTATGGACATTTGTCCAAAAGAGATCTTGATCCCCTAATCTCAAGTTTGTGGATATCTTCCATAGGAGAACTCTTTCCACTTCTGCTTTGGCTAGTGATCTTCTAGAAGGCTCTATCTCTATGTTTCTCTGACTAGTGGATCTCTCTCCACTTGAATACTTCTCACTCAGATTTATCTTCAATTTCCCTGGTTGCTAGATCTCTATCCACTAAGACTCTGTCCTCTATACTCTATCACCTCCAAAGCTCTATCTCAATACTATATCAAACACAGTTCAGTCGGTCTAGCATAGTGCTGCTCAATCTCTTGCACTAAACACAGTATAGTAGGTCTAGTATAATTATGCTCAATAGGTTCACTCAAAACCTGCTCAAATATGCTCAATAGGTTCACACAAAACCTGTCTAAATATTCTCAACAGATTCACATAAAACCTGTCTAAATATGCTAAACAAATCCTCTCTAGGACTTGCTCAAATCTACTCAATAATTCCTCTCTTGGACTTGCTCAAATCTGCTCAATAAGTCCTCTCTTGGACTTGCTCAAATTTTCTCAAGCAAGCTTTCACAAAAGCTTAACTCAAAATAGTCCACAAGCCTTCTCAAAGACTTGTCTCAAATCTGCTTAACAAGCTTACACATAACTTGTTCAATCTCATAGAATCATAAAGAGAATTGTTAGAGACTTAATATATTCTAAGCTCAAAGTACAATCAATATCTCAATTCAATCTCATAGAAGCATAAAGAGAATTGTTAGAGAATATATATGTTCTATACTCAAATCCCAATCTCAACTCAATAGAAACATAAAGAGAATTGTTAGAGACTCAATATATCCTATTCTTAAATCTCAATCTCAACTCAAATCAATATCATAGAAGCATAAAGAGAATTGTTAGAGACTCTATATGTTCTATACTCAAATCCTAATCTCAACTCAATATAAGCATAAAGAGAATTGATAGAGACTCTATATGTACTATGCTCAAATATCAATCTAAACTCAAATTAGAATATTGAATAGTTTGTTTCTAGAAACTTGAACAACCACATACATCCACTTGACTAGTCTTAACCACCTCAACTCAACCAATCAACTCAAGGAACAATCCTTCCTCACAAACCCTAGTCCAAGCATGTATTAACCAACTCAAAATATTTTCAACAATGCTCAATCACAAGTTTCACATAACAAATATACTTATGTTCTTTTCTAGATCATGTTCAAGTTCATTTCATCATCAATGGGCTTCAACAAAAATGCTAATGAAACAAGGTTTAAATACAACTCACAAATCAGAAAATCTTGAAGCATTCAACCAACCATCTTCACAAAGGAAACCATAATCAATCCTTTTCTCTCCAATGATATTTCAAAAATCAACCACCACAAATAATCAATAGGAGAATGTGCCCATACCTTTTTTGATACCAATAAGTTGTCCACAAATTCTGCCACACTTGATCACAACTTTCCTTTTCACAATCAATAAGGGTTAGTGGTCTTTAAATAATCACAATAAAAGCATAACTTAATTTACACCCTTTTTACTCCAACTTCATAAACACATCCACCAAAGTATATTTTAATAAAAACCCTTATTAAAAATAACCCACAATAAATCTCTCAAAATCATTTTAACAACTCCTTATTTCTCCTAAAATCAATTCTCCATTTCCATCAAAATAAAATATAAATCAAATATGCTTTTGCAATAATAATCACAACCCTAATGATAAAATTTAATTCTCATTAAATACCTTATAACTCCAAACTTTAGGGCTAATAAAAATTATTAAAGGCAAAAATGTAAATACCTCTCAAGGGGATTCGAACCCCCGTCTGCCACACACCATGAGCGTCTTAGCCATGGATAATATTCCAACCAAGCCAAAGCACTTTTTGGAAAAGCAAAGGCCAAAAAGGCCTTTAATATTCCTCTACCTGCCGCAAAGTACAAAGTGCCAAAGCACTTCCCACACGTTGCTGTCAAGGGGATTCAATCCCTGTTATTTGCACTGCCCACAGTCTTAGAAAAATTGATACGCAAATACGCCACGCTTCATACCATGTTTGATATTTCCAAATCACTGCACTTTCTTCGTTGCTTCCTTTTCAACAATTCGCACGAGCTCTTTCAAATTCCAAGGCAATTAACACACGAGAGCAAGGATGATTATTTGGTTTAATTGCCACCCGTTTATATAGTGTTTAATAACACTTTGAAGATGTCGGCGGAAATATTAAAATTGTATTTGCATGATGATGTCGACGGGAAACTTTCCATTTAAATTTGAATTTAAATTTTAAATAATTAAAATTTAAACCAAACATTAAAACTCAAATAACTCCATCATTGGGGTACATTTTTCGATGAAACGAAATCCCAATGTGGGTTTTAAGAAAAACCCAGATAAAATATGTTATCCATGGTTTTAAATAAAACCTTTTATTTTATCTACCTTGGTTTTCACAAAAACCCTTCATAGATCATTTTGACATTTATTGCTCTATTGACATCAATGACAACATTTCAGCTTAGGGACTCAAAATGTCCAACAATCTCCACATTTGTTAACCCAAATCCTTTTATTGAATTTTGACCTTATTTTCTGATCCCCCTGGCTCAATGCTCTCTTAGATATCAAATCTCTCCTCATATCCAAAAACTCTCCCCATAATGCACAAATATCTCCCCCTTTGACATCAATGGCAAAGGGTCACCTTTCGGGCTCAGGGCTAAGAATTAAGCCTCTTAGTTTAGCTCCTCCCCCACCTCCACATGAGGTGGTTAATTCTAGGGTGGGAGTATTTCTACTCCCCAAAAACACTGTTCTCTGCCTTTATCTTTTCATTTTTATTTTTGCTGAATTATCTCACTATTTCTTTTCGAGTCATCATCCTTGTTCCTATTCCTGTTATTATTTTCATCCATGTTCCTGTTCTTGTATCTATTCTTGTTCTCATTATTTTTTGAGTATCTTTTCTTTTCTGAGTCTTTGTTCCTGTTCATCTTCTTGTTTTTGTTCATGTTCTTGTTCCTGTTCATATTCCTATTCCTATTCATGTTCATATTCCTATTCCTGTTCATGTTCATATTCCTGTTCCTGTTCATACCTATTTTTGGAATATTTGCTCTACACCATCTTGCTATGTGACCATAATTATTGCACTTATAACACTTAATGTTATTATTCCTTGTATGTGCAATAGTCTTAGGGTTTCTCCTGGTGAAGCCATATTCTCTTCTATCATGAATCCTATAATTTACTGCCTTATGACCAAACTCATTACATGAATAACAATATCCTTGGAAAAGTTGTTCTCTTCCATATACCTATCTTTCATGTGTCTTGCATTGTGAAGCCATGTGCCCAAACCTGTTGATGGCAAGCCGGGATTCACACAACAACACTTCACACAAATTTGCTGTAAATTGCTTAAAACCGTTTTACAATTTCATCTCCAGGCATAAAACTCCTCTTCCACAATCCCGAACCCACCATCCTTTCCATTACAATTTTTCGGGTTTTTATCGAGGCCCCGATCCTCTAGGCAATTAATGCCCCGCCTAACAAAATTTCAAATTCAATTTTTCCCCCTCCCCGGGTTTTTCAAAATTTTGGTCATAAATGGGCCATCTGCCCGATCTACCATGAAGCTTGTATTAATGGCTTCCTTTAACTTGCACCCGCCGCTTCGGTCAGACCCTTCTTCTGCATCGTTGTCCCTTCCTTAATGTTCATCACCTGCAACCGCTGTGTTACTTTGACACACGTGGCCGCCACATGTCAGTTTTGGCCTTGCATGGCCGTCCGCGTGTTCACCTTAGTCTACTTTCTTCTTGGTCGTGATATCGTGACATGTCGCGATATCGCGACCCAACTACTGTCTTGCCTCTGTCCAAATAAACCGTCGCGATATCGCGACGTCGCGATATCGTGACCCAGCCACCTCCGCGCCTTGCCCTTTTAAAATTTTCATGATATCACGATGTCACAATATCGCGACATCACGACATCACGACGAAAAAGCCCTTCTGTCAATGCTGCAAACAATCGTCGCGATATCACGACGTCGCGATATCACGACGAAGACTTCTCTACGCTCCAGCTGCAAACTATTGTCACGATATCGCGACGTCGTGATATCGCGACACAATCGACCCCTACTCATGCTGAAGCCTTTGAGGTCACGATTTCGCGACCCCAACCCAACTTTTGTCCAAGCTTTACAAACTTTCCCTTCTGCTTTGCAAAACTTCCCCCCCTGGGAAAGAACTAAAATAATTCAAAATACAAGTACTTAAAGAAAATTTTGAAGGATGCAAGATTGCCCATACTGTCACCGGATGCTCCTGCATCAGACACCCGGGGTAGATTAAAAGTGACCCTCACTTCTGCTTTGTTGGGGGAAGACCCAGGCGGTCAACCTCCATTTTTGACAACCAAGTCGCATCTTCAACAGGCCTGCCCTTCCACTTTATCAAATATTCAGGATATTGTTTGTTTCTGGTGCTTCTGCCTTCACGGGTGCCTAATATTTCTTCGACCTCGTCTGTGGTTGGAGCAGATGCTGGAATTTGCCATAATTCTGCACTTGGTATCTCTGTACTCTCCCCCTCATGATATTCCACTAAATTTGAAACATTAAAAATAGGTGAAATATCAAGCCAACTTGGCAATTCCACTTCATACGCATTTCTTGACTCCCGCCTTCCCAGTATTCTGCATGGCCCAAACTTCTTCATCTTCAATTTGTTATAAGTCTTGGCAGGGAATCTCTCCTTCCTGAGATGTACCATGACCTCATCTCCTACTTTGAACTCCTTGGACCGCCGCTTCTGGTCTGCCCTTGTCTTATACTGAGTATTCATTTTTATAATTTGTTTCCTTACTTCTTCATGCAGTCTTTTCATATGCTCCGCAAATTCTTCTGCCTCGGCACTGTACTTTTCTCTCCCATCCAAATTTCTCAGTTCAGACACATTTCTCAGGTTGTTTCCATATATTATCTGGAATGGAGATTTACTTGTGCTCTTATTGACTGAACTGTTATACGCAAATTCCGCCTGTGGTAAAACCAAATCCCATCCCTTGGGTTGATCCGCTATCAAGCATCTCAATAAATTACCCAGGCTCCTATTCACCACCTCTGTCTATCCATCAGTCTGTGGGTGGTATGCAGAACTAAATTTCAGGTCTGTCTTCAACTTCTTCCACAGAGTTCTCCAGAAATACCCAACAAACTTTGTATCTCTGTCAGAAACTATGCTTCTTGGTAGACCGTGAAGTCGTACCACTTCCTTGAAGAATAACCCTGCAATGTGAACTACATCACTCGTCTTCTAGCAGGGAATAAAATGTGCCATTTTGGAGAATCGGTCAACCACCACAAATACAGAGTCATTTCCCCTCTGTGTCCTCGGCAATCCAAGAATAAAATCCATGCTTATGTCCTCCCATGGCCTCTCTGGTACAGGTAATGGCTGGTATAATCCTATGTTTTGTCTTACACCTTTTGCCATCTGGCATATTCTGCAACCTTGCACAAACTTCCGCACATCTTGCTGAAGTTGAGGCCAGTAGTAATTTTCCTCCACTAGGGCAATGGTCTTATCCTGACCAAAATGCCCAGCCAGTCCCCCACTGTGCTTTTCTTTGATTAATTTTTCCTGCATGGAACTCCTTGGAATGCATAATTTACTTCCCTTGAACAGCATTCCATCCTGGATTAAGAAATCCAACCATTTTGTCCTGTCCACAGTACTTGGTGTCAAGCAAGCCGTCCAGGCTTCTACAAAATCCGGATCTTCAAGGTACAAACCCTTCAGTTCTTCAAATCCCACTACTTCCACTGTCATTTCAATCAGTAAAGTCTGCCTTCTACTCAAGGCATCTGCAACTCTGTTTGATTTCCCGCTTCTATGCTTCAGTACAAAGGTATAGCTTTGGAGGAACTCCACCCACTTCATGTGTCTTTGATTTAGTTTTGTTTGACTGTTAATGTACTGTAAAGCCTGATGGTCAGTAAATAGAACAAACTCCTTTGGCAATAAATAGTGTCTCCACTTTTTCAGAGCCTGAACTATAGCATAAAATTCTTGGTCATAAACTGAATACTTTTTCCGAGCATCATTTAGCTTCTCACTAAAATAAGCAACTGGTTTGCCTCCTTGACTTAGTACAACCCCTATTGCACTGCCACTGGCATCACAGTCCACCTGAAATACCTTGCCAAAGTCTGGGAGTGCCAAAATAGGCTGTTCTGTGACCTTTTTCTTTAATGCATCAAAGCTCCTTTCAGCCCCTAATGTCCACTTGAACTCTTTTTTATCCCCCCTCATTATTTTTGTGAGAGGTGCACAAATGTTGTTGAAGTTCTTTATGAACTTCCTGTAAAAGCTGGCTAGACCATGAAATGATCTTACTTCTATTGTGCTTCTTGGGGTAGGCCATTCGATGATGGCTCTCACCTTTTCGGGGTCCATTTTCAGACCTTCTGCTGAGATTACAAACCCCAGGTATACCAACTCTTTCTTGACAAAATTACACTTTTTCAGGTTTATTAATAACTGCTCTTCCCGCAACTTTTCAAAAACCCTCCTGATATGCATCAGGTGTTCCTCCAGGGTTTTGTTGAATATCAATATATCATCTAAATAAACAATGACAAACTTTCCCAAAAATTCCTTCAGTACTTCATTCATCAGCCGCATGAAGGTACTTGGTGCATTGGACAACCCAAATGGCATGACCAACCACTCATACAAGCCTTCTCTTGTCTTGAAGGTTGTCTTCCACTCATATCCCTCTCGGATATGGATCTGATGATAGCCACTTTTTAGGTCAATCTTCGTGAAGTACTCAGCCCCACTTAAATAGTCCATTATATCATCCATCCTTGGCAATGGGAATCTGTATTTGATAGTGATTTTATTGATTTCCCGAGAGTCTGTGCACATTCTCCACTCTCCATACTTCTTGGGTGCTAGTACTATAGGCACTACACATGGGCTAAGACTCTCCCTAATCAATCCTTTCTCCAGCAACTCCTGGACCTATCTGTTTAACTCCTTAGTTTCTACAGGTGTCATCCTATGTGCAGCTTTATTTGGCAAGCTTGATCCCGGTACCAAATCTATATGGTGGCTAATTTTCCTTACTAGGGGTAAACCCTCAGGCACATTATCAGACACAATATCTAGAAATTCCTCCAGCAGGTCTAGGACTTCTGTTGGGGTATCTTGGCATTCCTTCTCCCTAACTCTAGGGATTATTGCATAACATAAATGTTCATGCTTCAACCCGTCCAAGAACTTTCTCCCTTCAACTAAACAGATTCTGGAGTTGTTACATACCTTTTCACCCGCTTCCTTTAAGGGCTTTAGTTTATGGCGTACACCATTCTTTGTCAATGAGTAGGTGTTGACACGGCCATCATGCACTGCACTCCGATCGAACTGCTAGGGCCTCCCCAGCAACATATGGCAAGCATCCATAGGTAGGATGTCGCACAGGACCTCATCACAATAATTTCCAATATTAAATTTAATGAAGCACTGTTCATTGACCAAAGCTCTATGGTCCTTTTATAACCATGCGACTCGGTATGGATGCGGGTGCTTCTTCCTCTCCAACTGTAGCTTTGTAACCATTTCTTTTGAAACCAGGTTATCCGTGCTACCATTATCAATAATAATATTGCAAACTTTGCCCGCACACTTACATCTGGTGCGGAATAAACTTCTTCTCTGATCTATGTCCTTCTCCTCATTCAATAGGACTCTTCTTACAATCATTGCTTCCCCTCTCTCCGCTTCTTCGAAATGTTCAGACTCAGCATCTTCCTCCACCACAGCAGCCCTGGATGGACCCTCAGGCCTCTTGTTCATCCTTTCTCGATGTTGTGGACACTCAAATGCCCGATGTCCTTCTTCACCATAGTGGAAACATGTCCCACGAAATACTCCTCTCCCAAATCCTCGTCCAGATCCACCCCGTCCTCTTGGGTAGCTGTTCTGATCTCGGGGTTGATAAACATCCTATTCCCTTTGATCCTGGTTACTACTAGCTTCACCAGTCTTCTTCGGGTCTTTATACTTTTCTCCACTGGTTCTCCCACCAGTTCTTCCACCACGGCCCCTTCCTCTTTGCTTGCCTTCAAACCGCCTATTCAGTTTTTCTTCCACCTTTAAGGCAAACTGGTAAGCATCCTCAATGGTGCTTACCTGAACCAGGCTCAGTTCTTCCTTGATTTCGAGTCTCAACCCATTGATATAACGGGCTACCTTTTCTTTGTTTGCCTCTAAATGCCCAGTTCTAATAGATATCTTGTAAAAATCCTCGGTGTATTCTTGGACAGTTTTGTTTGTCTATCTCAAACTCTGCATTTTTCTTAGCAGATCCAACTCGTAATCTGTCGGGATGAACTGTCTTTTCAGCTTCTCCACCATTCTATCCCATCTTGTTATTCTCTCCTTCCCTCTTTTGTTCCTCTCCAACTGTATTCCCCTCCACCAAATGCTGGCATGACCCTTCAACTTGGTCTTAGAAAATCTGACCCGATTAGGGTCTTCAACCTCCTCGTACTCAAAATATTCTTCTAAATCATTTATCCAGTCAATCACTTCTTCTGGATTTAGGTTTCCCGAGTATGTAGAAACCTCCATTTTCGGTTGCTTTCCAATCTAAGAGATGGCCTTGTACAACCGGGCTTGTGCAGGATCCACAGCCTCTTCCTCTTCCTCAGATTGGTCTTCTTATTCAACTTCGTCCTCACTTCCCTCATCCCTTCGAGGCTCATGCCTTCTACGTAACTCTTCTTGTAGGGCTTGAACTTGTCTCTGCAAGGCTCGGAAGTCTTCGACCGGCACCACATTTCCTACTCCACCACGGTTTCTTTGTGGAGGCATCTTGCTTTCTTCCCATTCAAATCCTTCCATAGATCCTGGTGTAACTGCCTCTCTCCGATGATCTGTCACACGCTCAGGAGCTCCCGCTCTGATACCACTTGATGGCAAGCCGGGATTCACACAACAACACTTCGCATAAATTTGCTGTAAATTGCTTAAAACCATTTTACAATTTCATCTCCAGGCATAAAACTCCTCTTCCACAATCCCGAACCCACCATCCTTTCCATTACAAATTTTCGGGTTTTTATCGAGGCCCCGATCCTCTAGGCAATTAATGCCCGCCTAACAAAATTTCAAATTCGATTTTTCCCCCTCCCTGGGTTTTTCAAAATTTTGGTCATAAATGGGCCATCTGCCCGATCTACCATGAAGCTTTCATTAATGGCTTCCTTTAACTTGCACCCGCCGCTTCGGTCAGACCCTTCTTCTGCATCGTTGTCCCTTCCTTAATGTTCATCACCTGCAACCGCTGCGTTACTTTGACACACGTGGTCGCCACGTGTCAGTTTCGGCCTTGCATGGCCGTCCGCATGTTCACCTTAGTTTGCTTTCTTCTTGGCCGTGATATCGCGACATGTCGCGATATCGCGACATGTCACGATATCGCGACATGTCATGATATCACGACCCAACTACTGTCTTGCCTCTGTCCAAATAAACCGTCGCGATATCGCGACCCAGCCACCTCCGTGCCTTGCCCTTTTAAAATTGTCGCGATATCGCGACGTCGCGATATCGCGACGAAAAAGCCCTTCTATCAATGCTGCAAACAATCATCGCGATATCACGATGTCGCGATATCGCGACGGAGACTTCTCTACGTTCCAGTTGCAAACTATTGTCGCGATATCGCGACGTCGAGATATCGCGACGTCGTGATATCGTGACAAAACTGGCCCCTGTCCACGCTGAAGCCTTTGAGGTCACGATTTTGTGAAATGTCACGATTTCGCGACCCCAACCCAAATTTTGTCCAATCTTTACAAACTTTCCCTTCTGCTTTGCAAAACTTCCCCCCTGGGAAAGAACTAAAATAATTCAAAATACAAGTACTTAAAGAAAATTTTTAAGGATGCAAGATTGCCCATGCTGTCACCGGATGCTCCTGCATCACCTGTGACATGAGAAGCATCTCCCATTGAAGCTTTCTTGCCTAAACCTCATTGGTCTCCTATTCTGATTGTTGTTCCATCTGTATCTTCTTTTTCTATTGTCCCTATTGGAATCAATGCAATATGACTCATCTTTAGAAGTTTCACTTTCACTTATATCTAAGAATACCTCTTCTAAAGTATCTTCTTCTGATGTTGTTTCTTCTTCTTCAAGACTTGAAGTAGACTTGGCATTTTCTTGTTTCTTTCCAAAACCTAGACCTGTTGAACATGATGTTCTTTGTTGTCCACAAATGAACTTATCCAAGTTATTAGAGCTATTTGTGAAACTCTTCATCTTGATCTTGGAGTCCTGTAAATATTTCTTTAGAGTAGCCATTTCTTGTGCTAACTTCTCACATTTCAATATTTTTTCTTCTAACTTTTATCTAAACTTACTTGCCTTGGCATTTGACTTATCTAAGTCCTCTATGAGTAAAATATTTCTTCATCACATTCTTGAAACTGACTTTCAAGCTTGGAGTGTTGCTTTCTTACCTTCTTCACCGTGTCAAGAGCATAGATAAGTTCATCTTTGAGATCATAACCATTCTCTTTTGAGTAGTCCTCTATTTATTTTCCTTTGTCCATATCATTCATTTCTTTTAACTTATCTTCTATAGGATCACTCACTTCTTCTTCTTCTAATGTCATTAGAAGATTCTCATCCAGTTTACCAAGTGCATCTTCAAAATCATCATCACTAAAACTATAGCCATACCTTGTGCAATCATCTTCAAGATGTCCAAATTTACCACATCTAAAACACTTGAGAATAATTGGAGTCTTTTTCTTAACCAGATCTTTTTCTTCAACCATAAACAAGACTTCATCTCTATATTTGTTTGAAAAACTAGCATCACTATTAATTGAGTACTTACTTGCATTATCTGCATAGTAGCTTGGCTCTCCTTTTTCTGCTTCTTGTATCCCTTGTTCTTCTTTAGAACTAATTCCTATTATGGTGACTGATGATATTTGTGCATCGATAGTCCTTTCCAAGGTCCTTGAATTTTCCTCAGACTTGTGTAGCTTATCCTTAGAACCTTTTACTTCCATCCTTAGTGAAACTATCTCATGCTCTAATATTTCACACTCTAGATCTTTTGTCTTTAATTTTTCAACCATACCTTATTCAATTTTCCTTGTCTCCTAATATTTGATTTTGAAGTTGGTGAGTTCCTGTAAAAACCTTGCTTTTGCTTTTTCATATTCTTGAGCTTGGAACCTGAATCCTGAGTTCTCCATTTTTAATTCTTCAATAGTAACCATAAGCCTTTCACATTCTATCTCTTTTACCTTTGACTATTCAATCATACCTTTTTCAACTCTTCCTACATTTTCAACCTTATCTCTCCAGTCAGATGTATCCTGTAGAAGCTTTGTCTTACATTTCTCATCTTGTATTTGAGCCTTCAATTTTGAATTTTCTCTCTTCAATTCAACAAGTTCCTTAAGAGTGGCTTCCTCATTTTATTTATCTAAATCTTCCTCTTCTTCAATTTATTCTATTGTCTAGAGTGGAGTTTCTTATTGATACCTGCTTTGACTATTCTTGTTATCCTTTTTTGAATCATTCTTTAGAACTTCAAATCTAAGATAATCATCTTCATTTTATCTGCTATCAAACCCATTGCAATAAATTTCATCATGACCGAGTTGACCACAGATAAAATATTCTTCACCTTATTTTCAACAATAAGTTGCACGATGACCTGCATTTCCATAACTGGTACAAAAATTTATCAGTCTGTATACTTCTCCATTACTTGATTCATCTCTTGAATCTATTTCCATGCGTCCTCCTAACACAATAATATTAAACTCATCTTCCATTTCTTTCATGACCATAGGTGTTCTTTTCTTCTTGTTTCTCATGCTTCTACTCTTGCCTTTCTTTGCCATTTATGTTCTTGCAAGATATTCCTTCAACCTGTTAAACATTTTTCGAAGGAACCAACTCTAATACTAATTGAAGAACACAAGCTTATACTGAGAGAGGGGGGTGAAAAATATAAGACCACTTTTTACTTTTCTTTTCCAAACAATATTAATTAATATAATCAATGACAATATCAATAACAATAACAAAAGCAATGCACCAGTCATAACACACAATAGAGACACATATTTTAACGTGGTTCACCTAATGTGGGCTACCTCCATAGAGAAAATATTTCCTCTAAATATTTCTAAAATAATCTCTTGGAAATCCTTCCCAAATTACAATGTTTATGGACCTCTGTCTAGAAGAGATGCTGATACCCTAATCTCAATTTTGTGGATCTCTTCCATAGGAGAACTCTTTTCCCTTCTGCTTTGACTAGTTATCTTCTAGAAGGCTCTATCTCTATGCTACTCTGACTAGTGGATATCTCTCCACTTGAAGACTTCTCACTCAGATCTATCTTCAGTTGTCCTGGCTGCTGGATATCTATCCACTAAGACTTTTTCCTTTATACTCTGTCACATACAAATATCTATCTCAATACTGTGCCAAAGACAATTCAGTCAGTCTAGCATAGTTTTTTCCAATCTCTTACACTAAATATAGTACAATCGGTCTAGTACAATTTTTCTCAATAGGCTCACTCAGAACCTGCTCAAATATGCTCAACAAGTTCACACAAAACCTGTCTAAATTTGCTCAACAAGTTACAAAACCTGTCTAAATCTGCTCAACAGGTTCACCCAAAACCTATCTAAATCTGCTCAACAAATCCTCTCTAGGACTTGTTCAAATATGCTCAATAAGTCCTCTCTTGGACTTTCTCAAATATGCTCAATAAGTCATCTCTTGGACTTTCTCAAATCTGCTCAATAAGTCCTCTTTGGACTTGCTCAAATCTGCTCAATAATTGCTCTCTTGGACTTGATAAAATCTTCTCAATAAGTCCTCTCTTGGACTTGCTCAAATCTGCTCAAGCAAGCTTTCACAAAAGCTTAACTCAAAACAGTCCACAAGCCTTCTCAAGACTTGTCTCAAATATGCTTAACAAGCTTACACATAACTTGTTCAATCTCATAGAATCATAAAGAGAATTGTTAGAGACTCAATATGTTCTAAGCTCAAAGTACAATAAATATATCAATTCAATATCATAGAAGCATAAAGAGAATTGTTAGAGACTCTATATGTTCTATACTCAAATCCCAATCTCAACTCAATAGAAGCATAAAGAGAATTGTTAGAGACTCAATATGTCCTATTCTTAAATCTCAATCTCAACTCAAATCAATCTCATAGAAGCATAAAGAGAATTGTTAGAGACTCTATATGTTCTATACTCAAATCCCAATCTCAACTCAATAGAAGCATAAAGAGAATTGTTAGAGACTCTATATGTTCTATGCTCAAATCTCAATCTCAACTCAAATCAGAATATTGAATAGTTTGTTTCTAGAAACTTGAATAACCACATACATCCACTTGACTAGTCTTAACTACCTCAAATCAACCAATCAACTCAAGGAACAATCCTTCCTCACAAACCCTAGTCCAAGCATGTATTAACCAACTCAAAATATTTCCAACAATGCTCAATCACAAGTTTCACATAACAAAGATACTTATGTTCTTTTCTAGATCATGTTCAAGTTCATTTCATCATCAATGGGCTTCAACAACAATGCTAATGAAATAAGATTTAAATACAACTGACAAATCAGAAAACCTTGAAGCATTCAACCAACCATCTTCACAAAGGAACCATAATCAATCTTTTTCTCTCCAATGATATTTCAGAAATCAACCACCACAAACAATCAATAGGAGAATGTGCCCATACCTTTTTTGATGCCAATAAGTTGTCCACAAATTCTGCCACACTTAATCACAACTTTCCTTTTCAATATTAATAAGGGTTAGTGGTCTTTAAATAATCACAATAAAACCATAACTTAATTTACACCCTTTTTACTCCAACTTCATAAACACATCCACCAAAGTATATTTTAATAAAAACCCTTATTAAAAATAACCCACAATAAATCTCTCAAAATCACTTTAACAACTCCTTATTTCTCCTAAAATCAATTCTCCATTTCCATAAAAATAAAACATAAATCAAATATGCTTTTGCAATAATAATCACAGCCCTAATGATAAAATTTAATTCCCATTAAATACCTTATAACTCCAAACTTTAGGGCTAATAAAAATTATTAAAGGCAAAAAAGTAAATACCTCTCAAGTGGATTCGAACCCCCATCCGCCACACATCGCAATCATCTTAGCCGCGGCTAAGATTCCAACCAATCCAAAGCGCTCGTTGGAAAAACAAAGGCCAAAAAGACCTTTAATCTTCCTTTGCCTATCGCAAAGGACAAAGCACCAAAGCGCTTCCAACACACTGCGGTCAGGGGGATTCAATCCATGATATTTGCGCTGCCCACAATCTTAGCAAAATCGATACGCCAATGCACCACACCTCATACCACGTTTGAGATTTCCAAATCGCTGCACTTTCTTTGCTACTTCCTTTTCAACAATTTGCACGAGCTCTTTCAAATTCCAAGGCGATTAACAAGCGAGAGCAAGGATGATTATTTGGTTTAATTGCCACCCCTTTATATAGTGTTTAATAACACTTTGAATATGTCGGCATAAATATTAAAATTGTATTTGCATGATGACGTCGGTGGGAAACTTTCCATTTAAATTTGAATTTAAATTTTAAATAATTAAAATTTAAACCAAACATTAAAACTCAAATAACTCCATCACCAGGGCACATTTTTCGACGAAATGAAAGCCCAATGTGGGTTTTAAGAAAACCCATATCAAATCTGCTGTCCATGGTTTTAAATAAAACCTTTTATTTTTCCTACCTTGGTTTTCACAAAAACCCTTCATAGATCCTTTTGACATTTATTGCTCTATTGACATCAATGACAACATTTTAGCTTAGGGACTCAAAATGTCCAACAATTAAAACTATCTATAGCTCCACTATCAATTAGAACCTTTAAATTCTTATTGAACAACCTATCATTTAACAACATGGGACTTGCATATCCATCAAGGTTCTAACTTCCTATGGCTACATAGATTCGATGCGATTTCTCCTTGACTCTGCTACTCGAATCTAGACGTTGGGGGCAATTATTTGCATAATGAGGATCCCCACAAATGAAAAAACCTATATTTGTTACCTAATATATTTCCTACCTTTTAGCTCTTATTTTATCCTTTTGAGTTGACTCATTTTGCTTTTGAGGTCGAGGTTTTGAATTGTCCTTCTTTTGAAAATTCTTCTTTTAATTCCCTTGGTTCCCATTGTTCTTATTTTCAAAATTTGGGTTCCATTTAATTTTATTATTTTGCCCCTTATCCCATTTCATAAACCCAACACTCTTCCTCTTCTTGAGTTTCTATTTAATTCCTTCTGTCAACCCTCCATAGTTGAAGAAGGTCTTCTTAGTTTGCATATTGGTCTCTTCCTGTTAAGCCAAATCATATACTTTTTGAAGGATTTTGAGTTTGAACAAATTATTCACTATTTGAATCTTAGGATCCACCTCTAAGATGAAATTATACACCCTAAATTTTTTATTTATCTTGTACTCAAGAATGTATTTCAAAATTTAAACGAATCTCTAATAATATACCTCCACAATCAATGTACCCTATTGGAGCATAGATAACTCCTTTAAGTTCTCTACATAAAATTGATTTGATAGGAATATCTTCTTAAATGCCCTTAAAAAACTATCCCATTTAAGGTCCATGGCTTGTATTCATTTGCCTACCTTTATTGTGTTCCACCACTCTAAGGTTGCATCTTGAAGATGAAGGGTTTCCCAAACAGTTTAGATTTTGGGTGAATAATTCTTCATGGAAAAATAAGTTTCCAATTCATTTAGCTAAGAGTGCTATATCACCTCATTCTCTTCTATTAAAGTATTGAGGTATTTGGAAATATCAACCTTATTTCAAGCCTTAACCTTTTAGATTCCTCTAGTAGGATTCTCTTCCTATCTACTCTTTGAATCCCTATTACTAGTTTCATTATTAACCAGTGTTTCCAACATATTTTGTTGTTTCTCTATTTTCTCTTGAAGAAAATTAACTATGGAAGAAATTTTTTCCACCCTCTCATTGGAGTCCACTATTCTTCCAATTTTCTTGTTGAAGTCCATTGTTATTTTAGACTTCTTATCAAAATCTATTGTTCTTCTAAATTTCTTGTTAGAGTCCATTGTTTTTCTAGACTTCTTTTGGGAATGAGCTACAACTTTTTCCTGATTACCTAACCCCACCTTCTTGGATGATCCTCATCTCAAAAAAGGTGTCATATATAACCCTATCTTCTTGGATGATCCCCCTATCAAAATAGGTGCCATATCCTATCCATAAAATGGAGTTGGATAAGTTACAATTCCTCCAAAAATGTACTTAAGATTAGCTAGTTTCATCTTCCCATGAAATAACTTAGACCATTATTATTCACCTAATAATTATCATGGTTACACTTGCCTCACTTTAAGGTGCCATATTTGGTAAGACCATTATCACTCACCTGATAATGATCATGGCCACACTTGCATCACCGCAAGGTACCATCCCCAATAATAAACTATACTCTCTAGGATTTTTACAATTTGGTCTAATCGGTCAAGATGATATACAATACCCACCTTGTACCAAATAAAATTAAGGCCCTTAGACGAGTAAACCTCCCCAAAGTAGCACATCAAGTCAAGGCTCAACCTAGGTTCTCTCCATGGAAGCTTCTAGTCCTATAACCTAGGCTCTGATACCAACTGTAACAACCCACCAACTTGACCCAAGGGAGAGATATTTTTTTTTATTTTCATAAGGAATAACTCACAAAGAAGTCCTAATATTTTTTAGCATTATAAGGCATAACCACATTTTGAGTTCAATATCACTGTAGATGACACTCAAGTGGACAAGAGTGGCCAACTTCCCATACTTTTGGGGTTCACCTTTTAAACCTCACCATTTAGAAATGATACCATCAATGGTCATCCCACTTTTCCTATACCCCCATCGACATAGGACCACTTGACCATGGTGTAGGGATTATCATTTAAGACCCATACCACTTCAAGGAAGATGCCCTTTCCCTAACCTACATAAGTCCATGTATGTAGATTATTCAGTGTAATACTTTAAATATTAGTTACCACACCTTTGTAGGCTAACTTAGGCCATTATCACTCACTTGGTAATGAGCATGGTCACTCGATCCTCACCATTTAAGGTACCACCACTATACTATCTTGTGAATAATCTAGTGGATCAATCCACTATTTATATTCTTAAACCTCACCACTAGGAATACATCCAAGCCTCACCACTTAGGACTACCCAAAAGCCTCACTACTTTGGGAACACCTGAGATTCACCGTTTAAGGTGTATCATTTATAATTTTCTGGTTATTGGATCATCGCAACTCCCATATTCAAAAATACTTGGTTATTGTATCACCACAACACCTCTTAGGATTGGGTATATATTAACTCAAGGGTTTCTAATATAGCTCTATATTCATACCCAAAATCCCCATCCAAACCCAAGAGTCTAACATTTTAAAATATGAACATCTCTCTCAAAGGAAATAAAGTGTTATATTAAAACATTATCAAATGCATCATAACAAACACTATCAAATCATAATACTAGCCTTAGAATTTCCTTATTAATAATAAAATAATAACACATAACCAAGGCATTATATTCATAATCCATCAATTAGATGCTAACCACCCTTCATAATAACATTCTTTCAATTGCAATTAACTAACTATTTCCAAAAATCATTACATCTTCCATTTTTATTTAATCATAGAAATAATACAATAATAAAATACATAACATCTTTATTTAAAAATACAATATACTATAAAAGAGATCTTCCTCACTCTATTTTAGAATAAAACATTTCAACATAAGTGATCTTTAAATCTGTCCTCTTTCAAAAGTCTTCATCTTGATAGGACATCTCCCAAAAACTTGGTATAGGAATTTAGGGATTAAGATAACTCTTGAAAATGCATATGCAAGCCTAACATGCACTATGCAAATACATGCATCATCATATAGAGCAAATCTAAGGAAGAACATAGAGAGAATACCATACTTCTCTCAAATGGATTTCTTAGCTACCCAAGCCTCATCCATTCTTGAATAACTTAAAATATTTAATAATGTAACTCTTAAAAATATATCCTTCCTCTTTCAACTCATAAACCCATTTTCAACCCTGTTTAAACATGTTAGGATCCTCAATCCTAACATTATTAGTTAGTATTAGTTAGTATTATTAATCATTTAATTATTATATTATTAACTTATAAAGTGAACCATCACAACCCTTCATAACGTGAACCATCACGTCTCTTCATATGTGAACCATCATGTATCTTCACCAACGTAGCTTTAGGTTAGATATATATATTAGGTTGGCCATCCATATCAAATAATCCAAGAAGAATAATAATAAGCATAGATTCTAAGGAGGGAGCCCCCTATAGTGGCAAAGCGATTACAAGGGAGTCCCCTTTGAGTGGCCTGCAATTACATTTACATTAATTTGTTAATAATTTTATAGTAAGACCTTGGGGTCTTACCATTTGGTATCAGAGCCATGTGGGACCCAATCATGTGGGAATTGCTCAAAGATCTTCATCAAATCACTTCTGTGCATGAGTATCAAACTCGATTTGAGGATATCACCAAACACAACATAATATTGGATGAATCAATTCTCATCAATGGCTTCATTAGGGGATTAAAAGAGGAAATTAGAATGGAGGTGACAAGGTTCAATCCCTATACCATGATGCAGACCTATGGATTGGCAAAATTAGCTAAAGATAAAATCAATGCACAACAACGATTAGGGAAACCACTTATGAAAAAATTATCGACCACTTACATTGCTCCCAAACCTATGCATAATGGAAGGGCACAAAGCACTTACACAACCCCCAAATCTAATTGAACTTTACAAATTAAACATCTTAGCTTTGAGGAGATGAAGGAACGATGAGCGAAAGGACTCTGTGATAATTGTGATGAACAATTTGGACCCCACCATAAATGTGCTACACTAACATTGTATTTACTAAAGGAAGTTGATCCCTGTATCTCCATAGAGCAAGCAGATGAGGTAGTTGTGTTCGAAGCGACTAGTGCACCTACTCACCACAATGAAGACAATGAGGTCGATGTGCAAGAAGTGATTGATGTACCAAGAAAGGATGAGGTAAACATACCCAAAGTTATCAATGCTAGCCAAACATGCACTCTACAAGACCTACCCATACCTTCCTCACCAATAGTGAGCTCTTGCCATATGACCAAACCTATTCGGAACCAATGCAGAGTGACTACACACTCCTTCTCCGTTAGCTCTACCAAGGAACCAAAAAATGATATGAAATCATTACCATCACTTTTGATGCATCATTCTAAAGTATTTGAGGAACCCCAAGGGTTGCCCTCCCATCGTCATCATGATTTTCCTAAGGAATATTCTACTATTGTTCTTGGCAACCCCCCGCTAATGCTTCATCCTTCTTGATATCCCTGCCTACGAAAGGATGCCATTAAAAGAGTCCAAGAACTTACACAAATCCTTATTGGAAAACAAAGGACAAAGCTTCTCACTTTGAGCTTTGAGGACAAAGCTCTTTTTAAGGAGGGTGGCATGTTAGGATCCTCAATCCTAACATTATTAGTTAGTATTATTAATAATTTAATTATTATATTATTAACTTATAAAGTGAACCATCACAACCCTTCATAATGTGAACCATCACGTCTCTTCATATGTGAACCATCATGTCTCTTCACCAACATAGCTTTAGGTTAGATATATATATTAGGTTGGCCATCCATATCAAATCATCCAAGAAGAATAATAATAAGCATAGATTCTAAGGAGGGAGCCCCTATAGTGGCAAAGCGATTACAAGGGAGCCCCCTTTGAGTGGCCTATGATTACATTTACATTAATTTGTTAATAATTTTATAGTAAGACCTTGGGGTCTTACCAAAACAACCATATGATATACAACAACATACTTCAATAACTACAATATTAAGTCCTTAATAATAAAAGTAACATATCATTCCTCAAGTTTTATTTTGTTACTCCATAAACACAATTAATAATTCCCTTTTCCAAGCTTATTTAATCTATCAAAAACTTCATAAGTTTAAGACCATAGTAACATCATAATAACATAAATTTCAATTTCATGCAAATTAGATCCATTAAAATTATAAGTTCAACAATATCATCTTAATATTATTAATTTTCAATTTCATGCCTATTGCAACCATTAAACTTATAAGTTCTAATTGAAAAAGCATATTAGAAATTCAAAAGATCTAAGCTTTAAAAAATAAAAAACCCTAACTTACACAAAGGTAAAGCTATCCTATGCATATGACTCAACAAAACTCCTACATTCAACTTAGGGTTCTGGTGGCTAGGCATAGAGAAGCAAGATATCTCTAGGTTAGCACCAAGCCTGTAAGATAGGTGACCACCTGCTAGCCTATCAGTTTGATAACACTACTGGTTACAACACCTTACTGAAACTCTACCCAGACTAAACAAAGATATAGAAAGTCCAAATAAAAAGACCATAACTTTAATAAATAAAAAAAGAAACCAAAATCTATGACAATAGAAAGGTATAATGGCAACAATGAAGCCTTATCTTCTCTCCTAAGCTCTGAATCTGATGGATGAACTAAAAAACAAGACTACAATGTGCCATACTACATGATACTAGGTAAGGGAGAAAGTAATAAGGTTGACAACATAAAGAAGTTTCAAAATGTTACATGATGATCTAGGTGTTACTATTGTGAACATTTCTTCTCATAACCATAAATAATTAAAATATCAAACATGCATCATAAATAAAATGCACAATAAATTGCTCATAATAAAATAAAGATTTATTATACCCTTGAGTTAGGGCAACACTATAAAATACTCCTTTGGGAAGGAAGCCACTCCACAATATCTCTAGCTCCATGAGCTAAGACATATCTAAGAATACATCATAGATGCCTTTTACAAGGGGGTACATCTCTCTTTATACAAGAGTGTTATGGTTCACCTTCCATGAGTTACAACATCACCCATGTGGTGGTTCACCTTTTTTTTGTTTGTGGAAAACATCCCAGAAGGGATGCCACTTTTGGGTAAGACCCAAGGAGGTAGGGGTATCTCTTCCACCAAAAACATCCAGGGCTCGCACCTGGCCTACCACCTTTGACACACACAAGGAGCATGCCTGAAACAACACAAAACAAGAACACACGAACACAAACACACAAAAAGCTAAAACAAAAAAAGCATACTCCTTGAGTGTGTCGACAAGAAAAAGCACAACCAAACACACGCACAAAAAAATACAAAAAAAAAATACGAACCACACAAAACAAACACACAAACAACATAGCAAAACACAATAAAAAAAACACACAAAAAAATAAAATAAAATAAAACGACAAAAAAAACAACACCAAAACATGAAACACAGAAAAACCACAAACACAACATAACAAAACACTACCAAAACAAAAACAACAAAAAGAAACAAATACACCACAAACAAAAAACCACAGAACACGAACACACAAAAACAACAAAACAAAACAAATCCAAAATAGAAACAACAAAATGAATCAAAAACACCACAAACAAAATCAGGAAAAACAAATACAACAAAAACTAAGCCAAAGGAGCTAATGACAAATCAAACAAAAAATGGTAACACTAAAAATAAACCAAAGCTTAACAAATTACCAAAAATATCAGAAATTGCTTAGCAAAATAGCCAAAGCTTCCAACATTGCCATAAAGAGACTGACTATAAACCTTAGGATTATGGCATCCTTATCCTTTTATTCGTATCTTGCTTCATTCCAGTTGGGACTATAGGCTGGTTACTTGGAGCCACGACACTACTATTGGAATTTGTATGGTCTTTTTGAGGATCCATTTTGTTTGTAGTTTGAATCTACCCTTTTGTTTTGCACTTGGGTTGGTTTTCTACATTGTACTTTTTTTCCTTTACTGTTATTTCTCAGCATCAAGGCAAGCTCTTTTAGTGATTTCTCATCATGCAATCCTTCATGTTCCCTCTCTTCATCAAACTGTGTTTCCATAATAATTGTTTCCATTTGACCATCCTCATCATCTGCTTGCTCATCCGTGGAGAGAATTTCAAAGGTGTTAGGTGAAATTACTGTTTTCTCTTTTGTTGCTATTTTTTTCTTTGTGTTTTTTTGTTTAGGGATTTGAAACCCTGCCAAGTCCCCATCCTCTTTCTCTTTGTTAGGGACCTTATGTGGACAATCCTTGGCTAGATGGCCATATTCATGACAAATTTTGCATCTAAATGGAATATTTTCATAATCTACTACTTGCTCCCATATTTCTTCCCCATATTGTAAAGTAATCTTCTCTAGAAGTGGTTTGTCAAAATCAATCAAAACACAAATCCTTGCATAAATCATATGCTCTAAGTGTTGGGTGCTATCAGAAGTCATCATGTAAACTCCTAAAGAATTTCCAATTGTTGTGAATATCTTTGGATGCCAGTATTCTATCGGAAGACCAAATAAATGGACCCAAACAAGGGCAGTTGATGGTATTTCTTCCTCAGCTTTGAACTTGGTATGCCAGGGCTTCATGAAGAGCCCTGCCCTACCAAAAAACCATGGCCCCCCTTGAAAAATGTTCTCCCTATCTTCTTCATTAACAAAACAAATAAGAAAGTAGCCATTAGGGTAAGTAAAAATTTGGAACTTACCTTTAGTGCTCCAGTTTTTGGCAGCCCATTGCTTGAAGGTAGCAAGAGTCGATCGGAATCCCATGAATCAACAAATTAGGCCTTTCCTCTCTATCACATCTATTCCTTCCTGGACATCCGTTATTTCCAACTTCACTATTGGGGATCCATTAGTTGCTTTCATGCAACCCATATCTATTTTCCTTGAATCGACCTTTGGCATCCTCAATGGTTTCCTTGGCAATCGTTGATTGTGTTCCCCTCCTGTTTGAGGTGGTCCTCCATGGATTGCTTCTTTAAAATTTATTTTTGGCTCAATGCATGCATCTTTGTTGAAACCCTCCATCCAAAATCAAATAAACCCTACTTTCATCCAAGCAAACAAACCCTAATTTTGTTCAATCAGGACCCTCACACCAATGGTCGTATAAAACCCATCCCAAAACTCAGACGGTAGAATAGTGGTCTGCGTAGAATCTAAACGCCCATTTGTTTTTACATTTCACATATTCCTTGCAGTGTGAAATTTCTTTCCAGTGTAGCATCCCTATGGTGGTTCACCTTTCATGAGTTACAAAGTGCATAATAATATGACAATATTCCTTGAGGTTACATATGAAAATGTTCCCCGTTGGTTACATATTTTTTTGATAGATAATATACTATAGAATTAATATTGGGTTTTACAGGTTGACCCAAAACATTTTACAAAAATCAGCCTAGGGTTGTTGATGAACATGTCCTTACTAAGGATCATATATATGTAAAATCTACATGCTGCCAAAGCCATTACATCCGGTAAGGCACATAGCCTATTATAAAAAAGAAACTTCCCATACAACATTTTGGGTATACCCCGAGAAAACACACCTACATCATAATTACAAAAAAATAAATAGACACGGATCCCTTCCTTGAAACAGTGGAGAAACAAAAAGCTGCAGACACACATAGCAGAGTACTGAAAAAAATTCCCACAAGCTTTGTATTGATAGTTAATCTTAATAATTCTTTGGTAATTGCTTTCTTCTATATATGACATGCTTTGGGGCCACATCCCATCTTGGCCAATCAACCTTGGAGAAGTGAACCTGCTAGCTATATTTATGGCAATGGCTATCTGGTGGTCCATGTGGCTCTAGTTTGAAGTCTTATATTGTTGTTTCTTTCTTACCCTATGATTATCAACCAACCTCAAATTATGAATATGACTAGGAGACATTTTATCTAACATGTGACTGTCCCCATTAGTCTTTGTGGTATTTCCAAGCAGCATCCACGAAGACTGATAGCTCGAATCATTTTTATTGTGAGTCCATTTCAAAAAATATATGGGAATACTCCTAGCCTTTGAACTTACAATGCCTTCCCTATTGGTAAATTTGACTATCATTCTTGGCATTCTTTTTGAATAAGCTCCTCTACTTTGCTTGAGACACCGTGTTCCCATTTGAAAAGTTCGTCACCATCGACACCCAAATTGGCTAGCTTATCAGCAATTTTGTTAGCTTCTCGAAAGACATGTTGGGATTTTTTGTCCTATCTTCCCTGGAAAAGGATCCTAGCCTCTTCAACAATTGTTTTAATCCTCTAAGGAGATGTTTTCCAATTATTGAGAAGATTTATAACATGCATAGAGTCTCCTTCTATGATCAAATTACCTTCTAAGTCTTGAGTCATTTGAAGGCCTCTCCACATAGCTCTAGCTCCAGCTTCGTTGTTTGTCCTTGTTCTTAAATATTTAGAAAATGCAAGCATCATATTCCCATTATGATCTCGCACAATTCCACCAGTGCCTGATCTGCTAGGATTGTCCTTAGTCGTTCCATCAAAATTAATCTTAAACCTACCCGTAGGAGGTGGGGACCACTTAACATTGGCTCTAGGGTTGACTACCCTAGGCACAGACTCATATAAAAAGGTTAAGCTTAAATATTGAGCAATCGTGGTCTCCTGTAGATGAGGTTTATGACTATAAAAAGGGATAAGGTTCACATTATCATTGGCAAAGGATAAGATCCTGGCAATTATAGTTTGATGATCATGGATAGACTCATTAAAGACTCTATGGTTACTTTCTAACCACACCTGCCAAAGATAGTGATTGAGACAAATTTTCCACATGTATCTAAGTCTTTGGATTGAAAATGGGCAAGGCCACTAGACGAACAAATCAAGTATGGTGGTTGGTTTAACCCAAGAAATATTGAAGGCGTGAAAATCTCCACTTAGGACAGTAAAGGAAAAAGGGCACTCAAGGAAAATGTGATAAATGGTCTCCCAATTATCCCTACATAGATAACAATGATTAGTGATACAAACACCTTTACGCATCATATTATCAATGGGTATAATTCTTCCTTGGATAACCAGCTATGAAAATACTGCAATTTTTGGAATTAAATTTTTTATCCAAACTAAGTCCTTTTGGAGGACAAAATCCTCGTCATCAAGCAGAAACTTGTAAGCTGATTTAACAGTGAACTGTTGGTTACATATGTGATTCTATGACATACCTATTTCTAATTTGACATGTGGTCTTCCTTACTCAATAATTAATTTATGGCTCATACCATTATACAATATAATATTAAATTATTAAGTACCTATCTTGGGTACCTAACATTCCATCCCCTTACAAAATGTTTTGTCCTCAAAACATTAGAAGAGGCTAAATAATAGGATATTTTGAGCCATATTGTGTATTGGTACCAATCTCAATCATTCATCCATCCTAGTGAGAATATGATTGGTCGTGGTATTCGTTGATGCCAATACCATGTGTTGGAAGCATAAATTTTATTTTTTTCATCCAAAATTATTTGCATTTATAACAAAATTTTGGAATCCTCTACTTTATTACATGTCCCTCATAGCTCCTTTGTTGCTTTATGCCATGTCTTCATGATTTTTGTCTCTCATGGTGGTGTGGATGATGATATACTTCAACCTTAACCTGTTGTTCTACCTATTTTCACTGTTCTCTCTTGCTCCATTTGTTTGATTCATATTTTTCTTTTGTGTCTTATTTGATTTCTATTATTTCCTCCTCAGGTTTTATTTTAGGTTCTATTGTTTGTTCTTCACTTTGTTCCTATAACAACCCCAATTGTTACCACAATTTTTTTTTATATATACATGTATACACATTCATATTTCATGATGCAATGATCATAATCATGTATTAAGATAGAATCATTACTTTTGGATTGTAAGTTATCAAGGCAAATAACATTAAGAGATATTAAGACTTGATCAGAGTCACTCTTGAGTAGAAGTGATCAGCTTCTATGAAACCCTCATACCACTCAGATATGAGAACGTTGGCCAAGCGTTAGATTTCATCCCTCTTAAAAGGGAAATCACCCTTAACCATACTATCCACCAAGACCAGTATATAGATGAATGCCTTGAATATGGAAACCCATCATAATGGAATAACCTCAACAATGGTCATTCCAAAATCTTAGATCCAACCCACATCTTACCGACGGGGTTACTAAGATAACAAAATCACTATACGTGATCAACTCATAGAATCCTTAGAATGTCATCTTAAGCGTGATTATATAACCTTATATATCTTAAGGCTTATGAGTCCTCCATTTTATTTAGGCATCCCTTTTATTATATACATGAATCAATTAAGTTCATTACAAAAGGACATTATTTAACCATCATGGGAGTACTTACCCTCATGCACATTCATTTATCACTTAGAATGTAAGGTCTAACTTGGTTTACAACCCAAGTCCAAATTACCCTTTTTGTGGGTTCCAACCAAATCCGAGATTCAACTCGGATCAATCCTCAATTTGTTATCATAATGTTTCAGGTTATACCAACTATGAACGTTTATGAAGTGATCATAACCCAATTAATACTTAAAGAGTAGAATCCATTACTTTATGATTCTTGAGATATCCAATTGAGCAAGATTTACATTCCATTACATTCTAATTTTTACATCCATACAACCATTGAATACATCAAGTGTTAGTTGTTGAAAGGTAAAGCTAGTTAACTACATCATTCATAATTACCCATTATATTTCAGAAAATAATTAACATAATCGTATCTCATTAAATCATCAACATATTAAAGTTAGGCATACCTTCCTTGCATAATAGTACATATTGACATAATATAAGAATTGCATAAATGTTTCATCAAGAATTTAACCATCTCATCCACTTAAATCATTTTCATTTTGAAGTAAAAACAACATGCACAAGAATTAACACATCAAACCAAAAATAGAGTGACACATTGTTTATCCTGGGAACCCTCATGGGGAATAAACCCAACCTCCAAAATATGTACTTTACTCTTATTCATAAACTTAAGATGTCAAATATTATAGATATAGAAGGGCCACTATGGGTCCCTTTTAATCAGTTATACATGGCAAGGAATACAACAGTTCCTTATCAAATTCATGATGTAATTAAGGAATTTTTCCTAATTCCCTTCTCTAAGTCATCATTATATTATTAAGGTATTTCCCATACCAATAAGGAATCCATATGTCCCTTTAAACTCATGATGCAATTAAGGAATCTATTGATTCCTTCCTCTAAGCCATCCTAAGAATTTACAATATTTTCATATGTTTATGATAATCATCGGAATCTTATTTTGGAGAAGTCGTATCAATGTTAGAGAGAACCATATAAGTTCCCTCAAGAATGAATTTCAAATTCATTCTAAATAATTGACACAAAGTCAATATTTGAATTAAAGTCCCATCAATATTTGAATTAAAGTCCCATACCTTTAATTCATTAACAAACCATTCTTCCTAAATTAATAATTTAAGCTAATAATATAAATTATCTATCATTTCATAATTATATCTTGTTGTAGCAACCCATGCCAACCATATTTCTTCTTAATATTAGGTTAATAAAAGTAATCCCTTAGAGGTTTAGCATGGACAATATAAAAATCATTACTCCAAAGTTACTCCAAAGCTACTTCCTTTGATTATATACAAACCAATAGCTATCAAATTTGCTTCCTAAATTTGATCCAAGATTCATTTCATTACTTTCCAAATCCTATAAATTCTCTTCCCAAATGTGAGCTAAAGATGCATTATATTTCAATCCAATATTAGCTCTCAAATCAATTCATTTCCATAACTGGATTCCAATATGCATTCAGTTATTTCATTCTCTATCATAAATTTTACAAGAAAGCATTTGTAAACTGTGATAAAAAAATTCCCAAAATTTGATCCAACATAATCTCTAATTATCTTGCTAATTTGGTTATCAAAATTCAATCAAAATATTATTTTGCTTATCTCCATACGATATCAAATTTACCTCCAAAAATTGCTTTAATACTTTGCAATTAATCTCTCAAAAGAGGGAAATCCCATAAATTCCCATAAATCATCTAGCATCAAGGTCCATATCTAAATGTTTTACTTTTCTAATCCCAATCAACATGAATGCCATTCCTTTGATTGTTAGGGATATTTGGAAGAGTCCCATACCTCTTCCTGGATGGACACCAAGATCATCCATTCTTCTAGTGGATTCCATTTATTAAAAATTGCATAATAAATCACAATATGTATTTTACATACAAAATCTAAAATTTCACTAAAATCATTACTTCCATTTACTTCTCATATTTAACATAGAAAATCACCAAGCATGAATAAACAATTCATTCATCATTGATATTTTCATAACAAGGATTAATTCATAATCCCAACCATTATTTGTTTGGATTACCACCAAACATAAGGAAGAGTCCCATACCTCTTCCCAAGGAATGGACACCAATCCATCCTTTTAAAAGATAGAAAATGTTCTTCCAAACTTCTAGTTGATTATATTCATTCAACATAAAACATAAGATAGTTTATGTACTATCTCTATTCATTAAACACAAATATTTGCATTCAAAGTATACTAAAACTTATGTTCAATTTAATCACTTTTAATTGATTTCCAGGAATTACCAATAATCAATTTAACTCTACTTTCAATTAAATCAAAATTGCTACTTGTAAAGCCATTATCTATTTTAATTTCATAAGTTAATTGAGTATACAATATTTTATAAATATCCATAGGGTTTTTCCTTCACTAAATGATATTTATATATATATATGTGTGTGTGTGTGTGTGTATCATATATCAATAAAATAATCTTCAACCAGAAGTAGACATTATCATATAATCAATGAAGAGACAATTTTTGACACAAGAATTACTCATCAGCATCAATGAGAGCTATGATCATTCAAAAGGAGGTTATTAGTCCATAGATAGGGATCAAAGTCCAAGTCGATGCTCATGTATTCAGTTTGAAAGTATGATAACCCACTACCTCTCAATCCATATGGTACATTTACACCTTCAGTGTTCCTTTTGGGAACTACAAATAAAATATATGAACAACGCAATCCTAGACAGGGGTTCAACGGAGATCGGGCATGTGATTCCATGACCTCAGATTGAAGAATTTTCTACATTGAGAGGGTATAGTGTGATCATAGGGTTATAATTCAGGTTAGATATAGAATCTTCTGACAACATCACTGCCTATCGTCTGGTTGATAAAGATGATTATGATTCTCGACTTCCTCATCGACAATGATCTTCAGAGGCGATGGATGAAGCTAGTCAGAGGTGATCCCAAACAAGTAAACATTATATATTAGGAATTTAATTGACTGATAAATACCCTAGACCACAAAAAGGATAATTACAGCATAAACCATACAAATACCCAAAAATCATAATGGGCGGATAGGAGTTGGTTGGTACAACTCTTTGGAGTATGCCAATGAATCTCAAGCACAATGAAATAGATAACAGTTGTCTATACAAATAAAACTTAGATGTAGACCTTCCAATATGACACATTCTTTGAGTGTCAAGAACAGACTTCGCTATAACACTACAATTTTATTGTTAGCGTATCATCTATTTTATGATATGTATTTAATTATTATATTATTAGGAGGTGACATATCTAGTCTGTTTGAACTGTCGCCTGATAAGGGCTTGGTCTATTTGGTTAGTTTCGTTTGTTACGGACTAATCCGGGTGTTTATTGTACTATTTAATTATCATTTTATTAATGAAATTTTGTTGAGTTCTCTGACATGGTATCAGAGCAAGGTTATCTTTGATGCCTTCCCTCACTTTCTTCTCGACATTTTTGATTTGGTATTTTGATCTGCGTCCTTAGGGCATAAATCTCAAGGTAGCGCACCACCCGAGGAAGTGCATAACCTACATGCCTTCCAAGGTAATATGCCACCACGGACATGACACGGACTGACTTGGACATGATGTTGACCAACGTGGGGACTGGTTCCAACGTAGGATCAAGACACAATAGGCCGAACAGGCCGACTCGACATTGGTTGAACAGGCTGACACGGTGACCCAAAATTTATGGGCAATAATAGAGGTTGACAAAATCTAACAATTTAGGTGAGTGGCGAAGGCTAACAGAGGCGAGCAATAGAGGCACCCTCCCCAACATGGTAGTCAAGGTGGCCCCACATGGGTAAAGACATCACAACCCTCTCGAGAAGTGTCTCCTCGAGAGGAGAAACTTCAATAGGAAGTGTTAAACATTTTAAATCACTATTCCAAAGTCCTCCCCATGCATGTGCGACTAAATTTTTTTTTCAATTTTTTTAAAACCTGCGAACGTCAACCCTGCAACGGCGTCAACCTGGCTAGAAAACCTAATTTTTTTGTTAACATCTGTGACGTTGGATTTGTTTTCTAGTGCCATGAATGGATTCTACATCCATTTTTAGGCACTTTGGGTGGATTAATTTTTTCCCTAAGCCCTCAGATATTCTCAGATCTAGCACTTCTCCATTCGAAACCCGTCATAGTGCGTGCAGAAGAAGCATTTTGGAGGCACTTGAGGCAACTCAAAACTGATTTAGGGTCCTGTCGATCCGTAGAGGAGCTGCCACCTGATGGTTTTTTTGGAGGAGTTACTATTTTAGAGGAGCTTCCACTTGAGGAATCTATTTTTCTACTCGAAGAGTGCCACCAAACGCAATAGCACCCATGCCAGGGGCTCCACCTGAGCGATGCCATAGGCACTAGATGCAGCCACCTGAGCGGTGCCACCAGAGCAGCATCGCTTCTATAGAGACGCCATCCACAGGCTAAACAAATAAAGGGCCCTGCCCTTTAGTACCCATCTGAGAAGCCTAGCTCGACCGGTTGGTGGTCGGGCACTAAGGCACTCAAGGCAGAGGTCGAGGGTTTGACTCCCTCCGACCCCCCCCCCCGTGTGCGAGGTAAATTTTTTAAAAGTTTTGATTTTATTTATTTTTAATGTCATTCTTAATTTCTTTAGTTTAATTAAATTTATAATTTTTTTTTTCCTTAAAAAAAAGTTATTTTAAATATATATATATATATATATATATATATATATATATATATATATATATATATATATATATATATATATTTGAAATAATTTTTTTTGGAAAAAAATATTTAATTAAACTTTAGAAAAATTGTTTTTTGACATTAGGAGAAAATTTTTCAAACTTAAAAAGGGGGCCCAATTTTTTTGCAAAAGTGAAAGGGGGGGATTTTTTTTTCAGAAAGCACAATTTTTCAAAACTGCAAAAACAAGGGGGGAGAGTGAAAGAATTTTTCAGCATTTCTTCAAAATTGGCAAATTGTAAAAGGTGCATTTTCGGTGGAAACCGACACCTTAGGTTCATTATTTTTTGTGGGCACTTTTTGATGTATGTTGCATTTATTTCCATATTGCAATACTTCATTAAGTAAAATCAAGCACTAATAAGTCCCCAAAATTTGAACCCATCCGTGCAATTTGTTGCATTGCAGTGTTCGGTATTTGTGATACCTCTTGTCTGCACTTACAGGTAATGCTGTCGTGATTGGACTACTTTATCTTCTGCTTAAAATAGCTACCAAAAAAAATTCTGAGCTTGTTCTCTCTCAATCGTCAGGGAGATATAAGTTTGCCATGTTACTATTTTTTTTTACTCCATTCCACTACCCTAATCATTCTTATGTTTAGGCATAAATCCTGACGAATGTTATGACATCCGAAGTGTTTAGAGGAAATTACACCCCATGCATGAGGATTGACGACTTTCCATGGTAGGTGCCATCAACGAGATGATTCCCTTTCAGTATCGCCTAAGTTCCACGTATCGTTTTAATATCTAAAAATTACCTATAGTCTTCCTCACGTAAGGGCAGGTAATTTTGTTTTTTGATATCTCAAAATACCTATAGTCTCCCTCATGTAAGGGCAGGTATTTTTTAAAAACGTTTGGGATATGACCTGACACAAATGTATATAGAAAGGGGGAAAATTTGGTGAAATAAGGAACCCTCACTATGGCTGCAAAGTTAATGACTTATGCTCATCAGTTATTGAAAAGTCCTAATTACACACCATTGAAAAACAAGATGAAGGTTATCCTTGTCATGGATGACTTATGGGATGTTGTTTTTGGCACAACAACAAGACCTTAACCAAAAGTTGGATCAACAACAGCCACAACTCCAACTGTTGATCAGATAGACTTTGAAAAAAAAGACAACAAGGCAAAAGTGCTCATCTTGCTTGTTGTTTTAGACGAAGTTCAACCCCACATAGCTGACTGTGAACATAGTAAAGAGGAATAGGATGCTCTTAAAACTATTTATGAGGGAAAGAATGATTCCACTATTCTTTACCTTCAATCTCAACTACATAGTCTGAGCATGAAGCAGGGAGAGACAGTTGAACTCTTTCTATGCAGAGTGTCTGAGTTGAAAGTAAAATTGAATTCTTTGGGATAACCTATAGATGATAAGCTCCTTACTTTAGTAGTATTGAGAGCTTTACCTAATTCTTACAGGGTGTTGATCACCTCACTTCAGGTGTCACAGAGAAAAGTTACCTTTGTTGAGTTGGTCAATCTGCTTCAAGAAGAGGAGGCATGCCAACTTCAAAGAGATGAATCTTCTAATATAGCCCTCTACTCTAACTGGAAGGGTTATAAGAAGAAGGGTAATTTTTAGAAGGGAGGAAATTCTTCCAAGGATTCCAAGGGAAAACAACCTAAGAAGAGATATTGCAAGATTTGTGACAAGGATAATCATGACACAAATAGGTGTTGGCACAAGAACAAGCAACCAAAGGTGAATGTTGCTAGTGAAGTGTCTAACTCCGATTCTGATTCTGGTTCAGAAAGAGCACACAAAGTGCTCATGGCTCATATCACTTTGTAAGGGACACAAATTTGTCATCCTAGGCAAGCACCATTTCACAACTTCTTTTTTGGCTTCATAAATAGCATAAGTTTTTGTTTGAAGTAAAGGGGTGATTGTACCTCTTTTTTAGGCTTCATAAATAGCAAACTCTTTTTGTTTGAAGTACTTGTAATAAAAGGGGGGGATTTTTCTGGTGTAGATTTGCCTAAGAGGCAATATTTGTAAACAAGCTTCATGAGTTGCATATATTTTGCACTTAAGGGGGATATACATTTCTTCCTTCACACTATTTTTGCTAAAAAGGAAGGACGACTTATAAGGGTGCATTTTCGGCAAGACCGACACCTTAGTCACACTTCTTGCAGATATTACAACATGTTTTGCAACAAAAGGGGGGAACTTATAAGGGTGCATTTTCGACAGAGACCGACACCTTAGCTACCTTATCAACACTTGTTGCAAAATCATATTGTAACCGAATGAACCTCGTATGAAGTGATCTACTCTACTACACCTAGCGGTTGTAGCGGCTGGTTACCCATGCAATCCGGTTGGATGACAAGATTACAATAAGGACATTTTTTGATGTGAAGACAAAGTGAGGAATGATCCACTTTTTTCTTAGGAGCAGCCAAAGCACTGTGACAGAGCCCGAGCAAGAGCAAGAGCCAACATATCAACATCTTCTTCACTGTATTGGGGCAGTTATATACTTTACCCAAATATTGTTGTATGGGGGGATGTTAGCATAGCTAGTAGTTATATTATTACCCAAATAATGTAATAAGGGGGGATGTTAGCGTATCATATATTTTGTGATATGTATTTAGTTATTACATTATTAGGAGGTGGCGTATCTAGTCTGTTTGAACTGTCGCCTAATAAGGGTTTGGCCCGTTTGGTTAGTTCTGTTTGTTACAAACTAATTCAGGCGTTTATTATACTATTTAATTATCATTTGATTAATGAAATGTTGTTGAGTTCTCTAACAGTTATGTCTACATGCAACAAGAGATCAGATAACCTACTGTCTCCTATGTCTCATATCGAATCAATGAATTTGAGCACATCTATAAGTTTGGTTGGACAGAGAGGATTGGAATCTCACAGATCTAGGAGTGCAGTACGAGAACAACCTAACGTCGAAAGCTTAGTGCTTGGATAATTCAGGGGTTAGGCATTCTATGGTTCGATTGATTTAATCTAAATAGTCTCAAACCACCACTTGTGAGAGAAATGACTGAGTAATCTGAGTTTAGTATAGAGTCATTTCTGCATTCAATATAGTCCAACTACTACTAATCTTACAGAGATTTAACACTCGAATTATGCTTGATCTAACCAAATTATCATGTCATCCTCTTACTGGAGATTAATACAGTCAAAGTGAGGGCAGTAAATAGTATTGGAAGAACATACTTCATTACCCATACCGCCTACTCATAGTGGTGCAATGGCATCGATATCACAATTTACGAAAGTCTATTAAATTCGTAGTCAAGAAAGGAATCGTAAACTAAGCCATCTTAGATATTGACATGCACAAGAAACACAAGTGTCCAGAATTTATAGGTCCATTTATTTTCATATATTAGTAACAAGAACAAGGCTAATCAGTATTCAACATATTTTGCCCAGAACACGCATTGAAAGAGAGTCAACCAATGAGATATAAAATAAACTATGCAAATATGCATGATTTTATTTCGCTTCACATTTGACAAGCACTAAGATAAATTATAATGGATAGACCCAACCTGGAGTTTTCCAGCAGTTGAATGCTACCCTTGTGCTTCCTTAAGCTCTTCTTCTTCTCCAGCCTTCTTCTAGCATAACATAGCATAACCTCCTCTTTTTTCCACAACTTCTATGGAAATTTATAGCTCTCTTTCTTCTTAGATAAGAAATATCTTTCTAAATATATATTTTACTTATTTATTATTTGTTTGCTTTCTTTCTTTCAGAAAATATGCTTCTAAATATATATATTTTATTTATTTATTTTATCTTATTTTTCTCACCCCAAGTTAAAGCTTCCTTTAATATATATATTTTAATGAAAAGGGAATCCATAGAGATAAGAGCATAATCGTATCCACTATTTCAACCTTCCCAAAGTAGCTATGTGTAGGAAAGATTGATTTTTTTCTTAAACCTACAAGATAGTTTTTTTTCCCTATTTTAATCCAATTTAAAATTGAACAAGCTCATAAAAAAAAAAACTACCTAATTTCCTTCTAAAATAGGATCAACTAGATCCAATCAAGCATGCTCGACAAAATAAATAATTTATTTTTTAAAAAATTGCTCAATTTAAAGATTTCACAAAATCATTGCATGATATTCTTTTCAATATTTTCTAGAATAATTTGTAAAATGCAAAACATTATTAATGTGCATTTTCAAAGTAAAATTCAATTAAACCAAACTCATGCAAATTAATAATGAAATAAAATATAAATCACACACAAATGGCATACAAGCTCTCGATGCATGTGCATAGTATCCCCTATCACCGTTTTTCCTTTGATTGTACGGTACTTTTAGAGTAATACTCAAGTAACGCCGCTATCAGGGACGTAACTAGTGATGATAGGAATATGAGCTTTACCTGTTGAGTTGTCATAGTCATAATTTCCCTTCTCATCTCTTGGTGGCCAGTATTCCACGTATGAGAATAAATGTTCCTGTAATCAAGTAATGCAACATCATTTTATTTTGACAAATACAATGTAAATATATTAAGCTTTAAAACCAGCTGTCACTACACAAATAACATCTTAAAAATAGTCCTCCAAGGTGGGATGTGACATATTTTAAAAAATGCTCCATTTAAATATTTCACAAAATCATTGCATGATATTATTTTCAATATTTTCTAGAATAATTTGTAAAATGCAAAACATTATTAATGTGCATTTTCAAAGTAAAATTTAATTAAACCAAACTCATGCAAATTAATCATGAAATAAAATATAAAACACACACAAATTGCATACAAGCACTCGATGCATGTGCTCAATATCCCCCATCACCGTTTTTCATTTGATTGTGTGGGACTTTTAGAGTAATACTCAAGTGACACCGCCATCAGGGAGGTAACTAGTGATGATAGGAATATGAGCTTTACCTATTGAGTTGTCATAGTCATCATTTCCCTTCTCATCTCTTGGTGTCCAGTCTTCCACCTATGAGAATAAATGTTCCTGTAATCAAGAAACACATCATTTTATTTTGAAAAATAAAATGCAAATATTTTAAGCTTTAAAACCAACTATCACTACACAAATAGCATCTTAAAAATAGTCCTCCAAGAGGGATGTAATAGTTCCCCTACAATATCTACCTTTTTTGCCTTACTTTGAGAAATGTTGTGTAATGTTATCTTCTTCTTCTGATACCATAACTTCTTGAACTTCTTTTGCACATTAATATTAACAATACCTAAAGAATGCAACCAAGGATAACCAAGAACAATATCCATATCACCCATCTCAATAGCATAAAAATTTGAATGTAAAACATATTTATCCATGGTGATCTTCAAATATTCAAAAATCCAAACATTCTCACCCTCAAGCTGTATGTTTTTAATCTTTGTTGTCGAAAATTTCAAACTATTAGCCAAGTTCCTACTGATGAAGTTATATTTTCTGCTAATATTTATGGAGACAATAATATTTTTCTTTTCTACCAACCATGAACTTGCAAAATAGAATTTTTACATTCAAACAAATATTTTGTTCACTATTTGTCCTTGACACAAAAAGTGTAGATTCCTTAGTCTACACATTATTATAATTTTCTTTTGGTCCCAATTTGTTGAAAAATGCAACTTCAAATTCTTCCAATGTGTATGTTTTTTTATGGGCATCCTCAAAGTCTGAAAACCAAGAAGTTTCCTCTTGCATAGAAAAATAAAGGTTAATTTTCCTTAAGAACTCAGGAAAATCTAAAGTATATTCCTTAAACTTTTGCAACCATTCCTTGGAATCACTATCATCTCTTCCAGTGAATTTTGGCAAATCCATAAGCTCAACCCAATAATTTTACCAAACAAGAAGGGTTTTTAATTAACCAAAATTTTGCAAAAATTAAAATTTCTTAAATCTCATCTATTTCCTTTTGCAATAATTAAATCTACAAATTTTATTTAAAACAAAACAAACAACAACTGATTTGCTTACCCATATTAAAAGTTATGAATTTTTTTCTATTTTCTGTGCAGCCCAAAAATAACACCAAAATTCCAACTTGCAACAATTGTAACTCCCTCAATACTTAACAAAAATTAACAAGTGAACAATTGATTTTGGAGTACTCAAAATAACCTACATGCTAGTGTAATAACATTTTTAAAATGATTTCTAGACAATTTAATACGATTTTTTTTTGTTTTTGAAAAACAATTAGTGTAGCCCAAAAACAACATCAACAACCCAACTTCAAACAAATGTAACTCTCTCATTACTCATTAGAATTTCACAAGTGAGCATTAATTTTTATAATAATAAAAATGACAAGAATGTTGATACAAAAATATTTTGAAAATGAATGTTAAAAAATTTAATATTTTTTCTTTTTCTTTTTGAAAAAACATTCACGCAGCCAAAAATAACACAAATAACCCAACTTCAAATAGCCATAACTTTTTCAATATTGATCAAAATTTAAAAAATGAGAAATCATTTTTGTAGTACTCAAAAATATATAGACAATGGTACCAATAATTTCTAAAAATGATTATTGAAATGAAAAATATGGCCTCCACAAAATGTAATATTTTTTTCTAAAAAATGTGCCCTAACTCTACAAAAACAAACCCACTTTGCCCAAATTGCTGCTTTGATACCAAATGTTGTGAACCTCTCTTCTCATAACCATAAATCATTCAAAATATCAAACATGCATCATAAATAAATTACATAATAAATTGCTCACAATAAAATAGAGATTGAATATACTCTTGAGGTAAGGCAACACCATACAATGCTCTTTTGGGAAGGAAGCCACTCCACAATATTTCTAGCTCTACGAACCAAGAATTCTCCAAGAATACATCATAGATACCTTTTACAATGGGGGTACATCTATTTTTATACAAGAGTATGATGGTTCACCTTCAATGAGTTACAATATCACCAATGTGGTGGTTCACCTTCCATGAGTTACAAAGTGCATAACAATATGACAATATTTTTTAAGGTTACATATGAAAATATTCCCCATTGGTTATATATATGATTATATGACATACCTATTTCTAATTTGACATGTGGTATTCCTTACTCAATAATTAATTTATGGTTCATACCATTATACAATACAATATTAAATTATTAAGTACCTATCTTGGTGTTGGTCACGAATCTGCCTAATCATAAAATGTATGTGCCCTAGACCCGACCAACATTGAAAGGCTGAAGGAAAGATATGTCCTTCGGGCTAATCTCCATAGAGGGCTGGTTCCCTTACTAATCTAATTTGGTTTAAAACTTAGGGTAGCAAGAAAGATATGAGAAATTAAAGAAAGGAATGGGAAATATGGCTATAATCCAGAAACGTAAGGTGGGGATAAACTAGCAGCTAAAATCCACATCAAGTTTTAATCAACATGTAATAGAAAGGAAAGCATAGGAACCATTCATAGATTGCAGGGATAATTTCCAATGATCATTTCAGCATTCAATTCTCTACCAAGAATTAAATTCAGAAATGCAAAATTTAAATTTACCTAACAAAGATCATGAACTTAACAAAAATGAAAGGAAGAAAATAATTGCATACAACACTACTCTAGGAACTAGAGCCAAATATCTTTCTATTGATGCAGAGAACTCAAAGTGTTTTTTTGCAGAGTGTCTATCCTCATTTTTACATCAAAATGCTTAGTATTTATAGAGGGTTTCACCTTTGTAATTAAATGCAAATAAAAACAAAATACTGGCTATTCAAAGACCAACAAGAGCAATTCTCTCCTTGGTAATGGCAATGCTCGAATTAAAATATTCTTCAAGAGGTAATGATCCCATTTTGATGGAAAATGCTTAGGAAATTAGTAGAAATGGATGATGGAAAATTGTTCCAAACATCGGTGCATTGAAACTCAGTAATATCATATGAAAATCAAGAGCTTGAACATCAAATATGGGTTACCGCTTTGTCATCTTGCACCTTAGAATTTAATCTTCACTAGGAAGACCCACTGAAAATTAACTTTGTTTTGAAAAGGAGTGAAATTAGTGGAGGGTGCCTCGAAAATGAATAGGATCACACTAGAATCTAGGATGCAACATTTAATATTGGCATCTCTTCAGTAGGAATTTTGGAAATATCAATTTCATTGCTCCAAGAATTAAATTCCATCAGTCTCTGACCTTTCCTAAAAATATCAACAATAGTGGTGCCTTCGAAAGAAAACTTTGCTAAAAGGAAGGGGTAAGAATTGATTTCACCCAGGCAATTTGGTGTTTTCGCCCATCAATATGCTTTCACTTTTCACTTGATTAATTTCTCTTGAAAAAATAGATAATTTTACCAGAAAAAGGAATGAAAATGACTTCTGTGAGAAACTAGATGAAAATGATTGATTTCGCCCTCAATAAGGGCGAAAACGATTTTTGCACCCTACTTGGGGCGACTTTGAATTTGACCAATGAATAAAGATGCTTTTTAGGGACCTTTGCTCTGAACTGGATCAAATCAATGTTTTTGCTCAAAATGAGGTGAAATTACATTGGCAAGTGCCTTCTTTAAATTTGCTTTGACTTTTACTGGTGCAACCTTCACCCGAATGACATCACTTCATCATTTGTGCTCCAAAAAACATCCTCAACTTGGATTTTACCCAAAATAAGGGTGAAAGTGATTTTCACCTCTTACTTGAGGTGAATTTGACTTTGACTTCACAAGGCACACATTTTGCTTGATTTTCACTTTGAAACATCTTCATTTAGAAATTCGCCCTAAAGAAGGGTGAAAATGATTTTTTCCCCCTCTGGGGTGACTTTGACTGGTTCCCATCCATTATTTTCACCCCAAAATTAATTAAAATAGTAATTCACTCCCAAAAAGGGCAAAATCACCTTAAATGCATAATTTTTGGGTGAAAGTACTTTTCTCCACTTTGTAAAATCTTGCCTTCATTTTAAACCGAGTGCTTTCCATTGTTTTCACTCCCACTTGGGCAAAATCTTCTTAACATGGTATTTCACCCAAATGAAGGGCAAAAATGATTTTTGCCCCTTCCCTAGGGCAAAAACATCTTCCCCTTTGTCTTCACTGGTGCTTTTCCTTTTAACAATAATTACTGAAGCCTTAGACCATTTTCATCGCTCCTTTGATCCTGAGACGTTATTTTGCCATACATTACCCCATTTATATTTTACCCACAATTTGCATTAATTTTTACCAACAAAAACTTGTGTATTTCCAAGGACGAAATCAACCTTTATTTAGAAAAATCAATCAAAGGAGGGAAACAAAAACGTTACATTAAAACAGTAAAGACAAAATATCCAAACAACTGCATCATTCATCTTATATTCTTTGAATTTTACAATCAAAATTTAGTGTGGCAAAACTGCCAACACTTGGGTACCTAACATTCCATCCCCGTTACAAAATATTTTGTCCTCAAAACATTAGAAGAGGCTAAATAAGAGATTATTTTGATCCATGTTGTGTATTGGTAGAAATATCGATCATCCATCCATCCCAGTGAATCTATGATTGATGGTGGTCTTTGTTGATGCCAATGCCATGTGTTGGAAGCATAAATTTTATTATTTTTATCCAGACCTGCTTATATTTACGACCAAAGTTTGAACTCCTCTGGTTTCTTATATGTCCTTCATAGCTCCTTTGTTGCTCTATGCCTTGTCTCCATGATTATTGTCTCTCATGGTGGTGTGGATGATGATATCCTCCAACCTTAACCTGTTGTACTACTTGTTTTCACTCTTCTCTCTTTCTCCCTTTGTTTGGTTCATCTTTCGCTTTTGTCTTATTTGATTTTTATTATTGCATCCTCCTTAGGTTTTCTTCCAGGTTCTTTTGTTCGTTCTTCACTTTGTTCCCCTACAATATATACCCGTTTTGCCTTACATTGAGAAATGTTCTATAATATTATGTTCTTCTTTCGATACCATAACTTCATGAACTTATTTTGCACATTAATATTAACAATACCCAAAGAATACAACCAAGGATAACCAAGAAAAATATCCATATCACCCATCTCAATAGCATAAAAGTTTAAATGTAAAACATATTTATCCATGGTGATCTTCAAATGAAGTTATGTTTGCTGCTAAGGTTTATGAGACAATAACATTTTTCTTTTGTATGCAACCATGCAAAATAGAATTTTTACATTCAAACAAATATTTTTAGCCACTGTTTGCCCTTAACAGAAAAAGTGTAGATTCCTTAGTCTGCACATTATTATCATTTTCTTTTGCTCCCCATTTATTCAAAAATGCAACTTCAAATTATTCCCATGTGTATGTTTTTATGGGCATCCTCAAAGTCTGAAAACCAAGAAGAAGCTTCCTCTTGCATAGAAAAATAAAGGTTAAATTTCCTTAAGAACTCAAAAAAATCTAAAGTAGATTCCTTAAAATTTTGCAACCATTCCTTGGTGTCACTATCATCCTTTCCAATGAATTTTGGCAAACCCATGAGCTCAACCCAAAAATTTTCCTAAACAATAAGAATTGTTAATTAACCAAAATTTCTCAAATCTCATCTATTTCCTTCTGCAACAATTAAATATGCAAAATTTCTTTAAAATAATACAAATGGAAACTGATTTTCTTACCTGGATTAAAATTTATGAATTTTTTCCCTTTTCCATGCAGCCCAAAAACAACATCAAAATCCCAACTTGCAATAGTTGCAACTCCCTCAATACTTAACAAAAATTAAAAAGTGAGAAATTGATTTTGGAGTACTCACAATAATGTACATGATGGTGTAAAAAAAGTTTGAAAATGACTGCTAGACAATTTAATGCAATTTTTTTTTTTCTTTTCGAAAAATAATTTACGCAGCCCAAAAACAACATCAACAACCCAACTTCAAATAAATGTAATTGTCTCATTACTCATAAAAATTTCACAAGTGAGCATTCATTTTTATAATACTCAAAATAACCTACATGTTGATGCAAAAATATTTTGAAAATGACTGCTAAAAAATTTAATACAAATTTTTTTTTTTTTTAAAAACATTCATGCAACCAAAAATAACATAAATAACCTAACTTCAAACAACCATAACTTTCTCAATACTGATCAGAATTTAACAAACGAGCAATAATTTTTGTAGTACTCAAAAAGATCTCGATAATGGCACCAACACTTTTTGAAAATAATTGTTGAAATAAAAAATATGACCTCCACAAAATGTGATGTTTTTTTGAAAAATGTGCCTAGCTCTGCAAAAACAAAACCACTTTATCCAAATCGCTGCTCTGATACAAAATGTTGTGAAATTCTCTTATCATAACCATAAATTAATCAAATATCAAACATACGTCATAAATAAATTGGTCACATTGAAATAAATATTGATTATACCCTTGAGGTAGGGCAACACCGTACAATGCTCCTTTGGGAATGAAGCCACTCCACAAGACCTCTAGCTCCATGAGCCAATAATTTTCCAAGAATACATCATAGATGTATTTTATAATGGGGGTATATCTCTCTTTATACAAGAGTGTGATGGTTCATCTTCCATAAGTTACAAGATCACCTATGTGGTGGTTCACCTTCAATGAATTACAAAGTGCATAATAATATGATAATATTCCTTGTGGTTACATATGATAATATTCTCCAATAGTTACATATATGATTCTATGACATACCTATTTATAATTTGACATGTGGCCTTCCTTACTCAATAATTAATTTATGACTCATACCATTATACAATACAATATTAAATTATTAAGAATCTATCTTGGGTACCTAACATTCCATCTCCCTTACAAAATGTTTCATCCTCAAAACATTAGAAGAGGTTAAGTAATAGGATATTTTGATCCATGTTGTGTATTGGTACCAATATTAATCATCCATCCATCCTAGTGAAACTATGATTGGTGGTGATCTTTGTTGATGCCAATGCCATGTGTTGGAAGCATAAATTTTATTTTTTTCATCCAGACCTACTTGTATTTATGACCAAAGTTTGGACTCCTCTACTTTATTATATGTCCCTCATAGCTCCTTTTTTGTTCTATGCCTTGTATCCATTATTGTTGTCTCTCATGGTGGTGTGGATGACGATATACTCCAACCCTAACCTGTTGTTCTACTTGTTTTCACTCTTCTCTCTTGCTCCCTTTAATTGGTTCATCTTTTGCTTTTGTTTCTTCTTTGATTTTTATTATTGCCTCCTTAGATTTTATTTTAGGTTTTTTTTTTTGTTATTCACTTTGTTCCTCTACAATAGCTACTTGTTTTTCTTACATTGAGAAATGTCCTGTAATGTTATCTTCTTATTTTAGTACCATAACTTCATGAACTTCTTTTGCACGATAATATTAACAATACCCAAAGAATGTAACCAAGGATAACCAAAAAAAATATCCATATCATCCATATCAATAGCATAAAAATCTAAATGTAATACATATTTATCGATGGTATTCAAATCTTCAAAAATTTGAACGTCCTCACCCTCAAGCTTAACTTGCAATAGCTATAACTTGCAACTTGCAACAATTGTATCTCCCTCAATAATTAATAAAAATTAAAAAGTGAGCAATTGATATTAGAGTACTCAAAATAACCTACATGCTGGAGAAAAAGGATTTTTAAAATGACTGCTAGAGAATTCAATACGGTTTTTTATCTTTTAATTTTTTTTTTGCATAGCCCAAAAACAACATCAGCAACCCAACTTCAAACAACTATAACTCTCTCATTACTCATCAGAATTTCACAAGTGAGCATTCATTTATGCAAAAATATTCTTAAAATGATTTCTAAAACATTTAATACGAAGTTTTTATTTTTGAAAAAACATTCACACAGTAAAAAACAACACAAATAACCCAACTTCAAACAACCATAACTTTCTTAATACTAATCATAATTTAATAAATGAGCAGTCATTTTTGTAGTACTCAAAAATATCTAGACAATGGTACAAACACCTTTTGAAAATAACTATTGAAATAAAAAATATGGCCTTCATAAAATGTGATGTTTTTCTAAAAAAACATGCCCTAGCTCTACAAAAACAAACCCACTTTGCCCAAATCGTTACTATGATACCAATAGTTGTGAAACTATCTTCTCATAACCTTAAATCATTCAAATATCAAAATTTCATAATAAATAAAATGCACAATAAATTTCTCACAACAAAATAGAGATTTATTATACCCTTGACTTAGGGTAACATCGTAGAATGCTCCTTTGGGAAGGAAACCACTCCACAAGATCTATAGCTCCATGAGCCAAGAATTCTCCAAAAATACATCATAGATGCCTTTTACAATGGGGGTACTCTCTTTATACAAGAGTGTGATGGTTAACCTTCAATGAGTTACAAGATCACACATGTGGTGGTTCACCTTCAATGAGTTACAAAGTGCATAATAAAATGACAATATTCTTTGTGGTTACATATGAAAATATTCTCCATTAGTTACATATGACAATATTATCCATTGGTTACATATGATAATATTCTCCATTGGTTACATATATGACTCTATAACATACATATTTCTAATTTAACATTTGGCCTTCCTTAATAATTAATTTATAGCTCATACCATTATACAATAAAATATTAAATTATTAAGTATCTATCTTGGGTACCTAAAATTCCATTCCCCTTACAATATGTTTCATCCTCAAAATATTAGAAGAGATAAAATAATAGGATCTTTTGAGCCATGTTATGTATTGGTACTGATGGCGAGGTCGAGATTCAAACACACAAGTCTCACAAATGGCAGTAAATTTCATTAATACGGTCTCTATTATAGTCTTTCTCAGCACACTTCTTCTCCCCAATCTCGAACTCACCATCCTCAACCCTTACAAATTTTGAGTTTTTATCGAGGCCTCGATCCTCTCGAAAATCAATGCTCCCGCCCCACAACAATTTCAATTTCCATTTTCCCTCCGATCAAATTTTCAAATTTTGGTTTTCTGCCATAAATGGGCAACTGCCCGACCAGCCTGGAAGCTTGCATTAATGGTCTGCTCTGTCCTGCAAACGCCGCCTTGGTCAGATTGTCCTTCACAGTCTCTGTTACGCCCATAATGTCCATGCTCTGTACTGTTGTGGAGGCCATCCCCATCTTTAATACACGCGGTCGTAAATTTTAAACTTTAATCTTCGAGGCAGCCGCGCGTCTACTCTAGCTTGGTATTCAACTGGTCGCGTCACCTTAAGACACGTGGAGGCCACATGTCACCACCACTTGCTTTCTCATCAGCCTACGCATCCACATCAACTTGACTTCATATTAGTCGTGATATCGCGACGTGTCACGATATCGCGACCCAATGGTCAACCCTTCCCCTTTTCGCCAGTAACGTCACGATATCGCGACGTCGCGACATCACGACCAAACCATCCCCCTTTCAAGTCTGCACCGCTTTTGCTTATTTGATAACATGTCACGATATTGCGATGTCAAGATATCGCGACGTCACGATATCGCGACGAAAGCTCCCCTTTGCCCAAGTTGCCAACTGGCGTCGCGATATCGCGACATCGCGATATCGCGACGCAAACTCAACGCTGCTCAAGTCGTTAACAAACGTCACGATATCGCGACCCAAACTGGCCTTTGCTCTCGCCGATGCCTTGGGGTCGTGATTTCGTGACCCCAGCCCAACTTCTGCCTTTGCAATAAAAATTTCCTCGAAACTTCCCTTTCCTTTTACAAAGCTTCCCCGTGGGAAAGGATAGGAACCACACTAAATTCAAAGTACTCAGAGAATTAAGAAAAGAATTTGGAGGATGCAAGATTGCTTTTCCCTCACCGGATGCTCCTGCATCAGACACCCCGGGTAAGAAGGAGAAGTGACCTTCACTTCTACGCTGTTCGGGCTGCGTCCCTTGCAATATCTCCGAACATTCATCAACCTTTATATCCGGCTCAAATCCTGCTTCTTGGCAAAGTTTTCTGCCCTCTACCAGGAAAATTCTGGCATTACTGCACACCTTCTCATCTTCGATCTACAATGGATTCAACTTGTGCCGCATTCCATCTTTCACCAAGGAATAAGTATTTGCACGACCATCATGCACTGCACTTCGATCAAACTGCCATGGCCTGCCCAACAACAAATGGCATGCATCCATAGGGAATACATCACACAGGACTTCATCCTGGTATCTCCCAATCTGGAACGTGACTAAACACTGTTCCCGGACCCAAGCTCTATGGTCCTTCCGCAACCACGCAATTCGGTACGGGTGCGGGTGTCTCCTTCTCTCCAGCTGCAACTTAGAAACCATCTCCTCGAAAACCAAGTTGTCTGTACTCCCATTGTCAATAATGACATTACAGACTTTGCCCACACTTTTGCATCGGGTGCGGAACAGGCTTCTCCTTTGCTCAGACTAGTCTTCATCCACCAGCATGGTCCTTCTCACAATCATGGCTTCCCCCTTTTCAGATTCTTTAGAATGTTCTGAGTCAGCATCCTCAACTGCCACAACTGCTCTGGCAGGACCCACTGGCCTCTTGTTTGTCTTCTCTCGGTGTTTTGGGCACTCAAATGCCCGATGTCCTTCTTCTTTGCAGTGGAAACATGTTCCTCGGAACACTCCCCTTTCATTTTCGTGTCTAGACCTACCTCTTCCTCTCGGGTAGTTATCATTCTGAACTTGCGGTGTTGGGTCTTCCTCTCCTTTCTGATCCCGGTTGCTGCTCTCTTCTTCCTTCTTCTCTTCCTTTCCTTCTTTCTTTCCACCATTCTTTCCTCCCGGTCCTTTCACTTTTTGCTTGCTGTCAAACCTTCTGTTCAACTTTTCTTCAACCTTTAAAGAAAATTGGTAAGCATCTTCGATGGTGCTTACCCGAACCAAGCTCAACTCCTCCTGCACACTCGGTCTCAACCCATTAATGTAACGGGCTACTTTTTCCTTGCTTGCTTCCAAATGCCCTATTCTAATGGAGATTTTATAGAATTCCTCCGTGTATTCTTGAACTGTTCTGTTCATCTGCCTCAAGCTTTGCATTTTACGTAATAGATCCAGCTCATAGTCAACAGGGATGAACTATCTTTTTAATTTCTCCACCATTCTGTCCCACCTAGTAATCCGTTCTTTTCCTCTTTGGTTCCTCTCCAACTGTACCCCCTTCCACCATATGCTAGCATGACCCTTCAGTCGGGTCTTAGAAAATCTGACCCGGTTAGGGTCTTCAACCTCTTCGTATTCAAAATATTCTTCTAAATCATTCACCCAGTCTATCAACTCCTCTGGGTTCAAGTTCCCGAATACGTAGGAACTTCTAACTTCGGCCTCTTCCCGATTTGGGATATGGCCTTGTACAATCTGGCCTGTGCCGGATCTACATCTTCTTCCTCTTCTTCAAACTCATTCTCTTCTTCCACCTCATCCTCACTGTCTACATCCCTTCTCGTCTCACGTCCTCTATGTAGTTCTTCCTGCAGGGCCTGGACTTGCCGTTGCAAAGCCCGGAAATCTTTCGCTGCCATACCTCTGCCACCCATCGGGTTTCTTCTCGGAGGCATCTTCACTCGAGCTCAAATCCTCCCACATGTCCTGGTACAACTGCCTCTCCTTCGGTGGTCTGCTGTACGCTCAGGAACTCCCGCTCTGATACCACTTGATGGCGAGGTCGAGATTCAAACACACAAGTCTCACAAATGGCAGTAAATTTCATTAATACGGTCTCTGTTACAGTCTTTCTCAGCACACTTCTTCTCCCCAATCCCGAACTCACCATCCTCAACCCTTACAAATTTTGAGTTTTTATCGAGGCCTCGATCCTCTCGAAAATCAATGCTCCCGCCCCACAACAATTTCAATTTCCATTTTCCCTCCGGTCGAATTTTCAAATTTTGGTTTTCTGCCATAAATGGGCAACTGCCCGACCAGCCTGGAAGCTTGCATTAATGGTCTGCTCTGTCCTGCAAATGCCGCCTTGGTCAGATTGTCCTTCATAGTCTCTGTTACGCCCATAATGTCCATGCTCTGTACTGTTGTGGAGGCCATCCCCATCTTTAATACACGCGGTCATAAATTTTAAACTTTAATCTTCGAGGCAGCCGCGTGTCTACTCTAGCTTGGTATTCAACTGGCCGCGTCACCTTAAGACACGTGGAGGCCACGTGTCACCACCGCTTGCTTTCTCATCAGCCTACGCATCCACATCAACTTGACTTCATATTAGTTGCCATATCGCGATGTGTCGCGATATCGTGACCCAATGGTCAACCCTTCCCCTTTTTGCCAGTAACGTCGTGATATCGCGACGTCGTGACATCGCGACCAAACCATCCCCCTTTCAAGTCTGCACCACTTTTGCTTATTTGATAACACGTCACGATATCGCGACGTCGCGATATCACGACGAAAGCTCCCCTTTGCCCAAGTTGCCAACTGGCATCGCGATATCGTGACGTCGCGATATCACGACGCAAACTCAATGCTGCTCAAGTCGTTAACAAACGTCACGATATCGCGACGTCGCGATATCGCGACCCAAACTGGCCTTTGCTCTCGCCGATGCCTTGGGGTCGCGATTTCGTGACCCCAGCCCAACTTCTGCCTTTGCAATAAAAATTTCCTCGAAACTTCCCTTTCCTTTTACAAAGCTTCCCCGTGGGAAAGGATAGGAACCACACTAAATTCAAAGTACTCAGAGAATTAAGAAAAGAATTTGGAGGATGCAAGATTGCTTTTCCCTCACCGGATGCTCCTGCATCAGGTACCAATATCGATCATCCATCCATCCATCCTAGTGAAACTATGATTGGTGGTGGTCTTCATTGATGCCAATGCCATGTGTTGGAAGCATAAATTTTATTTTTTTCATCTAGACTTGATTGTATTTACGACCAAATTTTGGACTCCTCTGGTTTCTTATATGTCCCTCATAGCTCATTTGTTTCTCTTTGCCTTGTCTCCATGATTCTTGTCTCTCATGGTGGTGTGGATGACAATATACTCCAACCTTAACCTGTTATACCTATTTTCGCTCTTCTCTCTTGCTCCCTTCATTTGGTTCATCTTTTGATTTTGTGTCTTCTTTGATTTCTATTATTGCCTCCTTAGGTTTTATTTCAGGTTCTTTTGTTTTTTCTTCACATTGTTCCCCTATAATAGCTTTATGTTTTTCCTTACATTGAGAAATGTCCTAATGTTATCTTCTTCTTTCGGTACTATAAATTCGTGAACTTATTTTGTACATTAACATTAACAATACCCAAATAATGCAACCAATGATAACCAAGAACAATATCAATATCACCCATCTCAATAGCATAAAAATTTGGATGTAAAACATATTTATCCATGGTGATCTTCAAATCTTCAAAAAATTGAACATCCTCACCTTCAAGCTGTATGTTTTTAATTTTTGTTGTTGGAACTTTCAAACTATTAGCCAATTTCCTACTGATGAAGTTATGTTTGCTTCTAGGGTTTATGGAGACAATAATATATTCTTTTGGATGCAACCATGAACTTATAAAATAAATTTTTTACATTCAAACAAATATTTTTGACCATTGTTTGGCCCTAACACAAAAAGTGTAGTTTCCTTAGTCTGCACAATATTATCATTTTATTTTGATCCCCATTTGTTAAAAAATGCAACTTCAAATTCTTCTAATGTGTATGATTTTTTTATGGGCATCCTCAAAGTCTGAAAACCAAGAAGAAGCTTCCTCTTGCATAGAAAAATAAAGGTTAAATTTCCTTAAGAACTCAGGAAAATCTAAAGTAGATTCCTTAAATGTTTGCAACCATTCCTTGGCATCACTATCATCTCTTCCAGTGAATTTTGGCAAACCATGAGCTCAACCCAAGAATTTTCCCAAACAACAAGATTTTTTAATTAACCAAAATTTCTCAAAAATTAAAATTTCTCAAATCTCACCTATTTCCTTCTACAACAATTAATTCTACAGTTTTTCTTTAAAAAACAAATGACAATTAATTTTCTTACCCGAATTGAAAGTTATGAATTTTTTTCCCTTTTTCGTGCAGCCCAAAAACTCAACCAAAATCCCAACTTGCAAGAGTTGTAACTCCCTCAATACTTAACAAAAATTAACAAGTGAGCAATTGATTTTGGAGTACTTAAAATAACCCACATGCTGGTGCAAAAATATTTTGAAAATGACTACTAGAATATATAATATTAGTTTTTTCTTTTTGGAAAAAAATTCATGTAGCCCAAAAACAACATCAACAACCCAATCTCAAACAATTGAAACTCTCTCATTACTCATCATAATTTCATAAGTGAGCATTATTCTGAAAATGACTGCTAAAATATTTAATATGATTTTTTTCTTTTTGAAAAAAAATTGTGCAGTTGGAAACAACACAAATAACCAACTTTAAACAACCATAACTTTCTCAATACTGATAATAATTTAACAAATCAATAGTCATTTTTATAATACTTAAAAATATCTAGACAATTGTATCAAAATTTTTTGAAATTGGCCGTTGAAATAAAAAATATGGCATCTACAAAATGTGAATTTTATTTTTCTAAAAAAATGTGCCCTAACTCTACAAAAACAAAACCCACTTTGCCCAAATCGCTGTGATGATACCAAATATTGTGAGCCTCTCTTCTCATAACCATAAATCATTCAAATATCAAACATACATCATAAATAAATTGCACAATAAATATCATCAGGAATGAGTGAGCTGAGGTTTAGCGGGTGCGACGGGAGTGAGGGTTTGAATTTTTTGGGCAGGAATCTCAGCCAAGGCAGCAAAGGTAGAGCAGGTATGGAAGGGGTGGATGGGAACCTCAAGCATGGATCAAGTGAGGGTCTAGAGGAATACAGTCAATCTATGACAGATTTGGAGGCGAGCATCACGCGAGGGCCCAACCCTCCTCAGAAAGACCCCGACAAAAAAGATACGAAGGATAATGCGGGGCCCAAGAAGTGGCTATCTTTTGCTGAGACTCTTAGAGGAAAAATAAAGGAGGTTCTCTCTCTTCCACTCCTAGTTCTAGTAAAAAATAAAATTTTGGCCCCGACAAGTCCCATGAGCCCTTTTCTTTCAATGGAAGAATTCTCCCTGGTAGGCAAGTTTTTGGAAGGTAGGCCGGACATGGAGACTATCAGGGCTTGGGCGACGGGTAAATGGCGACCGATAGGTAGCTTGGAGTTGGTAGCTCTAACTTGAGGGTTCTTCATTATCCATTTTAATAATATGGAGGATGCTAACCGCATTTTAATAGGAGGTCCTTGGTTTTTGGGTAAAAGGAGCCTTTTTCTCATATGATGGGGTGAAGATTTCGACCCTGAAAAGCAAAATATTACATTGCCCCTATTTGGGTTCGTCTCCTGAGTCTACTTGCCTAGTTCTTCAATGAATACTAGTTGTAGGGCATATCCAGAACTATAGGGGACCTGATATCCATTGACCATGCGACCTTGGCTCGGACAAGGATGACTCATGCATGAATTTGCGTAATTATTAATTTGGATAATGAATTGCCAAGGTTTGTGGATCTAGAGTATGGAGAATACTATCAAAAATAGTTGGTAGAATATGAGAACATACCAAAATTCTATACAGAATGTAAAAATCAAGGACATCTATGCAATAAGTGCCCTAACCTGGAAATGAATAGAGAAAAGCAGAAGCAGGAAATGATATACAGAGGAAATTTGAGGAGTTTCCCTGGCAGAGGCGATTTCAATCAGGCAAACTATGTCTACCAAAAAAAGAAAAGAGAGGGTGCAGGGTCCCAACAAGACAAAGGAAAACAATAGGTTGTTGGCAACCAAAATACTCAGGTAAGTTCCAATCCTCTAGTTTCAAATAAATTTTCCATTCTATCCAATATGGGAGTAGGAGGATTATCGAAAGACATGGAAGCCCAAAACCTTCAGGCTAACCTTTCTGACTCTCTAGAATCCCCATCCAATTCAGGATCCTCAAACCCTAATGCTAAAATTACTATAAACCCTGTGGGCATCACAAAGCCAAACCCTAATTCTCGATCTCTAGAATCCCCATCCAATTTGGGATCCTTAAACCCCAATGCTAAAAATACTTCAAGCCCAGTGGGCATCCCAAAGCCAAACCCTAATGTTGAAGAACTTAGAAAGAAATTTGAGGTATTGGAAAATAAAAAATCTCATCTCCCTAACATCATCACTAGGAGCCAGGTGAATCCTACTGAGGGGTTGTCCCACAGACCAAGGGAATATAGGAAAAAAGGAGAATATTTGGATGTAGGGGTGGAGATATGTGAAACTCTTCATACTAAGGAATATGGTAGTCCGGTTCTGCACAAATTATCTCCCCCCATTTTAGTCCTAAAAAAACCAGGAGCACTGTGAAGTCTCCTATAGATTTTGGTAGTGAAAAAAGAAGAGGGAGAATATCAAATGCTGAGCATCAAAAAATTAAAACTGATAATGACATTGCCAATGGAAAACAGAGAACCTTGTTTCAACAGGTTATTCCGGGTTTTGAAGACAACAAATTAGGAAAACCCCCTCAAGGTAGGGGGAGAGGAAGAAATCCCAAAGAATATAAATTAAGTTCCTCTCATGGAATGTGAGAGGCCTCAATGGCCTGCCCAAACACAAGGAAGTCAGTGCAATAAGAAATCAAGTGAATCCAACTATTATCATGTTGCAAGAAACAAAAACTGATGAGATTCAATCAAAAAAAGAAGCAAAAAATTTTTGGAATCAAGGGGAGATGGTTTGCAAATCAGCCAGAGGAGTGTCTGGAGGCCTTATAACTTTGTGGGATCCCCGGATAGTAGAAGGCACCATTATTCAGAAAGATGATAGGGTTCTTAGTATTTTATTTAAGGAAATAAAAAGCAACAGGTCGTGGATCCTTTCAAATATTTATACCCCGACTTCAATTTAAGGGAGAGCTCTACTATGGGAGTACTTAGGCAATCTTAGTGAAATCTTCTATAATGTCCCCTGGATTCTGGCTAGGGATTTTAACACTCTTATTTACCCTTCAGACAAAATGGGTGGAAATGGACCACCTATCAGGAGCATGAATGAGTTCAATGACTTTGTGAACTCCAACATGTTGATGGATGTAAAACTTAGAGGAGTGAATTATACCTGGAGCAATCGACGGATAGGGTGTCATCTCATTCAAGAAAGGCTTGATAGGTTTTTTATATCAAAGGAGGCTACAACTTTGTTCGATGATTCTACCCTGCAAGCCCTTCCTAAAATTGCCTATGATCATAATCCCATTTTGTTGGAGATCCCTAAATCTTTGTCCTTCAAGAAATATTTCAGATTTCAATCTATGTGGATCAAACATTTCGGTTTCAGATATAACTTAATTTAGTGGTGGCAGCAACCTGTCAAGGGTAGTGTAACTTTTAACCCTTAATGGAAAATTAAAGTTTGTTAAGGAAAATTTTCGAACTTGGAACAAAGAGGTCTTTGGGAACTTCCTTGAAAATAAAAAATAGGTTGTTGAAAGTTTGAAGATAATTGATCAGAGGATTCAACATAGTGATGCTGATGAAACTACTAGGCAGGAGGAATGGACAAAAATAGTGGATTTTCATAATATTTTGGCCTGTGAGAAAATGTATTGGAGGTAAAAATCAAGGGCTCTTTGGTTGAAATATGGAGATTCAAATTCTAAGTTTTTTCACGTCACCATGCTTAGAAACAGAAGCAATAACAAGATAAAAATTAAAAAAAAGCAAATGGTTCTATTACTCAAGACTTAACAAAAATCAGAAAGGAGGTAGTAACTTAATTCAATTCTATCCTTGGTCAGGAATCAAAGTGTAATGAGAAGGCCAAATATATTCTCTTGCAATCCATTCCTAGCATAATAAATTAGGATATAAATGTTAAGCTTCTAACTCCCTTTTCTGATGAGGAAATTAAGGAAGCCTTGTTTAGCATGGAGCCAGAAAAAGCCCCCGGACCTGATGGCTTTCCCCCTTGTTTTTATCAAGATTTTTAGGACATCGTAAGTGAGGATGTAATTTTTGCTGTCATAGAATTCCAAGCAAGCAATCATATCCCAAAATGCCTCAACTCTACTTTTATTTCTCTAATTCCTAAGAAGCAAACCCTTGAATCTATGGCTGACTAAAGCCATTGCAAATATAATGAGAGATGTGTTGCCACACATCATAGATCCATGCCAGGGAAGCTCTGTCCAAGGTAGGTCAATCTTTGATGGAGTTATCATAGTTCATGAAGCTCTGCCCTCTACTCTTAAGACTAACATGTCTATTTTTTCCCTCAAGCTTGATATGAACAAAGCATTTGACAGGCTAAATTGGGACTTTATGATTGTTGTCCTCCTTAAGTTTGGTTTTCACCACCAATGGGTTAATTTTATAAAATAATGCATTTATAAAGCATGGTTCTTGATTCTGGTTAATGGACCAACTGTTGGTTACTTTCAAAGTCATAGAGGAATTCAACAAGGGGACCCTATCAACCCCATGTTATTCATCATTGTGGCAAAAGCTTTAGGCAGAACCATAAAAAATGCTTGTAGTTCAAGGCTAATATCGGGAATCAAGGCAACATATCTCACTAGGGCTATTTCTCATCAATAATTCATCGATGATACCCTTCTATTGACTAAGGCATCGGTGGTTGAGGCCAAAAGAATTAAATACATCTTACAACTCTATGAGGACGCTGTTGGTCAGAAAGTTAATTTTAGTAAAAGCAAGTTATATTTCTTGAACACCCCCATTCAGAGGCATGGAAGGATTGTAGAAATTTTAGGGTGTGATATAGCAAACCTCCCACTTCGTATCTTGGTCTCCCTCTTTTCATTGGTTCTTCGAGAGAGTCAATGTGGGACAGGGTTATTGAAAGAATTAAAAAAACTTACTAGATGGAAATGTCATATTCTATCTCAAGCAAGAAATATGACCCTCACTAAGGCCTCTCTTCAAAGAATTCCAATCTATTTCATCTCCGTTTTCAAAGCCCCTGTGAAGATTTTCCAAAAATTTGAGAAACTCCAAAAATAATTTTTATGGACTGGATCAGAGGAGAAAAAAAGGATACACCTTGTAGGATGGACCAAAGTGTGCAGACCCAGGTAAAATGGGGGCTTAGGTCTAAGGAGAATTGCTCATATGAATTTAGCTTTACTAGTTAAGAAAGCATGACACCTCATTTTTGATGAATAAAATGAATGGACAATTATCATCAAATGAAAGTATCTTCAAAATATGGAATTTCTAAGTGACTCAGTTTCAATTAGAAGTTCTGCTTTCTGGAAAGCAATTCTCAATTGTAAGGAAATCATAAAAAAAGGTTTAAGATGGGTTTTAGGCAATGGTGAGAGGATAAATTTCTAGAATGACAAGTGGGCTAAGGATGAACCACTGACACAATATTCTAACTTAGCCCAAATCAGAGATATCACGAAATAACTCATTAGCAGAAAAGTCTCTAATTATATGGTTGAGGATAGAGGCAGAATGAAGTGGAAACAAATAAGGATTTAGGGATTTCAAGTGGAATCAAATGATCTTTGTAACATTCTCGGGCAACAGTTTATCCCCATGATACCCAAGGAAGATCAAGTGACTTGGTCTCCTACAAAAAATGGGCAGTTCACTGTTAAATCAGATTACAAGCTTTCGCTTGATGACGAGGATTTTGTCCTCCAAAAGGACTTAGTTTGGATAAAAAATTTAATTCCAAAATTTGTAGTCTTTTCATGGCTGGTTATCCAAGGAATAATTCTAACCATTGATAATATGATGCATAAAGTTATTTGTATCACTAATCATTGTTATCTATGCAGGGCTAATTGGGAGACCATTTATCACATTTTCCTTGAGTGCCCTTTTTCCTTGATTGTCCTAAGTGGGGTTTTTTAGGCATTCAATATTTCCTAGGTTAAACCAGCCATCGTAATTGATTTTTTTGTCCAGTGGCCTTGCCCCTTTTCAAGCCAGAGACTTAGATACATGTGGAAAATTTGTCTCAATCACTATATTTGGTAGGTGTGGTTAGAAAGGAACCATAGAGTCTTTAATGAGTCTATCCATGATCATCAAACTATCATTGCCAAGATCCTATCCTTTGCCAATGAGAATGTGAACCTTATCCCTTTTGATAGTCGTAAACCTCATCTGTAGGAGACCATGATTGCTCAATATTTAAGCTTAACCTTGTTAGATGAGTCTGTGCCTAGGGTAGTCAACTCCAGAGCCAATGTTAAGTGGTCCCACCTCCTATGGGTTGGTTTAAGCTTAATTTTTATGAAGCGGCTAAGGACAATCCTGGAAGAGCAGGAACTGGTGGCATTGTATGAGATCATAATGGAAATATGATGCTTATGTTTTTCGAATATTTAGGAACAAGGATGAACAATGAAGATAAAGCTAGAGCTATGTGGAGAGGCCTTCAAATGACTCAAGACTTAGAAGGCAATTTGATCATAGAAGGAGAATTTATGCATGTTATAAATCTCCTCAATAATTGGAAAACACCTCCTTGGAGGATTAAAAAAATTGTTGAAGAGGCTAGGATCCTTTTCTAGGGAAGATAGGACAAAAAATCCCAACATGTCTTTTGGGAAGCTAACAAAGTTGCTGATAAGCTGGCCAATTTGGGTGTCGATGGTGACCAAATTTTCAAATGGGAACATGGTGTCCCAAGAGAAGTAGAGGAGCTTATTCAACAAGAATGCCAAGAATGATAATCAAATTTACCAACAGGGAAGGCACTGTAAGTTCGAAGGCTATGAGTATTCTCGTCTATTTTTTGAAATGGAATCACAATAAAAATTATCCAAGATGTTAGTCTTGGTGGATGCTGCTTGGAAATACCACAAAGACTAATGGGGAAAGTCACATATCAGATAACATGGCTTCTAGTCGTATTAGTAATTTGAGGTTGGTTGATAATCATAGGGCAGGAAAGAAATGACAATATAAGACTTCGAACCAGAGCCATGTGGACCACCAAATAGCCACCGCCATAAATCTAGCCAGCAGGTTCACTTCTCCAAGGCTGATTGGCCAAGACAAGATGTGGTCCCAAAGCATGTCATATATAGAAGAAAACAATTACCAAATAATTATTAAGAGTAACTGTCAATACAGAGCTTATGGGAGTTTTTTTAGTACTTTGCTATATGTGTTTGCAACTTTTTGTTTCTCCACTATTTCAAGGAAGGGATCCGTGTCTATTTATTTTTTTTGTAATTATGATGTAGGTGTGTTTTCTCGGGGTATACCCAAAATATTGTATGGAAAGTTTCTTTTTGATAATAGGCTATGTGCCTTACCGGATGTAATGGCTTTGGTGGCATGTAGATTTTACATATATAGGATCCTTAGTAAGGACATGTTCATCAACAACCCTGGGCTGATTTTTGTAAAAGGTTTTGGGTCAACCTATAAAACCCGGTATTAATGTTATAGTATCTTATCTACCAAAAAAATTGCACAATAAATTTCTCACAATAAAATAGAGATTGATTATACCCTTTATGTAGGGCAACACCATACAATGTTTTTTTATATTGGGGTCATATCCGCATGTGAGGGAAGGGATTTGACCTTGGGACCTCTCTTATCTCGAGAGTTTTCCACAACCCACTACCTCCAACTCCCCCACACGATCAAATTATAACATTTTTTGCAACACCATACAATGTTATTTTTGGAAGGAATATACTCCACAAGATCTTTAGCTCCATGAGCCAATACTTCTCCAAGAATACATCATAGATGATTTTTCCAATGGGGGTACTCTCTTTATACAAGAGTGTGATGGTTCACCTTCCATGAGTTACAAAGTACATAATAATATGAAAATATTCTTTGTGGTTACATATGACAATATTTTCCATCAGTTACATATATGATTCTATGACATACCTATTTCTAATTTGACATGTGGCCTTCCTTACTCAATAATTAATTTATGGCTCATACCATTATACAATACAATATTAAATTATTAAGTACCTATATTGGGTACCTAACATTCCATCCCCATTACAAAATGTTTCATCCTCAAAACATTAGAAGAGGCTAAATAATAGGATCTTTTGAGCCATATTGTGTATTGTTACCAATACTGATCATCCATTCATCCTATTGAAACTATGATTGGTGGTGGTCTTCGTTGATGCTAATGCCATGTGTTGGAAGCATAAATGCTATTTTTTTCATCCAGACTTGCTTGTATTTATGAATAAATTTTGGACTCCTTTGGTTTTTTATATGTCCCTCATAGCTCCTTTGTTGCTCTATGCCTTGTCTCTATTATTGTTGTGTTGCTCTATGCCTTGTCTCTATGATTGTTGTCTCTCATGGTGGTGTGGATGGCGAAATACTCCAACCTTAACCTATTGTTCTACTTGTTTTCACTCTTCTCTCTTGCTCCATTATTTTGGTTCATATTTTGCTTTTGTGTCTTCTTTATTTTTTATTATTGCCTCCTCCATAGGTTTTATTTGAGGTTCTTTTGTTCTTCACATTGTTCCTCTACAATAGCTACCTATTTTGCCTTACATTGAGAAATATTCTATAATGTTATCTTCTTTTTCTGATACCATAACTTCATGAACTTCTTTTGCATTTTAATATTAAGAGTTTCCAAAGAATGCAACCAAGGATAACCAAAAACAATATTCATATCACCCATCTCAATAGCATAAAATTTTTAATGTAAAACATATTTATCTATGGTGATCTTGAAATCTTCAAAAATTTGAACATCCTCACCTTCAAGTTGTATGTTTTTAATTTTTGTTGTTGGAACTTGCAAACTATTAACCAAGTTCCTACTAATGAAGTTATGTTTGTTGCTAAGGTTTACGGAGACAATAACATTTTTCTTTTGGATGCAACCATGAACTTGCAAAATAGAATTTTTACATTCAAAAAAATCCTTTTGGCCACTATTTGACCTTGACACAAAAAGTATAGTTTCCTTAGCTTGCACATTATTATCATTTTATTTTGTTCCCCATTTGTTAAAAAATGCAACTTCTAATTATTTTCATGTGTATGATTTTTTATGGGCATCCTCAAATTCTGAAAACTAAGAAGCTTCCTCTTGCATAGAAAAATAAAGGTTAAATTTCATTAAAAACTCAAGAAAATTTAAAGTAGATTCCTTAAAATTTTGCAACCATTCCTTGGCATCACTATCATCCCTTCCAGTGAATCTCGGCAAACCCATGAGCTCAACCCAATTTTTTTCCAAATAGCAAGGGTTTTTAATTAATCGAAATTTCTCAAAAATTAAAATTTATCAAATCTCATCCTTATCCTTCTGCAATAATTAAATCTACAAATTTTATTTAAATTAAAACAAGCAACAACTGATTTGCTTACCCATATTGAAAGTTATGATTTTTTTTATTTTTCCGTGAAACCCAAAAATAACACCAAAATCCCAACTTGCAACAACTGTAACTCCATTAATATTTAGAAAAAATTAACAAGTGAGCAATTTATTTTGGAGTACTCAAAATAACCTACATGCTGGTGCAAAAATATTTAGAAAATGATTGCTAGAAGATTTATTTCCTTTTGAAAAAAAATTCGTGTAGTCCAAAAACAACATCAACAATCCAACTTCAAACAAATGTAACTCTCTCATTACTCAAAATTTCACAAGTGACCATTCATTTTTATAATGCTCAAAATAACCTGTATGTTGATGCAAAAGTATTTTTGAAATTGACTGCTAAAATATTTAATATGATTTTTTTATTTTTGAAAAAAATCATGCAGCTAAAAACAATACAAATAACCCAACTTCAAAAAACCATAACTTTCTCAATACTGATCAAAATTTAACAAATGAGTAGTCATTTTTGTAGTACTCCAAAATATCTAGACAATTATACCAAGTCTATCTAAAAAAATCAATTGAAATAAAAATATAACATTCGTAAAATGTGATGTTTTTCTTTAAAAACATGCCCTAGCTTTGCAACAACAAACCCACTTTGCCCAAATCACTGCTCTGATACCACATGTTGTGAAATTATTTTCTCATAACCATAAATTATTCAAAATATCAAACATGCATCATAAATAAATTGCACAATAAATTGCTCACAATAAAATAGAGATTGATTATACCCTTGAGGTAGGGCAACACCATACAATGCTCCTTTGGGAAGGAATCTACTCCACAATATCTTTAGCTCAATGAGCTAAGAAATTTTTAAGAATACATCATAGATGCCTTTTACAATGGGGGTACATATCTCTTTATACAAGAGTGTGATGGTTCACCTTCAATGAGTTACAAGATCACCCATGTGGTGGTTCACCTTCCATGAGTTACAAAGTGCATAATAACATGACAATATTCCTTAAGGTTACATATGATAATATTCCCCATTAATTATATATAAGATAATATGACATACCTATTTATAATTTGACATGTGGCCTTTCTTACTCAATAATTAATTTATGGTTCTTACAATTATACATACAATATTAAATTATTAAGTACCTATCTTGGGTACATAACATTCCATCCCCATTACAAAATATTTTTTCCTTGAAACATTAGAAGAGGCTAAATAAGAGGATATTTTGAGCCATGTTGTGTATTGGTATCAATTTCGATCATCCATCCATCCTAATGAAATTATGATTGATGGTGGTCTTTGTTGATGCCAATGCCATGTGTTGGAAGCATATATTTTATTTTATTTTATCTAGACCTCCTTGTATTTATGACCAAATTTTGGACTCCTCTGGTTTCTTATATGTCCCTCATAGCTCCTTTGTTCCTCTATGCCTTGTCTCCATGATTATTGTCTCTCATGGTGGTGTGGATGATGATATACTCCAACCTTAACCTGTTGTTCTACTTGTTTCACTCTTCTATCTTTCTCCCTTCATTTGGCTTATATTTTGCTTTTGTGTCTTATTTGATTTCTATCATTGCCTCATCCAATTACTTTCACAACAATTAAATCTACAAAATTTCTTTAAAACAAAACAAATGACATTGCTTACCTAGATTAAAAGTTATAATTTTTTTCCCTTTTTCGTGCACCCCAAAAACAACACCAAAATTCCAACTTGCAACAACTGTAACTCCCTCAATACTTAACAAAAATTAACAAGTGAGAAATTTATTTTGGAGTACTCAAAATAACCTACATGTTGGTGCAAAAATATTTTGAAAATGATAGCTAGACAATTTAATATGATTTTCTTTCTTTTTGAAAAAAAATGCATAGCCCAAAAACAACATCAACAAACCAACTTCAAACAACTATAACTTTCGATTACTCATCAGAATTTCACAAGTGAGCATTCATTTTTATAATATTCAAAATAACCTGTATGTTGATGCAAAAATATTTTGAAAATGACTGCTAAAACATTTAATACGAATTTTTACTTTTTGAAAAAAAAATCTTGTAGCCAAAAACAACACAAATAACCCAAATTTTTACCAACATATAAAAAAAATAACCCAATTTTATTTTGATTGGTAAAAAGGGTTTCTAAAGGGTCCCAAATTTTTTTTACAGAAAGAACAAAAAAATTTAAAACAAACGTCTACATAGGGAATCACACTCAGAACAAAGAGGATAACCCTAGCACATCCAAAACAAAAATGAGGAATCAAGCATAAGAGAAATAGAACCAGGAGAAACAACAAAACAACCATCTAGATGATCCTCATTTGAGCCTCCCTCACCTTAATTTTTCATCAAAGAAGAGAGTAGCTCACAATCCATGAGGTATTCTTCTTTTGTAATATCACCATCAATATTGTCAACACTAAGGCCCAAGGCAAAAACAACTCGGATTTCAGATTGGGCTTTCTCCTTGTTAAACCGGGCCTTATATTGGGCCATTTCTTTGTATTGGTTCTTCTCCTTACTTTCCTTACCATTTTGGGTCTTCATTTGGGCCTTCTCATTATTTTGGGGCTTTTCTTTTTCATTTAGAAGTTGGGCCTCCTCCTGGTTCTTCTTCTGGGAAATCTGGGCCCTCTTATGGGCTATGTTGTCAAAGGGCTGAGAATCCCCCTAGGAAATAACTTTGCCATCACCCGAAGCCATTTTTTTTCAATTTTAATATTGAAATTTTTTTATGAAATGAGCAGTCATTTTTGTAGTACTCAAAAAGATCTAGACAATGGTACCAACACAATATAAAAATAACTATTGAAATAAAAAATATTTCCTCCATAAAATATGATATTTTTTTAAAAACGTGCCCTAGCTCTACAAAAACAATCCTACTTTGCCCAAATTGTTGCTCTGATACCAAATGTTGTGAACCTATCTTCTCATAACCATAAATTATTCAAATATCAAACATGCATCATAAATAAATTGCACAATAAATTACTCACAATAAAATAGAGATTGATTATACCCTTGAGGTAGGGCAACACCGTACAATGCTCCTTTGGGAAGGAAGCCACTCCACAAGATCTCTAACTTTATGAGCCAATACTTCTCCAGGAATACATCATGGATACCTTTTACAATGGGGGGTACATATCTCTTTATACAAGAGTGTGATGGTTCACCTTCCATGAGTTACATTATCACCTATGTGGTGGTTCACCTTCCATGAGTTACAATATCACCTATGTGGTGGTTCACCTTCCATGAGTTACAAAATGCATAACAATATGATAATATTCCTTGTGGTTACTATGAAAATATTTCCCATTGGTTACATATATTCTTCTATGACATACCTATTTCTAATTTGACATGTGGCCTTCCTTAATAATTATTTTATAACTCATACCATTATACAATACAATATTAAATTATTAAGTACCTATCTTGGGTACCTAACAACTACCAAAAAATCAAAATGATAAATCCTTCACATGCTTTTACCCCCTCCAAAATTCCAAACTATAATAAAAATGGGTGCAATCCCAAGATGAAATACTAACAGCCAAACCTGATCCACACCTCTATAAAATCTTAAGGAACATGATTTTGAAACAAAGTTCTACTTCAAAGAAAATTAATAAGGCAAATCAAACCTGAAGCAACACCACACTTCTCTACAACATCAACCATAAATATTGCTATATGCTCGCAAGGATAATTACAACTATCTAAAAATACAAGTAATTATAGAAGTAAAACCATGCATGAAACTATGTACATAGCAACTCAATAAATCACAAAAATGCACATAGTCTATGTTATTTCTAGCAAAGTATACTTCCAAAGATAAACTAGGGAACCAAATATCTTAATAGCCACTCTAGGTAATTCTTTCCTTTTCTTTCATGTCTTCCCTTCCAATCTTCTACTTTAGCTAGGTCCAATTTGGCAATTACCCCCCAATATATTTTTGGAGGAATCAAAAGAAATATCGAAGAAGGAAATGATTTCCTTCTTGCATGTCATTCTTTTATGTAAGAACAAAGTTTCAAACTACATTATAGAAAGATTGCCAACGTTTCCAACTATTACAATATTTCTAAATTTCCAACTTACCAATATTATGAACTTCATTTATTAATGAATTTTCCCTTATTAAATATTACCTTAACTCATTAATACCCAAAGATCTAGCTATAATAATTAAATAAATTTCTCATATTAATCCATTTTTTTTTTTAATGCCACCAACATTATTACTTAAATTAATTATTCATATAAGTAAATTACTATCGAATGCTAATATTAACCATTAGCATCGATATCAAACAATACCACATATAGCAATACAAGGGCTCTTGCTAAGTCATCCTTGATTCACTAGGATGCAATCAACAATATGCACAACAATGTTTTCCTTAAGTAGAAGATTTACAATAACTATGACGCTATCACCCACCTACTAAGGATGGCTCTTTTGCTCAAATAGCAACCTCTTTGCCCAATGGTGCATTCAATCAAACATATACATATGCAATTCACATATATGAAGGATTTTATTTTACCCTAGAGCTTTCAATGAGAATTTCATCCATCATTTCTCTTTTTCTCTTAAATTTGGTCATTGTCCCATACCAATCCACCTGTGAGAGTACCTAGTCCTGCAACCATATATTTCATCAATAGTACCATATTCCAAAGGTAGTATAATCAAAGGATATAATGCAACTATCAACACATATTGCTAACATAAAATAAGATTTTGCATTTGATATCCACACATCAATACATAAATCAAGTATCAAGGATAGGTCCTGCCAAGAAGGGTCATTACACACTCACCCTATGATTAGACCATGTATACCATATTCTTTTGAATTCTTTTCTTTTGAATTTTTATGGGTTAGATGATCTAAATAAATTCTAGAAGAGAACCCAAGCTTTACATCCCATATTTGTTAGCCTTATTGGGACAAGACCCACTTTATATTCTTGGCTATCCACCATTTTAAAATACCCATAAACTAACCATGATATATCTAGGATATTTTTAGTAAGTTGTTCCCATAGTTCAGATCTCTTCGTAGCATCATTGAGAGTATAAATATAGAGTACTTCTTTCAACAAGTTATCAACATAAATAAAAACCCAAATTATACTATGATGGGGTTTATACCCTTGACTAACTACTATCCTAGAAAGACAAGGATGCACCATCATGGCGGCACCACCAAAACCTCCAAGGTGGTTTGTCTATACCACTACAAAGTCTTTCTAAATATACTTGAGAAAAAATATAATTCACTATTTATAATTTTTACTTAGAAAACAAATAATTAAAAAAAATCCTTTCTACAAAAATTCTTAACAATTCTTCTTTTATTTGGATTAGACATACCCCTTAACATTCCATGAGAGACAAATCATTTGGTTCATGATGTTCTTTGGGACTATTAAAAAATATTTCTATATCCTCTCCTTCATTCTCTACATATTTAGCTTCACCATTACCCTAGAGTACCTCAAACCTATTGAGGCAAGAGCACTACCACTGGATAAGTTCAAATATTCCCCTAGTAAAATTGGGATTACTTTCTTGTTATGACTACTCATGAGTAGGTCAAAGTGAGTCGATGACTTGGAACAAGTACATATTTATGCATTCAAATGAACAAAGCTTTGATATTTTCTAGGGACTTTCTAGGAATGATATTTGGAAGGTTCTAGTGGATTTGAGGAACCAAATGCTTGAGATCTAGTACTTACTTTATTGACTTGAGAAACCAAAGAAATTTTAGGGCCAAAATGTTGACAACTGGAGGATCTAGCTTAGGGTTTCACTTTCTTATTACCATTTGGGTCCAAGTATCGATTTCTTTATTTTGCAAATTATCCAAATCTTCTTGCACTACGAGACTCACTTGTGGTCATTTTAGCAAAGATAAATATTCAATAAGTGCTCCATACTTTAGAATCAAAATTAGGTGTTCAAAATATTAACATATCAAATATATTGATGATAAATTTTAAAATCAAATATAAAGTATATTTCAGCCTTTATGTCTTTAGAAAGTGGAATGTGCACACATGTCCTAGGAAATAGTGGTGGTTAGAACTAGCAAGGACTTTCAAATAACTAAATTCTCTAAGTTTCTCACAAAGATGAGGGATGAGGTGCTTAAAATGCATGGGTAAACTTAGAAATTTGACCCACATTGGATAGTTAAGACCCATTTCACCATCAATTATAAAGTTGGGTCATAAGTGGACATGACTAAAAAATGATCAAAATAAATTCATGTTCATGCCTCACATATAACTCTAGCTTACTCAACTGACCCAAAGGAAAATAATTAAAAAACCCTAGATAGACTCCTAACTTTAGAAACTTCAAGGCCCTATGGTTCCCATGTCCCCTAGATCCAATATTGGATATGAGCAACTGGGAGAGCTTGGTCACCCATGAAATATCCATTTGTAACCCTATTTTGAAAATACTATGATACTTGAGAAAAATAATTGTAATCTAACTTAACCAAGATATGTAGATAAAAATAAGGAGGGAACCCATATTCATTACTTTTTACAACATTTTAGGGCTGAATTTCCTAGGTTGCTTCATGGGTGGCACCATTTTCAATAGAAACCCTATTCATTAAATTATGAGCAAAGACTTGTTGCATGGCCATCGCTTAAAAAGTCGAGGCCTAAGTCTAGGTGGAAATTTCAGTAGAAAACCACCAATGATGGAATTCACAATGGTTAAAGCACAAGTTTTATAGAACAAAATTCAATCCAGGTATGATGTAACATTCAATATTCAAAGTTACCTACTAAGAAGCTACAAAGTTAATTTAAATGCAATAATCATAGATATGCATAAATTTGTTTGCAAAGAAATAGGTCTTCCTTACACCAAAATGGCTAGAAATCCAATCTAAATGGATGGATCAAGGGTCAATGTAGTGGGGTACTCAAATATTTAGTTGTGACTATAGTTAGGCATCCAAAGTTTGTATTAGTACTAGAAATTATAGTTTTGGACTTACCTTTAGACTTTGGTATACTATTGTATAGAGAGTGGATATGTAAGTTGTCAGGAGATGGTTACTTAGCAATGGACTATACTCATATGAAAATACCTAAATATGGGAAGGTCATTAGGATGAAAAATAATCCACCTTGCAACTATATTCTACATAAATTAGGTGATGAGAATACGGTAAACTAGAATGGGCCACCAAAATATGTGGAAGATGATGAGTATCTTGAGGGCAACTAGTATCTAATTATTTATATGATAATTGGTGTATTAAAAGATGAAGGGGATCCAAAAGTTGAATATGAAGAGACTAAATTGGAAAACCATCTCATAACTAAAACTCCTTCCAACCTTCTAGTCTTGATAATTCAAGGGAAAAATAAAATTTGGACAATGCCACCAAAATTAGGAATGGGGTTTGTGCTATGTTTAGTTCATCAAACCACAAGGTTAGTAAAATAATTTTATCTTTAGGTTACTATTCAATTATACCAATAATGTGGTAAAATATGAGGCACTTTGCATTGGTTTGAGAAAGGATGAGAATATGGAAATTAAGGACCTAAGAATATATGATAACTTCAATCTAATTATAAATAAGGTAAATTCCTAGTGCACTATAAATAACAAGCACCGAAATTCATATAAGAATTGGGTCTAGGATTTGTTAGAAGGTTTTAATACATAGAAAATGAAAGCAATCCCTTGAGAGTTGAACATAAAAATATATGATTTGGTAGGAATTAAATCCTGATCCACTAATGATATATGGAATACACCTAAATAATTAGAGGTAGTATTTAGGGCAACCATTCCTAATAAATTTAATCATTGATAGGTATTCAACAATGATGAGCATCATATATTTTATAATGAGGAAGCCCTAATACATTGAAGAAAAGAATGATTACAAAGACGACATCAAGGATGAAGTCATACAACTAAAGTCAAATGAGTTATCCAAGCATTTGATCACTCTAGAAAGCTTGTTTAATCCCGATGATAGTATAAAGAAGACAAGCCTCAAAGTAAAATCCTCTTTATGTCATCCTATCAAGGTGGCTATAGGGAAGAATATATTGCTTGGAAAATATTTCACTTAGGAAGAAAATTACCTTTTCAAAGAGCTTTGTGGCAAGTATATAGATATTTTTTCCTAGTCATATGAGGATCTTAAGGTCTATGACTAAAAAATCATAGAGCATACTATTAAATTGGAGCACGATGCTCAAAATTTCAAATAGAAACAACAACTAGTGAATATATAAATAGAAGTAGTAATAAAGAGTTGTTGAATCTTTTGTAGGATCAAATAATATTCCTGATCAAACACTCCACCTGGATTACCAATTTGGTTCTACTATGCAATAAAAATAGGGATATAAGGTTGTGTTGACTTTAGGAATTTTAACTAGGCCTCTTTAAAAGATAACTATATATTTCCCACCATTGAGTAGATTTTACAAAAGGTATAAAGTCACAAATATTGTCTCTTCTTAATGTCTTCTCAATATATAGCTAAATTTAGGTTAAATACAAAGACCAATATTAAACAACTTTCACCACCAAGTGGAAAAATTTTGTATATCAATGAATGTTGTTTGGCCTCTCAAATGCAAGGCTAAATTTTTAGAAGGATAAAGTGTACATTATTGAGGCTACTAGGACTAACCCTTCCAAAGATAGTAGTAAGCACATTAACCATCTAGAGTTTGTCTTCCCTAGGTGTAGGGATTTTGGTATCTTCGTTTACCCCAAGAAGTACATGTTTATGGTCTAATAAGACTAATTTTTAGGTTATGTGTTATCAAGAGAAGATTTATCCATAGACTGTAATCAACTAAAATCCATCCAAAACCTACCTTTACCCTTGTTAGTCAAAGGGATTATTTCATTCCTAGGCCAAATCTAGTTTGTTGCTAAGTTCATTAAAATTTTTACACAAATGGTCTAACCCATAACTAAGATGTCAAAAAAGGACACCTCATTATAGTAAACTAACAAAGGAAAGAAAGTCTTCCAGGATATTATATATGCCATCACCAAAGCTCCAATTTTGTTCAACCTGGATTTTTAAAGATTTCAAGTTGTATGTATTTGGTATGGATGAGGTCATCATGATTGTTCTAACCCAAAAGAATAATAAATATGAGGAACATCCCATTCATTTCATGAGTAAATACCTTCATAACTATGAAGAGAAATAAACCATTATTGAAAAGTAGGTGTTTGTCATTATAAATGCTCTCAAGATGTTTAGGTATTATCTATCACTAAGACCATAATATTTGTAGGATACCCTAATGTTTTATCTAATATATTACATGACAAATTAGGATAATAGAGGACAAAGTGGATCAATAATATTCAAGAATTTGATATTGAGATCAAACCCATCAAACTAATCAAGGAAAGAACTTTATGTTATAGGTTATCAAGGATGATCTCTAAAAATTAGATCGTTCTAGTAGAAGCAATAGATATGGATGACAAGATTCGATGGATAGGTGACATATGTAGATATATGGCTATAGAAAAGACACAAAAAGGGTTTACAACCAAAGAAAGAACCTGATTTAGACTAAAGATAATGCATTATTACTGGTTGCATGGTGTCTTGCCTAAAAAAGGATATAATGGTAGTTTACTACATTATATAAAAGAAGAAAATATAGAGGCCCTGATTAATCAATACTATTATGAAGAAGGGAATTTATTAGCACCCATGACATCTCATAAGATCATAAGAGATGGATAATATCAACCCATTATTTTTATCAATTACTACTGATGGATCAAAGATTACAAATTCTACTACATGTTCAAGGGAAGGAAAAGAAGAGATCCAAATTCCTCTAAAGTCTATCATTGTGATTGAATATTTAAAAAAAAAATCTATAGGAAAAATCAACCTCTTTCCAAGTACAGGACATGGATGGATTGTCACTGCTATATATTTTTACACCAAATAGGGTGAAGTAGTCTCATCTAAAGTAGCTAATAAAAAAATATGATTTTGTTATTAGAAGATATCATCACTAATTGGAGCACTAGCCTCCTTAGTCATAGGTAATGTCAATTACTTTAAGAGGGCTAAAGTGATGAAGTTCACCTTGGAATACAAATTCTTGCTCAAAATATCATCCAATTACTATCCCTTGGCTGAATGAACTAATGAGAACATCACAAAGATATTAAAAAAAACCATTTTAGAATCAAAGGAACTGATATACCAACCTATGTAAGGCATTATGGTCAAATTTAGTGATACTAAAAGCATCCATTATATTATCCCCTTAAAAACTGGTCTATGGAAATGAGGCTATGCTACCAATCAATTTAGAGACCCCTTTGTAGGTAACAAATCCACCTCCCAGAAGAAGAAGAAATAATATGGATTTGTATAATTTTGTCAAATGTTTAATTTTTCTAAAATGTACAATGTAGGGTTTGTGTAATTATACAATTGGGTGTAATTATACAACTTGGTCCAAAACATACAATTGGAAATAAAATAAAACAAAATAAAATTGAAATGCACATGAGAGGTAATTTGATAAAAATCAAATTAAGACTTAGTAAAACTTTGGTGTCTTAATTATTTTAAGAAATTTTGGAAAGGTAGTTGTGAATGATGTGTTGTCTCAAAAACCACTTTGGAACGACCTAGGAAATAATTATAAGCCCCCCCCATTCAATTTTTATAGGTTCCTTGTTGTTGATCGTTATTCACAATAGTTCTTCATACTTGTGGAAGATTGTTAATCGATGATTGTTAAAGTGCAATGTCGTTGATATTGGTTGATGCAGTGTGAGTTTTTATAGCAATGTTGATTGTGATATATGTATAATTGTTGCACGTTATTCATGTATGTTGTTGGTGGAATATGAATTATACGTTCTATGCAAGTATGACCAAAAATGGTATTGTAATTGAGTGATTTTATAGTGGAAATAAGGTGCTGATTGATTACCAATTATGTGTGATGAATGTGGATGATTTTATTATTTAATAAATCTCTATAGAAGGTAATTGATATGATTGTATGCCATTGTACAATTTCTAGATATTAGCAATGAGGTGTAATGTTTGGTACAGACTAAGGATGGTAATTTTGGATGTGCATGTAGGATTACTAGATTGGTAATTTCACCATTAAGGTTAATCATATGTTTAATCCTTGCATATAACTTTGTAGATCTAATATTGAGGAATTGTAAAAGGGTTTACTAATATAGTATATTTAGCCTTCCTAAACCGTACAACTTATCAATTACCTTATCTTTTTATTGCAAGTGCATAGTTTGAACTTGCTAGATTGAGGAACAAGAATTTACCAATGAACGATTGCAAAACTATCAAGTTGTTTGTAAACCAAGTCTTGGGCATATTGTATAATTAAAAATCATATAGTATAGGTTGTTGTATGGTTATAATCATACAACTATTTTTTTTGGAATCATACAATCACTTTTTGTAAGCTTTACAAATTATACAGTTGTAAACCCTAAAATTGTACAGATTGGTCCAAATCAAGTGCAAATTTCTAGAATTCATCCTAAAACCTTCAATTTAACCTCCATAATTAGGATTAATACTACTCATGCTACATTTTGCATCATTGCCTATCAAAATTGGGTTAAATTATCTCAATTAAGAAGAACTTGCGATTGATAATTTGTGAGAATGAACGAATTAAAGATTGGAAGTGAATGATAGATACAAGTCTATGAAGATGTGGGAGATGAGATCATAGAGAAGAAAAAGTTATAGTAAGGAGGAATACTAGAATTTCTCAAAGAGAAAATATGAACATATCAACACACGACACAAACAAACTAGTAATAGAACAAGTATGGACTTCAAATGAAGGAGATATTGAAAGGTGGAAAACATTACTGATAGAAATGAAAGAGAGAGTACAAGGACCACCAAGATTTGAGGAGAACATTGATGCAGAAGAAGAAATTAACATAGTTTATAGAGAATTTATGAGGATATGATGAGTGGATGGTAACACCTGAACAAGAAATAGATAGGTTACCAAGAGGTGTTGAGGATGGGATTCAGGCATTAGAGCAACAAGCATGAGGTCTTAGCAAGAAAGACCAAGACCATAACTAGGACACCAAAAAAGGAGGTTACAGAGTGAGGACGCACAAGAAGTTAGGATATGATTGTTTTTTGAAAATAAGATACCATGGATAGAAACATCCAATGAAGAGTAGGTTAGTGGATCACCCACACAAAGGAGGAATCAACAAAGGATTCTAGGGAACACTTCATCAAGTGACAACGATAGAGGAATCCCATTAATGGCTAATGTAGCCACAAGAGTAGGAATGTAGATATGCCCACCCTTCATAGGAGAAGAGAAGGAAAATACAATTAGACATATTGGCACATGTATAACCATATGGAGATCAAATGGTGTAAACCAACTAGATGAATGGTTGCAACTATTTTCCACCACATTATGAGAACTCATAATATATTGGTATCTAAAGAGAGAAAATACACTAACATTTTAGCTTTGGAATATAATGAAGGATACCTTTATCAAGGAATTTCATTCTTTGAAAACTAATTATGGCATTATAACAAAAATATACACTACAAAGCAAGGAGTATATGATAACATTAAAACTTATAACCATCAATTAAAACAACTAGGAGACAAAATGTAAATACCGCCAATATATGGACTAGTGAAGTGATGGTTTTTGATGATTTACATCCTAAATATAGAAAAAATATGAAGGCCATACCATCCTCAACATATGAATAAGCGCTAAATAAAGCCAAAAAATTTGAAAGTGAGGTAAAGCATATGGTAGTAGGAATTGTGATACATTCTAAGCATGAGGACTCAAATAGTAGCAAAGAGGATACAATACATCAGGCTATCCAATAATTCCAAAATGAATTCAATAATATAATAAAAGAGGTCAAAGGAGACACAAGGAGAGATCAAAAATATATTTGGTGTGCAAAATGCAAGACCAAAGAACATACAAATGTGAATTATCCTCATAATGCATATTGTAATATATGTAATGTGTTGGGACATGAAGTGGAAAATTTTCCATTCAAAATGAAATTTTGACATTAGATGCTATAAATCCAAGAATAGGAAGAAAAACCAAAACCTCAAGGGAATGGACAAGCTGCAACCAATGGAAGTTATAAAAATAATTATAGAGGAGGAAGTCCATATCAAGGTATTTAATAAGGAGGTCAGAGCCACTTGTAGTCTGATTCAGAAGGAAGACCAATTATAAAATGTCACAACTACCAATAAAAGGGGTATTTTTTGAAGAATTGCCCTTCTCCAAAAATATAGGAGACAAGAAAAAAACTAATACTACACACATGTGTAGATGGTGTGGTCTAGGTAACCACAAGAGGTCAACTATCCTAAGAAATAAAGTACCAGTGGCTTGTAGAATATCTTGGACATTGACATACCCTCTTGGACATTGACATACCCTTAGTAAAGGAGGAAAGAAATAAAAAATAAGTACTAATCATGATAGGAAGTTAGGCTAAGAAGGACCCTTACAAAGAGCCTACCAAAGAAAAGAAAAGATGGCAGGTAACAAAGAGGGTAATTTAAGATGAAGCACAAAAAGAAAAATAGATAAGGCTCGTAGAGAAAAATATTTAAATAAACCATGCAACTCAAAAGATAAAGAAATTGTACATAATTTGGTAGCACAAGTGTTGAATATAACAATAGAAATAAATATGGCTAGTTTGTTTGAAGCCATACCATGGCTACATAAGGTGATGGAGGAAGAGGTGCAACCATAAAAGGTGATGGAAGTCCAGAGCCAACAAATACAGGAAGAGGAACAAAATAATTACTTTATGGATCTAACCATATTAATTATTGATGTTGGAAAGAAAATAACATTGGTTCATATGGAGATAATGGGGCAAAAGTTAACACAAGTGTGGATAGAAGATCCAGTGTTAACGTGTTACCAAATTTATTTTTGATAGATATCGAGGCTCCATTTTTCTAGGCACCTAGTTTTAGGTTGTATGGTGCTGACCAATATAACATTGAGATAAAGGAGGTGTTGTCTACATAGAAGGTAATAATAGCTGACAAATAAATTATTTTGGATTTCGTTGTGATTACAATGTAGAAGCCTACATATGATGCCCTATTAGGGAGAGGTTGGCTACGATTAGCCAAAGTTAATCACAATTGGAGACAATATCAGATCACATTCAAGAAGGGATAACATAAGTATATGATCAATCTAAAAAATCAAAGTATCAACAAGGATATCACTACGGTAAATAAATTAGGTAGTTTTATGGATGAAGAAGAACAACATGGACCTGACGAAGAAGGGATGTTGTACCTTGAGGAATGTGGTGAGGATGAAAACTGATCTGATAGTGGACTTCTCAATTGGAAAATGGGGGAGTATGAAGTATTTCAGTCCAACTACCTCTATATTAATACAAAGGAGATCACAAAAAAATAAGTGAGACAAGGGTCAATAAGAAACCAAAAGAAGAGGAATAAGAAAAAATGACATTTTCCAAGAATTTTGTAGAATACACAATTGGAGATACAAGACCAACACATCTAATAAATATGGAAAAGGTTAAGGTAGAGCCAAACAATATTAAGTATGAAGTACCTTGGATAGTAGAGGTAAATCTAAGAACTGAGAAGTAACCAAGGATGATTCATTGCAATGACGATTGAGATCTGGTATTAAAAGCAACAACTTTTAAGATATTTTTGGAATACAAAGATATTTTTGCATGGACATATAAGAACTTGAAAAGGGATATCACCATAATTATGTGTCCAAAAGATTACATTAATTCCTACCACACAAAAAATAAGGAGGAGACCACATAGGATGAACCCAAAGTATGCAACTTTGGTAAATACAGAGATAGAAAAGATGTTGGATGTTAGCATTATTTTTAGAGTTACCACAAGTGAATGGGTTTCCCCTATTGTGATCACCTTAAAGAAGGATGTGGATAAGATTCATATCTATGTTGAATTTTGTAGCCTGAATGCAGTCATGATCAAATATCCCTTTCCTATTCCATTCATGGATTCCATCTTGGAAGAAGTTATCAATCATGAGATTTACTCCTTTTTTGATGGGTTTTCGAGCTATAATCATATCAGTATAGCCAAAGAGGATAAATTAAAGACCACATTTACCATGAATAATGGAATATACACATATAATAGAATTCCATTTGGATTATGCAATGCACCAACTACATTTCAGTGGATTATCTTGTATATATTTTACCAATTGGTAACAAGGAAATTCAAGGCATTCTTGGATGATTGGTCTATTTATGCTAAAGTTAAGGATCATCTACTAGCTCTAAGTGAATGTATGAGCCTATGTAGGAATGCATAGATCTCTTTTAACCCTAGGAAATGTTACCTAATGGTACCTTATGGCAAGATGCTTGGACACATAGTGTGTAGTGAAGGATTGAAGATAGATCTTGATAAAATTTGTCATTTTGCATATGGAGAAGCCATATGATGTGAGTTTGCTAAAAATATTCTTAGGATACACAAGATATTATTGAATTTTTATCAATAATTATTCATGTGTCCTACCCATTAGATTCATTAACAAAAAATAATGTCCTCTTCAGTTGGATAGAGAAGCATCAAGGAGCTTTTGAAGAGTTAAAAGCAAAGCTCGTATGTAGCCCCATTTTGGTGTTTCTAGATTGGGATAAAGAGTTCCATATCCATATTGAGGCTTCCAATTTTGTAATATGATACTTGTTGGCTCAAAAAGAGCAGTTTAGGCTGGATCAACATGTATACTTTATGAGCCACTTATTGTCAAGAGCATAAAGGAATTATAGTACAACAAAATGAGAGGCTTTAGGAATGTATATGCATTATAGAAGTTTAGGAATTACCTACTAGAAAACCCATTTGCCTTCTACGTGGACCACCAGGTATTGTTGTACTTGATAAATAAACCATTAATCCAAAGGAAAGTTAGCAAGTGAATTATGACCCTAAAAGAATTTGTATTATGCATAGTGGTGAGACCTGGAAAGAAGCATGTGATTGCAAATTAGTTGTCTAAAATTATGTTAAGATAATTGATATGGATGGGGATTCTAGATGAATTTCCTAAGGCACAATTGTTTACAATTAGCATTTTACAATCATGGTACAAGTTAATTGGAGAATATCTATCCATAGGGGAATTGTCAAAAGAGTTGGCAATGGCAGAGAAAAATAAGGTGATCATGAAGTCAACACCTTTTTTAGTTGATCGTTGGATTATTGTACAAAATGGGTGCATATAGTATATTACGATGATGTGTAATGGAGGAGGAAGTCAATATAATATTAAAGGAAGCTCACAAAGTCTTGGTAGGAGGGCACATGGGGTAAGAGGCTACTGTGAGAAAAATACTTTTGGCAAGATTGTGGTGGCCTACACTATATCATGATGTAAAAGAATATGTACAGGCCTGTGACACTTATCAAAGAGTGGAAAAACTATTACGAAGAGATTTTATACCTTTGCATCCACCACAATATCAGGATTTATTCAACATATGGGGTTTGGATTTTATCAAATAATTGATAACAACCCAGTGACAAAAATATTGATATATCAAGATAGCAACAGAATACCTAACCAAATGGGTAGATGGAATGGCATTGCTAGATAACATGACTAAAAGTATAGCCTAATTATTGTAAGAATAAGTGATTACAATATTAAAAATTCCACTATAAATAATAAGTGATAGGAGAGGTCACTTTGTGAATGAAGTTTTTAAAAAGCTAACTGATTTTAGGATTTTGTATTTTTTGTCAAGTTCATATTATCTTAGAGCAAATGGGCAGGTGGAAGCAACTAACAAAGTCTCGGTCTCTCTACTATATAAGGCATATGGTATAGAAGGATTAGATTGGGAGGAGAGGTTGCCATCTATTCTATAGGTTTATAGTACAATATTTAAACTGATAACAGACCATACACCATTCCAATTAATGTATGGTCAGGAGGTAATAGTGCCAGTAGAGTTCTTGGTACCAAGTTTATGGATAGTGATGGAGCATCACTTGGGTGACCAAGAAAGTGTGGAAGAAATATTGGCCACACTCATTAGGTTAGATGAAAGGAGAGTCATGGCATAATGGGAAATCAAAGTGGTCTAGATGTTAAGGAAATTGTGGCATGATAAGCATATTCACAAATTAGAACTTAATCAGGGTGATTTGATTCTAAAGTTCAATGGAAAATAAAGCCTAAGAAGTTGAAAACATTATGTCTTGGTCCTTTTAGATTTATGGAAGTTATGGATAATGGTGTAGTGAATCTACAAAATTTGGATGGGATAGTGGCACCCAAAATAGTTAATGGATTAAAGTTAAAACCATATAAAACACAATGTATGTTCATCATTTTACAAGAAATTGAACAAATATAGTGATAGGAAGTTAAATCTAGAAAACCACAATAAGTAACCCAACATAATCTAGGTCCACCACAAGGGGATAATTATATGGGGATTACACATCTATTTACATAAGAGGAGGAGGCACCACCAATTATAGAACAATAAAAATTGATACCTCACCCCGATGAAAGGAGGATGTAAGTACATGTGAGGTTCACAAATTAAATAGAATGAATAAAATAAGAGGAGGAATGGATTCATCCAAATGAAATAATAAATCAAGAATGAGTGCCATTACAAAAAAATTGAGAGCGACAGGAAGAAGCTAATCAATCAAAGGAGGTAGTAGTGTGTCCACAATTGGAGTAAAGGGAGTTGCCTCAATAAGAAAAAGGATGACGTAGGATATGACTAGCAATACAATATGAAGATAGGATAGACACCTTCGATATGGAAATACGGGACTCAAATGAAGATGGAGTTGTAGATGAGGAGTTGGTAGGACTTACTTGGTTAGCTCAAATAGACATATTGCAACAAAGGATGCGACATTAAACTCAATAGTTTTAGGAAGAGCATGAAGCATTGCAAGTGCATAATGCAAGACTTTGGGAGTATATCATCTAGGAGTTTGATGAAATAATGCAATGACTTGATGAGCAATAGGTTGTGAGGCAAAGAGAAATGGGAAAAATAAATGAAATAAATGAGAAAGCACCCCAAGAAAATACAAGGTGATAGGAAGGCATACATTCTAGCAAGGGAGAAAGCTCACAAGTTGAACCAAGGGATCTGGTACATGATCCACCAACTTTGGATGAGGTAGTAGATATAGTTTAGCAAGAAATTGAGGAAGACCTTACATCACCTTAACCTTAAGGTAACCTACATGAATATTCAAGTGAGTCTAGTGATGAGGGAATGTCGTTACTAACAAGAAAAAATGGCTAGGATAATAGTAGTGATGACTACTTATAAAGAATATAAGAACCTCAGGTTTACTCCGATCCATGTGTTTATGTGATGACCTATTGATAATTAAGAAGGAAAAAAAGGGAAGTTAGAAGACTTTAAAGGGTAATTAATTTGCCAACGGAGTGGTCAGCCCAAAGAGAATATAATCATAATTATTTAAGCACAACTTTTGATTTTTTAGAAGACTATAGGGAAGCATTATCTAGATTTGGATCTCAATGTTATTTTAAAGAGTGAAGGTGGCTAAGGTGACTAAGGTGTGTATAAAGTAGAATAAGGTCATTATAATAAATATCATTAGGAGCTAAACACAATGAGGGACACTTGGCCAATATAGAATTTATGGATGTGACTCTTAGCACTTGGGAAAGAGGAGAACCTAATCAAAAAGAAGAAATCCCAAGCACTAAAAGATAATAGATAGGTCATAAAGGATGATTATGATCAATGGATGAAGGGAGGAATCATTCAGATACTTTACTCAGAGGAAGAAGGGGAAGGATTTGACTTCCTACTCCAATATGGCCTAGGAAACCTAAGGAGACACCACCCATAAATCTAAATCATATCAAGAATGCATGAGGACACAATTGGTGAGAAGGATTCTTTCCAAACCTTGCAGGATGATACCCACTTAAGTGAACACCAATGCATTGACAAGGGCCCAGAAGAATAGATGCAAGAAGAGGATTTATTCATGGAGAGAATGATACATTTAATATACAAAGAGGTTCTATAGTAAGAGGACAAGATATTGGAAGATAAGTACAAGGAAGAGGACTTGTTGGTATAGGAAGAGTACAATTTCAAGATGAGGAGAGTCAAGGTCAACAAAGGACTCGTTTGCTAAGTTTGGAGGCAGATTTAGTTTGAGGAGATAGGAGTAGAAGCCACCCAAATGAGAATCAAGTAGTAAGGGTGTCTTCACCAAATGAGCAACCAATAGGGCAAAGGAGAAGTCATGAATGAGAAAACATAATTATGGAAGGAGGGAATTATGAAATTTCAAATATTACAACTTTTAATTGTACAATTATAAATAATATAGGTTGTAATTGTATGATTCCAAATTGTAGAACTAATAATGCTATGGTTATAAATCATACAATTGACCAACAAGGGGTAGCAAATCATACATTTGAATTATTGGAACCCAATCCTATGATTGCTCAACCTTCGATTACATGGGATGAGGTGGTAGAACCTCTAGATGACATGTCAATGGAGGGAATCATACAAGTGTTGGTCAGAGATCTATCTTAGGTAAGGATTTGTTTATTTATGCACCTTATACCCAACCAACATTGAAAGACCAAGAGGAAAAATGCCTCCCGTAGAAATCTTTAGAGAGGGGCTAGTTCCCTTGCTATTCTAACTAGGGAATTTGAGGATAGAGAACAGGAATGAGATTAAATGACTGAAAGGAATGGGAAATATGGTCATAGGCTAGATAAAAAATGGGTGATGGATTAACAACACGATAACTCTACTGCACTCTGAATCAAATAGCCCTTTAATATAGACAAATAGAAAAAATTAAAACTGATCATCTAACATGCATAATATCTAGGGCTACTCCAGAGGTTCATGTTTTATCAAAATCTAAATCCAAATATTAGCATTCAAGCCTATAGATAAATCATAAAACTTAATATAAGACAAGCAATAGAAGACATACACAAAATAGAAGTCTAGAGTTAGAGCCAGACGTCAGCTGTATTGATCGCAAAACTCAGGTTAGATCAAGCTTCTAGCAAACATCCATCATTTTACAATAAAATAGTAGGCTTATATAGCAAATTCTATTACTTGAAATATTAAATGCACACCTACAAAATATGGCGGTGGTAGCCAAAATAATAGCTACAAGATAGTACAGTCATGAAACATTAATCAGGTATAGCTGGGACTGATGACTTCTTGAAAATACAATTGAACTCCTTCAATGCCCTGACAGGATTGGCTTGCTGGCGCTGCCTCATCACTCGCGGTGACCACTTACATGGAATATAGGATTGAAATCCTAAAATTTCCAATCTAGAAGATTCTCAAAATACTTGTATTTGGATGGATAAGGATGTACCTTAACTTATTGATGTGAAGAGCAATTGAGAAAGACCATCGTTAAAGTTGACAAGTCCAGAGGTTAAGTGTAGCTAATTCATTGCGTAATTGCCTGGAACAACAGAAAAGGAGTGCAAGGCCTTTGGTATCTTAGGAGGCATGCAATATTTGAAAAATTAGAAGGTAAAACACACAAAAGTAAAGTGCAAATGCCTTGCACAATAGAAAAGGTGTGTAATAGCCTGGGCATTAAGAGGGGCACTAGGGTTGAAAAGTCAAGCACCCAAGAACTCTGGAATGATGTGCAAATACCTTGTGGTGGAGAGATGAAGCGTAATAGTTTGGACATTAGGATTTGAGTCTCTATTGAAAATTCAACTACTAAAGCACACAAACTAATTGCACATTTGTCTTGCATAGAAAAAAAGCACCACACCTGGACACCTTAAAAACTATGTTAGGGTTGACTGGTAATTAGGACAAGCATGATGGAGTGGAGCACAAGCACCTTGCACTTGAAATGAAGTGCGTAATTTCTTGGGGCCTCAGAAATGATGCCAAGTTTGAAAATTCAACCAACGAAATGCAGTCAGATGGTGTGCAATAACCTCGTGCACTTGAGATGGTGCACAAAAGCCTCATGCACTTGAGATGGTGCACAATAGCATTTCACACTTGAGATGGTGCACAACAACCTTGTGCACATTAGATGGTGTGCAAAAACCTCACACAATTGATATGGTACGCAAAAGCCTCACACACTTAAGATGGTGTGCAAAAACCTCGTGCACTTATTCATTTTCTCATATCAAAGTTGGGTGCCATGCTTTGACCAGTTAATAGGCATTGCGCTCCTGAGGAAGGGCACAAAGGAGTTGTGCCTTGCTGGTAATGCATTCCTTGAAGCTGGGCTTATCTATTTTTTAGTCCCAAAATAGGGCTACACTTTTTCTTGGTCCTTGGGGTAAAACTACATCAGGGGACTTGGCACGAAAAACCATCGCCATCCGAAATATGATTTTCCTGCATGGTCAATAGATAGAAACAACTACACACTACTTCAGGTGTTGTAGAAAGAGTTTGATAGTAAAACTTAGGAGAGAGAAAAATGCATTCAAATAATGAGAACGAAGTTTCTGAGGAGTAGAAATTACTAGAAATCTAAATATACACCATGTTGCATAAGTGACAACAACAAGTTAATGTCATTGTATGATTTCCACAATGGTAAGTTAGAAAGTTAGGCAATTTAAAAAAAAAAATGGAAGAAAAAATAATATAATCTTGATTGTGAAAATTTCTTTGGGATGTGATCAAGATGGAAGATGGTTGAAAATCAGAAATGGGGGCCTCTTCTGAAGGAAAAAAAAAAAGAAAAAAGAAAAAAAGAACAAAAAGAAACAAAATAAAAAGAAACAAAAAATAAGATAAATAAAAAAAGCAAAAAGTTATAAAATATTGAAAAAATCTAGAAAAGAACAAAAATTGCATGCAAAAAGGGATTGAGTTGGCAATCATCCATACAAAAGGATAAAAACACATGCAAAGAGGATGAGGTGGTAGATTTTCATGCACTAGGATGTTTTGATTATGAAAATAAGGTGGCATGCATATTTTTTCACTAGATTGTATGAATTGCAGGTAAAAATAGGTGATTTGAGAGAAAGGAGTGTGCAACAAAGTACTTTGTAATTCATTTATTTCAAAAAAGCAAGTAGTAGTGGGGTGCTAGTGAAAAAAACTAGGGTTTTATTCTAAAAAAGTAGGGTTGTTTTTTTTTTTTAAATAACTAAGGATTGTGGGAATTACTTGGGAACAAACCCTCAATGGTGGAGCTTTTCCTAAAAATCTAGGGTTTGAAGTAATTTTCTACAAAGTGGTGAGACGTTGCTCGGGTTTCAGTTATTTTGATTTTTTAGGAAGCCAAAGATGAAGTAAAAATTGGAAACTTTAATTTGCATGAAAAAAAAATTCGATGAGGGAGAAGACGTTTCATCCATTGCATGAGGAAAACTATAAGGGAAAGTCCATACAAGAAGTTGCAAATATTGCCATAGTAAACCGTACATATGAAGGATTGCATATTTGGAAGGGAAAATTGCACAAGTGAACCAAACCACATCAAAAAAATAAATTGCAAATTGATGACAAAAGGGTGCAAAGTAAATCGTACAAATTTGTTAAAAATGTGGATTTTGGGGCAAATACAACCCTAGAGAGTTGATTGTATGATTTTGGAAGGAGATTGTACGATTTGAGGAAAATTGTATGATTTCGGGTCATAATTGTACGGATTGGGGTAAAATTATGTAATTCAAGTCCAAATGTATGATTTTAAGTGTAATTGTATGATTCTAAGCACAATTTTATGGAAGTGAGGTGCAATTGTATGATTTAGGACCTACTATACAATTTTAGGGTGAAAGTGTATGATTTGGGGCACAAATTGTATGATTTGGGTGTAATTGTATGGAATTTGAGTGCAATTGTATGATTTCATGAACAACTATATGATTTTGGATGTATTTGCATGATTTTAAAGGTACCTATATGATTATGAGGAGCAACTATACATTTTTGGGAGTTGTACATTTTTTGGTATAGATTTAGGGTAGGTTGTACGATTTTGGATGCAATTGTCTAGAAATTGCCAAATTGAATAAGATTGGTGAAGAGTGGTTCCAAGATGAGGAATTGTGAAGAATGATCATCAAGCAATAAATTTGGGCTCATATGCGATGGATTTTAGTGACAAGGAGGGAGCACTCACCAAGACCACTACATCAAAAGGATTCATGGCCTAGACAAGAAAATAACCTACACTACACAAGGCCAAGGATGAGGGTTTCAGCCATGAGGACACGACTACTATCTTTGGAGAGGAAGAGGTTATATATTGTGGATGAGACATAGGAATTGGAATGGTGGTAGGGGAAGAGCACAACCATAGTTTCATCAAGAGTCTCAAATGGAATCACCTAGAAAAACTTTAGGGAGCTTCATAGTGAAGTGCATAGGGAAGCTACCCCAAAAGAACAAATGGACCTACTCAGTGAGGATGAAGGAGAGTAGGTGGAATTGAGAGACATCACCTTCACATAGTTGACAGGTGAATTATGTCAAAAATGATGGAGTAAGCATGATGACACTCACCCATTGAAAGCAACATTGACTTAGGCCAGAGTGAATGTGTTGGACTAGATGCCCCCACATGATAAAGTATTCTTTAATGAATACTTATTATAGATTGTATAGTCATACAATCCAAGTGAGAACTACATATTTGTAAAAATTAGGAATTTTCATATCAAGGTGGAGTTTTTGGATGCCACTTTTTGGAGGATATTTGGTTTGCCAAGAGAAGGACAACCAATCAAGAGGAAAGTTGTGGATTCCATAGAATTCCATATGTTAATCACTAAGCTAACAAATATTAAGTTTCTATTAGCTACTAAGGTATTTTTTCCTAGAGGATGAGGAATCAAACAAAGTATGCTAAATATGAAGGAGCTTATGTGTGCCATGAACGTGGTTATGTCTTGATTTTTAGGAAAGACACGATCCTTAGAAATGCTAATTTGGATAGTACAATATGTGGAATGTGTCACCAAGGAAGTACAATATGATTTGAGTACATACTTAGCTTAGAGGATAACATCACCATAAAATACGATGGGTAGATCAGTTAGTGCTGGGAAACTGCATCCAACATTAAGTGATTGCACGAAATGTCATCCAAATCAGAGGATAACATCACCACAATTTTTTCCTAAGTGATGTCATCAATTTTTTTTCCTAATATATATGGTATTTCTCCTTAGACTTCCATACTTTGAAGGGTAAATTTAGTGCTGATAAAAAAAACTATTTCAAAAAAGCCATGATAGAGGAAGAACACAAGGAAACTAGAAATTTCCTTAGATGATAAAAATGAGACTTCAGAGGATGAGGAATTCCACCATTGATGGAAGAGACGTCATTAGCTACACTTGTATTTTGATCAAGATTAGTAGGCACCTATACAATGGCCACAAGATTAGCCACTACCTCATGAGGAGGAGGAGGCAGTAACACCAATAACCAATCTAGTATAAATTTGAACATGTAGGCAACAAGAGAGGCAGACACGAGAGAAATATCTTGTACAGAGTGAGCGATCATAACCAATGCTCACAAACCAAATTGATATGCACTTGGGAATAGAAGAATTAGAGCTAGTAGACATCAATGTACTAGTAGAGGTAGATCAGTTAGGAGAAGTGATGATATTTCCTACATTTCTCGAGCCCAATGAGTTTGAATTGTTAGAGATATCTAAGTATTTTTTGGGTAGAGTGGTAATGTTAGGATACTATGCTAACATTAATTAATAATAATAATAATACATGTTATCCTATGGTTATATTAATAAATAATATAATAATTAATTATATTAATTATTATATTATTATAATATTAGGGTTAGGGTTAGGAATCATGGTGACTCTTCACTCATAACCCTAAATGGGTATAAGACACTATGTGATTCTATCGTTTAATATATATATGAATATAAAATATAATATAATTTATTGAAGGGACTTCCCGACAATATCAAAAGGTGATTATTTTAGATTTAGGTTATTTATTATTTATTTATCATTTTATGTGCTAGGAACCCTAGGTTCCTACCATCTGGTATTAGAGCCTTATGGATCCAACCATATTGGTCAAGGAAATGAAAAATGACATTGCAGAAATTAGAAGAATGATTGAACAAAAACAAAAAAAAAACAAATGGAACGTTCTGATCATATTATACAATATTTAATGGAAATGCAAGAGGAGACCCTAGCCATAGAATCTCAAGTAGAGGATCCCATAGCCATGGAATCCCAGGTGGAAGAAGAGCCCATAACCAGGGAATCCCGGAGGGTACCCATTGCACTCCCCAAGAACGAAAAAAATCCAAACCCTAAAAATATCTCCAATATTGTTTGCAATATCTCCAATGTTGTTTGCAATGTTCTTTTTAATGCAGAGGAAGAAATGAAAGTTTCTAAAAATTACAATGCATATCAAAGTGGAAGACAACCTAGTATCACCTATGCAAACAAAATAGAGGCTAAAGGTGCTCATTATCATAAATTTATTTCCATTGCACTAACATCCACTAAAGCTCCTTATTTCTCTCCTTCACCTGGTGCTACTAAAATTGTTTCTCAAAATTTAGGAGGTCCAATCCTCGTGAAGGAAATAATTCCCAGCAAGGTTACATTTGAGTATTCTCATAGCTCCAAATTAGTTGTAGGTGAATTTCAAATTGCAAAAGCAAAAGAAACAAAATCTAAGGAATGCAGCCCTGCCCGTCCGCCTCCATGGCCACCTCTGCTATTTCCCATTTTCTATGCAGTGTCAATGATCCTTATTTGTGGAATTTTTTGGGTGCATTTGAATTCGTATTTAAAAATTATAAAGTACCATTACCATCCATTCTATTTGATTGAAATGGTCGCTCAGCTTAGTGGTAATTCAAACAATTGGGCACATAAAGTGAAGGACTTGTCAAAAAATTTTGAATCTACATGTGAGGACCAACGCCATGCACTGTCATTCATTCTTAGTGACATTTAGTATGAATCCTTTCATCATCAATTTTTGGTTTTGAAAAATGTGGACAGTATAAAACAGTGGTTCATGTATTTAATTCGGTTCACAAAAACCTGGAACAAATCACAGATAATGGACAAAATATAAAGCTTTGCGAGCGTCCATCTCAAATTCAATGCCATATTTTAGATTTTTGTAGCACAAATGAAAGCAAAGGAAGTAACGGTGGCCCCACCAGACAAAGAAAATGAGCAGAAGAATCCCTAAATAAGAATTGTGATAAGAGGTGGCAATAGTCACCCAGTGGTAGAAAATGTAGCACAATTATAAGAGCGATCTAATTTGGTACTTGTATCCACAATAGTGATAGATAAAGAGTTACTCGAGACACAAGAGATAGTTTAGGCACCTATGGAAGAACAAAAAATGGCTAAATAAATCATTGATGTTAAGAAGATCAGATTAGAGAAATAAGAAGGTAGAATTGTAGCTCAAATTTTACTATAGGAGGAGACTACAATGTGTCCAATTAAGAAAACTGAGAAAATTTCATTCCCACATGAGGAGGAGGAGAAAAGGACTCCATCATAGGAAGTGGATAGAAGACTTTAAACAAGATTTTTGCTTAAAGTACCATATTTTGAAATTTCATATGAAGAAGGAGAAGATACGGATGACCAAGTGGACCATTTCTTGAAATATATCTATGACATGTTTAGTAGTACCCGATTGTAGTTTCAGATAGGTTACATTGGATAATTGAAGAAGTGGAGGTAGAAAAACTTCACTAAGATGAATAAGATCATGGAGTGGGTGTGTAGTGAAAATTAAACAAGAAGAATAGTTGAGATATATGCACACCACCATGGTAGTTACCAAGGGAAGAGGTAACAATCATGTTAGGAATTGATGATTTTCCAAACAAAATGAAGATAAATTATAGGGAGTACCTATGGGTATATCTAGATTTGGACAAAAATTAGAGATATCCACTAAACATGATAGATATAGAATACCAGAAGGCATCCTTAGAGTTGACCTTAATTTTTAAAAACTCAATTTTCTACCACACTAGATTGAATGGCTTAGCATGTATTTTGAACAAATCTATAAAGCCAAGGAAGCACAGTGGGAATACATAGAAGTAGCTTAAAAAAATATGGTTGCAATTGAAGGGGAATTGGAACATAGCAAGAACGAGGCTGAGGAGAAGCTGAAGAAGGTGGAAGCAGAATTGCATGGCATGAAGCAAGAGTATGAGGATAAACTAAAATTGTAGGAGGAAGAGAAACAACTTATGGTCCAACAAGTGAAGGAACAAAAGAAGCAATTGTAGGAAGGAATGATTTGCTACAATAGTATGTTACTAAGATTCAATATTAGGAGGATCAATTGAGTTTGAACAACCAATAACTCATGCAATAGACCAATAAATTGGAAGTCCAAAAGGAAAAATTGATGAAACATGAAGATCAATTGAATATATATGATCAAAAATTATAGTTTAAGGACCATAAAATTGGGGAAATAGAAAGATATGCTAGCCGTTACAATCAAATCATCATGGATCATAAGGCTATGCTTCAAGTTAATGAGGAGCTTCAAAAAGCTCATCAATCTGAATTGTAATAGAGAAATATGGTGATTGTAGAGGATCAAGAACTCACCATACCATCTCAAACAAAGATAGAGTTGAAATAAAATATATGCAATGGATTAACAAAGAGGGAGAAAGAGTTACTATAGCTCTTGGCTACCATAGAGGAGAAGACAAACACATATGAACTTAAAGCTGTAGAGATTAGTAATTATACTAACAAGTTGCACAATGAGTGAACCATTCTCCAAGTTCAACTATAAAATCTGTAATAGGATCAGTCAACTAAAACCAAGAAGGATGCATCAACGGGGATGTTGACTAATTTAAATGGGAGGGTAGATGTAGGTAGGAAATCCACCTCCCAAAAGAAGAAGAAGAAATAATATGGATTTGCATAATTTTATAAAATGTTCAATTTTGCTAAAACGTACAATGTAGGGTTTGTGTAATAGTACAATTGGGTGTAATTGTACAACTTGAACAAAAATATACAGTTGGAAATAAAATAAAATAAAATTGAAATGCACATGAAAGGTAATTTGATGAAATTCAAATTAAGATAGTAAAACCTTAGTGCATTAATTGTTTTAAGAAATTAAAATAAGGCAGTTGTGAATGATGTGTTGTCTCAGGAGCTACTTTGGAATGACCTGGGAAAGCATTATAACCCCCCCATTTAATTTTTTTAGGTTGTTCATTTTTTTTGATAATTATTCACAATAGTTGTTCATACTTGGGTAAGATTCCTAATCGATGATTGTTACAATGTAGTATCATTGTTGATCTTGGTTGATGCAGTGTGAATATTCATACTAATTTTAAATGTGATATATTTGTAATTATTGCATATATTGTTAGTGGAATATGAATTATACCTTTTGTGCAAGTATAGCCAGAATGGTATTGTAATTGAGTGATTCCGCAATGGAAATAAAGTGTTGATTTTTTACCAACCATATGTGATGAATTTGGATGAGTTTATTATTTACTAACTTTATATATAAGGTAGTTGATATGATTGCATGCCATTGTACAATTTATTGGATATGAGCAATGATGTGTAATGTTTGGTACAGACTAAGGATAGTGATTCTAGATGTGCATGTAGGATTACTAGATTGGTAATTTCACCATTAGGGTTAATCAATGTTATGTTGAATCCTTACATATAACTTTGTAGATCTAAGATTGAGGAATTGTAGCAAGGTTTTTCTGCAACCGTACAGTTAGCCTTCCTAAATTGTACAATTGATTAGTTACCTTATTTTTTGCTTACAATTGCATAGTTTGAACTTATCAGATTGAGGAATGAGAATTTCCTAGTGAATGATTACAAAATTGTCATGTTGTTGTCTATAAACCATGGCTTGGAAATATTGTATAGTTCTAAATCATACAGTATAGGTTTTTATATGGTTATAACCATACAACTAAAGTTTGGAACTATACAATCACTTTTTGTAAGCTTTGCAAATTGTACAGTTGTAAATTGTACAACTATACATATTTGTCCAAATAAAGTGCAAACTATTGGAATTCATCCCAAAAATTTCCATTTCACCTCCCTCATTGGGAATACTACCACTCATGCTACATACTTCCCTCCAAATGTCACAACAATTTGAATTGTAGGACATTGACATCAATCCCATGCAAGCAAGATTAAATATATTATTGGCATTAGAATAAACAAGGGAAATTGATTTCAAGAAAATAATACAACATTATGAAGTAGTTAAAAGGTGGTTCAAAAAAATATTCATAGAGGTGGAATATAAAGAAGGAAAATTCATATTCAAATGAGATAAGGATACATAAAAACTGGGGGTACACTAGAAATTTGATTCCTTATGGAGTAGGTCCTACCATATTATTAAGATCATAGATCTAAATGCCTATGAAATTACTTTCATGGAATGGGTAATGATATCTATTTTTAGTAACAAGAAATATATTTTCACGATCTACAAATAATAATTCTAGCAAAATAATATGTAGGTATTACATATAATAGTGACTATTATTTTGGAAATTATCCTTTATTTGTACTCTTATAAACCCAAATTTTATCATTCCCTTGCCTATGATTTTTTTTTTTAATTTCTTAATTTTTTTTCTTATCCTTTGTCATCATGTGAAGTTTACAAACATTGTTGTACAAAATTTATGTAAAAAATATATCATGTCAAGATAACATACATGATCATATCATCTTGATATTAAAAAACAAGTCAATATCTATAAGAAAGCAACTTGACCTATGGAAAATAGACCTCATGATAGGGTAAATCAATCCCATTTGGGCCATATAGGCAAGTATACATAGAGTATGGGTAATACAAAATGCATCTTGTGTAGCCAAGGGGCTCTAAAATCTCCTTGACACCTTGTGGTTTCTCATTTAAGACCTATCACATGTAAAAGGAACTTCATGCAAAATTCTTAACATAGCCCTCTATTTGTAACATCCCTCAAAATATTGTTATTATTTTGCTTGCTCTCGCCATTAGAATGAGATACTGTTGATAGGTTTTGTGAGTGCAAGAACAAGTGTTCGACTTCAAGCAAGCAGATTAGAGGAACTAAGAACTTACCTTATGGTAAAAATATAGGGGATTGTCTGCATGATTTAAGGTGGGAATTGATGTTAGGTGTAAGCAACACTACGACCTATGAGTACATGGAAGCTCACCAAAATAACTTCATAGAGGAACATTTTAAATGTTGTATATGCATAAGCTTATTTGTGGATCTGCTGCATTACGCATATGCTTGCCTAATAAAATTGTGTGTTATTATTTTAAAATTATTATATAAATATAAAGAAAATAAAAAATAAAAAAATAAAAAATAATAATAATAACTATATATATATATAAGGGATATAAATAAAAGCATATATAAATGAAAAATAACAAAATATAATATTCTATTTATTTTTAAAATATATTATGTATTACATTCCAAGTGTAGTGTCGGGAGTGTAAATCCACTTGACAAATGTTCCAAGTAATTTGTATGCATGTTTACCCTTAGGTGTCACAAATTCCACATGAGAAAGGTCTATATAAGGTTGATAAAAACCATTTTAAGGCATATAAAATTTAGAGCTTAAAAAGTTGTGAGCATCAGGTTGGATAACTGCTAGTGCATCTTGTGGCTTTGATTGGATTCTAACAAAAGTTACCAGGTCAGATTTGAAAACCATACCATCTTGGATTGAGAAAGAATGTTCATTGCTTTTATTTAGTAGCATGTTGATTGATTGGGTGTTATTTATTGATTGAATATGTTTCTTAGATAATACATTTTGTTTAATGTGCTTTGGATTTTACCTAATCATTAAGTGTTACCATGAATTCGATGAATATCTACTTTGTCATTACCATTGTCTCGTCATCTTTAGGAGATATTAATAAAATATATAATTCAAAGATATTAAAAAACTTATATTACACTGTGTCAACTACTCCTTGGTAAGAGAAGTAAGTGAACCAAAGTTTTTCTATGTTTACATTTAAAAATTGAAATTTTTATATATTGAAGATAAAAATATATATTTACATATATGAAACTAAAAATAAAACTAAATTATGTTGCAATAGTATAGAATGCATCTTGTGTGTGAAAGAGGATCATTTAGATTGTGTAACAACCCCAATTGTTACCACCTCTTATTCACATTTTTTATATAAATACATGTTTCATGAGGCAAGGTACATAATCATGATCTAAGATAGAATCATTCCATTTGGATTGTAAGTTTTCAAGGCAAATATGATCAAGAGATATTGAGACTTGATCAGAGTCACTCTTGAGTAGAATTTATCATCTTCTACGAAACCCTCATACCACTCGGATATGAGAATGCTCAAAGCGTTAGGTTTCATCCCTCATAAAATGGAAATCACCCTATATAGTCGAATGCCTTGAAGATGGAAAACCATCATAGATGAAATAACCTCAACAATGGTTATTCATAGATCTTAGATCCTACCCACATCTTCTCGATGGAGTCACTAAGATAACAAAATTACTACATGTGATTAAAATTACATAATCCTTGGAATGCCATCTTATTTGTTTGGTGATTTATTGTCATCCTCCCAAATGTATTGAGTTCTTGGTTTGCTTCTAATTAACTTATATTAATGGTATTGTTTTGTCTAGTATTGTTGTGTAGGTCCTCCATAAGTTTCCCTCTACACTATTGTAATCAATAAGAGATAAAAATTATAAATATTCATTAAACATCATATATTTGAAAAATATACTAATCAAATAATTTTCATTACTTGATAAATTTCCAAAACATATATCACTTAACATTCGTTAGAGGTGAATACTACATTATGAATACTTTATATTTAATTTACAAATATAGTAATCAAATACATAAAGTATTACAAATCATGGCTGATTTTCCATAAATTATTTTAGCTCTACATAATTACATTAGATCTATATCAATACAAGATTATTCATGATTACAATGAGAATATCTCAAAACATAAAGTATAGTCTTCAGAATTTGTTGTCCGGTTCTCCTCTGATTTGTCTTGAATCTTCTTGGAGTGAGATATGATAGTGAAGGGATCAGGACAACTCGAATGCAAAGTATGCCAAATGCATTACAAGCAAACATGCTTATCAAATTTATATGCAATCATGCTCCAAACATTTGCCAAATGTATAACACATTCTAAGAAATCACCAAGCATGAATTACATAATCATCCATCTTTAATATTTTCACAATAAGGATTAATTCATAATCCCATTCATCATTCATTTGGTTTGTTACCAAATATATGGAAGAGTCCCATACCTCTTCCCAAGGAATGGACACCAATCCATCCTTCTCAAAATCAAAAGAATTCCATTTTATTTTCCTAGTTTAATACATTCATTTACAATCATGTGGTAGTTTACTACCAAACTCCACTCATAACGTAGCAATTTACCAATTCAATGATCTCACTATATTATGAGAGAATTACTCAAAACTACTTGGCTTCAGGTCATTTTATAATTCATATAATTTCATGCAAAGCAAAACTAATAGAAAGAGAATTTACTCTCACTAATCTAAAAGTCATCATTTGTTTCTTTATTTTACACAAAAGGTTTCCATATTACATAATTTATCCTATTATATGAACCAGAATCCAATATTTTCAAAAAATAAAATTAAATAAATCCCTTTACATCTAAACTTCACTTTCTATTCCTAAATATTGTATTTTAACTTCAACTAAATTACATACAAATAATCATGAGATTTCCATGTTTTATAGAACCTTCCACAAAACTAATAAATAAGTGAATCAGACCAGATACAACTTAATGATATAAAGGAAGTTTCAAAATTAATTGAAACTAATTTTTATAGGATTTAACATATGCAAATTATATGATATAAAGGAGCTTCTTTAAGTCTACACTTTGGAAGGTTGTATATATAAGTACATAGCCAGCGGCTAAACCTGTTATGACGAAGGCTATATTAAGGAGTCGATGACCCATTTAAGTCAGAAAACACTTCTAAGTTTTCACATAGTATCACTGGATTTGCGGTAACTTGGAGCAGATAAACTTAATTGGATAGAAGGGTTTTGATGTTCAGTAAGATAAGTGTCGGATTTGATTACACAAGTGAAAGAATCCAACTATATTTTTTTCCTTTTTAAAACTCCCATATACATCATGCATTAGTAGAAATGGCTCTGGTTCCAATAGGGTATAATCAGAACATGTAGTGTAGACGGATACAACTAACAAAGGAAGATTTAAAGTGGAACTAAATTCCAACATAGCGTCAAATTGTGATAGGAACAACTCATGTGAAAAATAAGTTATACAATAATCCAAATTTGTAGTCATGTATGATTCTATCGTTAAAGAGAATTATAGTGATGAGTACATAATACATAGGTGCTTCCATAGTGGATAAAAGAAATTCATCGACACATGTTATAATCCACCTAGCGCTAATACCGAGGGTTCCTTTAGCTTTCCTTCGTGACACCATCAATTTTTGGACCATCCAATGGATACTACTACTACCATTGCACTCATAGTTGTGGGGATAGCAATTTTGATGACTAGAGAACTGGTCGAAGCACTTCACATAGATGATTGCTCACCTGAAATCATGGATGGCTCAAATGCATTGATTACATCTCCTATTATGGTAGGTATGACTATATACATTTTGTAAAAATAGACAGCATATAAACACATCATATAAACCATGTCACTCATTCAATATAAAGAAAACAAATTACAAGCAATACGATTATTGATGTGCAGTAGATTTAAATTCCAAATGTCGTGGGTGAAGCCTATAGAGAAGGAACTGAATTATCATCATGGCTTGAGTTCACAATAAAGAATAATATCTCAGTCACGCAGTCCAAGGATTTTAAATAAATTTTAAGGAGAAAATATTCAGACTAGCAAATATGGTTACATTATTAAAGTGAATCCTATTTTCATGTTTTGCAAACGACTTTTCAATGGTGAAAAAAAAAAAACCCATAAACCATTTAAAGCAAAACCAAATAGCATAAGGATGAAATAGCTTCCACTTGGGACTCCAGCAGAATGGTGACTCTTATTGGATTTTCACTTCTCCTCTAGCTTCTCCAAACCAGCATAACATCCACAACATAACATAGCATCCCCCCTTTTCTCAATTTCAATGGTAATTTATAGCTTTCTTTCTTTCAAAAAAATGCTTCTATATTATTATTATTATTATTAAAACTTTAGCTTTATTTTTCTCACCCATGTGAAGGCTTCTTTTAATATATATTATTTTAATGGAAAGGGAATCCATGGAGATAAGAGAAGAATATTATCCACCATTTCAACCTTCCCAAAGCAGCCTTGTGTAGGAAAGTTTGATTATTTATATCTAGAAGGTTTTTTTTTTAAGTTTTAGCCCAATCAAAATTGAACAAGCTCATTAAAAAAACAAACTACCTAATTTCATTCTAAAATAGGATCAGCTAGATCAAATAAGCATGCTCAACAAAATAAATCTTTTACTTCAAAAATTGCTCCATTTAAAGATTTCAAAAAATCATAATAAATTGCATGATATTATTTTAATTTTTTTCTAGAAATTTTTGTAAAATGCAAAATATTATTTAATGTGCATTTTCAAAGTAAAATTCAATTAAACCAATCTCATGCAAATTAATCGTGAAATAAAATATAAATCACACACAAATGGCATACAAGCACTCGATGCATGTGCTCAGTATCCCCCATCACCATTTTTACTTTGATTTTGTAGGACTTTTAGAGTAATACTCAAGTAACACCACCATCAGGGAGGTAACTAGTGATGATAGGGATATGAGATTTACTTGTTGAGTTGTCATAGTCACCATTTTCCTTCTCATATCTTGGTGGTCAGTCTTCCACCTACAAGAATCAATTTTCCTGCAATCAAGCAATGCAACATCATTTTATTTTAACAAATACAATGCAAATATATTAGACATAAAAACCATCTATCAGTACATAAATAAAATCTTAAAAATAGTTCTACAAGGTGGGATGTGACATACTCCCCACCTTTTTTTTTAAACGAAAAACCCCTTGAGGGACTGCCTTGGTCTGAGAGACCACGAACAGGGGTTCTACACTATCAAAGTCACCCGGTGTCGCACCCGACCCTGCACGCACCAACATTATCAATTGGATTTTGGATACCCAATTCAACTTTTTGGTAGGGTGGAGATTCGAACCTAGGACCTCCCTTGGAGGATTTCCCTCTCCTCTCCAACTCACCTACAATACCTTGGTAAAACTAATTTATAGTATAAAACACCCCTTTTGAGGTGCCACTTTCAACAGGTTGGGCACAGGAGGAATGGAGCCTTGTTGGCCTCTACCAACACATAGGACATTCCCAACTATACCATATATCTGTAGGATGGAGACAAGGGAAATGGAACCTAGTTCGGCCTCTACCAGCACCCAGGGTATTTACCACTACACCACAATAAGCAAATAACATACTCCCCATCTTAGATTAAACATAGTCCTCTGTATTTTCTTGCACTATTACATAACAATCAATAAAACATAGTTTTTGGCATAGTTTCCACTTTGCATAAGTGGTCCATAGTTCAACTTGTATTATTACATAGCATCATTAAATAAATAAGGAAAGTGTCTTTTCATATCTTCCACTTTTTCCCAAGTGCAATTCTTTTCAGAATACTGGTCCCACTGGACATCACACTGATCAATATTACGCTTCCTCATAGTCTTGGAATGAAATTCCAAGATCTTCACAAGTCTCACTTCAAAGGTTGTCAGATCTACCATCTATAAATTAGAAATATCTAACACATGATCAGGATCAATAATATATCTCCTAAGTAGGGATACATGAAAACTATTATGGATATTTGATAGGTTAGGTGGTAAGTCAAGCCGATAGGCTACATAACTTATATTATCCACAATATCAAATGGACCAACAAATCTAGGATCCAATTTTATATTGATTTAATGGCACTCTTATTAGGTATTACCCTTAGAAACACTCAGTCACCTATGAATAATTATCTAGGGGTTATTTTCAAATCTACATAATTATTTTGTATATCTATGGCTTCCTTGAAACTTTGACGGATTAGTCCTAGCTTCTCTTCCATTATTTTGACCATTTCTAGTCCAATGACAAACCTATCCTCCTTAGGAACATTAGCCAGATATTCAATGGTAAACTAAACCTAAAATAAATATGGAGGGAACAAATAAGACCCCCCAATCAATAATAAACTTTGGTCACAGAGCCATACAACCAAAGCAGAGCATATTGACCATAACAAACAACTAGGACCAGTACGAAAAATAGATGGTCTCTTGCTCAAAGTGTTTATGAGTGCTAGAGTTGGAGCAGGAGGCCTCTCCACTTCTTCCACAAAATTTTACATATGTACATGACAAAAGGGTTTTGAAAGGCATCCCTCAACCTTTTACAATAATTCCAACTAGAGTAAATAACACCGAAGGCAATGGTTCACATCGAAGGTAATGGTTTGAAAACCCCAAAGTAGGGGAAAACATCATAATCCTGATGTAAATATCACCAAAAATAAAACAATGAAAGTCCAATGATGGATCTAAACCCCACCAGAGATCCCAACCATATTCAAATTCAAATGATAAAATTTGAAATTTAAAAAATTAAAAATCCTGTTCCATCATGCAACTTCCCTCCACTAACCAACATAGACACCAAGGACAACATAGCCACCATAATGTAGCCTGGGTAAAACCAGAAACCAAGGAACCAATAGGCCCTTGAAAAGAAATCTACCCCACAAAAACAATAGACCCCTAAACCTCCACAAGAATGAACTCCCCTACGAACACCATATGAACCTGAGCATAAAGAAGGATTGAACTTTGAATCACCCGCTCAGACAAGAAAAAGAAACTAGCTGCCTCCTACGAGTGGATTTGTATCTCTATAAAAATAGAGGCCTTTCTTGAATATAACCAAACACCCCAAAAAAAAAATGAATTTAAAAAATCCCAAAAGGATAGCCATGGAACCCTGGTATCAAACCCTACCACTAGTTCTAGAATTGGAGATAAAAACTCTGCAAACCATCGAAGCAAAACCATATAACTAACTAGAGTAACAGAATAGCCAGAGAAGATGCTACCTAAGGGAATAAAAACTAGACATTATCGCAACAACAATAGCCCAAGATCACCCCCAATAGGTTTGGGTCAACATTTTTTCCTATCCTCCTTGGGGAGCTCAACTAGATATTCAAAGATAAACTGAAACTATAAGAAAAATAAAGTAATCTAACCAAGATACCACAACTAGCAAACAACCCTAGAAACATCATCACCCAAAAACCAACTAGAGTAATACAAACCTAGATCCAACCAAGGGGTCAATAGCCTTTCCATTGTGATACAAACAACCCAAGATCACCCCCCACGGGTTTGTGTCAACATTCGGCCCTATCCTCCTCAGGAACCTTATCTAGATATTCAATGGCAAACCAAACCCAAAATAAATATAGAGTGAACCAACAAGACCTCCCAATTAGCAATAAACTCTAGTCATAGACCCATCCAACCAAAGCAAAGCATATTGACCATAACAAACAACCAAAACTAGTAGGAAAAATATAAGGCCTCTCGATCAAAGGATTTTATAGCACTAGATCCGGAGTGAGAGGCCTCCCATATATTATAGTAACATTAATAAAGTGCCTGTATAAGTTATAAATATGAATGCTTTTTAAAATATACCTTAGTAAAAATTTATTTTATACATTTTCATATTAATTATTCATAAAAGAGTTTGGAATTGATACTTTATTCTCTAGATGTTGGTGGAAATAAGTGCTATCATTTAAAAATCCAGTATCTTCGATTTCGGTCTACGCAAATTCATGTACTTATATTTTAGTTCTTAATTATACTAATAAAAGTGTAATTTTACAACCATATAGAACATTCTTGGTAGTTTTGTTAACGTGATTGTTGGTTTCTTTCCATTACATAGATATAGAAAACTTAGGCTAGTTTAAATATAAGATATAAATAATTTCGTGTTTGAGCAGTGACAATCTGGCTAAGCTGAAGTGGAGACCATTTGGTTAGAAAAATCCTAAAGACATTAAAATTACCATATGAAAAAGTGGATATATCATGAATTATAGTTGGTAATCAAATAACTTTGATTTTGAAAAGACAAAGTATGTTTTCAATAAGAAACTTGGAATTTGTTTTATACTATCAAATTAGACCGAAGCTTGCATATATATATATATATATATATATATATATATTTAATAAGCTATGTGTGGCTTCTATTGGAGGCCACTCCCATTACAAAAACAAAACATTACATTGCTCTCATTAAATTTCTAACAAGTTAATTAAAGCATATCCAAATTTGTCATTCTATCGGAGATATTCTTCATTTACTCTTCTATCAAAAATATTCTTCATCTTCCTCAAACTGCTAAGTTTCCACAATCAACTCCTTTTATATCAATTGCCTTCAAAAATTTAAATTCTATCAAGATGAACTTCAAATTTGTGAATGGCAAATATTTGATGCCCAACTTCGATATCCAAAAATATCTTGTCTATAACAACCTCACAATTTCTTAATACCTTTTTTTTAGGGTTCTTATTCATTCCCCAAATATTCCAAGATATTATTTTCATTGTTATTTTTTCATTTTATTTGAGGGTTTAGCCCCACTTCTTGTTAACACTTGTGATATTTGATTTTGTTTTCCCATATCAATATCCCTTTGTGTTTCTTTTTCTTTTTGTTTTTTCCTCTTGGGTCTTAATATTTTTTTATTCTTAGCAATACTTTGATCTTCAAAAATATCTTCAATCTTCTCACACTGCTTATAGTAAGACTTATCATATTTAGGTTTACCTTGTTCTAAAGGATATGAAGTGCAATGAATAAACTCAAAAGTAAACTCTTATTTATATTTCCCTAGAGACCCTAAAGTACAAGGATGATCTTCTATAGCAATTACCTTCTTATTCTGCCCTAAAAACTCTAAATTGTTATGGGTTTCCTCCAACCTCATTTCTATATTATTCTGCTCTTGAAACCTTAAAGTGCAAGGGATAACATCTTCACCACTTTCAATTTTATTACATGAAAAGGATTCTATACTACTTGAGAAAAATGAAGATGATTTACCTAGAATAAACTTGACTTTTTTTGTTGTCTTTGTTTTGGATTTTATCTCCACATCTTTTTTACACCTTTAAATCCTTCTAAACTTGCTAATTGATATTATCGATAGGATTTATTTATCTCTTATTTTGGAGTGGAATATCCTTAGCTTCTATTATTGAATGATTTCCTTGCTTCATCTTGAAGTTTATCTCATGGCTAGAATTATTTATCTCTTTCTTCATAGTTTTTACTTTGCAATATCTTGCCATGTGTCCAATCTCAAAATAATTGTGGCAACGAAATGCAATATTTTCATAATCTACTTGTTGATACCATTCTCTTGATTCAGATTTAATCTTAATGGATTGTGGCAAAGGTTTTGAAATATCCATAGCAACACATATTCGAGTATATGTAGTATGCTTTCACTCCTTAGTTGTTGGTCCTTCATTAATGAATTCCCCTAGGTTATTTCCAATATGTTTCAAAACATCCTTATTTATAAGCTGATATGGAAATCCAAAAACCCTAACCCACATTGGAAGCTTCTTAATAGTTTTTGTCTCAACTGAATTTTTTTCTTTCCATGGTCTTAGATAAAGTGCATCTCTTCTCATAAACCATGGAATACCAACCATTATTTTATCCCTATTTTTTGAACTGGAAAAGATGATGAGGAAAAAAAATTTAGTAAGAAAACTCACATAATAATTTGAATTCAATCCCCACTTCCACTTGATCCAATTTTGAATCTCCAAAAACCCTGGCCATGATTTTTGGTGTATTTAAGGGTTATAATGTTTTAGTTTATTTGGTCAAAGTTAATAAGTTAGGAAATGAAGAAAACAAAGGTTGTATTTAATTAAATTATTTGAATAGATCAACATAGCTTTAATTAAACTATATGTTTTACTTTATAGTCGTTATCTTGTCATTCTTTGAATACATTATATTTTAAAACTTTGTTTTACAAGAAAAAGATATTATAATCATTCATTTAAAATTATTTTTATTATATTTATTTTTGTATTTTAAATGGAATAAAATAGTTATTTTTCTTTAGATAGGAGGTTTAATAATTAATCATAAATATGGAAACGTTTTAGTAGTAAAGTAAAAAAAAAATCTTCTAATGGTTTTTGTTAGAGAGGTGTATTGTCTAAAGTTATTTTTGTTAAATAAAATAGTATTTCTAGCTTGTTTAAGAAGTACTTATGAAGAGTAAATTTTATAGAAGCATTATGTTTTTAAATATTTTCTAAAATATTTAGAAATGTATGTTATTATGAAGTATGAAATATCTGATTATCCGATTGCAACTTAAGATAAATTAAATACCAAGGATGAATTATCAAACACCTTTTAAAAGAAAGTTATTTAAATTCATCAAGGTGGAAGAGTTGTAAAGTTTCCTTTTGACATCTCATCAATTCGGATGAGAGTCCACCCAACACCAGTAATTGCAAGAAGGTAATGTTTGTGATTTGATAATAGTTTTTTTTGGCAAACCTTCCTAGGATAAGTGGTCCTTTTACAAGAACAAGTAACAAGAGGTAGTATGATATGCCATATCTAGGCTGTTATGCGAGTAGTACAGTGAGGGATCTCATTCTCATTGTTCAATTGAGGAATTTCTAGTAGAATACCATATATGGAAGTTGCTAGATACTGGTGCTAGAAGGTTCAACGACGAGTTGGTATGGGATAAATTATCAACAATCATAACATGACCTAAGATATATGATCTCGATCTAGAGTAATGGTGGACTCTAATTGACTCCATGGGATGTTGGACTATCAATTAGGTACTAGGCATGTTCATGCTATACCCTAGCATGGATTTAAAAAATAATAATGACAATAATGCACTAAGGACAAATTTTAGGCTAAGGGAATCTAAGTCCTCCATGCTATAGGATGGGTAAATTATGCATCCACCCTTCTAGGTGATATGGGACCTATAAGGACAATCCCATACAGTGAACTTAGACCTCTAGCAGAGGAGATGAGTTCACAAAATGGCACCTATTCTGGGATTTGGCCAATCTTGATCATTTGAGGGACCGTCTATAGTGATAAATATCCTTGAAACAAGTAACTCTATGCCTATGTACTAAAAAATAATTGGGTTTTGAACAAACTTTCTATGATATAAAATGTATAATTGGTCAAATTTTTTACTTTGTGATTCCAGGGAGCAAGACTAGAATAGACAACCAAGTGAGATAGATTTGGGTTGTTACAGTTGGTATTAGAGCCTAGGTTGTGAAACCCTAGTCCATAAACCTTGTGTTAGAAACTTTTGTTTCAAAACTATGATAGCCTAAAAGGTAGCATAGCTCTTTTGCATCCAGGTAAAATGGCAGGATCCTCCAATAAAATTGCAACTACTCTGCAAGGACTTGTAGGTTCGAGGAAGGGACTACAATGGATTGTTAGAGATTCATACAGATAAAAGAGGATAGAAAAACCCCAACAACTTATAAGAAAGGAAAAATAACCTTTGGTTGAAAAATCTACACCAAAATATGATAGTTTGGCAAAAATGGTTTAGTTAATGTAGGAATAGATGAACCAAAAAAGAGATCACATGGAGCAGCAATGATAATAAATGACTAAGAATATGGAGCAATAGAAGGCACAATTGGCTGAACAACAAGAGCTGATAGTTCAACAAAAAAAATTGATTGAAAACCTATCTAAAAGAAAGGATCTATAAGATAGTCAAGATGATTTGTTTGAGGGTTCTAGTCGAAAGAAAGTCAATGCTGAAATAAATAAGGATTTGAGTGTGCGACCCTAGGAAGTGTGCACCACACTTACCCTACTTGAAATGTTATTATATAAAATGAAAATGAAGAAGCACACAAGCACATATAACACGAAAGTAATAAGCAAAGAGATATTATTTTATTAATGCTTCTATATCTTGATTACATGTACGTCCCTCTGAGGGATAATAATTTTTTTGATACAATCTATTACAAGTGGAGTAACGATGAATGCATCTCCCGCAATGGGATGGTGCACCTTCATAAGCCTTTTGATCTCACACACTAAACTATCTGAGGGCTTCTAGATGTCTCCTTATCCTGATTACATCATGGAGGGATATCTTGCTCTGGATACCTGGAACTGATCTTGTAAATCTATATCTGTGCGCATGGAAACAATAGAGCACACTTAGTAGCCTGGGCTGCCTTCTAGGATGAGGTTGTTAGTAGTAAATTTGATAATCAAGATAAATAAGCATAATGTGATTAAATGCAATAAAACTTAGCAATATTAATGTAAATGCATAAAATAATTCAGATCTATGCTAGCACTAAATATTGAAATAAATTACACATGTATATAAGCTAGAACTAATGTTTGATGCCCTAAAATAAGCCTATAGGCCACTATATGAGATAGCGATCATGATACAAACCTCTTCTCCTTGTGAATCAGGGGTTGTGGAACTATATTACTTGCTCCAATTTATGTTCAAGGGTCACTTGTTGTGTCTGGTACACTAATGGATGATAGGGAACAATGGATCTAAATATTGATGCGTGGACGTGGTTCAAATGGATAATTCTCCAATCCTCCAAGGGGTATAGATTGGCTCTCCATTTTGACAGGGCTCTACTGCACACAATTTTAATTCTCTCTATCTCTTTTGCCTTCTTGGAAGTCTGCATATGTAGCCTTCCTAGTTTTAGGTCCAAATCTAGGGCTTGGATTCCTAGGGGAAGCCAAGCTCTAGATATGCATTCCAACTAACTATCCTAGAGGGATGGTTCAGTCTTGGATTGGCATGGAATGTGGAGTTAGGAGGAACTATGGGAGTTCCTCATTGATATCCCTTTGAAATGCATGCAAACTGCCATTACTGCCTATGATTTGGGTAATCCCTCATGGTAGTTCATATTTTAGTCCTAGCTATTATCATTGAAAATGACTGGAAGTGTCCACTCTAAGTTTTAGTTCCCAGGTTTATCAGCCACTTTGAATGATAGTGGCTGAACTTGAATGAGCTAGAACTATCCCTTTTGAGTGGTTAGGACCATTGCTTGCTCTTGGAAAGGTCCAATATGATTCATATGGTCTACGAAGGTGTCCATATGGGTAGTATCCTAAACATGATGTGTTTTAGGTGTCTACATATACCCCTTTTTGGGATGCACTGTGGGAAAATACAACACGAAGAAAAAATAGAACACCTAGGGTCACATTGTAGGTTGTGTGATGATCATTAATATGATCAACATTGGATGCCCCAATCATGAGAAAGGGTGGGCATCCTAGAATCATTGCTTCCAATATGGTGGAAGACTTAAATTTGTAAAATATTGCACTCGTTCATCAGATAATTAGGTAGCTTGAGTGCTACTATAGGCTTCATTGCAACTATATATCTGAAAGGAGGAGAGCTACAAACTTAACTGTCGTGTTTGCTTTTTTCCCCAGTAAAGGGTAAGCTTATGATAGTTGTTGGCAATGATTCATAAGATGAACACAATTTGACATGATCGAGTGATATTTTGTTGATTTTTATTATGATTGTTGATATTATGACTATCCCCTCAAACGATGAGTCGATGAGGAAAAGACAATTAATAAAGCAATGAGTTGCTTAATCACCATATGGAAAATATATTTCGTTGAGCATGAGCTGTGAACCTATCTACCTCCATCTAGGTGGGACAATCATGGTAAGGCCTCCTAATAATGTCCTTGGCCTAAATTCCAGTCAAAGATGTTGTATAGTGAGAGAGATCCCTAGTGAAGCACCAACTCTTGCATTCATTGCACTCTCAGGACCACCAACAATCGTAACACTGAGCCACATCTACTTGTAGACACCTAAAACATGTCATGTCAAGGGCGACTACTCATATGGACATGCTACAAAACCATATGGAGGATCTTGGATAGACTCCAAGATAGAGCAGTGGTTCTAACCACTCAATTTAGGCATTTTGGCCTAAGAAGTCTAAACCATAGCCCAGACCTGTGGTCTCTAGTATAAACCATGGTTGACACCTACGGTCTACAGTCTGGACCACAACTGTGACCTATGGTCTTAACTGGAGTTCAGTTAGGCCTTCCATCCAAGCCAAATCGGTTGGAACGGCCGAAAGATCTAGAAGGAGGCAGTTGAAGGATGAAAGATTCCAGAGGCTTCCATCCCAACTATCCTAACCACCCTTCTTGGTCTTGGCTTCTCCATGAAGCCACCCCTAGCCCTAGGGGCATGCTATAAATACCCCCTTTCTCAATGAATAGAGGATTGAAGAGAGAGAGTTACAAAAATTGATCAAGAGAGCAGCGAAGCCCTATCAAATTGCATACTGACTTTGTGCATTTGAGAGCCCCTTTGCTATCCACCTAAATACCAATTAGCCATGGATGCCCTAGGTGCCTAGGAGGATCAAGAAACACAAATTTGGGTAAACGAAGGCCCTTCACAGCGATTTGACTGCTAAATCTATTAGAGGACGACAAAGGTGACCCTTGAACATCAATTTGGACAAGGAGGTCAAGCCCACTGCCCCTAATTCTGAGGGTAAACCTATCAAAGGTCAAACTGTGGCTGTCAACCATGGTTCACAGTGTAGACCACCCACCATAGTTGCGGTTTGCAATAGGTTACTGATCACCTTACTTGCTTTGCTTTTGACAATATAGATTAGTTATATTAGTCTTTTCATAGGTTTAATTGCATTTTAGAGAAACTCTGACTGTAGGAATTAGTTGTTTCATGCATTGTGTAAGTAGGAGTATATTGGATCTTTTATGCACTTTATTGTTCCTAAATTGATATTTGATCCATGCATCATTTTCTTATTCATGTCCTTCATGTTGTAGTATAATTCTTGATTTAATTAGAATAGTTTAAAGTATTTCTTTATGCTTTCTTGTTTCACTAGTTTAATGGCATTTACATGCATATTCCCTTAAAGGGCCTCATCATGAGAGGCTATCAATATTTTTAATCGTGTGCTGTTGTTTCTTGTTCGTAGGGAGACAGGTGCAAGAGGAGCTTATGTCATAATCCTTCCACATCGCGAAGAAGGGGGTTAGCTCCACCCCAAGGCAATTTGTGACTAATCAATAGAGCACTATAAGTGCGCCTACCCTATTGAGGGCATTGGCAATTGTAATCATCGGTGTCATCTTTCAAGTGACCCTAAGAGGGCATTTTTGTAATCAAAGTTCATTCAAAGATTAATACAAGAAACCTTACATTACATTGTTATTAGTTCAATTTATGCACTTTTGTGTGGATATTTATGCTTTCATGATGGTATAGATCAATACAGTAGCTAGGTGCACGCTCAATGGTTATGTCAGATGGCGATCACGATGGGACCCCGCATTTTTAGCCTTGAGTTCTGACTTTTCTTGGCTTTTTCTTATCTCAGGTGCTAACTGCAGCTTTTAGCTACGGTTATTTTTTGGCCCATGGCTGTAACCTACGATCACTACTGTAGCCTATAGATCGAACCTGTGGTTAACAGAGGAAAAGGCAAACAGTAGGAAACTCAATGGGCAGTAGAGCAGGAGCTAAGGTAGGCCCCAATTTCACTATCTATTTTGAATTTTCTGCTCTGTATCTTTCCAGAAAGCATCGAATTATTGCAAACTAGGAACTTAAATAAAAAAAGTCAATGAACAAGTCTTAGTTTATTTCCATTTTCCTTTCATTAGAAAGGTGTTGTTGGGAACAGAGGACCTCTGAGTGCAGTCTGCCCCTAAATACAATGACCTTGATAGAGATTGTGTGTCATTTGCATGCTTGAGGCCCAATCAGTGGCCATGTCATTGTAATTGCATCATCAAAATATCATATAGGACATTAGCATGCATTCTTTCTAAATTTGAAACGTTCCTTTCTTTTCATGCATATCATGTAGGAATGATCATTATGCTCTTCTATGCATTTGTCATTTTTACAAAGTAAAAGGAACCACACACACCACCTGGCACTTAAACGCTAGTGAGTTGGGCTTCATCTCCAACCACTAGTAGGGTTCAACGACGGTGGGCGTTATTACCACTTGGTTGGCCCATGAATCCCATGTACCTTGTGTTACTAGACCATACCGGCCGTCCAAGATCATTTCCTACCCATGAAAAATTTGCACATACTCCTCCTTCGAAGGGTATGACGCTGATTGGGGGAAAATGGGTGAGGAACTGGGAGGACCTGTGCCCCCTAACCGTGTGTGGGCTTCACTTCCACACATTATAGGTTGGTTTACATGACTTGGGTTTCATCACCAAGTTGTCAAGCTACGGGTATACAGGTGAAAGCCAATTTAACTGAGTATAAAATCCAACAATCTTTCAAAACATGCAAGAGTTTCTAACAATGATACAACACATCTGAAAACAACATCAAATAGTTTAGGGCTCACAATAAAACATTTAAAAGGAGATAATCATCATTTGTATACCTTGTTTGCATAATAAAACACATCTAGACGTTAGGTACACAAATGGTGAACACATGGGGTGATCGACAAAGGTCTAGGATCGATGCCCATGATCAACCCCCAACTGGTTCACAGTAGCATGTGTTGAGTCCTCATACACATGAGCAAACCGAACGATGTTCGACAAGCATTAGAGGTGACAACTCGACACGGGGAGATCCCATTGAGTGGACCCCCAATAGAGGAGCTTTAGTACACTCCTCTAGGCATAGGACTAAGCATGGAGCTTCTCAGCACGAGGATGCTCTACCCCAAAGCCATTACCGAGACCGCATTGCATGCGCATCCATGGGATCAGCCAAGGAATATGTTGTGCAGGGGACCAAGTTGATTCCCATATGTACTAGGTCCACAGGAGGTTCTAACCCTCCACAATTAGAGTATATACGAGTCAGAGATCCACCCATTCAGGGGCAAGAGGATAGGCTCACTTTTGAGCATAGGTCCACCCATACTCCTGCACATGGTCCACCACGCAAGATCACCATTGATATATCAAAGGTGGGAGCTAATGGAACACCACCGCATGAGCGGTGGAGGTCTAGATATCTAGATGGTCTAGGTAGTGTTCTTGAGCAGCTAGGCTACAAGCCTACAACTCCGCCCACTCGTGCTCCGAGTGAGCATAGCAATAGTTGTATCAAGATCACTAGAGAGAATGGAGAGGCTTCTAAGCACCCTCATGTCACGCATCCACCATCCACACATTTGTTCGATGGGTACAGAACCCATAAGGTAGCTCACACAGAGCATACACACTAGAGGCCTCCCATGGCCGACCAGATCGATAGATCACATAGACTGGTGTCTGAGCAAAGACGTCAACTCCTCCAAGATCAATTGGAGGATGCTCTCCTAGAGAGGCAGCATATTGAAGATGAAAATATTCAAGTGCAAAGGCTCCTACGACAAAGATTATATGAGCAGCACATGCACAAGGAGTGTATTCTAGCTCAGAAGGAGCGCATAGAGCAGGAGGATCGACTAGCTAGGGCTGGCCTATACCCTCTCGAGGAGCATAGAGAGCGTGTGCATAGGAGGGCTATGTCCCTAGCCGATATGCACGAGGAGCAAAGAGACGCTCATACTCATGTCAGTGCCCAATAGAGGGAGCGACTGTCGTCACTCAATGATCTTAGATAGAGGCAGCATGAACATATAGATGTAGATGGATACGATCAAGAGTATCCTGAGAGTTACCAAGTTGAGGAGGAGGAAGAGCCATGTCCTCCACCCACCCCCCTCAAAAGAATGCATTACCTCCTAGACCGCCTCCACGTCAGCTTAGGGAGGAGGAATTTATGTCTTCTGAGGTGTACAAGGTTTTTGCCGATAAGGTCAAAGCAATAGAGAGGCAATGCATGTCTATGCAAAAGCTGACACTGAGGAAGATACACAATGAACCTCTAGACCCCTCGATGCCTACGCCTCCATATCCCAAGCATTTTGATATGCCCAGGTTAGAAAAATTCAAGGGTGATGAGGATGCCCAAGAGCATGTTATGAGTTTTTTGGATGCTTGTTTCCAGATAGAGAGTTAGGATGCCTTGTTGTTGCGCACCTTCATTATGAAACTCTTCGGCCCGGCTCGAGAGTGGTTCAACCAATTGAAGAAACATAGTATTAATGGTTTTGAGTAGTTAGCTGATGCATTTCTTGAATGCTATTCATTTAGCATCAAGAAATAGGTCAACCTTTCTGATTTGGCTATGCTAGCTCAGTGCGACGACGAGCCCATCGAGCAATACAAAAAGAGATGGCATAGAATAATGGCAAAGCTACCATTCCCTATTCCTGTGGCCGAATTGACCTGAATGTTTACAAAGAGTTGTGCCAAGCACATCTCGCTACTATTGTAGCTGTAGTAGTACGCTACATTCAAGGAAGTCATGGCGCAAGCCAAGGTGATCGAGGACATCAAGTTACAAGAAGGCAACTTGAAGCTCAAGACCAGGAAAGAGGGGTTTAAAAAGAGTACTATGAAGCAACAAGGCAAGCAGGCCCACGTGAATCAAGTAGTACTAAATCTTGGAGAGGACAAGGGACAACAAAAGCCTAATTATCAGGCCCAACCTCCTCCTACGCGTTATGAGACACGTAAAAACAACTATAAGGGCAAAAATAGAGAAGAGCGCCCACCTTGCTAGTTCACACCTCTGACGAAATCGATGACTTCGATTTTCCATCAACTATGCGAGGCCAAGGCCATACGATTTCTCGAGGTCAAATTAGTAGATCCGAATGTGCCAAAGTCGAAGTGGCATCAAGATGATATGTTCTACATATTCCACAGAGTGAAAGGCCACGACATCGAGACATGTTGGTCCTTCAAACACATTGTGTAGAACATGATAGAAAAAGGAGAGCTTGTAGTACCAGGAAATCCACAGGTGCCCGACAACAGAAACATGGGGATTTTCAAGAATCCACTACCTAATCATGAGGCACCTCGTAACAATGCCGGCCAGGTCAATCAAGTGAGAATCGAACCACCTACCCAAGGGTTCGTAGGCATGGTCAATGTTGTTACTAGACACGGGAGGTACGATCAACCGAATCAACCTCGTGCTCCCATTAGAATACAAGCTATGTCGGATCAACGACCAGCTCAGAACATTCCAGGCCCACCAACTAGACCGGTGGTGACCATAAGGAGCAGGTTAGTTCAGAACCTACAGATAACTCCTATGAAGTTGTCAATATATGAGCTTATTTAGCAGTCCCCTAGACACAAGGAGACTCTTATGGACATTTTGAGGTCCATTGAGGTACAGTCCCAAGATGCGCATGCATTTACAAATTTTGTGGGACATGTACAATAGTGTCAAGAACCCACGATACAATTTTATGATCATGAAGTGAAGATGGTTCCTACTATTATGGCTGACCCGCTGCTACATATTATCGCGTGTGTTAACCACATGCCTTTCAAAAGGGTCTTGATCGACACTGGGTCCTCGATCAATATAATTACGACCAAGGCATTGAGCCATCTCAAGTTACCCAAATCACACATTGTGCCTACCACCTTTATGTTGAGAGCATTTAATGATGCACTATGCTCGATGGTTGGTACAATTGTTCTACCTATTCAAGTGGGACTCAAGACCATCTCTGTGATGTGTCACGTGATAGAGGGTGCCATGTAGTACAACATTCTACTCGGAAGGCCTTGGATTCATGAAATGTGTTGCATCCCCTCTATCTTGCATCAATGTGTGAAGTACATTCACGAGGGATAGGTTCACGTAGTGTCCTCGAATGAAGAACCATTCAAGTTCATGAACCTAGCAGATTTTTAGGGGTGTTTTGTACTCCCGTCGATGCACTTGGATATTCGGACTACTTCACCAGTTAAGATTCCAAGAGGTAAACCAGTAGCCCATGCTCAACCATCGACATATGTGTCATGCAGATCTAAGCATACGACTGCAACTTCTCTAAAACTGCATCGCAATGCATCGGCAAGATGAGAAGCTAAAGGTGAAATTGGGTGAGAAAGTAGAAGATCATATGCCCGGACCAGTCGCCAATGAGACTCCCACTCCCATGGATGTGGAAGAACCTCAAGACAAAGTCGAGGAGGCACCTCAGCCTACTTCACCTGCATCTTTAGTAGGGTCATCTACACTATAGGTGACCGTTCATCTGGCTAGCATAGGTTTGGGTGAGTATCTTGTGCAAAATGTTACTTTCGGACCTATCCTAAAGACTGCACAAGAGATGGGCCGACCGCACGCCCATCGATTTTTGATTGGATCCATAGTGCCATTGGGTGAGCCACCCAACCAAAAAAACTTTATCTACATAGGGCTAGATCAAGCACCCACTAGAATATCCGTAGATGAGGATGATGATGAGCCATTCGCTGTGAATGTGTGCTATCTATCCAACCCAAAATATGCCATGCACATTTTTGAGTTGTATCATTGGCATGGACACGACCTTGGTATTTTCGAACAAGGACGTAGGACTCCGCTCGAACCTCATTATCAGTTAGCTACTGATAGGTTTGGGTTAGGGTTACAGGTACAGGATCATGACAATTTGCTTGTTGCATCCTTAGATCGCATGTACCTGAGTCTAGGGGACGATGTGGATTTTAATCCATATCACCCTAATCCTTCCAGCTATTGGAGGACTCACCAGATGGTATCGTTTGTTACCATAGGGCCACCCGATTCATATCATGATGGGCCCTTAGAGGACAACCCCAGAGGCAACCTGGGTAACCAAATCCGTAGTGCTACCAACGACACTGGTATGCAGGGGCATAACCCCACTACTATAGGCAATCTCAAGTTAGGAGATCTTTGTGATGATGATGGAGAGGAGTCCACCTCCGAAATGAGTGGACCTAGTTATGATGCAGATGATGAGTCCTCAAATGATGATCAATATGAGGAGGAAATTGAGCCAAACTTTCTAGGTCCAGCGTTTATACGCCATCTGCTGCCTATGGAACAAGTGGAAGAGACGAATGAGCGCTTCATAGTCGATAGTGATTATAAATATGAAATAGAGGAGGCCTATTTAAGGCCTCACCCAGCTAATCTCCCACTGTGCATAGACACAATAGAGTGGTCCATCCATGGTAGTGACCACAGTGATGTAGATGAGAGGACCAATTCCAGGCTCGTGTATCCACAATATCTATTGCCTAGGGAATCAGAGCATGTTATGGAGGAAGTCCCTCCCAACACTGAGTGCTCTAAGGAAGGAGTAGCGCCAGTTTACATGGCAGTATCATATATACGATCATTCTATCAAATTTATCTGGATAGTGATGATAGTGACCATAGAATCAGATACATGGGGCCACATCTGGTAGATCACCCCTTAGAAGAGGGGGGAAGTGATGGATTGTATTTGTACAGTGATGATGAGGATTCATTGGAGATGGCCTATTTGGGACCTCATCACCTACATAATAGGCCTCCACCTCGAGGTCCCCCACCTATTATAGTTGTAGGTTTGCATCGGGAGATCAATCTCCATCGTAGCCTAAGGGAAAGAAGAGAGCTCAAAGAGAGGTATCAAGAACTCTTTCCTCATCCACCTACGTACACGGAGCTCCTTGAGATGAGAGATCCCATTTTGCAGCTAGTGCATCAGGAGGATCCAGTTATATGGGCATCCCACAGAGAGGATCCGTTTGTGCCCATACCATCCAAGCCAGATCTTGGGTATAGAAGCTACACTTCAGATATAGAGTTTTGTCTATGTGGTTCTAGAGATCAATTCCATTCCATCAATATGGTCTCCATTGATTTGACCACTCCACTCCGCAATCCAGTAGATCCATCCAAACCGCTGCATCTGAACATGGATGCTATCGATTGGGATCATGCTGACTCGCTGGTCCAGCCTGAATATTTCTTCCCTAATGAAGAAATGTTGCAACCATTTCATTTTGTGCTAGGATGTGCTTATGATGTTTATCATGTTGAGGGTGCTTCCCATGAGGAACATGTGAACCCAGCTGATGACATCCATCTGATTCCTACGCCTCACCAACTTGAGGAGGGATCACATATGTCAGTAGAGAAAACCTTCGATGTGGATATCAGTAAAGATCCCACCAATCCAAAGAAGGTTAGATTTGGAGAGAGTCTCACTCTGGATGAGCGTGATAGCATCATCCCTCTACTAAAAGAGAGACCTGATCTCTTTGCTTGGACTTACAAAGACATGTCGGGTCTAGATCCGAAATTGGTTACTCATAACCTTTCGCTAGATCTTTCAAAGAAGCCAATCAAGCAAAAACTTAGAAAGATGCATCCAACAATAGCCTTAATGGTGAAATACGAGTTGCAAAAGTTGTTGGATGTAGAGTTCGTCATCTCCATCGACTATCCAGAATGGGTGTCCAATATGGTGCCCATAGGAAAGCCAGATGGAAGGGTCCGTATTTGTACAGATTTTAGAGATCTCAATAAGGAAACACCCAAAGATTCATTTTCGTTGCCAAATATTGATGCTCTGGTAGACGCTACTATAGGTCACAAAATGCTCTCCCTTATGGATGGTTTTTTTGGATACAATCAGATTCGAATTAAACCCGAAGATCAGCATAAAACCACGTTTATAACGCCATGGGGGACATTTTGCTACAAATTTATGCCATTCGGTCTTAAAAATGTTGGTGCCACATATCAGCGGGCAATGACATATATCTTTCATGACTACATGCATAAAATCTTAGAATATTATATCGATGACTTACTAGCTAAGTCGTTGCTATGAGCAGAGCATGCGAAGGTCTTAAGGAAGGTCTTCGATCACCTGATAGAGCATAATGTCAGGTTGAATCCTAAGAAGTGCGTATTTGGCATAACTTCAGGTAAACTCTTGGGATTCATCATTTCTAAATGAGGCATCGAAGTAGACCCAACAAAGGTCAAGGCTATTCTAGAGATGCGTCCTCCCACTAATATCAAAGAACTAAGAAGCCTTCAGGGAAAAGTAGCATCCATAAAGTGATTCATCGCTCAATTATCGGATAAATGTCGACCCATGAATCGACTACTACACAAGGGGGTCCCATTTGATTGGGACGAGGACTGCCAAGCAGCCTTTGCTGAGATTAAGCAATACCTGGCAATGTCACTAGTACTAGCTCCACCAAGGCCAGATGTGCCTTTTCTGCTATATATATCGGCAACCAACTTTGCATTAGGGACCATGTTAGCCCAAAAGAACGTGCAAGGCAAAGAGCAAGCCGTATATTACATCAGTCGCACCTTGGTGAGTTATGAGTCAGGATATGCATATGTTGAGAAGCTTTGTTTAGTAGTGGTGTTCACTACCAAGAAATTGTGGCATTACATGCTAAGTCATACAACATATGTTATATCGAAATAGAATCCTTTGCAGTATATGATGAGCAAGACATATCATAACACACGTACTGCAAAGTGGATCATGCTATTGATAGAATTCGATTTGCAATTCATCAGCCAAAATTCCATCAAGGGACAAGTCATAGTTGATCAACTGGCTGAGGCACCACTATCCAATAGTAGGCCTCTAACCATTGAGCTTCCAGATGATGTGGTCTTCGTAATATCTGAAGCTCCCAAACCCGAAGAACTAGAGAATAATGCTGATATGACATTGTTCTTCGATGGTTCAAAGTGTGAGCAAGGGGGTGGTGCAGGAATAGTGTTTTTCACACCACAAGGAGCTCCAATGCCCTTGTCGTTCAAGTTAGACTTTTTGTGCACCAACAATAATGCTGAGTACGAAGCCCTACTTTTGGGCCTCCATGCAGCCATCGCCATGGGTATTAAAATATTGAACATTTTTGGTGATTCTCTGCTCATAGTTAACCAAGTTAAGGGGCTCTTTCAGTGTCGATGTCCCATACCGAAAGCCTACAAAGATCTTGTTGCCACTTATCTGGCTAAATTTGAATGGTATGACATCGAGGCAATCCCTCGTTCATCAAATAGGTTCATAGACACCATGGCATATTTGGGGTCCTTGATCCCTCAGAATCCATCCATCGATTTTACTACCATCCATGTTAGAATGCTCTCACACCCAGCAATGGAGCATGCAGCCTTTGATAACAAAGAGTCAGTCAACATGATTGTCGTGGAACCAACAACTGATTGGTTCCATAGAGCAAAAGACTTTCTTAAGCAGGCACCCTAGGAGTCATTGACTTCTCAGAGTCCTACGAGGAGTGGTACTACCATTCACCATAAGGTTGTTTCCTAGTCTGCATTTACAAAGTTAAATACGTAGGGGGAGCAAGTCATCTTAGCAGTCGAAGCTGAGGCTTGTCAAAGCTGGATGTTGCAAATCCAAGACTTCCTAAAACTTGGTATGATCCTAGAGGGATTGTCGCATGCCGCAAGATGCACATTCAAATATAAAGTGACTAAGTATGTCTTGATAGGAGACATTTTGTACCGACGTAGCTATGAAGGAGTTCTCCTTCGATGTCTTGAGCCCCAAGAGTCATCTTGGGCAATTTTAGAAGCTCACGATGGTACGTGCGGTGGCCATTTCAGTGGCATGGCTATCATCAAACGCATCCTTCGCATGGGTTATTATTGGCCCACTATGGAGAAGGATTGCAATGTGTATGTCAAGAAATGCGTTAAATGTCAGCATCATGCTAATCTTACGCACTTGCCATCACAGGCCTTACAGCCCATTCAGGCGGCTTGGCCATTTGCTCAGTGGGGACTAGATCTTATTGGCAAGATTTCTCCTCCATCGTCAGGTCGACATACATTCATTATCATGGCTACTGAGTATTTTACAAAGTGGGTGGAAGCCATTCCCCTTACAACGACCACTGGAGCTCGCATCGTAGAATTTATTCTCGAGCATATCATATGTCATTTTGGGATACCATCCAAAATAATTTTGGATAATGGAACTTCTTTTAAGAACAAAAATATGTGGGCTTTAACGTCTAAATACCGCATTAAACACAGTTTTGCAACTCCATACTATCCACAAGCAAATGGGCAAGTTGAGGCCTCAAACAAGACTATGGTAGCCATCTTGAAAAAGACAGTGTAAGAACACCACAAGGATTGGCATATACAGTTACCCCTTGCATTATGGGCTTACAGGACTAGCATTCGGATGCCCATTGGGGCAACACCATTTTCACTAGTATATGGCACTGAGGCCATTATGCCCTTAGAGTTGGAAATTCCAATGCTGCATGTCGCATTGAAAGAGTTCATCGATGATGACACCACGCGACAAGCTCACCTCGATCAATTGACGTTGCTCGATGAACGTCGCGTGAATGCCCTCGAGCATCTCCATGTTTATCAGGAGTGATTAAAATGAGCTTACAATGTCAAAGTCCACCAGAGAGACTTTGAAGTTGGGGATCTTGTGCTGAAAGAGAACCAATAGAACTCGAATTTGCTGCCTGATATGCGAGACAAATTCGTGGCTAATTGGCTAGGGCCTTACATCATATCTAAAAATATTGGTCCAGGTACCTATCGCCTAACGTCGCTAGAGGGTGTGGAAGAGCTTGAGCCTCTCAATATCATCCATCTTAAGGTGTTCTATGCTTGAGAGTGTAGTAAAGGCACCAAAGGCATCTGTAAGCCCTTTGGTCAACCCAAAAGCCCTGAGGGTTTTGTCTCAACCGCTCGGTCATCCCAAAATGCCCCAAGCTCTCTGTTGAGTAGCTTGGTCAAGTAAAAGCTCCAAAGGCAGTTCCTCACCATTTGGTCATCCTTAAAAGCTCCAAGGACATGTACTCATCATTTGGTCAAATATGAAAGCTCAAAAATGTATAAAAATTTGAAAATATATAAAATTCCAAATCAAATTCTTAAAGCATAAAATCCAAAAACATTTGCTTTTGCAGTTTGCATTTTCATATATGCATTCACATCATCATATTGCATTTAGGCATTTGTCATCCATTGCATTCCATAGTAGAGTGTAATGTGTATATCAAAATCTTACAAACGATCGCACGTTTGTGTTTCAATCATGCACCCTTGCATTTATCATAATTCATTGCATTCATACATGATACTTGTTGTGGAGAAATATGTATGTATATTAAGTTTTCCAGTCACTCAGCCATACCTAGTGGGTTCTTCAGATATTATAGAAAGCTTGCTTTGTTGTTATAGACAAGGTCATTAGTTGGGATAGTGCTTCAACATATCATAATCCCATCACTAAGCAAAACAATATAAAATCCTGCTAAGACAAGAGAGGATGAAAGCTGTGAAAGCAATCTTAGGTATCTAGAGAGATGGGTTTCACGACCTGCTTATCTTGCAAATAGTCGGTCTAGAAAGGTGTACTTTGGCAAAAGGACAAGAATTTCCCCTATAAATCCCAAAGTCACAAAGTTTAAATCCCAAGTTACAAAGTGCAAAAGTACAAATTTCAAGTTCAAAATGTAAAGTGACATAGTGAATCAAAAGCACTATAAAAATCCCTTGCTCACATAAAATGGTAACACGTGGACTAATAGTGATTTTTATCACTACATATGAGCAAGTAAGAAGGGTGAGAACTTGAATCCCTAGATTGTCCACCTTTTGAAAGCCATAGAGTGATCCTCGATCATAGCAATGGGTTGGAAGAGTCCCGCTTGCAATCGGAGGGGTAGTTCTATTGGGTGATCCCCAAACATAGCAATGGGTTGAAAGAGTCCCGCCTACATTTGGAGGGGTAGCCCTGATCAATTTGCAAGATGAGCTAGCTCTAGGTACCTAGGATTGTCTAGTTGTATAAGTCTAATCAAAGCTGAAACAAGGATGGTACGATCGTATGAGGAACCCTATCTCACATATGGGTTGAAAGAGTCCCGACTGACATACGGGGTATGCTTATGATCTATCTAAAAATACTCACATGCACACACAGGGATAATGAATAGTTGGGTCTGTCATGGCAAAAGCCTTGTCCAATATAAGCCTTGTACAGTTAGTATGTGATTTTTGGAGAAGTCTACTAGGGTGTTTGAGTCTCAAGGAAAACCCCAAAAAGTTCTCCAATAGCAACAAGATACCAAATATCATTAAACTTTAGAAATACGAGTCATTCATTCATCAGAATGCATTTTACAAAGCACAATCAAACATATAGGATAGATACCGCATGAATATCAAAAATGATGTTTAGACGACCACTGACTATTTAGTGCAGCAAAGAAGAAATATACAAAATGACATATTCATTCATTAGCATTATACCAATCCATTTCACTGCATTTCATATATGGGTGATTAATTGATTAAGTTCTTGTAATGAGAATTATCAATTATTTTGCATGATTGTTATACATTTTGTGGTGTCATATTTTAAAAATTGATATACACAGTTTACATTCATTCCTTATGTTTTAAGTGATTAAAGCATACAGGTTCATTTCCATTAGATTATGATTATGTACATAATGCATTACCATACATTGCATAGCATACCATAAACTGCATAAAATAAATGCATGCCCACAAAGCAAAAATAAATATGCGTTTAAAAATAAACATCGCATCCATATGCATATATCATATCTCGCACATCTAATCATCTAGATCACTGCATATCATCATCATAAAGTAAAATAGCTATCTAGTGCATGTCATCCATACATCACATCATATAAACATAGCATTTACATAAGCCTTGCATCCATGTGCATCAAATAAACATAAAATCAAAAACAAATAAATAAACATGTACACATAATGAGCCATAAAAGATCATATCATATATATATGTGTCCAAAAGAGTACATAGGGAGTACAAAATGCCCGTAGGCTACAACTGTGTAGGTCCTCGACCTTACACACAAAATGATATATCAAAAATGTAGTCGATAGCTACTATAACCTAGATCTAGGCTGCTCCCCCTATACTGGAGCTCTCATCGCCTCCCTCAGCGCTGTGCTCTGGAGCCTACTCTCCTGGCTGACCTGGCACCTATGGTGGATCCTACTATGGATCTTGCCTACCTCCAAAGCCTAAAGCACCCAACACATGGGAAACTAGTAACTATAGTAGGCTAGTCCTCTGACTGGAGGCCCCTGATGTCTACCCTGGATCTCTAGTCCTGGCCTACGATCTCGTTGTGTGTGTGCTAGAGGACCTGTGCATCCTCTCAGTCCTATGAGTCCTATGACTCGAGCTCGTTGTAGACTGCCCTGAGGTCCTAGACCTGGTACACTATGACTCTAAGGAGAAAGGATCCTCCAGAACCTGTAGCCCATGCATCTCTATATACCCGACTAGCTGATCGATGCGAGCAAGTCAGGTTGCGTGCATCTCATTGGTCCTCATGACCATACCACATAGTCGCTCTACCTTAGTTGTCGGATCCTGTGTAGCTATTGTACCTACTATTGGTGCTGCAGGAGGCCCCATAGTCACCTGAGGAGGTGGCATAGCCCCCCTCGATGCTCGAGCAAGATCCCACTCTACCTCTGCTGTAGTCCACTATGCCTATGCTAACTCCAAGGTAGTCTGTAGTCTCTACACCTGGGCCTCTACATCTATGGCTCGAGTCATGAGCTCCTATACCTGGTCCTACACCTCAGTCAGGCACCGCTCCCTGTCAGCCACCTTCACCTCTAGAGTGGCGATGGTAGTGTCTCTCTCGAGCTACTATGTGTGAAACCACCCAAGATGACTCTGCAAGTCAGCCACCTGAGCTAGCAGCCATCCCTCTATGCTGTCAGGAGGGACCTCACCCTCCTCTAGAGTATCCTCCTTAGGGTCAATCTCTAGAATATCCTCAGCGGTGGCCTCTATGCCCCAACCACCCTTTATACGCTGGCACACCCTACGCCCATCAGGATCTGCCTCTACCTCTGCCTGAGTCGGCTCTCAGCCTAGAGGCCCTGTCCCATGCCATCTGAATAAGGACCACCACCCATCATAGTCTAGCGTGGTCCCAGCTGTCTCAACCCCTGACTCCTAGAAGTCATTGGGTGCATCTCCTAGTGGTGGAGGAACTATCAATGGGAGGTCCCTCTCTAGAGCTAGGCGTCTGTACCTCAGTGGCATCTCTGGTATGTCCTGCACCATGCCGAACTATCGTAGGACATGAGAAAAGAACTGATACTCTCTGACCTCTAGCTTACGCCAGATAAGCCATCTATCTCGGTGGGCCCATCGTAGCCACTCGTCCACCTCAGGCCATGTAGGGCAATCCATGTAGGGGTGCCAGACAATGTCCCCCAGCCCAAGTGATGCAAACCTAATGATATAGTGCTCAGTATTCCTAGCATGAGCCCTACTATGGATACCCTCCTCAGCACGAGGCCAGCATGCGGTGTAACACTGATGGTCGACATCTATGGTAGTGATGCATAGTGGTAGCTCCATAGGATGCTCGATCTGGATGTGTTGCCACCCCCAGATCTATAACAAAAGACTACAGCTGATGCCCTTATGACTACGCTCTATGATCTGGTATAGCTCCCTATAGAGCTGGCATAATAGGGTGCTCCCCCAAGCTAATCATAGTGGCTCCTCTGTAGAGCTCTGAAGCACCCTCCAAGTAGTGGCTAACATGTTCCAGGGAATCCTCACACCCAAGGAGTCTAGAAGGACAATCTACATAATGAGATGCATGAAGAGGGCCTCTCATACAGAAAAGACATCATCGTGGTACCAGTCACCGATGTGCACCCCTCCGTGGTCAGCATCATCCTATGCATCGATGCTCTAGTCATCGAAGATGGTGTCAAAGACAGCATCCTTTGCCATGGAGGCAGAGGAGATGATAGCCTCACCATCGATAGGGATCCTGAAGATCCTGTAGACATCCTCTAGAGTGATAGTCATCTCACCGGGAGGAAGGTGGAATGTGTTGGTCCACGCATTCCAGCGCTAGGCCAATGCAGTAAGATAGGCTTGATCTACCCTAATGGTGGGTAGATCCATGATGAAACCGAACTCGACAGCTCAGAACCAAGCTCGGTCATCATTAGATAAAGCCTCATGGAGAGTCTTCATAAGGTCAGGCTCCCACGCTCTAGAAGTTAACTTTTAAAAACAAAAAGCATAATGTAAGCTAAATCTAGCTAAGCAGAGCTAAAGAAAATTAAAAAAATTTAATTAGACAACCTAGAAAAAAAATAGCAATAGCAAACCGTAGCTAAAACTTGCGGTCCCCAATTTGCAAATTGGGAACCGTAGCTGAAACCTATGGTCCCCAATTTGCCAACTAGGAACCGTAGCTACCAGTTGTGGTTTAGGAGTGGCACCCATTTTGGGTACCCTCCTAGACCACTAAGGCATAAAATTAAATCCTACAGCTAGCCTAAACTAGTGGGGTTCATTACCAACAGTTTAGTGAGGTTCATTTTTTTGCATTACTTAATGTAGTTCATTTTATTGGTATTGAGTGCGTGGTCTCAGTTTCGAGTTACCTTGCCCGCACCCTAGCCTCGGCTAGTAGATGGCTGATCAGGATCCACCATCGAGGTAGATGAGTGTAATTGTGGTAGAGTTTGGTAGCGTTCCGGATCGAGGAATGTTCTCTCTCTCAGAGCTCTCAAATTGCTAGTAGTTGCAAGAAAAATAATGAAAATTTCAAATGGGAATTCAATTTATAGGTCCTCCTAGTCTCTACGGACCGTAGCTGACACCTGCGGTTCCAAAACTAGGGTTTTTCACCCACAGGTCTGACCCACGGTTCCCAAAATTTGGAAATGTAAACCGTAGACCGTACCTGCGGTCCGCAACTAGCAATAAATGCACTCAAAACCCATCGTGGGAAGGTCTAAAAAGACAAATTACTGACTTCCACCGGACAAAAATTCAAAATCAATGATTAAAATTGCAAATTTGGTGATGTTAAAAGCACCAGGATCAATCAAATAAATGCAAAATTAAACAAAAAAAAAAATCAAATAATGAAAAACCAAATGCGCCTCGTATTCAGTGATTTATCCTATAAAATTGGTAGTTGCAACGACTTGCGATCCATGCAATCCGGAAAGATGAGTAAATCACCATAAGGACATTTGGGGTAAACTTGTCATTTCTTTTATGACATCTTTCAGCAAATCATCGACAATATGATTCAACACAAGTCTAATTGCATTTGTATTATTTTGATTCCCTAAGATGGCTATCGTAGCTTGACTGCTCCATGGGATAGAGATGTGCAAATACTACTAAGAGTTGCAATCATAAGTTGAACTAGGCCTAGCCAAGGCATTAAAAGGCTCGAATCTAAAGTTGTTCAGGATCATTCATTATGGTCAAGCGATTTCGTCGCTTCATACATTGTCATTACCCTCATCGACTCATCGCTTGAGGGGGTAGTCATAATTTCATGTCATAATCAAAATCAATAGAAGATCCCGGAGATCGTAGATCCCTTGATCTTGTCAAAATTGCATTCGTTCTTGCGAATCATTGCTAACAACTATCATAAGCTTCCCCCTTTGCTTGGGGTAAATAGAAAATATGAAATTTTGTTTGTAGCTCTCATCCTTCGGTTATATAGGCCTAACTCCTATTGTAGCACCAAAGCTACCCGAACGTCTGATGGCGAGTGCAGACTTTTCAAATGTAAGCCTTTCCAAGTTGGAAGCAATGATTCTAGGATGCACATCCTTTTGCTGGACCTGGGGCATCTAATGTTGATCAGACTAATGATCATCATAGAACCTTCGGCATCATTTTAGGATGTATATTTTTGCTCAGCGTTGTTCGATCTCACAACGCATCTCAAAAGGGGCATCTGTAGACACCTAAAACACGTCATGTCGAGGGCGACTACTCATATGGACATGCTACAAAACCATATGGAGGATCTTGGATAGACTCCAAGATAGAGCAGTGGTTCTAACCACTCAATTTAGGCATTTTGGCCTAAGCAGTCTGAACCGTAGCCCAGACCTACGGTCTCTAGTCTAAACCATGGTTGACACCTACGGTCTATAGTCTGGACCACAACTGTGACCTGCGGTCTTAACTAAAGTTCAGTTAGGCCTTCCATCCGAGCCAAATCGGTTGGAATGGCCAAAAGATCTAGAAGGAGGCAGTTGAAGGATGGAATATTCCAGAGGCTTCCATCCCAACTGTCCTAACCACCCTTCTTGGTCTTGGCTTCTCCATGAAGCCACCCCTAGCCCTAGGGGCATGCTATAAATACCCCCTCCAAATGGGGAGAAAGAGAGAGAGTTAATTGATCAAGAGAGTAGTGAAGCCCTATCAAATTGCATACTGAATCTGTGCATTTGAGAGCCCCTTTGCTATTCACCTAAAGACCAATTAGCCATGGATGCCCTAGGTGCCTAGGAGATTCAAGAAACACAAATCCAGGAAAACGAAGGCCCTTCACAGTGATTTGACCACCAAATCTATCAGAGGACAACAAAGGCGACCCTTGAACATCAATTTGGATAAGGAGGTCAAGCCCACTGCCCCTAATTCTGAGGGTAAACCTATCAGAGGTCAAACCATGGCTGTCAACCATGGTTCATAGTGCAGACCACCCACCATAGCTATGGTTTGCAATAGGTTACTGATCACCTTACTTGCTTTGCTTTTGACCGCATAGATTAGTTATATTAGTCTTTTCATAGGTTTAATTGCATTTTAGAGAAACTCTGACCATAGGAATTAGTCATTTCATGCATTGTATTAAGTAGGATTATATTGGATCTTTTTATGCACTTTATTGCTCCTAACTTGATATTTGATCCATGCATCATTTGCTTATTCATGTCCTTCATGTTGTAGTATAATTCTTGATCAAATTAGAATAGTTTAAAGTCTTTCTTTATGTTTTCTTGTTTTACTAGTTTAATGGCATTTACATACATATTTCCTTAAAGGGCCTCATCACGAGAGGCTATCAATATTTTTAATCATGTGTTGTTGTTTCTTGTTCGTAGGGAGACAGGTGCAAGAGGAGCTTATGTCATAATCCTTCCACATCATGAAGAAGGGGGTCAGCTCCACCCCAAGGCAGTTTGTGACTAATCAATAGAGCACTATAAGTGCGCCTACCCTATTGAGGGCATTGGCAATTGTAATATCAGTATCATCTTTCAAGTGACCCTAAGAGGGCATTTTTGTAATCAAAGCTCATTCAAATATTAATACAAGAAACCTTACTTACGTTGTTTTGTTCAATTTATGTACTTGTGTGAATCTTTATGCTTTCATGATGGTATAGATCAATACAGTAGCTAGGTGCATGCTCCGTGGTTAGGTCACTACTATGTTAGTAAACTTGATAGGTAGTACTCCCTATTTCTCTAGATGTGGTTATTTTTACCACATGTCTTCAATACTTGGTTCCACAAAACCTAGTACAAGATCTCTAATGAAATCACCTAGATCAACTTGTAGCACCCTAAAATTGGCGCAGTCAAATTGGAATAATTACATTCACCTTAGTAAATAAATTTAAATTCAAATTTAACCTCCCAAACCGCCCGTTAACCGTCGAGAAACCCGTTTCCCCTTTTTTCGTGCCATTTTTAGGAGTTGTTTTGACCGTTGGACGATATCGTCGCCGATCAGACGATATCGCCCCAGATTTGACGATTTCGTCTGGACTAGGACGTCCAGACGATTTCGTCGCAAAACTGCATTTTCATAATTAGACTCTGTTCCAACGGGTCTCCAATTCGGGCAGAAGCGTGTCTGCACCGTTGGGACCCTTCCCCCGTTGGAGATCTCCCAAATTGGGAAGATCTCCAACCTCCCAACAACTTTCCCTAAGCCTATTTAACTCTAAGACTTTTCCCTCCCCAACCCCTGGCTGAATTTTTATGCAAATCGACTCCCTATGTGCTAGAACTTCTCAAATTTGCTTTTTGCACTATTCCTATAGTAATTTTATTGCAGGTATATCACTGGTTTTCAGCCGGAACCAGCACCTATCGTAGCCGACGAACCTGTCAAGATCGGAGGCGATCCTGTCAAATTAGGGACGATCTCGTACTGATGCGAGACGATCTCGACTGCAGCATACATCGAGGCAATCAGTGCCTGAAGTTTGCTCTTCTCTCTTTTCTCTCTGTCATTTTATGCTATAAATCAGATCATTTATTTAGTTTTTATTCTACTTTGCATCTGGAGTTCACCCATCTAGTTTAGATTGCACATTAAATTCATGATTTGCCATCATAATGCAGTGATCTATTTTACTTTCTATTTTAAATTATTGCTTAGTATTCACCTTGTTCTTTAGCATATTTTGCCTCTATTTTGCATAGTAGAATTGCTTGTATTTTGCATCTGTTCTCTGTTTTGCAGGTTTTTGATGAATTCGTTTGACGAATTCGTCAGATCTGAGACGATTATGTCTGTCTCAGACGATCCTGTCAGATTCCAGATGATTCTGACAGATTGCAGGTGATTTTGTCGAATCCCAGATGATCCAGACTACTTCAAGCATCAGAAACTTCATCAGACATCCCGGATCAGGTAATCTCCATTAGCCTCCTGCAAATTCTCTATTTTTTTGCTTTCAGTCTATTTACTGTATTCATTTAAATTGCATTTTCATGTAGTTTAAGTTAGAATCATTCGACCAAACCTAGGATGAATGTTTAAAGGATAAAACGAACCCATTAAAACACATTCCCAAAACCTAGGCATGGAAACTGCCACCAAATGTTTCCTGGTGAACCCACCATCCGTCGACAAATCACCAAAATGCACCTCCCTTGAGAGGCGGGACCTTCGCAAAGTCCTCTCGTCCGAGGTACCGCATCATCCTTTTCCCATCCTCCTTCCGGGCGCGGATCCAATAGCCTGAAGGTAGGGATGCGAAAAATTTGGAGCGATACATTTTGGTGAACCCGACGTGAATGCATCATAACCTTTTGAAAACAAAAACAAAAAATATATATATGTATACAAGAAAAACAAAAACAAAATCATCATTTCAAGTTTGTATGTTTTAGATTCAATTCTAAATAGTAGATGCTAAATATTACTTTTAGAAGTACTAAAGAAACCATGAGTTTTTACTCAAATCAATATGAGCCCATCAGTAATGTTGGAAGAATTCAGCCAAATACATTTGTTGATTATGACCAACCTCATCCCTATTCAACACCACCTCCATCACACTTTTCTCATTTTTCATCCATAACCCAACAAAACAATCCCTTTGCCAATCCTCTTCATAATGATATTATCTATTCTCCCATATATCCATATTATGTCTATCAATCCACATATAATCCTCCACCACCTTTTCAATACTCTTCTTTCAATACAACACATCCATTTCAACAAGAAAATACTTATTCTTCCAATTCTACCATGCACTCACCTCCTACATCGCAATCTTCCTGTCATCATTCTACCCATAATAAAGAAAGTAGAGGTGAGAAACCATTAGGTCCTTTTATGACGAAATTCCTAAGGCATTTATCAAAAACCTCTCAAAAACCTTCATCACGTAAATTTACTAAGCTCAATCAACCAATGGATATAATTCTCAAGTATTTACTTGACACAAATAGGATTGAACTCCCTTCCATAAGACAACTTTGATACCACATCAGATTGGTTTAAACCTGAGCTACATTGTGAATATCATAGAGTAGATGGACATATGACACAAAATTGTAAAGATTTAAGATGTGCAATTCAAGATTTGATTGATAAGGGTCTTTTTAATATAAAGGAATTACAATCTACAACTGATTATAAATCTCCAGTAAACAATCAAACTCCTACACAACAAATACCAATAATCAATCAAGACATGGGGATCTCCCAAGAACCCCTATTCAATTATCAACAACAAGAAACCAATCAAATATTGCATGTTAATGTGTCCCATCATGATGATATTATTAATATTGTAACAAAAACTACAAATGAGCAACCTCAAGTTCAATCAACTCAATCTGATATTCAAGATATGGATTCCTCATTTGACCAACCTTCAAAACTATCTTTGGCTCTAGAGAATGATCCAAAATGGAATGTAAGCATAGAAAGCTCATCTTTAGAATCAAAATCTCAATCTGAAATCCACTTTGATAACCAACAACAAGTGATTAATCCTCAAGCAAAGATATCCCTTTTAGAAGTATTACAAATTTCTCACAAGGAAATTTTGTTCAAAATACCTAGCCAACAATTTGTTCCTCATCATATTTTCTCTAAGAACATAATTAATGGTGTAAACCCTCTTGAGGTTAACCATATTTCATTCTATGATGAGGATATTCCTTCCTCTACTCCACAAGAAGACTCCTATCTTTACATTATCGGATCTAGTAAAGAAACACCTGTTAGAACTATCATGGTAGATAATGACTCCTCTCTTAATTTATGCACTTATCAATTATTCCAAAAACTCAAATCAAAGGAAGAAGATCTTAATGAATCAAATGTTATTATAAAATCTTTTAACAATGAAATTCAAGAAGCTCAAGGTACTATAATTCTTCCCCTTAATATTGGATCCAAGATCCTGGATACTTTATTCTATGTAGGATATTGTCCTTCACCTTACAACCTACTTCTCCAGAGTCCTTGGATTCATACGATGAGGGTTGTCCCTTCCACTCTTCACCAATGTTTGAAGTTTGAACTTGCAAATAAAATTGTTACCATACATGGTGACCCAAAACCATTTGAAGAATATTTAACGATTGAAACATCAAGTTCTATACATTCTCTATTATCACAATTATCTTCTATCCATCACTTTTCTTCATCCATATATGATCATCCTTGTTTACCAAATAACACCCATGCATATCTTTCACATATACTTTCTCCATCTTATCAAGACTTGGAATATAATAATAAGAATGAAGAACTTTCTTATCCTTCTGACATTTTATTTTGTAACATGATCAATTTTCCACATATAAAAGTCAAATCTTTTGCTACATTATTCTACATTATAACAAAGCTTTTGTTATCACTACCTTTTATTCATCACCTTTTGTTCTTACCTTCACCTCAACCAGATTATCCTTCAAAACCTCCTTTGATTTTGAAGCAACCTTAGACATGCTATACTCAAATAACCTTGTATAGTGTATATAGATCATCTTGTATATACCACCAATTTCAATTCATAAATTAAAATCAAAATACAAAAAAAATCAAAATCCTCAAAATCTTCAAAAAAAATACAAATGCAACTAAGGAACTTAAAGGTAAATTTGAGCCCAACTGGCTTGGACCATACATCATTACTGCAAAATTTGAATCAGGAGCATATAAATTATCTACCTTAGATGGTAAAGAACTTAAAGAACCCATGAATATTTTACATCTCAAACGTTATTATGCATAAATTTGGTCATTTCATCCATGTATATATTTGTTCAAAATCATTATCTTGTATTTCTTTCAATTTATTCAAAAACCTCAAAAACATTCATAAAATCTTCAAAAATCTTCAAAAATATTTATTGCATTTATTTAAAGCACTTGTAAAGTTCCTTTTGCTCAAAAACAAAAATCAACATAAAAATCCAAAAACAGCTATATGCTTGACTCTTTCGAAACCAAAACAATATACAGAAGAAAGAGAGAGTCAACATTCTCAAAACTTTCTCAAAATCATTATTTTCTTACAATTATTGCAATTATATGTTTCAACTTATTTTGGATAAAATTAGCATTTATTTAGCATCCCTCACTTGCACAATCACAACAATAAATATCTTGATTTTATCTGGCATGATTACTAATCTCTCTTATATCAAAGTTCACAAAATTCAATTAAAGAAAGTTTGAGCATAGAGAATTGATCTTGTTATTTACTTAAACCAAGCACATCTTTTCACAATAAAATGATTATATTTGTAATTTCCATGTTTTGCTACATAGTAGAACTGATTTCTTGAGTGAAAAGTTTCCCCTGCTATCCTATCATGCACACGGTCTAGAATCTTTGAGAATTGGCAAAAGGACAAGCTCACCCCTACCCAGAATAAAAATCCCTTGCTCTACAGCTAATCCGAGCAAGTATCCCTAGAAAAAGAAAAGAAAAATTCAAGAAAAAAAGAGAAAAGAAAAATGTTATTTCAGCAATGTTCCAAGCATTATCAAGCAAAAGAAATACAAACAAGAAAAAAATAAGCAAAATTCAAAAGAAAGCAAGAAAGCAATAAAATCCCTTTCCCTACCCTTTGAAAAGAAAAGAAGGGTTGATGAGCTTGAATCCCTGGAATTCTCAATTATTCGAAAACTGTGAGGTAAGCCCCATAACAGGTGGTTTGTGCCCAATCTGCTTGGCCTTGGGTAACTCCTAGCGTGGCGATATGTCTGTCACATTAGCGACCTTCTTTTGTACAGACCTATGTCTGCTTATGGATTAGCTAGCTCTTGATAATCCGATCTACATAGTAGCCTAGTATGGTTATATGCATCTACATCATGGTTAATGAACACTTATTTGGTTTCTTCAAATCACTTGTATCATAGTATCTTGCTCAAATCTGGTAAATGAACAATGCAATTGCACACACATTTGTATTTGAGAGATTTTGTCTATCATTATGATAAATCAAGATTGGAAATGAATTCACTTATGCACATGGGATTCCTTATAAATCTAACTTTTTATCTTCAAAATACTTTGAAATATTATTTTTGCAACTTGTTTGGAATAAATCAAGTACAGTTGTTTTCCACAAAGACAACTATATAATAGCAAAAATCAAAAATTCCTTTCAAAACATATCATATATATCATATCGATTGACTTTCGCAACGATGGTATAGTTTCAAAACCAAAATTGGAATTTTATGCCTAGCGCAAGTCCTCATTATCATATTTTCTGTTCATCAAAAATCAATCATGCAATAAAACTATCCTTTTTTGGATTTTCGCGATGATGGTATAAGTCTATACCTACATATTCTATGCCTAGCGCAAACCATTGTAACAATTTTTTTCCCAATTTATCAAAAATCATACAAAACATATGACTTCATATTACACAAATTATGCTTTTTCGAAAGCAAATGCACATTTTCATTATTTCATGTCATTATGTCAACCTCCAATTTTGCAATGACGGTATAATTCCTAAGGAATTATTCAACAATTTTATCACACTTAGGAATTTATGCCTAGCAAAAATTATTTTACAATATTTCATGCATAATATTTTCATGGAAATCTGAAAGCAAACCATCATCATCATCATTTGCATTATCACAACAAAGTCTTAAGACAGTCTCTTAAGCACTCTTTTCTTTTAACAATATTTCTATCCTGGGACTAGCTTGACGACCGAGTGAGCAGCGACTCCATGAAATGGTCTATAATAGCGACAATGTCCTTTGAAATTATTGTTAGAAATCTCTTTTTATTTTTACATTTCATTACAACCAATCAATTTGTTACATCAGATTATTTCATTTAAAATATTTATAGCATGACATCCAAGTTATAATATTTTCCAAAACGACATAATTACATGAATCATCAATAAAATCATTACATCAATCAAATCAATCAATTACATCAAACATAAAAAGCATCATAAGTATCACATAAGACAAGTCATATACTCAAAAATATCTCATCTATATATATCAACAGAATATATACATCATCAAAACTGGATTGGTATGCCACAATCTGTACCTCGGCATACTCAATCCTCTATCAATACAAGTATAATACAATATCAGTAGCAATATCCCGCCCTCTAGCCTCGAGAGCCTCTAGAGCTCTCGGCCTCATCTCCTCCCCCGCCCTACGGAGGACGAGGTGGTCCCATCGTAGTATGTGTGGTACTGCGAGTCCTCGTCGTCGACCGGGATGAGCTCCTCGTCGACCCTGTCCTGATCGGATCGGCTATGGCAGCCGGCACCTGTATCCTCTGGCCCTCTGGCACCGCCTGGTAGTATAGCGCCTGATAGAATGCGGTCTGAGAAACCGACCGCAGCAGCTCCTGAGTGCTCACCCCTCCGCCTCGTGCCCTGAGACGTGCATTCTCGTCTCGCAGCTGCGACACCTCAGCCTGGTGCTGTGCAGCTGCATCCTGTAGTGTCTGCACCTGAGCCTGCAGACGATCTCTCTCTGCCCGGAGAGTAGCCATCTCGCTACTCTCTCCTGTGTCCATGCCCTTGCCCTTATCGGGCGATGGTGGCCTCTGTGGAGATGGGGGTCTCGCCTCCCTCCTCTCCCTCTCCCTCTGTCGCGGCCGCTCCTGTGCCCGTGGCCTCCTCTGCTCTCTCCCGCCGTGACCCTGGGCCGCCTCTATCGCTGCCTGGCGCCGCCTCCCTATCCGACGCACAACTACGTGGATCGGACCCTGTGCCCTCGTCATCCGAGGAGGGCGGATGCCTGCGTACCAGGCATCGTAGCCATCGGCTACTCCTGCGTCGTCCCCATCCACTGGCTGGATGGGGGCATCGTCCGCGTCCTGACTCCAGAATCGCTGCATGTCTGGAGCCCCGCTAACTGTGGTGTTATCCCGGATAGTCCGAGAAAACTCGTAATCCCTCAGAGATGGGATCCCCTGCTGCAGACCGAACTATCATAAAACCCGGTCGTAGCGGTGGAGCTCCACCTCTCCCCTCTCCATCCTCAGCCAGCAGACTCGCCTGATGCGAGCCAGCTCCTGTGCGTCCTCTGCCCACCCTGGATGCTGCCTCCATGGCCTCCAGGTGATCTGGTCTGGGACCAAGTCATCCAGTAGTCTCCGGGACACCGACAGGTCGATCCGTCGTTGTGCCCCTCTCCGGAGCCACCAGTAGAAGACTCGGGGCCTCTCCCCGTCAACCCCTATCAGTGGAAGCCCTATCGGCCTCCGCACCGCAATGTGCTCCCAGCACCAAACCTGTAGGAGCGATGTCATGACCAGACACCGCCCGCCCTTGTACACGACCCCGTAAAGGATCCTGTACAGCCGGCATAGAACAAAGCTGCCCCAAGAAAATCTGTAGCCATGGTCGCGCATATCGTAGATCACATCTACGAGCATCCACGGCACCCTGCACCCGCTCTGGTGGCACAGCAGAAGTCCACCAACCACTCCAGCCAGAACTCGTGTCAGTGTAGATGCCCCAGGCATCTGGCGCAGTGCCTCGATGTTCACTCCGCCCTTCTCCAGGGCGAAGCTCGGGTCACCGCAGAGTCGTCCCATCGCGTGGCCCTGATTGGCCGTAGGTGTGATCATCCTCCCTTGTATGGGGATTCTAAGAATCCTCCATACATCCTCTAGTGTGGGAGTCATCTCCCCTGTCGGTAATCGGAAGCATGAAGAGCCCGGGTACCACCTCTCTGCTAGGGCTGTCAGTAGCCCCATGTCAGTAGAAACCTGCGGCATCTCTGCCACATGCTGCAAGCCGGCCTGTGCCAGCAGATCCCGCTCTGCCTGGGTGAGAGCGGCCAAGTCGTCTCTCAGCCCGCCGTATTTCCACTCTCTGCTCTTTAGTAGTCCTCTCTGCAAACATAAACAATCAAAACAACAAACAATCATTAATAAACAATTTCAGTAATCAAAACTACACCTTAAAGATCAAATTTTTGCAATTGATGATATCGCCCACTATTGGACGATATCGTCCCAAATTTGAGCAAAATCGTCTCCGATTTCGCCTCGAAATCGTCTCTAATTTGACGAAATCGTCCCTTTTTCGTCGATTTCGCCCTTGGGCGAAATTGACGAACTTGAGACGATTTCGTCGAACTAGGGACGATTTCGTCCGGACGACGTCGACGGCCAAAAACGGCCGCGATGCTCAAAATTCATCTTAAAATCTATCTACAAAGCATGTAAATTCCAATTAAATCAATCTAAATTGAGTTTAAACCCTTACCCGTAGACCGCGGCGGACCTCTGCAGATCTGTGCGCTGTCTCTACCATTTTTGCTCCAGAGCTCTAAAAACAGTAAAATGAACAGTAACAATGAATTAGGGTTTTACCCTATTTTTCTTAATTTTATTCAAAATAATTCACAAATAATTTTTGCTTTTTCGCGTTTTTACCTCAAACGTTCGATTTGGGTAAAAACACGGAGGGGGCACCATAGTAAGCTGTCGTACGATTCGACCAAGAATCGTCGCCTAAAAATGGGAATAATTTTTTGCTTTCTCGTAGATCGAGAAGAACTCATCTTTAACGCATTTTCTTCGGAAAATTCGCTAAAGAGGGGGCAAAATGTAGCACCCTAAAATTGGCGCAGTCAAATTGGAATAATTACATTCACCTTAGTAAATAAATTTAAATTCAAATTTAACCTCCCAAACCGCCCGTTAACCGTCGAGAAACCCGTTTCCCCTTTTTCGTGCCATTTTTAGGAGTTGTTTTGACCGTTGGACGATATCGTCGCCGATCAGACGATATCGCCCCAGATTTGACGATTTCGTCTGGACTAGGACGTCCAGACGATTTCGTCGCAAAACTGCATTTTCATAATTAGACTCTGTTCCAACGGGTCTCCAATTCGGGCAGAAGCGTGTCTGCGCCGTTGGGACCCTTCCCCGTTGGAGATCTCCCAAATTGGGAAGATCTCCAACCTCCCAACAACTTTCCCTAAGCCTATTTAACTCTAAGACTTTTCCCTCCCCAACCCCTGGCTGAATTTTTATGCAAATCGACTCCCTATGTGCTAGAACTTCTCAAATTTGCTTTTTGCACTATTCCTATAGTAATTTTATTGCAGGTATATCACTGGTTTTCAGCCGGAGCCAGCACCTATCGCAGTCGACGAACCTGTCAAGATCGGAGGCGATCCTGTCAAATTAGGGACGATCTCGTACTGATGCGAGACGATCTCGACTGCAACATACATCGAGGCAATCAGTGCCTGAAGTTTGCTCTTCTCTCTTTTCTCTCTGTCATTTTATGCTATAAATCAGATCATTTATTTAGTTTTTATTCTACTTTGCATCTGGAGTTCACCCATCTAGTTTAGATTGCACATTAAATTCATGATTTGCCATCATAATGCAGTGATCTGTTTTACTTTCTATTTTAAATTATTGCTTAGTATTCACCTTGTTCTTTAGCATATTTTGCCTCTGTTTTGCATAGTAGAATTGCTTGTATTTTGCATCTGTTCTCTGTTTTGCAGGTTTCTGACGAATTCGTTTGACGAATTCGTCAGATCTGAGACGATTATGTCTGTCTCAGACGATCCTGTCAGATTCCAGATGATTCTGACAGATTGCAGGCGATTTTGTCGAATCCCAGACGATCCAGACTACTTCAAGCATCAGAAACTTCATCAGACATCCCGGATCAGGTAATCTCCATTAGCCTCCTGCAAATTCTCTATTTTTCTGCTTTCAATCTGTTTACTGTATTCATTTAAATTGCATTTTCATGTAGTTTAAGTTAGAATCATTCGGCCAAACCTAGGATGAATGTTTAAGGATAAAACGAACCCATTAAAACACATTCCCAAAACCTAGGCGTGGAAACTGCCGCCAAATGTTTCCTAGGTGAACCCACCATCCGTCGACAAATCACCAAAATGCACCTCCCTTGAGAGGCGGGACCTTCGCAAAGTCCTCTCGTCCGAGGTACCGCATCATCCTTTTCCCATCCTCCTTCCGGGCGCGGATCCAATAGCCTGAAGGTAGGGATGCAAAAAATTTGGAGCGATACACAACTGTAGTACTGAATCCGGTAGAGCTCATCATAGCACTGAGCCAAAAGTACACTACCCCAAGCCATGATGATAGGTTCCTCACTATCAGTCAAGTACTAAACCATAACCAAGAGGTTCCATGGGAACCTTGCAATAAAGAAGTTAGGTAGAAGGATATTATAGATGACCATTAGTAGGACAACATGTCTCTGAGAGAAGACATCCTCTTGGTACCATCGAGCCACAAAAATCCCTCTAGACCAGGTATCCTGAAATGCAGCATCTGCATGTGCCCCAAAGACTCTCATGAAGATGAACTCATTAGCATCAATAGAAGAAGACACAATGGGTACTCCATCAAAATGGATCTTGAAGATCCTGTTGATATCCTCCGATGTAATGGTCATATCGGCCATAGGGAGATGAAAAGTATTAGTCATGTAATACCACCTGTGGGCTAGGGCAATGAGGTAGGCCTAGTCTGACATGATAATCAAAATCCTAGTGATGTACTGGAGCCCACGAGCATCAAGCCAACACAAGTTTGTGTCGTCCATGTCAGGCAGGAGATCCACAAGCAATGTTGGGTCCCAAACCTACGTACATGTATGTCCCTCTGAGGGATACTCATTTTTTTGATACAATCTATTGCAAGTGGAGTAACGATGAATGCATCCACCACAAGGGGATGGTGCACCTTCGTAGGTCTCCCAATATCACACACCAAAATTTTTGAGGGCTTACAAATGTCTCCTTCTCTTGATTTCATCCTGGAGGGATCTCATGCTCTGGATACCTAGAACTAATCCTGTGAACTTGTATTTGCATGAATGGAAACAACAGAGCACACTTAGTAGCCCGGGATGCCTCCTTGAATGAGGTTGTTAGTAGAAAATTTGATAATCAATATAAATAAGAATAATGTGATTAAATGCAATAAAACTCAACAATATTAATGTAAATGCATAAAAAATTCAAATCTATGCTAGAACTAAATATTGAAATAGAAAGCACATGGATCTAATCTAGAACTAAAGAAAATAATGTCTAATGCCCTAAAATATGCCTATGGGCCACTGTTCAAGACAATGACCATGATACGAAGCTATTCTCCTCATGAATCATGGGAAATCCCACCGTTATTGCCCGTGATTTGGGCAATTCCTCATGGTAGTTCATATTTCAATCCTAGTTGCTGTCATTGATAGCAAATGGAAGTGGATGCTCTGAGGTTCAAAGACTAGGTTTATTAGCTACTCTGACTGATAGCAACTGAACCTGAATGGCTTAGAACTACCCCTTTTGAGTGGTTAGGACCACTTCTTGCTCTTGTAAATGTCCAAGATAATTCATATGGTCTACAAATGTGTCTATATGGGTAGTCTCCTAAAAATGATGTATTTTAGGTGTCTATAGATGCCCCTTTTTGGGATGTGTTGTGGGAAAACACAACACAAAGAAAAAATAGACCACTTAGGATCACATTATAGGTTGTGTGATGATCATTTATATGATCAACATTGGATGCCCCAGTCATGAGAAAAGGCATGCATCCTTGAGTTTTTGCTTCCAATAGGGTGGAAGGCTTAAATTTGCAAAAGCTTGCACTCATTCATCAGACAATTGGGTAGCTTGAGTGCTACTATAGGCTTCAGTGCAACTATAGATCTGAAAGGAGGAGAGATACAAACTTAATTATTATGTTTTCTTTTTTCCTCGGCAAAGGATAATCTTATGATAGTTTTTTGCAATGATTCGTAAGACAAACACAATTTGACATGATTGGGTTATCTTTTGTTTATTTTGATTATGATTGTTGATATTATGACTACCCCTTCAAACAACGAGTCGATGAGGAAAGGACAATTAATAAAGCGATGAGTCGCTTGACCAAGATGAATGATTTGGACTTTTTTAGAGGTTCACTTTGTTTTTATAGGGTAGTTTCCATCTTAGGTGTGATTTCAACCATTTTTAGTAATTGTACATCTCTATCCCATGGAGCGGTCTAGCCGTAATGGCCTTCTTAGAAAATTAAGATGATAGAAATTCTATTTAAGCCTATGTTGAATCACTATGCTCGATGATTGCTAAAATTATTATGGGAGAAAGGAGATGAATTCTTGCTCCCATGGGGTAGTCCAGTCACCATGGCCTTCTTTGGGATTGAAGTGAAGCTTCTCAATTCCACTATAACCAATTTGCCCCAAGTGGCCTTATGGTAATTTACTCATCTCGTCGAATTGCATGGAGTGCTAGTCACTGCAATCACCAAGTGTATAGATAAAATAACTGAATACGAGGCTTAATTGATATTTAGTTGTTATTTACATTTTATGATGTTTTTGGATTTTTGATATATGTGAATTTTTTTGGTATTTATGCAATTTTTGACTTTTTTGGACCGATAGGTATGTCTAAAGGCCCATTTTTAGGTGTCTCATGGTGAGCAATTGGGTAAATTCCTCTTTTGTTTTTGGCTGTTGTCAGGTCCAGCGAACCCTATTTGCCTCTCTGTGGCCGCTGTTAGGCCCAGTGGCCAGGAAATGCAGGTCGTTGATATCAGCAATAGTCAAGGCACAATTTAAAAATATAAAAGCAAATTCTATGGTTTTGACTTTTTATTATTGCTAGTTGTCAATTGCACTTTTGAGCTCTGAGGTGAGAAAGTGTAATTGTGATATGGAGTCAGAGTGCTACCAAATTTGTTGCTGACTTGGATACCATGGCCGAGTAGGGGGAGGCATCTATGAGCGGAGGAGCCGAAGCTTCATGGGTACTGTTTCAAACCCTGATTTATTTATTTAATTTGGTAAAATGAACCTAATTAATTAATTTGGTAAAGAAACCTCACTAAACCCATTGGAAATGAACCAAACCCATAGGTAGGCATAGTTTAGGCTAAATTCAAGTGGGTTTTCATTTATTTTAGTAGATTTTAAAAAAAAATTATGGTTTTTGACAGAGGGGAAACATCGTTGGTGTGTCGCCCCGTGACCACTGATGCTTAGAGCGGCTTAGATGGCCCAAGAGGGGTCATTGTCGTTGTCAGTGACCAACCATAATTCCAACGATCAAATTTTTTATCGTTGGAGGCTGGTCGTTATCGGCTTCAGCGACTGATGTGTGCTCTTGGCACGAGTAACTATGATGGCGTAGGCTTATTTTGATATTTTTGAAATTTTTAAGCAATTTAATTGATTTTTTTGTATTTTTGAAGTGTATATTTTGATATTTTTGAATGTTTAGGTGCATTTAGCCATTATGTTGGTAGCCTTAGGTTGTCTTAGTTTTAATTTGCATTGTTTTGGTTTTATTGCTTTTATATTGTAAGTGCATTTAATTTAGGCATGTAATTTGCACTTCTAGATTTTGTATGTGTGGGCTTGGGACCCGAAATTGCTTGTGGATCTCCTGCCCGACATGTACGACATGAACTAGCATTCGCTTGATTCTTGTAGTCTCCAGTACCTCACTAGGCTTTCGACGATCATATCGGACCAGGCCTACCTCACTACCCTGGCCCATAGGTGGGATTCCAAGACTAATTCTTTTCATCTCCCTATGGGCAAGATGACCATTAAACCAGAGGATATCTATAGGATATTCTAGATCTCTTTTGATGGAGTACCCATTGTGTCTTACCCTACTAATGCTAAAGAGGCCATCTTCACAAGAGTCTTTGGGGCACATGCAGCTGTTGCATTCTAAGATACCCGATCTGGAGGGATTTCCATGGCTCGGTGGTACCATGAGGATGTATTCTCTCAGAGACATGTCGTCCTACTGATGGTAATTTTTAATATCCTTCTACCTAACTACTCTGGCATGAGGTTCCCATGGAACCTCTTGGCAATGGTTCAAGATTTGATTGATAGTGAGGCACCTATTATCATGGCTTGGGGTAGTGCACTATTGTGTATTTTTCCTACTTACCCTTTAAAGCTTTGTCATGTTACAAGAAACTCAAGGAATCACAACCAGTATTGTGGATTCTAGATGATCTACCTCTTCAACATAGGAATAGATTACCTTGTGAGCTCTAGACAAACTAGGTTGGGTAAGGAAACCCCAAGTTGTGGGTTCATCTATTCTATTTTAATGGTGTAAATACCCACTTATGCTAGAAAAAATGATTTTTCATTGTTTAGATATTAGTGATCAAACCAAGTGATAATGGAGCATAACAAGACCAAACCGATGCCTTATCCATTGGGCAATCGTAGCAGGTTAATATTTATGACCAGAGTAGAAAAAGAGAGGGGAACTAGTTTGTTTTAATTCATTCAAATAACGTAATGCAATAAAATGATTAAACTAGTGAAAATAAAGTGTCATCCACATGTTTTGATTGCAAGAACATATAAATGAGAATAACATAAACCATAAAAACAGAAGATGCCAAGGGAAGAGTTGGAATTTTCATTATATAAAGAATTTTTACATATGAAAAGATCAGCAGAATGCTTGACCCTTATATGCCATTGTATTAAAATAAACCTTCGGTTTGAATATTCATAACAAGGGGCGATATCCCTTCGTCCTAATTGCAGTGATGTAAGGGTCTCCAACTCTAGCGCGTTCCACAGGAAATGATCTTGGTGAACAATGCTCTTTGGCAATTCTTGGAAATGGTAGAAGGAAGGGAAATAAGAAACATAGATAGAGAACACAAGGAAAATACAACTAAACACTAGAAAAGGCTTATACCTAGGCTTTTCTCTCTCAGAGGTTTGATAAAAAAATATATGTTGTAGCAATATTCTTCTTATAGTGCAGGATCACTTGAATGTTGTAACTATCTGCTCCAGTTGGATTAATCATGTTGTCCTCAAAATCTAGATGTAATAAAAATAGGCACATAGCCCACACCTTTCATTCAAGCATGTGGCAACTATGTATCATCTCTCGTACTGCCTTGGGGTGGCAGTTGTGTATCTCCTAGTGCATGTGTCTTGGGCGTACTAGGCCCCACTCCCACTCTAAGGTTTTGAATGGCCTGGTCAATAAACTCCCATGCCTCATCATGAAAATTTAATAATAATATCAATAAATTTAAGTCCTAAGTGGCTTTTTTGACCCAGTATCTCGCCCACTACATAATGTTTTCAGTGAAGACACATAAGTGCTCCACCATCTACACCAAGGTTGTAAACTGCTTTGATAATTTACCACTAGAGTCCAAGTCAAAGTCTTGGATCTTTTGAAACATGAGGTTCTTGATATTGGGGGCCTGCATGAACTCACTCAATTTAAAACCACAGTCCTCTAGCTCATCGTCAACTTCTTGCTCAACATGTGCTATCTCTTGGTTCTATTTGAGCCAATTTGGTCTATTCTACAAAAATATGAAGACCTTGGTGAACTCTTCAATGAAGAAGTAGTGGGAATCATCTGATAAGGTGGTTTTCATCCCAGCAATTGGCACGTAGTATTCCTTGAATATCTGTTAGATAGGGAGTATGGTGTTTACCCACTAATATCCTTGCTTCAGTCAATCTTGCAAGAGACCAATAGTATGCCTAGTGGCATAGATATCAATGAGGAGGGACTCCAACTCTCCCATCCTTTCCTCTATTTTGTCTTTCATCTCTTGCTTAAGTTCTTCTACCGACCCAAGTTGGACACTAGCCCGTGCAGTAGAAGGAGCGAGCATCTTCAACTTATCAACTTCACTTTGAAGTTGTTTCACCTTGAGCTATAACTGCCTCGCTTCTATAGCCTTGGAATTCCACCCTTCTAACTCTTTATCTACTAATTCTACCACCTATGTTTGGGAAGCTAGCTATGATTTCATCATTTCTACAAGTGCAGCTGTAGCCCTTATGAAACCCTTGCTTACGTCGATGGTGGCTTTTTTCATGCTAAGTGGTAATGGGATCTCAAAGGTGGTAGTAGATACATCAACTATATCCTATCCAACTATCCTTTGAGGCCTGATTATTCCCTTACTAGGAGACCTTTGCTCCTCCATATCTTGTATTTGATCTTCTTCATAGACCATGAACTAGAAGGTTTCTCTCACCCTGGTTAGTGTAAGGTTCTCGGTGTCCTCTATAGAATGTTCTATTCTAGCTCTTTTGATAGCAGGAGACTATAAGGGGATTATTTCTTGCACCTCATATTCTCTCAGTATATTAGAAATCCCCCCAGCTTTTGCAATTTTCCTTAAAACCTTGGGGGGAACGGGACGTTTTTCTTGATTTATGACTAGGGTGGCAAAAAATAAGGAAGGCTAGCCTAATGTCATGTTAGTCCTTTCTAAAGGACACATTAGCATCAAAGCTAAGGATGTTGTACTATGGGATGAGGAGGAGACAAATTCCTTTCCTTTTGAGGTGGAGGTAGGAGAACTATAAGAAGAAGGGAGCTTTGCTTACTCCTGTTGTGCCTCATCGATAATTTTTATCATGACCTCAAAAAGGTCAGTGTCTTGTTGGATGACCTAGAATGTGGGGTCCTCAAATTATTCTAGAGGAGCGACTAGGACCAATGGGACCACCTTATCCACCAATAGCCCCCAATTTAACTTCAATTAACTATAATCACCAACTACTTCTAGCCTACTATAAGGCCTCTCCTTCATCCTCCAAACCAGATTCAATGACTGGTTGTTTTTGAAATCCTTCTATATTTCATCTTCAAAATTATCATTACTATGAGTGACTTACAGAAGAGCAAGCTTACCAGAAATATTTTTCTTATGATGGTTGTCTAGATCATAGGCCCTCAAAGTAACTTTCGATAAACAATATGTATCCATGTTCCAAATGGCCTACAACACGTAAAAATGGCCCAGGTATGTGTAAGGGCCCATTTAACAAGGGATGGATAACCATGGAATGGGTCCTTTCTTCCTAAGGTACCTGATTTTAACCTCCTCGACTATTTTTTGAGTAATCTCCAATATAGAAATTGATGTCAGGTAGTGTACAGGGAGTACCTTCGGAGGCAGTTTTGAACCATATAGCCTAATGTAGGAAAACTCTTCTGCGTAGAAGAAATCTCCTACTTGTTCTTTGTGTAGAAACTCCCTTACCCCAATCCCAATTCTATTTGGCTCTTCCCCACATAATTGGAGGTGTACCATGGGAAGGATTTTCTCAAAGAAATTCTTATAGCTGGAGCACCCCTCCTAGATGCACAGTAACTAGTCTTGAAGAGTGGGAGCTATCACCCCCCCATCTAAGCCACTAAAGACTTATCTAATTATACTACAAACAAATGGATCAAAAAAGAATAATAAGAGAAAGGAGGCATCTCCTCCTTATTGACCAATATAGCCTCCTGCAACTTCTGTAATTCTTGGTCAATGTTATCATTGATTACATTTTTCCATAAGTAGATGGGGCTCTTATCCGTTTTGTTGCACTGCAGGATTAGAAACATGACCTCCTTTGTAATCATCTCTAAATATTTAACACCAAATGTCAAGTTGATCATGTTTGCGTAATCCTGCACCTAGGGCCAAAGCAAAAAAAATTTAATGGGAAAATATGAGGGCTTACATTTTTCTCTCTTTAGGAACATTCTCGAGAATGAGGTGTTGAGCATATAATTGACCTGGAGGGCCAACTTCTTGAAATCCATGACTCACGATGATATGGTGAGCCTGAAAACCTTTGTAATATGGTCTACTATCAACCTGGACTTCACTTGGTTTTTAGAGTCATGGATGGTGTGACTTCTAGAATCATAGGCCACTGCCAACCAAGCCAGGAGGTCTGAGGAATGATAGACCCTTGGGTAGGTTAAACACTCCAGATTGGTATTCCATTTTTTACACACAAGGGGAGGCTTGGTGCTATCTTTGTGCTATCTCAGTATAAGCTTCTTAGTAACGTGGGGTGGCATTGGTTGTCCTCCTCCGTAGGATCAAAACTATAGGTAGTGACCCCCTCCACCTCCTTCTTCTACTCTATAGTGATTTCCTTGTTGGTTTCTGGAAAATTCACCATAGCTTTTAGGTCTTGATATTTTACCATTATCTTTGTGATAGGTTGTGCTCCAATAATTTTATGAATTCTCCCCTTGGTATCCAACACCCCAGTCATGGTCGAGCTCATGGAAGCCATGGAAATGAACAAGGCAAAACGACAAAGGCTTCTCTCTTTCTCCTTCTACGCTTGACCTCATCAATAATAGTTTTGCGTGCATAAATGATATAGGGAGGAGTCCACCACCTTCTTAATAAAGTGCATGCATTAAATTTGGGGTAGGTGGAGTTAGTGCACTTTTCGTCCGATGGGGCATGCTAATTGGCTAGGCACGCCACATCACCAGTTCTTTTGGTAGCTCATTGCACCCATGGAATGGAATTATGGCTGGGAGGCAACTTGTAAGACACATGGTGATTTTAGGTTGTCAGGGTGGGTCACATTCAAGCGAAGCACGTGCGAGGTCTATGCCTTATTAATTTTTCATGTGCTTTGGAGGGGTGCAATGCATGAGATTGCGCACCTAAAAACATTTCACACGCTCCATTAGGGGATTAGAATGTGGTCCTCGAGGTGAGCACATGAATTTATGTGCTCGCTTATACTTTGCATGTCCCAAGGGAGTGGGGTGTGTGAGACCCAATGGGATGCATAGGCTATGCACCCTAAATACCCTTTGTACGATCCAATGGAGCGCATGAACCTAAAGGTGGGTGCACAAATTTGTGCACTTGGCTAGACTCTTGCATCTTTCATAGAAGTGGAGTGTATGGATGATTTTTGGGGTGCACAATCTTGTGCACCCCATGGGACATTGTGTGCTCCACTAGTTAGTGGAGCACACTAGCTGGGGAGTGAGCGCATGGCTTGTGCACTCCAATGATCTTTGTGCGCTCATTCAAAGTGGAGCGTGCATTAGGGTTTGGGGAGTGCATGAAGTTATGTGCTCCTCATGTGATTTTGTGTGCTCCACTTCATAGTGGAGCACACAAGGTGGAAGTAGGTGCATGATAGCACTCTCTTGAGGAGCTTTGTGTGCTCTAAGAGAATGAAGCACATGAGACTCTATTTAGGATGCACAACTTGTGCACCCCTTAGAACCTTTGCACACTGCACTTCCCCATGGAGCACATGGACTTAGCATGAAGCACACAGAGTCATGCACCCCTTGGGGACTTTGTGTGCCCCATTCTCCAATGGGGTGCATGGGCTTAGACCGTGTGCACAGACTTGTGCACTCATCGAAGACTTCATGTGCTCCACTAATGGAGCATGTGGGCTCGGCTTGGAGCGCACATCTTGTGTGCCCCGAGGACATTTTTGTGCACTCCACTCTTAAGTGGAGTGCATGGGCTAAACAAGAGTGTTCCACCCTATGTGCCCTTAAGGGTAAGGGAAAATGGATCCCAAAAGGGAGACTACCCTTTTGGTGTCAACATGCACTTTTGGCTTAGTGCTATGATGAGGTCTATCGGATTTAGTGCTGCGGTCAAGCTATTATTACTTGTAGCTTTCTCCTCTAGATTTGGGGATGGAAGTACATCATATTGGATCAACCATGAGGACTACCTATCAAGTTTACTAATATAGTAGATGTGTCTTAGTGTTACGGTAGTTGGTCACCCCTAGAGTATGAGGAGCACAAGAGTTGACGCTTCATTGGGGATCTCTTTCACTATACAACATCTTTGATTAGCCTACAGACCAAGGACATTATCTGGAGGCCTTACCATGAGTGTCCCACCTAGATGTTGAGCAAGGTGCAGCAAAAGCATTGCAAAAGTATTGTCATTGTTGTCAACACAGACAGAATGGTGCAGTTGAGGCAGTTCAGAGGTCAGTCAGATCAAGTGCAGTGAATTTCAAGGAAAACAGAGGGGACCCAGATCCAGAAATTTGCAAAAAAATACAAGGAAGAAAACTGTCGCGATATCGCGACATGTTTTCTGTCGCGATTTCGCGACAAAACCGAGGAGAGAGAAAATGCATGCCAAATTGTCGCGATATCGCGACATAACGGAGGAGAGAGAAAATGCATGCAAAATTGTCATGATTTCGCGACATGGCTGAGGAGAGAGAAGGCGCAAGCAAAATTGTCACGATTTCACGACAAAAAGGATGAGAGAGAAAGTGCATGAGAAAGTGTCGCGATATCGCGATAGTTTCGGAAGAAAAGCACTAAGGGCGCAAAGTGTCGCGACATCGCGACAAAAAGGAGGAGAGAGAAAGTTCATGAAAACTGTCACGATTTCGCGACATGTTGGAGGCAAAGCAGCAAAGTGAAGAAAGCGTAGCGATTTCGCTACATGTTGCAATTTCGCTGGCAAAAGCAAAGAAAAAGTGATAAGTCAAGAAAGTGTAGCGATTTCGCTACAAGTCCGAAATACAAAATGCAAGAGTGTAGCGATTTCGCTACAAGTCCAAAGTGCAAGGCAGCAAAGTGTAGCGATTTCGCTACAGGTTCAAAATGCAAGGCGGAGAAGTGTAGCGATTTCGTTACAGCTTCGAAATGCAAGGCAAAAGTGTAGCGATTTCGCTACAGGTTCGAAATAAAAGGTGCAAAGGGGCAGCGACTTTGACACAAGTTTGAAAAGCAAGGGGCATAGGTGTAGCGATTTCGCTACAAGTGCAAAACACAAAACACAATGGGGTAGCGATTTCGCTACAAGTCTTGAGATCAGCAAGTCGAAGCAAGAGGAAACACCAAGCCAACAAAGTTAGATTTTCGGAAACCGTAGCAAAGAAAAATGTTAAGTCAAAAAGGTGTAGCGATTTCGCTACAAGTAAGGTTTTCACGGCTGCATGAAGAAAGAATTGTACGGAGGCCAGAAGCGTCACGATTTCGCGACAAGTCGGAGGATGACGTCAGCAAAACTGAGAAGTGTCACGATTTCGTGACAAGGTGGAAGAAAAGCCGCTGGAAGCCAGAAGCGTCACGATTTCGTGACAACATTGGTGATGACGTCAGAAATAGCTGAAAGTGTCACGATTTCGTGACAAGTTGCGAGAGAAGCCGTTGGAAGCCAGAAGCGTCACGATTTCATGACAACTTTGAAGATGACGTCAGCAAAAGCGAAAAGTGTCACGATTTCGTGACATGTTTCATTTTCACGGGTGGAAGCGGAGCAAGGTGCTGGAAAGCGAAAAGTGTCACGATTTCGTGACATGTATCATTTTCGCGGGTGCATGCAGAGAGAAGGTCCAGGAGGCGGAAAACGTCGCGATATCGTGACAGGTAACAGTTTGGCGAGAAAAAGGCCAAAAATGCATGCACTGTGACAGGTGTCAAAATAGCGCCAGTTACGTAGAGTTAACTAGAGTCAGATCTACAGTTCCCAGTGACAGGTGTTGGGGAAAGATTAGAGAAAATACTGCAATTGTTAACTGGAGTGACAAGGGAAGTTACGATGCAATGCATTTAATAAAAGAACAGCTATTGCAGGGCCGTGATGCTGCAAGCTGTCATAAGCGCAGTATTCCAGATAATCTCTTCAAACAAGAAATCCTCTCGATGGTTGTGCATATCAGATACGGTAGTTGCAGGTAGAATAGAAGGATCGACAGAGTATAGAAAAGAGTGTCATCAAAAAGTGCAAAAGCGTTAAGAGAGCAGTTTCATATAGTTTGGAAGAAAAGAATCAGAGAGCTTCGAAACGCGCTATAAGGCTGTCAGGAAGTGCAGAGAAAAAGACTGTCAGAATGTGCAGAGAAAAAGGCTGTCAGAATGTCAGAGTGAGTCAGAAAGAAAGCGGCTAAAAGGCAGAACATGTCAGAGTGGGTTTGACACATTGACCGTAGCCGAGAATGCATGGAAATTAGGAGGGAAAGTCGAGCCGTTTTAAAAATTGAGTCATTCGAGAAAATCATATAAAAAGACTCGAACAAGCACAGTAGGAGGTTACTGCAACCGTGAATATTCATGAAAAATAAATAAAAGAGAGAAGGTTGTGGAAAGGGTGTTGTTCGAAGCATAGTGAAAGAACAAGAACCTGAACTTGAATGCAATTTTATTGAAAAATCAGTAGAGAGGTTTTGACTGTGAAAAAGAAGATACTGAGATTGTAACTATTCTTTTTATGCTTCTGTGACAAAATTGAATGAGCTAAGGACCAGTCAGGGTCTTGCAATAGAGAAGGCATTTCTATGTCAATATTTTATTAAAATTTGAAATCCAAGTTGGTGCTTGGTAAAAGGAGTTGGTGCTCCTATCTGTTGCAGCAGAAAAATCAGGGGTTGGTGCTCCTTCCAGTGGGTGCTGGAGAATCATTTGTAAAGAAAGAATCCTTGCAAAGACTGGATTTGGATTGTAGTCCAAACAGTCATTTTTGAGGAGTAGCCACATTGGTGAACCTCGTTAAATCCTGTGTTGTGTGATGCTCTTGTGCTATATTTGCTTTATTTGTTTTTAAGCTAGCAGTATTAAGTTTTAAGAATAGCAGATTCAATATTTTAAATAGTTACACTGATTCACCCCCCCTCTCAGTGTCATTGTGAGAATATCAATTGGTATCAGAGCCAGGCACCTGTACAAGCTTAATCAGCTAAGGTGATCTTGGAATAAACACAATGGCCGATGGTGAAGGTTTTTCTTCTAACAAAGCTCCTCTGTTCGATGGAACAAATTATTCTTTCTGGAGACTGAGGATGCAGACTTATCTATGTGCATTGGGTTATGACATTTGGGAATCTGTTGAAAATGGATACACCATACCCACTGTTCCTCCAACAGATGCGGCTGAGAAGAAAAAGTTTGAGAACAACTCGAAAGCCAAGAATGCTATTATGTGTGGATTAGTAGACAGTGAGTTGATACGCATCATGAACTGCAAATCTGCTAAAGACATATGGGACAAACTGCAAAGCATTCATGAAGGAGATAGCAAAATCAAGGAAGCTAAGCTGCAAACACATCGTGCCCAGTTCGAAGCATTAAAGATGACCGATGATGAGAACATTGAAGCCTATCTGCTGAGAGTAAATGGAATCATCAATGCAATAAGAGGACTCGGGGAAGAAATGGAAGATGCAGTCATTGTGAAGAAGGTACTAAGAACTCTAAATAAAAGGTTTGATGCAAAGGTTTCTGCCATAGAAGAAGCAAAAGATTTAAATTTTTTTAGTATGGATGAAATGCATGGTTCTCTAACAGCATATGAAATGAGGATTGGACAAACTAAGCCCTCAGACAGAGAAGCAGCTTTTCAAGCACAAAAAAATATAAAATCTAAACAAGAATCTGAGGAAGAAGAATCTACAGATGAAACTGAAGCAAATTTTGTTAGAAAATTGGTAAAGGGAAAAGGAAAGTACAGAGGTAAGCTGTCGTTCAAGTGCTTTAACTGTGGAGGCATCGGGCACTTTGCAGCAAAATGCCCAATGAATGAGAAAAATAGAAGTGATGAAGGGACACACCAAGAAAGAAATGTCTGGAAAAAGAAACCACAGTTTAGAAAAAGGAACTTCAAGAAGAAAAGCTTCATTTCAAAGAATATTGACTCTTCTGAAGATAGTTCCAGTGAGGACTCAGAAGAAGAAACTGGTGAAGCCTTGTTCATGGCTTTTGAAGAACAGAGAACAGAAGAAACCCAGGAATGTGAAGAAAAATTAGAGGATGAGGCTGAGATAGATCTGGAAGGTGAGTTGGTTGCTGCACTTGAAGAGTTAAGTGCAGAAAGGAAAAGAAATAAAAATATTTCAAGGAAATTTGAGGATGCTAGCAATTTAATAATCAGTTTGAAAGTACAAACTGAAGAATATAAGAAAAAGTCTGAAGATTTTGAAGCACAGCTAACCGTGAAAATAAATGAGTGCAACAAGCTAGAAGAAGACATAGTTGGATTAAGATTGCAGCTAGAAGAGATGAATCGAAAACTGAGCTGTCATCATAAATTTGAAGACAGTTCTGCGAAGCTGAATAAAATGTTAAATGATCAAAGGCCTACGGGTATCAAATTTGGTTTAGGCTTTGATGAAGGAGAATCCTCAAAGGACTCAAAGGCTGTAACTGTAGAACCAATTAGGAATAAAGACAAGATCAAGGTTGATCAAGATAAACAAGATCATGCAAAAGAAAGCAATAAGTCCAAGCTTGAAAGGAGATCTGCAAATGATGGATTTACCAAAGTCACATATCAAAGAAGAAGAAGACCCATTGCTCCTACTACAACATGGCAACAACCATTACCCAGGTACACTCGTTCCTTTTCTGGTTATTGTTTTAAATGCAATGCATATGGTCATAAAATCTCAAGTTGTAGATATAATGTAAAACAAAGAAATTTTACTAGTAGAAATATTTTTTCTCCTTTGATAGATTATGCTGTAGAATGTTATAACTGTCATAACTTCGGACATATTGCAAGGAATTGTCGTAGCTCTTTTGCAGGAAATAAATACCAGGGAAGAAAGTATCAATCAACTGGATCAAAATAGAACAGAAAATTTCTCGAAAAACTGTCACAAGCCAATGAAAGGGAGAAGGTAAAGCAAGTGACCAGATCTGCTGTCAAATCACAGTGGAAAGAAAAGGAGCAACCGAAGAAAGACAAGGAATCTCTGATCGTTCAAACAGCCCTCAAAGCCCAGAATAAATCTGCACCTTGGATTCTGGACAGTGGATGCTCCAGTCATATGACAGGAGACAAACAGAAGTTTGACAAGCTACAGACATACGAAGGTGGTTCTGTAAAATTCGAAAACAATGATGGAGCAAAGATAGTGGGTAAAGGATCAGTTAAGTTAAGTGACGGTAAAATCAACTCTAAGGAAGTTCTTTTTGTGGTAGGACTGAAGCATAACTTACTGAGTGTAAGTCAGATTTGTGACAGAGGTCATGAAGTAATTTTCAAGAAGGAGGGTTGTGAAGTAAGAAAGACAAAAAATGGAAAGTTAATAGCCACTGGACTGAGAACTTCTGGAAATTTGTATACTCTCTCGGAGACTTCAGAAGGAACTTGCTTGGTTGGACAGGAAGAAGAAAATTGGCTGTGGCACAAAAGACTCGGTCACATAAGCTTTGATAATCTGGTAAAAATCAGCTCGAAAAGAGCAGTAAGAGACATACCCACTATTGGTAAACCATCAAACAACATTTGTGAGTCATGCCAAAAGGGGAAGCAAACCAGATCTACTTTCAAAGCAAAAGAGTATTTCACAAGCAAGCCGTTAGAACTGATTCACACTGATCTGTGTGGACCCATGAGGACAGAAAGCATAAATGGATACAAATATTTTATGTTGTGTATAGATGATTTTTCCAGAATGACATGGGTACTCTTTTTGAAATAGAAATCAGAAGCCTTTGAGATGTTTAAAACCTTCAAAAATCTTGTTGAGAATCAATCTGGAAAAAGAATTAAATGCTTGAGATCTGATAGAGGAGGAGAGTTTATTTCAAATGAGTTTGCCGAATTCTGTGAAAAACATGGAATAAGAAGACAGTTTTCAGCAGCAAGAACACCTCAGCAGAATGGAGTAGTTGAAAGAAAGAACAGAACTGTGCAGGAAATGGCAAGGACCATGTTAACAGAGAGCAAAATTGCTGACAGGTTCTGGAAAGAGGCAGTTCATACTGCAGTCTATATTCAGAATAGGTGTATGTTAAGGCCGCATGAAAGCAAAACACCTTATGAACTGTGGTTTGGCAAAAAGGCTACAACAAAATACTTCAAAGTGTTCGGCAGCAAGTGTTACATTAAACGGACTGAAGCCAATCTTGGCAAATTCGAAGATAGAGCTGATGAAGGTATCTTTCTTGGTTACTCAACAAAAAGTAAAGCTTACACATGCTACAACAAAAGACTAAAGAAAATTGTGGAGAGTGCGGATGTGAAGGTTGATGAAGGCAGGAAACAAGAAATCAGCAATAATGAAAACTACCCAACCTATGAAGAATTTATTGAAGAAGATGAAGATCAAGAAAAGGAAGAGAGACAGAAATCAGATTCAGATGATTTGGAAAGAGAAGAAAACAGGAAATTCAGAACAGGTAGCTGGCAGAAAAATCATCCCAAAGAGCAGATTATTGGGGACCCTACAGTTGGCATTCAGACAAGAAGAAGAGTAGTAAATAACTATTCTCTGTTATCCAGTATTGAGCCCAAAAATATTATTGAAGCAAGCACAGATGAAAGCTGGATGGAGGCAGTAAATGAAGAACTAGATCAAATTGAGAAAAATAATACCTGGGAATTAGTACCAAGGCCTGAAAATAAAAACATAATTGGTACTAAATGGATATTTCGAAACAAATTGAATGAAGACGGACAAGTTGTAAGGAATAAAGCAAGATTAGTCTGCAAAGGATATGCTCAAGTTGAGGGGATTGATTTTGAAGAGACTTTTGCACCTGTGGCCAGACTTGAAGCAATAAGACTATTTTTGGCTTTAGCTGTTCATAAGAATTTCAAGGTTTATCAGATGGATGTAAAATCAGCATTTCTGAATGGAAATCTTGAAGAAGAAGTATATATTGAACAGCCTGATGGTTTTCAACTTTGTGATAATCCTAACTTTGTTTGCAAGCTGAAGAAAGCATTGTATGGTTTGAAACAAGCACCTAGAGCTTGGTATGCAAGATTGGACAGCTATCTCACTAAGCAAGGATTCAAGAAAGGTATGGTGGATAGCAATTTATATGTGAAAACTGAAAATGGCAATTTCATTGTCCTTGTTGTTTATGTAGATGATATAATTTTTGGGAGCAACAATGATGAATCATGCAAAGACATAGCAAACAAAATGCAGAAAGAGTTTGAAATGTCTATGATAGGTGAACTTTCATATTTCCTTGGATTGCAAGTTAATCAAACCGAAAAAGGGATTTTTATTTCTCAAATTAAATATGTGAAAGAAATGTTGAAAAAGTTCACCATGGAAGATAGTAAGCCGGTGAGCACCCCCATGACAACAAGCTGCAAGTTGAGCAAGGATGATAAATCTCCAGATGTTGATCAAACAATGTACAGATCTATGATTGGGAGCCTGGTGTATTTGACAGCCACAAGACCGGATATCTTACAAGCAGTTTGCATGGTTGCAAGATTTCAGGCTAGTCCAAAAGAAACTCATGTAACAGCTGTGAAAAGGATCTTCAGGTATCTCAAGGGCACTATGGAGTATGGACTATGGTATCCAAAAGGAAAATATTTCACTCTTTTTGCCTATTCTGATGCTGATTGGGCAGGATGTATTGATGACAGAAAAAGTACAAGTGGAGGAGCATTTTTTCTTGGAGATAAATTGGTAGCATGGCACAGTAAGAAGCAAGAATCAGTCTCTCTATCCACAGTCGAGGCAGAATACATTGCAGCAACAACATGCTGTACACAAATACTATGGATGAGACAAACATTGAAAGATCTAGGTATTCACTTCACTGAGCCCATTTCAGTCAAATGTGATAACACTAGTGCAATCAACATTTCAAAGAATCCGGTCATGCATTCCCGCACCAAACATATTGCAATCCGGTATCACTTCTTGAAGGATAAGGTTGCAGAAGGAGAGGTCAAATTGGAGTTTGTTCCAACTACAGAGCAAGTAGCAGACATATTCACCAAACCTTTGCCCAAGGAAGTTTTTGAATACCTTAGGGGTAAGTTGGGAGTAGTCACCCTTCCCAAGCACTGACTAGCTATGGGGAACACATTCTCAGGGGGAGCATTATGCCTGAGAATGTTGTGCATAGACTCAGGGGGAGTCTGCAGCAGCCCTTTGGTATTATTGGCAAAGGGGGAGAAGAAATTGAGCAAGGTTACAGTGTGTTGCCAACAATTCCAAAGGGGGAGATTGTTGAGCAAGGTGCAGCAAAAGCATTGCAAAAGTATTGTCATTGTTGTCAACACAGACAGAATGGTGCAGTTGAGGCAGTTCAGAGGTCAGTCAGATCAAGTGCAGTGAATTTCAAGGAAAACAGAGGGGACCCAGATCCAAAAATTTGCAGAAAAATACAAGGAAGAAAACTGTCGCGATATCGCGACATGTTTTCTGTCGCGATTTCGCGACAAAACCGAGGAGAGAGAAAATGCATGCCAAATTGTCGCGATATCGCGACATAACGGAGGAGAGAGAAAATGCATGCAAAATTGTCATGATTTCGTGACATGGCTGAGGAGAGAGAAGGCGCAAGAAAAATTGTCGTGATTTCATGACAAAAAGGATGAGAGAGAAAGTGCATGAGAAAGTGTCGCGATATCGCGACAGTTTCGAAAGAAAAGCACTAAGGGCGAAAGTGTCGCGACATCGCGACAAAAAGGAGGAGAGAGAAAGTTCATGAAAACTGTCACGATTTCGTGACATGTTGGAGGCAAAGCAAGCAAAGTGAAGAAAGCGTAGCGATTTCGCTACATGTTGCAATTTCACTGGCAAAAGCAAAGAAAAAGTGATAAGTCAAGAAAGTGTAGCGATTTCGCTACAAGTCCGAAATACAAAATGCAAGAGTGTAGCGATTTCGCTACAAGTCCAAAGTGCAAGGAAAAGTGTAGCGATTTCGCTACAGGTTCAAAATGCAAGGTGGAAAGGTGTAGCGATTTCGTATTACTTCGAAATGCAAGGCGAAAAGTGTAGCGATTTCGCTACAGGTTCGAAATAAAAGGTGCAAAGGGGCAGCGACTTTGACACAAGTTTGAAAAGCAAGGGGCATAGGTGTAGCGATTTCGCTACAAGTGCAAAACACAAAACACAATGGGGTAGCGATTTCGCTACAAGTCTTGAGATCAGCAAGTCGAAGCAAGAGGAAACACCAAGCCAACAAAGTTAGATTTTTGGAAACCGCAGCAAAGAAAAATGTTAAGTCAGAAAGGTGTAGCGATTTCGCTACAAGTAAGGTTTTCGCGGCTGCATGAAGAAAGAATTGTACGGAGGCCAGAAGCGTCACGATTTCGCGACAAGTCGGAGGATGACGTCAGAAAAACTGAGAAGTGTCACGATTTCGCGACAAGGTGGAAGAAAAGCCGTTGGAAGCCAGAAGCGTCGCGATTTCGTGACAACATTGGTGATGACGTCAGCAATAGCTGAAAGTGTCACGATTTCGTGACAAGTTGCGAGAGAAGCTGCTGGAAGCCAGAAGCGTCACGATTTCGTGACAACTTTGAAGATGACGTCAGCAAAAGCGAAAAGTGTCACGATTTCGTGACATGTTTCATTTTCGCGGGTGGAAGCGGAGCAAGGTGCTGGAAAGCGAAAAGTGTCACGATTTCGCGACATGTATCATTTTCGTGGGTGCATGCAGAGAGAAGGTCCAGGAGGCGAAAAACGTCGCGATATCACGACAGGTAACAGTTTGGCGAGAAAAAGGCCAAAAATGCATGCACTGTGACAGGTGTCAAAATAGCGCCAGTTACGTAGAGTTAACTAGAGTCAGATCTACAGTTCCCAGTGACAGGTGTTGGGGAAAGATTAGAGAAAATACTACAATTGTTAACTGGAGTGACAAGGGAAGTTACGATGCAATGCATTTAATAAAAGAACAGCTATTGCAGGGCCGTGATGCTGCAAGCTGTCATAAGCGCAGTATTCCAGATAATCTCTTCAAACAAGAAATCCTCTCGATGGTTGTGCATATCAGATACGGCAGTTGCAGGTAGAATAGAAGGATCGACAGAGTATAGAAAAGAGTGTCATCAGAAAGTGCAAAAGCGTTAAGAGAGCAGTTTCATATAGTTTGGAAGAAAAGAATCAGAGAGCTTCGAAACGCGCTATAAGGCTGTCAGGAAGTGCAGAGAAAAAGACTGTCAGAATGTGCAGAGAAAAAGGTTGTCAGAATGTCAGAGTGAGTCAGAAAGAAAGCGGCTAAAAGGCAGAACATGTCAGAGTGGGTTTGACACATTGACCGTAGCCGAGAATGCATGGAAATTAGGAGGGAAAGTCGAGCCGTTTTAAAAATTGAGTCATTCGAGAAAATCATATAAAAAGACTCGAACAAGCACAGTAGGAGGTTACTGCAACCGTGAATATTCATGAAAAATAAATAAAAGAGAGAAGGTTGTGGAAAGGGTGCTGTTCGAAGCATAGTGAAAGAACAAGAACCTGAACTTGAATGCAATTTTATTGAAAAATCAGTAGAGAGGTTTTGACTGTGAAAAAGAAGATACTGAGATTGTAACTATTCTTTTTATGCTTCTGTGACAAAATTGAATGAGCTAAGGACCAGTCAGGGTCTTGCAATAGAGAAGGCATTTCTATGTCAATATTTTATTAAAATTTGAAATCCAAGTTGGTGCTTGGTAAAAGGAGTTGGTGCTCCTATCTGTTGCAGCAAAAAAATCAGGGGTTGGTGCTCCTTCCAGTGGGTGCTGGAGAATCATTTGTAAAGAAAGAATCCTTGCAAAGACTGGATTTGGATTGTAGTCCAAACAGTCATTTTTGAGGAGTAGCCACATTGGTGAACCTCGTTAAATCCTGTGTTGTGTGATGCTCTTGTGCTATATTTGCTTTATTTGTTTTTAAGCTAGCAGTATTAAGTTTTAAGAATAGCAGATTCAATATTTTAAATAGTTACACTGATTCACCCCCCCTCTCAGTGTCATTGTGAGAATATCACTAGATAGATGCAGATAGGTTTATAGCTTAGACTCGACATGATCAATGGATTACCATATACAAGGACGACATCAAGGAGTTCTTCTACTATTCTTGGGTGCTTAGATAGTTTGGCATATAACAAGATGTTCCTCTTGAGCTAGTTGTGTACAGATGGATTAATGTAGAGAATAACCTTCCATCATCTCAAGTTACAATAATATCATGGGAGGATGACCCTCCTATAGTTTATGTGAGAATTGTTGATGTTGGGGTTACTAAGGCATATACCTGATGGTGGGTTATGTGATTGTGGCATGGTGGTGGCCACCTAGGATTTTCTATGGATGAGGCAAATATTGAGGATCCTAATGGGTATCGAGTGTAGGCTCGGATAGAGGACTGGGATTAGGCAGAGTAGAAAGTTGTAGAGTAGGTTACTCTTGAGGAAGAGTTAGCTCCCAAGTAGTAGGAGTCCCCTCTCTAGGATCAACTACATTGCATGGAGTTTGAGCTTCAATTAGATTAGATCTAGATTCTATAGAGGGATTCTACCATTGCCATGATTTAGGTATGATTCAAGATCTTTTATGAGGATATGATCACTCTTCATACTCAGATAGAATTGGTGTAGACTAGGATAGATGAGCTCATAGCCATGAGGGATGCTTCCCAGGGACAAATTATGTTGGCTACTCCTGTTGCACAAGGACCTATAGGTTTGGATCCATGTGCAAAGGTCAAGTTCTTTTGGGGTATCTTGGAGGAGTGTGATGCTCAGATCACTGGGGATGCTACCTACATTGCATCTCTATAGATGTAGATCCAAATGATAGGTGTCATTCCTTGGGAGAGGAATATAATAGGGGGTCATAGTAGAGCACATGGAGTACATCAGGGCAGTCTTCAGTCTGACCTAGCCATAGGACTAGGACCCATACAGAGAGGACTACAGGGACTAGCTCTCATCGTTCTCATAGGGACAAATATGAAGGTAGAGGTGAGGTAGGGGGTATAGGCCCAACTTGATGGCTTCATTGATTTGGCTTTATTTTTTAGTGTAAGGTCAGATGACCTACACATTTGTAGCCTACAGTAAATTTGGTACCCTTATGTGCTTATTGGACACACACACACGCACACACACACACACATATATATATATATGATATCTACATTTTGAGACTCATTATGTGTATTTACTTTTATGTTTTTGATTTTTATGTTTATGTGATGTAGTATTATGATTTTATGCTATATGATGTGATGTATGATATGCATTAGCTATATGTTTTAGATGATATGATCTATATGTATATATGCATTATGATGATGGATATATGTATAGATGTAGTGTTATTGTTAAATGCATGTTTAATTTTGATCTATTTGTATGCATATAACTTATGTTGTTATGATATGATAAATGAAATGTGTGTAATGCATTATGATGATGATTTAATGTAAATGAACCTATATGCTTTAATCACTTAAAACATAAAGAATGAATGTGATATGAGTTTAACAATTTAATGGACGACACCACAAAATGTATAAAAATTATGAATAAATAATAACTCTTATAATAAGAATTAATATTTAAACATCTAAGTGTGAGATGATATGATGTGATATGTATGTACTTTATTTATAGCTTTTGTAAGTTAAAATATATACCCAAAATAGTTAGTGGCCATCTAAATGTCATTTCTGATATCCATTCAGCATCTATCCTATCTTATGTACACATTTTAATGAAAAAAACCTCCTAAAGAAAGTTGATGATGCAGTTGATGATACGACTTGTTGCTATTAGAGGATTCTTGAGGTTTTCCATGAGAATCAAACACCCTAGTTGCTCCATCAAAAGTTGTATACTGATCATACAGAGCTTCTGAAGGATAAATTTCTTGTTATGAAGACCTATATACTCATTATCCTTATGTGTGCAAATGAATATATTAGATAAAACATAAGCATACCCTGATGCCAGGCATGATTCATGCAGCCCATTGATGTATTGGGGATCCTAAAATGTTCATCCTAATTCTAAGTTGGACTCAGTTATATTAGACCACTAGGCAATACAGGACACCTAAAGCTAGCCCTTCTACATGCAAACATTGGTCTGTACAAAATCAAGATGCTAACATGATAGACATATTGTCATGCGTAAGGTTCACCCTACAATTTTTCAATGCTTAGAACTCCAGGGATTCAAGTTTAATACTCCCTTATTTTCTTCATATTTATTTGGGATACTTGCTCATACTTTGGTATTATCTTGAAGGGGATGCCAAAATGACAGATGATATTGTGAAGTATGAACTCCACGATCCGAGGTCCGATTGTTGAGGTTAAGGGAACTACTTCCACCCATTTGGTGAAGTACTAATTGGCCATTAAGATGAGCGTGTGTCGATCCGAATATGGGGGAGAGATATTTTTGATAAAATTGAAATACCATTGAGAAAATGGCTAAGCCACCTGAATAGGCTGTAAGGCCTGAGATGGCAAGTGTGCCAGATTTACATGATGTTGGCATTTAACACATTTCTTGACATACTCACAGTAATCCTTCTCCATGGTGGGCTAGTAATATCCCATTCTAAGGATACGCTTGACAATGGCCATGTTGTTGAAGTGGCCACCGCATGTACCATTGTGAGCTTACAAAATCACCCAAGCTGATTCTTAGGGTTGTAAGCAATGAAAGAGAACTTCATCATAGCTTAGATGATATAATATACCTCCTAGTAAGACATATCTTGTCACTTTCTATTTAAATGCTTGTCTTTCGGCATGTGACAGTACCTATGGGATAATTCCAAGCCTTGGGAAATCTTATAACTAGGATAGCCAATCCAGATAGGCTACAACCTCAATAAATAAGATGACTTGTTCCTCCTACAATTCGATTTGCACAAATATAGATTGAGAAACAACCTTGTGGTGAATGATGGTGCCATTCTTCGTAGGACCCTATGAGATCAAGGACCCCCAAGGTACCTTCTTTAAAAAGTCTTTGGCTTTACATAATCGGTCATGGTATGGCTCTATATGAATCATGTTGACTTATTCTTTGTTATCAAAAGCCTCATGATCCATCACTAAGTGTGAGAGTGTTTTCACATGAATGGTAGTGAAATCAATAGATGGATTTTGAGGGATCAAGGATCCCAAAGGTGCCATGGTGTCTACAAATCTATTTGATGAATGAGGGATTAACTCGATGTCGTACCATTCTAGTTGGGCTAGATATGTGTCAAAAATCTCCTTGTAAGCTTTCAGTATTGGATCCCTGATTTGAAATAGTCCCTTGATTTGATTGACTATGAGGAGGGAGTCATAAAATATGTTTAACCTCTTGATTTTCATAGTGATGGTTGTTTGGAGACCCAAGATTAGGGACTTGTATTCGGTGTTGTTATTAGTGCAAGGGAAATCTAGCTTAAATGAAAAGGGCATTGGAGCTCCTTATGGCATGAAAAAGACAATCCTTGCACCACCTCCTTGCTCACACTTAGAAAAATCGAAGAACAAAGTCATGTCAGCTTAATTTTTAGGTTCTTCGGGTTTGGGTGCTTCTGATAATGCAAAGACTGCATCATCAAGAAGTTCTATGGTGAGGGGTCTACTATTCTGAAGAGGTGCCTCAGCCAACTAATCAGCTATGACTTATCCCTTGATGAAATTTTGGCTTATGAATTCCATGTCGAATTCTATAAATATCATGATCCACTTTGCAGTACGTGTATTATGATATGTCTTGCTCATCATATACTACAAAGGATTTTGTTTGGATATTACATATGTCGTATGGCTCAATATGTAGTGGCATAATTTCTTTGTTGCAAAGACCACTTCTAGGAACAACTTTTCTATGTATGCATATCCTATATTGTAGCTCATCAAGGTGCGGTTGATGTAATATATCACTTTCTCTTTATATTACACATTATTTTGAGCCAACATAGTTCCCAAAGAAAAATCGATAGTCGATATATATAGAAGGAATGGCACGTCTGGCCTTGGTGGAGCTAGAACTAGTGGTGTTGCCAGGTACTTCTTGATTTCAGCAAAGGCTTGTTGACATTCTTCATCCCACTGGAATGGGACCCCCTTGTGTAGCAGTCGATTCATGGGTCGATATTTTTCCGATAGTTGTGCGATGAATCACTTTATGGATGCTACTTTGCCCTGTAGGCTTCTTAGCTCTTTGATGTTAGTGGGCGGGGCCATTTCCAGGATAGCCTTTACCTTTGTTGGGTCTACTTCGATGCCTCATTTGGAAATGATGAATCCCAAGAGTTTTCCAGAAGTTATACCAAAGACACATTTCTTGGGATTCAACCTAACATTGTGCTCAATCAGGCGATCGAAGACCTTCCTAAGGGTCTCAGCATGCTCTTCATGCAACAATGACTTGGCCAGTAAGTCATCGATGTAGTCTTCTAAGATCTTGTGCATGTAGTCATGGAAAATGTATGTCATAGCTCGCTAATATGTGGCACCAATATTTTTAAGACCAAATGGCATTACTTTGTAGCAGAATATTCCCCATGGAGTGGTGAATGTGGTTTTATGTTGGTATTCAAGTTTAATCTAAATATGATTGTAACCAAAAAAACCATCCATTAGGGAGAGCATCTCATGACCTGCAGTTGCATCTACAAGAGCATCTATGTTGGGCAATGAGAATGAATCCTTTGGTGTTGCTTTATTGAGATCCCTAAAATCCATGCAAATATAGATTCTTCCATTAGGTTTTCCTATGGGCACCATGTTTGATACCCACTCTGGATAGTCAATGGGAATAATAAAGACTACATCCAATAGTTTTTACAACTCATTCTTAACCATCAAAGTGACAGTTGGATGCATCTTTTTGAGCTTCTACTTGATTGGCTTCTTTGTGGGGTCTAGTGAAAGGTTGTGGACAACCAATTTCAGATCGAGTCCCGACATGTCTTTGTAGGTCCAAGCAAAGATATTTGGTCTCTCTTTTAATAGAGGAATAATGATGGCCTATTCTTCTGGAGATAAGCTTTCTCCGAACTTGAATTTATTTGGATTAGAAGGGTCATCATTGATGTCCACTTTGAAAGTCTCCTCTATTGCCATATGTGACCCCTCCTCAAGTTGGTGAGGAGTGGGGATTAAGTGGATGTCATATGCTAGATTTATAGGTCCAACTGAATCAGAATCAAGACCAACATGATAGACATCATGTGCATATCCTGGTGCAAAATGGAATGGTTGTAGCATCTCTTCATTAGGGAAGAAATATTTAGGCTCTAGGGGTGAATCAACGTGATCCCAATCAATTGCATCTAAGTTAAGACACAATGGTTTTGAAGGATCTGTTGGGTTGTGAAGTGGAGTGGTCAAATCAATGGAGATCATGTTGATGGATGGGATGGAATCTCTAGGACCACGTGGGTGAAACTCTTCACTAATGATTTACCTTCCATACCCAAGATGTGGCTCTAGGGGTATGGGGATCTCAGGATCTGGTCTATGAATAGATGAGATGATGGGATCATTAGGCTACAACTGCTCTCTAAATGTTGGTGGATCCAGGAAGACCATGTGATAGATGACATCTGGATTTGGTGGTCTTCCTAGGAAGTGAAGGTCAGGATCTAGGGCATGAAGTATCATCTCTCTCAACAAGCTGATTGACTTGATGTAAATGATGAGGCCCAAGATAAGCCATCTCGGTCTCATCCTCAAATTCATCATCGCTTATGAAGAAACCCTCATTTATACCTACTGGAATCGGGTGGTGGCTTACCTGTTGATGCCTAAGATAGGCCATTTTAGTCTCATCTTCATAATCATCATCGCTTATGAAGAATCCATTGGCATTTACTATTGGCCCTACAATATGGCGTGCATGTCTTATGAAAGCCATCTTAGTTGAGTCCTCTGACTCATAGCCACTCTCATCTGAAATGAATCCACTCTCTGCATGGCCAGACCAAGCAAGGTTTTAAACATATTAAGGCCCATGGTAGGCCAGGCCAACTTCATCTTCATCCTCACTTGAGACATAATCATACTCCTCTCACTCATATCCATGGATTGGCTCATCCTCCCATAGGATGGCTCCTGATGGGTATGCTTCAAGAGAGGATTTAGGGTGATACTCATCAGGTGGTGTGATATTGACCATAGACACCCATCTGTCACCCAAGTAGTTTCTACTAGGGGGTTGATAGGGATTCCAGTCAATGTCCTCCCTGAACCCTAAGCTTAGCCTATCTAGGGTGGCTACCAAAGAATCATCATGGCTCTGTATTTGATACCCTAGACCGCACCTATCAGTAGGAAGTTGGTACTATGACTGGAATGGAAGTCGATGCCCTTGCTTGTATAGACCTAAGCCATAGCCATGCCAATGACACTACTCAAAGTACCTTAGAGCGAACTCAAGATTCAACAAGTAATGAAAATTCATGGTGAATGGTTCATCCTCATCCTCTTCAATATCAGAAGCAGTATGGGCACAGTCCAAACCAACATAGATGAAGTTGGTTTGGTTAGGGGGAACCCCTAATGGAACTACTATACCCACTGGTAAATTTGGGACTCTTGGCCATCCCATGTCTTGCATAGACTCAATAATAGGTGTGAAAGTCATGTTCTGCACAATATATTCACCTAACCCTGTGTTGGCTAAGTGAACTATCACTTGGGGTGCAGATGATGTTGTTGATGAAGTAGGTGAGGCAGGTTGAGGTACCTCCTTGGCTATGTCTTAGGAATATTCCTCCTCCATGGGTTTTGGAATTTTTGCATCTGCTATAGTTGGAATCTCCTTAGGTCCTTCCTTCACTAGGGGTGCTTTCAGCTTATTGATTATCTTTTGCTTTAGATGTTGAAGGCTTTTTAGAAGTGCTAGTAGTCTTAGATGCAAGAGGTGGTGCCAATGTGGATGGGTCACCTTGCACTGATTTGCTCTTGTTTTTTGGCTATGTGGTCGGGGATGAAGGCCTTATGTACAGATGTGTTGATGGAAGGAAAAAGTCTCCTAGTAATTGACCTAATGCATGTATTTAAATGGCTCTTCATCGGATGGAACCACATGAACTTGTCCCTCATGCACATACTTGATGCATTGGTGCAAGATTGAGGGAACACACTACATGTCCCTTATCTAGGGATGCCCTAGGAGGATGTTGTATTGCATTACCCCTTCCAACACGTGACACATCATGGGGATGGTCTTTTTTCCTACCTTAATAGGTAGAATGATTGTACCCACTATGGAGCACAATGCATCATTGAAAGCCCTTAACATGTAGGAGGTTGGGACAATGTTGGACTTAGGGATCTTCAGGTGCCCTATAGCCTTTGTAGTGATAATGTTGATCGATGAGCCCGTATCGATTAGAACCCACTTGAATGGTATGTCATTGATTGATGTGATGATATGCAGAGGTGGGTCTGCTAAGGTAGTAGGAACTACCTTAATTTTATGATCATAGAAATGGATCATGGGCTCTTGGTATTGCTACACTTGCCCCATAAAATATGTGAATGCATCTGGGTTCTCGAGGTTGGAGCTCGATTGATCTCAAAATCTCCATAAAAGTCTCCCTGTGCCTAGGAGATTGTTGTATGAGCTCATAAATTGACAACTTGGCCAGAGTCATTTGTAGGTTTTATTCCAGTCTACTCCAGACAGTTACCATAGGTCGTGTTGGTGGACCTGGAGGATTGTTTTGCACCTGTCTCTATTGAGGTGCAACTGGGATATGAATAGGAGCCACTGGAGGCTGTGGTTGACCATATCATCAACTCCTAGTTGCCACGTTGACTATCTCAACCATTCTGATGCATCCCTGAATGGGTGGCTCAACTCAAACCTGGTTGACTTGGGTGCCCTGATCTCTAGGGGCCTCATGATTTGGCAATGGGTTCCTGAATATACCCATGTCTCTGTTATTGGGTGCTAATGGGTTGTCAACTTTTAGCTCACCCTTATCAATCATGTTTTGCACAACATTCTTGAATTTGATACATGTCTCGATGTCATGCCCCTGTATTCTATGATATGGGCAGTATTGATCTTCCCTATATCCCTTTGGCTTGGGATGGTTAGGGTCCAGAATTTGTGCATTAGGAAATATGATTCTCTGTGCCTCGCTCAACTGATTAAATATCGATTGCATCGATTCATTTAGAGGCATGAAATAGTGAGGTGGTCGATGCTCCCTATTTTGGCCCTAGTTTTTCTTTGGGTCGTAATTAGCTGGTGAGGGATGAGCCTGATAGTTTTGTGGTTGCTGGCCATTGCCTCCCTTTGGCATACTTAAAATGACCTGGTTGACTTGAGCAGGCTTGGCCTACTTCTGTTGATTTTTGTTATGGTTGGTATTATTCCACTCCTTGTTCTAGAGCTTGAGGTCTCCTTCATCAACCTTTATGTCCTCAATAAGCTTGGCTTGAGCCAAGGCTTCTTCGAATGATTCATACTACTATAGTTGTAATAATAACGAGATGTGTTTTGTACAACTCTTTGTGAACATTCGGGTGAGCTCTTCTATGGGAATGGAGAATGGTAATTTTACCATTATTTTCCTCCACCTATTCCCATAATCCATAACTGGCTCATCGTCATATTGCTTTAAGTTGGCCAGATCGGATAGGTTCACCTTCTTCTTGGCACCGAAGGAGAAGCATTCAAGGAATGCATTCACCAGTTGCTCAAAGTTGATGATGTTGTGCTTGGGTAGTTGATTGAACCATTGAGTTGTTGCACCCGATAACATCATAATGAATGTTCTTAGCATTAGGGCATCATTCTTCTCAAGCTGGAAGCACGCATTCATGAAGTTGGTAATGTGTTCTTGCATGTCTTCCTCTCCCTTAAACTTGTCTAGCCTAGGCATCTCAAAGTGCCTAGGATATGCAGGACTCGGGACTGAGGGGCACAAAGGCTGGTTGTGTATCTTGCTCAATGTCAGCTTTTGCCCACTTGTGTCCTATTTTTTGAGAGATTTGACTCTCTCAGTGAGTATCTGATATACCTTCAAAGAAATAATATCTTGTTCTTGAAGGTTCACTCGTGGTGGTAAGGGAGGTAATCCTGTGTTTTCCCGATTTGGGCATCTGTACTCATCCCCCATAACCATGGATGGAGGTTCAGGATATGTCTGTTCCTGATATTCCATCCCTACCTATTCCTCATTGAATTGTGTTTGTTCGAGGTCCAGGTGTTGTTGATGTTGTGAAGCATGGTGAGTACGCTCATTTCTTTGTCTAGTGCTTCTCTCCTGTTGAGAATCGACACATCTCTCATGTTGGTATTTCTCACCACCTATGTGCACATTAGCTCGAGCTAGCCTATCTGCTAGCTCTTCATGCTCAACCCTTTCCTCTCTTGAGCGTTGCTCATGTAGGCATAGGCACCTCTTCCTTCATTCTTCTTGCTCGAGAGTTTCCACACGCTCTCGCTCAATGCGCAATGCTTCTTCTAACCTATGTATACGGTCGGACCAACCTGCTACTAAAGGTTCATGCCTTTCTAACTCCATGCGAGGAGTTCTAATGTTTAGGCCCCTCGGGGAGGCTCCTACTGTGTTCTTGCCCTTGTCTATCAGGGTGACTTGTTTTGTGTATTGTGATATGTGTTGTGTACCCCCATGGTTAGAAGTAGTGTATGTGCTTTGGGGTCTCTTTGAAGCTTCCCCTAGTTCATTGGTGTGCCTAGTAGTTATGCTACATGAACTTCCTAAAGCAGAATGTTTGGTAGCAATGCTTCTTGGAGTTGGTCTCGAGGGAACTCGATCCAACTCATCAAGTTATCTAGTTCTCCATGGCTGATCCCATGGAGTCCCATTGGCACCAATGAGCTCATAGTCTAGGGGTATCCTCCCATCTGTAGGGAGGCTATAGGATGTCCTGGGTCTATGACTGGGTGTAGCCCTAATGTCTTACCCCTTAGTGGGCTGATCTATCCTAAGTGTATCATGTGAAGCTTGGGGTCTTGCAACCCCTGCATGCCTATGTGATGATGGAGGCCTTGATGCCTCCTCATGTCTACATGATGATGGAGGCCTTGAGGCCTCCACATGTCTATGTGATGAGGGAGGTCATGATGCCTCCGCATATCTGTGTGATGAGGGAGGTCATGATGCCTCCACATGTCTGTGTGATGAGGAAGGCCTTGAGGCCTCCTCATATCTATGTGATGAGGGAGGTCGTGATGCCTCCGTATGTCTGAGTGATGAGAGAGGCCATGAGGTCTCCTCATGTCTGTATGATGAATGAGGCCTCTTCATTGTCTATGTTATGAGGAACCAGGATGTGGCTCTCTCATTGGGGTTTCTTGAGGAGTCCCCCCAAGGGTTGAGTTGTCACCCCTAAGACTTGTCAAACTTTATTCGGTGACACTATGGGTGGGTGGCTCAATGCCAGTGTGACTATGAGTGTGCGGAGCATCAGTTTCCACCTCGGTGTTGGACCGAGGGTGGTTGCTCCATGTGTATACCATGATGACTATGAGTTATATTCTTAAGTAAATTCTAAACCACACAAGAAAAGCAAGCAAATGTTTATCTCGTTTAAGGATTAATGTGTGTTCCCTAAACTATTTTGTGTGTTTTGATTTGTTGAATATATAAGCTAACTCTCATCATATTTTGCACTTTTTTTGGATGGTATACTCAAATTGTTTAAGGGATTTCACCTATACACTCACAACTCAACAACCTGGTGATGAAATCTAGGCCACGTAATCCAACCTATAATGTGTGGTAATGACTTCCACACATGGTCAGGGAGCACAGGTCCTCCCGGTCCTCACCCAGTTCACCCGTAGTCAGTGATATACCTCTCCGAAGAGAGATACATGTAAATTTTCCATGGGTTATGATGGTTCTTGGAGCCGGTATTGGCCATGAATGGGTCTTGATGATACTCTTTCTCATGAGCCAACCAAGTGGTAATTACTCCACTGTTGGTCTCAATCAATAGGCTGAATGTGAGAGCCCAACACCGTTGATGTTAAAAATAAGACATGATGTGTGTGGGGTTCTTTTTAGCTTTACAAAAAACTATGCATCAAAAAGCATTAATGACTATTTTCCTACATGCCTAAAAAGAATGTTTTGATTTCATAAAATGCATCTACAATTGATCTAAATGACTTTGATGCAGCTCCTACTTTATGATGTAATGGCCTCTAGCTAGGCCACATGCAAGCAAAATTAAACACACAAAATCCTAGCATGTTGGAGACTAGGGAAGACCTTAAAAATAGAGGCCCACTATTCCTAGCAGCACCTAGAGGAAACTAAAGAAAACTCTAAGAAACATCAAATGCATTTTATTTTTCCATTTTTTCTTATATTTTCCTTAATAAAAAAAATGTGATTTAAGTTGTTGTTTTTTGGAAAAAAGTTGCAGACAGAAAAACATAGAGAAGCATAGAATGCTACCAACCTCAAATCCTTGTCTGATGATGGAAATTTTACCCTCTGCTACACTTTTTCTACTAGTTTTTGTTGACCAGGGTGGATACTGCTGGTCACTGACTATAGGAGTGGCTAAGATATTCTGGTCGCTGTCGACTAGAGCGGCCAAACCTACTGGTCGCTATCGACCAGAGCGACCGAACCTACACACAAAAACCCATAAATATTAGTAAATCGATAAAAAATAAAAACCTGGTGGGGGTCCCACCGTGATCACCATCTGTGTGACCCCGGGAAGCATGCACCACACTTACCCTACTTGCAATGTTATTATATCAAATGAAAATGAAGAAGCACACAAGCACATATAACGCGAAAGTAATAAGCAAAGAAAGATTCTTTTATTAATGCTTCCAGATCTCGGTTACATGTACGTCCCTCTGAGGGATACTCATTTTTTATATAATCTATTACAAGTGGAGTAACGATGAATGTATCCCTCGCAAGGGGACGATGCGCCTTTGCAGGCCTCTCGATATCGCACACCAAATTGTTCGAGGGCTTACAAATGCCTCCTCCTCTTGATTTCATCCTGGAGGGATCTCATACTCTGGATACCTTGAATTGATCCTATGAACTTGTATCTGCGTGCATGGAAACAATAGAGCACACTTAGTAGTACGGGCCACCTCTCTAAAGGAGGCTTATTATTAGAAAATATAATAAATAAGATAAATGATCATGATAATATTTAAATACAAGCATAAATCGAATAATAAATGCAAGGCAGATAAGCTTATGATGTAAATGCATCTAAGAAATCAGATCTAAGCTACAACTAATTAATAAATCAAGTAGTAATGGATCTAAGCTAGAGCAAAGGGAAATAATATCTAATGCCCTAAAATATGCCTACGGGCCACTATCCAAGATAGTGGCCACGATATGAAGCTCTTCTCCTCATGAATCAGGGGTTGTGGCACTATATTCCTTGCTCCAATTGATGTTCAAGGGTCGCCTAGTGTGTCCCCTACACTGGTTGGTGGTTGGGAATGATGGATCTAAATACTGATGCGTGGATGTGGCTCAACCGGATGATGCTCCAATGCTCCTCCAAGGGGCATAGATTGGCTCTCCATTTTGATAGGGCTCTGCTGCACACAATTTGAATTCTCTCTCTCTCTTTTACCTTCCTGGAAGTCTGCATATGTAGCCTTCCTGGTTTTAGGTCTAGATCTAGGGCTTGGCTTCCTAGGGGAAGCCAAGCTCTAGATCTGCATGCCAACTAACTATCCTAGAGGGATGGTTCAGTCTTGGATTGGCATGGAAGGGGTAGTCAGGAGGAACTCTAGGAGTTCCTCATCGATATCCCTTCGAAATGCATGTAAACTACCGTTATTGCTCGTGATTTGGGTAATCCCTCATGGTAGTTCATGTTTCAGTCCTAGTCACTATCGTCGATAATGACTAGAAGTGGCCGCTCTGAGGTTCAATGGCCAGGTTTATCAGCCACTCTGACTGATAGCGGTTGAGCCTGAATGGGCTAGAACTACCCCTTTTGAGTGGTTAGGACCATTGCTTGCTCTTGGAAAGGTCCAAGATGATTCATATGGTCTACGAATGTGTCCATATGGGTAGTCTCCTAAACATGATGTATTTTAGGTGTCTACATTAAGAAATATTGATATATTTAAATTATATGATAGTGGAGATAGCAAGGTAGCTAAAAACCGATTAAATAAGGTAGAAGATTATTATTAAATGAAATGAATGTCATAAAAATTAAAGACTTCTTGGGTAGTTGTTCACCTTGTTGGAACAACTCTTGATTGGTGGACAACATACAAAAATACCAAGCATGTTGAGCCAACTGATGTTTCATGGGAAACATTTTTGGAGGAGTTCAAAAAAATATTCTTGACATGATAGTTTTTCATAGAAAAGTTTGCAAAATTTATCAACTTGCATCAAGAGAACATGCCTATCCTTGATTATTATCAAAAATTTGTATGGTTTTTGAAGTATGTACTTGAGTACAATGCTCATGAGGAGCTTAAAAGTACAAAAAATTACCTTGGAATTGCATCCAAGAATTGGATCTATAGTTGGTTTGTTGAAGCCCAAGGACCTATATGAGGCCTACGACTTAGCTCGTCATGAGGAGTTAAATCATAAAAATAAAAATGCGTACTATCATAAAATAGAATAGGATAGAGAAGATCATCGAAAGAGGAAGAATACTATACCAGTGAGATGTTGGAAATTTTGAGTATATTCGTATCATTGATGTCAAAGAATTAATGGCATAGGTTAATGACTTTGGTTGTCATTTATGTTAAGAAAAATAAAGGTTTAATGGTTTTACCATGGTGGCATTTACAAAAGAAAAAAAGAGGTTTTCCAAATAAAAGGTCCAAGAAGAAGAAAAAAATATTATAATATATAAATCTATGAAGATTTAAATAATTATAATAATTAAAAATTAAAGGACCCAAAGGTTAAAATAAAAATTATAATATTTAAATCTATCTTAGATTTAAATTATTATAATATTTTAAAAAGGTTTAGATGGCACCAAAACTCAAACTTGCATGGAGGTAATTTTTCCAAGTTGAGCTAATGTCTAAAGTCAAAGGGCAAAGTGTATAAATATATTAATATTTTTGCAATCCAATGTTTTTTAATCCCCAAGAATAAATACTTGCATTTTCATTTGGTAAAGCAATGGAGGAAGTTAGAGAGGCTTCTATGAATTTCAAGGTAGTATGAATATTAAGATGGAGGGTGCCCAAACACCATATGACATGGGATGGTAGCCTAGTTGGAAATCTCAACTTGCAGAGCATGTTGTAGGCAAAAGGTTCGTTGTTCAATCTGCACAAAGGCTTTTTGTGTGATCAAAATATTTTACGCGATGGTAGAGGAGAAAAAGGAGCACATGCTCCTTGGGATTGTGTGGGCAGCTAGCCCACATGGTGTTTTCCCTTGTGCTAGGGTGCGGGGACCAGCGAGGTCACGGGTTCGAGCAGCGGTGGCAGCGCTTGAGGGTAGAAGTAAAAATTTTAAAAAGGTATGCATTTTGTACTTGGTAAGGAAGTTATAAGGGTTAGTTAATATTTATCATATTGATTGGTTAGGGAGTTATAAGGATTAGTCAATTTTTATAATTGTGATGTGAAATGGTTAGGGAGCTATAAGGATAGTAAAGTGAATTGATTTTTTTTTTAGAAAGGGATGAAAGGTGAAATTTCATATTGCTAGTGCTTTGTTGATGCATAAGATGAAGTGATAATTTCTTTGGTCTTATTGAAATTTGAAGTACATTATTTTATTTTCATAAGAAGTAGGTATAAGGTGTAAATTTGAAATTCATGTGTGTAATTTTTGGTTTGTTTTGTTGAGTATTATTATGCATGAAAGAATACGAGTAATAAGGTGTTATAGTGGTTTGATATTTTATTGTAATTTTTGTATGGTGAAATATATTTTGAGGTGAAAATTCATGAGGATGTTTTGAGAAAGTATCTTGCAATCTATCCCTTGAAGTGACATTAGAAAAATCAGTCATTTGTGAGATAGGTTTTGAATACATATCTCCGTAAGAATAAATTAAGAGGCATGAGCACATCATTCCTTATTTAAAGTGTTTTGTTGAAGTGAATATTTTTGGAATATAAGGTGGAGAGAAAAGGGTTGTTCGATAAACACCGTTGGAAATATTTGAGTTAGGTTTTGAGACCTACATTGTGCATATTTGTTGAAATAAAGTGGAAACACCTATGTTAGGGTTTGTAAGCAAATTGTGCTTCATTGTTTAAAATATGTGAAGCTTTTAAGCATTGATTTTGAGTGATATTGAAAGTGAATGTGCAAACATTAGAAATCATATTTGTGAAAGCAAGTGTGTGCATCAGGAAGATAGATGTCATGTGCTAGACTAGATCTACCTTTAAAAAGAGCAATAAATGTGAGACATGTGAAAGCGATAGACTTAATGATTGAGTAGAATATATTGATCTATTTGCAAGTGCATATCATTCTCTATATATTCCAGAGGTTAAATGAATTATGAGTAGAATATATCTATTTGAAGAAAGCATTTTTGAAAAATATATAAGCTTTGTATGTGTGCAAGGTTTGGAAATATTTAAAGTAGGTTTTGTGAGAAGTATTGAAAGTAAATTTGAGCAAGTCTTTGAGAAGGCTTGAGGAAAAATTTGAGCAAGTCTTTATTAAGGGTTGGGGAAGATCTGAGATAAAGTTTGATGTATATTTATGAGCAGAGTTAGAGAATATTTGTGCTAGACCTAAGACAGAGTTTGGTGCAAAATTATGAGCAGAGTTAGAGCAAATTTATGTTGGACTTGGGAAAGTGTTTGGTACAGATTTAAGACAAAGTTGATAGTAGTATTTGGATGTGATAGATCAAGGGGGATAGCAGTCTCCAGTGGATATAGATCCATTAGCCAGTGGAGTGGGGATAGAGGTCTCCTATGGAGATAGATCCATAAGCCAAAGCAGTGGGGACATAAGTCTTCTAGAAGATCACCAACCAGAGCAAGGGGAAAGAGTTATCCTATGGGGAGATATCCACAAAATAGAGCAATGGAAAATATTCCTCCTATAGAGTGAGATCTATGAACTAGCTAGAGAGATAGAGTTCTTATGTAGAGAGAGATCCATGAACCGGTTGAGGAGATAGAGTTCTCCTAGATCAAGTTCCACAAACCAGAGAAAATGGGAAAGAGTTATCTTGTAGAGAGAGATACACAAATAAGAGTGTAGGGGATTGGTGTCTCCTTTGGACATAGGTCCATACATATTGTAATAGGGAATTGATTTCCAAGATATTTTGTTGAGAAAATTTAGAAGAAATAGTTTCTCTGTGGAGTAGCCCACATTGGGTTAACCACATTAAATTTGTGTCTCTCTTGTATGTGATGATTTGTGCATTGCTTTGATTGCTGCTATTGATATTGCCATTGATAATACTGGATAATATTGTTTTGGAAATAAAAGTAAATATTGGTCTTATACTGTTCACCCTCCTTTAATTATAATCCTGCGTTCTTCATGAGATGGGAAAAGGATCAATATAAAATACTTAAGGATTGGGACCGATTCAGAAGTGATAATAGAAATAGGTATAGGGACAAGTTCTAGAACAATAAATATCATCAAGAGAAGAGAAACATTACATGTCAAACTGAGCAAAGGACCATGAATCGAGATTTACAAAATGGGAATACTACCTAGAAAAATAATGGAGACAACTAGAAGAATAGAGTTCTTCCAAATAGGTGTTATGTATGCTCAAGTGATCACTACACCAACCAATATCCATGAAGGATTGAAATAGGGAGACATATAAGTAAGCTACCCATAAAATATATGCAGCTACAGGTAATCCTACTCTCATGGGGTAAGCTACACCTTTTATTTTGAAAGGAAAAATATGTGATAAATATGTAAATATCTTAATTGATAGTGGAGCTACCAATAGTTTTATTTCTACTAGTATTAAATAGGAAATAATGAAAAGGATCAAAATTATGAAAAATGGGTGGAAGGTTGAGTATGGTTTAAGACAGGTCCACTCATTTAATCAATGTCTATTTGGTCCTCAAATTACCTTACCTCAAGGAAAAACTTACTGGCACCTAAATGTAGCTCCCTACATGCTTTTGATATCATTTTAGGTGTGGACTGGCTTAAAGCACATAAAGCCTTATTGAAATTTGAGGAGAGATGGCTAGACTATACTCATGATTCTAAACAACGATTCCATGTTCACTGCAGTCATGACAATCCAGAATCTCACCTGTTAGCTATGCAAGTTAAGAGGGCTATGGAAAATATTGTAAATTCTACGTAGTCAAGTTAAAAAAAAGGAATAAATAGAGTCTAGTTCAGGCCTTTTCCAATAGTACCCAGTATTAAATGAATTTAAGGATGTATTTCCTGAAGACTTGATAAGTCTTTCAAACCAAAGGGAATTTGATTTCTCTATAGAAATTTTACCTGGAGTAGCACCTATTGCTTGAACCCCGTATATAATTACTCCCATCGAGTTACAAGAGCTCAAAACTCAACTCAAATATTTTCTAGAAAAATGATATATCAAGCCTAGTGTATCTCCATGGGGTGCTTAATCCTTTTTATAAATAATAAATATGGGTCATTAAGGTTGTATATTGATTATCGAATGCTTAATAAGATGACAATCAATAATAAGTATTCACTATCCAAAATTGATGATATTTTTGATCAGCTAAGAGGGGCCACAATATTCTCAAAATTTGATCTTATATTTGGTTATCATCCGTTGATGATAAGAGAAGAGGATACCTACAAGACAACTTCTAAAACTAGGTATGGCCACTATGAATTTATAGTGTTACCCTTTGGCCTAAAAAATGCTCCTGCAACATTTATGAATTTGATGAATAATGTATTTTGGGAGTAACTAGATCATTTTTTACTTGTGTTTCTATATGATATACTAATCTACTCCAAAAATAAAGAAGAACATGATCAACATATGAGAATTGTCCTTGAAATTCTTAGAAATAATCAACTATATGGAAATCTATCGAAGTGTGAATTCTACACTCCATAGGTGCAATATCTAGGGCATATAATTTTTGCTAAAGGAGTTGTAGATCCTAAAAATATAGAAGCCATTATAGAATGGCCATTGGACAGTCTCCACAAATGTTATAGAAGTATGAAGCTTTATGGGGATGGTAGGTTACTACAGACATTTTGTAAAAGGATTCTCGAAGATTGCCTTTCCCATAACCAATATTCAAAGAAAAGGAAGGGCCTTTAAGTGGATAGCCCAATGTGAGGAGGCATTTAGAATACTTAAGGAAAAATTAACAACACCTATCCTCCAAATATCAGATCCAACCAAGCCATTCACAGTATGCACTGATGCTTCCATAGAGGGATTAAGAGGTGTTCTTATGTAAGAGGAAGTGGTTATTGCCTATGAATCTAGAATACTAAAGAAGCATGAAGTCAACTATGCCACCCATGATCTAGAATCGGCTGTATTAGTGCACACTCTAAAAAATTGGTGGTATTATTTGCTCGGTAAATCCTTTGAACTTAAGATAGATCACAAAATTCTTAAGTACATCTTCACTCAACCTTTGATGAATGCTATATTGTGACAGATGGAGTTTTTAGTTGAATATGACTTTGGAATTGAATATATAAAAGGGAAATAAAATAAACTAGCAGATGTTCTCAGTAGGAGAAGGCACATAATTGCTATGACACAATGTCAGTATGGTTTGGCTAGGAAAATTAAAGAATTACAAAAGGTGTATGAATTTTATATTCAATGTTAAGCTAAGATCGAGCTAAGATCTAACAAGAATAAGGATTTTAAGGTCAAGGAGGACCTTTTATGTTTTAGAGACTAGATAATTATCCCAAACAATGAGGATTTGAGAAAAACTATCTTACATGAGGCACATTATGCTCCATACTCCATGCATCTAAGATGGGTAAAGATGCATGAGAACTTGAGGAAGGACCACTATTGGCTTGGAATGAAAAATGATATAAAAAAATTTGTGGTAAGATGCTTGGAATATCAAAAATTCAAGGTTGAGCATCAACATCCAATAGGTCAATTTATACCCTTATGAAATTCCTACGCAGAAATGACAAGTTATCTCTATATATTTCATAGTTGATCTTCCCAAGATCCATTTCAAACATGACACTATTCTAGTAATAGTAGAAAAATTAACCAAGATGGCTCATTTTATACCAAGAAATGTGCAAGATGATGCACCTACTATAGCCCAAAAATTTTCTAGAAAAGTGGTACGCCTGCATGGATTTCCTAAGGTGATTATATCAAATAGAGATTCTAGATTTACATCTGAATTTTGGTAAGCTTTACACCAAGCTTGGGGTACAAATATTAATATTAGCACTGCATACCATCCAAATACCAATTGGAATATTGAAAGGGTTAATCAAGTATTAGAAGATATTGTGTGGATATGGATCACCAAAGCAAGTGGAAATATTATCTCTTTTGGTATAATTTTTTTATAACAATAGCTATCATGCCATGCTGGGCATGGCTCTGTTTGAAGCCCTATATGGGTGTAGGTGTAGAACACATTTATCTTGAGATAATCTGAGAGGAGAAACTAAAATGAATATGCTAATGAATTAAGGAAGCCTCAGATTTCCAGAAGAGCTATATCGATCTCAAGAGATCACCTAGAGAATTTGTTGTAGGTGATAGAGTGTTCTTAAGAGTAAAACCCTCAAAAATTTCAATAAAGTCTACCAAGATCAACCCTAGGTTTGTGGGACCATTTGAGATTATTGATAAAATTAGTCCAATTGCCTATAGATTGGCCTTGCCACCCAATTTATCTAAAATCCATGATACCTTCCATGTGTCCCTCATAAAATATGTGGAAGATCCTTCACATGCATGGAATGTTTCCCATTTGTAGATGCTGAACCTGCATCTGATTGAAGTCTGACTAGTTAAAATTCTTGTATATAGGACCAAACAACTCAGAAAAAGAAATACTGATTAGAGCAAGGTCCAATGGGACCATTATTCTGATATAAATGCCACATGGGAAGATGTCACTATCATGAGAAAATAATTTCCATATTTACTTGAATGAACACTGATATATACATATTTTTGTTTTAACTTAAGGATGAATGTGAATATGATATAGCATGTTGATGAGTATACATGATTAAGTTATGATTTGGAAATGTTTAACATCTAAATGTACATTACAAATGTAGGGACTGTGTTTAATGTTAATGGGGGAGTGTAACATCCCTTAAAATATTGTTATTATTTTTCTTGCTCTCGCCATTAGAATGAGATACTAATGATAGGTTTTGTGAGCGTAGGAACACGTGTTTGACTTCAAGCAAGCAGATCAAAGGAACCAAAAATCCACATTCTAGTTGAAAGATAAGGGATTTTCTGCATGAGATAATATGGGATATGATGTTGGGCGTAAGCAATGCTACGACCTATGAGTACATGGAAGCTCACTGAAATGAATTCATATAGGAACATTCTGAATGTTGTATATGCATAATATTGTTTGTGGATCTGATGTATTACGCATATGCTTGCCTGATAAACTTGTGTGTTAATATTTAAAATAAATATTATATAGATATAAATAAAATAATAAAATAAATAAATAAATAATAATAATAACTATATATATAAATAAAAAAGGATATAAATAAAAACATATATAAATGAACAATAAAAAAATATAGTATTCTATTTATTTTAAAAATATATCATGTATTATATTCCAAGTGCAGTGTCGGGAGTGTAAAGCCACTCAATAAACGTTCCAAGAAATTTGTATGCATGTTTACCCTTAGGTGTCACAAATTCCACATGAGCAAGGCCTAAGGTTGATAAAAAAAATTTGAAGGTATATGAAATTTAAATCTTGAAAAGCTGTGTGCGCTAGGTTGGATAACTACTAGTGTATCTTGTGGCTTGGATTGGATTCTAACAAAATTTATCAGGTTAGATTTACAACCCATACCATCTTGGATTGAGAAATAATATTCGCTACTTTTATTCAGTAACCTATTGATTGATTGGATGTAATTTATTGATTGAATATGTTTCTTAGATAATACTTTTTATTTAATGTGCTTCAACCTTTCCCTAATAACTGAGTGTTGTATTGGATTCAATGAATATCTACTTTATCATTACCATTATTTGGTCGTATTTAGGAGACATTAGTAAAATCTATAATACAAAGATATTAATAAAACTTATATTATACTTGTCAACTACTCCCTGGTAAGAGAAGTGAACCAGAGCTGTTTTGTGTTTACCTTAAGATAAAAATATATATTTACATATATGAAACTAAAAATGAAACTAAATTGTGTTGCATTAGTATAGAATGCATCTTGTGTGTGAAAGAGGCTCATTTAGACTGCATTGCATCATAATATCGTCTGATCCAATACATGTCCATTCTCCTACTTTCTATTAGAGAGCCACTGAGCGAAGAGGACTACGTTAAATAGTGTGGGATAAATTTGTATTCAGTTACTAATGCAACTTTAAGATTAGAATCCCACTCAATTTGGCTTTGCGAGCTTGGACGGACTCCAGGATATAATTGTTACCTTATGGAGCATTGATAAATGAGGAAAATTCAAAACCAGTAGAATGTTTTTGATGAAAGAATATACATTAAAATTTGGTTTTTTTTTCATTGATGAATTTGTCAATACTTTAATGAATGATTACGTGGGTTGTATGAGTAACATATTAGATACTTTATAATGAATTGGCTATGTTAAACCAACTTAGGCAAATGCCATATGCTGAACATGTTTATTTTTTATGATAAAGTGTGTAAGGGTACTTATATACAAGCCCAATGTATTTACAGTAACATTAATAAAATGCTTGTATAAGTTATAAATAGGAATGCTTTTTAAAATTTGCCTTCGTAATTTTTTTTTATATGTTTTCATATTAATTAAGCAAAAAAGAGTTTGGACTTGATACTATATTCTTTAGATGTTGGTGGAAATAAGTATTGTCATTTAAAATCCAGTAGCTCCAATTTTGGTCTGCATGAATTCATGTAATTATGTTTTGGTTCTTAATTACACTAATAAAAGTGTAATATTACAACCATATAAAACCTTGTTGGTAGTTCTGTTAACGTGATGTACCGATCTAAAAAGCATACACCTAGTAATACATTAATTGAAATCAATCATTAAAGAAAGAAATGAAAGACAAGATTGCATATGACAAGAAAGTGAATGTTTCTTTTATTAATCTTGAATTAAATCTCGGTTACAATCATGCCCCTCTTAGGGTCACCCAAATGTTGATACAATTAATACAATTTGAAAGCCCCAATGGGGTAGGTGCAATATGCAGACTTTCTAAATGGACATGAACTGCTCCAAGGTGTTGATGACCTTCTTCTCCATGATTAGAGGCATTTGTTGCCTTGCATCCCAAAACCCTGTTAGTCCTGCGTGCAATAAAAAACAAGAAGCAATTAGCAACAAAGGAGGCCTCTCTTGATGAGGCTTTTAAGAGGTATTTGCATAAAAGGTAGTATAACTAGCATGAAATCAAGAAAGCACAAGAAACATACTAAACTTATATTAAACCTAAAAATATTTCTACAAACATATAAGCAAAAGCAGATCTAGCTATCTATTGGCCTAATTACAAAATTGAAAGCATGGAAGCATGAAAAGAACCATTAATGCCATAATTGCAAAAATGAAGGAAAATGACTAAAAACTCCTAATTGCATCGATCAAAAGTCTCTACTAAAGAAAATTAACATGATATATGTCTAATCTAATACAATTAAACAAATCCTACAACTAGAAAACAAGGAAATTGAAGATGACAACCTGATCATGGGTCAGATGCATGGTGAGCACTGTCCACCGTGGCTGATAGTCGTGGCTAAGCTTGAAATGTTATTTCCCTCCTAATTTGGTGTCTAATCTTCAATTCTCCTTGAGGAATTGATGATCAAGGGTCGCCACTATGTCCTCTGATAGATTTGGTAGTTGAATTGCTCAGTTGGTGCATGGATTGCACGAATTAACATTTCTTGAATCTCCTAGCCTCCTAGGACCTCCATGGCAAGTGATCTCCAATTGGGAAGCAAAAGTGTTCCTCTCAATGCATGTAAGTGAGTATGCAATTCGACAGGGCTTCGTTGTGTTTCAACTCGATATTCATCTATATCTTTCTCCCAATTTGGAGGGGGTTTTATAGCATTTTCCAAGGGCTAGGGGTGGCTTCATGAGGAAGCCAAGAACAAGATTGGGTAGTTGAGCTTGTTGGATGGAAGGATCCAAAACCTTCCTCACTCAAACCGCTCCAATCCGCAACCAATTGGCCATTGCAACCGATTTTGGGTCGGATGAAGGCCAACTGACTTTGAGTCCTGACCGCGGTTGACAAGCATGGTCAGCTCTGCTAACCGCGGGTGTCAGCAGTGGCTAGCACTAACTAGGCAAAGGTACCCAAATTGAGTGGTAAAAACCACTGCTATACCTTGGTATCTATCCAAGGTCTTCCATATGGTCTTCTAGCATATCCCATATGAGTAGTCACCTCGGCATGATGTATTTTAGGTGTCTACAGATGCCCCTTTTGAGATGCATTGTGAGATCGAACAACGCTGAGCAAAAATAGACCTCCTAAAATGATGTCGTAGGTTGGATGATGATCATTGGTCTGATCAACATTAGATGCCCGAGTCCTGCAAAGAAGATGCACATCCTAGAATCATTGCTTCCAACTGGATGGAAGGCTTAAATTTGAAAAAGTTTGGCAAGCTCCAGCGTCGATCGATCAGCTCAAGGCTACTATAGGCTTTCGCACCATATATATTAAAAGGAGGAGAGCTACAAACTAACTGTCATATTTTCTTTTTTCCCCAACAAAGGGTAAGCTTATGATAGTCTTTGGCAATGATTCGTAAGATGAACGTAATTTTGACAAGATCAAGGGATCTACGATCAAGGGATCTTCTGTTGACTTTGATTATGATTATGATATTATGACTACCCCCTCAAGCGATGAGTCGATGAGGGTAATGATAATTAAATGAAGCGACGAGGTCGCTTGACCACTATGAATGATCTTGAACAAATTTAAAGATTTAGCATTTGAATTATTGGCAAGGCCTAATCAGCTATGATTGCAACTATTAATAGTAATTGTACATCTCTATCCCATGGAGCGGTCCAGCCTCGATGGCCTTCTTAGGGAATCAAAATGATAGCAATTCCAATTAGGCATGTGTTGAATCATATTGTTCGATGATCTGCTAAAAATATCATAGGAGAATTGATATGAATATCTCGTTCCCGTGGAGCAGTCCGATCGTCTAGGCCTTCTTAGGGATTGAAATGAAGCATACAATTCAACGATGACTAATTTACCCCAAATGTCCTTATGGTAATTTACTCATCTTTCCGGATTGCATGGAGTGCAAGTCGCTGCAACCGCCAAGTGTATAGGGTAAATTACTAGATACGAGGCGCATTTGGATTTTGAATTTTATGATTTTTTTTGTTAAATTTTTGAAATTATTTGAATATTTTTGAAATTTTGATGATTTTGGACCGGTAGATGTGCATATCTGTCCATTTTGAGGCTTCTTATGATGAGCCAATGTGTGCATTTATGGGGTTGACCAAAGAACTAAGGTGTATTTGGAGCCTTTTGGAAAGTATGATACTCATAATGCCCCAGTTGATGCTTGCAAATATATTTTTTGTTTTATTTTGATTTTATGTTTATGCGATGCATATGGATGCAATGCTTATATTGATTTGATGCTATATGACATGATGTATGGATGACATGCACTAGCTAGCTATGAGATGTATGATTTAGATGCTATGATATATATGTGTAGATGGACTACTTATGATGGATGCATATGAATGCGATGTTTGTTGTTAAATGCATGTGTAATTTACTATACTTGTATGCATTTAATTTATGTTGTTATGACATAATCTATGCCATGTATGTATTGCATAATTTTTCTATGATGAATACTATGGAAATGAACATGTATGCTTTAATCACTTAAAACATAATGTATGAATGTAATATGGATTTAACAATCTAATGGATGACACCACATAATGTATAACAATCATGGATTGTAATTGCTATATCTTTTTATGAAAATTGATAAATTGTACACCCATATGTGAGATGCAATGATGTATGGTTTCTATTCATGAGCTTTTGTAAATTAAAATAATATGGATAATATAGTCAGTGGCCATTTAAATATCATTTCTGACATCCATCCGGTATCTAACCTATATTACAAATAATTCTAATAAACAAACTCTCATAAAAGAAATTGATATTTTGATGATTGCATTGAAAATTGATTGTTGCTATTTGGGAATTTTTGAGGTTTTCCATGAAACTCAAACACCCTAGTTGACTTATCAAAAGTTGTATACTAACCATACTAGACTTCTAAAACATAAGGCTTTCGCTAGGATAGGCCCTAACTATTCATTATCCCTATGTGTGCAAATGAGTATATTAGATAAGGCATAAGCATACCCCGATGTCAGGCGGGATTCTTTCAGCCCATTGCTAATATTGGGGATCCTCAAATGTCTATCCAATCCTAGGTTTAGATTTCAGTTGGACTAGACCACTAGGCGATACAGGACACCTAAAGCTAGCTCTTCCACATTCAAACATTGGTCTACACACAAGCAAAATGCTAATGTATCAGACATATCATCATGCGTAAGGTACATTAGTGTTGACAATTCTAGGGATTCAAGCTCACCCCCTTATTTTCTTCAATTTTTTGGGATACTTGCTCATGTAAAGTGATAAAAATCACTATTTATTTTGTACTTTAGTGATAAAATTATAGCAATTGTGTATTTGATATTGATTTTGATGATTTCTTTGATAAAACTTGATCTTGATTTGATTTGACTTCTGAGGACTTAACTTTGGGAGTTTCACTTTGGGATATATTTTAGGGATATCATTCTGGGATATTGCTCCTTCATTTGTAAGCAAGGGATTTATTCGGGTAAGGGGTAAGCTTGTCCTTTTTCCAATTGTCAACATTTCCCAAACCGTCCGCACAAGGGGATAAGCAAGAATAAACTTTTCACCTCAGGATACCTGGTCCTGCTTCGTAGCTTTCATCTTCCCCTAGTCCTTATTAGGATTGTTTAATTTGTTTGATTAGTGATAGGATTCTGATATGCTAAGGGCTATACAAACTAGACCTCATCTACAAAAGCAAAGTAAGCTTTCTATCAACTCTTGAGAAGACCTCTAGGTATGGTTGAATGACCGAAAAACCTTAGTATATTCTTCATAGCAACAAGATGGGTTGTGTTGAAAAACACAATTACTCACAAGGGTGATGAATGGATGATAAAGATAGTGCATAGATGCATGATTGAAACACAAACGTGGTGTCATTTGTAAGATTGCAAACACAATCTATCCTAATGCAAGTGCGACGGATGGAAATGCCTAAATGCAATGCAATTAAATGAAATGCAAATGCAAAATGAAATGCATGATGCAAAATGAAATGCAAATATTTTTGAATTTTTGATATTTTGATATTTTTAACTTTTTATGGATTTTGACATTTTCCATATTTTTTTGGATTTTTGAATTTGATACTTGACCAAAGGGCTTACGGATGCCTTTGGGGCCTTTGGGGGTTTGACCAAATGACTTACAAGAGTCTTTGGATCCTTTTTGAAACTTGACCAAGTGGTTTTGAGAACCCTTGGAGCCTTTTAGGATTGACCAAGCGGTTTTGAGAAACCCTTGGAGCTTTTTGGGTTGACCAAGTGGTTTTGAGAAAACCCTTGGAGCTTTTTGGTTGACCAATTTGAAACCTTCAATTTTAGAAACTTGACCTTTTGGGATTGACCAAGTGATTTTGAGAAACCCTTGGAGCCTTTTGGGATTGACCAAGTGGTTTTGAGAAACCCTTGGAGCCTTTTGGGGAAAGGTAAGCTACCTTAGGTGCCCCTAGTGTGTGTGCCATTCAATGAAAATGAGGGAGGTGTGATACCTCTAGAATCCTCACTTTGCCTCATTGAATTTAGTGTGGATGGTGGGGAAGGTATGCTACCTTGAAGACCCCTAGTGTGCATGTTATCCACTAAAATGTAATCAACTTGCTTAGGAAGAGTGACAGAAATCAACTCTCTCAATTGAAGCATGGACCTCTGCGGGGTGCCTGTGTCCTGAGGGGGTAGTAACAATGACCCATCTGTGGATATGATCTTTCCATCGATAAGGTCCTGGACTACATGTTTAAAGATATAACAATCATTAATATCATGACCCCTCATTCGGTGATACAGGCAAGCTTGTTCCCTTCTATAAGTTTTAGATCTGGCCCTATATGGGTTGTACAAGGGTACATCCAGCAATGTGATTGTATTCATTTCTCGTAGCTTACGAATGATGGTTGACATCGATTCAGTTAAAGGTGTCCAAACATGCTGGTCACGCTCTTGGTGAGAAATAGGATGTTGAGGCTTACGAGGTGACAAATGACCTTGGGGTCGCACATGAGAAGATGTGGCCTCTACTTTGGTAGACTTAGGCACTGTGGATGAACCATCTATGGGATAAACTCTGCTATCTATGAAATCTTGAACCACATCCCTGAATCCATAACAATCATGAATGCCATGGCCCTCTATTCGATGATAGAGATAGTAATGATCCTCCCTATAACCCTTAGGTTTAGCTCTATTTGGGTCTATAGGTTTGATGTCAGGCAAGGTGATAACCTCAGCTTCTTGCAGCTTCTAAAAAATGTTTGACATGGACTCGTTTAAAGGAGTCCAAATGTGCGATGACTATTTTGAGCGCTTAACCCGCATTGGTTCGGTTTGATGACCCGATGGTTGGGTTGTTCGAATTGGCTCTTGCTTTTGTTGAGGCTTTTCCTGTGACTATACAGGAGGTGGTTCGGCCTCAGATGCGGGTTGCTTTTGTAATGCCAAATTTTTGAGTTGGTTCATGATATTGTGCAATGCCTTATCTTGCTCATCCATTCGATGCTCCATTCTATCTAGACGACTTAGAATGGATCACAAAACTGACAAATAATTCATGTGTATTTCCAACGATTGATTCAAAATACCCTTGTCCACTAAATAAGGTGAAAGAGTGGGTGCTAAAGATACAACAGATAATTGTACATCACCCATTCCCTTCCTCTGAGCCGATGTGGATGCTTTTTGATGATCCACTTTGTTAGCGGCATCCACATGCTCATGTTCATGACTCAGTTCATATCTCTGTTTCACTTTAGGATTTTGAATTGTGTCAGTTTTAGTACCCCCAGCCTGATGTGGGGGAGACACCTGTTCTTGTTCTTGAGAGGGTGCTATGAGAAATGAGTCAGGAGTGACTAATTTCAAAAGTTCTAGCTCCTTCGATGTGGAAGCAACATCCGATTTCCCCATATCTTGTTTTATCTATTTCAAAGTCACTTGATCCTCTGACTTAATGTCAACCATTCCCACAAACTCATGAGAAGAGGCCTCCATAGTTGCATGATTTGTAGGTGACCCTTCTACCTACTGAGGTTGTTCTATTTCAAGTGTGACAACTAAATTTTCCTCATGCTCGGGTGGAGCATCAAGTATGGGATCAAAAAATAGCAACTCGATAGAAGGTTGACCTAAATCCTCAATGGACTCAATGATAGGTGTAACCGTAGGGTCCACCTCTACATGCTCTTTGACTTCAATGTCGTCCAAATGAACTCTATCTTGTGATGTGGTGGATGAAGATGGTATGACCTGATATGATCCATCCATGACCACGCTAGGTTCTTCCCCTTTGATAGGAGTAAGAGAGTCCTCTAATGACATATTTGCAACAACTATGAGCATCTCTGTGGTTGTTTTGGTCAATATCTCCTCGTTGGGTGAGACCAAATATGGAGATGTAATGGGTGAAACCACGGGTAATGGCGGTGGTGAAGGTAACTCCACAACAGACCATGAGGTTGCATCCAAACTTTGGATAGGATCACTATGTTTAATGTTCGAATGTGTGAGCGACACACTAGGTCCCTATGGATAGTCCACTGGTTTGTAATACTTGAAAGGATCTGGGTCCGCCTCAACTACATAAACCTTATTTGCATGGATGTACTTAATGCACTGATGCATTATGGATGGTATGCACTCCATGGCTCTTATCCATGACCTTCCAAGTAGTATGTTGTATTGTCTTGAACCCTCTAAAATGTAGCACAATGTAGGGATAATATTTTGTCCCACCTCAATGGGGAGGACTATTGTGCCTGTTGTAGGGGATTCCACATCATTAAAGGCTTGCAGCATGAAATTCGATGCTCTGATGTGAGAAGGTGGAATGTTGAGGTGTTTGAATGCAGTGGTAGTGATGATATTGATAGACGATCCTGTATCAACCAACACTCGCTTGTAAGAAATCTGATTGATCCTCGCTATGATGTGTAATGGGGGATCAAACTCCTTGACAGGGACATGTTTGATTTCCTATTTATGGAAAGTAATCATAGGTTCCTTGTATGTCAGAATAGACTGTAATTGCAACAAAGGTTGTGATGACTTTCGAGCATTGGCATTGCTCCCTTGTTCCTTTCGATCTTCCTTAGCCTCGTGATTGGGCAAGGGATCTTTGAACATGTTTGTTCGTTGCTTATCTATAGCCAAAGTTTTGTTTGTCTATCCAAAAGGATGGCTATCTACTTGCTTAGGAGGCAACTCTTGATGATGTGTTGGGTGCATCGCATTGATTTGTTGCCTAGTGGTTCTAAGTGTGAGCTTCTTTTTGGGAGTTACCCTACATGATTGTTCTTCACGTAACTTTTGCTAGTAAATCCTTTCTTCACGTTGTTTAAGCTCATCCCACCTACATTGTTGCAAAATTTTCTCTTCTAAGTACTCTTGTTCTAGGCGTTCACGCTCAATGCGTGCTTCCTCCAATTGATCTTGGAGTAGCCACTTTCTATGGACTGCATGAGACTTAGGTTCCCTATACAACCGGCTTGTTGTGCAAGATCCACAACTTTCTATCTCACTAGGGGGAGATCTAATGACTTTGGTTCTTTCCACGTGTGTGGAAACCCTATCACCTCCATAGGTGGACCCCTTGTGTGAGGAAGGAGTCTCGCAATGACTATCAGAGCGTCGTATGGGGAGGATGAGATCCTCAGGTGAGTGATGGGTGTGATGCCTAGCAAGGTGGCACACGAGGTTGGTAAGATCCTCAGGGTAATATTGGGGGCATTCAAGGCCTCTCCATGCTTCACTGGCTCGTGATCGAGCTTGACTATGCCTAGTTGTCATGATGCACTAACTAAGCAAACCCTGAGGGGAAACCCTACCCAAAAGAAAATTTGACTTCCAAAAAAGGTTGTAGGTGTTATATACCAAAATGATCAGTGTGATGAGCTGATCACAATGAGCTATAACTCAAAAATATGATTTTTGGGTCAAAATTTTGTATTTTTGGAATAATTGGCCAACCGGGGCTCGTGGGGAAATGCCCACTTTTAGGAATTTTTGGGAAATTTTGAACCATGAAGAGTTAGGACTCAAAATTTTTGTGAGAGATGCACAAGGGATAAACTAAGACAAAAAAATAAATTTGGCAATTTTTGGAGTTGTCTAGACCATTTTATGACCGTTTTAGTGCATTTTTTCCTTATTTTCGGCTTCGAAAATAGAGTAATCATAAAACCAAAATAACTTTTTTGTTATAGCTCCGATTTGCATGATTCTCGATCCATTGGATGTAGAATCAAACAATAGATTACCACAATATGATTAGGATTAGGGTTTGGCCCCAGATCAAGGATCTTATTTTTATTACCCCAATAATAAAGAAACACACAAAGTAGACAATATGATTATCTCTTTTAAATTTTAAATGTGAGCCCTAAATTGTTTGATGTGTTTTGTAATTTGTTGTATCAATAAGTAACTCTCATCATGTTTTCAAATATGTTGATGATATACTCAATTTTTAAAGGGCTTTCACTTGTATACTCGTAGCTCGACAATCGAAAATGAAAGTCACGATCACGTAAACCCCCCGAAATGTGGAGATGAAACCCACACTCGGGCAAGGAGCACAGGTCCTCCCGGTCCTCACCCAGTTCACTCGTGTGTAGTGATACACCCATCTGAAGAGGAATGCATGCTATTTTTCATGGGCTATGACGACATCTTGGATCCGGTATTGGTCTAGTAACAAAAGGATCGAGGGAGTTGGGCCAACGGATGGAAATCACTGCCACCATCATTGAAACCCTACTAGTGGTTGGATGTGACTTCCAACTCACTAGCGTTTAATGTGAATTGTGGTGTGTGTGGTTCCTTTTAATTTGCATGAAAGAAATATGCATAATACAACATTCAAATGATTCTCTTCTATATGCAATGCAGAAAAATGAACATTTCAAATTAAGAAAGTATGCATGATTAGTTCTACATGATATTTTGACAATGCATACTAACGATGGTATGACCACTGATCGGGCCTCAAGCAAGCAAACAAGAATACAAAAGATGTTCTAGAATGCTGGATACTAGGGTGGACTACACTCAAAGGTTCGATGTTCCTAGAAGCACCTAGTAAAGACCTAAAAAGAGAAAGACCTAAGGACTCATATGCATATTGCTAATTTCGTTGTCTTCCCTAATTAGTCTAACATTTTTGCATTCTAGAAATTTATAGAGAGTAAAAATAGAAATAGAAGGTGATAGTGGCACCTACCTTAGGTCCACATCTGATTGAGCTTTACTCCTCTACTGTCTGGTTTGTCAGATGCTGACCGCGTCTCTGTAACATGGTGACCACTATTGCCCGTGGGTGTCAACCGTGGCGACAAATTTTGACCATGGTTGTCAACCGTGGTGAGCACCTATCATAAAAAAACCAATAGAGGTCAGTGATACGTGGCATGAAATGCGGAGGTTCCACCATGATCACCTTTTGTACCGATCTAAAAAGCATGCACCTAGTAATACATTAATTGAAATCAATCATTAAAGCAAGAAATGAAAGACAAGATTGCCACAAGAAAGTGAATGTTTCTTTTATTAATATTGAATCAAATCTCGATTACAATCATGCCCCTCTTAGGGTCACCCAAATTTTGATACAATTAATACAATTTGAAATCCCCAACGGGGTAGGTGCAATATGCAAAATTTCTAAATGGACATGAACTGCTCCAAGGTGTCAATGACCTTCTTCTCCATGATTAGAGGTATTTGCTGCCTTGCATCCCAAAACCATGTTAGTCCTACGTGCAATAAACAACAAGAAGCAATTAGCAACAAAGGAGGCCTCTCTTGATGAGGCTTTTAGGAGGTATTTGCATAAAATGTAGCATAACTAGCATGAAATCAAGAAAGTGCAAGAAATATACTAAACTTATATTAAACCTAAAAATATTTCTACAAACATATAAGCAAAAGCAGATCTAGCTATCCATTGGCTTAATTACGAAATTGAAAGCATGGAAGCATGAAAAGAACCATTAGTGCCATAATTGCAAAAGTAAAGGGAAATGACTAAAAGTTCAAATTGCACAATTCAAAGTCTCTACTAAAGCAAAATAACATGATATATGTCTAATCTAATACAATTAAACAAATCCTACAACTAGAAAATAAGGAAATTGAAGATGACAACCTGACTGCGGGTCTGATGCGTGGTGAGCACTATCCATCATAGCTGATAGCCGCGGCTAGGCTTGAAATATTGTTGCCCTCCTAATTTGGTGTTCAATATTCAATTCTCCTTGAGGAATTGATGATCAAGGGTCGCCACTGTGTCCTCTGATAGATTTGGTGGTTGAATTGCTTAGTTGGTGCACAGATTGCATGAATTAACATTTCTTGAATCTCCTAGCCTCCTAGGACCTCCATGGCAAGTGATCTCCAATTGGGCAGCAAAAGTGTTCCTCTCAATGCATGTAAGTGAGTATGCAATTCGATAGGGCTTCACTGCATTTCAACTTGAGATTCGTCTATATCTTTTCTCCCAATTGAGGGGGGTTTTATAGCATTTGCCAAGGGCTAGGGGTGGCTTCATGAGGAAGCCAAGAACAATATTGGGTAGTTGAGCTTGTTGGATGGAAGGATCCGGAACCTTCCTCACTCAAACCACTCCAATCCACAACCAATTGGTCGTTGCAACCGATTTTGGGTCGGATGAAGGCCAACTAACTTTGAGGCTTGACCACGACTGACAAGCACGGTCAGCTCTGCTAACCATGGGTGTCAACAATGGCTAGCACTAACTAGGCAAAGGTGCCCAAATTGAGTGGTAAAAACCACTGCTATACCTTGGTATCTATCCAAGGTCTTCCATATGGTCTTCTAGCATGTCCCATATGAGTAGTCGCCTCGACATGATGCATTTTAGGTGTCTACACATGATTATTGGTTTCTTTCCATTACACTAATGTAGAAAACTTAGGCTAGTTTAAATATAAGATATAAATAATTTCGTGTTTGAGTAGTGACAATATGAATAAGCTAAAGTGGAGAACATTTGGTTAGAAAATGCCTGAAGACATCTTAAAATTACCATATGAAAAAGTGGAGATATCGTAGTTGGTAATCGAATAACTTTGATTTTGAAAAGAAAAAGTAAATGTTGCCTATTATAAACTATAATGTTTTAGTAAACCTATAGTTAAGTCACTTTATTAGCCTATACCTTTGGAATCAAACAAGTTTAAACCATATTACGGCTTTATTTACTTTAAAAAATAATAATAAAGTAGAACCGTCTATAGAAGGGATCGACAATCTCCTTTCTTTATGGCTGTATAGTTAAAATTTACTTTGTAGGGTTTTATATACTTGAAAGTGAAAGGATATTATTTAAAATTAATCTGTATGTGCTTTCTCTTGAAAATTATTAAAATATATTACCATTTTCAATATGTTTTCAATAAGAAACTTGGAATTTATTTTATACTATCAAATCATATCGAAACTTGCATATATTATTTTTATGGGTTATAATGTTTTATTTTATTTGGTCAAAGTTAATAAGTTAGGAAATGAAGAAAATAAAGGTTATATTTAATTAAATTATTTGAATAGATCAACAAAGCTTTCATGAAATTGTATGTTTTACTTTATAGTCATTATCTTGTTGTTCTTTGAATATGTTTTATTTTTTTTTACAAGAAAAGATATTATAATCATTCATTTGAAATTGTTTTTATTATATTTATTTTTGTATATTTTTAAATTTTAGCGAGAAACTACTTGCGAGGCCACCTTGGTCTGAGAAACCATGGCCAGGGAGTTCTACACCATAAAAATCACCCGGGAGTCTCACCTGGCCTTGACCGCACTAGCATAATAAACTAGATTTTGGGTACCCAATGTGTGTTTGGTAGGGTGGATATTCGAACCAAGGACCTCCCTTGGAGGATTTCCCTACCCTCTCCAAGTCACCTATAGTACGTGGGTTGATTTTTGTATTTTAAATGGAAAAAATAATTATTTTTCTTTAGATAGGAAGTTTAATAATTAATCATAAATATGGAAAATTTTTAGTTGTAAAGTAGAAAAATATATATCTTCTAATGGTTTTTGTTAGAGAGGTGTATTGGCTAAAGTTATTTTTCTTAAATAAAATAGCATTTCTGGCTTGTTTAAGAAGTACTTATGAAGAGTAAATTTTATAGAAGCGTCATGTTTTTAAATATTTTATAAAAGCTTTAGGAATGTATGTTATTATGACCTATGAAATCTCTGATTATCCTATTACAACTTAAGATAAATTAAATACCAAGGATGAATTATCAAATACCTATTAAAATAAATTTCTGTCAATTCATCAATGTGGATGAATTGTAAAGTTTCCTTTTGACATCTCATCAAGTCGAATGAGAGTCCACCCAACACTAGTAATTGTAAGTAGGTAATTTCTATGATTCAATAATTGTTATTTTCTAGCAAACATGCCTAGGACAAGTGGTCCTTTTGCCAAGAAAATTTAAAAATAGGTGGTATGGGATGCCATCTCTAGGATGGTATGTTAGTAGTGTAGTGAGGGGTCTTACACTCATCGTTCGATTAGGGAATTGCTAGCAGAATACTAGATTTAAAAGTTGGTAGATAACGATGCTAGAAGGTTCAACGACAAGTTGGTATGGGATAACTCATCATAAATAGTAATATAACCTGATATACCTAGTCCCAAGCCAAATTAATTATAGGCCCTAATTGACTCCATGGGATGTTGGACTATCAATTAGGCACTAGGCATATTCACGCTATACCCTAGCATAGCTTTAAAATATAATAATGATGATAATGCACTAAGGACAAACTTTAGGCCAAGGGAAACTAAGTCCATGCTATGGGTAGGGAAATTATGCATCCACCCTTCTAGATGATATGGGACATAGAAGTCAAATCCCATGTCATTAACTTAGACCTCTAGTAAAGGATATGAATGAGTTCACAAAATGACACTTATTACAAAATTTGGCCAATATAGACCGTTTGAGGGATAATCTACAATGGTAAGTATCCTCAAAATTAGTAACTGTATTCCTATGTACTAATTAAATGTTAGGTGTTGAACAAATTTTCTATGATTTAAAATGTATAATTTGTCAAGATTTTTACTTTGTGATTCTAGGGAGCAAGACTGGAATGGACAACCAGGTGAGATAGATCTGGTTTGTTACACTATTGTTATCCACCAAGCTACATGTGCCCCTCGTAGAATAGAACATGAATCACATAAATTATTGAGTTGAACTCAATGATATCCTATATTTTTATAGTTTTTTCAAAGGGCCTAAGTGAAATGCTTGGCCCTCGACCAAAATTATCCAATTGGTTAAAAAGTGAGAAAACAATTTTTTCTATCTTCCAAAATAAGTGAATTGCCCGATTTCTATGATCAATATACTTGAGTTTGGTGAGAGAATTACTTCAACCATTCTAACTTGCCTAGGATTCCATATTGAGAGGATTGCTCAATTTTTGCAAGCAAATGACCTACATTTTTCAAGCAAATTTCTTTTCTTCATAAACTTATCTAAGTATCTAAAACTAAGTGAATCACTCTGTTTGTGCGAGTGAATTGCTCCTTTCCTCAAAATAGAAAAAAACTTGCTTTTTTTATAATTTGTTTTCTTATCCCTATTTTTTCCTTTTTCATCCCAAATTACCATGGACACTACTTCCACATCCACCAACCCATCACTTCTTGAAGCACATATCATTTCACCACTTTCTACAATCACCACTCCACTCATTGCTATTCCATTTTAATCCATTGTAGTGTTAGGGGAGATTGAACCATCAAAGGGATAGTCATCAATAAAGAAGAGGGAAATAAATAAATAAGGCTTTCCTCCTCCAAAGAGACCCAAGGAATTGTATGATGACAAATATAGAAGAATAGAGGGGAATTACATGCACTCCATAAAACAAGTGAGGAAATATATTTTTAGAAGGTTAAACCTAGGTCTACAAAATAAATCATGGAGCATAAGTTGGATATGGAAATTGAGTTTAGCTATAAACTTAGTACCCTAAGTATGAAGCTTCCTAGAATTGGTAGAAATAGTGGTAGAGAGGTACACCTTCATAACCCAAAGTTTTAGCTTCCCTCAATGGACTAAGGATACATTATATATGAGGAAAGGAGTTATAAGGATAATTCTAAAGGAAACCCACCAACTTGACTAAGAAAGTTTCTTATATCCCAAATATTCATAAAGAAATTTACTATAGGGACACATGAGCACCTACTATTGGGATGTCTTAATACCATACCTAAATAAACTCAACTTGCCAACCAAATTTAGTATCCTACTAGAGTTGTATATGTTTGAGTATGTTCATATGGTGATGTTTGGTATAGTCATAGTATTGGGGAAGAGGACTGACCTAAAGCTCTATGAGGAGCACATAGCCTTAGTTCACACTATTTAAAACTATCTGGCCATCCATAGATAATTAAATATGCCAAGTATATTTTATACTAGATGGATAGTCAACTAAAAGCATTCAAGGAGGAGAAGTTACACCTCCTACCTAGTCTAGATAATCTTGTATTAGAAGAAATACTAGTTTCCCTCAATCATGGAGTGTATACACATACCCTAGGGAAAAGTGTACAATACCTCCTATCACTTTTATGATGAGGTATATGGGGCCATCATGGAGATTTTAGAGGAAAGGTACCAAGGTTATCAAATAAGGCACAACATCTCTTTAGTGATGGGAAATGTCCAAGAAGAGAATTTTATTTGGGGATAACTTGATCATTTATCATCCTCTATGGCTTATCATCCATCCTCTTCGAGTTGCCTACATGTGTTCCCAATCACATTTTCAACCTAGAATATGAAACACAAGTCAAATATGTGTAATTGAAGTATTCTAGGGGTAGAAGAAGATAAACTTCTACCCACTTGAGTGACCAATTATGAGCATTACTCCAAAGCTACATGGGTTTCACCTAGTGGTAGAGATGTGATCGAGAGAATTGAGATTGGAGTAATTAAAATATCATTGGTCCTATGATACAAGAAGAGTATTTGAGAATACCCTAAGGAACAAGAAATAATATACATTCTTCATTCAAGAGAATACGTATAGTGTATAGTGGGTGGCCAACCCAGATGAAGGAAAAACCCTTTCTATTTTAGGAAGCGATCATGGGTACGAGGATGAAATCTTGAGTTGATGTGCCAACCCACTAGAGTCCCATAATTTCTACATGAAAGTGAATATGCCTTTGACCCTAATATCAATATGAATCATAAAATGTTGGGATGCTCATAAAATTGGGATATATAGACTAAAAATTCATCACATGGTAGAGGATGGGGTATGAGATAGGCATAGAGATAAACAATTTGATGTTGTGTTCTCCACCATATAGGATATAAGGGATGCAAAGAGCACAAAAAGGACTAAGATAATTAGTGAAATAACGTCATATCAATCTCCCCAAAACTATAATAATATGATGATGTCTAAAATCATAATTTTGCTACATCAATGACTTTGGTCAAGGAAGTGAGACACATAATTATTAAGAAGAAAAAGGATTTGAAATATATGGTTCCATGTTTGAGGATATCACCATAGAAAAGGAACAACAATATAAATGGTTGACAATTTATCTTAAGGAGAGGAAAATCCCTCAAGGAGACTTCCCTTTTGAGTTGGGAATGACCAAATTTATGGCCACCACTAAAAAAACTTCCACATACCTTACACCATCAACTGCCCCCCTTTCTTTCCATATCTATTCTTCTTTTATTTCCACTTCTTCTATCCCTTTCTATTATTCTATTGCACTTATCTCACCCTCTACCAATGCAATCTATGCATCTCTAAGGGGCACACTACACCCAATAGTCTTTGTCACAATTGGGATCAAACCCATCAAATAATTTCTACCTTTGACCATACAAGTCACCACTACATAGCCTTTCATCCCATAAATTATAATTCCTCCATCAGCCCTAGTGACACCAACCATGTCACCTTTCACCAAAACCCTAGTATAGTTAGCATTGCAACCCACTCCAACCATTTCCACTACATTCTCTACTATCAACATAATTTTCTCCATACACCAACACACCCACTTTCATAGTTAAGAAAACTTATCCTATAAGCAATGATGCTCACTACACTAGCATAAGAGAATGAGTCTCTAAGATCACCTCCATAAAATAGCATTACTAGTAGGACAAGTCAGGACTTCGCATAGAAATTTGAGAAGATAGACATTACTAAGGCATTTGATGTCCTTGTATCTAAATAGAAGAAATAAAAAAATACAAAAGACTTGGTGAGAGGACATCCAAGGCTTTTGTGCTCATGCAATCATAGTTATTATGAAAGGAGGATAAAGTGTACATTATTGAGGCTATCGGGACTAACCTTTTCAAACATCAATAACTCCTATTGACTTAACTCCTAAAGTATCTAAGCTACAATAAAATATAATGGTCCCATACCAGATAGTTTAACTATCAAACCAATTCACACTTGGTATGACCATAAAATTTGGCTGCCTCATGGTTGAGGATGAAGCAACATAGGTAAGAAATAAAGAGCTCAAAGAAGAAGTGGCTTTATTGAAGTCACACAAGGATCAAATCTAATAAGATAATGAGGTCCTTAATAAGGTAGCTTTAGAAAAGCATGAAGAATTAGGTTGGGGAACTTAAATCCTGGTTTTCTAAATATGAGAAAAATTAAGGACTTGAAGGCCTCATGCAAAAATTAACATAGGAGAAAAGTCAACTCTAAGAGAGCTTAAAAGATAACACCAATAGATTATATAGTTGAAAATATCAATGCCAATAAAGTATTTATAGACCCTATGTTCACTCAAGACATCCAAAATATGAAATCTCCCTAGGACAAGATCAAAGAAGAGATGAAATTTTTTTGAGTACCTTCAATTGACCTCCTTCATAGAATAAATTCTAGAACAAGTAGCCAAAATAATCAATCATGTGGAAGGGAAGTTATCTTCAAGGAGAGTATATCAAGAAGTCCTTGAGAAATTTGCCTCAAAGACAACATCATAGGAATAATAGGATGGGATAGATAACAAGGACCTAGTCAAGTAATTAAGGAAATCCTAGATGTCCTTAAAAATATTCAAAGTTACAAAGACAATTTGGGATCGTTGAAAATCCAAGTTTAATAAATGGACAAGAAAATTCAAGTATTAGTTGATGCAACAACACGCGTAACATATTTGATGAATAAAATCATATCCTCATTGGTACTATCATAAGTTATATGTTTGAGAAGGATAAGAGCCAAGTTGACCAAGGGGATGTAACTAAAACCTATGATAAATTGAAGCCAAGCTAGAAGAGTTAGCTACAAAGAAGAAGGAACTATCAAAGAATCCTTTTAAAGACCTCATAGAGGAAGCAAAATACCTTTTTTTTAATGGTTTATATGGGATTGAAATGGGTCCCATCCATATTTAATCATCACCACTTAGTGGTATTACAACATAGCTTGGATATTATCCATGTATCGTCTAGCAAGATTCGAACTAGGATCTCCTCCTTGAAATGTTGAGGAATATAACCAGTTGAGCTAATACCACTTGATTCAATGAGTTTACATAGGTTTTTATGAGGGGTCTTGGTCCTCATACTGAGTGGGGTTCAAACCTTTTATCTCTCAAAGAGAGGCCAAATACCTTACCACTATAGTAAGCTTGAAACTATAAGGAAACAAAATACCTTTTATCAATATAATTGTTGAATAACATTGAGTGACAAAAATTGTTGGAATTTTTTGTTGTGAAAGACTAAATAAGGAGAACACATTTTTTTGACAATTTTGCCATAGAAGTCCCAATTTGTAGACTCTATACCCAAATATAAAGGTAAGATATGAGACTCATGCCAATCAAGCTTAGCACCTAAAGAAGTTTCTAGAAATGTAGTACCTCAACACTACCTTGTGACTTTTGTAAATTTTGAAGGAGTATGCAATAGAGAAATTAGATTGTAGATGCCTTGTAAAAATTCTCAATATTTGACCAAGTATGGAATAGGTCCCAATTTGCTTGAAAAAGATGATTGATTTGCTCCAAGTATCGATTTTATTGCTAAAAATGATTGATTGGATTCGAAGAGTGATTTGCATAGCAAAAGGTGTTAATATGCTTGCAAATGTGAACACTTAAAAAATAAACAATTCACTTACTAAATTTTAATGAACTGCTTGGGTGGTCATGAAGGTAAATATAAGGCATGGATCTCGAGGTAAATATTCTAGAAATAAAAATTTTGGTATGTAGGGATTTACTAAGTTAATTTAGAATCCTTATAAACCTATTAGAGGTATAATTAGATGCATGCAATACTTGGAGGTGCATCATTTAAATATGTCCCCAAATATTTTATTTTACTAAGAATAATTGTTTCTCACCCCAAGTAACTCAAGGGTAAAATTTTACTATAAATAAGGGCCTAGGTCCCTCATTGTATTCATATTTGATAATGATAATTTAGATCTACACTCTATGAAATTCACATTGTGCTTTGAACTCATAATATTACAATAAATTTGTAAGTCCTTAGGCATTCCATTAGCGGCACTACCTTCCTGGTTTGCTAAGTATGTGGTGGTTGTGGCATAGCCCTTGTAACCCATATTGTCATTCACTTATTAATTTCATAATCTAATGAATGTGTGTATATTGATATTATTCAACTTCTCATGTTTTTATTGATCACATATTTTTCTAAATAAGGTTTAAACCCATGTTGTTTGAGTCACTCACACCCTTAAACTTTAATACATTTTTATTTTTACACTTTACTTTTTCACGTTTTAAATTTTGTATTAATTTTAAATGCAAGATAGTGTAGGTTAGCATAGAAGTATTCCATGAGACATAGTGTGGAGCTGGCCTAAATCTGGAGGTTAGGATAAGTCGTAGGAAATCCCTTCCAACTTTGTTGAAACTTGAATTGGGGCACACATTTTAATAAGAAGTTAGGACAATTCCTCAATTCAACAATTACATAAATAATTGTATGTAATTTTAAGTTGTGGTAAAGTCAAATTTTACTTCAGCAAAGAGATAAATTTTCAACACAAAAAATATAATTTTTGAATAAACTGTGTGGCATAATCTAGGATTCACTCCCATAAAAATATTAAAATTACACCCGCTATTAATTTAGTTAGGTCATATCCAAGCAAAATTGCTATGAATCATTTTTTAGCTTGCCTTCCTATCAAACATATTTCTAAGTCCTCTATAAAAGTTCACTACTTACAATTGTGAATCATTATTGAATTGATATGCATAAATTAAAATTTAGTAATATCTATCTCTAAGAGTATATATAATGAAACACACATTTATGACTCTATTTTTCATATTTTCACATTCTTATAAAAAGAACCAACAATAAAACCACTTCTTGATTCTAGCACTTGTCCATCCCATTTGTTATTGTCCCAGGGCATATACTTTAAGACAATCTCCTATGTTTAATTTTTTTCTAAATGTCTTCTTACATTCTTTGTTACGTATCTTTATTTATTGTTTAAAAATAAATCCAATAATATAATAACTCATTAATTACTTGATTACTCTTTTTTACGTATATTCACAACTCGAATATTCCTAGAGGCCATTTTGACCATCATTTTTAATTATATTTATAGAATTACCCTCACTTCTTGTTAAAATTTGTGATATTTTATTTTAGATTCCTAAATTAATCTCCTTATCCATTTTCTTTTGTACGTATTCTTACTTTAGGGTTTTTCCCTTTTTCTTCCCATTTCCATAAATATTTTCATTCTCTTCACTCTCTTCCATTTTACCAAATTTTTTATAATCTAACTTATCATCTATAGGATCATGCTAGCATGTAGAACATAAATGCAAGAGATAACCTCCAAGATACTTTCTTTTTTTGTTGGTTTGGAAACTCTATATTCACCATCATTTTTGAACTCTTATTTGTAGGCTTAGATCCACTCTTTATTTGTGATATTTGTTTATGGATTCCTAATCCTTACAATTTTTCTTTTCTTATATTCTAGCTTTGAGGGTATTTCCCTCTTTTTATGATATATATAAATGTTTTCATTCCTCTTAAATATTTGTTATTTGTCTAAATTATTCATAATTTGACTTATCATATATAGGTTTATACTTCCATGGAGAACATAAATTTTAAGGGATAACATTTAAATACTTTATTTTTTATGTTGCCTTGGAAACTCCAAAGTGTCGAGAATATTCTTCATATTACTTTCTAATTTATGCTGTCCTAGAAACCTTGGAAAACTTGGGACAATTCTATATTGATAGTTTTATTACTATGAGATGCTTTATTATTATTTAAAGAAAATTGAGATGATTTACTTGGATTAGACTTAAACTATTCCAATTTCCTTTATTTCAAAATTGACTTTACATATTCCTTCTAATTTGAACTCATAGATTGAAATTTCTCGTAATGTGCTTCCTTATTTGTTTACTCTAATGTTTGTTGAATTGTGTAATATTTCTTTATTTTTTTAAGTAGGGGTTTGAAAGGGTTTACCTTTCCATTTTACATCAATTTAGTCATATTTAGCTATTTGGTGTCACCAAAATTTGAACCTTGATGTGAGCTACATCAACTATTTGTTCCAACCGTTGAACCAAGTACCCCTTGGCAAGTGTAGTCTTTCCTCATTACCAAGGATGATATTGTATTGTTTAATTTATTATTCAAGCCTAAGGACACACATTCTATGATATAATATTATATTTAATCTAATTTTATGAACCTATAGATAGTTAATTTTTTAAATTTAAGTTTACACCCTAATCTTGATGATATGTAATTTAAAGGTTTATGTAGATATTACAAAATTATTAAAGGTATTTATACACCTCTTCCACCAATCCATTATATTGATGTCTAATAATTCTAGTTTCATTAGAATTTAGGTTCCTATGAACATCCTCTTATATTTGTATTCCTTTGTTGTTATATTTTCACTCTCTTTCTTTCTTTTCACTCTGCATCAAATCATTTTTATAGATATTATAAAATATGGCATGGTATCAAATCAAGTTTAAAATACCCTCACCTGGTACTATAGAGGTTTTTTTTTTGTAATCCTATATTATCTCTTTTATTTATCAAAGTGAATTATCCTAATAGGGGGTTCATAATATGTTCCAACCTATAGTTTAAAAATCATAAATGGTGTATATTTTTTACCACTTCTAATTCATTAAAATTATGGGTAGAATTTAGCACCATAGATGAAGATCTTTTTCTTAGTCAATAAGGTGGTATTTGTTCTTCCACAAACATTGTACTCCAATTATATATTGAAGCATATGTTTTAGAGACTCTACAATTCTTTGGGATCCTATTATCAATTTATTATGGGTATTGTTGGTATGAAATCTATCTATGGAAAGGTTTGTGCGTCCACAGACCTTGACCAACATTGAGTGGCCTCAAAACTCTAAGTTTTTAAGGTAAATATCCAAATGAGGTAGGTTATTTGTGAATTATTTATAAATCTTCCTAAAATATGTGGGGAAAAAGGTGCCAAAAGAAACAAATAAACCTAAAACTAGAACTTATGGCAGTGTATATTAGGCCGCATCAAGACACATATAAGAGATCATACCATAACTCAAATAAAATGCCTAACAGACCAAATTATTTCTCATCAATTGAAGAATATTTTTTACTTACATTAAGATGTATCTTATTAGAGTGTGAATTCTAGAACAAGTGAATGTGTCATGAGCATGAATCTAGAAAGTAGAATAAACATTAACATTCAACAAGCTAAAATTAGAAATAAGCATTCACTCATACATACACACCCTACAATTGAATTGAACCAAAGGCCAAACAATAATTCTTTTGTATTAATATGCAAGACCCTTGCTTACATGTAAATTGTAAAAGCCTAAGAGTTGTCACCTTGAATGCCTTACATTCTAGTATATATAGCTTATATAATGAATTATGTTACAAAAGGTCATGATAGTTGATCATGGAAAGCCGTAATATCAAGGGAGTGGCTAGACTGTACATATTTTTTGTTATCCTATGCTTTGGAACCGAAGGCTACTTTCAAGTGGGAGTGGGTCTTGCTAGACATATCCAACCCTTTGATCCATATGACTCATCTGATAATTTTTTTGGTTCACGATCTTTGTTCGTATGCATTTGTAGGTAGAGGATCATTAATCTGTGCCAACCAACTTTTAAGGTTGATTGCTCTTATGGGGTTACATTTACACCCATTTCCCATTTGGCAAGTGTCAAGCTCCTCCTTGCTAGATAACTATTGCATACATTCATAGTTGAGCCCATGGCTTTATTATTTTAGTGAAGCCTAACGCTATAGCGATGGATGGGAATTCTAGCTTTGGCAAACATTCAGGATTCATCCAACATCCGACAATGACCCAAAAATCCATCAAACACACCTCTACTCATTGATTATGAGCCTTTAGGATTGGTGCTAATATTTCAATATTTATGAGTTTTTGGGACTCTTTAGGAGACCTTAGGATTGGCATACTTTTGGGGTTCCTCTAGGGTCTGATGGGTGCCCATTTTTCCAAGCCCTACACTTGGTGATCTCCTGTCTACCTGTGTGATAGGTTATTAGGACTCATTCAAAGTCTATCAATAACCCATTTCTTTGCCACACATTATTTCAATGGATCATTGGAATCCATATAGAATTCTTGATGCCTCGTTTATCTGTCAAGCTTGATAGTTAGTCAATTTTCACATTTTTGATGGTATAATTTTGGGATACACCCAAGGTCTAACATCAACCCAATTTTTTGATAGGAACTACACTTAGCCAAAAATTTTCCTTCTACCATTCGTTGTCTACTTTCACACCAGGTACCTTCATCGTTCCCTTATGGAAGGAATTTGGTAATCATTAGGAACCCAACAACTACCCGTAATTCTATCCAAATTTCTTCGTGGTAGGATTTTGGGCCCTTTTTTATCTCTACAGGGTCTTGCTTCTCTTGCAAGCCTAGTACTTAACCAATTTATTATAGTCTTTTACCCTCTTGCTTGCTTGGATGTGGAAGAGGAAATATTTTCCACTTCTCATATGTTGATTCCCATGCATGACCTATCATGTACTGTATTTATTTGTTACCCATCATCTTATTTATAAAAAAAGGTACGAGTGGATGAATGCATCCAAAATTTCACCCATATTATTGGTGAATTATAGGAGATTTTCACTCTATGGAAAAGGGAAACCAAATAGTCATCCTTTGATTAAAGCACTTTCTAATAGGAGGAAGAGGGAAGAAGGGAAAAAAAATAATTTAGAGGAAGAGATAGCCAATAACTATTTTAAGACAAAGGAGTGTGTTGGGTGATGGGGTGGGAACTAAATGCACAATAAGGTGGGACATCATGGAGAAAGGGAAAGGAAGGGAGACACAAGAGGAGAAAAAAGAACAAAAGGAGAGAAATAGAGGAAGGAAATAGAAACAAACACTAACAAGAGGGAAAAGGAAGAAAGGAGATAGTAGTAGGAGGGCTAAAAGTACCATCAACTCAAGATTCTATGACCCAATTAGCCAATGGACAACAAACAATTAGGAAAACCAAGACAAAATAAAAGGACAAAAGGGAACACAGTGCCAAGAATACCTCATAAAAAAGAGAAACGTAACTACTAGATCCATGGGATGACCCCATAGAGTAGTAGACTAAATCACCTGATTCATGGGATATCCCCAAGCACTATATTCTCGTAAGTATACTCTGCTATAGCCCAAAGCTTTTTCAAGGATAGATAGATTACCAAAGAACTTGTCTGCATTGCACCAATTTTCTTCCTCACATGATTTAGTAGGAACTTCTTCTACGGATCCAAACATTCCATGAGAACTTTTAGCTACACCCTTGCATGCATACTCCTTTCTAAATTACGACTCATTTACTACACTAAGATGTTTTATATATAGGGGAATTTTTCTAGTTGATAATGGGATGGGCACTCTCCTCAAAATATTTGGTTTAATGAGAATCATCAGCCAACACCTTTATTAGGTAAGTCCAGATCCTATATTTTGGGTGTATTTTAATCTCATGATTTCATGTCCTCAATTTGGAATGATGTGTTGTCCTACTTACATGGGTCTTGACAATTCTAACTCATGAGGTTGTAGATCTTCAAGTCTATAGCTTTTGTACTTGCTCTACTCTTATCCATTGGGTTGTGGAGTCACAACAATAAAATAAAAAATAAAAAATAAAAACAAAAATAGAAAAGGAAGACAACAGGGGGTTGGGAAGAAAGTGCTCCTATGAAAACCCTTTATGACACTTGGATTTCCTTTTGCATTTCTTATTCCATAAATCCTAATATTTTGGTTACCTTGTAATAAATTATTGGAATAATTCACCTTGCAACCTTTGTATAAGATGATGTCACTTATTGAGCAGCCATGTGCCAACTGCACTAGCTTATTTAATTTTTTGACTATTTACACAAAATTATGACATGCTTAACATGCTTTAGCAATAAACCTTTTTGTAAATTGTCCCATGAATTTGTATTACCCAGACCATATAGTACCAAACTTGAGCTATTTTTATGTTCAACTTGGTACCATCTATAGAGAATAGCTATATTCCTTAAAAATCCATTTAGGTATTGTGCTATACCTCAGAGCATTTGTACTCTGGTCAATATTTTTAGGTACCAACAAATCTCCCCTCAATCCTGCTAGGATAAGGATGATTATTTTGAATAGGCTATGAAATTGCTCTATTTCTTCTATTTTCTTCTCATCGTTGATGGCCAAAAAGTACAACCTCTTGTATACCTCCAATATCCTCTAGTTGAGTGGTTGACCATGCAAGGAGGGAAACTACAATATCGCCTAATTCCTTGCACTAGTGTTCTATGGAAGTGGGGCTAAGGAGCCAACATCAACATATCCTCTAGGCTAAGGTGCTACCAAGCCTAATTTTTTCCATTGTCTATATTCTTGGAATTAACCATAGGTGATCACACTATCCATCAATGGGAAACTCTTTATTTTTTCATAATGGTTGCCATGTTTGATATCTTGAGGTCCATCATGGAGTAGAGGTTTTGACTAGACTTGATATTAAATCACCTTCCCTTTCTTCTTCTTTGTTCTGTCATACCATCCTTTCTGAGCTTGTTCTCACCTCTGTAATTAGCCAAAGAAGGGTGGGTTTTTGATGTTGTTGTGTAGCTATCCCCCAACTAATGATGTTTAGTCTTTTGTTCTTTGAGAGTTGAATTTTCATGTTCCTATATTCTTTGACCAATCTCTAAATCCTTAGCCTCATTTCTTGCTTTGTTTGGGGTTGGCAAAAATATCATTCTCCATTAATTGGTATGGGTATTTCCTGGCCTTCTTAGGGCATGGAGTATGAAATGCACTTGTAAAGGGTTGAAGTAGATATGAAACCTCTCTCAGAGGTATTTTTACCACTTGGATTAGCATATTTTTAGCTTGTATGACCTCCTTGAAAATTTGTGGAAATTTCTTTTCTTCAAATTTTTGAATAATAATTCTTATGTTAGAGCTGAAAGCCTATATAGTAAAGGTATGCCTGAGTAGGGGAAGGTTGGAACTCATGGGGTATCCTTCTTCATATTATTTTGAAATAGACATTGAAGTCATCAATATTTTTATGGTAGGCCTATTTGATGAATGATAATTTAGTAAGCATTAGAAAGAGATCCTTAGAGTCATCAAATTATCAATGAGAGCTTCTGCTAGATCATCCCATGTGAAAATGCTACCATTTTATAAATATCTATACCATAATATTTATTTTCCTTTAGAGAGAGAACAAGGAGACTAATCATCACATCCCTAGATGCAATATTATGAATAATGGCCAGAGAAGTCATATCCTTGTAGTGCTCAAACATAGTTTTTTCTGCACCATCAAAGCTTGGTAAAGACCTTAGAGTAGCTTTTGGGATGTCATGTAGATGTTGTATATTGAGGGTACCCACATAATTCCATCAAAGGATAATGTTGCTCAACCATATGTTTTTGGAGAGACATTGATATTTCAAAATTTTGGGTCCTTATTTTAGGTTGGAGTTGCCAAATGAGCATGATTTCTTCGTTGATGAGGTCAAGACTTCTCATAAAATCTTGATTCCTTTATAAAAAGTGAGATATGATTAGGATTTTGAAGGGAAACTAATCATAGAATCTGGGTTTAACCTTCACAGAGTAACTAGGTGATTTGGAAAAATTGCTCAAAATAGGGTATCAATGAACCATTGTTTATGCAAATGGTGGGATGCACATCCCACTGAGCATACCAAAAACTGTTGGTCTAAAATCTATGGAAAATTTTATGTGCCCACAGACCTTGAACAACATTTAGTGGCCTAAAAACTCTAAGGTTTTGAGGTTAATATTTAGAGGAGACCAATTCCTTGTGAATTCTAGATAATTATTCCTAAAATATGTAGGGAAAAATATGTTGAAAGAAATAAATAAATTTGAAGCTAGAACTTATGGTGGTGCAGATTAGGCTACATCAAGACACATGTAAGAGAACATGCCATAAATCAAATGAAATGCCTAACAGACCAACTTATTTCTCATTAATTGTAGAATATTTTTTACTCATATAAAGCTATATCTTATCAGAGTGCAAATTCTAGAACAAGTGAATGAATCATGAGCATGAATTCAAAAGGTAAAATAAGCACCATTAACATTCAATAAGCTAAAATTAGAAATAAGTAGTCACTCATACATACACACCCCTACACCCCTCATATAAAAATTATGTTGGTTCATGATCTTTGTTTGCATGACCTTGTAGGTAGAGGATCGTTAATCCATGCCAACTGAATTTTGAGATTGACTTCTCCCATGGGGTTGCACTTCCACCAATTGCCCATTGGGTAAGTGTCAAGATTATCCTTACCAGATAACTGTTGCATACTTTCGTAGTTGAGCCAACAAATTTTTTATTTTTAGTGAAACCTAAAACTCTAGTGATGGATGGAAAATCTACCTTTGGAAAACTTTGGGATTCATCCGACATTCGAAAGTGACCCAAAAATCTATCACACACACCTCTACTCCATGATGAGCCTTCAATATTGGTACTAATATTTCAGTATTGATGGGTTTTTGAGACTCTTATAGAGACCTTGGGATTGGAATATTTTTGGGGTTCCTTCGAGGCCTGACAGGTACCCATTTTTCCACCAAGCCCTACACTTATATGATCTCCTATCTACCTGTGCGATAAGTTTTCAAGACTCAACCAAAGTCCCTCAAAAACCCATTTATTTGCCACACATTCTTGCAATGGGCCTTTGGGATTCATCCAAAATTATTGATACCCTATTTGTCTGCTGAGCTTGATAGTTAGTCACTTTTCACATTTTTGATGGTGGACTTTTGGGATACATCTGGGGTTTGACATTGACCTGATTTTCTCACAAGCATTGCACTTAGCCACGTTTTTCCCTTCCACCATTATTTGTCTACTTTCATGCTATGTGCCTTCATTTCTCCCTCATGGTAGGAATTTAGGACTCATCAATAATCTGATAGCTACCCATCATTTCACCAAGTTTCTTCATGGTGGGGTTTTGGGCCCTGTTCGACCTCTATGAGGTCCTGTTTCTATGATAAGCTTGGTACTTAGCCAATTTATTGCAACCTTTTACCCTCTTGCTTGCTTGGATGAAGAATATGTAATTTTTTCCACTTCTCATATGCTAATTCCCATGCATGATCTATCATGAATTGTATTTCTCTATTACCTATCATCTTATGTATCAAAAAAGTATGAGTGGGTGAATGCATCCAAAATTTCACCCACAAGTATTTATGGTGAAGGTCATATAAATAAGTTTAATTTTTTTTTAAATTATCATCCTCCAATGCCAACTATAAGGCAAGGAGTTGCACATTTTTTGAAATGGATAGGAGCCATTGGTAAATTTGAGGTAATTAACCAAGGTCATGCCACTCATTTCTTCCAATCTATTGGTATTAACAAAGTGGTTATTCCATTCATATTAGTCTCTTTAATGGTATTTGTTCATGGGTTCAACCCTCTCTTTGGATTATACTTATGCTCAAAAATATGTGTAACGAGGTGATTTTATGATGATTTCAAGTATAATTGCATGTCTATCACATGTTTAATGGGCTTGCTTACTTAGTTACTGCAACAACATTAGACACTCTTAAGGTGCCTAGTCATGGGTTTGAGTTTGTTGGTCTTTTTTCCCTTAATAATTTATGTATTTTTGGTCAGAATTCAATAAGGATGGTGAAGGGTGGTATTTTATTCAATGAGAAAGGATTTTTCACTTACCAAAATGGTTTTTTTCTCTAGCTAGTGTGTTGGTTTAGGAGTCAGATTTAATTTTCAAGGTCAATAATTAACCCCTCTTTTTTGGTAATTCATCACATGAGTACACCATCCAATTCATCATGTGGAGACATCATATTGGTTTTAATATGGTGGTGTCATCTCATAGCTAACTTAGCTATCCTGAGACATCCATGACTTGAAAGATATGTGTTTAAGTCACTCCTGTATCTTTCCTTGACTTCATACATACTATGGATAAGTCAGTGGTCTACATGGTGATTAATGTGGTGCATATGTGGACCATACCTACATAGTATATTGTGAAATATAGGTGGAAAATTTTCAATGGTTTCTATGCATAAATCAAGATACATCAAGTGAAATTTTGAGGATGTTATAGTAGTTTTAAGATTTAAAATTTTTAAAAATTTGTTTTAGGGTCTAATAGGTTAAACCTTTCAAAACACATATATTTTACATACAAAATAATCTAATTATCTTTTAGATTACATAATTTTTTAAGCTATTAAAATTGGTGATATCTGTTCAAGAAATTTTTGTAACAAGGGAGATGAATTTGAATGTGATGGACACCAAGAAATATGTAATCTACTTGAATTAATGGAATTACAATATATAGTAAACTTAAATTATTGGTCTATTATAAATTAAGAACTCTTGATGCATCTTTAAGAAAGATACAATATATACCCTTGACAAGGCAAACTCATTGGGTGTGTTGGAGTATAATACATTATTTGGTACATGCTGATGTACACCCATGGTATCTTCATGGTACATATTGTAAATATTATATTAGGATTGAGTATTAGTCTAGAGTGTGAGTAATATTTTATGTAATGTGTAGAAAATTCACAAGTGTTATGTAAGTGTGTATGTGCAAGAAATGCACAAGTGTCATGTGAGTGAGTGTGCAAGTGTAATGTGATTTTATGTGCACAAGTTTCTTATATGTAAGTGTGCACAAGTGTTCTTAGATTAGAGTGTGCAAAGTGAAGATTCATGTCTAGGTGTGCATACAAGATAGAGTCATGTGTATGCAAGTGTCAAGTAGAGAAGCCAAGAGTCACAAGACTTGGCATATGGAAAGGAATAGTCAAGTAGCCAAAGATTCATTCTAGTATGGCTATATATTACTCCATGGAGGAGCATCATATGTAATATTCTTATCATACAATTATCAAGTGTAGAGAGTCAAGTGCTATATTTGTAAGAGAAAGAGGAGTAATAAATATTACATACATTATGAGAAATTAATATTGTAAGTTGTGCTACATGCTTTGTACATGTATGATTCAAGCTATTTACATTTATATTGATATTTATTAATGAATGTTATTTGATATATTATAATCCTCGATATACATATTAATTTGATCATATTATCCTACTTACATCATTATCTTGATCTTACTATTTTATGGCTATATTATATTTTATCTTATGGAATTTATCCTGAGTTTTATATTAACATTAAAGCTTCAAAAACCATAAGTGGCATCAGAGCTACTATGAGTAGATTATTGCATAGGTTGAATTTATTTAGCTACATATAAAAATCAAATTTTTCTAGTTTGATAAAATTGATTTAGATTATGTCTACTTTAAAGGGAGATAGACCTGAACTCTATTGTAAGATCAAAGTAAGTAGAAAGGCTAGTATTTTCATGGTTGTAGGAACAACTATTGAATATCAGGACTCAAATATAGAGTCTTTCCATGGTTGAAGGATCGCTAGTGAATACAAGGACTCAGTTATAGAGTCTTTCCATGGTTGAAGTATAACTAGTGAAGACAAGGACTCGCATCTATATTGGAAGGTGAATAAAAATTGAAGATAAGTTGATCATTACAGGGACATAGCCAACCCTTGACATTGATAAAAGCATCAAGGACATTAAGGTCACCTTGAAATTGTTAGAGTTATTAGGTGTGATATAAGACATTTGTAGTAGATATTGATCATTAGAAGAGTGAGAAGCTTCCTACAAAAAATAGATAATAATTTCATCTTCTAAGTACAAGAAGAAAGTAGAAAAGAATAAGGATATATCAAGGACTAATATATCTATCTTATAGTAATATTTCATCAAGCAAAGGTTAATTTAAAGTTACAATATTTTAGGCCTTGAAAAGAGACCTTAACATAAAGAATATTTAAGTCTTGAAAATATACCTTGACATAAAAAATATATTTTAGGTCTTGAAGAGAGACCTTGACATAAAGGAGATTTTAGGTCTTGAAGAGAGACCTTGACATAAATGAAAGATTCAAGTCATTAAATATTGACCTTGACAAATACACTTGATAGAGTCAACCATATTTGAATAATAGAATATCAAATAAGAAGTAGGTTCAGCTCAAGGTTTGAGATCAAAGGAACACCTAACATTTGATAAAGTAGAAACACTCAAGGTTTGAGATATAAAAATTGAAGGGTGATCCATTTAGCTCAAACCAAAGTAGAATTGTTGAACAATAAATATTCTTAGAATAGGTTTATAAAAGAAAGTTTTTAAAATGCTTTAAAGTATTTATCTTGACATAAAAAAGGCAAAATATCTTTGGAAGAAATACAACATATAGGGCCAAGATCTAAGTATTCAAAGTAGCACTAAAGGCCAAGTCTTAAGCATATGAAGAGGTAAAAAAAGAATAGTGCTTATAGAGAACACTTCTACGATTCAAAGATGCTCATAGGAGCTATGTAAGAACCATGAGGTAATGGATGATAGTAACAATACCATCCTCACTATGGTTTGACATATAAAAAGCAATATGAAATAGTAGAACATAGAGCCAATTCAAGCACATCATAATGCAACCCAAGTGTTGTAGGTGAGTTGGAGAGGAGAGGGCAATCCTCCAAGGGAGGTCTCAGGTTCAAATCTCCACCCTACCAAAAAGCTGAATTGGGTATCCAAAATCCAATTGATAATGTTGGTACGAGCAAGGTCGGGTGCGACTCTCGGGTGACTTTGATGGTGTAGAACCCCTTATTCATGGTCTCTCAGACCAAGGTGGCTCCGCAAGGGGTTTTTTTATTTTAAGAAAAAAAAAACACATCATCATGCATAATGCCAAGTAGCAATGTTGAGTATAGCACAAGGCTAAAACAAATCTATGCCTAGCAAAAAATTGAGCCAATATGAGTTGTATATCATAGGGCAATGAACACAACATGCTAAAGTGAAACTAGAGAATAAAATTCACTCCAAAAATCCAACACTCAGATGGAATACAAATAATTTAGGCAGCAATCAGTTGGCAGATCAAGTGTTAAGCTTTGTAGAGAAGGAACATTGATTGCAAAAGGTAAAAGTAACATTGGAAGGAATGTCTAACATTGATTGCAAAATAAAATGTAATATCTATCGCGAGGAGGAGTAATATTTCTTGTAACGCCTACGATCCATTTGGTAGATAATTTCTTGATAGTTAGTTGAAGCCAAATATTGGATATAGTAATGCTCAATCAAAATTCAACTGACCAGAGGTGAAACATTTTGGAGCCATGTAGCACTCTGACATTTTGGTTAAAGTAGTTCACATGGGTCCCTTATACAACATTCAAAGCAATGAAGTAGGGAGAATAGGTGCAAGTGAAGTCTAGAGGAAAAATTAAAAGTAGGATTTTTAAAGTTTAATTTTTGGAGCAATAAATTGTTTCTTAGGATTTGTGAAAGTTTAATTTTTAGGAGAAATAATTTATATAGTTTATTTGAATTATTAAGGAGAGATAAGGTTGAAATTTATTAAAGTATTTTATTAAGGTTGAATAAAAATAATTAGTGATAATAAGTTTGTCATTAATTATTTTATTAATTTAATGGAGGGATAAGTAGGATGATAGTTTTATAAGATTGGAGTTATAAGGATTTTTTAATAGTTTTTTTATTTGTTAGATAAATTTGAAATTTGTTTGATTTAATAGTTTTTTGAAATAGAAGATTATTGATTTTTTGCAAATTAGTTATTTGGGATTTAAAAGGAGTTCTACTTCAAACTTAGGAAAATTAAATTTGCAAAATTCACATTTTCTTAGTTTCTAAAAATTAGGGAGATAAGGATTTCTACTTCATAATTTTTTAATTTAGAAAATTTACATCTAGAAAGTTGTAAGGGGTACAAAAATGGATAAGTTATCTAGAGGAAATTTTCAATATAGAAGATATTATCAAAATATAAAACCATATTCTTCAAAAGGAAAAGTTCAAGAACAAGGTTCATTAAATGAGCAACATCATATTTCTCAAAACTCTTGTCAACAATGCAAAATAGTCTCAAGTAAATCCAATCAAGTGATTCAAACAAAAAAAGATCTTTGGTATATAGACTCAGGTGCTAGTCATCATATGATTGGTAATTTGTAATGGTTTGATTGTTTAGAAGTCAAAGATAATTTCTATTTGAATATTGATAATGATAAGAGATGCCTAGTTCATGGAAGTGGTAAAGTAACACCTAGTGCACCGTTTTCAGATTTTATACTGAAAGATGTTAAGTATATTCCAAGATTTTCAACCAATCTTATTTTAGTTACTAAAATGGTTGAAAATAGAAGATAAATTGAGTTCAAATGTATAAATGAGAACAATAAATGTATTATCAAAAATCAAAATATAACGGAGGCTATAGGATAAATTAAGAACGAGATATATGCTTTAGATTCAATTGGTTTTTCTCGAGATATTATCTTATTTTAAGATAATATTGTTGAATGTTCTAAAAGATAAAGCATAGGAAATGGGATTCATAAACCTTTCTATCAGCAAAAGCATTGGATGAATCCAAATTTCAAGATGATGAAACAAATGCAAGGATAACATAATATCACATGCACCATGAGGTCACTTGTAGATTGAAGATCAAGATAAAGACCATGATTGAAGACTAAAGTCTTCAATAACCAAATAATGTAATATAAGGGGGTGTTGGAGTATATTACATTATTTGGTACATGATAATGTACCCCCATGGTACCTTCATGGTACATCTTGTAAATATTATATTAGGGTTGAGTCTTAGTTTAGAGTGTGAGTAATATTTTATGTAATGTTGTAATGTGCAAGAAATGCACAAGTGTCATGTGAGTGAGTGTAAAAGTGTAAAGCGAGTTTATGTGCACAAGTGTACTTAGATTAGAATGTGCAAAGTGAAGAGTCATGTCTAGGTGTGAATACAAGATAGAGTCATGTGTATGCAAGTGTCAAGTAGAGAATCCAAGAGTCATGAGACTTGGCATATGGAAAGGAACAATCAAGTAGCCAAATATTCATTCTACTATGGCTATATATTACTCCATGGAAGAGCATCATAAGTAAATTTTTTATCATACAATTATCAAGTGTAGAGATTCAAGTGCTATATTTTAAGAGAAAGAAGAGTAATAAAGATTGCATACATTATGAGCAATTAATATTATAAGTTATATTACATGCTTTGTACATGTATAATTCGGGCTATTTACATTCATATTGTTGTTTATTAATTAATGTTATTTGATATATTATAAGCCTTGATATACATATAAATTTTTTCATATTATCCTACTTACATAATTATCTTGGTATTACTGTTTTGTGGCTATATTGATCCTATGGAATTTATCTTGTGAGTGTTATATTAACATTAAGACTTCAAAATCCATTAGGGTGAAGTAAGAATAGGGTCTCTACTTATTTTCATTGTTGATTGATCTAGATTTTATTTTTCATATTAAAATATTAGAGATCTAGTCAAAGTGTGGGATATTTTCCATGATCTTTCATGATAAGGTGAACACTATAGAAATCAATCTCTTAGAGATAGATATTTTTGCTTTAAATAGGGTAAATTTAATAAAATTTAGGAGTATATTATGATATTTAAGATATTAAGAACAAATATTGCATCTGGTGGAGGTAATAAGAAGGCATTTTACCCAAATTTGAATGAGTATAGGAGGACAATATTGTTAAAAAATTACCACGGATCAAATAATATATCAAGAATATCAAAGGATTAAATGAACATAAGTCACTCAAACAATACAAAATAAACTCACTATTTTTTTTTTCAAAATACATCTGCTATATAAATGTATTAATGCAATGCTACTTTGATACTATTTTACATGGCTTTGTCTTCAATATATACATACATGAGACTCTTCATATTACACGATTATTAACCTTTTATCTCTTCAAAATTATGGGAGAACCAACTCTTCATATTTCCTTCTTACATAATAAATCTCACATACAACCTAAATAAAAAGTCTCTCATTATTGCTCATAACTCCCTACTTCTAAACATGACACCTAACCTACATAATTTACACTTACTAACTTGATACCTCACACTCATAAATCACGCTTATATACATGCCACATATTGAAAGTTTAAATATGAAACACACACCCTAAATATTAAACACACCCTAATTTAAATATTTCCAAGGTACAAAATAATATAATACTTCAAACAATTGCATCCTATAGGTGAAGGAAACACTAGCACTAGTCCAAATCAATTAGAAATCCTACGCATTAATGTGGAAGTGGGGAAGACCAGGTTGTGTAAAGAATATGGGGAGCCCTAAGAAATGATCTAGGTATGAATACAAGGATGATAATGGTATGAGCACAAAGACATAATATAACCATTGGGAGAAAAATATAGTAAAAATAATTAAAATCAAATGATTAATGTAATAAAAATAGAAGTAAAGTACAATAGGAAAGAGACTTAGGGGTGAATATCTTTTGATAAATATGCTTTCTTTGGCAATGTAATTGCTCCTTTGATACTCGGATGTCTTTGATGCTTGAGTGAACTAACCTCTTGGTGGACATTGTTTGATGAAGATGCTTTCTTGGTGATATCATTTTGTGTTGGATTCTTGGATGTTTGAGTGTCCTTTATATTATTTTTTGGTTATTCTAAGCTTATTGGTTGATGCAAATCTTAGAATAATTTATAAAATAAGACCTAATCTAGGGAATTATAAAATATTTTCTTCTTTACGATGATGGATATATATGCTAGTAGACTTCTTAGAGGGAAATTGTAAGATTTTGGAAGAGTAGCCTAGCATATAGTGTTAGATGAAATTTGGGATAGCCAATTTTTAGAGTTTAGGATTTTAAACTTTGTCAATTTTAAATATGATTTTTAGTATATGTATAACCAATATAAACTATGGTCAAACCCACTATGTTATCATAGTTGGCTTAATCAAAATGGAATACACCTATGGTATTTAAGGCTTATGACCTCAAGGCTTTCCATAATCCTAAGTGTCCATCAACTATGAATGTGTTAAAAAGTACCCACCTTAGCATTTTTCCATTTGAAGTTTGGTTTGGTACTTTTCCCAATGTATAGAAGGAATATCCAAATATTTTTATTTCCAAAATCTCTGAGAGTCGAGCCTTGGATTATTAGGGGCTAGTGTAAAAGAATTGAGGCATCCACCATAAAAAGCAATCCTAGAAAAAAATAAGGTGGTAAAGAAGACCATATACGAGGCCCTTTATAAGGATTACTATTACAATATAGTGGAGGGAACATTTCTACATTCCTCTAAAATGGTTAAATATGGTAGTAAAGCCAAAATTGAAAAATATGATGAAAGCTTAATGACACGCATGGGTTGCATATAGGCTTTGGGGATGGAATAAATCCTATCACATCAAACTCTATAATTTTCTAAATTTATGGATACTTTCTTGAAGTTATATAATAAACACAACTATATGATTACATTATAACCACTTGAGTCAATTGCTATTATTATTCAAGCAAATATAAAATATGATGCGTTTTGATAAGCTAAATATTCATTGGATCTCCTTTATGGAGTTAACCAAAATTGATTACTATAACAAGAGGAAAATTTGGTTTCATTGAATGGATTTTTTACCCTTCAAGTTGTCCCTACGCACAAAAATATTTTATGCATAGAAGATCATTTTAACTCATGCATTTATCCTAGGGAGATAAATAATAACAATATATGAGATTGTCATCTAGTAATATAGATCATAGCTAAGAACTATTTGTTTGTAATTTACAAAATATGGAAAGTGTTATTTCTATTGTTATGACCATACAATAACACTTATAAAACCACACCTCCTTCCTATTATGGATCATCATCCACAAAAAAAATAGTTGGATCCATAGGCTAAATGTGACAATGGTGGATGAGATTTGCAATGGTATGATAGTAGTATACTAGATAATTATGACTAGAAAATCCTAAACCACCTTGAGCTACAAGTTTTATGATGAAATCAATATTCTAATAATTATAAATATAGCAAGGCCATAGCCAAGGCTATTAGAAATGAATTTAATATTGCTAAAATTGGCTAAAGATGTAGGATGTTTGTACCTAGTGGTGTACTAGATAATTTATCAAATTGCATGAGCTCATTGTGCAACCCTTTCTCCTACCAACATATCACTTTAACCACATATTGACCCATAAATATGTTCGCCAACTCAATCCTATTGATAAAAAATAAGGGAGTGTATTAGACATTGGATTACAAATGATTTACCATCACTTCCAAGGTGAAATAATATGATAGAATACTAGAGGAGAGAACTCATGACATAAAGATGTAAAAATTAGATGATTTATGATCTTATGAGTCTCAAAATAATTTTGGATAAAGATCAATTAGTTGATAAGTGAGGGATACATATATCCATGAGTGGAGGCCAAGTTTTGAGAAGAAGAAAAATCTAGAGGTGGAGGTACCATGTTGAAGATGAATGTGAAACCAATGTGGAGGGATAAATATAATACAAGCAATCTCAAATCCTTCCCTTTTCACCTTCTACTAGAAACAACCATATGATATCAAGGAATATAAGATAAATCATAAGAGGATCAATACTTTGGATATTGGAAAAAATATTTGCATAGTTATACAAGAGGATTGATCCAAATAATATAAAACCAAAATTCCAAAGCTTATAATATTTTAACTTTGACTCCAAATAGGTCTAATATCATCCAACATATATGATAGTAAAACCTTTAGCAATGGAATCTTGATTAGAATAAATTTCATATATTGCAAGTAAGTCCTCAAAGAGAAAGAAAACAATAAAATAACAATTAAGGGGCCCAAATATCCAAGGGGTTCCATTTCATATTTTATCATGCAATCCTAGTCAATAAATAAACCAAGTATAGTTCTATCCAAGGTGCAAGAGTCTATTTAGGAACTATTGAACCTAGAAATGTATGGGCCATGTGCTAGTATGGTTAAATCAATGGGATATTCTATAAAAGGTGGGATAGACCCACATGGATAAAGGATGGTGAATACTTTAATTGCAAGGGACTAGACATGGTAAAATAGATATTGATTTTAGGATGGCACCACCAACCATTAAAGCAATATATCCACTTCAAAAAATATTAAATATTAGAACCAAGTTGGCATTATGATTTTGCATGAGTGAAGTTACTTTGGAGGTAGTGAATCCATCATCTATAGGGAAGGTTAAAGGTGTATTTTATGTCGTTGATATCCTTTAAACTAATAAAAAATTAACCAAATTCATTCAATTAATGTCATATAGAAAATAAGAGTGCACCTAAGGAAGACATGAAAAAAGATAAGGAAGAAGACGGAGAAGGAGAAAAATAAGTAGCGACAAAGGAGACATATAATAGGAATAATTTCTTGGAGGAGGTATACTAGATATTGACCTGTCATTAATTCAATTAAATGCAACTCCTAACTCTTTTTTTAAACCATAGGAAATAGTCTTGATTATTTTTCTAGAACTACAATAGGCACAAAGGTCACCATCTTGTCTATTATTATAACATCAATTTCCACTTCATATAATACACCTTCCATTCCATCCATCCCATATTTTATCCTTCTATCCATAATAATTTCCACCATCTCTTCCACTCCTAATACATATTTTATCTTATCTTTACACCCAATTACCTCTACTATCACTATGCCTACAACCACTACATATCGAATAAGCATGGTGACATTTGTTCCATCCACCATTTAAATTGTTACACCCTCCACAAAATTGACCACCATCCACCCAACCAATAATGACATAGTCAACCATTCATACCACCTGATCTCCCTCTATAGTAGTTTTCCTCATCACTCATGGTCCAAATAATAGCAATAATTATTCCCTTGGAGATTTACTCTTCCATATAATCCATGTTATCATTGTATATAAGTTGTGATTCTTTAGTAGGCACATGAGTTTATCAAAAATGTCCACCTATGTTCCATCCACTTTAAAACATAATTTTTGTAATAGTAGTAACAATATCGACTCAAAATATCCTAACCTAAGTAAGCCCAATTTTAAGCACTCTTGATCAATACACAATTTCCTTTTAGAATAATTAGCCATACTATGACCAGGGATAAAATCATGGAATAATTTTAGGCATCCCTCCAAAAGGACTAAAGCATAATTCAAGACTATTGTAGCATAGGGGGAGTATTCCTAGAGGGGGTGGTGAATTGGGAGGTCTGAAGATGAATTCTAAGGACTTGTAACTGATTTGGCCCAAATCATACAATTGTATGATTTACCATTGTATGATTTATAAAAGTCACAAAACTAAATGTACAGTTCCAAAATTGTATAGTTGTATGACCCAAATCGTACAACACCTTGAAATATATGATTTTCCACTTGTACAGTTTGTTGGAAGTCAGTTTGTAGATAAAAATTAACATTTTTGTAAGTGTTCACTTCTAAGTCTTCATTTTCCACATTTGACCAAGTCAACTATGCAAATGCAATCCCAAAAAATACAATTGATCAATTGTATGGTTTGGTTGGTCGACTGTATAGTTTTATCAAACCCTTGCTACAATTACATAGTGTATATTTGCCAACTTACACACCATGTCTTGATAAGATAAGAATTGTATAATCTTCCAGTGAAATTTCCAACCTAGTTTACCCAACATGCAATTCCAAAATTACTACCTTTGGTTATTGCCATAAATCTGATTCATTGTGATTTTCCAAAAATCGTACAACATGCAAACATCTCAATTATCACTTGCAATAGCAACCATTAATTAATATATGCCTTCATAATAATTACATAAGTTTTAGGAATCATCAGTAGGTTATTTTGTTGTGGATTCATCTGTTTACAACATCATATTGGCCATACTTGCATAGAATGTACAATTCAAATTTACCAGTAATGTGTATACATCAATTGCAATTCACACAGTCACAATATATACTACCATGTTATCTGTAGCAGAGAGAATAGTGAATAATACTAAGCATCAAAAATAATCTCCAATGAACAATCTACATATAAGTATGAAAAATAATGAACACATGAATGAACCTCTATCAAAAATTGAATGGGGGGATTTATAATGCTTTCCTAGGCCGTTCCAAGGTAGTTTTTGAGACAATCATTATTCACAATTACCTTCCCGTAATATATCTAATATATTAAGGTTTCCCTAAGTCTAATTTGATTTTTATCAAATTAACCTAAATGCACATTTCAACTTAATTTCATTTGACTTCTAATTGCACATTTATGAAATTGTACAATTACACCCAATTGTACATTTACAACCCTACATTGCACAATTAGACAAAACCCTACATTGTACATTTTAATCAAAATTATACATTTGAAAAAATTGTGCAAATCCAAACTTATTTAATTTTCTTAAGGAAGGTGGATTTGATGCCTACATATACCATTCCCTTTACATTAGTCAATGTACTCACTAACTTGGTTGGCTTAGTCTTGGTTGCTTGGTCTTGCTGAAGATCTTGAAGTTGTACTCAAATAATAGTGTGATCATTTTGTAGCTTGGATACGTAGTTATTGAGTTCTATAGCCTTCAACCCATACTTGTTGGTATATTCATCTATAGTAGCCAAGAGTTGTAATAACTCATTTTCTCTTTCATATGTGCCCTTGTGTATCTTTTTCTTTAATGCTATCTCTATCTGGGCTATAATTTCCAGTTCCTCTTCTTTTTAATGACATGAATGCACTACTATAATTCAGCCTCATAAGTTGATTGACACTTTTCCTTAATTTAGAGTTGTGGCTTATGATCCATGATTGTGTCATTATAGTGCTTGGCATATTTTTTCATCTCTTCTATTTTGTAGTCCTTTAGTTGTAGTTGTATTTTAGATGTCTTCAATTGGCCCTCATTCTTGGCCAATTGCTCTTTCTAAACTGCTAGTTGTTATTCCTATTGTTGGAGCTATTTACTGTACAAACTCAACTTTTCCTCATACTATTTGATTTGTGTTTCATATTGCTATAACAGTTCTTCCTGTTATTCTAACTACTTCTTTTGCTTCTCCACTTGTTGGATCATAAGTTATTTTTATTGTTCTTACGAGAGAGCATATTTTCATAAGCGAGCTTCATGTCATTCATCTCAACTTCACCCTTTTTGAACTTCTCCTTAGCTTCAATATTGTTGCATTCTAATTCTTCTTCCATTGTAGCCATCTCTCTTTGATATGGTTCCATATCATCCTTTTGTGCTTCCTTGGCCTGATAGATCTATTCAAGACCCACACTCAACCACTCAATCTAGTGTGTTAAGAAATTAAATTTTTGAAGGATGAAGGTCAATTCTAGAGATGCCCGTCGATACTCAATATATTACATGTTCAATGGACATCTCTAATTTTTATTTGTATCCAAGTACACCCATGTGTAATCTTGGTAGTTGGTCTTAACTCCTTCTAGTAAATACATAATTTCCAACATACTTGTTACCTCTTCCCTTGGTAACTTCTATGGGTGTTGTGTGTGAATATAGACTATTCTTCATGTTTGGTCCTCATTGCACACGCACTCCATGATCTTTTCCATATCAATGAAGGTCTTCTTCCTCTAGTATTTTAGTTTCCCAACACAACATATGCGAAATTACAACCAGGTACTAATGAACATATCACAGACCTATTTCAAAAAATGGTCTAGTTGTTCATCGGTGTCTTCTCCTTCTTCATCCAAAACATAAAACTATGGTACTTCAAGAAAAAAGCTTGTACAAATCCTTTCATCCATTTCCCATGGTGGAGTCCTTTCCTCTTCTTCCTCTTATGGATGTGAACTTCCTTGATTGAACCTATTGTAATCTCCTCCTATAGTGAAATATGTGCTACAGTTCTATGTATCTCCTCCTCTATTGATATGATATCCTCCATATCAATGATCTCCTTTTCCATCTACTATTCTTCCATAGGTACCTAGACTTAATCTTGTAGCTTTGGAAATTCTTCCTACTATGTATCTTCTTATTGTGGGTTCAACTAATCTTCTCCCACTATTGGGACTATCAGAATCAGACCATATCATTCATGTGATGTCCTGGTGTTCTCCTCCCTTGATTGACTATTTCCACCTTGTATTACAATTTTTATTTGTGGCTTCTTCTTATTTGTATCATCTAGTAGGACTGCCACCACTTATTTGGATTTCATCCTTGGCGGTGTCATCTTTCTATCCAACCAATTTAGATGTCTCTAAAAATTTAAACTCATTGGCCTAAAGCAATGTAGGAGATCTTATCACTTATCCTAACTAGCATGTTCTGATTGGCACATTGATGTCTATCAATTCCAAGTCCTTCAATTCCAAGTGCATATTAGCAAGGTTAGTGAGCATTGGTTGCAATTATTTCTTTTACGCTGGATATTTTCCTTGCATATATTTCTTCCATTACCTTTGTATAAAAATTTGCATTGGATTAGATGTTGGTGCTACTACATCCTCCTCCTCATGAGACAATGGTTGCTCCTATGGGCATCATGCAGATGCCTACTTCTCTGAATAAAACTCCAAGTTTAGTTGTCATTATATCTTTCTTCGATGGTGGACTTCTTCATATGATGAAGTATCTTGCTCTTCAATAAAGGGAGGTTCAAGTTTCCTGGTAGTCTTTTTCTATCTTGACTTCTCTAGTGTTACTTATTGGATTGACACTAACTTCATAGGCTGATCCTTTGATAGATCATGAGGTAGTGTTAGCCCAAGAAATGTAATTCTAGCTTGGAAAACTACATCCAACATTATAGATATTGTATGGAATGTCACAACAAAGGCCTTCATATTTTTTAATAGCCTCTAAATCCTTTGAGCTAATTATATCCTCCAATCATACTATACTCCTTGAGTTATATCTTCTATGCATTATTCCATTCAAATTAGCATCTCGAAATACCATGCTTCTCTTGACGATTAAGACATGATGACATTCATCACACACATGAGCTCCTTGGTCTTCAACATACTCTGCTTGATTCCTCTTCCTCCAGGACCAAAATCCTTAGTAGCTAGCAAAGACTTAATATCTATGAGCTCAATGATAAACCTATGGGCCTCAATGGTATCCATAAATTTTCTTTTAATCAGGTGCCCTTACTTTGGAAACCCAAATGTCCTTTGAAATGTGTCAACTAATAATTCCACATTTATATGATGATTGCCAACTCACATAAAGGTGTAACTCTAGTTGGGATCATATGAATCTACAATCTGCAACAATATTCATTAAATAATACTTTGTATTGTGGTGGAATATGTGCCAACACACTCACTTTGGTTTGAGTTAGTGCTATCTTCAATGGGTACTTATCATCATTCTCGATCCACAACTTTCAACATAATTCACTTATTGATTGCATGAAATTGATATCCTTGATATCCACCTTCCCTCTTTCATCTTCACTTGGTATTTTTGTTTGCTCATCCGAGGTAGCTTCCCTGTGCACCTCATTGTGAACATCCCTTCGATGTGCCCTAGGTGGTTCTATATCCTCCTCAAAAAATTGTAGTTGTACCCTTCCTCTACCACCATGCTAGTTCCTATGTTCTATCCATGACCTAAAACCTCTCCCCTCCAAGGATGGTAGTTGTGTCCTTTTGTGGTTGAAACCCTCATCCTTGGCCATGCATTGGGTAGATCACTTCCACTTATCTTTCACTAAGGTTTGAAAATTTTCACTCTGGTTGCTTTTCTGGAAACAACTCAAACCCTAGCCACATTTTTCACCATTGAGGGTTTTATCTCTCACAATTTTGGTTGAAACCCTAGCTTCAATAGCATAGATTTTTCTTTCAAGAACTTTTTTGAAAAACCTAGATCTTCTTTGAAGTAAAACCTTAACTTTTGTTATTTTTTCTCCAATTTTGACTTGCTTTTTTGAAGAACAAGAATATTCCATGGTACAAACTCAAGATCGGTTAAAAAAATATATCCTACATATGATATTTGTATGCCCATGTGGAATAAATTCATTTACTTGCACACTCCTTGCTCCCAGATGCTCCAAAATTCACTGTTCAATTCATGCAATTATCAAAAGCTGGTAAAAAAAATTTGCATGGTGCCTTCTTTTTTAATTAAAATATATTGTGCATGAAAATTTGCCACATCAGCCTCTTTGCATGGATGAATGCCAACTCATATTTTTGTGCATGCAATTTTATCCTTTTCTTGCTTTTTGAATATTTATTCTTTCATTTTTCTTTTTCTTAGAAAAGGTCACCATTTTTGGTTTTCAACCATCTTTCGTCTTAATTGCGTCTCGAGGGATTTTCACAATCAAGATTATTTTTCTATTTTTAGACTTTTTTTTTCAAAATTACTAATTTTACACTTACCTTCTAGAAAATAATATAGTGACATTTACTTGTATGATTCCTTCTACGGACGTGTCATTTGGAGGTTCTACCACCTAATTCTATGTATTTGAGTGTTGAGTAATTGTACAGTCAAGCTTTGATTAGTTAATGGTATGATCACTCCCTCTTACTGGTCAACTGTACAATTTGTAACCATATAGTTATCAATTTTATGATTTAGGGTTGTACAATTACCATCTATATGATTTATAATTGGACAATTGCAAGTTGTACAATTTGCAGCTGCATAATTTTCTCTTTGTAAAATTAAATTGTCTCATTCAAGGCTTCTTCTTTGTTCAATCGATCGATCATTAGGTGAAGATGCCCTTACCATTTTTTTCCCATTTGGATGAATTCTACTCCCATCTCCTCAAACTAAGTCTACCTCCAAACTTGGTGAATGAGTCCTTTGTCAACCTCGATTTGCCTCCACAAATCATACTCTCCTTATACCAGCAAGTCCTCTTCCTTGCACTTGTCTTTCATGACCTTGTCTTCTTGCTATCAAACCCTTTCATATATTAAATGGGCCAAACTATTTCGGAGGTAATCCTCTTTTGGATTCTATTCTTCTTGGTGCTTGTCGATTCATTGGTGGTCACCTAAGTGGTTATTATCCTATAAGGCTTGGTAAGAATCCTCCTTGTGTTGGAAATTTGAGCAAGTTTTGTTGTCATTGATGTCAAGTGGTTGATGTTCAAGTTTCATCGTCATTAATGTCTTCAAGTGGTTTTTCCAAAAGGTAAGGCAATGGTTAAAAGAAATAGGATATAATATTTATTTTAAATATTATATGCCTAAAGAGGCCTAAAATATTGAAGACCCGAGGAAGGAGAAGCAGGTTTAAAAATAAATAATAATATTATAATATTTCGAGTAAAATGATGAGGTGAAGAAAACGAGGTCCAAGGAATTATTAAAAATAATCTTTCCTTGAAAAAACCCATTGAGCAATTTTTAAAAGATTTAATTTAATTTATTTAAATTAAAATATTTTAACCTATGGTTAAAATTTTAATTTAAATAAATAATGGGTGCCAAAGGTTTTAAAGTTTAATATTTAAATTTAAATTCGAATTTCAAATTTGAATTTGGGCCGACGTGTAAGGGCAAAGAGCAAATGTATTTATAGGGGAAATAATTTTCATTTTCCCTCCCCGATGATATGCGATTCATATGCTATGCTAAGAGAAATATTTCGTGTGCTACTTTGCTAAGTAAGAAGAGGGAATTCATGTTTTAAATTTTAAGAGGAAAACAAAGGTTCAATTGCAAGCGACAAGACTAGGAGGTTCCATAGCGCTGTGTAGCACAACTAGTGGCCAAGGAAGTGCTAAGGCGCTCGCACAACAGAGGTTAAGGTTTTGAATCCCCACACGACTCAGTTTTTGTGAAAGAGGAAGGCTTTTGGTCATTTATCGAACTTCATAGAGGCATAAGAGGGTGAGCGTGAACAAGGGTTCATGTGTGGGCATGTAGCCCAATGGCAGCCTAGCCTTGGGCTAAGGCGCTATAGTGGCAAGTGGTCTCGGGTTCGAGTTTGGGTGCAGCTAAGGTGTGAGCAATATTTTTAACATGGGCCAAGACTAAGGTAAGCACCTTTAATTTTTTATTTTGAATTTTTTCCGAAGGTGGGAGGCGCTAGGTTTATAAAGGCCACGTGACATGAATAGGGAGTTATAAGGTTAAGTCAAAAATTATTTTATATTTTTGTTGCTTAGAATATTATAGAGAGGTTTGGAGTTATAAGGGTTAATAAAAGAATTTGATTTTTATATGTTGGATGTTATTTTGAAAGGTTGGAGTTTATAAGGTTTTAGAAAAGGAACTTAACTTTTGAATATTATTTTGAAAGGTTGGATTTTATAAGGTGTTAGTAAAGGAACTTAATTTTTGAATATTATTTTGAGAGTTTGGAGATTATAAGGTGTACTTGAGATTTGATATTTTTGTATGGTGAAATAATTATTGGAGAGAATATTTGTGTGGAGATTTTGAGATAGGTTGTTGCTATATAACCTTGAAATTGGCAAAGAGGATTTGATTGTGATTAATACATGTTTTGAATACATATCTCCATAAAAACAAAAGGTATGGGTACATTCTCCTTATGAGTGAAATATTGTTGTATTGAATGTAGTGAAATGCAAAGTTGAAGTGAAAAATATTGTTTTATAAGCATTGTTGGAAATATTTGAGTGAGTGTTCATGTGCATGATTTGTGGATGTTGAAAGAACATGAGTATCATTGTTATGTGACATTGAAATCATCTTGAGTCAAGGTTTGAGTTCCATAGTGTGAGTTTTTGGAAGTATAGTGAAACACTTGGTTAAGGTTTGTAAGCAAGTTGTGTTTCATAAGTGGATGTTTGAGTGAGGTTGATTGAGAATTATTGATTGAAATTTGGAGTGATAGTTCAAGTTTTGTAAAAAAAATTATACTTTATTTCTGAATTCATTTGAAAGAGAGTTTTAAAGTGATAGAGTGTTTTTTTGAGTACAAAATATTGTGTGTGAAACATATTGAGTCTTTGATCATTCTCTATATGTTTCTATGGCTAAGCAAGATTCTGAGTGAAACATGTCTGTGTGTTGAAGAGGTTTTCTGAAAGAGGATTAAGTTGTGTTTTATTTATAAGATCTGAAATTATTTTAATGAGATATTGTGAAATTTTTAGGATAGATTAGAGGTAAGTCTTTGTGAGAACTTGAAAGTAGAGTTGATTCATTTTTTCAAACCTTGTGTTAAGGCTTTGGGAAAATATGAGTAGAGTTGGTTTGTGATTTGATCAAGATTTATGTTAAGGCTTGAGGACAAATTTGAGGACAAATATTGATACATATTTGTGAGTATATTTGTGCCAGAGCAAAGACATATTTGGGGATATATTTTGGTGCAATTGAGAGTATATTTGTGCCAAAGTAGTACAAATTTGAGAGCAAATTTGTGCCAGAGAAGAGACAAATTTGTGAGAAGATTTGTGAAATTCAGAGGACAGTTCAATATAGGTTTGAGACAGATATTGAGTAGAATTAAGAGCAATATTTGATGGTGATAGAGTAGAGGACAACAGTCTCAAGTGGATAGATATCCATTAGCCAGGGCAATGAGGACATAGGTATTTTAAGTGAGTATAGATGTCTTCAGTGGAGAGATATCCACAAGCCAGTGCAGTGGAGGCAATAGTCTTCTAGAAGATCACAGCCCAAAGCAAAGTAGGAGTTCTCCTATGTATAAAGATCCATAAACCAGTAAAGGGGAAAGAGTTCTCCTATTTATTGGTGTCCACAAATTAGATTAGGGGATTGGTGTATCCTTTGGACAGAGGTCCATAAACATTGTAATAGGGAAGGATTCCCAAGAGATTTGTTGAGAAAATTTTAGTAAAATATTTTCTCCGTGGAGTAGCCCACATTGGGTGAACCATGTTAAATTGGTGTCTCTATTATGTGTGATGATTTGTGCATTGCTTTTATTACTACTATTGATATTGCCATTTATAATATTGGATAATATTATTTGGGAAATAAAAGTAAAATTTGGTCTTATACTATTCTCCCCCCTCTTAGTATAAGCTTGTATTCTTCACCTTACCCATTGTGTCCTTGCATATTCCTGATCCAATTAAAATTTCCATGTGGTACCTCCTTAAGTTATCTAGGCCATATTAGAGTAGGAGGTTAAATTTCTCTCCTTCCTCCTCTGGGTAGAGTATCGAAATGATTCCTTCCTACATTTATTAATCCTAATCCTCCCTTATGACTTCTTTATCACCTTGTGGTACTGGGGATTTCCTATCATCGATATTATTATTGGATGGGTCCTCCCTTTTCCTAAGTAGTAGGAGTCACATCCACAAACTCTATATTGGTCAGGTATCCTTAATTTTTTTGGGATCATGGTGATAACTGTCATAATGCTCTTATCCAATGATTCACATGTGTTAGTCATCTTATCCATCATAGTTTTTCAAAGTGATGTGGGGAAAATTTTGCTAAATTTTTTTTTTATTCTTTAAAAATTTCAAACCCCATGCTAGAATAATTATGATTATCTTCTCTTTGTGTTGACCATTATATTGGTAGATTCATCATTCATTGAAGTCTCCTCACTTCCCTATTGGGACCAAATAAAAGGCACAATGTATTGACAAAATATGTTACAATATATAGGCATCAAGCCTATGAGGGAGATTTGACAAGTGTCATAATCTCCACTCCAAGTGTCATGCAGAAGACACATAACTCCAGTTGGAGAACTCAAACTAGAAATAAGACAAGTGTCAAACTAAAGGCATAGTGCACATTATAATAATATTCTAACATTCCCCCTTAATGTGCACTATCCTAACTATAGAAAAAAATAAGTCAACATTAGATAACATTCCCCCTTAATGTTGACTTCTATTACATACATAGAGCAATTTGCTAAACTGAGAAAACTTGTCTTGCCCAAGTGACTTGGTGAAGATGTCAGCCACTTGATATTGAGTTGGTACATACTCCATGTGTATAATGTCTTCTTGGACCATTTCTCTGATGAAGTGATGATGGATCTCAATGTGCTTTGTTCTGGCATGGAAAACTGGATTCTTGGTCATCTTGATGGTACTTTGATTGTCACAATATATATAAGTTGGACCATCTATGAATAGCCCAATGTCCTAAAGTAATTGCCTCAACCAAATTGCCTCCTTAGTTGCCTCAATTGCTGCTCTATATTCAGCCTCTACTGAAGATAATGAAACTATGTTCTGCTTCTTTGTGCTCCATGAAATAGAGCCCTGGCCCAACTAAAAACAATAACCTGATGTGGATCTTCTAGTTTCAGGACAACTAGCCCAATCTGAATCTATGTACCCAATCAAATAAAAATCATCACATGATGTGTACATAAGGCCATGATGAGGGGTGGCCTTGAGGAATCTCAAAATCCTCTTAGCTGCTATCCAATGGCTCTTCTTAGGATCCTGCATGAATCTAGAAACAAGGCCAACTGAATAGGAAATATCTGGTCTAGTTGAAGTTAAGTAGATCAAACTTCCAACTAGCTACCTATAAAGGGTGCCATCAACCCTTTCTTCATCATCACTATTAACCAATTTCAACCTGGTTTCCATGGGAGTGAGGGAGGGCTTACACTCCTCCATGTGAAACCTCTCCAAAATAGATTGAATGTATTTAGCTTGTGAGATAAAAATCTTACCAGGTTGTTGCCATACCTCTATGCCTAAGCAATAGTGGAGGAGGTCTAAGTCTATCATCTCAAAATTTTTACATAAGTCCTCCTTGAGCAATCTTATTCCTTCTGTGTCATCACCTGTAATGAGAAGATCATCCACATACAATGTAACCAAAATGATGTGGTTCTTCCAATGTTTCACATAGAGAGTAGATTCTGCTGTAGATCTAGTGAAACCAAGGTTGATGAAATAGGAGTCAATCTTTGCATACCAAGCTCGGGGTGCTTGCTTCAACCCATATAGAGCTTTCTTCAATCTGAGGACTTTGTTTTCTTGGCCTTCAACTGTGTACCCTGGTGGTTGGTTCACATACACTTCCTCCTTCAAGTTACCATTGAGAAATGCACTTTTGACATCCATATGATATATAGGCCAATGTTTTTGAGCTGCCAAAGCAATAACTGTGTGGATTGTAGTCATCTTTGCCATAGGAGAAAAAGTCTCCTCATAATCAATTCCCTCTTGTTGCTTGTAGCCTTGAGCTACTAGGTGAGCCTTGTAGTGATCTAATGAGCCATCTGCTTTATACTTTACCTTGTACACCCATTTTGTGCCAATGGTATATTTACCTTGGGGTAAATCAACTAACTCCCAAGTGTGATTCCTTTCAATGGAATCCAATTCTTGATCCATGGCAAGAACCCATTTAGGATCACCAAGTGCTTCTTTGATATTAGAAGGTTCAGGTTGGCTAAGGACTTTGGCCATGAGGGCATAATTCACTTGGTGTCTTAGGGTTGAAGGCCTTTTACTTGTATAAGTGGGAAAATGACTTTGGGCTTCATCTATGGTGGCTTGAACCCACTTAGGTAAAGGATTGGATGATGTGGCTTGATCATTAGATGGAGGAGTAGAAGGAGATGGAGGACATGGATCATTTATGGGGAGTTCTTCATGTGGAGGAATTTCTTGATTTATGAGTGAAGAGGAAGGACTAGATGATATTGTAGGTATCAAGGGAGCAACTGTTTCATTAGTTAATTCAAAAGTGGGGGCCATAGGAGGATTATATGGGGGATACTCATGAAAGGTAACATCCCTAGATAAAAATATCCTCTTGGAAATAGGCTCATACAACTTATAGGCATTGGCACTATCACTATAGCCAACAAAGATGCATTTTTGGCTCTTATCATCAAACTTCTTCCTTTTCTTATGAGGAATGTGAGCATAGGCATCACATCCAAAGACTTTGAAATGGCCCACATAGGGCATCCTTCCACTCCATGCTTCTTCAGGTGTTCTATCATGTAAGGCCTTAGTGTATGACCTATTAGTCAAGTATGCAATAGTAAGAACAACTTCTCCCCAAAATGAGTTAGGCAATGTAGCAGCAAGTAACATTGATTTTGCCCTATTTGTGATTGTTTGATTCATCCTCTCAGCTACTCCATTTTGTTGGGGGGTATAAGGAGTTGTGAACTACCTCCTTATCCCATGGTACTTACAAAAATTGAAGAATTCTTTGGAGACATATTCTCCACCATTATCTGATCTTAAGGTGGAGATTTGGTAGCCACTTTCTCTCTCAACAAGTGCCATGAATTCCTTGAACTTATCAAGGGCTTGCCATTTGTACTGAATTAGGTAGATCCATACCTTTCTACTATAATCATCAATGAAGGTGATGTAGTATCTAGCCCCAGTATAATATTGAATAGACATTGGCCCACAAATGTCTGAATGAACCAATTGCAATGGTCTATTGGCTCTCCAAGCCTTTCCTGACTCAAAAGGTTGTCTATGGTGTTTGGCTATAACACATGGCTCACAAAAACATTTTGACTCCTTAAGATGTGGAAGTCCTTTTACCAAACCTTTCCTTGCCATCATTTGAAGATTATAAAAATTTAAATGCCCCATTCTTTCATGCCACATGTACTCCAAAGAAAAAGTAGTTGTTGTATGCAAAGAGTTTTGAGTTACAGATTTGGTAAGGAGGTAGTAAACACCATCCTTTTTGACTCCCATGGCTTTGACAGTGCCATTTGGTTCTTGAATGTAGCACTTGTATTTTTCAAAATAGATAGTATAACCCTTATCTGTAAGTTACCCAATAGATAGAAGACTCCTCTTAAGACTAGGTACATACAAGACATCTATTGCAGGAACATTATTCCCATCATGCAAAGCAAGTGGTGCCTCTCCAACACCTTCAATGGGAAGGGCACTTTCATCACCAAAAGTAATGAATTGATTAGAAGTAGGTTGAACCTTGGTCAACCAATCTTACCTTCCTATCATGTGCTTTGCTGCCCTAGAATCAATATACCAACAATATTTATCTTCAACATTAACTTGGTTTGTTGCATACAATGTGTTGAGATTATTATCTTGTGGACCCCTTTGATCTCTTTGTCTTTGATAGCAATTAGTGACATTATGATTCCATTTTCCACAATAGTCACACCCTTGTTGATTGTTGTTTTGAGGCCCTCTATTAGGATGACCCCCTTGAGGAGGTCTTGTTTGCCATCTTGGCTACTGATTTTGTTGTTGATTATACTGTTATGGTTGTTTCTAACATGGCTTTTGTTGGTACTACTGACATGGCTATTGTTGATGTGGTTGTTGATGTTGTTGTTGATATGGTTATTGTGGGTATCTCTGATGTTGTCTACCTCTCTGATTTTGATGCTACTGATTTGGACCCTTGTTTTGTCTAGGTTGTAAGGATGCCTTGGTGGCAAAATCTGTTGATGAGGATTCAATCTCTTCATCTTTTATTAGGGCTTGCTCATGTTTCTTAAGTAGAATTTCAATCTCCTCAAGTGATGAATTCATTGTTTTACCACTTAGATCTAACATGGTAGCATAGGAGTGAAATTTTGAAGGAAGGCCATGTAACATTATAGGAATCAACTCATTATCATCAAGAGTTTTACCAACAACTAAGAAATCATTCCTAATAGACTTCACTTCCATAAGGTAATCAGTAAGTGAGCCTTTCATACAGAGATTGTGCAATTTTTGTTTTAGATACAAAATGTTGTCTTGACTTGGCCTATCAAACAATCTTATTAGAGCATCCCAAGCTTGTTTAGGTGTAGTTGCAACCCTTACAGTTTCTCTACATTGAATTCCTGTAGCTAGCTTGATGAGACTTAAAGCTATATTGGAATTCTTTTCAAATAGTGCTTTTGTTGTAGGGTCTTCAGGTGTTGTGAGTGGGTCTTCATCATCTTTCCTATCTCTTACAAAATCCCACATGCCATTCATCATTAAGATGGATTCCATTTCATATTTCCAATTTGTAAAAGAGTGAGCTCCTTCAAGATTTTTAGTGAGACCACTTAGTAGATTTGTAGTAGCCATGATTTAGAAAAGGATTGAGAGAAGAGGGAGCTCAACAAAGGATGAAATAAGAAACACAAATGCCAAATTAGAGCCCTAAAAAAAATCTAGGGTACACCACTTAAAATCTAGAGGAGGGTTCACCTAGTTTTCCACTCTGAATCATCAAGTGGTTCCAATAGTGGGAGGGATAACTTGAACACAAGTGCCCTATTCCACCCAAAGAGAGTAAGAAGTGAAACTGCTTATTACAATGCTTGCTTGCTTGCCTTTTGAGAATTTTTTACAATAGATGTGCCAAAGTTTTAGGTGCTTATTGTTATGACAAGGTGCTTGTGTTCTTGCTTGCTTGTAGATGTTGCAAAAAGTCAAGTGTATATGCAAAGGAACTACACTTGATTACAATTATATAAACCCCAAAAAACATGCAAGGGTTATAGCAAGCATTAAAATGAAGAACAAGCCCAAATGAGGAGAGGCAAACACCAAACACAAAGTGGCCAAGACAATGCCACAAGAGGACTCCACAAGCATGGGACAAGGGGCCCTAAATCACCCCTTGAGTTGATGATTGTATTAGAAAATTTGGCTAAAAGATAGCCCCAAATGTGCCTCAAAATATGATACAATATCAATGCCTCCAATGATAAGAATGCCTCCAAACTTGCCAACTTCAATGAATAACTTGGCCTAATATTCCCCCAATGACTTAAAAATGAGCCCCTCTCAAGTTTGCCAAATTTTCTATTCAAGAGTGTCGGATGCAACCGAAAATGCACTCTATTTTACAATGTGAACTTCAAACCACAATTCAGCATAGAAAATGATCTCAAAACTGGAAAATGACTGCACCAATGGATCCCCCTCAAAAAAACCTTTCCAACGACTATATATAAGCCTATAGTCGGATACAAATTGCTGCTTCAAAAAGGCAAAAAACAATGACCCTCTAAATGTGTGCAGCTCCGGGACTTCCCAAGTGGTCACCCATCCGAGTTGTACTCTAGCAAAAGGATGCTTAACTTGGGAGTTCTTATAGGATGTGTTTCCAGAAAGCCAACCTTTAAAAATTGGAATTAAAATAGATTTGACTCTGAATTTGTTCTTGTTGCCTATATATTCATCACCATTTGGTTAGGGTTTTCAAACATTGTTCGTGGCCCTCAGTTTTGAGCCTGCACCCTATATTTTGTACAACAGAGAATTTTTACCCTCTACATGTCAATTTTTGACCCGCATCTATGGTAACACAAGTCGTAGCAGAAGATAAGCTAGCACGCCTACTCCACCAAAATCAATCTATTGGTATGATTAGCACTTTTGAGGAGTAATCCAAAAATGAAATAGAGCATGATCTAATAAATAGGTTGCTCCAGAGTGTTTAGTCAGAGATTTTTTAGAGCAATAGCGTTAATTCATAGATTATTTGGAGCAGCATCATGTTTGAAGGCATAAAATTGCAATGGGGTGTGGTGATCGAAAGCAGCGGGTCGAAAGCAAGCGACAACGTAGAGAGTCAACAAAAAAAAATTGAATACATTTGCTAACAACAAGATGCAACCAAAAGAGAAAAATGAGCACACTACAGAGATGTCATCGAGCAGAATACGAGTGGGTCAGCACATCAAAGTTTTCCACAACCAAATACTTCTGGCCCCAAAAATTTCATGATTGTCATCTAGGTCATCGAAAAAAGGAAACTCCTTGCGGCAATGTTTTTTTATTTTTCTTTTTTTTGATTGAAGCTCCGCTGATGGAAATATCAACAAAAAAAACTCAAACTTTTTTGTTTCAGACCAAAATTACCACCTTGACATGCAAAAACTAATGGAACATCACAATTTGAGTGTCCTTCGCAGGTACCAAGGAGCTATCCGATCACCGTCATATATATTTGAGCAACAGTTTTTAGTTTATGATGTATGACTCATGGGATATCGCACATCTATTCAAGAGTGCCAATAATACATCAACGAATAAACTGGCTAAGAATACCATGAAGCCCATGTTGAAGCTACTACAACTGTGAGGGTTTTCAAAATCTGTGCCAATGAAATCTAGTGGATTAGTAAGGCTTCAACGGTTCAGCGTGTAGGTAAAGTAGGGAGATCAGGACCAAAACACTGCTCTCTATGCATGCATGGAACAAGTTGAGATGAATAGAGAAAGAAATGGTGATAGCAGTGTAGATGAATAAAGTGTTTTTGAATGGTACAGTGGGTGATCCGGATAGGTGCACTCAAGAAATACCCATGGTGTCAATATTATAGATCAACAGGTTTAAGACATCTATCCTACAGACATGAATAGTTGTCTATCCTTGTTAGGTATGAAAAGACCCTTCTGGTTGCAGATCCTTGGTGCTATGAGCTCAAGAATTTTTGAGGTCGTGGTGTCCGTGCTTGCATCCAAAAGTCCTACCGTTTAACACGATCGTGCCATGGTTTTTCTACTATTTTTAGGGTTTGAAATGATGCAATCTTATAGTTGATTTTTAGGCGACTCTGGCAGTACAAATTCAACCCCAAAATGTTGGCAATGGTTGCATAGGTTGTCCAGAGAGCAACTTTGTTCCACCAGCAGACTATGAAAGTCAAACACGAGGATAATTTTTTTTTAGATTTAAACTAATAAATTTAGAATGGAGTCATGAGTAGCCAAAAAAACTAGGAACCCTTTTTGATAGACCCAATCATCCCAATGGCTGTAAGTCTAGAGCATAGTGGGGGTAGCCTGGCTCTGATACTAGATGTTGGGACCAAATAAAAGGTATAATATATTGACAAAATGTGTTACAATATATAGGCATCAAGCCTATGAGTGAGATTTGACAAGTGTCATAATATCCACTCTAAGTGTCATGCAGAAGACATAACTCTAGTTGGAGAACTCAAAATGGAAATAAGACAAGTGTCAAATTGAAGGTATAGTGCACATTATAATAATATTCTAACATTCTATTATTTATCTTCTCAACTAGCGATAGGCAGTCACATAAGCATTTGGATCAGGATGAATATGAGGTTCCTATGTCCTTGCCAAGAAGTCCTCACTACTACTTCCCTAGCTACTATCTCTCGTTAGCCAAGGCATTCCCTCATCACTGGACTCACTCAAATCCTCATGTATATTCCCTTGTGGTTTAGGTGGTGTAGGGTCTTCTTCAATTTCCTACCAAACTATCTTAGCAACTTCATTTATAATTAGTGGGTCATGTGTCATACCTCATGGTTCAACTTGTGATCTTTCTTCCTCACTAGGACTTGTACCTTCTTGTCGCTTGATATTTACTTGAGATGCATCCTTATTTATATCTTCTCTTACTCCTATTTCTCTTTGTCTTATAACCTATTGCTCATCAAGTCATTGCATTGTTTCATCCAACTCCTTGATGATCTATCCTCTAAGTCTTGCATTATGTGCTTGCAATTTTTCATACTCTTCCTATAATTATTGTGCTTGATATCGCATCCTTTGTTGCAATATGACTATATTATCTAACAGATTAAGTCCTATTAGTTCCTATTTTATAGATCCACCTTCATTCTAATTCAAAATTTCTATATTGAAAGTATCTATTCTATCTTCATATTGTACCATTAGTCATATCCTACATCAACCTTCTACTATTCGAGGTAACTCCTTTTGTTCTAAATATGGATAAACTACTTCCTCTAATTGGTTAGCTTCTTCCTATTACTCCAAATTTATTGCTAATGGTATTGTTTCTTGATTCCTTATTTCATTTGGAGGGATCCATTCTTCCTCCTCTTCGTCTTTTTATTCCATTCCATCTATGAACCTCATGTGTACTTGCATTATTCTCCTTTCACTAGGATGAGATACCAATTCCTATTGTTCTATAATTGGTTGTGCCTCCTCCCCTTCTATAAATAGATATGTAATCCCAATATCACTATCTTCTTATGGAGGATTTTAGTTATTTGGTAATGCTTGTCATGGTTCGCTAGACTGTTTCTTATCACTATCATCATTCAATCTATTGTGAAGCACTAAATATATATTATGCTTTGTATAGTTTCAACTTTGAACCATTCATGGTTTTAGGTACAACTATTCCATCCAACTTTTGTAGTTTTACTACCCCATTGTCCATTACTTCCAAAACTTAAAAGGGACCAAGCCATAAAGTCTTCAACTTCCCAAGCCTGATTTTTTGCTTCCCACTAAACTTAAGAACTAATTCATCCTACTTGAGTTCTAATTTGTGGAGATGATTATCATGCCATAATTTACTTCACCTTTAAGCCACTTTGATTGCCCATTGTACCATGACTCTCCTTTCATCCAGTCTAATGAGTGCAGCTAGTCACTCTTCTAGGATTTATTGGTCACCCAAGTGATGCTCCACAACTATCCATAAACTAGGTACCAAGAATTATACTGGCACTACTACCTCCTAATAATACATTAGCTGAAATGGTGTATGGTCCATTGTTGGTTTGAAGGTTGTTCTATAATCCCATAGAATATATGGAAACCTCTCTTCTCAATATGCTTCTTCTATACCATAGGTCTTATATAATGTAGAAACCAAGACTTTATTAGTTTCCTCCACCTGCCCATTTTCTCGAGGGTAGTACAAAATTGAAAATGAATGCAAAATATTGAATTCTATCATAAAAATTTTAATAACCTCATTAACAAAGTGACCTCCCATGTCACTTGTTATTCGTAGAAAAATTTTGAATCTTGTGACCACTTGTTCATACAAGAATCAAGCTGTATTTTTTGTTGTGTTTTTAGGTAACACCCTCGCTTCTACCTATTTTGTCAGGTATTCTATTGCTACCACTATATATTGACATTTACACATATGGGTGGTTTTCAATGGTCCAATGAAATCCAAACCTCATCTCTCAAACAATTCTTGAGGTTGTGATGGGTGAAATGACATGAAGTCTTTGCGTAGTGGCTTCCCCACTCTCTAATAAGTGTCACATGCCTATACATATTCTTTTGCATCATTGTATAACATAGGCCACCATAGTCCTACCAAGAGTATATTCCTAGCAGTGTCATATGGTCCCATGTGTCCTCCTAATAAGCCTTCGTGGGCTTCTTTAAATGTTGTAATGACTTCCTCCTCTATTACACATCTTCATAAAATACCATTTATACCCATCTTATACAACAATATCGCTATTACCTGAAAAGGTGCTAACTTCAAGAGTACTTTCCTCTTCTCTATTATTGTCAAATCATGTGGTAACTCTCTTGTGGATAGGTATTTCCCAACTAACTTGTACCATGATGGTATAACATTAAATACAAATTTCTATGCATTAGGAAATTCATCCAAAATTCCTATCCCTACAGGTTCTAATAATATCCAAGATAGCTGGTTTGCAATCATGTGCTTTTTACCAAGTCTTACTACCACTCAGAATGTAAATTCTTGCAAAGTGATAAGCCACCAAATGACTAACCCTTGTATCACGTGTTTGTTTATCAGGTACAATAGAGCCTGATGATCAACATAGAAGGAAAACATGTTTGCTAATAGGTAATTACTAAAATTTTGTACCACATATACCATACCCATATCATTTTATTGTACTATAATTTCTTTTTTCCCTTGATAATAGAAGGCTTGCAAAATAAATAGGTTGATCTAGCCTAAATTATTCTTCCTGAGCCATTGCACATCCTACTGCAAAATTGGAAGCATCAATGGACATGAAACTCTTTATCCCAATCTAGAATCACCTGAATGGGGCTACTCACAAAGTTTGCTTTTAATTCCTTGAAATCTCCTTAGTGCTCTTTTGTCCAACTAAAAGGAATATTTTTATTAATCAATGAGTCCAATGGGTAGGATACATGCGCAAAAATTTTGATAAACCTTTGATAATATCATGTGGATCCTAAGAAGGTTTTTAATGAACTCACTTCATATGGCTCCTCCATATGCAAAATGACACGAATTTTATTAGGATCGGTCTTCAATCCTTCACTGCACACTATATGTCCTAGTAATTTTTCATATGGTACCATTAATTAATATTTCCTAGGATTCAAAGAGATTTGTGCATTTCTACATCGACTCATATATTCACTTAGGGCCGGTAGATGGTCCTTGATCCAACCATAGATGGACCAATCATCCAAGAATACCTTGAGATTCCTTGTTTCCAACCGATCAAAGATGTACAAAATAATGCATTGGAATGTCTCTAGGATATTACATAGCCCAATTGATATCCTATCATATGCATAAATTATGTTTTCTATGACAAATGTGGTCTTCAACTTATCTTTTTTGGCTATACTGATTTGATTATAGCTAGAAAATCCATCCAAGAATGATTAAATTCCATGTCTTGCTACTTCCTCTAGAATGGAATATGTGAATGGGATAGGGAAGGGATATTTAATCGTTACTGCATTCAAAATTCAAAAATCTACATAGATCCAAATATTATCCACTTCCTTTTTCAAGGTGACCATAATAGGAGAAACCCACTCGCTCGTGGTAACCCTAAAAATAATGCTAGCATCCAACATCTTGTTTATCTTCATATTTACTAGAGATGCATACTTGGAGCTCATCCTATATGGCATTCTTCTCATCAACTATACCCTACGCATTAATGTAATCTTGTGGATACATGATTCTAGTTGTATGCCTTTCAAATCCTTATACATCCATGCAAAAAAAATCCTTGTATTCCAAGAATATTTTGAAAGCTACTGCCTTCAATATTGTATCCTAATCATCACCACAATGGATCATTCTAGGTTTACTCTCCATTCCTAGATTCATGTCTATGATCCAAGGTCCCTCATATTTGATATTTTTGGCTCTACCTTAGCATTTTCCACATTTGTCAAGTGCACTAGTCTTGCATCTATCTTGACATCTCCAATTGTATATTCTGAAAAACACTTAGAAAATGTCCATTTTTCTTGTTCCTCCTCTTTTGGTTTCTTGCTGAAATTCTTCTTGTCTGATTTTTGTGATCTTCTCTGTATTAATACAAAGGTATTTGGGTTGAAACACCTCATACTCCTCCATTTTCCAATGAAGGATTCCATTATCAGTTTGGGTTTCATCCTCGCTACATTCTTCCAAGTACAACATCCCTTCTTCATTGGGCTTATATTCTTCTTCACTAGAAGTACTTGACTCATCCATCGTGGCAACATCCTCACTAATTATTTAATTTTTAAAGTTAATCATATATTTATGCTATCCTTTATTGAATTTGATTTGATATTTTTATCGATTGTGATTAACTTTGGCTACTCATAGCAAACCTCTTTCCAATAATGCATCATATGCATACTATTGCATAGTAATCACAATGAAATCCAAGATGAACTCTTGGTTAGCTATTATCACCTGTTGCACCATCAATACTCCATTTGTATCAATGCCATACTAGTCAACACCATACAACTAAAAACTTGGTGTCCACAGTGATGGAGCATCAATCTCCCTCCAGGTTTTATCTAGTAGCACATTAACACTGGACCCTCCATCCACAATAACTTGTGTTAATTTATGCCCTAGTATCTCCATATGGACCAATGTTGGTTTCTTCCCAATATCAATCATTAATATGGTTGGATCCATAAAATAATCCTTCCATTCCTTTTCCTATATTGTTTGGTTGTAGTCTTGTAGACCTCCATTACCTTTGTGGTTGCATCTCTTCTTCCATAACCTTCTAGTGACAATATGACTTCTAGTAAACTAGCCATCTTTATTTCGATTGTTTTATTTAGGACTTGTGCTGCCAACTCATGTAAAACTGCTTTATCTTCTGATGCGCAAGGCTTATTTAATTTTTTCTATTCTACTAGCCTTAACTACTTATCTTTTTGTACCTCTTCTTCAATTACCTTTTTTTCCACCTACCATCTCTTCTTTTCTTTGGCAAAATCTGGGTAAGTATCCTTCTTAGCCTGAATTCATGTCATGGCTAATATATCTTTCTCAATTTTCTTCTCTTTTATTGAGGGTACATCAATATCTAAGAAATTCATATTTTGTGAGCCACTTTTATCTACTTTCTTAGGACAATTGACCTCGTTGTGGTTGGACCATACCATCTATACATGTGCGTAGCATTATTTTACTTATCTCCTATGTTTGGAGAGTGTTGTGGTTTTTCATGTCCTTAAGAATTTGGGTTCTCATGCCATAAGAAAATCATTGATTCACAAAAAACACTGTGGAATATGGTGGATCCACCTCTTTAACTCAAGAAAATATTATCACAAAGACTCTAGATGGATCGATTAAGGTAAGGACACCCTGGAAGTGAGCCTATAATACTTCTCATATGCTTATGCTCATTCATATTTACAAAAAGGAAACACAACTACAACATAAAAAAGACCATGCTTTGAAGTAACTCCCAACTAATGCTTCAAGCTATAGACCAATGCCTTATCCATTGGGAAATTGTAGCTAGACTTAAAATATGATGAAGAGAGAAGGGGGAGAAGATAGAACTGATCCAACCACATCCATTCAAATAATGTAACAGAAGTGACTAAACCTACCAGTGAAAGAAGATGTCATCTACACATTCAAATGATGTAATATGTAAACAGGACAACAAATAAAATTGCACATGAAATTGCTAAAAGGAGGAAGCAAGATAGTATTAATCAATAGATCATTACAATGGAGTCTAATCAGAATAACCAGATCTCACTAAGCAAGTACAAACAAGTTATCCATTCAAATAATGTAATAGATAATTGCAACTCTTTGTTCAAATGATGTACCAAAGAGCCTCCTGGCTTTCGATCTTAGCTACTAGAAATGATCTCAATTAACTGGGCACCTCCTCAGCAAACACCTGCATAGTGATAGGGAAGAAAATGAGGTGACTAGACAAGACACAAAAAAAAATACAACAAACAAGGATGGGCACCCTGGTATACTTTTTGTAAAATTACTGCACAAAAAACTTGATGATCAATGTTGTTGTAGCCACTCTCTCATATAGCCTATAGATTGATTCTCATTCAAGGCTTGATGATGGCCCATAATTGCAAAAATTGCAACTGTTCTTGTAATGGTTCATAACTGCAACTGCTATTCAAAACTAGATGACCCATAAAAACTGTAACTACTTTCGAATTTGATCTACCATATTGATTGTATTTAATGGTTCTCATTCATGGCATGGTAGTGGTCTCAACTGATCAAAAAATGCCTCCATAATCATTTGTCACCATTCCTCTTGAAATCAGCCAAAAATAACTTCAGGAAATTAATTTTTGGCCGTTGAAACTCGGCCAAAAAATGAGGCACGTCACAATTTTTAATTATTTTTTTCATTTTTTTATAAGGCTAACCTTAATCAATTTTTATTTTTATCTCAAAAATTTAAGTAATAATAATAACTGTTATTATAAATAATTAATATTAATAATAATATTATTATTATTTTAATTAATTATTTATAAATATGCAAATAGAATTTTAATTTTAATTTTTTTTAATTTAGCAAAAAAACCCTTGTGGGGCTGCCTTGGTCTGAGAAACCACGACCAGGAGGTTCTACACCATCAAAATCACCCGGGAGTTGCACCCGGCCCTAACCACACCAACATTATCAACTAGATTTTGGGTACCCAATGTGCATTTGGTAGGGTGGAGATTCGAACCAAGGACCTCCCTTGAATTGCCCTACCCTCTAACTCACCTACAACAAGTGGGTCAAACAAATTTTTTATTAAATTATATTATATAATATATAAAATATGTAATAAATATTAAATAATATAAACTAAATATATTTAATTAAATATTATAGTCAGGTCCCTCCCCACCCTTTATTTAAAAATAAAAGGAATGACCGATGACCATTCCTTTTATTAAACACGCATGCATGTGACTTTTGATCAAACCTTCTTAACTTTTGACTTTTCTTTTTTGTTATTTTGACTTTTTAATTTATTTAAATATCTAATTAAATAATAATATTATATATTATAATTTAAATTATAAAATATAACATTATTATTATATATGTAATTTAATTAAATATTTAAATAAAATTAATTAAAAATAATTAAATACATAAGTAAATATACAATCAAACTTTATTAAAAGGAAAAAAATTAATTAGATATTTAAGATCTTTGAAGATAAAAAATAATTAAATTTTATTAAGAACCAAAAAGGGTGACATGAAAACAAGACGATGACTTGACTTCGACGACGCATAAATTTTTAAATATGTTGTTAGAGAGACGAGACAAGGACTGGAAAAGGCCCAAGGACTTGAAAATTTATTGAAAAGAGAATCACTAGGGCAAAAATGAAAGGGCTCACCAAAATTTTAAAAATTTGGGGGCAAAACAAGTTGGATTTTAAGGATCCAACATAGGCTCCGATTGGGACAAGTGATGAAAAATATTGTTGGACAATGAATCACTTGAGAACTCCAGAATATCCAATAGACCACAAAGACAAAAATGGTCTAATCACCTAAAAGAACACCTTAATCACCTAAACACCTTAATCACCTAAAAATAACTCCTTAATCACCTAAAGAGGACTCCTTAATCACTTAAAGAGGACTCCTTAATCACCTAAATATGACTCCTTAATAACTTAAAGAGGACTCCTTAATCACCTAAAGACTGAAACACACATTTTTTGTGAGGCTTCTCAAGTCCTCTATATAGAATGATACAATTTCAAATGCTGGCCATTGATAGGAATTGAAAATTTTGTACCATCCAGATTTTGTAATTTGTAAGTATGTTGGCTTACCATCTAAAATATTTGATAGGTACCAAGCCATTTTGGTTCCCACTTCCCTTTTTACCCATGCTTGTCATTCTTAGGATCACAATACAACACTATATCTCCTCCCTGAAAAGGTTTACCTCTAGCCTTCTTATTGAACAACTATGTTGGTTTATGAGCATGCTCAGTTATCTTCATCAATGAATCTTTTCTTTCTTCAAGAAACTTCACAATTTGATCAAGCCCTCGATGCAAGATATTTAGATTTTCATGATATTGTAGAAGTAAATATAAAGCATGACTTTCTACCTAAGGGAGAAATAGAATATTCTCACCATAAACTAGTTCATAAGTGTTGAGGTCTAAATTGACATCAAGGAATCTCGAACTGTGACTATGAATCTATGACTTTCTAGGAGGCACACACCCACTAATTGATCGAATTCAAACCAGGTAGCAATAAAAGACAAAAAATATGGTCTCCTTTATTATAATTTTCATGCAACGCCTTCACATACATTGTATTTATATTGTGGGGAGGAAGATGGTTAGAGAAGGAGGAAGGGAGGCAGCGTGGAGGGATAAAGGCAAGGAGAGGAGAGATAAGGGGTGAGATAAAGGGTGAGATAATAGAGAGGAAAGATGAATGCAAGAGAATATGGAGAGGAGAGAATATAGGGAGAGGAGAGGTATATATAAAAAAAATCTTGCCAACAATTAAACCCTACCGACAAACACCATTGTTTTCACATCGAGCCTAGAAAAACTAGATATTTCTAGGCCTTAACCCTCTTCACATTTGTAACATTCTCCCCCTTAAATTTGAGAGGAATGACAACACAGTCTCTCAGCTTTATAAATTGAGCTTTAGGCATCGCTTTGGTAAAGATATTTGCAATGTTCTCCAAAGTGCGGTAAAATTGAAGCTCAACAATTTTATGCTCCACCATATCTTGAATGAAGTGGTACTTCATATCAAAATGTTTTGTTCTGCTATGGTGGATTGGATTGTATGCCAAATGAATGGCACTAATTTTGTCATAGTAGATTCTGGTTGGACCATTTTGTTGCTCTCCAATCTCTTCTAGCACTTTTCTTAGCCACAAGGCTTGAGTACTAGCATAGGTGACTGCTATATACTCAGCTTCTATAGAAGACAAAGCTACCATAGTTTGCTTTTTAGAACTCCATGTTATTAGTCCTAATCCCAGACTAAAATAGTTCCCTAAAGTTGATTTTTTGTCATCAATGTTGTTGCCCCAATCACTATCACTGAAGCCTACAAGCTTGATAGTGTTACATTTATGGTAATGGATTCCAAAATCCAATGTACCCTTCACATATATGAGAATTATCTTAGCTGCCTGCAAATGCAGCTCATATGGGCTAGCCATAAATCAAGAGACAAGAGAAACAACATACCGAATATCAAGTCTGGTGTTGGTGAGAAACATCAAACTTCCAACCATGCTTCTGAAAGTGGTCACATCAACTTTTGGTGCTCCATAATCTTTGCTTAATTGGATCCCATGTCCAATTGGAGTTGCAACTGGTTTGCAATGCTCCATAGCAAACTTCTTGATCATGTCCTGATCATACTTATGTTGACAGATGAAGATCCCTGTATCTGACTTATGAACCTCCATTCCAAGAAAGTAGTGCATTAAGCCTAGATCCTTCATCTCGAACTGCTTCATCATGGAGTGTTTGAACTCCAAATTCATATTTTCATTACTACCCATAAATATGAGATCATCCACATATAAACAAACTATGAGGATGTCTTTCCCTTCCTTCATGTAGTAGAGAGTGGGTTCATTTCTATTTTTGGTGAACCCAAATTCTTTGAAATAGCCATCAATGCGAGAGTACCAAGCTCATGGTGATTGCTTGAGGCCATATAAGCTTTTTTTAATCTATAAACAAGGTTCTCCTTACCTTGCTCTTGAAATCCTTGAGGTTGTTCAACATAAACCTCATCTTTCAAGTACCCATTGAGAAAGGCACTTTTTACATCCATGTGTTAGAATTTCCAACCTTTGTGGGCAGCTAAAGCAAGAACTATTTTGATGGTCTCCTATCTAGCTACAAGAGCAAATGTCTCCTCATATTCAATGCCATACTTCTGTGTGAAGCCTTTTGCTACTAATCTTGCTTTGTGTCTTTCAATGCTTCCATTAATATTGAATTTGGTCTTGAAGACCCATTTACATCCAATACTCTTTTTCCCTTTAGGAAGCTCTACCAACTCCCAAGTGTCATTGTTTTTTATAGAGGTCATCTCCTCTTTCATGGCATCCTGACATATCTGCTAAGTACAAGCCTTCTCATAACTAGAAGGTTCAAGTTGTGCACTAGTCAACAAAGCATAGTTAACTACATCTCCCCGAGGTTCTTGGGAGTCATCATCACCATACAAATGCATATTTTCAAGTCTTTGTAAAATTGAACTCATTTCACTAGCTTGACTTCTAGTATATCTTCTTTGAAATTTTTTATCCAAAATCTGATAATATGGATGATGTTGGAGAATTCTCTTACCTCTGGATGGAGAATCAATATCTATTGTGAAGAACTGACTGACCTTTATGGAGAAGGACTTGGTGAAGAAGTTGATGAACTTGATGTCAAATGTCTGCTTGGGCTTGGAGGAGGAGTATTTTTACCTTTCTTTGGTTCCACCTGTTGTACCTATGAGGAACCTGCATCATGAGACTCAACATCACTAAACATTTTGGGATGTCCCCATTCTCCCACTTCATCAAAAATCACATCCCTAGAAAGTACAATCTTTTGGGTCTTTGGATTGTAGAGTCTGTAAGATTTTATGGTCTCACAGTACCCTACAAAAATGTAAGCTTGACTCTTGGGATAAACCTTCTTCCTCTGCTCATCAAGAATGTGTGCATAAGCCAGTGAACCAAACACTCTGAAATGTTTGACGTTTGGTTTCTTACCATACCATTCTTGGTAAGGAGTCTTCCCCTTCAGGCTTGAAGTAGGGATCCTATTAAAAATACAGACACTGGTTATGACTGCATCATCCCAATACATCTTGTTCAAATGCTTTATCTGAAGCATAGATCTTGCCATCTCTACAATGGTGCAATTTTTTCTTTCAACCACACCATTCTGCTATGGAGTATAGGCAGTAGTGAACTACCTCTTTATTCCATGTTTTTTATAAAAATTCAAAAATTCATTAGAGGATTATTCTCCTCTTTGATCTAATATAAGACACTTAATAGAATATCCACTCTCATTTTCAACTCTTGCTTTAAAATCTATGAAGTAATCAAATGCTTCATTTTTATGCTTCAAAAAATATATCCAACACATTCTTGAAAAATCATCATTAAAAAGAAGAAAGTAAGAGTTTTTACCAATGCTCTTGGTCTGCATCAGACCACAGATGTCTGAATGCACTAACTGGAGTGGATAACTGGCTTGCCATGCTTATCCATGAGGAAATTTGGTTCTAGTGTGCTTGCCTAAGGCACAACCTTCACAGGCTTCCTTATTATCCTGAACTTTAGGAAGTCCGGTCACCATTGCTTGAGAAGTTAACATCTTCAAATTGGATGAATTAAAATGACCGTATCTCAAGTGCCACAACACACTTGGATTTGCAATAGCAACATTTACTAATTGATCTCCTCCTGGCTAGCCAAAATTTAAAGGAAATAACCTATTCCTTGTCATTGGCACTTGAGTAATGACTCTATGACTATTACTCTTATCAAAAATGGTACATCTACCCTCATCAAATAGTAATTTATAGTTCTTCTCTAACACTTGACCAAAACTTAAAATATTGTGTTGGAGATGAGGTGTGTAATAGATATCACTTACTTGTTTCATGTATTTTTTTGTTGGAACCTCCATGGCTTCAATGCCTTCAACTGCCAATGACTTGTCGTCTCCCAATTTGATGCTGGATTTGTAGGAAGAATCCAGAGTAGCAAAGAGTTCTTTGCCACTCATATGATTTGAACACCCAGTGTCCAAGATCCAAGTATCATTCAGGTTCTGATCTGACTTGCCATATGAGAGAAAGAGATTTGAGGTCCCTTCCTATTCTCCAAAATTGCCATATTGACTGCTTTGATTACTTCTCCCTTGAGAATATTTTGATCAGCAGTCACAAGCAAAATGGCCAAGTTTACCACAATTGTAGCAAGCTTGTTTTGACTTGTCACTTCCTTTTCCTCATCCTGGATGCTTCCCTCTGTTCTGCTGTCCACCTCTATTCTGACTTTCACCTCTATTTGAATATACTCCTCTATTAAGAGTTCCACCTTGTGGACTATTCCTACCTCTACCTATGTGCTGACCTTTGCTATAAAATTTTCCTTGTCATTTTTCTTCTTGTGAAGCAAAGGCTTTGTCATCACCTTTGTGGCTAATGGAAGGAGATTCCTGCAATCTCTCTTCATGTGAAAGAAGAGAACCAATTAGTGCATCAAAGGAAAGTGCAGTCAAATATTTTGACTCTTCAATAATAATTGCTACATGATTCCACTTAGGAAGAATTGTCCGTAACACTTTCTTCACTACAACCTCTGGTTTAATATATTCACCTAGAGTGACCATTTTATCTACTATGGTTTTGACTTGTACGCAGTAGTCTCCTACTTTCTCATTATCCTACATTCTGATATTTTCAAAATCTCTTTTAAGATTTTGAAGCCTAACTTGCTTCACTTGATCACTCCCTTGAAAACTTTCCTTTAAAGCCTTCCAAGCATCTTGAGCTATTATATAGGATGCTATCCTAGGAAATATGCTTTTATCTAGGGCTTCTTGTAAATGATATAGGGCAAAGAAATTATTTTTTTGGGCTTCTTTCTTGGTTTTTCTATCAGCAGCACTTAAGGTAGACCAGTCAGTAGGAGAAGGTTCTGTGTAACCCTATTCAACTATTTCCCATAAACCTTTACCAATCAACATAGTTTTCATCTTTATTGACCAGTATTCATAATCACTACCATTAAATTCAGGAATTGGGAGATTCGAATTTGAAGCCATTTCTACTACTTGAAAGCAAACTTTTATTTGAATAAAAAAATAGGAAGTACAAAGAAATTACAAGTTCAAATCAAATCTAGATTTCTTAACTCTCTCACTGATTTCTTGTTCTTATTCTTAAGGATTACCTAGTACTGGAGGTTCAAAATTGTCTGCAATGGAATCCTTGTCGTCATTGATGACAACTATTTTAGGAGCTACCGCTGGCTTGGCCTATGCTGGATCAGCCTCTGCTGGCTCAGGTTCTGCTGTCTCAAGCTCTAGAGAGCGTGGGGTATAACTCTCACTAGATTGTTCCTCAGGTTCAAATGCCACTGAATCATACTCCTTCGCTCATTGTCCAAAAATATTATCTTCTGAGTCAGCCTTGTATCCAGAATCCAGATTCCTTTGGTGGGCTATAACAAAATTCTGCAGCTAACTGAATACGACATGTAGTCCATCTTGTCTAACTCATTCATCAAAAGCTTCAGTAGTATCTCTCTGCAGTAGAGAGCACAAAGCATGGTAACATTCGGTAGATATTTTTTTTTATTTGTGAAAAACATCCCAAAAGGGATGTCACTTTCGGGTAAGACCCAAGGAGGCAGGGGTATCCATTCCGCCAAAAATGCCCAGGACTCGGACCTGGCCTACCACCTTTGACATACTCAAGGAGAAAACAAACACATAAAACCAAATTAAAAAAAGAAAACAACAACAAAAATAAAAAATAAAATAAAAAACATGCTCCTTGAGTGTGTCAAAACCAAAAGCACAACCAAACATGCACAAAAATATAAAAGAAACCACAACACAAACCACATAGAAAAACACAAGAAACACATAACAAAACACAAACAAGACAAAAACAACAGAACACTACAAAGACATAACCCAAAAAAACATGAAAAATAAACACAACCAAAACCTAAAAAATAAAATAAAAATAAAAATAAAAACAACCAACAACAGACAATAAACAAAAACAAAAAACATAGAAAACACTCACACATAAAAAAATGAAAAAACACAAAGAGAAACCCAAGAACAAGAACGAAAAAAACACAAGAACAATAACAAAAAACATAAAAAAAAAAATAGAACAACAAAAACACAAGAACAACAAAAAACAACACAAAGAACACAAAAACAAAACAAAACAAAAGAACCCACCCACCTTAAAAAACTAAACAAAAAAACAAAGAAGACGAAAGAAAAAAAATGAACAAAACAATGACCTATCTAGACCAGAAGACTATTAATGCAAGAATCAATAGAGAAAACAAAATAAAGAATAGAATGAGTTAGGGAACTAAAAATACTGAATGAACCAAAGAGAAACAAAAAAAAAACAAGAAGAAACTAGGTACCTTCAGAACTGGAGCCATCCAAAGAAATGATAGAAAGAAGAGCTTCCCTAATTTGAGAAGCCCACCATATAGGAGGGTGGCCATACCAAGTAAGATCACCTTTCTCCAAAGCCCAATTAGCTAAAGCATCAGCACTCTTGTTTTGATCTCTGACCACATGATTGTAATCAACTTTCAAAAATCCCATCCGGATTAATTGAATCTTCTCAATAATTCTTTTTATTCTCCAATCCACCTTATGATTCTTAGAAGGAGTCTTCAAGAGATTAATCATAAGTTGAGAGTCAGACTCAATTAACACCTTTTCCCATCCAACCTTAGTAGCCTCTTGAAGGCCTCTAAGGATACCATACCCCTCAACAAGGTTATTGGAAAGAATACCCAAATTCTCAGCAAAAGTAAAAACCAGGGAGCCATCTAAAAGTCTACCAATTCCTCCCATACTGGATTTTCTAGGGTTCCCTCTAGAGGCTCCATCAGTATTGACTTTTCCAAAATTCTTAGGAGGAGGTTGCCAATTTCTAGTCCTATCCATCTTACTAATACTCACATTCCCTTTAAGTTGGTTGCCCTTAGAAGGTTTAATCTTCAATATTTGCATCACTTGATCCCATCTTTGGTGGGAGTTTTGGGGGTGATTAAGGAGTTGATGGACCGATTCAACTAAGTTGGCTATGGTCTTTTGCCAAATATAGTGAATATCCTTCCTATCTTGATTAAAAATTTAGTTGTTCCTTTCATTCCAAATATTCCAAAGAAGAATGGTAGAACCCATCCAAACTAATTGCCTAATAAAATGATCAACACCCTCTTGATTAGGCCAATCCCTCCAAAGTCGTTCAAAAGTGAAAAAATTGGACCACTGTAAGCCAAGTAAAGTTGCCATTCTCCTCCATAGCTCAGAGGCTAAAGTACACTCAATAAAAATATGGTTGATATTTTCTACATTCTCTTCACACATTTCACATCTAAAAGGGCCATGAAAACCACGCTTCATAAGTTGCTCACCAGTAAGCACCCTACGATGCAATAAAATCCAATTAAAGAACCTTACCTTAGGCTAGATCTTTTGAGCCCACAATTGAGAAAATATGTTAGAAGAATGGTTGGTATTATTATGGCATAAGGTCAAATAACCTTGAGCAACTGAATACTCACCCTTAGTAGTGTTGTTCCATCCAAAATAATCTTTTTCATGGGACCAAGAGAGGGATCTCATATGAAGGATGCCTTGGATATATTGTCTTTGCCTTTCTAGGATTTGAATAGGCCAGTCCTTAATAGGGATCCAATATCTACCAACCTTTGAATTACCAATATGGTACCGACAGTAATTAGCCACCTTTATCCAATTAGCTCGATGAAGCTCCTCCATCCAAGGCCTCTAATTGGGAAACTAAGTTATCAAAGGCTTGTGACCATCCCAAGAATATGTCCAAAAATTTGCATGTTGACCATTATGAATGATCCAAAATAATTTTTTCTTTATCAAATCCTCACCAGTCTTAAGAACTGCTAAAATGGGAGAACCTTTGGTATGAAGTTGATAGCGAACAAGGTCTTCAGGACTTTTATTATCGGCATATTTAGCACATAGATTATTGGCCCAAAGAGCATTGGGGTTATGCAACATCCTCCAATATAATTTAGCAGCTAAAGATTTGTTGTTATTAATTGAAGACCGGAATCCTAACCCCCCTTCACTCTTAGGAAGACATAAAGTATCCCATTTCACCAAGTCCCATTTTCTTTTCTCCTTAGTACCACTCCAAAGGAAACGATGACTGATTTGATCCAATTCTTGAAGAACAGACTTTGGGATATTCAAAACGAAAGAAACATAAATAGGAATAGCTTGAAGGACTGATTTTACCAAGGTGATTCTACCCCCTAAGAAAGCCACTTGTTGGTCCACTTTCCAATTTTCTTCTTGACTTTGTCCAACAACCAATTCCAATCTTTATTTTTCTCGCCTTTGAATATTTATGGGAATACCTAAATAAGTGATTGGAAGAGAGGTCTTCTTATATCTTAATTTATACAAGACCATGGATTCCTATCTAGCAGAGCAGTGAAAGAAAATAACTTTAGATTTGTCTTCATTGATCAACTACCCAGTAGACCTTAGAAAAATAGCTAATGATTTGCTTAATATTAGAAGCTTCCTTAACTATAGCTTTACCTAAAAGGGTAGAGTCATCCACAAATTGAATATGAGAGATAGGTCTAGCTCCATGAGCAATGGTAACTCCCTCAAGGGTTTTGTTTTCCCTCTTTTTGGTTATAGTCCTACCCAAGCATTCAGCAAGAATGATGAATAAATAAGGGGATAGCGGGTCACCTTGCTTAATACCTCTGGAAGCTGGGAAAGACTAAGAAGGCCTACCATTGATAAGAACTAAGTTGGAAACTGAAGAGATACATCCCATAATCCAATCCATCTGATCCTTAGAGAAACCAAATTGCCTCAAAACTTTGATAAGGAAGTGCCAATCCACTCTGTCATAAGCTTTGGATAAGTCTAACCGGATGAACATAGAAGGAGAATTTTGCATATCCATGGAATGGATGGCTTCCTGAGCAAAAACTATCTCATCTACTATTTTACGTCCTTCCACATATCCGCTTTGCTCTGGGGAAACATCTGGTAGATCTAATCATCTACTTATCAAGGCAAAAAGAAAACTTCCTTAGAGCTTCTAACGTTACAATTTTTACTCTTTTACAGTCGTTGAGGCTATTACACAAATTTTTTAGCCTTAGTCCAAAATTTTCTAGAAGTGATAAATAGGCTTTCCGGAAGGCTTCCCATAACTTATATGTTTGCCCTTTTTACAAAGATTGCCCTTTTAAAGTTTTCAAAAAATCAAGCTTTTCAAGCCCCTTGGGCGATTTACAATTTGCCACAATTTCTCTAAAGTTTACAATTAAATCTTATAAAGATTTTTAAAAGTTTTTAATTTAATAAGAAAATATGCTTTTAAATATTATAAAAAAAAAAAAAAATTTAAATAATTAAAAGCATTTATTAAATTATTAAATTAATATTCAAAAAGCTTTAAAAAAACTTTAATGAAACCTTTAAAGAAATTAATAAAAAAAACCTTTATAATTTTTGGCATAGAGAGGATCAAACCCTCGACCACCTAGTTATGAGCGAGGATGTGGGCCGCTACACCAAGCGGTGACTTTGAAACCAAACACGTGCTCCTCCTTGTTAAACCTTTCAACAACAAAAATAATTTAAAAAAACTTTTAAATACTTTGAACCTGGCGGGTTCCAAACCCTGGTCCTCCAAGTGGTAAGCCAATCGACTTGACCATGTGAGCTCGAGTGGAAGTAAAGAGAGGACAATATTTATTTAAACAAAATGATGACAAAATTAAAAAAAAAAATGAATTATCCCACATGTAGTGGAAGGGAGGCAAACCAACTCCTTTTATACACCCGCGAGCAGATATGCTCGTGACTGCTTTCAGGCAATAGCCTTCAAAATATTTTGCCATTGAAACTTTGTTGTCCAACCGTAACTTGCCACATGGCATCCACATCAACTCCTCACCATGTCATTGTGCCACATCAGCTACTCACTTAGTTTACATGTCTCCTTGCCATGTGTCTCTTCAACTACCATGTCATTGCCTACTCAGCTGCCATGTCAACCTACCAGCTCAGCCCCTTGAACTACGAGCCCTCCACGTCAGCCATCTATGTGCTGTCCACATTTCACTTCAATATTTATGCCTAGTCTGCCACCTCCTACTTTGATCCAAAAAATTCACTGGCTGTGTCATTCTGCGCTCTGATCAACCTCAAAAAATGAGCCCTACCTCAGCTCTCAGTCTCCTTGAGCGCTGCCCACATTGGCTCTGATACCAGTGATTGAATTCAAACCAGGTGGCAATAAAAGACAAAAAATATGGTCTCCTTTATTATAATTTTCATGCAGCACCTTTGCATACATTCTATTTATATTGCGGGGAGGATGGTGGTTAGAGAAGGAGGAAGGGAGGTAGTGTGGAGGGATAAGGGAAAGGAGAGGAGAGATAAGGGGCGGGATAAAGAGATATAATAGAGAGGAAAGAGGAATGCGAAAGAATAGAGAGAGGAGAGAATATAGGGAGAGGAGAGGTATATAAAAAAAAGATCTTGCCAACAATTAAACCTTGTCGACAAACACCATTGTTTTCACATTGAGCCTAGAAAAACTAGATATTTCTAGGCCTTAACCCTCTTCACATTTGTAACACTAATCACAACTCAAACCCCGACATTGGATGGATTAAAGATTACTTCAATCCAACCTCTAGAGTAGGTTGGTATACCTTATCAACTAATTGGTGTTGACTCAATTAAGCTCAGTTTAAAGTATAAGGCTAGGGATAGAAATAGAGTAAGGGTTAGAAATAATTGAATGAATAATGGCTGGATAAAGCTAACAACATTGAAAAATATCAAGAATCATCTGATCAATCACATTTCTAGTATGCCACACTTAAGACTAACAACATTCAAAACTAGTCATCTTCATCATTAAAGAATAATAAAACACTTAGAGAACTATTTCAAACATCTAAAATGTTAATAATCCAAATAGTAGAATTAGATCAACCTTCAGACTAATAAAAAAAAAAGCTCTCTACAATATTTGTTTAAGCATGAAGTATTCCAATTTTCCCCAAGTTAGCAATCCAATATCAGTAGAATTGACTAACCATAATAGTAGTAGCAGAAATGAATTCACAGAATAAACTCACAAAATATGAAGACACAAGCCTAAGGAAAACATCCAAGTAATGCTCCTTCTATTGATTTCTCAAAAAAATTATAGTAATATGATAGGCAAACACTCCAGAGCCGACCCTTCAAACTGAGGGTTCGACCTCTTTATATAGATTTTACAATAAAAGTAGAAATAATGGGAACATTACAAGGATTTTCATGCTAGATCAGCAGGGTGCTGAGGTGGCAACCTCTTATTTTCTTACAAGAAGAAAGAAAGGAGCTACGCTCCATGAAACTCTACAACTTTGAGCTCTACAAGTTGCTCAACCCTCAACAAAATCCGATGGCTGCACTGGTTTTGGTTGATCTGGTCCATCCCCTATTCTTGATGAGGCTTTTAGTATGCAGATCTGTAACTAAAAACTTAGATGAATCTTGATTTCGATGATGCTTGGTCTTCCCTGGTTCTTTTTGCTCGTGCTTCTCAGATTCTGCTCCAACTGGCTGCATACTCTTCATATTTGAAATCCGCTCCTTCAAATTCTGCTGGGTTAGGTTTGACCATGTTGACCATGGAATGAGATGTTTGGCAATACCTCATATTCTTTAAATTCCAATTATGTCATTCATATTTGAAAATTCTCGTTGTTGGTTGTCTTCCTCTTCAAAATCCACTCTTCCTTATTCTGCTATGCTAGTTTTGACCATGTTGATCATGGAATTTGGATATTGTGTTGGTTCTCAATGGATTTTAACACCACATCACCTCTTTCTTCTTCAAAATTCACTCCCATTTTTTCTAGGTGTTTTTTGACTATGTTGATCATGGATTTTGCACTCTAATGGATTTTAACATTGCCTTTGATTTTCTTTTCAACACTTAGCCAATTTTACCAAATTTTCTATGTGTGGCCTTCCAACATGGAAACTAACCTCAAGTTAAAGTCACCCTTTTGAATTCTGCTACTCTAATTTCCATTGGGCTACGTTTGACCAATTTGACCACGAATTTTGCATCTTAGTGGAATTTAACACTACTTTTGAGGTTTTTCTCAACACTTAGCCAAATCTTACAAAATTGGCTAAGTATGTGGCCTTTTTGGGCCTACATTCTAGTGCCTCCTAGGGAGCATTTCTAGCAAGGCTTATAAACTCAGATCCTTATCCTTTGGGTACTGGAGTCAAAAATTGAATGGGTGAGCTAGCACCATGGCTATGTACCTCAATAATTCATCATCTTAGGCTTTGTTGAATGATCTCTTTGTGGGTCAGTAAAATCTGCTCTAGTTGGTTGTAGAATATACCTCCAGGAACAACTTCCTTATAAACCTCACTCTTTTAATCCATTGGAGAAGGACTCAAAGAGTAAAGGTTCATATGGAGGCCATGCTAGAAGCAGTTATTGATATGCTCTAGAATGTGTGAAAGTATACTCCTTTATAGACTTGGTCAAAAATATGTCATTCTACATTAAAATTCTGCTTCATAACTTTTACATGCCTAGGTAGGCTCATGCTTCTTTTGCTACCCTCTAACACTGTCAGATTCAAAAATGCTTACAAAAGTGCCTTTACGACTATTCTTCCAACTATAGCATTCAAAATATTTTGCTATTTTACAATAAAATTTTGGCACTCTCATGCCTTTATTGTTGGTCTTGCTCCTGGCTATCTTGGACATTGGTAGTGTCCTCTGCCTCTTTCTCTTCTTTCCCTCCTTCTTCATCTTCTTCTTGTGGGTGCACCTCCTCTTCATTTCCTTCTTCTGGGTGTACCTCCTCTTCATTTCCTTCACCTTATTGTTTCTCTTCTTGCACCTCTTCTTCTGGATCTTCCTTAGTATCCTCTTGTTCTTCATCATCCTTAGCTTCCTTTTGTTTTGCATCTTCTTTTAAAATATGAGTAGCTTGGTTCAAGGTATTCATGGCCTTGTTCTAGGATGCTTGAGAAGGATTCTTTATCTCCAAAAATTGTTTATGGATGTAACACAATTCAATAGTCTTATCATATGAGATCGAAGTCCCCTAGTCTGCTAAATTTCCCATCAAGTCTTTTAGTTTGGTTAAGTTTTTGATCAATTGCATTACTTTATCCTGGTCAATTGGCTCTTGCCATGCATCTACCTCTGATTCATCTTCAATCATTGCTTGTATGTTGTTCCAGAGATCCTCTTCTGATACCATCAGATTGTTGTCATCCCAAAATCTATTGAAGCCATATTGCACCATTTTCTCATTGGTATCTATGATCCTCTGAAGCTCATCATCCAATCTATCAATTAACGACCACCCCTTCTGAAGCAAACCACTCTTCTTGAGGATAATTCTGGCCATGATCCTTGAGGTGCTCCAGTCCTTATTGGGGATGGGCTTGCCCAACTGATTACACTTAGCCTCAAATAGATTGAGGAGTTCACTGGCTTGAGGGGCTATTGGTTGTATTTGCTTGGTGATGGTCTCTATATCCTCCCTGGTATTTTGCAACACATGGCTAGCCTCATCCATGAAGTCAAGGATGGGCTAGATCTTAGAGCACTTTTCCAGGATGTCAGACATAATTTATTTTTTGACTTATTTCACTTTAGTCCTGGAGAATCTTGTAGCCTTAGTACTCTCAACCTAGAGTTGCTATTGTAAAGCCTGTATCTGCTTCACATATTCTTGATTTTTCTCCTACAACTGTTGAACCTACTCTTTGAAGTTGACCATATTCTCAAATTTATTTTACCATTTTTTAGCCTCATTCTCCAAAGCTTTCATTTATTTATTTTGGTCCTTAATGGTGGCTTCAAGCCTGGCAACCTTTTCTTCCATTTTAGTAGATTGCTCCCTATAGATGTCATTTTTGACAAACATGGTTTCCAACCTACTTTGGTTGTGACAAACTCATCTTCCATGACTAGTTGAGAGATGTCCTCAGTATTCTCTTCTAACTGATAATCTTCCACTATCATATCTTCTTCTAGTTTATCAACTAAGGGGATCATATTGAAATTTATCCTCTGTCTGGACACAGGGTCAACCATTACTGATTTTCTCACCTTGGTAGCTCCCTTAGAAGACTGAGCCAATTTCTTGCTCTAGTAGCTTTGTGCTCTTAGTGAGGTGCTCTTAACATTTTGCAAGGATGTTATTATGGGATGATCCATGGGGGTGGATGGAGTGACATTTGCAGGGAAAAAAGGGACCACCATGGTTGGGAGGGGAGTGGTGGTGATGATGGTGGACTCTATATCCATAGTGGAAGTAGCAGTTGTAATGGAACTGATAGCTACAAATGATGGGGGAGTTAATGGTAGTGATATTGCCATCATTGATGTGGGTAGTGATAATGGAGGAGATGGATTTATGGAAGTTGGAGGTGAATATGATACTAGAACTTGTGGTGAATGAGGGGAGATGATGGTTTAGGACTCTCAACTGTATGAAATGGAGAGGAATCTAGATGAGGAGATGAACACAGATGGGATGGAGATGATTATGGGGAATTATGCATAGGTGATGATATTTTTGATACCTTTTGAACTTTATAAGGGGAGGGGGATTTATTTGGGGAATAAGTAGGAGAAGAAGGAGAGGGACTAGAAATCATACCTGAGCCTACCAAAGTAGACTATCTAAAAACTTCATCAACACTCTTCCACTACTTTTGTTGCACTTTCTACTCTCCTGATGTAGCAGGAACTTGTGTCACTACTTTTGCTTTACTCAAATTTTATTTCTTAGAAACTAAGGTATCAATTTCCCACACTACACCTTCTACCTTCCTCTTGAATATTATAGTTTGCTCTAGTTGTGGTTGAGGAAGTGATATTGCAGATTTTATAACAGGGATCAGTTTATCTTTCTTTTTAGAGGAGGTTGTAGTAGTGAGGTCTACAACTTTAACCTTCTTCTTCCTTTCCACTTTTGAAGGGGTCTTCACCTTGGTAGCTCTATGCTCAGACCTTCTCCTCCTTGGGGTACTTTCTACCACACCCATTTCCTTTGTGGTGTCCTCCTTTTTCTATGATGGAGTAGAGGATGGTGGCATTGACTCTTGATGCTTCTTAGCCACTTCAACCTTCTTGCTTTTAGCTTTGCTCTTTCTGGCTTTACTTGTTTCTACCTTTCCAAGAATCAATGCTAGGCTCTTCTTTTCCTTAGCCTTCCAAGTTGCAATGTGTTCATCATACCTTTTTTCAAACTCAACATCAATTGGCTTAGGGTACTTACTCTTCATTGTATTTATTTCGACCCTCATCTACCACCATTCTAAAATTTTGGCTTGAGATCATTTATAAGTTTCCTCCATCTCCTTGATTCTGGCATCACCGAGTTGATGAGAACTTTTGGTTGGGTCATAGTCTTGCACATGCTCATAGTAATCTCTCTAGGGTGGAAGCGATTCCATGGCATTCACATTCCATTGGAGGGGGACTATTCTCTATTATTTTTATGCTTTTCTATGTGTGAGCACTTTGATTTTATAAATTTAGCTACTTTCTCTCCATGCAACTCTTTAATCCTTTCCACAAAAAAATCATCTGGGTCATATCCCCACCTCTGAGGGAGTTGGAAAAGACCTAATATTTCAAAGGTTGTATTAATTTGCTCGTATTATCCCTTCCTCCAAATAGTGATATCACCTTCCTTGAAAGAGTAATCAACTATCACTTTTCTCTTATTTCTAAAGCCAAACTTATAGTTTATATAGTCCACCTGCCTACAATATTCTAGTGTGAATATGTGGTGGGTGATGTAATGGGGTAACATGAATGGCTTCTCTGTGAAACCATATAGTCTGATGATCGTACCCTCCGTTAAGATGTACCAATATCCTTCTTCAACCCCTTTGAATCTTATCTTATTTTCTATTTTTGGGGCTAGTCTAGGGCAACTGTCATACATAACTCGTAAAGTTGGTCCAAGAAATTCATAGTTGAAAGTGTAGTAAGACTCTGCTCTACTCAGAACCCTAGTCCAATAATAGATCGATAATGGATGTCCCTCTGCATCTTTGTCAACCACTGATATCCAGGGGTAATCATCCCTAGTGGCACTAAAGAACATCCAAATTAAATTGGAGCAATGTCTGAATGATGGATTCTCCTCATCTTTCTTCATGGCCAATAGCTGCTCATGCATTCTCTTGGTAAGGAATGCAGGCCAATTGAAGTAAATTGGGGCATTATCACTATCCCCTAGTTGTGTCGTATACATCTTGGTATTTGAGATGTAGTATGCAGTGGCCAACTGCCAATCCCTTACATCCAGATTAGACTCTAGGCCAGCTATCATAGCTAACATGGAGAATAACTCAGGATATACAAATTCCTTAGTGGGAATTGGAGTTGTTGGTAGGGTTTCTCTAGACTTTATGGTTTTAAATTGACTATATACCCATGCCCTAAAATGGATTCCATTTTGATTGTGATTCTTTAGGGTATAATACTTGGCTTGCTGCTCTAGGCTAAATTCTTTGGGAGGTACAGGGGGTCATTATCCCATTGCAAATAAGTCTCGACAAGCTTGCTCAGTTATGTGAAATAAGACCTTATCATGGGATGTCCTTACCGACCTAGTTGTAGGGTCATAAAACTTGGCTATAGCAAAAATTAGCTTTGGGTAAGGATGGACTGCATCACAAATGTAATAAGAGAGCAGAGAGTACATAACACCAATACCTTGATCTGGAAGAGGCTCACCCTTGAAGAATTTGACCTCATACCCCCTCCTAAGGTGATCTCTAGTTATGTACATCATTTTTGTGTCTATGACCCCTGCCTTCTTATCAGTGTAATTTGATCTTTCAACCTTGCTTGATTGCCCAGTTTTCTTTGCTACAGTTGATGCCATTTCAGATTTTGGGTGGCCTTTTCTTTACAAATTGTTATCTCCAAAGTATGCAAAAATTTTTCTCAACAATGCTCTGGTTCTTCAGCCAAACTTGTTTGAAAATGATTAATTTTTGAATTTCTTCATTTAAATAGATCTTTAGGCACTCCTCTACCATTAATGAATATGAACAGGTAGTTACTTCTCATGATTTCAAATGAGTGAATAAAATGTTGTGAAGCATGGCTTGTCAGTGAAGTTCGCATCATTGATTGGATGAAATTCATAGCACATGGTGGTAAACTATCCATTGGCACACTTCTCAAGGTACATTTATTCCCATATTTTCATGATAGAATCTAGTACTCAATAGATTTTAACACTATGCTTTGGTTTCTCCAATTCCACTCGTTAAGAGTTGCATGTTCCTTTTGAGTGTTTCCTTCAAAATTTCACTAGTTGCATTTCCGTGATGGCAACTTTGACCAAGTTGACTATAGATTTTGAAATTGCATCTATTTCAAGAACTACTAGTGGGTTCACTATCTTTTGAAAATTCTGTTGGACTTAAAATTTTGCTCCTTCATTTTTTGCTAAGACCTATTTGATCGTGTTGACTATGGATTCTACACTTTGGTATATTTTAACACTATAAACCTTTCAACATGGAAACTAACCTTAAGCTGAATTTTCTCCTCTACATTTTACTCCTTCAATTTCCACTAGGTACTATTTGACCAATTAGATTGCGTATTTTGAAACTACTTTTACATTAGGCACCACCAGGAGTCCTATTCTCTTTTGAAAATTGTGTTGGGCTCAAAAGTCCATTGGATGGATTTCATTGGAGCTAGTTTGACTCTTTTGACCATGAAAATTCTCATTGCATTACCTCCTCATGGAATATAGCATAGTCTCACTTTGAAAGTGGAAAATAACACTTTTTTCCCATTTTTTTAGAATACAACAAAGAAAATATAATACAAAATATGTACATATATTACAATAGGAAGGATTCTCTAACTAAAATATAGTTTGAGATGATACCCATTGATCGGAATGGGCTGTATATTTCCCTCCTCATCTTGAAGTTGAAAGGCATTGTTCTTTTTTACTTCAATGATCTTGAAGGGTCCCTCCCAGAAGGAATCAAATTTTTGATGGTTGCCTAGTTTAGCCTTTTCTACATTCCACCTTAACATTGAATCTCCTTCATTAAACTTCCTGAATTTTGATTTCTTATCAAACCACTCTTTTGTATTCATGGAGTATTTTTAGAAATTCTCATATGCCTGAGTTCTTTATTCTTCTAGTTATAGAAGGTGCATCAACCTAGCCTCTAGTGGATTCTGATCTAGCTCTTGATCTTGGCTGGCCCATTTTAAAGTTGGTATCTCAAGATGAGTAGGCAGAACAACTTCCTTACCATAAACTAATGCATAAGGGGATGTCTTGATGGACCTCTTGATAATGATCCTATCCACCCATAAAACTTGGTCTAATAATAGATGCCAACTCCTTTTGTTCTCTTCTAGTGCCCTTTTCAAAATTCTAAGCAAGTTTTTATTGGTGGATTCCACTAATCCATTCCCCTGAGGGTAATAGTTAGAAGAATTCTTTATATTTATGCTATACTTGCTTGAAAATTCAATATATTTTGCACCTATGAAATTTAGGCCATTGTCACTTACTAGTGCCTCTAGAATTCCAAACCTTGTGATCAGATTTTCCATAAATTCAATCACTACTTCTTGGTTTGACTTCTTGGTTGGGATAGCCTCAACCCATATGGTGAAGTAATCAGTGGTAGTAAGGATGAACTTATGACTACTGATGAATTTAGGTTAATGACTCCAACAAATTCAAGCCCCCATTGCTGAAAAGGCTCCTCCACTTGAATTGGTTTGAGTGGAAATGTTGCATTCTTGGTCCTTCCCACATACCTTTGGCACTTATCACATGATCTAGTTGCTTTGAAAGTGTTTGCAAAGATAGTGGGCTAGTAGTATCCTGCCCTTATTATTTTTATTTTTTCCTCATTTTTTTTTTCCCCCTAAAACTCCCCTAAGCCCTTTTGTGTAAAATTATAAAAGCAAAACAAAACAAAGATTTTTTTGAAATTATTCCTTATGGAAGGACTAGGGCCTTGAGGACATACTCCTATTTGGAATTAGGTCATAAATTGATCTACCCAATCTAAACTTTCTAGAAGACTATCACTGTGATCATCCTCTGCTCCCTGATAGGCTACTATCTATTCTGAATCTGCTTTAGCTGCAAGCTCCTAGCACAATGCCCTTCCTCTAACCAGCTTGGTGGGATGGATCTCCACATCATACTCTTATATTTTAGTAATCCAACCAGCTATTTTATCACCCAGTTCTCCTTGAAGGATAAAGTTTCTTACATCTGGATGTACCACATAGACAAGAGTCTTGCTTTGAACCAAGTACTACCTAAATTTTTTAAGGATTTCATCACTGCAAATACTTACCTCTCAATGAAATTATACTTGGTTTGATACTCATGCAAATTTTGGCTCTAGAAGAATATGGGGTGTTCCTCCTCATTCTCATCCTTTTGAGTGAGCATTGATGCATAGCTTTCCTCAGCTCCATAGGCATATAAAATAAAGTCTTTGCTAAAATCATAATTTATCAATACCGATGTAGTTGCAATTGCTTGCTTTATAGCCTCAAAGGCTTACTTCCTTTTCTCAGTCCATTTGAACTCCATGTTCTTCTTGAGTAACTCTAATATGGGATTGACTACTTGAGAAAAATATGAGATGAACTTCCTCACAAAGTTAATTTACCCAAAGAAGGACTGTAAGCCTTTCTTATTTGTGGGGAGGGGAAGGGCCATAATTGAATTTATTCTATCAGGATCTATTACCATCCCTTATTTGGAGACTACATGCCCCAATAACTTACCTTCATGGATAACAAATAATGATTTCTTTGGGTTGAGGGAGATGTCTAACTCCCTGCACTTTTGAAAAACTTTCTCTAGATGCTCTAGATGTGATTCCTTTCTATGAGAAAACATAGTCATATCATCAAGATAAATCAAAATTATTTTGTTGATCATCTCACCAAAAGCATAGTCCATGGCCCTTTGGAATGTAGCTCCTACATTGGATAGACCAAATGATATTCTTTGATAAGTGAATGTGCCCCACTTAGTGGTGAAGGCTATTTTGAACTGGTCTTCATCTTTGACCTAGATCTAGTTGTATCTAGAGTAGCATCTAGTAAGGAGTATATTTCTACTCCTGCTACCATCTACAAAATTTGATCAATCTGAGGAAGTGGATAATGATATTTCAGTGATGCTCTATTCAAGTTCATGAAATCCACACATAATCGGATGTCTCCATTCTTCTTTCTTATGGGAACTAGATTAGCAACCCATGTAGAATGCTTGATCAGATAAATGATCTTCCCTTTAATAATCTTAAGCAATTCTTGCCTCATTATAGCTTCAATTTTAGGATTCATAGGCCTTTGTCTTTGTCTGAAAGGTTTTGCATCAGGCTCTAGCTCAATGGTATGTTGAATGATCTTCTTATCATAAACCTTGAGGTCCTCATATGACCAAGCAATAATGTCTGGGTACTTAAAACAAAGTGCCTTAACTCCCTCAACTTCTTCTAGGGAGCACCTTACTCCAACATTGATCTTATTTTTCTCTTCAATTTTGACTTCACTACATATTTTATCATCTACTTTCATAGTCTTTGTCCTTTTTCCATCCTCGTTGTCAAACAAACTCTCCAATGTGATCAGGCCTTTAGGAATATGATTATTCTTCAACTAAATGATATCTTGTTGATCTATCTCCTAAGAAATCTCCTCTTGTACATTGGCTAGGCAAGCCTCTTTGACTAGAAAACCAATTATCTAATCATCACTCTCAAAGACCTACCAGAAGATTTGTCTATCCGAAACTACAGGTCCAAAGACTAGTTTGAATCTTTTATTTGTATTCGACCCAAGGTCTAAGGAAGGATTGAAATTAGAGCCCTTAACCACCAAAGCATTAGCCAGTATATTCTATCTTCTAGGGATAGAGTGGAGATTTAGAGCATCAAATGATTCCATCAAGTCCCATACTCTATTCTTGTATATCTTTAGATAGTGATGTTTACTATTGCACTTCTCTATAACTTGGTTGACCACCAACTCTGAGTCACCATAAATGTCTAATATCTTGATTCTCATTTTTTTGCTTGCATCAATCCCAAGCACAGAGCTTCATATTCAGCAACATTGTTTGTACAAGCCCAAGTTAATCTAAAAGAAAAACTCTTCACCCCTTCTAAAGGAGACTTCAACACTACACTAACTCTGACTCCATTTTTGCACCTTACTCCATCAAAATGCATTGTCCAAACTTCTGTTTGCTTGAGTGACTGGTTAGATATGGTAGGGATATTCTTCTCTACCTTTGAGGAAATACTGTATGTACCCAACCCTATTTTTGATAGGCTATAATCATCCTTGAAGGGCAATTCATATTCAATTTCTAAATCTTCTAGGACTTCTACTAACTCTAGCTCTTCCATTATTGAATGATTGTACAAATCTTCTTCAATTTTTTCAATATGGAAAGATACATGCTTCTTCGGGGTTATCTTTATTCTCTTACCTGTATAGGAAACTATCATAGCAGAGTAGTCTAAGTACATATATCCTCCCATATTGGTAGTAAATTCTCTTGAAAGGCATATGCCAAAATAAGGTTCGAGATCAACTACCATGATTTCTTGGACTATGGTCACCTCCAGAGCTCTATGCAACCTCATCAATACATCCTTTATAACTCCTACAGTCTTAATGGGGATACCATCGAGTTGCAAGACCCCCTGACATGACCGTGTGTACTCCATGCCCATCTCATCATAGACTACTTTTGGCATAATAGTCGTTGAAGCCCTTGAGTCTATCATACAATTGTGAACTATCCATCCCTCCATCCTAAGAGAGATATAGAATGGAGGAGGTTTGTTCTTCAGGGTGGTGAGAGACATATTTTCTTTATCTTGTGCCAAATTGAACACTATGGTGGTTTCTCTTCCTTGGGACTTTTTATGCAGAGAAGCTTTCAACAAATCTATTTGTCTAGGGAGAAAAAGTGTATCATATAGGCTTGCTCTAGATGGAACTATTTTCAATTCATCCACAATATTATATTTAGATTGAACTGGTGGAGGTCTTTCATATATTTTTTTGGTTCCCCATACTTTCTTCTATACTTCTGAGTAGCCTCTATTCTTTGACCCTTCGTAATGGAAGGGAACCTCAATTTTTCTTGGGCTTCCCTTTTAGCACTTTCTTGTTCTTTTCTCTTCTCCTTTTCACCTTCTCTTAGAGCTTTCACCTTCCCTTCTTGCCTTCTAGGCACTGCATTACTTTTGTCAACAGCTTGTAAAATGGGAAACTTGTCATTGCTTTGTGGTGATGGCTCTCTTTTCTTCTGAGAAGGCACCTGGAAACCACCCATTTTTTGTGGGTCTACTTGCAAAGACTTCTTTCTAGACCTGGTCATAATAGAGACTTGTTCCTCCTCTAAAAAATCTTGTCCAATCATAACTTGATCATGCTGCCACAACATGTTAACTCTCCCCTTTTGATTCCTCTCTACCTTTTCCATAGCTTGTTGCACATGATGTTGGTACATCATACATGTTTTAGAATCATGTGGATCATTGCAAACTAAGCACCAAACATTGACCAAGCTAGTTTTAGGTGCATATTCTTGCTCTGCTTGATTTGCATTGACCCTAGGTCTTGTATTACCACTTGTACTCGGCTTCTGATATTTATTAATATAGGGGAATCTTCTTGGTTGAAATATCTCTATTTCCCTCTTTTCAATTGCATTGACCTTGTTGTTGAGCATTTTTAGAGTGCTCTGGATGTCCAGTAATATAGATGTTTCTTGGGAGTTTTGAGATGGAAGAGGAGGAAAAGGGATAGTAGGGGTTATTTTGGGAGGAAATGGTGGAGTTTCTTGTGGGGCTTATGGAGGATCCATATATGAAGGAGTGGCTACTTTTGGTGGGAACTGAGGAATCTCAAAGTAGTAAGGCATTACCATTTTTGGTGGAAGTCTTCCTATAATAATTAATACATTTTTTCCTTGGACAACTGCTTGGTAAACTTGTGGGAAGGTGTTTATACTTGATTACTGAGTTTGTAGCCCCAGGTCTGACCCAAGGGCTCTAATGTAATACATATATGCTAAATATATCATTGGTCTGGCCTCAAGGGGAATCCTCTTCCAGGTTCTACTAAACCTCAAGTTAAAATCAGAGACTAGCTCATGTTGATGTTTTTGCATAGTTGTAAATTGATTTAGTAGGGAAAAGGGATCAGATGACTCATTGAATTCTTCTACAAAAGGGCCAACTAACTTTTCCCATGAGGTGATGGTTTTATCTTCTAAGGTTCTAAACCAATGCAAGATATTTCCTCTAAAATAAAGGGCTAGAAGTCTGACTATGACATCTTGATTCTTGATATTGTGAATAGCTGCTAAGTTCAGTATGTCTTGGCAATGCTCATATGTAGTATTTCTGGTACCATCAAATGTGGGTATGGATTTTGTAATAGCCTAGGGGATGTCATGCATATTAGCAAGTCCAAGAGGTCCAGAAGTATCCCAACTAGGATAATTTTATGGGGGCTGGTTCTAATTGGTATTCTAATTGACATTCAGATTTTGAGCCATTATAGGTGGTGTTTTTGATGGGATTGGTCTTGGAGGTACCATAGGGGGTACTTCAACCGAGACCTCTTCCAACTATGAGTCTAGGAATAAAATTCTTATGATATTGGACCCTCTTAAGGGTAGCTCATAAAATATAATAGGGTCTTGACTATTTTTAATAGATGACCTAGTATTCATGAAAAAATGATCTACTAGGGTGGCTTTTCTGGTTTCTTGCACTCAGGGAGTCACCAAGTGAATTTACTTTCACCATTGAATGAGGTCAAGACAACTCACTAAATATTGATTCCTCCAAGAATTATCAACAAATAAATGGGTAGGGGAAAGACAATGTGTCTTTAGGGTCCCACCGAGCGTGCCAAAATTGTTGGGGTCTAAATTGACATCAAGGAAATATTGAACTATGAATATGAATCTATGACTTTCTAGGAGGTGCACACCCACTAATCACAACTCAAACCCTGACATTGGATGGATTAAATATTGCTTCAATCCAACCTCTAGAGTAGGTTGGTATACCTTATCAACTAATTGGTGTTGACTCAATTAAGCTCAGTTTAAAGTATAAGGCTAGGGATAGAAATAGAGTAAGGGTTAGAAACAATTGAATGAATAATGGTCGGATAAAGCTAACAACATTGAAAAATATCAAGAATCCTCTGATCAATCACATTTCTAGTATGCCACACTTAAGACTAACAACATTCAAAACTAATCATCTTCATCATTAAAGAATAATAAAACACTTAGAGAACTATTTCAAACATCTGAAATATTAATAATCCAAATAGTAGAATTAGATCAACCTTCAGACTAACAAAAAAATAAGCTCTCTACAACATTTGTTTAAGCATGAAGCATTCCAATTTACCCCAAGTTAGCAATCCAATATCAACAGAATTGACTAACCATAACAACAGTAGCAAAAATGAATTCACAAAATAAACTCACAAAAGATGAAGACACAAGCCTGAGGCAAACATCCAAGTAATGCTCCTTCTATTGATTTCTCAAAAAAATTACAGTAATATGATAGGCAAACACTCTAGATCCGACCCTTCAAACTGAGGGTTCGACCTCTTTATATAGAAAATAGAGAAATAATAGGAACATTACAAAGATTTTCATGCCAGATCAGCAGGATGTTGAGGTGGTAGCCTCTTATTTGCTTACAAGAAGAAAGAAAGGAGTTACACTCCATGAAACTCTACAACTCTGAGCTCTACAAGTTGCTCGACCCTCAATGGAATCCGATGACTGCACTAGTTGTCGGTTGATCTGGTCCATCCCCTTTTCTTGATGAGGCTTTTAGTATGTAGATATACTATAATTAAAAACTCAAGCGGATCTTGATTCTAATGATGCTTGGTCTTCCCTGGTTCTTTCCGCTCATGCTCCTTAGATTCTTCTCTAGTTAGTTGCATACTTTTCAGCTTTGAAATCTACTCCTTCAAATTTTACTAGGTTAGGTTTGACCATGTTGACCATGGAATGAGGGTCTAGTAATACCTCACATTCTTTAAATTTCAGTGATGTCATTCATATTTGAAACTACTGGTTGTCTTCCTCTTCAAAATATGCTCTTACTTATTCCACTATACTAGTTTTAACTGTGTTGACTATGGAATTTGGATATTGCATTGGTTATCGATGGAATTTAACACTACATCACCTCTTTATTCTTCAGAATCCACTCCTCCAGTTTCCACTAGGTGTTGTTCGACTATGTTGACTGTGGATTTTGCACTTCGATGGATTTTAACATTGTCTTTGATTTTATTTTCAACATAGCCAATTTTACCAAATCTTCTATGTGTGTGGCTTTCCAACGTAGAAACTAACCTCAAGTTGAAGTCACCCGTCTGAATTTTGTTACTCTGATTTCCACTAGGTAGTGTTTGATTAATTTGATCATGGATTTTGCATCTTAGCAGAATTTAACACTGATCTTGAGTTTTTTCTCAAAACTTAGCCAAATTTCACAAATTTGGCCAAGTATGTGGCCTTTTTGGACCTACAATGAGGGGATTTTATTATGCTTCTTTTGACAAATATTCTATCATCCCATAAAGCAACTTCAGTTCATTGTCCCAACTTCTCTTATTTCTACCCAATGCTCTTCTGATTCTTGTGATCAAATTCTTGTTTGAGGATTCCGCTAATCATTTCAAAAGAAGTGAAGTAGTTACCATTATCTATGACTAACTTCTTAGGGACCCCAAATATTATCAATATTTGTTATTTATAAACTTGATGACAACTCTAGTAGTGTATTTATTAAGAGGTGCTACTTCTACCAACTTGGTAAAATAGTTTGTTGCAATGATGATCCACTTATGACCTCCAAAAGAATTGGGATTAATTTCACCTATGAGATCTATTCTCCATTGAGCAAAAGGAGCATAAAAAATCACTAGATTCAAGAGCATGGTTGACAAATTCTTCTTCCTACAAATATATAACAATTATGAAAACTTCTAACAAAATGATAGACATCTTTAAAAAGGGAGGGCCAATAATAACCAACTCTCATGATTTTATGAGCAGAGAAAAGTGACCTCCATGAAAACTAGAATGATATTATTTTAGAACTTGAGGGACTTATTTCTCAAATAAAAATAGAAACAACAGATACAATACAATCTACCCTCCTAAATGTAGTATTTTTGGGTCAATTGCTTGATGGATCTTCTTTTATTTTTGGGTATGTCTTCTAGAAATAAAATTTTTTGAAGGTAAAACATAATGCCATCATACTAATAGAAATAAAAATTATCCACTACTCTAGCTTCTTGATGCTCATCTATTGTAATAGTATTATTCATATATTCTCTCTCTTTGTTGGCTAAGTACTTTGCTAGTCCCTGTCCTTTAACAATATTCACTGCTTTAAACTCCACATCATATTATAGTAATTTAGCCATCCACCTCGCATGAATGCCCAAAGGTTCAAGTTGAGTGAAAATATCTTTAACATTAATGTAGGGGATACATGATATTACCTTACTGGACCCAAATATACACTTGAAATGATCCAATGCTCTAATTAAAGCATAAGCCTATTTTTCTAGAATGGAAAATTTTAGTTGAGCACCCTTCAATCCTATACTCGTAAAGATTATGGGCCTTTTATTTTTCTCTTCATATTGCTGAGCTAGAAATACATTAATAGTGTGTTCAGAAGCAAATGAGTTGATTTTGAAATCTTTGGAGTAATCAGGGTAGTTCAATACTGGAACCTTAGTAATTGCATCTTTTATCTTCTAAAAATCTATAGTATTTTTCTTTGTCTAGATTATTTCTCCATTTTTCTTGATTATGTCATTTATTATCTTGGAAAGCAGAGCAAAATCAGGGACAAACATCCTAATAAAGTTAATCTTTTCAAATAATTATCTAACTCCCTTAAGATTCTTAGGAGGGGAAATTTTAGCGATGGCCTCTACCGTTTGTGGATCAATGCTAATCCCATATTTTGTAACAATATGCCCAACTTTTTTTGTTGGACATTTTGAGGAGTGTTTGTTGTCATTGATGTCAAAAGTATTTTTGTGCTATGTTCATCATCTTTGAGGACATTAAGTGTTTCTTCCAAAAGCAAGAAGGTCTTGAAAAGCAATAGGTTATAATATTTATTTTTAAATATTATATACCCAGGAGGGCTCAAAGAATGAAGATCCAAGGAAGGAGAAGCAAGTTCAAATTAAATAATAATATTTTATTATTATTATTTTGGATCAAAAATCGAGTTGAAGAAGATCAAGGACCAAGGTGAAAAAGACCCACAAGCAGATTTAATTTAAATTAAAATATTTTAATCTTTGATTAAAATTTTAATTTAAATAATGATGGGTGCTAAGGTTTAATTTAAATATTTATTTAATATTTAAAATTAATATTAATATTCGAATTCAAATTAAAATTCGAATACTCACCGACGTTGGAATATGCTATGGTTTGCATATAAATAATGCCAAAGTTTGGCATTTGAAAATTATCCATGCGATCGATTATTGGCTCGTGCAAAAGAGAGAAAGGCTTGCATTTTCGCATGTGTGTTTGAGCATAGAAAAGGACAAGACTTCGTGGCCTCTAAAATCCACTTGAAGCCCCTCGTAGCTGAGTTGGCAGCCAAGGGCTACGTTAGACACGTTCGGGAATGCCAGGTGCGGGTTCAAACCTCACGCATGCCATTTTGTCGAAGGGAAGTTTGTGCTATGTTTACGCCATTCGAGGAGAGGGAAGTCAAAGGCACATTTGTGCCTTTTGGCTCTTGTGGAGCCACACAGCCCAGTTGGTGGGCGCGAGCACTACGGAAGTGCTTGGGGAGAGCCATCGGTGGCTCGAATCCCGCCAAGGCCTTTTGGGCAGCATAATAGAGGTATGCGCATTATTTGGGTTGACTTGGCTTACAAAAAATAAAAAGGGAAAAATATTTTTGTTTCCAAAGGTTTATTTTAATTAAGGTTTTTGCATAATTAATTTGGATTATAAGTTGTTTAGGGGAGTTAAAAGGGGAATGCAAAACTTTAATTTCTGAGTTGAATTTTTGAGTGATTAAGGAGTTATAAGGTAGTAAGGAAATTTATTATTTTTGAGATTGAAGGTTGTTGAATATTATTTTTAAGTTGGAGATTATAAGGTGTATTTGAGTGTTATTTTTGTATTGAAGAAATATTTTGAAGAAGTGTTAGAGTGATATTTTTGTCATCTAACCTTTGTGCTTGGCAAGGAAAGTGGTTATAATTGAGACAGGTTTTTAAGGGCACTTCTTCATCAAACAAAAAGGTATGGGCACATATTTCTTGTGAGTGATTGTTGGATGTTGTGAATGCTAAGTTGGAGTGAAAAGGATTGTTTGGTAAGCATTGTTGAGTTTGGTTTTTGTATTAATGCTTCAAGGTTTTTCTGGAATAAAGGTTGAAGATAGAAACCTTGTTTGATAAGCATTGTTGGAAATTTTGGTTGAACCTTTATATGCATGATTAGGGTTTGTGAAAGAACATGAGTATCATTGTTATGTAAATTTGTGAACTATCTTGAACTAGGGTTTGTGAAAGAACATGAGTATCATTGTTATGTGAAGTTGTGAACTATCTTGAATTAGGGTTTGCAAGATCATGAGTATCATTGTTATGTGAGATTGGTTAACAAGCATTGTTGGAAATATTTGAGTGAGTGTTCATATGCTTGGACTAGGGTTTGTAAGCAAGGAGTATTTCTTTGAGTGATTGATTGAGTGGAGTTGATTGAGCCTAGTCAATTGAAAGTGTTGAAGTGATAGTTCAAATTCTGTGAAACAAATTGTTCTATATTCTAATTTGATTTGAGAAAGATATTGGAAGTGATTGAGCATTGTGATGAGTGTGAAGCATATTGAGTCTCTAAAAATTCTCTATATGTTTCTATGAGATTGGACAAGTTCTAGTTAGGACTTGTTGAGCAGATTTGAGGTAAGTCTTGGTGAAGACTTGTTGAGCAGATTGAACAAGTTCTAGTGAGGACTTGTGGAGCAGAGTTGAGGTAAGTCTTGGTGAAGACTTGTGGATAGATTAGTGTGAGCTTTTGTGGAAGCTTAAAATATATATTTGAGGATATATTTGTGCTAGACCGAAGGACTATGTTTAGTGCATATTTGAGGATAGATATTGAGAAATATTTGTGCTAGACCAAAGGATTATGTTTAGTGTATATTTGAGGATAGATATTGAGTATATTTGTGCTAGATCGAAGGACTGTGTTTAGTGTATATTTGAGGATAGATATTGAGCAGATTTGTGCTAGATCGAAGGACTATGTTTAGTGTAGATTTGAGGATAGATATTGAGTAGATTTGTGCTAGACTGAAGGACTGTGTTTAGTGTAGATTTGAGATAGAGTTGAGAGTAAGATTTGGAGGTGATAGAGTATAGAGGATGATAGTCTCTAGTGGATAGAGGTCCATTAGCTAGAGTAGTGAAGATAGGTCTTCTGAGTGAGGATAGGAGTCTTTAGTGGATAGAGATCCATAAGCCAGTGTAGTGGAGGTAGCAGTTCTTCTAGAAGATCACCAGCCAGAGCTAAGGAGAAAGAGTTCTCTTATGGATAGAGATCCATAAACTTGATTAGGGGATTGGTGTCTCCTTTGGATAGAGGTCCATAAACATTGTAATAGGGAAAGGATTCCCAAGAGATTTGTTGAGAAAATTTTAGTGAAATATTTTCTCCATGGAGTAGCCCACATTGGGTGAACCACGTTAAATTGGTGTCTCTATTATGTGTGGTGATTTGTGCATTACTTTGATTACTAATTTTGATACTGCTATTGATACATTGCATAATATTGATTGTGAAAGAAAAGTAAAAAGTGGTCTTATACTGTTCACCCCCCTCTCAGTATAAGCTTGTGTTCTTCAATTGGTATCAGAGTGGGTTCCTTCGAAAGAGTTTAACAGCTTGAAGGAAAATCTTACAAGAACACAGATGGATTCTCAGAGTGGATCCTCAGGAAATTCAGCACCATTGTTCGATGGGAACAATTATACACTATGGAGCACAAGGATGAAGTTTCATCTAATGGCACTTGGAAATGAAGTATGGGAAGTAGTAGAAAATGGATACACACCACCAACAACTCCACCTACAGATAAATATGGTAAGCTTCTACATCATTATAATTCAAGAGCAATGAATGCAATTCAAAAGGGCTTACGTGAAATAGAGTTTATAAAGATTATGCATTGCAAATTAGCAAAGGATATTTGGGATAAGTTGCAAGGCATATATGAAGGAGATAAAAAGGTCAAAAGGGTAAAGTTGCAAAATTTCAAGAGAGCATTTGAAGACCTAAAAATGAAGGATGAAGAAAATATTGCAGGATATCTACTTCATGTGGATGAGGTTGTTAGCTCCATGCAAGGACTTGGGCTTGAAGTTTCAGAACCTGATGTGTGTGATAAGATTCTAAGGTCACTCCCAAAAATGTTTAGTGAAAATATTTCAGCTATAGAAGAGTCAAAAGATATTGATCACTTGACAAGAGATGAATTACATGGCATTCTCACAGCATTTGAGATAAGAATAAAAGAGGAACCTATTCCCTAGAAAGAAGTAGCATTTAAAGCCACTAAGAAAACTAAGGGTAAGAAGTCAGATTCAAGCAATGAGCTATCCAGTGATGAAGAAGCCAATTATGGCAGAAGGAACAAGGACTCAAGAAAATATAAAGGTACAAAATTAGTTAGATGTTTTAAATGTGGAAAATATGGTCACTATGCATCTGATTGTCCAGAAGCTAGAAATAGCAGTGGTGATGAAAAATAGGATCATAGGAACAGGGAATCAGAAAAATACATGTACCATAATAAAGGTAAGGATGGACAAGGTACACAAGGAAAGAAGTTATTTCAAAGGCACAAGAAGAGTTTCTATGCAGATAAGGCAAGTAAGTACTCAACTGATAGTGATAATAGTTCCTCAGATAATGATAGAGATGAAGTTCTATTTTTGGCAAAAGGAAAATAAGTGGTTAGGAAAGGAACACCAATAATCCTCAAATGTTTTAGATGTGGTAACTTTGGTCATCTTGAGGATAGTTGTACAAAGAGTGGTTTTAGTTTTAGTGATGATGAATATGAAGATACACTTGAAGGACCAGAAGAGAATCTTCTTATTGCACTAGAAGAAGAAGGAGGTGATCCAAAAGAAGACAAGTCAGAAAAGAATGAAGATGTTTTCAAAGGTAAACAAATAGAGGAAGAATCAGAGAAGGGAGAAGTTGATCTTGAGGGAGATCTTATTCATGCTCTTGATGCATTAAAGAAGGTAAGAAAGCAAAACTCCCAACTTAAGCTTCAGTTTCAAGAATGTGATGAAGAGAAAGGAAAGCTTATAGAGGATCTAAATAAGTCAATGGCTAAGACAAGGAAGTTCAAAGATAGGTTAGAAGCAAAGGTCTTAGAATGTGAAAGGTTGGAGCATGAAGTAGCTTCACTAAGGAAGGAAGTGAAAGATTCTAAGGACATGTTACATAGGTTTGGGAGAAGCTCAAATAATTTGGATAAGATTATCAAGACACAAAAACCTACATCAAGCAAAATAGGTCTTGGTTTTGAATAGGTACAAAAGAAACAAAAAGAGGAGTCAACCTCAAGTTCTAAAGAAGAAGAAACTTCAGAAGAAGAGAGTGTAAGAGAAAGTGAGACTTTTGAGGATGAGTTGGACAACAAAAAGTTCAACAAGGAAAGGAACAATGCACAAATGAGGAACAAATGGAATAGAAACCAACACAGGATAAAAGAAACTAAAATACCAATGAGGTCAAGGCAAGGCAATTTCAATGGATGATGCTTCTCATGTCATAGGTTTGGGCACAAAGCTTCATAGTGCAGGACACATGGAAGACAAGAATATGGGAACTTCAGGAACAGGCAACTATTTCAAGGGTATTGCTACTCTTGTAATCAGTTTGGTCACAAGGCAATAAATTGTAGGGTTCATGATAGGAATAGATATGGCTTCACCAAGAAAAATCCCAAGATATTTGCACCTCCAAGGAATAATAACATTAAGTGTTATAAGTGCAATAATGATGGACATACAACAAAGTGGTGTAGAGCAGAGATTCCAGAGACAAGCAGAAAAAAAATAGTCAAAGGAATCAGAAGGATCAGATGAGGAGGAAAGTAGACAAAGGAAAAGAGCAGTGCATGTTGGGAGTAGAAATACTCCCACCCCAGAATTAACCACCTCAAGAGGAGGTGGGGGAGGGGCTAAGCTAAGAGTTTCATTCTTAGCCCCGAGCCCCAAAGGTGACCCTTTGCCATTGATGTCAAAGGGGGAGATATTTGAGTAAGGGGGAGATATTTGAGTAAGGGGGAGAGATTTGAGTTAGGAGGAAAGCATTCAGTTAGGGGGAGCAGTTTCCCAGGGGGAGCAAAAAAAGAAAAGGTTCAGGAAATGGTAAAAAGTAATTGGGTTGCCATCAATGACAAAGGGGGATATTGTTGGACATTTTTAGGAGTGTTTGTTGTCATTGATGTCAAAAGAATTTTTGTGCTATGTTCATCATCTTTGAGGACATTAAGTGTTTTCTTCCAAAAGCAAGAAGGTCTTGAAAAGCAATAGGTTATAATATTTATTTTTAAATATTATATACCCAGGAGGGCTCAAAGAATGAAGATCCAAGGAAGGAGAAGCAAGTTCAAATTAAATAATAATATTTTATTATTATTATTTCGGATCAAAAATCGAGTTGAAGAAGATCAAGGACCAAGGTGAAAAAGACCCACAAGCAAATTTAATTTAAATTAAAATATTTTAATCTTTGATTAAAATTTTAATTTAAATAATGATGGGTGCTAAGGTTTAATTTAAATATTTATTTAATATTTAAAATTAATATTAATATTCGAATTCAAATTAAAATTCGAATACTCACCGACGTTGGAATATGCTATGGTTTGCATATAAATAATGCCAAAGTTTGGCATTTGAAAATTATCCATGCGATCGATTATTGGCTCGTGCAAAAGAGAGAAAGGCTTGCATTTTTGCATGTGTGTTTGAGCATAGAAAAGGACAAGACTTCATGGCCTCCGAAATCCACTCGAAGCCCCTCGTAGCTGAGTTGGTAGCCAAGGGCTATGTTAGATGCATTCGGGAACACCAAGTATGGGTTCAAACCTCACACACATCATTTTGCCGAAGGGAAGTTCATGCTGCATTTTTGTGTCATTCGAGGAGAAGGAAGTCAAAGGCACATTTGTGCCTTTTGGCTCTTGTGGAGCCACGCAGCCCAGTTGGTGGGCGCGAGCACTACAGAAGTGCTTGGGGGAGAGCCATCGGTGGCTCGAATCCCGCCAAGGCCTTTTGGGTAGCATAATAGAGGTATGCGCATTATTTGGGTTGACTTGGCTTGCAAAAAATAAAAAGGGAAAAAATATTTTTGTTTCCAAAGGTTTATTTTAATTAAGGTTTTTGCATAATTAATTTGGATTATAAGTTGTTTAGGGGAGTTAAAAGGGGAATGCAAAACTTTAATTTCTGAGTTGAATTTTTGAGTGATTAAGGAGTTATAAGGTAGTAAGGAAATTTATTATTTTTGAGATTGAAGGTTGTTGAATATTATTTTTAAGTTGGATATTATAAGGTGTATTTGAGTGTTATTTTTGTATTGAAGAAATATTTTGAAGAAGTGTTAGAGTGATATTTTTGTCATCTAACCTTTGTGCTTGGCAAGGAAAGTGGTTATAATTGAGACAGGTTTTTAAGGGCACTTCTTCATCAAACAAAAAGGTATGGGCACATATTTCTTGTGAGTGATTGTTGGATGTTGTGAATGCTAAGTTGGAGTGAAAAGGATTGTTTGGTAAGCATTGTTGAGTTTGGTTTTTGTATTAATGCTTCAAGGTTTTTCTAGAATAAAGGTTGAAGATAGAAACCTTGTTTGATAAGCATTGTTGGAAACATTGGTTGAACCTTTATGTGCATGATTAGGGTTTGTGAAAGAACATGAGTATCATTGTTATGTGAAGTTGTGAACTATCTTGAACTAGGGTTTGTGAAATAACATGAGTATCATTGTTATGTGAAGTTGTGAACTATCTTGAATTAGGGTTTGCAAGATCATGAGTATCATTGTTATGTGAGATTGGTTAACAAGCATTGTTGGAAATATTTGAGTGAGTGTTCATATGCTTGGACTAGGGTTTGTAAGCAAGGAGTATTTATTTGAGTGATTGATTGAGTGGAGTTGATTGAGCCTAGTCAATTGAAAGTGTTGAAGTGATAGTTCAAATTTTGTGAAACAAATTGTTCTATATTCTAATTTGATTTGAGAAAGATATTGGAAGTGATTGAGCATTGTGATGAGTGTGAAGCATATTGAGTCTCTAACAATTCTCTATATGTTTTTGTGAGATTGGAAAAGTTCTAGTTAGGACTTGTTGAGCATATTTGAGGTAAGTCTTGGTGAAGACTTGTTGAGCATATTGAACAAGTTCTAGTGAGGACTTGTGGAGCAGAGTTGAGGTAAGTCTTGGTGAAGACTTGTGGACATATTAGTGTGAGCTTTTGTGGAAGCTTACAATACATATTTGAGGATAGATTTGTGCTAGACCGAAGGATTGTGTTTAGTGCAGATTTGAGGATAGAGATTGAGTAGATTTGTGCTAGACTGAAGGACTATGTTTAGTGCAGATTTGAGGATAGAGATTGAGCAGATTTGTGCTAGACCGAAGGACTATGTTTAGTGCATATTTGAGGATAGATATTGAGTATATTTGTGCTAGACCGAAGGACTATGTTTAGTGTATATTTGAGGATAGATATTGAGCATATTTGTGCTAGATCGAAGGACTGTGTTTAGTGTAGATTTGAGATAGAGCTGAGAGCAAGCTTTGGAGGTGATAGAGTATAGAGGATGATAGTCTCTAGTGGATAGAGGTCCATTAGCCAGAGTAGTGAAGATAGGTCTTCTGAGTGAGGATAGGAGTCTTCAGTGGATAGAGATCCATAAGCCAGTGTAGTGGAGGCAACAGTTCTTCTAGAAGATCACTATCCAGAGCTAAGGAGAAAGAGTTCTCCTATGGATAGAGATCCATAAACTTGATTAGGGGATTGGTGTCTCCTTTGGACAGAGGTCCATAAACATTGTAATAGGGAAAGGATTCCCAAGAGATTTGTTGAGAAAATTTTAGTGAAATATTTTCTCCGTGGAGTAGCCCACATTGGGTGAACCACGTTAAATTGGTGTCTCTATTGTGTGTGGTGATTTATGCATTGCTTTGATTATTGTTTTTGATACTTCTATTGATACATTGCATAATATTGATTGTGAAAGAAAAGTAAAAAGTGGTCTTATACTTTTCACCCCCCTCTCAGTATAAGCTTGTGTTCTTCAATTTTACCTTGTGTGGCCCCAAACACATATTTTATAGGATTCAAATATATGCCAAACTCCTTGCACTTGTCAAACACTTGAGTTATATGTTCAAAATGATCTTCAAGATTTTTTGAAAAAAATGTAATGTCATAAAAATATACTACCACTATTTTGAACATTAATCCTTTAAATGCAACATCCATTGCTCTCTAAAATGTTGTTCCTGCATTCATCAATCCAAAGGGCATCCTAATATATTCAAATGTTCCTCATGGTGTAGTAAAAGTTATTTTGTTTTTATCTTCTAGATTCACTACAATCTAACTGTAACCTAAAAATCCATCTAATAAAGACATTCTTGATTACCCAACCACTACTTGAAGCAACTACTCCATATTTGGGAGTGGATAGTTGTCTTTGAGAGAGCTCTTATTCAGATTTTTAAAATCTACACAAAGCCTAATTTCACCATTGTTTTTTCTAACTAGAACTAGGTTTGCCAACCAAGTAGAAAATCTCACCTTCTTGATTATCTTGGTATCCAATAAATTTTGCACTTCTTTTTGCATAATTGGTTGCAAAGTGGGATTAAAATTCCTTTGTTTATTACTAAAAGGCTTAGTATATTTTTGAAGAGGTATTATGTGAGTCATTAACTTCATATTGAAGGTCTTAAAATCCTCATAACTCCAAGAAAAAATATCCATGTTATTTTTCAAAAAATTGATATATTGCTACTTCTCTTTTCCTAATAGAGCATTATTGATCCTAACAATCTTGGGGTCTTCCTCTGTTCCAATATTAACTTCATCTACTTCATATTCCTAGACCAAGGGTTTATATGCTCTATCAAAGTCATCAAAAAATATCTTTAAAGATACCAACCCCCTAGGTATCCTATTGGTATTTATTTGTATGACTTCTACGGGATTTCCAATAACATCCTTAAATTTTTCTTCATCACTTTCATCACAAATAACATATTTGCATAGTCATAAAATCATTAATGTGTATATCATCATGAAAAACTTGTAAATATACCACATTATTAGGGATAGATGGCTTATAAAAAAATATGGTTGGGAACATTTCCATAAACCAAATGTCTATCTCTAGGTTTTTTTGCTCTAGAAGCATTAATGGCCAACATATTAGCATTGTGATTTTGTGCTCTAGAAATAAATTTCAGATCAAAAGCCAATAATCTATCTATTTCATCCAACACTTTATGCTTATATTGCTTTAATATAGGTTGCTTTATTTGATATTTCCCTTTGATTTGTTGAACTATTAATTCAACATCTACCCTAACTTTGAGGTAATTAATATCCAATTCTTTGGCCTTCCTTAGTCCTAGCAATAAAGCTTCATATTATGCAATATTATTTGTACAAGAAAATTCTAACTTATATGGAATGCCAAGATAGCTACCATTGATGTCTATCAATAGTACTCTAGCTCTTGCTTCCACTTTAGATTTTTCCCCATAAAAGGTCATAGTCCATATCTTAGAAGTCATAATTTTATTAGATTTTGCATCTGCTTCAACCTTCAGTTTTGGATCCATATTATCAACATCAGGTACTTCCAACAAGAAAGGAGAATGCTGGATAGAGTAAACCCCCATGTATTTTTCCTCAATAAAATTCATGACATTAACCATATTATCATTAATATCTCTGAATTCAACAGAATTACTTATTGAAGGGTTCTCTTTTCAATATCATTTTTTCCTTATCCTACATTGGGATAGTCGAATATGACCAATCCAACTGAATAGTACCACCTAACTACTCTACCTAATACCTAGAGAGTAAGATAGAGAATAAAGGGTCCACATCTACAACTGCAACATCCATCACAACTTATTTATTAATAAATTGTTCAAGATGGACAAAAAGGCTATTGATACCTACACAAGGTGCTCTCCTGTTATCCATGATATAAATAGGAGGGTGCTATTTCTGTAAAATAAATACTAACTAATCAGCTACTTTTTTTAACATTACATTCATGGAAGCACAACTATCAAACATGCATTTATGAATAGCATATTGGTCCCCATAGCTTTAGCTATCTTTTTTATAGGATCGTGATCTGTTTTCTTAGGGATAAAGAACTCAACCTTCTTGGGCTTCCCTTCAATTTGGTTGGGCTCTAAAGAGTACGCTTTAATATTACCACTATTAATCATATGTCTCTCTATTTCAATAGCCCTTTTCATACATATATCAATGGTGGTTGATGCTTGTTGTCTTTGCTCATAACTAAAATATCTAGGGAAAGCATTTTTATAGAAACAAATGGAATGATTATCATTTTGTATCAATGCTACCGAATCGTATTTTTGGTCTTAAAAAATCTTCTATTTAAATCTTCCACTAATTCATTTTCTTTCTTTTTCATGGTAGCCAATTATATTAGCAAGGACTTTTCATTCTTCCTCTCTCCATATTTCCTAATGAAAGTGTGCTCTAGCTCTTGAAAATTATAGATAGTACCAGATCCAAGGTTGTTAAACCATTCTCAAACATCCTTCTCTAAATGTTGAAATAACAATCTAAGGACAACATCTTCATCGTCCACCTCAAGACTACAAATGGTATACAGAAAATCCCTAACATGATTTTCACCAATGACAACATTGTTCCCTTGAAACATAGGCAAGTACTTATGAGATTTACCAGGGAGAGGATTCAAATTTACAGGTAAAACAAAAGCTTTATATCTATTGGTCATCCATTGGTTAACATTAGCATTGGCATTTTGATTGACATTTTACTTTACATTGATATTTTTATTTGCATTAGGAGCTTCCATAATCACTACAGATTGATTCACTACAGGTACTTGGTTTACAATAGGAGAAGATTGATTCAAACCAAGATTTGGGATAGAAACAAAAATTAGAATTGAATATTTTTTGTGAGACTTGAAAAATACCTTAGGCTTTAGCACTCTAGCAAGAAATTCGTTACCACTTCTTCTTATAGATGCCAGATCTAGCTCCTTTTTTTATTTTTTAAAATTTTGAGTTTATTCAGAGTTGCCAACATAGATGTACAAAGAAAGAGCAAGATCTTCAACAATACTTGGGCCAATATTTCTCAACCTGATATTCATCTAACTCTTACAAATTCCACTCTAGGAGATATTGATAAAAACAAAACACAATAAAACTAATCCGCCAAAAACTATTGGTTGAATTCTGCCACACAAAAAGTTCTAGAATCATCCCCGACAATGATGCCAAAAACTATTGGTGTTAAGTTTGTGGGTAAAAGTACATAAAAGAAAATACATAGGTCTTAGAACTCCCGAAAACAAGAATCATAAATCCCTGGCAACAACACTAAAAACTAGTGGTGTTAAGTTTACGATTAAAAGTACATAAAATAAAATACACAGGTATTAGAGCTCTTGGTAAAGAGAATCCTATCCGATAACGGTGCCAAAAACTATTGTGGTAATTTTTTTGTGTCCTTAAGAATTTGGGTTGTCACACCACAAGAAATCACTGATTCACAAACAACACTTGGACTCTGGTGGATCCACCTCTTTAACTCAAAGAAATATTATCACATAGACTCTAGATAGACTGAGTAAGGTAAGGATACCCTGGAAGTTGATCCTATAATACTTCTCATATGCTCATGCTCATCCAGATTTGCAGAAAGGAAACACAAATGCAACATAAAAAATGATCAAGCTTCAAAGTAACTCTCAACTAATGCTTAAATTCATATATCGATACCTTATCCATTGGGCAATTATTGTCAGAAATAAAATATGATGAAGAGATAAGGGGGAGAAGATAGAACTGATTCAACCACATCCATTCAAATAATGTAACATAATTGACTGAAACTACTAGTGAAAGAAAACACCATCTACACATTCAAATGATGTAGTATGTAAACAAGACACAAAACAAAATTGCACATGAAATTACTGAAAGGAGGAAGCAGGATAGTATTAATAAATAGATCATTACAATGGAGTATGATCAAAATAATCATATCTCACTAAGCAAGTACAAACAAGTTCTCCATTCAAATAATGTAACAAAGAACTACAACTCTTTGTTCAAATGATGTAACAACTCCTAGATTTTAGCCTCAGCAATTGGAAATGATCTCAGTTAACTAGGCACCTCCTCAGCAAACACCTACACAATGATAAGGAAGAAAATGGGGTGACTAGACAAGACACAAAAGAAAAATACAATTGACAAGGATGGGCACTCTGGTATATCTCTTGCAGAATTACTACACAAAAAACTTGATGATCGATGTTGTTGCAACCACTCTCTCATATAGCCTATAGATTGGTTCTCATTCAAGGCTTGATGATGGTCCATAATTGCAAAAATTGCAAATGTTCCGATGATGGCTCATAACTTCAATTGTTATTAAAAACTAGATGATGGCCCATAAAAACTACAACTGCCTCCGGATTTGATCTACCATATTGCTTGTATTTAATGGTTCTCATTCATGGCCTGGTAGTGGTCTCAACTAATCAAAAAACACCTCCATAATCATTTGTCACCATTCCTCTTGAAATTGGCCAAAAAATGGCTTCAGGAAATTAATTTTCGATCGGTGAAACTCTACCGAAAAAAAGAGGCACATCATTATTTTTATAAGGCTAACCTTAGCCAATTTTAATTTTTATCTCAAAATTTAAATAATAATAATAAACTATTATTATCAATTTAATAATATTATTATTATTATAATTATTCATTTATTAATATGCAAGGAAAAAAGAGGTTCGATGTGTAGACCGATTGGTTCGACCAAACATTGTAAGAGGGCGGAGGTCCAAGGTTCAAATCTCGGGCCTCGTCGGACTGAACGCTTGTCCCTTTCCTGGTGCTTTCAGCGACATAAAAGGTTTAAAATGATTGTGGCATGGTGGTTATAGGGACGGACTGCGCGAAGATCTGTGTGGCGGCTTCTGAGGCGTACAATGCAGAATACTATGGTGGCCATAAAAAATGCTAGACAACCTACCCAGATTCGTTGCGACTACCGATTCCACAATGTAAATTAATATATATATGTAAAATTATAATTAAATTACATTATATAATATATAAAAATATATTAAATAATATAAACTAAATATATTTAATATATTTAATTAAATATTATAGTCAGGGAGGGATCAGTCAATCCCTCTCCACCCTTTATTTAAAAATATAGGGAATCCACCAATGGTTGATTCCCTTTATAGCCAATTCCCATTATGGTAAAAAGGGAATGGCCGATGGCACTTTATTTTTTTATTTTTTTTAGTTTGTGTAAATTAAACACGCATGCAAGTGACTTTTGATCAAACTTTTTTAACTTTTGACTTTTTTTATTTTCATTTTTTTTTCTTTTTGACTTTTTAATTTATTTAAATATTTAATTAAATAATAATATTATATATTATAGTTATAATTATAAAATATAACATTATTATTATATATAAAATTTAATTAAATATTTAAATAAATTTAATTAAAAATAATTAAATTTAATTAAATACATAATTAAATATACAATCAAACTTTTTCCTTGATAAAAAAGGGTTGTACTCGGGTCCCCCACCCTTAACAAATTATATCTCTCTTATTTAGAGCTTGAGATTTTACATATAGATACACTTCTCATCTCAATTGAGATGCTATAGTTAGAATCTACATCATTTTACATAAAATATTTGAATTCTTGATTTTCATTTTCTGGATCTTTTCAAATCTTTGTATGAATACAATTACTCTAAAATTTAGCATCTTTCTTGACATTTTCCTATAGCAGCCTTCACAATGCCAAAACTTCACCTCTATTATCTATGCCTTGCATCTTAGTAGAGTAATATTTCCAAAACATCGCACTAACATAGTCCGCTTTACCAAATCTAGATTGCTAGTTTCCTTCCTAAAACACAAGTGCAACCACAAAAATTATAATAAATAGTCTAAATGAACACACATTATTGTTACAAAATAAAACAGATATTACCAATGGAAAACATTAAAGTAAATCTTAATCATTAATTGATTTAGGCAATCAACAATTTTTGTCAGCTTCAACTAAACTTTTTGCTTCCTCTAACCATGGAAAGGAGATGTTAACTTCACAATCCTCAATCAAAACCTCTTCTATTTGCTAGCTTATCTGAACATTTGTTTCCTTCGCTTAATATATGTGTAAACCTGATTTCTTCAAAATATTTTGCAATATCTTGAATTTCCACAATTATCTCTTGTATGTTCCATGGAGCCTTTGCATTCCTCAAAATTTTATTTATTACTATGAGAGAATCACCTTCCATCCAAAATATATTCGACTTCATTTGTTTACATATTTTTAACCCTTCTAAAGCTACCCAAACTTCAACTTCATTATTTGTCTTAAATCCACAATTGAAAGCATAATGAGACAAAATTTCTCCTCTTATTTCTAATTATTCCTCCTCTTGCTGGTCTTGGGTTTTCTTTAGATGTTCCATCAAAATTCAATTTAACCCACTCCACATTTTGTGGTTTCCTCTTTATATTCTTTACCTTATTTTTGCTTCTCTTGTACCTAACATCATAATTCCATTTAATTATGTGACTCCATCTATCAAGACTCTCTGCTTCCAAATTAGGGAGTGGGTGAGTTGATAAAGTTGGTTTAGACTCCTCTATGGCTAAACATATCTTCTTTTTTATTACCTCTTGTTGGTATTTTTGCCACACTACAATTAGAAGTCAAAAAAGGCAAAAATCAAGAAGCGGCCATTTTTGGGAAATTGGCCTAAATAGACACCTATAGACTTGAAAATTTATCCAAAGGATGGGAATTGAAAAATTAGATTTATGGTGAAAGAATCACCCCAATATCCTGAACGGATTGAGAGAATTAAAGTTTTCATCCCGAGAAATTTCTCCAGCATAGCTTAAAAATACAATTTGAAGACTTTAGAGGCCCCTTAAAGGGATGAAAACTGGATGAAATGGATGGACCATCAATTTTAGCTTTTTAGATCTCTTCCCAATATTTACAATGATATATTACAATAGAAAATTGGGTCAACGAATCAAAATTTATGGCTTTGGGAAGATGTACCATTGAAAATCCATTTTCGAAGCAAAAATCCTTTGTCTTTCCTTTGGGGTGAAACTGCCTGGATAAAAAATTTTGTTCGAATAAAGGAGAAGAAGAATATTTTTTCCAAGTGATGAGATGGGTCAAAGTCAAAAGCACCCCAGAGAAGGGGTGAAAATCATTTTCACTCCTCTCAGGGATGAAAATCCAGTTAAAAGCATATTCGAGGCAAAAATAGAAGGAAGAAATTTTTGGGCGCAGTCAAAGTCAAAGTCACCCCTCAACGGGGGCAAAAATCATTTTCATCCCTTTAAGGGGTGAAATCCCAGTAAAAGGCAATTTCTAAGAGTAAACACAAAAATGACGTCATCCAGGCAATGATGAAGCAGTCAAAGTCAAAGTCACCCCTCAAGAGGGGCAAAAATTATTTTCACCCACCTTTGGGGTGAAAATCCAAATGAAGACGTCTTGAGGCAAAACTCCCAGAAATAGCAGATTTTTCTGGCGGTCAAATTCAATGTCGCCCTTGGTCCGGGGTGAAAATAATTTTTGCCCCTCTAAGGGGCGAAATCAATAGTTTTTGCCTCCTTGCAAGAAGACATTTTTAATCATTTTTGGGGTGAAATCACCCAGGAAAGGGGTAAAAGCATGTTAAGGGATAAAATTACCTAGGAAAGCGGTAAAATCATGTTAAGGGGTGAAATTACCCAGGAAAGGGGCTAAAGCATGTTAAGGGGTGAAATTACGTAGGAAAGGGGTGAAATTACCCAAGAAAGGGGCAAAAGCATGTTAAGGGGCAAAATTACCTAGGAAAGGGGCAAAAGCATGTTAAGGGGCAAAATTACCCACAAAAGGGGTGAAAGCATGTTAAGGGGCAAAAACATCAGACTGCACAAGTGGAATTAATTCTTGCCCCTTCTTTTCGGTAATGTTTTCTTTCAAAGCATCCTTGTTGATAATATATTTCAAGAAAATATCAAAGACTGGTGGAATTTAATTTTGGAAGCAATGAGATTGATATTTCCAGAATTTTAGCTAAAGAAATATTGAGATTAAATGTTGTCTCAGATTTTGGTGCGATTTTGTTTATTTTTGAGGTGCCCTCCACTGATCTTGCCCCTTTTCAAAATAAATTTAATTTTTGTTGGGTCTCCACTGGTGAGGGTAAGATTATGAGGTGTAAAGTGATGGAATGGTACCCATAATTTAATATCCAAGCTCCTGGTCTTCGTGTGATATTGTTGTGTTCCAATGCATCGACGTCTAAGATGATTTTCCATCGTCTAATCCTACCGATTTCCTAGGCACTCTCCATGAAATAGGGATCACTACTTCCTGAAGAATGATTTGATTCGAGCATTGCAATTAATAAGAAGAGAATTGTTGCTACTGATTTTTAACCAATCAAAATTTTGTTGTATTGTGCATTTAATGATAGAGGCTCAACCCTCTATAAATACTAAGCATTTTGATGTAATGAAAAATAATAGACACTCTGCAGAAAATACTTCAAGTTTTCTACGTAGATAGAAGGGACCTGGCTTATGATTCTGCAAATGATTTATGTATGTGATTTCTTTCTACTTTAATCATTTCTATTTTATATCCATGTTTGTTATCTACTAAGTTTAAATTCTGCATCTGGATTTGATTATTGTTGGTGAGGGAGTGAGTACTGGAATGTAACTCTATAATTTATCTCCATGAAATCGAAAGTGGATTCTTCATCTTATTTCTATTCTATGTTGCTATAACACTTGATTTGAATTCCTTCTGCTAGTCTATCCCCAATCCTACACCTTCTAACCTATGGCTATATTTCTCATTTCTTTCTATTATTTTTATTTCTTTCGTGCAACTCTAAGCTTAAACCAGTGTAGGATTAGCAAGGGAGCTATCCCTCTCTGGAGATTGGCTTGAAGGACATCTCTATCATTCGGCCTTTCAATGTTGGCCATGTCTAGGGCACACAAACACATGTTTTGTATTTTAGGTAGATATTTGACCAACACCTCTAAACCGCTTTCCTTTCCTTTAAATATTCTTCTATTCCTTTCTAGCCATATAGTCCAAAGTATTGTATCTTTTGATATATCCCATATTTTCTATAAAGCCTCACTTTTATAAGTGCTCTACCATTTCTTTAACCAATCTTCAATTATACTATTCATCACCATGCATTTACCAAACATATTAATAATCCATTGCCATAGATTCTAAACTATTGAGCAATGTCCCAAGAGATGGTCAATACTCTCCTCCTCCTTATTACAGAAAACACATAGAGGGGCCATGAAAACCTCTTTTTATAAGGTTATCCCAGGATAAAATTCTTCTAGGACCTAATATCCAAACAAACATTTTAACTTTAGGAATGCTTGGGCTATCCTAAATATCTCTCCAAATTCTAGTAAAATTATTATTATATTGGTGTTGAACATTATATCCACTTCTTGTTGTGTATTCTCCTCAGCTATTCAACTCCTATATCAATTTATCCGTGGCACCCCTTAGAATAATTACAATTTTTATCTTTCTACTCAATTGCATTCTAACATCAATGTCTTGTATACTTGTAAAACAATTTCCTTCTTTCCATTTGTATCTTTCTTCTTGATTCTTGTACAAAATTTTTGAAACCTATCACCGTATTTGTCTTGAAGTAATCTCATCCAAGGTTTCAAAATTGGATCTAAATTGAGTGGTTTTTTATCACACCAAGTATCCATCCATATAGAATTTTTTTCTCCAGTTCCCACCATCCATCTTAAACCTTTAATCATAATATCAATAGATTTTTTAAACCATTCCAAAGAGTAGAACCATTTGGAAGAGATAATGTAGTAAATATTAAACTTAGGTCATTGGGATCAACATATTTACTTAGAATAATTCTTGCCCATTATCTTTGACTCTCTTTGTACAATCTCCAAATAAATTTTCCCCTAATATCTAAGTTTACATCTGTAAGAGCTCTTAAACCAAGACCTCCCCTAGTTTTGTCATCGCACAACTTGATCTATTTCACCAAAGAAAATTCCTTTTATCATGTAAAACTGACCATAAAAAAGATCACATAATGAATATTAAACTATTTTCAACTGACTTTGGCATAGAATACAAAGACATAATATGTTGGAATGGCTTGTAAGGCTGACTTAATTAATTGCACTCTTCCTACTAATGATAACCATCTACCTTTCCAAGCTGGAATTTTATTTTAAACTTTACTAATAATTGGATTCCATAAATCTATCCTCATTCTCCCCTCAAATAAAGACATCCCTAGATAATTTGTTGGTAAATTTACCTCCTCCATTTGAAGAAACCTTAAAATTCTTGTTTTAATATTAGCATGAGTGTTAAGAAAGTAATTTTTGGATATAATCCTATTAATTTTTTTCCCTGAAGCTCTTTCGTACTCTTTTAAAAAGGTATTCAAAGCTCTGGCCTCATTTATCCTTGCCCTTACAAAAAGGGTTGTATCATCTAAAAAATGTTGATGGGTGATGTTATCGATGTTATTACTAACCTTAAGTCCACTTATAAACCCATATTTGTAAGCCTTATTTAAGTTCCTACTCAAAAATTCTACCATAATAATGAACAAATAAGGATATAGAGGATCTCCTTGTCTAAGGCCTCTCTTGGCTTTAAAAGACTCTGTCAATAAAACATTGACCAACACTAAATAAGAAACTATAGAGACACAAGCTTTAATCCATCTAACCCATTTCTTCCAAAAACTAAACTTATCTAAAATTGCAAAAAAAAATTGCATTTAACCCTATCATAGGCTTTACTCATATCAAGTTTTAATATCATAGATTTCTCTTTTCTTGAAGTTGTTGAATGTATAACTTCATGAGCTACTATGATCTCATCCAAAATTTCTGTCCCTTTCATAAAACCTCCTTGATCTTCTGAATTGATTTTGTCTAACAATGACCTTAATATATTCACCATAACTTTGGAAATAATCTTATAATCCATATTACATAGGCTTATGGGTCTAAAAGAATCAAATAAATCAGCATCCTTTTTAGGAATTAGGGTAAGACAAGTTGTATTTACTTTATAAGGAATGTATTGTTTTAACCTAGACTATTCCACTGCCACCAATAAATAATACTTCACTATATCCCAATTATGTTGGTAAAAATATGGAGAGAGCCCATTTGGACCAGGGGATTATCCTTATTAAAAGAGAAAAGAGCTAAATGAACTTCTTCTAGAGTAATAGGCTCCATTAGTTTCCTATTGTCTTCATTTGTTATAACTGAAGTAACATCTTGAAGAAGTTTATCATTAAGAAATTTGGTCTCCTCTGAACCTAGAATATTCTAATAAAATGACTTATGCTCTTTTCTAATTTCACTTTAATCTTCAATCCAAACCCCTTCTATTGATTTAATTCTACCAATTCTATAAGAAGATCTTTGTACTATAGCCATCCTATGAAAAAACTTTGTATTTTATCTCCTTCTTTTAACCAAGTTTGTCTTGATTTTGATCTCCAAAATTTCTCTTCCTTACTCAAAATATTATGATATTCACTAAGCAACTCCCTTTACTTTGAGCTTGTATTATTTTCATCACCTTTTTGGAATTTTGAAATTTTATATTTTAGTTCTTTCTTCTCAAAAATATTTCCAAAGGTGTTCTTGTTCCATTCTTTTAATCTAGATGTCATAGCTTTAATTTGGTTTGGAAGAGCATACAACCCACCATTACCTAAATAATTTCATGTTTGATCTATCATATCAACAAATTTAGGATGGTCTTCCCACATCTGCTCATATTTAAAATATGATATTTTTTTGAATTCACTAACCACCATTTTAACTCTTATTGGCCAGTGATCTGAACCAATCCTTGTTAAGGTATTAATTTTATCACAAGTTCCTTCATCTATACAATGATCTAAGAGAATGTACCTAGGTTTTGTAGGTGATTTGGAGATGAGAGGGTAATCCTCCAAGAGAGGTCCCAGGTTCGTATCTCCACTCTATCAAAAAGTTGAATTGGGTACCCAAAATCTAATTGATAATGTTGGTGCGGGCAAGACCGGGCGTGACTTCTGGGTGAATTTGATGGTGTAGAACCCCCTGGTCATGGTATCTCAGACCAAGGTAGCCCCTCAAGGGATTTTTAGCTTAACAAAATAATCTAAGAGAATGCATCTATCTAATTTTTTTGCTATTAGGTTTTGGCCTCTCCTATTGTTTGTCCAAGTATAGTTGTCTTCTTCAAACTCAACTTCCCATAGATTGTTGTTTTGAATAAAAGCTAAGAAATCTTTCGTACTTTGGGTCAATTTTCTAATTCCCCCAAAATTTTCATTCAGCTTGGTAATGGCATTAAAATATCCAATGATCATGAAACGAGTTTCTTGGTCTTTACTTCTCATAAAGGCCTCAATCCCACTTCAAACTTCTAATCTACTTGACTGAGTTGTAGGACTATACACATTGATAAGGATGAAGTGAATATTAGCAAAGTGGCAAGTGACTAAAGAGGTTATCTAATACCTAGTTTTATGAATGGTCATACAAGAGCAGGGTTATGCACAACGATGAATATTTACCATTTGGACTAATATTTGCATTTTTTAAAACTCAAATTGGCAAGTTTGGGGGACCCAGAGGTTAGCCCTTTCACTCGAAATTTTTGGAATTTTTTTAAGGTGTCGGTTCACCATCCGTTGATAATAGTATTACGGATTTTTATAAAACTTTGCCATCATTTTTTCTAGAATGAGGACACTTTTCATCCAAAAATTTTAAAATTTTCCCGCCAAGTTTTCCAAGTATACCACTATATAAAACTAACATGGCAGTGATAATTTTCCACTTAAAAAATTCAAACTATTATAGAATCAATAATTCCACCGAACTTTAGTCGTAAGCAACAAACTAGACCCAATTCTGCAACAGATCGATATCCAGACCCAGTTCTGCAACAGATCGATATCCAGACCTAGTTTTGTAATAGACCAGGCCTAGTTTTGCAATAGACCAAATCTAGTTCTGCAATAGATCAACATTTGGACCCATTCCTACAACAAACCGATATCCATACCCAGTTCTATGATGGATTGAACCCATCTCTACAACAGATCAGACCTAGCTCTGCAATAGACCGATATTTGAACCTAGTTCTGTAGCAGACCAAACCCAGTTCTGCAATAGATCATACCTAGTTCTATAACAGACCAGACCCTATTTTCTCAAGGCCAATTTTCAAACCTTGTTCTACATCAGGATTGACTATCGAATCATGTTCTGCAATAGGTTCTTTATTTATCTTAATACATTCTGAATATAGTAATAAGATTTGTTTTTCTATCAGCTAATTGTAGGTTTTTCTTCTGCTATTTTTCTATCATTTATTAAAAATATTTCAATGCTTTATTTCCCATGTTTTTCTCTATTTTGCCCTATTCTGCATGTCTTTAGCACCAATATTCGGACCTTGTTATGCACCAGAATAGATTTTTGAACCGCGTTCTACACCAGGTTCTCTATTTTGCCCTATTTTAAATGTTGTCTTCTATTTTTTTGTCCTGTGAAAATTCTTTGATTCTCTATTTTTATTCAGATCTACTTTTTTGTGATAAGATTATAAATAGGTAAATACTTTGGTAAATGCTTATTTTCTAAATATATGTATCTCTAGTTATTTTTCGCATAGAGAAATTATTTTATGAATTTAATTTGAATTTGTATATTGCATATTTGTCTGCTCTTATCAGTTACAAGTGTTATCACTAGAAAATGCAGTAGTGGCATACACTAACAAAATCACAATAAAACATGGTAGGCAATAGGTATTTATTTTCTAGCGATAACCATTTTTTATTCTAATTACAATATTATCTTGAGGTCTATGAGAAGTAACATCTCTTTAACATTTTATTACTTTTCTAAAATGAAAAAAATTCCTTACAAGTAAAATGTCACCCACCGAAAATGGAATGAAGGGGGCCAAATCTTTTGTTGAAAAGATGTTACAATACCAATATAGCTAGTCGGCTATATTTCCAAGTATTCATTGATCTGTTGATTTACTCATATTTATAGATGTAGGTTTATTTACATGTAATCATCTATCATCAAATTATCATTTTCATATTTGCATATTGCAAGAGATCTGCCCTCTCCAAGTGGCTACAAGATCTGCCCTCCTTAAGTGGCTTATCAGAATACTTGTCTAATAAATTGTTACTTGCATTGCAATTATATTACGAAGGGTGTTCCTTCAAGTGGTATCAGAGCAACGATCTTGTAGTGAGCAAAGTTGAAGAAAACACTAACACAACACTGGTATCTCTTGAAGAGCACAATGGTGTTACGAAGATAGTGAAAAGTTGTTTGTTCTGGAAAATTATGCAATGATAGTTTACAATTAGCAAAAATACAAGCACTAGTGTATCCTGAAGAGCATAGTGGTGGTTCATAGATAGCAAAAAGTTGCTTGATATCAAGTTTCTACAAGGCAGAGTTAATCAAGTATGTATTAAATCATGTTCAACATCAAAAAATAACAAGGAGAACATTAGCCATTTTTGTCATCCATCCTCCAAACAATTTGCTAAGGTTTAAAAATTAAATCTGGTAACCTAATCCTCTTCCATTTCGACATGTGGGTGAATCCAACGTATAAAGGCTTTGCGTGTATTATCGAGGGTATTTTATGAAATAGATTTGATTTTAAGAAAAATATACATTGTATGATGATTTCATTCTCGATAATAAAGCAGTTTGAGGTTGTTCATAAAGAGTTCAATTTGTTTTCCTTATTCTTCACAATGAGGAAAATAGTACATACTCTAATTAACATCATCGTATTAAAGTGATTAAAAGGATTTAAAAGCGATACTTTCTCATTCGTGTCTAAGGGCATCGCATATGATTGAAGTGATTAAAATAAAGACAATAAGCAAATATTAGACTACATACAATTTTACTTCTGCTAATCAATTTAGTGCCAATTTTTCAAAGACAAAGGCTCAGTTGCAAGTTAAAACACTGAAGGGGAAGGTGAAGATTCACAAAACTTAACATTGTTTATTGCAAAAAATTCATCGGCTCCAAATATTCACAAACCCGAACCTTTCAAAAATTAAATCTTGTTAAATCACACTCTACAATAGTGTGTCTATTAACTGGGAAGGTGTTTACGCAATCGCTTCGTCTACCAAATCCAAGACTCACACATCCAAAAAAATTTGGTGTTCACAAGTTTGTAAATTCTTGGAAGAAAACTGATTGGCAGCATTATTATTAAGGTTCCATTAATATTTAATCAAGCGCATTAGATTTACGTGCGCATTATATTCTCATAAGGTCCCATATTCAATTTCCAAAACCCTAAATTGAATACCCAACTACTCAATGCCACGTAGATTTCTGAGTGGGGAAGTAGTGTGTAGCGAGCATAAGTTTCGTTAAGCTAGCAAAGACGAAAGTTTAAAGTTCATTCATCACTATATTTAATGATAAATATATTCAATGATGAATTATTTAATAATTCGATGCCATATTAAACTTCAAATAACAAGTAATTGATTTTGTGAGCACCAAAATAAATTTCACATCTGTAATCACCCAATCTTAACGAACTCATAAAGCCTATGTCAAATACATTTATTCGTTTCGTCGGGTATATATTTTATGAAAATATCATTGTGCTCGTAGCATAACTATAGTAGAAAGAGGACAAAATCATGAGTTTAATCTAATTTCTAGCTCCACCAAGTGTATTCTAACTTAAATACCGAAGCTATCAATTCCCTGGACTCCTCTTCCTTGATTTTGCACAGAAAATAAATATAATCACTATATTTTTTATTTAGAAAAGAGACGCAACTCTGACAACATACCATAAAAGAGACTTCAATATTTTTTAAAATTTTTAAAAAGGTTACAAAGGTGGAAATTGTTGAATAATTGTCTCTGTTTTAGATCTGTCGTTGACCGATTGGAAAAAATAACAAATGATTGATGATTGACCATGGGGTTCTAAAGTTGCCACCAAGGAATGACATCAAATTTATTGATTAAGAGAAGAAACTAAACCTGCCATTGTGTCACATTTAATCATTAAGGAAAATTACTAGCTGCCAATAATAGTCATTGTGACACAAAGCCAATTACTACAAGCCATTGATAAGAATTCCAGTCAGCAAAAACAACATCTGAAAATAGTTGTTGTGATCATTTTAGGTTCATAGATTTAACCATTTACATTTCAAAGCATTTGATAATACTTCCAGCAATGCTACAATCCAAAGTACAACATCATTGACAATGCCAAATTCAAGAGTTCCTAATTCAATGGCAGGGACTTCCAGAAGATGATGCTACATGGCAAACATAGAGTATTTTCCAATCCTTCCTAGCTTTGAGGACAAAGCTTTTGAGGGAGGGATCGATGTTATAATACCAATATAGCTAGTCGACTATATTTCCAAGTATTCATTGATCTGTTGATTTACTCATATTTAGAGATGTAGGTTTATTTACATGTAATCATCTATCATCGAATTATCATTTTCATATTTACATATTGCAAGAGATCTGCCCTCTCCAAGTGGCTACATGATCTTCCCTCTTTAAGTGGATTATCAGTCTACTTGTCCAATAAATTGTTACTTGCATTGTGATTATATTACGAAGGATTTTTCTTTAAAAGAGTATCCTCAAATATTTTAGTCATATGCCGAAATCAAACAAGCCATCGACATCGGTACAAATTCTAGGTACAAATTATTTTTGACTTATAAATAGTTAGTTGTATATTTTGTAATAATTTTCAATACTACTTTCTTCCTCAAACAGTTAGTTGTCAGTATGTGCTCAACGATATGAATTTTTTTCTATCTGTAAGTTAGTTTTTTTAAATCCAAAAATGGTAAAGAATATTATTGTATGCTACTATGCAGAATACCCTATTGACCAAGAGATGCCTTCTAAAGAAAATTCTCTTACCAATGACATCCAACAATCACTTGAAGATATTCCTGGCCAAGATATGCAAGTTGAAAATGAAAGCGATAAATCAAATACACTACAAACTTCTTATGAATCTTCAAGCAAAAATTCTAAAAAGAGGAAGACAAATTCTAATTGGATTATTGGAAGATCATTTAAGAATGAATGGGCAAAAAAATTTCCCTGGATTGAGGCGGTCTTGACTGAAGACAACCAAGTCAATAAAAAAGAATGTAGATGCAAAATTTGTAGTTGGAAACTAGGTAAGGATCACAGGCTGCAAACTAAGAAAGATACAATAGAAAAACATGCTGGCAAAGTATATGTAAAAGTTATAGGAAGTGATGGTAAAATTACAAAATCTGTTAGGTGGAAGGATGCATCAGAATGTATGCATGTCAGATATGCAATAGATTATGAGAATCACTTAAAGCAACAACAATCCCTTGTTGAGAAAGGTGGAATGATTGAAACCCAATTTCATAAAATGCAAAAGACCATTTTAACTTCAAAAAGTTTGCAGTTTGTTGTTGTATTTAGTATTCTCAAAAAGGTAGACCCATGTCCGATTTTATTGATTATAAGCACCTTTATCAACTAGCTGATGTGCAAAACCTTCCTAGTTCCCATTGGTCAGATCGAAGTGGTTGGGAAATGGTAAAATGTCTATCATTAGTTGAGAAGGAAGACCTAAGGGAGCAAGTAAAACATGTCAGATTCATTTCACTTTCTATTGATGAGGTGATGGTTGTGGACAACACATCCTGGATTTGCATGCATGTGTACACATTTCAAAATCATGTAAGAAGGCCTAGTTTTCTAGGATTACATAAGATGGTTGAAATTTCAAATGCAAAAAACATCTATAATGTTGTTTTGACCAGTTTAAAGGAAATTGCGAGAATGAATGATATTGACATAGCCACAAAGTTAATTTGCATTGGAGCTGATGGTGCTGCTATAATGCAAGGGCACAAGAACGACCTATGTGTTCGACTCCAAACTTTAGTTTCCCCATATATGATACCCATTCATTGCATGGCTCATAGAGTGAATCTTGCTTATAAAATCGTGAGCACTTTTGAAAATGTTGCTAAAGTGGAAGATCTCATTCGTGAAATACATTCTTATTTTTCTTGCAGTCCTAAAAGGTTTGCAGAGTTTCAATAGTTTGCACTAGGAGTTACAGAAGGAAAAAAATGTTGAAAGATGTGGATACAAGGTGGATTTCATTGTATCAACCTGCACTCAGAGTTTTTACAGAATATAAATCTTTAACAGGGTTTATGTATGCAAATAGTAGAGCAATTGATAAGGCAAACGATATGTTGTTTCGTTTGACTAACTTGGAAACTCTTTTAACATTATGTGGTATTCTTCCAATGTTACAAGAAATGAACAGATTGACTAAACTTGCACAAGAGAGATCCATCTATATCGTTGATTTCATGAGGATGAGAAAGCAAATATGTGTGATTATTGATAGGTTATATGTGTCCAAACCAGATTTTACAGATCCCTTATTTGAAAGTTGGAAAACATTGACAAACGTGAAAGATGCAAATAGTTTTTTGAAGTTTGACATTAATGATAATATTTGTATTAATGTTCGTGAAAATATGATACCTTTATATTGTTATGAAAGGCATTCAAGTGTAGTTACTGATAATGTTGAAATAGTTTGTGTAACACACAATAGGTACGAAGTTGTTTTACACAATACAAAAAAAAATTGTTCAACATAGCAAAATCATTGACAAAAGAGATAAGAGATCGGTTTCAAAGACATGAGTTGCTTGAGGCCATGGGTGTTGTTAACCCTTTGTTTTGGGGTTCTTGCAATGATCAAAAATCTACACAAGAGTTGTTTATTAAATATATGGGCAACCTTATTGAGCATTTCAGTAAAAGTGTGGAAGTCAATGGTGTTGAAATAAAAGGTATACTCAACAAAGATATTTTAAGACAATAGTCACAACATTTTGGAAGAACAATGGTTCATCAAGCGTCACTTTTGAGTAATATCCATGAGACTGGTTCCATTGCACGTTTGTGGCAAAAGTTGTATCCAAGTAGTATCTTACAAGATACGATTAGTGAATACTTTTGTTTATATGAATTATGTCAAACAATGATTTTGGGATCTGTGGAAGATGAGAGGGTTTTTAGTGCACTATATTTTGTTAAATCTAAGCTCCACAATAGGTTGGACAAAAATCTAGAAAATTGTTTAAGAATTTATGTGTCATCATATCAACTGGACAAATTTCCATATGATAGAGCATTAGCATACTGGAATTCAATTGCAGATAGAAGGGGTATTACGAATACGATCGATAAGGAGGATAATGATGCTTTTAGTGATCAAATGGTGTCTTCACAGATTGATTCTAGATAAGTTGAAACGTGTTCATTTCAACTACCTGAATTCTAATTTTTCTAGTATTTCACAACAATGTAACATTTGACTTTCTTTGTTATCAGATTTCACAACATTTGTTCATTACATATTTCACAATGTTGTTTCACAAGTTGAGAACTATTCATTCTAGATTTCACAACTGTTCATTCTAGATTTCACAATGTTGTTTCAGATGTACAAGATTTCAAAAATTTACTTTTTCACATTATGCTTATAAAAATTGTACGTTTTATATCACATTATGCTTTTAAAAATTGAATGTTTTTTATCATATTATTTCAATTACCTTAATAAATTGTTGTCTTTTATTTTATATCACAGTATTGGTATTGTATTGTTAATGTATCAATTTTGATCAACAAAAATATTCTTTTGATGTTTGAGATGAAGATAGTAAATAATATTGACGATTAATACTAGAAAAGCAACACAAAATTATAAATGCAAACAACCTTTGAATGATTGAAGACACAAATTTAGAAAATATAGTTTTCATTAATACGATTGAAAATATATTACATTGTACAAAATTGTTGACTACAGTCAACTTCAAAATATTTTTACATTGTAAAATATCTTATTTCGGCATAGCTACATCAGATTCACTTGCAACAATGACTTATTTTCCTTTATCTCCTTGCTTGACTCCTTGTTCCGATAGCGCACCAAGTCTGACTAGATTTTCTTGACCTTTCACAATACTTCCCAACAATGCGCTTTCTTGTTGGTTTGGATCTTCGAGTATTGTTGGAAGTTTTTCTTTTTCTTTCTGGTGTTGTAGTATGATGTCCGGATCTTCATGGAGCTTCTCCTTGATATATTTTCTCAAATGATTATTATCCACCACTTTTAATTGCATTTTTTCTTCATTTCCATTGCATTAAGCAAAAAATATTTTGTCGCATTGATATTAACTTGCATGTTGTTAACTTGCATTTTTAGGTTTTCAAAATTTGACTGCAAAAAATAAAATGATAAATCATTCAAAATAGCTATATAAAAAATTGTTACTTGTTTTAAAGAAAATTGAAATATGAAAAATAAACTACAAAAGCAAATTGAAACATAAATAAAGATTTTCTTACCTCAACCACATCCCTAGTAGACTCAACAAGTGCAACTTTTTCTTTATCGAAAGCCCATTGGTTATAAAAATCTTGGGCTTCAACATTAATATTCTCTAATCTGCTGACAACAATATTTAAAACATCATCATCATAAACAATTTCAGAATTTACTATTCCTGTTGTGGCCTGACTCAATAGGCCACTAAGCTTTTCTGGTTCATATTGAACCAAAGAATAGATTGAATCTCTTTTTGCATAATTCTTATATCGGGCATTTATTTGCTTTATTAGAACCTTGGCCCGATATTCCCAATCCTTCATTTCTTGCAAATCTTGAAGTACAATCTGTTTCATTGTTGCTTCCGTATTTTCAACCATTAAAATATTTTCATCAAAATTAACAATGTCATCCTCAGTTTGAGGATGAGGGTCATTTCCTTTCGGAGCTAGGAATGATCTATGCTCAGGTGCAGGGGCTTCCTATTGTTGTGCTTCACCTAGTGGATCTTGAAGCACATATGTTGCCTTAAAACCTAAAATGTTGCCCTGCAATAGAAAATCATCATCAAGTTGGATATTATCCAATCCAACAGATGAAACTTTTGGTGCTTGTGAAGAAGTGTGAAATGTAAAATATGAGAACCCAGGCCCGAAACTTCATGTCGACTGCGATCTCTGTGAAAAAGTTGTTTTCCACCTCCAAATCGTGTTTGGCCTCTCATTTGTGTAGGTTGTGCCTGTGCTTGTCATTGTTGTTGTGAACGTGGATGTTGTGGTGGAACCTATTGTTGTTGTAGTGGAAATTATTGTTGTTGTTGTTGTTGTTGTGGTGGAAGCGATGGTGGCACCATATGGCCTCTCATTCTCATAGTTTGTCATTGAGAGGTGGCTGAAAACATAAAAAAGTTTTGTTAACATTATTCTAAAAATTAAATAGAAAACAACCATAATAATTAATTCAAAGTAAATACACATTGTTTTACCTAAATATGATGAAATTTGTTGAATTTGGGCACCGATGGGGGAGGGTGTGGCCACACTAGATTCAGCCTGCACATTTTGTGCATACCTAGGCGTACGAGATCCACCAGGTGAAGGAGCTTGCCTCAGATATTTTGGTGGCCTTTATAATGGTGATATTTCTGATCCAATGTCCTCAGAATCACTAGTTTGCTCTGGCCTATGACTCCTATTGGCAACATCTTGTTTACTCCTTATTGTGGCTGCCCTACCCTGCATTTAGATGAAAAGAAAAATTTAAAAATGAAAATGTACTAAAATATAAAATACTTTTTGATTGTCAAAGATGGATTGATTACCTTCAATTCCTCTGGTGTCAAGGCAATGGCTTGTAGTGTTGCATGCACTACAGTAGGAGTAGGAGTATCTTGCAAATTATGAAAACTTTCAAAATAAAGAGCTAAAATATAATTAACAATGCCCACAATGGGTTGTGTGTTGCTGGTTTGCAATTGCACTGCATGCAGCTCGGCCCTGATGCGATCTGCAATATAGGTGCACCAATCGAACCTCTCATGATGCTCACAGCGAATAACATATGAAAGTGCCCAAAATAGAATTTTTGATCTTCCAAGCAGAATCAGTATTGCCTAGAAGAACTCAATAATGGCCTTCAGAGTTGGATTCTTAACATCGGTGATTGTTAACCCTCTTTTTGACTTGGCGGTGGAAGCTGCAAAAAAAAATTAGATAACAATTTACAAATTTGAAATTTTTAGCATTAACATATTCTAAGACACAAGAATTATACCTACCAAATATTCTGTGGTGAGTTGGTACATTTTCTCGAGGTAGCCTTTCTCTTCTGCAGAGAGCTGGCACTTCGCTGACACTAGAGGACAATCACCGAAAGGAAGATTTGTCAATCTGTTAATGTCTACAGCTGTGATGGTGAACGACATATTTCTATTCCGTATTTTCATTTTGACAATGGCCTTGTCATGGTCATAACCGCTAATAATATGTTGCAAGAGGACTTTATCAGTTTTGAAATGTGGCATTGACACCAAGGTTGTCAAACCTGCATCTTCTAACCATGATAAGTTCGTACTTGGGGTTATTAACAAATCTAAAATTAACGTGCAAGAAGGGTTCTTGAACTTTGGAATAGGGGTGGAAGTGGCGACCATTGCTAGAATTTGGAAACTTGGAAACAGGAAAAATAGGAGAAATTGGTTTCTCGGTAATGGTTCGCTCTGGTTGGGTGCAGTCACAGAAATGAACTCAAAAAATGATAGTGATGCCCTTTTATAGATAGAATGGATGGAGTCGACACGTGGTAGAATTGTATTGGACATGCAGTATGGGTGATCGATTGTGTGACATGTGGTAGGTGGTCAACGATGGACCGTATTGTGCATCAGGTAAGGTACCGAACCATATTGTGCATCAGGTCGAATATCGGACCATAAACTACATCAAGCCCAATACCGGACCATATTTTGCATCAGGCCCGATACCAAACCTTATTGTGCATCAGACCCCAACCCCAGACCTTATTGTGCATCAGACCCAACATCCGGACCTTATTATGCATTAGACCCGACCCTCAAACCTTATTATGCATCAAACCTGTAACAACCCAAGCCTACTCACCTAGTTGTAATAAAATACAAATAAAAAAATTTGATTAAATTCAATAGCATAGTCACAAATTTATTTATGTGCACCCAAATGATACAGTTTGATGTAAACACACCCAAAATTGAATTAGTACCTAGGCATAGATGATCACACTTCAATAATTTATACTGTTATATATAGTATCTCAATTGCTCGGGTTTGGCCAACTTCTTGCGGTAGGTTGTCATTTATGAGATATTTTTTTTCTCATTTCTTGAGTTCATTAATCTTGGCATGGGGTTGTCCTTCCAGGGCCCATAACACTTGGAAGGGTGGATGCACTAATTCCCCATCTCATAGCATAGAGGAATTTAGATCTATGATCCAACTCTTGTCATATTGGTCCACTAATCCAATTAATATAGTTAATCCATGCTTGAGTTAGCGTAGCTATTCCAGTGCCTAATTATTAACTTTCACCTAAAGTATTATCATGGTCCACCAATTCTCTAGTTTATTGGACCAGGTGTCCCAGATCAATTCCTATTTGATGGTAATGCTACCCATACCATTTCCCATTGGATCTTCCAACCCCAAGGACCAACTCCCTAGCCTTGATTTTATTTGGCAATTCTACAACTGGTGATGATCTTGAGAACCCTCACGTATTACATCGTACAACAACCTAGAATGATATCACATACCATCGTTTGTTACTCTCGATAGCTAGGAATCCATTGACCTTGCTAGAGAATAGTTATCCCCGATTCACAATAGTCGCCATTGCACACTATCTTTGAGTTGGGGGAATGCACATCCTCCTCCATAGCATTAGAAATTCATCCTACTCGATGAATGCTTCGTAAAAATCTAGGTTTGATCTTTTCCTTTTGGTGGTTAACATCATGGGTTTCACAAGAATTCAAGTTTATCCAAGGTTTACAACTTAATATTTTATTAATTGATTGAATTCCAATTTACTTCAATGTAGAACATAATGTTAACATAGCTAAGGAAAAATCAACTAAGTAAAATATTAAGTATTTTAATTTGAATACTATCTTCTATAGCTTATAACAAAATAAACTATTAAATACTAAGTACAATCTATCTAAATTATTATTGGATCCTATCTTTAATTAAAAATAAAGCATAAATATGTGACATATAAAGAACTAATTCATTATTCAGTTGTTCGATTATTATTATAGAATAGACCCACATATCATATATCCGTAGTAGCAGTGTTCATCTAAACTTTTAACTTACTCTATTTACTTTAAGTTAGTTTCTATAAAATTGTCCCTTTTCTAAATTTAGTAAAAATATTTTAAAAAATATAATTTACAGCATATCAAAAGAACATAACATACTTTTACATCCTCTGCACATTTTATAAGAATTTTTAAATAAAGCTTAATCTATTAATATTTGATACAAAAATAATTTAATAAGAATACTAAAATAAAACTAATTCTATATTATTAATCTCATTAACAACTCATACTTATATTTACCATAAACTAATCTATTATTAGACTTTATAACATAATGTAAAACTCTTTAGAAGAATATAAAAACTTTTTAATATCAAAAAGCTACCAAAAATAATCTGACGAGACTCTAAGGAATTCCTTTGATTATTGACCCTTCTTAAAAATTAGGGTTGAATTTCCACATTGCTCCAATATTTTAAAATTAAGTTGAAAATTTGAATACTCCAATTAACAAGCATATGCTTAAGCTACTAACGAAGCAAACATTAAAAACGAGTGATGAAGGAATATCATTTATCACCAGGCTTTGATTTTTTTATTAAAATATTTTCCCACAATATTAAAGACTCATACTACATAATTATTGATCCTAAAATCAAAGAATTAAAATCAGAATATAAAATGAAGGGATTTGACTCAGTTCCAAAGTATGAGTTTATTGCAATCTTGGTAACAAGTGCTCTTCGCTAGTCCCATAAGAAATCACAGATACATTAATGAGTTCTGATTTTCTATGCATGACAAAAAACAACAAGACATGTTTTGATTTAAAATTTTTAAATAAATTGGTGTTCCCAAGGCAAAAAGACATCAACATTATGATATTAAGCTAATGACGAGGAGGAAGCAACATTGAAATATACAATTGAGTAGACAACACAATGGTTATATTAATACCAATCTTTTCAAAAATGACTATGATTCCTAAAAAAAATACTTGACAACGACACTTTAAAATCCAAATAGTTTATTTAGTATTATCTAGTTTAGGGATTTGATCCAGCATCTAAAATTTCCATTTAAAAGTTTTCAACACTTTCTATAGAAGGATTCGTTTAACCAAACTATGCGGCCAGCTCAGTTTTCAACACTTTCCATAGAAGGATACGTAAATCAACCACAAACACAATAGGATTCCACATTTCATTCATAATGCAATTTTTTGCCTACCTACAACAAGATGCTAGTCACGAATTAGGAAAAGAGTTTAATAAAGCTTTTTAAAATCTAGTTTGATATTGATCAATCGTCAATTGCAAAGAGAGGACGACATTCTTAGTGAATAGAAGTAGTTTGAAAACTACCATCTTGAGATTATCAAATATGAAATATTCAAACCTTTTTACCCAAGGTAGACAATATATTTTTATAAGAAAAATATGAAATTTATCTAGGATATCATCTGTGCGAAACAACATATATCTTTAACTAAAACAAAAATAATTTGAAACCTTTAAATTTAAAAATATCACATTCATGATTTCGACAGTGGTAATCATTTTGCAAGGATGACTACAACTTGTATTCTGATCATATTAAGACTCTAAAATACATGGGTATAATCTCCAAGTTACATATCCATTAATTTAGCTTTTCCCCATCTCCTAGTACATTGCTTGGTAGAATTCTCAGGTCAATTCACCGACAGCTTCCGCGACAAGAAACAGTGGGAAATAATTTATGAATAGGATCAGCATGGCTATTTTATAGGCAACTACCATGCAAGCAAATGTAGTGAAATATAATTAAGATATATAATTCTCCAAGTAAACGAATACAATGAGAGCCCAATACAAAAAACACAAAAAAATGCATCAACCAAAATAATTATCATATATATATTTTTTAAAAAGCTAGAAGTATTTCATATAAAAATCCTCTCATTGGATATCTCTATAGAAAACATAGTATAGAGTAAAATTCATTAAATACCTTGCTAAATTAAGTGAAACCATACCACAATTTTAATATATATATATAAGCAAAAAACCTCTTGGGGCCGGGGAGGGGGTCTCGTCGAAGTCACCCGCCCTCCCCCCACATTATCTTGGTTTTTATTTCCCATTTTAACTTTTTGGTAGGGTGGAGATTTGAACCTGGGACCTCTCTTGGAGGATTTCCCTCTCCTCTCCAACTCACCTACAACACCTGGGTCACAATTTTAATATATTTTATGTGGATTATTAATATAGTTTATATAACAAGGTTTCACTACGAAGATGGCTATTTGCATATTAAAATTTCTTACAAATCATTTGTTGTAATAAGAGAGGCTTATCCAATCAATTCACACACAAAAATACAGGCCATTCAAAAATTTAAGGTATCCAACCTGGAAATTTGTCGAAGATATAAGCAAATATAAAATCTCGGTCAGAAGTGTAGCTTTCCACTCACACGGTGAACACTGGATGCCAATTCCTCTAGTATTCTTTGCTACCAAAAAATTATGTGCATCTTTGTGGATTCAAGTTCACATTATAAAAAAAACCATGCCGTGAAGATAAAATGTTGTTGATCATCTTAAAACCTTCACTGGTCCTATATTTTTAAAGCTTTAAGGTTCAATTTACACACGTTACATAAGACATTTCATGCAAAACAAAAGGATGGCCAAGTGTTGAAATATTGAGTACTCCGAGAAAAACATAAAGATATCGTTTGTTGTTTTGATTTCTTATAAGAAACAACTTTAACTTGGATTTATCTATTTAATATATATATATATATATATATATATATATATTATATTTGTATTGTACACATAAATATTATTATTATATTTAACATTATACTTATATGCTCATGTTATTTATTTATTATTTTATTTTATATTTTATGATTATATATATATATATATATAGATATATATATCTACAGTTTAATTTTTATAATTCATTTAAGATGTATTCTTAGTGCAACTACAAACAAAATTACTTTCAAGAATGCAACAAATTCCATATGTCCCTATATGAATTTTTTATTATAGTGGGCTTCCATGTACCCACAAGCCATAGTGCGTATATGCACAACATCATATCCCACCTTACCTGGCATTTTGACCACTGTATCTGCCCAAAGGTGGATGTTCTTCTGGTCCATATTGCTTGCTACAGAATAGAAACTTGCACCTGCAATCACAAATGCTCACAGTAGTATCACATTCTTCCAAAAAAATGATAATCAAAATAGTGGGGATGTGACATTTTCCCTCACTATAATTTAACATAGTCCCTGTGTTAGCCATAATATTTTAGCAAGTTTCAAATAATCATTCATACATTATGCAGTACATTGAAAATAGATGTATTACAATATTAGCATAACAAAGTATATCATAAGTCCAAGAGATACAAATATTAATATATATCCAATATTTAAATGTTCATATAAGTTTTAGTTTTCAAACAAGAAAGAAAATTGTCTTTTCATTTTGGCCACATCCTCCAATGTGGCATTCCTTTCTGAGTAGAGGTTCCACTAGACTCTACACTGATCAATGATTCTTTTTCTCAAATTTTTAGTCCTGAATCCCAATATTTTGACTGTTCGAACCTCAATGAGTTATGGATCTAACGTCTACAAGTGAAAAACATCCAAAATATGGTATGGGTCAGCCACATATTTACGGAGGAGAGACACATGGAAAACACTGTGGATCTTGGATTATTTTGGTGGTAGGAAAAGCTTATAAGCAACAAGACTTATTTTGGTAATGATTTCAAATAGAACGATAAATCTGGGGCTCAGTTTGGTAGACTTAATAGAGATTTTAGTCAGTTTGACTCTGAGGAAGACTTTATCATCAATAACAAACTCTCGAGGAGTTATTTTTAGATCTGCATAGATCTTCTAATGGTCTGCAGCTTCACGAAGTCACTAGCGTATTTATTTTAATTGAACCTCAATTTTCTTAATAACATCAGGATCGATCACTTCTTGATCATCCAAATTATCCCACATTAATGGTGTCCTGCATCTGCACCCATATAGGGCTTCAAAAGAGGCCATGCCCAATGTGGTATGATAACTGTTGTTATATGCAAATTCTACCAGGAAGAGGTAATCTTGCCACTTACTTTGGTGGTACATACAATACATGTGTAACATATCCTCCAACACCTGATTGACCCTCTCGGTCTGCCCATCCATATCAGTATGATAGGTTGTGCTGATGTTTAGCTTTGCACCCCATGCTCGGTGTAAAGCTTGCCAAATTTTAAAAATGAATCGTGAATCTCTATCTAAGATAATAATTTCAAGGAAACCATGCAACCTCATGATTTCCTGAGCAAACTTTTGTGCTATTGTGGGGGCAGCATCATGAACATTGCTTGGTATAAAATGCACCACCTTAGTCAACTTATCCACAACTATGAAAATTGCATCATGTTAGAGCTAAGTCTTGGGAAAACCAACTATAAAATCCATGGAAATCACTTGTAATTTCTATTCTGGTACATAAAATAGGTGTAGTTGTCCCCCAGGATATTGATTTTCAACTTTGACTTTTTGAAATTCCAGACATTTTGCAATAAATTATACCACATCTTTCTTCATACCATGTGATGAGGCCTAGAAATGTCTCATTATTACACTATGGTTGACATATAAAAACTGCCATAATATTAAATATGACAAAGTTAAAGTGCCAAAGAGTGATTAGAATATGTTATTTGTTACATGTTTGCATGATTTTATGTTTGGAACATTATACCTCTATTTTGATTGTTTTCAACACTGTTTCAGTTGATTAGGTAGTAAATAAAACATGTATTGCAATTACATTCTGATGGCATGAACAGATTCCTCTCATCAAGAACTACAACTTTGCTTTTTGAAGGAAGTCAATCCGAGCTATAGATAAAAAGTTATGAAGGTTACATCGTTCCTGTGCTCATTGTTCATGCCTTTGTCTTTTTTGGAGTTGTTAACAGGTGCAAATATGTGTTAAAGGGAACATTTGCGGATCCACTATGAATGATCTAGAGTGAGTTAAGGTACAAAATTCATACCAATGGTACTTCATCATATAGAAAAATCATGACCCAAATTTGAAGGCATATGGACAAGTAACCTTGAAGTTATGGGGCCTGCAAAATGGCAGTTTCACACTTCTTGACAGCTGGAAATGCTGGTAAAAATTTGTGTTAAAGGCCAACTTGACAGTGATGCAGGGAGTAATTCCTCAGGAATTAAGAGTTGAAAATTAAACCCAATGTTGTTCATATAACCAAGAACACGTGAACACAATTTGGTAAAAAATGGAGTTACGATGAACAAGTTATGAGCACTCCAAAAGGGCATCCGGGCATGTTTGGGCAGTGGAAACAAGAGTCACGAGTCCATACAAATTCCAGCCACCTATCACTTTGAAGGAATGCATGGAATTTTTCAAATAAAGAAGAGGTAAATGCTTGGAAATAGTTGAGGGAGAATAGGCATGACTCTTTCTCCACCTGACAGCACTGCCACGTGATGCAAATGGAAGCAACAAGTCAAAAGGCTAAAATGTAGGAAATTTGGTAAAAGCAGGACACAGTCATGCAAATTCTAGCTAGTTGTACATATACAGCAGGGCTTGGAATCAGTCACTCCAGCATATGCCACCAATGCAGAAGGGTGTACAAGATAAGGGAAAACAATCCAAACAGTCAACAACTTCCTCCTTATGCGTTTGGAGCACAGATAAGCAACGAATTATCACCTGCCTGTTATTCCAGAGTAGCATAGGAATAAGCGGCGTAGGAATAGGGAATAGCGCAAGAACAACTGAAAGTGATCAAAAATCGACAAATCAGTGGAGGAAATTATTGGCAATTTACTAGGAGGTTGTCCCAACTCATCTTAACATGATTTCCTCAACAAATGCATCCCAACAATGATGAATGGATAAAGTTTTGACAAAGAAAATTCTTGCATTCTAGGAAACAATTATGCAATCAGTTGTAAATCCCTACAAATCAGTAACCAAGCATATCAGCATTATATTATAAATAAGAAAGCTCCTAGATGGTTGAGCATGTAGATAGATAGGCAATAGAATACCAAAATTAGCATAGAGTGAAGTTTCTTTGTAGCAAAACAATAATTTGCAGGTTTTTCTTACATTACTATAATGTAGTTTCAGATTGAATAAAAAGGTGCAATCTTCAAATATCAATTGGCATTTTGAGGTTGATGATTAGCATCTAGATTTTCTTAGCATAACTTCTCACCTTCTTCTGATTCTAGAAGCAAGGGCCACTTGCAGGGCCAGAGGAAGGCAATTTCTAATAGAATTTCTTGTTGATTTCTTGTTGCAGTAGATTAGCAGAATTTTGCCAGTTTTCCATTTCTTTAGTAGTTTTCAACACAGTTTTCAGCCTTTGATAGCATTTTCTGCATTTCACAGCAATTTCCAGATTTTTGTCATTTTTTAGTTTTGTAGTAATTGTTGATTTGGTTTTGCAGTAGTTAAAATTCTATTTTTAAATTCTCTAGATGATTTACTTTCATGCAAGAGTGTGTGTGTTTTCAATTCTGCAATTTCCTTTTTTGTCACTCTCAATTTAGCAACACTTCATTTTCTGTCATTTTCAGATTCTGCAATTTCATTTCCTACAATTTTATTTCTGCAAAGGTAAATAGGAGTTAATTTCAATTATTAGGAGTTAGAGGTCACAAAAAACCCCCAAATGCTAATTGATCCATCAATAAAGCTTGTTTTCTGAATGAACTAATCTTTAACCTGTTGGAGCCTTCTTTCGTATATAGCCTTGGACACCGCCTTGGATTGACACACATAATGATTAAATGATGAATGAACAACGACACTCATCATCATGCTAGTAAAAGTTTTTTATTTATTTTCTCTCATTGTTATCACACCTAGGTGGGTGGAGTATGGAGCACAATGTACTTCTTACTAGATTTTTCTTTTTATCCCCTCATCATTGTGTACTATTACTTGGTTTCGAAAATATACCAAATTCTCTTTAACTTTGAAATTCGTATTCCAATTTGGTCCTTGCTCAACTTTAGTGCAACATTGGTTGCAATATTCATCATTTTTCTATAATTCTTTAATTTTTTCTTTCATCCCATACTGGCATCGTGTGAGAGCAGCTATGTGTTTTCTTTGACTAAGAGCTTCTGCCAATTTATTTTCCTTTCCTTTAATATATTCAATCCCAAAATCATATTTTATCAGGAATTCCAACCATCTCCATTGTATAGCATTTAATAAAGGTTGAGTGAAGATGTAACTTAAACTCTGATGATCAGTTTTTAACTCAAAAGGTTTACCCAACAAGTAATGTCAACATATCTTAAGAGCATGGACTATAACAACCAACTCTAAATCATGAGTAGCATAGTTTATTTCATGTTTCTTATGCTTCCTAGACTCATATGCAACAACAGCCTCATCTTGCAACAAAAAACCTCTTCGACCCTCTAGTGAGGCATCAATACAAACTGTAATGATTTTTTGAGGTCTGGTAATTGAAGTATAGGTGCAATTGTCAAATTTTCTTTAAGGATTTTGAAAGCGTCCTCACACTAATTTATCCATTTAAATACTTTTCCCTTCCTTTGCAGATTAGTGATAGGGAAAACAATATTTGAAAATCCTTTAACAAATCATCGATAATATCTAGCCATTCCCATAAAACTTCTCACCTCAGAAACATTGGTAGGTGTTGGCCAGTCTACTATGGCTTCAATACTTTTATGATCCACAACTACCCCTTCAGCTGAAATAATATACCCCAAATACTGAACTTGTGGAGTATAAAACTCACACTTAGACAATTTTTTATACAATTGATTTTTCTTGAGGATTTCTAGAACTATTCTCATGTGTTGGTCATGCTATTATTTATTCTGAGAGTAGATCAGAATATTATCCAGAAAAATCAAAATAAACTGATCTAATTGTTCCCTAGAAACACTATTCATCAGGTTCATAAAAGCAGCTAGTGCATTTGTTAACCCAAAAGGTAACATTGTGAACTCATAATGCCCATAACGAGTTCTAAAAGTAGTTTTGTAGGTATTCTCTTCTTTGATCCTCATTTGATGATATCTTGACCTAAGATCGATGTTGGTAAAGATAGTCGCTCCCTTTAATTGATGAAATAGATCATCAATCCTAGGTAAAGAATACTTATTCTTTACTATCATTTTATTGAGCATCCTATAGTCAATATAGAGTCTTAGATAACCGTCATTATTTTTCACAAACAGAACCGGTACTCCCCATGGTGAGACACTATGTTTGATGTGCCCTTTTTCTAATAGATCTTGCATTTGGGTCTTGAGTTATTATAATTCAATGGGTGTCATTCGGTAAGGGGTTCTGACTACAAGTGATGCTCTTGGAAAAATATCAATAGAAAAAATCAAATTCTATGTTTGGAGGAAGTCTGGGTAGATCTTCAGGAAAGACAACCCTAGACTCATTCAAAATAGGATACTATTGAAATAAAGTGGAGCTAGACTCAGTTTATTCCTTCTTATTTAGTTTAACTACATAAATTTCACACCCTTTCCTTAAAGCTCTTTTGAATTGCATTGCAATCATCAAGTGGGGTTGAAAGGCTGCTCTACTACAATGGACACGGATTCACTGATTAGAACCATCTATGAAGTCCAACCACCTCTCTTCAAAATTTAGCAAGGCTTTATGGGCTTTTAGCCAATCTACTCCTAGGACAATATCAAATACATGTAAAGGTGCTACATAAATATGCCAACTAGTATTTCCTTGGGTTATATCTATTTGAGGGTCAAATAAACACTGGTTGACTATATAGGTCTATCCTGAACCATACTCAACTTGCCACCTGTTTGCCATGATCCCAAGTTTAATTGGTATGTCCCTCAAAATACTAGTTGATATAAATCTATCAGTTACACCACTATCAATCAAAATATGAACATATTTCTTGCCCAATTTTCCTTTTATAAGAATAGAGTAGCTTGCCCTAAAAGGTTAGTTTTAATTGTAACAGCATAGATCCTATGTGGGGTCTCTTTTATTGGATTCTTCTTATCAGCTCTCTGTGGACACTGATTCACATAGTGATATAGGGCTCTACAAAAAAATCATACATTAGGTCCTTTGTTCTTTTGTTTATCCCCTTTTCTATATTGATTGTCGTTCTTTCCCTTGTCTAGAAAATTATTCCTTTTCTCTTGAAAGTTTCTTCTATATGCTTGCCCCTTGTTTCCCCGAAAATTTACCTTGTATCTGTTATCCTCTCTATAATGACAACCATATCTATTTTTCTTACACTGATCTTTACCCTTATCCATCTTTGGGTATCTCCTTTTCTTAAGATCCTATTTTTTTATTTTCTAGTAATAAACCTTTGCATTATTTTGACTTATCTCCTCATAGTGGGTAGTATCATAAGCAACTGTCAATTTTTTAGGTACTTTTCTTCCAATAGGTGTTCCAAATTTGGGATGTAGTCCCATTACAAATTTTTGAGCCTTGAATTCCTCGTTCTTATCATATTCTAGAGTGTATTTCAAAAGTTGAACAAATATTTGATAGTATTCAATCACAATCATGTTATCTTGGTGGAAATAGGTGAATTCAGCATATTTCTCAATATAAAATTGTTGTGTAAGAAAATGATCCTTAAATTCCCTTTCAAATTCCTCCCAAATAATATCTTTAGCCTCCTTCTATGTGATTTTATTATAGGTGGTCCACCAATCTTTGGCTGGACCTACTAAATGTGCCATTGCCCAAGTTGTTTTGGATTTCGCACAAAGGGGCTAGATTGAGAAATACCCTTCAACCTCACTCAACCAATTAACGGTTGCTTTTTCATCACCCTTTCCATAAAATTTGGAAATATCTAATTTCTTAATTTTTATTTACAACTCAAAACCGACTTTTCTCCTTGAATATCCTTTTGGAAATTCACTAACTTTTTTCAGTTTTCATGCTTTTGGTCAAACTTTCAAAACATTTTGTTGCTGAGTAATGATCTCTTGTTGCTGAGCTATTTGTTATTTTTGTTGATCCATATGCTCAGTCATTTGAGCCCTTTGGATCTCCATTTTTTCTCATTGCTAATTTAGTTGTCTTGCATTAAATGAATCATTTATGTCATATTCTCATCATTTTGTGTAGCTCTTACAGCTACTGGCTCTTTATCTTTTATTATAACACACTGAGGCAATTCGAATATTTGAACTCTCTCTGAATCCCTCATGAGTTGTCTTAGTCCCCTCATTAGGGCTTCTGCAGTCTCCTCTTATAGATTAGCATTCACTCTTATTAAGGTTCCCGCCATACCTAGTGATAAAAGAGTTATGTCAATTCAATACTTCATGTTTATAACATACGATTTTGCAACCTAGGCTCTAATACCAATTGTAACAACCCAAGTTTACTCACCTGGTTGTAAGAAAACATAAATACAAAATTTTGATTAAATTCAATAGCACAGTGACAAATTGACTGATGTGCACCCAAATGATACACTTTGACGTAAACACACCCAACTTTGAATTAGTACCTAGGCATAGATGATCACACTTCGAGAATTTATACTGCTACAGACAGTATCTCAAGTTCTTGAGATTTGCCAACTTCCCACGGTAGGTTGCTATTTATGAGATATTTTTTCTCCTTTCTTGAGTTCTCAGATCTCGACATGGTATTATCCTTCCAGGGCCCATAACACTTGGAAGGGTGGATGCACTAATTCCCCGTCTCATAGCATAGAGGACTTTAGATCTATGATCCAACTCTTGTCCTACTAGTCCACTGATCCAATTAATATAGTTAACCTATGCTTGAGTTAGAATAGCTATGACAGTGCCTTATTACTCAGATCTCGACATGGTATTATCCTTGCAGGGCCCATAACACTTGTAAGGGTGGATGCACTAATTCCCCATCTCATAGCATAGAGGAATTTAGATCTATGATCCAACTCTTGTCCTACTAGTCCACTGATCCAATTAATATAGTTAACCTATGCTTGAGTTAGAATACCTATGACAATGCCTGATTATTGACTTTCACCTAAAGTATTATCAGGGTCCACCAATTATTTAGTTTATTAGACTAGGTATCCCAGATCAATTCCTAATTGACGGTAATGTTGCCCATACCATCTACCGTTGTACCTTCCAGCCCCAAGGACCAGATCCTTAGCCTTGATTTTAGTTGGAAAATCTGTAATTGGTGATGATCTTGAGAACCCTCATGTACTACATCGTACGACAACCTAGAACGATGTCCCATACCATCATTCGTTACTCTCAATAGCTAGGAATCCACTAACCCTACTAGAGAATGGTTGTCTCCAATTCACAATAGTCACCACCACACACTATTGGATTTGGGTGAATGCGCATCCTCCTCCATGGCGTTAGCAATTCATCCTACTCAATGAATGCTTCGTAAACATCTAGGTTTTATATTTTCCTTTTGGTGGTTAACATCATGGGTTTCATAGGAATTCAAGTTTATCCAAGGTTTACAACTTAAATTTATATTAATTGATCGAATTCTAATTTACTTTAATGTAGAACATAATGTTAACATAGCTAAGGAAAAATCAACTAAGCAAAATATTAAGTATTTTAACTTGAATACTATCTTCTATAGCTTATAACAAAAAAACTATTAAATACTAAGTACAATCTATCTAAATTATTATTGGATCCTATCTTTAATAAAAAATAAAGCACAAATATGTGACATATAAAGAACTAATTCATTATTCAGTTGTTTGATTCTTATTATAAAATAGACCCACATATCATATATTCGTAGTAACAGTGTTCATCTAAACTTTTAACTTACTCTATTTACTTTAAGTTAGTTTCTATAAAAATATCCCTTTTCTAAATTTAGTAAAAATATTTAAAAATATATAATTTACAGCATATCGAAAGAACATAACATACTTTTACATCCTCTACACATTTTTATAAGAATTTTTGAATAAAGCTTAATCTATTAATACTTGATACAAAAACAATTTAATAAGAATACTAAAATAAAACTAATTCTAAATTATTAATCTCATTAACAACTCATACTTATATTTACCATAAACTAATCTATTATTAGACTTTATAACATAATGTAAAACTCTTTAGAATAATATAAGAACTTTTTAATATCAAAAGCTACAAAAAATAATCCGACGAAACTCTAAGGAATTCCTTATTATTGACCCTTCTTAAAAATTAGGGTTGAATTTCCACATCGCTCCAATAGTTTAAAAGTAAGTTGAAAATTTGAATACTCCAATTAACAAGCATATGCTTAAGCTACTAACAAAGCAAACATTCAAAATGAGTGATGAAGGAATATCATTTATCATCAAGTTTTGATTCTTTTATTAAAATATTTTCCATAATATTAAAGACTCATACGACATAATTATTGATCCCAAAATCAAATAATTAAAATAAAAATATAAAATGAATGGATTTGACTCATTTCCAAAGTACGGTTTTACTGCAATCTTGGTAGCAAGTGCTCTTCGCTAGTCCCATAAGAAATCATAGATACATTAATAAGTTTTGATTTTCTATGCATGGAAAAAACAATAAGACGGGTTTCGATTTAAAAGTTTTAAATAAATTGGTGTTCCCAAGGCAAAAAGACATCAACATTATGATATCAATCTGGTGACGAGGAGGAAGCAGCATCAAAATATACAATTGAGTAGACAACACAATGATTTTATTAATACCAATATTTTCAAAAATTACTATAATTCCTAAAAAGAATACTTGACAATGACACTTTAAAATCCAAATATGTTTAGTAATTTGATTCAACATCTAAAATTTCCATTTAAAAGTTTTCAACACTTTCTATAGAAGGATTCATTTAACCAAACTATGCGGCCAACTCAGTTTTCAACACTTTCCACAGAAGGATACATAAATCAACCACAAACATGATAGGATTCCACATTTCATTCATAATGCAATTTTCTGCCTACCTACAGTAAGATGCTAGTCATGAATTAAGAAAAGAGTTTAATGAAGCTTTTTAAAATATGGTTCGATATTGATCAACCACCAATTGCACAGAGAGGATGACATTCTTAGTGAGTAGAAGTAGTTTTAAAACTACCAACTTGAGATTATCAAATATGAAATATTCAAACCTTTGTACCCAATGTAGACAATATATTTTAATAAGAAAAATATGAAATTTATCCAAGATATTATCCGTGCGAAACAACATATATCTTTAACTAAAACAAAATTAATTTGAAACCTTTAACTTCAAAAATATCACATTCATGATTTTGACTGTGGTATTCATTTTGCAAGGATGACTACAATTTGTATTATGATCATATTAAGACTATAAAATACATTGGGTACAATCTCCAAGTTACATATCCATTAATTTAGCTTTTCACCATCCTCTAGTAGACTACTTGGCAGAATTCTCAGGTCAATTCACCGACAGCTTCCGTGATGAGAGACAGTGGGAAACAATTTATGAATAGGATTAGCATGGCTCTTTTATATGCAACTACCATGCAAGCGAATGTAGTGAAATCTCATTAAGATATGCAATTTTCCAAGTAAATGAATACAATGAGAGCCCAATACAACAAACGTAGAAAAATGCATAACCAAAATAATTATCATATATATATTTTAAAAAGCTGAAAGTATTTCATATAAAAATCCTCTTAGTGGATATCTCCATAGAAAACACAGTATAGGGTAAAATTTACTAAATACCTTGCTGAATTAAGTGAAACCAGACCACAATTTTAATATATTTTATGTGGATTATTAATATAGTTTATATAACTGGGTTTCACTACGAAGATGGCTATTTGCATATTAATTTTTTTTACAAATAATTTGTTGTAATAAGAGAGGCTTATCCAATCAATTCACACAAAAATACAGGCCATTCAAAAAATTTAAGGTATCCAACCTAGAAATTCGTCGAAGATATAAGCAAATATAAAATCTCGATCAGAAGGGTAGCTTTCCACTCACACGGCGAACACTGGATGCCAATTCCTCTGGTCTTCTTTGCTACCAAAACATTATGTGTCTCTTTGTGGCTTCAAGTTCACGTTATAACAGAAACCATACCATGAAGAGAAAACATTGTTGATCATCTTAAAACCTTCACCGGTCCTATGTTTTTAAAGCTTCAAGGTTTAATTTACACACGACACATAAGATATTTCATGCAAAACAAAAGGATGGCCAAGTTTTGCAATATTGAGTACTTCGAGGAAAATATAAAGATATCATTTATTATTTTGATTTCTTATAAGAAACAACTTTAACTTGGATTTATCTATTTAATATATATATATATTTGTATTGTACACATAAATATTATTATTATATTTAACATTATACTTATATGCTCATGTTATTTATTTATTATTTTATTTTATATTTTATGATTATATATATATATATATAGTTTAATTTTTATAATTCATTTAACATGTATTCTCAGTGCAATTGCAAACAAAATTACTTTCAAGAATGCAACAAATGCCATATGTCCCTATATGAATTTTTATTATAGTGGGATTTCGTGTACCCATGATCCATGGTGCGTATATGCACAGCATCATATCCCACCTTACCTGGCATTTCGACCACTGTCTCTACCCAAAGGTGGATGTTCTTCTAGTCCGTATTGCTTACTACCTAATAGAAACCTGCACCTGCAATCACAAATGCTCACAACATATCACATTCTTCCAAAAAAAATGATAATAAAAATAGTGGGGATGTGATAAAACTTGACCTCGAATCTTATTATGCATTAGACCCAACCCCAAATCTTATTATGCATCATACTCGACACCCAAACCTTATTATGCATCAAAATCCACACCTGAATCTTATTATGCATCAGACCTGACCCCGGAACCTTATTATGCATCAAACCCGATCTCAGATTGTAGTATGCATCAAACCAAATTTGGTCTTAGTTATGCATCATACCGAATGTGGGCTTAGTTATGCATCAGACCATATCTAGACCTAGTTATGCATCAAACTGGATCCATACCTAGTTATGCATCAAACCGGATCCGAACCTAGTTATGTATTATACCAAATCCGAAACACTTTTTGCATTCGATCCAGTAAAAACTATCAAAGTCACCATTTTTCCATAATTTTTTTTAGAAACCAAGGTAATTTGCCATTGCCTTCGACATCAGGTTGGCCAGGATTCACCATAGTTTTAAAATGGATTTACCTATTTTTTACAAGTACGTTTTGGGTCCGACCCCTTATGCATAACCCTGCATAAGAGGTTCTAGAAGGATTTCAACAAGTTAAAATTCCCCCTACTACTCCTTCAAAATCCATAGAATCCTATTCACATCTTTCCCAAACTGCTTTCATAGTTTTAAAACTTATTCTTTTATCATTTTATTTTCCTGGATATAGAGAATATCAGGTCTATTAATTAAACATAGGTCCCTAATACACATATACTTTGAGGAGGCATTAGCACCCCATATATTCCATGAGATGATAATCATGTCTCATTAGGGGCTTTTGGCTCCTCTTGCGTATTACCAATATCAATTTTTTGTTTGGTAAAGAGAAGTTCAACCAACTTAGTTTGTGTTCCTTTCTCTATGTTAGCTCTTGCTTCACTGGATCTTGCTTGATAATTTAAGGGTTTTCCTCTTTTTGCCTTGCCTATATCAAGAGTAGGTCTTATTATTCTATTCCTCAACATTCTTTCACCATTTTTTTTCAAAATATTTATCCTCTCCTAGCTCTATTATAGAATATTTTGACTTATCCTGCTCATTTTCTGGTATTTTCTTATTAATGGTAGAGGTATTAACTTCTAAAACTCCATTTTATTTACCAATTATTTTCTCTTGATTGGTGCATGATACTTCAAGAGAGTCTTCAAAATCTGATGAAATAAATTCCTTGGGTTCATCAAGAATGTTCTTCCTTAAATTAGGATCATATTGAATAGATGGGTCCTTGCTAATATGTTGATATTGTTGTCCTGTGTCCTCTAAGTTTTGATCTACTTTTTCTTCATAGGCTAAAGCCTCAAAAAAAATGAAATTTCTTCCAATATCCTTTCTTATTGGTCTCCACAATTCATTTTATTTTATTTTTCTAGATCTATTTTTTGGAAGTTGAAAACCATCTTTATCCATAGCCATTTATAAATTTCTCTTACGATTTTCTATAAATGATTATGTTGGGCTCTTCTTAGGGCATGATCTCTCAATATGCCCCACCTCATGACATCTTCTACATCTATAAAAAAATATTTTTTCATAATCTTAAGAAAAACATTTAATTAGGTATTTAAGATCCTTGAAGATAAAAAATAATTAATTAATTTTTTTTAAGAACCAAAAGGGTGACATGAGACCAAGATGACAACTTGACTTCAACGACACAAAAATTTTCAAAGATGCTCTTGGAGAGATGAGACAAGAATTGGAAAAGACCCAAGGACTTGAAAATTTATTGAAAAGAGCCTCACCAGGAAAAAAATAAAAGGGCTCACCAAATTTTCAAAAATTTAGAGGTAAAACAAGTTGGATTTTGAGTATCCAACAGGGATAAGGACAATTCTTCACAAAATGCCCTCATTCCTGGCAATTGCGATATTGTATGATTGGTCTTCCTTTTAAATCATACTACAAACGACTCTGGCCTCATTGCTAGTTACCTTGATATGGCCTTCCCCCTCTATGGTTATTTCTATAACCTCCACTTGTTGTAGGTTGTCCATTCCCTTGAGGTTTTGGTTTGTCTTCCTAGTCTTGAATTGTAAGAGTTTGCTAGAAAACTTTTGAATTGAATGGACATTTCACCACTTTGTGTCCTAGCACATTACATATAGCGTAGTATTAATTTCAAGAATAATTTACATTTGAATGCCCCTCAGTCTTACATTTTGTACACCAAAAATCCTTTCAATATCACCTCTTATCTCCTTTGGCTTCTTTTATTATCTTATTGAATTCCTTTTGAAAATACTAGATGGTATGATGTATCATATCATCTTCGTTGTTGTTCGAATATTCATGCCTAGTATGTGTCATGGTCCCTATTGTTGTCTGCTTCACTTCACTCAAATTTTTTTGCTTTCTCTAGCACTTCTTCATATGTTGAGGATGGTTGATGCAGGAGCATCCGACGACAGCAGGACAATCGAGCATCAACCGGAGTTTCCAAGAAAAGTGTTTTGTTTTTTTTGGCAAAGCTGGGAAGGGGGTCACGAAATCGTGACCCAAAAGGCTGCAGAAGCAAGAGGGCAGTTTTTGTCGCGATATCGCGACGTCGCGATATCGCGACGATTTCGATAGCGGAGGCAAGAGGACGATTTTTGTCGTGATATCGCGATGTCGCGATATTGTGACGGTTTCAAAAGAGGCAAATACAGAGTGCAGGGGAGCCGCAAAATCGTGACATGTCACGAAATCGTGGCTCCAAAGGCGAAGGCGAGGAAAAGCAAAGGCTAAGGCAAGGTTGGGAGGCGGAGGTCACGAAATCGCGACATGTCATGATTTCGTGACATGTCACGAAATCGTGACCTCAAAGGCTGCGACAAGGCAGGGGCAATTTTTGTCGCGATATCGTGATGTCACGATATCGTGATGTCGCGATATCACGACGGTTTCGAGAGCAGAAGCGTGGAGGAGTTTTTCGTCGCGATATCGCGACGTCGCGATGTCGCGATGATTTTGAAGCTTAGTGATGAGGGGCATTTTGGTAGCGATTTCGCTACGTTTCTGGCGGACGAAGGTAAGGCACCAGTTTGGTCGTGATATCGTAACATGTCGTGATTTCACGGCCAGTTGAAGACCAATGGAATTTGGACACATGGATGGCCGTGCGCATGGGAAAAAGAGACAGCTGTTGTAGTTAAACTTTCTGACATGGCGACAGTTGCAGGCCCCGGACAGTATGGGGTGAGATGGCGGATCAGGGAGTGGGTGATTTACGAAAGGAAAATTTAAATCTCGATGGGGAAGCCAATTTTGGAGGTTTTATTTAATTCTTTTTCACAGGTGGGTCATTAATGACCTAGAGGGCCGAGACCTCGATAAAAAAATTGGAATTTGGGAAGAGTTCGGGACAGTGGACGAAAAAGTCAAGGAGAGAGAGAGACTATGGAGAATACCAGAGCACCTCTGGTTATTGTATGCCTGCGGGCTGTTTTATTGAGATGCATGTAAATATTTTGAGGAGATTTTAATGTCAAAGTCGAATTCGTGAAAAGGGTTGATAGCCTCATCCCCGTCAGTGGTATCAGAGCGGGAGTTCCTGAGTGTGTGACAGATCGCCGGACGTGAGGCAGTCACACCAAGATCTGTGGGAAGGCTCGTGAGAAAGTGAGAAGATGCCTCCGAGGAGAAACCCCGTTGGTGGAAGAGGCATGGCAGCAGAAGATTTTCGGGCTTTGCAGCGGCAAGTTCAGGCCCTGCAAGAAGAACTGCACAGAGGGCATGGACCGAGAAGAGATGCAGACAGTGAGGATGAAGCGGATGAAGAAGAAAATCAGTTTGAAGAAGAAGAAGAAGAATTTGTGGATCCGGCACAAGCCAGACTGTATAAGGCCATATCCTAGATCAGGAAGAGGCCGAAGATAGAAGTTTCCACGTATTCGAGGAACTTGAATCCGGAAGAATTGATTGACTGGATAAATGACTTAGAAGAATATTTTGAATATGAAGAGGTTGAAGATCCCGAGAGGGTCAGATTTTCCAAGACTAGACTGAAGGGTCATGCCAGCATATGGTGGAAGGGGGTACAGCTAGAGCAGAACAGAAGAGGAAAATAACGGATAACAAGATGGGACAGAATGGTGGAGAAATTGAAGAGGCATTTTATTCCCATGGATTATGAACTGGATCTGCTAAGAAAAATGCAGAGTTTGAGGTAGATGAACAAAACTGTCCAAGAATATACGTAGGAATTTTATAAAATCTCCATCAGAACCGGTCATTTAGAAGCAAGCAAGGAAAAGGTGGCCCGTTATATCAATGGGTTGAGACCCAGTGTCTAGGAAGAGTTGAGCTTAGTGCGGGTGAGCACCATTGAAGATGCTTACCAGTTTGCTCTAAAGGTTGAAGAGAAACTACACAGAAGGTTTGAGAGCAAGCAAAAAGGAAGAGGGCCCGGAGGAAAGACCGGTGGAAAGGAAGAGGAAGGAAAGGAAGAGAAGAAAGAAGAGGTTAGCAGCAACCGGGATCAGAAAGAATATGAAGAATCCAAACCGTAAGTTCAGAACAATGGCTACCCAAGAAGAAGAGGTAGATCTGGACACGGGTATGGAAGGGGAGTGTTTCGAGGAACATGTTTCCACTGCGGAGAAGAGGGGCATCGGGCATATGAGTGTCCCCAGCACCTCGAGAGAGTGAACAAGAAACAAGTGGGTCCTGCCAGAGCTATTGTGGCAGTTGAAGATGCTGACTCAGAACATTCTAAAGAAGCTGAGAAAGGAGAAGCAATGATTGTGATGAGGACCATGTTGATTGAGAAAGACAAGTCAGAGCAGAGGAGAATCTTGTTCTACACACGATGCAAAAGTGCAGGCAAGGTCTATAATGTTATTATAGACAACGGGAGTACAGATAACTTAGTTTTCAAGGAGATGGTTGCTAAGTTACAACTGGAGAGAAGAGGACACCCACATCCATACCAGATTGCGTGGTTGTGGAAGGACTACAGAGCATGGGTCGGTGAACAGTGCTTAGTCACGTTCAATATTGGGAGATACCAGGATGAAGTCCTGTGTGATGTTTTCCCCATGGATGCTTGCCATTTGTTGTTGGGAAGGCCATGGCAGTTTGATCGGAGTGCAGTGCATGTTGGTCATGCAAATACATACTCCTTGATGAAAGATGGAATGCGGCACAAGTTGAAGCCATTGCAGACAGTGGATGAGAAGGTGTGCAACAATGCCAGAATTTGTCTAGTAGAGGGCAAAAAAATTTCTTGCCAAGAAATGGGATTTGAGCAGGCTATAAAGGTTGAAGAGTGTTCAGAGGTATTACAAAGGACGCGGATCGAACATCATAGAAGTGAAGGTCACTTCTCCTTTTTACCCGGGGTGTCTGATGCAGGAGCATCCGACGACAGCAGGACAATCGAGCATCAACCGGAGTTTCCAAGAAAAGTGTTTTGTTTTTTTTGGCAAAGCTGGGAAGGGGGTTGCGAAATCACGACATGTCACGAAATCGTGACCCAAAATGCTGCAGAAGCAAGAGGGCAATTTTTGTTGCAATATAGCGACGTCGCGATATCACGACGATTTCGATAGCGAAGGCAAGAGGACGGTTTTTGTCGCGATATCGTGACGTCGCGATATCGCGACAATTTCGAAAGAGGCAAAGACAGAGTGCAGGGGAGCCGTGAAATCGTGACATGTCACGGAATCACGGCTCCAAAGGCGAAGGCAAGGAAAAGCAAAGGCTAAGGCAAGGTTGGGAGGCGGAGGTCACGAAATCGCGACATGTCACGATTTTGCGACATGTCGTAAAATCGTGACCTCAAAGGCTGCGGCAAGGCAAGGACAGATTTTGTCACGATATCGCGACGTCGCGATATCACGACGGTTTCGAGAGCAGAAGCGTGGAGGAGTTTTTCGTCGCGATATCGTGACGTCGCGATATCGCGACGTTGCGATGTCGCGACGATTTTGAAGCTTAGTGATGAGGGGCATTTTGGTAGCGATTTCGCTACGTTTTTGGCGGACGAAGGCAAGGCGCCAGTTTGGTCACGATATCGCGACATGTCACGATTTCACGGCCAGTTGAAGACCAACAGAATTTGGACACATGGACGGCCGTGCACGCGGGAAAAAGAGACAGCTGTTGCAGTTAAACTTTCTGACATGGCGACAGTTGCAGGCCCTGGATAGTATGGGGTGAGATGGCGGATCAGGGAGTGGGTGATTTACGGAAGGAAAATTTAAATCTCGACGGGGAAGCCGATTTTGGAGGTTTTATTTAATTCTTTTTCGTAGGTGGGTCATTAATGACCTAGAGGGGTGAGACCTCGATAAAAAAACTAGAATTTGGGAAGAGTTAGGGATGGTGGATGAAAAAGTCAAGGAGAGAGAGAGAGTGTGGAGAATACCAGAGCACCTCTGGTTATTGTATGCCTGCAGGCTGTTTTATTGAGATGCATGTAAATATTTTGAGGAGATTTTAATGTCAAAGTCGAATTCGTGAAAAGGGTTGATAGCCTCGTCCCCGTCAATGGTACTACCTTCATCTTCTTATATCTTGGTAGTAACCCATCAAGAAACCATCATTTAACCATTACATCAGCTGGTGGTATTTATATTTTATCGATTAGTTGTTTTAATCGACGGTTGTATTTTTTAATGTCCTCATCAACACCTTGCTTTGTGGTGTATATTTTCATTACAATATCACCATCACTCTCAAGGGATGAAATTCCTTGATTAAATCATCATTCATCATATTCCATATTTGAAATGCTATTATATTCTCTCGATTTAGATACCAATCTATTGCAAGTCCTATTAATGTACCAAGGAACAATTGCAACCATTCAGCTGATTGGTTTATAAAATTTTCTTTCTAGATGGTTATACATGTATTGATATGTCTTGTCGGATCTTCCTTCTCTTATACCATGAAAGGTGGACATATTTGTTTTCCTACTCTTATGGCTACATTAGCCATTGTTGAGGTTCCTCCTTGATCACTTGATGAGGTATTCTCTAGAATCCTTGACTGATTCCTCCTTTGTGTGGGTGATCCATTATGCTAATCCTCATCCAATGTTTCTATTCTAGGTACCTTATTCTCACAAAATAGTCATCTCCCAACCTCTTGTGCATCCTCACTCTATGACCTTCTTTACTGGTGTCAGTTGTGGCCTTGGTTCTATTTCTTGAGACCTCATGCATTGTTGCTCTGGTGCTTGACTCTCATCCTCCACACCGCTTTGTAACCTTCCTATCACTAGTTTAGGTGTTACCATCCACTCACTGTATCCTCATATAATTTCTTTGTCAACATCTCTTTCTACAATAACATTCTCCTTGAATATTTGTGGCTCTTGTACCCCTTCTATTTCTATTAGAAATGTATCCCACCTTTCAATTTTACCTTTGTTGTAAGTCCATACTTGTTCTATCATTGGTTCATTCGTATTTTGTGTAGAGTTGTTCACATTCTCTCTTTGAGCAATTCTAGTACTTCTTCTTACTAGAATCTGCTCATCTCCTTGATCTTAGTTCCCACTTCTTTATAAACTTATATTTGTTATTCACCTCCAATTATTTTATGTTCAAATATTATCACTTACAGATCCTTCTCAACTATGAAAATTTTAACCCAGTTTTGATTAAAAAATGGTGTCAATTGTCAAAGTTCAATTAGGCAATGGTGCCAAATGTAGCACAAGAGGGAGTATTCCTAGATAGGAAGGTGAATTAGGAGGTTTGGATATGAATTCTAAGGTCTTGTAATTTATTTGGCCCAAATCATATAGTTGTGCAATTTTCCACTATACAATTTACAAAGGTCACAAAACTAACTGTACGATTCCTAAATCGTATAATTGTATGACCCAAATCGTACAAAACTCTAAACTGTATGATTTACCACATGTACAGTTTACTAGAATTAGATTGCAGATGAAACTTAACAATTTTGTAATTGTTCACTTCTAAGTCTTCATTTTCCACATTTGACCAAGTCAACTATGCAAATGCAATTCTAAAATAAGACAATTGATCAATTGTATGGTTTGGTTGGCTGACTATACGGTTTCACCAAACCCTTGCTACAATTACACAATGCAAATTTGTTAACTTACACACCAATTATTAATGAGGTAAGAATTGTATAATATTCCAGTTGAATTGCCAATCTAGTTTACCCAACATGCAATCCCAAAATTACTACCTTTGGTTATTGAAATTAATTTGATTTATTGTGGATTTCCAAAAATTGTACAATAGAATGTAAATTTCTCAATTACCACTTGCAAAAACAACCATTAATTAATATATGCCTTCACAATAATTACGTAAGGTTTAGGAATCATCAGTAGGTTATCTTTGTTGTGGATTCATCTGTTTACAACATCATCTTGGTCATACTTACACATAATGTACAATTCAGATTTACTAGTAATGTGTATACATCAATTGCAATTCACATAATTATAATATATGCTGCCATGTTATCTGTAATAGAGAGAATAGTGGACAATACAAAGCATTAATAATAATCTATAATAGAGAGAATAGTGAACAATACGAAGCATCAACAATAATCTCCAATGAATAATCTGCATATTAGTCTAAAAAATAATGAACACATGAATTAACCTCTATTAAAAATTTAATGGGGGGATTTATAATTCTTGCCCAAGCCATTCCAAGGTGGTTCCTGAGACAACCATTATTCACAATTGTCTTATCGTAAGCCAATTAATGCATTAAGGTTTCCCTAAGTCTAATTTATTTTTTTATCAAATTAACCTAAATGCACATTTTAACTTAATTTTATTTGACTTCTAATTACACATTTATGAAATTGTAAAATTACACCCAATTGTACATTTACAACCCTACATTGCACAATTAGACAAAACCCTACATTGTACATTTTAACCAAAATTGTATATTTGACAAAATTGTGCAAATCCAAACTTATTTCTTCTTCTTCTGGGAAGTGGATTTGCTACCTTAAACTATGTTGTTGGCAAGTTCACATTTTCTTCTTCATTTACATTAGTCACAAAATTGAAAACTTATATTAGGGACAAATGAAAAGAGCTATGTTTTTTCAAAATAACCCCAAGGATCTAATTAAACTAATAATTACTTAGTCTCATTACTTGGTCCACACCTTCACATTGGATTTGAAATTCATTTCAATCAACTATTAATTCCATGTGAAGAAAGTTAAAAACAAATGCAAGATTTGGATGGAGAACATGTAAAGGGTGCTGGATGAGGAAAATATCAGAATTAAGAGCCTATAATATCATGTACAAGAAATGAAAAACAATTGAAAATAGATAATAAATACAAGGAGGAGCTAATCAAAAGTCTTATAGAGGTTCAAAAAGATTTCAAAGTAATGAAGTGGGATAAAGATAAATAAATCATTGATCTTAAAGCTTAGAAATAAAATTTTAAGAGAGAGATTGAGGAATTCAAGTGTAAGAGGTCATTCTATGGCATTATTAGAATCATTATTGATTTCCATGGGTATCAAATACACATCAAGGTAAAATATTTGGTCAAGTTCCTAAAATACATTAAGAGTGTAAAGACTTGATCAAATAAATTGATCTTAGGTGGTCTTAAGTTTGAGCTTGAAGGAAAACCATACCTTACCTCCAATATTCTAATATGGAAGTATGAAAATTCTATTGTTTGGATTCAACAAATTCAAATAACTAGTAAGAAGAAAATGGAAATATTGATGATGGTTATTAATGAGAAGATGATATTATATTTGGAAAGTGGTTCCAAGATGAAGAAGAGCAACTTAGGTGGGAGATAGGATTTTAAAATGGGTTCGAGTGGGAAAGCAGGTTTTCAATTTTTTGGATGTCACGAGGATGCAAGTGAGGATCCAGATGCAGGTAATATTACAAAGGATGGAAAAATCAAAAATGATAAGGCTCATGTTCAAATTTAGGGGTTTTGGAGATATGAACCTCCCGACAAAGATACCGACAAGGAGACCCACCTTGCCATATTTGAGGGTCCCGCTAAGCAAAAGTCTTTTGCTGAGGCCCTCAAGGGTTTGAGAAACAAACTTGTTGATAGTTCCTCAAATATTACTCCTGAGGGAATCAAATTGATGGTCCCTAAAAGAAGGATGGTAGATTGTCTAGTTGTGGAAAGCTTCTCCTTGATAGGAAAATTCATAGGAGGCAGACCAGATATTAAGACCATCAGGAAATGGGTATACTCCAAGTGGAAAATGCTTGGAAATATGGAGATCCTTGCTTGCACTAGAGGCTTTTTCACTATTCATCTCAATAATCAAGATGATGCCAACCACATTCTGACTGGAGGACCTTGGTTCCTAGGATGACGAAGCCTATTTCTTCAAAAATGGGTAGAGGATTTTGATCCTAAAACTCAAAGTATCAATTATGCGCCTATTTGGGTTCAACTGCTAAAATTACTATTCTATTTTTGGCATGAGGATATTCTAAAATTAATAGAAAAAATATTTGGTTATCACATCGCCATCGACCATGCAACTCTAGCTTGATCTAGGATGACTCATGCTAGGATCTACGTGAATGTGAATCTTGAATCCGAACTACCCACCTTTATTGAATTGGGTTATGGTTCTTACCTGAGATGCCAAGATGTTGAGTATGAGAACAAGCCAGCTTTATGTGTCGAATGCCATACCCAAGGCCATCTCAAAAGCCAATGTCCATAGCTAAAATAACAACTTGCTAAAAATAAAAATGTAGAATTCTAAGGGGCCAGCAGAAATCAAGGAAACAAACATCCTATGCAAAAAGGATTTTTTAGGCCAAGGAATAACCAGTAAAATCCTCTTAAAGATAATAGGACTCAATAAATGGGAGAGAACAAAGTGTTGCAACTCCAATAGGACAAAGGAAAACAAATCGTTCAACCCTCAATTTTGACAAGGTATGCTCTGCCTTCACTAATACTAATAAATTTCAAATCCTTGATGATGAATTGATTTATCAATAAGAGGTTGTAGAAGAAGATCTAGGTCTTGTTGCAGCTCTTCCCAATAGTCTATATTCCCCAACTAAATCAGGGCCATCCCACATTCCTGAAGAGCTTCCTCTAGCTTCTCCTCAAGGAGACCACCTTGCAACTGATTTCAACATTCTTGTTAAAATTCAATCCAAAAATAGATATTCAAGCCCTGTCCTAGAGCAGTTGGTTCCATATAAACCTGTCTCAGATAAAATCATTCAACACAAATTCAGTCCCAAGCATACACGAAGTTCAATGAAATCTCCCATAGATTGTGGAAGTGACAAGAAAAGAGGAAGAACTTCAGCCATTGAACAGTGGAAAAAGGACGTCAAGCAGGACATAGCCAATGGAATCTAGAAGACCTTATTTCCTTCAATTTGTGACCACCAAGGAGGCTCACACCCCGCTCTAACTATCGCAATCAAAAGAAAACACACAAATAGGCATGCATAATTTTATAACAATAAATAAAGTGAATATAAGGAATTCTTTATTATTTTTGATGAAATCAAATTACAGATTCGTCCCTCTTAGGGATACCCATTTGATACATTAATTACAATAGTGTTTAATCCCTATCAAGGGTAGGTGTGATAAAAATGCCCCTTAGGGTGACACGAACTACTCTAGGGTGTCGATGACCATTTTCTTCACAATGGGTAAGGGGTGGATGCTTTATCTCTCCTTTAGAACTGTTTCCTATGATCAAGAAACAATAAGAATGTCAAAAATATAGGTAGCCTCTCGTGATGAGGCTCTTTTAGGTAAATTATATAATGACACCGTTAACATGCATAATCAAGAAAGCATAAAGAAAGCTGCTAAACTATGCAAAGTGAATCAAGATTCATGTAATAGCATAAATTAAAATAACATCTACACTATGCATGGATCAAATATAGGAAATGAAGCATAAACATGCATGAAGAAAGCATTCTAGTCCTAATTGAAACATAAGCATAAAATGTAAATCTAGCCTAGTTCTATGATCATAAGTCTTCTAAAATGCTATTAAATCAACCAGATAGCTAATCTAACCCAATTAATCAGACAAAAAAGAAAATAATGAGGTGATCTATCACCTGTTGCAAACTGCAGCTCTGGTGGGCGGTCTACACTGTGAACCATGGCTGATAGCCACAGTTTGACCTTTGATGAGTTTACCCTAAAAATCAGGGATAGTGGGCTCTATCTCCTTGTCCAAATTGATGTTCAAGGGTCACCGTCATTGTCCTCAGACTGATTTGGCAGTCAATTCAATATGAAGGGCCTTCATTTTCCAGAATTTGTGTTTTTTGATCCTCCTAAGCACCTAGGGCATCCATAATGCGATTCATCATGAATGGTGGCAAAATCTTTTGGAATTAAGTGCAATAGCTCTATCTCTTAGTATGCTCAGTTTGAGTATACAATTCACCAAGGCTTCGCTGCTTAAATCTCCAATGCTTGCTCCCTCTTGACTCACTCGATAATTTGTCAATGCTTCGCTATAAAAATCATCCATTTTTTCTCTCTCCATTTGGAGGAGGTATTTATAGCATGCCCCTAAGGCTAGGGGTGGCTTCATGGATAAGCCAATACCAAGAAGGTTGGTTAGGACAGTTGGGATGGAAGCCTTTGGAATATTCCATCCTTCAAATACCTCCTTCTAGATCTCTTGGTCGTTCCAATTGATTTGGCTTGGATGGAAGGCCTAACTGAACTTCAGTTAAAATCATGGGTCACAGTTGTGGTCCATACTACAGACCGTAGGTGTCAACCATGGTTTAGACTGGAGACCGTAGGTTTGAGCTGTGGTTTAGACTGCTTAGGCCAAAATGCCTAAATTGAGTGGTTAGAACCACTGCTCTATCTTGGATTCTATCCAAGATCCTCCATATGGTCTTGTAGCATGTCCATATGAGTAGTCGCCCTCGACATGATGCATTTTAGGTGTCTACAAATACCCCTTTTGAGATGCGTTGTGATATCGAACAACGCTAAACAAAAATAGACCTCCTAAAACTATACCAAAGGTTCTATGATGATCATTAATCAGATCAACATTAGATGCCCCTGGTCCAGCAAAAGGACATGCATCTTGGAATCATTACTTCCAGCTTGTGAAAGGCTTACATTTTGACAAGTCTGCCCTCATCATCAAACGTTCGGATAGCTCCAATGCCAAGTATGGGTATTTTCTGACCCATAAATCCGAAGGATGAGAATTGCACACCAATTATCATATTTGCTATTTGCCCCAAGCAAACGGGGAAGCTTATGATAGGTGTTGACAATGATTCGCAAGAACGAACACAATTTTGACAAGATCAAGGGATCTACAATCTTAGGGATCTTATGTTTTCTTTGATTATGATTATGAAATTATGACTACCCTCTCAAGTGATGAGTCGATGAGGGTAATGACAATGTATGAAGTAACGAAATTGCTTGACCATAATGAATTATCCTGAACAAAGTAATATTAGAGCCTTTTAATGCCTTGGCTAGGCCTAGTTCAGCTTATGATTGCAACTCTTAGTGGTATTGGCACATTTCTATCCCCTGGAGCAGTCAGGCTACAATAGCCGTCTTAAGGAATCAAAATGTGACAAATGCAATTAGACTTGTGTTGAATCATATTTGTCGATGATTTGCTAAAATATGTCATAAAATAAATGACAATTTTGCCCCAAATATCCTTATGGTGATTTACTCATCTTTTCGGATTGCATGGATTGCAACTCGTTGCAACCACCAAGTGTATAGGATAATTCACTGAATACGAAGCACATTTGGTTTTTTAATTATTGAATTTTTTTTTCGTTTGTTTTTTGTTTTAATTTTACATTTTTTTTTATTGATCCGGGTGCTTTTAACATCACCAAATTTGCAATTTTAATCATTAATTTTGAATTTTTGTTTGGTAGAAGTCAGTAGTTTGCTCTTTTAAACCTTCCCACGGTGGGATTTGAGTGTATTTAATGTTATTTGTGGACCAAAGGTATGGTCTATGATTTATATTTCTAAATTTTGGGAACTGCGAGTTAGACCTACGAGCGGAAAACCCTAGTTTCAAAATCACAAGTGTAAGTTGTGGTTCCCCAAGAATAGGAAAACCTATAAATTGAATTTCCATTTGAAATTTTTTATTATTTCCTAGCAAACACTAGAAATATGAGAGCTCTAAGAGTGAGAAGACCCTTCTTGATCAAAAATGCTACCACACTCTACCTTGATTACACTCCTCGACCTCGATGGCGGATCCTGATCAGCCATCTACTAGTCGGGGATAGGGTGCGGGCAAGGTAACTCGAAATTGATATCATGCACTCAATACTAGTAAAATGAACTACATTAAGTAATACAAAAAACAAACCTCACTAAACTGCTGGTAATTAACCCCACTAGTTGATACCCCTACCTCTTTAGGTCTTACCCGAAAGTGGTATCCCTTTTGGGATGTTTTCCACAAATAAAAAAAGGAACCCCGCTAGTTTAGGCTAGCTTTAGGATTTTAAATTTATGACTTGGTGGTCTAGGAGGGTACCCAAAATGGGTGCCGATCCTAAACCATAGTTGGTAGCTGCGGTTCCTAGTTGGTAAATGGGGACCGCAGGTTTCATTTATGGTTCCCAATTTGCAAATTGGGGACCATAGGCTTCAGCTGCGGTTCCCAATTTGCAAATTGGGGATCGCAGGTGTCAGCTGTGGTTTGTTGTTGCCCTTTTTTTTTGTTAAGCTCTAGTTAGCTATATTTTGTCTTAAATTATACTTGGTATTCCAAATACTGACTTCTAGAGCCCAGGAGCCGAATATTTTGAAGACTCTCCAGGAGGATTTATTTGATGATGATAGGGATTGGTTTCGAGCTATCGGGTTCGGATATGTCATGGATCTACCCACTATTAGGGTAGATCAAGCCTACCTGACTACGTTGGCCCAGCGTTGGAATGCACAGACCAACACATTTCACTTGCCTACAGGTGAAATGACTATGACTCTATAGGATGTTTACAGGATCTTCAAGATCCCTATTAATGGCGAGGCCATCGTCCCCTCTACCTCCTGGATAAAGGAGGCTATTTTTGACAATATCTTCGATGACCAGAGCGAGGATGCTCAGGATGTGATAGACCATGGTGGGGTACACATTGGTGAGTGGTACCATGAGGATGTCTTCTCTACATGGGAATCCCTCTTTATGCACCTCATAGTTCAGATTGTGCTTCCAGAATCCTCGAGCGCGAGGATTCCCTAGAACCTTTTGTCCACCACCTGGAGGGTTCTGCATAGATCTATAGAGGCAACTCTAATTTTAGCTTGGGGGAGCACCCTGCTATGCTAGCTCTACAGGGAGTTGTACCAAATTATAAAGCATAGTTGTAAGGGCCTCAGCTATAGTCTTCTATTACAAATCTAGGGGTGGTAGCACATTCAGATCGAGCATCCTTTAGATCTGCCCTTGCAGATAACTGCTATTGTTGATAATCATCAGTGCTATGCCACCTGCTAGCCTCATGAATAGGAGGGTACCCATAGCAAGATCCATGTTAGTGACGTTCAGCACTACATTACTTAGTTCATGGCACTTGGCCCGAATGATGTTTAATGGAAACCCTATATGGATTGCTTAGCGTGGCCAGAGGAGGGCTAGTAGCTGAGATAGGCATGCCATGATAGATGGTTGATCAGTCATAAGGCTAATATTTGAGAGTACCAATTCTACTCTTGGGTCCTACGATAGTTTGGGCTTGTGCAGGATATTCTAGATATCCCCCTTAGGTACCGATGCTTGGTTGTAGAGCACGATCTATAGTGCATTATTCTAGAGCCTTTGGGAGATGTTACTGATGACTACCAGAATACTAGAGTCGAGACTGCTAAGACCACTCCAGATTATGATGGGTGGTGTTCCATGTTTAGATGGTATAACACAGGGTCTCTAGGCACAAAGCCAGATCGGGCAGAGACAGAGGTGGATCTTGACAGGTGCAGGGTGCGCCAGTGGACAGAGGGTGGCTAGGGCATAGTGGCCACCATCAAGGAGGCTCTAGAGGTTGACCTCGATGAGGAGGCTCTAGAGGAGGGTGAGGTCCCTATTGAAAATGTAGAGGATCAGCTCTTGGATTAGGTGGCTAACTTGCAGAGTCAGCTAGGGTGATTCCACACATAGCAGCTAGAGCGAGACACTACTATCGCCACTCTGGAGGTGAGAGTAGCTAACAAGGATAGGCACCTTACTAAGGTGCAAGATCAAATACAGGGTCTGACTACATGGGCCATAGATGTAGAGGCCCAGGCTCAGAGATTGTAGATTACTCTAGAGTTAGTGCAGGCATAATGGACTACAATAGAGGCAGAGAGGGATCTCCTCTAGGTATCAAGGGGGTTATGCCACCTCCTCAGGCTACTATGGGGCCTCTAACAACACCAACGGTAGCACAAACAACTACATAGGATTCAATGACTGAGATAGAGCAACTGTGTAGTATGGTCATGAGTACCAATGAGATGCACGTAGCTCAGATTTCTCATGTTGATCAGCTGGTTAGCTATATAGAGATGCACGGGCTACAAGTTCCTGAGGATCCTTTCTCCTCAAAGTCACAGTATACCAGGTCTAGGACCTTAGGGCAGTCTATGGTGAGCTCAGGTCATAGGAATCATAGGACTAAGAAGACACACAGGTCCTCTAGCACACATGGGTTGACATCGCATGCCAGGCCTAGGGATGTAGGGCAGACTTCAAGGATCACCAGTCAGGGGACTAGCCTGCTGTAGCTACCAGTTTCTCATGTGTTGGGTTCCTTAGGATTTTGAGGTAGGTAGGACCCACAGCAAGAACCATCATATGTGCCAGCACAGATAGGAGAGTAGGCTCCAAATCATAGTTCTAATGGAGGCAACGAGAGTTCTGATACAAGGGGAGAATCCTAGACCTGGGTTCTGCTAGATGCAGACTATACTTTTACTATGTTGTACTCATTTTGAGTGTAAGGTTGAGGACCTACATGCTTTGTAGCCTATGGGAATATTGATGCACTATCTATGTACTCTGTTGGACACATATATATATGACTTGATCATTTTGGCTCATTATGCGTATCTGATGTTTAATTTTTTATTTTATGTTTATTTGATTCACATGGATGCAATGCTTATGTGATCCTATGTTAATATGATGCAATGTATGGATGACATGCACTAGATAGCTATCTATTTTATGATGATTATGTTATGCAGTGATCTATATGATAAGATGTGATATATATAATGGATGTAAATGGATGTAGTATTTATTTTGAATGCATATTTATTTTTCCTTTGTGGGCATGCATTTATTTTTATGAAGTTATGGCATGTTATGCAATGTATGGTAATGCATTATGTACATAATCATAATCTAATGGGAATGAACCTGTATGCTTTAATCACTTAAAACATAAGGAATGAATGTAAATTGTGTATATCAATTTTAAAATGCGACACCACAAAATGTATGACAATCATGCAAGATAATTGATAATTCTCATTACAATAACTTAATCAATTAATCACCCATATATGAAATACAGTGAAATGGATTGGTATAATGCTAATGAATTAATACGCGATTCTGTATATTTCTTTGCTGCATTATAAATTCAGTGGCCGTCTAAACATCATTTCTGATATTCATGTGGTATCTATCCTATATGTTTGATTGTGCTTTGTAAAATGCATTCTAATGAATGAATGAGTAGTATTTTTGATGTTTAATGATATTTGGTATCTTGTTTCTAGTGGAGATTTTTTTTTGGAGTTTTCCTTGAGACTCAAACACCCTAGTATAACTCTCCAAAAATCACATACTAACTGTACAAGGCTTTTATTGTATAAGGCTTTTTTCGTGACAGACCCAACTATTCATTATCCTTGTGTGTGCGTGTGAGTATTTTCAGATAGATCATAAGCATACCCCGTATGTCAATCGATACTCTTTCAACCCATATGTGAGATAGGGTTCCTCATATGATCGTACTATCCTTGTTTTAGCTTTGATTAGACTTATACAACTAGATAATCCTAGGTACCTAGAGCTAGCTCATCTTACAAATTGATCAGGGCTACCCCTCGAAATGCAGGCGGGACTCTTTCAACCCATTGCTACATTTGGGGATCACCCAATAGAACTACCCCTTTGATTGTAGGTGGGACTCTTCCAACCCATTGTTGTGATAGGGGATCACTCTATGGATTTCAAAAGGTGGAAAATCCAAGGATTCAAGTTCTCACCCTTCTTACTTGCTCCTATGTAGTGATGAAAATCATTGTTAGTCCACATGTTACCATTATCTTTGAGCAAGGGATTTTTATAGTGCTTTTGATTCACTATGTCACTTTACATTTTGTTTGTACTTTTGCACTTTCTAACTTGGGATTTAAGATTTGTGGCTTTGGGATTTATAGGGGAAATTCTTGTCCTTTTTCCAAATTACACCTTTCTAAATTGACTATTTGCAAGATAAGTAGGTCATGAAACCCATCTCTCTAAATACCTAAGATTGCTTTCGCAGCTTTCATCATCTCTTGTCTTAGAAGGATTTTATATGGTTTTTCTTAGTGACGAGATTCTGATATGTTGAAGCACTATCCCAACTAATGACCTTGTCTATAATAGAAAAGCAAGCTTTCTATAATATTTGAAGAACCCACTAGGTATGGCTGAGTGATTGGAAAACTTAATATACATACATATTTCTCCACAACAGGTATCATGTATGAATGCAATGAATTATGATAAATGCAAGGGTGCATGATTGAAACACAAATGTGTGATTTTTTGTAAGGTTTTGATAAATACATTACACTCTGCTATGGAATGCAACATATGATAAATGCCTAACTACAATATTATGGTGTGAATGCATATATGAAAATGCAAACTGGAAAAGCAAATGTTTTTGGATTTTATGCTTTACCAATTTTTTTGGAATTTTATATATTTTTAAATTTTTATACATTTTTGAGTTTTCATATTTGACCAAACGATGAGTATATAGGTTTTTGGAGCTTTTTAGGGTTGACCAAGCGATTTTTAGAAATCCTTGGAGCCTTTTGAATTGACCAAAGGTCTTACATCCACCTTTGGAACCTTTTAGTTGACCAAACTCTCAAAAAGAGGGCATGGAGCCTTCTAGGATGATCGAGAAGCTATACGAACTCTCGAGCCTTTGGGTTGACCAAGTGATTTTTAGAAATCCTTGGAGCCTTTTGGGATGACCGAGTGGCTTTAAGAAACCCTCGGAGCCTTTGGATTGACCAAGCAATTTTTAGAAATCCTTGGAGCCTTTTGGGATGATTGAGTGGCTTTAAGCAACCCTCGGAGCCTTTGGGTTGACCAAGCAATTTTTAGAAATCCTTGGAGCCTTTTGAGATGACCGAGTGGCTTTAAGCAACCCTTGGAGCCTTTGGATTGACCAAGCAATTTTTAGAAATCCTTGGAGCCTTTTGACTGACCAAAGGGCCTATAGATGCCTTTGGAGCTTTTCTTGCTATGCTCTCTAAGCATAGAACACCTTAAGATGGATGATGTTGAGAGGCTCAGGCTCTTCAACACCCCTTAGCGACATCAAGCGATAGGTACCTGGACCAATATTTTCAGATATGATATAGGGTCCTAACCAATTAGCCATAAATTTTTCTCGCATATCGGGTGGTAAATTCGAGTTCTGTTGGTTTTCTTTTAGCACAAGATCCCCAACTTCAAAGTCTCTTTGGTGTACTTTGATATTGTAATCTCATTTGAGTCACTCCTGATAAACATGGATATGCTTAAGGGCATTCATGCAAATTTCATCGAGCAGCGTCAGTTGATCTAGGTGAGCTTGTCGTGCAGTGTCATCATTGATGAACTCTTTCAATGTGACACGCAGCATTGGAATTTCCAACTCTAAGGGCATAATGGCCTAAATGCCATATACTAGTGAAAATTAAGTTACCCCAGTGGGAGTCTGAATGCTAGTCCTATAAGCCCATAATGTAAGGGGCAGTTGTGTATGCCAATCCTTGTGGTGTTCTTGCACTATCTTTTTCAATATGGCTACCATTGTCTTTTTTGAGGCCTTAGCTTGCCCATTTTCCTGCAGATAATATGGATATGCAAAACTATGTTTGATGCAGTACTTATAAGTTAAGGCTCGCATAGTTTTGTTCTTAAAAGAAGTTCCATTATCCAAAAATATTTTGGATGGTACCTCGAAACGACTTATGATATGCTCCATTATGAACTCAGCTATGCGAGCTCCATGGTCGTTGTTAAGGGAATGGCTTCCACCCACTTTGTAAAATACTCAGTAGCCGTAATGATGAATGTATGTCATCCTGATGACGGAGGAGAGATCTTTCCAATCAGATCAAACCCCCACTGAGTAAATGGCCAAGCCACTTGGATGGGTTGTAAGGCCTATGATGGCAGGTGCATAATATTAGCATGATGCTAACATTTGATGCACTTCCTAACATACACATTGCAATCCTTCTCCATAGTGGGCCAATAATAACCCATTTGAAGGATGCGCTTGACGATGGCCATGCCACTAAAATGGCCACTACACGTACCATCATGAGCTTCTAAAATTACCCAAGATGACTCTTGGGGCTCAAGACAATGAAGGATAACTCCATCGTAACTTTGATGGTGCAAAATGTCTCCTATCAAGACAAATTTAGTCACTTTCTATTTAAAAGTGCATCTTATGGCACGTGACAATCCCTTCGGGACAAAACCAAGTCTTAGGAAGTCTTGAATCTGTGACATCCAATTCTAATGAGCCTTAGCTTCGACTGCTAAGATAACCTGTACCCCCTATGTATTTACTCTTACAAATATAGACTAGGAGACAGCCTTGTGGTGAATGGTGGTGCCACTCCTCATAGGACTCTAGAAGGTTAAAGACCCCCAGGGTAATTTCTTGAGAAATTCTTTAGCTTCACAGAACCAATCAGCGTTTGGTTCCATACTAATCATGTTGACTGATTCTTTGTTATCAAATGCTACACACTTTGTTGTAGGATGTGAGAGCATATTGAAATGGATGGTAGTGAAGTCAGCAGATGGATTCTGAGGTATTAAAGATCCCAAAGAATCCATGGTGTTCATAAATCTATTTGACAAACAAGGGATTGCCTCGATGTCGTACCATTCTATTTTAGCCAGATATGTGGCAACAAGATATTTATAGGCTTTTAGTAGTGAACATCGACACTAAAATAGTCCCTTCACTTGGTTAATTATGAGCAACGAATTGCCAAAGATGTTTAGTCTCTTGATATTCATGGCGACGGCTATATGAAGTCCCAAAAGTAGGGCTTCATATTCAACATTATTGTTGGTGTACGGGAAGTCTAGTTTGAAAAACAAGGGCATTGGACCTCCTTGCGGAATGAAAAACACTAACCCTATGCCAGCTCCTTGCTCGCACTTCGAACCATCAAATAATAGAGTCATATCAACATTGTTCTCTGGCTCTTTAAGTTCGAGATCTTTGAATATTATAAAAACTACATCATCTGGAAGCTCAATTTTTAGATGCCTATTGTTGGACAGTGGCACCTTAGCTAACTGATCTACTATGACCTATCCCTTAATGGACTTTTGGCTTACAAATTCCAAGTCGAATTCTATCAATAGCATGATCCACTTTGTAGTATGTGTATTATGATATGTCTTGCTCATCATATACTACAGAGGATTCTATTTTGATATCACATATATCATGTGACTTAACATGTAGTGTCTCAATCTCTTGGTAGCGAACACTACTGCTAAGCATAGCTTTTCCACATATTCATATCCTAGCTCATAACTCACCAAGGTTCGACTAATGTAATATATGGCTTGTTCTTTACCTTGTACATTCTTTTGGGCCAACATGGTCCCTAACGCAAAGTCTATCACCGATATATATAGTATAAAAGGCTCTTCTAGCCTTGGTGGAGCTAACACTGGTGGTGTTGCCAGGTATTGCTTTATCTCAGCGAGGGCTACCTTGCAATCCTCATCCCAGTTGAATGGGACACCCTTATGTAGCAGTCAATTCATGGGTTGACATTTATCCGATAGTTGGGCAATAAATCACTTTATCGAAGCTACCTTGCCTTGGAGGCTCCTTAATTCCTTAATATTGGTGGGAGGACGTATTTCCAAAATGGCCTTGACCTTCACTGGGTCTACTTCGATGCCTCTCTTGGAGACAATGAACCCTAACAACTTTCTAGAAGTTATGCCAAATATGCACTTCTTAGGATTCAACCTGACGTTGTGCTCTATCAGGCGATTGAAGACTTTTCTCAAGACCTCTGCATGCTCTTCTTGTACCAACGACTTGGCTAGCAAATCATCGATATAATATTCCAGAATTTTGTGCATATAGTCATGAAAAATGTATGTCATGGCCCGTTGGTATGTAAAACCAGCATTTTTGAGACCAAATGGTATAACTTTGTAACAAATGTTCTCCATGGTGTTATAAATATAGTTTTGTGTTGGTCTTTGGGATTAATCCAAATTTTATTGTAACCAAAAAAATCATCCATTAGGGAGAGCATTTCATGAAAAATAGTATAATCTACTAGAGCATCGATATTGGGCAACGGAAATGAATCTTTGGGTGTTGCCTTGTTGAGGTCTCTAAAATCTATACAAATACGGATCCTTCCATCTAGTTTTCCTATAGGCACCATGTTGGATACCCATTATGGATAGTCGATGGAAATGACAAATTCTACATCCAATAATTTTTGCAATTCGTCTTTCACCATTAAGGCTATTGTTGGATGCATATTTTTGAGCTTATGCTTGATGGGCTTCTTGGATGGGGCTAGCGAAAGGTTATGAGTAACCAACTTTGGGTTAGATCGTGCATATCTTTGTATGTCCAAGAAAAAATGTCAGGTCTCTCTTTCAATAGAGGGATGATGCTAGCACACTCATCTAGAGTAATACTCATTCCAAATTTGACCTTCTTTGGATTGGTGGGGTCGTTACCGATATCCACCTTGAAGGTTTCCTCTACTAAAATATGGAATCCCTCCTCAAGATGATGAGGCGTAGGGATCAAATGGATGTCATCAATTGGATTTATAGGTTCTTCACTAGAAGCATTTTTAGTGTGATAGACATCATAAGCACAACCTAGTCCAAAATGAAATTGTTGCAACATCTCTTCATTTGGGAAGAAATCTTCAGGCTCTACTGGTAAATCAGCACGATCCCAATCGATATCATCCATGTTTAGATGCAATGTCTTGGATAGATCTATTGGATTATAGAGTGAAGTGGTCAAATCAATGGAGACTATGTTGATGGGATGAAATTTATCTCTAGGACCACACAAACTAAACTCTACATCACATGTGTAGCTTTCATACCCAAGATCTAGCTCGAATGGCACAGGGAAGAAAGGGTCCTCCCTATGGGATGCCCAGATAACTAGATCCTCTCTGTGCATTGACTGTAAAATGGGATCTCTCAGCTCAATTAGTTCAGCATAAGTAGGTGGCTGGTGAAATAGATTTTGATACTCCTCTTCTAGATTTATTCTTTCCCTGAGGCGACGCTGGAGATTTATTTCTCAATGCAAAACTGTAGTTGTAACAGGTGGTGGACCCCGAGGTGGATTCTTATTATGCAGGTGATGAGGCCCCAAATAGGCCATCTCCAATGAATCCTCATTATCACTATAAATATATAATATTTCACTTCCCTCCATATGCAAGGGATGATCTGCTAGATGTGGCCCCATGTACCTAATTTTGTGATCGCTATCATCACTATCCAGATAGACCAGATAAAACAATCATATATATGACACTGGTGCAAAAACTGGTTTTGCTTCCTCTTTTAGAGTGATTTGTGTTCAGAGGACCCTCTTCTGTAACATACTCTGACTTCGTAGGCCATAGATGTAGCAAATATACTAGCCTTGGATCGGTCATCTCAACCTGATCGCTATGATTTCTACTAAGAGCAAGGTCCTCTATCGTGTCCATGAATATTGGGAGATTAGCTGGATGAGGCCTTAATTAGGACTACTTTGTCTCATCTTCATAGTCACTATCGACCATGAAATGCTCTTGTATTTCATCTAATTGCTCTCTAGGCAGCAAATGGCATAGAAATGTTGAAACCACGAAGGCTCGGTCAATTCCCTCTTCAGATTGATCATCGTTTGAGGACTTACCATCTGCATCATAACTTGGTTTGCTCATTTTAGAGGTGGAATCCTCTACATATTCACTACAAATATCTCTTGAATAGAGATCGCCTAGCATGATGGGGTTATGCCCCTGCATATCGGTATCATCGGTTGTGATTCAATTTTGACGACCCAGGCTGCCTCTGGGGTTCTTCTCTGAGAACTCTTCATGTTCAATATTTGGTCTATCAATGGTGATGACAGACACCATCGGGTTGTTGCCCTAAATGCTAGACATATTAGGATAATAAGAATTAAAATCCATGTTGTCCCCAAGACCTAGGTATAAATGATCCAATGACGCAGTGAGTAAATCATCATGTGCCTAAATATGTAATCCCAATTTGAACCTATCAGTTGCCAACTGATAACGTGGTTCAAGGGGGGTTCTTCAACCTTGTTCAAAAAGACCCAGGCTATATCCATGCCAATGATAAAGCTAAAAAATGTGCATGGTGTACTCTATATTGGACAAATACCGAACATTCATCGTGAACTATTCATCATCATCCACCTCCATGGGTGCCCACATTCGAACTTGATCCAACCTGGCATAAATGAAGTTTGTTTGGTTAGGTGGCTTACCCAATGGTACTACAGATCCAATTGGGTATTGATGGGCTATCAGTCATCCCATGTCTCATGCAGTCTCTAAAATAGGACCGAAGGTCACATTTTGCATAAGATATTCACCCAGACCTGTGCTGGCCAGGTGGATAGTCACCTGGGATGCAGATGACCCTGTTGAAGAAGCGGGTGAAGAAAGCTGAGGTGCCTTCTCGACTTGATCGTGGGCTTCCTCCACCTCCAAGGGAGTGGCAGCCTCAGTGGTGACTGGTTTAGGTGTGCTCTTTGCTTATTTCCTATCCAATTTTACCTTTAATTTATTGTCATTCTAATGCATTGTCGATGCACTCAGTCTCAGAGAAGTGGCAGTGGTATGTTTAGATCTGTTTGATATAGATACCAATGGTTGAACATGCACCACTTGTTTACCTCTTAGAACCCTCACCGACGATGTGGGTCGTATGTCCAAGTGCATTGATGGGATCATGAAACCCCCTGGAAAATATGCTAAGTTCATGAACTTGAATGGTTCTTCATCTGATGCAACCACATGAACTTGTCCCTCATGTACATACTTGACACATTGATGCAATATCGAGGGAACACAACGTATTTCATGAATCCAAGGCCTCCCCAACAGGATGTTATACTGCAAGGCACCCTCTATCACATGACACATTATGGGAATGGTCTTTAGTCCCACCTGAATAGGTAGGACAATTGTGCCAACCGTAGAGCATAGTGCATCGTTAAATGCTTGCAATATAAAGATGGTTGGTATGTCGAGTGATTTAGGTAATTTCAAATGGTGCAGTGCCTTAGTCATGATTATATTGATCGATGAACCAGTGTCAATCAAGACCCTTTTAAATGGCACACGATTAACACATGCAATGATATGTAGTGGTGGGTCAGCCACTCTTGCAGAAACCACTTTCACTTCATGATCGTAGAATCGAATCATTGGTTCCTATCACTATTGTACATGCCCCACGAAGTTTGTGAACGCATGTGCATCCTGGGACTATACCTCAATGGACCTCAAAATTTCCATAAGTCTCCCTGTACCTAGGGGACTATTGTATAAGCTCATATATCGACAACTTCGTAGGAGTCGTCTGCAGGTTTTAAACCAACCTGCTCCTAATGGTCACCACAGATCTCGTTGGTGGGCCTAGAATATTTTGTGCCTGTCGTTGCTAGGGCATGGCCTGTATTTGAATGGGAGTACGAGGTTGATTTAGCCATTCGTACCTCCCATGTCTAGTAACAACATTGACCATTTCGATGAACCCCTAAGTAGGTGGTTCGACCCATACTTGATTTACATGGCCAGCATGGTTACGGGGTGCCTCATGGTTTGGTAATAGATTTTTGAAAACCCCCATGTTTTGGTTGTCTGGCACCTAGGGATTTCCTGGTACTACAAGCTCTCCCTTGTCTATCATATTTTGTACAATGTGTTTGAAGGACCAACACACTTTGATGTCATGGCCTTTCACTCTATGAAATATGTAAAACAACTCTTCTTGACAGTCTTTGGGCTTGGGCTGATTTGGATCAACCATTTTGACTTTGGGCAATCTTATTACCTTGGACTCGTAGAGCTGGCAAAAGATTGATGTCATTGATTTTGTCAATGGCGTAAATATGTGAGGTGGGCATTGCTCTTTTTTCTTGCCCTTGTAATTATTTTTGTGTTGGTCGTATTGCACAGGAGGAGGATGGGCTTGATAATTCTGTTTCTTTTGCCCCTTATCCTCATTTTGGAGATTCAATACCACTTGATTCACATGGGCCTGCTTGCCTTGTTGCTTTGAGATACTCTTCTTATATCCCTATTTCCTAGTTTTTAGCTTCAATTTGCCTTCTTACAGCTTGATATCCTCAATTACCTTGGCTTTCACCCAAGCTTATTCGAATGTGGCATAATGTTGCAACTGCAATAGTAGTGAGATGTGCTTGGCACAACTCTTTGTAAACATTCAAGTTAATTCTATGGCAGGGATTGGGAATGACAACTTTGCCATTAATATCCTCCACCTCTTCTTGTACTATTCTATTGGCTCATTGTCGCATTGAGCTAGCATAGCCAAATCAGAAAGGTTGGCCTGTTTCTTGACATCGAGGGAATAGCGTTCAAGAAAGGCATCAGCTAATTGCTCAAAATTTGTATTTTTATGCTTCTTTAGCTGATTAAACCACTCTCGAGCCAGCCTAGATAGTGTCGTGACAAACGTACGCAATAATAGTGCATCATTGTTCTCTATCTGGAAGCAAGCATCCATAAATTCTATGACATGTTCTTGCACCTCTTCATCACCCTTAAATTGTCCAACCTAGGCATCTTAAAATGCTTTGGATATGGGGGCATAGGTATCAAGGGATCTAAAGGTTCGTTATGAATTTTCTTTAGTGTCGACTTTTGGATAGCCATGCCTTGTATCTCAATTGCATTTACCTTCTCAGCAAAAGCTTTGTAAGCCTTAAAATATAGAAATTCCTCCTCCCTAAGTCAATGTGAAGGTAGTTTGGGAGGTACATTCCTCTTTTTTCAATGTGGATGGCATTCCTCTTCCTCCTCTTCATCTTGAGAACTCTTAGGATACTCTTGGTTGCACCTGTTCCCACCTTTCTCTTAATAATTTTGTTGCCTATGATTTTTGATTAAGGGCGGTCGCTCTCTGTGATAGGTAGTGATATGAGTATGAACGCTTGAGCACTCATGGTACATTTTGGCTTGCAAAAAAGTCTTCATGTGCATCTACTCTCTGTACTTGTCTTGAGAGTATAGGCCGGCCCTAGCCAACCTATCTTCCTGCTCTACATGCTCCTTTTGGATGAGGATGCACTCCTCATGCAAGCGCTACTCATACAGACTTTGTCTAGTAAGCCTCTGTGCTTGAAGATATTCATATTTGATGCACTGCCTCTCTAGGTGAGCATCCTCCAATTGATCTTGGAGGAGTTGGCATTTTTGCTCAGAGGCCAGTCGATATGATCTTTCGACCTGTTCAGTCGTAGGAGGATAAGCTTGCTTTGTACGAGTGACCTTGTGGGTTCTATACCCATCATACTGATGTGTTGTGCTTTTGCCTCTATCTATGAAGGTGGCATTGCCATTATGTTGTGTCCTCTACTTCATGCCACCATGCGTGGGTGGTAGATGCAAGACATGAGGGTGCTTAGAAGCCTCTCCATGCTCTCTAGTATTTCTAATTATGCTCTTGCTATGCTCACTTGGAGCACGAGTGTGTGGAGCTAAAGGCATGTAGCCTAGCTGCTCCAGCACACTACCTAGATCATCTAGTTATCTAGACCTCCACCTCTCATGGAGTGGTGTTCCATTCACTCCCACCTTTGACATATCGATGGTGATCTTGAATGTTATAGTATGCATGGGAGTATGGGTAGACTTGTGCTCAATAGGGAGCCCGTATACTTGTCCCTGCATGGGTGGACCTCTATTCCTTTTATATTTAGAAGGTGGGGGTATAGTACACCCTATCGACTTAGTGCAGATGGGTATCAATCTGGTCCCCTGCACAACATACTCTTTGGTCAATCCCATGGATGTGCATGGATTGTGGTCTCGGTAATGGCTTTCAAGTGGAGCACCCTTAGGCTGAGAAGACCCATGCTCTAATCTACATCTAAAAATATGCACTGATGCTAGTCTACCAAGGGTATGTTCAATGGGATTCCCTCGTGTTGAGTTGTCTCCTCTAATGCTCACTGAACATCATTCGGTTTGCTCATGTGGTTGAGGACTAGACACGTATAATTATGAATCGATTGGGGCTTGGTCATTGACCTTAGGCTTGCACCTTTGCCAACCATACTGTGTATCCACCATAGTGTACCTAATGTCTAGATGTATCTTTTATTATCAAACAAGATATACAATGATGTTTATCTTATTTTAAAATTTTACAATGCACCCTAAACTATTTGATGTTGTTATAAGATGTGTTGTATCAGTATGAGAAACTCTCACGTGTTTTGCAAAATCATTGGATTTTATTCTCATTTTAATTGGCTTTCACCTATATACTCACACAAGACAAATATGGTAATGAATTTCATACTCAACAAAGTAGCATAGGTACTACCAACCCTTACCTCGCACACCGTGCACAATGATACACCCTCTAAATATGAGTGCATGCTATTTTGTACAAATAGGACAGTTCTTGGGTCGACCTTGGCAACAAGCGGGTCCTAATAATACAATTTAAAATGAGCCAACCAAGTGGTAATGACATCCATTTTTGGTCTCAATCAAATGGGTTGGATGTGAGAGCCCAATGCCACTGATGTTTACAATGAAACGTGGTGTGTGTGGTTCGTTTTACTTTGCATAAAGACAAATGCATAAAAGAGCATTCATATGATCATTCCTACATGATATGCATAAGAAGGAATATTTCAAATTCACAAAGGTATGCATGCTATGTCCTACATGACATTATGACAATGCAATTACATTTACATAGCCTCTAATTGGGCCTCACGCATGTAAATGACCACACAATTTTTATCAAGGTCACTGTATTCTAGGGCGGACTACAATCAGAGGTCCACTGTTCCTAGCAGTGCCTTTCCAATGGAAAGAATGTGAAAGCAAATTAGGACTTGTTCATTGATCCTTTTTCCTTTAATATTCCTAATTTGCCATCAATTTTCCACCTACTATAATAATACAGAGGAGAAACTATAGAATAGAGGATGGAAATAAAACCTACCTCAACTCCTACTCTGCTGCCAAGTGGTTTCTCTGATTTTTGTTGCTTCTGCTGTAAACTCTAGCTCTGGTCTGTGGGTTGTAGTGTAAACCGTAGGTGACAGCCATGGGCCAAAAAATAACCACAACTATTAGCTGCGATTAGCACCTGAGATGAAAAAACCAAAAATTTCAATACTCAGGGGCTAGAAATGTAGAGTTCCACCATGATCGCCATCTGTGACCACCAAGGAAGCTCTCACCCCCGACTCTAACTATCGCAATCAAAAGGAAACACACAAATAGGCATGCATAATTTGATAACAAGAAATAAAGTGAATATAAGGAATTATTTATTATTTTTTATGAAATCAAATTACAGATTCATCCCTCTTAGGGATACCCATTTGATACGTTAATTACAATAGTGTTTAATCCCTATCAAGGGTAGGTGTGATCAAAATACCCCTTAGGGTGACATGAAATGCTCTAGGGTGTCTATGACCCTATTATTTGCAATGGGGAAGGGGTGGATGCTTTATATCTACTTTAGAACTGTTTCCTACAGTCAAGAAACAATAAGAATGTCAAAAAGATAGGCAACCTCTCATGATGAGGCCCTTTTAGGTAAATTGTATAATGACATCATTAACATGCATAATCAAGAAAGCATAAAGAAAGCTGCTAAACTGTGCAAAGTGAATCAAGATTCATGTAATAGCATAAAGTAAAATAACACCTACAATATGCATGGATCAAATATAGAAAATGAAGCATAAACATGCATGAAGAAAGCATTCTAGTCCTAATTGAAACATAAGCATAAAATGTGAATCTAGCTTAGTTCTATGGTCAAAAGTCTTCTAAAATGCTATTAAATCAACTAGATAGCTAATCTAACCTAATTAATCAGATAGAAATGAAAAGAGTAAGGTGATCTGTCACCTGTTGCAAACCACAGTTCTGGTGTGCGGTCTACACTATGAACCACGGTTGATAGCCGCGGTTTGACATCTGATGAGTTTACCCTCAAAATCATGGGTAGTGGTCTCTATCTCTTTATCCAAATTGATGTTCAAGGGTCATCGTCATTGTCATCAGACTGATTTGGTGGTCAATTCAATATGAAGGGCCTTCGTTTACCCGGATTTGTATTTCTTGATCCTCCTAAGCATCTAGGGCATCCATAATGCACTTCATCATGAATGGTGGCAAAAGGGTTAGGAATTAAGTGCAATAGCTCTATCTCTTAGTATAGTTTGAGTATATAATTCACCAGGGCTTCACTTCTTAAATATCCAATGCTTGCTCCCTCTCGACTCACTCGATAATTCATCAGCGCTTCGCTATACAAATCATTCATTTTTTATCTCTTCATTTTGAGGGGGTATTTATAGCATACCCCTAAGGCTAGGGGTGGCTTCATGGAGAAGCCAAGACCAAGAAGGTTGGTTAGAACAGTTGGGATGGAAGCCTTTGGAATCTTCCATCCTTCAACTGCCTCCTTCTAGATATCTTGGCTGTTCTAACCGATTTGGCTTGGATGGAAGGCCTAACTGAACTTCAATTAAAATAGCAGGTCACAGTTGTAGTCCAAAATACAGATCATAGGTGTCAACTATGATTTAGACTAGAGACCGTAGGTCTGAGCTACGATTCAGATTGCTTAGGCCAAAATGCCTAAATTGAGTGGTTAGAACCACTACTCTATCTTGGAGTCTATCCAATATCCTCCATATGGTCTTGTAGCATGTCCATATGAGTAGTCACCCTCGACATGACGTGTTTTAGGTGTCTACACAGTTATCAGCAAATCCTAGGAGGATAACAAAAATACCAAACCTCCCCAACCTTAATGAAATGGGGTAGGAAAAATTCCAAGCATTCAAAATGAAGATCCTCTCATGGAACGTGAGAGGTCTCAATGGCCTAACTAAGCAAAGAATAGTTAGTTCACTGAGAAGAGAACTCAAACCCATAATTTTCATTATGCAAGAAAGAAAACTTGATGAAGGTGCTTCAATAAGAGTAGCAAAAAATATTTGGAACAAAAGTGAAATAGCTTTCAGTCAGGCAAGAGGGGCCTCGGGAGGCCTAATGTGTTTATGGGATCCTTGCAAAATTGAAGGAAAAGTCCTAAATGTTACTGACAGAATCATTACTGTACTTTTCATTGACAAAGATAACAATTTTTCTTGGATACTTTCAAATGTATATGCACCAAATTCTCTACAAGGAAGATCCTTATTATGGGAGACTTTAAGCAACATCAAAGAGGCTCTACATAATATTCCTTGGATAGTAGCAGGGGATTTCAACACTCCCCTTTATCCCTCAGACAAGAAGGGAGGATCAGGCCTACCTGTCAGAAGCATGGAAGAGTTTAGTGACTTTGTGGATGCAAACAACCTCATGGATGTTAAAATCAAGGATGCAAGATACACTTGGAGCAATAGAATATTGGGAGACCAATTAATTCAGGTCAAATTGGATAGATTTTTCTTCTCACAGGAAGCTATCCAGATTTTTGGTGATGCCAACCTCCGCTCTTTACCCAAAATAGGATCTGATCATAGTCCTCTTTTGTTGGAAATGGAGACTGGTCACCAATTCAAAAAACCTTTCAGATTTGAAGCTATGTGGATTCATCATCCAGACCTCAGGGATAAAATTTCCCAGTGGTGGAAGCAAGTAGGACACGAAAATCTAGCCTCAAGTTTGTTTCAAAAGCTTAAACATGTTAAAGAGAATCTCAAAGTTTGGAACAAGGAAATTTTTGGAAATATTTTTGAGAATAAGCAAGTCATTTTAGACATATTAGCATTAATAGAGGACAAAATCCAAAATGGACATAATGATGAGCAGACCAGACTTGAAGAAAGAACAACCCTTGCAGAATTTCATAACATCCTTTCCTATGAAGAGACCTTTTGGAGGCAAAAATCAAGAGCTCTTTGGCTAAAATAAGGGGATGCAAATACAAAAAAAATTCATGCATCAACATTGAGAAATCGAAGCAACAATAAAATCAAAGAACTTGTAAAAGCAAATGGAACTTCCACAACTGATATAAATGAGATAAGATCAGAAGTTGTCTCTTATTTCAACACCCTTCTTGGTGAAGATAATCCTGATACCTCCTTTGCAAAAGATTCTTTGCTCCAACACATTCCCCCTTCTATCCCTGAAGAAGCTAATATCATATTACTTGCCCCTTTCACTGAGGAGGAAATCAAAACTGCCTTATTTTCCATGAACCCTGACAAGGCTCCTGGCCCTGATGGTTTCCCTCCCTATTTTTTTCAATATTTTTGGGATATAGTTGGGAATGACGTGTGCTCTACCATCAAGGACTTCCAAATTTCCAAATCTATTCCTCGCAGCTTTAATTCCACCTTCCTTGCTCTTATTCCTAAAGGCCTTGTAGCCAAATCTATGATGGATTTCAGACCGATTAGCCTCTACAATGTGACCTACAAAATATTAACCAAGGTCATTGCTAATAGGATGAAGGAATTCTTGCCCACTTTCATTGATCCTTGTCAAGGAATCTCAGTCTAGGGAAGGTCCATCCTTGATGGAGTCATAACTATTCATGAGGTTTTTCATTCCATCTCCCTAACCAAGGAACCTACCTTCACTTTAAAGCTGGATATGAACAAGGCCTATGACCGTGTTAACTAGGAGTTTCTCATTGATGTCCTACTCAAGTTTGGTTTTCATCCAGACTAGGTGGAGTTGATCAAAGGATGTATCATTCAACCCTGGTTTTCTGTCATTATCAATGGTTCTACAACTGGTTATTTTCAAAGCAAAAGAGGATTGAGGTAGGGGGATCCCATATCTCCTTTACTTTTTATTATTGTGGCAGAAGCCCTTGGGAGAACTATAAATTTTTCTTACAGGATAGGTCTTATATTAGGGTTAAAAGTAGCTTCTCAGACAAACCCTATCACTCACCAGCAATTCATGGATGATACTCTCATTTCCACTCATGCCTTAGTTTTTGAAGCTAAGGTAATTAAGTATATCTTGTTGTTATACGAAGAAGCAGTAGGGTAGAAAGTTAATTTCAACAAAAGCAAGTTATACTTTTTCAATACTCCAATTCAAAGGCAGAATAAAATAGCCCAAATTTTGGAATGTTCGGTGGCTCATCTCCCATAAACCTATCTAGGATTACCCCTTTTCCATGGTAATCCCTTAGAGTCCATGTGGAACAACGTTTTAGAGAGGATTTAGAAAAAATTGGCATGGTGGAAAGGCAACCTCCTATCCCAAGCATCTAAGGTTGCTATCACCATGACATGTCTTCAAATCATCCCTGTCTATTTTATGTCAGTTTTCAAAGCTCTGGTCCTTGTTTATCAAAATATTGAAAAATTTCAAAAAACAATTCTTTGTTCTAGGTCAGAAAATAAGCAACGTATTCATCTCGTTGCCTAGGATAATATTTGTAAGCCTAAGGATAAATGGGGAATAGGCCTAAGGGGGATTCATCTCCTCAATTTAGCCCTATTGGCCAAACAAGCTTGGTGCCTAATGACAGATGCTTGTGAATGGATTTCAATAGTCAAAAGGAAATACCTCCAAAGAACTGAGTTCTTGGACGAGCAAGCCCCATCTAGAGGGTCTACCTTTTAGAAATCTATTTTGAACACTAGGACTATCCTAAAAAAAGGCCTCAGGTGGAGGTTTGGAGATGGTAGCAAAATTGATTTTTGGAAGGATAAATGGATCACAGATTATCCTCTAATTGAAGATCAAAACTTGTCCAGATTGAAAGATAGTCTCAATGTCAACATTGAGAAACAAGTTGTTGACTTTCTCTATAGGAATGGTAATAGGAGAACTTGGAAGCCCATCAGGAACAACACTTACCCTACAGAAGCAGAAGCTTTGAACTCATTATTGAATTTAACCATCATCCCGTTTGGAAATCTGATAGATCGACTATTTTGGGAACCCACCGATAGTGGTGAGTTTTTAGTCAAGTCTGCCTATCAAATCCTTTTGAACCCTAAGGATCAAAATTTCCCTCACAACATTGTCTGGCCAAAAATCCTTGTTCCTAAGATATCATTTTTCTCTTGGTTGGTCTTTCAAAACAAGATCCTGACTATAGACAATTTGCTCAAGAGAGGTATTGTTGTTCCTAATAGATGCTACATTTGCCTATCCGATTGGAAATCAGTACATCACCTCTTTCTTACCTATCCTTTCTCTAAGGATGTCCTAAGTAAGCTCTTTCAAACCTTCTTCATCTTGTGGATGAAGCCTAATTCTATCATCGACTTGTTCCTCCAATGGCCCAATCCTTTTCTCAATCCTCAACTAAAATTCCTTTGGACTACTTGTCTTCATATTTTCTTGTGGTAAATTTGGCTTGAAAGAAACCGTAGAGTTTTCTCTGATATCAAATCCAATCCTACCTCCATTAACAACATAATCCTCTATTTTGCCAAGGAAAATTCTATGCTAATTCCTCCCTCCCTTAGAGCTACCACTAGCTTTGAATTGTCCTTAGGAAAATCCTTGAACCTCCACATTGAGGATAGACCAATTAATCCTAGACCCAACCATAGAACAACCTCTAAGTGGATCCCTCCTCCGAGAGGGTGGCTCAAATTGAACTTTGATGGAGCTACCAAAGGTAATCCAGGAATTACAAGGGTAGGAGGTATTTTCAGAGACCACAATGGGAAAGTTATTTTTTCTTTTGCTGAATTCCTAGGATCTCAAACCAACAATGTTGCTGAAGCTAGAGCTTTGTGGAGGGGTCTTGAGTTGGCAAAAAACTACCCTAGCAACATCATTGTAGAAGGTGATTCTTTAAACATCATCAACTACCTTAGGAAGAACAAAAATCTACCTTGGAGAATTGAGGATTGTATCAAGGAGGTCAGGATCCTCATCCTTAGCCACTTGTAGATCATTTGTCAGCATACCTTCAAATAATCTAACAAGGTCATTGATTGCCTAGCCAAAAAAGGTGTCATAGCCAATAGGCTAATTACCTGGATAGGCGACCTTCCTATAGAAATCAAAATGATCATGGACCAAGACATGATTCAAAATTTTTGAGCAAAATTGTTTCTTCATGTGGTGCTCAGAGCCTTTCTTTGATTTTCAAGATAAAATTCCCATGTAGGCTGAGTGGTTCACCACCCAATACAACAAGGTCAGACTTGATTCAAAAGTTTTTTTGAAAACTTATACTAACAATTTTTTTAGCTCATGGTAAGTTTCCTTTCTTGTGTTTAGCAATACAGGTCATGCCCCAATTTCCAAGAAAAGAACCCACATCCCCTATTTCAACGGTGATATGATTCAAGAAGAAGTTGTTTCCAAGGGCCTTATCAACCGAAATCACTCTTTTCAAAGTTGGAGCGCCCCCATTGGATAAAACAAGACTTATTCCAAAGATGGACCAAACCAAGGCACCTCGGCTTCCAAAGGTCTGACACTCCATAGTCATGCAATTCAAAATTGGAGGGTCCTCATAGGATGATGCAGATCTTCTACTTCCAAGAGTATGCATCATTTTCTAGAGCACTTCTCCCCTAGGCTAAACATTCTAATGGACCATAGCAATGTCGGTGACTCTTCATCTTCCAGGAGTAAATTCCAATGCCCAACTTCCAATCATCAAACCAAACTTGGGCTCACGTGCGAAGGACATGGGATAATCAACATTGATAACCAAAATCCCCCTTGGGATACACCCTCACTGGATAATTATGAGCAAAAAGGTATTGGAAATCCAAATTTTCCCTTGGCGAATTCAAAAAATATTGAAGAGCTCGACAACGACAAGTTTCAAAAAACCACCCGAAAGAATTGGGCTTCTCTTCAAAAAGGAAATATTGCTCTGCTTTTCTCCATTGCCCTCATCTGTAGAGATCCTCCTTCGTGCGTTTGTAAATTCCAAAGACTGATTGTGTGCATATTCAAGCTTAAAAATTTACCCACTCTGCATTTTCTCTTTTCCTACAGTTTTAGTGTGTCGTCGTATTGCTCCCAAAAATTATGCCCCTCTATTTCTCTTCTAAACCCGGTTGTGCACATCCTCACTCTTGAAAATTTATCCAAAATGAGCTTCGTCGAGCCAAGCAAGGCCGAGTGGGACATTCTTGTTGAATTAATTTTTACTGAGAGGGACTTTGTTCCTTTCTTCAAGAAATTATTTGGCGATGAAATTGACATCACCATGGCCATCCTGGAAACATGGGAGAATGGATACGTAACGGTTTGTAGGAGGAGTTTCCTTATCAATGTGAACATCATATCGACCATCATAGGCCAGAAGGTGAAAGTATGATCTATACACTAAGAGAATCATAATGAGGAAGTATATCTAAAGGAATTCAAGGACAACGAGAAAATTTACAAAGAGGCGAAGCAGGGCATTTATAGGAAGGACCTCCTTTCTCCGTGGAATGATGTGATGAAACCAGTGATGGAATTCATCACCGTTGATGACCCATAAAATATTTTGTGTAGCTTCCACCTGGCCTTTGTAAACCACTTTCAAGAGGTGAACCCCATTAATATCCCCCAATTCCTTGTCAACTCCATGAACTATACCATTAATTTTTAGAGGAAGAAAATGGGAAATGACCTTCCTTCTCACCAAGGGATCTATAAAGTTATCTACAGTCACATCCTGTCTAATAGCCTCCAGTTCAACCCCAATACCTCCATGAGTAAACCAAGCCCTACTAGAAAATATACTATCCCCCCTACCTACATGTCCTTAGTGTAAAGAAAGAGGAAGTTGATCAAAGTTGTTTATGACTTAAGGGCAAGGAAGTGGATCAAATATGGAAAAGCTGAAGGACTTATCATAAAATAACCTCGTCTCCAGGATCAGATCATGGAGGGTAAGTATAAAGTGATCGATATCAAGGATGACAATGAGGATACTGATACTAATATCAAAATCCTAAAGGAATTCATCATCTCCACAACCACAAACATGATGAACGCAATGGTGAATTCCATCATCGATCTCAAGGAGGCCCTCCACATGTTATTCAATGAGTAGCTAGGACAGGATGATTCCAAGGAGACCGAGGCCTACTTAGTGGATGAGGACAAGATCAATATCAAGGAGGAGCCCAAGGATCAACTAAATATTGAGGACAAGGATGGTGATGAGGAAGTTACTGAGGATTAACTTCCTTGTCAAGAATTGTCTTGTTTTTTAGGCTACCCTACGTGGAGCCTAATAGTCCTTGAAGTGGTATTTTTTTGCTAGGGTTGCGACCCTTATGTTTATATTTTCATCTTACTTACTGTGTGGTGTTGCATTCCCTTATATTTTTTGCAAATGTTGGGCTTGGGGCTGCATTCCCTTTTAGTTTTTACAAATGTTGGGCTTGGGGTTGCATCCCCTGTTGGTGGTTTTGTTATCCTTCAACATATCCTGTTATTTTCTGTATATAGGTTTTGGGATCCTTAAAACCTAGATGTAAATGAAATCTATATAATTTTTCCAAAAAAAAAATAATGAGAAGCAATAAAAATGGATGGGTGTAGAATGGTACAAAATACTCTACAACAATCTATGGTAGGTATGAGATACATAATTATCTAAATAGTAAAAATGATTACATAACCCATGAAATAAATTAGGGGATATAATGTCCAAATATGAATTCCAAGTTGATTGAAGAGAAGAAGTCCCACATGCCTAATCCTAACAAAATGTATTCCACTGACGCAACTAATCAAATCACCAATACAATCACTAGATTGAATTGAATCCACTTAAATGTAAGGGGGACAACATACTAATGAGAAATTCTTAAGAAAACATTAATGTGATTTGGATATGACTTTCATAATAATAAATTAAGTGCAGATTATCCCGACATTAATTGGGCCATGTTGTTGACACTATGACCGCCCTAATTTGGGTTGTGAACTTCCCATGATTGTTTCAACTTATTCATATTATTTCTTATTTTGAAATATTTAAATTCTTTAAGACTTTATTCCCAATGAATAAGGCACATGGTATTTGACACTAAACCAACGTGGTAAAAATCACTAGAATTGTAGTGGTTTCCACAACTCTTATGTAATTGATCTTTAAATCAATCACATTCTCATAAACAAATAATATGTATTTAATGATGTGATAAAGATAATTGTAAAGGTTATATTGGGCATCAAAAGCACCAAATTAGTCTAAAAAATAATCAACATTCAATGTCAAGAGGACAAAATTTTAAAAATTTTGCCAAGTCTTGGACCCTATTGAGTTGTGACCAACTAATCTATGGATCACCAATTCATGAGTCTTAATCAATAAAATTATGACATAATCATAATGTTAATTTAACCAGGTAGGTAATAAAATTAGTATTCTGAAGAGAGTCCTTGAATTTTTTTTTGAAATTTTTATTTATTCTTTCACGATGTCAAAAAAAATGTTGCCTCTTACCAATCCATTGACTAAGCTAATTACTATATCTTCCAAGTTAAGATGAAAATTTTTATCCATGGGTATAAAATAAAGAAGCCAAGGGATACTAGTGAACCCCATGGTCATCCATATAAGCAAATGTAGATCCATGTGAATTCCAATAAAGCACATTAAAAACTTAAGTTGTCAATTAGTGAAGGTATGCAAAAGAGAAAGAGTTACAAAAAGAGACCCCACTAGATGAGATACAAGCAAATGCTAGGTTATCACATACCATATTTAAAAGAGGACAAAAGAATTAGTTGGTGGACCTTAAAATTATTATTTGTTTATTTTAAGAAAATATCAAGATGTTGAGGTGTTGAATGATTAGTCTAAGGTTAGAAGAGAGATTCCACTAACTACTAAGCAATATCATTATAGGCCATCTATTAAACAAATATGTCTCCATGAGATTTCATTCAAGCAACCTATCAAATGATAAAACAATTTCATCAAAGTGAATGAAAGGACAAGGGGGAAGTTTTACCAATTTAATAATGGATTGGGTTGATATCATGCTAATATTAATTGATTCATAAATCAGTTAGTCATTCAAAATATCATTTTGATGGGAAAATTGTCTAATCAATGAATTTAAAGACCAATTTTGATTTATCTATGATAAAATATTGGAAAAAAGGGACCAAACATTAAAAACTTATTTTGGACAAGTTACTTGTAGACTTCCATGGAAGTAAACACTTCAAGGCTAAATTGAGTAAAAACACTAACATTTGAAATATTGGATAATAATATGCAACTAAGAGTTAACCTTTTAGAGATCAAATAGAAAAATTACTATCCTCATAGTAATGCCACCTCATTTTAAAATGAAAATCAATCATTTTTTAAATTTTCATATGAAAAATAAACTAGGAGTTCCTTTTTTGAAGGTTTTAAATATTTTTGTTTATAAGTGCTTACACATAGATTTATAGATTTTTTTTTTTATTTATGAACATGAATTTGATCCTTTGATTTTATACAAATTTAAATATTTCTATTGATTCCTTTATTTCCTATGCATGATTGATTGATGCTTACTTGTGTGTATTATGTTCTCACCTTGTGAATGTTAATCACAATAAATGATCGTAGCTATTAACTTTTAGCTCTTTTGTTTTTTGATATTACTCTTGAAAAATTAACCATGAAATTAGCTTAATGGGTTTAAATGAATTATCACTATCTAGGTTCTTATGAAGACTAATTGGATGAGATCAAGCTCATAGTATTTTATTTTCCTATAAATATCTCTTTCCTTTTCCCTCAAATATTCTATAAAACACATGAAATAAATAAGGACTCCACCCTCTACAAAGGTTGATCATATGAAACTTTGATCTTCCAAGATTACTATGGTCTAAGGGTGCAAATTAACCATTAGGAAAATCACCAACTTATCAAATAAAAATTTGCTTTTATATGGAAAAATTGTAATGTAATTGAATGATAGATCATAATATTAGCATGAGTATCACTCCTTTATAAAAATAATGATAGTAAAATAAAATTGCAACAACACAAGCATATTCCTATAGGTAGGTAGTGTTGATTTTATTTTTGTCTTTTCTAGAAATTAAATGAAAGACAAAAGTCCTTTAGATTTGGAATGTTCGTTCTATTTAGTTAATTTATTTTCTTTGCATTTAAAGTTAAGATTATTTTTAAAGTATTCTAGCAACTAAGTCCTACATATTCGACTAAAACCCTCTTTTTTTCCTCATTGATAGGCTAACATCCCTTAGGTTCTTATTATTTATACCAATAGTAGGTTGAATAGGTGCTTTGGTATGAAATCATTTGCACGCATATTTTGGTTAGCCCAACATGCAACTATTTTTCATGATTTTCTTGAAATCCTTGTTACTAGCATGTAAGTTAAAAACTTACTCACTCCATTTAACTGTCGTTTCATATTCATTTGTTCTTAAAGGTATTAGATTACCCAACAACAAAATTTGCTTCTTCACTATAAGGAATACTTTAGGAGGGAACTTATAAACAATTAGAAAGTGTGATCATGCTATGATCTAAGATTTTGAATAAACCCACTTGATTATCTTGTCAAAGATATCCTTTAATATAAATTATCTTTAAAATATTTGTCTATAATTTTTAAACGCCACTTGATCTTCCTAGCATTACAAAATAATGTTTAACAGTATATTAAAATCAAGGGTTTGTTAGGTCATATACACCTATTTTCTCCTTGTGTTTCTTACTTTGAATGCTTACTTTTAATGTTCTTGATGTACTAAAAACAACTATGCAAGAAATATATATATATATATATATATATATATATATATATATATATATATATATATATATATATATATATATATATATATATATAAGAGAGAGAGAGAGAGAGAGAGAGAGATATGACTTTTGCAATATGACACTTTGTTTGAAGTAAATTTTTAAAACATTTTTATCTAGAAAATATCTTATAATTACTCACATTTTTCTTTTGATCTCACTCATTATGAAGCGGACTAGCTAATAATAGAAATAACAATTCTTTACGCAAAAAAAACAAAATCAAACCAAATCACCATTTGATTAATCCAAACAATAGATGTATATAGAAAATACCCTTAAGGTAGGGTAATACCAAGACTATTGATTATGTAAGGAATAAATACATATATATTTTAATATTAGTGTATTGCTTCAAGTAAAATAAATTTGAATCAATTACAAGCCATTGTATAAAAACGTAGGGTGCCAATGCATAATTTATGTTTTTATATATAATATCTTACCCATTCATTTGTAGGATTGTAAGGTCGTTGCCAACTGGCTAACCTTTAATCACTTAATCATTATAATGATATAATAAAATGAACCAAGGGTTATGTATCCAATGACAAATACTATATAATCCCAATACATAATATAATATAATATCCAAGTTTTGTATGTTATCAATGCCAAATGTCTGATCTATTAAGTGTTAAAATATATCCATATGAAATGCCCTAAATTTAAGGGAGACATAAGTACCAAACATCCATGAAATCAAATTTATATGTGTGTGAAATATTATACTAAGATGATTGCAATGGATATTAATCACACAAGCATGTTACATGATTAGTTTAATATGCTTTCAAAGTATGCCACAAAATATATGCATGTTAAATATCTATACATCTAAAAAGTCCTCATGCTAAAATTTATAACATATAGTATTTTTTATATACGTATGGACAAAGGGGTTTTGAAAGGTTTCCCAAACCTTTTACAAAGAGGATCCAACTATCCTTCCAAAGGAGACTAAGAAGGAAAGGGCAGAAAATGGTCACAAGAGGGAAAAATACCCAAGAGATAAACAAGCTCCATAAAACCAACAAGAACCAACACTACGAGGAGATAAAAATAACAACTACAACAAAAACTAACCAAAGGGAAAAAAAAAACCCACACAGAGATTCGAACCCAGAAACAACCACATCGAATAGAGAACCCCATAGGGGGAGAGGGTCGAGAGAGAAGCAACCAAAAACTAGAAGATCAAAAGGAAGCAATGGAATCTAGACCTAAATCTTGGTGTTGCTAGGACCAACATCCTTGTCCCTACCTTCCTCCTTTAGCTCCCATTACTCCTAACCCATCAGGACCCAAATTTCTTTCGTATAAGTTATAGTAGTTTACATTGGTTCAATCAGAGACCTTTAAAGCTTTAACAACTTACATTTGGGAGGTTTGGTGGTAGACCTTGAGGCTTGGATATTACGTTCTTAAGACTTTTCACACTACTTGCATGAAGGAAGAGTTTTGCTTTCTGGGGAGGTAGAGTAAAATATTTAGAATTGAAGTCATCGACATACAAGGGGCCTTACCATGGTTGGCTAGATTGGCTACTAGATGTTTGGATCATATAGTTCACTTGTCACTACCTCCCCCACCTTTCTAAGATGAGTCTTCCACCCTAGCCATTTACCCCACAATAAGGGTAGCATCAATAATTTCCTAACTGATTGACTCAATATATTCAGCATTAGTTGAGTCTACGTAATCCACAATTGGTGTTGGTGCCCTATTAAGGGAATTTAAAATTTCTACACCATCCAGAACTCTAGATTTTACCATGTGATCAAAAAGCATTTAATAAGCCCTTGGTGAATTGAATCTAGGATAATCGCTTTTCTAACCCTACTCATTGATCTTGACATGGACTGGAACAAGGATGATGATATGCTCATCAATCTCTTATGATGTAAGTGATTGAGGAACATAAAATAGAATCTTCTTAGGATCTCATGGTTCTTTTCCAATGTTAGATACTACATAACTACCACCACCCTATACTAAGGAGCTTTTAATGAATTGTGCTTGAACCTATTCTGAATTCTAACCAATTCTTCCTCATTATCTAGGAAAATCTAGGACTCTTTTGCAAGAGAGTGTTTTTCTCTATTGTGAGCGAATCTATCTGCAGCCAAGCCTATCACTTCAAAAATCAATGGAATGTTAATTTTAAATTCAAGAGTCTTGATGATTACCATTATGTTACACCAAGAGTAGGCCAAATGTTTTTCCATCTCTCTGTGGTGCCCAGTAAACTATAGCAAGCATTGCAGAATGTTACCCTTCTTTAAGATTTTCCTGATATCCTCTTCAATAGTCAAATAACATAGCTCCAAAATTAAATTTATCATTCTTCCCAGAGTTTTTATGCTAACACTACCCACTCTAATGCACAAAAACACACCAAAGATATTCCAGGGAATCACCAAAGTCTGACAATAAAATTTAGAGAAGAAATTTCTTAAGTCTAGATGCCTTGGATAATCATGAATAATCACAAGACCCAAAGAATGAGGAAAAAATTTCCATAGCCTACCTACAACACCTTCACCACCTACCTTCCAACTCATCCAATAGGAGTTGTACCATATAAACATCCTCTCTCTTGCCTTTCCAAGATATCTCGATATGCTTGCAATCGTAATCAAGACAATTATATAATCCTTGCACCTCGACCTAAGTTGAATGGAATTGATAACCAAGCTATGTTGAGGTGATATCTCACACAATTTTATAGGCTTCCATCTTGGGATAATAATTCCACTCATGAGATACCTCCAGTTCAGGCCCTTTCACTCAATCATGGAGAAAGGCCATCTATCTAGGCCAATCAAGTATTACCAAATCTTCCTAGAAATATTCATGCCACTTTAACTTGGCCCAAATATTCCATGACCTACCTCCCAATGCCTCATCAAAAAATAAATGTTGACAAACCTGTTAACATGAATACAAGATTTTAAACTCTGCTTCCTAGGAAAAAAGTTCCATCCACTCCAATGATGGATTTCTTTCCCCTGATCTTCGAAATAATAGTTTTATGTTTCCCTAATGAAGGAGTAGTCAGTGCCACTAATTTTAGTAGAGTTTCATCCTTGGTATGTCCACCTCAGTCCCAAATAGTTCTCCTTGGAAAAGCTCAGCGTGCTTAATTTCAAACATGATGTAAAATGTCAGGCTTGGTCACCAAATGACTCTTGAGTGATAATTGTAGCTACACGTAGATGGTTTAACCACTTGTAATACAACCACATATTCTTTCCACTAATAATAGGGGCACTAAAAATGATTCATTTTAAATTTAAAAAATGAAGGCTCTTTAGGAGTGGATGACCAACGGTCAAGTCTACATGGGCCCAACAACTAATTTTAATGGAGTCTTTGGATGGCATATTACCTTCTTCTAGTCTCATTATCAAATTTAGCTAACCCTACTAGGAAATATTCCCTCCAAATTGTAATTTTTTTTTTTAAGAGACCCAAATTTTATGAATAATATGTAAATCTATTCCCTTCTCTATACATGTGCTTAATTTAAATATTTTCAAGGGCTTGGATCATTCCTTGGGCTTCAAATAATAGATTTGAAATGGTATACAAAGTTGATTGGATGATTCTGAGCATGTTAATGATATTAAGGGAATCTCCTTCAATAATAACATTCTTTCAATCCATAGTTTCAAGTTGAGAGAATCCTTGGAAGAGTGCTCTTGCTTTTTCAAAGTGGTTGGTCTAGCAATCTAGTTTCTTCATGAATACGATCAATATTCTTTCATTCGAATCTCTTATTACTCCCTCAGCTCCTACTATTCTAGGGTTACCTTTAGAGGCTCCATAAAAATTAAGCTTCAACCAGCCAATGGCAGGAAGATACCAAATAGTTTTAGATTTAGGAGAAAATTTTGGATGGAGCATTGGTGATAAGGGAGCTCTAAATCCAATGGTTGATTCAAGCTCTAACTCTCTACCAATAATGATCTTGCAAATAGGGATAAGGTTCATATTCTCCACAGAAGCAACAACAATACATAGGAACACACTATCCACAAGGTGAGAGGTGTTTTGAAGGCTCAAGAATTTCTCTCCTTCCAAACTCACCACCACAAGTGGGGCAAGAAAAAGGACCAATAGGTATGAAGGTGAGGGGATAAGAAAGGGTAACTCCATTGCTCAACCAAATCAACTAGATGTCTAGGAAAACCCAGTCCATACCAACTGAACTAAGGAACTGAAAGAGAACGTCCTGGGTGAAGGGACATTGGAGATTCTTTATCAGTACCACACAAGTAGCACCTATTAGGAAGAAAAATATCCCTTTTCTAGAGATTATTCAATGTAAGATATTTACCTTGGACCACAATCCAAAAGAAGATATTAACTTTGGGATTAAGACCCTTCAACCAGATATTATGATCAAGGAACCAAAGATCAAAATCCACATATAAAAGAGAATAGGCTAACTTGATAGAGAAGCAACCATCCGTTTCTGCATCCCACACCAATTGTTTTGGCTTATCCCTGTTGGCTATTATAATCCATCTTAGAATATCTTATAGGGCTCTAAGGGCATTAACTTCAACTTGCAACAACCAAGGAAAAACAAAGGGGTTCCAAAATTTTCTACCATCTACTACATCTATAAAATCACAAACCCTCGAATTGAAAGCTTAAGTTGTGATTGGTTCAATTGGTCTTATACAAGAACATGATTCCAATGGATGGTAAACAACCCATATGTGCCTCCAAAAATCAATATTCTATCCATTCCCTAGAAACCACTGCTCTCCCTTCAAAATACCTGATCGAATTTTCACAATGCTCTTCCAAAAAGTGGATCCATGGTAGGGGAAGGATCAATGGAGAAAAAACTATCTCTACCTAAGTATTTGGCATTCAAAAATTTTACCCAATTTACATTCTCATTTTGTGTCATTCTCCAACCCTACTTGGCTATAAGGGCTTTGTTCATTGCTTTGAGTATTCTCAAACCTAGACCTCCCATTTCTTTAATACTATAGACTTGGTCCCAAGCAACCAACAAAAACTTCTTCTTCTCATTAGAACCTGACAAAAGGAAGGAATGTTGGATTTGCTCAATTTTTTGGAGGATTACTCCTGGAAGCCTAAAGAGAAAAATTAAATAAACCATGACACTTTGGATGGTAGCCTTCACCAACATAGATTTTCTTGCCTGGATCAAAAGAGCCCCTTTCCAACCCATCAACTTTCTTTGAAATATTTCCACCATCGGATCCCATAGGGAATCCTTAATACCACATTTGAACGATGGTAATCTTGGATACATCAAAGGTAGGGAATCTATATCACAGTCCAAAATCTCAACAATTCTCCTTTACCTGCTTGGAGGTGTGTTGAAGAAAAATATTTTTCTTTTTATCAAATTGAGTTCCTGCCCTGTCACTTTCTCAAAGTCCAAAAGTATAGCTTTTATAGTTTTGGCTTGAAGTAGGGTTATGCATAAGGGGTTGAACCTAAAATATATTTATATAAAAAAGGTGAATCAGTTTCGAAATCTAGATGAATCTTGGACAAATTCATGTAGGAAACATGGTGAATTTCTTTTATTTTTCACAAAATATTATAAAACTATGGTGAATATTAAATTTTTGATGATCGATATTAGATGACAAAATCGACTAACATTCGATTGAAATTACAGCTTGACTATCGATTGACTACATTGGATTACTCAACTATCAATTGATGAAAAATGATAACTTGATTGTCAATTGAATTTGGCTCAATGGCAAGTCAGTATTCGATAATGATATGGTTATAAAAAATAGTTAATCTTAGCTTAGTGTAAAATTAGCATCCGATAATGGTCCAATTGCAAAAAAATGTTGACTTTAGCTCGATGGCAAATCAAATTTTTAGTACAATTTGATTGCAAAAACAAATGCCAACATCCACTCAATGGAAAATCAACAATCGATAATGGTTCAATTGCAAAAAAATTATCAACATAGACTCAGTGGAAAATTAGCATTTGACTATAGTTTGGTTGCAAAACATTAGCTGACTTCAACTTGATGGAATGTTAGCATCCAATAATGGTTTAGTTACAAAATTACTACCAAAATCAGCTCGATGGCCAATCAACATCTGACTATGGTCCAGTTGCAAAACATTAACCAACTTTGGCTCGATGGAAAATCAACATCCAACAATGGTTCAGTTGTAAAAAAACTACCAATCCCTACTTGGTGGTAGATCAACATTTGACTACAGTTTTATTCTAAAGCATTAGATGACTTCAGCTCGATGGCAAATCAACATCCGACTATATTTTAGTTGCAAAATAATTATTAAGTACAGAGCGATGGCAAAATATAAATGACTATGAATCGATTATAATTTAGGGTCTGACTATGGATCAGTTGCAATTAGGGATCTAACTCAATCATTTACAATTAGGTATCCAACACTGGATCGAATGCAACTATAGGTCTAACTTTATATCGATTATAATTACTGGTTCAACTATGGATTGATTATAATTATCAGTTTGAATCTTGGTCGGTTGCAAATAGGATCTAACTTCAGATTAGTTACAATTAGGTGTTTGACTATGGATTGTTTGTAATTAAATGTTTGACTATTGATCGATTGCAAGTAGGTATCTGACTCTAGATCGATTGCATGTGGGAGTCTAACTATGAATCAATAGCACCATTATTTACCATACCACATGTCAAATGATCACTCACTCACATATGAATTTCAAATAATATGTTGTCACGTGTCTAACCGAAGCATACAATTATTTATAAAAAGGCATCCAATCATTTTTTACATTTTTTCTTCTACACATCCTCAAAGCAAACCCTAGGTAGCTAATACCCTACACCTTCCTCTATCAAAAATTTACCTTACTTTCATAAACCACTTCCTCCCTTGCTTCTGAAAACCACTTCATCTCAAGCAATGACCACCTCTTTTACCCTTGCTTCCAAAATTACCTTTAGAAACCTTATTTGTCTGGGAATTTTTGACATGTTAACCACACCAAAAATTGACCTTTATTGGGCTAGTGAATCTAGATTTTAGGGTTTATTTTCAATTCCACAATTTTAAACAAACATCCATGTCTTATTGAGCATTATATACGCCTACAACAATGATACAAACATTGTAAACATGGCAATCCAAAATAAAAAGTTTTGTTTTATGATCAAACCCTCATATGTGGAAATATTGATAGGTCTCCCTCATAAGGATGGTGATCCCATAATTTCAAAGTCCAAGCTATCTATGGATGACAAAATATACCTAGAGATCCAATTCAATCTCTCTATAGAATTGTTGTTAGGTATATTTGTTGATGTTATTTAAAATTCAAAATTTAAAATATATGATTTCTAAACTAATATTTTTTTTTGCAGTTTCTACCACTAAGTCCAAAAGGGGCTTAATAAATTCATCTGTTGGGCATAAACTTCTGAAAGCTATTATTGAATTATTCCAAGTAAGACTCATTTTGCAAGGAAGACCAACTGATATTTTATTCTGGATATTGGACTATCTGGTTCGATGTCTTCACCACCAAAAATATGATTAGTGTACTTACATTTCTCAATGCATCCGATCCAAACTACACAACATTCAAATGAACACAACAATGATTATTATGACTTGTAATTTTCTTCTTGGATTTTATTTGAATGTTTGCACAATTTTTGAAATGTAGATGTACCAACAGTGTTGCATCCAAAACTACTGAGCATTTCCATGTCAACCAATGGGGTGAAGGTAAAAATTCCATCTTTTATCAAGAAATAAAATTATATAATATAACAGGTTTTCCTTTTTTAATTTTAAATTTGCACCTAAATGTAGATAAAGGTAATCTCACTCTCGACCAAATTGGATGTTGCCATCAAGGGCATAATACTAGAATCCACTCGTGATTCTTCTAAAAACTAGTCAGAAGCAACACCCTTGCAAAGGCTAGTAAAACATTTAAATCAAGCTTCTTCTCCTTCATTTTCTCATCCACATGTGCATGCACATATTGTGGAATGTGAATCTAGTGAGGCCACCCCCATGATAGGTAAGTTTACTATTTTGAGATTCTTTGTATATATTTGTTTAGTTGAAATTACAATAATTTTTAATTCTTTTTTCATATGTTTTTAGTTTTACACCCCATCTCCCTCGCACCTAGTCTGATATACCTTCATAGGCTAGAGGGCAGCAACACATCTCATCATCATTGAGTAAGTGTATTTTTTAAAATTAATATATTAATTTTATTCAATTTTATTTTCTTTAACAAAATCTTATTATTATGTTTTTAGGTGCCTCCTCACAATTTACTCAAAGAAGACAACATATTATGCCACCACCACCACCACCTTCACCACGTTAGAAATTAATGAGAGGTCAATGCAGGGATGAAAAATAACTTGTTGGAGTGATATCATGAGGGGTACCAATCTAGACAATGTCTACCTTTCCAAATACATCATTTTAAAATGTTTATTCATTGCAAGAAATTTTGAGCTTCGGATTAGATAATCCTCCATTAGAGGACTATTATTTGTTGTAGGGTAACATTTCAAGGTTCAAATAAATTGATGTGCTTCAAGAAAAACAAACACAAGAACATCTTGTAGCTTAGAAAACCTCATCGTCACCTTCTGACACCAGTGACCCTTGTCTTGAAACTGAGGACGAAAAAGTTAATTTCTCAAAATAAAATTAATGGCTGATAACTGTGAAGCACTAATCAAAGATAGTTTTTTTCATAATGTAAAGGAAATGAAAGACTGAGAATTTTGGGCCAAGGTCCTTATTAATGATATTAACACCTGATACAAAAATTTTGATAAAAGGGCAGAGATTTTTTCTTTGGTGCAAAATGAACCAAAAAAGCTTAGTGGCATGTTACATCAAGGTAAATCAAGCTCAGTGACCACTATACTTTCGTATAATGATAAAATTTTTAATATTATGTTGAACAGATTGGATAATATTAATGTTGAAGCCCAAGCATATTATAACCAATGGGAATCTTATAAGAAGAAAGTTGTAGTTGTTGAGGCTTCAAGGGATATGACCGAGGTGAGACTTTAGTTTCAATAAATTTTATGGTTATATTTTGTGTTATAATTCTCAACTGAATTATATTATTTTATTTTTGAATCAAATTTTGTAATTTAAATAAATAAGTTATAATCATGGATGTTGATATCCACATGGTGAAGAAAACACTTGAACATGCAATGAGAATGAAGGAAACCTTGCAATTCAAGGTTATAGATAATAATTATTTAATAAATATTATAAAGGAACACAATATTGATCCACATATCTTGCTTAAGAAAAAGCATCAATAAAACCTAGGTAAAATGTAAGAATATCCAACCCTAGAAGAAAGAGGGTTGTTGGGCAACAATTAGAAGGTAGAGGAAGGCCTCATCAGAACTGGAGCACTACCTACACAGTTTTTTGAGACAAGAGATAAGGAAAAATAACCTGAAACTTCAAGAGAATCTCCAATCCAAGGTGATCCAGATACACAAGGAAGTATAGTGATCGAATCTATCTCAAAGCCCCCAACAAAAAATTAAGAAATTTTAGAAAAAAATTCTAGTTGACAACAAATTTTGTTGTATTGCTATCAATAATTTTGTACAATGTATATTTTAAATACAAATAATGAAAAAGAGATTTATTAATTTTTGTCTAAGATCATTCAATGGTTGTTTACATTTATATTCTTGTGCTACTTTTATATTTACTATTGTAATTTCAAATAACAAACAAAATATTACAATGATATAAATTAGTTGTGTCAATACATTAACAATACTATAATATAAAACATAAGGTTTTATCAATGAACATAGTTAAGACAATACAATATAAAACATACAATATGAACAATAATTTTTTCAATTTTTATATCTGAGTAGGATGAAAATGATAACAAATAAATTCAAATTTTTCAATGTTGTTAATTATTGGCAAATTTACAATTGAGGTAGATGAAACAAACACCTCTCAGCTTGTATAGAATTACTTGTACGCATATTGAATATTTGTGTCTCCACTATCTAATTATTGCAAGCATCATTATCCTCATTATCGTGTGTATTAGTGATACTCCTTTTGTTTGCAAGGTATTTATAGTATACCAATGCTCTATCATAGGAAATTTTTTCCAGCTCATATGTTGACACAAAAATTCTCAAATAATTTTCAAATTTTTTTCCAACCTATTATGAAGTTTAGATTTCACAAAATATAATGCACTGAAAACTCTCTCATTTTCCACAGATCCCAGAATCATTGTTTGACATAGTTCATATAAACAAAAATATTCACTTATTGTATCTTGTAAGACACTACTTGGATATAAATTTTTCCACAAATGTGTAATGGAACCAGGCTCATGGAAGTTACTCAAATGTGATGTTTGATAAACCATTGTCATTCCAAAATGCGATGACTATTGTGTGAATTTTATTTTGTTGAAAATACCTTTGATTTCAATACCATTGACTTCCATAGTTTTACTGAAATGTTTAAGTGTGCCCATATATTTAATAAATAAGTCATTTGTATATTTTTAGTCAATACCAGGACCCCAAAATATGGGGTTAACCACACCCATGACCTCAAGCAACTCATCTCTTTGAAACCAATCTCTTATTTCATTTGTTAATAATTTTACTATTTTTAACAATTTAATCTTAGTATTGTGTAAAACTACTTCAAATCCATTGTGTGTTATTGGAATTTTTTCAACATCATCCATAGCTATATTTGAATACATTTCAAAAGTATATAGAGGTATCATCTTTCCATGAACATTAATATAGAGATTATCATTGATGTCGAACTTCAAAAAGCTTTTTCGATTATTCACGTTAGTTAATATTTTCCAACTATCAAACAAAGGATCTCCAAAATTTCCTTCGAACACATATAACCTATCAATATGCATACATATTTGTTTTCTTATCCTCATGAAATCAACAATATAGATGGATATTTCTTGTGCAAGTTTAACCAATCTATTCATTTCTAGAAATATTGGCAGAATACAACATAAGGTTAAAAGTGTTTCCAAGTCATTCAAACGGTATATCAAATATTTTGCCTTATCAACTGCCCTATGATTTTCATGCATAAACCCCATTGAGGATTTATATTCTGTAAAAGTCTATATATAGGTTGATGTAATGAAATCCACCTTGTATCTACATCTTTTAACAATTTTCTTCCTTCTATAACTCCTAGTGCAAATTAGGTCCGAGGTGTAGACCAATTGGTTCATCCAAACCCCATAAGGGGGCGGAGGTCCAAGGTTCAAATCTCGGGCCTCGTCAGACTGAATGCTTGTCCCTTTCCCGGTGCTTTCAATGGCGTAAAAGGTTTAAAATGATTGTGGCATGGTGGTTATAGGTGCGGACTGTGTGAAGATCTGTGTGGCGGCTTCTAGGGCGGACAGCGTAGAATACTGTGGTGGCCATAAAAACTGGACAGCCTGACAGATTCGTGGCGGCTATCGATTCCACCATGTAAATTCAAAAAAAAAAAAAAATCCTAGTGCAAATTGTTGAAACTTTGCAAACCTTTTTGGACTACATGAAAAATAAGCATGTATTTTGCAGATGAGTTCTCTCACTCTTGTAACATTATCGAAAGTGCTCACAATTTTGTATGCAAGATTCATTCTATGAGCCATGCAATGAATGGTTATCAAATACGGAGCAACTAATGTCTGAAGTTGAACACAAAGACCACTCTTGTGTCCTTGCATTATAGCAGCACCCTTAGCCCCAACGCATATGAACTTTATGGCTATTTCTATATTATTCATTCCCATAATATATTTTAAACTAGTTACAAAAATATTATAGAGGTTTTTCACATTACAATTTTCCACCATCTTGTGTAATGCTAGCAAACTAGGATGTCTTACATGATTTTAGAATGTGTATACATGCATCCAAATCCACGATGTATTGTCAACAATTATCACCTCATCAATTGAAAGTAAAATGAATTTGGTGTTTCTAAATTTATTTCTCAGGTCATCCTTCTCAACCAACGATAGATATTTTACCATTTCCCAACCACTTTGATATGACCAATGGGAACTTGGAAGGTTTTGTACATAAATGAGTTGAAATAGGTACTTATAATATATAAAATTGGACATGGGTCTACCCATTTTAAGAACACTATACATGATAGCAAACTGTAGTATTTTTAAAGCCAAAGTGGTCTTGTGAATTTTTTGATATTGGTCTTGAATTGTTTCACCTTTCTCAACAAGAGAGTTTTGTATCTTCATTTATTTTTTATATTCTTGTGCATATCTAACATGCATACATTTTGATGTATCCTTCCACCTAATTTTTTTAGTAACTATCCCATCACTTTCTTTAATTGTCGAATAAACTTTACCATAATGTTATTCAAATGTATCTAACTTCAGTTGCATCTTATGATCCTTACCTAGTTTCCAACTACAAATTATGCATCTATATTATGTTGGAATGTCATTGTTGTTCTCTAGTTGGATCGACTCTATAAAGGGATATGTTGATGACCATTCAAACTTAAATGTCCTTCCAATAGTCCACCTTGTTAACTTTCTACGTTTAGTTTTTTTACTTGAAGATTTCCCAGATGTCTGTATTATATTTGAATTAATATTGTATTTCTTTAGTGTCATATCATTTTGAGGAATATATTTGAGTGTTTGTTGGATGTCATTGCTAAGAGAATTTTCATGTTGAGGCATATCTTGGTGAGGAATATCTTTAAGAGGAGGCATATCAAGGTCAATAGTTTATTCTTCATACAATTATATTATTTATCATTTTATGAAGAGAACACATTTTTACAAACAATTTTTTTAAAGAAACACTCAGTCTATTTATGGCACCTTGAATATGTGCTTATTTTGCTGGCTCATTAGATTTTGATATGTGGCTAGAATATTTGAGTATGCTCTTTTTACCAAAATATTGGCCTTCCTTATTTCCACTGCCAATAGGTGTCATCTTAGTTATCAAGATCGAGTTCGACACAATTGAAGTTCGAAATAAATTCGACATGTTTAAAAATTCGAAATAAAATTCAACATAAATTCGATATATTATAAATATACATATATCCTTTCAATATTATGTAAATAAATTAGTAACTAAGAAACTCAAATGAAGACTTGAAACAAACATTAATAATTCCTTTGTCATATAATGGTGCCACATTAATATTTCCAAGCTTCTACAATAGATTTTAATGGTATCATTTTAAATAATTTTTCTGAAAAAAATGCCATTTCATTTTACTTTCAACATTTAAATATAATTTTTTTAAATGTATTAAAATAATGTAAACCTACTTTCTACATTTTTAATATAAAAATTTTACTTAAATGTATCAAATATATATATATATATATATATATATATATATATCTCGCATGCATTTTCTCCTTACTGTGTGAGTTGTCCAATTTTTTTCCTGCTGAATTTTGGGTTGAAAACACATGCGAAATATTTTCCGCATGCATTTTCCCCCTTCCCACATGTATTCCCCACCTATTTTCTGCCCATTTTTTTCTTACCGAATTTAAAGTTTATTCGCCGAACTTATTTTCTAGGGTTTCAAATTCAACGAATTTCGATTTTTATCTAAAAAAATCGACGAATTTGATAACTAAGGGTGCCATTATGCCGATGAAAAAAATATTTTTTATTTTAGAAAATTAATAAAATGTTGTGCATATCTTAATATAATGTTGACATATTATACTGTAAATAGAATAAATAGAAGATTGGTTGGTAGAAAATACATTCTAATTTCCAGTCAGTCTATTTTTTAGTGTATGCTACTCCTCTCTTTTATGGAGATAGATAATTTTTTGCACATGTATTTATTTAGGGGATAGACAAAATATATATACATAATCAAATCTAGAGCAAAGTAAAGGAATTTCTATAAATTTAAAAAATAAACATATATGGATACAAAATATAATTAGAGTTCAAATGTGAAACAATGCTAAATGGACTCAAACTAATAGGCTTAGTGGAACAGACATAAGATTGATAAGAACCATGTTACATGGAAGAATTTGCAAAACATACCAATTTGCAGTTAGTCGTTATATTGATTTGTCAGATCGAATATTTATATCTGCTCACTCCCCTATTTTTAGATGATAGAAAAATTTCTACTTTTGTGTTTCTTTAGCTGACAAACAAAATGAGGATACAGATTCAAATGATGACCATAAAAAAAGTAGAGAAAATGGCAAATCTTACTACTACAAGACCTCAAATTCAAAGCATAAATAAAACACAGGACCTGCAACATACTAATTTGTAGTTAGTCTTTATCATTATTTTTGGAGCTTGAATCTCTCTATCTCTTATCTCTTGCTCTTTTCTAGCAGTACACTTTTTTTTGCATTTGTATTTATTCAGGCAATAGTGTAAATGAATATAAAGAATTAGTAGATGAGCAGAGTGAAAGAGAAATTTGATTAATTTAATATAAAAAAGAATATATATGGGTGATAAATACAATTATAGACTCAAATATGTAAATAGAATAAATAGATATTTGATTGTTGTGCATTTGTATTTATTCAGCTGATAAACAAAATCAAATGATGAACAAACTGCAAGTACAAACACTTAAATAATCCAAAAATAGATTGAGATTCAAATCTGCAAAAAAAATTTGATCTTACTACTAAAAGACATTCACCACTTATTCTAAAAATAAGAAAGAGAGAATTCATCAATACCATGGCGTAAATTGCAACATACCAATTTTTTCTGCAAGTGATCACTCCCAATAGGCTTCTGGTTAGTTTCTTCTTCATGTCATACTACATCTAGATTTGCAATTGATTGGATATCGGTTGGTTTTTGCACTTGGTCGGAGTTCATCTCGTTTTACTCTCAAATTAGACTTTATCTTTTTAGCACCCGACCAAAGTTCTATTTTTTTGCATTCGATAAGATATCAACTATTTTTAACACCTAATCAGAGTTCAACTTTTCTACATCCATTCAGATATCAATTATAGTTTAGCACCTGGTTAAAGATCGGCTTTTCTACATTTGGTCAGATATAAATTATGGTTTAGCACCTGCTTAGATTTTAATTTTTTTAACACTCGATTGGAGTCATTTTTTTTGCATTTGATCAAATATCGACTTTTTTTAAGCACCTGATCAGATTTCAGCTTTTCTACAACTGACCAACAATCGATTGGCTTTTTTTCCCCGGTCGTAGTTTGTATTATTTTTTCACCCCATCAGAGTTCAACTTGTTTCAACACCCTATTGGACTTATGCTTGTTTTAGCACTCGACCAAAGTTTGGATTTTTTGTGCTTGGTAGAATGTTTTCTAAGTTTGGCTTATTTTAGGATCCATCAGTGTTCAACTTATTTTAGCATCTGATCGATGTTCTGCATTTTCAATACCTGATCGGGGTTCAACTTGTTCTAGCACCTGATATTTTTATTGGGATGTTTTCATTGTTGCACCTCATTTTTCAAAGAGTTTGAATGATTTACATGAATAAATATCTATCGCATTATATATACTAGTGGTATAAGAGTTAAATTTGGAGGGAGAAAGAAAGGTCCAGATTTAGGTGGGGGTGTTGGCAAATTAAAATGAAAAAATTTAAACTATTATCAACCTGTGGCGAGCTGACCCTTAAAAAACTTTGAACCCAAAAATTTTGAGCAAATGGGCCAACCTCCAAGGTCCTCAAATTCACCAATTTTGAATTTTAAAAATTTTAATATTCACAAATTAAGAATGATTCACCACTATGTATAACTTTGGCTTGAGGGATTAACGTGATAAAGGATAACAAGGTATCATCAGCAAATTTATGATGGGAAATTGGATCCATATCAGTTTCTGTATTAATCCCTACGATTGTAGGATCACCTTTAAGGGCTCTTCCTAGAGAGTCTGCCATTAAAATAAATAAGTGAGATAGAGGATCACCTTGGAGGATTCCCCTACAACTATGAAAATAGTCAATTGGAGATCCATTTATGATAACTAAGAATTTTGTAGAGGATATACAGGTCTTGATAAGTCTCAACTAGCTTGATCTGAAACCAATTTTTTTTAGGACTTCAAGAAAGAAATCCAACAAAACTCTATTGTAAGCTTTGTTCATGTCTAGCTTAAGGAAGTTTCTTGGACTTTCGCTTTTATTGACCGAGTGGATGAGCTCATGGACCATGACACAAAACCACTTTGGGGTTGATCAATAATCATCGATAGGAAGGCTTGTAGCCTATTTGCCATTGATTTTGTGAGGATTTTAAAAATAGTATTGCATAGGCTGATGGGTCTAAAATTTTAAAATTATTTTGTATCCACCATCTTGGAAATGAGGATAAGAAAGGTTGAATTAAGATCATATGGAATGAACTTTGACCTCTAAACATCTATCAAAGCCATGCAAATATCTTTTCCCATTATATGCTAGAATTTTTGGAAGAAAATAGGAGGAAAACCATTCGATCCAAGCACTTTGAGACCTCCCATGAAGAAAATTGCATCCCTAATTTCATCAATACTAAAAGGAGCATATAAAACTTCATTCATATATTCTAAAATAGAGAAGGGATTTAAATTAATCAACCGCTTCTTCCCTAATTTCCTCAATATCCTTCATGACAAACCCATTGGATTTTAGGATTTCTCTAATTTTGTTATAGACCCTGTACCTTAGAGAGGATGTATGGAAAATTATTGTATTTATATCACCTTCTCAAATCCAGATAGATCTAGACTTTTGATGCCAAAAAATTTCCTCTTCGGTAAGAATATTGTGCAGGTTTTTTAAAAAGACTCTTTCCTTGGTCTTGGTCTCTACATCAAGCTCCCCTAAAACTAAGGTAGGTTTGATCTCTTTTAAATTATCAAATTATTCTTTTTTCCTTAATGTTACATTCCCAAATATATATTTGTTCCAAATTTTTAAATTAGCCTTGACAAATCTTAATTTGGAAGCCACTTGAGAAATAAGATGGCCCAAAAAATCTATGACCACCATTCCTTGATTTTGGATTCTAGGTCTGGATGATGCATCCACATTACCTAAAACTTAAAATATCTAGGGAAGAAGTTAGGATATTGGATTTTTTTAAAATGAGAGGATTATGGTCAAAATCTACTTTGGGCAGGGAACAAATAGACACATATCCAAAAAATGGGAGAACTTCCTTAGAAACCAAGACTTTGTCAAGCCTAATCTAGATGATTTGATTGCTTATCTGCCTATTACTGCAAGTATACTTGGACCATTTTAGGTCCACATCCATTAGCTCCTGGTTGTTTATAAATGAGGAAAACTCCTCCATACTCTTAGGCCCAATTTTTCTACCCCTTTTTTAGTAGAAGGACAGAGAGGGTTGTTAAAGTCCCTTGTGAGGATCTAGGAATCACCCCTAAAAAATTATCTCATTGAGCTCAAAAAATCCCACAGGAGGACCCTGCTAGAATCCGAATTGGGGGCATAGATATTAGATGTAATCCACCTAAACCTAGAGTATTTACAACAAAAAAGAATATTTATAACCATATCAAACACCAAGAGGGTAGAACCACACAACTTATCAAGGTTCCATAAGCAAAGGAGGCCCCCAAAAGCCCCATTGGTAGAACTTGCTATAAAACCAACCTCCTTCCAAATAATGTTTTTAGTTACCTCAGCATTACTTCTATCCATATTAGTTTCCTAGATAATAATAATATTTGGTCTCACCTCTTGCCTGATAGACACCAAATTTTGTTGCTTGGATGGTCCATTCAAACCTCTAATATTCCAATATAATAGCTTTATTTACACGATTTGATGTATTTTTCCCCACTCAAAGAGTAAGGGGGGTGACAAAATATGTCAAGCTTCAATTGTTTACCTTTGACATGTTTTTCTTTCTCAAAATTCAATTGCATTTGGAACCCATTAGAAATTTATGACTCTACCTTGTGAATCCTCAACGCTTTACAGGATGGTATTTCTACCTTGCGGTCCACTCTGACATCAACTTGACCTTTACGAAGACTTCTAGTTTTAGATTTGGATTTAGCAGTTCTTGATGAACCTTCATCGAGACCCGATGACCTCTTCACTTTGGTTTGTTTCAAGGAATCCTACACTAGGATATCTTGCTCTGTAAACTTCAGAGGAGATTTGATATATTCTAAGACTGGCTCCTGAGAGTTCAAACACTGAAAAATATTTTGGAGAAACTCTAGAGGAATACTATTATCAGTAACCAGTTCATTAGGATACACCTGGTCAATGCCTCTATAAGAATGAGTACTAGATGGGTTTGAAGGCTAGACCACCGCCTTACTAGGATAATTGGCATCCATCGAAGAAATATAATCCATAATTATTTCCCCCACCACAAACTTATCTAGAATCAAATATTTTGGCAAGGCCACCACATTAGGGACCAACTACTCTTAAACTTTGTTAGTTTGCTTTTTAACCCAGTTCTTTCTATGGGCTCCATCACTAGGAGCTTGACGAGGGTACCATCTAGAAGAATGACCTAGTTTCTTACAGGAAGAGCATTTAATAGATTTTTTATCATATAAAATCTATTGAATCTAGGGATATTTTATAGATATAAGCTCAATATGGCCTGGAAAATCAACCTCTAGATCTACCATCACACACATCCTAGAAAAAATCACCTTCAATTTGGATCTAGTTGTTGAATTGATCTGAACAAGATCTTTGATTACCTTAGTAATTTCCATCAGAATATATGTGTGCCACAAATGGAATGGTAAATCTAGGAGCCTCACCCATAATGGCATCATGGTCACTTTTTGAGTTATGGGATTAAATTCAGGGCCTCATTTATATAGAAACAATCCCCTCTTACCATAGAACTAAGGGCCTCCACACAAGATACTCTTTGAGTCCTCTTCATAGTTAATCTTGATGAGGAAGAAATCATTTGAAACTGTAACAATATCCAACAAGCCCACATGATTCCATTTGAAAAGAGCCCATCTTCGAATGGAGTTAATATCCAGCTTACTTACTTAGAATTTACTGATCAGGTTCCACGACCCTTCCTCCATTGTAACATCCAAAATATCATCCAAAATAACCAGTTTATTACAAATAGGAAATAGGTCAAAAATAGAATTATATAGGTATAATTCATTAAAATAAAATAAAAATTATATATAACCACTCTTGGTTCTTAATGTTACTCAAGATTTACATGGATTATTGGGAGTTAAAATGGATTATAATGATAAATAGAATTGATATTAATCATGTCATGTAATACTTTGGATATGTTGCGAAGCTAGGATTACTAGACAAGGGTAGACCTAGTGAGATTTGATAGCAAAATATTTGGTGAGCTTCGATAGCAACAGATTTGGTGAAGAGAGACAAGGGTTTACAACTTGTTGCAGATCTAAGTATTTTTGCAATAACATTGGTAGCACTAAAAATAAGGACAAACATTTTTCACTTCCAGTACAATCAAGCAATACCAAAGAGTTTGTAAAAAAATCCAGAAGCTTGAGTGGAAGTGGAATGGAGAGCTCGAGGTAAGGAGGGACGCCAGGTTTGATAGGAGTAACAGGTGGGTAAAATGAACAAAAAGAAGATGTTGGGGTCGATGATGGAAATTATGACAAGGGTATGGTAAAACCTTTTGACTTAGGTGCTTAATCTTGGATAGTATTTTAAAGTTAAGAAAAAAATTCAAAGAGGTGCTTCAACCTACAATTGTTGAATGGAGAATTGCAAATCCAAGATGCCCTCAAAGACCTAGTAGTTGAACAAGTAGATATGTATCTAGTTGGTAAATTTATTGGAGTGCAACCAAGGTTGGAAGAGATTAATAAATGGTCAACAAGGAAGTGGAAACCCCTGGGTCATATGGATATTGTGTCCTTACCACAAGTATTTTTTGGATTAAATTAAACGGTTTTATGGACTGTGATAGAATCCTCCAAGGAGGCCCATTGTTCTATGCGATAAAAGAGTTTTTTTGCAAAAATGGAGCCCTAATTTTGATCCTTTCTCACAATGCATTGATGTAGATCCAATATATATTTGCCTCCTTGGGCTCTTGATTCACCTTTGGCATAAAGAGATTTTAGAGGGTATGGCAAGAAATATAGGACAATTACTTGTAGTGGATCCAACAACCTTAGCCAAGTCAAGAATGCTCTTTGCAAGAATTTGTGTAAATGCAAACCTGAATCAGGAACTCCCCAAATCCATAAAATTTATTTCTAAGTATGGATCCTGGAACCAAATCATAGAATATGAAAACTTGATGGTTAAGTGTGGGGTTTGTAAAAAGGAAGGACATCCAAGTGTTGCATGCAATGCACACAAGAATAATTTTCATGGTAAGTGTAAATGGGTTCAAAAGCAAGTTGCTCCTCATTAACAAGCTAAGATTTTAATAGAGGGTTTTTAGAAGTTAGATTTAGAAGGAAGAAAAAAAAGCAAGTGATAGGATTAGGAGATCAGAAGACATTTAAGGAAGGAGCAATGAAGGATATCGATAAGGAGGTAAGTGAATTATCTCTAAATCCTAATGAGTTGAACAGTAATATTCCCTTATATACATTCTCACATTATTGAAGAGATATCAAACTATTCTGATACTAAACTAATTGAAACCCCAATAGGGGGAAATAAAAGAGAGTAAAAAACAATTCTTAGATAATAAAATCCAAATAGAAACCAAATAGTCTAATGGAAAGTTGGAGAAGTTTATGAGAGAAAATGCAAGATGTAAACATAAACATGTTTCAACTCAGAGTAGAGTGACTTTAATTCATTCCAAAGGGACAACTAACATGGGGGTGAGACAAGACTAGGTAGATCATGAGTTGTTGTTACTATTCAGAAGGAAACTACGAGGGATGTGGTCGATGGCACTCAGGAAACTATAAAATTTTGAGGGGGGAAGAATATTCCCACCAAAAAAAAGATATGAAAATTTTATCATGGAATATTATGGGCCTTAATACCCCTTCAAAACACCATTTGTTGTATACTCTTAGAAGAGAAAATAATCTAGATATTTTTTTTTTACAAGAAACAAAACTAGGCCATATTAAAATTGACAAGATTTAGAAGAAAATTTGGAAAGAGGCAATTTGGGAATATAGCAAAGTGGTAGGAGCTTCAGGAGGGCTCTTGTGTTTATGGGACAAGAAAAATATTGAGGGTAGGTTAGTTGTAAGTACAAGATGGTCAATTACAATTTTTTCTACAATCTAAACAATAAGAAAAATTGGATCCTAACCAATGTGTACACCCCTAATACAACAACTAGAAGAATTTAGTTGTGTTCTAACCTAATTAAAAAGAGATAAATATTTAAGGTACTACCCTAGATTCTAGCACGATATTTTAATACTGCTCTAAACCCTTCATACAAGAGAGGAAGATCTTCCACCCTTTTGAAAGGAATGCAATATTTTAGATATTTTTTTAATGGTAATGAATTCATGGATGTAGAGATTAAAATAATACCTTATACTTATAGTAATGGAATATTAGGATATCAACTCATTCGGATTTGATTAGATAGGGTGTTAATTTCATATGATGGGTTAACCTTTTTTTATGATTCCACTCACTGTAATCCCAAATATTGGGATATATCATAACCCGATCATATGGGAAATTTTAGAAGAAGAAAGGAAGTGCAACAGTCCATTTAGGTTTTAACGTGGCTAAAACATAAGGATTTTGACTCCAAAATTTAAAAATTGTGATAGAAATATTTTTTAGAATCCAAAATTAATCAATATCAATAAAATTAAGATATATCAAGTAAAATATTAAGATGTAGAATAGAATGGTGCTTGGAAACCTTTTTAAGAGGAAATCTGAAGTGAAAGAGTAGTTATCAAAACTAGAGATCAGGTTGAATCAAGGGCATCTCACATAGGAAATTAGATAGCAAGAGAAGGAGCTTCTTGTAAAATACCATAATATCTTAGCTAGTGAGGAATTTCATTGGGAATAAAATTCTAGGATTAGATGGCTAAAGGAAGGGGACCATAATACAAAGTTTTTCCATGTTTATACTCTTTATCATAGAAGTTGCAACAAGATCAAGGAAGTTGTTAAAAAAGATAGATCAATAGTCAATAAGCTTGATGATATCCAAGAGGAGGTAGGGAATTACTTCAAGGATATCTTAGGAACCTATGAAGAGGAAGATCCATAAGTAATGAAAATTTTGCTTAATCATATCCCCCATCTCATACAAGATACTTTGAATGATTATATTTCTAGCTCTTTCACTAAAGAGGAGATTAGAAATCCAAATTTTTATTTGGGAGGTGATATAGCACCAGGGTCAAATGGTTTTCCAATATATTTATTTCAATATTTTTAGAATTTTATGGGCAAGGATGTGGTGGAATCTATTAAGGAGGTGTAAAATTTATTTTATCCCTACATATGTCAACTCCACTTTGTTAGATCTAATCCCTAAATATGTAGGGGCTAGATATTATACACAATTTAGATCAATAAGCCTCCACAACACCTTATACAATATCATGTAAAAAAATTAGCTAATAGGATTAAAAAAATTACCCTTCATTATTTATGTTAACCAAGGGATTTTTGTTAGAAGAAAGAAAATCTTGGATGGAATAGTCATAATTCATGATATTATTCACTCTATGTATAGAAGTGGCGAGGCTAGAATGTTGTTAAAATTGGATATGAATAAGGCATATGATCGAGTCTCTTGGAAGTTTTTGGCAAGGAATTTTTTTTTAATGAATATTGGGTAAAGTTGACTATGAACTACATCTCCATAGCCAAGTTCTTAGCTTTGGTAAACATAATAACAATAGGATTCTTTAGTAGCAATCATGGAATTTGTCAGGGAGATCCTAATAGTAGGTAAGCAATAATTATTGTATTGAGTAGCATGAATAAATAGGTTACAATAAGCCCATATTAGCCCGTAGATATAGAATCTACTAACCTATTAGAGCCAAAAATATAACTATAGCTTAAAAATAAGCTAACCTAATTATTCTCTAATATCTCAACTAAATAATGGAATAATAACGTATATGAATAATATACACTAATATACGCTAACATATGTCTCTAGGTCATTGTCTCTAGGACTACCACTCGGTCTGTCACTATATTTGCCTCGGGGTTTACCATAGGTTTTACCTTTTTAGTAGAAGCCATACAAAATTTCTTTCATCATGGTCCATTATGTGAAATCAGTCCATCCGCAATCAATATGAACCTTTTTGGCCATTTTCACTTTGTACCAACAACTGGAAGAAGAGTGATTCGTACATCCACATGAATCACAAGGATGTAATTTCCAACACCTAGATGCAATTTGTCATATTTTTCCACAATGATTGCAACAATGCTTTTTAGAACTTGGAGGATATTTAGGTTTTACAAACATGGTATTACTGGTACTTGCATGTCCACTACATCCAAGGCCTTCATTCTTTGCCCTGACATTTAGCATTATTGGAGTTTTAATGCCTTGTTCCTATTTACCTAATCTCTCACCATTGAATGCCATTTTCTTCATCAGTTTGGAACCAAATTCTTTGGTGTGTTTTTCAAAACACCCAATTTCATAATCTTCATCAATGCTTTTAACAATATGGTATTTGTCACTATTGATGAGATTATGGAGCTCATTTTTAGGAGGTTTAGTTTTTAAGTCACTAGTGTCACACGTAAAATCTACTATTGTGATGAGATCACCTATGCTACAACTGATATCTACCATAGAAGGTATGAGATCACTTGTATCACAACAAGCACTGACCATCATGCGCTCAAGGTCACATGTATCATAATAAGCATTCGCCACCATAGGCTGAAGGTCACTTGTGTCAATACAAGCATCAAACATTAGGCGTTTGACCTCTGTTTCCTCACTAATATCCCTTTTCACTTTACGTTGTGCAATGTCAAGAGAAACTAATGATATGTATATTGTCATTACAACTCCAATAGGTATTAGAACACCATTTTTCTACATGTCTTCATAAGACAAAATCATTGATTATGGCATCTACACCATTCCGTAGTGTGAGAAATGTGCCATCTTCATAAAAATCTATCTGGTCCATGTGTGGGGAAAAGTATGGGTGTTTAACTGACTTAGCAACATCAGTTGATTTTGGGGTAGTTTTCTTCTTTGATATGCCCATATTTTAAGGTGTCGATATTTGTCGAAAATGCACCTTTTACAATGAGATTTTGTAAAATAATTTGACTAAGGTGTCGGTCACTATCGAAAATGCACCCTTATAAGTCTTCCCCCTTTTTTTTGCAAAATTATATCTCCCCTATGTGCAATATAGGATATGGTGGAGAGAAAAAAATTATCCCTCCCCTTTAATGCAAAAAAAATGCAACTATGAAGCCTCAAAAGGCTCTGACAAAGCTTGCCTCATAGGCAGATTTGCACAATATGTCACCAAAAAAATCCCCCGTAAAGTACTTCAAACAAAAGAAGTTTGCTATTTATGAAACCTAAAAAGAGGTAAGCCCCCCTTTTATAAGGACTTCAAACAAACAATTTGCTATTTATGAAGCCTAAAAAAATAGGTTTGAGTTTTGATGATTTTATGCCTTGTTGATTTGCCTTGACAAGGGTTATCTTCATAAAAGGTGGACCAAAAAAAATGGTCTTTTAAATTTAATTTGCAAAAAATAGAATTTTAATCAGCAAATTGAATTAATAATAAAATAATTGGATTAAAAATCATTTATTAAAATTAAACAAATGATTTTATAAAATAAAATATTAAATTATTAATAAAATAAATTGAAAAAACTAAAATTAACTTTTGCAAAAAAATGTTACCTTGGGGAAAATTGGTGCTATAAAAAATTATTCACTTTAGTTGTCATCGATAATGGAACACTCGACCTTCTAGCAGCAAGCTTCTTAGCGCTCAGTGGGCTACCACCCCAACTACCACTGTCGGTGGTAATAAGGGGAAAAGACCCTTTATTTCACAATGATCTACCCTTGGGCTATCATCAACGGGAAAGATTGCCTCCACGTCACGGTGCTTCCACCTCTCACGATGGTGCTCCTCCTTCCTGCAAACGCATGTTGCACCACCAACTCACAACTGCGTTGAAAAAAATTTGTGATGACTCTGATATTCACCTCAAGGTGATGTCATTCACACCAGGCGAACATGATCCTATCATAGCTCGTGTCTTCATCTGTTGTAAATTTAAAAACACCTTCAATCGAGTTGTGGGTGCTTTGAAGAAAACTAAGGGCAGATTTTAAAAAAAACACCTTCAATCAAGTCGTAGCTTGGAGTCATCTATTCTTCACACTTCTTTTCATAGTTTGCTATTCTAGAGATGGCCAGACAAATTGTTGGTGAGCATCGGCTGTAGATTAAAACCTTGTAAAACTTCCTTTAGGTCATCTGAGCTAAGATCAAGACGTCTAGGCCTACAAGTTGTTCATGTAGTCCCCTTCTACACTGGTGCAAATCGTGGCTTCACTTGTCTACAACCTGCGATCAAATCCAGTCGAGCACTTTTGGTGTGCTGAAGGATGTAGTCTTCATCTGCAAATAGATGTCTGGCAATTGCCTAAAACACTTGTTGGTAATGCCAATCGACATTTGTGTGTTGGAGCTATGAGGTTGTTTGGATCAAATGGTGACTTGCATAGAAGAACAACTCCTGGGATATTATCCCATATGCAAAGTCTACTTTTAAAATATCCAAATATTATCTACAAAATTTCATAGGATGTTTGGCAGTCATACTTTCATTCACCATCTGCATGTAGCCAGAACCTGTGATAATCGATCTGGTAAGAAATTCACATTGGAAAATTTCTTAACGCTACAACTATTGGTGCTTCAACAATCAAATATGCATCTATAGCATGGATTCCATGGACTAGCATGCATATCATCTACAAATCTCACCATCAATTCTCCAAGCTTTTGCAAAATCAACCAAATTGAGAGAAAAATCAAGATCAAATGAATGATCCTCACGCACAGTCATCTGAGTGATATTTTTTATGGCTTTTAGTCCCACATCGAGGATGAGGGTCAAGACTAAATGGTATAAAACCAAATATGCATCAATTTTTAATAACTACCTATTGGTGGTTGCCCCCCTCCTCTTGGTATTTTTTGCCACTACAAGTGTTCACATACAGGCCACCAAGTAGATCTAGGCCCAGTTCATCAGGTTGTCCTCCTCAGTGATCTTAGGGTTACGTCTCACACATAGATCTACGCCTAGTTTAGTGGTCTCGACCACTAGTCCACGTTAGGTCCAAATTACCCTTGCCACATTCCCTTGCCACATGATCTTTAGTTTTCTTCCACGTGTCATTCACATCATTTACTGTTAGGCTTAGGGATCCACGTGTACGCATCCTCATCCATAGGATCTAGCCACAAGTTGTGTGCAGTCTATCTAGTCCAACTGCATTTTTGTCATATTTTGACAACCTGATTGATCAGTCTAGCAGTAGTTTTGTCTACATTAGGTGTCAATGTAGGTTGTCCATGTCATGTCATCCAGGGTCAAGCTCCCTTCGACTAGAGAAGTCTTCGTCCATACGTCTAGGGTCAAGCTCCCTTCTACTAGAGAAGTCTTCATCCATACGTCCAGGGTCAACTCCATCCCCTGTTATATCTACTATGTTAGGTCCTCGTGTGTCAGTCAAGTCTATCAGAGTCACTCTCCACCTTGGCCCTCCTAGTGCCTTGGGAATTGGGCCATAAATTATTGGGTCCAATCCCCAATCGTCAAGCTATGAGAGTTGTGACTTCAACGGCTCTGATACCATATTAGCAGGTAAGTGATAATTATTGTATTGAGTAGCATGAATAAATAGGTTACAATAGGCCCATATTAGCCCGTAGATATAGGATCTACTAACCTGTTATAGCCATAAATATAACTATAGCTTAATAATAAGCTAACCTAATTATTCCCTAATATCTCAACTAAATAATGGAATAATAATGTATATGAATAATATACATTAACATATCCATTATCCCAAATATTTTCATTATTCTTGTAGAGGCCTTAGGTTATTCCTTGGTAGTAGTAGTCTTTGAAGAAAGTCTTGGAGGTTTCAATATAGTTCCTTTGATGGATCTGATATTTCATCAATAATTTGTTGATTATACTATAAATATGTCCAAATCTTGTATCCCTCAAGCTAAGCAAATTAAACATATACTAGACAACTATGAACAGGCAATAGGGCAAAAAGTTAATTTCAATAAGAGTATGGTCTACTTTCTAAATACTATGGAGCTTATACAAAGAAGTATTAAGAGAATTTTTGGCTATGAGATTGGCACACTCCCCTCTTCTTACTTTGGAATGCCACTCTTTAAAGGAAGAATGAAATCTAAGATGTGAAACCCAATCATAGAAAGGTTTGCAAAAATATTAACTGGATGCAAAGGTAATTTATTGAGTTAGGCAAGGAAAGCACAACTACTTCAGTCCACATTGCATAGCATTCCCATCTACTTTATGTTAGTTTTTAATATTCCTTTTGTTGTTAGAGATAAATTAGAATAGATCCAAAGATCATTTTTATGGTCCACTTTGAAGGATAAAAAATGCATATCTAGTAAATCGGGAGCAAGTACGTTCTAAAAAATAATATGGAGGTTTAGGCTTCAAAATCCTAAAATTACTTAATGAGGACTTAATTGGTAAAATGGGATGGAATTTTATTAATAATTATCAACTAGGCTAGGTAAAAATTTTAAAGTCAAAATACCTAAGAAATAATATAGATTTCTTACATTCAAAAGATCTACCCAAGGGCTCTACATTTTGGAATTATCAAATGCATAGTAGATAAATTTTGAATAAAGGCTCAATATGGAGGATTTGTAATGGGGAGAAAGTGGATTTTTGGAAGGATGGTTGACAAAGTAGCCCCTTGAGTATGACATTGAGTTGCAACCCATTAGACAATATTTATCAGAAATACTGGGTGAAAAGGTGAAGTATTTTCTTATTTTGAATTATGAGAGAACTAGTTGGAAAGATGTTAGGTTGGAAGGGTTGATTGAAGAATAGAAGAAAGCAACTCACAAACTCTTTAACCTACTCAAGGTTTTCCCTCTAAAGCCTAAGGGTAGTAATGACTCTCAGGTTTGAAGTAAATAAAGCAAAGGGGGCTATTCAGTTAAATCATGCTATTCCCTATTGGATAAAGAGGGAGTTGGTTGGCTCCTAGTTAAGAAGATTTGGATTAAAAACTTGATTCCCAAGATTAACTTTTTCTTTTGGCAGATTATTCATAAAATAATTTCAACCATTTATAATATTTGAAAAACGGCTTTCCAAATTGTAAACAGATGTGCTTTGTGTGAAAATACTTTGGAAATAGTTCAACATATCTTTTTGGATTGTGTGTTTTCATATAAAGTCTTCAATTATTTACTCCAAAAGGTTTTGGTCTCATGGGTGAAGCCTAACAATATAGTGGATCTGTGTTTACAATGGAACTCACCCTTTAAGAGTAATATCTTGAGTGTTTTGTGGTATTTTTGTCTTTCACATTTTTTATGGGGGATATGGTGAGAGCACAATAAGAAATTTTCAAGGGCATAAAGAGATATGTTTCTTCAATCATTTTCAGGGTTGGGAATACCTTAGAGGAGAACTTTAAAGCTTCCTTAAATATTCCAAAAGAAGACCTCAATCTAGAAATCCCAATTCTTCTAGATTGGCAAGCTATCAATATATCTCCTCAATCTTCATTGAAGCCTTCTAGAGTTAATGTGTATTGGGAAATGCCTACAAAATACTAGGTTAAGCTTAATTTTGATGGATTTTCAAAAGGGAATTTGGGTATTATTGGATCAGGGGGATAATAAGAGATGATACATGTGAATTTTTGTTAGCATATGTTGAACCTCTTGATATTTAGACTAATAATTTTGTAGAGGCAAGAGCTCTCCTATTGGGCTCCCACCTTTTATTGTAAATGAAAGAAATGAATATCATAATTGAAGGTAATTCATTGAATAGAGTGAAATACCTCAAATAAGAATAGGAAGTGATTTGGACAATAGCAAAGATTATTGATGAATGTAGAGTGAACTTAACACAACTTAATTTTATTAGAATTCAACATATCTACCGAGAAGGGAATGTAGCTACAATGTTATGGACAATGTTGGAGTTTCATTGGAAGAGAGTAGATCTTGGACATATAACTTTCCTTAGTCATTATAGGATATAGGGGTAAAGGAGAAAATAAGGAATGTACCCTTTGTGGAGCAGCAAGGAATGAGCAGATTAGATAATTTCTACACATGATGGAAACTAGTCAGATCAGGGAAACCCAACTTAAAATGACCATGAATGAGGAAGAATATGTTGTCTAAGTGATGAAACAAATGTTTTTTTTGTGTTGTTGTGGTATGGTCTTTATTTTTTCTTATGGAGATTGTTTTTTGGTTTGTATTTGATTGTGTTTTCTTATATTATAGTTTATTTTACTACCTGTCTATTTTTATAAGGATAATTTTTTAATGGGCAACAAGTTATGTAGCTGATAAGTGGTTTTTTGCTGGCTTTTTGTGTTGAACAATATATCTTTCTAGTTTTTGTAAGGTTTTGGGGACCCTAAAACCCTTTCCTACCATAGTAAACTAGATATTATATATATATATATATATATATATATATATATATATATATATATATATATATATATATATAACCACTCCCGAAAGTCCAAGTGTTTAAAAAAATATAACCATAAATTCCACCCCTTTACCAAAAACCCTACTACTATCTCAATTTGAAGAGCATAAATATATAAACATTATGACCCAACCCAATATATACAAAAAATAGAAACATCTATAGAAAATTAAAACCATAGTCATTCATTTTATAATTTATTCATGTTTTCATAATATACCACCATAATGGCTACTTTGATATATGAAACCCATCATTATATGCATGCAACCACAATGCAATAAATGATAAATCACTCCATGAAGGCATGACTAGTAGCTCTTATAATGATTTTAAATATAGTTTCCTATATATTTTATGGGAAACCAATTATATTTTTCTTTGTTGTGTCCTTAAAATATCTAAAGACACATCTAGTGGCCTACATCCATTTTAAATTATGATTTTTTTTTAAATGGGAATAGGAATATTTCTACTTTAATGGAATGTTACACTTATAGAAGACCCCCATTTGTATGTATCATGTTGTCAACAAGGTATCAAGCCCCTCTATAGGGGTAGGTGTGGAGATAGATCCCTCAAATGAGGATTTAATGTTTTGAAGAGCTGAATGGGAAAGTATTGCAAAGAACCTCCACATGCTTTGCTCTCATTCCTCACTTGGATAATTTGTGAGTTTAGAGTCTTAAGTTTAGTGATTAGTTAGAGAAAATCTACATTTCTCCTAATATTTCCTTGAAAAATATTAACCTTAATCTAGCCTTAATATGCTAAAAGTGCATCACACAAAATTTCAACAATCAAGACCTAAAAATAAAATGATTCTTGATTTTGGATTCATAAAAGTAAAAGCAATTTTCCCTTTTTGAGAGCAATATTTCAAGAGATATACAAAAAATAAACCTAAATGTAGCTATATGCAATTTTATTTTAATGATAACAAGATTTAATTTTTAGTTGATCCATTGAATTATTAAAAGGCTAACTAGTAACATAAGGACCTATTAACTACAAGGTCCTTTCTGTTGCTACTAATTTGTATTTTGAATTAAGGACCTTGCTAGATGTAGCAAAATAGGAAGATTACTTATTCAAAATACAAATTAGTAACAATAGAAATATGAGATGCCAAGCTAAATGTAAATATGATGACCAAAGCAAAGTTAGCATGCAATGATATTAAAGATCATAGATTCAAAATCAATAAAAAATCAAGGGGAAAGAGCACAACCCCAATAAATCTTGTTGCTCCAAGATGCCAAGGTTATTTTCCCCTTATTGTGGAATCTTGATTGAAGCTTTCTACTTGATTTAATATTGATTGAGATCTTGAGAGCTTGAATGCTGGAATAATTGAATGGTTAAATACTTGAAGTATTGAGAGATTGAATTCTTTCACAAGGTCATGATAATATTTTTGCATAATCTTGTCATGCTTGGAGATGAAGTCCTATGAATCTAACATAAAATTTGGCAAAATTTTATTGCATTACAATATGATATGGATTGATCTTCTAAGTTTTGGATTTGTAGGAGGCCATGGCTCATTGGGGAAATAATTGTATTCAAGATGATAGGATTGATGAGGGTAAGAATTAAATGTGTTTAAGATACCATTAGTGGAGGAATATTAAAAATAACAAATCTTGGGCTTGAGACTTCTATTGGGGTTGTGAATTGGATCTTGGTGATTGGATGCATTAATGGTGGATGGATTAGAAGGTACTAATTATAAATTTGTTTATTTTTTGTGTATGAAAATGAAAGAAACCAAAGGTAATATTGTTGGCAATGCTAATGCTTTGGTCAAAATGATAATTACCAATCAAACTGGATGGAAAAAGGTTGAATTTTATAAAAGTGCTACTTGAGAGGTAAAAGTTCTAGTGGTACTTTCACTCATGCCTTGACACCTGCTTTTGGATAAATAAATACTTCCAATTTAATCTTGAGTATGATTGATTCAATTTGGCTACTTGATCGTTTTATTGACAAAGATGTTTGCAAGCTTAGATATTGATGATGCACTCAAAATTGTGTGTTTACTTTACCCATTTTTGATGTATTTATTGCATAATGAATGCATAAAAAAATAACCTAGATATCCTAATTTTGAGATAAAAATTGTTGTTGCTTAGGATTAGTGATGCAATATGACTCATGATTTGATTATTTTCTTAGATTTGATGTTAAATTTTATGTTTTGGAAAACAATAAATGCTATCATACCCTAGTTTTCCCCCTAAAATTTTAGAGGGAATATCAAGTTGGACTAAAAAAACCCAACTTAACTATAAGTGGTACTAGTACTATAAATAAGAATTGAGGATAGATACTAAAAATAAATGAGGAAGTTTAGGGGGTAAAAGGGTTGGGTGGTAAAAAATAATTCATTTTTATCATGGAGAGGAGAGAAATAGAGCTTTGGATATGCAATAACAACTACACATTTGATGGCCTAGCACACAAACCTATCACACTAAATTGATCAAATGAGGGTACCCATAGCTAGATAAGAAAATAAGTATAGCTAAAAACTTTGAAACTAGCTTTATAGGATTGAAAAGGACTTAAGAATGTGTCGAAATAAATGGATAGTGGTTTTTAAATTCCAATAATTAATATAGCGTCGGCTATATTACAAGAGCATTTATTTAATTATTATATATAGTTAGTTATCCAAGTGTTGTACATTATCTTATCATCTATTATCATTACTCATTTGCGGTTCATATTATTGTTGCCCTTACGAGGTGGGGATCTCCCCTCCCTTGAGTGGCAACTTGATTCATTTGATTTTTCATTCCGTTCGATTTGATATCTTCATTACTTGATTCCATATTTGTTGCACTGCATATATTGTATTGATTGATTATTTACAAACATTGAAGTGGTAATTAGGGAGAACCCATTGGGGTTCACCCCAAGTGGTATCAAATTTAGGTTTTGGTTAGCACTGGGTAGTCATATTCTTGGTGGAGGTATCATGTTCATGCACTATTCATTGGCTCATACAAAAAACCTATAGATAACAGGAGGCAATACGGTAGTCTACACTATCGTTATAGACAACGCACTCCACACACGTCACATCAATAATTAAATGCATTCTTCTGATTCTCTCATCATGAATACTCGTATCACATAGATCTACCATCTTTATAGGTGAAGTAGAATGCCAACAGGTCATAAGTGCAAATAAGAAGGTTCCTTTGGCCAGCAGAACACTCCTTCGGCCAATGGAAAACTCTGGATCTAGGGGAAACAAACAAATGGAAGGTCTCACATTCTACACACACTAGAAAAAATTTTAGGAAACCCAAGCGTAACGAGCACAAATAAAACCAGTCAGATCGTGCAAAAAATAATATTAACACCATATATTATAAGGTACGGATGTCAAAATTTTAATTTTTTTTATCATATCGAGGAAAATATCCCACATTGGGTGTGTTAAAGCAGTAGATGTGTTTATTAGGTTGGAGACACCTTATTAAAGGTGTGACTTCAGTCACACGGTGGTGAAGTTTCTTGTGTGCATCAGTCTTAATCCTTCTCCCATGATTGCATGTTCCTTGTTCATTGATTCGGTTTACTGAGTTTTCAGTTGGTCGTGTCAATCTTTGTTATTGAGTCATCATTGGATCTCATGCCAATATCTTTGTAATCCTTGTTATATCTCATGTCCTTTCCACTTCGTTATGTGTCTAGTTTCATTGGATTTGGTTGGTAGTCCCTTGTGTCTAGTCCTGTGTGTCCAATTATCGCTAGGTTCGGTTCGTTTAGTTGTTTTAGCTATTTCTCGAGTCTTCGATCAACATCCTTCATAGTTCATCTAGTCCTAGTTCAAGCTATCCATTGTGTCCAATCCTATGTGTCCAGTTGTTTCTAGTTTTAGTTCATTTAGTTGTGCCAACTATTGATCGAGTCTTCGATCAATGTCCTTTGTGGTTTGTCTAGTCCTAGTCCAGCTATCCCTTGGGTCATCTAGTTTTTAGTGTGGTTAGTGTGGTCAATAGTCATTATATAGTATCCAAATTGAGGTATCTAGGCTCAAAGGTAAAAAATATAAAATCATGTCCAATCAACTCACATAGAAGTATTCGTTGAAAATAAGTTCTGAAAGGAAGTCCTCATCGAGGAGAAACTAACCACTATCAAACCATGTCACATTTGGAGTGACATTGGGAGCAAAAAATAAACCAAAATATTTGCCCAAACTCATCAAAATTTTGTAGAATTCAAAGAGAGGACATTGGTTAGAAGAACCTTATTGAAAAGTGTGTGAGCATTCGATGGATAAAAGGTCCAAAAGGATGACTATCAAGCGTAGAGAACTCCAACGAAGGGATCTTGAAGTCACCAAGAAGACCTCCTAGAAGAAAAGGTACACAAAATTCTTCTTCTCCTTTAAGAATTACTAGCTTTAACCCTGGTCATCCATTGCTTAACAATATGGCATCCAATCCCTCCCCAAACTCTTCCCATGAGAACATCACACAAGAGGAAACAGGAAGCCCCATGACCACTGACATGGTCTTACAATCCTTAGTGGCTAGTATTAAAAGCATGAATGACAAGATGACCCAACTATTGGAAAGACAAGTCCAACCAAATCCTCCTAGCCCAAACCACTAGAGCACTGAGGATCAGTATGGAGCTTATACACACCAAAGAGGTCATAATGGTCATTCCCCAAATCACTTCAATGGACAAAGAAATAATGAGGATTTGGGAAACGAGGAAGTTTATGAACAACAAAAGGGTTCTGATAGACCTTCCCAAAATCGCTTCCATAGATAGAGGAATAATGAGGACCAAGATAGACATGAAGTTTACCACCAATCAAGAGGTCCTAATGGAATCAATTTTCCATGCATTGATATGCCCACCTTTGAGGGTCACGATCCATGTGGGTGGATAGCCAAAATGGAAGGCATTTTAGAATTATACCAAATTCGAGATTCAGACAAAGTTCCTTTTGCTACTTCCAAACTAGGTACTGAAGCTTATCAATGGTTTGTATGGCTCAAACACGAGAAGGGAAAAACCATTTTTTGGAATGATTTCACCAAATACTTTCTTAACATATTTGATGAAGGATCCTCATCTTCTTACATGGTGCGGTTGTTATCACTTAAGCAAACAGGATCAGTAATGGATTATATATCAGAATTCACTAGCCTACTTTCCTATGCAAAAAAATTGGAAACCGAGGTAGTGATAGCTACTTTTAGAAATGGGTTGAAAGAGAATATTAAATTCAAAGTGGATCTACAAGATCCATCCACTGTAGATGCCTGTATATGGATTGCCAAGTTGGCTAAGAAGAAGGTGCAAATGGTGACATCCATACGACGTGATTCATATGGTCGACCTCAATACCGCAACAACTCTTTTCATAGAAATGATCAACCATCAAGATATTTTTGCTATAAATATCGTAATCACCATCCAAAATATCAGGCATGTGTACCATGATAGAACTTTCAAATTGAATATGCTGACAAGGAAGATGAAGAAATAGAGGAGAACAACTCTCCTGATGATCCCATAGATGAAGACCAAATTGAACACGAGGAGGTTGTAGCTAAGGAAGATACTATGGCAATTTCAGTACATGCTCTTATGGGGTTATCAGCACACCATACAATCAAAGTAGCAGGATTCATTCGACAAAGGAAGGTAATTGTATTAATTGATTCAGGAAGTACTCACAACTTTATTGACACAAGGCTTGCCAAGGCATTAAACTTGCACATCCACTCCTCCAATCAAGATAAATTTCAAGTTAGAACTGCAAGCGGGAGTAGTGCTCAATGTATAGGTAAAACATCTTCAATTTCATTACAAATGGGAAGTTATACTTGGTAGGGTCCTCTTTTTGTTATGAATTTAGAGAATTCATAAGTTATCTTGGGAGTTGCATGGCTAGAAAAAATGGAAACCATGGTCGGTTTTAATTACAAGCAACGCTTTGTTGAATGGAAATAAAATGGGAAGACCATTCGCCTCCAAGGAATTCCAACACCTCCATCAAAGATAGTAAGTTCGCACAACATGGAAAAAATATTAAGAAAAGGTAGTTATGGATTCATTGCTCAAATTAATTGTATGGAAATGTAAGCACAAGATACGCCAAAAATCCAATCAGAGGATCTACAAAATATTGTGGCCAACTATGATGAGGTCTTCCAAGAACCAAAGGGACTACCTCCCAAAATATCCCATGACCATGCCATACACCTTGTTCCAGGAAGTCTTCCTCCTAATGGTCATCCTTATCGATATCCCCAACCTCAAAAAATAAAAATTGAGAAGATTGTCCAAGAACTATTAGAACATGGTGTCATCCATCACAACACTAGCCCCTATTCTTCACCAGTAGTCTTGGCCCGTCGTAAAGACAATTCTTGGCGTATGTGTCCGGATTTTTGTCCTCTTAAAAAAATCACCATCAAAGATAAATTCCCTATACCGGTCATTGATGATCTATTAGATGAACTACATGGTGCAAATTTTTTTACCAAATTGGACTTACGTTCAGGGTTTCACCAAATTAGAGTTAGGGAAGAAGATATTCCCAAAATAACTTTTCGAACCCATGAAGGTCATTATGAATTCTTGGTCATGCCCTTTGGTCTCACTAATACCCCATCTACATTCCAAAGTCTCATGAACCATGTGTTTCGTCCATTCCTCCGTAAATTTGTCCTAGTCTTCTTCGATGACATACTCATATATAGTAAATCATGGAAGGATCATTTGTTGCATGTGGGAAGGGTTCTTCATATACTACACAAGGAAAAGTTGTTTGTCAAACACTCTAAATGCTCTTTTGGTGTTCAATAAGTTGAGTACCTGGGTCATATAGTATCTCAATAAGGTGTTAAAGTGGATCCCAATAAGATTAAGGTAATTCAGGATTGGCCTTTACCTAAAACCATCAAGAAACTTCATGGTTTTTTGGGTCTCACTGGCTACTATCACAAATTTATGCGTAACTATGGTAAAATTACAGCTCCTCTCATAGCTCTAACAAAAAAGGATGCTTTTCATTGGTCGGAAGCAACCACTCAAGCCTTCGAGGCTCTCAAAGAAGCCATGTGTACTACTCCAATTTTGGCAACTCCAGATTTTCACAAACCATTCGTCATCGAATGTGATGCTTCAAGAACATGTATTGGGGCAGTATTAATGCAGGAAGGTCATCCCTTGGCATTCAAAAGTAAACAACTTTCGGGAAATAATTTGGGAAGATCTACATATGAAAAATAAATGTTGGCTATTCTACATGCAATGGAGAAATGGAGACACTACTTAATCAATAGTCGTTTCATTATAAAAACATATCATAGTAGTCTCAAGAACTTTCTAGAACAAAGGTTTTCTTATCCAGAACAAAACAAGTGGTTAACTAAATTATTGGGATATGATTTCATTATTGAGTACAAGAAAGGGAAATAAAACATGGCAGCAGATGCATTATCCAGAAAATATGAAGATGAAGTGGTCATTAATGCTATTTCAGGTCCTTGTTCTCAATGGGTGTCTCAATTACAGGAAGAATGGTTGTCCAATAGTGAAACTGCTCAAATAATTCAGGAGTTGTCATTGGGTTCATCCAAGCACCCCCTTTTCTCCTATGAAGACAAGATATTAAGGAAGAAGAATCGCATTTACATTCCACACACATCAACAATCAAATCAAGGATTCTAGATGAGTCACATGCTTCTCCATCAGCAGGTCATTTAGGTTTTTTGAAAACTTATATGTAGGTTAAACAATATTTTTGTTGGAAAGGATTAAAAGCAGAGGTCAAACAATGGGTAGCTGAATGTGAAGTATGCCAACACAATAAGGGTGAAACAATCAAATCACCAGGGTTGCTTCAACCATTACCCATTCTAGATCGTCAGTGGGAACACATTTCCATGGATTTTATTGAAGGTCTTCCTAAGTCAAAAGGTAAAATAGTAATTTTTGTGGTAGTTGATCGCCTCTCCAAATATGCTCACTTTCAGGCTCTACAACATCCATTTTCAGCAAGCAAAGTGGCTAAGGTATTTATGGACTCAATTTTCAAATTGCATGGAATGCCAAAAAATATTGTAAGTGATCGAGATCCCATATTTACTAGAAATTTTTGGAGGGAATTATTTCAACTTAGTGGTACCAAATTAAATATGTCTTCTGCATACCATCCACAAACAGATGGCCAAACGGAGGTAGTTAACAAATGTTTGGGTACCTACCTAAGATGTTTTGTTTAGGATAAACAATATCAATGGAGTCAGTGGCTATCATTGGCAGAATGGTGGTACAACACTTCTTACCATTACTCCATCAAGATGTCTCCTTTTGAAGCATTGTATGGAACTAAGCCACCAATAGTAGCAGATTATGTACCAGGATCCTCCAAAGTGGCCCAAGTAGATGATTGGTTTCAGCAACGACAATCAATGCTCACCATTCTCAAAGACAATTTGGTCCAAGCACAAAATCGTATGAAGCAACATCAAGACACACATCATTCGAAAAGAGAATTCAATATTGGTGATATGGTGTTCCTATGTTTGCAACCCTACAAACAATTGTCATTGAAGATCAATTCTAGTAATTAGTTGGCTCCATGATTTTATGGTCCTTACAAAATTGTGCGTCACATTGGAGAAGTGGCATATCAACTAGAGTTGCCTCCCTCATCACGTATACATCCAATATTTCATGTCTCCTGTCTCAAGAAGGTGATCGGCCAGAAAGTGCAATCTCAATAAGAATTACCAATACTAGATGAAGAAGGGTGTATATATCTCCAGCCTGAAGCAATTCTACAAAGTAGAACACGCATCTTGAGATCTCGTCACATCCAAGAATTTCTCATCAAATGGCAGGACCTACCGAAAGAAGATGCTACATGGGAACTTGAAAGTATTTTCCAGATATTTCTAGCTTTGAGGACAAAGATTTTTGAGGAGGGGAGTCATGTTACATTCCAATAATTAATATAGCATTGGCTATATTACAAGAGCATTTATTTAATTATTATATATATTTAGTTATCCAAGTATTGTAAATTACTCATTTGTGGTTCGCATTATTGTTGCCCTTACAAGGTGGGGATCTGCCCTCCCTTGAGTGGCGACTTGATTCATTTTATTTTTCATTCCGTTCGATTTGATATCTTCATTAATTGATTCCATATCTATTGCACTGCATACATTGTATTGATTTATTATTTACAAGCATTGAAGTGGTAATTAGGGAGAACCCGTTGGGTTTCACGGGTTCACCCTAGTGGTTTTGTGTGTTGGCAGTGTTAGCACCTTAATTATTTCATATGTTAATGATATTTTCATTCCCTAATGGTAGTCCAACCACTACTTAGACATTGCTTTCACTACCTAGTGGTGCTTTTGCCTTAATGGTGGTGTTTTTTCCTTGATGGTGGTGCTTTTGCATGTACTAGACTTTTTTGTAATAATTTTTATTTGATTTATAATTTATGAGGCTAACAAGGTAATTGGGTGTGGTTGTAAGAATGGTTACAAACCATGGATTGCAAGGAGAGGCACCCATACATCAAAAACCATTCAATATCTCTTAGGGTTTGTAGAGCATGCACTCCTAGTGGCATTGGGGTTGTACTATGTGGCCCTAATGCCAAAGGTTGAGTTTGACCATGCCCTTCTCACAATATTGGTAGAGTATTGATCTTTGGAGATGATTTTTTCTCAATTTCTTACAAGGGATATGGTGTTCACCATGGAGGATGTTTGAAGGATATTTTGAGTTCCCATTAGAGGTATGAAGGTCCACATGAGCTAGGAATAGAAGTATATCTTGAATATATTGATAGAGGTTGCAAAATTCTCTATCATTAGGTTAGGTATTAAAAACAATATCATTGATGCAAGGGCTACTTGGATAGACAAATCACACTCTTATGCACCTTCATTGTTGCATTAGTTAAATATACTAGTAGTGCATGGTCCATTTATGGTGGGGAAATATAGTGGTTGACATGAGAGAGCACAATCAATTTTTACTTGGGGATCGGTGGTTCTAGAATAAATCTATTACTTCCTACACTAGGTTGTATAAAAAGGTAAGATAAACCTTACATTTTGTATATTACTTGAAGTGTGCACTTGGGATTATATAATATTCATGAGGCTATAAAGGTTATCATAAAAAGTGGTATATCTTTATGAATTAACAACCTATAGATAGGGGCACAATTTTAAAGTAGAACAAAGGGAACCATTACTTGGTCGGATGTAGCCTACCATATGGTTCATGTCAAGTGAGTCAAATGGCTGGAAGGACCACAAGAAGAGCGAGAGTTCTTCTATTTTGATCATGTGGTCTACCAATTTGGCACTAGGTAGGGGATACCAAGAGGTCTAGTTTGGTACTAATGATTCACATAGGAGTATAACTAGAGGGGAAATGAATGACCTACAACTATCTTAGATCATATGGCAATTTTATAGGTAGCATCTTGGTTGGTAGGATGATGCCTATCATCTATCTCACATAAGTCGATTCAAATGGATTGAAGGACCATGGAGAGAGTAATATCTCTTCTATTTTTATTGTGTGGTCTATCAATTTGGTGTTAAGTAGGGGATCCTAGGAGGGCTAATTTAATTCTAGTAATTCACATGGGAGAGAGAATTTGAGCTATAACTAGACCCTGATTCTTACCTAGAGCTTGATATAGACAATCCATCTATTCTAGACCTAGGCAACAATGATATTGGTACCAATGATATATATTATAGATAGTACCAAACCATGAGATCATAGAGGTTGACCATCATGGGGCTAGAACTAGTAAAGTAGTGGAGATAGATTAGGGTGTGATAGTGCTAATTTTGGTTGGGCAATATAGAGAGTACCACAAAAATTGAGAGAAGTAGACTACAATAAAAATAACAACACCACCACCACTACTACCCTTAGTATTATTGATGAGCATGGAAGTCAAGGCAAAATGAGTAGGTCACCTTAATTTACCATAAAAGGTAGAGTGATATGCCCCAGCCAAGCAAGTGGTAATTCTATAGCCAATTATAGTAGTTACGATGACATAATACCACCAAGTAGCAAGACAAGTCACTATAACGTAATATACTATTCAAGTGAGAGATAGATATGATATGATGAGAGCTAAAATAATAGTAGGGGGATCTAGGGACAACTAGGCGGTCTAGAATTTTTTGGACTATATGTAACAAGCACAAAGGGGCCTAAAGGTAGAGATCAATGAGGTGAATAACTATGGAGTCAATTATCACATAGCTATCTTGGTACTTAGGTGCCTGTTGGTAGTTTTGCAACTTTTCCACATTACCATTTTTGTTGAATGATTGATTGTAAAATTTTAATGAATTTGATGATGATGAAGATGCTATAGTTTTAATAAATATTTAATTGTATTTTTGCCTCCTTTTATAATATTTCATTACTGTAAATAACATCGAAATCATGTAAGCAATAAAGAAATTTTGTTTAAAATTGCTACAGAATGCAAGCGTTGGTAAGAATTTGGTTCTCAAAGGAGAAGTAATTTAGAGAGAAAGAGCAACAAAGTTGGGCGCTTTCACCCCAGGAAGTTTCACCCCAGAAAATATGAAGATTGTGTTCGAATTTCAAGGAAAGGAAGGGAGGAGTTTCACCCCAATTGAGGGGCGAATATCTTTGTCGCCCCTCTTGGAGGTGAAACAGATTTTAGGAAAGCGGATTCGCACAATGGAAAGAAGTGAATATTTCAAGTGAAAATAAATGAGTAAGATACTTTCACCCCAATAGAGGGGTGAAAACTCTTATCGCCTCTCTTTGGGGTGAAAGTCATTTTTAAGCGCTGACCATGTCAAAGATAGTTCAATGTGCTATGTAAAAGGGTTGAAAGTGTTTTCACCCCAACAAAGGGGCGAAACTCCCTGGCACCCCTCTTTGGGGTGACACGCAATGCAAAGAGAAAAATGAAGTAGCGCTACATAAGTGGGCATCCACGAGTTCAAGAAAAGTTTTAAGAGGCACTTGTTGCCCCAAGTGAGGGGTGAAACTCTCTGTCACCCGTCCTTGGGGTGAAACATATCTTAAGTAAAATTTTAAAAGAAGAATATAGTGGGCCTAATATGGGTAATTCAAAGCAACACTTTCACCCCAACTGAGGGGCAAAGCTCATTGTCGCCCCTCTTTGGGACGAAAGAGAATTTCAAAGGTTTTAAAGGTAAAAAAAGAAGTTGACATCGTGAGGGCCCATTTTAATGCAATTTTTTATTTTGGCTACGATTGGGTAGACATAAAAGATGGTGTTTGGAGTTAAAATTAAAATACAGTAAATCGAAGTCACCTCTATGAAGAGGCGCCAGGTAGGTTCACCTTTCTAGGGGGAAAATGGGGTTTGAAGGTTCAATTTTGGGTGAACAGTTTTATGTAGCACTCCATATCAAATTTAAAAGAGATGTCACCTCTCTGGAAGGGTGAAAGTCTCTATCACCCTCTTTTGAGGTGAAAGTAAAAAAACAATTATAAAGAGAAGAATAAAGGGATAAATTGCTCAAATGTCCATCCTAGCTACGTTGTCGCCCATTGCTGCCCCAAAAAGGTTATTTCGTCCCGTCCTTGGATGAAATCAATTCTTTGATAGAAATATAGCTTCTAAGGCATGATTTTGTAAATTTTTTTGGGAAAGAGGTGAGGAAGGATGGCATTTAATCCTTGGAGCGATGCAGGAAACACTTCCAGAATATCCGCTTTAAGGTCGGAGATAAAAGATAATTCATGCCCATTTCCAATGCACCAAATATCGACCTTGCTAATTTTTTATGCAGATTCAATGCTTGGTGGGACTTTCCTAGCAAAAGTGAATTTCCAAGGTGCAAGGTGAAGTAAATTCATGTTCGATTCTTAGGCGATTTTGCTACATCTCGATGCACCGACGTCCAAGGTTGCTTCAAGAATTTACTACTATTGACTTCCCTGTGCGATTCTCCCATCAAAGCCGGATCATGGTTTCCTTGCAGAATGTTTTGACTAAAGACGTCACTGATGCCGAGGAAGAAAATATGCACACTGGTTTTTGATCTACCAATATTTTGTTGTATATGCATTGAATGATAGAGGTAAAATACCTCTATAAATACTAATCATTTTTCATTGTAAAAGGATGGAAGGATGGACACTCTGCAAAAAAATACTCCAAGTTTTTTGCATTAATAGAAACAATTCAGCTTTTGGTTCTTCGAGTGATTTTGCACCTGATAGTTTTCTATGTGTGATTTTTGAAAGCTTTCATTTCCTTTATTTGTTGTGAGTAAATTCTACTTCTGAATTTAGTCTTTGCTTGTGTGGGGGTGAACACTGAAATGCACTCTAAGGGTTATTTCCTTGCATAATTGTTAGAAGTTTTTGCGCTTGTGTTTCTATTGCATGTTGCTAATTGCTTGGTGAGAATTTGGCTGTTAGTCTATCCCCATCCTACATTACTGGCTTATAGCCATATTTCCCATCTCTTTCTACAATTTCCTATTTCTTTCTTATTTCTCTAAGCTTATAACCAGTGTAGGATTAGTAAGGGAGCCAACCCTCTCTGGAGATTGGCCTGGAGGACATTTATTTCCTCTAACCTTTCAATTTTGGTTGGGTCTAGGGTGCACAAGGCATAGATCTTGTAACTAGGTAGATTCGTGACCAACAGTTTTTGGCATACCCGATGGGACTCTCAAAAGGTTCCACTTTCAAAAGTATTAAGGTTTGATGTTTACCTTATACTATATGATTAGAACATATGGTGACTCATCTCTACCCATAAGCCTCCGAATGTGAAGTGAGTGAAATATTTCTTCATGATCACAAGATCGAAGGCCAAAAATTCCAAAGAGCCTATTGAGTTTTATGCACTCGACATCCAAGAGCTAGGATAACACCCTAGGTTAGTTACTCTAGTTGTCCCATCAAGTACAACATCTTCCTAGTTAGCTGGTGTGTTCTCTATTCCTTCAAGTCTTGCTAGTACAACTACTAGTTTTCCACCTCCCCAACCACACACACTAGTCCACATGGCTCAAAATCCACCACCACCACAACCACCACCAAGGTAGTTTCCAGCATGGAATCATTCTGGTCCATTAAATTTGTAGGCTTAGAATCCAATTTCACAAGCGATAATGAAGGCTTTGCCAACCTACGATGGTACAGGAAAGATAGCCTATGAGCATGTTCAATATGTAGCTACTTTGGTGATGATTCATGATATTACGGAGGAAGATATAATGGTAATATTACTTGTTCTTTCTCTTCGAGGAAAATTGTTTTACTGGTATCAATCGTTACAACCTACAACCATCACTACTTGGGACCAGTTAGTTGAACTATTGATCAAAGGGTTCAATGAACAAGCATTTCCATTTTCCCTACTACATAAGTTCACTACCATTCAGAGACATCCGCAGGAGGAGATCATGGATTTTAATGTTAGGTTCACCCAAACTTGGCATAGAGTTCTCGATGGTCTTTGACCAACTCTTAGACAAGTAGCCTTTTACTATCTTTGAGCCTTCAACTCTGACATCAATATAGCCATCAAAAAATCTAATGCCAATACATTTTCTTAGTTGTATACTACAACACAAAGAGTTGAAGCTGATTTGATTGCTATCGGTAATATTTCATCCAAAATGGCTATGCCAATTTTTCTTGATCTTCCATAGTATTTGTATACCCATGCATCATCTCAGCCTTTTCCCATGTCTCCCATGTATCTGATTCCTTCTTGGAATCTTATTACGTCCCAAATCATGGCAATAGTTTTCACTTCACGTATTTCCTATACTCCACCTTCTATCCCAGCATTACCTTCTCCACTAGTACCCTTACCTTTTCTAGCACCTCCAATACCCTCAAATTTTGATCCCCACATGAAATTATTATAGGAGATCCAATCACTTAATTCAACAGTGAGGATGATGTCAAACGAGATCACATCTATCAAGAAGAAGCAAGTTGAAGCTGACTTTCGATTGAGGATATTTTAAACTCCTTCGATTACTAGAGAACAACCAACTTCGACCAAAAAAGGTGCTAAGAGGAACACAACTATGTTGGTTAATGAAGAAGCTGGTACATCAGAGTGAACATATTGGTGCTCTACCTGTAATGACCCTCATGGCAAAGATACTTGCATGGTTCATCTGAACTATGTGCAAACATTGACAGAAAGTGCTACCGGTGGTCAAGTCAATATGATCTCAAAAATTGATCACAATTTCATGGTCCCATATGTTGAGCAAGTTTCTATTCTCACAAGGTTTGGGAAGAAACCTATCACTGTAGATCCAATTGAAATGGAGCCATTGAAGGTTCCTACCAAATAAAATATGCAGAATGAAAAAATGTAGCCTCAAGTAAAAGCACCTATGCCAGCACCCAAAGCATATGAGCCTATTTTATTGAAATATATTTTGCCTACCTCAGCAAAGGATAGAATGCAAGTGAAAGCATCAACTTCATAATCTACCACTGTACAAGTGTAGACCAAAACAAAATAACAGGTAAAGGAGAAGCTTAAATACCCATCTTTGACCAAGCATCAGAGGGTAGAGGCTACACAATAGTACTGGAGCAAATATGAAGTTTTTGGTGAAACAAAGGAGCCCAATACGTAGTCATATAATATTATGGAATAATTAAAGAGGATTCCCACCAAGGTGAGTCTCTATGATGCATTACAACTACCTGGATAAGTAGATCTGTTGCAGGAGTCATTGAAGTTTATGAAGGATAAGAAGAAAAATCCTACACAAATAGTGCTAGCCCAAACATTGCCCACTTCAACCACTAGGAAAAATAGACCTCCTCCATTCTATCTCTCTCTCAGGATGGAGGGTTGGATTGTACACAATTGTATGATTGACTCTGGTGCAGCAATGACTATCATGTCGAAGGCAGTATGCGAATTCATGGGGATGGAGTATACAAGAAGTAGCCCAGGTGTCTTGTAGTTGGATGGTACTCCTATCAAAATAGTAGGAGTTAAGGATATACCAATTGTTCTGCACATACATGCCATAGATCACTATCATACAAGAAGTTGTTGTGGTAGACTTGGAACCATACTTCAGCATGTGTCTATATAGAGAATTCATGACCAAGTTGGGAGGTTACCTATCATTGGACTATTCTCACCTAGATATTCCATTCAAAGGGAAGAGAATACACATTTATAATGAGAAGCCCTCCACATACCATATTAAGAAGATTGAAGATAAAAAAAAAGTTGTAGACTTAGTGAATATGGTAACTAAAGAATTAGATGAGACGGACCTGATGTAGGAATATTTGGATGAACTTCAGTTAGAGGATGAGTTTTCCATGCTTGATTTCAATGCAATGATGGAAATCGAGATCAACTGCTATACCATCACTAAGCCTGAGGAAGGTGAGGCAAGAGGGGTTGATGGTCTAGGTTCTACCTTAGACCAATTGTGGAAAATGTACTTTGATGGTGCCCGATGCAAGAATGGTGTTGGAGCTGGAGTAGTATTCATCTCTCCTTTAGGAATCCAAAAAACCTATTCATACCAGCTGACCTAGAGCTGTACAAATAATGCTACCAAGTATGAAGCATTGTGCTTAGGCCTAAAGAAAGTAGAGAAGCTCGAGATTAAATAGTTGCAATTTTTTGGAGATTCCAAGTTGATTGTCAACCAGGTAACCAACAAGTGCATTTCAAAGTAGCACTACCTGAAGGTATATTGCAATAAGGTATGAGACCTTTTTGAGTCATTTGTTGTGTTGAATGTTCAAGCGATTTTGTGAGAACAAAATAAGCATGCAGATCTCCTGGCATCCCTTGGTGCAAATTTCTCTCCTATCGAGAGTGTGGTGTGGAAGCCCAAGATTGTAATATTAATTTATAGACCTTCAGTCCCTGACAAGAACATATATTGGCAAGTTTTTGATAATGATGAACAAATTGTAAATTTTCTAATTAAAGAAGTCGATAGTATCGAGGGGAGAATGCTAGACGAAGATGAAACTAAAGGCTTGATTCAGCTCATAAATAATCATATCCCAAAAGGATTTATTATGTTAGAAAGTCTTTTTGATCAAAATTATAGAGCGAAAAAGCATCGAATCAAGGTGGATGAAAAGGAATATATTGAACCAAAAAAAAAACTCCAAAGGGGGGGGGTTTTTTTTCTCAGAAAGTGAGAAATTAAGAAATTGGATGATGAGCTTTTTGAGGTGCTATCAATTTGATGACTTGATGAAAATGTGATACATCATACCATCAAGTTGTAGGAAGGGGTGAAGCCTTTTCGGTAGAAGCAGAGGCCTATTAATACAAAAATTGAGGTGCTCATGAAGGTAGAGCTGCTAAAAATGCTGGAGGTGAAAATCATTTATCCTATCAAGCACTCGATGTGGGTGGAAAATTTGGTTCTAGTACAAAAGAAGAATGGAGGTATTCGCTTGTGCATAGATTTTTGCAATATGAACCAAGCATATTTGAAAGATCACTATCCCCTACCACATATTGATCAAATTCTTCATGTTATCGCTGGAGCACAAATATTTTAATTGCTTGATGGTTTCTCCGGCTATAACCAGATCTGGGTAAAATATGAGGACCAACACAAAATAATATTTACTACAAAGTGGGGCACCTTCGCCTATCAAAGAATACCTTTCGATCTTTCCAATGCTGGTGCCACATTTCAAAGAGCCATGGATGTCACCTTTGGTGAGTTGTTGAATCAAATTATTATAATATACCTTGATGATATGACTATTTTCTCACATCGCATGGAAGAGCATTACTCTCATCTTAGACAGGTGTTCAAAAAGTGTCAGGAGTTTGGTATCTCCATTAACCTGAAGAAATCCATTTTCACTGTCAAGGAGGGAAAGCTCTTGGGACATGTGATCTCAAAGGAGGGACTAGCCATTGACCCTACGAGAATTGAAGCTCTCCTAAAACTGCCACTTCCAACTAACAAAAAGACCTACAGTCATTTTTTGACCAAATCAACTTTATCCGTAAATTCATCGTCGACTTCACTTAGGTGGTGAAACCGATGACAGAGCTCCTGAAGAAAAATATGGATTTCAAATGGATAGAAAAGAGGATGCAAGCATTCCAAGAGATTAAAGAGAGGATAGTCCAAGCACCTATATTGATCAATCCATACTATTCTAAGGATTTTATCCTTTATGCAGTGGGTGAGTAGGAGAGTTATGTCACTGTTCTCATACAAAAGCATGATGGAGATGAGCAGCCCATCACTTTCCTAAGCCATTTATTCAATCACACCAGGAAAAGTATAACTTTATTAAAAATAGGTATATGTGGTCATGAAGTCTTTGAATTTTTTTTGACATTTTGTCTCTCAAAGTAAAATGATTGTCTATGTCATTCATCTAGACATCAGGAGTTTTATTATTCAAGGAGAGCTTGGTGATAAAAGAGAAGGATGGGTTTCAAATATTCAAGAGTATGATGTGGAAATTTGGCTGACCAAATTGATTCATGATCGGGCACTCTGTCAAGAGTTGGCTAAGAGTGCAACTTCTCAATCGCTAGTACCATTACATGATGAGGTTATCAGTGAGAGTATTCTTGCCAACCAAGATTTAGGTGATCGTTATTGGACAGAGGACCTTGTCGAGTTCTTCATGACTGGAAGATGTCCCTCTCACCTCAACTCCTCACAAAGGAGAATATTTAGATTACAAGCGCTTAGGTATATCCTGTTGCCAAATGGGTAATTCCATAAAAACATATATGGAGTACTCCTCAGATGTGTGGAGTCTAAAAAGCAGAGGATCTTGGAGGAATTCCACTTTGTCTTATCTGGTGGACATTATGTAGGAAGGCCTATGGCCTTGAATATCATCCAAGATGGATATTTCTGACCCACTCTTTTTGTAGATACATAAAAAGTGAGTCAAAGCTATGATAATTGTAAGAGGTATGTTGACAGGAGTAAGAAGGCATCCTTGCATTTACATCCGATCTAGGTAGAAGCTCCATTTTAGTAGTGGGGCTTAGAATTCATTGGGGTTATCGATCCTAACTCTTATGCTGAGCATAAGTACATTTTAACAGTGATAGACTACTTTACTCGATGGGCGAAGGCCATCCCAACAAAAAAGTAGACCAAGCAACAATCATTTCTTTCCTTGAGGGGTTGATTACCCATTTTGGTGTGCCAGATGCCATTATGACTGATAATAGGACCCCCTTCACTAGAGTGAATATTACCGAGTTCATGAGTAAATATGGGATTTACTTGAAAGCATCTTCCAATTATTACCCATAGGGAAATGGTTTAGCTAAGTCTACAAACAAGAATCTACTTCAGATATTAAAGAGAATACTTGGAAACAATAAGAGAAGTTGGCACCTGCTGCTAGACCAAGCTCTGTGGGTGGATTGCATATCAGTGAAGAATTCGATTAAAACTTCTCCCTACTCCCTAGTGTATGGCAAGGAGGTAGTATTGCCTACACATATAGAACTCCTGATCCTCAAGACTTTGTAGTTGCTTCATGATGAGGGCAATAAAATTGATCCCATGAGCGCGAGGCTAGCACAACTTCTACAACTTGAGGAAGAAAGGGAAAAAGCACATAATGCTTTCATGGAGCACGCTAGAACAACACATAAGTGGTTCTAAAAAAAGATGTCTAAAAGGATATTTAAAGTCATTGACTTGGTGTTGAAGTGGAATTTAGATAAAACAAAATTTGGCAAGCACCACAAGTTTGAGGTGATATGGGAGGGCCCGTTCCAGATCTCAGGGGAAAATTTTGTTAATTCTTATTATCTTTGGGATATGGATGGCCGAGAGCTACCGATTCCAGTAAATGGTCTTCATCTAAAGACTTACCACCACTAAAATTATCGGGGCTCAAGTATGTATATATGTACAGTTCTCTCCTTTTGTTTTTCTTAAGTATGTTGTGTTTATATATATATATATATATAAAGATAAATTATTTTATTTTGCCTCCCCTCGAAAATACATCTTTGGGGTAAAAATTTGATTTTACCCCGAGAAAGCTTTTTATGTTTGTATTTTTCAGTGATGCAGTCGAGGGAGATGTATATGTGTAAAGATATAAAAAAAATTGTATATATTTAAAAAAAGTGCATGTATATGTTTAGATATAAAAAGAGAAAAAAAGAGGAAAAAAAAACAAAATACAAAACAAAGAGACAAAAACCCCTTTCACCCCAGTTAAGGGGTGAAATTCATAGTCGCCCTATGTTGAGGTGAAACTTTTTTTTTTTTTTTTTATATATATATATATATATATATAAGTGATGAAAGGTGCGCTTTCACCCTTGTTAAGGGGTGAAAGCCATATTTGCCTATTTTGGGGGTGACAGACAATCTAGAGGCGCACTTTCATCCCAATTAAGGGGTGAAAGTCGTAAGTGCCTTACCTTGGTGAATGTCATATTTAAAAAAAAAAAGAAAAAAGAAAAAAATAAAGTGATCTTCACTCCCTCCTGAGGTGAAAATAGAAGATAATAAAAAAAAAAAAGATAAAAGCAACAATAAGATTTTTGTCCTATGCTTTGCATCATGTAGTTTTTCCTAAAATGTGGGGTGAAAATCTATGTTTAAAAAAAAAGGGAAGCACAACTCCAAAGATGAAAAGAGACAAGGGGAAAATATCATACAAAAGAGAAGTGCCAGTAAAAGCAATTTATTTCCAAAGATGGAGCGAAATTGATTTTATTGCTTTTTATTAGAAAAGTAAAAATAGGGAAAGCTTGCTCTTCAAAGGAAAGCGCTTTTGAAGCTAAATAAGGGATAAATAACAATTTAAAAAGGCATTCAAACTATTATCTTTGCCAGCGTGGAAGGTTGAAAAGGAGGAAAATACAACTTGTTTTTGCTCGTAGACATTTTTATAAAGCAAAGTGCATCGATTGAAGATATGATTCACTAGGGAGCAATTTTGGAAACACATTGACATTTTTTTGAAATTAAAAGCGCTCGATAATTTTTAAAATTCACCTGTTTCACTCCCAAATAAAATTTTGATAAATTTGAGCTATGAAGGTGATTTATTTTCATCCCGAGGTGCGCCCTTTGTAGACACTTGGTAGTTTCATTCCCAAGGTTACCCGTTGAGGTTCATGGAGCACTTTTCAAGGTTGGAGGTGGCCAAAGCACAACAATCGAGGAATATTTTGGGTGAAAGAAGTTTGAAGGTAGTTAAAAAATTATTAAATATTGTGCCTGGTGCAAAGATCAAGATGCACGTTCGCTCCACTCCTTCAAAAATTAGCATGTGCATTTAATCCGGTTGGTGAGGCATAATTATAAATTTGGTGCTCCCACAAGAAGAAGGTAAAATATTTTTTCTATTTTTTTTGAAGTATTGTTGCATTAAGGTGATATTGTTGCAGAAGTTACCAAGGCTTGAGCATTACTAAAAATGGGAAAGAGAACTACCGAACCTGCTAGCACTGAAGAGCCGAAGAAGGTGAAGAAGAAGACAAAGGGAGGAAAGAAATCCAAAAAAGCAAGGTGCCATGAAAATGACAACTTGGAATCATACTCGGATACGTTGGATCGGGTGGGAGACTACGTTATTACCAATAAGGGCATTGAAAAATTGCACCAAGATGTAGACATTGCAGTACAATAGGGGTTAACACCAGAGAGTCCTCTTACAATAGCATACCATGCCCATCTCTTCTAGTACCTATGCACTCCAGTTCACTATTACCCAAAATTGGTGGAGGCCATTTCAAAGTTTTATAATTCGAAGATCAAGATGGTGTAGAATGCAAAAGGTGATGCATTGTTTGCCATCTCAGCTGAAGATGTCTAGGAGGTATTCGCCTGTGGAATTACACCACCCTCAAATTTTATTTTCAATAAATTGCACATCGATGAACAAGAAGAAAGATATCAGTCAATTTTGACACTATGCTAATTCATGGAGACAGTTGATTAAAATGCCCAAGCATGGTAAGTTGCCAATGTTGCTAAAATCATTAATAGATTTTAAGAGTGTGGACTTGTTCTCCATGGCGGCTTGGGTGATGGATCTTCCATCATATTTAATAGTGCACATGTGATCGACGGTTTTGGTGCAATGCATATCTCAAGTTGAATTCTATGCACCCGCGACAATGACAGAAAGGATGAATCCTATTTTCTTTTACTGGGCCGATCATATTTACAAAAGAATGCATTCCTAATTCGAGAAGATGTGGAGTGAAGGAATGAAAGTATTTAGGCACACATCCTTTCTGGTTTGGTATTTCTTCTTTCACCTGCACAAGAATTTTTCTTTCATTGCAAGTAGATAGGTTGATAAGGAAAATATAAAGTTGCCAGTGTATATGTGGACTTCTAGTTTGTCAAGGTAGGACTCTTTCTATAATTTCAATCGTATTTTTATGGGCCCTGCCCTTGAGATGATTTTCTACAAAAGTGAGAGGGTATCGAGGGTAATGAGAGAAGATATCATCTCAAAGCAAAAAGACAACATATTTTTGTTGACACAAGGTGTGGAACTCTGCATTTTTTCTATACCGGTAAGCCATTTTTTCTCCCATCTTTTGCCATAGGGTATTTGTTTTCTTTGGAGGTTTTTTGGAAACATGATTATATTTATGACATGTATGGGGTAGGACATGGAAAGAAAACCATGTGTGATATGCCTTTTTGCTTTGGAGGCATCGAGGTGAGCCACGTGGGCCAGAATCAGTTGATAACTAAAGCCTTTTACATCAGAATGGTAAAGCTACCATAGCAATGGAAGTATGATCCTTTGGGTCTCTTTGTTGAGCACATCAAGATCAAAAGCTTTCATTGTTTTCCATAGTCGGATATTGAAAAGTGCAAAAATAATTTGGAGGGGCATGACTTGAAGTGGAATGTGGAAAAAATGATGTCGCTTCCACCTTGGCATAGTTTCTATGAAATGGAGGCCGAATATAACCCTATTGTGCATAAAAATTAGATTCCTCTACTAGGGTTATTTAGTTAGATGAAGGAGCAACTTTTGGGTTGGTTCAAAGAGAAAATTACAAACTGGTGGATCATGAGGGCTCATCAAAGGAATATTGGGTCGTCATATGGCCTAGTAATGGATGGAACATTTTTGGACACCTATGATGAGTTTTACTCTAGTTATCATTTGATTAAGTTCACTTGCATTATGCCTCAGAGTTTGCAAAAGTCAAGTAGTGAGGAAGACGTTGCTGCAAAAGAGCATCCTATGGTATAGGAGGTGCCACTTATACCTAAATAAGAGGACCAGTTTCTAGAAGAGACATTGTAGCATAAGGTGAAAAGTAAGATTGAAAAGTTACCGGTTATAAAAATTTTGAGAAAGTAAAGAACCAGAGCAATTTTGTCAAACCCTCCTCCTATAGTTTTTGCTGAATGGGCAGATGTATTACAAGCCATTCCATTGGTCCAGTCATATTTGTTGGTTTAGAGTGTCGACATTATCAATATTAATGAGGACATTGCAATAGAACCAAAGGATCAAGCATAGAAAGATCCAGTGTCACAACTACTCATGTCCATGCTGTCTCTTAAGGCATCAGAGCCTGGAGGTATATTTTCTTCTCTCTTCTCTCCCTGAGCTAGTGGTGACTATTTTTTATCTTCCTCTAGTTTTCATATCTATATCTCCTCCATTTGGTATGCCTTCCACTTCAATTTCACCTCTCATTTCCCAACCACTAGTTATTACTGCTCTCGCTTCTTCTATTCCTGTTACTTCCACTTCCCTTTATTTCAGTTCTTTCTCCTCCTCTCTGAATCCATTTTCACTTCCTTTATCATCTACCCAAGTAACATCCATTATGGTTGTAAGTACGCAAGCTCCTTCGTGAGTGAGAGTGACTATGGTCAAACCCCTTGCCTCCATTTCCACCACAAGTTCTATTCCTGCTACCATTTCCACTATGTTGGTCTCAACTTCCATTTAGCCAAATCCATAGCTGGTTCATTTTCCTTTCACCCTATTTTTGGATTTATAGGTGGTACCTGAGTCAACGATAGCATCAGTACCAATGCAACCCATTACGAAAAAATCATCCAGGCTTGCTTAAGTTCATCACAATGGTTGAAGAGTAAGAAAATAAGAGAAGCCATGGTGCTAGTGAAGCCTTTGAAGTAGGTTTCTTTTGATCCCACCACTATGGAGGCCCATACAATGAATATGATTCCCCAGGTTCAAAAGCCTCAGGGTGAGATGACTCCAAATGATTATAATTATGAGATTATCACCAAGGACCTCACAAAGCTCGACACCATGGAGACAGTGGGGAAAATTCAAGTAGAGATGAGCTCCTTGTTCCTGCATGGAGAACATTATAAGAATCGCTTATTTGAGGTTGAAGCTAAGATCACTGATCTAGAGTAGTCTCTAGCGAAAATTTGAGTGTAGTTGCAATTTGCATAGTCAGAAGCAACTAGGTGGAAAAAAATAGTAGAAGAGTTGGAGACATTGATATAGAAGCATAAACAAGCCAAAGGAGGAGCAGAATAGTAGGTTGAGGCATTGAAGAGCCAACTCCAAAATTTGCACGATCAACTGGCATTGAAAGCAACACAGGCCATAGTCCTAAAAAAAGAGAAATTCAAAGAGGCGCATGGCCAGTTTCTTGCTCATTGTAAATTCTAGGTGGAAAGGGTGACACAAGTCCTCATGTACCTTTAAGAAATTCATATTGTTGTCTCATATGGCCAACACATAGTGGAGCATGGCAAAGAGCACCTAGAGCCTCTCCTGGTAAAAGCATCACAGATGCAGATGTTGGCTAGATCAGGTCTTTGATTTTTCCCCATGAGTGATATGGCCTGAGCTTGGGCAAGCACCAAAGTTATACTATGCCAATATTTCTTTAGGTTGGATTAGGTGAAGGAGGCCAGCAAGTTGCTTGAAATATTTGAGCAGGAGAGAAGAATTTCAATGACCTATTTCAATGCAGTGCTTGAGAATGGTTTCCCCAGCTTCACTGATGATAGGGGAAATATTCTATCAAAGGTGGACCTGGAAGCATCTTGGGTGGTCTTTATTGATGACTCCTTCAAAATTTATTATTGGGAGGAGCCACTTACTGAAGACCATGTGTTACCACTGATGAAAAAGCTCACATGCATCAATTTCGATTTACAGGAGCTCAGTCAGCAGGAAAATTACATTGACATGGGGTGGGTGGAGATCTTCAAGTACCTGGTGGATTTGCTTAACAACCCAGAGATAATCACCATAGAGACTTGGTCTGACATTGTTGTAGTGTATGAGACTACAATTACATTTCTCTCAATGGAAGAAGCTATAGAAAAAGGGGTCAAGGAACAAGATGTTGAAGCAAGCAACAAGCAGCCTGATGTGCTTGGTGGAGCTAACTCTTAAGCCCAATGGATGAAGGTTTGGGATTGATTGCATCCATGCGAGCTAGATACCCCATGAGCCACCAAAAAAAATTTGATATTTTTACAACTTTACCACTTACCATTTTTGTTGAATTGTAAAATTTTAATGAATTTGCTTATGATGAAGGCACTACAGTTTTAATGCATATTTAATTGTATTTTTGCCTCCTTTTATAATATTGCATTACTGTAAATAACATTGAAATCATGTAAGCAATGAAGAAATTTTGTTTAAAAATGCTAAGGAATGCAAGCACCGGCAAGAATTTGGTTCTCAAAGGAGAAGTACTTCAGAGAGAAAGAGCAACAAAGTTGGGCGCTTTCAGCCCTAGAAGTTTCACCCCAAAAAATATGAAGATCGTGTTCAAATTTCAAGGAAAGGAAGGGAGGAGTTTCACCCCAATTGAGGGGCAAATATCTCTGTCGTCCCTCTTGGAGGTAAAATAGATTTTAGGAAATCGGATTCACTTGATGGAAATAAGAGAAGATTTCAAGTGTAAATAAACGAGTAAGATACTTTCGCCCCAATAGAGGGGCAAAAACTCTTGTTGCCCCTCTTTGGGGTGAAAGTTGTTTTTAAGCGCTGACCATGTCAAAGATAGTTCAAGGCACTATGTAAAAGGGTTGAAAGCATTTTCACCCCAATAGAGGGGTGAAACTCCTTGGCACCCCTCTTTGGGGCAACACGCAATGCAAAGAGAAAAATGAAGTAGCGCTACATAAGTGGGTGCCCACGAGTTTGAGAAAAAAATTAAGAGGTGTTGTTGCCCCAAGTAAGGGGTGAAACTCTTTGTCACCTGTCCTTGGGGTGAAATATATCTTAAGTAAAATTTTAAAATAAGAATACGGTGGACCTGACATGGGTGATTCAAAGCAGCGCTTTCACCCCAACTGAGAGGTGAAGCTCATTGTCACCTCTCTTTGGGGTGAAAGAGAATTTCAAAGGTTTAAAAGGTAAAAAAAGAAGTTGACATTGTGAGGGCCCATTTTAATGTAATTTTTTATTTCGGCTACAACTGGGTCGACGTAAAATATGGCATTTGGAGTTGAAATTAAAATACAGTAAATCAAGGTTGCCTTTGTGAAGAGGTGCTAGGTACTTTCACCTTTCTAGGAAGCAAATGGGGTTTGAAAGTTCAATTTTTAGTAAATAATTTTACGTAGTGCTCCATATTGAATTTAAAAGAGATGTCACCTCTCTAGAAGAGCGAAAGTCTCTATCGCCCTCTTTTGAGGTGAAAGCAAAGAAATAATTATAAATAGGAGAATAAAGGGCAAAATTGCTCAAATATCTAGCCCATCTACATTGTCACCCATTGCTAACCCAAAAATATTGTTTCGTCTTGTCCTTGGGTGAAATCAATTATTTGACACAAATATAGCTTTCGAGGCATGATTTTGTAATTTTTTTTGGGAAATATTCAAGGAAGGATGGAATTTAATTCTTGGAGTGATGCAAGCAGTACTTCCAAAATTTTTGCTTTAAGTTCAGGAGATCAGAGATAATTCAAGCCCATTTCCAACGCACAAATTATTGACCTTGCTGATTTTCTAAGTAGATTCAATGCTTGGTGGGACTTTCCTAGAAAAAATGAATTTCCAAGGCACAAGGTGAAATGAATTCATGTCCAATTCATAGGCAGTTTTGTTGTGTCCTGTTGCACTGACGTTCAAGGTTGCTTCAAGAATTTACTACTGTTGACTTGCCTGTGCAATTCTCCCATCAAAGTCGGATCATGGTTTTCTTGTAGAAGGTTTTGATTGAAGACATCACTGATGCCGAGGAAGAAAATATGCACGCTAGTTTTTTATCTACCAACATTTTGTTGTATATGCATTAAATGATAGAGGCAAAATCCCTCTATAAATACTAATCATTTTTCATTGTAAAAGGATGGAAGGATGGACACTCTATAGAAAAATACTCCAAGTTTTATGCATTAATAGAAACAATTTGGCTTCTGGTTCTTCAAGTGGTTTTGCACCTGATAGTTTTTTGTGTGTAATTTCCGAAAGCTTTCATTTTCTTTATTTGTTGTGAGTAAATTTTGCTTCTAAATTTAGTCTTTGCTTGTGTGGAGATGAACATTGAAATGCACTCTGAGGGTTATTTTCTTACATAAATGTTAGACGTTTTTGCGCTTGTGTTTCTATTGCATGCTAGTAATTGCTTGGTAAGAATTCGGTTATTAGTCTATCCCCATCCTACATTGCTAGCTTATAGCCATATTGGTTTATAGTCATATTTCCCATCTCTTTCTACAATTTCCCATTTCTATCATGTTTCTCTAAGCTTATAACCAGTGTAGGATTAGTAAGGGAACTAGCCCTCTATGGATATTGGCCTGGAGGACATTTCTTTCCTCCAACCTTTCAATGTTGGTTGGGTCTAGGGTGCACAAGGTATAGATCTTGTAACTAGGCATATTTGTGACCAATAGTTCCTAGCATCATCAATGAAAACATGAGCATAGACACAGTCATGATCTATAACAGTCCAATAATAGATCTCAATCAAGATGCCACCACTAGTATGAGGAGGCGGAGCTACAAGAGCACTAGATACGGGCTCCTAGATCGAGCTGATTTTGAGTCATTATCATGGATACTTGATGTTGTATTGTTATATGATTGTTTATTATGAGACTTGATGATGTATATGGATGTATTATAGACATTATGTATATACATACATATATATTAACTTTTTATGGTTCCTTATGATATGTTGTGCAATGTGATGATTTGATTAATCATATATGTATCCAGTTGCTTTGTGATTTGATGTTAATGATGATTTAATTAGTTTTTATATGGTTGAGAAAATGATTAATCATGGTTAGATGAAATTTATTATGGTGTTTAATGATTATGCTATGATGATTAACTTTTCATTCAATGAATGATGTATAATTGTTTATTATAAAATGCACTAATGATAAGGTGATTAGATGTGATTGGATAGGGTTAAAGTGGATTAAATGCATTAGTTATTTTATTATTATAGATGATAGATTCATTATTTAATAATTCCAAGAGGTGTTGCTATAGTACAACTATATACATCTATGTACAAATACATATTTTTCCAAGGGAATTTAAATTATTTTTTCCTAGGGGGACTTTAGCTTAGATAAAATATGTATAGTTATACATAGGATTTTTTAGATGTTTTCTTAGGGAGACTTTGGTTGGCTTTACTTTGAGGACTTTTGGTTAGCTTTTATATTTGCCCAGAGGTACTTTAATTACCTTGTTATGATACACAACATATACAACTATACACAAACATGTATAAATAAAGATAAAAGATTTATCTTTAAAAAAATGTCTAAAAGACTTCTTATTGGCCTATAGGAATTTTTATTTATCTTTTCTTGTAGGAATTTTAATTTAGCTTTGTTATATTTACCTTTAAATAAATGCTTAAGGTACTTTTGATAAGATTGATTTGCCTTGTAAGTAAGTGTCATAGAGGATTTTGATATATTGATGTGATAATATATTACTCCCCTCATTGGGTGGTATAATCTAGCATCATTAGGTTATCCCCATGTATAGTGGTACATAGGAGATAAGATATGCTATGATTGATCTTGATAGTAGAACCTACAAGACTCGCAGTATCCATTTAGTAAGAGATTGAGAAGATGAATATTGTGTTGGATTTGATTGATCTTTCCATCAACACTTGTGAATCGCATAGTGTTCATCATGTGGCAAGAGATTGATGAGATAGGATATGAATAGATTGATTTGATTGATCTTACCATCAACACCTAAAAATCTAGAATTATTCATCATATGATAAGAGACTGATAAGATAGGAGATGAAGAGCTTGATTTCACTAATATTTCTATTAGCACTTGTGAACCTCATATTATTCATCATGCAATAAGATATTTATGGTTTGATGTAAACTAGATTAGATATATTGAGATAGATTGGTGTCATGTGAATCCCATTTAGTTCATAAAATAAAACTAGGATGATTTGCTCACATGAATCACATAGTAAAAAGAAAAAAATATCATAACTAGGATAATCCTTTGCATGTCATCATGGGTCCTTAACTCAATATGCAACAAGTGGTCCAAGAAAAATTAGGCACATGCAAGTAGATAAATATGAATTCAAATAGATACAACCAAGCAACTGCATTTAGGTAAAAATAAATAGGAGGTTGATGTAGACCTAGACATAATATAATTTAATATGTATTATGTTCATTGGTTGTTTAACTTCTTTGCTATCAATTTTTGCAAGGTAATAAACACCTAAACCATACTTGGTAGCTATAATATATGGACCTAGCTAATTAGGCTCAAATTTACCTTTGAGCTTGGTTTTTGCATTGGTGTTTTTACAATTCTCTTTGAGGATAAGATCACCAATTTTTAAGGAACAAAATCATACCTTCTTGCTATAGAAACATTTAATCCTTTGCTAGTAGACCTATAGATTATCTAGTTCTAATTGGCTAAGACAAACAAGATGGTACTCATCTCTAATAGAGGAGTTACTACTACAAAATATTATAGGTCTTAATATAAAGAAGCCACGATACTAAAGGTCAAAATATCAATAATGAAAAGTAGAATAATATAAATGACCAATCAAATATATATCTAGACTAGTATAATGAAGATAATAATATTCACTTATCATATTAAATATGAATGTAAATTTCTAAAATCATCCATGTACATGCATAAATAATACTTACAAAATTAATTGCTAAAAAGTTGTATACAAGCTTTATTATCAATGCTTGCAATGTGGTGATTGTTTACAAGTTGTTTTGCCAATACAATGTTTGTAGCTATATCTCTACAATATAGACATAGAATATAACTCTTAATATACTTGACTATTTCTCTCCATATGACAAATGTCATTACCTTTGTATTATCATCTTGTCATTTGTATACTAGACTTTTCACTCTCTTCTTACATGCATACATGACTCTATGATACTTGGACACTTCTACATGACTCTTACTATCCTACCTGCACTCCTAATATAAGATAATTGTGCACATTCTCTCATACACACTTGCACTCTAATTTTTATGACACTTGTGCATTTCCTACATATTGCACTCTTACATGACACTTGTGCATTTCCTACACATTAACACTTACATAAAAATGGGAAATATAAATCATTCACCTAAATTATAGACTAAACCCTTATATATTACATATTTACATTTTTACCATGAAGGTACCATGGGAATACATTTGCAAGTACCAAATAATGTAATATTCCTCAACACCCCCATGTATTACATTATTTGGTTATTGAATACTTTAGTCTTCAATCTTGATCTTCATCTTCAATATTTATGTGATATTGTGTAACAACCCTCCATGGAAAGACTTATTATTGATACTTAATTTATGTATTGATATGTGGATATCAAATGCATGATCTCATTTTATGTTATCAATATTTTTTGATAGTTGCACTTTATGCTTTGATTATACTACTTTTGGAATATGGTACTGCTGATGAAATTTCTGGTTGCACAGCCAGGAACTCTCATAGGTGTATTGGTATGGGACAACCACTAGAGTTGAGAGAAAAAGAGAAATCGTGGATGACATTCTCATCAACATCTCAAGGGTAAAATAAAATCCTTCATATAGATGCATTTCATATATGTATGATTGATTAAAAATGCATCATCGACAAGGAGGTTTCTATAAGTGAAAGAGCCATCCTTAGTAGTCTAGGAATAGTGTTTTAGTCATCATAAAGCCTCCTACTTAAGGAAAAATATGGTTGCATATTTTTTTTGTAAAATTTTGTGTTGTTGCTTGTGTCTTGAAGCATAGAATGGATTGGTTTTTTTTTAATTAAATAAAGTATTAATAATAAAGTTATTATTTTTAATAATTAAAAAAATTAATATCAATGTTAATGGTTGATATTAAAATTTGGTATTAATTAAATTAATTAGGTAAGTAATTAATTTAATTGTTATTAATTCTAATCTTGTAGCATTAGAAAGTGTTGGAGTATCAAAAAGAATAAATGTTTTAATTTATTAATGTTAGTTTTGATTTGTAATAAGCTTCACTTTTTTTTAAAGGGAAGCTTTCATATAGTACCTTTCAAATAATAGCTAAGGAACATTAGTAAAATTTATGTTAATGTCACATGCTCTAATAAATATAGTGTTGATGGGAAACGTTGGCAAGATGGTGTTTTTTCCAACATAAAGGTTGAGCATTTCTTTTTGTAATGTAACGCATATTTAAGGAAGCCACACTCAACTTTTGAACTCCCTAGCTTCTCTATTTGAATCCCTGCTTTACCAAATTTTTGGGGATGGTCGAAAGAAGAGAAAATAGAAGAGAGATCTAGAATAAATAACTGCAAGGAAAAGCTTGGTAAAATAATACTTGGGTATAAGGTATTCACCTTCAAATTTCATCTAACATTGTTAGAAATTCTAATCTTAGTCTACAAAAATTATTGTCTTATTGCTTCTTCCAGTAGTATAGCTTATCATTTTGGCTTGTTGGTTGTTTTTACTTCACGTTTGTTTTGTTTAGACCATTGCTTAAGGATATCTAGCTGGGTATATCCATGGTTGGCTAGTTCTATGAGTATTTGTTACTCTTATGTGCCCTTTTATTCCATGTTTTTATGCAATACTGTTGTTGGTCATCTTGAAGCATCTTAGTGCAATTGAATGTCAAAGGAGCTTCACAAGGTCCCATAATATGTTAAGAATATTGCTTTATGAGTTCTTCAGATTAATCATATTTGGTTTTGATAGTTGCAAATGGAGCCCTCTTGACTTTCTATCTTGCTTAGTTGTGTTTATGTTTGCCCAAGTCTTTTTGATGTGTGTTTTTTGAACTTGCTAGTGTGTGGTCTCTTTTTGAAGCATATTGTAATCTAGGGTGAGTTGCTATTGCTATAAAAAATCGAGTGATATTTTGAGTGTGTAGGCTGGTGTTTGCTTTGGTTTTTGATTCACGTAATTTCTATTAAATTATAAAATATTGTTGATGCTTATTTTTATTTTCTTTATGCAACGTCGGAACCAAGCTCCAAGTGGATTATTCTCTTGGATTTTTTGTTGATGATGCTACTATTTAGCTTTTTTGGTGTGTTGGAAAGCGCATATTATGTTCTTCTCTAGGGTTTGTTCTTTATTTTCAAATACTTTTATCAATATTTTATTGGTTAAAAAAAACTTTGCTTTGTGCTTTACATAGATCATATAATTTATCCTTTCTTGCATTGATTATGCAATTCATTAAAATGTAAAAATAGCTCTTTTAGGTAATGTTGTTTTATTATAATTTCATTTTAATAAAGACCTTTATTAAATGGTTCTATGAATGCATAAATTAAAAGGGTTAAATAGAAATATTTTGTTATGTTGTTTTCTCTTAAAAGAAAAATTTGTATTTATTTAATTCAAAGGTGGTTAAGTTGGAAAAATGTTGGAAGGAAAATAGAGGTTTGTGAATTAATAGTTTTATGTATGAGGTTTGGGTAGTTAAAATCCATATATGAGAGAAGTATGGGATTCTGTCAATGTTTTGCAAGAATATTGCTTGTATGATGCATTGTTGTATATTTAAAAAATTGCATAGTACATGTTAGGCTTGCATATGCATTTCATGGGATGTCTTGATCCCTAACTTTCTTCAAGTTCATGGGGAGATGTTTTATCAAGTTGGAGACTTTGGATAGAAGATTGTTGTAAAGATCGATCATGTTGATATTTTGTATTATATTAGAGGATGAAAAATTATTTTGAAAACACAAATTATGTTTTGTAATATTTTGTTATAATTCTTGTTAATGATAGAGTTTATTCAAGAATGAAGTACTCTTTTTTCCAAGGTAGGATATATCATTTGTTTTGGCTCATGATGTTTTCCTTTGATCATGTCAAGTCCACTAGTGTTTCAGGGTTGTGTAACTAGTTACCATTGAACAAAGTCAATATGTGTCAAGTCTCGAGCTACTATTTGTGTATCTTGCTAATTCTGAGAGTCATTATTTTAGGCATTTAGGTCTCCCAACCATTCCCCAACCCTACCCCTTGTGTGGTATTTCATGCACCAAGTCTGGGTTTATCAGCGTCTATTCCCTATGGAGAATTACCAATTGGTATGCCAATCAAACCTTCTATGCTTCCAAAAATGTCAGCTCTAGTCTCAAAAATTTCTATATTTACATCCCTAGGCTGTTTTATTCTAGTACAATTTAGTTTTATCCATATTTATGTGCCCTAGGTAGTAAGGAGTATTATATATGCTTTTTGTGGTCCTCGCATATCCTTAGCCTTGCAAACATGGCCCTGCTTGAGCCATCTGATCTCCAACGTGATCCCCTTTCCCATACATTTTTGGAAGCTCATGGATTCATTCCCTTTCTTAGTAAGTTTAGAGGGGTAGAGCAAGATATCATCGAGGCCTTTCCCAATTCATGGAACAATGGCTAATATTTATTTCAAAGTTACTATCAAGCTAATGGAGGAGGTGATAGAATTACTAGTAATAGGATGAGTAGCGTAGAGAGATCACCATATTTGAGAACCTAAGCTTCAAGGTTTCCCAAACCATTCCAAGATTTTCAGGTGGAAGGGTGTTGTAGTTGAGCAGGAATAAATGTCTACCCCCTAGCCCATGATAATTATTTTAATCCTATAGTACCTCACTATTTATGATCCTACCAAGCCCTTGTATATCTTCCATGTTGCTCTAGTTAATCATATTAGGGGGTTTAATCCTATTAATATTCCTGATTTCCTTTATTGCTCCATCATAATTTCAATTCATAATGCTAGAAAGAGGAAATTGTTTACCCCTCCTACTCACCAATGCCTCTTCACTATCATCTACTACCATGTTGAAGCCACCTCCTCTCCTACTATCCTTTCTTTGCCACTCCATTCCAATCCTCCCCTAAAGTCGTCTACTCACAGTTTGTATCGTTCCCCCACTGAGATTGATAGTGATGAAATATCCTTGTTTCCTAGTCTAATATGCCCTTCAACTTTGAACCCTATACTCATTTTTCCTTTAAGTGCAAATCCAATCCTACAGATTCTTCTCCCTAGGTTAGGAGGTTTTCCCACCTTAATAATTCTAGAGGTCATACCAGTCAGAGCTCCCCTTACCACATTCTGGATGATGGTAGCGATGACCCTTGTATCTCTATTCATGACACAATTCACACCACCATCATTTGTAGCTTCATCAACTTATTGGAAAATATCAATGAGACTCTCAAGTTGTTTCTAAAGAACTATACCAAAGATGCTCCTACCAACAAAGATGTTATTTATGTTTAGTCTTGGGACTGTTGAGTTCTCTTTTGGTTTTTTCAAAATGTCTCTCTTTCACTTATGGTCTTTTGCTCCCCTATGTGGGACTCTTTTTAACTGCTCTATGGTTTTCAATAGGTTTATTTTGCTAGCTCCCCTACATGGGTAGGTTACTTTGGTATCTCTGCAAGGTTCTCAAATAGTTAGTGCTTTTATGCAACCCCTGCATGGGTATTGCTCGGCTTGTATCATTATGATATTGTTGGTTGGTGACCACTCAGCCTCATCTACTGCTATGTGGGAATTTTTGCACTATTTTTTGTTGGCCATTGTGCAAGCCTATTCTAATCCATGCTATTGTATTAGTCATCAGCTTATGTGTCTGGGTTTGGGGCCAATTTAAACCCCGTAATTAAGAAAATTTACTTACCAAAAAAAATTCTTAACTAATAGTATTCTTATGTCAAGATATTTGTAAATTTGGAAGTGAAGTAATTTTAGAGAAATGATTTTTTGTAATTACTATATAGTTTTTCAATACTTGTTCAAATATGAAAGACCATATAAAGTTTTTTCCTTAATGAAAGTTTTTGGAATATCGAATATGTGCAAATGGAAAGATATGTTTTATGAATATGATATTATTTTAGTGTAAATAAGAAAATGCTAAGACTAGTATTGTGAATTGAAAGCATTTAATATTTAGCAAAATGTTATAATGCATTTGATTATGTTTTATTTTAGCACTTTATTTCCTTTGAGAGAGTTGATCATTTTTTAAATTTTTACTCTTGAGGTTTTTGGGTATGGATCTAGAGCCATATTAGGACCCTTGAGTTAAGAAGTAACCCAAAGCTTAGGAGGATTCACAATAATGCAAATGAGATTGAGATTGAGATTTAAATTGTTGTTTTCAATGAGGATTATATTGATATTGAGATTGATATTGTCTTTTTTGAACTGATTTATTTATTCGACTTCCTTGATTCATATTCATTTGATTTCATTGACTGTATCTACACAAATTTATACTATGACTCTTTCTCTTACATATATGATATAATATTGAATTTCATTTAGATCTATACCTAGATGTTGAAGCAATATTACTTGGTATATTTTATTTAGATACCAAAGCATTATTTTTCATTTCATCCTTGACTAAATTTTCTACTTTATATTCCTAAAGAATATTGATAAAGTCATCAAATTTAGTTTCCTTACTTAGAACTTGTAAGGAAGTGACTAAATGTTTATAAATTTCTATAAGTGCCCTTAGTTTAACTTGAACAAGAAATATATCTTCTACTTTTTCTCCCAGAGTCAATAGTTTTTCCTTTCAACTTTTCGAAGAAAGAGTTCTATACTTTCTCCACTATTAACCTTTAAGGAATATAATTGAGATTGTAAATTCAAAATTGTTGCTTTGTTTTTCCCTTCAAATATTTTGCATAATGTATTCCATGCATTTGTAGAAGTTTCTACTCCACTTAAGTATGGTTGTATTTCATCAATTATTCCAAATGTAATTAACATGAGTGCCTTTGCATCACTTTCTTCAAATTTTTGTATTTCTCTTTCATCCTCACTAGGTTTTTTCTTTGTTCTATTTACTATATCCCATAGTTTTTCTACAATGAGAATTGATTTTATTTTGTTCTTCCATGATGCAAAATTTGATCCTTTCAAAAGTTGAGATTCAGAAAGGAAATTGTTTATTGTTAGACATAATGGAACTCATTAAATTTTTGAAATCCTTTGAAGCAGTAAACCTTATATCTCCCAAGTTTAAATAATAACTCAAATACAAAATTTGCAAATTTTAAATTTTTCTAAAATTTGATGTAGAAATTATTTTGTCTCCCTACTAAATTATATTTACAAACTTTCAAATTTAAAAAAATTTCAAAAAAAAATAAATTTTCAAATCTTCAAAACTTTAAAAATAGCTTCAAATATCTTCAAAAAACTTTTAAACCAAAAATATTATAATTTCAAAAAACTTCAAACCTTTAGGCATTATAACTCCTCAAAAAACTTTAAATCTTCAAAAATACTTAAAAGCTTCAATTTTTTAAAAGTATATTAAACTTTCAAACCTTAAAAATTAAAAAACTAATAACAATCCTTATCACTCCATAACTTTAAATAATAAATTCAAACTTTAATCAAGGTGCATGCTAAAATATTTCAATAACCTTATAACTCCACTTTATAAATTTAAATTTGTTTTCCCTCCAAAAGCTTTTAAATGATGCACCAATTTTGGAATTGTAATGTAGAACGTTACATGTGGAAGTCGATAAAATTAGCATTTAATCCCTAGTGTTGATCAACATACCAAGTTCTTCTATATTCCAAAATTATTAGCTTTCAACCTAAATTTCTAATTTCTCCAAGTCTAGTGCTTGGAATCCCTTGTGCTTCTCCATCTGTTCACTCTCAGACATCTCTCTATTGCATGTACATCTTGGTCTTTAGTTTGAATGCTTATCTATATCTCAAGTTTGAACGCATTTGAATGAATATCTTGGTCTTGATTTTGAATGCATATCTTTATCTTGGTTCTAGATGCACGTCCTAGCTTGATCTCAGTTCTATATGGCTCAATATTATTTTTGGATGCATGTTTTAGCTTGGTCTTCGTTTTGGTTCTAGATGTAGGTTCCAATTCATAATGCATGTTCTGATCTAGTTTTTGAGTACTTGTCTTGATCTAGATTTTTGATACATGTTCCAATATAGAATGAATATCTATGGACTATTATTAAATAGCACTCAATTCATAGCACTCATGACCTCTTTCTTATGATGGTGCTCATAGAATAGAGCTCAGGTCAACCTCATGATGGAACTATAGGATAGCACTCAGATCCTTTTGGCTATAGTGCTTAAAAATAACACTCTAGTTTTATCTTAAAATTATGCTTAGAATCCTTCTGATTGGTTTTTCTATCTTATGCTAATTGCTTTTATTATTTATAGGTTGCATAGGCTTCTGGTCTACCTCTTATAAGTTGACCACTTGAATGCGATCTCTTTCTCTTATGTGGGTTGCTTGGGCCTCATCTTCTATGTTGGCCTCTTGGGCTTCTTCTTTTATACTAACCTCTTAGGCCTCTTCTTCTATGCTAGCCTCTTGGGCCTCTTCTTCTATGCTAGCCTCTTAGGCCTCTTCTTCTATACTAGACTCTTAGACCCATTCTTCTATGTGTATGATAGTTCCACCAAATAGATACTTAACATACCTTAATTATCCTTGATTTTTGTCTTCTATATCACTCTAGATAATGCTTTGGTAGTACTATTCTTTGCCTGCTATAGAATAAGAGTTATTTTAAAAATACCAAATAAGTTAAGGCCAAGACTAATATTGCTTCAGTTAGCCAGATATTTTTTGTTTTCTAAATAACCATTACTTCTCTATGCCTCTATTCTCCTTTATATCTAGAGGCTTATTATCTGTGCTTCTTAGTACTATCCTTATATCTGTATACAACATTGTATATTTTTGCTTCTCAATTTGTGTACTTAGGAAGCTTTGCTGCTTCTCAATCTTTGTAGTATTCTAAAATGTCTTAGGTCGAACCTAAGAACAAAATATGATTCTCCTATTTTCTAGAGAATTCAATATCAATATCAAGGTGACTATGAATGTCCCCTCATGTCCAACTATATTTTGAGTTGTATTTCTCTATCAATGTCCTACTTTCTCCTGAGTTGGGTCTCTTTATTAATTTCCTTCTCCTAAGTTGTCCCTCAATCAAATTAGTTGAGTCCTAGTCTTCACTAGTTTTCTTTAAACCAAGTGGAAATACCCTAGCATCCAAATTAAGGTGACTTATCCTTGTTCCCCCAATATCTACTCAACCAGACCTTTAAAAAATAGAGTCCAATTCATAACTACTTTCAAAGTGGATAGACTCAAATATAACTCTATCAAGAGGGTACAAAGTAAAAAAATTATGGTTAATAAAATAAATCTATAAAAAATGGATAAATTTAAGTGGTAGCTCTAATATCATTGTTGGCTTTTAAGCCTTACTACCACAAAATATCGTAGGTCCTAATATAAAGCAACCACAATATTAAAGGTCAAAATATCAATAATGAAGAGTAGAATAATATAAATGAGCAATCAAATATTTATAGGCCAATATAATGAAGATACTAAAATTCACTTATAATATTAAATATGAATGTAAATGGCTAAAATCATTCATGTATGTGCATGAAGAATAATTACAAAATTAATTTCTCGAAATCTATATACAAGTTTTATTATAATGCTTGCTATGTGGTGATTGTTTATAGACCATTCTGCCAATACAATGTATGGAGATGTATCTCCATAATATAGACATAGAAGATGACTCTTCGCATTCTTGACTATTCCTATCCATATGACAACTCCCATGATCTTTGGCTTATCATATTTCTACTTTGACTAGACTCTTCACTCTCTTTGTACATGCATACATGACTCTATGACACTTGCACATGACTTTTAATCTTCTACATGCACTCCTAATATAAGACACTTGTGCACATTCTCAGTTTACATATTTGCACACTTACAATACACTTGTGCATATTCTCTCAATACACACTTGCACTCTAACTTACATGACACTTGTGCATTTCCTACACATTGTACTCTTACATGACACTTGTGCATTTCTTACACATTGATACTTATATAAAAATAGAAAATATAAATAATTCACCTAAACTATAGATTCAACCCTAATCTATTACATATTTATATTTGTACCATGAAGGTACCATGGGGGTATATTTGCATGTACCAAATAATGTAGTATTTCTCAATAGGATTCCTATAACAAAATTTACAAGGAAGAGACCTCTAGATTAAAAGAGAAGACTGCCTCAATTCCATAGACTAAAGCACAAGGTGTCATGCCAATGAGAGTTTTTTCACTAGTGTTATAGGCCCACAAGGTGGGATACAACTAGAGGTTTCAATATTTACTAGTTTTGTTGATGAGCTTCTCGAATATTTTGATAAGTCTTGTTAGAAGCTTCAACTTGGCCATTGTCATGAGGATAGCAAGGTATAGATCATTTATGTTGAATCTTGTATTTATCATATTTTTTTAAGATATTTATTCTTAAAAGTTATTATATTGTCAAATATTAGCATAGAAAGGATGCCATAATGGCTAAGGATATGGTTGAGGATGAACTTAAATACTTGGAACCCAATGGTTGAGGATAAAGGTATAGATTTGACCCACAGATTAAAGTAATAAATAGCCATGATGATAAAATTATGTCCATTAATGATATCAGGTTTATCTTTTCAATAATATCTAATCTCCAAATGGAGAAATGCCATAAAGAGATCAAAGACTATAGAGCGTGAAATGGAGCATTGATAAAGTTTCCATGCTTTTGACACTTATCACACCTCTTGACATAGTTGTAAGAGTCATTTTATTCACAATGGTGACCACCACATGATCCAACATGGCCACTTTCTATGACTATTTGAGCTTCGAGTAAGGCTAAGAATCTAAGTAAAATTCCATCAAGGGTATGATTGTATAAGATATCACTAATGATAACATAACTATATACTCTATACTTGAGTTTCTTGCTCTCATTGTTGTTCAAACCATAAGGCAAAGTGTCATACCTAAAGTAAGCAAATATATGTTTGTACCCAGCATCAGGGGATGTTGAGGTTCAAATCCTTAATGATAAACTTAATTGATTTACAGTATAATATAGGCATATAAATGCTAAAACTACATAGTAACAATATCCTACATATCCTTATGGATGTTAACAATATCTATCTTAAGCTAATCTAAACACTAACTCAAGCTAACTTAAGTGATAGACTAACTTAGGCTTGTCTAGAAGCCCACGTGAGCATAAGGCTCATGAATTATTATTTTGAATAATAAAATCCTAATATAACCTTATAATTCCTCTCCACTTAAGAAGCATTGGAATCCAAGGCTTGTACAAAAAATGGGAGAGATATAATGCCAAATATAGATGATATGCCAATATGGCATCCAATAAACTAGAAACTAAAGATAACTCATGACTAATATTATCCATCCATCTAGAACTACACCTAAGTAGCTAAGATGCACGTGGAATACTATTCTCACATGGGATACATTATTAGCAAGAAATAAATACTATGTTAATAAATAAAAATGCAATCCTAGCTAGGAGAAAGAGGGGTCATGTGAGTGAACATCAATCCTCACTAGGGGAGGAAGCTACTTCTATAGAAAATACTTTTAGACGAATTTGGCTAGAATCTAGGGTTGAATATTCCTTGAATTGTTAAATGATAATAATGGCTTGTTCATAATCAAGCTCTAATGGGATAAGGAATGAAACTGAGGCCATAGTGTTGGCATGGTGGTTGCTAGATCTAGGGATAACTTCAATGATAATTTTGTCAAAAATAACCAAAAATTTATTGATAATGTATATAAAGCTTGAGCTTATCATCTTTAGTTTTATAGACACAATTGACTTGATTGAATATGAGCTAATAGTATCCAAAAGAGAATTTTTTATGTAGCCTTAGGATTAGGGCTTCATATTTAGCAATATTGTTGGTATAGGAAAATTTAAGCTTAAACAATAAAGGGATCAGTTGTTGTTGGGGAGTGGCTACCATCAAAGTATAGAGTCCAAAAGTCAAATTGATCTACTCCTAGGGTAAATACTGACTCATTAGGAAAGTAAACTACTAAGGGATGGATAGCTTCTAAAGGTGTGGCTACTAATTGGTTAGCAATGACCTAGTTTTTCATAAACTTTTTCATAAAAGATCAATTTTTCTAAGTGTAATGACCCACTTAGCGATTCATCCTAAGAGATGAGGCTTAGACATGAGATGGTATAAAGAGGTCAACCCTTGATATGACAAAGGTTTTATGGTTGAGCATATAGTGTCTAATATTTTGGAAAGCAAACACTATAGCTAGGTAAAATTTCTCTAAAGAGGTATAACAAACTTTGTAATTGACCAAAGTCCTATAGATATATAAAACAATCCTTTCTCTATGTTTATCATCATACTATACTCGTATATATTCTAATACATTGTTTATGGTTGCTATATACAAATTTTTAACCCACTTGTGTTGGCTAGTAGAAAAAATTAAATTTTTGCACTTAGCAAAATAGATGGTAGATGGTGAGTTGCAAATGGTACAAGAAGTAGTGCAATGGAAGGAGTAACTTCTAGAGGAAGGGATTTTTCACATAAATTATGTCATATAGAATATTTAGGAACTAAAACAAGACTTAAAAAACCTTAGCACTCAGTTGGAATAACGGGCCGAGATGATTATCAAACTTGAAGCTGAAGTGAAGCAGCATAAGAAAGCTAAGGAACTATTGGTCCAGCAAATCGAAACTCTAGTGGCACAAAATAATCAGAGTGAGCTAGCTTGGAAACAATGTGAAGAGACTTGAAAAAAGGAATAGGAAGTCTTTTAGGAGTAATTAATGCAATTTTAACAACATATGAAGGAGCCTTTCTTGCAATGGGAGGTTGAATTGTTGTCTTGTCTCCAAGAGACAGAAGATCATACCAATACTTTGGGAGTCAAATGGGCCAATTACCACAACTATGCCAGGTGGCTTAAGGATGAGTACAAATCTCTTCAGACACACATTCAATACTTGGAGGAAACACTTTCAACTGCAATTCCCAAAGATTCTAATACCCCTAATAGTGATAGAAGAAATTCATTTAGGACATCAACTTCTTCGAAGGAGAGGATAGATGTAGACAACAATTCAAAATCAAAATAACTTTTTGTGTTGTTTGACATGAATTTCCTATTTAGATTTAAAATTTTGATATGTACATAAATTTTGATAATGTATGAGCCATTTAAGTGTCATGTTTGGCAATGTAAAATTAGTCGATCCAATGAATACGGCTTGATTAGTTAATCTACACAAAAGGATAAACGCAACTGATATTATGTTAAACTTATGGATTAATTAGATATTTGGATTAGTTAGATGTCTAATCCAGTTAGTCAGAAATCTAGTTGGTTATGTTAGATGTCTAAAGTAGTTGTTATGAATGGTTAAGCAATAGGTGGTTGGGACAATTGATATGGGTTAGTTGCAGTAACTACCCGAGCTTACCTATAAATACCCCCCCTAATTCATTTTGTATCTATCCATACTTATCTATAATGTAGATCTATTGTGCAACAAGCATTGTTCTAGAATACATGTTATGTGTGATTGCATTTGGGTTATAGTGTTATGTTACCAAGGCTTAAATAATATGGGTTAGACTTGGAGGAAGCACTTTCAACTGTAGTTCCTGAGAATCATTTCGTACGAGAAGGAGTATCATTGTATGTGTGTTGTTTTGTTGTTATAGGAACCAACATGAAGTATTGAATACTGATGATGCATGATCAAGTTGCAAACGTTTATACGTGTCCACCTCATCAACCCATCACATCCAAGCCTAGACATTTGAACACTATCGGTAACCATCCTAGATGTCTACTATCTAGACATCTAGCTTGGTACCTCAAACATTTGTAGTACAAATGTTTGTACTGGTTGACATCTACATCCTTAGAAGTCTTACCCATACATCTTACCCATCTACCTAGATGTTTATCATTCATCCTAGATGTCTACTCCCTTCGACATCTAGCCTAGATGACCTAGACATCCACTGTCTAGACGTCTATTCTAGTTTATCCTAGATGCCTATTGTCTAGACATATACTTGCAATCCCTAGATATATACTGTCATAGATGTCTAACAAGAACATACTCATTCATAATTGAATAGTGTGTCAAATTGTATGACCATTATCATCACCCCTTCTTAATTCTTGTCATTTCCTCATTCTAGGAAGGCACTCACCCCTATATAAACATGCTTGGAGAAAGGATATTTGGGTCCTAAAATTTGTACCCAAAGGAAAGGATCCATTTATGTGGTAATTAAAAAAAATGTTGGAAAACCCCTCAATAAAAATCTAAGGAAGAGGGAAATAGAGTCAAAGATCACCAATGTTTCTTAGGATCTACTGAATATGGAAGAGGAGAAGTATGTTGGAGGTAAACAGTTAAGACTATATTCCTTTTGCCACCCTAATTATTTAGGAGGCAAGAAACCCAATATCAAACCCCAAAATGAAATTATGATTGAAAAATTATTTTGGATTTTCCCCCCTAAAATTTTGTTGTAGGATTTTAGAATCTAGAGTGGTTCCAAAAATTTAATTTCTAGTTGGAGTGGAAAAAATTAAATTTTAATTTGAACCAAGAATAAGCAAGAACCTGATAGAAGTTAAAATTGGGTGTTGGTATGTTCCTATCCTTTGGGATGACATCCTTGAGATGTTTTAGGGTATGGCTACCCAACTATGTGGATCTAGTGACCCTTTTGTAGGAATGCAAAGATGTTGGGTGGAAGGCTATGTGGATTTTGGGACCTTCCTATAGGTTTGTGTTTATACCTTTAGGAGTCTTGGACTAATGTCGGTTGGTACTCTAATCAGAGTTAGGATTTTTGGGGTTGTTGCTAGGTGGTTTCAGTCCTAGATGGATCATTGTGGTGGCTACTACTATGGGAATATTGTGGGATTTTGGATTGATGTTTTTAGGTTTGTTGTTGCTCTGTATTCCAGTGTTGGTTTTTTAAGTGCCTTGGATAGTTGGTTCTTTTATGAGGTGAGATTCTAGTTCCTATTGCATGAAGTTAGAATCCAAAACTCTAGAAACGAGGTTCTTATTTTGGATGGGAAGATTTTAATTTTGAATTTTGAATCTTAAAAGAGTGGGTTTAGTTGGGGCGCATACTAAATGTTCCTACCCCATATATTATTTTTCAAAATTATTTTTGGTTATCTATGCTTTAGGTAAGATTTGTTTCTCTAAACCTTTTGGTTCTTGAATCTCCTAGATCTTGTTTTCTATTGGCTTTAACATTTTTTGGAGTTGGGTTTCTAATCCCCTTGGTTTCTCTTTGGAGCTTTTGGTGCTTTGTAAAAGGTTCAAGGACCCTTTCAAAACCCCTTCTTATATATAATAATAATAAAAATAATTCTTCCAGAAAGTAAATCAATGAAATTTCATTAAAATAAATGAAATAACTCTTCCACAAAATAAATCAATGAAGTTTCATTAAAATAAAATAACTCTTCCAAGAAGCAAATCAATGAAGTGCATTAAAATAAATGAAATAACTCTTTCAAGAAACAATTCAATGAAGTCTTATTAAAATAGAATAACTCTTCCAGAAAGAAAATCAATGAAGTTTCATTAAAATAAATGAAATAACTCTTCCAAGAAACAAATCAATGAAGTTTCATTAAAATAAAATAACTCTTCCAAGAAGCAAATCAATGAAGTTTTATTAAAATAAATCAAATAACTCTTTTAGGAAATAAATCAATGAAATTTTATTAAAGTAAAATAACTCTTCTAGGAAGCAAATTAATTTTTCATTCAAGAAGAACCAAAAAAATACCTTCTCATAAGCAATTCCAAACTTTCACCTTACCAATTGATTTTCCAACAGTGATTCCTTTCCCCAATCCTTCATAGTATGTAATCCTCCAGTCAATAATTCCTAAACCCTTGCAACAAGAAGGGTTGAAATAGGATCTTGGAGAGGATAGGGAGATGAAGAATATGAGTAAGGTGAATCCCAAGAGTCGAGTAACTCTTTCTTGATCTTATTGCTACGTTTCCAAAATTCCAATTTTTCCAAAGTTCTTCCAATTTTACCAACTTTCCAACATTAAAATATGAAATTTATTCGTATGTATTTATGAATTAAATGTGATCCCTTAATGCAAGGTTTAACTTGTTAAATTTAATATTAATCAACTAATACTTTTGAAGCAAAGCATTAGTAATTAAATCATTCACTCATCTCGTGAATTAATATTATTTAATATTATTATTACTTTCTAATGCTAGTGTTAATTACTAACATTAGTGTAATATAATAATAATTAAATTAATTACTCACCTAATTAATTTAATTAATATTGAATGTTAATATTAACCATTAACATCGATATTTAATATTTTAAGTATTAACAATACTAACTTTATTATTAATATTTTATTTGATTAATCAATAACCAAACAATTCCATTCTTCAAACACATACAACAACACAAAGGCTCTAAGATACAAATCAAAATATGCACAAATAATATTTTCCTTAAGCAAGAGGCTTTATGATAACTACAACATTATCACCCACCTACTAAGGATGGCTCTTTTGCTTTAATAGCAACCTCCTTGCCTAAAGATGCATTTTTAATCAAACATACACATGCAAATGCATCTATATGAGGGATTTTATCCTTGTGGTTGTCGATGATAATTCATTTATTATTTCTATTTTCTCTCAATTCTAGTGGTTGTCCCATACCAATCCACCTATGAGAGTACCTAGTCTTGCAACCATAAATTTCATCAACAATACTATTTTTCAAAAGTAATATAATCTAACTCTAAAAAGCATAAAGTGTAACTATCAACTCATCTTGATAAAAATAAAATAGGATCATACATTAAATATCAACACACTAGCATATCAAACTAATAACAAGGGAAATTCCTACCAGGGTGGACCATTACATACTCCTCTAGGACTAAACACAAGTCCCTTATGTTTTTTGAAAATAAAATATTAACAAAACTAGAAATTGTTTTCTTCAAAATTTTCTCAAGCAAGAATATGGATTTTTGACAAGTTGGACGATAAGGCGAACCTATAGTCTAATGGACTAATCTTATAAATGACTTCAAAAGACACAAAAAAATGAGGATCTAACCTAATTAACTTGATGGAACTTTTCATGGGTCTCACCCTCAAGAAGACTTTATCTCCCATAGAGAATTCTCTTGGTAATATTTTCATATTAGCATAGCTCTTCTTGTAACAACCCCAATTGTAACAACAAATGTTTATATATATATATATATATATATATATATTCATATTTCATGAGGCAAGGGTCATAATCATGAATTAAGATAGAATCATTCCTTTTTGTATTGTAAGTTATCAAGGCAAATAACATCAAGATATATTAAGACTTGATCAGAGTCACTCTTGAGTAGAAGTGATCAGCTTCTACAAAATCCTCATACCACTCGGATATGAGAACGTTGGCCAAGCATTAGGTTTCATCCCTCTTAAAATGGAAATCACCCTTAACCATACTATCCACCAAGACTAGTATATAGGTGAATGCCTTGAATATGGAAACCCATCATAATGAAATAATCTCAACAATGGTTATTCCTAGATCTTAGATCCAACCCACATCTTCCCGATGGGGTTACTAAGATAACAAAATCACTATACGTGATCAATCCATAGAATCCTTGGAATGTCATCTTAAGCGTGATTATATAATCTTATACCTCTTAAGGCTTATTTATCTACCCTTTTATTTAGGCATCCCTTTTGTTATATACAGGAATAAATTAATTTCATTACAAAATGGCATTATTTAACCATCATGGGAGTACCTACTCCTCATGTACATTCACTTATCAACTCATAACCCAATTAAACCTTAAGGAGTAGAATCCATTACTTTATGATACTTGAGACTATAGCACACATGAGATATCCAATTGAGCAAGATTTACATTCCATTACATCCTACTTTTTGCATCCATACAACCATCGAATACATCAAGTGATAGTTTTTGAAAGGTAAAGCTAGCTAACTACATAATTCATAATTACCCAATACATTCCAGAAAATAATTGACATAATTGTATATCATTAATTCATAAACATATTAAAGTTAAGCAAACATTCCTTGTATCATAGTACACATTGACATAATCTAAGAATTGCATAATTGTTTCATCAAGCATTTAACCATCTCATCCACTTAAATCATTTTCATTTTGAAGTAAAAGAAACATGCACAAGAATTAACACATCAAACCACAAATAGAGTGACACATTGTTTATCCTAGGAACCCTCATGGGGAATAAACCCAACCTTCAAAATATGTACTTTTCTCATATTCATAAAATTAAGATGCCAAATATTAAATATATAGAAGGGCCACTATGGGTCCCTTTCAATCCATTATACATGGTAAGGAATACAACCTTTCCTTATCAAATTCATGATGCAATTAAGGAATTTTCCTAATTCCCTTCTCTAAGTCATCATTGTATCATTAAGGTATTTCTCATACCAATAAGGAATCCATCTATCCCTTTAAACTCATGATGTAATTAAGGAATATAATGATTCCTTCCTCTAAGCCATCCTAAGAATTTTTATATGTTTATAATAATCATCAGAATCTTATATTAGAGAAGTCGTATTGATGCTAGAGAGAACCATATAAGTTCCCTCAAGAATGAATTCCAAATTCTTTATACATAATTGACACAAAGTCAATCCATAAATTAAAGTCCCATACATTTGATTCATTAATAAACCATTCTTCCTAAATTAATAATTTAAGCTAATAATTTAAATTATATATCATTTCATAATTATATCATATTGTAACAACCCATGTTAGCCACCTTTCTCTTTAATATTAGGCCAATAAAAGTAAACCTTCATAGGTTTAGCATGGGTAACATAAATCTCATTATACTAAAGCTATTTCCTTTGATTATATACAAACCAATAGGGGTCTAATTCCCCATTGAATACAACATATTAATCTATTCAATTGATTCTCAATTACTATCAAATTTGCTTCCTAGATTTGATCCAAGATTAATTTCATTACTTCCCAAATCCTATCAATTCTCTTTCCAAATGTGAGTTAAATATGCATCAAATATCCTACACAATTTTTATATTTAAATCCAAGGTTAGCTCTCAAATCAATTCATTTCCATGATTGGATCCTAATATGCATTCAATTATTTCATCCTCTATCATAAAGTTTACATGAATGCGTTTGTAAACTGTTATCAATTTTTTTCCAGAATTTGATCCAACATAATCTGTAATTATCTTGCTAATTTGGTTATCAATATTTAATCCAAAGAAAATTTCTCTTAACTCCAAATGATACCAAATTTTCCTCCAAGATTTGCTTTAATACTATTCAATTAATCTCTCAAAATAGGGAAACTCCATAAATTCCCATGAATCATCTAGCATCAAGGTCTATCTCTAAATAATTTACTTTTCTAATCCCAATCAACATGAGGGCCATTCCTTTGTTTTTCAGGGACGTTTGGAAGAGTCCCATACCTCTTCCTATATGGACACCAATCCAATCCTTCCAAAACTAGAAGATCATCCATTCTTCTAGTGGATTCCATTCATTAAAAATTTCATAATAAATTATAGCATGTATTTTACATACAAAATCTATAATTTCACTAAAATCATTATTTCCATTTACTTCTCACATTTAACATAGAAAATCACATATAAGATCTATAACTTCATTTAATATCATTTGATTTCTAAATTTGATAAGAAAACCCAATAACATTTGATTTTTATATAAAATCATTTGACTTTAAAATTGAAAAACTAATATTTTCACAACAAATATTATAAAGGGAGGATTAATGAATCTAAATTCATACTTCATAAGTTCATTCAGTTAAATATAAGAAAAAAAAATGATTCCTAATAATTTTCCCAAATATTTTCAATGATGTACAATCTATAGAGTTTTTCCACAAGTCTCATAGTGTTCGATTAGAATATTCATAAGGGAATATTTGGTTCTGACAGCTACCAATACCATTTCAAGATATTCACTTTTAAAATTGTCATATTCTAAAGTCATCCTTTTAATATATCTGAGACCCTATATTTTATTGTATTTGAACATCACTTTATCTATGGTTATATGCTTAATCAAAACCTAACATGCATCAAGTATTATCCTATGTCAATACTCGATTGGGACTGATATATAAATCCAATGCTTATAGTAAGTTATCATTGCAACTTAGACTTAAAAATAATCCTATTTAATATAAAATTCAAATTGAAATAAAATTTCTTAATAAAAATAACCAATATTAATGGGTTTTATCTTATACAAAACCCTTCCATTCTTTGTAGACAAACATTGTACACACCCCTAAGTTTTGGATTTTCCTGAATGTAGACATTATGGTCATACCGTAGTATTATGATTGTATTCTCCTATAGACACATACCTAACACTCTTCAAAATACATGCGAATGACATCCTCCAGCAATCCCATCAGATAAAATGATATAGAAGTCATAATATTAAAGCATCATAAGGACTAATTTACTCTTTGAAGGACGACGACACTATGGTTCTAAGGTTGAACAGGTGCTTCCATAGTGGATAGAAGGAATTCTTTGGCACAGGTTATAATCCACCTAGCAATAATACTGAGGGTTCCTTTAGCTTTCATTCATAACAATAACATTACAGATTCGGCATATAGGATGTTGTCCAATCAAATATTCACAATCAGGATGCAACATAAAACTTACTATACAGCATCACATTTACACCTTCATTAAACCAAATCGAAAATAGTGGTATACCATACATTTCAATTAAAATGAGACCTGTTGGTTGGGTTTTGTAATTTTGACTTACCATCAATTAATACCCCATATTATAAAGTACTGCCAGAATAAGATAAACTCGTCACTATGAAACCTGTATATTGCACACCGTCGAAATGGACATTGGTAGGTGTGTCAAAGTTTATTTATTTATTAGACAGAGACAACGTAGATTTTGATTTAACATTGACACCATTGTCATTTGAACTAGGCAACGACTATTACTATTACCATTGCACTCATAGTTGTGGGGATAGCAGTTTCGATGACTAGTGAACTGGTTGAAGTACTTCATGCAGACGATTGATCACCCAAAATCATGGATGAATCAAATCCATTGATTACATATCCTATTATGATAGGTACGACTATATACATTTTGTCAAAATATTCATCATATAAACACATCATATAAACCATGTCATTCATTCAATATAAAGAAAACAAATTACAAGCAATATGATTATTTTTGTGCAGTATCTTTAAATTCCAAATTTCGTGGGTGTAGCCTATAGAGAAGGAACTGAAATATCATCATGGCTTGAATTCAAAATAAGGCATAATTTCTTGATCACGTAGTCCAAGGAGTTTAAATGAATTTTAAGGAGAAAATATTCAGACTAGCAAAGATGATTACATTATTAAAGTGAAACCTATTGTCATGTTTCACAAATGACTTTTCAATGGTGAAAAGCAAACAACCCATAAACCATTTAAAGTAAAACCAAACAGCATAAGGATGAAATAGCTTCCACTTGAAACTCTAGGAGATTTGTGAATCTTATTGGATTTGTACTTCTCCTCTAGCTTCTCCAGTCCAGCATAACATCGCACCACATACATAGCATAACCTCTTTTTTCTCAATTTCAATGGTAATTTATAGCTTTCTTTCTTCTTAGACAAGAAATATGCTTCTAAATATATTTATTTTTTATTTTTTTGCTTTCTTTCTTTCAGAAAAGATGCTTCTATATATATATATTATCTTCTTTTTCTCACCCCATGTGAAGGCTTCCTTTAATATATATATATTTTAATGGAAAGGGAATCCATAGAGATAAGAGAAGAATCTTATCCACCATTTCAACCTTCCCAAAGTAGCCATGCATGTGAAGGAAAGATTGATTATTTAAATCTACAAGGTAGTTTTTTTTTTTAATCCAATCAAAATTGAACAAGTTCATAAAAAAAAAACTACCTAATTTCCTTCTAAAATAGGATCAACTAGATCAAATAAGCATGCTCAACAAAATAAATCCTTTACTTTTAAAAATTGCTCAATTTAAATATTTCACAAAATCATTATAAATTGCATGATATTCTTTGCAATATTTTTTAGAATAATTTGTAAAATGCAAAATATTATTAATGTGCATTTTCAAAGTAAAATTCAATTAAACCAATCTCATGCAAATTAATCATGAAATAAAATATAAATCACACACAAATGGCATACAAGCACTCGATGCATGTGCCCAGTATCCCCCATCACCGTTTTTCCTTTGATTGGGTGGGACTTTTTAGAGTAATACTCAAGTAACACCGCCATCAGGGAGGTAACTAGTGATGATAGGAATATGAGCTTTACCTGTTGAGTTGTCATAGTCATCATTTCCCTTCTCATATCTTGGTGGTCAATCTTCCACCTATGAGAATAAATGTTCCTACAATCAAGCAACGCAACATCATTTTCTTTTGACAAATACACTGCAAATATATTAAGCATTAAAACCAGCTATCATTACACAAATAACATCTTAAAAATAGTCCTCCAAGGTGGGATGTGACATACTCCCCCCTTAGATTAAACACAGTCCTCTGTGTTTTCCTGCATTATTACATAACAAACAATAAAACATAGTTTTTGGCATAGTTTCCACTTTGCATAAGTGGTCCATAGTTCAACCTGTATTATTACATAGCATCATTAAATAAATAAGGAAAGTGTCTTTTCATATCTTCCACTTTTTCCAAGTGGAATTATTTTCAGAATACTGGTCCCACTGGACCTTACACTGATCAATATTATGCTTCCTCATAGTCTTGGAGTGAAACTCTAGAATCTTAGTTGATTCCATTGTAATGACTAAGGGATTCACCATCATTCATGAGTAAAAGAGTGGCTTGCCCTTCCAAATTTGGACTTTCAGTGGCAACGTGGATTTTGTGATTCATCACAATTTTACTTGTTCCTACACGTTGTGGGCATTTTTTTGCATAATGTTGTCCTTTACATGTAAAGCATCCCCCCAGAGGACCTACATGTTTCTTTCCCTTTTCTTGCACAATGGAAGATGATTCTTGTAACTTATTAGTCTCGGTTTTCTGGAGTCCCTTCCTGAAGCAAACTTGCTTCTTTTTTCAATTTTGTTCTTGCTCCCACTTCATAAAATCGACACTCTTTCTCTTCCTTAAAATTTGTCGTTCGGGTTCTAACAAAATGGCATAATTGAAAATAGGCCTCTTTTCTTGTAAATTGGACTCGACTTGCAATGTCCCAGATTTGCACTTTTGAGCTTCCAAGTTATCTAGCAGTTGGCCCTATTGGACCAGTTGTTCCTTAAGGTCATTTACTTGTTCTTTCAACTCAAAATTCATCGCAAAAAGGTCCTCCACCATTCTGCTTAATATTTTCAACTTTCCTCCAGGACTTTTAGTTTGCTTCATCTTGCGAGATAATGTGTCCTCTCCGCTTCCTGCTTTAAGGGCCATTTCCTGATATATAAAGAATAGTGTTAGATTACAATATTTCCTCAAGTTGTAATTCTAACTTCTATCTCATATCATTAATGTTTAAATTGATAAAAGTCACCTTTGTTCATGACTACTATTGCTAGTCTATTAAGGCTATAACGAACTAGCTTACTCATGGAATAGTCACTTCTTATATAAAACACACATTTACGACCTTCCAGAGTTTAGTCTACTGACACACAAAACATGTTGCTTTATGACATATTTCAATGCTTAAATAGTGCAAAGCACATCTACTAAATTATGACAAAGCAAGATGATATCTTCAACCATGGTAAAGGTTCAGGTTGCGGCTATCTCTGGGTGAACCATTGCTAAACAAAATAGCAATCCACTAGAATTCGTCATGGTTGAGATGTTCGGCTTCTTGGCCAAAGGTCAAATTGTAATGAGAATTAATTAAAGAAAACATTCTTTTATCTTGTCTTGTGTACTACAATATGCCAAATTTAGATATAACCAAAATTTAATCCAAGAACATCTATAGTTCGATGATGGGTAGTTCTATGACTACGCTCTTTGGACTATATCAAAGATCTTTATCTTCTTTTAGGCTATCTCTAGGGACTAAATTTCAACTCACTTAATTCTTATTCACACAATGTTCCACTTCGAGCCATTTGGCCTAGGCAATTAACAAGTTATCCATAATAATTTGATAACCTTAATTCAAGGGGTCCTTTAGCGGATTTGAACCAACTTATGATCCCTCTTGTTCATACACTTGAAAATAAGGAGTAAGTAAGTCAAGAAACATAGATGTCGAGTAGTTTCCCAAAAGAGTCTAAGGTACACCGCTTAAAACCCATGGAAGGGGGGTTCACTTAGCTCTTCCACTTTTGAATGATTATGGATCTATTCATGGGAGAAAGGAACTCAGACATCGACAATCTCAAGTACTGACTTGTCCTTACCAAGCATGCATTGTTTAGAGTTGTGGGATTTTATGTTTTGAGTTTCTCTCATGCTATTGTTTCATGCCCAAATATTTTGCTAACCTAGATCTAACTAGAATCTATTAGTTAGCCTAGGCTCTGATACCAACTGTAACAACCCCAATTGTTACCACAAATTATATATATATATATATATATACATATTCATATTTCATGAGGCAAGGGTCATAATCATGAACTAAGATAGAATCATTCCTTTTGGATTGTAAGTTATCAAGGCAAATAACATCAAGAGATATTAAGACTTGATCAGAGTCACTCTTGAGTAGAAGTGATCAACTTCTATGAAACCCTCATACCACTCGGATATGAGAACGTTGGCCAAGCGTTAGATTTCATCCCTCTTAAAAGGGAAATCACCCTTAACCATACTGTCCACCAAGACCAGTATATAGGTGAATGCCTTGAATATGGAAACCCATCATAATGAAATAACCTCAACAATGGTTATTCCTAGATCTTAGATCCAACCCACATCTTCCCGATGGGGTTACTAAGATAACAAAATCACTATACGTGATCAACTCATAGAATCCTTGGAATGTCATCTTAAGCGTGATTATATAACCTTATACCTCTTAAGGCTTATTTGTCCACCCTTTTATTTAGGCATCCCTTTTGTTATATACATGAATCAATTAAGTTCATTACAAAAGGGCATTATTTAACCATCATGGGAGTACCTACTCCTCATGTACATTCATTTATCAACTTCATAACCCAATTAATCCTTAAGGAGTAGAATCCATTACTTTATGATTCTTGAGACTATAGCACACATGAGATATCCAATTGAGCAAGATTTACATTCCATTACATTCTACTTTTTGCATCCATACAACCATTGAATACATCAAGTGCTAGTTGTTGAAAGGTAAAGCTAGCTAACTACATCATTCATAATTACCCAATACATTCCAGAAAATAATTGACATAATCGTATATCATTAATTCATCAACATATTAAAGTTAAGCATACATTCCTTGCATCATAGTACACATTGACATAATCTAAGAATTGCATAATTGTTTCATCAAGCATTTAACCATCTCATCCACTTAAATCATTTTTATTTTGAAGTAAAAGCAACATGCACAAGAATTAACACATCAAACCACAAATAGAGTGACACATTGTTTATCCTGGGAACCCTCATGGGGAATAAACCCAACCTCCAAAATATGTACTTTCCTCATATTCATAAACTTAAGATGTCAAATATTACAGATATAGAAGGGCCACTATGGGTCCCTTTCAATTCATTATACATGGCAAGGAATACAACCGTTCCTTATCAAATTCATGATGCAATTAAGGAATTTTCCTAATTCCCTTCTCTAAGTCATCATTGTATCATTAAGGTATTTCCCATACCAATAAGGAATCCATCTGTCCCTTTAAACTCATGATGCAATTAAGGAATCTATTGATTCCTTCCTCTAAGCCATCCTAAGAATTTTCATATGTTTATGATAATCATCAGAATCTTATTTTGGAGAAGTCGTATCGATGTTAGAGAGAACCATATAAGTTCCCTCAAGAATGAATTCCAAATTCATTCTACATAATTGACACAAAGTCAATCCATGAATTAAAGTCCCATACCTTTAATTCATTAATAAACCATTCTTCCTAAATTAATAATTTAAGCTAATAATTTAAATTATCTATCATTTCATAATTATATCTTGTTGTAACAACCCATGTCAGCCACCTTTCTCCTTAATATTAGGTTAATAAAAGTAAACCCTTAGAGGTTTAGCATGGGTAATATAAAGCTCATTATACTAAAGCTATTTCCTTTGATTATATACAAACCAATAGGGGTCTAATTCCCCATTGAATACAACATATTAATCTATTCAATTGATTCTCAATTGCTATCAAATTTGCTTCCTAAATTTGATCCAAGATTCATTTCATTACTTTCCAAATCCTATCAATTCTCTTCCCAAATGTGAGCTAAAGATGCATCAAATATCCTACACAATTTTTATATTTCAATCCAAGGTTAGCTCTCAAATCAATTCATTTCCATAACTGGATCCCAATATGCATTCAATTATTTCATCCTCTATCATAAAGTTTACAAGAATGCATTTGTAAATTGTTATCAAATTTTTTCCAAAATTTGATCCAACATAATCTCTAATTATCTTGCTAATTTGGTTATCAAAATTCAATCCAAATATTATTTCTCTTATCTCCAAATGATACCAAATTTACCTCCAATATTTGCTTTAATACTATTCAATTAATCTCTCAAAAGAGGGAAACCCCATAAATTCCCATAAATCATCTAGCATCAAGGTCTATCTCTAAATAATTTACTTTTCTAATCCCAATCAACATGAATGCCATTCCTTTGATTGTCAGGGATGTTTGGAAGAGTCCCATACCTCTTCCTGGATGGACACCAAGATCATCCATTCTTCTAGTGGATTCCATTCATTAAAAATTTCATAATAAATCATAGTATGTATTTTACATACAAAATCTATAATTTCACTAAAATCATTACTTCCATTTACTTCTCACATTTAACATAGAAAATCACATATAAGATCTATAACTTCATTTAATATCATTTGATTTCTAAATTTAATAAGAAAGCCCAATAACATTTGATTTTTATATAAAATCATTTAACTCTAAAATTGAAAAACTAATATTTACAAAACAAATGTTATAAAGGGAGAATTAATGAATCTAAATTCATACTTCATAAGTTCATTCAGTTAAATATAAGAAAATAGAATGATACCTAATCATTTTCCCAAATATTTCAATGATGTACAATCTATAGAGTTTTTCCACAAGTCTCATAGTGTTCAATTAGAATACTCATAAGGAAATATTTGGTTTTGACAGCTAGCAATACCATTTCAAGATATTCAATTTTAAAATTGTCATATTCTAAAGCCATCCTTTTAATTTATCTGAGACCCTATATTTTCTTGCATTTGAACATCACTTTATCTATGGTTATATGCTTAATCAAAACCTAACACGCATCAAGGATTATCCTACGTCAACACTCGACAAGGACTGACATATAAATCCAATGCTCATTGTAACTTATCATTGCAACTTAGAATTAAAAAGAATCCTATTTAATATAACATTCAAATTGAAATAAAATTTCTTAATCAAAATAACCAATATTAATGGGTTTTATCTTATACAAAACCCTTCCATTCTTTGTAGACAAACATTGTACACACCCCTAAGTTTTGGATTTTCCCGAATGTAGACATTATGGTCATCCCAGAGTATTATGATTGTATTCTCCTATAGACACATACCTAACACTCTTCAAAATACATGCGAATGACATCATCCACCAATCCCATCGGAGAAAATGATATAAAAGTCATAATATTAAAGCATCATAAGGACTAATTTACTCTATGAAGGACAATGACACTATGGTTCTAAGGTTGAACAGGTGCTTCCATAGTGGATAGAAGGAATTCTTTGGCACAGGTTATAATCCACCTAGCAATAATACTGAGGGTTCCTTTAGCTTTCATTCATAACAATGACATTACAGATTCGGCATATAGAATGTTGTCCAATCAGAGATTCACAATCAGGATGCAACATAAAACTTACTACACAACATCACATTTACACCTTCGTTAAACTAAATCGAACATAGTGGTATACCATAAATTTCAATTGAAAAGAGACTTACTGGTCGGGTTTTGTAATTTTGACTTAGCATCAATTAATACCCCATATTACAAAGTACAACCAGAATAAGATAAACTCATCACTATGAAACCTGTATATTGTACACCGTCAAAATGGACATTGGTAGGTATGTTAAAGTTTAATTATTCATTAGATAGAGACCACGTAGAGTTGGATTTAACATTGACACCATCAACGTTTGAACTAGGTAGCGGCTATTACTTCTACCATTGCACTCATAGTTGTGGGGATAGCAGTTTTGATGACTAAAGAACTGGCCGAAGTACTTCACACAGATTATTGATCACCCAAAATCATGGATGACTCAAATACATTGATTACATCTCCTATTATGATATGTACGACTATATACATTTCATCAAAACAATCAGCATATAAACACATCATATAAACCATGTCATTCATTTAATATAGGGTAATCAAATTACAAGCAATACAATTATTGTTGTGCAGTATCTTTAAATTCTAAATGTCGTGGGTGTAGTATATAGAGAAGGAACTGAATTATCATCATGGATTGAGTTCACAATAAGGCATAATCTCTCAGTCATGCAGTCCAAGGATTTTAAATGAATTTTAAGGAGAAATATTCAGACTAGCAAATATGATTACATTATTAAAGTGAAACCTATTATCATGTTTCGCAAATGACTTTTCAATGGTGAAAAGCAAACAACACATAAACCATTTAAAGCAAAACCAAACAGCATAAGGATGAAATAGCTTCCACCTGAAACTCCAGTAGATTGGTGACTCTTATTGGATTTGCACTTCTCCTCTAGCTTCTCCAGTCCAGTATAACATCACACCACATGCATAGCATAACCTCTTTATTCTCAATTGCAATGGTAATTTATAGCTTTATTTCTTTCATAAAATATGCTTCCAAATATTTTTTTTTTTTAGCTTTATTTCTTTCCTAAAAATATGCTTCTAAATATATAAATATATAAATATATATATATATATATATATATATATATTTATTTATTTATTTATTTATTTATTTATTTATTTATTTATTTATCTTCTTTTTCTCACCCCATGTGAAGGCTTCTTTTAATATATATTATTTTAATGGAAATGGAATCCATAGAGATAAGAGAAGAATCTTATCCACCATTTCAACCTTCCCAAAGTAGCCATGTGAAGGAAAGATTTATTATTTAAATCTACAAGGTAGTTTTTTTTTTAATCCAATCAAAATTGAACTAGTTTATAAAAAACAAACTACCTAATTTCCTTCTAAAATGGGATCAAATAGATCAAATAAGCATGTTCAACCAAATAAATATTTTACTTTAGAAATTGCTCAAATTAAGATTTCACTAAATCATGATAAATTGCATGATATTCTTTTCACTATATTTTTTTTAGAGTAATTTGTAAAATGCAAGATATTATTTAATGTGCATTTTCCAAGTAAAATTCAATTAAACCAATCTCATGCAAATTAATCATGAAATCAACTATAAATCACACACAAATGGCATACAAGCACTCGATGCATGTACCCAGTATCCCTCATCACCATTTTTCCTTTGATTGGGTGGGACTTTTGAGTAATACTCAAGTAACACCACCATCAGGGAGATAACTAGTGATGATAGGAATATGAGCTTTACCTGTTGAGTTGTCATAGTCATTACTTCCCTTCTCATCTCTTGGTGGTCAATATTCCACCTATGTCCTGCAATCAAGCAATGTAGCATCATTTTCTTTTGATAAATACAATGCAAATATTAAGCATTAAAACCAGCTTTCATTACACAATTAGCATCTTAAAAATAGTCCTCTAAGGTGGTATGTGACACTTCTAATGATTGCTTAATTTCTTGAGCCTCTATCAAATTAGCCTAAGCTATTATTCCATATCTCTAATAGTGTCTGGTCTAATCAAAACTTGATCTTCTATATTATCCCAAGATAGAGGTGCTTTGCACCTTCTTCCATACAATACCTCAAACAAATTCATTCTCAAGGATGCATGATATCCATGATATGCAAACTCAACCAGATGTAAAGAGTCTTCCCACTTAGACTTTGATCCATGCAATACATGTGAAGCATGTGATCAATAACCTGGTTAAACCTCTCCATTTGTCCATCTATTTTTGGATGATAAGTAGATCTAATATTCAATTTAGTTTCCAATACACAATGAAGAACCTGCAAAAATTTTAGCATAAATCTAGAATTTCTATATGATATGATCATCTCAACAAAACCATATAACCTGATTATTTCCTTGGAAAACTTAGTTACCACAACCGGTGTATCATATTTGATGTTCCCCAGTATAAAATGTGTAACCTTAGTCAACTTGTCTACTATCACAAGTGGTGCATCATGCTGGTACCTTATTTTAGGGAAACCCACAATAAAATCCATGGATATGACTTACCACTTTTGAGTAGGTATATCATGTGGGTGCAATTTTCCTGTTGAATGTTTATATTTTACCTATACCTTCTAGTATTCCAAAAATCTAGCAATGAAACTATTAGCATCTTATTTCATTCTAGGCCAATAGGAAGTCTTCTTCATATTTTATTTCATATTTGCACCTCTTGGATGAGTATAATATGGAGAATTATGCACCTCCTACATAATATTTTTTCTTAAATCACCAAACTTGGGTATAACAACCCTATCTTTAAAACATAAAAGTCCATCTTTTATGTTAAAATCCCTATTTTCCTAAAGTTTTACCTCAATTTTAGCCCATATTCAATGCAATATTGATCCTATAATTAAATTTCCCTAACTATATCAATCAAGTCAACATGACTCTAGGTCAATTTTACTATATGTCTTCTCCTACTTAAGGCATCAACAACCTATTTTTCCTTTCCTTTATGTAGACACTAAAATCATGTTAATCTGATTAGGTGACCAAAAGCATTGGCTAATTTGACATTATATGGCCCCCTTGGGCAACCCTTAGAGGTTACACAGTGGTATTAACAACTATTGGAAGGATCTACCCCACTTTTGGGAGGTTTTGGGCCACATAGACATGACCATCCCACCCTGGGATGGTCACAGTTCATGACCATCCCACCTAGGGATGGTCGCGAGTGGTCATCCCTGGGTGGAATGACCAGGGCCTTTGACTCCCAAAAAGTCAAATTTTGGACAAACGGCACCTAGAGACTGCCATTTATCTTACCTATTCAAGCATCCAAACCTAAGGGTGTAGAATACTTATGACAAGCTATAGAATAGAGGTTAAAAATGGATATTCCTTCTCCCTCCAATACATGCCAAGTTTTTGGACAAGGGCACCTCTTGCCCTGCATGTCCTTGCATACCCATTTGTTCATAGGTCTCCTTTGGCTATAAATTGGATCCATTTTCCACCCAAAATATAGAGAGGATTTTTATGACATTGCAATGAAGTGCTACCAATATTTCCCCTCAATATTTTTGTGCATTTTCCCTCGAAATCTCTACCTAGCGAAGGAGGTTCTCAAGTGATTCAAGAGGTGCAATTTGTTTACAAAATTGAACCAATTGAGTTAATTTCACCACAAAATTTGATGAAAATACCATTGAGAGATTTTTTTATCAATCATAGAGGAATTGATGGCAAAAAATTAGCAAAACTGGTGGTCGTCCCACCCCAGGACGATCTCCATTCTATGACAATCACCATCGCCTCTGCAAGGGACGGTCATATATTGAAGCATTATTTTTCTACTATTTTAAATAGGCATATTCTAGGATATATCATTAACCTACTATTCAAATTTCATGTAATTTGGAGTTATATTGAGTGAGTTATTGCATTTTTAGTATTTTGCATGTTTGCTTGGCCCATATGAAGGTGCACATGAATCTATGATCAATTTTGATAATATTTTCATATGTATTCTCTCTAAATCTGATTTTATATATTTTTTCCAATTTTGGTTTGATTTGGAGATGTTTAGGGCCAAAAATAACTTATTTTGGGTTTTGCAGGCTTACTAGGCACACCGCATAATCGGCATGAATCTGGCTACAATTTCTCTATTATTTCTAATTATATCATCTCAAAATCATATTTTATGCATGCCTATAATATTTGGAATCATTTAGAATAGTTTTAGATGGTTGCATTGCATATTTTCACTTTCTAGTCTATTATTGCATGTATTGCTTTGGCATGTTTCATAATCCGCACTTGTTATTGACGAAATATGGTTTCCTTGTGTGCATGTGCAGGTTTTATAGTGTATGAGGAAGGATCATAGGATCATAACATCATATATCAAATTGGAGGCAACATAGGCCCACCAGAACTTCAATCGTGGGTACGAGGAAGAACATTGGAAATGCACCCGAGTTATTAAAAGGATTTGATCCTTGGGCACCATTTTGTAACAAGTGTGTCAATATAGAGCCCTCAAGGGGACATTTACGCAACCATGATTTTATCCATAAAATGAATAAATGATAAACCCATTTCATGCATTTGTTTTTTCTTATCATGCTTACTTGAATGCTCCTTTTGTAATGCTTATTCATCACTAGCAATAGATGCATCTTGTTTAGTATTGTTAGGTGCACCATTTTTCCCATACTTTAGTGGCGATCACGGTGGGACCTAAAATGTTTTAGGAAAACCTAGATCCTAACAAGTTTTGTAGCAGCATATTAGATATCAGTGTCATCAAAAAACATACCTAGTTCTCAATGGCCTGACCTCATACCACAACCCCACCAATATCCCTCTACTCAGTGAGTCATGTACTACATCCTCCCACTCCCTACCAAATTATCTCTACATAAATGTATCTCTCAAGTCACGGTGCATGGATACAATCGATCGTCCCTCTATAAAAATGTGCAAAATTTGATAGATGTCCTCAAGCATTGTCGTCATCTCCCCTGTCAGTAGATGGAAGGTATTGTTGTGTTGATCCCATAAGTCAATAAGAGCAGTCAAATAAGCATGATCGCCCACCACAGGCTCTAACCGTGTCATGTGCTTAAGGCCAATAGCATAAATCCATTCCAAATCCACCTATTTCAATAAGCCTCTCATGGTCTGAAAGATATTCATAACTCGATACTGACTCTTAACAACCTAGCAAAGGTAGGTTGATTAATAACAAGCACCAAACATGCTACAAAATGACCTAAAATAACCAAAAAATGCCCAAAATACCTCTTTTTAGGTTAATTTATGGTCGTCCCACCCAGGGATGGACCCCAAATATGTGACCATCCCACCCAAGGATGGACCCCAAACATCCTAGGTTGGTCATCCCACCCAGGGATGGCCCCCAAATTGGGCCAAAATTGGCCCTCCAGGCCACCAAAAACAGTCAAAAAAATACAAAATAAAGCCATAAAAATCAATATAATTACACAAAAACATAAATAAAAGCATAAAATAATGTAAGACATCACTAATTAGGTTTTATTACTTAGGATTTAGTGTGCTCTACCAAAAATAAAAAACAAGCCACAATTTCACTTTTAACACTAGCAAAGTGCAGTAAGAAATTCAATCCTTACCCGTATTGCACCGGCTACACCACTGTATGAGTCTACATGATGGCTTGTGGTGATTGTAGGATGATTTTTGTAGCACTTCTCTATGTAGAATCACTCTCCTCCTCCTCACCTCTCAAACTCCAAAGTTAGAAATGCACAAATGAGCCCAAATTCCCAATTTTGGGCTTAAATAGACCTCCAAGGGGCATGGCCATCCATGGGTGGGATGAGTGGCTTATTATCTGACCATCCCACCCTATTATAGTTATAAAATGTGCAGCCATCCCACCGTAGGACGGCCACCAAAAAACCACATCAAAATAGCTGCAAAATGCACCAAAAAGGGTCCAAAACCCACCAAAAATAGCTCAAATTTGGTCAAAATTCACTAGGGATCAATATGAACCTAAATTACTCATGAATAAATGGAAAATTTATTACTTTAATCCCTAAGAAGGCCATTTTTTCCATACCACCCCACAGGAACGAACTTTTCAACTCTTTTCTTCCATGAAACATCAACAAACTCATCAAAATCCTCTCAAAATGCTCCATTTCACAATGGGTAAAACTAAAGGAAAACCCTAACCAAGTCATATGGGTCAAGTGACTCATCACTTTTATCACTGTTCATTCCCTCATTGACTCATCACTTGAGGGGGTAGTCATACTTAACAAATTCATAATCAAAATCAACAATCAAACACTCAATCATGCAAATTATGTTCGTCCAACGAATCTTTGACAAAGACAATCATGCTCCTACTTGGGGGAGTACACAAGAAAAAAAATTAATTAAACAAATTCTTGGCATTATATAAGCATTAAGGATCATAGGCTTCACCTCTTCATGACTAAACAATATCCAATATCAAGTAAGCCTTACTAGAAAGGTTATACTTGAATCAAGTTCCTTAGCTCGTCAAAAGCAAGGATTCAAGAACGCATGCTCTTTCCATGATTGGGGCATCTATATTTGGTTATGTTATTGAATAACCTTAATCATTCAACATTTTATTCATCTATTTTTTCTCAGTGTTGTGTTGCACACAATGCATCTCAAAAAGGGGCATCTGTAGACACTAAAATCATGTCAATCCGATTAGAAGACCAAAAGCATTGGCTAATTTGACATCATATGGCCCCCTTGGGAAAACCTCAGAGGTTACACAATGGTACTAACCACTATTGGAAGGCTTTACCCACTTTTAATAGGTTTTCGACCACATAGGCATGACCTTCCCACCTTGGTATGGTCACAGTTCATGACCATCCCACCTAGGGACGATCGCAAGCAACCGTCCCTAGGTGGGACTACCAAGGCCTATGACTCCCAAAAAGTCAAAATTTGGACAAATAGCACCCAAATACTACCATTTATCCCACATATTCAAGCATACAGACCTAAGAACGTAGAATCCTTATGACATGCTACAGAATGAAGGCCAAAAAAGGAGATTCCTTCCCCCTCCAATACATGCCAAGTTTTTGGACAAGTGGTGCCTCTTGCCCTGCATTTCCTTGCATGCCCATTTTTCTATAAATTAAATCCATTTTCCACCCAAAATATAGATAATATTTTTGTGACATTGCAACGAAGTGCTGCCAAGAATTCCCCTCAACCTTCTTGTGCCTTTTCCCTCGAAATATCTACCTAGCGAAGGAGGTTCTCAAGTGACTCAAGAGGAACAATTTGTTTACAAAACCTAAAAAATTGAGTTAATTTCACTACAAAATCTGATTACAACACCATTGAGAGAGTTTTTGATCAATTCACAGAGGAAGTTTAGGTAGAAAATCAGCAGAACTGGTGGTCGTCCCACCCTAGGACGATCCCCATTCTATGACAGTCACCACCATATCTGCAAGGGATGGTCACATATTGAAGCATGAGTTTTCTACTATTTTTAAATAGGTATATTCTAGGATAGATCAGGAACCTACTATTCAAATTTCATGCAATTTGGAGTTATATTGAGTGAGTTATTACATTTTTAGTATTTTACAGGTTTGTTTGGCCCATCTAAAGGTGCACATAAATTTGTGATCAATTTTGCTAGTATTTTTACATGGGTCCTCTCTAAATCTTATTTTATATATGTTTTCCAAGTTTGGTTTTATTTGGATATGTTTAGGGCCAAAAATAACTTGTTTTGGGTTTTGTAGGCTTACTAGGCACACCACATAATCGACACAAATCTGGCTGCAATTTCTCTATTTTTTCTGATTAGATCTGTCTAAAATCATATCCTATGCATGCCTCTAAGATTTGGAATCATTTGAAATAGTTTTATATGTTCGCATTGCATATTTTCACTTTCTAGTCTATTATTGCATGTATTGCTTTGGCATGTTTCATAATCTGCACTTGCTATTGACGAAATATGGTTTCCTTGTGTGTAGGTACAGGTTTTACAGTGCATGAGGAAGGAGCATAGGATCAAAACATCATAGATAAAATCTGAAGCAACATAGGCCCACCCACTTCAATCATGGGTACGAGGAAGAACATTGGAAGTGCACCCGAGTTATTGAAAGGATTTGATCCTTAGGCACCATTTTGTAACAAGTGTATCAATCTAGAGCCCTCAAGGGTACATTTATGTAACCATGATTTGATCCATCAAATGAATAAATAATAACTCTATTTCATGCATTTGTTTTGTCTTATCATGCTTACTTGAATGCTCCTTTTGTAATGCTTATTCAACACTAGCGATAGATGCATCTTGTTTAGCATTGTTAGGTACACCATTTTTCCCATACTTCACTTTGATATATTCTATACCAAATTCATACTCAGCTATGAACTCTATCCACCTTCTTTACCTTAAGCTTGGTGATTTATCCTTAGCTCAAAAGGATTTTCCAACAAATAGTGCCTCTAGACCTTAATAGCATGAACAACCACTGCTAACTATAGGTCCTATGTAGCATAGTGCAGCTCCTACTTCTATTGTGCCACTGTTATCTATCTATTGAAGATACTTGTCTGCATAATGAGGACCCCACAAATGAAACAACCAGTTTTGGGTGCATGAGACATTTCCTATCTTTTGTCCTTTTTTTGGGTTGAATCATTCTACTTCTGAGGTTAGGTTTTTGAATTGTCCTTCCTCTAAAAAAAATTCTTATAATTTTTCTTGTTCCCATTGTTCCTCTTTTTGAACTTTGGGTTTTCTTAACTATTCTTATTTTAATATTTTTGTAAACCCCACACTCTTTCTCTTCTTGAGTTCCTATTTCTCTCCTTTTGTCAACACTCCATAGTTGAATAAGGTCTTCTTGGTGTGTTGATTGGTCCCTTCCTGTTGAGTCAAATCATATATTTTTTGAAGGGTTAAGGCTTAATAAAATTAATCACTATTCAAATCTTAGGATACACTTATGAACTTTTACACCTTTAATTGTTCCTTGACCTCATACTCAGAAATATATTTCAAAAGTTTAATGAACCTTTTATAATATACCTCTACAATCAATGTACCGTATTGGAGTGTAAAGAACCCCTCAAACTTCTCTACATAAAATTGATGCAATAGGAATCTCTTATTGAATGCCCTTACAAAACTATCCCATTTGAGGTCCACAACTTGGATTCCTCTACCTACGTTGAATGTAACCACCATTCCAAGGTTGCATCTTGATGATGAAGGGTTGACCAAATAGTGGTGAGTAATTCTTCATGGAAAAGAAATTTTCCAACTCATTTAGCAAATATTTTGTTGCATCATACCCATATCTTCCATTAAACTTAGGTACCTTGACATTCTTAATGTCCTTGGTAAGCTCGACCTCAATCCAAGCTTTACCTTCATGGATTCCTTTAATAGGATTATCTTCCTATCTACCCTTTGAATCCATGTTTCTTGTTTCTCGATTAACCAATGTTTCCAACATTTGTTGTTTCTAGTCCATATACTCCTAAAGCAAATTAACTACAAAAGGTTTTCTACCCTCTTACTGGAGTCCATTATTTTTCCAGTTTTCTTACTAAAGTCCATTGTTCTTCCAATTGTTTGAAGAACACAAGTTTATACTAAGAGGGGGGTGAACAGTATAAGATCACTTTTTACTTTTCTTTCCCAAACACTATTATTCAATACTATCAATGGCAATATCAAAAATAGTAACCAAAGCAATGCACAAATCATCACACACAATAGAGACACCAATTTAATGTGGTTCACCCAATGTGGGCTACTCCATTGAGAAAATATTTCACTAAAATTTTCTCAATCAAATCTCTTGGGAAACCTTTCCCTATTATAATTTTTATGGACCTCTATCCAAAGGAAACACCAATCTCCTAATTTGGTTTGTGGGCACCAACCCATAGGAGACACCAATATCCTAATCTAGTTCATGGATCTCTATCCATAGGAGAACTCCTCCTCTACTCTGGTTGGTGAACCTCTAGAAGATAACTACCTCCACTACCTTGGGATGTGGATCTCTCTCCACTGAAGACCTTTGTCCTCTCTGTCCTAGCTAATGGATCTCTATCCATTGGAGACTATTTTCATCTACTCTATCACCTCCAAAGCTCTACTATATCTCAAATATGCACTAAACACAATCCTTCGGTCCAGCACAATCTTCTTGATCTCTATCTTATTCTGGACAAACCTCAATCCTTTGATCTAGAACAAAACCTGCTCAATATCTATCTCTGGTCTGGTACAAAGTTGTTCTTAGATTTGCACCAAACTCTATCCTCTATATTTCTTCAAACTTTACCACAAATCACCTCTACTAGATCTACCCTAAACCTTAACTCAATGTTTGAACAAATCAATCAATCAACTCAACTCTCAAGTCTTCACAAAGACCTATCTCAAATCTATCCACAAGTCCTCTCAAGAACTTGTCCAATTATGCTCTCAAGTCTTCTCTAAGACTTACCTCAAATCTTCTCAACAAGTCCCCACTAGAACTTATCCAATCTGCTCTACAAGTCCTCACTAGAACTTGTCCAATCTGCTCAACCAGTCCTCACTAGAACTTGTCCAATATTCTCAATAAGTTTTCACTAGAACTTTTCCAATATGCTCAACAAGTCCTCACTAGAACTTGTCCAATCTCTGTCCAATCAATTGTAAGCTTACACAAAATCTCACACAAATTTGTCACTAGCTTTTACAAAAGCTTTTCAACACAATTACAAACTTGCTTACTCAACTCAACTCAATCTATCATAGAAAAACTTTTTCACTTGTATGAACAATTTTTCACTCAAATATCACAGTAACACATAGAGAATGGTTAGAGACTCAATATGTTACTCACTCACAACAATCACTCAATCACTTTAAAACCCTTTTGTTCAACTTCAGAAACATATAGAGAATGGTTAGAGACTCAATATGTTTCACACACTCAAATACTCAATCACTTTCAATTTCACTTTGCAACTCTCAAAAACATATAGAGAATGGTTAGAGACTCAATATGTTTCACACACTCAATCACTTTCAATCTCTCTTTAAAATCAATTCAAAATAAAGAATAATTTGTTTCACAAAACTTGAACTATCACTTCAACACTTTCCAATCACTCAATCAACTCAATCAATGAAATCAACTTGCTTGCAAAACCCTAAGCCAATGTTTCATTCAATGCTCTCAACAAATCTCACAAAGGAACTTCAAACTTAACTCAATATGTTCTCACATTCACATAACAATGATACTCATGTTCTTTGCATTCAAGATAGTTCACAAGTTCTCACTCAAGCATTCACCAATCAAGTATGTAAAGACTTTCTCAACAATGCTTATCAAACAAGGTTTTTATTGCAAACTTTCACTCAGAAAACCTTTAACCATCACTCTCAACAATGCTCATAAAAACAACCTTTTCACTCCAACTTAGCATACATAACATCCAATAATCACTCTCAAGGATAATGTGCCCTTACCTCTTTTTTAAAGAAGATTTAACCTCAAACACCTATCTCAATCACAATTAACTCTTTACCAATATTGAGGTTACATAACAACAATATTTCTCAAAATTTCCTTGCAAATATTTTTCCAATAATTATTTTTCACAAAAATAACAATTCTTAAATACACCTTATAATCTTCATACTCTCAAAAATATTCAACATATAAAAATAAATCCCTTGATAACACCTTTTAATTTTCAATTATATTCTTTACCAAAAATACAATTTACCATATACCCTTATATCTCCCTTATTCATAATAAAGACAATTTTTTTTGTCCTTTTCTTAGATGCAAATACCCAAACTCAATTTCCAATTTTTAAATAATAAAAACCTTACCCTTATATCTCCTTTACTCACAACAAAGACTATTTTCATCCTTTTCTTAGATGCAAATCCCCAAACTTACTTTCCAATCATTAAATAATAAAAATATTTAAATACATACTCCTCACCCTTATATCTACTCAAACTAAAAAAAAAAAACAATAAACACACATCCGCCAAATCTCAATTCCCAAGCATTTAATAATTAAAAATTGTGCATACCTCAACCATGGGCCGGAAAATGAAAATATCACTCAAAGATAGGATATTTGTATCCTTCAAAATGCGCACCTTCGTAACACTCCGAAAACCCCTGTAAGTGCTTGGTTTCGACAATCGCGCAACCACCAATAAATTAATTTAACATTCTCTTAATTCCCGTGCACATGCTCTATATTATATTTGCTAAGTTTTGCTTTGTCGCGACTTCCATTATTTTTCTCCGAAGCATATGGTAATTCATCTTATCTTTCAAACCTTAGATTATGGCCCTTTTATACCTTATATTAAATTTTTAAACCAATGACGTCGGCGACCAAATATAAATGGAGGCCCTTTTAAAAAGTGATTTCCTATCTCGAAAATATTTGCCCTCCTCAGGAAGTGTAAAGTATAAACATATCATACAAAAATAGGGTTAGTGGACGAATCACACCCCGAGCAGGGTTAGTGGACGGAGCCTTCAATGCTTGCAAAAAGACAACCAAACTAGTGCCACTTGTCCACAAAAGAGGTTGTCACTGCAGCTACGAAACCGTTTGAAAACCGAAAGCCAAAAAACAAACATAGTCTAAAACATCATACCCTAGGTCTATTTTGACTACTCCAGTTACTATCAATGAGCTTCAACAAGTGGTTTTTAAAATGAAAAAAAATAAAAATAAAAACCCTAGGTCTTGATGGTTTTCCCATTGAGTTATATAAAAAGTTTTGGGATACCCTTCATGCTAATTTATTAGAGGTGGTGGAAGAAGCCAAGAAAGTCAAAGAAATTTTGAAGGTTATCAATAAAACTTATACAACTCTTGTCCCAAAATCTCAAGAGGTAGATCATATCTCAGCTTTTAGACCTATAGTTTTATGTAATGTTCTTCTCAAAATCATTACAAAGATCATGGAAGAAAGGTTGAAGCCTCTTTTGCATAATATTATTTCCCCTAAACAAGGGGGTTATGTGGAAGGACATCAAATAGTGGATGAGATAGTTCTTTCTTAGGAAGCCATCCATTCCATGGAAATGCAAAAATCTCCATCTAGGTTCATTCGTTTAGACTTATCTAAAGCTTATCACAGAGTGGATTGGCATTTATCAAAATTTTGAGGTAATTTGGCTTCTCTCAGGATTGGATGGAATGGATTATGGGATGCATCTCCTTGGTTTCCTACTTTGTTCTTATCAATTTTAGTACTTCTCAGCTATTCCTTGCTTTCAAATGTATTAGGTGAGGTAACCCCATATGCCCTTATTCATCATTCTTGTTGAATGCTTGAGAAGGATTATAACAAAAAATAAAGAAAACAAAACCCTTAAGGGAGTTACCATTGCTCATGCAGCTAGGCCTATTTTTCATCTTCGATTTGTTGATAACTCTACTCTGTTAGGTAAATCTATAGTTAAGGAAGCTTCTAAAATTAAGCAAATCATTAGTTGTTTTTCTAATGCTATCGGGCAATTGATCAATGAAGAAAAATATAGTCATTTTCTTTCACTACTCTCTCAAATAGGAATTCATGGTCTTGGATAAATTAATATATAAGACCTCCCTTTTGATCACTTATTTAGGCATTCCTATCAATATTCAAAGGTAGAAAAAAATATTGGAATTGGTTGTCGGATGGAGTTAAGAAGAAAATTGGAAAGTGGACCAATAGGTGGCTTTCATTTGGGGGTAGAATTACCTTGGTAAAATAATTCCTTCAAGATATATCTAATTATGTTTCTGTTGTGTTGAGTATCCCAAAGGTAGTTCTTCAAGAATTGGATTAAATCAATCATTTGTTCCTTTAGAGTGATACTAAGGAGAAAATAAATTGGGCCTTGGTGAAATAGGATACTTTATTCCTTCTCAAGAATGAAGGGGGGTTAGGATTCCATTATACAATTAATAACAATAAGGCTTTAGCTGTTAAACTATATTGGAGTATTTTACGTAACCCCAATGCTTTTTGGGCCAAGAATATTTGTATTAAATATGTTGAGACTTGAAGACCTTGTTCGCTATCAATTACCTACCAAAGATTCTCCCATTTTAGTGATTCTTAATACTGGTGATGATTTGATTAAGAAAAATTATTTTGGATCATTCATAATAATCAAAAGGTAAATTTTTGGATAGATTCTTGGTGGTCACTAGCCTTTGATAAATGATTGGAGGTCTTGGATGGAGGAGCTTCATCGAGCTAACTGGATAAAGGTTGTTAATTACTATCGGTACCATATTGGTAATTTAGAGGTTGGTAGATATTGGATACCTATTGAGGAATGGTCTATTCAAATGCTAGAAAGGCAAAGAAAATATATTCAAAGCATCCTTCATATGAGATCTCTCTCTTGGTCCCATGATAAATATTATTTTGGATGGAACAACACTACTAAGGGTGAGCATTCAGTTGCTCAAGGTTATTTGGCCTTAGGCTATAATAATCTCAACCAATCATATGACATATTTACTTAGTTGTGGGATCAAAATCTCTGGCCTAAGGTAAGGTTCTTTGGATGGGTTCTAATCATTTTATTAGATAGCTAGTTTGGATGGGTTCTACCATTCTACCTTGGAATATCTGGAAGGAAAGAAGAAAACAAAATTTTCAATCAATAAAGCAAGTACATTCACTATATTTGGAAAAATACCATTGCCAACTTAGTTGAATTAGTCCAATATCTCCTTAAACATCCCCAGAACTCCCACCAACTATGGAATCAAGTGATTCAAATATTGAATATTAACGCTTTTAAGGGAAACTAACTTAAATGGAATGTGAGTAATCAAAATATGGATAGAACAAGGAATTGGAAACCTCCTCCTAAGGATTTTGGAAAAGTGAATACCAATGGAGCCTATAGGGGGAACCCTGGAAAAGCTAGCATGGGAGGAATTGGTAGACTTTCAATGTTTCTCTGGTTTTCACTTTTGTTGATAATTTGGGTATCCTTTCTAATAACCTTGTTGAGGGGTATGGTATACTTAGAGGCCTTCGAGATATTGTGAAGGTTGAATGGAAAAAGGTGTTGGTTTAATATAACTCTCAAGTCATGATTAATCTATTGAAGACTCCTAAGAATCATTAGGTTTATTGGATAATAAAAAATTATTGTGAAGATTCAATTAATCCATATGGGCTTTTTGAAAGTTGAATACAATCATGTGGTTAAAGAATAGAATAAGGGTGTTGATGCTTTAGATAATTGGGTATTGGACAAAGGTGATATTGCTTACTATGGCCACCCTCCTAGATGGTGGGATTTGCAAATAAGGGAAGCTCTTCTTTCTACCCTTTCTCTGAATAGGTCCAGTACTAGAGGTACCTAGTTCCTTTTTTCTTTGTTTTTGCTTCTTGTTGGCATTTTTGCCACATTGTTTTGATTGTTGATTATTCCTGCATAAAATGTTGAAGTTATCATTCCTCTACGAGTTTTGATGCCAAAACAGCTAAGTCCAAAGACTGTCACGATATCGCGACAAAAAGCAGCATGAAGAGCATAGTTTCAAAACTGTCGCGATATCGTGACATGTCACATTATCGTGGGTCTGTTGAGGAGAGAGAATTCAAATGCAAAGGTGTTAAGAAATCGTGACCTGTCATAGTTTCACGGTGCCAAATGCAAAAAAGGGCTAAGCAGCAAAGTCGTCACGGGGCTAAGCAGCAAAGTCGTCATGATTTCGCGACGTGTCCCAAAATCATGGTCAAAATGGTCAACGGAGGTAGCACAATAAAATTGTCGCAAAATTGTGACATGTTGTGTTTTCGTGACTTACAATGGCCATGGAGCAGAGTAAGAGAAAATGTCACAAAATCGTGACATAATTGGACGATGACAATGAACCTCGTAGCGATTTCATGACAGAATAGTGAACAAGGTGCAAAATGTGAAAGACGTTGCGAAATCGCAACGTGTTGTGCGGTCGCGGCAAAGTTGAAACAAAAAGCATAAGGCATGAAAGGCATCACGATTTCATGACATTTGTGGAGATGAAGTCCAGAAACAAGGAAACATAGCGATTTTGCGACATATTAGGCAGACAGGCCAAAATGCAGAAGACGTCACGATATCGTGACAGGAAGCGACAATAGAAGAGAATAGTACGAAACGTCGCAATTTTGTGACATATTGGGGCAAAAGGACCAAGTGCAGGGAATTATCGCGATATCGTGACATGTTGCATTTTCGCAAAGAGGAAGCAGAATGGTATGAAACGTCGCGATTTCGCGACGTGTCGCATTTTTGCGAGCTAAGGTGGCGAAGGAAACCAAAGAGCCAAATACGTCGCGATTTCGTCACATGGTTGATTTTCGCGATCCCAAAGTGACAAAAGCATATGGAAGAGAAAAACGTAACGATTTCACGACATGTCGCGTTTTCGCGACCTATTACAGTTTCGTGCCAGAAAGCAGTTCAAACGGCCCGATGAAGCATTGCAATTTCCAAGAATTAAAATCTCTCCAGAATTAAATGTTTTGCTGCTTTCCAATGTATACAAGATAAAAGAACGTGTCCAAGCCACCAGAATTGAAGATGCCTCCATTATTCAAAGCTTTTGTTCATGATTTTTTTCTAACGGTTCAAGCATGTTTCGAGAACGACCATTTAATGAAGACGACCGGTTCCTTATTTCATTTAATTTTTGGTTTCTCCGAGGCTAGTTTAAGGGGATCATTTCCTTATTGCTGTTGCACATTTTGTGGATCTCGAGGAGGTTCGTTTCATATTTTAAATGTTGTAAAGAGGCAAGACCTCTATAAATATCAATGTATATCTCAAGAACAAGCATGGGGGAGTTCGAGAGACATGTTGCATGAAAACATTCAAGTCCTCTGCATAAATAAGAGATATTTGGCCTCTGATTTTGCAAGCGTCTTTCTATGTGATTTCCTTCTATTCCATGCATTTCTCATTTATGCTCATCTTTCTAATCTGCTATTAGATTTAAATTCTGCATCTGAGTTTGAATATTGCTAATGAGAAAGTGAGTTCTGGAATGCCATCCTGGAGGTTGTCTACACAAGGTCGTAAGTAGATTATGTTGCGTTCTATTATTATATGTTGTTCATGTGCTTGAGGTTCAATTCTTGCTGAGTTTCTTTCCCCGATCATATAAATTTGGCCTGTGGCCATATTTCCCATCTCTTTCCGTAATTTCCCATTTCTTTCTGCATATTTCCAATTCCTTTCCAGTAACTTTAGTCTTCAATCAAGCTTAGATTTAGTAAGGGAACCATCCCTCTCTGGAGATTGGTCTGGGAGACATTTCTTTCTCCCAGCCTTTCAATGTTGGCCGGGTCTAGGGCGCATTTTGTATAAAATCCTTTCTTGTGGTAGATTCGTGACCAACAGTTTTTTGCACGCACGGTGGGACAGACTGTTTCTATCTTAGAAAGATCCCATAGTATTGAGGGTTTAATGTTCACCTTCATGCCATATAGTTAGAACATTTGGTGACTCTGCAGTACCCAGAAATCTCTAAACATGGATACAGTGAAAGCTGTACTTCATGATCACGAGATCAAAGTCCAAAAAAGTTGAAGATCTTGTTGAGTTTTTTGAACTTGACAGCACAAAAAGAGGTGAACATTCTAGGTTGGTTTCCCCATCGCTTGCATCATTTGCCATATCCACACAAACCCCTGGTATTGTTACTAGTTTTTCATCTTCTCAGTCACATCGACTAGTCCCAATGGCCTAGTATCCTCAACCCAGGAAGTTCTTGGCATGGAATAGTTCAAGAGCCTTGAATTTGTAGGCTCAGAATCCAGTTCCTCAGGCTGCTTTGAAAGTTTTTCCGACCTATGATGGTACGGGTAAGACTGCATATGAACATATTAATGATGTAGCTTCTTTGGTGGCCATCCATGATATAACTGATGAAGATGTGATGGTAAAGTTGTTAGTGTTGTCCTTGAGAGGAAAATTGTTGTATTGGTACCGAACGTTGCAACCAGGCACCATTACATCATGGGATCAGCTAGGAGAACTGCTAGTTAAGAATTTTCATGAACAGGCTGATCCATTTTCATTATTGCATCAGTTTAACGCAATCCAAAGGCACCCGTAGGAAGAGATAGCTGATTTCAATGTCAGATTTACGAAAACTTGGCAGAGAATTCTTGATGGTCTTTGGCATGCTGATGAGCTAGCTGCATTTTATTACCTAAGAGCATTCAACACAGACATCGATTGGGTTATTCGGCAGTCCAACGTGACTACATTTCCAGAGTTGTTCGAACAAGCGTTAAAGGCGAAAGCTAATTTGATTACTATAGGTAGAATTCCTCCAAAGGTAACAATGCCTATCATACCTGATCTTTCTAAGTATTTGTACTATGGTTCACTTCCACAGCCCATGCCATCTATGTATCCTACCCCATCATGGAGCTCAAGTGCACCTCAAATCACACCTATTCCAGTTCCTCAGCTTCCTGCTCCAACTATTCCCCAGTTTCCTGCATCGAGCATTCCATGGTTAGTCCCTCCACTTCCAACTCCTGCATTATCTTCCCCACAGGTTCCATTACCTTTATCGACATCGCCTGTGTCCTCAAGCCTAGATCCTCAATTGGCTATGTTACAAGAAATTCAGTCGGCTATGAGATCTCTCACTGACAAGGTGACATCTATGGAACGGAGAGAGGCAGAAAGGAATTATCAGCCATGAATATTTATGCCGGTAGTAACTAGAGAACAACCTGCTCCTAGCAAGGCTATGGAGAAACCACCTGAAAGGAACTCAGCAATTTTGGTAAGTGAAGAGGCTGGCCCTTCTGAAGTTTCACATGAGCCATCTTACTGGTGTTCTTCCTGCAATGACCCACATGATGAGTCCACTTGCATGGTCCACCAAAATTATTTGCAAGTTCTTACAAGGAGCCATGTAAACATGATTCGAGAGGTGGATCTTACTTTCTTGGAGTCTCTGGAGGAACATATAGCAATACTAACACGCAGTGGCAAGAAACCAATGTTGGTAGATCCGGCTAAGATGGAGCCATTGAAAGTACCTCTTGTACAAGCAACGAAGTAGCAAATGCCAACAAAGGCTCATGATCCCCTAGTGCAACAATAATCACCCATTTTTTCGAAGGATCTACTTCCACCACAAGCAAAAGACAAGGAACAAGCTTCTACTTCCCAACCGCAAGCAGAAACAAAGGAACAAGCCAGAGAGACGTTGCGGTATCCATCATTGACCAAACGGCAATGAGTGGAGGCTACCCAACAATATAAGAGCAAATTTGAATCTGCTAGTGGAGGGAAATAATAGATCTCCATGGAGTACAAAATTGTTGAAGAGCTCAAATAGATACCAGATAAGGTAAGTCTATATGACACCTTGCAGTTGCTTGGACAGGTAAATCTCTTACAGGAATTCCTGAAGAACATACAAAGTAAGTGGAAAGCTCCAGCCCAAGTGGTTATGTCTCAAACGTTAACCACTTTAGCCACTGGAAGGAATATACCACCCCCATTTTATCTGTCACTCAGGATGGAGGGTTGGATTGTACACAACTACCTGATTGATTCTGGTGCTGCGACAACTGTCATGCCAAAGGCAGTTTGTGAAGCGATGGGAATGGAATATACAAGAAGTAGCCCTGGTGTCTTGCAGTTGGATGGGACTCCAATGAAAATAGTGGGTGTAATCAAGGATGTTCCTATTTCTCTACATAATATGCCTCAGATTACAGTAATTCAAGAGATATTTGTGGTTGATCTAGAACCATTTTTTAGTATATGTTTATCAAGAGAATTCACTGCTAAACTGGGAGGCTACCTTGCTCTGGATTATTCTCACTTGGAGATTCCTTTCAAAGGAAAATGAGTCCGAATATTTAATCAGAAGCCTTCTACTTTTCATATTGAGAATATAGAAGAAGAAGAAAAGTCCAAAAATGCTATTCATATGATAACTGAAGAGTTGGAGGATCCTGATTTGGAGGATGAGTTTTCAATGCTCAATTTTAATGCCATGATCGAAACTGAGATTGAATGTTACTCCATTACAAAGCCTGAAGAGGTTGAAGTCAAGTTGCATCCTGATCAAGTTGGTCAAGATTCTCTGCCAGATCAGCTCTATTTTTATGGAGCACAATACAAAAATGGTGCTAACACTGGGACTGAATGATCATGCCTAGGTTTCAAGATGGCTAGGACACTTGGAGTGCAGCAGTTTCAAATATTTGGTGACTCTGAGCTGATCATCAACCAAGAGTCTACTGAGTGTCTGTCAAAGGTCTGGGATCCAAGAGACAGAACCGTGTTTAGGTTTGTGTCTTTCTCGAAAGTTCACAGCTAATTCGGGAGTTACCTTGTACATATAAAAAAAAAAGAGAAAACACAAAAAAAAAAAAAGTATTGGATTTCCTCTGTCAACTTTGGCTCTTTTTGCATGCGATCCCGTAGGTATGTTTATTTCTTTCTTTTTTCTTCTTCCTTCCCAACAGATAGTGGCTTTTGTCAAATTTCTTCACTTCATTTCCCTTCTTTTCATTCCCTTCCCCGCTCATTCCTTCTTCTACCATCTGCAGTTAAGCCACTACTGTTGTTTCTTTTTCCCTTTCTGGTATTCCCGTTTCTTCTTTTCCTTTTCTTCTAATTTCATTGTCATTTTAGCATTTATCTGCAGTTCCCACCATCCCACCTGCTTCCCTTCCATTATTTGTTTCTTTTCCTCCCTCCCCACAACCGGTAGCACAGAAGCACTCTGTTGTTGTATCTACCCCTTCCACTCCTCCATTTTTCACCATTCCCTTCCCATTTCATGGCCTACGCATCCATAGGTTCTCATTCCATTCATTTTCATTTTTGTAACTAGGTGCTTTCATGGAGATTCTTTTACAGCACCTAGTAAGCTAAGCCAAATACAGATTCCTTTGAGTTTTCAGTCAATCAACAAGCGTTGTTGCAGCAGTCCGCCAAGATGTCTCCTAGCAGCCAGCATTCTATTCTTTTAGTTTTTCTTGACTCTGTTGCCCAATGGATTCAAGCCTGGGATTCGTGCATACAGCAAAATTGTATACCCCGTGAGTCACCAAGAATGTTGGCATTTTTGCCACATTATTTTTATTGTTGATTATTCCTGCATAAAATGTTGAAGTTCTCATTCCTCTACGAGTTTTGATGCCAAAATAGCTAAGTCCGAAGACTGTCGCAATATCATGACAAAAAGCAGCATAAAGAGCATAGTTTCAAAACCGTCGCGATATCGCGACATGTCGCGTTATCGCGGGTCTGTTGAGGAGAGAGAATTCAAATGCAAAGGTGTCACGAAATTGCGACCTATCATAGTTTTGCGGTGCCAAATGCAAAAAAGGGCTAAGCATCAAAGTCGTCGCGATTTCACGTGTCCCAAAATTGTAGTCAAAATGGTCAACGGAGGTAGCACAGTAAAATTGTCACGAAATCGCGACATGTCGCGTTTTCACGACTTACAATGGCCATGGAGCAGAGTAAGAGAAAATGTCACGAAATCGTGACATAATTGGACGATGACAATGAACCTCGTAGCGATTTCACAAAAGAATAGTGAACAAGGCACAAAATGTGAAAGACATCGCGAAATCGCAACGTGTTGTGTGGTCGTGGCAAAGTTGAAACAAAAAGCATAAGGCATGAAATGCGTCGCGATTTCACAACATTTGTGGAGATGAAGTCTAGCAACAAGGAAATGTAGCGATTTCATGACATATTAGGTAGACAGGCCAAAATGCAGAAGACATTGCGATATCGCGACAGGAAGCGGCAATAGAAGAGAATAGTACGAAACGTCATGATTTTGTGAAATATTGGGGCGAAAGGACCAAGTGCAGGGAATTGTCATGATATCGTGACATGTCACATTTTCATGAAGAGAAAACAAGGAGGAAGCATAATGGTACGTAACGTTGCGATTTTGCGACGCGTCATGTTTTCGCGAGCTAAGGTGGCAAAGGAAACCAAAGAGCCAAATACATCGTGATTTCACGACATGGTTGATTTTCATGATCCCAAAGTGACAAAAGCATATGGAAGAGAAAAACGTCATGATTTCGTGACATGTCACGTTTTCGCGACCTGTTACAGTTTCGCGCCAAAAAGTAGTTCAAACGGCCCGATGAAGCATTGAAATTTCCAAGAATTAAAAGCTCTCAAAAATTAAATGTTTTACTGCTTTCCAATGTATACAAGATAAAAGAATGTGTCCAAGCCACTAGAATTGAAGACGCCTCCATTATTCAAAGCTTTTGTTCGTGATTTTTTTTCTAACGGTTCAAGCATGTTTCGAGAACGACCATTTAATGAAGACGACCGGTTCCTTATTTCATTTAATTTCTGGTTTCTCCGAGGCTGGTTTAAGGGGATCATTTCCTTGTTTCTATTGCACATTTTAGGGATCTCGAGGAGGTTCGTTTCATATTTTAAATGTTGTAAAGAGGCAAGACCTCTATAAATATCAATGTATATCTCAAGAACAAGCATGGGGAGTTCAAGAGACATGTTGCATGAAAATATTCAAGTCCTCTGCGTAAATAAGAGATATTTGGCCTCTGATTTTGCAAGCGTCTTTCTATGTGATTTCCTTCTATTCCATGCATTTCTCATTTATGCTCGTCTTTCTAATCTGTTGTTAGATTTAAATTCTGCATCTGAGTTTGAATATTGCTAATGAGAAAGTGAGTTCTGGAATGCCATCCTGGAGGTTGTCTACACAAGGTCGTAAGTAGATTATGCTGCATTCTATTATTATATGTTGTTCATGCGCTTGAGGTTCAATTCTTGCTGAGTTTCTTTCCCCAATCATATAAATTCAGCCTGTGGCCATATTTCCCATCTCTTTCCGTAATTTCCCATTTCTTTCTGCATATTTCCAATTCCTTTCCAGTAACTTTAGTCTGAAATCAAGCTTAGATTTAGTAAGGGAACCAGCCCTCTCTGGAGATTGGTCTGGGAGACATTTCTTTCTCCCAACATTTCAATTTTGGCCGGGTCTAGGGTGCATTTTGTATAAAATCCTTTCCTATGGCAGATTCATGACCAACACTTCTCTTTGGTTCAGTCAAGGTATTTTAGTTCCCTTACTTAGATTGATCATTCTTATGTTTCCTTTGTTGAATATTTACCTAAATAGTATTTTGGCATAGAAAGGCCAAACTTGTATTATATTTTTTCCTTATTTTTAGTTTTTTGGTGTGTGTGTTGTTTTGTATTGTTTTCGTTTTGTTTTGTTTTTGTGTTGTTTTTGGTGTTTAATATGTTTTTGTATTTTTTGTGTTTTTATTTTTTTGTGCTTGTGTTTTGTTTTGTGTTTTTTTATGTGTTTTGTGTTTTGTTTGTTGTTTTTTGTGTTTTTTGTTGTTTTTATGTTCTTTGTTATTTTTGTATTTATTTTGTGGTTTTTGTTGTTGTTCTATTTTTTGTGTTTGTTTGTGTTTTTGTGTTTTTTTATTTGTTTTTTTGTTGTTTTGTTGTTTTAGGCATGCTCTTTGAGTGTGCCAAAGGGGGCAGGTCAAGTGCAAGCCCTGGGCAATTTTTGCAGAATAGATACCCTTGCCTCTTTAGGACTTACCCGAGTACCCTTACCTCCTTAGGACTTTCCCAAAAGTGGCATCCCAATTGGGGTGTTTTCCATAAACAAAAAAAAAACTTTTTCCAAGAAGCAAATAAATAGAGTTTATTTTAAATAAAATAACTCTTCTAAGAATAAAATCAATGAAGTTTCATTAAAATAATTGAAATAACTCTTCTAGGAAACAAGTCAATGAAGTTTCATTAAAATTTAAAAAAAAATCTAGGAAGTAGATCAATGAAGTTTCATTAAAATAATGAAATAACTCTTCCAAGAAATAAATCAATGAAGTTTCATTAAAATAAAATAACTCTTATAGGGGGTTTGAGAGGAGGGGGGAGGGGAGGGTCCTAATCCCTCTCCCTACTCCCCCTCCCCTGGTTCTTGCCCAGTCCCTGGCTCATCCCGGGTCATCTCGCTCCAGGAATGCTTTGTAGTAGATGATCTCCTTAAGGGGAGATCCTTCTCTGCTTTATGTTCCTTTTCCATTATTTTTAGGGTTTCCTTGCCCGAGCTTGGGGTCTGGTGCATCCCAAGGGTCTCTTAGGGTTCCCTGCATGCTTTAGGGATCCCTTCCCCGATCTCCCTCAGGATTCCCCCTAGGGTTTTTTATAGGTTTTTGCTTGGATCCAGTTCCCAGGGCTTCCTCGATCGATGGTGGTGGCAGTTTGGGTTTTTGACTGCTTCTTGGTGCATCCCATGAGGTCATATCTACTTCGGGGTTGGTCTGGAGGGGGTATGTTTCCTCTTTTGCTAGTGACTCCTCTCTGGGATGCTCGTGGTTGTTGTTGGTCCCGTCCCTTTGGGTAGGGCCCTTTTTGATTTCCTGTTTGAAGGCTTATTCTTGCTAGATCTATTGTTTGGTGGACACCCAAGGCATTGGTTGGCCGTCGAGGTGGGCCTCTTCCTATGCCTGGGTTGTTCTAAGCCCTAGTCCTAGTTCCCTGAAGCTTCCATGAGCAAGGATGGGGGGCTCTTGGTCCCTTATTCTAGGGTTCCTAAGGTTTTTTTTGCATGTCTAGATCTTGGGATGGGGCCTATGATCAGTGCATGTAGACCCTGGTTCCCCTAGGTTGGGCTTTCGAGGATCCCATATTTGTGCCTGTTGCCACTCCCCACTTGGGATCCTCAGGTTATTTATTTTAGTTCCTGCTCAGGGGCTTTTAGTCCCAATTCCTTGGATATGTTCATGAGCAAGGATGGTGGTTCTTGGTCCTTTCTGCTAGAGTGGTGGGGTCTTCCTTATGTATTCTCTGGTCTTGGAGGGAGATTAGTGAGTTTGCAATTGTGATCTCTCCTTCCTCATTCATTTTTAGCTTTTGGGATCATGTATTTGCACATGTTGTTGTTTTCCCTAGATCCTTTTAGCTTCCTCGTATTTCTCCTTATTGTGCATAGGGATATATTGGCCTGTAGATATCCTCGATAGTATTATTCCTCTTTTCAGGCTCAAGCGAAGGCATCCCATTTTTCTTTGAGGACCCTGATGTCATTTCCCAAGCTGTCCCGTTGCTGATCCCTGGCCTACATCTCGGTGCTGCTTGCTACCCTGCTACACCTTGGATTGCATCCCATGGCATCCTTGGGTGAGGATCCTCTCCAATTTTCTAAATTTCCCTACTTCAGGTTTTCGGGCAAGATTTCTAGTTGTAGTCTATCCTTGGCCTTCCCGCTCTCCCTATGCAGGTCTGGGCAGATGTTCTATTTCCACCCCTAGGAGGATCCTGGACTGTTGTATCCACCCCTAGGTGGATCCCAGACTGCTATATCCACCCCTGGGAGGATCTCAGTATGCCAGCAATGGGAGAATGATACCTTGGCAAAGCAGGTCTCACTAATGGTTTCTAGAATATGGTATTTCTGCTGGATCAAGGGTGCCCTTTCCCTTTCATTTTGTGTTTATTTTCATGTACTTAGGAATTTAAATCTCAATTTTATGGCCCTTTTTGTTATAAGGTTTTGGGATCCTCTTAAAAAAACCCAATTTGTATATAAAATTCTAGTTACTTATCAAAAAAAATAACTCTTATAGGAATCAAATCAATTTTCCATTCAAGAAGAACCAAAAAATACCTTCTCAGAAGTAGTTCTAAACTTTCACATTACCAATCCATTTTCTAGTAGTGATTCCTTTCCATAATCCTTCATATTTTACAATCCTCTAGCCAAAAATTCCCAAACCCTTTTAACAAGAAGGGTTGAAATAGGATCTTGGAGAGGAGAGGAAAATCAAGAATATGAAGGTGAAGCCCAAGAGTTGGGTAACTCTTTCTTGATCTTATTGCTACATTTTCAACATTTCAACTTTTCCAACGTTTCTAATTTTCCAATATTACCAACTTTCCAACATTAAAATATGAAATTTATTCATATTTATTTATTAATTAAATGTGCTCCCTTAATGTAAGGTGTAACTCATTAAATTTAATATTAATCAACTAATACTTTTGAAGCAAAGCATTAATAATTAAATTATTCACTCATCTCGTGAATTAATATTATTATTACTTTCTAATGCTAGTATTAATTACTAACATTAATGTAATATTATAATAATTAAATTAATTATTCACCTAATTAATTTAATTAATACTGAATATTAATATTAACCATTAACATCGATATTTAATATTTTAAGTATTGACAATACTAAATTTATTATTAATATTTTATTTGATTAATCAATAACCAAACAATTCCATTCTGCAAAACACATGCAACAACACAAGGGCTCTAAGCAAGGTTTTACATAGCGACGAATCATCATTAATTCACAAATATTAGCATTTTAAAATTTAAAATTGGCAAATTTGAGGACCCTAAAGGTCGGCCCATTCGCCCGAAATTTTGTGGTTCAATTTTTTTTAGGGGTCGGCTCTCCACACGATAATAATTTAAATTTTTTTATTTTAAATCTCCAACACTCCCACCTAAATCTGGACCTTTTTCATCTTGAAATTATAAAAAATTATTTCTCCCACAGAATTCACCTCTTATACCACTAGTAAAATACTTAATGTAACAAATACTTATTCATGTAAAACATTCAAACTCTTCAAAAAATAAGGTGTAGCAATGAAAACTTTCCAACAGAAATATCGAGTGTTGAAACAAACCAAACCTTGATCGGGTGTTGAAAAACGTAGAACATCGATCGAGTGCTCAAATAAGTCAAACACCAACTAGATATTGAAACAAGCTAAACTCATAAAATATTTGATCGAGTGCAAAAAAAACAAAATTTGATCGGGTGCTAAAACAAGCATAAGTCGAACCGGGTGTTGAAACAAGCTAAACTTTGATCGAGTACAGAAATAATACGAACTTCAACTAGAGATAAAAAACTAATCGATTTTCGATCGGTTGTAAAAAAACTAAACTCGAATCAGGTGCTTAAAATAGCAAATATTTGGTTGGCTACAAAAACAAGGACTCCGATCGAGTGCTAAAAAATATTGAAATCCAACCAGGTGCTAAACCATAGTTGATATCCGACCAGATGCAAAAAAGTTGATCTTCGATCAAGAGCTAAACCACAGTCAATATTCGATCGGATGTAGAAAACTTGAACTTCGATTGGGTGCTAAAAAGATAAACTCTAACTGAAAACCAGTCGATATCCAACCATGTGCAAATCCAAACGCAGTCTGACATAAAGAAGAAACTAACCAAAAGCCTGTTGGGAGTGATCACTTGCAAAATAAATTGGTATGTTGCAATTTATGCCATGGTACTAATGAATCTTCTCTTTCTTATTTTTAGAATAAGTGGTGAATGTATTTTAGTAGTAATATCTAGCATTTTTTGTAGATTTGAATCTTTGTCTATTTTTGGATTATTTTAGTGTTTGTACTTGCAATTTGTTCATCATTTGAATCTGTTTGTTCATTTTTTTGTCAACTAAATAAATGCAAATGCACAACAATCAAATCTATGTTTATTATATTTATATATTTGAGTCTATAATTTCATTCATCAAACACACACACACACATATATTATTTTTTTTTATTAAATTAATCAAATTTCTCTACTTTCATTCTGCTCATTTGTTGATCCTTTATATTCATTTGCACTATCGCCTAAATAAATACAAATGTAGAAAACTGTGTATTGCTAGAAAAGAGCGAGAGATAAGAGATAGAGAGATTCAGGCTCTAAAATAATGATAAAGGTTGACTACAAATTGGTATGTTGCAGGTTTTGTGTTCTATTTATGCTTTGAGTTTGAGGCCTTATAGTAGTAAGATATGATATTTGATCTACTTTTGTTTTGTTCATCATTTGAATTTGTATTCTCATTTTTTCTGTCAGATAAAGAAACACAATAACAAAAAATTTCTATTGTCTAAAAAATAGGGGAGTGAGCAGAGATAGAGATTCAATATGATAAATCAATATAACGGTTGATTGCAAATTGGTATGTTTTACAAATTATTCCATGCAACATGGTGCTTATCAATCCTATATTTGTTCCACGAAGACTATTAGTTTGATTCCATTTAGTATTGTTTGACATTTAAACTCTAATTATATTTTGGATCCATATACATTCATTTTTTTTAATTATAGGAATTCCTTTACTTTGCTCCAAATTTGATTTTGTATAAATATTTTGTTTGTCCCCTAAATAAATATAGGTGTAGAAAATTGTCTATCTCTATAAAAAGGGCAATAGCATACACTAAAAAAATTGAATGACTGGAAATTGGTATGTATTTTCTACCAACCAATCCTCTGTTTATTCTATTTACAATATAATATATCAACATTATATTAAGATATGTTCAACATTTTATTAATTTTCTAAAATAAAAATTATTTTTCTTCACAAGCAGAATGGCACCTACTGGCGATGGAAATAAGGGAGGCCAATCTTCTAGTAAAAAGAGCATACTCAAATATTTTAGCCACATATTGAAATCCAATAAGCCAACAAAATTTGCACAAATTCAAGGTACCATAAACAGACTAAGTGTTTCTCTAAAAAAAAAAATTAAAAAAGTGTTATTTTACATCATAAAATGATAAAGAATATCATTGTATGCAAAATACACTATTGACCCTTATACACCTCCTCTTGAAGATATTCCTCACCAAGATATACCTCAACATAAAAATTCTCTTAGCAATGACATCCAAAAAACACTCGAATATGTTCCTCAAAATGACATGACACTAGAGAAAAAATTGGTAATTCAAACATAATACAATCATCTGGATAATCTTCAAGTCAAAAAACTAAACGTAGAAAGTTAAAAAGGTGGACTATTGGAAGGAAATTTAATCTTGAATGGTCATCAACATATCTCTTTATAGATCCAGTCCAGTCAAAGAACAACAATGACATTCCAACAAAATGTAGATGCATAATTTGTAGTTGGAAACTAGGTAAGGATCATAAGATGCAACTAAAGTTAGTTACAATTGAAAATATTGTGGTAAAATTTTATTCAATAGTTAAAGAAAGTGATGGAACAGTTAATAAATAAATTAGGTAGAAGGATGCATCGGATTGTATGCATGTTGGATATGCACAAGAATATGAAAAATAACTGAAAATACAAAACTCTCTTATTGAGAAAGTCAAAACAATTGAAGCCCAATTTTAAAAAATTCACAAGACCACTTTGGCTTCAAAAAGTCTGTAATTTGTTGTCATGTATAGTATTCTTAAAAAGGTATACCCATGTTTTATTTGATAGATTATAAGAACCTATTTAAACTCGCTGATGTGCAAAACCTTCTAAGTTCCCAAGTTCCCATTGGTCAGATTGAAGTGGTTGGGAAATGGCAAAATATCTATCATTGGTTGAGAAGGATGGCCTGAGAGAGTTAAAAATGCCAAATTTATTTCACTTCCAACTGATGAAGTGATAGTTTCTGACAACACATCGTGGATTTGCATGCATGTATATACATTCTAAAATCATGTAAGACATCCTAGCTTGCTATCATTACACAAGATGATGGAAAATTGTAATGCGAAAAACCTCTATAATGTTGTTGTAACTAGTTTAAAATATATTGTGAGAATGAATGATATAGAAATAGCCACAAATTTAATATGCATTGGGGATGATAGTGCTGCTACAATGCAAGGATACAATAGTGGTCTTTATGTTCAACTTAAAACATCAATTGCTCTGTATTTGATACCCATTCATTGCATGGCTCATAGAATAAATCTTACATATAAAATTGTGAGCACTTTCGATAATGTTGTGAGAGTGGAAGAACTCATCCGCAAAATATATGTTTATTTTTTGTGTAGTCCAAAAAGGTTTGCAGAGTTTCAATAGTTTGCACAAGGAGTTATAGAAGGAAGAAAATTGTTAAAATATGTAGATACAAGGTGGATTTTATTATATAAACCTGCATACAAAGTTTTTATAGAATAGCAATCCTTAACGAAGTTTATGTGTGAAAATCGTAGGGTAGTTGATAAGGAAAAATATTTGTTATACCGTTTGACTGACTTGGAAACACTTTTAATCTTATGTGGTATTCTTCCAATGTTGCAAGAAATGAATAGATTGATTAAACTCGCACAAGAAACATCCACCTATATTAATTTCATGAGGATAAGAAAACAAATATGTATGCATATTGACAGGTTATATGTGTTCAAAGGAAATTTTGGAGATCTTTTGTTTGATAGTTGAAAAAATTAACTAACGTGAATAATCCAAAAGCTTTTTGAAGTTTGACATCAATGATCATCTTTGTATTAATATTCATGGAAATATGATACCTCTATGTACTTTTTAAAGGTGGTCAAATATAGTTATGTACGATGTTGAACAAATTTCCATAACATAGAATGGATTTGAACAATACTAAGATTAAATTATTAAAAATAGCAAAATCATGGACAAGCGAAATAAGAGATCAGTTTCAAAGAGATGGGTTGTTTGAGGCCATAGGTGTGGTTAACCCCATGTTTTGGGGTCCTAGTACTAACTACAAATCTACAAATGACTAGTTTATTAAATATATGGGCACACTTAAACATTTCAATAAAACTATGGAAGTCAATGGTATTGAAATCAAAGGTATTCTTAACAAAGAAATTTTCACACAACAATCATCGCATTTTGGAATTATAATGGTTGATCAAACATCACATTTGAGTAACTTCAATGAGATTGGTTCCATTACACATTTGTGGAAAAAATTGTATCCAAGTAGTGTCTTACAAGATACAATTGTTGGGATCCAAATTGCCATCAAGCAAAAGCTCGATACTATGATTGTTATCTTCCAATTTTTTGATTAGGCATGCACCCGCTAATCATAGTTCAGACCACAACATTGGATGGATTAAAGTTTGCTCTAGTCCAACCTCTAGAGTAGACTGGTATTCCTTGTCAACTAATAAGGTGTTGACTCATTTAAGCTCAGTTAAATGTTTAAAGGGTAGGGATATAAATGAGTTAGGGTTAAGAAATAGTAAAAAAATAGTGGACAGATAAAGCTAATAGCGTAGGGATCTACAGGAAATACCCATATTACAAAATAATTTATAATGTCCCACACTTGAAATTAACTAATTTAAAACAAGTAATCTTAAATATTACAGACAAAACTTAGATATAATTCAAGAAAACTATTTTAATATCAAGATACTAATAATTCAAGTTAGTAGAATAAGATCAATATCAATATTTAATAGAAAGGAACTTCTTGCAAGCACAAATTTAATTATGAAAAGATTTCAATTGCTCTAAGTTAGCAATCCAATATCAGTACAATAGACTAACCATAGCAACAGTAGTAGAAAATCAATCCACAACTTGAATCTCTCCAAAATTATAGAAGACACCAGTTTGAGGCAAACATTCCAAGTAATGTTCCTTCTAGCAAACACTCTAGAGCCGACCCTTCAAAATGAGGGTTTCACCTCCTTTTATAGTTTTCACATGCTTGAAGAAATGGAACATTACAAGGGAAATACAATGCTAGATCAGACAGATGTTGAGGTGGCAACCTCTAGTTTGCATTTGAGAATAAAAAAATTGCACGATCTTGTGCTCCTTTGCAACTCAACCTCTGCAACTTACTAGTTATTCATGGTGGTTTGGCTCCAAGTTTTTGAAATTTTGATCCTAATTGTCCTTCATTCTTGTAGACCTTTATATGTCATAGATCTATAACTTGGTTCTTGGCCTCGTTGACACTTCATCTGCTAACTCTCTTTGCTTTAACCAATTGATATCACAAAGGCTCTATTTTTATATGCCCAAGATATATTCAGCATGATCCAACCATTGATCTACTCACGAACGGCTAAGATTAAATCTTTAAAATATTTGATAACTTTACGGTATGGAACATGTTGTCTCCTCTTAACATCTTATCGCTTCCTTTGACCACTTTTACCATAGGTTGGAGCACATGATTCTTTAGCATAAAATATACTACAATGTGCATGGGATGGAACATTGCGCTATACTATGACTCTTATTCTTCAATCTACTTTAGATTTGATTCGTGTTCATAATTTAGAACATGATCTACAATGTGTTGTAGTTCACATCTCAAAATTTTTGCCTCCCATTTTAACTATGGCTGACCACTGGGTAAAGCATCGCTCTGACCCATGTGAGATATAACATAGGACATATACTATATAAAACCTTGCACTAGTTCGTGACTTCATTATTCACTTTTGTGATGTTTGACCATTTTTACCATGGGCTAGATCATGTACATTGTGTTGCTACAAAATACTCTTGAACTCTTGTGGGGTAGAACAAGCTTGAAATAACCTTTAGCATGTGCAGGCTAGAACAATATGCACTGTGCCACAATTTGGAAGTAAGCAAGTGCAAACTTTGACTATTTTTACCGCAAACTAGAACCATTTTGGATGTCATGCGTATTAGAACATGTTGTAAACCACTGATATTTTATACTTAATCAAAAATATGTTGTAATATGTGATTCCAAAAGTGGTAAAGTAAAATTTTGATTACTTTGATCGCGGGATAGAACATCCTATCATGTGTTGTTGTAAAATACACTGAATCTTGTTCAGGATGGAACATCCTTCTTTGCCTTAGATAATATTTCAAAAACAATTCTAAGGATGTGGTCATTTTGGGCCTACATTCTAGAATCTCCTGGGGGTTTTGCTTGCAAAGCTTGAGAACACAGTCTTATCCATTGGGCATCAGGAGTCAAAAAAAAATGAAATTTGGAGACTATGCTTCATAGAATAGCTTCTATGTGACTATTACTCTCTAGAACATTTATGAAGAAAGAGTAATGGTTTACATGGAAACCATGTTAGAAATAATATACTTCAATACTCTCACCATGGGCACCGCCTTAGTCTGGCAATATGGACTTGTCTCCTCTTTTATAAACCTGATCAGTTTGGACAAAATGCCTTCATGTATTTTTCATTTTTTACCACAAGCTTCACGTTTTTATTACTATTTCTTTAACAGTACCAAAATCAACACAACATACACAATATATACATGAATGTAAAATGTTCGTCTACTTTCGCCACAAAGTTTTTTATTCTTTTTCATTCTCTTATTGGTTCTACTTTTGGAGCTGTTCATCCTGCACCTTCTCTATATCCCCAACATCCTTATCTAATTACTCTTGATCCTGATCTTCTTCAGCTTCTTCTTCTTGATAAGTCTCATGCTTATCTTTGGGGTTTAGATCTATCTCAAATAGTTGAACCATTATTTTCAATATTTGTAAAGCTTGATTCCAAACAGTGTCGATAGTATTGGAATTTTCCATAATCCATCTATGAACATATTCCAACTTGGAGGTTTTCTCATAAGTCACAGAGTAATATTTGTTCACTAGGTCTTCCATCAGATCCTTGAGCCTAGTTAATTCTTTTATAATTTGAGAGATCTGCTCTTAATTAATCATATCCTCCCAGTTGTTTACCTCATATTCATATTGAATTATTAAGGCTATACTCTTTTTTATCTTTGCTTTTGACAATAAGGTGTTGCTTTCAATCGAAAATCCCCCAAAACCGTATTGTGTCCTTTCATTATTTATATCCATAATATCCTGCATTGTATATTCAATCTTATCAGATAATAACCAACCCTTCTAAATCAATTTGTTCTTTTCAACCACAACCCTAGTAGGTAATATGGAATTGCTCCATGCATTATTACGAATAGGCTTTGTAGCTTCACTAAATCTACTCTCAGATAGCTTGTATATCTGCTCTACTAGTATCACCATAGGTTGAAGTTCCTCCATGAATTTATTCAAGTCTTATTTGGTATTTTGCAATAAATGGTTGGCATCATCCATGTAGTTTATTACAAGCTAGATTCTTGAACACTTATCAAGTATTTCATACCATAGCTCTTTCCTAACCTTCTTTACTCCTTTTGAGAAGCTTGAGGCTTTGGCTTTCTCAATCTGAAGTTGATACTTCAAATCTTGTATTTATTTAGCTTGGTCTTCATTATTTTTCTTATGCTCTTCCACTTGTTCCTTGAGCTTAATAGCCTGCTAATACCTATTATGTCAGCTTTTGACTTCATTTCTTACAACCTTTTCCATATATTTTTTTATTTTTTATTGTATTCTCCAACTTTTCTATCTTTTCTTCTAGCTTTCCAACTTGCTCCTTGTAGATGTTGATCTTGACATAAAAAGTTTCAAGGTGAGCTTTTGCTATGACCAACTCATCCTCTATCGATAATTGCTCAATATCTTCTGTATATTATTTAAGATGATAATCTTGTACAATCATATATTCTTTAGGTTTTCTCACTAGAGGGGTGATGGATTTGTTGATCATTTGCCTTGTCACTGGATCGACCGTCATTGTCTTCCTCTTTGTAGCTATCTTTTTTGAAGGCTTAGAAAGTTTCTCAGCTCAAAAATATTGAATCTTCTATGAAACCTCCTTTCCTTTCTGTAAAGAAGCTAATGTAGAATTAATTGTAATGGGAGGGGAAGCTATAGGATAAGGGAGGACAGACTCAAAATTTTATGAGAATGGGGTAGACGTAAAAAACATTTACTAATTGCAGGGGTTGCAATTGGAAAAGACATAGGGATGGAAGTTGAAATCATAAAGTGAGTTGGAAGGGATGAAAGGTTGTGTCCTTTTGATGTTACTGGAGGTACTAACTTTGATGGAAAATATGAAATGATAGGATATGATGTGAGTGGTATTTCAGATGAAGGTGGAGGATATGGATTGGTTTGACCCTTTGTGGTGGCTGACGGATTAGGTAGTGAGTCATGAGGGGAAGAGGGTACCTTTTGTTCTAAATTTTACTAAGAATGGCAAGGATATTCCTTTTAGGAAGAATAAGGAGAAGAAGGGATATAAATAATACCTTCACCTACATAATTAGAATGCTTAAGAATCTCCTCTGCACTTCGGTATTGTGTTTGCTGAACTGATAGGTCTGTAACTGTAACAAGGACTTGTTCAATACTCTGCACCTGATCCATTTGTAGCTTCTTACAAACCTCTTTCTGAGCTTCCTCTACTAAATATTTTACCTTTATCTTGATAATTCTAAACATTGAAAGCTTGTCACTCTCTGTATCCTCTTCAAATTTTTCTTTCTACAATGCAACTTCAGCGATAGAAATTGACTTAGCTATAGCTGCAGTGGTGAAACTCATGGGAGTGAAGAAAAAATCATCATCTTTCTTTTTCTAATTTATCTTAGTCACATGAGGTTATTCACATAGGGCTAGGCATTTAATTCTGTTAGTTGTTTGGATGATTTATGTATTTATTGCCTTATCGCTAGAATAATGTATTTTGCTCATAATCTGAGCTTCTACAAAATACTTCTTTAATTGCTCCTGTGAAGGTTCAAATGCTTTTGGGGCTTCTTCAGCCATTAATGAAGCATTGGTCTCCATTTCCTAAACTTATTCTTGGGAAGGTAGAGAAAGAGAGTCTGATGTTGCATGAACTTTCTCGTTTTCTTTCATTTTAGCCCTCATGTAGCTTAATACCAAATTCTTGGCATCTTTGGCCTTCTAGGTCGTAATATGTTTTTTATATAGGTCAAAGAATTCATCGTCAACCTGTTGGTCCACTCTAACATTTTTTGTACCTATTTCCACTCTCATTATCCACAAATCTATAATTTTATCTTCATCCCATCCCTTTTTCTTCCTTTCGACTTCCTTAATCTTAGACTCTTTCAGACAGTGGTCTTTGTTCTTTGCAGGGTCAAAATCAACTATATGTTCATAAAAGTCTCTCCATGGGGTAGTTGTTCTATTTTAGCGACATTCCACTCCAACTAAGCATTTTATTCATTGTTTTTGCCTTATTTGAAATGATACCTTGAAGTCTTTTCAAACTTGAGAGTCTTTTCCCTATTTAGGGTAATGTTCCTCTTTGAGAACTTGTCATCAGGATCATATCTCCATATTTGTTGGATATACAGCAGACCTAACCTCTCCATATATTGGGTAATATATTCACCTTGACCCCTTCTAGTTATCATTATATCATCCACATTATGATAGTAAGTCAAAAAATGTTTTCTCCCTTTGCCAGAGCTAAAATTTACGTTGATAAAGTTAGCTTGCCTTAAGTACTCTAGGGCCAACAGCCTACTAGTTACAAAGTGAGGTAGCAAAAAAGGTTTACCAGTAAAACCATAAAGTCTGATGATAGTACCTTCTATTAGAATATACCAATCCCCTTATTCTATGTCTTCTACTCATAATGATTCTTTAGCCAACCTTGGCAACCTAGGGCATTTCCCATACATGATTTTCAATATCGACCCTAGAAATTCCAAGTTGAATCTGTAATAGGATTTTGAGCTCCTCAGATGGTTGGTACAATAATAAATAGGTATAGTATCTCCTTTATCAATATTTTCCTTTACTATAATCCAGGGCATCATGTGCCTCACAATAGCATAAAACATCCATATCAAATTTTAACAGTGCTAGAAGGAAGGGTTCTCTAAATCTTTCTTCATATTAACCAGCTGCTCATACATTCATTTGGAAAGAAAAGTGGGTAAATAGAAATAAATTGGTTTGACACCCTCTTCTTCTATTTTGGGCCTATACATTTTCTTATTTGAAATACAATACACAGTGGCTATCTGATAGTCTCTCACATACCGATCAGAATCTAAACTCTCTAAGCAAGATAGCATGGAGAAAAGCTCAATGTTTGCAAATTTTTCAATGGGAATTAGGGTTGTATATAATGTTATTTTTGAATTTATGGTTTTTAACTGGTTGTAAATCCATTTCCTAAAGTCTCCCCTTCATGTGCACATCTTTTCAAGGAATAGTATCCAGTTTGCTCATCTATATCAAAGGATTTAAGCCTTATAGGTGGTTCTACATCTAGAGCAAACAAATCATGGCAGGCCTTGGTTGTGACACTGAATAGAGTTTTACCATTAGCCATTTTTACTACCTTTGCCCTAAGGTCATAAAAATTGACAATTGCAAACACTAATTCAGGACAGGGGAGCACTAAATCACAGATGTAAAAAGATAAAAAGGAGTGGACAGCGCAATTACCTTGAACTGTTATAAGTTTACCTTTTCAAAATTTATCATTGATATCGCTTCTGAGCTTAGTTCTCCCTGAAATGGTTAGTCTGGTATCGACCAATACCTCCACTTTATCAATATAGCATTCTGATTTGGTAGTTACTGGTTATTTATCTTCCTAGGCTCTTTTAGAGGCCATTTTCTATGAAAAATCACTAGGTGCTTGCTCTCTTCTGTTCTTGCAAACTGCTTTACTAATTTGCTATGCTCTCCCTAGTAGGTGAATGATTCTTGTAAATTTTATGGAAACCAACATTTGAGTTTTAAATCCTTTTGTATTCATGCCTTCCACCATTAATGTAGACATCGAACAACTACCTGTTGCACACTTCTCAAATCAAAAGAAGAGTGACTTGGCGGTGGGAGATATCATGTTGTTCATTGATTGATCATGGCCTAGAACATGTTTTTAGCTATGGTGCTCTTCTACATATTTGTCATTTAATAGCACTGTAGAACATATGATGTAGCCCATGACCACTTTTATCATATTGAGCATGATATGGAGCACTTGTTGTAGCCCACTGCCACCCTTAGCCTTTTTTACAATTTTGCCTTAGACAACCACTTAATGCAAACCATTAACTACCTTTTCATTTTTCATTTCTTTCATATTTTTTTTAAATATCTGTACAAAAACTTTTTAGAACATAAAACAAAATTATAATACAAAAATATATACATATGTTACAAGAAAATATTTATTGTTAATCAAAGTAGAGTTTGATATGGAATCCATTAACCGAGATCACTTGAATGTTTCCCTCTAAATATTCAAGTTGGGAAAAGTTTCTTTCTTTGACCTAATCCACTTTGAAAGGACCATCCTAGAAATATTCAAACTTATGATGATGTCCGGGCTTAGCTCTCTCCACATTCCACTTCAAAATAGAGTTCCCTCCTTTGAATTTTTTGAATCTAGATTTCTTTGTGGGGATGGATTCTACCCATATGGTAAGGTAATATGTGGTAGTCAAAATATATTTATGTCCTACTGAGGAATTTGGATTAATCATTCCAATGAAATATAATCCCCATTTTTGAAATGGCTCTTCCACCTGGATAGGTTTGAGGGGGAATGATACATTTTTTTCCTTCCCACATACCTCTGACATTCATCACAGACTCTTGTTACCTTGAAGGTTTTAGCAAAAATAGTAGGCCAATAATAGCCTACTATAATTATTTTTAAAGCTATGACCCTTTCTAAACAATGTCTTCTAGATAATCCTCCATGGAATTCTTTAATGACCTTTTGCTTCTGATCTTCATTCAAGCATCTTAGGAGGACTCCGTCTAGATTTCTCCTATATAGTCCTTATGGTAGTAGAACATACTTTAAGACTTGAAGCCTATATCTCCTCCTTTGTGATGGGTTAATATCCTAAGGACAAATCCCTATCTGGAAATGTTTGGTCATCTGATCAACCCAGTCATAATATCCTGATTGAGGCTCTCTGGCCTGATCTTCTATTGCTGATTGACAAGCTGACATTTGTTTTGTATCCATATTCTCTATTAACCCCTAACATAATGCTCTACCTCTGACTATCTTGGTAGGATGGATTTCTATGTCATACTCCTGGATCTTGGTAATCCATCCTGCTCTTTTGTCTCCCAGCTCACCTTGTAAAATGAAACTTCTTGCATATGGGTGAACTACATACACCAAGGTTTTACTATAAGCCAAGTATTACCCAAATTTTTTCAATGAATTCATCACTGCAAATACTTGTATTTGGATGAAGTTGTATTTTATTTGATACTCATGAAGAGTTTGGGATGTTCTTCACCATCATCATTCTTCTGATTAAGCATAGATGCATAGCTCTCTTCAACTCCATAAGCATACAGAATGAATTTTTTGGTGAAATAAGGATTCACCAAAATTGGAGTAGTGGCAATGGATTGCTTGATGATATCAAAAGCTTATTTTCTTACTTCAGTCCACTTGAAATTTACATTTTTCTTCAACAACTCTGAGATAGGTTTCACCTTTTGAGCAAAATCTGAGATGAACTTCCTCACAAAATTGATCTGCCCAAAGAAGGATTTCAAAGATTTCTTGTTCATGGGTAAGGGAAGGCAAATAATTAATTTAAATCTATTTGGGTCAATAGACATCCCTTCTTTATAGACCACATGTCCTAACAAATTTCCCTCATGGACTGCAAAAAATGACTTCTTTGGGTTAAGAGAGATACCCAATTCTCTGTATTTCTCAAACACTTGTTCTAAATGTGTTAGGTGATCTTATTTCTAATGAGAGAATACCATCATGTCATCCAAATATATTAGAATAGATTTATTAATCATCTCTCCAAAGGCATAATCCATAGCTCTCTGTAATGTAGCCCCTGCATTGGATAGACCAAAAGGCATCCTTTGATATGCAAAAGTACCCCATTTGGTAGTAAATGTTGTCTTGAATTGATCCTCATATTTTACCCAAATCTGGTTATAACCGAAGAAGCTATCTAACAGTGAGAACCTCTCTACTCCTACAACAATCTATAGAATCTGATCAATATGAGGGAGAGGATAGTGATCCTTCAATGATGCCAGGTTGAGATTCCTAAAATCTACACATAGGCAGATATCTCCATTCTTCATTCTCATAGGAACCAAGTTAGCTACCCATGTGGAGTGCTTAATTGGATATATAATTTTAGCCTTAAGTAGTTTAAGTAGCTCTTCTCTCATTATGGACTCAATCATGGGATTCACTAGCATTTGCTTCTTCCTTAAAGGCTTTGCATCTGGTTCTAGCTCAATTGTATGTTCAATCACCCTTTTGTCATATACCTTGAGATCTTCGTATGACCAGATCACAATATCTTGGTATTTTAGGTACAAGGCTTTAATATCCTCTACCTCTTATGGAGAATAGTGGATACCAAATTTGAGCTTCTTTTCCTTTTCAATCTCAATTTCTTTATAGATTTTTTTTTTTATCTCCATAGTTTGGATTTTCTTCCTATCTTCATTATCGAAGAGGCTTTCAAGTGTGACCAACCCTCTTAGGTTATGATTTTTTTTTAGTTGGATGACATCTTGTTGGTCAATCTCATCTGGTACTTCTTCTTGAACAGTGGATAAGCAAGCCTCTCTTACCAGGAAGTTGATGATCTATTCATCACTCTCAAAGACTCGTCAAAAAAATTATTTGTCTTGGACTGTATGCCTGAAAACCATTTTGATCCTTTTGTCTTTAGCAATTCCTATATCTTCAGAAGGATTAAAATTATATCCTCTAACTGCCAAAAATTTAGCCAACATGTTCTGCCTTCTAGGGATAAAATGAATATTAAGGGCATCAAAATATTCCATCAAATCCCACACCCTATTTCTGTCTGCTTTCAGATAATTGTGCTTACTGCTACATCTCTATCTTACCTAATTTACTATTATCTTAGATTCACCATTTATATTCATTATCTTGATACCCATGCTCTCATCTTGCATCAGCCCTAACCATAAAGCTTCATGCTTTACAGCATTATTGGTATAGGACCATGTTAGCCTGTATGCAAAACTCTTTGTACCTTTTTATGGAGATTGCAAAACTACACCAAAACCAGCCCTATTCCTACATCTTGCACCATCAAAATGCATGGTCCAAGTTTCTATTTACCTCAAATACTAATTGGATATAACAGGGATATTTTTCTCTACTTCTAAGGAAATGTTGTATGTGCCCATTCATGTTCCAAACTGGCTATCACCGGCCATCTGACGGCATAGATTTCGGAATACCTCAAGAGGAATATCCCAAGAGGTTGGCCCCTCACAGTGACAAGTCTCCCCCCTTTCATACAACACACGTGGGTCCAGCCCCCCTATTAAGATATGGAGGAGTTGAAAAGCGTTGTGGAACAAGAGTTCTGTTCTCGGCAGACAGATCTGACCCTAGGAACCCATTTAATTTAATTTAATTTAGACCGCCTAACCCTTTAAAAGTCCTTTAGGGTCCGGAATCTTGCTCATCTCCGGGGAGTATGATCGGGTTTAGACAACAGGGGAAAGGGGCATCATTGATATTGATCTAGTTCTCGATATCGATCTAGTTCTCGCATATTAACAACTGAACTCTTGATATAGAGTCGAGTGCTTAAAAGCAGCTATCTCCGTTCTAAAGCGATCTCCTTTAATAAATAGCTTGGGACTTTTTAAATTAAGAGAGAGATCAGCTTTCTTAAGGTGCGAGCCCCCCCAAGTATAATACCAAAGGAGAGGTGAGGTTGGCCTGGCCTGGCTTTTAACAAGGGCCCTTTCAAACTTTGAGCCCTTTTGAAATAAAATAAAATTTGAGGCCCATAATCCTCTATAAACAGCAATTCATATTCAACCTCTAGTTCTTCAAAACTTTCCACTATCTCAAAATCATCTAGAGATGTGAGGTACACATGTCTTATTTAATTTTTTCAATGTGATATGATACAGGCTTTTCATGTGTGATCCTTATTTTATTTCCTTTTAAGGGAATCACCATACTAGAATAATCCAAATACATACATCCACCCCATTTGGCAGTGAATTCTCTAGAAATGCATAGACCAAAATAGGGCTCTAGGTCTACCACCACAATCTCCTACATGATGGTCATTTTTGGAGCTCTATGTAATCTCATTAGTACATCTATTACTCCAACAATCTTCGTTGGTGTCCCGTCAAACTACAAAACTCTAGGACAATATCTAGTATACTCCATACCCATATCCTTGTATACTACCTTGGGCATAACCATGGTGGAGGCCCCTAAATCAATCATACAGTTGAAAACTATCCAACCCTCCATCCACAAAGAAATGTAGAATGAGGGGGATTTTTTCTTTAAAAAAGCAGGAGACATCTTGTCTTTTCCAGAGGACATAGTGAGGATGGTAGTGGTTTGCTTTTCTTAAGGTTTCTTACTCAAAGAAGCTTTTAGTAGATATATTTGACCAGGGATAAATAGGGTATCATAGAGGCTAGCCTTGGAGGGAATTCTCTTCATCTCTTCTACAATGTTATCTTCCAATTTCACTGGAGTAGGATTCTCAAAATTTCTCTTTGGCTCACCACTTGTACTATTATGTGGCATCAAACCTTTGCCTCTTAGTTATAGAGGGTAATCGAAGCTTTTCTTGTGCTTCAATTTTGGATCTCATCCTCTCTTTGTCGTTTTCTTTGTCAAATCTCCTAGGGAAACTGACCTCTTTTTATTGGCCTTTAGGTACCATGTCCCTCTTTTCAGTGGCTTGAGTGATAGGAGATTGGTCATTATTTTGCATAGGAGGATCTTTCTTCTTCTAAGAAAGGACTTGAAACTACCCCATCTTCTATGGATTGACCTGCAATGTCTTCTTTCCAGATATTGTCATGACAACAATAGGTCCTTCTTCATCAGAATCTTGCTCAATCATGATCTGGTCTATTTTCCAGAGCATATTTACTATACCATGGCCTATTGCACATGATGTGGATATATAACACATAACTTTGAGTCATGGGGATCATTACACACATGGTGCCATACATTCACAAGGCTAGTTTCAGAGGAATACTATGGATCTTCTTGAATCGCATTTGAAGAACACAAGCTTATACTGAGAGGGGGGTGAACAGTATAAGACCACTTTTTACTTTTCTTTCCCAAACAATATTATGCAATATATCAATGGCAATATCAACAGTAGTAATCAAAGCAATGCACAAATCACCACACACAATAGAGACACCAATTTAACATGGTTCACCCAATGTGGGCTACTCCACGGAGAAAATATTTCACTAAAATTTTCTCAACAAATCTCTTTGGGAATCCTTTCCCTATTACAATATTTATGGACCTCTATCCAAAGGAGACACCAATCCCCTAATCAAGTTCGTGGATATCTATCCACAGGAGACACCAATATCCTCAGCTGGTTCATGGATCTCTATCCATAGGAGAACTCCTTCTCCTCTACTCTGGCTGGTGATCCTCTAGAAGACTACTACCTCCACTACACTGGCTTGTGGATCTCTCTCCACTGAAGACTCTATCCTCACTCAGAAGATCTCTGTCCTCACTACCCTGGCTAATGGATCTCTATCCACTGGAGACTACTGTCCTCTACTCTATCACCTCCAAAGCTTGCTATCAGCTCTATCTCAAATCTGTACTAAACATAGTCCTTTGGTCTAGCAAAAATTTACTCAATCTCTATCCTCAAATATGCACTAAACATAGTCCTTCGATCTAGCACAAATCTACTCAATATCTATCCTCAAATCTGCACTAAACACAATCCTTCGGTCTAGCACAAATTTTCTCAATATCTATCTCAAATCTACACTAAACATAGTCCTTCGATCTAGCACAAATTTTCTCAATCTCTATCTCTGGTCTGGCACAAACCTATCCTCAAATCTGCACCAAACTCTATCCTCAAATCTGTCCTCAAGCCTTAACACAAAGCTTGACCCAATCACAAATCAACTCTGCTAGATCTGCCCCAAACCTTAACTCAAGGTTTGAACAAATCAATCAATCAACTCTACTCTCAAGTCTTCTCAAAGACTTACCTCAAATCTTTCCACAAGTCCTCTCTAGAACTTGCTCTAATTTGCTCAACAAGTCTTCACCAAGACTTACCTCAAATCTTCTCAACAAGTCCTCACTTAGAACTTGTCCAATCTGATTGTAAGCTTCCACAAAATCTCACACAAATCTATCCTTAAGTCCACTCTAGGACTTACTCAAATCATCTCACAAGCTTTCATAAAATCTTATTCAATCTATCATAGAAAACTTCTTTAATCACACAAACAAGCTTCACATAAAATCTTGTTTAACTTATAGAAACATATAGAGAATGGTTAGAGACTCAATATGCTTCACACTCACAATAATGCTCAATCACTTTTAATATCTCTTGTTCAATCACATAAACATATGGAGAATGGTTAGAGACTCAATATGTTTCACACTCACAACCACTTAATCACTTTCAATCTCTCTTCCAAATCAAATCAGAATATGGAACAATTTGTTTCATATAACTTGAACTATCACTCCAACACTTCCAATCAACTAAGCTCAATCAACTCCACTCAACCAATCACTCAATGAAGGCTTAGTCAACAATGCTTATCAAACAAACCTCAACAAACCCCCCCCCCCCCCCCCCCAATCCCCCCCCCCACACCCCCTCCCCCCCCCCCCCCTCAAAAAAAAAAACCCCCCCCCAACCCCCAACAACTCCAAATCTTCCAACCAAAACCCAACCCACAAAAACATTTCACTCCAACTTAGCATTCACAACATCCAACAATTACTCACAAGGAAGATATGCCCATACCTTTTGTTTGATGAAGAATTGACCTTAAAAACCTATCTCAATCACAATTACTCTTTTTGCCAATCTCAAGGGTTAGGTAGCAAAAACCTTCTCAAAACTTCATTCAATAATTCCCTCAAAATATTTTCACCATACAAAACATTAGATCTCAATTACACCTTATTACTCCTCTCAAATATTTAAACACAATAAGACTTTATTTTAAAATAACATATAAACTCCTCTAAAGCCTTATTACTCCATTCAACACTTGATCATCAAAATCACAATATAAAATTTAATTTTCATAAACCTTATATCTCCCTAAAAGCTCATGCCAAACAAACCTTAGGACAAAAATCAAATTTAAAAATTAAATACCTTTTGCCCTTGGTGGGAATCGATCCCATGCTACGCTGCCACCAGCGCCCTAGCCATGACTTCAACTATCGCGTGAGCTAGGTGCTCACCTTAGAAGCAAGAAGCACCTCGTGCACTTTATTGCTTCCCTTTGGTACCTAAACCAAAAGACATCCACGCAAAAACTACCATCGAGATTCGATCGTGGGTCCTCCCACCTTGCCAAAGCCTTAAGTCACAGCCGCTTGCCACTAGCCCAACCAATTGGTTGGTTATGAGGCTTAGAGCCTCTCTTGTCTTATCCCTTCGTTGGCACCAATAAAACAACAAAAAAACTTTATCTTCTTCCTTGCACGAAAATCGTGGAAATCGTAGGCTTGATTATATTATTCGAATGAAGGTACTTCCTTTGCAACCAAGGCACATGGTATTTATACCATTGTGCCATCACCATTTTAGACGTCGATGGAGGGGAAATAATGTATGACGTCGGTGCATTAATTTTTCCCTTATAACCCTAACCTTAGGGTTAATTAAATTAGATTATAATTTAATTAATAATAAAATTATTATAATTAATTTAATAACTATAAAGTTAATCAAATTAAATTATAAATTAATTTATAATGAAATTATTATAATTAATTTAATTACTTTAGGTCTTACCATTAGACCTTTTAATATTATAATAAAATATTATAATATTATTTTTCTTGGGCCTTCTTATTTCTCCTGTAGACCTTATCTGACCACCTTGAATATTATAATGGGAGATATTATAATATTATTTCCCTTAGGTCTAGAAGCAATCTTTCACTTGCACTGATTACTAAACTGACTCTTGACATCCTTCCTCTTGCACTGCTCACTAAAACTTACTCTTGACATCAATGACAACAAATCTTGCTCATATTTCCAACAATCTCCCCCTTTGTCATTGATGGCAACCCATTTACCTTTTACCATTTCTTTTACCTTTTCCTGTTCTGCTCCCCCTGACTGAATGCTCTCCCCCTAACTCAAATCTCTCCCCCTTTGTCATCAATGGCAAAGGGCCACCTTTGGGGCTTGGGGCTAAGAATGAGACTCTTAGCTTAGCCCCTCCCCCACCTCTTTTTGAGGTGGTTAATTCTAGGGTGGGAGTATTTCTACTCCCATCAAGCACTGATATTTACCTTTGTCCACTTTCTTCCTCAACTGATCCTTCTAATTTCTCTGACTATTCTTGTTCCTGCTTGTCTCTAGAATTTTTGCTCTACACCACTTTGTTGTATGTCCATCATTATTGCACTTATAACACTTAATGTTGTTATTCCTTGGAGGTGCAAATATCTTGGGATTTCTCCTGGTGAAGTCATATCTATTCCTATCATGAACCCTGCAATTCACTACCTTGTGCCCAAACTGATTACAAGAGTAGCAATACCCTTGAAAAAGCTACCTATGTTTCTGAAATTTCCATATTCCTGTCTTTCATGTGTCCTGCACTATGTAGCCTTGTGCCCAAACCTGTGACATGAGAAACATCATCCATTGAAACTACCTTGCCTTGACCCCATTGGTCTCCTAGTTTCTTTTACCCTGTGTTGGTTCTTGTTCCATCTGTTCCTCATTTGTGCATTGTTCCTTTCCTTGTTGAACTTTCTATTGTCCAACTCATCCTCAGAGGTCTCACTCTCTCTTACACTCTCTTCTTCTGAAGCTTCTTCTTCTTCAAAGCTTGAGATTGACTCCTCTCCTTGTTTTCTTTGTACCTATTCAAAACCAAGACCTGTCTTGTTTGATGTAGGTTTTTGTATCTTGATAATCTTATCCAATTTCTTTGAGCTTCTCCCAAACTTGTGTAGCTTATCCTTAGACTCTTTTACTTCCTTCCTTAGTGAAGCTACCTCATGCTCTAACCTTTCACATTCTAAAACCTTTGCTTCTAACTTCTCTTTGAATCTCTTTGTCTTAGCTATTGAGTTGGTTAGATCCTCTATAAGCTTTCCTTTCTCTTCATCACATTCTTGAAATTTAAGCTTGAGTTTTGAGTTTTGCTTTCTTACCTCCCTTAATGCATCAAGGGCATGAATAAGCTCACCCTCAAGATCAACTTCTCCTTTTTCTTATTCTTCCTCTATTTGTTTGCCTTTGGGATCATCTTCATTCCTTTCTGATTTACTTCCACTAGAAGTATTTCCTTCTTCTTCTATTGCCATAAGAAGACTTTCTTCTGGTCCTTCAAGTGTATCTTCATATTCATCATCACTGAAACTGAATCCATTCCTTGTACATCTATCTTCAAGATGGCCAAAGTTACCACATCTAAAACACTTGAGAATCATTGGTAACCTGTTTCTAACCACTTCTTTTTCTTCTGCCAGAAATAGAACTTCATCTTCATCATTATTTGAGGAACTTTCATCACTATCACTTGAAATCTTACCTACCTTGTCTGCATAAAAACTCTTCTTATGCCTTTGGAAGAACTTCTTTCCTTGCTTGCCTTGTCCATCCCTACTTTTCTTTTGGTACCTATGTTTTCCTATTTCCCTATTCTTATGATCCTATTTTTCTTCATCATTGCTATTTCTAGCCTCTGGACAATCAGATGCATAGTGACCATATTTTCCACAATTGAAACATCTAACTAATTTTGTACCTTTATATTTTCTTGAGTCCTTGTTCCTTCTACCATAATTTGCTTCTTCATCACTGGATGACTCATTGCTTGAATCTGACTTCTTACCCTTTGTCTTCTTAGTAACTTTGAAGGTTGCTTCCTTCTGGGGAATAGGTTCCTCTTTTATTCTCATCTCAAAAGCTATGAGAATGCCATGTAATTCATCCCTTGTCAAAAGTTCAATATCTTTTACCTCTTCTATAGCTGAAATATTTTCACTAAACCTTTTTGGAAGTGACCTTAAAATCTTATCACAAACATCTGGTTCCTCAACCTTAAGCCCAAGTCCTTGCATGGAGTTAACAACCTCATCCACATGAAGTAGATATGCCACAATATTTTCCTCATCCTTCATCTTTAGGTCTTCAAATGCTCTCTTGAAATTTTGCAACTTTACCCTTTTGATATTTTTGTCTCCCTCATATATGCCTTTCAACTTATCCCAAATTTCCTTTGTTGATGTGCAATGCATAACCTTTATAAACTTTGTTTCATGCAAACCTCTCAAAATTCCATTCATTGCCTTTGAATTGTAATGATGTAGAAGCTTACCATATTTATCTATAGGTGGAGTTGTTGGTGGTATGTATCCATTCTCAATTGCTTCCCATATTTCATTTCCAAGTGCCATTAGATGAAACTTCATCCTTGTGCTCCATAGTGCATAATTGTTCCCATCGAACAATGGTGCTGAATTTCTTGAAGATCCACTCTGAGAATCCATCTATGTTCTTGTAAGATTTTCCTTCAAGCTATTAAACTCTTTCGAAGGAACCCACTCTGATACCAATTGAAGAACACAAGCTTATACTGAGAGGGGGGTGAATAGTATAAGACCACTTTTTACTTTTCTTTCCCAAATAATATTATGCAATATATCAATGGAAATATCAATAGTAGTAATCAAAGCAATGCATAAATCACCACACACAATAGAGACACCAATTTAATATGGTTCACCCAATGTGGGCTACTCCACGAAGAAAATATTTCACTAAAATTTTCTCAACAAATATCTTGGGAATCCTTTCCCTATTACAATGTTTATGGACCTCTATCCAAAGGAGACACCAATCCCCTAATCAAGTTCATGGATCTCTATCCATAGGAGACACCAATCTCCTCATCTGGTTGATGGATCTCTATCCATAGGAGAACTCCTTCTCCTCTGCTCTAGCTGGTGATCCTCTAGAAGACTACTACCTCCACTACACTAGCTTGTGGATCTCTCTCCACTGAAGACTCTATCCTCACTCAGAAGATCTCTATCCTCACTACCCTAGCTAATGGATCTCTATCCACTGGAGACTATTATCCTCTGCTCTATCACCTCCAAAGCTTGCTATCAGCTCTATCTCAAATCTATACTAAACATAGTCCTTCGATCTAGCACAAATCTGCTCAATATTTATCCTCAAATTTGCACTAAACATAGTCCTTTGGTCTAGCATAAATATGCTCAATATCTATCTTTAAATCTGCACTAAACATAGTCCTTTGATCTAGCACAAATCTTCTCAATATCTGTCTCAAATATGTACTAAACATAGTCCTTCGATCTAGCATAATTAATTTTTCAAATTTACTAAACATATTTTTAGCATAAATTTTCTCAATCTCTATCTCTGGTCTGGAATAAACCTATCCTCAAATATGCACCAAAATCTATCCTTAAATTTATCCTCAAGCCTTAACACAAAGCTTGATCCAATCACAAATCAACTCTTCTAGATCTACCCCAAACCTTAACTCAAGGTTTGAATAAATCAATCAACAACTATGCTCTCAAGTCTTCTCAAAGACTTACCTCAAATCTGTCCATAAGTCCTCTCTAGAACTTGCTCTAACTGCTCAACAAGTCTTCACCAAGACTTACCTCAAATCTGCTCAACAAGTCCTCACTTAGAACTTGTCCAATATGATTGTAAGCTTCCACAAAATCTCACATAAATCTGTCCTTAAGTCCACTCTAGGACTTACTCAAATCATCTCACAAGATTTCACAAAATCTTATTCAATCTATCATAGAAAACTTCTTCAATCACACAAATAAGCTTCACACATAATCTTGTTTAACTTATAGAAACATATAGAGAATGGTTAGAGACTCAATATGCTTCACACTCACAATAATGCTCAATCACTTTTAATCTCTCTTGTTCAATCATAGAAATATATGGAGAATGGTTAGAGACTCAATATGTTTCACACTCACAACCACTTAATCACTTTCAATCTCTCTTCCAAATCAAATCATAATATGGAACAATTTGTTTCATAGAACTTGAACTATCACTCCAACACTTCCAATCAACTAAGCTCAATCAACTCCACTCAACCAATCACTCAATGAAGGCTTAGTCAATAATGCTTATCAAACAAACCTCCCCCCCCCCAAAGTAACATCTCTCCCCCCCCCCCCCGGAGTAGTATATTTCATACCCCCCCAAAAAAAATATTAGTATCTCCCCCACCCCCCCTCAAAGATAAAAAAAAAATTAATACTCCCACAATGCTTATCAAAAAGCTCTAAATAAAAATTTGATTCAGAAAACCAAACTCAACAATGCTTATCAAAAATCCTTTTCACTCCAACTTAGCATTCACAACATCCAACAATATTTCACTCACAAGGAAGATATGCCCATACCTTTTGTTTGATGAAGAATTGACCTTAAAAACTTGTCTCAATCACAATTACTCTTTTTGCCAATCTCAAGGGTTAGGTAGCAAAAACCTTCTCAAAAATTCATTCAATAATTCCCTCAAAATATTTTCACCATACAAAACATTAGATCTCAATTACACCTTATTACTCCTCTCAAATATTTAAACACAATAAGACTTTATTTTAAAATAACATATAAACTCCTCTAAAGCCTTATTACTCCATTCAACACTTGATCATCAAAATCACAATATAAAATTTAATTTTCATAAACCTTATATCTCCCTAAAAGCTCATGCCAAACAAACCTTAGGATAAAAATCAAATTTAAAAATTAAATACCTTTTTCCCTTGGTGGGAATCGATCCCACGTTGCGCTGCCACCAACGCCCTAGCCATGACTTCAACTACCATGTGAGCTAGGCGCTCACCTTAGAAGCAAGAAGCACCTCGTGCACTTTATTGCTTCCCTTTGGCACCTAAACCAAAAGACGTCCATGCAAAAACTGCCATCGGGATTCGATCGTGGGTCCTCCCACCTTGCCAAAGCCTTAAGTCACAATCGCTCCCCCCCCCCCCTTGGTTGATGAGGCTTAGAGCCTCTCTTGTCTTATCCCTTCGTTGGTGCCAATAAAACAACAAAAAAACTTTATCTTCTTCCTTGCACGAAAATCATGGAAATCGTAGGCTTGATTATATTATTCGAACGAAGGTACTTCCTTTGCAACCAAGGCACATGGTATTTATACCATTGTGCCATCACCATTTTAGACGTCGATGGAGGGGAAATAATGTATGACGTCGACGCATTAATTTTGCCCTTATAACCCTAACCTTAGGGTTAATTAAATTAGATTATAATTTAATTAATAATAAAATTATTATAATTAATTTAATAACTATAAAGTTAATCAAATTAAATTATAAATTAATTTATAATGAAATTATTATAATTAATTTAATTACTTTAGGTCTTACCATTAGACCTTTTAATATTATAATAAAATATTATAATATTATTTTTCTTGGGCCTTCTTATTTCTCCTGTAGACCTTATCTGACCACCTTGAATATTATAATGGGAGATATTATAATATTATTTCCCTTAGGTCTAGAAGCAATCTTTCACTTGCACTGATTACTGAAACTGACTCTTGACATCCTTCCTCTTGCACTGCTCACTTGAAACTTACTCTTGACATCAATGACAACAAATCTTGCTCATATTTCCAACAGACATTAACTCTGATTCTAGAACTATTGCTAGTATCGAGCTTTTGATCTTTATTGACATAAGGAAACCTTCTTTGTTGCGATATCTCTATCTCTCTCTTCTCCATTAAATTCATCTTGTTACTGAGAGGTCTCAAAGTGTTCTAAATATCAAGAAGCACAAAATATTCTTGAGGTGTTTGAGATGGAAGGGGAAGGAAATAAACTGAAATAGATGATGATTTGGGAAGGGAAATTCGAGTCATCTTTGAAGTTGTGATGAAAGAGGAAGGGGATCCATCTAAGAAGACGTATTTTCCTAATCTTGGATATTAGGAATTTTAGAACAGTAATGCATCATAGTCTTTGAGGGTAACCTCCCTACATTGATAAGAATATTCTTAGCATGGACAGTTGCAGTATAAACCTAGGGAAAGGTATATATCCCTGTCTGTTGATTTTGTAAGCTCAATTTTTATCCAAGGGCTCTGATATAGTACATAAAAACAAGGGTTGTAGTTGGCCTAGCTTCAGGTGGAATTCTCTTCCAAGTTCTACTCAATCTTAGATTAAAGTCTAAAACTGATTCTTGCTTATGTTTTTGCATGGATGTAAACTAATTTAGAAGGGATAAGGGATTAGTAGACTCATTGAATTCCTCTTAAAAAAATTATGCTAACTCAGCCCATAAAGTAATGCTATCCTCCAAAGTCCTAAACTAGTGTAAAATTTTCCCTCTAAAGGATAGAGCCAGGATTCTGACAATGACATCTTCATTCTTTATGTTTTGAATTGTTGCTAGATTTATAATATCTTGGTAATGTTCGTAAGAATTTTTACCTGATCCATCATAGGTAGGGATGGATTTGTATACAGCTTGGGGAATATCATGTATATGAGCAAGCCTCAAGGGACCAATTGTATTCCAACTAGGATACTTCTGCAGGGGCAGATTTAAGCCATATTTCTAGCCGCTACTCTTAGTGGAGGTGGTCTTAGAGGCACCTCAGGTTGAATTTCTGGAGGTATTTTGGAAATCTGGGTTTAAATTTCTTAAGATAGTATATCCTCTCAAAGGGAGCTCATAATAGATAAAATACTTTGGGTTATTCTTTGCAGATGACCTAGTATTCATGAAAACTATGAGCTATCACAAAAGGCTTTTTGGATTCTTGAATTTAGGGAGTCACCAGGTGAATTTACTAATAATCACTTTAAGGTCAAGATAATTCACCTAATCTTGATTCCTCAGGGAAAATATAAAGATAGAAAAAGTGGGTCAACTAGTGTTCTTGTTAACAATTCCCACCAGGTATGCCAAAAACTGTTGGAATCCAAATTGCCATCAAGAAAAAGCTTGATACTTTGAATGTTATCTTCTAATTTTTTGATGAGGCATGCACCTACTAATCACAGTTTAAACCACGACATTGGATAGATTAAATTTTACTCTAATCCATCCTCTAGAGTAGGTTGATATTCCTTATAAACTAATAAGATGTTGACTCATTTAAGCTCAGATAAATGTTTAAACGGTAGGGATAGAAATGAGTTAGGATTAAGAAATAGTAAATAAACAATGGACGAATAGAGCTAACAACATAGGCATCTACAGAAAATACCCATCTTACAAAATAATTTCCAGTGTTCCACACTTGAAATTAACAGCATTCAAAACAAGTAATCTTCAATATTACAAATAAAATAGAGTTATACTTCACGAAAGCTATTTCAATATCAAGATACTAATAATTCAAGTTAGTAGAATAAGATCAGTATCAATTTTTAATAGAAAGGAACTTCTTGCAAGCACAAATTCAATTATGAAAATATTTCAATTGCTCGAAGTTAGCAATCCAATATCAACAGAATAGACTAACCATAGCAATAGTAGCAGAAAATTAATCCATAGCTTGAGTCTCTCTAAAATTATAAAAGACACCAGTTTGAGGTAAACATTCCAAGTAATGTTCCTTTTATTGATTTGCAAATAAATATTACACAATAGGGCAAGCAAAAAATCTAGTGCTGACCTTTCAAAATGAGGGTTCAACCTTCTTTTATAGTTTTCACATGCTTGAAGAAATGGAACATTACAAGGGAAATAAAATACCATATCAGATAGATGTTGATGTGGCAACCTCTAGTTTACATTGAGAATAAAACAAACTGCTCAATCTTGCGCTCCTTTATAGCTTAGCCCCTGCAACTTACTGGTTCTTCATGGTGGTTTGTCTCCAAGATGTCAAAACCGTGATCTCGGTTGTCCTTCATTCTTGTAGACCTTTATCTATCGTAGATCTAAAACTGACTACAACTATATTTTCTTGGTTCTTGACCTTGTTGATGCTTCATCTGCTAACTCTCTTTGCTTTAACCAGTTGATATCACAAAGGCTCTATTTTTATGTGCTCAAGATACAGTTAGAATGATCCAACCATTGATCTACTCATGAATGACCAAGATTAAATATTTAAAAAATTTGATAACTTCACGATGTAGAACATGTCATAGCTTGCTCCTCTTAACAGCTTATCGCTTCCTTTGACCACTTCGACCATGGGTTGGAGCACATGAGGCTTTAGCATAAAAATGTACTACAAGGTACACATGATAGAACATTGCACTAGACCACGACTCTTATTCTTTAATCTTCTTTAGAGTTGATTCACGTCCATGATGTAGAACACGATCTACAATGTGTTGTAGTACGCACCTCAAAATTCATGCCTCCTAGTTTGATAGTGGATGATCGTGAGGTAGAGCATCGCTTTGGCCCATGTAGGATATAACATAAGACATGCTATATAAAACCTTGCGCTAGTCCATGACTTTATTATTCACTTTTGTGATGTTTGACCATTTTGACCGTGGATTGAAACATATACACTATGTTGCTACAAAATACTCTGAACTCTTGTAGGATAGAACAAGATTGAAATAGCCTTTAGCATACACAGGCTAGAACAATATGTGATGTGCCATGGTTTGAAATTAAGCAAGTGCAAAATTTGACTATTTTGATCGTAAACCAAAACCATGTCAAATGTCGTTTGGATTAGAACATGTTGCAAACTGCTAAGCTTTTAGACTTAATCAAAAAATATGTTGTGATCCACGATTTTGAAAGCGGTAAAGTAAACTTTTGATCACTTTGATCATGGGATAGAACATCCTGTCCTACTCCACTGTAAAATAATTGGATCTCACACGGGATGGAATATCCTTCTTTTCCTTAGAAAATATTACAAAAAATTCTAAGGATGTGGCCATTTTGGGCCTACAACAATCAGTGAATATTTTTGTTTATATGAATTTTGTTAACAATGATTTTGGGATCTATGGAATATGAGAGAGTTTTCAATGCACTGTATTTTGTGAAATCTAAACTTCATAATAGGCTGGATTAAAATTTAGAAAATTATTTGAGAATTTATGTGTCAACATATGAGCTAAACAAATCTCCCTATGATAGAGCATTGACATATTGGAAATCCCTTGCAAACAGAAGGGGTATCACTAATATGTATGATAATGAGGATAATAATGTTTGTAGTGATTAGATAGTGGAGATACAGATATTCAATATTCTTACAAGTAATTTTGGACGAGTTGAGAGGTGTTTGTTTCATCTACCTCAATTGTAAATTTACCAAGATTTAACTGTTGGAATAATTGAGTTGTCATTGATGTCAAAGGTTGTTTTGATTGATAACAATTGTCATTGATGTCAAAGTTTGTTGTGGTAGAAAGCAAATCATGATGTGTTGGAGCAAACTATGCAAAAGACAAAGTGTGAACTTTAATATTTAAATTTAATATTTAAATATTAGAGTGGGATATATTAAAGTAAAGGTTAAAAGTTTAAATATTTAAAATCAATGATTTAAATATTTTATATGAAGTGAAAGGTTGAGATTGTGGGCCAACGTCTTAAAGATCCACATGGAAGAGAGTATATATATGAGATTGAAGTGCATTGAAAAATAGGTTTTGAGGATAAAATTGCTTTGCTTTTCGTCGATCGTGAGAACCTCTTTCACTGTTACCATGAGTGTTTTTCATCATTTTTTGAGAGTGTCATTGTTCGTCATTCCTTCACTGCCATCATGAGTACCTTTCATTGCTATTTGTAAGTGTTTTTGTTTATCGTTCGGGAGAGTCTCTTGTTGCCATTTGAAAGAATTTTATGTTGTCATTTGTGAGGGTCACTTGTTGCCATTCAAAATAATTGTGTTATCATTTGTGAGGGTCACTCATTGCCATTCGAGAGAGTTTTGTATTATCGTTTGTAAAAGTCATTCATTGCCATTCGAGAGAGTCATTCATTTCCATTCAGGAGAGCTTTTAAGTGTCATCCATGAGAATTCTATATTATAATTTGTGAGTCTTTTACTATTTTAGTGAGAGTCCCTTGTCACCTATTGTATAATTTTATCATCCTAGTTGAAAGAGTTTGTTGGTGCTCATAATTGCAATCTATTTTTGACAATCTTGAGAGTTCATTACCGTAGTTCGAGGGAGTTTTGTGTTGTTTGCTATCGTTGTTTCACAATAGCCATTAGTGGAAGCCATTGACATCTGAGGATTATTTACTAGTTGTTGCCATCTAGAAGAGATGTTGAAACTTCTAGGGTTATGAAAAACATGCCAGAGAAGACCAAGAAAATCCTTGCAAAGAAGATGTTACATTTGCATGCGTTGAAAGAGTTAAGGATAGTTGTTAGGGTTGAGCACTTCAATTATTTCTAGTTGGATTTCACTTGATAGAAGATAGAGCCACCATGATTTATAGTGACATGCAGGATGGAAGACCAAATTGAATTTTGTGGTAAGTTTGGTTACTGATAGACATTGAAATCATCTCTATGAAAAACGTTGTTTGGGAAGACCGAGAAGGGTAGTGCGGTCAAAAGATCATTGATTGATGTATCTACCTCAAAGTGTAGGGTGTTGAAGATTACTCTCAATATATAGTGTATTTTTGGTGGTTTGCATTATGTTGGTAAAGCTTGGAAGTGAGAGACCTAGGTTTGAGTCTCATGCATGATAATTTTTTGTAAAGTGTGGCAAATAAAGATTTCAAAGGAAGAGGTTTCATTTTTGATGTTGGTAGCCAAAAAGGTACATTATGATGATTTTATTTTGTGGAGTAATTAAAATTGATTGAATTTATAGTTGGAGATATAAGTAGATATTTTGTATTTCAAGATAAGCTTTTCATGTATGGTTTTCACAAAAGAAAAATGAGGGATGATGAAAGTATTTTTTATTTGAAGTTATAATAGAGAAGCAAAGAGGGAATTATAAGTCAAAGTGGATAGTTGACATTGATGACATTGTTGTGAAGATATTGGAAGCTTTTGTTTTGTATGTTCTCATCTATTGCATGGTCATTGAAGTTTTTCTTTGAAAAAGCAAAGATAGAGTGTGAAGCATTCAAGTGTCAAAAGGAAAATTCAGCCATCTAAAAGAAGAAGTAAGGTCAGTTATACAAGCTAAACTAGAACTATATATTTGTAAGAAAAATAGAAGTGAGAAAGCATGTGTTAAATAGATTGACCATTTGAAGCTTCCAACACCAGTATATCATTCTCTATATGTTCATAAGAATAGACAAATACTGGGTAGATTACATTTTGGATTGAAGAAAGCAAACTCTAGAAAAGGGAAGAATCCATAGAGCATGAGCATGATATTTGTGATAAGTTAAGGATAAAATTTGGGATAAGTTGAGGATTGATATTGTGCATGAATTAAGGACATATTTTAAGCAAGGTCTTGGAGAAAATTTTAAGCAGGGTTAGAGCAAAGTTATGAGCATGTTTGGAGTACATTTGAGCAGATTTTGTGAATAGGTTTGAGGCAGATTTGAGCATATTTTGTGAACATGTTTGCTTTGAGAAACTTTTGTGAATAGGTTTGAGGTAGATTTGAGCAGGTTTTATGAGTAGGATTGAGCAATTTTGAGTAGTGATAGTAAGAATATTTGAGTAGGTTTGATGAACAGGTTTGATAAGCATATTTGAGTAGAGTTGTGAGCAAGATTTTAACAAATTTGTGAGCAAGTTTTTGGAACAGAGTTTTGAGCAAGATTTGGAGCAGACCAGAGTAAATGGGATTGGTGTATCCTATGGATAGAGGTCCATGAACCATAGCAAAGAGGATTGGTGTCTCCTATGGATAGATGTCCATGAACCAGAGTAGAGGGGATTGGTATCTCCTATGGATAGAGGTCCATGAACCAGAGCAGAGGGGATTGGTGTCTCCTATGGATAGAGATCCACAAACCAGAGCAAGAGGGGATTGGTGTCTCCTATGGATAGAGGTCTACAAACCAGAGCAAGAGGATATTGGCATCTCCTATGGATAAAGGTCCACAAACATTGTAATAGGAAATTGGTTTCTAAGAAATTTGTTGAGAAATTTATAAGAAATATTTCTTCATGGATGCAACCCACATTGGGTGAACCACGTTAAATATATGTCTCTTATGTGTGTGATGATTTGTACATTGTTTTTTTATTGCAATTTATAATATTGGATAATGTTACTTTGGAAAGAAAAGTAAAAAATTTTATCTTATACTGTTCACCCCCCCTCTCAATATAAGCTTGTGTTCTTCAATTGGTATTAAAACGGGTTCCTTTGTGAAGGTCTAAAAACTTGAAGGAATATCTTGCAGGAAAACACATGGCTCATAAGAAAGGGTTTTCATAAAATAATGCTCCATTGTTTGATGGGACTAACTATGTTTTCTAGAGTGTGAGGATGAAGACTTATTTGATGGCACATGGATATGATACATGGCAATCCGTTGAGAATGGATTCACACCATCTACAACTCCTCCTACAAATGTAAGTGGTAAGAAACCATATGAAGATAATGCCAAGACAATGAATGCAAATTTGAGTGGGTTATGTGAATTAAAGTTTGTGAAAGTCATGCAATGCACTTTAGAAAAAGAAATATGGGATAAGTTACAAAGAACATATGAAGGAGATGATAAGGTCAAAATGGCAAAAATTCAAACACATAGAAGGAAGTTTGAAGACTTGAAGATGAAATATGATGAAGATATTTCTATGTATCTACTTTGTGTTGATGAGGTTGTCAACACTATTCATGGACTTGGAGAAAATATTGAGGAATCTACTATTGTTCGTAAAATATTGTGGTCACTCCCTATGAGGTATGATGCAAATATTTCAGCAATAGAAGAGATGAAGGATCTTGAAACTTTAAGTATGGATGAGCTATATGGAATTCTCATAGCCTACTAGATGAGGAAAAAAAAATAACAAACATCAGAAAGAGAGGCAAGATTCAAAGCATCAAAAAAGGAAAAGGATAAAGAACAAGAATCAAGTGATGAATCAAGTAGTGAAGAAGAGGCTAACTTTGTAAGAAGAAATAAGAAAGGGTCTAAGAAAACACAAAAATATGCTGACTGTGAATTGCTTTATTTGTGGTAACATTGGTCACTATGTAGCTAATTGTCCACAAAATGGATGTAGTAGTAGTGAAGAAGAAAATTATTACAATAAAAAGAAGTAAATAAAGTTTTATTATGAAAATAAAAATAGGCATGGTCAAGGCAAGCATGAGAAGAAGATATTTCAAAGGCACAAGAAGAGTTTTTATGCTGAAGAAGCAAGCAGTGTTTCAAGTGACAATGATGAATATCTCTATGTAGTGAAAAAGAAGAAATTCTATTTTTAACCATAGAAGAGAAAGAAGATACTCCTATTATTGAAGATCAAGAAAAAGAGAAAGAAGATGATCCTATAGTTGAAGACCTAGAAAAAGAGATATTTATAAAATGAAGAAGTCATGGTTGATATAGAAGAAGAACTTGATTTTGATCTTGAAGAGTTGAAAAAGGAGAACTTAATATTGAAGGATCAAGTACAAGAGGATAAGAAAACAAAGGCAAAACTTCTACAAGACCTCATCGATTTAAAATTTAAAGTTGAAGAGATAAAGAAAGTTGAAGAAGGTATGGCTGAGCAGTTAAAGGCAAAAGAGCTATAATGTGAAATACTAGAAGATGAAGTTATATCTCTAAATAAGGGACTTAGAAAATATCTTGATAAGTTATCATGGTTTAAGGAAAGCTCAAAAACCTTGGATTATATTCTCAAGATACATAGATCTCCATTTATTAAGACTGGACTTGGTTATGAGGAAGGTCAAGAGGTACAATAATAGGAGTCAAGCTCAAAATAAGTAGAAGCATCAAAGAAGGTATTTAAAGAAGAGACTAATACCTACACTAATAAGTTGAGAAATGGAAGCATCAAAGAGGAAGAAAATAATGCACCATCAAGGAATAGGGACCATCACAGGAAAAGCAAATAAAGAACCATGCGATCATATCCTCGAAGGCAAGATGAATATCTCTTCCAAGGTTATTGCTAACCATGTAATGTTTTTGGTCATAAATCCATATATTGCATGGTTCATGGTAAGAATGATTATAGCTTCACCAAGAGAAATTTCAAGTCTTAAACTCAAGGACTACAACATCATATGTTTCAATTACAATAATTTTGGGCATAAATCTAAATGGTCTAGAACAGAGTTTTTAGAACTTCCAAAGAAAAGCAAGAAAAAGGATGCTCAAAATGTTCAAAGAGGTATGACTTCAAAATTTTGGAGAAAGAAAATTGAAAAAGAAGAAGAGCATTATAAATTGGGAGTAGGTTCACTCCCATACCATAATTGATCACCTCAAAAATGAGGTGGTGAGGGAATTGAGTTAAGTGTATTATTTTTTAGCCCCAAGGAGCCCTTTGCCATTGATGTCAAAGCGGGAGAGAATTCAGTGAGGGAGAGCAGCTTGTCAAGGGGAGCATCATGTCAGGGAAAACAACATGAGAATAAGACAATTATCTTTGAAGGGTTGCCATCAATGAAAAAGGGGGAGATTTTTGGAATAATTGAGTTGTCATTGATGTCAAAGGTTATTTTGATTGATAACAGTTGTCATTGATGTCAAAGTTTGTTGTGGTAGAAAGAAAATCATGATGTGTTGGAGAAAACTATGCAAAAGATAAAGTGTGAACTTTAATATTTAAATTTTAGAGTGGGATATATTAAAGTAAAGGTTAAAAGTTTAAATATTTAAATCAATGATTTAAATATTTTATATGAAGCGGAAGGTTGAGATTGTGGTTCAATTTCTTAAAGTGCCACATGGAAGAGAGTATATAAATGAGATTAAGCACATTGAAAAAATAGGTTTTGAGGAGAAAATTGCTTTGTTGTTTATCAATCATGAGAGCCTCTTTCGCTGCCATCGTGAGTTTTTTTCATCATTGTACGAGAGTGTCATTGTTTATTGTTCCTTCAATACCATCGTGAGTACCTTTCCTTTCTATTTGTAAGTGTTTTTGTTTGCCGTTCGAGAGAGTCTCTTGTTGCAATTCAAAAGAACTTGTGTTGTTATTTGTGAGGGTCACTTGTTGCCATTTGAAAGAATTATGTGTTATCATTTGTGAGGGTCACTCATTACCATTCGAGAGAGTTATGTATTATCATTTGTAAAAGTCATTCATTGCCATTCGAGAGAGTCATTTGTTGCCATTCGGGAGAGTTTTTAAGTGTCATCTATGAGAATTCCACATTATCATTTGTGAGAGTCTTTCACTATTTTAGTGAGAGTCCCTTGTCACCTATTGTAGAAGTTTCTCATCCCAGTTCGAAAGAGTTTGTTGGTGTTCACAATTGCAATCTGTTTCTGCCATCCATGAGAGTTCATTACCATCATTCGATGGAGTTCTACACTTTTCACTGTCACTGTTTCATAATAGCCATTAGTGGAATCCATTGACATCTAAGTATTATTTACCAGTTGCTACCATCCATAAGAGAGATGCTAAAATTGCTAGAGTTATGAAAAACATACCAGAGAAGACCAAGAAAATACTTGTAAAGAAGATGTTACATTTGCATGTGTTGAAAGAGTTAAGGACAATTGTTAGGGTTGAGCACTTCAATGATTGCTAGTCGAATTTCACCTTATAAAATATAGAGCCACCATGATTTACAGTGATGTGCAGGATGGAAGACCAGATTGAATTTCGTGGAAAGTTTGGTTGGTGATAGGCATTGAAATCATCTCTACGCAAAATGTTGTTTGGGAAGACAGAGAAGGGTAGCACAGTCAAAATATCATTGATTGAAGTATCTACCTCAAAGTAATATGTGTCTTCATTAAATACATTGAAAATTTCAAAATTATTTGTTATCATTTTCATCCTACTCAAATATAAAAATTAAAATATATATATTGTTCATATTATATGTTTTATATTGTATTGTCTTCATTGTGTTCATTGATAAAACCTTATGTTTTATATTATAGTATTGTTAATATATTGATTTTAATGATTGGCACAACTAATTTATATCATTGTAATATTTTAGTTGTTATTTGAAATTACAATAGTAAATATAAAGCTACACAAGAATATAGATGTAAACAACCATTGAATGATATTAGACAGAAATTAATAAATCTATTTTTCATTATTTGTATTGAAAATATACATTGTACAAAATTGTTGACAACAATACAACAAAATTTGTTGTCGACTAGAAAATATTTTAAATTTTCTTAATTTTTTGTTGGGGGTTTTGAGATAGATTTGGTCACTATACCTCCTTGTGTATCTGGATTACCTTGAATTGGAGATTTTTCTAAATTTTTAGGTTCTTTCCCTTATCTCCTATCTCAACAGACTATGTTGGCAGTACTCTATTTTTGATGAGGTCTTCCTCTACTTTGTATGCTTCCCAACAGCGATATTTCTTCTAGGGATGGATCTTCTTGCATTGTACCTAGGTTTTCTTGATGCTTCTTCTTAAGCAAGATATGTGGATCCATATTGTGCTCCTTTATAATATTTCTTAAATAATTATTATCTCTAACCTTGGCTTGTAATGTCTCCTTCATTCTCATTGCACCTTCAAATATTTTCTTCACCATGCAGATATTAACATCCATGCTTATAACTTGTTTCTTTAAATTATAAAAATTTGATTGTAATATTAAAATAAAACATAATTCATTTGAGATTATATCACAAAAGATAACTATAAAAATTATTAAAACTAAAGTCTCACCTTAGCCGCATCTCTTGAAGCCTCAGTAAATACAAATTTCTTCTTATCAGATGCCCATTGGTTATAATATGCTTGGGCTTCAGCATTAAGATTCTCCAATTTTTTCAACATAATATTTAAAAATTCATTAGTAAATTAAAGCATAGTGGTCATTGAGCCTGATTCAGCTTGATGTAACAAGCCACCAAGCTTTTTTGGTTCGTTTTGGACCAAAGAAAAAATCTCTTCATTTTTATCAAAATTTTTGTATCGGGTGTTAATCTCCTTAGTAAGTACCTTAGCCTAAAATTACTAATCTTTCATTTTCTTTACATTGTAAAGCAAATTGTCTTTGATTAGTGCTTCACAGCTATCAGCCATTAAATTGTCTTTAGAAAAATTAACTTTTTTGTCCTCAGTTCGAGGACCAGCGTCACTAGTGTCAGAAGGTGATGATGAGGTTTGCTGAGTTGTAGGATGTTCTTGTATTTGTTGTGCTTGAAGCACATCAGTTTCTTTAAATCTTGAATGTTTCCTTACAATAGATAATCATCCTCTAATGGAGGATTATCTAATCCTGAGCTCAAAAATTTTTGCAATGAATAAACATTTGAAAATGACATATTTGGAAAGGTAGATATTGTCTAGCTTGGTTCCTCCCACGATCTCGCTCCAACAAGTTTTTTTCCACCCCTAAATTGACCTCTCATTAACTATTGACATGATGGATGTGGTGGTGGTGTTGGCATAATATGTTGCCTTCTTTGATTAAATTGTGGGGAGGTGCCTAAAAACATAATAATAAGATTTTGTTAAAGAAAATAAAATTGAATAAAATTAATATATATTAATTTTAAAAAATACACTTATCGAACGATGATGAGATGTGTTGCCACCCTCCAACCTATGAAGGCATATTGAACTGGGTGCGGGGGGTGGGGCGTAACACTAAAAACATATGAAAACATAATTAAAAATAATTGTAATTTCAACTAAACAAATATATACAGAGAATTTCAAAATAGTAAACTTACCTATCATGGGAGTGGCTTCACTAGATTCACATTCCATAATATGTGCATGCACATGTTTATGAGAAACTAAAGGAGGAGCATGCTTCAAATATTTTACTAGCTTTTGTAAGGGTTTTTCTTCTGATTGGTTGTCAAAAGAATCACTAGTGGCTTCTAGCAGTATGCCCTTGATGATAGCATCTCATTTGGTCGAGAGTGAGGTTGTGTTTCTCTGCATTTAGGTGTAAATTTAAAATTAAAAAAGGAAAACCTGTTGTACTATAAAATTTTATTTCTTGATAAAATATGGAATTTTTACCTTCACATCATGGGTTGACATGGCAATGCTCACTAGCGTTGGATGCAACATAGTAGGTACATTTGCATTCCGTAAATTATGAAAATATTCATAATAAAATACGAGAAGAAATTTACAAGTAGGAACAGTCTTCGTTGTGTTCATTTGAACGTTGTGTAGTTCAAATCGGATGCGCTAGGAAATGTAAGTACACTAATAAAAAATTTGGTATTGAAGACATCAAACCAGATAGGCCAATCCCCATAATGGAATTTCAGTTGGTCTTCCTTGCAAAATGAGTCTTGCTTGGAAGAATTCTATAATAGCTTTCAAAATTTTATGCCCAAAAAATGAATTTGTTAAAGCCCCTTATGGACTTAGTGGTAGAAACTACAAAAAACAATTATTAGTTTAGAAATCATATATTTTAAATTTTGAATTTTAAATAACAAGAACAAATATACCTGACAAGAATTTTGCAAAGAAATTGAATTAGGTCTCCAAGTATACTCTTTTATATGTAGATAGCTGGAACTTCAAAGTGATGGGATCACCATCCTTGTGAAGCAAACCTGTCAATGTCTCCACATCCAAGGATTTGATCATGAAATAGATCTTTCTATTCTGGATTGTCATGTTTACAGTGGTCGTATCTTTGTTGTAGGCATATATAATGCTCAATAAGACATGGGTGTATGTTTTAAATTATGGCATTGAAACTAAACCCTAGAAGCAAACATCACTGACCCAAGAAAGGTTGGTTCTGGGTGTGGTTAACATGTCAAAAATTCTTGGATAGACAAGGTTTTTAAAGGTATTTTTTGAAGCAGGGGAGGAAGAGGTTGCCATTGCTTAAGAGGAAGTGGTTTTTTAAATTAGGGGAGGAAGTGGTTTTCAAAAGTAGGATAAATATTTGATAGAGTAGGGTGCAAGGTATTGGCTACCCAGGGTTCGCTTTGAGGATGTGCAGAAGAAAAAACATAAAAAATGACTGGATGTCATTTTATAGACAATTACATGCTTCGGTTGGACATGTAGTAGCATATTATTTGACATGCATAGGTGAGTGAGTGATCTTTTGACATGTGGTATGGTAAACCCTGGTGTTACCGATCTGTAGTCAAACTCCCACATGCAACAGATCTGAAATTAGATACCTACTTGCAACCAATCAGTAGTCAAACATTTAATTACAACTAATCAATAGTGAGATGCCTAATTGCAACTAATCCTAAGTAAAACCCTAGTTTCAACCAATCAAGATTCAGATTTATAATTACAACCGATCTGTAGTTGGACCAGTAATTACAACCAATCCAAAGTTGAATTCGTAGTTGCATTCGATACGATGTTGGACACCTGATTGCAACCAAAATGGAATTAAACCCTTAATTACAACTGATTCATAGTCAGACCTTAAATTATAATTGATCCATAGTCATTTATGTTTTTCTATCGCTTTGTACTCAGTAATTATTTTGTAACTAAACCGTAGTCGAATTCTGATTTACCACTGAGTTAAAGTTGGTTAATGCTTTGGAACTGGATCGTAGTCGAATATTGAATTACCACCGAGTAGATATCGATGGTTGTTTTACAACCAAATGATTTTCAGATGTTGATTTGCTATCAAACCAAATTAGGCTAATTGTTTACAACCAAATTATAGTCGGATGTTGATTTACCATCGAGCCGGTATTAGTAGTTGTTTTACAATTGAAACATTATTAGATGTTGATATTCCACTGAGCTAAAGTTGGCTAATGTTTTAAAATTGGATCATAGTTGGATTTTGATTTACCACCAAGTTGATGTTGGCAATTTTTTTGCAACTAGACCGTTTTTGGTTGTTGGTTGTTGATTTACCACTGAGCAGATGTTGGCATTTTTTTTTACAATCGAACCGTACTCAAAATTTCATTTACCACCAAGTTGAAGTTGGCTATTTTTTACAATTGGACCATTGTCAGATGTTGATTTGCCATCAAGCTGAAGTTGACTATTTTTTGCAACTGGACCTTTATCAAATAATGATTTTCCATCGAGCTAAAATCGATTGACAATCGAGCTATCGTTTACCACCGATTGATAATCGAGTAGTATAATGCGATTGATCAATAGTCGAGCTGTAATTTCAATTAAATTTTAGTCAATTTTATGTCATCCAATATTGGTTGTCAAAAATTTAAAATTTGCCATAGTTTTATAATTTTTTGTGAAAAATAAAGGTAATTCACCATGTCTCCTACATGAATTTGGCTAGGATTTGCCTGGATTTCAAAATTGATTCACTTTTTTTTATAAATAGATTATGGATCTAATCCCTTATGCATAACCTTGGCTCTAAGATGTAAATCAAAATATGCATAAACAAAAATTTTCCTTAAGCAAGAGGCTTTATAATAACCACAACGTTATCACCTGCCTACTACGAATGGCTCTTTTGCTTTAATAGCAACCTCCTTGCTCGATTTTGCATTTTTAATCAATCATACACATGTGCAAATGCATCTATATGAGGGTTTTTACCCTTGTGGTTGTCGATGATAATTCATCCACCTATGAAAGTACCTGGTCTTGTAGCCACAAATTTATCAATAGTACCATATTTCAAAAGTAATATAATCCAATTTTAAAAAGTATAAAGTGCAACTATCAACTCATCTTGATGAAAATAAAATAGGATCATGCATTAAATATCAACACATTAGCACATCAAACCAACAACAAGGGAAAGTCCTACCAAGGTGGGCCATTACAAATTATTAGAAATAGCTTATATTACATTATTTGGGTCATGTAAATGTACCTTCCTTGGAACATACTTAGGACATTAGATTACTTTAGGGAGAAGTTATCTAGTTACTTCATGTAATATAATAAATGCTCAAGTGTCAATGTGCAAGGTGTCCACTTGTAAAACTAGGTACAATGTTGGCCAAGGAACTTATCTTCCTATATAAAGGGTCATATATATAGAAGATATAACACAGTAGTGTAGAATTACAATAGTGTAGGATAGATAGTAGTGTAGTGTGTGTGAGCTATAATCTTAGAGCTCATTCATTGATAATTAGCTTGTATCATAGAGTGTTCTTTTCCTCCATAGTTACTATTGTACTTATTTTCATCATTTCTATTTATAACATGTTCTAGTCATCTTGCAGATTTACATTTTTTGTTATTATTTTACATCTTGTGAATGATATCTCCCATTGCATGTTGTATCAAAAGCTAACAGTGGTATCATAGTTATAGTAGATCAATAGAAAAATCACCATTATCATTGACCCTAAGTTTTTTTTAACCTAATATGCCATTGGACCAGTCACTATCAAAATTTCTCAAAAGAGTCTAGGTGATAGAATTAGGGAGATCCATAAGTGAGGACTAAATTAAATCTCAATTTCAGAAATACTAAGATTGCATATGGCTAGATTCTTTACACATAGTTGCAGAAAAACTCGTGAATACTAGGACTCAATGTTTGATCCACTAGTTTGATGAAACAACTAGTGAATCTCATATAAGATATCTGGAAATATTTACTTGAAGTTTCTTTTATTGCAGGGAATTAATTCTTAGATTATTGAGATACCTTACACAATAAAAATCTAGGAGACCTCAACTTCGTTTCCCAAAGGTCAAAGTGCCTTCATGGTGTAGATATTAGTTGTTGCATAAAGAAGAATACTTTAGAAGAAACTTTTGGAAAAGAATCATGGTGAAGTCAGGAGATAGGAGATCTCCATTGCTAGATTGACAAACTTCACAAAAATAAAAAAGGCCATAGAAGCCCTGATTCAGAAGAAATTGCCATAAAAGCCTTGATCCAAAAGAAAAGGCTATAGAAGCCTAGAAAAGGCCATAGAAGCCTTGATCTATAATAAAAGGCCACAGAATACTATAAAAGGCCATAGAAGCCTTGATCCAGAAGAAAATGCCACAAAAGCCTAGAAAATGCCATTGAAGCCTTAATATTAAATAAAATACCACAAAAGCCTTGATACTAAAATAGGCCATAGATACCTTTATCTTGAAGAAGACTCCAAAAGAGAGTACTTAATTCATAAGTAGATTTCAGTACTAATATTTTTGTTGCAAGTAAAGGAGATCCAATAAGTCGAGAAATATTCCTACAAGAAAGTTATGAAGAGTAGCCTCTTCATAATCAATCCAGCACTTGAAGCAAAAGATATCAGGAGGAGATCCCATTGAAGAACTTCTAGATAAGACAGAAGGACTATGAGAGTCCTACTCAAATCTAGAAGTAGCATAATTAGATATCCAGGAGAAGATATCACCACCAACAATTCCATAAGTAGAAGGCTGAAGATAAGATCTCAAGGAATACCAAAAGAAGTTGCAATATCAAAGACCTTGGTAAGGTCTCAATGAGAATCTAGTAAAAGGCTAGGAGAGTCTTGTTGAAGAAATTATCAAAGAGCTCACTGGAGAAGTCCACTACCAAGGATAAGTCCTTGATAGTGAAGGACTTGGGATAATTGTTTCCATCCAACAACAATCCCAAGAGGAGGAGAATTTGGCAAGGAGTTCCAAATTCGAGAGGAAGAAGAATCCAATGAAGACCTCAAGACATTCAAAATCTTGAGAAGAAGATCATGCTTGAAGTCATTATTTGACAAGAAGACTTGAAGATAGAAGAAGCTGGCCAGAACCATAATATTAATGATTACCTCTCACAACAAGAGGACACCACTTTAGAGACACAAACTTCTCCAAATCTACAGTAGAAGGAGGAGACCATAAGAGGAAAACCAAGTCACCAAATCTTAGGTTCGTGAAAGGAAGTTTGAGATTACAGTTTGGTGAAAAAGAAGTTGTTCAAAACAATCTATAAAGAGCTACAAGATCTTACTCAAGGCAACAACTTGGTGATCTAAGACACCAAGATCTACATCCTCTACAGAAGCGACAAAGAAGCTACAAAATATTTTAGAAAAAGGTAAGCAACTATTGGTGCAAGTAGATTTATTAATTGGATTATTTTTTAGATTTGTTAAAGCACCTTAATCTAGATTAAAGTTGCAACCTAAATTACAGTATTCAAAAGTGCAAAATAAAAAGGTTCCTTTTAGAGGTTCATTTTCACATTAGGAGTTGATTAGATTCTAAATATTAATTATCTATCAACTACCTATTGTATACTTTGGAAAGCGAAAAGAAGACTAAATCCTACAATACTAATTGTAGTAAATTTGCAGAATATTTGAAGGTTCATTTCAAATTATTCTTGATTAGTTGTAGTAAATTGATTAAGTGCATTTTCTTGAGAGTAGATTGGAGTAATAAGGTGTAATTTGTTAGTGTATTAAAAAATAGAATTTGTTAGATTTATTTGCACTATTATTACTCTCAAAATAAATTGGTTTTGTGCATTGGAAAAAGGTAAAAAATCTAGTTTGCATCAAGTTTCTAAAAACACTCTTAAAGCACAAAAACCTACAACTATTAGTTGCTAATAGAAGCCACTGAAATTGGTTAGTGCAAGCAAAGAAAAGCTAACCAAAAAAGAAGCTTCAAATATTGAGACTTGGTGAGTCTCAAATTCAAAGCAATTAGGGGTTAGTGCAACTGAAATAAAGCTTCTATTTTATAGTGTTTACAAAGATTGAATTTACCATCAAATATCCAAGAAAAAATGGTAAGGATTTTATCCAAAGAGACATCCTCAAAACCCTCATATTTCACTCATAACATTTGCTACAAAATTAGAATCTCAGGCTTGCAAAAGAGTGCAAGAAAAGGTGCAATAAAAAAGGGTTTTATATGCATGTAAAGGTTACATGGTATTGCACTTCTACAATACATCATATGTAGGACAAGGAGCAGATTTGAAGGTGCCTCAAAAGTTACAACAGGTACAGGAAATCCAGCCAAAGAATGGCCAAAAGATTAGCACTCTTCAATCATTGAAAGGGCATACTCTACGGATGAACCTACAAGACAAAGGAAGCTTATCAAAGTGATTTATGTAAACCAAAGCGAGCTTATCAAGGACATATGTGAAGACAAAAAGAAGAAGCTTATTTACGTAGACATAAGAGAGCTCATCCATGAAGAAAGAGCGTTAAGCTTCCACTCCTACCAAGGAAAACAAGTAGCATAATAGGGAGCACATTGAAGGTAAGAAGAAAAAAGAGAAGGATAGATGCTACGTTGAGAGTAACATCCAAAAAAGGAAGCACTATCATCCATGATCGAAGCTCCAAGATGCCTCATGAAGCCATTTCCAGAAGAATATGTTGCTTGTTGCCCAAGAAAAAAAAGTAAGCTAAGGAGGAAGATAATCGAAGGAGTTACAATCTCCTTCTTGAAGGCGTTACATAAAAAGTCTCATGCAAGAAGACTGAATTCCACTTGGCATAATATTCTCTAGCACCTCTCATTTCCTAACGCTTAAGAGACCATCAAAGGGAAGTTACAAGTGCTAGAGAAAATTCTCATACGTTACAAAGGTGTAACATACATCGCAAAAACGTTACAAAAAGATATTGGTATTACACAAATGACAAAACTCTCAATAAATAGAAAATACACTTGGCCACCCTTGACCTCCAATAAATGCAGTCTAAATTTGAAGCAAGAATAGAGTGAAGAGGAGAGCAAATTGCAGTCAAAAAAAAGGAGGAAATATCATAGTAAAACTAGTTCTAGCACAACGTGGAATAAAGGAAGCAATTAGCATTTAAATATCCATAGAAGAAGGATATATTACCAACATCATACTCTCCAGCATCAAAGAACAAGCTCGATCATTTCTCACTCAGCCATACCACACTTGGCCCATTCGGATTCATCAACTCAAGCGCCATAGAAAGGGTATGTAAGAGGACTGTTATACTCAATCAAAACTAGCGCTATTCACGTGTGAAGACAAGGAGCTAAGGTAATCAAATTATCCCATTACTATTGCTTTCAAACATAAGAGATATAAGGCTATAAAATCAACGATAAATTTTAAGGTTGTGAAAGCAGAAGACATAGGAGATAACTTACCAAAAATCAAAATAATATTTGTAAGCTGACTTAAGATATAAGGCCTTCTACTTAGGTTGAACTATTTAATACTTTTCAAATATTATGATATTTTCTAATTTTCCAAATTTGGGAGTCATAAGGTCTACTACATCAAATTGATTTATTGGAAATAAGAAAAATTAAAATCAAATTTCAAAGGGCCATGATAAGAGGCTTATTAAAAACATTTTAAAGGTTGGAAGTTTATAATATTTACTTGTCTCAAATCTTCTCAAATCGAGACAAAATATACAAAAGTAAAACCTCTTTAAATTTGGGACATGATGTAGCATTGTAGTGTGATGGGGTGTAATATGCTCAATACCCATTCTTGAGCAATAGCTCTATTCATGGAGTGTTCATTTCCTCCAGAGCTATTTTGTAAACATCTCCATTATATATATATATATATATATATATATATATATATATATATATATATATATTATTTTCAGTCATCTTGCATATTTACTTTGTCATTTTATTTTGCATCTTGTGTTTCCTATCGCGCATTACATGCTGCATCAAAAGCTAACACTTTTGGAGGAAAAAAGAAAGATGATACAAAATGTGTTAATATTGTCCTTGCTAATCTCTCCCCCTCCTTTTATATGTTTAACATAATGGTTCATATTATTTCTATGTTTATGGAATCTCAAAAGACTCGATCATTTTTTGTCTCCTAGTTCATTTTCAAGTGGCAATGTGTAATTGTGGTGGGGCTCCACAAATACAAACTCACGTAAAGGAATCCAGATATAAGGAGGCTAATACCTAGGGGCTCAAGGGCTATTCCAAGTCTTCAAAGAAATCAAAGACCATTTGAGGATACTATAAGAGAGGGAGGACCATCCAATGAAGAATTGCTTACTAAAGCTACAAAGGATTGAAGCCGAGTTCTTGATATTAGGTGAAAGACTTCCAGATGATAAAAAAGATTCAAAAGGATCTACCTCAACTACAAAGTCCCACTAGAGCATTCATTATGGGGGGAAGATATAATTATCACTAATGTCTTCTCTCCTTGGCCCCTCAATTCAAATTATGAGGGGGTGTTGAAATTATAATCTAATGGTCAGCATTGTGTGCTGTATTAGATAGGCCTAAGGCAATTTCATTGTACATTGTATTTATTATGTAATCCCTATGTTAACCTTGTTCTAGTTAAACCCCATTTATTACTTGTAATTAACCTAAATCCCTCTGGTCAAGTTGATTTAGATTAAACTTTATGGTGTAATTGGGGTTTTTTTATTCTTATAAGTAGTCCCTCGCACTCCTCATTTATTTATTAGAGTATTGTGCAACATTATCTACATATATAGTGATTATTTATGGTGAGTAAAATTACCCACAAATATTTCTCTTTTTTCATCCTTTTTTACTTTCTATATAATATTTGAGTAAATGGTTTGCTTCTGTTCATTTCTAGAAATTAATCTGAATTCCAAAACTATCTCACAAGAAAATGATAAAATGAAGTGGATACATCAATTGTTTCAATTATTAGATGCAATGCATATGTGAGTTTGCTAATCACTAAACAAGGGCCACCAGGTGAGACTAGATGTAGGACAAGAACATAGCACTAGGAGCTACATATCTAGTTAAGTCAAATTATAAAGATAAAAAATGTAGGACAAGGATAGTACTAGCAGCCACATATTTAGTGAGTTCAAACTAAGAAGAAATAAAATTAGAGACTAGAAGAATAGTATAAGTAAGAGAGACCATGTAGGTGCAACTATCTCATGCCTTGGATATATCTACATGTAGCATATCATACAACATACACTAATGTGAGACCTTCAGAACAAACACCCCAAGAGAAAAGTCTATTATCTAGGATTGGGTTATAAGTGGAAAGAATAATATTTGTGTAAGGGTTTCCTTTTGAAAAATCTCAATGACATCCACCTCCATATTTTCATGTAGTATACAATTGTAGACACCTAAAAATACCATATTCCCCCTTGTGTAGTGTTAATAATTAATTGATTTACAAAAAAAAAGCCCCAAAAATCCATTACTTTTGTATTATAGCATTAATTAGCCATCATAGCTTTTGTATTATAGCATTAATTAGCCATCTTAGCCCATTTTCCCCACTAAGCCCCATCCTACACCTAGCCCATGGTCACCATGTGACCATCCCACTCACCTAGCCTAGGTCCACCTCACCCTAGTCTACCCTTTGACCCTAGCCTAGGTCCACCTCACCCTAGCCTACCTTACCCCCTACTCTCCACATCCCCATGCTCATTCAATGCCTTAAATGGGATGAAGACTTTCTCCACCCATGTGCATTAATGACATGAAGACTTTCATCCACATGCCATAAATGGGGTGAAGAATTTCTCCACCCCTATGCATTGATGAGGCATGGTGCACCCATGCCACATCACCCCCTTAATCCTTGATTAATTCTATAAATATGCTCTCATTTCCTTCATTTGTATGAATGTGATAAGTGCTTAGAGAAACTCTACCAAAATCACTCTAGCCCCCATTTGCATGCAATCCCTCTCTTGTGCTAACCCCATGGATATCACTTGGTGCCTCTCTTTGTGTGCCCTCATTTTGTAAACAGGTTACAAATATGGATTCAAACAACCATTAGATTTGGACCAAAGCTACCTGGCAACCAAAAGAAGGTTTCCATCGAAGGAAAATTCACCAGGTTCAACACAACAAAATTATCCAAATAGGGACAGTTTATAACCAAAACCATCCTAACAATGATGGTTGTTATCAGGAACCAATTTCAATCACCTACAAACTAGCAAATCAGTCATAGAGGTGAGTAATATATTTTAATGTGTTTTTAGATTGTTTAAGCTTTGTTTTAATGCATTAGTTTAATTTTTTAGTATTTTCTCCTCTTATAAACTTGGGTCTTACTAAGGTAGACCCAACAGGTGCTACTAACTATTGATTTGGGTTGTGTAGGTTTGGAGAATTTATCCAACCAATAGTGGTACACAAGCATATGCCCACCCCCTCTTTGAGGTGGCCATAGAAAGTGGGAGTACCAAAGAATTGCATTGAAAAGGAGTTTCATATTGGAAATCCACTATTTTAGGCCAAGGGGCATTTGGAAATCCACTATATGAAAAATTAATAGCACGTTTTCTTGTCCATAACAATAGCATGAGAGCATGATGGCAAAGGTAATCAATATAAGATAGGTATTGATACGATGTAATGCAAATGTGAGATAAGAAGAGAAGAAATAAAATTTATTACTATTAATAAAGTGAACTCAAAATCACTATGATATTGAAAGCAATAGTTCACCAAGGTTGGTTGCAAAACTTAGCAAATGTGATATTCATAACCACTCTAAAATTACATTAAGTATAGTTAGTTATCAAACTATCTAAGTGCATATGACTAAAAATTAGAAAGATATTATAGATTAGTACATCTTAAAAATTAGAGGATAGTGAGTCAAATATTCTTTAACCCAATGAATTAAATTTGTATGGAAGAAAAGAAAGAAAACAATGGTAGTATAAATCAAGTGTTGAAAGTGTAATCTTATTCATGGCCAAGGTTGACATTGTACGATGTAATATTAGATAGGCCAATGTACTAAAATTATTGTAATATTTTATTATGTAAGCCATATGGGTCTCAGTTAACCTTTTTATGGTTAAACTTGCCTTATAAACTTCTAATTAACCTTAAAGCCTTTCTTGTTATATCAAATTAAGGTTAAGATCATTTTTGTATTTGGGGTTTTGGTATTGGTATAAATACCCCCTACTACTCCTCGTTTTATTATTGTAATTCTTATTTAGATTTCCAATATACCTTTTTTTATTTCATCCTTTGAGTGGATGGGTTGTTTCTATTCATTTCTATAAATTATTGTAAAATTTGACATGGTATCAAAGTGGATATGTAGAAGCACTAGTTAGTCATGTAGAAAGACTTTTTAGAGCCTTTGATCCTTATTTTGAATCATAGGGTGGGTTACCTCTCTAAGCTTCATAAGCATAGTCCACACAAGAGGCAAGAGGATATTTCTCTCCATGATTTTTTATCAATTTTTAAATATTACGAAGAATTTGTGTCTTATACATCCTTCGCTTCAAGGTATGTTTGTAAATTCAAATTCAATTAATTACCTTTTGAATTTGAATTTGCATGCTTTCCCACATTTGCCCTCCTCAAATTGGTATTGCTCTCCATGTCAAGTCTCATGTTCTTCAATGAGAAGAATCAAGCACCAATGCAAAAGGATCGGGTGCTAAGACGATCAGTAAGTGATGTTTTAGGGTGTTTTCTCCTTTGTGACATAAGTTTGAGTTTGAGCTTCTACATTCTTTTTTGGATAAAATCTTGTTTTATATTTTGTGTGGCGTGAGCCAAGCCCTTATCCAAGGTAAGGGTGGTTTCAATCATCATCCTAGATACGATGCTAACATGGCTAATTTGATGCCCTCTAAACTTCATTTTTTTTTGTGTTCTAGTTTTAATTCATAGAGAATAACATTCTTAAAACTTCCTTTTTATCTACCACTTAATATGGAAGCATGGCATTTTCACCAGCAAAGCATTGGTTTAAGAGATTGGTCGGGAAGGTCTATAATGTGATTCATGCATGCTCCATCTTTTTCCATTTGTTTTTGTTGTAGTGAAGTCATATGGTGTTATCTACATAATTATCAACAACTTCATCACTATAAGGTTGGTATCCTTGTTGGTTATGCTAGATGTGCAAAGACTATTGTGGAGAGAAGGTTGCATATTCGAATATGGCAAAGGGAAGTTTTTTGGAGTAGTCTGAGCAAGGAGATTTAGTTCATAAGTGAAAATGTGTCTCTATTACTTCGCATAGAGTTGCTTGGCACATTAGCTAGTGCAATGTGTTTTGCCTACAAGAGACCTAAGTTTGAGTCTCGTCAATCACCTTGGCAAACTTACATGGATGATTCCTAGCTAACAAGGCAGTCAATATGGCACTCTGGTGTGTCATATAGAATCGTTTTTACCTATTTAATTGGCCTTGACCAATTATAAAGAGGTAATGTGGCAAGATTCTAATAAATCAAAGGTAACCAATTGGCATAGAATGAGTGGTTGTTACTAGAGAATAAGCAGCCACCAAGTGGCATATTGTAATTTGCTACTACTTTTCTAAGGTTTAAGGATTTAATTTTTGTATTTTGGAGGGTTATTAGGGCAAATCTTCTAAAGGTCATAACTTTTGCATACAAAATAGTTTTGAGCCCCTTTTTTCAAATTGCATAATTTTTCAAGCTCTACAAATTGGTCACATCAATATAGGAACTTGTTCCATTGTTAAGGACCAAATTGTGGAGAATAATCCTCAAATTCTATTGCCCTATTTTGAAATGATAATTTCATCATATTCTATGTAATTAGAATATTTGATCTAATTTTTTGGGAGATATAGTTGGATTTGTAACAGTTGTAGTAGTTTTCGAGTCTTTTGGAGGCTTATAGGAAAATGATTCAAGATTTGCTTTAGTCAATTCCTCTTCCTCCTTTGGGTGACTGATTTAGCTTATTCATGATGATTTAATCATTCATGATTTGTTGGAGATATTATATTATTTGGTAAATGTCAAAGTACCCCCATGGTACATTGTATATTTGTAAATATTAGATTAGAGAGTGTGATTTATTTCTCTAATGTATGTGTCAATGTGTGAGAAGAGTCCAAGTGTTATGTAATAAAGTGTGCAAGTGTGCAAAGTGTCATGTAAGTTAAGAGTCATAGAGTTAGGTGTCAAATATGCAAGTGAAGAGTCACATGATATGTGGCAATATGTAAAGTGAAAAGTCATGAGAGTTGTCATATGTGAGGAATAATAAAATATGCATCTCCCAAATGTTAGAGGAGAGCAATAGTCAAGTATTAAAAGGTCATTTGTAATATTATATTATGGAGACAAAGCTTCGTACATTGTAACAAATTGAGAACAATTTCCTTGTATATTTGATGATTTATTAATAGTATTTAGTTTGATTATTGAGAAATATTGTTGTTATTCTATGAATGTGATTTATTAATATTGGTCACTGAGTTGAATGTTCTAATATTGAGATTGATTAAGATCCTAGGAAATTGGACCTATGAAATAATCTGGCTAAATCACCATCGGTGGTATTAGAGCTACATTGTAGCCACTAGAATTTCTAAAAATTGGAGGAAGGGTTGAGGTCACCCAAATTGAAAAATTTGACAAGTGAGAAATCGATTGATAGGACATGAATGAGAAGAAGAAATCTATTGATATTACAATGAGAAAAATATGTAAGAACATTTTGAGTTTACTGGTTGTTAGAAGTTGGACATGAGAAGAATCAGGTTAATAGCCACCTAATATTACAAGTTGGAGAACAAAGTCTGCTCAATATAAGAGTTAGGTTGAATACACCTTGATATTGTTGAAGCCAAATCAACTATGAAAGTGAAGTCGAAGAGCATAAGTGATCATGTTGAAGGTAGATTCAAAGAGTAGAGGTGAAAGAGACACCAAAGATTACTAAAATTGAATATTACAGGAGAGGACGTTTGTGGCCTATTACTATTTTTCCAGTAAGTCTGAGAAGCCAAAATTAGAAGACTCATCATAACATCTACTGCAAATATCAGTGAGTAATGTAACGTCAGAAGCCTAATTTCAAAATGATGCGGTGAATATGGAAAAATAATAAGGTACGAAATTGAATTCACTAAGTTATTTAAAGACTGATACATTTGAGTTTTTGGGTGCCTAATTTAATTCAGGGTTATAAGGTTTAAGAATCCTTTTTACAATTTGATAATAGGAATAATTAAATTATTGATTATTGAAAAGGGATTTATAAGTTACAAAAATAATTGAAGAATGAATTGATGAATGGGAGTTATAAGGGAACAAACTATTTGAAATTTGAATTGAGATTGAAATTAATTGGTGTAAAGGTTAAAGTGCCCCCTTGCCTCCTCTATTATAGCAAGCAACACCTTTAGGGATTGGTCATATCCATGAAATTTGAAGGTGAATTTAGGAGATATAGGAGTTAAATGAATTGGAGAGATAAGAAGTTAATTAATGAATGAATGATTGAATGATTGAAATAATTTGAGAATTTGAAATGGATAATTTAGGAGATAAAAGGAGTGAATTTGAAATTTAATGAATTGAAGATTGTTTATGAAATTGAATGTGAAAATTTGGGAGACATAAGTAGAGATTAAAAATTAAAATTAGAATTAAATTTGGAAGATAGAAGTGAAGATTAAAATTTGAATTTGAAATTTGAAGAAAGAATTAAATTTGGGAGTTGATATGATGTGGCATTAGATGATAAATTAAAAGTGATTGATTTCTTATAGATTGAAGTTGATAATCAAGTGACATTAGCTCAACCGGTTAAATTCTTCAATATTTAAATAGGAGACCAAGGTTCAAATCTTGCCAAGTGATACATGGATAATATCCAAGTTTTGTTGTAATACCACTATGTGATGATGATGTAATACAGGTGGGACCCATTTCAATCCCATATAACCAATTGAAAAAAAATTGAAGTTGATTGTTTAATTAAATTTTGGAGAAATAAGGAATCCTACATCAAAGGAATTAATTGAAGAATTCTAAAAAGGTTTGAAGAAATTTATATCATGGATAGAAGACAAAGAAAAATGAGTATTCAAGGAAAAGGAAAATAGCATTAGACAACATAATTGTTAGAACATATTCATTTTATTCAAAATGAAGTAGAAAAGGTTGTTCTCATGATTCTTAGACAATGTATGAAAGACTACTTTGAAAATGCAAAATTAGATTATGAACCTGCAGAAAACAAGAACCAAGTTTTATGTTCCTACTAAAGTTTATCCAAAATCAATTTACACTCAAAAGTGTAAACAATGTAATAAGTATGGACATAATACTAAAAATATTGTTGGAAATTCTTTGTCAAAATTGTGGGTGATAACCATACCCACAAAACATGTTGGTACAATGGTAATGATGTTCATGAATGGAACACTATAAAAGGAATTTTACTAATGGCATTGGATGAAATACTTAAACAAGTTATTGCAAAAGCAACTTTTGGAATAATTAGGATTACAGACAATTGAATACCAGCAGCCATACCACAACTAAAGGCAAAGACAAAAAATGACGAAGACAAGAAGACCAAAGATGAAGATTGAAAATTGGAAGTCTTCAAACCAAATAATGTAATACAGGGGGTGTTGGAGATATTACATTATTTGGTAAATGTTAAAGTACCCCCATGGTACATTGTACATTTGTAAATATTAGATTAGAGAGTGATTTTTATTTCTCTAATGTATGTGTCAACGTATGAGAAGAGTCCAAATATTATGTAAAAAAATGTGCAAAGTGTGAGAATGTGCAAAGTGTCATGTAAGTTAAGAGTCATAAAGTTAGGTGTCAAATATGCAAGTGAAGAGTCACATGATATATGGCAAGATGTAAAGTGAAAGTCATGAGAGTTTTGTCATATGTGAAGAATAAGAATAAGAAAGAATGTGAGGGGGTGTTGAAAGTGTAATTCCATGACCAAGACCGACATTGTATGATGTAATATTAGATAGGCCCTACGGGCATTCATTGTACAATGTATTGAATTTATTGTATTATTTTATTATACAAACCCTATGGGCCTCAATTAACCTTGTCATTGTTAAATTCATTATAAACTTGTAATTAACCTTAAAGTCTTTCTTACTATATCATATCAGTTTAAGGTTAAGATCATTTGTGTACTTGAGGTTTTGATATTAGTACAAATACCTCCACCAGTCTTTGTTTTATTATCAATGTTGTGATTCTTATCTACAAATAATGATTATTTGTACCTACGGGTTCTCAGTATATCTTTTTCTCTTTAGTTCTTTCTTACTCTTGTTGTATAAGATTTGAGTGTATGGATTGGTTCTCTTTGTTTCTAAAAAATATTGTGAATTCCAAAAATGAGGAAGGTAGCTAATAAATTTAAATGCACTCACTAAAATCTATGCAATAACAACAAAAATGGAACGTGCATGTAAGGGAAAGAATTCATGTAATGCTAGAAACAAAACTATAACATGTAAAATGCAAACAAAACCAAAATATTGTTTCTCATCAATAAAGCTCAAGCAATACGGTGATGATGATATCATCAAATGAATGAAAAGGAACACTCTAAGTGATGATGATTTCATCATAATAGAGACAAATTTTTCTTTCCTACAAATTCTCCCATTAAACTTCTACGAAGACATAGAGTAACATTGTAATGATTATTTCTTCTCTATTAAATTTGAAACATAAATTTGATAGCCCCGAAAGTCCCCACATAATCATGCAACCTAAAAATAAAGAAAGCAAAACAAAGGAATTTGTATATAATTGAAAAAGCATACATTTTGAAATTCATGGAATAAATCAATACAATGTATTCATAGCACCCAACAATATCAAAATAAAAACTTTTCCATACCAATTAAATATTTTCATCTTTAGCCAACAATCATGCTTACATTTTCCTGGTGCTTTATTGTAGCATGGTGGTAATAGAGGCAGATTGCGTGAAGAACTATGTGGCGACTTCTGGGGTGGACAACGCAGTATTCTGTAGCGGCTATAAAATCTGGAGAGCCTACCCAGATTCGTGGTGGCTACCGATTCCACCATGTAAAAAAAAAAATTACATAAACAAAAGCCACATATAGCTTATTGCAAAAACACAATCAATCTCAAGTCAATTGCAATTAAAAACTTAACAAAAATAATTAAAAACAATAATTAGACTATCACACATCCATACAAAATAATAACTACATATCAAAAAGACAAGCTCAAAAAACAATGTTTAACTCATTTGCAATTAAAATAATAATTAGACTATCACACATAGATACAAAATAAAAACCAACCACATTTCAAATAACATAAGCTCATCCATTTTAAATGTGGGAATTCTTTCAATCGCATATAACCAATTTGTTGTAGGAATACCATCCTCAATTTGTTGATATGATATCACAAATGTGGAATTCTTCAGGAAACAGTGGGTTGTATACACTTCTTAAACAAATTAAATCAATGATATCTAAATTAAAAGAATGGAACAAGAACACTTTTGAAAATATTTTTTAGAAAAAAATAAACTAAAAAATAAACTTTCAAAATTTCAAAAAAGTGATTATAATAATCCAAGTTTAAAGTAAAGGGTGTTGCTTAGTGAAAATCATAATATTTTGATGAAGGAAGAGAAATTTTGGAGATAAAAATCAAGACAAACTTGGTTAAAAGGAGGAGATAAAAATACAAAGTTTTTTCATAGAACGAAAATATTACAGAGATCAACATCCAGAATTAGTATAATTAAATTAGCAGAAGGGATTTGAATGGAAGACCAAAGTGAAATAGAAAAGGAGAGTTTTTTAATCAAAATATTCTAGGATCGTAAGAGTTTGAAGTTCTTAATGATAAACTACTACAAGTAGTACCTTCAAAGTTCTTAATGATAAACTACTACAAGTAGTACCTTCAGTTATAACAGATGACAATAGAAATCTTATGGAGCCTATTACTGTTGAATAAGTTCATTAAGCCCTTTTCTCTTTTGATAAGGATAAATCCCCAAGTTTGGATGGACTCTCTATAACATTCTATCAACATAATTCGGATATAGTGAAGGATTCTTTATGGGTGGCAATGAAACAATCTAAGGTAAAACAATACATTCCTTATAAATTAAATGCAACATATCTTACCCTAATTCCAAAAAAGAAATATACAAAATTGTTTGATTCATTTAGGCCCACAAGCCTGTGTAATATGGCATATAAGATTATCTCCAAAGTGATGGTGACTCGATTAAGACCTTTTAGACAAAATTATTTCAGAAGAGCAAGGAGGATTTGTGAAATGGAAATAGATTCTAGATGGGATTATAGTAGCTCATGAAGTTATGTATTCAACAACTTCAAGAAAAGAGAGCAATGATCTTAAAACTTAATAATGAGTAAAGCCTATTAAAAAAAGTTTGGATTTGGTAAGAAATGGATTAAAGCTTGTCTATATAGTTTCATATTCAATGTTGGTCAATGGGTTAGTAACAGAAATTTAAAGCCAACAAAGGTCTTAGACGGGGAGATCCTTCTCTATCACGATATTTGTTCATTATTATAGCAAAGGTTTTGGGTAGGAACTTGAAGAAGACTTATAAATATGGGTTGATAAGTGATCTTAAGGTTAGTGCTAACGTCGACAACATCACCCATCAACAGTATGTATGATACAACCCTTTCTAGGAGGGCAAGGATAAACGAGACTAGAGCTTTGAATAACTTATTAAAGGAATGCGAACGAGCATCAAGGCAGAGAATTAATTGGAAAAAATCTAAATTTCACTTCTTAAACACCCCAACTAGAGTCAAAACAAGGATTTGCAAGTTACTTCAAATGGATGTGGCAAATTTGCCACTTATCTAAGGATGCCCTTATTTCAAAGGAGAATAAGGGTAGAATTATAAAATATAGTTACAATTAAAGTTCAAAATAAACTACTAGCATAGAAAGGTAAAGGCAGAGAATTAATTGGAAAAAATCTAAATTTTACTTCTTAAACACCCCAACTAGAGTCAAAACAAGTATTTACAAGTTACTTCAAATGGAGGTGGCAAATTTGCCACCTATCTAAGGATGCCCTTATTTCAAAGGAGAATAAGGGTAGAATTATAAAATATAGTTATAAGTAAAGTTCAAAATAAACTACTAGCATAGAAAGGTAGATGGTTATCATGAGCAAGAAGAGTTTCAACTAACTAAATCAATCTTACAAACCATTCCAATTTATCATGTCTTTGTATACTATACCAAAATCAATAGAAAAAAACTTAATCTATATTATGCAGTTCTTTTTGTGGTCAAATTTACATAATAAAGAAAAAAATTATGTATGATGATAAAACTAAGAAAGGTCTTCATTCAACGAAAGATGCAATATTATACACACTTTATATAATATTTAACTCTTAAATCAAAAGAAAATAAATAGATAGAAATCTCCTATCCACTCTAACCATATTGAATATAAATATAGATACTTATAACAAAAACATGCATATCCTGCAATTCAACACCATCAATAATTTACCTTGTATCTAAATAAACACAACATAAAAATTGACCTCAGGTTACCATCATCCTTATATAATATATAAACTATATGTCCTAAAGTTATGTATTGGCATAGCCATCAAAGCTATTGCCTTTCAAGTAAATGAACACTACATAAAATTTATAAAAAATTGATCTCAAGTTGTTCTCTTACCATCATATATTAATATAACCATTTCCTAAATACGGGTAAAAACATTAAGAAGAAAGTCCCATTAAGTCAGATCCTTTCTTTGAATAAAAGTACTTTTGTTAATATAGCCTAATGATGTGGAACTTCATATTCATATTAGTACCGAACAAGCCTAATTACTGCCCTTTTGTGGCAGGTTCTTGACTTGAATGCATGTGAAAATGAGTTACCTCCAACTAATGACATTCATAATTTTTTAAATTTAGATCAACTTGTTTCATTGCTAAAGTTAATCACTCCTACCACTACCACAAAATCATATCATTGTGTGGATAACTAACTTGAAAACTAGCATTTCAGAATTGATTCTTCATTTTCCCATGTCATCCATAACTGGACCATCCTTAATTGGACTATGAATGGTCAATGATTGGTCACAGGTTTGAGCCATTGCACACATTGTTTTATCCTCTCTAAATATTTCTAACATGGCTTCCTATGTTGCTGATACTTTAAAAGTGTATCCCATTGTTAGATCAAACTGGATGTTAAAATTAGAAATGCTGTGGATTGATTTGGGCTGCTTAAATAATCATCTAGTTTAACCAGAATCAAAACCATTCTTGCAACAATGGCAAGAAAAAATTGAAGCTTTGCACTCACTGAGCAATCAAGCTTCAAAAGACCAAGATTTCCTTCCAATTTCCATGTTAGTATACATGTATAGATCATTCATCACAAAAAAAGGGGGGGTTAGCTCATAAAATGCACTGGCCAGATGATGAGCTTAAACCCAATTCACTACTGTTAGATTGATGGATGGTTTCATAAAGAACTTCATTACACTTCTTGCACCTGAATGCATTAGGCTCAGTATCCTTATCCAGAATACCAACACATCTGGTATGCTGCCATATGTCACAATTCTCACATTGAATCATCCTTTCCCCATCATCCTCTCTTGCACCACAAACACAATCAACAGTCCATGACTGGTTCCCCCGCTCTGTCCTGAAGATAGGCATGTCCTCAACAAAAGAGGAAACCCCAACAACGCCAACACTGGACTTTGATCCTAAAAGCAGCAAAAGGTTCATTGTATCTTGAATACCCTCCAGATCTCGAATATGTTCCACTCGAAACCTTTTGAAACAGACGTAAACATCTTTGAACGCTTCTGCTGCTTCTTGCTTGAGATGAGCTATAGTGGCAGTTTGAGGCAATAGCAATAATTCAGGTGGTGGTCTCTCCAAAATATTTGCTTCCTTCGAAATCATAGGCACAGCAAGAACTCTTATCATGGAGTCGTTGGTCACAGTTGAATGATGCTTTACCTCATAATTTTTCACGAACTGCTTACAATCAAGCACCTTTCCTGATGCATCACCAGCCTGCTTCCCTAATCCATAATGCCTACATGAACCAGTGGGGATTAGTACAGAATTATAGATCTTTTTCAGATCCTCCAAGACATGCTGCTTCATGGACCCTGTCGAACAATCACTGATACTTCCATCGCATATTTCAGTTTCACAGCTATCCTTATCATTCAGCCTGCATTTTCAGTCATTATGGTCAGCTTAATATGATTGCAAGCTTTTTAAAAAAAAAACCCCTTACAAAACTTTGTCGAGATCAATTATAGTCCTAATGAAAATTACCATCAAACGAGAAAATGGTTATGGATGAACAAACCTGTATTGCACTGTCCGAGTGGAAAAAGTGCACCTACGCTGCACAATTTGATTCCCCACAATTTTGCCTTCTAGACTGGCAAGAACAAAGTCCACAAGTTCATGATCGTTTGCAGAACAGAACATTCCTCTTAAATCCTGCCATGCCACCCACTTTGGTCTATCTACCATTTCTTTTATATGTCTATCTGCCATTTGAAGAACAGTGAGCATGTCCTTTGTCACATCATTCACATCTTTGAGTGCCCACTTGGACAAAGCAGGTCCCAGATTCACTGAAACCTTGTCCAAAGTTGAATACACACTTGCCTCAGTTTGATCATTGAATTTATGCAACAAGTCCATGATAAAACATATCAAATCTTGGAGGGTCACAAGAGGCTTCTTAGACAATGCGTAATAGAACATCACAACCTGTCTCAACTGTTGATCATGTTTGCCCAAATCTGAAAGGACCTGAGTCTCGGGAATCTGTGAAAGGTATTCAACAGCTGTCTTATATGATTGGTAAGTTAGGCCATAACTCCCTGTTGCAAATTCATATCCCCAATTGCCATACCATGGGTGCCCTTTTTGCACAGCATGCAAAAGTCGGTAATCAAGCCCATATTTCTTTGAGACATCCATAACACTAATTTTTCTGAAGCAAGGATTAAATTCATGTTGTTAGCTACTAAACAACTTCTCATTCATAATTTTACAAACTCCTCATTTTCCAAAATGATGAACTGAAACCTTCTTACTAAAGAGTTAGCTTTCATACTTTATTTCACTAAAACAGAAGCCGAAAGAAACAAACTAACTAACAAAGAATTATGGTGTGTGTACAGATAACATTTATTTACTCATCATGCCCATGGATTTGAAGTCCGACTCACACAGAGTCTACCAAAAGTTCCAATTCCCATGGATTTTGTGATAATACAATTTGTCATAATACAACTACAATTTGTCTTGATACCACTATGTGGTCCATGATCAGCCTAGAATTTTCACTACAATGATAACAAGTATGTTTTTCTTCTGATACATCTACTGAATCTTCAATCCAGATGTGTTAATTTATTCCTTTTTATGTGTAAATTTATTGAACTGTACATGTGAAGATTCAAGAATACCAGTTCCAATGTAGTCATTTTATTTAGTTGCCCATGTAAATTGTAGATTGGAAACTGACCTGGATGATCAGCCTAGAAGACCAACTATAAAATTGCTAAAATACATGTGAAATAGGAGTAGTGATATAGGTAGATTGAACAAAGCAGAAATCCACAGCAGCAAATTATAACAGCCATCAAAAAAGAAAAAAAAAATCTGTCGAAAATAAGTTTTATTTCATGCAATCTAAAATGTTACAACCATATAGGCAACAAACGATGTTTAGACAAGGCTACCAAATTCGTACAACTAACAATCCTACAAAACCTAGTAAATATGATCTCAAGATGACCTCCTCCTACTCTTGGAAGTTTCTCAATACTCTCTTCGGTATCATACAACAATTGTTTTTTTTTTACTTCTATTTTAATAAAATTACAATTTTCTACTGTACACTAGGAAATTTGACAATTCAGTAGCATATGCAAATTGGCAAATGCTACATGGAACATGTAAATATATGCAGGCTTCCATTCACACAGTCCTCCATGTAGCTTGTGTGTTTGTTCTGCTCCTCATTCTCTTTCCCCATCTTCAATAATGCATTGTAAGACCTCATACAAAATAGAATTGCTCCACTTTTGGAATGGGTACAAAAGCTCCTCCTTCTGCAGGTCTTTTAATAGGTGAACCAAGATCAAGAATCTTCTTAAGATCGTCTTCCTTCTATGGCATGCCTCCTCTTAAGGACAAAATAATCTCATGATAGTCACGTCTTTCCAATGGAAGGCTATGGAGTGAAATTGTATCATTCAAATGCAACTAGCCTCTCAAACCCATTACAGCATAGTGCCCCCATTATAATGAAGGCCTAAGAAAAGATTGTTCATTAACGAACCCTGCCAGACAGACATAAGAAAATCCGAAATAAAAAAGGACATTCAAGGAGTTTTGTTTTGAAGCAATCTCTCTCTCTCTGACACACACATACCCACACACCCACCCTTAAACAAGTTCTGTTTCACAGGGCAGATTCACAATGCTAAACAAGGTGTTTTTATCCTCAATCAATAATGGCCTAGTTCAAATTCCAGGCTCCGCTATATCCAGATCATACCAATCGATTAACATAACCAGCATTCGCATTCATGCCCATGAAGCGAACTGAATCTTACCTGGCCCCAAGGATGATGCACAGCCTGTCCCAGAGGCTCATGATGTCACACCCAGAGAGGAACCTCGAACCACCTTCCCTCCCATTGACTCTCAGCAGATGACCAAACCCATTTGCATGGATGACTCCATGCAGCAAGTGAGAATCATCCTCCAAGGACAGCTCACACTCCTCCTCCAAATCATTGTCGAACCCCTTTTCTAGGTCATACCCACAAGCCTTACACCTGAAACCCAAGAAAACAAAAATCAAAACTCACCCCCACTACAAAACAAAATTGTACAACCCAGTGCCTTAACAAAAGGCCTTTCCATGCGCCCAGTCAAAGACACCCACGAACTAATCCCCTTGTGGATATAACTATAACATATATTGTCCAAAATAACAAAATAGGCGTTCAGATCAAGAAAAATAAAGATACCAAAACTAACCTCCCCCGTGCAAATGACATAAGCACAGCTCCACAGTTGAGGCACTCTCTGTTCATCCGCTCTGCCTCTATAATGAAATGATACCTCCTCTTGCACACAGGGTTCCCACCCCATCCTGCCAATCATAAGCCCACAACACACTAAACTTACTTTCCACATCATATATAAACCCAAAAACATGTCATATATTCACACACAGAATACCACAATAATGATATATATACATTGAGTATACTGCAAAGACATGTCTCCTCCATTCCCTCGAGATATTCAGCCACCTATCCATCCATACATTACATACACAAGCACTGCATATAAAATAATGTCATATATATCGAACATTCTGCAAGGACAATGACTCCTCCATTCCCTTGACATATACAAACACCTATCCATCCATCTATATATTACACACATATAGAACGTTGACATATATACACTGAATATACTGCAAAGACATGTCTCCTTCATTCCCCTCATATAGACCCACCTATCCATCCATCCCCATATTACATAACCATTGATTATTAAAAAAAAGTCCACAAACATTTTTCACATATCATACTACCCCATACTCCTTTGAGTCCACTATGCTTGAAGAAGGCACTTGGCACACATACCCTACCCCTTCCGATTCGAATGTTAATACAATCACCTATAGGATATGCAATGGTTGCAATGAATAGGTTCGGAGTCTGACTCAGCAGCATCAACATATACATTGAATATACTGCAAAGATATACCATAAATTACAAAACAAAGACAGAGACATGCCACTACCTGTAATAGGTATGACATATACTCATTAAATACATCGCAAAGCAACATCATTGGACATATACGACATATATACAATGAATATACCGCAAAGACATGACAATAACTGTAAATGCGATGATATATATACATCGAATATGTGCAAAGGCATACCATTGGATATAAAACATCGAATATACTGAAATGACATACCACTGGATAAAAACGACATCTACACATAGAATATACCGCAAAGACATGTCAATAACTGTAAAAGAGATGACATATACACATTGAATATACTACAAACACCCTCCACCCACCTGCGAGCCTGCAATGATTGCAGTGTATTGGATCGGACTCCGCCGGATCAAACTCCCCCTCCCGCTTGAGCTGCGCGTACCTCGCCCCCACATCCTCCTCCACCACATTCAGCGTAACAAAAACATCGTCATCATCCCCACCATCATTATCAAGATCGTCACTCCTATCTTCTAACTTGAATCGTAGCCTCCATCTCTGAAGATACGGCGGCGACGATATTTTCCACGGCAGAGGCCCCTCTGCATACCTCTCCAAAAACCCTCTCACGCCACTCCGAAATGCTTCCCCAAAACAAAATGAGGAACCCCCAAATCCGCCATTGCCGCCGCCACAAAACTCGCGAAAAGAAACAAACTCCCCCTTCTCCACCTCCCCTTTCTCCACCGCTCTCTTCGCTCTCTTCGTCGGTCTGCCGCTGTTCACAACCATCCCTTGCTCTGCCTTCTCCCCTGTTTTCTCCTTCTTCTTCTCCTTCTCCCCTGTTTTCCCCTCCTCCTTGTTGTGGAATCTATTGGACCTCAACCTTATAATACTCTCAGCCTCCACAGATCTTTTACGAAGTGTATATTTATAGTATCCTCCTTCCATTGGATCCCTAATTTCTTTTTTAAAATGACTTTTGTTTTTAATTTTTTTTTTTTTTTTTTCCAGCGCACCGCCTATACCAATTTAGAATTTGTAGGAAATTTGGTTTCTTGCAATGTGCTTGAACTATATATATCCCACAATTGCTTTGGAATTCCCTCACCGACCTGGGACTACAAAATCTTAGCCGTGACCATGGGATTTTAATTTTATTATTTATTTAATTGCTTGAAAAGTTGGAGCGCATTGGGGACCATCATTTTCGTGAATTAAATTTGGGTTTTTATTAAAAAAACTCAATAATTTTAAAAATAAATTTTATTAATTATTAGTCTTAACTTCCATTCTAAATTTGTGTTAAATTAAATTATTATTTTAATTTTATTAAGTAGTAGTTTTAATTTCCATTTGAAAACTTAAACCTTAGGCCTTTAGTTTAATTTTTCTTTTCCTTTAAATTTGGTTAATACTATTAATTATATTTGTTTTGTTTATTTAATTAAAATTTAAGGTTATTAGTTAGTTTTGGAGACCTAAGTTTAAGTAATATAAGGGGATTGGACTTTTCATAAAAGCTTTTCTTTTAATTTAATATTTTTGTCATTAACGAAGTGGTTAGGGTTTTGGTTTTTCCTTAGAGAAGTATACTTAGAAAAAAATAAGTTGAATGATAGTGTTTGTCGGTTAACTATCGCAATTTAATACCCAAAAAATCAGAATCCAAAGTCAAAAAAATTTTAACTGATAACATCAAATATCCCACAAAAAAAAATATTATTGGTTCAAACGAGGTCTAAATTAATGTATTTTCGAGGTGAAAATTAAGTTGGGTGTACCCAGGCTTTACGCATTAAAATTAATAAGTAAAGCTTGGGTTATGTCTATGCACGTGGGTTATAATTGGAAAAAGGTTATTGGCTATTAAATTTAAGTCTATTAAACTTGGTCAAGTTTACCGTTAAATATGGTTAAGTTTAGTTAAAAGTTTAACCAAAGTTTATGGATGTTAAAATTAAATTGGGTTGATATAGGCTCAATTGCCAAGGCAATATTAGTGGCCGTTTTTGGGTTAAGTTTATTGTATTCTATATTTAGGTAAGGTTATTGGCTATTAAATTTAAGTCTATTAAACTTGGTCAAGTTTACCGTTAAATATGGTTAAGTTTAGTTAAAAGTTTAACCAAAGTTTATGGATGTTAAAATTAAATTGGGTTGATATAGGCTCAATTGCCAAGGCAATATTAGTGGCCGTTCTTGGGTTAAGTTTATTGTATTCTATATTTAGGTAAGGTTATTGGCTATTAAATTTAAGTCTATTAAACTTGGTCAAGTTTACCGTTAAATATGGTTAAGTTTAGTTAAAAGTTTAACCAAAGTTTATGGATGTTAAAATTAAATTGGGTTGATATAGGCTCAATTGCCAAGGCAATATTAGTGGCCGTTTTTGGGTTAAGTTTATTGTATTCTATATTTAGGTATTGGGTTCAACTTTCAAAGGTTATTTGATTTTTATGGGTTAATGTGATAATGATAAGAGTGTTTTAATATGTTATTTATTTGTTTGATAAGGATAGTAGGGTTTTGGTTTTTTTAAGAGGTTTATGGTTCAAACTACAACATATCTAGAAGGGAATAGCTTAGATGGTAATCGTCAAATGTTTGTCGGTTGATGTCGATGCCTAGAGGGTCGAGTCCCATTGACTTATTCTAAGTCATCAAGCTAAGGTTTATAGTGGTAACACTCAGTAGTGTTACTGATTCTTCCTATGTATTAAAAAAATATCGCTTATTGATGGTTGATTGTCGCCTAGAGGGTCGGGTCTCATTGACTTATTCTAAGTCATCAAGCTAAGGTTTAGGTTTATAGTGGTGTACCCATTCTTCCTATGTATTAAAAAAATATAGGGTCGAGTCCCATTGACTTATTCTAAGTCATCAAGCTAAGGTTTATAGTGGTAACACTCAATAGTGTTACCGATTCTTCCTATGTATTAAAAAAATATCGCTTATTGATGGTTGATTGTCGCCTAGAGGGTCGGGTCTCATTGACTTATTCTAAGTCATCAAGCTAAGGTTTATAGTGGTGTACCCATTCTTCCTATGTATTAAAAAAATATCGCCTATTTTAAATGGATTGAGTCTTCATTCTATTATGGTAGGGTAGCTTATTAAGTCCATAAAATCATAAGTTATATTAATCAAATCTCACATAAAATAATAAGATTGAGTCTTGATTCTATTACGGTAGCCTAGCTTATTAAGTCCATAAAATCATAAGTTATATTAATTAAATCTCACACAAGATGTTATTTTAAATGGATTGAGCTTTGATTTTATTAGGGTAGGGTAGCTTATTAAGTCCATAAAATCATAAGTTATATCTTTGGCTCTCTTTTGGGAGGCAAGCTAAGGTTTATAGTGGTAACACTCAATAGTGTTACCGATTCTTCCTATGTATTAAAAAAATATCGCTTATTGATGGTTGATTGTCGCCTAGAGGGTCGGGTCTCATTGACTTATTCTAAGTCGTCAAGCTAAGGTTTATAGTGGTGTATTCATTCTTCCTATGTATTAAAAAAATATCGCCTATTTTAAATGGATTGAGTCTTCATTCTATTACGGTAGGGTAGCTTATTAAGTCCATAAAATCATAAGTTATATTAATCAAATCTCACATAAAATAATAAGATTGAGTCTTGATTCTATTACGATAGCCTAGCTTATTAAGTCCATAAAATCATAAGTTATATTAATTAAATCTCACACAAGATGTTATTTTAAATGGATTGAGCTTTGATTTTATTAGGGTAGGGTAGCTTAGTAAGTCCATAAAATCATAAGTTATATCTTTGGCTCTCTTTTGGGAGGTTCAAGGTTCAAACCACGACGTGAACAAGTGTGTGAGGGGGTGGTTGTGTGTTAAATTCCCTATTGATAAGCATAGCTCTCGATTTTAGGAGGGGTCATGGTTGGGGAGCTTACTTAGCCTCGTGCATTGGTTGTAGGGGTTTCTCACACTAACCAAATAAAATAAAATAAAAATCTCACAAAATATGTTATTTATTTAAAATATGTTTATTTAATCAAATTTTACTTATTGAGTAGCTTTTTACAATAAAATCATAAGTTATAATAGTCGAATCTCATAAAATATGTTATATGTTTATTTAATCAAATTTTACTTATTGAGATGTGACTCGGGTTCAATCATCACGGTGGATGTGTATAAGAAGTATTACTAAAAAAAACAAAAAAAAATTACTTATTGAGATATGGTCCACAATTCTATTTTATTAGATTTGAACCTTAATAATATAATTGCTATAGGATATACTAGTAAATTTTGGTAGATACCGAGTTATAGTTTCCTTCCCATGGATTGATTTACAGCTAAATCCTTATAATCATCGCTAGTAATAGAGGTTAGGTAGGACCTCATAGAGCAGCAATCCTTGTTGCTTAAAGATAAGGTAGTCATTGGTAAATTTATTGGGTCTTGCTTAGGGGCTTTGACTCTAAGAATATTGATTGATAAGAGATGAAAGTCTCCGAGATTGAGTTCATCCTTTCTTCTAAAAGTTTTTTCCTAGTCATTTTCTATTATAGGGAGAAAAAATATAGAATCCCAAAAGGGGGTTCTTGGTTTATGGGAAGAGCTTGACTTTTCCTTACCCACTAGTATGACGACGTTGCACTTGAAAAGATAAAACTATCCCTAGTAATAGTATGGGTTAGGATGTATGAGTTAACCATTAAATTCTAGGAAATGGATACCTTCAAGTCAATAGGCAACACTAGGAGAATTTTTGGAGATTTCAGAAACTACAAAAGATGGAGTCTTAGTTATTTATGCTTGGATATTGGTCATTGATTGATATTAGTAAACCTTTTTAAAAAATTATCATTCTTAAGTATGGGGTAAGTTCTAGATCCAAACTATGGATTATGAAAATATATCTTTTAAAGGTAGAAGATGTCATGAGGTGGGACATATTGACTAAGAATAGTCCCAAAAAAATATATGTAGAAAATTGCAAGAGAAACTTACAGATGGATATGGACGATAATGATTTTCAACTTCCAAAAATAGGTCTAGACAAATGAAAGTAAATAAACAATGAAAACTAGTAAGTATATTGGAAGAAATGTCAATTATTTTGAGACTTTAGCCTATGAAGAAAAAGCAAATCAGAGTTTATAGGACATGGTACAATAGGATCAAAATATTAACAAGGAATTGTCTACTTAGTATGATCTTTGATTTAGGGATGAACATTCTTGCTAAACCTAAGGAATGTGCCTCATCATATTTTGAAGACTCTCTTGAAGTACCATGCATCATTCAATATAAGGAAAGTGGTAGAGGAAATGCAATGTTAGATGTTAATTTCTCTACCATTAACAAGGAAATACCAAAAACTAAGCACGATAAGTCAAAATCTTCCTTAGTAGAACCAAGAGAGTGTTGGAAATTTGAGTTAATTTGAGGTATTTTGTGTTGTCATTGATGTCACATGGATCACATTTGGTTTTGGTGGCCAAAATATTTCATAAATAAGCATTTATGATATTTTGGAAAGCATGGCTATTTACAGGGTTTTTATGAAAACCAAGGTAGGCAAAATAAAAGGTCTTATTTAAAACCATGGTGGGCTTATGTGGAAAGGGCTTTTCTTAAAAGCTAAGGTAGAACTTTGTTTCATCAAAAAATGACCTCCGGTGATGAAGATATTAAAGTTTAAAGTTTAAATTAATGGAGGGCCAACCTATGTGCAATTAATGGAGGGTGGCATATATATATATATATAAATTTTTTTTTTTTTTTTTCAATTTATTTTGGAAAGGGGGCATATTATATATCGTCGGAAAGCTTATTTCGAGGGCTATTTGACTAGCTTATTTATAAGGAGAAATAAGGTGTGTGTAAAGAGATATTTCTGATTTTGCAAAGGGGTTCCAAAAGTGAAGTTTGCCTTGTTCTTTTTCAAGAGGATTAATTCTTTCATGAGGTGACAAGGTATGCAATATTGTGATTTATTTTATTTTATGGTATAAGTGGTTTTGGGAGTGAAAAGGTTATGCAATGTTTTGATTTATTTTATTTTATGGTACAAGTGGTTTTAGGAGAGATAAGGAAGTTGTGTAATTAAAGGCCTTGGTGATGATTATTGAAAAGTGGAGTAATATTGATTATTTTGTGATCTACTAACCCTTGTGAAGATTGGCAAAAGAATTTTGTGATTGTGGCAAATTTACAAAGAGGTTTTTTCATCTTCAAAAAAGGTATGGGCACATTCTCCTATTGATTGTTTATGGTGGTTGATTTTTGAAATATCATTGGAGGGAAAAGGATTGTTTGTGGTTTCCTTTTCGAAAGTGGTTGGTTGAATGCTTCAATGTTTTCTGAATTTAGAGTTGTGTCTAAACCTTGTTTGATAAGCATAGTTATTGAAGCCCATTGGTTGTGAAATAACTTGAGTTAGAAAAGAACATGAGTATCATTTTTATGTGAGATTTGTGGTTGAGCATTATTGGAAACATTTGAGTTGGTTGATACATACTTGGACTAGGGTTGTGTGAGAGAGAGTTGTCCCTTGTGGTGATTGGTTGAGTTGAGTTTATTGAGCCTAGTCAAGTGATGTGTGAAGTGATTGTTCAAGTCCTATGAAACAAACTATTCCATTATTCTGATTTGAGTTGAGAGTAAGATTAGAACATATTGAGTCTCTAACAATTCTCTTTATGCTTCTATAAGATTGACTTGAGTTGAGTTGAGTTGATTTGAGTTGAGTTGAGTTGAGATTGAGATTAGAACATATTGAGTCTCTAACAATTCTCTTTATGCTTATATGAGTTGAGTTGAGATTGATTTGGTTTGAGAGTGAGTTTAGAACATATTGAGTCTCTAACAATTCTCTTTATGCTTCTATGACTTGAGTTGATATTGATTTAGGTTGAGAGTGAGATTAGAACATATTAAGTCTCTAACAATTATCTTTATGCTTCTATGAAGTTAATTTGAGTTGAGGTTGCCATTCATTGTTGAGTTCATTTTGAGTACTACTTGAGCATTATTGATTGAGCCTTTGAGAAGGCCTTTGGGATAGATTTGAGGGCAGTGTTGAGATAGATTTGAGGACAATGTTGGGATAGATTTGTGGATAATTTTGGGCAAGTTCTTGGTGAGCTTACTAGGGAATATTTGGGCAAGTTCTTGGTGAGCTTGCTAGAGCAAATATGGGCAAGTTCTTGGTGAGATTGCTAGAGCAGATTTAGACAAGTTCTGTGTGAGCTTGTTATTCAGTATTAGACAGGTTCTGTGTGAGTTTGTTATTCAGCATTGGACAGGTTTTGTGTGAGCTTGTTATTCAGTTTTGGACAAGTTCTGTGTGAGCTTGTTATTCAGATTTGGGCAAGTTCTTGGTGAGCTTGCTTGAGCATATTTGACAAGTTTTGTGTGAGCTTGTTAAGCAAGTTTTGTGTGAGCCTATTGAGCAGGTTCTTAGTAAGCCTATTGACAGATTTTTAGAGGTGACAGAGTACAAAGGACAAAGTCTCAATGGATAGAGATCCAGTAACAGCACAGTTGAAGATAGATATGAGTGAGGAGTCTTCAAGTGGAGAGAGGTCCACCAGTCAATGGAGTAGAGAGACAAAGTCTTCTAGAAGATCACATAGCCAGAGTAGAAGGGGAAAGAGTTATCCTATGGAAGAGATCCATGAACTTGAGATTATGGGATCAACATCTTCTTTGGACAGAGATCCATAAACATTGTAATTGGGAGTGATTCCCAAAGAGATTGATTAGTAAAATATTTTCTCCATGGAGTAGCCCACATTGGGTGAACCACGTAAATTGTGGTGTCTCTATTGTGTATGGTTTTTGTGCATTGCTTTGATTATTGTTATTGATACTGCTATATTTACATAACATAATATTGATTTGGAAGAAAAAGTAAAAAGTGGTCTTATATTGTTCACCCCCTCTCATTATAAGTTTGTGTTCTTCAATTGGTATGAGAGTGGGTTCCTTCGGAAAGGCTAACAACTTGAGGGTAGATTCTACAAGAACATAGATGGATTCACATAATGGATTATCTACAAATAAGGCTCCATTGTTTGATGGTAACAATTATGCTTTTTGGAGCATGAGGATGAAGAACTACTTGATATCACAAGGATATGAGGTATGGCAAATGGTTGAAAAAGAGTATAGGATTGAAGGTGATCTCGAGGAAGATAAGACTACCAAAAAATTGGTTGAGATAAATGTAAGAGAAATGAATTGTATTTTGAGTGGGCTACGTGAGACAGATTTTGCAAAGGTCATGGTATGTACTTCAGCTAATGAGATGTGGACCAAGTTGAGGAATACTTATGAAGGAGATTCCAAGGTAAAGTTAGCAAATAAATCTTACTACATTGTAGAAGCAAGTGATAGTTCAAATTACAGTGATAAATATCAGTCAGATGAAGAAGAATGTACATTCTTTGGAATAAGTGAAAAAAAGCAAGAACACATATTCCTAGGTATTGAAGTTAAAGAAGAGGATGTGCCTATTGAAGAAAGATATGAAGAGCTTGCCATAGCCATTGAGCAAGAAGATAGGTACAAGAAAGGTCTAAGGATACTAAAATGCTTCATATGTGGAAATTTTGGGCATATAGATGATGATTGCACATACTACAACAATTACAACAAGAAAAGTGTATTTGAAAAAGAAAGCAGTAGTTCTAGTGACAATTCCAGCAATAGTGAAAATAAAGAAGTCTCATTTTTGGTAATATAAAAGGAAGAGGATGAGCCAAGTAAACAAAAATCAGAAATCAAAAGGCTAAAAGAAGAATACAGGAATCTTGAAAACAAGATTCGAATAGATGTCAAAATTAGAGAAGAACTACTTCAAACAATCAGTAATCTCAGAGAAGAGCTTCAAAATGCAAAAATGATAGAAGAAAGTATGAATGAAGAAATAAGGGTAACCACGGCAAGACGTGATACATTAAATGAAAAGATTCAAAAAGGAGTGAAAACTTATTTTAAGGTTGTATCTTACTTCCAATAAAAGTCACACTCAAAAGGAAAGGAAGTTCTAAAAGATGAAAACAAGGAAGCACCTAAAATTTGTGAGGAAAGTTCCAAAGTTCCTATGGCTCCAAATATTCAGTTTGGTTCTTGTTTTGAGATAGGTGAATCAAGCTCAAAGGGAAAATAAATTTTCAAAGAGAAAGGCAAGGAAGAAACTAAGGAAGAGGTTTTAGATGCTACAAAGAAGAATGCACAAGTTGAAGATGATCATGAGGATAATGTTCAAGAAAGGTATGAGGAACCAAGGCATGAAAAAAGAGCTTTTCAAGGGAAATATTTTTCTTCTAATGGATTTGGACACAGGGCTATACATTGTAGAATCCATGGATCAAAGAAGTTTGATTTTGCCAGAAGGAACTTCAAAGGAAGAAGGTATGATTTTCAGGGACATTGCTTCTCATGTAACAGGATTGGTCATAAATTTTTTCAGTGCAAAGGAAATGAGCAACATGGTTTTGGTTTTAGATCTTCACAATTCAAAAATCATGGTCACAATGGTCATGAAAACAGAGCTTCACAATACAGGGTTCAGGAAATGAATGAATATGTAAATTACTTTAAGAAAGAATTCAAGACATCGACACCAACCAAATGCTACAATATCAAATTTTTTAGTTGCAATAACTTTGGGTATATTGCAAAATGGTGTAGGACTCAATTCCAAACAAGTTCAAGGCAAGAATGTCAAACAGGTTCTAGACAAGAAGATCAAGTAATTCATCAAGAGAAGGACATCAGAAAAACATGGAAGGAAGTTGATAGAGGAAAGAAACAAAGTGATATGGGAGTAAAAGTACTCTCACCCCAAAATTAATCACCTCAAAAGAGAAGGGGGTAAGGGGGTTAAGCTTAAGAGTCATATCTTTTAGCCCCATAGGTGTCCCTTTTGCCATTAATGTCAAAGAGGGAGAGATTTGAGTTAGGGGGGGCAGCCTCTAAAGAGAGCATTGAGTTAGGGGGAGCAACCTCCATAGAGAGTATTGAATCAGGGGAGCAGCTTTGATTCTCAGAGTGATTGTGGTGTTTGCATTAGAGGTGTTGCCATTAATGACAAAGGGGGAGATTGTTGGAAATTTGAGTTAATTTGAGGCATTTTGTGTTGTCATTGATGTCACATGGATCATTGATGTCACATGGATCACATTTGGTTTTGGTGACCAAAATATTTCATAAATAAGCATTTATGATATTTTGGAAAGCATGGCTATTTACAGGATTTTTATGAAAACCAAGGCAGGAAAAATAAAAAGGTTTTATTTAAAACCATGGTGGGCTTATGTGGAAAGGGTTTTTCTTAAAAGCCAAGGTGGAACTTTGTTTCATCAAAAAAGGACCTCCGATGATGAAGATATTAAAGTTTAAATTTTAAGTTTAAATTAATGGAGGGCCGACCTATGTGCAATTAATGGAGGGTGGCATATATATATGTAAAGGTTTCAATTTATTTTGGAAAGGGGGCATATTATATATTGTCGAAAAGCTTATTTCGAGGACTATTTGACTAACTTATTTAGGAGAAATAAGATATGTGTAAAGAGATATTTATGATTTTGCAAAGGGGTTCCAAAAGTGAAGTTTGCCTTGTTATTTTTTAAGAGGATTAATTCTTTCATGAGGTGACAAGGTATGCAATATTGTGATTTATTTTATTTTATGGTATAAGTGGTTTTGAGAGTGAAAAGGTTATGCAATGTTTTGATTTTTTTTATTTTATGGTACAAGTGGTTTTAGGAGATATAAGGAAGTTGTGCAATTAAAGGCCTTGGTGATGATTATTGAAAAGTGGAGTAATGTTGATTATTTTGTGATCTACTAACCCTTGTGAAGATTGGAAAAAGAATTTTGTGATTGTGGCAAATTTACAAAGAGGTTTTTTCATATTCAAAAAAGGTATGGGCACATTCTTCTATTGATTGTTTATGGTGGTTGATTTCTAAAATATCATTGGAGGGAAAAGGATTGTTTGTGGTTTCCTTTTCAAAAGTGGTTGGTTGAATGCTTCAAGGTTTTTTGAATTGAGAGCTGTGTCTAAACCTTGTTTGATAAGCATAGTTGTTAAAACCCATTGGTTGTGAAAGAACTTGAGTTAGAAAAGAATATGAGTATCATTGTTATGTGAGATTTGTGGTTGAGCATTGTTGGAAACATTTGAGTTGGTTGATACATACTTGGACTAGGGTTGTGAGAGAGAGAGTTGTCCCTTGTGGTGATTGGTTGAGTTGAGTTTATTGAGCCTAGTCAAGTGATGTGTGAAGTGATTGTTCAAGTCCTATGAAACAAACTATTCCATTATTCTGATTTGAGTTGAGAGTAAGATTAGAACATATTGAGTCTCTAAAAATTCTCTTTATGCTTCTATGAGATTGACTTGAGTTGAGTTGAGTTGAGATTGAGATTAGAACATATTGAGTCTCTAACAATTCTCTTTATGCTTCTATGAGTTTAGTTGAGATTGATTTGGGTTGAGAGTGAGTTTAGAACATATTGAGTCTCTAACAATTCTCTTTATGCTTCTATGAGTTGAGTTGAGATTGATTTGAGTTGAGAGTAAGATTAGAACATATTGAGTCTCTAACAATTCTCTTTATGCTTCTATGAAGTTAATTTGAGTTGAGATTACCATTCATTGTTGAGTTCATTTTGAGTACTACTTGAGCATGATTGATTGAGCCTTTGAGAAGGCCTTTGGGATAGATTTGAGGGCAGTGTTGAGATAGATTTGAGGATAGTGTTGGGACAAATTTGTGGATATTTTTGGGCAAGTTTTTGGTGATCTTGCTAAAGTATATTTGGGCAAGTTCTTGGAGAGCTTGCTAGAGCAGATTTGGGCAAGTTCTTGGTGAGCTTGCTAGAGCAGATTTGGGCAAGTTCTTGGTGAGCTTGCTAGATCAAATTTGGACAAGTTCTGTGTGAGCTTGTTATTCAGCATTAGATAAGTTCTGTGTGATCTTGTTATTCAAAATTGGATAGGTTCTGTGTGAGCTTGTTATTCAATTTTGGACAAGTTTTATGTGAGCTTGTTATTCAGATTTGGGCAAGTTCTTGGTGAGCTTGCTTGAGTAGATTTGACAAGTTCTGTGTGATATTGTTAAGCAAGTTTTGTGTGAGCCTATTGAGTAGGTTCTTAGTGAGCCTATTGATAGAGCTTTGGAGGTGATAGAGTACAGAGGACAAAGTATCAGTGGATAGAGATCTAGTAGCAGCACAATTGAAGACAAATTTGAGTGAGGAGTCTTCAAGTGGAGAGAGGTCCACCAGTCAGTGTAGTAGAGAGATAGAGTCTTCTAGAAGATCACATAGCCAGAGCATAAGGGGAAGAGTTCTCCTGTGGAAGAGATCCACGAACTTGATATTAGGGGATCAACATCTACTTTGGAAAGAGATCCATAAACATTGTAATTGGGAGTGATTCCCAAAGAGATTGATTGAGAAATTTTTAGTAAAAGATTTTCTTCATGAAGCAGCCCTCATTGGGTGAACCACGTAAATTGTGGTGTCTCTATTGTGTATGGTTTTTGTGTATTGATTTAATTACTGCTATTGATACTACTATCTTTACACAACATAATATTGATTTGGAAGAAAAAATAAAAAGTGGTCTTCTACTGTTCACCCCCCCTCTTAGTATAAGCTTGTGTTCTTTAGAGAGGATAAATCTAATGAAAAGAAAAGTTGTGAAATAATATTGAGGAATAGAATAATAAGACCTACTCATATACTAGCAAGGTAAAAATAAGAAAACCTTCAAATTATAAAGCAAGATATAGGGAAGCAAGAGCAAACATAGAGAAAGGAACATAGTATAAGTTGGTTGAACTTATCTTTACCAAATAGAAAAATGATATTGGTAATTCAGATGGGCCAATAGACCCTAATAATAATGATTAGCCTTGAATATAAAAAGTGTTAATGCCCCCTCAGAGCAAAGGTGTATTAAATACCTCTATTTAAGTAATAAGCCTATTATTCTTTGTATTCAAGAAACTAAAATGATAAAGGAAGAAGTTTCTAAAACTATGAAAGCAGTATGGGCAAGATGTGTATAGGATGTTTTGGATTCAGGAGTGTAAAAGGGAATTCTAACATGTTGGAATCCAATTAGAACCTCTTGTGAAACCATTCATAAAAGTAGGCATTGGATAGCCTCATTCATCACATGCTACTTTGTAGATATTTGTTTCATCCTTATCAATGTCTATGGACCTACAACTTAATAAGACAAATTAAAAGTATAGAGTGGGATTGAATCCTTTATGAGAAGTAAAGACTAAGAAAATTGACTCATGATCATAAGATATTTTAATGCCATAACCAATCTAGATGAAAATTTTACGCAAATTAGAAAAATAACCCAAAGTATGAGAGATTAATTAGCTTTTATTGATTGGGCATGATTTTTTCTTGATGGAGTGGGATCTGAGTAGATGAGTAGAATTTGAGCGAGATCTAAGTAGATCTAAATGGGATATGAATGGGATATGAGAAAAGGAGTGAGATCTGAGTGGGTTTTGAGTAGAGGAGTGTCATCCAAATAGGATTTGAGTAGAGGAGCTACATTTGAGTCGTATTTGAGCAGAGGAGCAATATTTGAGCAGGATCTAAGTAGAGGAGTAAGATCTAAGCAGGATTTATATTATGAGATGAAGATTTAAAGGAGATAAATAAATAAGCAATGGATATGTCTTGTATAAAAATTTAACAAAAAGAGGTAGGAGGAAATTTTTCAAATTTTCTTCGAATATTGTTGATGGAGGGAGAGGGGGTGGCCCCCCAAGGCCACCTAGGTTTTAACTTTAAGGGGGCGGTTGCGATTTCTTTAGGTTTAGCCTTGATATATTTTTTAAAGCATATGATTCCCTAAAGAAGGCTTGGACTAATATGATAGGTTCAGTGTCAGTGGATGGTGACAAAAAGGTGAACAATTATCTTCGTTGCAAGAAGAAGCAACTGTAAATTAAGGTGTAGCCTAAAATGGTGGTGAATGAGGTACTTTTATTACAATCCAAGGCCTTAACTTGTAGATTCATTGGAATTAGGACATACCTAAGAAGGATTGAGGGATGAACAACACAATTCTGGGAAACTAAAGGTAAGTATGACATTGTTCTTTCTACAAATGGGTATTTTTTAGTTATTTTTTATAAGGAGGATCAAAATAAAAAATTTGAGGATGACCCTTATTTCATGGGGTAAGTGGGGCTATACATGAAACTGTGGCATGCAGGGTTCAATCCAATGGAGTAACTACCTTCAGTTTTCCAAGTGTGGACCAAAATTCATTGTTTGCCTTTGGAGATTTAGGAGGAGATTTTTAGAGATATTGGTGAGGTCATAGGGACCTTTGTTTTGGTCTTTGATCTTATGAATAGAAGGAAGTTTACTACTTATGTTGGGATTTTTGTGGAGTTGGATACATCCAGTCCTCTCCCAGATTGTATTGACATCCAGATTAGAGTTGGATACATCCAGTCCTCTCCCAGATTGTATTGACATCCAGATTAGGGAGGTGGTAAGGGTTCATGCTCTTAACTATGAGGTGATCCCATTTAGGTGTAGATGTTGTCATCTTTATGGTCACCTAGCAAGGGATTTTCCCAAGAATATTAAGATGAAGCAAAGAGGAGCCCCATCAAGGGAAAGGTGTGGAAGTGGGGGAGGAGGATGGTTTTCATGTAGTTATAAACAAGAAAATACTAAAGTTTGGTGGTCTAAAGGGTAACGAATGTTTGGAAGTTCCTTTCAAGAATTAGTTTGATGTTTTGGAATCTAGGTCTAGTGAGGTGGATGTGGATGTTGTGGGGGGGATTTCCCCTCTCATGAGCAAGTTATTTAGGATGTTTTGGTGGTGTTACCTTGTAGCGGGGGTGAGGCCCCAATAGAGATGTGCACTTAGAAGGAGGAGGTTGGGCCCTTGGAGGAGTTGATTCTAGTCTAGGCTAAGGATGTAGCTGAGGATGATACAAAAAGGGAGGAAAGAGCTATTGATATTGATGGGGATAGGAAGAGAGGAAAACAACATGCGATTGGAAGAAAATTAGAAAAGGACGAGTGAGATAAGGAAGGGGAGCATTTGGTGGAAGGGGGATTATGTGGACTATTGATTCACATTTAAACTCTTTCTCCAAATGAAGATTGTTTTTTGGAATGTGAAGGGCTTGGGGGGAAAATCCAAGCAAAATTTTGTGGAGCATTCGATTAGACAATATCATCCTTGTTATTGATTTAGGAATCCAATTTGAGTTTAGATGGAAGCTCAGTATTTTGCAAGAGAATTTGGAAGGAATATTTGAGTTTAGTGGTTGCTTCCAAGGGTACTTCTGCTAGAGGATTGCTTTGTATGTTGGATACTACGAAGATAGAGGTTGTGGATGCAGTGGTAGTTGTAGGAATTACGAAGATAAAAGGGTATCTTATTTCAAATGCGACTCCTTTTCAAGTAGTTAACTTCTATGCTCTAGATAATATAAAAGAAAAGGTGAAGCAATAGATGGAAATAGAGGTAATTTTAGAAAAATGGAAGGAGATGTTTCAAATAGTTGGAGGGGATTTTAACACTATTGCTTTGTTGAAGGAAAAATAGGGAGGCTCCAAAGTCTAGGATGTGGGGAGTCATTTTTTCATTGATCAAATGGATAGGTTAGGTCTTAGAGATGTTATTTTGAAAGGTTGCTTATTCACTTACAGTAATAGGATACTAAATTGGACAATATCCAAAAAATATTGGATCATTTTCTAGTTGATGACTCTTGGGTAGTTGGAGGAATAGTGGTGCGCTTAGATATTCTCTATTTTACAGGGTCTGACCATTGGCCAATCTCTCTTGATGTCTTGAGTTGGATTAAACTAGGGAATAACCCTTTTCGATTTCAACTTGCTTGGCTTGACCATGAGGGTTTTAAGGATTTGATACTTAGATGGTGGATAAAGGAACACCTAAGATTTATAATTGTGATGTTTAATTTTTTTAGCAGACTACGGTATGTGAAAGAGAGACTAAAAGAATGGAATCATCTAGTTTTTGGAAATATTGAGCAATATTCCCAAGAAGCGATGCAGGCTATTGAGTAGGTGACTGAGAGGATTCATTTGAAAGGTCTTTCTTAGGAACTCTTCACCTAGGAGATGAAGGCGGTGATGAATGTGGAGGAATGGGAGTTAAATGAGGAGGTGTTATGGAAACAAAATTCTAGAATCACCTAGATGAGGGAGGGGGATAGAAATACAAAAACTTCCCCTATCAACAATGGCTAGAAGGGAGTTTAATTTTATTAAGTCTTTAATCAGTGGAAGGGGGTAGGTTGTAAGGACATGGTATGATATGCAAGGGGAAGCAAGGAGGTACTTATTTGATTTTTTAAAGGTTTCTCTTGATGATGAGGCACAACATGAGATCTTGGAGTTGATTCCTCCGTGTATTTTGGCCAAGCTCAATTTATTTCTGGCTAGAGAGGTATCTTTGGAGGAATTGCAAAGGGTATACTTTGAGATAAAAAAGGTAAAACTTCAGTACCGAATGGTTTTCCAATTGAATTATTTCAATTTATGCAGGAGGAAATCCTACAAGTAGTTGAAGAGGCCAAAAGGTCTAAATGTCTTAAGAGCTATGAACTGTACTTTTATTTCTCTTATTTTGAAAAAGGATGGGGGCTCCTAATTGGATGAGTTTCAACCTATTACCCTAATTAAATATACATATAAGATTATTTCTAAGGTGTTGGTGGAGCATTTGAAGATTGTTTTACTAGCCATTGTATCTAATGAACAAGGTGGATTTGTACAAGGGAGACAAATCATGGACTAGATTATATTCGCATAAGAAGTTACTCACTCCATGAGACTCAATAAGGAAGGTAATATGTTTATTAAATTAGATATATCCAAAGCCTATGACCGAGTTGATTGGAGTTTTTTATTAAGGTTCTGTAAAAGTTTGTATTTGGATAGGTGGATTGATTGGGTGGCAACTTGCTTTTCTAATCCTACTTTCTCTATCTTGATAAATGGTGTTCCGTAAAAATAGTTTTGGATAAGTAGAGGTCTAATATAGGTAGACCCTTTATCTCCTTACTTTTTCATTATTCGAGAAAAATCCCTAGGTAAGACTATCCACAAAGCTAGGGAATCCGAAGAAATAAAAGGTTTCACAGTGTCCAGGGGGGTCATGTCTCTGACGTATTTGCAGTTTGTGGATGATTTTGCTTGTATGGGGATAACAAATATTAAGGAGGCCAAGGGGTTCAAAATATGTTTGGATCTATACAAGAGAGCTTTGGGTCAAGTTATAAATGAAGATAAGTCTCAGGTTTTCTTTTTCTTTGATGATAATAAGGTGCAAACTTGTATCCTTAATATTTTAAATTTCAAGAAAGGCTTGGTCCCCTTTAAATATCTTGGGCTCCAGTGGCAGGAAGACATCTTGGAAAGGAATCCTAGAGGACTCTTATAGATAAAATTTTATGTAATTTAAATCATTGGACCCATCATAGGATCTTGTTGGGGGGAAGATTGACTCTGATAAAATTAGTTTTGCAAGCTATTTTAGTCTTTCAATTTACATCTATGATTGGTCCTAGGTACTATGCTAAGGAGATTGACAAAATTTTGAGGGAATTTATTTGTGGAGACTCAAATTGAAATTGAGTTTGATAAACTAAGATTTGGTCTACCTCTCTCTAAATAAAGGGGAGTTGGGTATCTGCAGATTGGCTTATCAAAACTTGGCTTTATCGACTAAATTATTGTGGAACTGGATTTTGGACTATTCTAGCCTAAAGTCAAAGGTTATATCTACAAAGTATGGTGATGAGGTGGAACCATTTTATAGCATCTCTTTTAATGAGGGTTGGGGTCCATCATTTGGTTTGCAATTAAAAATTCTAGCACTTTTATTACTATAGGGCTATTCTAGGAAAGAAATGGGAGAAAGGCAAAATTTTAGGATGATGTGTGGGATCAATACTAGCCAATTATTTTCTAGATCCTAAACTTGGGTAATGCAACAAAGATTTTTAAGAATACAAATTGGGTCTATGTTAAGGAATTATGGGAGGAAGATGAAGGGGAGTGGGTTTGAGGAGGTGGAAAGACCTCTCAATCTGGAAATAGATAGTTGAAGAAGACAAGGATAGTCTGAGGGCTATTTTAGATCAAAGGTAGTGCTCGTAATCAGAAAATAAGGACTCTTTGGGATAGGGATACAAAGGAAATGGATGAAATTTTGTCAAGAAGGGATATGACTGGCTCATAAAGGGATTGGGTAGGAAGAGGGCAATTTGGAAGAAGATGTGGAATTCAAGTATCTGGTCAAATGTCAACATTTTCATTTGGTTAGCCATTCAAAATAGGATTTTTACTCAAGATAATATTCATAAGAGGGGCTTGGTGGACCTAGAATGGTGAGTGATTTGTTATGGGGTGAAAAAATCTATTGACCACCTTTGTTAGGAACCTTCTATTAAAAATAAACTCATTCACATAAATATTGCAATTAGAACAAAATTTTATGAAATAACTGTATATTGCAATACATAATGTAAATGTAGAATTAAAGCAATTTCACAAAACAACACAAAATCGTAGGTCTCTTCGAGGGGGAAACCTCCTTCAATACTTTCATTAATTTACCAAAAAGATACATTCATTCATGGATAAATGTATTTTAAAGATACATTTCATGCAACCCTAACCTAATGCTCAAGAGTTGACTTACATGCAAAATGCCACTCAAGCTAGAATCTTCTACCAAACATCCGTTTCATTCTTGATAATGGTTACATGAGATGGCTCCACTTGTCTAGGCATCTTACTTACCACATATCATTACAAAGTATTACAAAATAATATTATAAATGGTCCCCACATTGAAAATGGGTCATTAATTAATCATTTTATGATTACAAAAGTAGTGTAAGGATGGGGTCCTAACATGACCTTCCCCTTCAAAAATATTTGTCCTAAAAGTTGTAGATGAGGAAAATGGGGTTGTAGTTGCTGGAGAGACTCCCAAGTAGCATCTTATGGTTGTAGTCCATGCCATTGAACAAGAACCTCAGTGATTATATGGTTTCAAAGAGTGCACACTTTGTGGTCTAATAGTTATTCTAGCTTGAGCAAGATAGAACTCTCTTCATCTAGTTTGGGTAAAACATATTGAACCTATGCCTGATTGCCCACAACTTTCTTGAGAGAGGATACATGAAATACAAGATGGAGCTAGGATGTCGACTGGAGGGCCAACTTGTAGGTCGTTGCACCAATTTGCTATAAGACCTGGTAGGGGCCATAGTATTTGGCAATGAGTTTTTGGCACCTATGAAGCTGGAGTGATGACTATTTATATAGTTGTAAGTAGAGGAAAACCATATTATCGACTTCAAATTTGTGCTTATAACAATGTTGATTAGCTTGTTGGCGCATCCAATTTTGGTCCAATTCCATATTCATCTTCAGTTTATGGAGGACTATGACATGTTGGCAGAGTGTAGTGTCAACAATATGGACCTTGGAGCTACTTGGAATGTATGATAAGGGTATTAATGGAGCCTATCCATAAATTGCTTCAAAATGGGTAACCTTGGTTGCAGTGTGATAGAAAGTGTTATACAACCATTCGGCTAAGGGAAGCCACTTTGCCCACTATGGAAGATGATCAAAGACAAAGCAATGAAGGTAGGTCTTCAAATATTTATTGATAATATTTGTTTGGCCATTCATTTGTGTATGATAGGATGAACTCATTTTCAGTTAAGTTCCTTGTAACTTAAACAATTCTTCCCAAAAATTACTAGTGAAGGTATGATCTCGATTATACATAATGGATGCAAGCATGGCATGAAGGCAGAAAATAGAATCCAAAAAATTTTGGGTGATGACTGAGGCTGTGTAAGGATGGGAGAGGGAAAAAAATGAACATACTTCATGATACGATCTACTACCACCAAAATAACTAATTTGCCTTTGGACTTAGGTAACCTTTCAATAAAGTTCATGAAAATATTTGTCCAAATTAAGGTGTAGCCTAAAATGGTGGTGAATGAGGTACTTTTATTACAATACAAGGCATTCACTTGTAGATTCATTGGAATTAGGACATACCTAAGAAGGATTGAGGGATGGACAACGCAATACTGGGAAACTAAAGGTAAGTATGACATTGTTCTTTCTACAAATGGGTATTTTTTAGTTATTTTTGATAAGGAGGATCAAAATAAAATTTTTGAGGGTGACCCTTATTTCATGGGGTAAGTGGGGCTATACATGAAACTATGGCATGCAGGGTTCATTCCAATGGAGGATCTGCCTTCAGTTTTCCAAGTGTGGATCAAAATTCATTGTTTTCCTTTGGAGGATATTTTTAGAGATATTGGTGAGGTCATAGGGACCTTTGTTTTGGTCTTTGATCTTATGAAGAGAAGGAAGTTTACAACTTATGCTGGGATTTTTGTGGAGTTGGATATATCCAGTCCTCTCCCAGATTCTATTAACATCCAGATTAGGGAGGTGGTAAGGGTTCAGGCTCTTGACTATGAGGTGATCCCCTTTAGGTGTAGATGTTGTCATATTTATGGTCACCTAGTAAGGAATTTTATCAAGAATGTTAAGATGAAGCAAAAGGAGCCCCGTAAAGGGAAAGGTGTGGAAGTGGGGAAGAGGATAGTTTTTGTGTAGTTATAAACAAGAAAATATTGAAGGTTGGTGGCTGAAAGGGTAATGAATGTTTGGAAGTTCCTTCCAATAATTAGTTTGTTGTTTTGGGATCTAGGTCTAGTGAGGTGGATGTGGATGTTGTGGGGGGGATTTCCCCTCTAATGAGTAAGTTATTTAGGATATTTTGGTGGTGTTCCCTTGTAGCAGGGGTGAGTCCCCAATAGATATGTGCACTCAAAAGGAGGAGGTTGGGCTCTTGGAGTAGTTGATTCTAGTCTAGGCCAAGGATGCAATTGAGGATGATACAAAAAGGGTGGAAAGAGTTGTTAATATTGATAGGGGTGGGAAGAGAGGAACAATAAGCAAAGGATTACTTCAAGTGTCCCAAGAAGGCATTGATGAGGGAAACAACATGCAACTGGAAGAAAATTAGAAAAGGACAAGCGATATAAGGAAGGGGATCATTTGGTGGAAGGGGGATTATGCGGAATATTGATTCGCATTTCAATTATTTCTCCAAATAAATATTATTTCTTGGAATGTGAGGGGCTTGGGGAAAAAATCCAAGAAAAATATTGTGAAGCATTCGATTAGATAGTATCATCCTTGTTGTTGATTCATGAATCTAAATTGAGTTTAGATAGAAGCTCAGTACTTTGTAAAAAAAATTGGAAGGAAGCATTGAGTTTAGCAGTTGCTTCCAAGGGTAATTATAGAGGATTGCTTTGTATGTGGGATCCTAAGAATATAGATGTTGTGTATGAAGTGGCAGTTGTAGTAATTTTGGAGATAAAAGGGTAGTTGCTTTCAAATGTGACTCCTTTTCAAGTAGTTAACTTTTATGATCTGGCTAATATAAAATAAAAGGCGAAGCAATGGAGGGAAATAGAGGTAATTTTAGAAAAAAAAGGAGATGTTTCAAATAGTTGGAGGGGATTTTAATGCTATTGCTTTATTGGAGGAAAAGCAGGGAGGCTCCAAATTCTTGGATACAGGGATTCATTTGTTCATTGATCAAATGGACAAGTTAGGTTTTAGAGATGTTCTTGTGAAAGGTTGTTTGTTCACCTAGAGTAATGGGAGACTAAATTTGACCATATATAGGATATATTGGATCATTTTCTACTTGATGACTCTAGGGTGACTGGAGGAATAGTGGTGCACTTAGATATTATATCTTTTGCAAGGTCTGATCATTGACCAATCTCTCTTGATGTCTTGAGTTGGATTAAACTAGGGAACAACCCTTGCCGATTTCAACTTTCTTGGCTCAACCATGAGGATTTCAAAGATTCAATCCTCAGATGGTGGACAAAGGAACACCTAAGATTTGGAACTATGATGTTTAAATTTGTAATAGACTACAGTATGTGAAAGAGAGGCTAAAAGAATGGAATCATCTCATTTTTGGAAATATTGAGTGAGAGTCCCAAGAGGTGATGCGGGATCTTGAGCAAGTGATTAAGAGGATTCATTTGAAAGCTATTTCTCTGGAGCTCTTCACCTAGGAGATGAAGGTGATGATAAAGGTGGAGGAATAGGAGTGAAAGGAGAATGTGTTCTTGAAACAAAATTCTAGAATCACTTGGATGAGGGAGGGGGATAGAAATACAAAAAATTCCCATATGCCAATAATAGCTAGAAGGGAGTTTAATTTTATTAAGTATCTAACTTGTGGAAGGGGGTAGGTCATAAGGATGTGGTATGATATGCAATGGGAAGCAAGAAGGTACTTCTTTTATTTTTTTAAGGTTTCTCTGGATGATGAGGAAAAACATGAGATCTTGGAGTCGATTCCTCCCTATATTTTGGCCAAGCTAAATTTATTCCTGGCTAGAGAGGTGTCTTTGGAGGAAATGCAAAGGGTAGAATTTGAGATAAAAAAGGTAAAAATCCATGACTAAATCATTTTCCAATTGAATTCTTTCAATTTATGTAGAAGAAGTTGTGGGAGGAAATCCCATGAGTAGTTGAAGGGGCTAGAAGGTTTAAATATGTGTTAAGAGCTATGAAGTGTACTTTTATTTCTCTTATTTTGAAAAAGGATGGGGTTCCTCCTTGGATGAGTTTTGACCTATTTACCTCTGTAAATTTATGTATATTATTATTTCTAAGGTATTGGTGGAGCATTTGAAGGTGGTTTTACTAGCCATTATATCTGATGAACAAGGTGGATTTGTACAAGGGAGACAAATCATGGACCAAATTATATTGACACATGAAGTTATTCACTCCATGAGACTCAATAAGGAAGGTAATATGTTTATTAAATTATATATTTCCAAAGCCTATGACTGAGTTGATTGGAGTTTTTCTATTAAGTTTTTGTAAAAGTTTGGGTTTGAGGATAGATGGATCAATTGGGTGGCAACTTGCTTTTTCAATCCTACTTTCTCGATCTTGATATATGGTGCCCTGTTGGACCAGTTTGGGGTAAGTAGAGGTATATTATAGGTATACCTTCTATCTCCTTACTTGTTCATTATTCAGGAAAAATCCCTAGGTAGGACTATCCACAAAGCTGAGGAATCCCAAGAAATAAAAGGTTTCACAATGTCTAGGGGGGTCATGTCTCTAACGCATTTGCAGTTTGTGGATGATTTTACTTGTATAGGGATAACAAAGATCAAGGAGGCCAAGGGGTTCAAAAGATGTTTGGATCTATACAAGAGAGCTTCAGTTCAAGTTATCAATGAATATAAGTCTAAGGTTTTATTTTTCAATGTTGATAAAGGGGTGCAAACTAGTATCCTTAATATTTTGAATTTCAAGAAAGGCTTGATCCCTTTTAAATATCTTGGGCTTCCAGTGGTAGAAAGACATATTGGAAAGGAATCCTAGAGGACTCTTATAGATAAAATTTGATGTAAGTTAAATTATTGGACCCATCATTGTCTCTCGTTGAGGGGAAGATTGACTTTGATAATTTTAGAGTTGCAGGCTATTTCAGTCTTTCAATTTACAACTATAATTGATCCTAGGCATTGTGTTAAGGAGATTGACAGAATTTTGAGGGAATTTCTTTGTGGAGGATTACAATTGAAAAATAAATAGAGTTTGGTAAACTGGGATTTGGTATACCTCTCTCTAAATAAAGGGGATTTGGGTATTTGTAGATTATCTCATAAAAACATGGCTTTATTGGTAAAATTATTGTGGAATTGGATTGTGGACTAGTCTAGCCTTAAGTCAAAGGTTCTATCTATGAAGTATGGTGATGAGGTGGAACCAATTTATAGCCTCCCTTTTAATGAGGGGTGAGGTCCATCATTTGGATTGCAATTAAAAAGTTTAGTACTTTTATTACTGGAGGGCTATTCTGGAAAAGAAATGGGAGAAAGGTAAAATTTTGGAATGATACATGGGATCAATACTAGACAATTACTTCCCAAAACCGAACATAGATAATGTAGCAAATATTTTTAATAATGCAAACTGGGTCTATGTTAAGTACTTATGGGAGGAAGATGAAGGGGGAGTGGGTTTGAGGAGGTGGAAAGACCTCTCGATTTGAATATAGATAGCTAAAGAAGAAAAGGATAGTTTGAGGGTTATTTTAGATCAAAGGTAGTGCTCATGATCAGAAGAGTACTCTTTGGGATGCAGAGACAAAGGAAATGGAAAATATTTTGTCAAGAAGGGATATGACTGGCTCATAAAGGGATTGGGTAGGAAGAGGGAAATTTGGAATAAGGTGTGGAATTCACGTGTCTAGCTGAAAGTCAACATTTTCATTTGGTTAGCCATTTTGAATAGGATTTTGAATCAAGAAAATTTTCATAAGAGGGGCTTTGTTTGCCTAGAATGGTGTGTGCTTTGTTATGGGGTGGGAAAATCTATTGACCATCTTTGATAGGAACCTTATATTAAAACTAAACTCATTCACATAAACATTGAAATTAGAACTAAATTTCATGAAATTACAGTATAATGCAATACATAATATAAATGTAGAATTAAAACAATCCCATAAAACAACACTGAATCATAAGCCTCTTCGATGGGGCAACCTCCTTTAATACTTTCATTAATTTGTAAAAAATATACATTCATTCATGGATCCATGTCTTTTAAAGATACATTTCATGCAACCCTAATATAATGCTCAAGATTTGACTTACATGCAAAATACCACTCAAGCTAGAATCTTCTACCAAACATCGGTTACATTTTTCATAACGGTTACATGAAATGACCCCACTTGTTTAGGCACCTTACGTTCCACATACCATTACAAAGTATTACAAAATAAAATTATTAAGGGTCCCACATTAGAAGGGGTCATTAATTAATCATATGGTAATTACAAAATTAGTGTTAGGATGGGGTCCTAACATGACCTTCCCCTTCAAAAATATTTGTCCTCAAAGTTGTAGATGAGAAAATCGGTGTTGTAGTTGTTGGAGAAACTCCCAAGTGGCATATAAGGGTTGTAGAACATACCATTGAACAAGAACCTTAGTGATTATATAGTTTCAAAGGGTACATGATATGTGGTCTAATAGTTATTCTAGCTTTAGCAAGATAGAACCCTCTTCATCCAGTTTGGATAAAATAGATTGAACCTATACTTGATTTCCCACAACCTTCTTGAGAGAGGATACTTGAAAGACAATATGGAGCTAGGATGTTGATGGGAGAGCCAACTTGTAGGTCGTTGTACCAATTTGCTATAAGACCTGGTAGGGGCCATAGTATTTGGCAATGAGTTTTTAGCACCTATGAAGCTGGAGTGATGACTATTATATAGTTGCAAGCAAAGAAAAACCATTTCATTGACTTCAAAGTTGTGCTTAGAACGGTGTTGATAAACTTGTTGGCACATCCAATTCTAGTCCAATTCCATATTCATCTTCAGTTGACAGAGGACTACGATATGTTGATGAATTGTAGTGTCAACAATATGGACTTTGGAGCTACTTGGAATTTAGGAGAAGGGTGTTAATGGAGCCCATCCATAAATTGCTTCAAAATGGATAACCTTGGTTGTAGTGTGATAAGAAGTGTTATACGACCATTTGGTTAAGAGAAGCCACTTCACCTACTATGCAAGATGATCAAATATAAAACAATGAAGGTAGGTATCCAAACATTTGTTGATGATTGTAGAGAAAATCAACTTATTATTATTCTATAAGAGAAACCTTGCTTAAATATCAAAGGTGTACAATGTGAGCGATCGGATCATAACAACCGAATGGATCTCAACCACACAAAACTATCCTAAATATCCTAGTAACAACTTAAGATATACTCTAACACCCCCCTTAAGTGGTACTAGGAGGTAGTGAAAACAACAAAACCAAACAAGTGGCATATCCACATATATGAGTCCCAACAACAAGGCCTAATAAGGTACTCATGTACAATATATCCATAAAAATCTGCTGGAGAGATGATGAAAAAATCACATGGGGAAAAACCTTTTCCCAAAAGAGAAAGAAGAAGAAGAAGTAAGATGTGGAAGGAGGATGGATAGGAATATGTCCTCTTCAACCCCCCTAGGACAACTTCCATCAAGAAGGGCCTACAAAGTATCCATGTGATGTCCAAAAATGTATAGATGACTTGTCGTCAAACTGAATGTCTTCCCACTCCAAGAAGGTATTAGGAACAACATGAAATCTAGTGCTTGTGACTATGAACAAGGCTACGAACCATAAATAAGTCACCAAAGAAAACCCCCTTAAACCAAAGTGTCTCACAAAAAATGAGAGTGAGAAGATAGGATGGAGAAAGAAGCACCACAATCGCAAGGGTAGTCCAAAATGACTCCACAAGCACAAATATGTGGTGTCCACCTATATGAACACAATGGGTTGATAACAAGGTCCAAACTATGTGGACAAAAAACTAAACAAGGGGATCAAAATGAAAGGGCACCAATGTAGTTGTTGAACTATGAAAAAGTCACCAAAGAAAACCCCCTTAAAACAAAGTGTCTCACAAAATGAGAGTGAGAAGATAGGATGGAGAAAGAACCACCACAATTGCAAGGGTAGTCCAAAATGACTCCACAAGCATAAATATGTGGTTCCCACCTATACGAACACAATGGTTTGATAACAAGGTCCAAACTGTGTGGACAAACAACCAAATAAGGGGAAAATAGACTTTATAAATGTAGCCCGTAGCAACCACAAAAAACCTCCCAAAAAAATGTCTAGGGAGTGTTAGGTTGAACTAAGAGTGCACTCCATGACGTAACATATTTGAGGCCCAAAAATGGATATTGAACAACCTTAAAATAGAAATTAGACACCACAAATGTGTCCGGCTCATCGGGTGTCAATGTGTCCTTTATCTGTAGGAAAAACAAAAATCTTCTCCATTTTCCTAACAAGGGAATATTTTGGAATGTCCTTCGAAATAAATCATGGTTTTAAAATTTTCTCTTGCAGGAGAAATTACATGAAAATTTTTTGAGTGCCCCCGTATTGTGACAATATTTTTTCACAATTAATGGACCATACATTTAAAAAAAATACCCCCACCATTGTAAATATATAACTCTTCCACCTCCATATGGAAAAAAAAAAGGTTTAAGTTACCCCCTCATCAAAATAATAAAGGCCCATCCTCCATGGCCATTTAATAAAATACATTAAAAAAATTCCCCCCACTACATCACATGTGCATCGATTCAAAACAAAATTATAAAGGTGCACAGAAAATTTTGGTAACCTAACACTCCTAAGGAATTTTTTTGGGAGGTTTTGTGTGGTTGCTATGGACTACATTTATAAAGTTTATTTTCCTCTTGTTTGAATTTTTATCCACACATTTTGGACCTTGTTATCAGCCCATTGTGTTCATATAGGTGGAAACCACATATTTGTGCTTGTGGAGTCATTTTGGACTACACTTGTGATTGTGGTGCTTCTTTCTCCATCCTATCTTCTCACTCTCCTTTTTTGAGACACTTTGTTTTAAGGGGGTTTTCTTTGGTGACTTTTTCATAGTTCGACAGCTACATTGGTGCCCTTTCATTTTAATCCCCTTGTTTAGTTGTTTGTCCACATAGTTTGGACCTTTTTATTAGCCCATTGTGTTCGTATAGGTGGACACCATATATTTGTGCTTGTGGAGTCATTTTGGACTACCCTTGCAATTGTGGTGCTTCTTTCTCCATCCTATCTTCTCACTCTCTCTTTTTTGTGAGACACTTTGGTTTAAGGGGGTTTTCTTTGGTGACTTTTTTGTGGTTCACAACCTTGTTCATTGTCACAAGCACCATATTTCACATTGCTTATCATACCTTATTGGAGTGGGAAAACATTTAGTTTGACAATGAGGCATCTATACATTTTGGGACATCACATGGATCCTTTGTAGGCCCTTCTTGATGGAAGTTGTCCTAGGGGGGTTTTAAGAGGACATATTTCTCTCCATCCTCCTTCCACATATTTCTTCTTCTTCTTCCTTCTCTTCTGGTAGATCAGTTTTTCCCATATGGTTTTTCATCATCTCTCCAATAGTTTTTTTTATAGATATATTGTACATGAGTATCTTATTAGGCCTTGTTGTCGAGACTCATATCTGTGGATATGTCACTTTTTTGGTTTTATTGTTTTCACTACCTCCTAGTACCACTTAAGGGAGGGTGTTAGAGTATATATTAAGTTGTTATTAGGATATTTAGGATAGTTTTGTGTGGCTAAGATCTATTTGGTTTTTATGATCTGATGGCTCACATTGTACACCTTTGCTATTTAAGCAAGGTTCCTTTCATAGAATAATAAAAAGTTTTTATTTCTCTACAATGATCTTTGTTTGACCATTAATTTATGGATTATAGGATGAACTCATTTTTATCTAAGTTACCTACAAATTAAACAATTCTTCCCAATATTTACTAGTGAAGGTAGGGTCTCGATCGGACATAATGGATGTTGGCATGGCATGAAAGCATAAAATAGAATCTAAAAAAATTTGGGTGACGACTGAGGCCATGTAAGGATGGGAGAGGGAACATAAATGAGCATACTTCATGAGATGATTTACTACCACCAAAATAACTAATTTGCCTCTGGACTTAAGTAACCCTTCAATGAAGTCCATGAAAATATTTGTCTAGATTTGTTCTAGAATAGTTAAGGGTTAAAGAGTTTCTTGGGAAGTCATCGTTTCTCTCTTCGTCCTATGGCATATGTCACACTTTGCCACAAAAGTCCTTCTTCATACCATTTTATAAGAAAGTATGCTTGATTCATTCATAGATCTCGAGGAATCCAAAATGTCCTATAGTGGGTGAATCATGGATTTCCTTCAAGATGAGTTCATGGAGTTGAGAAGTGTGGGGAATAACAAGGCATTGGTGATATCTCAAATATCATCCATCCCAAGGGTAGCATGGACATGAGTTATACATTTTTTGAAGTGTGGAAATCAAATTTTTACAATCCTAAGTCCTTGAGCATGTCCTCATACAAAGAATTTATCCACGAAGGTATAGGCGAAGAGATGGCACATAGCATACTTTGAACCTCAAATTGTTGAGAGAGTGCATCCACCATAATGTTCTCCTTTCCTTTTTATAGGTAATCTCATAATCATAGCCCATGAGTTTAGAGACACTTTTTTATTCTAGGGTGGTGACCCACTACTCCAAGAAGTACTTGAGACTTTGGTGGTCTGATTTAATGGAGAAATGACACATAATGAGATAGGGTTTCCAGTGAGTAACCCCATGCAGTATTATGAGAATCTCCTTTACATAAGTTGTTTTTTCTATATTTTGACTTGAAAGAGCTTTGCTAGTGAAGGCCAAGGGTTGTCATTCCTACATCAACATGACTCCAATGCCATTGCCCAAAGCATTGCTTTCAATTACAAATAATTTGGAGAAATCAGACATTACTAAGACTAGAGTGGTTGTTATAACATGCTTTAGATAAAAAAAATCATATTTGACTAGTTCTACCTAAGTAAAATACTTTTTCTTTAATATGGTCATTAAAGGAGCAACAATATTACCATAATTGCAGATAAATTTATGGTAATAGCCTGTGAGTCCCAAAAATCCATGAAGGCCCTTAAGAGTGTGAGGCTTCGACCAATCTTGAATGGTTTGAATCTTCTTAGGGTCAAATTTAACTCCATATTTGGTGATAATGTGTCCCAAATACTCTACTTATGTTAATTCAAAAGAACACTTGGACCACTTAGCATAAAGCTAATGTTGAGCCAAAAGCTGTAATTTGATCCACATGGATGAGATGCTCTTCCCATCAGTGATTGTAAACAAAAATATCATAAAAGAAAACTAAAATAAATTTATGAAGGAAAGGGTAGACAATGTTGTTCATGAGGCTCTGAAATGTGGAAGGGGCAATTGTCAAGCCAAATGACATAACCAAAAATTCATATAGCCCTTATGAGTGTGAAATATTATTTTGGGATATCCTCAAGTCATATCTAATGGTAACCCAAGTGAAGGTCTAACTTGGAGAATTACATATCACCATGCAACTTATCCAATAGTTCATCTACCATAGGAATAAGAAATTTATCCTTAATGGTGAGCTTATTGAGCTCAAAAAAATCTATACACAACTATCAGGATCCATCTTTCTTATGAACTGATAAGACTAGGGAAGAACAAGGACTATTACTAGGTTGAATGACTCCAAATTTTAACAATTCTTGTACTAATTTCTCTATTTTTAACTTAAGTACATGGGGGTATCGGCAAGGTTTGATGTTAGGTAACACATTATCGGGTACCAATGGAATTGCATGATCATGGGAGCAACATGGTGGTAATTTTATCGGTTCTACAAAAACTGCAACATGCTTAGTCAAAACAAGTTGCAAATATACTGGAAATTTGTCCTCTATTGAAGTGGGAAGTTGTATGGAAAATATCTGAGTGATTACCCCATGGAAATATTTTTTTAACTTCTCCATACGGTTTGAACTGATAATATGAGGAGATCCTACTTATGAACCACGAAGAGTGTAGGATATACCATTATGTGAAAACTACATCCATAACTCTATAAAGTTCCAGGTGATGCTTCCCAAAGTACCTAACCATTGAGCTCCTAGTACAATATCACATCCCCCTAGTTGAAGAGTAAACATATCCATTTTGAGCTCAAAATTCTTTATCTTCAACTTAATATTGTGGTATTGACCTTTACAAGGTAAGGTTTTGCCATTTGCCACCATAACCTCAAAGGAGTTACATGTATGTATGTAACAATTGACTTGCTTGGTGAGTTAGGGATCAATAAAGTTATGTGTGCTCCCTGAACCAATGAGAATTATAAGATGTTGACCTTTGAAAAAGCCTACTACTTTCATTGTTTGTGGGGTAGTAATCCTCACAAGGGTATGGATAGAAATTTCTAGCTATGGCTCTTCTTGTGTTTCACCCTTATCTTGAGGTGGTTCCTATGATGGTTTTGCTTCATCATCAAGTTGTTCACTATTTATTGAATTCTCTACATCTAGAAAAATAGCTTCTTTTGGATGCACTTATGCCCTCGTGAATAATTTTTATCATAATTATTACATAAACCTTGTGTACATCGAACATCCATCTCTTTGGTAGTCAAGCGCTTGTAGGGGATATATTTATTTTCAGTATTGGGTGTGAACTTGGAAGGAAATGAGGATTTGGCCTATGGAAATTTAGGTGTCCTCCTTTGAGCTAAATTTTTTCTTTGACCAACCATGCCAATCCTATGGCTTGCATTATAGTTAACAGTTTAAACATCTTGACCTCAGCCTTGAGATATTTCAAGCCATTGATGAAACAACTCATAAAAATACTTTATTCAACCCCTTGGTCTTGTTATCCAGTTTCTCAAATTGGATTTGATAGTCACAAATTGTAGAGGTTTGTCTTAGTTTGGTTAATGCTCCTATGAAGTCCTCATACTCACCAGGGCCAAATTAAGTGAGTAATTAGGACTCAAAAACTTCCAAGAGTCAAGAACTATGTGTTGTAACCACTGATACCACTGTAAAGCTTTATATTCAAAGTTGAAAGATGCTATAGTGATCCTTAAATATTTAGGGATATTGTGAAGTTTGAAAATTTGATTTGCATGACATAACCACCCATCTACATCCTTTCCGTTGAAATTACAAGTCCAATTTAGGCATCTTAAAGGAAGCATCTTGGTCAAAAAGAGTGTGAGAGCCTTCTCTATCCCTATGTATTCCTTTTCCTCGATCGATGTGGTCAATGTCATGATGCTTAAACATCGTTGTGCCATCCTTGAGTTTTTCCTCAAGGCCTCAAAGAAGTGTTCTTAAAAGGTGGCTTTGGAGCTTATGTAGTCACCTCTTAAATGATGTATTTCATCCCTCATTAGATTAGTTTCATTGAGAAGGGTATTAAGTGTGGTTTGTATTTACTCCAGAAAGTTGGCTTGTTCTACCTCTTTGTGGTGTCCTTGAGTGCCACTGACCATTTTAGTGTGATACACTACCACTAACTTACTAAAAATAGAAATACAATTCTAAGAGTTACTATTTTTAGTAAGGAGCAAAAAAAAGTGATTGGGTGCTATATATAAAAATGATCAGCTCAAAAATATGATCACAATGAACTATATACCACAACACTTGGTTTAGAAACCCTAGAATCTTATATATTATTTTGTTATCAAGGTTGGTGTTATCGATTTTTCTCCTAGAGGTTTGGTTCAAAAAATAGATTTTTTGTTAGCCAACCACTTATGACACTATCTCTACACTGTCTATTACTAACACTATTCAATCACTAACATTGTGGTTCCCTACACTGATGACTATTTGTTATGACTCACTAATAATTCTTTGCCTGCTATAAATTTTGACTATCACAAACAACTATTACTGATATTGACAACTGACAACTCTGACCTTATTGTTATTATTCTTAGAATGAAGTGATACCTTACTATTACTGATACTAGTAGACTTTGTCTTGATGAATATTGACTTAGATTATTTCTATTATGTTCTCCAACTATTTTATTTATTGCATGCAATATTTTTTTGTGATAGGGAAGTATCCTCTGTATGCTCAATTTTTATGGTAGGATTTTTTGTTGCAAGTTAAACATTCAACAAAACAAGAAGGTTTTTGCAGGTTAAAATTTTAACAAAACCAGGGTATGCTAAGCCAAGGTGTATGTAATACCCATAGGCCCTCTGTTATATCACAATGATGAACAATAGTGCTCGGACCAATATTTTAGTCCACTATTCAAGGAGGATTCCATGCATACCCTTGAGCACACTATCTACCTCTCTGATAGTACAAGAGGGTGATCTTTTGGATGTTGTGTTTGGTGTACTATGGATAATACAAGGCCAAAAAATATTCCTAGGGATAAAGGTTTCTCTTAATCCTGGGTAGACTCTTGATATACCCAAAGATACATGGGAGCTCAATTCCATATATGGATGCTATTTAAGGCCTTGGTATTGAAGCCTGATCACCCCTCACTTCACTAGATGCTTTATAGGCAATATATCTTAGCCAATAATGACAACTACTTCGTGATATTTTAAAACCCCCGACACAGGGTTTCTAACCTAATAAACTATTATAGAAAAAAATAATTATGTTTTCATTTTTTAAGTAAAAAGGCAAGTAAAAAATGGAAAATATGAAAAATTCATACCTAACAATCATAATGAAAGGGCAAGAATTGTCGTAGTCGTAGTGGAATTTATCCCTAGAAAATGCTTTGATACCACTTGTTAGGAACCTTCTATTAAAAATAAACTCATTCACATAAATATTGCAATTAAAACACAATTTCATGAAATAATAGCTTATTGCAATACAAAATATAATTGCAGAATTAAAGCAATCTCACAAAACAACATAAAGTTGCAAGTCTCTTCGAGGGGGAAAACTCCTTCAATATATCCATTAGTATATAAAAAAGATACATTTGTTCATGGATCTATGTCTTTTAAAGATACACTTAATGCAACCCTAACCTAATGCTCAAGAGTTGGCTTACATGCAAAATACCACTCGAGCTAGAATTTTCTACCAAACATTGGTTACATTTTTGATAAAGGTTACATGAAATGGCCCCACTTGTCTAGACACATTACATATCACATACTACTACAAAGTATTACAAAATAACATTTTAAATGGGTCCTAACATTGGAAAGGGGTCATTACATAATCATAAGAGAATTACAAAAATAATGTAAGGATGGGGTCCTAACAACCTTCTAGTTTGATGTCCCTTTGCTAGTTGGATTTGGGAGCAAGGAGAAAGGTTGTTTAATTTTCCCTAGCTTGGTGATGTCTTTCTGGAGTAGTTCTTTGATCTATGGGTCTCTAGGGGACTGGGTGGATAATATTTCCTTTTATTTTATTATTTCAAGGCCTTCACTTTGTGGAACATGTGATTGGAGTGCAATAGACATATTTTTTGTGATGAGTGCTCATGCACGGAGTCAATTCTCTTGAGAATTTTATTCAATATTAGAGAGGTTGTAAGAGGAATCAAAGGTTCTTAGCTTATGCCCAAAGACGAGGAGTTATTGGATATTCTTGGGATTGTGATCCCTGAGTAGGTTCAGTCCCAATCGTAATGGAATTAGAGCTTAGGAATAAGGAAGGCTCCTCCTAAAAAGTTGGACAAGGGAGGGAAGTGGAAGCCACTATCATTAAGGTTAACACCGATGATGCTGCTCGTAGAAATCTAGGGAAGGCAAATATTGGAGGGGTGGGTCATATGCACAAAGGAACAATGGTTTTTGACTTTCATCATGGCATTGGAAGGAACAAAAACATGGTGGTAAAGGCCATGGTCATATGTGAAGGCTTAGTCATGGCTCTTAAGCAAGGATACTCAATAATTTAGATGGAGTCTAACTCTCAAGTCTTAATCAATATATTGAACAAGCAGGAGGAGGGAGGAAATGGAATGGAGGGTCCATTGGATCGTAGATAATATTATGGGTTTAAAAAATAGAGCACAGATAAAATTCCTCCACATGATGAGGGAAAATAATAGAGTTGCAGATAGATTAACTAATTGGGGAATAGAGAGAGGTCATCATTGGTGGAATTATGATAAGGGAAAGTTTTGGGGAAAGATTATATGAACTTGTAGGTTTTTCTTTGATAGGATTACCCTAATGATGGGGAAGAAATAAGTAATTATGTGGCAACTCCCATGTTTCATTATTAGTAATTGTTCGAATTACTATGTACGTGGGAAGGTAGACATAGAATAGACAGATAATAGTGTTGATGAGTTGGTAGAGCTATAGGAATTTGCAATTTCCACTAGAAATGAAGCTCTCAAATGTGGTTTTGAGAGAATATGTGGTGCACAAGAAAAATAAATTGATGGTTTTGTCTTAATGTAGTTATGAGGAGTCCTCCTACTCTAATATGTCGCTCATTGATTTGGTGTAGCATTACTTTTTCGTGCAAAATTTTTTCTATTCTCTAATTGGGAATTTACCCTTTATGGAATTATAGGCATGTATATGGAGGTAATTCTAGGCTATTATGACCCATATATGGAAGGCCTTATGACTATGTAATCTGGTTTCTGCTTAATAAAATTTAGTCTTTTTTTTCCAAATTTTTTATAGATTTTATTCAAAACAATAATCTATAGGATATTGAGTTTGAAGAGGAACTCTATACATGGACCAACAACACGATATGACAAAATATTATAGCTAAAAAATTAGATGGATACATACTCTCATATCATTGGCTAGATGAAGGGACTTGTGCTAAAATTAATAACTTGACAAGGATATTACTAGCCAATAAGAGTTTAAATGATGGTAAGTGAATTAAAAAAAGATCATATTTTAAGTATAGGCATATATACAAATACCATCCTCAATTTTTTGTTATGATAACACAAACATAAAATTCTTTAGGAAATGATGGGTTGTATACACTTCCAAAATAAATTAAATCAATGACATCTAGATTAAAATAATGGAACAATAACACTTTTGAAAACATTTTTGAGAAGAAAGAATAACTAAAAGAGAAGCTTACAAAATTCCAGAAAGGTGAACATAATAATCCAAGCTCAAAGGAAAGGGAGTTTCTTAGTGAATACCATAATATTTTGAGTAAGGAAGAGAAATTTTAGAGATGAAAATTGAGATAAACTTGGATAAAAAGAGAAAAACACAAATTTTTTTCATAGGATGGCAATAGTACAAATATTAGCATCCAGAATTAGTAGAATTAAATCAATAGAATGGGTTTGTAATGATACCAAAGTAGACATTGATTCATCGTTTGGTTGTATTCGTTCTTTTATTATTTCATCTATTTATATGTAGATTTGTTTATTCAATTCATCATCATCAATTCACTTATTTCATTTGTGTATCCTCACAAGAGATTTTGCCCTTTCTAAGTGGCTACGAGATTTTCCCTCTCTGAGTGGCTACGCTTATTGATTGGCATACAAATTTATTGATAATTGTTGAATATTTGATTATTAGTAAGCATTGTCCTTACAAGTGGTATCAAAGCCAAAAAAGGGAAGAGATCGACCACATTTTGCATCTTCAAATTGGTAAATTTGACACAGTCAAGATCTTCTTTTCGTAGATTTTTGACGACCACCAGGGTACTACTTTTTTTAGTTCCAGTATAATATTTTCAGTCTCAAATTTTTAGCTCAAGTATAATATTTTTGGCTCAGATTGTAGATTAGCACAGGAAGAAGAAAATTGAGACACTATTTTCATAGAGATTCATGGAAAAGAAAAAATAACTAACTATGCAGATTTCTAATGGGTGTGACGATTTGAACCAGTGTGACAATTTTGGAAAGAGACGTAGAATTTACAGAGATGTAGAATTCACAGGTTCTTGGAAATATATCTCGCCAAATTTATATCTCGCTAAATTTATCTCGAGTAATTTAAGGACCCAAAATTAAATTTTTACACTCGATGAATTATAAGTTTTTACTGTGGCAGTATAAGGATCCACTAACTCAATTCTTAAATTATAATTCCACATAAATTGTTTTCTCGTATCTAGCTTTGGCCTACTCACAAATCCATGTCAGAATCCATTAGGCATCATAGGTATTATTAGTTCACATTCCTATTTCGGATATACATAAATTATGACTCAACAAGTGGCAGTTCGTTGGTAGTTACGACATGTGAGCCCAAGTTTTTATATGACCTAAAATATTTTTTTGGTAACACAAAATTTTCTTAATTAGGTTTTCGACAATTACGTAATTGTTTCACAAAGTTTTCTTTTTCCTTGTGGGAATTATTATCCCACGTTGATGCTGCCAGGGCACAATTGGGATATATAAGCGCACTAACGTGCTAATATTGTTGTGACCACTTGTGGTGGTCATGTATATTTGCACCTGCACCTCTGCCAAACATAAGATTTGACTTGTATTTGACTAAAATTTATGCATTGTAATCCATGTTTGACTGATCCGTCGTACTTGGTGCATTGGTCCAGGTTTAGAAAAAAATTTCCAATCAGAGGAATTTAGTTCCTCATTTACGTGGTAGGAACTATTAAATGTCTTATAAGCCATGACGCACACATATCAAGTTGACGAGTTGCTCACTCCTTGGTTTGCGTTCGCGTGGGTTAACTCATCTAACCGTTGTAATTTGAACCGTTGGGGAAGACAAAATTGACCGTTGACACCTTGAATTTGAAATCCATATGACCGTTGAAAAAAGTGACCATTGGAGATTTAAAATAAGCCAAAATTACCCAATTTTGTACACTTTTGCAAATTTATGGAACAATTTTTTGTAATTTTTTTGATAAATTACAGTCAATTTTTTTTCTCACAAATTTAACCAAGAACCATTGGAATTCAATTATAATCGAAGAAATATATATTCAACTTTGACTCCATTAGCTCAACAAGTGCATGAAAGTGTATGAGTGAACCTAGTAAGTGGAATCAAAGATCAGATGAAATATTACAACATAATTTCCAGGCAAGAAATCAAGGTACACATCATAATACATTAAAGCATCAACCTAGAAATAAAGGTACGCATCATAATAACCCCAAAAATATTAATAGTTTTGACCAACACCATTATTCTTCACTAAATTCCATGGCTTCACCTTCTTCGAATAATGCTAACCCTTTTCTCAATAACCTTCCTCCTAGGGAATCCATCCTAATTCCCAATAATGTGAATGCCCCCTTACATCAATATCTTACTCAACAAGAAACAATGTTGAGGGACATTTGTACTATGTTGAGAGCCCTCAAATCCCATATAACCTCTTCGATACCTCCTCATACCCCTAGGTCATAAGATTCTCTCAATCCCAAACTCTTAAATACTCGTCAAAGATAAGTGGTTGCTTCTAACCGAGGCTTTGCCAATGATTTAGATGTAGAAGAAGGTGATGCTTCCAAATATTTGGAATGGCCTCATGATGTTCAAGTTCCTTGAGTTGACATGCCCATATTTGAAGGGGCTGACCCTCAGGGATGGCTAGAAAAAATGGAAGGTCTTATCTGATTGTACCATATTTTGAAAATAGGCTATGTTGTTTTTGCAGCTTCTAAACTAGGTATACAAACATATCAATGGTTGTTATAGCAGCTTCGCAAAAATCAAAGACCTCTTTTATGGCGTAAATTTAAGGTTTTTTTTAGAAGATACGATAAGGGATCTACCACATCATACGTGGTCTATCTTATGTAAATTAAGCAAACATGATAAGTAGACGACTATATATTTGAATTTACTAGTCTACTCACCTATACACATGAATTAAGTCCAGCAATGGTGGTGTCTGCTTTTCGATATGGTATTAAAGATAGTATAAGCGCATTAACACGCTAATATGGTTGTGACCACTTGTGGTGGTCATGTATATTTGCACCTGCACCTCTGCCAAACATAAGATTTGACTTGTATTTGACTAAAATTTATGCATTGTAATCCATCTTTGACTGATCCGTCATACTTGGTGCATTGGTCTAGGTTTAGAAAAAAAATTCCAATCAGAGGAATTTAGTTCCTCATTTACGTGGTAGGAACTATTAAATGTCTTATAAGCTATGATGCACACATACCAAGTTGACGAGTTGCTCACTCCTTGGTTTGCGTTCGCGTGGGCTGACTCATCTAACTGTTGTAATTTGAACCGTTGGGGAAGACAAAATTGACCGTTGACACCTTGAATTTGAAATCCATATGACCGTTGAAAAAAGTGACCATTGGAGATTTAAAATAAGCCAAAATTACCGAATTTTGTACACTTTTGCAAATTTATGGAACAATTTTTTGTAATTTTTTTTGATAAATTACAGTCAATTTTTTTTCTCACAAATTTAACCAAGAACCATTGGAATTCAATTATAATCGGAGAAATATATATTCAAATTTGACTCCATCAGCTCAAAAAGTGCATGAAAGTGTATGAGTGAACCTAGTAAGTGGAATCAAATATCAGATGAAATATTACAACATAATTTCCAGGCAAGAAATCAAGGTACACATCATAATACATTAAAGCATCAACCTAGAAATAAAGGTACACATCATAATAACCCCAAAAATATTAATAGTTTTGACCAACACCATTATTCTTCACTAAATTCCATGGCTTCACCTTCTTCGAATAATGCTAACCCTTTTCTCAATAACCTTCCTCCTAGGGAATCCATACTAATTCCCAACAATGTGAATGGCCCCTTACATCAATATCTTACTCAACAAGAAACAATGTTGAGGGACATTCGTACTATGTTGAGAGCCCTCGAATCCCATATAACCTCTTCGATACCTCCTCATACCCCTAGGTCACAAGATGCTCTCAATCCCAAACTCTTAAATACTCGTCAAAGATAAGTGGTTGCTTCTAACCGAGGCTTTGCCAATGATTTAGATGTAGAAGAAGGTGATGCTTCCAAATATTTGGAATGGCCTCATGATGTTCAAGTTCCTTGAGTTGACATGCCCATATTTGAAGGGGCTGACCCTCAGGGATGGCTAGAAAAAAAGGAAGGTCTTATCTGATTGTACCATATTTTGAAAATAGGCTATGTTGTTTTTGCAGCTTCTAAACTAGGTATACAAACATATCAATGGTTGTTATAGCAGCTTCGCAAAAATCAAAGACCTCTTTTATGGCCTAAATTTAAGGTTTTTTTTAGAAGATACGATAAGGGATATACCACATCATACATGGTCTATCTTATGTAAATTAAGCAAACATGATAAGTAGACGACTATATATTTGAATTTACTAGTCTACTCACCTATACACATGAATTAAGTCCAACAATGGTGGTGTCTGCTTTTCGATATGGTCTTAAAGATAGTATAAGCGCATTAAAGCGCTAATATGGTTGTGACCACTTGTGGTGGTCATGTATATTTGCACCTGCACCTCTGCCAAACATAAGATTTGACTTGTATTTGACTAAAATTTATGCATTGTAATCCATGTTTGACTGATCCGTCGTACTTGGTGCATTGGTCCAGGTTTAGAAAAAAAATTCCAATTAGAGGAATTTAGTTCCTCATTTACATGGCAGGAACTATTAAATGTCTTATAAGCTATGACGCACACATATCAAGTTGACGAGTTGCTCACTCCTTGGTTTGCGTTCGTGTGGGCTGACTCATCTAACCATTGTAATTTGAACCGTTGGGGAAGACAAAATTGACCGTTGACACCTTGAATTTGAAATCCATATGACCGTTGAAAAAAGTGACCATTGGAGATTTAAAATAAGCCAAAATTACCCAATTTTGTATACTTTTGCAAATTTATGGAACAATTTTTTGTAATTTTTTTTGATAAATTACAGTCAATTTTTTTTCTCACAAATTTAACCAAGAACCATTGGAATTCAATTATAATCGGAGAAATATATATTCAAATTTGACTCCATCAGCTCAAAAAGTGCATGAAAGTGTATGAGTGAACCTAGTAAGTGGAATCAAAGATCAGATGAAATATTACAACATAATTTCCAGGCAAGAAATCAAGGTACACATCATAATACATTAAAGCATCAACCTAGAAATAAAGGTACGCATCATAATAACCCCAAAAATATTAATAGTTTTGACCAACACCATTATTCTTCACTAAATTCCATGGCTTCACCTTCTTCGAATAATGCTAACCCTTTTCTCAATAACCTTCCTCCTAGGGAATCTATCCCAATTCCCAACAATGTGGATGCCCCCTTACATCAATATCTTACTCAACAAGAAACAATGTTGAAGGACATTCGTACTATGTTGAGAGCTCTCAAATCCCATATAACCTCTTTGATACCTCCTCATACCCCTAGGTCACAAGATGCTCTCAATCACAAACTCTTAAATACTCGTCAAAGATAAGTGGTTGCTTCTAACCGAGGCTTTGCCAATGATTTAGATGTAGAAGAAGGTGATGCTTCCAAATATTTGGAATGGCCTCATGATGTTCAAGTTCCTTGAGTTGACATGCCCATATTTGAAGGGGCTGACCCTCAAGGATGGCTAGAAAAAATGGAAGGTCTTATCTGATTGTACCATATTTTGAAAATAGGCTATGTTGTTGTTGCAGCTTCTAAACTAGGTATACAAACATATCAATGGTTGTTATAGCAGCTTTGCAAAAATCAAAGACCTCTTTTATGGTCTAAATTTAAGGTTTTTTTTAGAAGATACGATAAGGGATCTACCACATCATACGTGTTCTATCTTATGTAAATTAAGCAAACATGATAAGTAGACGACTATATATTTGAATTTACTAGTCTACTCACCTATACACATGAACTAAGTCCAGCAATGGTGGTGTCTGCTTTTTGATATGGTCTTAAAGATAATATTCATAAGGAAGTGGATGTGCATGATCCCTATACCCTAGATGAGGCACAATGTATAGCTCAAGTAGTAGAACAAAAACTCCAATATGTTGGCCCTTCCTATATACGCGATTTTAATGCTCATCATCCTTTCACAATTTCAAGCGATCCACAAGATTCTTTTGCTCTAAATATCATTCACATAACCCATGAGATCAAGCTTGTATACAATGTTAAAACTTTCACTTACACCATGAAGATACCTTAGTGGCTGAGGAAGATGATATACCTTAACCTGAGCCATCTACAAAACCATCAAATGATGAAACACGAGAAGATGATATAGTGGCTCTCTCAATATATGCACTTATGGGTATTCAAGCTCATCACGCTATCAAAGTACAAGGATTCATTAAAAACTAGTGTGTTAATGTGTTGATTGATTTAGGAAGTACACATAACTTTATTGATTATAAAACAACCAAATTCTTGAACTTGTATATTCATTCTTCTAATCAAGATAAATTTCAAATCCTTATTACAAATGAAGGCAATGCTCAATGTGTGGGTCGAACATCTAAAATGATAATCCACATGGAAAATTATACATGGATAGGTACTCTCTTTGTTATGAATCTTGGAAGCTCAGAAGTCATTTTAGGAGCTCAATGGTTATCTCAACTAGGTGATGCCATTATTAATATGCAAAAATTATACATCAAATGGACAGAGAATTGAAAAGTAATTTATCTCCAAAGATTAGAACCTCCTCCTTCCAAATTTGTGAGTTCACACAACATGGAGAAGTTATTAAAGAAAGGGGGTTATGGTTTTATAGCCCAAATAAATTCTAGTGAAGCTCAATCCTTGGATACTAGTGCAAATCTTCCAAAGGATCTTCAAGAAATTGTGGATAATTATGAAAAAGTCTTCAATGAACTAAGGGGTCTACCTCCTAAGCGATCACATGATAATGTTATACATCTTGTTCCAGGAAGTCTTCCTCCTAATATGCATCCCTATCGCTATCCACAACCTCAAAAGTTAGAAATCGAGAAGTTGATCCAAGAAATGTTGGAGTATGGAATCATTCGTCCAAGCATCAGTCCTTATTCATCTCTAGTAGTGATGGTACATCGTAAGGATAACTCATGGCACATGTGTCCCGATTTTCGTCCTCTAAACAAAATCATAATCAAATATAATTTTCCTATCCCTGTCATTGATGAATTATTAGATGAATTACATGGTGCTCGTTATTTCACTAAACTTGACCTTTGCTCGGGTTTTCACCAAATTCGGGTTTGAGAAGAGGATATCCCTAAAACCGCTTTTCGAACTCATGAAGGTCATTATGAATTCTTAGTAATGCCCTTCAGTCTTACTAATGCTCCATAAACATTTCAAAGCCTCATGAACCATGTATTTAGGCCATATCTACATAAGTTTGTTATGGTTTTCTTTGATGATATATTAATTTATAGTAACTCTTGGAAGGATCACCTATTTCATGTTGACAAGGTCCTTTCTCTATTACAAAAGGAGAAACTATTTTTTAAACAATCCAAATGTGCATTTGGAGTCCAAGAGGTGGAATACTTGGGTCACATAGTATCTCAGGAAGGAGTTAAAGTAGATCCTAATAAAATCAAAGCTATTCAAGATTGGCCCCTACCAAAATCACTCAAAAAACTTTGTGGTTTTTTAGGACTCATAGGCTATTATCAAAAATTTGTTCGCAACTATGGTAAGATTGCGACACCACTCACAACTCTTACCAAAAAGGATATCTTTAATTGGAATGAAGCTACTTCTCAAGCCTTCAAAACCCTCAAGGAGGATATGTGTTCCACTCTAGTATTGGCCACCCCTTAATTTAGCAAACCTTTCATCATTGAGTGTGATGCTTATGGTGCATGTATTGGAGCAGTTTTAATGCAAGACAGACATCCATTAGCTTTTGAGAGTAAGCAAATTTCAGATAAAAATTTGGGCTGATCCACTTATGAAAAATAAATGCTAGTTATTCTACATGCTATAGAGAAATTGAGACATTATTTACTAATCCACTTATAAAAAAAATGCTAGCTATTCTACATGCTATAGAGAAATTGAGACATTATTTATTAAGTAGTCATTTCATCATTAAAACGGACCATAGTAGCCTTAAGCATTTCTTAGAACATCGTCTTTCATGTATGAAATAAAATAAATGACTTACCAAGCTCTTGGGTTATGATTTTGTCATTGAATACAAGAAGGGTAAAGAAAATGTGGTAGCATATGTTTTATCCCATAAGTATGAAGATGAGGTGACCGTCAATGCCATCTCGGGTCCTTGTCTTTAATGGCTTTTCCAACTTTAAAAATAATGGGTGGCTTATTTAGAGATGACTCAAGTCATTCAATATATACAGTCTGGATCATCCTTGCATTCTTACTTCTCTTATTCTGATAGAGTACTTCACATGAAAGATCATATTTACCTTCCTCAATATTCCACTATTAAATCAATGATTCTCTAATAATTGCATGTATTTCCTATTGCCGGACATTCTGGATTCCTAAAAGAATACCAATGGGTAAAGCAATCATTCTCCTAGAAAGGCTTAAAATCAGATGTCAAAACATTTGTGGCTGAGTGTGAAGTATATCCGCATAACAAAGGAAAAATAGTTAAAATTTTTGGTTTATTATAACCCTTACCTATCCCTAATCACCAGTGGGAGCACGTTTCCATGGAATTCATTGATGATCTATCCAAATCGGAAGGTAAAATAGTGATCTTGGTGGTAGTAGATCGCATTTTCAAATATGCTCATTTTTGTGCCTTACAACATCCCTATTCAGTAAGTAAGGTGGCCAAGGTATTTCTAGATTCCATTTTCAAACTACATGGCATGCCCAAAACCATTGTGAGTGATCATGATCCTATATTTACTAGCAAATTTTAGAAGGAACTATTTCACCTTAGTGGTACCAAGTTGAATATGTCTTTTGCATATCATCCCCAGTCGGATGGTCAATTTTTTTTTTTCCATAAGTGTTTAGGTACTTACCTTCATTTTTTTGCTCAAGATAAACAACATCACTGGATTCAATGCCTTTCCTTAGAAGAATGGTGGTATAATACTTCTTACCATTTTCCCCTTAAGATGTCACCATTTGAAGCCTTGTATGGTCAGAAACCACCTGCAATCACTGACTATGTTCTAGGTGCTTCCAAGGTAGCCTAGGTAGATGATTTGTTACAACAATGTCAAATGATGCTTAAAATTCTTAAGGATAATTTGATCCAAGCACAAAACCTTATGAAGTAACAAAAATATATACATCGTTCAGAATGATAATTCAAAGTAGGATATATGGTCTTTTTATGCTTACAACCTTATAAGTAGTTATCCTTGAAGATCAAGTCTAATAAGAAATTGGTACCTCAATTTTATGGACCCTACAAAGTGGTTCATCGCATTGGTGAAGTAGCATATCAATTGGAGCTTACTCCTTCATCTTGCATCCATCTAGTTTTCCATGTGTCATGCCTTAAAAAATTTATTGGTCAAAAGGTGCAATTCCAAACAGAGCTTCCACTACTTGATAAAGGTCATATAATTGTTACATACCAAACCTAGCCGTCGACTAGGTATTCCAAGTGTAAACACTTCATATATATAGATTAGATAGTTATTTAAATTAAATCATCTTTTCTATTTACATTTCATTTGCGTTATTCGCATAACAACCTTTACGATGAGGGTGTGCCCACCTCAAGTGGCCATTCATTTACTAAAGATTTAATTCGATATTTTATTTCGTTCTTTGCATTATTGAGAGCCATCGTGAATGTTTTCTATCTGAAATTCTGAGAAATTTATATTATGCATGATTAACGAGAGAGACCCGATACTTGTCTCTCTCCAAGTGGTATCAGAGACAATCGGTCCTGGAGAGGAAGCGTCCACCCAGCGCACTCCATAGCAAAACTTACTACAAGCAGCAAGCGATAAAGAAGCATCGTAATCCGAGCAAGCAAGCACACTGTAACGTTGTTCCGACAGCGTTCGACTATGCACGACACCGTAAGACAGGCGACGACAATAGCCAAATACTTCTTCCATCGGGAATACAATAGCCAAATACTACCATAAATTCCTTTCGGGCGAACGACGTCGAAATCAGGTTTCCAACCACAATAGGCGAAAGCCATCAACGAGAGCTTCGGGAAGAAACACAGTGACGGAGAACCACAGTGATCAGGCATCAAAACGATCAAATCCAACCATGAAAAATAGTCGAAATCGTGCAATATCTCTTCGGGCATCATCGTGAAGCAACAACCAATCACAGTGCAGTATTAATCAAAAAATAAGTGACATAACATAAGGTACAAAATTGTTTTTAGCATGCTGGGCAATTTATCCCACATCGGGTGTGTGGGGTACAGGGTGATGTTTAAAACTTCTCTGGCGCATACAATAAGGTGTGACTACGGTCACACAAGTCAAACTCCTTCGCGCATCCGTTAAACGGTGTTCTTCCCACCTCGATCCAGCTAATCCTAGTGTCTGACGTGTCTTTGACAGAGTTGTCCTTGCTGTTCATTGTCGTGTTTGTTTGTTAGTCTGTTGTCCTCGAGTTGTCTTTGGTGTCCTTGTTGTCCATTGTCTAGCTATCGTGTGTCTCGCTGTCACGTTCGTGTATCTCGCTATTGCGTTTGTCAATCGGTTGTATCCGAGTTTCACGTGTCATCTTTGGTCCTTTTTGTGTCCGGTCTGTGTCACGTCTGGTACTTTATGTTGTCCTGTCATATCTATCATGTCAGTCTCAGTCCAGTTATTGTCAAACTTGAAAAGTTGCTAGAAACTTGCTCTCCAAGTTGCTGAAATTGTCCAAATTGAAAAGTTGTTGAAAGTTGTTATCAAGGAGGCCACCCAAATTCAAATCCGCGTCGCAGTTGGAGCGACAGTTGAAGCGGAATACAATTTTTTTGCAAAAAAAAAAAATTGTAGAACTCGAAGCTCAAGTACTTTTAAACAGGAGATTTGGATAGTGCATGACCAAACAATGGACCAAAGGACCTGACGGTCGACTAACAAGCTCGGAGACTCCCAATACCAACGCAAGAAGACCTCATCGAAGCCAAGGTACAAAAAATTCTCCTTCTCCTTTCAAAATTGGCAGTTATAATCCGAATCATCCACTGGTCGATCCCATGGCTACTAACCCTCCCCCAACTCATGAAAACGTCACACAAGGAGAATCAAGCAACTCGGCCATTACCACGGATGAAACTCTTCGACACTTACTAGATGGTATGCGCCAAATTAATGTCAACCTAACTAAACTGTTGAGTGCACAAAACCGACCTAATCCCAATCCTAATTCCCAAAATCACTCCCATGAACAAAGGAATGAAGAAAATGATGACCAAGATGAAGATTGGGAACAACAAAGAGGCAATCCGGATAATTACGGGAATCGCTTTCATAGACAGAGATATAACCAAGATCAGGATAGGGATATGGGTTATCACCAACCAAGAGGTCCTAATAATTTTCCACGCATTGATATGCCCACTTTTGAGGGTCATGATCCTCGTGGTTGGATAGCCAAAATGGAAGGCATTCTAGACTTATACCAAATTAGGGATTTTGATAAAGTCTCTTTCGTTGCATCAAAATTAGGCACTGAGGCCTACCAATGGTTCGTATGGCTTAAGCGCGAGAAAGGAGCTACTATTAACTGGAAAAAATTCACTACCTATTTTTTAGAAAGATTTGATGAAGGAGCTACATCGTCATACATAGTAAGACTGCTATCTCTTAAACAAGAAGGATCGGTTAGTGAGTTCGTCTCGGAATTCACCAGTTTACTACCGTATACATTAGACCTCAGTCCCGACATAGTGGTTGGAGCTTTTCGCAATGGATTGAAAGAAAATATTAGGGTTGAGGTGGACATTCAAAATCCAACCTCGCTAAACGATTGCATACGAATAGCCAAGCTGGCTGAGAAGAGAATTCAGTTATATGCACGACATGAAACTTATAGTCGTCCTTCGTATCGCAACAATTCCTTTCGCAGAAATGATCAACCATCAAGATACTTTTGCTATAAATGTCGCAATCATCATCCCAGGGAACAAGCATGTGCCCAAAAACAAAACTTTCATATTGAATGTGATCAATATGAAGGAGAAGAGGAAGAAGCTTACCACCAAGAAGAACCTATGCAAGAAGAACTACCAAGTACTCTAGAAGAGAAGGAAGAGGATACAATGGCTATCTCCGTGCATGCCCTCATGGGGTTAACCGCCCACCATACCATCAAGGTACCAGGATTTCTCCGCCAAAAAAAGGTGAATGTGCTAATTGATTTCGGCAGTACCCACAATTTTATCGACATCAAAACAACAAAAGCTCTGAATCTATTCATTAACTCTTCCAACAAAGACAAATTCCAGGTTCTAGTAGCCAACGGGGTGAATGCCCAATGTGTTGGTAGAACATCTCAAGTTTCCATTAAAATGGGAACTTATACCTGGTCTGGATCTCTTTTCGTCATGAATTTAGGGAACTCTGATGTCATTTTGGGAGTTGAATGGTTGGAAACATTAGACACGGTTAGCTTCAATTTCAAGAAATTATTCGTGGAATGGAGGGAAAACGGATGGGTCATTCGCTTACAAGGCATTACCACTCCTCCATCATAGATGGTGAGCTCTCATAGTATGGAGAAGATGTTAAAAAAGGGTGGATACGGATTTATAGCTCAAATTAATTGTTTGGAAAAACAATCTCAAACAACTTCGGATATTACTGCTTCAGATTTAAGAGACCTCGTAGCAAATTACGAAGAGGTTTTTCAAGAACCTAAAGGATTACCACCTAAACGATCTCATGACCATGCCATCCATTTGATTCTAGGGAGTGTGCCACCTAACAGTCGTCCTTATCGCTATCCTCAACCACAAAAGACAGAAATCGAGCAGATCGTTCAGGATCTACTAGATCATGGAGTCATTCAGCACAACACTAGCCCTTATTCTTCTCCTGTAGTTCTGGCCCATCGAAAAGATAACTCTTGGCGTATGTGTCCTGATTTTCGTTCCCTCAATAAACTCACTATCAAGGACAAATTTTCGATCCCTGTCATAGATGACCTACTGGACGAGTTGCATGGTGCAAATTTTTTTACAAAATTAGACCTTCGTTCAGGATTTCACCAAATCCGTGTCAGAGAAGAAGATATTCCCAAAACTGCTTTTCGTACTCATGAAGGTCATTACGAATTTTTGGTCATGCCTTTTGGTCTCACCAATGCACCATCCACATTCCAAAGTCTCATGAACCAAGTGTTTCGTCCACTCCTCCGTAAGTTTGTATTAGTTTTTTTTTATGACATTCTCATATATAGCAAAACATGGAAGGATCATTTACATCATGTGGATAAGGTCCTTCACATTTTACACGAGAGAAAAATTATTTGTCAAACGTTCCAAATGTTCATTTGGTGTCCAAGAAGTCGAGTATCTTGGTCATATAGTTTCACACGAGGGCGTCAAAGTCGATCCCAATAAAATTAAGGCAATTCAAGAGTGGCCCTTACCTAAAACCATCAAGAAACTTCATGGTTTTTTGGGTCTCACGGGCTACTATCGCAAGTTTGTTCAAAATTATGGTAAGATTGCAGCACCTCTCACAGCACTCACAAAGAAGGATGCTTTTCATTGGTCAGAAGAGGCCACTCAAGCCTTCAAAGCGCTTAAGGAGGCCATGTGTACAACTCCAGTTTTAGCAACTCCAAATTTTCACAAACCATTTGTTATTGAATGTGATGCGTCAGGCACAGGAATTGGGGCTATATTAATGCAAGAAGGTCATCCGTTGGCATTCGAAAGTAAACAACTATCGAGAAAAAATTTGGGAAGATCAACATACGAAAAAGAAATGTTGGCAATACTTCACGCGGTAGAAAAATGGAGACACTACCTAATCAGCAGCCGCTTCATTATAAAAACAGATCATAGTAGTCTCAAACATTTTCTTGAGCAAAGGTTTTCCTATCCGGAACAAAATAAGTGGTTAACCAAACTATTGGGTTATGATTTTGTTATCGAGTATAAGAAGGGGAAGGAAAATGTAGCCGCTGATGCATTATCCAGGAAATACGAAGACGAAGTAGTCATTAACGCTATTTCGGGCCCTTGCTCCCAATGGGTGAATCAATTACAAAATGAATGGTTATCCAATAGCGAAACTACTCAGATAATTCAAGAATTATCTATAGGGTCCTCTAAATACCCTTTATTCTCTTATGAAGATAAGATCCTCAGGAAGAAGAACCGCATTTACATTCCACACAATTCAGAACTCAAATCAAAGATCCTCGACGAATCGCACGCTTCTCCATCAATAGGACATTCAAGATTTTTGAAGACATATTTAAGGGTCAAACAATCATTTTGTTGGAAAGGATTAAAAGCAGAAGTCAAACAATGGGTAGCAGAATGTGAAGTTTGCCAGCGCAATAAAGGAGAAACAGTCAAATCACCAGGGTTGTTACAACCATTACCCATCCCTGAGCGTCAGTGGGAACATATATCCATGGATTTTATTGAAGGTCTTCCTAAATCAGAAGGCAGGACAATAATCTTCGTAGTCGTAGATCGGTTATCCAAATACGCTCATTTTCAGGCTTTACAACATCCTTTTTCCGCAAGCAAGGTGGCAAAGGTATTTATGGATTCAATCTTCAAATTACATGGTATGCCAAAAAATATTGTAAGTGATAGAGATCCCATCTTCACTAGTAACTTTTGGCGGGAATTATTTCGACTTAGTGGTACCAAATTGAATATGTCTTCGGCCTACCACCCACGGACAGATGGTCAAACAAAAGTAGTTAACAAATGTTTGGGTACATACTTAAGATGTTTCGCTCAAGATAAACAATACCAATGGAGCCAGTGGCTAGCAATGGCAGAATGGTGGTACAACACTTCTTACCATTACTCAATTAAGATGTCTCCCTTTGAAGCATTGTATGGCACCAAGCCTCCAATCATCGTAGATTACGTACAAGGGTCATCCAAAGTAGCCAAAGTGGATGATTGGTTCCAACAAAGGCAGTCTACACTCACCATCCTCAAAGAGAATTTAGTCCAAGCACAAAATCGTATGAAACAACAACAAGACTCGCACCGATCAGAGAGAACTTTTAATATTGGTGACTGGGTTTTCCTAAGGTTGCAACCTTACAAACAATCATCGTTAAGGATAAAGTCCAGCCAAAAGTTGGCTCCACGATTCTATGGTCCTTACAAAATTGTGCGTCGCATTGGAGAAGTAGCCTATCAGTTAGAGCTACCCTTATCATCAAGAATACACCCAATATTTCATGTTTCGTGTCTCAAAAAAGTAATTGGTCAGAAGGTGCAAGGTCAATCAGAATTACCAGTGCTCGATGAGGAAGGACGCATATATCTCCAACTCTGAAGAAATCTTACAACAAAGAGTACGAAGACTACGGTCACGCCAGATTCAAGAATTTCTCATCAAATGGCAAGATTTACCAGAGGAGGATGCCACATGGGAACCCGAAAGTATTTTCCAGACATTTCCAGCTTTGAGGACAAAGCTTTCCGAGGAGGGGAGTCATGTTACATACCAAACCTAGCCGTCGGCTAGGTATTCCAAGTGTAAACACTTCATATATATAGATTAGATAGTTATTTAAATTAAATCATCTTTTCTATTTACATTTCATTTGCGTTATTCGCATAACAACCTTTACAACGAGGGTGTGCCCACCTCAAGTGGCCATTCATTTACTAAAGATTTAATTCGATATTTCGTTTCGTTCTTTGCATTATTGAGAGCCACCGTGAATGTTTTCTGTCTAAAATTCTAAGAAATTTATATTATGCATGATTAACGAGAGAGACCCGGTACTTGTCTCTCTCCAATAACTCTCCAACCAGAAGAAATACTATGATCTAGAGTGCAACATCTTCGATCACGCCAAGTTTAGAAGTTTCTAATTAAGTGGCAGGACTTTCTAGAAGAAGATGCTACATGGGGACCTGAGAGTATTTTCCAGTCATTTCCAACTTTGAGGATAAAGTTTTCTGAGGGGAGCCATGGAACGATTCCAAAGTAGACGTTGGTTCATCATTTGATCGTGTTTGATTTTTGATTATTTCATCTATTTATATGTAGATTTGTTTATTCAATTCATCATCATTAATTTACTTATTTCATTTGCATATCCTCGCAAGAGATTCTACCCTCTCTAAGTGGCTACAAGATCTAGCCTCTTTGAGTGGTTGTGCTTGTTGATTGGCATACAAATTTATTGATAATTGTTGAATATTTTATTATTAGTAAGCATTGTCCTTACAGGGTTTGGAATGAAGATCAGAGTAAAATAAAAAATAAGGTAAGGTTTTTTTACCAAAATATTCTAGGATTGGAGGAGATTGAAGTTCTTAATGATAAACTAATGGAAGAAGTACCTTAAGTTATAAAATATGAAGATATTAACAAACTAATGGAGCCCATTACTGTGGAAAAAGTTCATTACGATCTTTTCTCTTTTGATAAGGATAAATCCATAGGTCTGGATGGGGTCTCAACAACATTCTATTAGCATAACTAGAGAATAGTGAAGGATTCTTTATTGGTGGTTGTCGAATATTCTAGGGTAAAACAATACATACCTCATAAAATAAATGCAACATATCTTACCCTGATTCAAAAAAAGAAGGATGCATAATTGTTTGATTCATTTAGGCCTATAAGCCTATGTACTATGGCATATAATATAATCTTCAAAGTGATAACAAATCAGTTAATATCTCTATTAGACAATATTATTTTAGAAGATCAAGGGGGATTTGTGAAAGGGAGACATATTATGGATGATATCATAGTAGCTCATTAAGTAATGCATTCAACAAATTATAGAAAATAAAGAGCAATGATCTTAAAACTTTATATGAATAAAAGCTTATGATAAGGTTAAATAAGATTTTCTTTTTGTAGTATTAGAAAAGCTTGGATTTGGGAAGAATGGGTTAGATGGATTAGAGTTTGTGCCTCTATAGTATAATATTTAGTATTGATCAATGGGCTAGTAACAAAATCGTTTAAAGCCAAGAGGGTCTTACACAAGGATATCCTTTGTCACCATATTTGTTCATTATTATGGTAGAGGTATTAGGAAGGAACCTGAAGAAGGCATACAAATATGGGTTAATAAGTGGAAGTAAGGCTAGTAATAACATCACAACATCACCCATCAATAGTTTACAAATGATACAACCCTTTTGGGAGGGCAAGGAAAAATGAGATGAGGGCTTTGATTAACTTATTAAAGGAATATAAAGGAGTGTCAGGGCAAAAATTTAATAGGACAAAATATAAAATTTACGTGTTAAACACTCCAAATAGAATTAAAACAAGGATACGTAGGTCACACCAAATGGAGGAGGCAAATTTTCTAGTGATATATCTAGGGATGCCCTTATTTGAGGGGAGAATGAGGATAGAATTGTGGAATGCAACTATAAGTAAAGTTTAGAATAAACTACTGATATGGAAAGGTAGATGGTTATCACTAGCAAGAAGAGTGCAACTAATTAAATCAGTCTTATAGATCATTCCAACATATTATATGTCCTTGTATATTATGCCAAAATTGATATAAAAAAGTTTAATCTAATATTATGCGGTCATTTTTATGGTCACGATTACATGATAAAAGAAATTTCCATTGGTGAAATGGAGCAAGGTGTGTGATGATTAAACTAAGGGAGGTCTCAATTTAAGAGTTCTTATGGATGCAAACTTAGCTCTAAGGGGAAAAGTAAGTTGGAGATTGTACGAAGATAGAAAGACAATGAGCAAGAATTCTTCTACGTGAGTATGTTGAGCCCAATAACCCAATCTTAATATTTATTGCATTTTCACTGCTAGATGGTTCTTCACTAAGGAACTATCTAAAAAAATTAATTGATCTAGTGATTAAAGGTCTAATATGGATGGTGGGAACTGGAATAATTTGTTCTATTTGGATGGATACTTGGTGTAATAAAAAACCACTTAATCTAGATCCAATTTTGAAACCATGGATGAGATTACTTCAAGAAAAATATAGTGATAGGGTTTCAAACATTATTTATAAGGATCAAGAAGGAAGATACAAATGGAAATATGAGTTTCTTACAAGTATGCCAAACATTGTTGCTAGGAGGTAGTTGAGTAGAAAGATAACAATAGTTATTATTCCGAGGGAAGTTGAGGATAAGATAATTTAGGAGTTGAATAGCTTAGGAGAATACACAAGAAGAAGTGGATATAATGTAAAGCACCAATAAAATAGGAATATCACAAGAATATGGAGAGATATTTGGGATAACCCGAGCATTCCAAAAGTTAAAATATTTGTATGGTTAGTAGGTTATAGGAAAATTTTATCTTGGGATAACCTAATGAAAAGGGGTTTTCATGACCCCTCACAATGTGTTCTATGTAAAAAGGAGGAGGAGAGTATAGACCATATCTTGGGACACTATTCAATAGTTTGAAAACTATGACAATGGATTCTTAATATGTTTGGTAAATGCATGGTGATGAATGGAAGAATTAAAGAATGGTTAAAGCAATTACATAACACTTTTAAAAGTGAGGCGTTATAGATAGTTTGGGATATATCAAAAAATTATGAAAGGAAGACTTGTTTAATCATAGAGGAGTCTAAACCAACCTTATTAACTCATCCAATCCCTAATTTTGAAGCAAAGATCCTTGATAGATAGATTCAAGTCATTGAATGAAATTATGATGTTGGGTACAAGAGAAACAAAAGGAAGGTAAAGAATATAAATTGTAAACCACCAAAAGTGGAGTTGGTCATATTGAATGTTGATGGAGAATCTAAAGGAAATCTAGGACCAACAAGAGGAGAAATAATAATTAGAAATAATAGGGATGATATTTTGTCACATTATGTTTTCATTAGTAGATTTAAGAAAAAAAAATGAAGTTGAAACTTGAGCGGCTTTGGAAGGGTTAAGACCTAAGAAGAGATCATTATGGAAATACAAGACCTTGCTATAGAGTTTAAAGAAATCACGTTTACACTTATGTTAAGGGAAGTCAACAAATGTGCAAATAGGCTAGCCAATAATGGGGTTTTAATAGAGGATCATGAAGCTAAATTCTCTTTTCTATGGTTAGAGTAAGTAGTAAGTTTAGTTGAAGCTAACAAGACAATGTTGCCTACCTAGATTTTATAATGATTAAGATTTACTTTAATATTTTATATTGGTAATATTTGTTGTATTTTATAACATTAATGTGTTTTCATATAAACTATTTATTATAATTCTTGTGGTTGCACTTATGCTTCAATAAGGAAACTAGCAGTCTAGATTTGGTAAAGCAAACTATGATAGTACAAAGTTTTAGAATAATACTCTACTAAGATGCAATGCACACATAATAGAGGTGGATTTTGGGTATTGTGAAGGCTACTACAAGAAAATTTCAAGAAGGATGTTGAATTTTGGAATATTTGTATTTATAAAGAAAATTGAAGAAGATCCAAAAAATAAAAATCAGGAATTCATATTTTTGTTGAAAAACGATATAGTTATCTAGATATAGCAACTTAATTGAGTTTGGAATTGAATATGTTTGTAAACTCTCAAGCTCTAAAGGAGTTGTGATTTTTCAAGGGTGGGGGACACAAGTACAACACCTTTTTCTCTAGCAAAAAAAGAGTATTGGATGGATATAATTAGCCTTAACTTTTTATGCCTCAATTGTTTTTGGTCTATATGGGTATTGGATAGATCCTTTTGAAATTGAATATGAATTCAATCAATATTGTATTTTTCAATTTATTGATGGATAGATTATTTTTATTTTTGGACTTATTAAGGAACAGATTCTTTATTATTTAATGTTTGCAATAAATATTTTTTAACCTCTTGAATTAGATTTTACAATTTGAAATATGTCATCATCACATGAATAATTAATTAAAGAAGAGGGGATTGAAAAGAAGAATCCATCAAGTTTTAGTCTTTCCTAAGTCTCTCTATATCACCCTCTTTTTCCTCTCTTAAAATAATTACATTATCCCTCCTTACATGCTTGATTTTTTGCTAGGAAAGTCGATTCAACTCTTAAATAATATCTAATACATGCATGATGTGAAAATAAATAAGATGTTTTTATTCAATCATTAAAATTGTTCTTAGTAGGATACCCCTGCCTCCTTGGGTCTTACCCGAAAGTGGCATCCCTTTTGGGATGTTTTCCACAACAAAAAAAAAAAATTGTTCTTAGTAGTATATAATTGCTCAAATGGATTGTGTGAGACATGACTATAATAAGAAGGAATGGACTCTCCTTAGATATCAATCATAACCACTAATTTAAATACAAATGTAAACCAGTCTTCAATATAAAGGTGCAAGAACATAATAAATAGTCTTATCTAACTAAAACTCTTAATCATGCATAGCAATAATAGAAGTATTAAGCTTTATTGTTTTAATCAAAGAAGGAAATTGTCGAATGTCATGAGCTCTGCTGGTTAAATACCTTAACTTTCAAGGAGGAGATCTAAGTTCAAATTTATCCAAGCAATATATATTGTCAAGTTTTTGTAAAAAAATTGTGATCATGATGTAATATAGATAGAACCAATTTGAATTCCATCAATTAAAAAAGAGAGATGGAAATTATTGTTAAATCTAATAAAAAGCAATCCGTTGAGTTTGATGTAGTACCTAACTTTATTTGACAAGTTAAAAGTTGTGCGTTATTGGTCGTAAGGATTTCTCACACTTAAAAAAATTATGTTCAATATCAATTCTAAATAATACTAATATATAATTTTGATCCATGATTTTTGGGGGAAAATGAGCTCTGGCGATTTTTGAATTCTGAACTAGGGTTTCTGGATTTTCGAAAAATCTCTGGCTTCTGCTGGCTTGCAGAAGTGTCTTTGGGGTACGGAGGATCTGAAGGTTCGATCGGTGCCCCAGGAGGGTCCAATGGGGACTCCTCCGGCTCCTTTTCCAGGAAGTATTAGCTCTTACGCTGATTTGTTTAAAGAAGATTCTCCTCCGAAGAATGCCGAAGCCCAAAATATGGCATATAAAAAGCTCTTCACGACTGCTGGGAATAGGTCTTCAACACGTCGTGTGAATGGTTGTTTACCGCAGGCCGAATCCAGGCCAAAAATCGTCATTGAGCCCAGCATGGTTGAAGAGTCTGTCCTCTATAGAGCTAACCATGATTTAATCTGCAAGTTCATGGGTATTCGCCCTTCCCTGAGCTTTCTGCATTCTTGGATCCGCCAGAACTGGGAGCCCCACGGTGAGTATTCATTGTGGTTTATTAGTAATGGTTATTTTATTGTTAGCTTCTCGGCTCTGGCCGATAGAAATAAGGCTTTTGAGTCGGAGAAGAAAAACCATGGCCCGACAGGGCTATTTGTTCAACCATGGAGGGTAGGATTCGATCCTCGTGTTGAACCTACTGCTGTCCCAGTGTGGATTCGATTATATGCTCTTCCAATGGAATTCTGGGGTGAGCAGGTTTTGGCAGTGATTGGCAATTCGATTGGTAGACATCTGGGTGTTGCCAGAGACACTATTGAAGGGAGCATGGCGGTGTATGCTCGAATATGTGTGGAGATGGATCTCAGCCAGCCTTTGTCGACAGAGTTGGAAATTGAACTGGCAGGTCTTTCCTGGATTCAACAGTTGGACTATGAGGCCCTACCCTTTAGATGTAGGGTTTGCCACAAGCATGGACATTTGGCCCATTTTTGTCCTATTAATATGAATGCCAATATGGAGGCCCCCTCAGGAATGCCAAACCTGCCTAAAGAGGATAAGGCTGCACCCAATAAAGATCCTATTAGCACCAGTCAGGGCCAGGAAGCTCAAAGAGAGGGTTTTGAACAGCTCAAAAGAAAAATACGGACAAAGAAAAAGGAGGGAAAGGAGCAATCTCATCTCAGGCCTGCCAATAGGTATGAGATTTTTAAGTCATTGGTTGATGAAGAGGATCAATCTATGGAGGGCTTGGAGGGTTTCAAGGAAACTTCTGTTGTTCCCGGGCAACTCCCCCTCTCATCTTCTCCTGTCATTCAGCAGGTTGTTGATCCCTCTGAGGTATCACAGCCAGTGTGTTCTGGTGCCTTAGTAGTCCATAACCAGGAGCAGATAGTTTCTCAGGATGTTCGCATGGGGATAACAGAGAAGAACAGGGAAAGGCCATCTTTGGGGATAACCCAGGTAGAAAAAAGATCAAAAAATAGCAATTCTCAGGGAGCTGGTAGAAGATCCAATAAGGAGCTGCTAGCAGCCCAGGGAGACAAATTGATCATGGGAGGATTGGTGAGGACAATTGACTCTTATTGCTCCCAGGGTAACCCATGATTATACAATCTTGGAATGTGAGGGGTTTAAACAGTAGAACCCATCAATCTGTTGTTCAAATATTATTAGAGAATAGCAATACTGATTTTTTGCTTTTACAAGAGACCAAGATGTCTTTGGATCTTATGTCTAAAACAGTCCACAGAATTTGGAGGGGTGCTGGTCATATGGATGTGGCTGCCCAAGGTGCCTCAGGGGGATTGTTACTCTGTGGAACTCTCTGGAATGGTCTGCAATAGAACACCTTGCCTGGAGGGGTGTTCTCACTTCTCTTTTTAGGAATAATGTCTCTGCGAAATTCGTTCTAGTCACTAACTTTTATGGTTCTCAAAACCTAGAGGGTCAGAGGCGGCAGTGGAAGGCTGTGCATGACATGCGAGCATCAAGGGAAGATATAGACTGGATTATAGCGGGGGACTTTAACGCTAAATTATCTTCTAGAGACCAGGAAGGGGGAACACCTCTTTTGGATCCAGGGGACCGTTTCATGATTGCTCAAGTCCAGGCTTTGCACTTAGTGGACATTAAATGTCCTGGCAATAACTTCACTTGGACTAATAAAATGCGGGAGCCACATAGTAGGAAGGTGAAGCTAGATCACTTTCTGCTTTCAGAGGAGGTGTTTGTAAAATGGAATATCAATTTTCAGATTTTGGCAGGCCCTGTTTCTGATCACTGTCCTATTCTGTTGGAAAGCGGGACTAGGATGGGGCACCATCACAAACCTTTCAGATTTGAGAATTTTTGGCTTCAAAAAGAAGAACTTCGGGAGAAAATCCCCCAGTGGTGGGAAGAGGGCCGCCCAGCTTATGGGAGAGCAATGTTTAGAATCCACAAACAACTTCAATATGTCAAATCTCAGTTGAAGTATTGGAGGCGTTCTAATAAATCTGACTTCCAGGCCCAAAGAGCTCCATTGGTGGCCCACTGGGATGAGGTCCAAAAATAGTTTAGAGAAGGAGTAATAACTGACCAGCTCAAAGTTGAGGATGATGCCTTGCGTACAGCGGTTGAGGACATTGACAACCAGGAGGAGATCTATTGGAAACAGAGAGCAAGAACCTCCTGGTTATTAGAAGGGGATAGAAATACAAAATTCTTTCATCGGACTGCTTGTGCTCGAAGACAGATGAATAAGATGGAGACCCTTCAAGATGAGAACGGTCATTCCTTTGATACTCTTCCAGGTATACATTCCCATGCTATGGATTATTTTTCTAAGCTTTTTAAGGAAAGTGTGGTTCAAGATGTAGAGGCCCAAAATGAAGTTATTTCTGTCATACCTGCTATTATTTCGGAGGATGAAAATCAGGCCCTCCTCAAACCCATTGATAGGGATGAATTGAAAACTGTGGTCTTTGGAATGAGCACTGGTAAAACTCCTGGTCCAGATGGCTTCCCAATTGAGTTCTTTCAGGCTTTCTGGGACTCGCTTAGAGGAAGATGTAAGGGTTGTTGTTGAAGAGTCCAGAGAAAATAAGAGAATGCTTAAAGCTATAAACCACACGTTCATTACCTTGATTCCAAAAGGGGAGGAGGGGGTTCATATTTCAGATTATAGGCCTATTGCCTTATGTAATGTGGTGTACAAAATAATCACAAAGGTAATGGTTGAGCGCCTAAAACCTCTTCTTCACAACATTATCTCCTCTGAGCAAGGGGGCTTTGTTGAGGGACGACAGATTCTGGATGGGGTGGTTGTGGCCCAGGAAGCAATCCATTCAATGCACACTTCTGGTAATAAAGGGATGTTCATTAAATTGGACATGTCAAAGGCTTATGACAGGGTTGAATGGAGTCTCTTGGCTAAAATGATGGCAGCCTTCGGCTTCTCTCAGGGCTGGATTGAGTGGATCATGAGTTGTGTCTCTTCCCCGACTTACTCTGTGCTTATCAAGGGCCTTCCTTCGCAACCTTTTGGAGCTTCTCGGGGTCTGCGCCAGGGGGATCCCTGTTCCCCTTATCTTTTTCTCATTCTGGTTGAAGGTCTTGGCAGACTTTTCTTGAGGAGAAGACAACAAGGCAGATTATTGGGTATTAGGGTGGGGGATGAAGTTGTATCGCACCTGCAGTTTGTGGATGACACTGGTTTGATGGGAGTGGCCAGCATCAGGGAAGCTAGAACGATTAGGGATACTCTTAATGTCTATCTCAGGGCTACTCAACAGGTCATTAATGACAAGAAATCCAAAGTGGTCTTTTTTAATCTGGAGCAAAGGCTTCAGAACAGAATTTTAGAAATCCTGGGATTCACTAGGACCTCTCTCCCTGTGGTTTACTTGGGTATCCCCTTGCACTTCAAGAAGCTGAAATTAGACACTTGGAGGAATTTGTTGGAGTGTATCAAGGACAAAATTAATCACTGGTCTCACAAGTGGTTAAGCTATGGTGGCAGATTAACGTTCTTACAGTCAGTCATTCAAGCCATGCCAATCTACAAATTTTCTATTCTGGCTGCCCCGCTTACAATATGGAAAGAGTTGGACAGGATGGCTAGGAAGTTTTTGTGGGAAGGAGCAAAAGGAAAAAGAAAGTGGGCCTTAGTGGGTTGGGATAAAGTCACCCAGCCCAAGGTAAAAGGTGGGCTGGGACTGAGAGGATCCAAGTTAAATAATCAAGCCTTGGCTGGAAAGTTGTATTGGAGGTGGATTTCCCAACCAACTTCCTTATTCAGTAGAATCCTAACAAGTAAATATTTGGGTCAAGTTAACCCCAATGAGGTGGGCCGTTTCCCTCTGGATGGTACTGGATCCTTAGTGTGGCAGGCTCTCAAGCTAGGATCTCAGGTTATTAAAGACCAACTATTTTGGAAAGTGGGGAGAGGGGAGAAGGCCCGTTTTTGGACTGATTCTTGGGATCAGTACCCACCCATCATTGTTGAATTCCCCGAGTTACTTCCAATAAAATCTGCCATAGAAACCAAGGGTTGGGTCCAAATTGAAAGTTATTTCAACACTTCTCAGCTGGGGGAGTATAAGTTTAAGAAGTTTAAGAGGTTGGAGGAGTGGCCAATTCCAATCCCCCCGGAGTTGGCACCCATCTTGACCAAAATCTTGACAGAAAGGTTTCTCACAGGGAGAGACGAGGAGGATGAATTAGCTTGGGGCTATGGGAGCCTTGGTGTTTATACAGTGAAGGACGGGTATGACAAGATCCTCCCAGAGCCTCCCCCCATTCTTTTTCGGTTGAGGATTGGAGAAAGATTTGGCACTCTAAGGGCTGGCCGAAAGTAAACTTTTTTGCTTGGCAGTTTATGCACAATGGTATTCTCACTTTTGACAATCTCAGATGTAGAGGAATCATCGGCCCTTCTCAATGTGTTTTATGCCACAAGAACGAGGAAACAACTGATCACCTGATGTTTGAGTGTCCTTTCACGCGTCAGATTTGGAAGCGATGGCTCTCTCATTATAAAATCCAGGTTAATGGTGACATGAATCGGACTAATATTTGGGAAAGATGGAAGCGGGGTAGATTTAAATCCAAAGCTCTTCAAATTGGGTGGGAGCTTGGTTTATACTTCATTTGGTGGCAAGTGTGGTTGGAGAGAAATGCTAGAATTTTTAGAGAAACCTTTTCCTCGCTAGATGGAGTTTGGCAGGTCATCTGGAGCAAAGTCACAGAAACTGTTGCCGTCTACGCTAAAGAGGAAACTCAGGTTGGTCCTGGGCCAATGGAAGAGGGAGTTGAAAAGTGAGAGGGACAGGACAAAACCAGTTGGAAACCACCCCCAACAGGCTGGATTAAAATCAATACTGATGGAGCTGCAAAGGGCAATCCGGGTAGTGCCGAAATTGGCATGGTCTGCCGAAATCATGAGGGATCAGTGCTCTATTGGGAACTGCAGGGCTTGGGTAGAGCCACAAATAATGAAGCAGAAGCCATTGCTATCAAATCTGCTTCTATTTGGGCAGTTACTCAGGGCCACAGGAGGATAATTCTTGAATCTGATTCTCAAATTCTGGTTGGAGCTCTAGACTGCATGAGGAACTTTTCGTTGAACGCTTGGAGGTTGAGGATTCTGGTCTCTCAAATCAAGGAATTATGGAGGGAATTAGATGATGTGATTCCAGTATATGTGAGCAGAGATTTAAACAAAGCGGCCGATTTCCTGGCTAAGATGGGTGCTGCGAAAGAGGTAGGAGTGCAGTTGCACAGTGACATGCCTATTGAAGATGAGGTGATTAGGCAGGGCCTTGAAAGATCCTTGAGCCAATGATCAATGAAAAAGCTAAGGATGGTTTTTGTCATGATATCACGACCTGTTGCGCCATCGCGGCCATTGGAGGAAAGTTGTCGTGATATCACGACATGTTGCACCGTCGCGATCGCTGGAGGAAAGTTGTCGCGATATCACGACATGTTGCGCCATCGCAGTCGCTGGAGGAAAGTTGTCATGATATCACGACATGTTGCGCCATCACGGTCGCTGGAGGAAAGTTGTCACGATATCGCGACATGTTGCGTCGTCACGATCGCTGGAGAAAAGTTGTCACGATATCGTGACATGTTGCGCCGTCGCGACCGTGTGAGGAAAGTTGTCGCGATATCGTGACATGTTGCGCCATCACGGCCGCCGAGGGAAAGTTGTCGTGATATCGCGACATGTTGCACCGTCGCGGCCAAAGGAGGAAAGTTGTCACGATATCGCGACATGTTGCGCCATCGCGGCCGTCGAGGGAAAGTTGTCATGATATCGCGACATGTTGCGCCGTCACGGCCAAAGGAGGAAAGTTGTCGCGATATCGCGACATGTTGCACCGTCGCGGCCGTCGAAGGAAAGTTGTCACGATATCACGACATGTTGCGTCGTCGCAGCTAAAGGAGGAAAGTTGTCGCGATATCGTGACATGTTGCGCCATCGCAGCCATCGAGGGAAAGTTGTCGCGATATCGCGACATGTTGCGCCGTCGCGGCCAAAGGAGGAAAGTTGTCGCGATATCGCGACATGTTGCGCTGTCACGGCCGCTGGAGGAAAGTTGTCGCGATATCGCGACATGTTGCTCCATCGCGGCCAAGGGTGGATTATTGTCACGATTTCGCGACATGTCGCGATTTTGCGACAGGTTGACTTTTTGCGGTCAGAGGAGTCTTGTGTCGCGATTTCGTGACTTGTAGCTTTTTCGCGGCCAGAGGTGAAGTTGGTGTTTGCTGCGCGTTTTCGCGATAAGTTGTTGTAACAGATCTATCAGCTCTCTCAGCTAGCTTGGTTTTGGTTCAAGAGATTTGGATCCATTGCAAATCTTCCTCTTCTCTTGTAATCATGTGCTTTCATTGTTTTCGGCTGGGATGTGTCTTCTCCCAATTGTAACTGATCTTTGTTTTAATACAAGTTTTTTTCAAATTTTTCAAAAAAAAAATAATACTAATATAAATAAACATTAACAACATCATGAAATAAAAAGCATTCACAAACACTTATTGAATAGTGATATAAAGTTTGCATTGGAGTGGTTTGAACTTACTCTCAGATTTATCTTGAACTGATGCTTTCTTAAATAAATTAAAACTTTATTGACTACATGTAAATTGTGAAAAATATAAATTGTGGATTGATGCATAGGCTGTTTTTGCTTATCAAGGATTCGGAGAGTACAAATGTTGGACAAAGGATGCATAGGTTATATTAGCCGTGGCTATGAGATTTTAATTTTATTATTTTTTAATAGTTTGAAAAGTTAAAGGGTATATTAAGGATCATTATATTTGTAATTTTTATTATTTTTTAATAGTTTGAAAAGTTAAAGGGTATATTAAGGATCATTATATTTGTAAATTAAATTTGGATTTTTATTAAGAGAACTTAATATTTTTTATCATTAAAATAAGAACTAAATTTTATTATATTATTTTTAACTTTCATTCTAAATTTGTAAGTTGGGGTGCTTATTGAGAGGAGACCTAGGTTCCAATCTCGCAGGCGCACCCATGATCCGATTTCTCTGAGTGTTGCACTTGACTGATGACGATGATCTGTTTTTTGCTTATCCAACGGTCCCCTTCATACCACGTGTTGAACCAGACTAACAAAAACGATGCAAATCCTGTGCATCCAACGGTCCCCATCTCACTGTGCATCCGACGGTCCCCATCTCATGCCGACTTACCATTAACGAGATGGTGGGTGTGTTGGAAGTTTGAACCTGCCAGCTACATTAACATTTACTAAAAATTGCGATTGTAACCAATTCATCTATGTAAACAAAAAAAAATCATTATTTCCAAAAAAAAAAAAAAAATATTAGCTTTGTTTATTTAATTAAAATTTGAGGTCATTAGTTTTAAAAAAATTAAGTTCAAATTTTTATACAAGAAAAATAAGATCCTTGTAAAAAAAAAATTGTATTTTACCTTAACATTTTTTTTCCATATAAAATAAAAGTGGCTAGGGCTTTGGCCTTTCTTTGAGAGGTCCAAGGTTTAAATTAAGACATATCTAAAAGGAGATAAGTTGGATGGTAGCCGAGTGTTAACTACCTAATTTACCTAAAAGGAGATAGGTTGGATGATAGGGAAGATCAAGGGTCATATGACTTTGTTTTACCCAAAGACTAAGGTTATAGTGGTAGCATCTAAATCCAATAAAAATCAAGGATGAGGGTCATGTTAGCTTTATTTTACCCAAAAACTAAAATTATAATAGCAGCATCCAACATTGGGGGGTGTAGCACAACAGTTTGGGCTTTGGCTTTTTTTCGAGAGGTCCAAGGTTCAAACCGTGGCGTGGACAAGTGTGTGAAGGGATGGATATGCAAGTGTGTGAGGGGTGGGTGTGTGGTGGCTTTGTGTTAAATTCCCTATTGATAAGTATAGCTCTCAATTTTAAGAGAGGTCATGGTTAAAAGGAGACTGCTCAATCCCATAACTCAACCTTATAAAATATATGACAAAAAATATTATTGGTTCAATCAAAGACATTAAATTAATAGATTTTCTATGTTGAATTTAAGTTGGGTGTACCTAAAGCTTTAGGCATTAATTTTCGAAAATTAATGCTTAAACCTTGGGTTAAGTCTATGCACATGGGTTATAATTGGATTAAGTTTATTGGATTCAAATACACTTTATTAAACTTAAGTTATAACTCAACCCTATAAAATATATGACAAAAGATATTATTGGTTCAATCGAGGACATTAAATTAATGGATTTTCTATGTGAAATTTAAGCTGGGTGTACCCAAAGCTTTACGCATTAATTTTCGAAAATTAATGCTTAAACCTCGGGTTAAGTCTATGCACATGGGTTATAATTGGATTAAGTTTATTGGATATCAAATTCACGTTTATTAAACTTAAGTTATGTTTATTGTCAAATGTGGTATTTGGATTAAGTTTATTGGATATAAATTTAAGTTTATTAAACTTATGGTTAAGTTTAGTTAAATGTTTAACCAAAGTTTATGGATGTTAAAATTAAATTGGGTTGATATTGGCTCAATTACCAAGGCAATATTAGTAGCCGGTTAAGCTTGGGTAAGTTTAATGTACTCTAAATTTAAGTACCGTGGGTTAAGTCTATGCTTATAATTGAATTAAATTTATTGAATATCAAATTGACGTTTATTAAACTTAAGTTATGTTTATTGTCAAATGTGGTATTTGGATTAAGTTTATTAAAATTTGAGTTAAGTTTATTGTTAAATATGGTTAAGTTTAGGTAAATGTTTAACCAAAGTTTATGGATGTTAAAATTAAATTGGGTTGATATTGGCTCAATTACCAAGGCAATATTAGCTTGGGTAAGTTTATTGTACTCTAAATTTAAGTACTCGGCTTATGTTATTTGGTTTTCGTGTGATTAGGATAAGAGTGTTTTAAGATGTAATTTATTTAATTTATAAGGATAGTGTAGTGGTTAAGGTTTTATTTTTATTTTATTTTTGGTTTTAGAGGTTTATGGTTTTAACTATGACATATCTAGAAGGGGATAGGTTGGATGGTAGCGGTCAAGTTTTTGTCAGTTGATTATCGATGTTTTGAAGGGTTGGGTCTTATTGACTTAATTTAAGGCTAAGGTTTATAGTGGCAGCACCCAATGATGTCGGCTCAACTCTCAAAGGTTATTTGGTTTTCGTGGGCTAGTGTGATAAGGATAAGAGTGTTTTAATATGTAATTTATTTGTTTTATAAGGATAGTGTAGTGGTTAAGGTTTTGTTTTTTTTTTTGTTTTTGTTTTAGAGGTTTATGGTTTAAACTATGATATATCTAAAAGGGGATAGGTTGGATGATAACGGTCAAGTGTGAGTTGAGTCAATTGATTATCGATGCCTTGGAGGGTTGCGTCCTATTGACTTAATCTAAATCAACAAGCTAAGGTTTACGATGGCAACACCCAATGGTGTTACCCATTCCCCTGTGTATTAAAAAAATGTCACTTATTTTAAATGGATTGAGCCTTGATTCTCTTATGGTAAGGTAGCTTATTAAGTCCATAGAATCATATGTTATATTAGTCAAATCTCACAAAAGATTTTATATATTAAAAAAAAGTCAACTATTTTAAATGGATTGAGCCTTGATTCTCTTAGGGTAAGGTATCTTATTAAGTCCATATAATCATATGTTCTATTAGTCAAATCTCACAAAAGATGTTATATATTAAAAAATGTCACCTATTTTAAATGGATTGAGCCTTGATTATATTACGGTAAGGTAGCTTATTAAGTTCATAAAATCATAAGTTATATTAGTTAAATCTCACAAAAGATGCTATTTATTTCAAAATTTGTATATTTAATCAAACTTTACTTATCAAGGTAGCTTTTTGCATCAATAAACTCATAAGTTATATTATTCAAATCTCATAAAAGATGTTATTTACTTTAAATATGTTTATTTAATTAAATTTTATTTGTAAAGTCTATAAAATCAAAAGTTATATTAGTCAAATCTCACACGAGATGTTATTTATTTCAAATATGTATATTTAATCAAACTTTACTTGTCAAGGTAGCTTTTTACATCAATAAAATCATAAGTTATATTATTCGAATCTCATAAAAGATGTTATTTACTTTAAATATGTTTATTTAATTAAATTTTAATTAACACAATTCTATTTTATTAGATTTAAACCTTAAACCTCTTATCTAAAAATCTAGAGTCTTATCAATAAGTCCACCCAAATTATACTCAATAATTAAAGAGTCTTTATTCTATTAAGTGTATTGGATGGATACATTTTTTTTCTCTTTTTTGTGTTACTTAAAAAAACCTCTATAATATATCCTCGTGAGTGTGGTCTACCGGCAAGGACGCCACTTGTGTTATCGGTGAGGTGACCCGGATTAAATCTCCATGGTGAATGTGTATAAGAAGTATTACTCGAAAAAAAACCTTTATAATTTCTAGCCCACTGGGTAAATATGAGGTTAGGGGATTGAATTGAGACAACCTATTGGCAAGCACTTAATCGTTACCAACTGACTTATCTTTTTTAAACTAATTTTTTTAGGGCAAAGTGCAGGTTTTTTATGAAAGGGTCTTGATCCCTTGTGTAGTGGTTTGAACTTGGAGCTTTTGGATGAGAGCCCAAAGTCATACCACTATGTTGTTCCAACAAGGACAAATGGATAATCTTTTTTCATCAAGTTTTAAACATGCTAGATGGAGAAATTATAAATCAACAAAGTTGAGGTAATTTTTTTCAAAAAACAACTTATTATTCAAGAGACATATCTTTGCATAGAGTTGTCTGTTTTAGACGATTCTTGCACCATTTTGTGTGAAATTTGAAATGCTTTGAAATGAGTGGTCATACAAAAGAATACAAGCAGTATTAAGGGAGATACAACCATTTGAAGACAACCATCCAACACAATGGTAGTGTTAAGGCAAATTTTTCCAAAAAACATCTCATCTTTCAAGAGCCATAACTTTACGAAGGGGTGTTCAATTCAAATGATATTAGAACCAGTTTGTGCAAAATTTGAACAACTTTAAAATAAGTGGTCATATTAAGGATTTCAAGCAATATTGAGGGAGATATGGCTTTGTGAAATAAGCTATATAGAACAAGGGCAATGACGATTTTTTGTGTTTGTAAAAAAACAAAATTGTAGACATCTAGAAATCTATGGTGCACAATTCTATTCTATTAGATTTGACCCTTAAGCCTCTTATCTAGAAATTTAAAGTCTTATCAATAAGACCAATCAAGTTGTACTCAATAATTAAAGAGTCTTTATTCTATTAAGTGTATTGGATGGATATATTTTTTTCTCTTTTTGTGTTACCCAAGAAACCTCTATAATATATCCCCGTGAGTGTGGTCTACTGGCAAGGACACCACTTGGATTATCAATGATGTGACCCGGGTTCAATCCCCATGGTGGATGTGTATAAGAAGTATTACTCGAAAAAAAACCTTTATAATTTCTAACTCACTTGGTAAAGATGAGGTTAGGGAATTGAATTGAGACAACCTATTGGCAAGAACTTAATCGTTACCAACTAACCTATATTTTTTGGACTAATTTTTTTTAGGGTAAAGTGCAGGTTTTTTATGAAAGGGTCTTGATTCCTTGTGTAGTGGTTTGAACTTGGGTCTTCTATGAGATCCCAAAATTATACCACTATGTTGTTCCAACAAGGATGAATGGATAATATTTTTTCATCAAGTGTTAAACATGCTAGATGGAGAAATTATGAATCAACAAAGTTGAGGTATTTTTTTTCAAAAAACAACTTATCATTCAAGAGACATATCTTTGCATAGAGTTATCAATTTTAGATGATTCTTGCACCATTTTGTGTGAAATTTGAAATGCTTTGAAATGAGTGGTCATACAGAAGAATCCAAGCAGTATTGAGGGAGATACAACCATCCAACACAATGGTAGTGTTAAGGCAAATTTTTTCAAAAAACATCTAATATTTCAAGAACCATATCTTTACGAAGGGGTGTTCAATTCAAATGATTTTAGAACCAGTTTGTGAAAAATTTGAACAACTTTAAAATAAGTGGTCATATTAAGGATTTCAAGCAATATTGAGGGAGATATGACGTTGTGAAATAAGCTATATAGAACAAGGGCAATGACGATTTTTCAAGTCGTAAAAACAAAACTGTAGACATCTATCAACCAAGGTTTGTATGATGTGAGGAGAAATAGAGGGCTAGGGCATTAGAAATATGGGGCATTCTATCTAGGCATAGAAGTTTGTAGTTTTAGGTTTCATTTATCCCTTCATTGTCTAAGAAGTTTTGCATGTAGATTATTGTAGGTTTATATTTATTTTCAAATAATATAATTGCTATAGGATATACTAGTAAATTTTAGTAGATATTGAGTTATAGTTTCCTTCCCATGGACTAATTTACAACTAAATTCTTATAATCATACCTAGTAGTAGAGGTTAGGTAGGACCTCATAGAGCAACAATCCTTGTTGCTTAAAGATAAGGTAGTCATTGGTAAATTTAATGGGTCTTAGCTAGGGGCTTTGACTCTAAGAATATTGATTGATAGGAGATGAAAGTCTGCAAGAGCGAGTCTATCCTTTCTTCTAAAATATTTCTTCCTAGTAATTTTCTATTATAGGGAGGAAAATATATAATCCTGAAAGGGGGTTATTGGTTTATAGGAAGAGCATGAATCTTCCTTACCCACTGGTATGAAGGCTTTGCACCTAAAAACATAAAACTATCCCTAGTACTAGTATGGTTTAAGATGTATGGGTTACCCATTGAATTCTAGGAAATTGATAACTTCAAGATAATATGCAACACTCTAGGATAATTATTTGATATTTTAGAAACTACAAAATATGGAGTCTTAGTTATTTATGATCGAATACTGGTCATGATTGATATCAGTAAACCTTTACCAAAATGAATCATTCTTAAGTATAGGGTAAGTTGTGGACCCAAACTATGGATTATGAAAATATATATTTCAAAGGTAGAAGATGTCATGAGGTGGGTCATATTGAGATATCATGCCCTAAGAATAGTACAAAAAAACATATGTAGAAAACTACAAGAGAAACTTACAAATGGATATGAACGATAATGGTTTTCAACTTCCAAAAAATAGGTCTAGACAAATGAAAGTAAATAAACAATGAACACTAGTAAGTAAGCATATTGGTACAAATGCCAATTCTTTTGAGACTTTAGCCTATGAAGAAAAAGATAATTAGAGCTTAGAGGACATGGTACAATAGAATCAAGAAATTAACAAGGAACTGTCTACTTAGTATGATATTGATTTAGGGATGAACATTCTTACTGAACCTACGGAATGTGCCTTGTCATTTTTTGAAGACTCTCTTGAAGGACCATGCATCATTCAATAGAAGATAAGTGGTAGAGAAAATATAATGTTAGATGTTAATTTATCTACCATTAATAAGGAAATACCAAAAACTAAGTAGGATAAGTCAAAATATTCCTTTGCAGAGTCAAGAGAGGATAAATCTAATGAAAAGGAAAGTTGTGAAAGAATATTGAGGAATAGAATAATAAGACCTAATCCCGATACTAGCAAGGTAAAAATAAGAAAACCTTCAAATTATCAAGCAAAATCTAGGGAAGCAAAAGCAAACATAGAGAAAGGAACACAATCTAAGTTGGTTGAACTTCTCTTTACCAAACAACAAAATGATATTGGTAATTAATAGGAGGGGCCAAAAATGCCTAATAAGACGCGATTACCATCTCATGAAATATAAGAAGTGTCAATACCCCCTCAAAGCAGAGGTGTATTAAAGACCTCTATTTAAGTAATTGGCCTAATATTATTTGTACCCGAAAACTAAAATGATAAAGGAAGAAGTTTCTAAAACTATGAAAGTAGTATGAGAAATATATGTATAGGATATTGTGGATTTCAGAGTGTAAAAGGAATTCTAACATGTTGGAATCCAATTAGAACCTCTTGTGAAACCATTCATAAAACTAGGTATTGGATAGCCTCATTCATAACATGCTACTTTGTAGATATTTATTTCATCCTTATTAATGTCTATGGACCTACAACTCAGTGAGATAAATCAAAAATATAGAGTGAGATTGAAGCCTTTACGAGAAGTATAGACTAAGAAACTCGATTCATGATCATAAGAGATTTTACTGCCATAACCAAGCTAGATGAAAATTTTAGGGAAATTAGAAAAATAACCCAAAGTATGAGAGATTAATTAGTTTTTATTAATTGCGCATGATTATTTTCTTGACGAAGTGCAATCTGAGTAGAGGAGCAGGATCTAAGTAGGATTTGAGAAGATATGAGCGAGATATGAGTAGAGCAGTGAGATATGAGCAGGTTTTGAGTAGAGGAGTGGCATCAGAATAGGATATGAGCAGAGAAACATGATTTGAGTAATATTTGAGTAGAAGAGTAGGATTTGAATGGGATCTAAGTAGAGGAGTAGGATCTAAGTGGGATATGTACTATGAGATGAATATTTAAAGGAGATGATGAGTAAATAAACAATGAAGGTTTCTTATTTAAAAATTTAACAAACAAATATAGGAGGAAAATTTCAATTTTTCTTCAATGACTATTGATGGAGGGAGAGGGGTGGCCCCCAGGGTCATCCAGGTTTGAACTTGAAGGAGACAATTGTTGTTTATTCAGGTTTAGCCATGATAGAGTTTGTAAAGCATATGATTTCTTGAAGAAGACTTGGCTTGGTATGATGGGTTCAACGTCGATGGGTGGTGATGAAAAGGTGAATGACTGCCTTCATTGCAAGGAGGAGAAACCACATATTAAGGTATAGCCTAAAGTGGTGGCAAATAAGGTACTTTTATTACAATACAAGGCCCTCAATTGTACATTCAATGGAATTAGGATGGACCTAAGAAAGATTAAGCGATGAACAACGTGATACTAGAAAAATAAAGGCAAGTATGAGATTGTTATTTCTACAAATGGGTATTTTTTAACTATTTTTGATAAGGAGGAGGATCAAAATAAAATTTTTGAGGGCAGTCCTTATTTCATGGGGCAAGGGGGGCTATACATGAAACTATGGAATGCAAGGTTCAATCTGATGGAGGAACTACCTCTAGTTGTCCTAGTATGGACCAAAATTTATTGTCTGCCTTTGGAGATTTGGAAGGGGGATATTTTTAGAGATATTGGTGAGGCCATAGGGACCTTTATTTTGGGCTATGATATTATGAAGAGAATTAAGTTTACTACTTATGCTAGGATTTGTGTAAAGTTGGATATATCTAGTACTCTTCTGGATTCTATTGACATCCAGATTGGGGAGGCGGTAAGGGTTCAGGATCTTGACTATGAGGTGATCTCCTTAAGGTGTAGATATTGTCATATTTATGGTCACATAGTAAGGGATTTCTACAAGAATACTGAGATGAAGTAGGAGGAGGAGCTCCATCAAGGGAAATATGTGTAAGTAGGGAAGGAATATGGTTTTTATGTAGTTATAAATAGAAAAAATGGAAGGTTGGTAGTCGAAAGGGCAATAAACATTTGGAATTTCCTTTCAAAAATTAGTTTGATGTTTTGGGATTTGGGTCTAGTAAGGTGGATGTGGATGCTATGGGGGGATTTTCCCTCTCATGAGCAAGTTTTTCAGGATGATTTGGTGTCATTCCATTGTAGTGGGGGTGAGGCCCCAATAGAGATGTGAACTCAAGAAGACTTTAGAACTTAGAAGGAGGAGTATGGGCCTTCAGAGGAGTCAATTATAGTCTAGGCCAAGGATACAGTTGAGGATGATACAGAGAGGGAGGAAAGAGTTGTTGAGATTGAGGAATATGGGAAGAAAGTGTTGGACTCTAGAGCATACTTTAGAGTATCTTCCCTAAAGTATATAGGTTCTAAATATTTGAAATTCATTTAAATATAGCTGCACGAACTTTAGTATTTGAGAGGAAATAGGTTTTGTTGTGAGAGCATATAGTGAATTGTTTAAAGTGTTTCTAAACATAGTAGGAGCAAGTAAGATCTCCACAATAGTAGAGATTTCAAACTAATTAGAGTGCTATAAAAGCATTGTAATTTCTTATGATTATGAATATAATGAGCATATTTTCTCATTTTGGTATCAGAGCAAGTTTGCTTAGATGGATCAAAACCTATGGAGAGTGGTGTGAAGAGATATAAAGCACACACTTTGTCAGAGAAACTCAAGTGGCCAACACTCAACAGAGTTGCAAGGAAGAGCTCTAGTAAATCATTAATATCTCATGCATCATGAGGTATTTGCTTATGAAATATTAAGGGTTTTTATATAATTGTATAAAGAGGATTCAGTCAAAATTTTAGGTGATTTGGAGCTAATTTTCTGATTTTATTAGCATTTTGAGTTTTTCAATAAAATGGTTTTATAAGGTGGAATACAGGGTATTTGCTTCTCAAATTTTTGGAGAAATATTATTTAGATAAAATAATAATTAAGACAAAATTTCAGGTCATTTGGATCTGTATTTATCGATTTGTGTGAATATTGATGTTTTCTTCAAAAATCCTAGATCCAGAATTATGATAAAAAGGGAAAAAGTAAATGATCACATATTTTTCACCTTTGCAAATTTTCTTCTAAAATTTAGAGGGTTTTCATATTATTGTCTCAAGAATATAGAGTTTAATTTTTAAAATTTTTTGAGTTGTATGGATTGATTTATGTGAAAAACATTGAGGTTGTCTCAAAAACACTCTAAGATCTAGAAAGGGCAAAAATAAATTGATCACATATTTCTCATTTGTGTGAAATTGCTTCTAAAAAATTTAGTGGATTTTTAGATACATATATTAGAAGTAAACAATTTTTTTTTTAGTTTGTTTCAATCAGTATTGGCCAATTTATGATAAATTTGGTGCTTGAGACTTTGGTAAATAAAAAGAAGCATGTATTTTTGCAATTAGAGGTTAATTATGAGAGATTGACTTAACAGGTTGAGTCAATTGAGTAAAAGAAGATCTGCTGCTATTATTTATTGCAAAAAAAAATTGTATTATAAGTTATCTACATTATTCCAAAGTTTTTTTGATTAGCATTAATGGCTGCCAATAACAATCTTCCCATTCTTGAATTTAATGGGTTAGATTATGAGTATTGGTCCATCAAGATGAGGACCTTGCTCATAGGCAAGGGGTTATGGGATATTGTAGAAGATGGCTAAAATGAACATGCAGATTGGACCACCTTGAGTGCAACTGATAGAACGAATTAAAAGTATGCCCAAAAGAAAAACTCATTTGCTCTCTACCATCTCCAAGCATCTTTGGAGAAAAGCATATTTCCAAGGATTGCTTCTTGTTCAACAACCCTAGAAGCATGGAAAGCCTTGAGAGATAGCTATCAAGGGAGAAATCAAGTGAAGCAAGTGAGGCTTCAAAAATTGAAGAGATATTTTGAGAATCTCAAGATGTAAGATGATGAAAGAGTGGGAGATTATTGTGTGAGAGTGAAAGCTATTGTAAACAAAATGCAAACCCTTGGAGAAGACATCAAAACTGAAGTAGTGGTGAAGAAAGTGTTGAGAACACTTCTTCATAAATAGAACCATATTGCTATCATTATTGAAGAGTCTAAAGATTTTTCTACTCTAACTTTTGATGCTCTAATTGGTTCTTTGATGTCTCATGAAGAAAGATTACATGGTGCTACATCTACAAGCTATGGATGTGATGAGAAAGCATTCTCATCAAAAGAAGGTGATAATGCACAAGGAAGAGGACAAGAAAAAGGACAAGGAAGAGGCAAAAGGAGAGGTAAAGGAAGAGGACGAGGTAGATCAAGAGGTGGCAATCAAGGAATAGGAGGTGACAAATCAAAGAAATCTTGTTATAATTGTGGTAAGTGTTGACACTTTTTGTCACATTATACAAGGGGTAGAAGAATAGTAGAATTTTTGTATAATATTTCTTTGTTGAAAGTTTTTCTTTTATTTTAAGTTACAACAATTTTGACCCTCCCTATCGCCCCTTTTATAAAATGAAGAAGAAAGAGCTTCGCTACCAAACAAGCCAAGGAAAACGGCTTCACCGAAAGAAAAGGAGGAGAATGTGAAAAGAGCTTCGGGCCCGAAGCACTTCAAATCACCACTTCGGGCGAAAACCTTGCGAAGTAATTTCGTCGAAGAAAATACAAAGATAACGCTTCGCACCCGAAGCATTTTCAGCAGCCGCTTCGGGCGAAAGTTTTGCGAAGCAGCATCCAAACGACTTCGCCGAAGGAGGAGAGCATAATCCAAAATCAGCTAAGGTAAGGAAACTACTTCGGGCCCGAAGTATTTCCAACACCTACTTCGGCCAGTTTTCACCCGAAGCAGTGGTGCCCGAAGCAAAATGACAATGTGTCGAAAATAGAAGAGTGCTTCGGGAGGATATTCCCCGAACCACAGTTTTGAGAAAGAGTCGGGCCGAAACATTTTCCATCCGAAGCAGTTTCGCCAGCAAAGGACAAAGAACCCCATTTCAAAGATGGAGCCCGCTCGGCACTCGACATCCCCGAAGTAGTTTCTGCGAAGCATTATTTTGCGAAGAACAAATCAAGGAAGATCTACTTCGGCCCAAGGCTTCGACGAGGCGGAGATGTAGCGAAGCACTTTTTGGGCCCACGTTCCAAGGCGGGCAGCTTCCCAAGGTGATCGAAGGCCCCTTATAAATACCTCCTTTCTTGCCCGATAAGCCCGCTGACCATTTTTGGCAAACGAAAGGGACGTAACAGTCCTCGAAGTAAAACACGGCGGGCGTAACGATCACTCAAGCACAGCATCCAGAAGCCAGGGACACTCGGGCGACGCATTAAATGAACATTTCCATGGTTGACCCAGTCGTAGTTGCCAGTTTCGACAACCGATTTGAAAGCTCAGTCGCAGCAGCAGCGAGGCACCGATTTCTCAGGGCCCGAGGGTGTACTCCGCCATTTTTGTAATAATGACTCAGAGGGCCGGGTCCTCTATAAAAACCTAGGCATGTAATGTAAAAATGGGGGGGAACTTTCTGCTAGAAAGCTGCTGTAACTTGATGTCCTGCGTTTAATACTAAAGATCTTTTGTGCTCTATTTCTCTCTTTTATGCTGCCTTCTGTGCTTAATTCTTTTGTCTTTTCTCGTTCGCGTACTGAGACTCTGAATCCTGAATCCGGTGTGCGATCGGGGATCGAACCCCTAAAATTTGCCCTGAAGGATACATAGGAGAGGAAAAATGCCTTGTCGCTTTCTTTTATGTTGCTTGGTGGATCGAGGTTTCTGTTATTCCCTTATCTCAATCGTTGTTACTCTGAACCCTGAATTCCAGCGAGAGAGAAAGGAGAACCCTACGAACCCGTCCAGAGGATACATAGGAAGTTCGGCATTTCATTTCCTTCATGCTATTCTTGGTATTTCTTGCTGCTATTCGAGTTGTTAGCGAGTAATCGTGCTTCCTGTTCTCTCCCACCTTAAATCATCATCCTCTAACCCTTACCCTTTTTATTTCTTTTCCTAACCCTTACCCTATTTATTTCTTTCCTGCACTCTTGTCTCAAACCCCAAAAGTAGATTAGTATAGGAGCCGGCCTTTCTCCAGAGATCGGCACGAGGGGCATCTCTTCCCTTCGGCCTTTCAATGTTGGTCGCGAGGTCCAGGGCACGCAAACCCACCGAAAGTCCTTTCCTATGCGGATTTGATGACCAACGATTTTTGGCACGCCCGGTGGGACCCAAGGTCCCATATTTGAGAAAATTTCTAGCCCGTCTTCACCGGAGCCAGTAGTTCTAACAAGTTCCCGGTGAGATCCGGTCAGTCTCATCTTCTGAGTAGTAGTGAGAATCGATGCCCTCATTACCAAAAGACTCTTAGCATCTGGCGACTCTGTTTTAACTGAGAATCTCTGAAGTCATGGAGACCAGTACCTAAACCTGGTTTTCGTAACCAGGAGCCCCCATGTTTTGAGAAGGTCCGAGTTCGGTGAATCTCTGGCCTGTCTTCATCTGATAAAATCACCTGGCGACTCGATTGAGCTGAAGATCCAGATTTCCTGGTCGTAGGCGCCTTTCAAATCTGAAAGAAGATATCCCGGAGGAATCAAGGTTCGGTGAGCAGCCTTGACCTCACAAGCGGAGAAAGAATGTTCATCTGGCGACTCCGACTTAGCGGCGATAACCGTGATCTCTGCAGACCGTTGCTATAATGGCAGGGGTAAGTTTTCCCAGCTGGGATGACCGAGGCCCCTTGAATCTTCAAAGCTACCACAAGATTCCCGAGATCGCCTTGAAGGCATTGACAATATATGATGGCACCACGGGAATGGCCCGAGAGCACCTTGAAGTTGTTGCTGCTTTAGCATTCCTCTACGACATAATCCATGAAGATGTCATGGTCCGACTTCTGGCTGCGTCCCTGGAAGGGAGGGCGCTACGGTGGTATAGACTGCTCGGGTCTAAAAGCGTCTGTTCATGGGATGACTTGGCGGGAGCACTATTCGAAACATTTGATGGCTCTCAGGATCCCTTCCAACTTTTGACGTACTTCTCCACCATCAAGAAAACACCCTTGGAGAGCGTCACGGACTTCAATGTCCGATTCTGCAGAACTTGGAAGAAAGTTCCAGGGGAGATTCAACCAACGCCCGCCCAAGCCCACCTCTACTATGTTCGGGCTTTCCACCCGGACATAGGCCTCCTCTTGCTGCGATCAGGCGAACAAAGATTCCCTCAAATTTTTGAGGAAGCAGTACGAGCGGAGCAGTTTCTATCGAGAAAGTGGCAGTGGGGAGAAGCCCCATCACTTTCTTCGATAATCGCTTCTCCTGTCTGCCCAACGCAGTATTCTTCATGGCAGACTCCTCATACTGAGCAGAAGCCTGAGATGCAGTCATGTGGAGCTCAAGAGGCAGATCCCATCCAAGTCCAACCATGGCAATTTGCGAGCTTTGCCCCGACGATGAACAATATGGGTGCTTGCAATCTCCATCAGAGGACAGGCCAAGAAGAGAAACAAGCTCAAGTGGTAGCGCCTGAGAATGAAGAGGGGACATTTTTGCACCCTTTTTGTATCCCAGAGCATGGCACGCAGGTGTTCAGCCAGAATCCATCAGGCTTACCTCAAGAGGCTGAACCTGAGGAGATCATAGAAGTTTGCTCTTTGCCGAAAGAGCCCTATTACAACATCAAAGAGATGGAAGAACTTGTACCCAGTCCACAGTTACTGAACTCTTCGGTATTCTGGTTCCAGCCATCACTACAACCATTACCCCAAGAAGGTCCTCACGTGGCGAACTGCTTCGCCACATCCTGCATCAGCAGCGTAGGTACTGGTAGGAGCGACGAACTATTGTATTGCTTTCTATTCGCAGCATGGAGAACTTCGGGGAGGAGCCATCCGGACTTCAAGAATCAACTGAAGTTCAATCTGATCTGGTCCGGGCATTGCAGATTCATCGGATAAATATCCGAAGCTGAGTTTGTGGTGGCGGCATGCCTATTATGCCGCAAGCCTATGTGAATATTGTAAAAAGTTTCGCTATTAAATAAAATGCTGCTCAGAAACTCAGGTTGAGCTTTACCTCGATAGCTATATATAAAAAAAAAAAAACTCCTTTGGGAACTTGGCTTGCGAAGTAGTGGATGCGAAGTGGTTCGCAGCGAAGTACGATTGGCCGAGCAATGTTCCGACTAAGGTATGAAAAATGTTCACCTAAGAAAAGTCCGAGCGAGCTACTTTTAAAAGGGGGAAACAAGCTTCACGAGCAGCCTCGCGCAGGAGGAATCACATCGGGCCCGAAGCATAAAGGATTAACTGGCGCGAAAGGTTCACCGTGAAGTATGTCAGCTCCGATTTCGGCTTCGCTGACCCAAAAGATGCACAAGGCAAAAGCATTTATTGCTCGCCTAGAGGAACGTGCCGACAGCCACCTTCAATAGGCATCCAAAATAGGCGAGTTAAATAAAAAGGCATCGGGTACATCCTCAGGGGACTCGATTGAGAGAAAAGTCTACCCCCAGGTACTAGGTGGCAGACGGCTACGTTCCCAGAATAGCCGCAATCATCACAGCGCATGGCCCTATGTACTACGCCACCGTATGGCCAACCCGATGAACCGATGATCTCTCAGGTGAGAAGTGCAGCATTAATTATGGCACATGCCATAAATGTGGGTAGTTGTCTTTGGCGGTTATATAACGCAGACTCCAAGTAGCAAAGGGATTACTCGCTCAACGACTCATACAGACCCTACTGCCAACCTGCAAACTTTTCCACTTCGCACTCTAAAGCTTCGACGCCAATTTTCTCCATACTGCAGATTCCGTTGCCCTAAGCATCAACGATGGAAAGTTCCAAGGAGAAGGGAAAAGGGGTAGAAGTAGTAGCCCCCGAGAAACCAAAGGTAAAAGGCCATGGAAAAAGGTCGAAGCCAAGGCCCGTTGATTCGGGTCTGCCCAGATAAACGCGTCTTGGAAGAAAGGGAGGATTCTGAGGACGAGCAACCCTTAGAACCACCAGTCGACAGGTGGGAAAGAATCAGGGATACGGAGCTGTCGAAGAGCGTAGCTGAACTCAGGAGCACCGTTGAGCTCATGAGAAGCAGGCTTTCGATAGAGAGCATGCGAGCTGCAACCTACTACTCCCAGATATACTGGTATCTGACGCCCCCTACTCACCATTGTCCTGAGCTGATCAATGCCATCGCGCAGAATTACCAGCCCGCCACCAGACAGGTGTTAGACACATCTGGCCGAAAGTTATTTTCAATTTTGAAAGAAGATGTGCAGGCAGCTTTTGCGCCACAGTAGGGTCCACCCGAGGGATGTATAGTTCGCAACATTGTTTTAAGCGAACAAACGGAGAGGTTCACGTCTGCTGGCTACATGGTCAAATTTTTGCAGCAAAGCCTCAAAAGCGGGCTCCCTTCGGGAAAATTGCCCCAAATGCCCCTTCCCTTGGAGGCTTTTAAAAATGCCGACCTCTTCTCCATCATTGCATGGGTGGCAGGCCTATCTACCGACGCTTCGGTATATCCATGGCAGGTGTCCCTGGCCGAGTGCATTTCCAGAGGAGAGTTCAATGCCCCCGATACTTCGAAACCCAGCACCAACCCAGTCTTTGTCGACTGGGCAGAATGGGTGGCCAGGGGCTTACATGCGCAACTCACCAGCATGAAGAATGTTGGGACCAGCCAGCGCTTCGGGCCCTGCTCCTTTCTTGTTTGGCTATTTTTCTTTCATGTTCATAATAGTTTTCCTCATATTGCCATTACGGCAAGCGGCGAGGATGGAAGTCCTTTGCCAGTATATCAGTGGACTCCCCTACTGTTGACATCGGAGTCCTACTATCCCTTTAATCAACAATTCTTGGGACCCGCCATGTGTATGTTAACAGGGTCCTCCCCGCGAGTCCCCCTCGGCTTGAGAAACAAAGTAGTCCGGGAGAAGAGGGGAGACATTTTTTGACTAACGCAGGGGCTGGTGATTCGCATCTTCGGCTTCATAGGGAAGCCCTTCTTACTGCCAGTTTACCCCTCCGAGTATCAATTCATGATGGAAGTCACGAGGCAGAGTGATGCAACTAATGCCATCTATGACAAGGGTCAAAAATGGGCCCACACTTGTGACTTCCCTCTCAGGATAGGAGTTATCGAAGTGTTCGCCCTGAATCAGAACGTCTTCTTGGAAGAAAAGCTTGCCAAGTTTGGCCTGCTCCAAATTCCCCAACAATGGCTCTATGATCCTTTGGGAGTGATGAGGGACCACATACGGGTCAAGAGCTTCCATGTTTGCCCCTATCCCAAAATTGTGAAACAAAGAAATAATCCTCGGGGAAAGGATCTGGAGTGGCATCTGGAGAGGATGGAATCCTTACCTCCCTGGCATGAATTCTACCCAATGGAGGTCGCATATGACCCAGATCGGCATTCACTCCCGAGCCCCAACTCCACCTTCTGGAAGAAAGTGAAAGATGACTTGAAGGAGGGAGTAAAGGATTGGGACGCGGCTCAACTGAGAGAATGGTGGATAATGAGGGTCCACCGACAGAAAATGAACTCTTATGGATTCTTGGCAATGGACAAGGACTTCACAGAAATCTATGAAGCCAACGCTGGAAAGTGGAAGCCTTCGTCCTTCGCCACCCTCATCCCTCCAGCTATCCCAGGCTCGGGCGAAAGCCCAAAAAGAGATGATACTACTTCGGGAAAGGAAACGGCCCAAGTTACACCTCCAAGATCACCTCAGGGGCCTGTAGGTGGCCACGACTCGAGCACTGAAGGGTCAGAACAGCCGCTGGTGAGGAGGAAAAGGAAAAAGCAAGAACAGACCCTGGTGCCCCCAAAACACCCAAAGCGACCTCGCACAGGACTTGTAGGCCCCTCCACTGGGCGACCGATATCAGACCCATCCAAAGCAAATGTCGAGGTCGCAGCCCTATCGAGTGCCAAAACCGAGAAAAAACAAGATGCGGCTGCACCGAAAGTCACCACTGCCACAAAGCCAGGAGGGCACGTAGGTACGCATTCTTCATCCCTTGCCCTAGTCTCACACATTTTTGCCAAAACTCCAGCTGAGAGTTCTCACCAGTCTCCCCTGCATAGCCCATCACCCCCTCACACGTCACCTATTGCTGGTCCGGCCTCATCCCATGATTATGACGAGGGTAAGACCATTGACCCTACTTCGCCCTTCCACACTGCCGTTCCCCTGGTCACTAGCAGAAGCAGGGGTCCCACTTCAACGCCGAGTCCCACCACGTCTGTCGTCGAGCCTTCTGGTGAGGCATCCCCCACACATTCTTTATATTTGTTTACTCCCTCGACTGGAGATCTAGCCTTGTCTAAATCAGAGATGTCCTTAATTAAGGACCACCCCCTTGCCGAGAAGCTATTGCAAGCATGGCAAAACACTGAGCAAATACTAAGGGAGGCAAGGAAAAGAAGAGGGCGCTCGACGACATCAGTTGAAAAATGCATCATTTTTTATTTAGAGGCCGAAAAGGTGCATAAAATCAAGAAGGTCCCCAAGGTACAAAAGCCTCTGGATGAAATGACTCCAGTGGACTACGATTATCAAGAGACACCTAAGGACCTGGAACACCTGAATGTTGACAATGAATCGGCCTCTATGCATGTCCGAATCGAGACTTTTCGGGCACATGCAACCATTGCTAACCAGCGCAGGTTTGAAGCAGAGGCCGCCAATGTCAAGCTAGAGGAAAACCTGGCAAAGGTCCGCTCCAAGTTAGCAGAGGCTGAGGAGCAATGTAAATTGATGAAGAAGGAGACGCTCGACCTAAAATAGCAGGTTCAACAGCTCCAGTCTACAGCCGAGAGTCAAGCGCAGAAGCAGGCCGAGAGTGATCTGAAGGCCAAAGAGCTGGAGGATAAAATCGCGCAGATGCAAGCTCCACTGTATGCAAAAGAGGGTCCAACGCTGTTTGACAGGGACAGAATTAAGGAGATTCACACGCACCTGCTAAAAAATTTCTGGTCTCGGTGCGCTAGTGCTTTTTCAATTTTGACGTATGTCACCGAAGCACAGCAGGCTATTGCCGAGGGAGGACCAGTCATCGACGAGGTCACGCAGAAAGCTAGGAGTCGACTCAAGCTAGCGTTCGACGTCCAGAATGCTAGATATCAGGACCTGCAGGTCACTGCAATGACCCGGACAGCTAGGGACTGGTCCACGGCCCAGGCCACAGTTCACGCTTTTTTCTCCAAGGTGCGAAAAGCTCAGAAAGCCAGAAGCCTCCAGGACATTTTTGACAATGAGCAACGTGCCACAATGAATTATTTTCAAGATCTTTCTTCCTTGGGTTTCCCGAGTTTCACGGACGATGACGGAAATCTTCTCAGCAAGGATGACCTCAAACCAATCTGGCTACAGTTCGAGAACGATGTCTCAGAGATCGATGGCTAGGAAGAACCAATCGCAGAAGGGCAGGTGACAGATTTCATCCTCAGATACTGTAAGATCATGGCTTGCCTCGACGACCTGTTCACCAGGGCCAAGAATGCTGACGTTGGGCAAATCAATCGATTTCATGACTTGGTCAAAGCGCTGCAAGATCGAGAGCCATTCCAAAAGAGTGCCTGGACCCATGTCCGAAGAACGATGAAGCGCATCCGTGACCGCCTCGAACCATCGCCACAGCCAGAGGCCTGCACCGGAAGAAGAAGAAGAGGAACAAGAAGAGGGACAGACCGCAGAAGCAGGGTCTGGGGAAAATCAGTGACTCAGCAGCCCAATGGATCAGGGCTAAAGGGTTCTTTTGCCGAGGCGAGCTCGTCACCCCGCGAGCCGCCAAGAATGTTGACACTTTTTGTCACATTATACAAGGGGTAGAAGAATAGTAGAATTTTTGTATAATATTTCTTTGTTGAAAGTTTTTCTTTTATTTTAAGTTACAACAATTTTGACCCTCCCTATCGCCCCTTTTATAAAATGAAGAAGAAAGAGCTTCGCTACCAAACAAGCCAAGGAAAACGGCTTCACCGAAAGAAAAGGAGGAGAATGTGAAAAGAGCTTCGGGCCCGAAGCACTTCAAATCACCACTTCGGGCGAAAACCTTGCGAAGTAATTTCGTCGAAGAAAATACAAAGATAACGCTTCGCACCCGAAGCATTTTCAGCAGCCGCTTCAGGCGGAAGTTTTGCGAAGCAGCATCCAAACGACTTCGCCGAAGGAGGAGAGCATAATCCAAAATCAGCTAAGGTAAGGAAACTACTTCGGGCCCGAAGTATTTCCGACACCTACTTCGGCCGATTTTCACCCGAAGCAGTGGTGCCCGAAGCAAAATGACAATGTGTCGAAAATAGAAGAGTGCTTCGGGAGGATATTCCCCGAACCGCAGTTTTGAGAAAGAATCGGGCCGAAACATTTTCCCCGAAGTAGTTTCTGCGAAGCATTATTTTGCGAAGAACAAATCAAGGAAGATCTACTTCGGCCCAAGGCTTCGACGAGGCGGAGATGTAGCGAAGCACTTTCTGGGCCCACGTTCCAAGGCGGGCAGCTTCCCAAGGTGATCGAAGGCCCCTTATAAATACCTCCTTTCTTGCCCGATAAGCCCGCTGACCATTTTTGGCAAACGAAAGGGACGTAACAGTCCTCGAAGTAAAACACGACGGGCGTAACGATCACTCAAGCACAGCATCCAGAAGCCAGGGACACTCGGGCGGCGCATTAAATGAACATTTCCATGGTTGACCCAGTCGCAGTTGCCAGTTTCGGCAACCGATTTGAAAGCTCAGTCGCAGCAGCAGCGAGGCACCGATTTCTCAGGGCCCGAGGGTGTACTCCGCCATTTTTGTAATAATGACTCAGAGGGTCGGGTCCTCTATAAAAACCCAGGCATGTAATGTAAAAAGGGGGGGAACTTTCTGCTAGAAAGCTCGTTGTAACTTGATGTCCTGCGTTTAATACTAAAGACTTTTGTGCTCTATTTCTCTCTTTTATGCTGCCTTCTGTGCTTAATTCTTTTGTCTTTTCTCGTTCGCGTACTGAGACTCTGAATCCTGAATCCGGTGCGCGATCGGGGACCGAACCCCTGAAATTCGCCCTGAAGGATACATAGGAGAGGAAAAACGCCTTGTCGCTTTCTTTTATGCTGCCTGGTGGATCGAGGTTTCTGTTATTCCCTTATCTCAATCGTTGTTACTCTGAACCCTGAATTCCAGCGAGAGAGAAAGGAGAACCCTGCGAACCCGTCCAGAGGATACATAGGAAGTTCGGCATTTCATTTCTTTCATGCTATTCTTGGTATTTCTTGTTGCTATTCGAGTTGTTAGCGAGTAATCGTGCTTCCTGTTCTCTCCCACCTTAAATCATCATCTCTAACCCTTACCCTTTTTATTTCTTTTCCTAACCCTTACCCTGTTTATTTCTTTCCTGCACTCTTGTCTCAAACCCCAAAAGTAGATTAGTATAGGAGCCGGCCTTTCTCCGGAGATCGGCACGAGGGGCATCTCTTCCCTTCGGCCTTTCAATGTTGGTCGCAGGTCCAGGGCGTGCAAACCCACCGAAAGTCCTTTCCTATGCGGATTTGATGACCAACAGTAAGGTTGGTCACTTTGCTAGAGATTTTTGGTCCAATACTTCTCAATATGGGAGAGGTCAATATGGAAAATATGGAGAAGAGGAAGGAGCTTCTTCAAATATGTTCCTCACCTATGGAAAATCAGATCAAAATCTTAATGAAACTTAGATTTTGGATATTGGTTGTTCCAATCACATGAGTGGCAAATAGGAGCTCTTTACTATAATGGATTCCTCCTATAAATCAAAGATCAAATTGGGATATGAAAAGGCACTACAAGAAGGTATTGGAGCCATGGAGGTTCCAACAAAAGAAGGCACCAAGAAGGTAAATGACATCTATTACACCCTCAAAATCCAACATAATTTGCTTAGTGTTGGACAAATGATGGAGAAGAACTATAGGCTTGTTTTTGATGAAGGAAAATGTGTCATTTTTGATAAAAACAATTGTAATAGAGTTATTACACAAGTACCTATGAAAAAGAATAGGTTGTTTGGGGAACAAGGAGGTGCTTAACTTGCTAGTGTAGCTATTGCTAATCCAAGTGTGCTTTGGCACTTGAGATTTGGTCATCTTAATTTTGCAAGCTTGAAGTTGTTGACTTCTCAAGCTATGGTATGTAGACTTCCAAGAGTTGAATAACACAAGGAGGTGTGTGAAGGATGTGCTTTGGGAAAGCACTCAAGATAAAAGTATCTAAAGGGACAAGCATGGAGAGCAAGCCATCCACTAAAATTGGTGCATTCAGACATTTATGGTCCAATGCAAACCAAAAGCATTGGTAACAACTCTTACTTTCTCACTTTCATTGATGATTTCTCTAGGATGTGTTGGATTTATTTTTTGAAACTAAAGATGAAGCTTTTGATTGTTTCATAGATTTCAAAAATAATGTAGAGAATCAAAGTGAGTTTATTGTAAAAAGTATCAGGACTGATAGAGGAGGAGAGTATTCTTCAAATGTATTTCTAAAATATTGTAATTATTGTGGAATAAAAAGTAAATTCACAACTGCCTACACCCCACAACAAAATGGTGTGGCTGAAAGAAAGAACCGCACTATAGTAGAAATGTATAGATCAATGCTGCAAACTAAGTATCTAAGTAACATGTATTGGGCTGATGTTGTTAGAACTAGTGTTTACATTTTAAATAGGGGTCCTACTTCTAGTTTATATGGGATTACTCCTTATGAAGGATGGTATGGCAAAAATCCAAATGTAAAACACTAAGGTTTTTGGTTGTCTTGCATGCCCACATTCTTGATGAGCAAAGAAAGAAACTTGACCCCAAAATTCAAGCATGTATTTTTGTTGGATATTGTGAGTCTTCCAAAGCATATAGGCTTTACAATCCCAAAACACATAAAATTGTACTCTTGAGGGATGTAAATTTTGATGAAGGGGGAGAATGGGGTCATAAAAAACTTTTTGTTGATGATGGATCTCATGATGCAAGTTCCTCTCAAGTGCAGCCCAAAACAACAAAGGAAGTCCTCCAAGCCCAAGTATGAGTACTACTTCAAGTACAACAGATGCTACTCCAAGTACTTCTCCACAAATATCAGTAAGTTCTTCACCAATGGATATTGATTCTCCATCAAGAGGTAAAATAACACTTCAACACCATCCATATTTTCAAATGTTGGATAAGAATTTCCAAAAAAGATACACTAGAAGTCAAGCTAGTGAAATGAATGCAGTTTTGAGAAGACTTGAAAATCTGCATATGTAAGGTGATGATGACTCCCAAGAGCCTAAGGGAGATGTAGTCAATTATACTTTAATGACTAGTGTAGAGCTAGAGCCATCTAGTTATGAAAAATAATGTGTTCATGATTTATGGAAACAAGCCATGAACGAGGAAATGACCTCTATAAAAAATAATGATACTTGGGAGCTAGTGAAGCTTCCTAAAGGTAAGAAATGTGTTGGATGCAAATGGGTATACAAGACCAAATTCAATGTTGATGGAAGCATTGAAAGACACAAGGCAACACTTGTAGCAAAAGGGTTCACTCTGAAGTATGAGATTGACTATGAGGAGACCTTTGCTCTTGTTGCTATACAAGAGACAATCAGATTGATACTTTCTTTGGATGCCCATAAAGGGTGGAAAATTTAGCACATGGATGTAAAGAGTGCCTTTCTCAATGGGTACTTGAATGAAGAGGTTTTTGTGCAACAACCTCAAGGATTTTAAGAACAAGGTAAGGATCACCTTGTCTACAAACTAAAGAAATCATTGTATGGCCTCAAGCAAGCACCAAGAGCATGGTACTCACGCATTGATGGCTACTTTCAAAGGTATGGATTCACTAGGAGCAAAAATGAACCTACCCTCTACTACATGAAAAAAGGTAAAGATATTCTCATTGTATGCTTATATGTGGATGATCTAATATTCATGAGTAGTAGTGCTAAGATGAATGAGGAGTTCAAACACTCCATGATGAAAGAATTTGAAATGAAAGATCTAGGTTTAATGCATTACTTCCTAGGCATGGAGGTACATAAAAAAATAAAGGGATCTTCATATTTCAACACAAATATACTCAATATATGATCAAGAAATTTTCTATGGAGCAATGCAAGCCTGTTGCAACTCCAACGGGTCATGGGATCCAATTGAGCAAAGAATATGGAACACCAAAAGTTGACATGACCACTTACAGGAGCATGGTTGGGAGTCTAATGTTCCTCACCAACACAAGGCCGGATATTCAGTATGTTGTTTCTCTTGTTTCAAGGTATATGGCTGATCCATATGAACTTCAAAGCAACTAAGAGAATTTTGAGATATGTAAAGCGTACATGGGATTTTGGGATCCATTACCACAAATATAATTCTATAAAACTAGTTGGATTTAGTGATAGTGATTGGGACAACAATATAGATGATAGAAAATCTACTTCAGGGAATTGTTTTAGTCTTGGGTCAAGACTAATTACATGGAGTTCCAAAAAGTAGACTGTTGTAGCATTGTCATATACTGAGGTTGAGTATATAGCAATCACAAATGCTAGTACTCAAGCTTTATGGTTGAGAAAAGTCCTTGAAGAAATTGGAGAGCAACAAAGTGGTCTTACAAGATTGTACTGTGACAATATGAGTGCCATCCAATTAGCACATAATCCTATCCACCACAGCAGGTCGAAGCACTTTGACATGAAGTATCACTTCATTCGAGACATGGTGGAGAAACAGGTGATTGAGCTACAATATTGCAACACTTTGGACAACATAGCGGACATCTTCACAAAAGGAGTTGTGAAAGCTCAGTATATAAATCTGAGAGACTGTCTAGTTAGTCCTCTCAACTTTAAGGGGAGAATGTTGGACTCTAGAGCATACTTTAGAGTATCTTCCCTAAAGTATATAGGTTCTAAATATTTAAAATTCATTTAAATATAGTTGCACCAACTTTACTATTTTAGAGGAAATCAATTTTGTTGTGAGAGCATATAGGGAATTGTTTAGAGTGTTTCTAAATATAGTAGGAGCAAGTAAGATCTCCATAATATTAGAGATTTCAAACTGATTGGAGTGCTATAAAAGCATTGTAATTTCTTATGATTATGAATATAACGAGCATATTTTCTCAGAAAGGAATAATATGTAATCCCTTAGGGATTACTTCAAGTGCCCCAAGGAAGCATTTATGAGGAAAACAACATTTGATTGGAAGAAAATAAAAAAAGGACAAGCAAGATAAGGAAGGGGAGCATTTGGTGGAAGGGGAATTTTGTGAACTATTGATTCACATTTTAATTCTTTCTTCAAATGAAGATTATTTCCTGGAATGTGAGGGGCTTGGGGGAAAAACCAATCAAAATGTTGAGAAGCATTTGATTAGACAATATTGTCCTTATTTGTTATTGATTCAAGAATCCAAATTGAGTTTAGATGGAAGCTCAATAGTTTGTAAGAGAGTTTGGAAGGAACTTTTGAGTTTAGTGGTTGCTTCTAAGAGTAATTCTAGAGGATTGTTTTATATGTGGGATCCTAGGAAGATAGAGGTTGTGGATGTAGTGGTATCTAAAGGAATTTTTGAGATTAAAGGGTGTTTTCTTTCAAATGCGGCTCATTTTCAAGTAGTTAACTTTTATTCTTTGGCTAATATAAAAGAAAAGGTGGAGCAGTGGAGGGAAATGGAGGTAATTTTAGGAAAAGGGAAGGAAGGAGATGTTTCAAATAGTTGAAGGGGATTTTAGTGCTATTGCTTCATTGGAGGAAAAGCAAGGAGGCTTGGATGTGGGGAGTCATTTTTTATTGACCAAATGAATAGGTTAGGTCTTAGAGATGTGGTTTCAAAAGGTTGCTTGTTCACCTAGAGTAATAGGAGACTAAAATTGGACCATATCCAGGAAATATTGGATTGTTTTCTAGTTTATGACTCCTAGGTGACTAGAGGAATAGTGGTGCACTTAGATATTCTCTCTTTTGGTGGGTCTGATCATTGGTCAATATTTATTGACATTTTTAGTTGGATTAAACTAGGGAACAACCCTTTTTAATTTCAACTTGCTTGGCTCAACCATAAGGGTTTCAAGGATTTGATACTTAAATGGTGGATACAGGGACGCCTGAGATTTGGAACTATGATGTTAATTTTTTTAAAATATTGAAATAGTGAAAGAGAGACTAAATGAATGGAATTGTCTAGTTTTTAGAAATACTAAGCGAGAGTCCCAAGAGGCAGTGTGGGCTCTTGAGTAGGTGACTGAAAGGATTCATTTGGAAGGTCTTTCATGGGAGATCTTCATCTAGGAGATGGAGGTAGTGATGAAGGTGGAGGAATTGGAGTGAAATAAGGAGGTGTTCTAGAAACAAAAGTCTAGAATCACCTAGCTGAGGGAGGGGGATAGAAATACAAAAAAAATTCCATCGATCAACAATGGCTAGAAGGGAGTTTAATTTTATTAAGTCTCTAACTCGTGTAAGGGGGCAAGTCGTAGGACATGGTGTGATATGCAGGGGGAAGCAAGGAGGTACTTCTCTAATATTTTTTTGAAAATTTCTCTACATGATGAGGCATAACGAGAGATATTAGAGTTGATTCCTCCTTGTATTTCGATCGAGTTGAATTTGTTCCTAGCTAGAGAGGTATCTTTAGAGGAAGTTTAAAGGGTAGACTTTGAGATGAAAAAGGTAAAACTCTAGGACCGAATGGTTTTCAAATTGAACGCTTTCAATTTATGTTGGAGGAGTTGCAAGAGGAAATCCTACAAGTAGTTGAAGAGGCCATAAGGTCTAAATATGTCTTAAGAGCTATGGATTGTACTTTTATCGCTCTTACTCTAAAAAAGGATTGGGCCTCCTCGTTGGATGAGTTTTGGCCTATTTCCCTTTGTAACTATATATATAATATTATTTATAAAACATTGGCAAAGCGTTTGAAGGTGGTTTTACTAGCCATTATATATGAGGAACAAGGTGGATTCAGACAAGGAAGATAAATCATGGACCAAATTATATTGGCATAAGAAGTCTCTCACTCCATGAGACTCAATAAGGAAGGCAATATGTTTATTAAATTAGATATGTCCAAATCCTATGGCGAAGTTGATTGGAGTTTTTTCTTAATATTTTGTAAAATTTTGGGTTCAAGGATAGGTGGATTGATTGGGTGGCACTTTCTTGCTCTTGATAAATGGTGTCCTATCGAAGAAATTTGGGGTAAGTAGAGGATGAGATAGGGAGACCCTTTGTATCCTTACTTTTTCATTATTCAGAAAAAAGCCTTGGGTAGGACTATCCACAAAGCTAGGGAATCCTAGGAAATAAAAGGTTTTACAATGTCCAGGGAGGTCATGCCTTTGATGCATTTGTAGTTTGTGGATGATTCTTCTTGTATGGGGATAGCAAATATCAAGGAGGCCAAGGGGTTCAAAATATGTTTGGATCTATACAAGAGAGCTTCGGGTCAAGTTATCAATGAAGATAAGTCTAAGGTTTTCTTTTTTAATGTTGATAATAGGGTGTAAACTTGTATCCTTAATATTTTAAATTTCAAGAAAGGCTTGGTCCCCTTTAAATATCTTGGGCTTCCAGTGGAAGGAAGACATTTTAGAAAGGAATCCTAGAGGACTCTTATAGATAAAAATTGATGTAAGTTAAATTATTGGACCCATCGTTGGCTCTTGCTAGGGGGAAGATTGACTTTGATAAAATTAGTGTTGTGGGCTATTTCGGTCTTTTAATTTACAACTATGATTGGTCCTACTATGTTAAGGAGATTGACAAAATTTTAAGGGAATTTCTTTGAAGAGGCTCAAAATTGAAAAATAAATAGACTTTGGTAAAGTGGGATTTGGCCTACCTCTCGCTAAATAAAGGGGGGTTGGGTATCTATAGATTGGTTGGTGAGAACTTGGCTTTATCGACTAAATTATTATGGAATTGGATTTTGGACCAGTCTAGTATTAAGACAAAGGATCTATCTATGAAGTATGGGTATGATGTGGAATTGGTTTATAGCCTTCTCTTTAATGAGGGGGGTCCATAATTTGGATTGCAATTAAAAAATCTAGTATTGTTATTACTATGGGTTATTCTAGAAAGTTAGAAATGAGAGAAAAGCAAAATTTTGGGATGATGCGTGGGATCAATACTAGTTAATTACTTCCCAAAATTTGAACCTAGGTAATTCTACAAATAATTTTAAGAATACAAATTGGGTTTATGTTAAGGAATTATGGAAGGAAGATGAAAGGGGAGTGGATTTGAGGAGGTGGAAAGACCTCTCAATTTGGAGATAAATAGTTGAAGAAGATAGGGATAGTCTAAGGGCTATTTTGGACCAAAGGCAATGCTCATGGTCAGGAGAGGAGGACTCTCTCATATGGGGAGATAAAGGAAATGAATGGCATTTCATCAATAAGGGATATGACTATCTCACAAAGGGATTGGGTAGGGAGAGGGTAATTTGGAATAAGGTGTGGAATTCAAGTATCTGGCTAAAAGGTAATATTTTCATTTGGTTAACCATTTAGAATATGATTTTGACTCAAGATAATCTTAGTAAGAGAGAATTGGTGGGTCTAGAATGGTGTGTGCTTTGTTATGGGGTGGGAGAATCTGTTGACCATCTATGTTAGGATATTTCTATTAAAAATAAACTCATTCACATAAATATTGCAAATAGAACAAAATTTCATGTAATAACAGTATATTGTAAATACAAAATATAAATGTAGAATTGAAACAATATCACAAAACAACACAAAATCACAGGCCTCTTCGAGGGGCAACCTCCTTCAATACTTTTTTTAATTTGCAAAAAATATATATTCATTCATGGATCCATGTCTTTTAAAGATACACTTCATGAAACCCTAACCTAATGCTTGTTAGCTTATGATGCTATATATTAAAGGAAATGCAACCACAAGAACTAAAATGAGCAAGCAATATTAACTATATGATAATGACAATATAATATGTAGGAAAAACTAATAAGAAAGTTCTTTAATAACTCATAAAAATGCCATTAATGAAATCTCATAAAAATAGTACAATGTGTATAATGGAGGTCTCAAACACTCCATAATTCATACATGTTGTACATTGTATATACTTTCTCTACTCATCTCTATTCTCTATAATTCTATATACTCAGTATGCCTCTATCAAAGGCCTATATAAAGAGACATGTCTCTTGGCATTTCACCGACCTATGAATCTTCATATTTCTATTCTATGACTCATGGACATGTGAACTACATGCACATTTACATCATCAAGTAATTTGTACATTGTAATTTGTAATTTGTAAATAATTATTATCTTCATGAAATACTATTTTAGCTGAAAGAGCTTTAACTTCATGATAATTTGTAGGTTCTTCCAGTTCTTAAATTTCTTGAATCTCTTGAACTAAATGTCCTTTTTGTTTCCCTTCTCTATATTGTAGTTGAGGATGATTGTATTGATTCTGAGAAGTATATGGACACTAAAATTATTGTTGATGTGGATTATATTGATTATGATATTGTCTTGGTTGGAATGACCTACTCGATTGGCTTCCAAAATTTGTTTGATTTTCTTGATACCGATTTCTTGGATTGAATCTACAATAATTGGTACTATGTCCTTTCTTTCTGCATACTTGAAAATATCTATTATTCCATTTTGATTTTCCTTTTGAGAATGAAGTAACATTTACTTGTGGATTATCTTTTGTGACTAAAGTATTGTTAGTCATTTCATCTTTTACAAAATTTTCCACCTCATATTCTTGTAGGATATTGACTAACTCATCAAATGATGTATCTTTACTTAGAATTTGAAGAGATATGACTAGATGCTTGTAGCTTTCTGGAAGTGCTCTTAGGATTACCTGAATAAGAAACTTATCTTTAATAGTTTCTCCTAAGGTTAATAATTTTCCTTTTATATATGATACTTTTCTTAGAATAGTTCTATACTTTAACCACTATTAACTTTTGGAGAATGCAATTGAGTTTGAAGATTCAATATAGTGGCTTTATTCTTTCCTTCAAATATCTTGGCTAAAGTTTCTCAAGATTATGTAGAAGTTGTTGCTAAAATAATGCATGGTTGTATTTCATCTGTAATTGCAAATGTTATTATCATGAGAGCTTTTACTTCATCTTCTTCAAACTTTTGAATCTCTCTATCCCCTGTAGTAAGTTTAGTTTTTGCTCCTTTAACAATATCCCAAAGCTTTTCAACTATCAGTATTGACCTCATTTTATTTTTCCATGAAGTGTAATTAGGTCCTTTAAGAAGTTGGGATTCTAAAAGTATGAATTTATTTGTTACCATAATAACTCTTTTAGACTACCTTATATCTTCCTAGTTTTTAATATACTATGGTCTATATCTATATAAAGTGCTTCTCTTTATTTAGCTTTCCTTTGAGTTGAATACCTTTTATCTCCCTAATGTTCACATACTATTTTTTACCTTATATCTCTCTATTTGTGAATAGAAAGCTAAATATAATTTTAATGCAATTTCAATTGATGAAATTTTCTATCTTCAAGACTTTAGAGTTGGATTCTTTTTGTCTCATAAATTTGAGCAAGAGACTGTTGGAAATTTTGAGTATAGTGTGTTGTCATTGTTGTCAAAGGATTGATGTCATAGGTTGATGTCAAAAAAGAAGATGTCATTGGTTGTCATTGATAATATTATAATATTGGTTGAAGAAAAGCATTATAATATCTACATTTTGAATATTATAATGAAGGACAAAAGGCTTAAAAGCTCTTTGGAACAATGGTTTAAAATGAAGGTAAGGTTCAAAATAATATGAAGGTAAGGTTCAAAATAATTAATATTATTGACGACAATAATATTAATTGTGAAGGCAAGGTTCAAAAGAATTAATATTATTAATATTATTATTATTATTATTTTAAAGCGAAAAACCCCTTGTAGGGCCGCCTTGTTCTAAGAGACCACGAACAAGGGGTTCTACATCGTTAAAGTCACCCAGGGGTCACACCCATCCCTGCCCGCACCAACATTATCAATTGGATTTTGGGTACCCAATTCAGCTTTTTGGTAGGGTGGAGATTCGAACCTGGGACCTCCCTTGGAGGATTGCCCTCTTCTCTCCAACTCACCTACAACACCTGGGTTATTATTAATATTATTGAAGACAATAATATTAATTATAAAGGCAAGGTTAAAAAGGAGCAATATTATAATATTTTTATTATAATATAAAGTTTTTAAATTATATTTGAGCACCAAGAAATTGAAGATATTTCAAATTATTTTCGAATAAAGTGGCCGACGTCATATGGGTGAAAGAAAAACAAAGGTGGCACCGACATTGGATGAAGACCAAATAAAATATATTAATACCCATGCCTAAGGTCATTTGCAAGGTGTTCAAAAATTGTGCAAGTAATCCATTCGACATTTGTTGCATGTGGCAGAGAAGAAGAGGGAAGAGGAGCACAATCCTTATGGTGAAAGTGGAGGTTTCACATTCGATCTGGTGCACATAAGAACCTGTATAGCCAGCTAGACTAGTTGGTGGTTGAGCCAGCATGAAGGCATTGTGACGAGGAGGTTTCGGGTTCAAAATCCATCGTAGACCATTTTATTTTGGTTCAGGTAAAGCAAAAAGATAAGAAGGCAAAGAAGCTGTAAAATGGTCTTCAGGATCTCCTAAAGAGAGTCCAACCAAAGATACCTATGAGAGAGTCTCACAAGACTCCTGATGCAAGACAAAGGAAGCAAAATAAGGCTCCAAGGCAACAAGAGTAGGAGGACAAGGTGGCTCATCAAAATAAGGAAGGCACACCATAATAAAGTCCTCAAAATGCTCTACATGAGCAACATATGGAGGGACATCAAACAAGGATGTAAGCTCCTCATTAAGATCAACAACATCCAAAATGTGTGACTCGATGAAAATAGAAGAAACTCCATCCAAAATATCCTCTTCAAGTGTGGATAAATTAGGATGATCCATAGAAGGATGTAGGGACTCCAAAGTCTCTGAAGCTATATCAGTATCCTACAAAATATCTTCAACTAGCATAGAAACATTGACCTCATCCAAAGCATATTTATGCATCAAGGATTATTCATCACAAGATAATATATTCTCAAAATGTGCACAAAGTATGGAAAAATTTGTATGGGGAGATGCTTGTGAATCCTAGTTTACAGGTGGTAAAATATCATTAGAAACAATATTTGTGGTGTATCTGATAATAGTGCACACATGATTTAATCTAGCTTGCCAAAAATACCACTGAGGTGTGTGAGGACGAGGCTCAAGAATAAGACCAAGAAGATATGGCAAAATCTCAATTGAGCATAAGTGCTCAACAAGACTATCTTGCCAAGCAGGATATGAATCATGATCAGTGCATGAAGTGATGGGAAGTGCTGAAAGATCGAACAAAATATCCAACATGGTAACTTGCAAAGACACCAATGTAGCTGTTGAACTATGGAAAAATTCACCAAAGAAAACCCCCTTAAACCAAAGTGTCTCACAAAAGGAGAGTGAGAAGATAGTATGGAGTAAGAAGCACCACAATCGCAAGGGTAGTCCAAAATGACTCCACAAGCACAAATATGTGGTTTCCACCTATATGAACACTATGGGTTGATAACAAGGCCCAAAATGTATGGAAAAAAAACCAAACAAGGGTAAAAGGGACTTCATAAATTTAGTTGGTAGGATCAACAAAACCTTCCAAAAAATACCTTTATAATTTAGGCTTACAACGAGAATATACAACACCCCCACTGAAAAAGTAGGTTTTTTTATTTAAATATATGGCAGAAAAAAAATAATTTTCTAAAAAAATATATCCACCAGATCTAAATTTTGAGTGCACCTATGCGAAGCCCTTGAAAAAATAGTCAGGATAAAAAAATTTGACCCAAATCGAATTTCAGAAGAGGGAGAAATTACCTTCAAAAATTGCTTCTCTAGAAAACTGCGAGGCCACGGGTTTGTAGTAAAAAACTATGATTTTATAAAAATATTGTCCACCAAAATGTATATCTAACTACACCAATGTGAAGCCCTCAAAAAATTAGTCAAGATAAAAAATATTTGACTGAAAATTGATTGCAGAAGAGGGATAAATGACCTTCATAAGTTGCTTCTCCAAAAAACTATGCGGTCGTGGGTTTGCAATTAAAAAACTATGATTTTATAAAAGTACCATCCACAAAAATGTATATCTGACAACACCGATGTGAATTCCTCAAAAAATCAATCAAGATAAATTTTTTTTGATCGAAAACTGATTCTGGAAGAGGGAGAAACGTCCTCCAGAAATTACTTCTTCATAAAATTATGGGTCTACGGGTTTGCAGTAAAAAAGCCACAACTTGAGTCTAAAAAATAGAGACCTGCAACAAGGTTTGAAACCACTTTCTGATCACCAAGATCCCCAATAAAAGAGGTAAGGTGAGAGCATATGATGGCCAAACTCTAAAAGGCAAGATCCACACTTTCGCAATGTTCCTTCAAATGTCTTCAAACCTGCAAAATAAAAATTACAAAAATTTCTTGAATGCTTGTAAAGAAAAATCTATCCGGCTCTGGTACCATATAGAGAATATTGAAAAGCAATATTCAAGCCCAAGAAAATAGACATGTAAAGCACTATAAAAAATTGGAGAGAAGCTCAAGAACTTATTATTCCATGAGAGGGACCTTGCATTAAATAGCAAAGGTGTACAATATGAGCCATTGGATCATAACAAACTAAATAGATCTTAGCCACACAAAAAAATAGGAGTTTACCAACCTCATGCAAGGGAGATAACTTCAAAAAAGAAATAAGATAACATCTAGAAAATAAATATCCTAAATATACCTAGTAACAACTTAAGATATACTCTAACAACAAAGCATGCCCCAAAGATGAATTTCCTCTACCTAACATTGATCAACTAGTAGACTCCTGCGCCAGACATGAAATGCTTTCACTAATGGACGGTTTCTTGGGATACAATAAAATTCAAATAAATCCCAAGGACCAACATAAGACAACATTTACAACACCTTGGGGTACATTTTTTTACAGGGTGATGCCTTTCGGTCTCAAGAATGCAGGAGCCACATATTACCATGCCATGACGTACATATTTCATGACTATATGCATAATATTATTGAGGACTATGTAGATGATCTAATTGCTAAATCAAAACACATCTTGAGCACATTGAAGTCTTAGAAAAAGTGTTTGATCGATTGCTTGAGCACAAAGTAAGTCTAAATCCTAAGAAGTGTGTATTTGGTGTTACATCCATAAAACTTCTAGGATTCATTATCTCCAAGCGAGGTATTGAAGTAGACCCCAAAAAATTCAAGGCCATAATAGAGATGCCTCCTCCAACAAACTTGAGAAAGTTGCATAGTTTGCAAGGAAAGATTCAATATATTAGATGATTCATTGTGCAAATTTTAGATAAATGCAAACCATTTAATTGCTTGCTATAGAAGGGGGTGACATTCTCTTGGAAAACTGAATGTCAAGAGGTATTTGATGACATAAATAAGTATCTAGCTTCACTGCCAGTTCTTACATCGTCTCGTTCAGGAGTTCCTTTTCATCTCTACATTTTTGCAAAATATTTTGCACTAGGGACAATGCTTGCATAGAAAAATGAGTATCATAAAGAGCAAGCCATTTACTATATCAATTGAACATTGGTAAGTTACGAAACAAGATATGCTTATGTCAAAAAGTTATGTTTAGCAGTGGTATTTTCCACTAAGAAACTCAGACATTATATGCTAAGCAACACTACCTATGTCATAGCTAGAGAAAATCCTCTGTGATACATGATGACTCGCACATACAATAACACCTGTACCATAAAATAGATAATTATTTTAATAGGATTCGACCTCGAGTTCATCCTAGACCCAAACCCAAGGCATTTACCAACCTCACCTTGGTATCAAAACAACTCGCTATTCAGATGAGTCACCTCCAGACCCAGACTATTCCGCTCATCCTAGAGTAGGTCTCACTGCTCCTCTGTATGGCAAGGAGGAATATCCTCCTCTACCACATCAGCCTGTTGCTCTCCCCCATCTTCGTCCCCATCTCCATCCCCATGGCCATCATCACCATCCTCCATAACCTTTGGTTCCACATATACCTCAGGCTACTATACCTCTATGGTAGGCTGAGTCCTAGCATCACTACCTCAATGATGCTTAACTCACCTAGGAACCTGATAACCCATATCTGGCTCATCCCCACTACCATTATTATCAACAGCCTGGCTAGGTGTCCAAAGGGGGTATGAAGCAAACCACACGTTGTACTCTGTAGTAGTGCCCACATCATCCAAATCAAGAATTGTAATAGATAGGTCATTTGAAGGATCATCAACACTCCAAAATTTAGGGGTCATAGGTAGACCTAACTCGTCACACCACCACCTGTAGATAACAGGATCATCAAGAACACCCTGTACTAACCCAAACTGCCTCTGTACCTAAGAAAACTGGATGAAATCCATCTCTCAAGTATGATTGCCCACTACCCACTACCCTTGCTAGACTATGTGAAGCTCCATAGTATCTGTAACCCAATCTAGGCCCCTCCATGGGTGGCAACACATCAAATCCCTAGTCAAAGCACTAAGCCTATCCCTGTACATAGAAGCCTCAACTAAAGGGTGTGTGGCAGAAGAATCCTCACTAAGGAGCCAATGATAATCGTGAGGATCAGTAACACCACAAGCACAAGGAAGTCCAACAGAGCAGCCCATAATGATATGCTCCTATGACCAAATCTAGATCAAAAGACTGTAGCTAAGGTCCTTGCGACCCCGCCTCTTCATCTGATATAACTCGCTATAAGTTTGGCACAGAAGAGCAGGTGCCCATGCCAACCTCTATGGATCTAAAATCAAACCAAGCATAATCAAAACTTGGTTCCATGGGATCCTTGATCCTATGCTATTGGGTAACAACATGTTGCTCAATATGTACATCATGAATGTAGGAACAACACCCAATCTCTCAGCCTTGAACAAGTCAAGGTAAGCAATGTCGTCCTTGTTGCAGTCAACATCCCATAAATCACCATAGATGGGTCAAAGTGCCTCCTCCTTGTTGTGGCCCACACTCACTAATGGACCCTCGATAGGCACCCAAAAGATATGATGCACGTCCTCCAAAGTCACAGTGAGCTCCTATAGGGAGCTAGAAAGAACCCCTATCTGGGTCCCATCTCTCAACAAGAGCAGATAGAAGTTACTCGTTTGCCATGATGGTGCCCAAGCACCCACAAACGTCCAAACCAACTACCTCTAGGAACCTCCAGTCATCATCAATCAAAGCCTTTCGCACTTTCGAAATAGTGCGAGGTGTCGAGCATCAAGCAACTTCACCTAAAGCCAAAGCAACAACAATAACATCAGCTAAAAAACAAAAAAAAAAAATTCAACCTACCCCTACATGGTAGTAAAAAAAAAAAAACAAAACTTTCAACCCACCCCTAGCATGGTAGTAAAAAAAAAGAGCAACAAAATAGCAAAAAAAAACATGAGTTATAGATTAAATTACACAAAACACACACAAAAATTCACAAGAATTCAAATGTATCAAAAATAAAATAATTTATTTACCATCCCCACTTAATGATGTCAAAAAAAAAAAACCAAAACAAAACAAAACACACATACGAACAAAAATATATCAAAACAACCTACACTAAAGAAAACAAACACCTACCTAAGCATTACGCCCACCGGCTTCCACTCCAGTCGAGCCTCCACCTCTGCTACCACTCGCACTCGCACCACCTCCACTCCCCTCACCAATATCCATATCATTCATGACTCAGAGCAAATCAAGAAAATATAGCTGGCAAGAATAAAGAATGAAAGTGACCCAAAGCTATCTATAGCCATTTTTTGTGGTGAAAAACGTGCATCCATGGTTTATGGTGAAAAATGCGCATCCAAGTTTTGTAGAGCATGCATAACTGCATATCCACGGTTAGCAGATGGAAATGCGGAAGTGCGGTTCTAATAAAACAAAACCATGCATCCACGGTTCAAATATATATATATATATACATATATATATAAATACAAAACACAAATCAATCAATTTTGGTATAATAAAAAATCACTCGAGTATCGAGGTCTTAGTGTGTTGGCTCCAATGCATAGGAGTGACTATTAATAGTAGCGGGACTCACGAGCTCACAAACGTGGTTAATGATTTTACCACAACATTTTGCACATCAATGAAACAAAGGCAAATTTACAACACAACCAATCCCAAACTTGGGGCATCAAGTTGATCAACATCTCAACATTGCATTTCATCCATATCATCCAACTAACAGATATTTCATCATCTACCTTTAGTCAATTGGCTTATGAGTTTCATTCTTTACTCATTCGCCAATTGAGGGGGTAAGCCAAAAGCAAATTTTTAAGTCATTCATTCTTTGTGCTGAGAAAAATTGAGTCCATTTATCCATTCAAATAAAATCAGGTTTCATTGATTTTTGCACTACATCGTGTTGCACATAACGTAGTACAAAAAAGAGCAACTGTAGACACCAAAATTTAGCACCCATAAAACTACATCTGCCATCCCACCTCAAAATCCAACATATACCTAAGTCTCAACTTAGGGATATAAAATCCTACACATTATCCTATTTTCCAAATTTATTAAATCTAGAAAAACCACCCTAGGATACCCGGCCTACCCACTAGACATGTGTCCTTGACACCCCATTTAAAATCCTTGCCATATCTCACCCACTCTTGTCCCTTCACACGGGATAGATTCCCAACATCCATGCCACATCTAATCCACCTTACCTCCCTTGTCCCTTCACATAGGACAAGATCCCACATCCCACTCCACTTGCAGCCACATCACCCCAGTTATGTGAGGCACACTGAGTGACTCACTGTAACTGCCCCTTCCACTTGGTAGCCTAGAATTACCACTTGGTAATCCGAGCTTACCACTTTCCACTTCCCTCCAAAACCCTAAGGGGCCTATAAAGGCACCCTTACCCCACCAAACAAAGGGAGTTGAATTAAGACACCATTAGGTTGTAGAAATTTTACCACAACCCCCAAGAAAATCATGAGCATAGCCCTTGCCAGATCTCAAAGGCCCGTTTCTTGAAGCAGTTTGTGCTTCAGCCTGAAACCGCCCATCCACGGTTTCACAGTCAGAATTGCACATATGTGGTTTCATGATCGTGCGTTCGTGGTTCCCAATCCACCACCACAAGCCTATGATTTCATAGAGATGAGAATACAAAAAATAGAGATCAGTAAAAGGATTTGTTTTAGCAAGATTTTAGAGTATTACATGCTTTTGTGATTTATATTGCATGATTACCAGCTTAGAGTCTATTTTATGTGTATCATTGATTTCATTTCTTCATCTACAGGTGCTACTAACTCTTTGTTGGTTTGAATGTGTGTAGGTTATAGGTGTTTGGAGAAGGCTGTTGAAGCTAGAGTGGTCCCCTGTTGGATACCAAAGCCCACTCACCTTGGATTGTAGCAAAAAATACAAAGAGCATGAGTTCCCGTGAAGAGTTGGAAGACCCCCGTTCCATCAGAATATTCATTTATATCAATACATAGAGAGAATTTTAACATCACCTCCAAACACATTTGGGGCAATTTGAAAATTCATTTGTAACGATTGTATCAAAATATCAATAAAGAAAGTAATTTTGGCAATTCTTATTTCTTTGTGTTGCATTCATTTTATTGCTCATTTCTTTTTGGTTACATAACCTTTCGTTGGTGCTCAACATTCCTTTCCTTTTCTTAACATTATTTGCCAGCTCTTTGGAAGTTGTTTGGCATTCCTTTTGCAATTGCTGAGTGCTTCTTGATTTCCAATGTATGGTGGTGGCTCTTCTCATTTGGTGGTGCTTCAACACTTCTTTCCTTGGTGACTATTTCACCGTTGTCTTGCTAGATGTTCAATCCTCTTTTGCTTGGGTAAAACCTTGTTACTTTCTTACTACTTACACCTTTTTGTCCTTGCTTTTGCTCCATCCTTATTTTATATTTATCTTCTTTCTCTTGTTGCAGGTTTTGATCCAATGTGGGTACTACCTTCTTAGAGTTTTAGCACCTTATGTGGTAGCTTTAGACACCTTGAATATGTTAAATTGGAGCCCTTATTTGGATCTTTCTTCTTCACTCTGTGGCTTATCCTTTTTCACTTGGTGATCCTACCACTAATGGCTACAAATTTTTGTATCTCTTTGGTGTCTTTAGACACTTCAACTCTTGTCTTTCTTTTGCTACTTTAAAAAAGACAAATATGGTGCTTTTATAAACTAGAAATGAATATGTTTTAAACTAAGATAAAATACCTTTATTGCACCAAAATTTTGAGACCTTTTTAGTCTCATTTTGTAGCTTGCTCGTTATCTTTATCAAATGGCCCTTTTTGTTTTAATATGGTGGCACCTCCTCTTTATCTTAGTGGATTTACTCCTCTGGTGGCTCCTCTTCGCCAAGACTAGCTACAACTTTCACCTATGTTTAATGGTATCTTTGGACAATCTAACTCAGCGTTGTTCTTAGGCATTATTCTTCCTTCCCTTGTTTAATAATATTGCACTTTGGTAGCTCTCAGAGACAGCATGTATTAAGCACTATCTACTTCTTCTTACTACTCCTTTCAAGCAACTTTTAACTCTAATATGGTATTTTCAATAAACTTAAATAATACTAGGATAAAAAACTTTAATAACACCAATTTTCAAACCTTATTTTTGCCTCCTTTGTAGTCATATTTCTTGGTGATTTGGTTCACTATTTGTTGCCTCGGATCTGTAAATTTTGTAACTCCAATTCCTTGTGCTTTGCTGCCCTATTTTTCTACCTTTTAGCCTTTAATTTGTTGTCTAGAAATTTGATTTTTGTGGCTCCAATTCTCCTCCAACTTTGTTCTCTCGGACTCTGAAATTTATATCTATCAATGTTGTCCAATATGTTGCCCTATTTTTTTCCAACCCCTCCTTCAATTTGCTATTTTGGAGCACTACAAAATCTACCCTAATATTCTCCTTTGTAAATCAGCCTTCAAGCCTTTGATGGTAGTCTTCAATTTTCTCAAATTGGTGGCCTCTTCTACCTTCTTTATCCTCCTTAGCTCTTGTCAAATTCTGATTTCAAACTTGGCCTATTTAGTGGCCTCCTTCTCAAGAATCTAAATGTCTTGAGGTATTCAAGAATCCTTTCTAGAATTTGGTAAACTTATTGAAAAATCCTTTTTCCTTTTGGGCTTGTTGTCGGATGGCGATAATTTTCCCAAATTATTTATCTGGAACTTTCTTCAAATATCCTCCAATGGCCACTTCAACTTTTTATTAGGGTTTTTTTCTAGTCTTCTTCTTCTTTCTCCTTCTAAGTTTTTTTGAGATCTCTTCTATTGGGTTTCCTCCTTCTAGAGCTACTTTCTACTTTATTCAATCTACAATCTGTAGTTTTCAATATTCTACGGGAACCTTATTAAGTCTCCTCAATATTAAATCTCCAATAGGGATCCTTTGGCCTCTTTCTCTCTTCTCAATATTCAATATGAGATCTTCAATATTCAAGTTTCTATGGAGACTTTCTTCTTGGTTCTCCTCAATCTTCAATGTCTACTTTTTCTGCAACAAAGAACTAATTCTTGCATGAGGAAAGCACATAGAATTTTAGGCAATAAAAGATGAAATTCTTCTCTATCCATTGGAGGAAGTTTCTCAACTTCTAAGAACTAATATTTTACAATAAAAACTTAGACAGTAGCAAGTAAATCCATGCAAATCTCTAGATATCTATAAATAAATAAACATCACTAGTTATCCTTCAATCTAGTGGAAAGAGATCTATGTTGAGTCCTAGTCTTCACATATTTTTTGCAACTCTATGGAAAGACTCTAGCCAAACAACAATTCCAAATTTTTTGAAACTTTTGGAAATAAAATCTCCTTATCTCCTTTCAATGTTTTTTGTGGCTTTCTCTATTTCCTATCAATATAACTTGTGCTCTGATGCAAATGTTAGCTTATGATGCTATATATTAAAGGAAATGAAACCATACAAACTAATATGAGCATGCAATATTAACTATATGATAATGGTAATATAATATGCAGGAAAACTAATAAGAAAATTCTGCAATAACTCATAAAACTACCATTAATGAAATCTCACAAAAATATTACAATGTGTATAATGGAGGTCTCAAACACTCCATAATTCATACATGCTCTACAATGTATCTACTTTCTTTACTCATATATTCTCTATAATTCTATATTTTCACTCTCCCTCTATCAAAGGCTATATATAAAGAGATATATCTCTTGGCCTTTCACCTACTTATGACTCTTCATATTCCTATTTTATGACTCATGGACATGTGGACTACATGCACATTTACATCATCAAGTACTTTGCACATTCTGACACTTGTGCATTTATTACATTGCAAAAAGTAAATACTTAAATCCTAATCTAAGATAAACATCCTAATCTAACTATGTACCCAAGGTGGTACATTGACATGTACTAAATAATGTAATATATTCCAACAATTTTCAAGAGTTGGCTTACATGCAAAATGTCACTTAAGTTAGAATCTTCTAACAAACATCAGTTACATTTTTAATAACGGTTACATGAAATGACCCTACTTGTATAGGTACATTACCTACTACATACCATTACAAAGCATTACAAAATAACATTATAAAGGGATCCTCATGTTGGAATGTGATCATTACATAATCATATGAGAATTACAAAAATAGTGTTAGGATGGGGTCCTAACATGCCCTTCCCCTTCAAAAATATTTATCCTCAAAGTTGTAGATGAGGAAACTAGTGTTGTAGTTGCTGAAGAAACTCCCAAGTGGCATATTCTGGTTGTAGTCCATGCCATTGAAGAAGAACCTCAGTGATTACATAGTTTTGAAGAGTGCACCATCTGTGGTCCAACAATTTTTTTGGCTTGAGCAAGATAGAACCCTCTTCATCCAGTTCAAGTAAAATAGATTGAACCTGTACTTGATTTTCCATAACCTTTTTGAGAGAGAATACATGAAAGAAAATATGGAGCTAGGATGTTAATGAAAGATCCAATTTACATGTCATTGCACCAATCCATTATAAGACCTGGTAGGGGTCATAGTATTTGGCAGTAAGTTTTTGGCACCTATGAAGCTAGAGTGATGATTTTTTATATGGTTGCAAGTAAAGGAAAACCATATCATTGAATTCAAAGCTACGATTAGAACGATTTTGATCAGCTGTGCATCTGGTTCTGGTCCAATTCCATATTCATATTCAATTTATGGAGGACTACGACATGTTGGTGGAGTGTAGTATCAACAATATGGACCTTGGAGCTAACTAGAATGTAGACAGAGGGTGTTAATGGATTCCATCCATAAAATGCTTCAAAATGGGTAACCTTGGTTGTAGTGTGATAGGAAGTGTTATAACACTAGTCAACCAAGAAAATACACTTCACTCACTACAGAGGATGATCAAAGGTAAATAAATGAAGGTAGATATACAAACAATTGTTGATGATCTTTGTTTGACCATTCGTTCGTAGATGATAGAATAAACTCATTTTGAGTTGAGTTCCTTGCAACTTAAATAATTTTGGCCAAAAATTACTAGTGAGCATAGGGTCTTGATCGAACACAATGGATGCAGGTATGCCATGAAGGCAAAACATAGAATATAGAAATATTTGGGTGATGACTAAGACCATGTAAGGATGGGAGAGAGAACAAAAATGAGCATACTTCATGAGATGATTTACTACCACAAAAATAACTAATTTGCCTCTGGACTTAGGTAACCCTTCAATAAAGTCCATGGAAATATCTATCCAAATTTGTTCTGGAATAGGAAAGGGTTGAATAGTAAGGAAGGCACTATTTATCCATTCATCCTATGGCATATGTCACACTCTGCCACAAAAGTCCTTCTTCATATCCTTTTAGAAGAAATTACGCTTAATCCATTCATAGATCTTGAGGAACCCAAAATAGCTTGTAGTGGGTGAAGCATGCATCTCCTTCAATATGAGTTCTTGTAGTTGAGAAGTGTGGGGAATAATAAGGCATTGGAGATATCCCAAATATTGTCCATCCCAAGTGTAGCTTGGACATGAGGTAGGTGTTGTTTGAAGTGTGAAAATCAAATTTTGTAATTTTGAGTCCTTGAGCACGTCCTCATGGAGAGAATTAATCCACTAAGGTATGGGCAAAGAGATGACACATAACATATTTTGAGCCTCAAATTGGTGAGATAATACATCGACTATAATTTTATTCTTTTCTTTTTATAGGTAATCTCATAATCATAGCCCATGAGTTTAGAGATCCACTTTTGTTGTTCTAGGGTGGTGACCTGTTGCTCCAAGAAGTACTTGAGACTTTGGTGGTTTGTTTTGATGGAGAAATGATGCCTAATGAGATAGGGTCACTAGTGAGTAACAACATGCAGTATTACAAGCATCTTCTTCACATAAGTTGAATTACCTAGATTTTGACTTGAAGCGCTTTGTTGGTGAAGACCAAGGGCCATCCTTCCTACATCAATTTAGCTCCAATGCCATTACCCAAAGCATTACTTTCAATTACAAATGGTTTGGAGAAATCAAACATTGCTAAGATTGGAGTGGTTGTTATAACATGCTTTAGATAAAAAAATTCATATTTGACTAGTCCTATCCAAGTAAAATAATTTTTCTTTAATATGGTCATTAAAGGAGCAATGGTCTTGCCACAATTGTGGATAAATTTGGAGTAATAGCCTATAAGTCCCAAAAATTCATGAAGGACCTTAATAGTGCGAGGCTTCAACCAATATTGAATGGTTGGAATCTTCTTAGGGTCAACTTTAACTTCATATTTGGTGATAATGTGTCCTAAATACTCTACTTTGGTCAATCCAAAAGAACACTTGGACCACTTAGCATAAAGCTTATGTCGAGCCAAAAATTATAGAGTCTAATCCACATGGATGAGATGCTCTTCTCATGAGACTATAAACCAAAAGATCGTCAAAGGAAACTAAAACAAATTTATAGAGGAAAGGGTAGAAAATGTTGTTCATGAGGCATTGAAATGTGGAAGGGGCATTTGTCAAGCCAAATGGCATAACCAAAATTCATAATGGACCTCATCAGTGTGAAATATTATTTTAGGATATCCTCCTCAAGTTGAATTTTATGGTAACCCAAGCGAAGATATAACTTGAATAAAAAAATAGCACCATGCAACTCATCCAATAATTCATCTACCATAGGAATAGGAAATTTATCCTTAATGGTGAGCTTATTGATCTCACAAAAATCTATACGCAACCGCCAAGATCCATCTTTATTGCTAACCAATAAGACTGGGGAAGAATAAGATCTATTACTAGGTCAAACAATTCCAACTTTTAACAATTATTTTACTAATTTATCTATTTTGAATTAATTGCATGGGGTATCAGTAAGGTTTGATGTTAGGTGGCACATTATAAGGTACCAATAGAATTGCATGATCATGGAAGCGATAAGGTGGTAATTTTACCAGTTTTGCAAAAACTGCATCATGCTTAGTCAAAACAAGTTGCAAATATTTCGAAAGTTTATCCTCTATTGAAATGGGTATTCGTGTGGCAAATAACTGAGTGATTACCCCATGAGAAGATTTTTTAACTTATCTATATATTTTGGACTGATAATCTTAGGAGATCCTTCTTGTGAACCATGAAGAGTGTAGGACCTACCATTATGTGAAAACTACATCCATAACTCTGCAAAGTTCCAAGCTATGGTTTCTAAAGTACCTAACCATTGAGCTCCTAGTACAATATCACATCCCCTAGTTGAAGAGTAAACATATCCGTTTTGGGATTATAATCCTTTATCTTTAATTTAATATTGTGGCATTTGCCTTTACAAGGTAAGGTTTCAACATTTGCCACCATAACCTCAAAGGAGTTTCCTATATGTATGTAATAATTGGCTTGCTTGGCAACTTTGTGATCAATAAAGTTGTGTGTGCTTCCTAAATCAATGAGAATTGTAATATGTTGGTCTTTGGAAAAGCCTACTACTTTTAGTGTTTATGGGGTAGTAATCCCCATAAGGACATGATTAGAAATTTCTAGCTATAGCTCTTCTTATGTTTCACACTTATCTTGAGGTGGTTCCTCTAATGGTTTTGCTTCATCATCAAGTTGTTCATTATTTTTTGACTTCTCTACATATAGCAAAATAGCCCTTTTGGATGCACTTATGCCCTCATGAATATTTTTCATCACAATCATAACATAAACCTTATGTGTTTCGGGCATCCATCTCTTTGCTAATCAAGGATTTGTAGGGGGTGGATTTATTTTTAGTATTGGGTGTGAACTTGGAAGAAAATAAGGGTTTGGCCTATGGAAATTTAGATGTCATCCTTTGAGCTAAATATTTCTTCAACCAGCCATACCAATCCTATGGCTTGCACTATAGTTTACGGTTTGAACATATTGATCTTAGATTTTGAAGAGAAATAAGGAACCCCAATAAACTAAATTAGAAAAGCAATAATAACAGAATCAAAAGAAAAATATCACAAATTCACACATTACATAATATTTATCTTGGAAATCCTCAATCAGAAAAAAACAACACAATATTATCTTATTATTGCATTAACTTGATCATCTCCAATACAATAATATTCTTCTTCTGTCTCCTACCAAACCCTAATGCAAGTGTAATATATATAACAAATAAACATACACAGATTTTACAATATCATGGGCAAAAAAATATGGGTTCAAATATAGTACCGCATGGGTTCTAAAAAAAAAAAAAAAAAACTAACACAATATTATCTTATCATGGAAGCGACAAGGTGGTAATTTTTCCAGTTTCATAAAAATTGCATCATGCTTAGTCAAAACGAGTTGCAAATCTATTGAAAGTTTATCGTCTATTGAAATGGGTAGTTGTGTGGAAAATAACTAAGTGATTACCCCATGAGAAGAGTTTTTTAACTTATCCATATGGTTTGGACTGATAATCTGAGGGGATCCTACTTGTGAACCATGAAGAGTGTAGGACCTACCATTATGTGAAAACTACATCCATAACTTTGCAAAGTTCCAAGCGATGGTTTCCAAAGTACCTAACCATTGAGCTCCTAGTACAATATCACATCCTCCTAGTTAAAGAGCAAACATATCCATTTTGAGCTCATAATCATTTATCTTAAATTTAATATTGTGGTATTTACCTTTACAAGGTAAGGTTTCACCATTTTCCACCATAAAATCAAAGGAGTTGCATGCATGTATGTAATAATTGGTTTGCTTGGCAATTTGGGGATCAATAAAGTTATATGTGCTTCCTGAATCAATGAGAATTGTAAGATATTTGTCTTTGAAAAAGCCTACTACTTTCATTGTTTATGGGGTGGTAATCCCTACAAGGACATGGTTAGAAATTTCTAGCTATGGCTCTTCTTATGTTTCACCCTTATCTTGAGGTGGTTACTCTAATGGTTTTGCTTCATCATCAAGTTGTTCATTGTTTTCTAACTTCTCTACATCTAGCAAAATAACTTTTTTTTGGATGCACTTATGCCCTCATGAATATTTTTCATCACAATTATAACATAAACCTTGTGTGTGTTGGGCATCCATCTGTTTGGTAATCAAGCACTTGTAGGGGGTAGATTTATTTTTAGTATTGGTTGTGAACTTGGAAGAAAAGGAGGGTTTGGCCTACGAAAATTTAGGTGTCATCCTTTAAGGCTAAAATTTTTCTTCGACCAACCATACCAATCCTATGGCTTGCACCATAGTTTATGGTTTGAACATATTGATCTTAGATTTTGAATAGAAATAAGGAACCCCAATAAACTAAATCAGAAAATCAATAATAACATAATCAAAAGAAAAAAATCACAAATTCACACATTACACAATATTTATCTTGAAAACCCTTAATTGGGAAAAAACCAGCACAATATTATCTTATTATTGCATTAACTTGACCGTCTCCAATACAATAATATTCTTCTTCCATATCCAATACAATAATACAAGTGTGATATATATAACAAAGTAACATGCACGAATTTTACAATATCATGGGCAAAAAAGCATGGGTGCAAATATAGTAACCCTAAAATCCCATTTGGGTTTTAAAATAAATAATAAAAAACTCTAAAAAATTTGGTGTTACCCCTGAACCCCGATGAGTATAGGTATAGAGTGTCCTATACCTTTTAGTGTTAACCCCACCAGAATAACATAGAAAATATTCAACATATTTCCAACTGCCTTAAGATATTTCAAGCCACTCATGAAACAACTTAGAAAAATCCTTTATTCAACCCCTTGGTCATATTAGCTAGTTTTTCAAATTGGATCTGGTAGTCACAAACTGAGAGGTTTGTCTCAGTTGGGTTAATGCTCCTATGAAGTCCTCATACTCACTAGGGTCAAAATGAGTGAGTAATTGAGACTCAAAAACTTCCCAAGAAGGATTGAGAACTGTGTGTTGTAACCATTGATACCATTGTAAAGCTTCAAATTCAAAGTTGAAAGATGCCATAGTGATCCACAAATATTTAAGGACATTGTGAAGTTTGAAAAATTGATCTACACGACATAACCACCCATTTGCATCCTTTCTATTGAACTTAGAAAAGTCTAATTTAAGCATCTTAAAGGGAACATTGTGGTAAAAAAGAGTGTGAAAGCCTTCACTATCCCTATGGATTTATTTTCCTTGACTGACATGGTCAATGTCATGATGCTCAAACACTGTTGTGCCATCCTTGAGTTTTTCCTCTTTCTCATATATGGAGTATCAATGAACTATGTCAAAAAGTATCTTAGAATGGTAAGCCACTAAATGTCCATTCTAAATTAGGATGACACCTAGAGTATAGTTAGAAGCAATAATACTAAGCTTAAATAGTTATTTAATGTTTGACATAACTAGCATTTGTGTAAAGTAGAGGTAGTTTTTACAACTCTTTGAATGCTTCTTGTTGCTATGAAGCCCCATGCATGGCCTAGTTTAATGATCAAGTGATGTGAGATAATTTCGAGATGAACATATAGTAGAAGTTATCAAGGTTAAGAAAGCTCCAATGATCCGGTAGGTTATTAGGTGTTAATAATTAATGAATTTTGTAAATACTTTCTAGGTTGATGTGAATTCCTTGTAGGTCAATCAAGTAACCCTAGATAAATGATCTTTGTGATGCCAAAGGTATACATGCCCATGTTAGCCAGAATATTGTGTTGGAATAAGGTGTCCAAGACTTGACACATGTGTTGGAGGTGTTATTTTGATATCTCCTCCTTGAATGTTGAAGAATCTAACCAGTTCAACTAATGCCATTTGATATTATTATAATCATTATATGATTTACAATCATAATGTAATATAAATAAATCTCTTTTCAATCATATATAACCAATTGAGAAAATAAATTTATATTTTAGTGTTTTAGAAAATTTTTATAGTTTATAAAATGATATCCAATTTTATTGTGAAAATGGAAGATAAAATAATTTTCCTTTAGGAACTCAAAATCTAAACAAAGTAATTTACACACAACATTATTTTGATTAGTTCAATCTAACTATATAGTATGTCAATAAAGTAAATGTTTTTTTAAACAAAAAAATACAATTCTATTTCCCTTTGTCAAACAAGTCCACTTTTTTTTTGTTAATTGAACATACTCTCACCCCCACCATATAGTTTAATCCACTTTTTTTTGTTAATTGAACATACTCACACCCACCATATAGTTTAGTCCACTTTTTTTTTTTGTTAATTGAACATACTTTCACACCCACCATATAGTTTGAACATGGGTCTTCTTGATAAGTGTTGGTAATTCTACCAGATTATCTCACAGGTTAATTTTCCTAGGATCATATATCAATCACAATATCACATTCATATAATAACACAAATATCTCACAATAAGAAACTTCACAAATATATTGATGAATCATAAAACATTACATACGAAGTTATTCAGATTACATAGCATAGAGCTATGTATACGACTCTTGAATCTCTATTTACTTTTGCATACTTTTTTATGACACTTGCACACTTTACTATATGACATTTGTGCACACACATTTAGATGCCTTAATACATGACACTTGTGCACATTTTACACATGAACACATACATAAGAAGAAATATAATCATGCTTCTAAACTATAGACTCACACCCTATTCTAATATTTATAATTGCACCATTGTACCTCATGATACATTTAAATTCCAACCAAATAATGTAGTATTCTCCAATAAAACATACCAATGCAATGTTACTTTTGGAGCAAGTCAACAACTTAAAAAAATACAAGTTTTTAAAATCATGGAAAAAAACAAACAAATAAACTCTGATAGAATTATATTAAATTTTCACCCTTTCTTCAATATGTCTTTTATACGTCTCTGCCAATATCTTTTACATGCTTAAGCAGACAATCGTTTTCTTTTTCGATGTTTCAAGTGCATGTGGTCTTCTATATCAGCTCCATAATCTTCTTCAAGCATGTGCATGTCATCTTCTATATCAGATCCATAAACTTCTTCAAGCATGTGTGTAGCACCCTAAAATTGGCGCAGTGAAATCTTAATAATTACATTCACTCTAGTAAATAATTTAAATTCAAATTTTAACCTCCCAAACCGCCCGTTAACCGTCGGGTAATCCGTTTCCCCTTTTTCGCGCCATTTTTAGAGGTTGTTTTGACCGTTTGACGATATCGTCGCCGATCATACGATATCGCCCTAGATCGAACGATTTCGTCTGGGCTAGGATGTCCAGATGATCTTGTCCCAAAACTGATTTTGCACAATTAGCTTCTGTTCCAACGGGTCTCTAATCCGGGCATAAGCGTGTCTACGCCGTTAGAGACCCTCCCCCATTGGAGATCTCCCAAATAGGGATGATCTCCAACCTCCTAACCTCCCTCCTAAGCCTATTTAATCCTAAGCCCTTCCCTTAGCACCCCCCTGGCTGATAATTCCTGTAACCCGACTTCATACATGTTAAAACATCCCAAATTCATATTTGCATTAGTTCTATACCAATTTTGTTGCAGGTACCTTATTGTTTTTCAGCCGAAGCAAGCTTACATCATCGTCGACGATCCTGTTCAGATCGGAGGCGATCCTGTCGAATCAGAGACGATTTCGTACCAATGCGAGATGATTTCGACTGTAATCAACATTGAGGCAATCAATGCCTAAAGTTTGCATTTCTCCATCTTTTCTCTACTGTTTTATTCTGTAATTAGCTAGTTTATTCAGTATTTTATGCTATTCTGCATTTTGGAGTTCACCCATCTAGATCAAATGCATAATTAAGTCATAATTATTATCAAATTAGCATAATTCATTCATGTTTCTATTTTTAAGTTTCAGTTTGATATTATTGCTGTCATTTTACACTGTTTCCCTCTGTTAGGATAGTTGTATTTTCTGTGTTTTGCACCTATTTCTCTGTTTGTAGGTCTCTACGAATTCTTTGACGAATTCGTCGATCTCGACGATCTTGTCCGATCTCGCATGATCCTGTCAATTCCAGGCGATCCCGATCGCTTCAAGAATCGAATCTTCATCGTACATCCGGATCAGGTATTCTTCTTTTAATATTCTTTAATTTCTCTATTTTTTGTCTTAATTCTATTTTTTGTATTCATTTAATCTGCATCTTCATATAGAATAGCTTAGACGCATTTTGGCCAAACCTAGGATTTGAATGCTTAAGGCTAAAACGAACACATAAAACACATTCCCAACCTAGGCGTGGAAACCGCCATTAAATGTTTCCCGGTGAACCCACCATCCGTCGAAAAATCACCAATATACACCTCCCTTGAGAGGCGGGACCTTCGCAAGGCCTCTCAGTTCGAGGTACCGCGCCATCCTTTTCACATCCCCCTTTCGGGCACGGATCCTATAGCCTCGAAGGTAAGGGTGTGAAAAATTTGGAGCGATACATTTTGGTGAACCCGACGTGAATGCATTGTAAACCTTTTGAAAACAAAAACAAAAAAAAAATAAAACAACTAAAACATAGATGCATTTCAGATCATTTAAATTTAATATCATGTTTAGATGGTAGCTCCTAAGAAAATATTAGCAGTTACTATAAATGTAGAAAACCAATTGGCAGCCATAGAAATCAATTCTGTACTTAGTGTGCCTGAAATAGATAGAAATCAACTCTTGTGGGACGAACTTGATAGAAGACTTAGTGTCATTTCATCTAGGTCAACAAAACTTAAACAAATCAAGAGGCTAGTCCTAGATAGAATCCTGGATCCTCATCAACTTGTCTTTTATCATGAACTTCAGAGAGCCCGCCATAGATGGTTAGCTTATAGGAGAGCTCTTGTATCTTCAGAATTGTTCACCTTCGAGGAATACCTCGAGAACGCAGCCATTGTACACCAGTTCCTAGGTCTTGTAGAAGACCAAGAGGTTGTTCTTACAGATAGGGAAAGATGGAATAGAGTTCCTCGAGCTGTGTTATATCGAGAGTATTGCCACGAGCTTTACTTCTATCAACCAGAGATCTTGAGATAGATAATATCACTATAGCTCTTTTCATTAAATTTTTAAAAGAAAACTTTCAATTTGAAGAAGAACACTTCATGACTCCTGAAGAACTCGAGCCCATTAATGATATTTATAAATTGTTTATAGAAAACTAGATTATTACTTTCAGTCTTATTTCTTGCATTTATTGTGTTATTTGTCATCTTTACAATATTATTTCAAAAACAAAGAAAAACTAAAAAACTAAAAAACATAGCAAAAACTTAAACATTTCATTTTAAATATTGTAGTAGGTATATAATTAATATATACCTCTTAAGCTTGTTGCATATATATATATATATATATATATATATATATATTTGCTGAAATCTAAAATTAAGGCACAATGCCTAAACTTAGGAATGGTAAAGAAACTGAAGGAGAAGAAGAAGATTGGTTACAAGATAAAACTAGAGACCCAAATGTCCTTCCTGAAGATCCAATTCCGAAAGGAGAAACTCTAGATCAACCAGAAGATGACCTAGGTGAAGATAATGAACAAGAAGAAAGTGTTAAAGAGGATGGACCCTCATCCCCTAGAGTAGCTCCAGATGGAACTATTGCTTTTGACAACGTAGATCATTTTCAGAAATTTCTCAATGATAACATTGACGCCCTTAATGTGGCAGTTCGTATTGATAAAGGGCAAATTAGTGACACTCAAGCAGCCATGGAACATATGTATGATGTGCGCACTAATCCCTTGTCTTTCATTGATCAAGAAAGTGATAAGGCTAGGCCATCCAATACAGATATGGTCACTATGATTCAAAACATGTCAAAACAACAGGTTACCCAACCTCCTAAGGAACCTGTTATTCAACCTAAAATCATTCCCACACAAAAGAAAACTTCCTTCACTACTTTATTTCGCCAAACTATTGAGCAATATGCTTCAAGTAAACAAAAACCTAAAACGAAGCCAAACACCAATTTTCAACAATCTGGAATACAACATAATACAACTTCAAAATTCCTTCATAACACCTTTCCTACCAACAATTTACACAATAGCAACATAGCATCTAATCTTCATGTCCCTCCATCATATGCTCACAAAACCCATGTCAATGCCCTACCGAACCAATATGGTGGGCAAACTAGTAATCTGGAAGCCATGGTGAAACAGTTAGCTTCGCGTATGGACCAGATAGATCCCTACCATCCCTCGTACAATTATCGAGAGATATGTAGTCAACCTTTGGATCCCATAGTTGTAGCTCAACCATACCCTAAGCATTTTCCCATGCCCATCTTGCCTATATATAAAGGAACCGAAGATCCCATAGAGCATCTTCGCATGTTTAGGATAGCATGTCATGATATATCACATGATGACTTGCTATTACTAAAAATGTTCCCAAAAAGTTTAGGTGGAATGGCATTAGAGTGGTACTATCAATTGCCCACTCATTCTTTGAGAAACTTTGAAGAAACAACTGAATCTTTTGTCCATCAATTTAGTGCCTACATCGAGAGGCATGTAACCATTAAAGATTTATACAACTTAAAACAAGACAAGGATGAATGTTTTGCTGATTTCTTAGCTAGATGGAGGCAATTGATAGGAAAACCGCACTTTGTGCTACCTTATAGGGAAATGTTGGACATTTTTATCAATAATTTACAAGAACAAATATCTTATGAGCTATCAACCACTACTTTAACTACCTTCGATCAAGCTATAGATTTAGCTCGAAGAGTAGAAGATGCCCTCATTAGGAGAGGCCAACTTAGGAAGAAGGATGATGAGAAAACATCCAGAAATCAATATAAAAACAAACAAGTTGTTGGTGACGGAGTCACTGATAGCAGAAATGTTGCTAATATCAATGCAACGAAGACAACAGAAAAATTTATATTGAAACCTCCCCGATAAACCTCCTCGAGAATTTACTAGATTAAATCAACCCTTATCAACTATTTTACCTCAATTACTCGAAAGAGGTTTGATCCAATTACCAGCTATCCGGGAACCTGATCCAACTATACCCGGATACAGAGCTGACTTACACTGTGATTTCCATAGAGGACCTGGACACTCTACCAACGCTTGTAAAAGGTTGAAACATAAAATACAAGATTTGATTGATAATAATGAAATGGAGGTGCAAGCCTTCCAACCTAAACAAAATGCTCCTAATAATACTCAAAAGACCATTCCCCAAAATCAAAATCAAAATGCTAATCAAACATTAGACATATTTCAACACCCTTTACCAAGACATGGTAAAGAGGTAGCCAATCAAATCGAACATCATAATGTTCCTCCTCCTACCCGATATGTAGGAACCATTAGCGGACAATTACCTATTCAGGATCCTCAAATATTTGACACAACCTTATCCCTGGTTACGACCAGGCCCTTACATAATTTTCAAACTTCAGATTCTAGTGATATAGAATCAGATACTGAAAGTGAACTAGACATTACTTCAAACCAATCGAATAGTTCTAAAAATGAATCAGATCCTATTCAACCCATCACAGATGCTATGGTTCCAGAAGAACCATTTCCTAGAAGAGTTACTACTCGACCCTCTTCTAATCAATTCCTCTCTAATGAACAAGCCATAAATGCTCGACCGAGACCAGTTCAACGTCCTCAATATAACATTGTAGGTACCATTGGAGTCGTTACCCGACAACAGGCTCAAAATTCTCAACAAGAACCAAATCAGAATGATGGATCAGCTCCATTTGTTTTGAAAAATCCCAATAAAGGGAATCATGCTCCTAATGTTCAACCTAAACCCCCTTACAATATTAATGAGCAATTATCCAATACTACAACTTAATTTCCCTTTTGGATTTATTAAGATCTTCTCCTACCCATAGGGATGAGTTGATGCTTACATTAAGCCAAATGATGGTACCTCAAAACATTCAACCTGAAGCTATGGCCAATACTATCATCACTCGAGAGGTTGATTGTATTGACTTCCAGGATAAAGATATCCCACAACACAGTTTACATAAGGATAATCCCTTATATATTACTGCTCTAATTGGAGATGTAGCTATCAAACGAGTCCTGATTGATAATGGCTCATCTCTAAACATTTGCACTTTTGACTTCTACCAACGATTTGGCTTTAGAAGTGATGAAATGAAGAAAACTGATATGATTATCAAAGCTTTTAATGACGAAACACAAGAAACATGTGGAGTTATTACCATCCCCTTGCAAGTTGGTCCTAGAACCCTAGAAACAACCGTGTTTATTGTACATTGCCCAACATCGTACAATATACTTTTGGGTCACCCTTGGATCAATGCGATGCGAGCGGTCCCATCAACTTTACACCAATGTGTTAAATTTGAATTTAAAAATCAGTTGGTCACTATCCATGGTGACCCTAGACCCTTTGATATGTGTGCTTTGGCATAACCTCGTTGGAGTGCAATTTTGCCCCGCTCCGTCATCCACACATCCTAGTTCTTATTTTTCATCTAAAACTGTGAAACACACACCCATAACCCCTCCATTAATTTCATCCTCCTATATAGATCAACAATCTTCTAAACAAATCACTCTAGAACCTCAAAAAGATCTTAAATCTACAACCAATCCTTCATGTTCTATCCCTATAAATTCAAAACCTATAGACACATCTATCATACCTTCCACATCTAAAGATATAGGGAATAATCCTTCTACATCTTATGCTCTTTCTGATGAACTTTTACCAGATTTATCCACAATCTTAATATCAAAAAAACAAATGCTTTCATGCAAGATTCAATTCTTTTAAATAACTTGCCACCATCTCCTCGTACTTTGGGCCTCCCACAACCTATGGGAAGTACTTACCAAGTCGGGAGTTGTGCCTTCATTTATAAAGGATATGACTGGGGAAGAATCCCTCGGAATATCAAAACTCATCATGAGGGATATGCTCGATGTTATTTTACCAATGAATATATTAAAGCTAAACCCATAATGCTTAAAATGGGATATAAAGGGAAAGGCTTGGGACCTTTCCAAAATGGCATGAAAGAACCTTTCGAGGTAGAACCGTGGCCTCGCCCGCCGTGGTGTGGGCCTATTTCCTAGTAAGGGTCAACCCTTTCCTTTTGAAGATGATGATCACCTCATATGTTATCAAGATTATTTGGATAGGCATGTTGATTTGCCTCTAAAAAATCAGTCGTTTACATGTAACATGCTATCCATAGCTTACCCTGAAATGATTGTCGACCCCGATGAAGAGTTGGAAGGAGATATCTTCCATGATGTCTCTGTTGAAGAGATGTTACACAATGGATTTTATTTTGATGGTTCTATACCAACTATAGCCCAACTTGAGACCACTAATCCTCAAGATGAATTATCCAAATTAACCTTACAAGAATTACAAGAATTGGGCGTTTCACCCGCCCCACCTAATTTTGAAAGAGATCTACACATGGAGGTAGAAAACGTCATTAAAATTAATATTGGAACTCGAGGATAATCCTCACATAATCAATATTGGATCAGAATTAAGTCAAGAAAAACAAGAACAATATATTGCATTCCTTAAAGAGTATGAAGATGTCTTCGCTTGGACATATGAAGATATGCCAGGTCTAGACCCTTCCGTAGTCATGCATCATCTAGTGGTCCATCCGGATGCTAAACCTGTTAAACAAAAACTTAGAAAAATGCATCCCAAAGTGGCTCTGCTAGTCAAAGGGGAGTTAGAAAACTCCTGAATGTTGTCTTTATACAAGCTATTGATTATGCTGAATGGATCTCAAATGTAGTTCCAGTTACCAAAAAAGAAGCTACCAAAGTTAGGGTTTGCACAGATTTTAGAGATATTAACGCTGCATGCCCTAAAGATGACTTTCCTCTTCCAAACATGGATCAAATCATTGACTTTACTACCGGGAGTGGGATGATGTCCTTAATGGATGGATTCTCCGGTTATAATCAGATCAGGATAGCTCCTGAAGATCAGGCTAAAACAACCTTTATTACCCCCTGGGGTACTTTTTGTTGGAAAGTGATGCCATTTGGCTTAAAGAACGCAGGTGCAACCTATCAACGAGCTATGACTTATATTTTTCATGATATGATGCATGATATCCTACATGATTATGTAGATGATATTATAGCTCACTCTATTATTGAAGATAATCATTTAGATGATTTGAGAAAAGTTTTTAATCGATTACGAGAATATCTTATTCGATTAAATCCAACAAAATGCATATTCGGAGTTAAGTCCGGTAAACTATTAGGGGTTTTAGTTTCTTTACGTGGTATCAAAATCGACCCTCTCAAGATTGCGGCTATCACTGATATGCCCGCACCTACTAATATATCTGAGTTACGAAGTTTACAAGGTAAGCTTCAAGCCATCCGTCGCTTCATCGATAAGTTGGCGGACAAAACCGGTCCCTTTCTTAAACTCCTTAAGAAGGATGTCCCTTTTAATTGGGACGACGAATGTAGAGAAGCTTTTGAACTTCTCAAACAATACCTCCTTAATCCACCTGTGCTTTCACCGCCTAAACCTGATCGCCCATTTCTCCTATATATTTCAGCTTCATATTCTGCCTTAGGAGCTATGTTAGCTCAGCTTGATGATGAAAAGAGAGAACGTGCTAATTATTATATTAGCCGAACCTTCATCAGTTATGAAACCCGCTACACAACATTAGAGAAACTATGTCTAGCAGTCATGTTTGCTACGCAAAAATTATGACATTATATGCTTAGTCAAAAAACTTATGTCATTGCTAAATACGATCCCTTGAGGTATCTCATGAGTCGACCTTATTTATCGGGTCGCACAACCAAGTGGGTTCTTGCTCTAAGCGAGTTTGATCTCACATTCATAGGACAAAAGTCTGTTAAGGGTCAAATCATAGCAGATCAATTAGTCGCTGCACCCTTAGAGTCTACCCATCCCCTCATCATTGAGTTTCCCGATGAATGCCTTCAATTAGAGGCAGACCATATTGAACAATGGTCCTTATACTTTGATGGAGCCCGATGCATGAGTGGGGCTGGTGCGGGTATTATTTTAATATCCCCGCAAAAACATCTTATTCCTCTGTCCTTCAAATTGACATTTGCTTGCACCAACAATACTGTTGAATATGAAGCTCTAATCCTTGGATTACGAGCCGCCTTGGCGCTAAAAATTAAACATCTGTTAGTTTTTGGTGATTCTCAACTGGTTATAAACCAAATTAATGAAGTTTATCAGACTAGAGATGATAAACTGCGCCCATATAAGGCCTATGTTTTACAACTAATGTCTCTATTTGATCAAGTTACCTTGGAAGCTATTCCTCGAACTTGCAACCGTGCAACTGATGCTATGGCCGCAGCTGCATCTCTCCCCGCCCTTGGAGTTAGATGACGAATATGCCACTATCATTATTCGTCGACTCCAGGAACCCGCTTCAAATAAGTCATGCTTAGAACCTTTGGATGTGTTTCTAATCAATGAAACTACTCCTGAACCTTGGTATACGGATATATTTGATTTTCTCCAAAATGGGACTTTCCTTGCCAATTCTAATAGAAACCAACATCGGTTATTACGTAGACGAGCAAGTCGATTTGTAATAATTGGCAATACTTTATATAGGAGATCTTTTGAAGGTATCCTATTAAGATGTTTGAATTTAGAAGAATCCAAATCAGCCTTGAGTGAAGCCCACGATGGATCTTGTGGAGGACACTTCAGTGGTAGTGTCATTGCTAAAAAGCTCCTTCGGATAGGATACTTTTGGCCTACCATGGAGAATGATGCACATGATTATGTGCGCCATTGCGACAAGTGCCAGAAACATGCTGACCTTGTCCATGCGCCTGCACAAGAACTGCAGCTATTTCATCTCCTTGGCCCTTTTCAAAATGGGGCTTAGATATTATTGGCAAAATCAATCCTGTGTCATCTGATGGACACAAATTCATCATAACCGCCACCGAGTATTTCATGAAGTGGGTTGAAGCTATGCCTTTAGCTTCCTGCACCGGCACACAAGTCTCTAAATTTATTTTTAATCAAATCATTTGTAGGTTCGAAATTCCTGCAAATCTCATCTCCGACAATGGAACTTGTTTCAAAAATAAAGATGTTAAAAAATTATGCCAAAAATATAAGATTCAACATCGCCGGTCCACTCCCTATTATCCTCATGGTAATGGTCAAGCAAAGCATCTAACAAAACCTTAATCAAAATTCTCAAAATATTGGTCAATAAAACTGGCCGTGACTGGCACATTCAGTTATATCCAACCTTGTGGGCCTATCGAACTAGTGTTCGAACCCCCATGGGAACTTCACCATTTGTTTTGGTTTATGGTGTTGAAGCCGTTTTTCCCTTTGAATTAGAAGTTCCTTCTTTGGCTCTGCTACTTCAAGATACCGAAGTAGGAGATGAATATCGAGCTGGCGCACTCACCAACTGGAACTCCTAGATGAAAAATGCATCAATGCTTTGGAGCATCTCCGTGCCTACCAAAACAAGCTTAAAAGATCATATGCTAAAAAGTTCGTCATCGATCCTTTGAGATCGGCGACCTTGTTTTAAAAGAAAATCAAAAAAATACTAATGCAACTAAGGACCTTAAAGGTAAATTTGAGCCCAACCGGCTTGGACCATACATTATCACTGCTAAATTTGAATCAGGAGCATACAAATTATCTACCTTAGATGGTAAAGAACTTAAAGAACCCATGAATATTTTGCATCTTAAACGTTACTATGTATAAATTTGGTCATTTCATCCATGTATATATTTGTTTAAAATATTTCAAAATCACTATCTTGTATTTCTTTCAATTTATAAATTCAAAAACACCAAAAACATTCATAATCATCAAAATCTTCAAAACTATTTGTTGTATTTATTTATGGCACTTGTTAATTCTTTGTTCAAAAATAAAAATAATGATAAAAATAAAAAAAGCAATATTCTTGACTCTTTCGAAACCAAAACAATATAAAGAAGAAAGAGAGAGTCAACATTCTCAAAACTTCTCAAAAATCATTTATATATATTTTCTTACAATTATTGCAGTTATATGTTTCAAATTATTTTGGATAAATTAGCATTTATTTGGAATCTCTCACTTTCACACTCACAAAAATAAATATCTTGATTTTATCTGGCATGATTACTAATCTCTCTTATATCAAAGTCCACAAAATTCAATTAAATAAAGTTTGAGCATAGAGAATTGATCTTGTTATTTACTTAAACCAAGCACATCTTTTCACAATAAAATGATTATATTTGTAATTTCCATGCTTTGCTACATAGTAGAAGTGGTTTCTTGAGCGAAAAGTTTCCCCCGCTATCCTATCATGCACATGGTCTAGAATCTTTGAGAATTGGCAAAAGGACAAGCTCACCCCTACCCATAATAAAAATCCCTTGCTCTACAGCTAATCTGAGCAAGTATCCCTAGTATAGAACAAAAGGCAAAGTTCAAGAAAAAGAGAAAAAGAAAAAAATGTTATTTTATATCATTACAACAATATTTCAAGCATTATCTCAATTATCAAGCAAAAATACAAAAAGAAAAAAAAAAAGCAAAAGAAAGCAAAAGCAAAAGCAATAAAATCCCTTTCCCTACCCTTTGAAAAGAAAAGAAGGGTTGATGAGCTTGAATCCCTGGAATTCTCAATTATTCGAAAACTGTGAGGTAAGCCCCATAACAGTGGTTTGTGCCCAACCCGCTTGGCCTTGGGTAACTCCTAGCATGGCGATATGTCCGTCACATTAGCGACCTTCTTTTGTACAGACCTATGTCTCGCTTATGGATTAGCTAGCTCTTGATAATCCGACTTACATAGTAGTCTAGTATGGTTATATGCATCTACATCATGGTTAATGAACACTTATTTGGTTTCTTCAAATCACTTGTATCATATTATCTTGCTCAAAACTGGTAAATGAACATAGCAATTGCACACACATTTTATATTTGAGAGATTTTGTGTATCATTATGATAAATCAAGATTGGAAATGAATTCACATATGCACATGGGATTCCTTATAAATCTAACTTTTGTCTTTAAAATACTTTGAAATATTTTTTGCAAATTGTTTGGAATAATTCATTTTCTTCTTTCAAGTACAATTGTTTAGATAAAGACAACTATATGCATAATAGAAAAATCAAAATTTCTTTCAAAACCATACAATCAAAAATATATATATATATATTATCGACTTTCGCGACGATGGTATAGTTCCAAAACCAAAATTGGAATTTTATGCCTAGCGCAAGTCCTCATCTTCATATTTTCTGTTTATTAAAAATCAACCATGCAATAAAACTATCTATTTTTTTGATTTTCGCGATGATGGTATAAGTCTATACCTACATATTCTATGCCTAGCGCAAACCATTGTAACAATTTTTATTCCCCATTTATTTAAAAATCATGAAAACCATATGACTTAAATCATTCTGTTACACAAATTATGCTTTTAAAAAAGCAAACACATTATCATTATTTCATGTCATTATGTCAACCTTCAAATTTGTAATGATGGTATAATTCCTAAGGAATTATCCAAAAAATTTATCACACTTAGGAATTTATGCCTAGCAAAAATCATTTTAACATTATTTCATGCATACTATTTTTATGAAAATCTGAAAAACAAACCATCATCATCATCATTTGCACCATTGCACCAAAGTCTTAAGACAGCCTCTTAAGCACTCTTTTACTTTTAACAATATTTCTATACTGGGATTAGCTTGACGACCGAGTGAGCAGCGACTCCATGAAATGGTCTATAATAGCGACAATGTCCTTTGAAATTATTGTTAGAAGTCTCTTTTTATTTTTTATCACATTACATCACAAACAACCAATTTGTTACATCAGATTATTTCATTTAAAATATTACAAATTATAATATTTTCAAATGACATAATTACATGAAATCAATCAATCAAACATAAAAGCATCATAAAAATACATAACACAAGTCATATGATCAAAAAATATCTCATCTATATATATCACAAATATATGTACATCATATCAAAACCTGGATTGGTATGCCACAATATATATCTTGGCATACTCAATCCTCTCACAAAAATAATCAAATGTCCATCATCATGTAGTGTGCTCGAGAACCCCTCGAGCTCTCACCTCATCTCCTCCCCCGCCCCGAGGTGGACGAGGTGGCCCCATCGTAGTATGAGTAGTACTATGAGTCGTAGTCCTCGATCGAGATGAGGTCCTCGATGACCCAATCTCGATAGGGTCGCAATGTTATAGCAGCTGTACTCTACCCTCTGGCACCATCTGATAGTATATGTCTGGTAGAAAGTGATTTGAGCAATCAACCATGCCAGCTCCCTGTGCTCGCCCCTCCGCCCCGTGCCCCGAGGCATGCAATCTCGTCTCCGAGCTGTGTAACCTCACTCGATGTCATGCACCTCCTCTTGTAGGGTCTGCACTCGTGCTTGGAGATGGATCGTCTCCGCTCGAAGAGTCACTGTCTCACTACTCTCCCTAGTGTCGACACCCTTGCCCTTATCGAGCGATGGTGGCCTCTCTCTTTGTGGAGAAGGGGGTCTCTCCGCCCTCCTCTCCCGTTGTCGTGGCCTCTCCTGTGCCTGTGGCCTCCTCGCTCTCTCTCGCTGTGACCCTGGGCCACCTCCATAGCCCTCGGCATCGCCTCCCTATCCGATGCACAACTACGTGTATCGAACCCGAGCCCTCATCATCCAAGGAGGGCGGATGCCTACGTACCAAGCATCATAGCCATCGGCTACCCCTCATCGTCCCCATCCACTGGCTGAATGGGGGCATCGTCCGAGTCCTGACTCTATAAGCGCTGCATGTCTGGAGCCCCGCTAACTGTGGTGTTATCTCGATAGTCCGAGAAAACTCGTAATCCCTGAGAGATGGGATCCCTTGTAGACCGAACTATCACAAAACTCGGTCGTAGCGGTGGAGCTCCACCTCTCCCCTCTCCATCCATAACCAGCAAACTCGCCTAACGTGAGCTAGCTCCTGTCCATCCTCGACCCACCCTGGGTGCTCTCGCCATGGCCTCTAGGTGATCTGGTCTGGGACAAGGTCATCTAGTAGTCTCCGAGACATCGATAGGTCAATCCGTCATTGTGACCCTCTTCGGAGCCACCAGTAGAAAACTCGGGGCCTCTCCCCATCAATCCCTATCAAAGGAAGCCCTATCGGCCTCCGCACTACAATGTGCTCCCAACACCAAACCTGTAGGAGCGATGTCATAACTAGACATCGATCGCCCTTGTACACGACCCCATGTAGGATCCTGTACAACCGACATAGAACAAAGCTGCCCTAAGAGAATCTGTAACCATGGTCTCGCATATCATAGATCACATCTGCTAGCATCCATGGTACCCTGCACCCACTCTGGTGGCACAAAAGTCCACCAACCACTCCAGCTAAAACCTGTGTGAGTCTAGATGCCCTAGGCATCTGACGTAGTGCCTCGATGTTCACTCCGCCCTTCTCCAGGGCGAAGCTCGGGTCACCACACAACCGCCCCATAGCATGGCCCCGATTGGCCGTAGGAGTGATCAACCGTCCTTGTATGGGGATCCTTGAATCCTCTATACATCCTCTAAAGTGGGAGTCATCTCCCCGTAGGTAGCCAAAAATAGGAAGAACCCGGATACCACCTCTCTCCTAGGGTCGTAGAGCCCCATGTCCGTAGACACTTGTGGCATTTCTGCCACATGCCGTAAGCCGCCTGTGCCACCTGATCCCGCTCTCCCTGTTAGAGCGGCCAAGTCATCTCTCAAACCTCCATATTTCCATTCCCTCTCTTTAGCAATCCTCTCTCGCAACATAAACAACAAAAAAACAATCATTAATAAAAATTCAAGTAATTAATAATGCAAGTTAAAATAAGTTCAATTTTATCAAATGATGATATCGTCCACTATTGGACGATATCGTCCCAAATTTGAGCATAATCGTCTCCGATTTCGCAAGCCGAAATCGTCCCTAATTTGATGAAATCGTCCCCCTTTCGCCGATTTCGCCCTTAGACGAAATCGGCGAACTTGAGACGATTTCGTCGAAATCGGGACGATTTCGTCCCGACGACGTCGACGGCCCAAAAACGGCCGCGATGCTCAAAATTCATTTAAAATTCACCTAAAAAGCATGTAAATTCAAATTAAAACATTCTAAATTAAGTTTAGACTCTTACCCGTAGCCCGCGCCGGACCTCTGTCGATCCGTGCGTCGTCTCCACCATTTTTGCTTGCGTAGCTCTAAAACCAAAAAATGAACAAGAAAATGAATTAGGGTTTTACCCTATTTTTCTTAATTTTATTCAAAACATAATTAAAAACATTTTAAATTTTGCTTTTTCGCGTTTTTACCTCAAACGTTCGATTTGGGTAAAAACACGGAGGGGGCACCATAGTAAGTTGTCGTACGATTCGACCAAGAATCGTCGCCTAAAAATGGGAATAATTTTTGCTTTCTCGTAGATCGAGAAGAACTCATCTTTAACGCATTTTCTTCAGAAAATTCGCTAAAGAGGGGGCAAAATGTAGCACCCTAAAATTGGCGCAGTGAAATCTTAATAATTACATTCACTCTAGTAAATAATTTAAATTCAAATTTTAACCTCCCAAACCGCCCGTTAACCGCCGGGTAATCCGTTTCCCCTTTTTCATGCCATTTTTAGAGGTTGTTTTGACCGTTTGACGATATCATCGCCGATCGTACGATATCGCCCCGCATCCGACGATTTCGTCTGGGCTAGGACGTCCGGACGATCTTGTCCCAAAACCGATTTTGCACAATTAGCTTCTGTTCCAACGGGTCTCTAATCCGGCGTAAGCGTGTCTACGCCGTTAGAGACCCTCCCCCATTGGAGATCTCCCAAATAGGGATGATCTCCAACCTCCTAACCTCCCTCCTAAGCCTATTTAATCCTAAGCCCTTCCCTTAGCACCCCCCTGGCTGATAATTCCCTGTAACCCGACTTCATACACGCATAAAACATCCTAAATTCCTATTTTGCATTAGTTCTATACCAATTTTGTTGCAGGTACCTTAGTGTTTTTCAGCCGAAGCAAGCTTACATCGTCGCCGACGATCCTGTTCAGATCGGAGGCGATCCTGTCGAATCAAAGACGATTTCGTACCAATGCGAGACGATTTCGACTACAATCAACATTGAGGCAATCAGTGCCTAAAGTTTGCATTTCTCCATCCTTTTCTCTGCTGTTTTATTCTGCAATTAGCTAGTTTATTCAATATTTTATGCTATTCTACATTTTGGAGTTCACCCATCTAGATCAAATGCATAATTAAGTCATAATTATTATCAAATTAGCATAATTCATTCATGTTTCTATTTTTAAGTTTCAGTTTGATATTGTTGCTGTCATTTTACACTGTTTCCCTCTGTTAGAATAGTTGCATTTTCTATGTTTTGCACCTATTTCTCTCGTTTGTAGGTCTCTCATTTCGACGAATTCGTCGATCTCGCACGATCTTGTCCGATCTCGAACGATCCTGTCGAATTCGTAGGCGATCCCCGATCGCTTCAAGAATCGAATCTTCATCGACATCCGGATCGTATTCTTCTTTTAATATTTCTTAATTTCTCTGTTTTTTGTCTTAGTTCTATTTTTTTGTATTCATTTAATCTGCATCTTCATATAGAATAGCTTAGACGCATTTTGGCCAAACCTAGGATTTGAATGCTTAAGGCTAAAACTGAACACATAAAACACATTCCCAACCTAGGCGTGGAAACTGCCATTAAATGTTTCCTGGTGAACCCACCATCCGTCGAAAAATCACCAATATACACCTCCCTTGAGAGGCGGGACCTTCGCAAGGCCTCTCAGTCCGAGGTACCGCGCCATCCTTTTCACATCCCCCTTCCGGGCACGGATCCTATAGCCTGAAGGTAAGGGTGTGAAAAATTTGGAGCGATACAATGTGCATGTTGTCTTCTATATCAGCTTTATAATATTCTTCAAGCATGTGCATGTCGTATTCTATATTAGCTCCAAAATCTTCTTCAAGCATGTGCATGTCATATTCTATATCAGCTCCATAACCTTCTTTAAGCATGTGCATATTATATTCTATTTCAACTTTATAATCTTCTTCAAGCATGTGAATGTTGTCTTCTATATCAGTTTCATAAACTTTTTCAAACATGTTATCTTCTATATCAACTTTATAACCTTCAAAAAAATTCTTTATTTCTGATTATGAATTGAAGAAAATATATTCAAGACAACCATTAAAAATTAGATAAGCAAAATTAAGAAGACCCATTTCTCCAATAAAGCATAATAATACCCATATGCTTCGAACATTGTCTCCAATAAAGCATAATAATACCCATATGCTTCGAACAAAGAGTATATAGTTTATTGTCATATACGGTTTTATCTATTTTCAAACAAAACTTTTCTAATAAAAAACTCACCTTATACAAAGTAAAAGACCCAAATTCATGTCAAACAAACTAAACCTCATCAACCTCCGATTTACTTTTTATTTTTACTACCTTAGATCTTATATAGAAATATGAAATCAAATGTGAAGAAAAATCTTATATAATTTTAAATACTAGCTTAGATATAAATGATATATATCCAAAAACGTCGAGAGTTATCAATATCGAGACACCTATCTTATTTCTTGGGGGTGTGATCTCTAAGATAGGCGCCTCGAAATTGATAACTCTCGACGTTTTTAGATATATATCCTTTATATCTAAGCTAGTATTAATATTATAATATATATAATACTATAATATTTTATTAATACTATAATATATATAATATATAATATATACATTTCGATAAATCAATGAAACCCTAAAAATTAATAATATAGTATTATAATATATATATAATAATATAATATACTAAGATAATTCTAGTATAAAATGTTTTGAGTAGTATCAAAAGTTTTTAGTATCGATTGTGTGCATTTTTAATTTCAATGATGTCAAGGATTTCCAATTATGCTATTTGGCACCATCTGCAGGATTACATCTTTGCACCTGTCCAACTAAATAACGCTACTGAATGTAACTCTATATCATTGTTCAAACCTTTACAGAAGCAGTTCCGAATGAATTTCTCACTATTCACAATTTACAGAAGCAGTTCAAATCAATTACGCTATGGATTGTTTTTGGTATATTGCAATGGATGTTCATGTATTTATACAATATTTTATTAAACAGTTGCAACAATTGGTTAGTCGATTGTTTTAGTTTAAATATTTTAAATGTTTGCAACGGTTGGTTAGTTGGCTGTTTTAGTTTAAATATTTTTGTTAATATTGACTTTTTTAATAATAATAAAAAAATTGTTTACTTTTTATTTTTACTACCTTAGATCTTATATAGAAATATGAAATCAAATGTGAAGAAAAATCTTATATAATTTTAAATACTAGCTTAGATATAAATGATATATATCCAAAAACGTCGAGAGTTATCAATATCGAGACACCTATCTTATTTCTTGGGGGTGTGATCTCTAAGATAGGCGCCTCGAAATTGATAACTCTCGACGTTTTTAGATATATATCCTTTATATCTAAGCTAGTATTAATATTATAATATATATAATACTATAATATTTTATTAATACTATAATATATATAATATATAATATATACATTTCGATAAATCAATGAAACCCTAAAAATTAATAATATAGTATTATAATATATATATAATAATATAATATACTAAGATAATTCTAGTATAAAATGTTTTGAGTAGTATCAAAAGTTTTTAGTATCGATTGTGTGCATTTTTAATTTCAATGATGTCAAGGATTTCCAATTATGCTATTTGGCACCATCTGCAGGATTACATCTTTGCACCTGTCCAACTAAATAACGCTACTGAATGTAACTCTATATCATTGTTCAAACCTTTACAGAAGCAGTTTCGAATGAATTTCTCACTATTCACAATTTACAGAAGCAGTTCAAATCAATTACGCTATGGATTGTTTTTGGTATATTGCAATGGATGTTCATGTATTTATACAATATTTTATTAAACAGTTGCAACGATTGGTTAGTCGATTGTTTTAGTTTAAATATTTTAAATGTTTGCAACGGTTGGTTAGTTGGTCTGTTTTAGTTTAAATATTTTTGTTAATATCGGCTTTTTTAATAATAATAAAAAAATTGTTTACTTTTTATTTTTACTACCTTAGATCTTATATAGAAATATGAAATCAAATGTGAAGAAAAATCTTATATAATTTTAAATACTAGCTTAGATATAAATGATATATATCCAAAAACGTCGAGAGTTATCAATATCGAGACACCTATCTTATTTCTTGGGGGTGTGATCTCTAAGATAGGCGCCTCGAAATTGATAACTCTCGGCGTTTTTAGATATATATCCTTTATATCTAAGCTAGTATTAATATTATAATATATATAATACTATAATATTTTATTAATACTATAATATATATAATATATAATATATACATTTCGATAAATCAATGAAACCCTAAAAATTAATAATATAGTATTATAATATATATATAATAATATAATATACTAAGATAATTCTAGTATAAAATGTTTTGAGTAGTATCAAAAGTTTTTAGTATCGATTGTGTGCATTTTTAATTTCAATGATGTCAAGGATTTCCAATTATGCTATTTGGCACCATCTGCAGGATTACATCTTTGCACCTGTCCAACTAAATAACGCTACTGAATGTAACTCTATATCATTGTTCAAACCTTTACAGAAGCAATTCCGAATGAATTTCTCACTATTCACAATTTACAGAAGCAGTTCAAATCAATTACGCTATGGATTGTTTTTGGTATATTGCAATGGATGTTCATGTATTTATACAATATTTTATTAAACGAGTTGCAACGATTGGTTAGTCGATTGTTTTAGTTTAAATATTTTAAATGTTTGCAACGGTTGGTTAGTTGGTTGTTTTAGTTTAAATATTTTTGTTAATATCGGCTTTTTTAATAATAATAAAAAAATTGTTTACTTTTTATTTTTACTACCTTAGATCTTATATAGAAATATGAAATCAAATGTGAAGAAAAATCTTATATAATTTTAAATACTAGCTTAGATATAAATGATATATATCCAAAAACGTCGAGAGTTATCAATATCGAGACACCTATCTTATTTCTTGGGGGTGTGATCTCTAAGATAGGCGCCTCGAAATTGATAACTCTCGGCGTTTTTAGATATATATCCTTTATATCTAAGCTAGTATTAATATTATAATATATATAATACTATAATATTTTATTAATACTATAATATATATAATATATAATATATACATTTCGATAAATCAATGAAACCCTAAAAATTAATAATATAGTATTATAATATATATATAATAATATAATATACTAAGATAATTCTAGTATAAAATGTTTTGAGTAGTATCAAAAGTTTTTAGTATCGATTGTGTGCATTTTTAATTTCAATGATGTCAAGGATTTCCAATTATGCTATTTGGCACCATCTGCAGGATTACATCTTTGCACTGTCCAACTAAATAACGCTATTGAATGTAACTCTATATCATTGTTCAAACCTTTACGAAGCGAGTCTCGAATGAATTTCTCACTATTCACAATTTACGTAGAGCGTTCAAATCAATTACGCTATGGATTGTTTTTGGTATATTGCAATGGATGTTCATGTATTTATACAATATTTTATTAAACGATTTGCAACGATTGGTTAGTTGATTGTTTTAGTTTAAATATTTTAAATGTTTGCAACGGTTGGTTAGTTGGTTGTTTTAGTTTAAATATTTTTGTTAATATCGGCTTTTTTAATAATAATAAAAAAATTGTTTACTTTTTATTTTTACTACCTTAGATCTTATATAGAAATATGAAATCAAATGTGAAGAAAAATCTTATATAATTTTAAATACTAGCTTAGATATAAATGATATATATCCAAAAACGTCGAGAGTTATCAATATCGAGACACCTATCTTATTTCTTGGGGGTGTGATCTCTAAGATAGGCGCCTCGAAATTGATAACTCTCGGCGTTTTTAGATATATATCCTTTATATCTAAGCTAGTATTAATATTATAATATATATAATACTATAATATTTTATTAATACTATAATATATATAATATATAATATATACATTTCGATAAATCAATGAAACCCTAAAAATTAATAATATAGTATTATAATATATATATAATAATATAATATACTAAGATAATTCTAGTATAAAATGTTTTGAGTAGTATCAAAAGTTTTTAGTATCGATTGTGTGCATTTTTAATTTCAATGATGTCAAGGATTTCCAATTATGCTATTTGGCACCATCTGCAGGATTACATCTTTGCACCTGTCCAACTAAATAACGCTACTGAATGTAACTCTATATCATTGTTCAAACCTTTACTGAAGCGATTCCGAATGAATTTCTCACTATTCACAATTTACGAAGCAGTTCAAATCAATTACGCTATGGATTGTTTTTGGTATATTGCAATGGATGTTCATGTATTTATACAATATTTTATTAAACGAGTTGCAACGATTGGTTAGTCGATTGTTTTAGTTTAAATATTTTAAATGTTTGCAACGGTTGGTTAGTTGGTTGTTTTAGTTTAAATATTTTTGTTAATATCGGCTTTTTTAATAATAATAAAAAAATTGTTTACTTTTTATTTTTACTACCTTAGATCTTATATAGAAATATGAAATCAAATGTGAAGAAAAATCTTATATAATTTTAAATACTAGCTTAGATATAAATGATATATATCCAAAAACGTCGAGAGTTATCAATATCGAGACACCTATCTTATTTCTTGGGGGTGTGATCTCTAAGATAGGCGCCTCGAAATTGATAACTCTCGGCGTTTTTAGATATATATCCTTTATATCTAAGCTAGTATTAATATTATAATATATATAATACTATAATATATAATATATACATTTCGATAAATCAATGAAACCCTAAAAATTAATAATATAGTATTATAATATATATATAATAATATAATATACTAAGTCAATTCTAGTATAAAATGTTTTGAGTAGTATCAAAAGTTTTTAGTATCGATTGTGTGCATTTTTAATTTCAATGATGTCAAGGATTTCCAATTATGCTATTTGGCACCATCTGCAGGATTACATCTTTGCACCTGTCCAACTAAATAACGCTACTGAATGTAACTCTATATCATTGTTCAAACCTTTACAGAAGCAATTCCGAATGAATTTCTCACTATTCACAATTTACAGAAGCAGTTCAAATCAATTACGCTATGGATTGTTTTTGGTATATTGCAATGGATGTTCATGTATTTATACAATATTTTATTAAACAATTGCAACGATTGGTTAGTCGATTGTTTTAGTTTAAATATTTTAAATGTTTGCAACGGTTGGTTAGTTGGTTGTTTTAGTTTAAATATTTTTGTTAATATCGGCTTTTTTAATAATAATAAAAAAATTGTTTACTTTTTATTTTTACTACCTTAGATCTTATATAGAAATATGAAATCAAATGTGAAGAAAAATCTTATATAATTTTAAATACTAGCTTAGATATAAATGATATATATCCAAAAACGTCGAGAGTTATCAATATCGAGACACCTATCTTATTTCTTGGGGGTGTGATCTCTAAGATAGGCGCCTCGAAATTGATAACTCTCGACGTTTTTAGATATATATCCTTTATATCTAAGCTAGTATTAATATTATAATATATATAATACTATAATATATATAATATATAATATATACATTTCGATAAATCAATGAAACCCTAAAAATTAATAATATAGTATTATAATATACTAAGATAATTCTAGTATAAAATGTTTTGAGTAGTATCAAAAGTTTTTAGTATCGATTGTGTGCATTTTTAATTTCAATGATGTTAAGGATTTCCAATTATGCTATTTGGCACCATCTGCAGGATTACATCTTTGCACCTGTCCAACTAAATAACGCTACTGAATGTAACTCTATATCATTGTTCAAACCTTTACAGAAGCAATTCCGAATGAATTTCTCACTATTCACAATTTACAGAAGCAGTTCAAATCAATTACGCTATGGATTGTTTTTGGTATATTGCAATGGATGTTCATGTATTTATACAATATTTTATTAAACAGTTGCAACGATTGGTTAGTCGATTGTTTTAGTTTAAATATTTTAAATGTTTGCAACGGTTGGTTAGTTGGTTGTTTTAGTTTAAATATTTTTGTTAATATCGGCTTTTTTAATAATAATAATAAAAAATTTTACGGCGTGACATGTATGACCTCTTTGCCTCCCACCCCTATCTGCCATTGTAGGAACGCCTCTCCATGTAATTAAATATGAGACTCTATTTACAATGTAAGATTTAACCTATATATATTAGATAAGGATATTAAGATACACTGTATTAATTCAATCAATATTATCTTATTTTGTATTTTTAAAATCTTAACTATAATTACTTTAACTTTAAATAAAAGTTAGATTTTAAATATTTTTTTAATAAAAAAATTGGTTTCTATTATATTAGTTATTATTATAACCAATCCTACCTTAATATTATTATTATTATTATTTTTGATAAAATTAAGGAAAGAGGGTTTTGAAAGGGTCCTAAAACCTTTTACAACCAAAAGAAGACAACAAACCAAAACAGTGCATTTCAACACTTAAACAAAGAGTATAAAAACTGTACTACAACACTAACCAAAACAAAACAATAATTGCATAAATCAGTACCACAAACCACAGGATCCAAAGGGTCGAGAGATCCGAGAAGACCTGTGAGAGAGCCGAGGTAGTTCTACAATACAACATCTAACTTTGATATAATCCCATCGGATATTTGAGTTGCATCCCAACGGTACCTAACAGATAACCACTTCCCAAGGTAGGCAGACGAACCAAGGCAAAAACATATTCTTGATTCCCGCTACCCATTTTTAAAATAATTCCCGCTCTTCATTTTCAAAATAATTCCCGCTTCTCACTCATGTTTTTTGAAATTAATTGGGTATTTAAAAATACCTTCATTAATGACCTTCATTAATGAATTAAATGGGGTATTAAAAATACCTTCATTAAGGACCAATAATTAATAAATTGATTGAGTATTTTAAAAATACTTTCCTTAATGAGTTAAATGGGGTATTTAAAAATACCTTCATTCATGAATTAAATGGGGTATTTAAAATACTTTCATTAATGACCCATAATTAATAAATTGATTAGGTATTTAAAAATACCTTCGTTAATGAATTAAATAAGGTATTTAAAATTACCTTCGTTAATGAATTAAATAGAGGATTTAAAAATACTTTCATTAAAGACGATGGATTAATACATTGATTCAGTATTTAAAAATATTTTCATAAATGAATAAACTTGGTATTTAAAATACCATTCCCATCCAGGAATACAAGTAAGTAAAAGACAAACCACATAACTAGCAAAGAGATACATTTGTCCCACCTCTTTAAAAACTGCACCAAATCTTCTAACCAAACGAACTACCACCATCCGAGACCAATTAACCAACATCAAAATGAACACATTTGATGAGGTCCTGTGGAAAGTCCCCTTGCCATACCCTATATCAATGAAGATTCACTCCAATATTTGCCATCACGTTAGCAACAACATTTTCCTCCCTGAGCATGTGAGCGTGTGACAAATTTAAACATCTTCCAACTCCCGATACAACTTTACTCCTCCATCAATTAGATTGACGACCTTCCAACTAACATGACACGCTCCAATAAACATATTAATAATATTATGAGAATCACCCTCAATAACAATTTTCTTAAAATTAAATTCGTTAAACAAGACAATCCCAAAATAACTACAACCAAAAATTTAAATATAAAAAATATTATTTTATATAACTTATAATCTTTCCAATGTTGAATACAACTTTTCATGGCTCTTAATCCTCGTTGCCAAAATTTATTTTTAAAAATTAAATGTTCAAATTTTGAATGGAAGGTATCGTTGATGATAAATAACAACCGGTTGGTGGATGGAATTTTATCGTTGGATAGAATTTTTATAATTTTTAGCTAGTTAAAAATAAAGTAAATGAAATTATTTATTGTTTATAAATCAAAACAACAAACATTGAAATGTTACCAATCAATTTGTTTTTAATAATTACGAAGCACATTTATTGTTTAGAAAATATCTTTACAAAAGTTTAAAAATTATTTTATAAAATTTGGCTCCCAAGAGATTTTTATTATTGTAAGTCATAGTGTACAATCACTTGAGAGAGGGAACTTAAATAAAAATATTGATAAACTTTTATTAAAAAAAAATGTTTGGCATTATCATGTTTATTGTAAGCACGTGAGAAAACACACTTATAGTTTAACATTATTAGGTTTATTGTTATATTTTTAAGTGGTCATGAGTATGGAGATCATTAAGTTATATAATTTTTTTTTATATAGAATGTTATATATTAAATATATATATAAGTATGGTATACAATTATAATTTATATTAGATTTGAATTTTTGAACTTTTGTTCAAAGTTTCTAAGTCTTATTATTAGACCCACTCAAGTCTCAGCTAGGAATTTATAGTTTTTAAGATATCAAGGCAATTACTTTAACACAATTTGATTAGATGATATGAGTTCAATAGATTAAAATTTTTAGCTTTCAAGAAGGTCCACGCTTAAATCTTGTCAAATACATGTATAATTGTTGAATTGTTAAATCTAAAATTTACTTCTTAAACACTTCAACTAGAACTAAAGCAAGGATTTACAGGTTACTTCAAGCAACATATCTAGAGATGCCCTTATTCGAGGGGATAATGAGGATAGAATTGTGGAATCCAATTATAAATAAAGTTTAGAATAAACTATCGATATGGAAAGGTAGATGGTTATCATTAGTCAAAAGAGTGCAACTAATTAAATAAGTCTTAAACGTCATTCAAACATATTATATGTCTTTGTATATTATGCCAAAATTGATAGAAAAAAGTTAAATCTATATTATATAATCATTTTTGTGGTCAGGATTACATGATAATAGAAAATTTCCTTTGGTGAAATGAAGCAAGGTGTGGAATAATAAAACTAGGGGAGGTCTGGGTTTAGGAGTTCTTATAGATGCAAACTTCGCCTTAAGGGAAAAAGTAATTTGGAGATTATACAAAGACAGTGAAGACTCAAAGACAATGGGCAAGAATTCTTCTAAGTACATTGAGCCCAATAACCCAAGCTTAATATTTACTGCTTTCTCACTTCTATATGGTTCTGCACTATGGAATGGTTTAAAAAAATCAATTGATCTAGATATTAGAGGTTTAAGATGGGTTGTGAGGACTAGAAACAAATTTCTATTTGGATGGATACTTGGTGTGATAAAAAACCACTCAATATATATTCAATTTTTAAACCATGGATGGATTACTTCAAGGCAAATATGGTGATAGGGTTTCAAACATTATGTACAAGGATCAAGAAGGAAGATACATATGGAAAGAATATATATTTACAAGTATACCGAACATTGTTGCTAGGAGGTAATTGAGTAGAAATATAACAACAATGATTTTTCTAAGGTGAGTTGAGGATAAGCTGATTTGGGAGTTGAATAGCTTAGGAGAATACATAACAAGTAGTTGATATAATATGAAACACCAATAAAATAGGAATACAACAAGAATATGGAGAGATATTTGGGATACCCCAAGCATTTCAAAAATCAAAATGTTTGTATAGCTAGCATGCCATAGGAAAATTTTATCCTTGGATAACATAATGAAAAGGGGTTTTCATGGCTCCTCACAATATGTTCTATGTAAAAAGGAGGAGAGGATAGACCATCTCTTGGGAAAATGCTCAATAGTCTGGAAACTAAGACAATGGAATCTCAATATGTTTGGTAAATGCATGGTGATGAATGACATAACTGAATATTGGTTAAAGCAACAACAAAGCACTTTAAAAAGTGAGGTATTACAGGCAATTTGGGATACATTGAAAGATACAATTCTTTGGACTATCTGGTTGGAAAGGAATTGAAAAATATTTAAAAGAAATAAAAGCAATTTAGAGGTAATGAAAAGGAAGATTTATTTAGCCATAGAGGAGTCTAAACTGACCCTATCAACTCACCCAATCCCTAATATTGAAGTAGAGAGCCTTGATAGATGGAGTCAAGTCATCAAATGGAATTATGATGTTGGGTACAAGAGAAAAAAAAGGAAGCCAAACAATATAAAGTGGAAACCACCAAAATTAGAGCTTATTAAAATGAATTTGGATGGAGCATCTAAAGAAAATCTAGGACCAACACGAGGAGGAATAATTAGAAATAATAGGAGTAAGATATTATTACATTATGCTTTCAATAGTAGATTTAAGACAAATAATGAAGCTGAAGCTTGGGTGGCTTTGGAAGGGATAAAAATATGCAATCAAATAAAATGGAATAGTGTATTCTATTTAGGATTAGTTTTTTTACTCCTTTTTACCAAGATTTTGATGCCAATTGGTCCACATCAATCTTGATCCTTTAGTCACCATAATTAGAATGTTACTTGCTTGTAATTTAGACTACGTTATATCTAAGTAAAGAATATAAAGCTTTGTTTCTTCCTTAAATGCAAAGAATTTAAATTACAGATAGAAATTTTATAATCTTCCTTCATCCATAACCTTTTAATCTTATAAACATTGTAGCTTTCTACTTAAAATAGGAGTTGGGATGAATAATTTCCCTCTTAATCCCAAACTTTGATATTGATAGACACATGGTGTTAAATAATGTACTCATCCCCAATCCTTATCCAAATAATAAACCTTCATCAATGCCAATGGGCTCAAATTCTTTCCTACCCCCTAAACTTATCAACCTTGAAACTTTGTAATTGACATGGGAAATGAGACAAACAATTCCCACTCTTGGGGTCAAAGCTTTAAGATTGATAGCTCTTGAGACATCCTATAACCAACTAATTGGAAAAGAAATATTCTAGATTAGAATTAATTTTTTGTTTATATTTCTAGGAATTTGATGTCGGTAGGTCAATCTTGCTTTTGCTTTAGCCTACTAAACTCTTTACACTTGTTGCCATTACTCTCCAAACTTATTATTCTTGTCACTCTATACCCAAGTCATGGAAGTTAAATATCAATTCCTCCACTTAGAAATAAAGCATAAAAAATAATGAGCAAGAAGAGTTATTTCAATCCTTGTCATAAACTAAGTTAACCAGTCTGCTATCATAACCATTCCTTTGGCAAAGGATAATTCTAGTTAGGAAGTAGTTTATTTATTTTTATTTTACTATGAATTTGATGCTAATTAATCAAATGCCAATATTAGTACCACTTTGTTTAGTTTGACCAAATCCTTCATCAAAAAAACTTACTATCCATCCTTAAATATACTCTCAAGCCCACCAAGAGGATTCCTTTGCACCTAATATAGAGACTCAAAGAAAAAAATATATTTTCTTAGATTCAAATGATTTCTATTGTCAGGCATGATTGTCCTTTCAAACTTTTTATACCTTTGAATCCTTCATATTTTAGTTCTAAAATATGTTAATCTTGTTGCTATGTGCCCAACTTATAGAGGTCTGACATATGATTCTCCACTCAAGTATAAAGCAACAAGACTTAAAAGCATGGGAACCCTTCTACATCCATTCCCAAAACTTTTATTTTAACAAGCATTCACCTTCTCCCACTAATAACAAATATTTTTAGTCAAGACCAGTTTTATTTTCTTTTTTCTAGGGGCTATTGCCAATGGGTCCATATGCAAAGATCATTATACCTCTTATGACATGTCAACCTCTCATATATGCATTTAAAATATGGGACCAAACGAATGTAGCCTCTATTAAATAAAATCCTTAAGGTTGATAGGTTGTAAAGGCCTTGATCCTCTCCATCTTATTATGACCAACTTACAAAATCTTTTTAAACCATCATTTGTTGTTACATGATGAATATTGTGAGATTCATAGGTGTTGATGGTAACTTAATTCTATTTTTCAATGTATTTAATGTTGGAGAATATTACATTATTTGGTATTATGTGAAAGTGCCCTATGGTACATTTATAAATATAAGACCAGGGTGTGAGTTATTAGATTAGTATGTGTGATTATATTTCCCCTAAAGTATGTGTCAATGTATGAGAATAGTCCAAATGCCATGTAGTAAGAGTGCTAAGTGTCATATAATAAAGAGTGAAAGTGTGTAATGCGTGAGAGTGTGTAATATGTCATATACGTAAGTTAAGAATCAAGTGTGTATGTGTCATGTATACAAGTGAAGATGTAAAGTCAAAAGATATGAGAGGTTTGTCATATATGAGGAATAAGAAATGATGCATCTCCTAAATATGTGAGGAGAGCAATAGTCAAGTATTGAATAGTTTTATTCAAAGGTTATATTATAAAGAAAAAGCTTCATGTATTGCATCAAGAAATATCCAAGGAAATATAGTAAATATCTTGTATATTTGATTCATAATACAATGAGTTTGATCATTGTGTTATATTATTATTGTTATTTCATGAATGTTATGTTCGTTGATATTGATCGGAGACAATTGAATGCTCTAATATTGAATTTATTTAAGATCATGGATATGGGACCTTGATTTAATATGGCTAAAAATCCAATAGTGGTATTATAGCTACACTCTGACCAAATTAGAAATTTGAGTTGGTGGCACATATTGAATGTAGTGAAGAAGAATTGGATGAAGTTATTTGTTGATAAGCAATGGGTTGATGGCTTGATAAGGATAATTGTAGACGTTTGGATGAAGCCATTCATTGACAAGCAATAGGTTGGTGGCCTAAGAAGGATAAGTGTAGATATTGAAAAAATAGAGTGCTTGTGAGCAGAGCCCATAGAGTTGTGAGCCAACAAAATAAAGGATAAAGTAAAGCCAAAAAGTTAAGGCCGAAGCTTGCCTAGAGCAGAATAAGAGATATTGAAATTTTCCTATAAAAAAGTATTGAAAGTTGCCTATAGAGTGAAGATTAGACAAAAGACTTATAGAAGAGTTTCCTAAGTGCATAGAAAATTTGAGAGCAAAATATAAAGCAATTTTATATAAAAAAGAAGCATGAGTGTCTTAGCAGTCAAGAAGCTTGAGCACCTTAGCACAAAAGAAGGTTGAGCACCTTAGCACAAAAGAAGGTTGAACACCTTAGCAAAGAAGAGCACCATATCACCATAGAACCTTTCAAAAACCTGAGCAATGTCAAGTTTGATCTAAGAGCAGATAAGGTTAAAAGATCTAATGGGTAGCATAATGCCTTAAAGGAATTCAAAACACCAATTGAGAAAGGTCATAGAAATCACCTAAAAAGATATACAGGAGTGCATGGACAAGGAAAGGGAGAGTAAATGTTTGTGAAATGTTTGATGAAGGAAATGTGATTTGCTAATGCCCTATCAAATCTAAACCTGTCAAACGTGACTAACACCATCTAAAAAGGAGTGTAGTAAATTATAAGGTAAGGTCTTTGGACAAAACATTGTCAATTATTTGGGCACCTAAGTTAAGTTAAAGTTATAAGATGCTTTGCAATCTATATTTTTTAAAAAGGTGGAGTCAACGTTAAAATAATTATTGCATTTTGATTTTTGAAAGAGGGAGATATAAGACAACAATAAAATTGAAAGGAAACTATTTGGAAAAGGAAATTAAAAAATTGAATTGGAGAGATAAGGATAAATTGATTGCATTTGAAATTGATGAATATTGAAACATTGAAAAATTGATTGATTATTGAAATTAAGAAATTTTAAATTGATAAAATTGAAGATTGAAAAGAATTTGAAATTTTTGACTAAAGAAATAGTTAATTAAAATTTGAAAGATATAAGGTATTTTACTTCAAAGGAATTAATTTGAAGAATTTGAAATGTTTTGAAGAAATCATGAATTAAAGACAGAAAAATAAATACATCAAGACAATCATATGAATTCAAAAGGCCAAATAATAGAAGAAATTTTCAAATATATGAAAATGAAAAATACACATGGTATATAAATTTAGGTGGTAGTCATAATATGACTGGAAATTTGCATTGGTTTGATTCATTGGAAGTCAGACCTAATATTCCACTAAAAATAACATGCCATATTTAGATTTTGTGCTAGATGATATTTTGTATGATCTAGGATTATTAAATAATCTTGTCTCAATGTCTCAATTGGTTGAAAAATATAGGATAGTGGAATTCAAATATATAAATGGAAACAAAAAGTAAAATAAAATTGAAGCTATGGGTTCCATCAAGGATGGAATATTTGATCTTGACACAATGGGATTTATAGAAGGAATATTAGGCCATATTTTACCTCAAGAATAGATTAATAATGAATTGTTTTATTTCTACAAAATATAGGAAACAAGAATATGGATCAGGCACAATGCAAGATTATCAAGTAGAGTCAATAGATAAAATCCATGGGTGAACACAAGGTAAAATATGAAAATAAAAAATTAAGACTAAAGTCTTCAAAAACCAAATAATGTAATACAAGGGGGTGTTGGAAAATATTATATTATTTGGTATTATGTGAAAGTACCCCCATGGTACATTTGTACTATTGTAAATATTATATTAGAGTGTGAGTTATTAGATTAGAGTGTGTGATTTATATTTCCCCTAAATTATGTGTCAATGTGTGAGAATAGTCCAAGTGTCATGTAGTAAGAGTGTGCAGAGTGTCGAAATCCACCTCCCTGTTGACCATTGCCTTCGATGCCCTCTATCCTCCAATCACCTTTGCCTCACCTTCTACACCTTCACCTTGCTCCTCTGTATCCTCATAGACTATGATCACACATGCCCTTTGCCTGCCAACCACCTTCACCTTGCCCTCCGTATCATCACCCTGCTCCTCCGTATACTTATATTTGTTACCTTCTTTCCCATTCATATTCCTCGCCATTTCCAATGTCATCCCTTCATGTGGCCCATCAAGAAGTTTTGGCCTTCGGATCGCAATCCTCCCTATGTGGATTTTTCCAATTTGCATGGGAATCCTTCCATCGACAATTTCATTTTCCAAGTCTTTCGATATTTTTGGACCCACTTCCAAGAAGGCAATTTTCATAATCCCAAGAGGAGTCTTCATATTATTTTCCTTTATAGTGAATCCATTCCTCGTCATTCCTTCCAAATCCTCCCCTATTCTAGTTTGAATCACTTCTTGTGCCCTGTAATCATGAGATTCGTTGCGCCTATTACTGCTATTATGGACCCTATTATCGAAGAGATGCTCACAGAGAGAGGCTTCATGCCCTTCTTCAAAAGCTTCTCTGGTGATGATTTTGAAATATCCTTGACTTTCTTGGATACCTAGAATAATTTAAGGGTTACAATCCATAGCAAAACTTTCAAATTTGACATTAAGCTGCTTGCAGAACTTACTGGCTATTCGATAAGAGGGAGGTCCATTCGATGCGAGAAACACAACTGGGAGGCAAAGCTGAAGGAATTCAAGGACAAGGATATCTGTAAGAAGGTGAGGATGGGGATGAAAATATTTGAGCTTCCAACCTCTTGGAATAGCATGATGAAACCCATCATGGAATTCATCACCATTAATGATCCTGATAAGGTTTTGTGTAGCGTCTACTTTGCTTTCTATAACCATTTTAGAGATGTTAATCTTGTGAATATTCCTCAGTTCATTTTCAATTCCATCAGTTACTATATTGAGAACATTTGCAAAAAGAAGAGCAATGAACTCCCCTCCCATCAGGGCATTTTCAATATCCTGTATAATCACTGGCTTACTCATTGCTCCCAAGGCATTGCCATTCTCTCTAGTCATCCTTCCAAAGGTAAACCCAACCCCATACCTACTAAGACTACTCAACTTCAAGCTAGTCCATCCTCATCCCACTTCCCAGTCATGTCTGCCAAGAAATGTGCTGCTGTGGAGGCGATCAGAGCGTTGATAAACTAAAATATACCAAGAAAATTAAGTTTGAGACCCTCAAGAAGCTTGAGAAACCTGTAAGATCCTTAGTTCATCTACAATAGCTTACTCATAAAAGGAACACTTTGGTTTTATATTCTGATGAGGAGGACAAGAATGCTCCTGATCAATGTATGAAGGAGTTTATCATCAATTTGATTTCAAATTGCATTGCCCAACTCGTGGACCTTCACAATGCTCTAAATCTGCTATTTTTCAAGAAGAAATTCTCAGAGGATGATGACAAGGATTCTGCTGAGGATGATATTAAGATCTATGACAAGAAATCTGTTGCTTGTGATGTTGTCGAGGATGATAGTGAGGATGATATCAAGGGAGAAGATAAGGATACAAACTTTGAAGCCGAAGAGGAGGCTAAGCAGTTTTTTGATTCATGATTGGTTTTTGTTCTAGGGTATCCTTTTGCTCTGCATTTCCTCTTCTCCTCCTGTTCTTTTTTGTCTTCTATTTTTTGGAGCTGCATTCCCATTTTTCTCCTTCTTGTTCTGTTCTCAGCTTCCCATTGTCGATGTAGTTAGGTTTTGGGTTCCTGTCAAAACCTACCTTAATTAAAAATTTTAACTTGTAAAAAATTATTGTGCAGAGTGTCATGTAATAAATAGTGCAAGTGTGTAATGTGTCATATAGGCAAGTCAAAAGCCATGTGTGTATGTGTCAAGTATGGCCCTTTTTATAATAGATCTTTTGTGTCTATTAGTGTTCATTTATGAAACAATTCTTTCTTAAGGACCTTTTCCATAATGGTGGCACCATACTATAATGCACTTGAGTGAGTTACATTTGAATGCTACAATGTCACTCTATAGAATTCTATTAAAATTACAATAAAAATCAAAATATTTTATGTTTAAGGAGGAGGTATGCCATACAAGAAAGATGAGTTTAAAGATATCATTAATCTTGGCTATAAATTACTTATATAAGAAGATGATTTCATATCCATTCCAAAAGAGGGACACTTACTTTTTCTATAAGGTCTAGAAATATACTATTCAAGATTGGGAAGAGAATATTTTAAAATGTCATCTCTGATGAAGAGTAGAACAAGCATACTAGATACTATTAGGATATATGAATGTAGTCCATGTATATTTATATGATGTATCTAGCCTTTGTTAATCAACATGAACTACATAATTATTGGTGAATATTATTGTTCAATAATTAGATGAAGTATAGAAAAATAATGTTTGTATGATACTATAATAAGCTCGAAGGAACTTCAAAAGTAGGAGAATGTTACCTTAAAATCACATTTAGAAATTTTTATAGATATTAATTTAAGAGTTTATTGCCTATATGGTTGTAATATATTTTATATTTAGTGAAATACAACTTTTATGGGACCAATTATTTTTATAGCTCTTGATATTGGAGTTGAGATTATTTTATCCATAGTTGAAACGAGTTGTGTTATTCTATAAGTTCTTGTATAAGGATTATCTTATGGCCCTCCAATATTTGATGTGTTTTATCATCAACTATTATACAAATTATATGATCCAAGTGAGACAACTAACTATTCAACTTTTAATATAGGTTTTATGAATAGAAAATCTATTGATGAATTGGACATCCATAGAGGTGGCTGACATGACAAATCACATACTATCTATTCTACAAAAGGAATATCAATTAATAGCTTGGCTATATTTATGAAGAATAGTACCTTGTCTAAGGTATACTAAGTTCATGGGCTTTGTTCTCAATTGTCTATACAAAAAAATATTAAAAATGATATTATGGAGCATAGATGCATGATTTCTAATCAAGTATTGAAATATAGGGGTTTTTCATCCATACCTACTTTTTAATTTAATGGTATCTCTCACTATAACTACAATTATCTCAAAAATATTTATGAACACCAAATTTTTGGTAACTTAGTTAGTGAGCAACCATATATGCACTCTAGAAGATCTTGGGTTTGAGTCCTAACTTGTCCATATTTCCAACATGGTATCAATGTTAGGATGGTGAGGATTAACCCCTTTATTATGGATTGAAGGGGAGATAACTAGATAATACATGAATATACACTCATAACTTTAATATCAAATGGATAGTAGCTCAACACGGTATCAAATATTACACCAAAGTAATTTGGTACTAGCATAGCCTTGGAGCAAAAAATTTACGCAATCATAATCTTGGACCAAAGTGGTAGTTGGCATCAACCTTTATGGATAAGTCCAAATGAACACCAAGTATAATACATTAAAGTGACCTTGGTGATATGCCTTGAGGAATTTTAAGAGATTTTACTTCACTCAGATTATTTGCACCTTGAGGAGCAATGCTCCTCAGTATGTTATCCTCTAATTTTGGGAAAATGCACTTGACTTGGTCAAGGTTGTACCCCTTTACTTGTAATGGAAATTTAACTTGTTTAGAAATCCCAAATAGATTTAATGAGTCCATAGAGTAGGAAAGTGAAGAGTCTCAAGAAGAGTGAAGGCCAAGAATAATCCATATGAAGAGTCACATTCCATTATATGTGTCTTTGTGTATGTATGTGAGGGGAGAATGTGTAGTGAGAGTGTGTGGAAGTATGGTGTATTTGAGATCTTTATTCTGTATCAAATATAATTTTCTTGAGCATTTGCTGATGGTATTTTTATGAGTTTTTGCAAAAGTTATTTATGAGTTTTATATGTTTAGAATATTGTCATTATCTTATATTTCATATTGTAACTTTATTTTAGATCTTGTGGTTATTTTACCTTAAGTATTTAGCTTCAAAAGCTAATAGTGGTATCAAAGTTATAACAAGGTTTTGTCTTGCATAGGTTTTTTAAAGTTGCAAAGGAGATTTCCATTGGTTAAGGAGAAACTAGTGAAGTTAAAAAAATTACCTTTAGAAAAAGAAAACTAGGGAAGATATTTTTTTCCATTGTGTTCAAGGAAAACCAGTGAAGGAATAGATGGATATTTATAGGTCTTGAAGATAGACCTTGACATTGATAAGATTAAGAGATCCAAGAAGGAGGTCCTATTAAAAAAATTGATAGATAGAAAAATATTCCAAATTGCTATTTGGCTAGAGTCTTTCCACATGGTTGAAGGAAACCGTGAAGAATTTAGGATAATTTTTGCCATCCGGTAACAAGCCCAAAAGGAAGAAGGATTTGACAAGAAGTTTGCCAAATTTTGAGAAGGTATATTTTGAAGACCTTAAGACATTCATATTATTGAGGAAGATGCCAATGAAAGAGGTCATATTTGAAGATAGAATTCAATGAGAGATAAGGAGAAGAAATAGGATTGAAGAGGTCACTAATTTGAGAAATTTGAAGACAACCATTAATAATTTGAAGGCTAATTTGTGGAGGATAATATTGCTGATTTTCATGATAGGAGTTGAAGGGTTATAGGATAGAAAATTGAAGGTGACACAGAGCTGCAAATTAAAGAAGATTTGAGTAGATTTTGAAGTGCCTTTGAACAACCAATTGAAGGACTGTTTGACAACAAACTAAGGTAGTGGATTGGAGGAGATAGAGACTGTTTTTAGACAACAAGATATAGGAGAAGAAATCAGATTTTGTGAGCAACAATTTAAGATATTTGGGCTGTAAAATTAGGTAGCATTTGAGGAAGATAGTAGAGCTACAATTTGAATTGGGGTATATTTTAGAGATATTTGTACAAAAAAGCGAAGGAAAATTTGGTAACAATTGGAGCTACAAATTGTAGGAAAATTTGGCAGCAATTGAAGCTATAAATTGTAGATTTTTTTGGATAGCAAGAAAGCAACATTTGGAGCTGCAAAAATCAGAGAAGCTAAAGATTAAGAAGGCTGATTTCAAACAACATTTGAAGAGGAATAAATGCTAAAAATATCAACATTATATAATAGCATTTTGGCAAGGATAAAGAGAATATTCAAACAATATACTTCGAAGAAGGTAGAAGTTGATTTTGGGGTAGCAAAATAAAAGGAAGTGGAGTTGCAAAATTTATACATTTGAGATAGCAAAAAAGTGAATCAAATCACCAAGGAGAGCTTCAGAAGGAGGCCAAATAGGTTTGTAATATTGGTGTTATAAAAGTTCATTATTCAAGTATAGAGGGGAAAAACTGCCCTATCGTATACAATTCCAAAAATATGGATTTGCAAGAGAAGGCCTTTGGGTGAACCACGAGGGTATGTTGTTCTCTAAACTTGGTGCTAGGGAGGAAGGGTTCACCAGGAACAGTTTAAGGACTCACTCTAATTCCTATGGTTTTCAAGAATGTTTGATGTATTAGATTCAATACAAACACCTATATTTGGCCTTTCTAGATCTATGCTATAAAATATAAAGGACAATGCAAAAATATAAAATGCAAGAATACAAGAGCTAACCCTAGAATGATTATTTCTTTGAATGATTTTCTAAACATAGGGTTACAAAAAAACAATATTTAAGCAAGGGCTCAAGAAGATATGCACAAAAAAAATTAACCCTAAGTGCACACTATATGTTGTTTGTCTTTCAAATACCTAGAAATTATTTAGATATATTTTTGTAAAATTAGATTTAGGGTTTACAACAAAAATATAAAGCACTCAATAAACAACCTAAAGACTAATCATAACACTTAGCTTATACTGTGATTTATCCTTACGTTTATCCCTTTATCCAATGCTATCAATAATTCCTGTTCCTGCAAGATAACTTGATAAACACTTGAAAAATATGATAGCGTTAGAAGGTCTGCTTAGTTCACTGTACAATAGTACTGGAGGTACAACAGTCAAGCCCCATAGGTCGTTTTAGCTAACCTTTGATAAATAAAAGCAAAAATTAACCTTTGGAAAAAATAAACATAATACAATACAACATAATAAAATGATGGAACCATAGAACAAAATGTACTACTATGCTCTAGATGCAGTATAAAAAGCAATGATGAAGTTTGGGACATCAATTTACCCCTAGATTTAGCTTAGGTGAGATCGTGCCCTATAAAAGGTGACCACGATAACGCATAGACAAAATCACATCCCATAGGGAGTCGAGCGTGATTTCGCATAAGTGAGATAAAACGTCTTGGATTAGATCAAAATAACAAATCCTAAGTATAGCAAATAAAAATAGATATGCAGTAGAGCACTTTCACCTACTAGAGAGTGAGGAAGTAGGCAGAAATATTTGAGATCTCCTAGATAGTTGATCTCTCCTTAGGACTTCAACACCAATCCACCAAGAGTGAGAAAAAACAATCAACAATCCAATGTAGCAAAAAATAATTAGACTTCACACTCCAAAGTTAACTTGATTGCGAAAGAAGAAATATGTAGACCAAAAAAGAATACTTTTTGAGAAATAATAATTAGCATTAAATCATAAAAAGTCACCATGTAATAATGTTGTGTGTGAAAAGTGAATTCAAATCCTCCTTATATAGTGGATTTGAAGGCAAGAAAGGTGGGAAAACCAAGGAGGGCTAACGTAAAACAAACCAAACATGAAGAATTAGGGTTTTCTTAGATCAAACCCTAAAAAGGTAAAATCGTGCCCTGTCAAGGCCGACCATGATTTTACCTATGCAAAGTCACACCCCATTAAGGACGAGTGTGATTTTGCATAGAGGGAGAAAAAGGGTAAAAGAGGGGGAGAAGCCTAACCCTTACCTTAGGCAAGTCTAGGGGGTCTCCCAGGAGGTTCTAGGAAGATTACCCACTAAAAGTGGGTCAATTTTTTATGTCTACATTTTGCCTCCTCTTTGATGCATTTAAGGCCAAGTAAATGCATCAAAGAAATATGTAGACTCCTACAGGCAAGAAGAAAACAAGCACATAAATAAGTGGCCACGTTTGGGCAAAAGGGTGATGCAAAAGGGGTATCACGAAGGACACTCTAGAATTTTGCACGTTAGGCGAGATATTATTACCATTAATGTATCTATGGTTGGGGTGCCCCCTCAAGTTTCAAAAGAAATGAATATTCCTTAGGAAACTTGAAAGAGACAATGAGAGAAAGAGAAAAACACAAAGAACGAAGTAAGAAAACAAACAATAGAGCAAATATTACTGGGTATAGCATGAATCTATTATAGCTGACATAAAATGCAGGAATGAAAAGAAGAAAAAGGAAAAAATAAGGGAAGATGAAAGAAGAAGAAGAAGAAGGTCAACCATAGAAAGCGAGAGAAGCCGATCAAAAATTTTTGAATTAAGGGTATTATGCCCAAAATAATGGTCTGGTGTGGAGTGAAAAATTTTCTATGGGTGTGGTACTCACTAATATGGACAAATGGGCAAAATATGGAGTGTAACCTGCTATGGGTGATTGTTCAAGTGATCAACTAATGGATAAATGGGATTTTCATGATAGGAGTTGAAGGGTTATAGGATAGAAAATTGAAGGTGACATAGAGTTACAAATTAAAGAATATTTGAGCAGATTTTGAAGTGTCTTTGAACAACAAATTGAAGGAATGCTTAACAACAAACTAAGGTAGTGGATTGGAGGAGTTAGAGACTATTTTTAGAGAACAAGATATAGGAGAAGAAATCAGATTTTGTGAGCAAAAATTTAAGATATTTGGGATGTAAAATTAGGTAGCATTTGAGGAAGATAGTAGAGATACAATTTGAAAATTTTTGGGGTAGATTTGAGAGAGCTTTGGAAACAAAGCAAAGAAAAATTTTGTAGCAATTGAAACTGCAAATTGAGAAAAATTTGGCAGCAATTGAAGCTACAAATTGCAGAGTTTTTTGGATAGCAAGAAAGTAACATTTGGAGCTACAAAAATTAGAGAAGTTGAAGATTAAGAAGGCTTATTTCAAACAACATTTGAAGAGAAAAAAAGGCTGAAATTTCAGCATTCTGTAATGACCTTTTGGCAAGGAGAAAGAGAAGATTCAAACGACATACTTTGAAGAAGGTAGAAGTTGTTGCAAAATTTTTACATTCGAGACAACAAAAAGGTGAATAAAATCACCAAGGAGAGCTTCAGAAGGAGGCCAAAGAGGTTTGTAATATTGGTGCTATAAAATTTTATTATTCAAGTGTAGATGGGAAAAACTGCCCTATCGCATACATTTTCCAAAAGTTGGATCCGCAAGGGAGGGCCTTGGGGTGAACCACGAGGGTATGTTGTTCTCTAAACTTGGTTCTAGGGGGAAGGGTTCACCAGGAATAGTTTAAGGACTCGCTCCAAGTCCTCTAGTTTTCAAGAATGTTTGATGTATTATATTCAAGACAAACACCTAGATTTGGCCTTTCTAGATCTATGCTACAAAAGATAAAGGACAATGAAAAAATACAAAATGCAAGAATACAAGAGCTAACCCTAGAATGATTCTTTCTTTGAATACTTTTCTAAACCTAGGGTTCCAAACAAATGATCTTTAAGTAAGGGCTCAAGAAGAGATGCACAAACAAAATTAACCCTAAGTGCACACCATATGTTGTTTGTCTTTCAAATACCTAGAAATTATTTAGATATATTTTTGTAAAATTAGATTTAGTGTTTACAACAAAAATATAAAGCACTCAATAAACAACCTAAATACTAATCAGAACACTTAGCTTATATTGTGATTTATCCTTACGTTTATCCCTCTATCCAATGTTATCAATAATTCCTGTTCCTGCAGGATAACTTGATAAACACTTGAAAAATATGATAGCGTTAGAAGGCCTGCTTAGGTCGCTATACAAAAATACTTGGAGGCACGGTAGTCAAGCCCCCTAGGTCATTTTAGCTGACCTTTGATAAATAAAAGAAAAAAATGACCTTTGGAAAAAACAAACATAATACAATATAGCAGAATAAAATGATGGAACCACAGAATAAAATGTACTACTATGCTCTAGATGCAGTCTAAAATGCAATGATGAAGTTTGGGACATCAATTTGCCCCCAGATTTGGCTTAGGAGAGATCATGCCCTGTAAAAGGTTACCATAATAATGCATAGGCAGAATCACATCCCGTAGAGAGCCGAGCATGATTTCACATAAGTGAGATAAAATATCTTGGATCAAATCAAAATAATAAATCCTAAGTACAACAAATAAAAATAGATATGCAGTAGAGCACTTTCACCTGGAAGAGAGTGAGGAAGCAGGAAAAAAGGTTTGAGACCTCCCAAATAGTTGATATCTCCTTAGGGATTCAACACCAATCCACCAAGAGCAAGCGAAAATAATCAACAATCCAATGCAACAAAAAATAATCAGACTTCACACTCCAAAGTTAACTTGCTTGCAAAATAAGAAGGATGCAGACTGAATAAGAATACTTTGTGAGAAATAATCATTAGCATTAAATCATCAAAAGTTATCATGTAATAATGTTGTGTGTGAATTGTGAATTCAAACCCTCCTTATATAGCGGATTTGAAGGCGATAAAGGTGGGAAAACCAATGAGGGCTAACGTAAAAAAAGCTATACCTAAAGAATTAGGGTTTTATTAGATCAAACCCTAAAAAGGTAAAATTGTGCCTCATCAAGGCCAATCGCTATTTCACCTATGCAAATTCATGCCCCATTAAGGGCGAGCATGATTTTGCATAGAGGGAGAAAAAGGGTAAAAGAGGGGGAGAAGCCTAACCCTTACCTTAGGCAAGTCTAGGGGGTCTCCCAGGAGGTTTTGGGAAGATTATCTACTAAAAGTGGGTCAATTTTTTGTGTCTATATTTTCCCCTCTCTTTGATGCATTAAGGCCAAGTAAATGCATCAAAGAAAGATGTAGACTCCTACAGGTAAGAAGAAAGCAAGCATAGAAAGAAGTGGTCATGTTTGGACAAAAGGGCGATGCAAAAGGGGTATCATGAAGGACACTCTAGAATTTTGCATGCTATGCGAGACATTATTACTGCTAATGCCTCTATGGATGGGGTGCCCTCTCGAGTTTCAAAAGGAATAAATATTCCTTAGGAAACTCGAAAGAGGCAAGGAGAGAAAGAAAAAAACATGAAGAATGAAGCAAGCAAACAAACAAGAGAGCAAATATTACTGGGTACAACATGAATCTATTACAGCTAACGTGAAATGTAGGAATGAAAAGAAGAAAAAGGAATAAATAAGGAAAGGTAGAATAAGAAGAAGAAGAAGAAGAATCCAAAGGTCAACGATAGAAAGCAAGAGAAACCGATCAAATAATTCTAAATGAAGGGTGTTATGCCAACAAGAATGGTCTGGTGTGGAGTGAAAAACCTACTATGGGTGTAGCACTCACTAAGATGGACAAATGGGCAAAATATGGAGCATAACCTGCTATGGGTCATTGCTCAAGTGATCAACTAATGGAGTGTAACCTGCTATGGATGATTTTTCACTATTGACTGTTATGGGATGATTACTCGCTAGGATGTAAGTCAAGGTCTACTGAAATGGCCAAGGAGCTTATATTGTAATGGGGTGTTGAGCCCACTGAGTCAAAATAAGCATAACCCGATAGGGGAATACGTTATTACTAATGTGAATGACATTTTAGCAAGTACTACTCGATAGGGGTGTGTAAGAATATATAGACCAATAAATATGAGCATAACACAAAGTGAGTGTGTGCATGTGCTAGAAGAAATAAGAGGAAGAAAATGAGGAGCAAAGAATTGTGTGTGTGTACCCCCAGCTTGAAGTTTTAGCTATTAAAAATTCAAGAGGGGGGAAATTGTAAAAAAAGGAGAGAAGAAGGTATATCCTTATCTAAACAAATAAAATAGAGGAAAAAGAAGAAACATGCAAAGAACAAGGATATACCAAAAGAGGATTGTATCCCTTGAATTTGGAGAGAAATGATAGTCATTGTAAAACTTTCAAAGTCAAGGAATACAAGAAGAAGAGAGAATAGAAGGAAAGAGCAAAAGAATATGAGAAGAGAAGAAAGGATGAAATGCATAGGCCCTAGGTTGGGACTTCCCTAGGCATCATAATCTTAGTAAAAGTGCAATGCATGTGAGCTATGACCTAACTAGGTATCATCACATGTCATTTTCATGAATACACGAAAGCTATATGATCAAGCAGTCATGAGAAAGCATCAATGCTTATGACAAGTAGAAATGCAAGAGAAACAGAATGTCATACAATCATGCAAAGTATGACAGGTAGTCATACAATATGAGCAGGCAAACATATGCAATATGATATAAACTAAATGCAAAATGCAAATGATATATCAAGCATAATATATTTTTAAATGCATTATATTCATAGGTTATTTAAGTTCTTTACCATCCAAAGAAGCCAAAAAATAGGCACCTGAGCCAAACTTGGCCATTATGACAAAGGGCCCTAACCAATTGGGCTGAAACTTACCTCAAAGATCAACACGAGCATTGGTGTTCCTCTGGTTTTCTTTGAGGACAAGGTCCCCAACCTCAAAATAATTATTATGAACTTTATTAGAATAATATCACTAAAGTCTATCTTGATAGTCTCTCAAATGCTCCAAGACATGAATACACTTTTCATCCAGAAACTCCAATTGGTGCAAATGGTTTGCATGATACTCATCACCAACCTTAGCATATTGCAACAAGATGCACAATGAAGTAACCTCAAGCTCAAAAGAAAACACTACCTCAGACCCATATACCAAGAGATATTGTGAGACTCCTATAGGAGTACACACACTAGTATGATAGGCCCACAAGGCAGGATAAATATGGATATGCCAGTAACGACCGATCTTACTAACCAACTTCTTCAATATCTTGATCAAGGACTTATTAGATGCTTCAAATTACCTATTAACTTGGGGGTAATAATGAGTTGATCACCTGTGCTGTCTCTTGTACTTAGCACAAATATTATGAATATACTTATTCTTGAAAGGAGTGTCATTTTTAGAAATAATCACTAAAGGAATCCCAAACCTACAAAGAATTTGGTTGAATATGAACTTAGAAACTTGAGTTCTAGTCACCGTAGCCAGGGGTATGGCTTCAACCTATTTAGTGAAATACTCGGTTGTAGTAATGATAAACTTGTGACCATCCGATGACATTGGGTTAACTTTCTCGATAATGTCCAATCCCCACATGGAGAATGGCCAAGGGGAAGAAATAACCTGAAGGTCTTGAGAAAGAGCATGGATGAGATGGTTGTGGCGTTGACACTTATCGTAACACTAAATATAGTCACATACATATTTCTCCATAGAAGGCCAACAGTAACCCATTCGAAGGATTTTTTTAGCAATAACATTACCACTAAAATGACCTCCACATGAACCTTCATGAGCATCACTAAGAGCAACCTAAATTTCATTGGAGTTAATACATATCAAGAGGATACCTTCAAAATAATATCTATACAAGGTGTTGGTGATTATGATGAATCGACACGCTCTTTTGCGCAAAAGCTTATGATGATTATGATCTAAACCATCAGGCATCAAACCATCCTTAAAAAAAAAATATGTTGTTATACCGTGGCTCAGATGGGGAAGCTTCGATGGTCAAATAATCTATTGAAATAATATAAGAACCAAGCGACATAGGTTCTTGGAGTTTTCTAATGATAATAAATGCTTGATCATCTTCTAACTCTAGAGGAAATAAGGATGCAACAACAACCATGACATCCACATGGCGGTTTGAGGATCTAGGGATAGACTTAGTGGTTACTCATTCAAATGAGGACAACAACTTAGTAACAATATCCTTGTAAGGTTTAAGTTTATCATCCTTAGTTTGATAAACATCATTAATATGATTAACCACAAGTTGAGAGTCACCAAAGATCGAAATAACTCTAACCTGCAAAGCTAAGGCTACTCTAAGACTAAGGATCAAAGCTTCATACTCTGTAGTGTTATTCGTGCAAGAGAAATGAAGCTTGAAGGATAAGGGTATGAGTTGCTTTTGTGGGGTGACTAGAATGACTCCAGCACTAGCGCCCTTCATACATCGAGCTCCATCAAAAAATAAAGTCCAAGACTTAGACTCTTCAATTTCAACATTGAAGCATTTATTAGGAAACTCAACAACTATAGGATGGACAAATTCTAGGGGAGTGGAGGCTAACTTGTCAACAATTACCTGACCCTTGATAGCCTTCTGACCTATGAAAATCAAATTGAACTCTCTAAGGGCCAACACCCATTTAATAGCTTGACCTGAAAGGTGGAGCTGAGACAACAAATAGTGCAAAGGATCAAACTTTGCAACCACCAATGTATTATGGTTGAGCATATAGTGTCTTAACTTCTGGCAAGAAAACACCATGGCAATGCAAAGCTTCTCTAAGGAAGCATACCTTTTTTCATAGCTAAACAAGGTTCTATTGATATAGGAGATAGTTCATATTTTATTTTGATCATCATGTTGGACCAACATGGCTCCTAAAGCATGAGCAATGGTTGCTATGTAAAGCATAAAATGCCCACCAAGCACAGGAGGAACTAAAACAGGTAATGAATTGAGATAATTTTTTAGATCATCAACAACTTTCTAACACTAAGAATCCCATCGAAAGACCACATCTTTCTTAAGAATCTTAAGAAAGAGCTGACACTTATTAGCTAACTAGGAAATGAACCGATGGATAGACTGAAGTTTACCTTATAGACTACACAATTTGGTTAGGGTGTGAGGAGGCATATCAGTGATGGTCATTATTTTAGCATGATCCACTTCAATGCCTTACCTAGAAACTATGAAATATAACAACTTCCCAGATGTGAGTCTGAACACACACTTAGCAGGTTTAAGATGAACCTTGTATTTTTAAAACCTCCCAAATATTCATCTTAAATCATGAACATTATCCTTTCATTCGATGAAGTGAGCTAGAAGAACGTCCACATAGTCTTGGAGATTATAATGCATCATGTCATGGAAAATATAAGTGATGGCCCGCTAATAGGTATCTCCTACGTTCTTCAATATAAAATGCATGACCTTCCACTAGAAGGTTCTCCATGGAGTAGTGAATGATATCTTAGCCTGATCCTCAAGGGTAATCATAATCTGATTGTAGCCTAAGAAACCACCCATAAGCGAAACCATTCCACATTTGGCAATGAAATCTATAATTTGATCTATCTTGTGCAAGGTAAAATTGTCCTTGGGGTATGCTAAATTAATATCATGAAAGTTGATATGAAGAACACAAGCTTATCCTGAGAGGGGGGTGAATAGTATAAGACCACTTTTTACTTTTCTTCTCAAATAAATATTATGCAGTGTATAGATAGCAGTATCAATAGCAGTAATCAAAGCAATGCACAAAACTCCACACACAATAGAGACACAGATTTAACGTGGTTCACCCAATGTGGGCTACCTCCACAGAGAAAATATTTCTTCTAAATATTTCTCAAATAATCTCTTGGGAATCTTTCCCAAATTACAATGTTTATGGACCTCGGTCCAAAGGAGATGATGATCCCCTAAATCTCAAGTTTGTGGATCTCTTCCACAGGAGAACTCTTTCCCCTTCTACTCTGGCTAGTGATCTTCTAGAAGACTCTCTCTCTCTCTGCTGCACTGACTTGTGGATCTCTCTCCACTTGAAGACTCCTCACTCAGATTTGTCTTCAATTGTCCTGGTTGTTGGATCTCTATCCACTAAGACTCTATCCTCTATACTCTGTCACCTCCAAATCTCTATCTCAATACTATACCAAACATAGTTCAGTCGGTCTAGCACAGTTCTACTCAATCTCTTACACTAAACATAGTACAATCGGTCTAGTACAATTTTGCTCAATAGGTTCACTTAGAACCTGCTCAAATTTTCTCAATAGGTTCACACAAAACCTGTCCAAATATGCTCAACAGGTTCACACAAAACCTATCCAAATCTTCTCAACAGGTTCACACAGAACTTGTCCAAATCTGCTCAACAGGTTCACACAGAACCTGTCCAAATATGCTCAACAAGTTCACACATAACTTGTCCAAATCTACTCAACAAGTTCACACAGAACTTGTCCAAATCTGCTCAACAAATCCTCTCTAGGACTTGCTCAAATATGCTCAATAAGTCCTCTCTAGGACTTGCTCAAATCTGCTCAATAAGTCCTCTCTAGGACTTGCTCAAATCTGCTCAATAAGTCCTCTCTAGGACTTGCTCAAATCTGCTCAATAAGTCCTCTCTAGGACTTGCTCAAATCTGCATCAATAAGTCCTCTCTAGGACTTGCTCAAATCTGCTCAATAAGTCCTCTCTAGGACTTGCTCAAATCTTCTCAATAAGTCCTCTCTAGGACTTGCTCAAATCTACTCAATAAGTCCTCTCTAGGACTTGCTCAAATCTTCTCAATAAGTCCTCTCTAGGACTTGCTCAAATCTGCTCAATAAGTCCTCTCTAGGACTTGCTCAAATCTACTTAGCAAGCTTTCACAAAAGCTTAACTCAAAATAGTCCACAAGTCTTCTCAAAGACTTGTCTCAATCACATAGAATCATAAAGAGAATTGTTAGAGACTCAATATGTTCTAAGCTCAATGTACAATCAATATCTCAAATCAATCTCATAGAAGCATAAAGAGAATTGTTAGAGACTCTATATGTTCTATACTCAAATCCCAATCTCAACTCAATAGAAGCATCAAGAGAATTGTTAGAGACTCTATATGTTCTATACTCAGATCTCAATCTCAACTCAAATCAACCTCAATCTCAACTCAAATCAGAATATTGAATAGTTTGTTTCTAGGAACTTGAACAACCACATGCATCCACTTGACTAGGCTTAATCAACTCAACTCAACCAATCACCTCAAGGAACAATCCTTTCTCACAAACCCTAGTCCAAGCATGTATTAACCAACTCAACTCAATCCCATTCCTCAAGGAACAATCCTTTTCACAAACCCCCTAAATCCACAAAGCATGTATTAACCAACTCAACTCAACCAATCACCTCAAGGAATAATCCTTTTTCACAAACCCTAGTCCAAGCATGTATTAACCAACTCAAAATGTTTCCAACAATGCTCAAGCACAAGTCTCACATAGCAATGATACTCATGTTCTTTTCTAACTCAAGTTCAAGTTCATTTCATCATCAATGGGCTTCAACAACAATGCTAATAAAACAAGGTTTAAATACAACTCACAAACCAGAAAACCTTGAAGCATTCAACCAATCATTTTCTCAAAGGAAACCACAATCAATCCTTTTCTCTCCAATGATATTTTAGAAATCAACCACCATAAACAATCAATAGGAGAATGTGCCCATACCTTTTTGATGCCAATAAGTTGTCCACAAAATCTGCCACACTTAAACACAACTTTCCTTTCCAATCTAAACAAGGGTTAATGGACTTCAAATAATCACAAAATAAAGCATTACTCAAATTACACCCTTTTTACTCCAAGTTAATAAACACATCCACCAAAGTCCCTTTTATTAAAACCCTTATCAAAAATAATAAACCTCTCAAAATTGCTTTTAAAAAAACAACTCCTTATTTCTCCTAAAATTAATTCTCCATAACCATCAAATAAATCATAAACCAATTATGCTTTGCAATAATAATCACAACCCTAATAACAAACTTTAATTTCCATTAACTACCTTATAACTCCAAACTTTAGGGCTAATAAAAATTATTTAAATGCAAAACGTAATTACCTCCTCAAGGGGATTCGAACCCTCGAATTGCCACACCACGAGCGTCTTAGCCGTGACTAATATTCCACACGAGCTAGGTGCTCGTTGGAAATGCAAAGGCCCAAAGTGCCTTAAACCTTCCTCCACCTTCCGCAAAATACAAAGCACCAAAGCGCTTTCCACATGCCTTCCGAAATGTCATCCAAGGGATTCGATCCCTGGTGTTTGCGCTGCCTTGTGCCTTAAACCAAAATGATTTGCCAATGCGCCACGCTTCCCACCACGATTTGACTTTCCAAGCGCTATCATTTTCTTTCCTGCTTCTCTTCTCAAAATTTGCACGAGCTCATAGACTTATTCGAATGCCAAAAATTTATCACAAGAGCAAGGATAAAAATTTGATTCATTTACCACCCCTTTATATAGTGTTTAAAACACTTCAAAGACGTCGACGGAAATATGAATTTATGTTTGCTTGATGACGTCGATGGGAAACTTTACATTTAAATTTAAATTTTAAATAATTAAAATTTAAACCAAATATTAAAACTCAAATAACTCCATCATCGGGGCACCTTTTTCGATGAAACGAAAGCCCAACTTGGGTTTTAAGAAAAACCTAGATCAAATCTGTTGTCCATGGTTTTAAATAAAACCTTTTATTTTTCCTACCTTGGTTTTCACAAAAACCCTTCATAGATCCTTTTGACATTAAATGCTCTTTTGACATCAATGACAACATTTTAGCTTAGGGACTCAAAATGTCCAACAATCTCCCCCTTTGTCATTGATGGCAACCCAAATCCTTTTACTGAATTCTAACCTTATTTTATGCTCCCCCTGGGACTTTGCTCCCCCTGGCTCAATGCTCTCTCAGATATCAAATCTCTCCTCATATCCAAAAACTCTCCCCATAATACACAAATCTCTCCCCCTTTGACATCAATGGCAAAGGGTCACCTTTGGGGCTCGGGGCTAATAATTAAGCCTCTTAGCTTAGCCCCTCCCCCACCTCCACATGAGGTGGTTAATTATGGGGTGGGAGTATTTCTACTCCCTGAAAGCACTATTCTCTGCCTTTGTCTTTTCCTCTTCCTTTTTGTTGAATCCTCTCATTGTTTCTTTCCAAGTCATCATCCCTGTTCCTATTCCTATTCTTGTTCTCATCCATGTTCTTGTTCTTGTACCTATTCTTATTCTCATTCTTATCTGAGTCTCTTTTCTTTTTTGAGTCTCTTGTTCCTATTCTTGTTCTTGTTCATATTCTTGTTCCTATTCATGTTCATGTTCCTATTCTTGTTCATGCTTGTTTTTGGAATATTTGCTCTACACCATCTTGCTATGTGACCATAATTATTGCACTTATAACACTTAATGTTATTATTCCTTGGATGTGCAACAGTCTTAGGATTTCTCCTAGTGAAGCCATATCCTCTTCTATCATGAATTCTGCAATTCATTGCCTTGTGACCAAACTCATTACATGAATAGCAATATCCTTGGAAAAGTTGTTCTCTTCCATATACCTATATTTCATGTGATCTACATTGTGAAGCCATATGCCCAAACCTTTGACATGAGAAGCATCTCCCATTGAAGCTTCCTTGCCTAGACCTCATTGGTCTCCTATTCTGATTGTTGTTCCATCTATATCTTCTTTGCCCATTGTCCCTATTGGACTCACTGCAATCTGACTCATCCTTAGAAGTTTCACTTTCACTTGCATCTGAGAATCCCTCTTCTGAAGTATCTTCTTCTGATGTTGTTTCTTCTTGAAGACTTGAAGTAGACTTTGCTTTTTCCTGTTTCTTTCCAAAACCAAGACCTATTGAACATGATGTTCTCTGCTGTCCACAAATGAACTTATCCAAGTTCTTAGAGCTATTTGTGAAACTCTTCATCTTGATCTTGGAGTCCTGTAAATATTTCTTTAGAGTAGCCACTTCTTGTGCTAACTTCTCACATTCCAAAATATTTGCTTCTAACTTATCCTTGAACTTACTTGCCTTAGCCTTTGACTTTTCTAAGTCCTCTATGAGCAATAATATTTCTTCATCACATTCTTGAAACTAACTTTCAAGCTTAGAGTGTTGCTTTCTTACCTTATTTACTATGTCAAGGGCATGGATAAGTTCTCCCTTGAGATCATAACCATTCTCTATTGAGTAGTCCTCTATTTGTTTGCCTTTTTCCATATCATTTCTTTCCTTTGACTTGCTTTCTATAGGATCACTCAATTCTTCATCTTCTAAAGCCATTAGAAGATTCTCATTTGATCTATCAAGTGCATCTTCAAAATAATCATCATTGAAACTATAACCATCTCTTGTGCAATCATCTTCAATATGTCTAAATTTACCACATCTAAAACACTTAAGAATAACTGGAGTCTTTTTCTTAGTTTGATCATTTTCTTCAATCATGAACAAGACTTCATCTCTATCATTGTCTGAAAAACTAGCATCACTATCAAATGAGTACTTACTTGCATTATCCGCATAGTAGCTTTTATTTTGCCTTTGGAAAAACTTCTTTCCTTGTTTGTTCTATCCATCCTTGTCTTTCTTCTGGTACTTGTGTCTTTCTAATTCCCTGTACTTGTGATCCTATTTTTCTTCATCACTGTTGTACTTTGGCTCTTTGCACTTTGTTGCAAAATGTCCAAACTTGCCACAATTAAAGCACTTAACTGATCTCATATCTATTGGTCTTTTGAACCCTTTATCTCTTCTACCATAGTTAGCTTCTTCATCACTAGATGACTCACTGCTTGATTCTATTTGCTTTCCCTTTTTCTTTTTGTCCACTTTGAAAGCAACTTCTTTCAGAGGAATAGGATCTTTTGTTCTTATCTCAAAAGTAGTAAGCATACCAAGCAAAGAATTCCTTGTCAAAGAATCACTATCAATTGATGTTTCTATAGAAGAAACCTTTTCACTATACCTTTTTGGAAGAGTTCTCAAGATCTTATCATAAGCATCTGATTCATCAACCTTCATTCCAAGACCTCTCATCTCATGTACAAGTTCATCAATCTTACTGAGATAATCACGAATATTTTCATCATCTCTCATTCTTAAGTTCTCAAATTCTCCTTTGAGATTTTTGATCTTAGATTTCCTGACACCTTTATCACCCTCATATATATCATGTAGTAGATCCCACATATCTTTTGTTGTTTTACAATCCATAACCTTCATAGATTCTGATCTACCCAATCCTTTTATAATTTCATTCATAGCTCTTGAATTTGCATGCATTAGAAGCTTACCTTCCTTATCTGTTAGAGGATTGATTGTAGAATCATATCCAAGTTCCACTGCATCCCAAACTTCATTTCCAAGTGCCATCAGGTAAAATCTCATCAGCATACACCAATACAAGAAGTCACTTCCATAAAATACTGGTACTACATTATTGAAGGACCCATCCTTTTGATCTTTGTGATCCATTGTGTTCTTAGACCGCTTTTCCTTCAAGCTATCAAACTCTTCTGAAGGAACCCACTCTAATACCAATTGAAGAACACAAGCTTATACTGAGAGGGGGGTGAACAATATAAGACCACTTTTTACTTTTCTTCTCAAATCAATATTATGCAGTGTATAGATAGTAGTATCAATAGCAGTAATCAAAGCAATGCACAAAACTCCACACACAATAGAGACACAGATTTAACGTGGTTCACCCAATGTGGGCTACCTCCATAGAGAAAATATTTCTTCTAAATATTTCTCAAATAATCTCTTGGGAATCTTTCCCAAATTACAATGTTTATGGACCTCGGTCCAAAGGAGATGTTGATCCCCTAAATCTCAAGTTCATGGATCTCTTCCACAGGAGAACTCTTTCCCCTTTTGCTCTAGCTAGTGATCTTCTAGAAGACTCTATCTCTCTGCTATATTGACTTGTGGATCTCTCTCCACTTGAAGACTCCTCACTCAGATCTATCTTCAATTGTCCTGGCTGTTGGATCTCTATCCACTAAGACTTTGTCCTCTATACTCTGTCACCTCCAAAGCTCTGTCTCAATATTGTACCAAACACAGTTCAATTGGTCTAGCATAGTTCTACTCAATCTCTTGCACTAAACACAATATAATTGATCTAGTACAATTTTTCTCAATAGGTTCACTTAGAACCTGCTCAAATTTGCTCAACAGGTTCACATAAAACCTGTCCAAATCTGCTCAACAGGTTCACACAAAACCTATCCAAATATGCTCAATAGGTTCACACAAAACCTATCCAAATTTTCTCAACAAGTTCACACAGAACTTATCCAAATATGCTCAACAAGTTCACACAGAACTTGTCCAAATCTACTCAACAAGTTCACACAGAACTTGTCCAAATTTGCTCAACAAATCCTCTCTAGGACTTGCTCAAATCTGCTCAATAAGTCCTCTCTAGGACTTGCTCAAATATACTTAATAAGTCCTCTATAGGACTTGCTCAAATCTGCTCAATAAGTCCTCTCTAGGACTTGCTCAAATATGCTCAATAAGTCCTCTATAGGACTTGCTCAAATCTGCTCAATAAGTCCTCTATAGGACTTGCTCAAATCTGCTCAATAAGTCCTCTCTAGGACTTTCTCAAATATGCTCAATAAGTCCTCTCTAGGACTTGCTCAAATCTGCTCAATAAGTCCTCTATAGGACTTTCTCAAATCTACTCAATAAGTCCTCTCTAGGACTTGCTCAAATATGCTCAATAAGTCCTCTATAGGACTTGCTCAAATCTTCATAGCAAGCTTTCACAAAAGCTTAACTCAAAACAGTCCACAAGTCTTCTCAAAGACTTGTCTCAATCACATAGAATCATAAAGAGAATTGTTAGAGACTCAATATGTTCTAAGCTCAATGTACAATCAATATCTCAAATCAATCTCATAGAAGCATAAAGAGAATTTTTAGAGACTCTATATGTTCTATACTCAAATCCAATCTCAACTCAATAGAAGCATCAAGATAATTGTTAGAGACTCTATATGTTCTATACTCAGATCTCAATCTCAACTCAAATCAACCTCAATATCAACTCAAATCAGAATATTGAATAGTTTGTTTCTAGGAACTTGAACAACCACATGCATCCACTTGACTAGGCTTAATCAAATCAACTCAACCAATCACCTCAAGGAACAATCCTTTCTCACAAACCCTAGTCCAAGCATGTATTAACCAACTCAACTCAACCAATCACCTCAAGGAACAATCCTTTATCACAAACCCTAGTCCAAGCATGTATTAACCAACTCAACTCAACCAATCACCTCAAGGAACAATCTTTTTTCACAAACCCTAGTCTAAGCATGTATTAACCAACTCAAAATGTTTCCAACAATGCTCAAGCACAAGTCTCACATAGCAATGATACTCATGTTATTTTCTAACTCAAGTTCAAGTTCATTTCATCATCAATGGGCTTCAACAACAATGCTAATAAAACAAGGTTTAAATACAACTCACAAATCAGAAAACCTTGAAGCATTCAACCAATCATTTTCTCAAAGGAAACCACAATCAATCCTTTTCTCTCCAATGATATTTCAAAAATCAACCACCATAAACAATCAATAGGAGAATTTGCCCATACCTTTTTGATGCCAATAAGTTGTCCACAAAATCTGCCACACTTAAACACAACTTTCCTTTCCAATCTAAACAAGGGTTAATGGACTTCAAATAATCACAAAATAAAACATTACTCAAATTACACCCTTTTTACTCCAAGTTAATAAACACATCCACCAAAGTCCCTTTTATTAAAACCCTTATAAAAAATAATAAACCTCTCAAAATTGCTTTAAAAAAAAACTCCTTATTTCTCCTAAAATTAATTCTCCATAACCATCAAATAAATCATAAACCAATTATGCTTTGCAATAATAATCACAGCCCTAATAACAAACTTTAATTTCCATTAACTACCTTATAACTCCAAACTTTAGGGCTAATAAAAATTATTTAAATGCAAAACGTAATTACCTCCTCAAGGGGATTCAAACCCTCGACTTGCCACACCGCGAGCATCTTAGCCGCGGCTAAGATTCCACATGAGCTAGGCACTCGTTGGAAAGGCAAAGGCCCAAAGTGCCTTAAACCTTCCTCCACCTTCCGCAAAATACAAAGCACCAAAGCGCTTTCCACATGCCTTTCGAAATGTCATCCAAGGGATTCAATCCATGGTGTTTGCATTGCCTTGTGCCTTAAACCAAAATTATTTGCCAATGCGCCACGCTTCCCACCATGATTTGACTTTCCAAGCGCTGTCGTTTTCTTTCTTATTTCTCTTCTCAAAATTTGCACGAGCTCATAGACTTATTCGAATGCCAAACATTTATCACAAGAGCAAGGATGAAACTTTGATTCATTTACCACCCCTTTATATAGTGTTTAAAACACTTCGAAGACATCGACGAAAATATGAATTTATGTTTGCTTGATGACGTCGACGGGAAACTTTACATTTAAATTTAAATTTTAAATAATTAAAATTTAAACCAAATATTAAAACTCAAATAACTCCATCATCGGGGCACCTTTTTCGATGAAACGAAAGCCCAACTTGGGTTTTAAGAAAAACCCAGATCAAATCTGTTGTCCATGGTTTTAAATAAAACCTTTTATTTTTCCTACCTTGGTTTTCACAAATACCCTTCATAGATCCTTTTGACATTAAATGCTCTTTTGACATAAATGACAACATTTTAGCTTAGGGACTCAAAATGTCCAACACGGTACATATTCTGATTGTTCCTTCCTTCTTAGCTACAAGAACGATATTGGATATCTAATCAGAATAGTCAATAGCTTTTATAAAACCAACGTCAAGGAGTTTTTGGAGCTCTTCCTTTATTGAGAGGGTGACCTTAGGATGCATCTTCCTAATTTTATGCTTAACAGGCTTAACACTGGGTTTAATTACCAAATTATGCATGACAAGAGAGGGATCAATTCTTGGCATGTCAACATATGACCAAGTAAAAATATCTTGATACTCTCTTAATAAATTGGTCAATTGCTCCTACTCATCCATGGACAAGGCTTTACCTAGCTTAAGGATTCTAGGGACTTCCTTAGATCCTATCTTCACATCTATGGTCTCCTAAATAAGGATGGACAAGTCATCCTCAAGAGGAGGTGGGTCAGGATTCACTCCTAAATGCTCAAGGTCCTTGGGAGACATAGAATCAAAGTCCACTTGAGATCTAGAAGATTCAACCTGCGTAGCACAAGGGATAGGCCCATCAAAGTAGATGTCATTTTGAGGAGGATCCTCATTTTTGACAAACTGCTCAGGGTAATGACCAACAAATGGGGAGAGGGTGGCTCCTCATTCTCAACACTCCACTCTAAACTTTGATGAGATTTATCTAAGAGATATTCTTGACAAGAAGAGCTGATTTGATCCTGAGATGATACATTGATTGGTAAATCCTTATACAATTTTTTAGGTTGCTTGTTTTTTTTAAACAAGGAATCCGACGAATGAAACTGAGCTAGATCATCTGGTGAGAAAAATTCAAATGGATGAGGATCACCCAAGATAGAAACAAGTTGATTTCCAAATTTAAATTTCACACAAATGAAAAGTAGAAGGAATGATCTCCATTGCATGGATACAAGGACATCCAAGAAGAAGATTAAAAGATGCAGGACAAGATACCACATAAAACAATATATCTAAAATTTTAGGTCAAAATTTGAGGGGAAGTGATATGGTACCATAAGCTTCTTGGGACTCATTGTTGAAAGTTTTAATGATATCACCGGATTTAGTTATATCTTTCTCTTTTAATACAAAATTTTGAAAGAAATGATATGTGCATAAATTAAGGGAAAAACCATTATCAATCATAACTCTTTTGATAAAAGTATCCCCAAAAAATGCAATGATGTAAAGAGAAGAATCTTTTAGCAAGTCTGAGAAAGAAATATTAGCATCCGAGAATGTGAGATGATGTATCCCAAGAGATCTTACAATATTGGCCATATCACAAGGAAGAATATCTGGAGGAACAAATTTTTGCCTTAGAACATTTATTAAGGCTTCTCCGTGACTACGATAATTTTGTAATAGTTTCAAAAGAGAGATATTTGTCGAGAAACTAATTTCCTGTTGATATCACTGAATCTGCTAATTTTGCACTAACTTTTTTGAAGTAGCAATTATCATACCAACCACATTATTATCATAATGGTGTGGTACACTTCTATAATATATTTGATTAGCTACCTGTCTAATTACATTCTGATTAACAGATAGTTTTTGTTGTAATACTTGATTAGCTACCTATCTAATTACATTCTGATTAACAGATGGTTTTTGTTGTAAATTTCCCAAATCAAGACGTTCTGCATCAATGAAATATTGAACCACATGTTTTAACTTCTTACAAGAATTTATCCAATGTCCCTCTACTCTATGATATGCACAATGTTGATTTACCTTATACAAATGAGTTGTAGTATCTAGTTTCCTTATAGGAGGTAACTCAATTGCATTAGCTTCTAAAAGTTATTTCAAAATTGCTTCCATAGACATATTAAGCCTTGTAAAATTCCTTTTTAGAGGTTTCTAAAGTACTATATTTTATAGGTTGTTAGTAACATTGTTAACAAGCCTACTATCCATTCCACTATCACATCCTATGTTCTTATTCGTATATTGAGACTTAGTATGTTTCTCTTCTTTGAATTTGATTTAGCCTCTTTTGATAAGGGTTTATTCTACTTTTCTTGCTAAATCTATTACTTGATCAAAAGATGTGATGGTAGTAGTCTCTAATGCATAAGATAATTGTTCTTGTAAATTACCAATAAATATCTCAAGCATATCCCTTGGAGGTAAAGAATATCTCAAGCGTCCAACTAATCTTCTCCAACAAGCCAATAATTCTAAAAATCTTTCCTCTTTAATTTGTTTAAAATTGTAATCATTTTTCATTATCACTTCCTTATCAATATAAACACCAAATTGTTGAAAAAATAGTTTTGTTGTTTCTTCAAAACTCTTCAAGGAATAATTGGGTAACTATAATACCATTCTAATACCATTCAACCAAGACTCTTAGGAAATGTATTAAGTAACATGTCATCATAAATAAGATCATAGCAAGATGTTCTAAATATTATTAAGTGCTCAATAGGATCTTTTGTCCCCTTATAATTAGGAAAAAATGGCATAGGAAAATGCTTAGGATAATATCTAGCAACAATAACAAGATCCAATGGCTGATTACACATTTTCTTATAACTATAAGTAGAACTTGAAGGATGAATCATCTCAACTTTTTAAACCAACTACTTTACCATATTTGTTAAATTTTGTACTTCTAGATCATTGTTATGCACAGTCCCCAGATTCCTTAAAGGAGTGCTGCACATATTGATACTATTTAGGTATGTGGTATCTTGTTAAATAGCATGACTAAAATTTGGTAGAATAGAGGCAATAGTGTTGAGATAAGCAAATTGAGGAGGAAATAAAATTTTTTGAATGGCACTACTAGTTGGAGGGACTTGTAGATTTCTTCCAAAGTTGGTGGTTACAATAGTGGCATAAGTTGGATGGTGAACAGGATTACCATTATTCAAATATTCACTTAAGAAGCTATCATGAGATGATCTAAATTCCTAAAGTAGGGCTTCTTCCTCTAAAGCTACATCCAATGCATGCTTATGATATTTATAAAAGGTCCACACATGCTCAAAGGATTTAAAAATAAGGTTCCCATCAGGTCCCTTAATAGGATCAAGACTATTATCAATCTATTATTCCTCAAGGTTAGGATTTTCTCTATCAACTTGATCATTCTCTTGAAAAATCTCATCAAACCCTAAAATCCTTCTTCCATTCCCAAGGTTGGAAGCCATTGGAAAAAGAAAGAAAAGACTAAAGATAAAAGGAGAGATCTAAGACCCACAAAAAACAAGCAACAAAAATTATATTTTTAATATTTTTTTATCTAACACACAAAATTAATGATCTTGATTAAGTTTTTAAAATAAAAGGAGGTATTCACATTGGGTTAACCAAAGATGTAGAGGGAGAAAAATTCCCTATCATATACAATTCCCAAAAGTTGGATCCGCGAGAGAGAGCCTTGGGGTGAACCACGGGGGTATGTTGTTCTCTAAACTCGGTTCTAGGGAGGAAGGGTTCACCAAGAATGGTTTAAGGACTCGCTCCAAGTCCTCTATTTTTCAAGAATGTTTTGTGTATTAGATTTAAGACAAACACCTAGATTTGGCCTTTTTAGATCTATGCTATAAAAGATAAAGGATAATGCATAAATACGAAATGCAAGGATACAAGAGCTAACACTAGAATGATTATTTCTTTGAATGCTTTTCTAACCCTAGGGTTTCAAATAGATAATATTTAAGCAAGGGCTTAAGAAGAGAAGCAAAAAAAAATTAACCCTAAGTGCACACTATATGTTGTTTGTCTTTCAAATGCCTAGAAATTAATTAGATATATTTCTATAAAATTTGATCTAGGGTTTGCAAAAGAAATATAAAGCACTCAACAAATAACCTAAAGACTAATCATAACACTTAGCTTATTCGATAATTTATCCTTGCCTTTATCCCTTTATCCAATGCTATAAATAATTCATGTTCCTGCAAGATAACTTGATAAACACTTGAAAATATGATTAGCATTAGGGGGCCTGCTTAGGCTGCTATACAACAATACTTGGAGGTGCAACAGTCAAGTCCCCTAGGTCCTTTTAGCTAACCTTTGATAAATAAAAGCAAAAATTAACCTTTTGAAGAAAACAAACATAATACAATACAACAAAATAAAATGATGGAGCTACATAACATAATGTACTACTATGCTTTAGATGCAGTCTAAAATATAATGATAAAGTTTGGGATAGCAGTTTACCCCTAGATTTGGCTTGGGTGATATCGCACCCCGTAGCAAGCAACCGCGATAACGAGTAGGCAGAATCGCACCCCATAGGGATCCAAGCATGATTTTGCATAAGTGAGATAAAACATCTCGGATCAGATCGAAATAACAAATCCTAAGTACACCGAACAAAAATAGACATGTAGTAGAGTGCTTTCACCTAGTAGATAGCGAGGAAACATGTAGAAAGGTTTGAGACCTCCTAGATAGTTGATCTCTCCTTAGGGCTTCAACACCAATCCACCAAGAGTGAGCGAAAATAATCAACAATCCAATGCAGCAAAAAACAATCAGAATTCACACTCCAAAGTTAACTTGCTTATGAAAGAAGAAGAAGGATGCAAACCAAATAAGAATACTTTGCAAGAAATAATCATTAGCATTAAATCATCAAAATTCACTGTGAAAATTGAATTCAAACCCTCCTTATATAGTGGATTTGAAGGCAATAAAGGTGGGAAAACCAAGGAGGGCCAACGTAAAACATGCCAAACCCAAAGAGTTAGGGTTTTCTTAGATCAAAGATTATGAAATCATGCTCTATCAAGGCCGAACATGATTTTACCTATGCAAAGTCCTCGTTAAGAGCGAGCACAATTTCACATAGAGGGAGAAAAAGGGCAAAAGATAACCCTTGCCTTAGGCAAGTCTAGGGGGTCTTCCAAGAGGTTATAGGAAGATTACCCACTAAAAGTTGGTCAATTTTTCGTGTCTACATCAAGCATTCAAATTAGCTTATTATAAAGTTTTTTGAAATCACCATATTAGAGTTATTAAAGCTAGCAAAAGATAGTCCAAGCTAAGTGTCTTCAAGCCAAGGAAGGAGGTGTCATTATCATCCTAGAATCTGCAAAACAAAAGTAGCAAAAGTGAATTTAAATATTGTTTGAAAGGGAGTAATAAGGAGAAAGAAAAATCAATCTATATGCTATTTTTTTATAATCCAAGGAAAAGTTTACAAATAAGTGTTTATAGTTGCAATATTCAAGGAGAGTATTTATGATAAGAATTATAAACACCATTATCATTATTAAGGACAACAAAAGGAGAAGCTAAAGTTCTAGTTGAAGATAAAATTTAGAGTTTTCTAACACCATTGAACTTGCATAAAACCTATAAAAATAATAGCATGTCAATAAGATAATAATATGCTAGTTACTATCTTGAAAAGAGAACAAGATAGTACGAGGATCAAAGTAATAAAGTTACAATTTTGAATGGAGGAGAGAAAATAAGGTGTGGAGGAACCACCAAGTTTGAATACAATGAGCAAGGAGGAGGACAAGCAGGCTAGAAGTCAAACAACAACATATTTTGGAGTAGACCTAGCATAAGACTATCATGACAAAGTTGTAGTCATAGCACAAGGGGTTAAGCATCTAAGAGACATCAAGTTCAATAGTGGACCACCTTGTAAGAAAGGTGGAGAACCATAGTGAGAGGAGCATCTATTGAAAGTAAAAGGAGGAGCCACTATATTGAGAAGGAGAAGCAAGTGTAACAACCACCATTAGCTCTATTCCAAGGAGTATAATCAATGGACATCGAAAAACCAAGTATCAAGAAGTTGAATAATTGGTAGGGAAAGTTGAAGGATCAAAATGGAAGCCAAGCGTTAAAGAGACAACCACTAGCAAGGAAGAATAATGCCATAACACCATCAAGCAAGGAAGAATAATACCAAGAAGTAATAACGTCATTGACTGAGATATAATAACATTCTAAATTTATCATTGCCAAGCGTTACATAGGGAGAAGAACGTAGAAAATATTTGGAGCACCAAAATATGTATACCATTTTGCATTGTGCACAGAGTACCAACATGTATTGAAGGAAGACAAGGTGTTTCATAGTTGACATTAAATGCATGGGCAAGTCAAACGGTAAAATAAGAGAACAACTATATTCCTTCATCGAATCTCAGGTCTAAGAGTGGTATAGTGGATACAATTGCCATACATGCAACAAATTTGAGTAATTTCATTGAGCAACACCATTTTAGGGTAGGTCAAACAAATTTTACTAGTTATCTTCATGTCTCAAGTGGGAGGTAAAGCAATTCATTTACAATTTGATTATTTTCTCAACAATTAGGAGTTATAAGGTTGGATAACGTTAATATTTTTCTAAGGTTGATCCATTTGCTTTATTATTAGAGAGGTAATATGTAAAAGTGAAATTGAAAACCTTAGAAACATTATTAGTATTTTTTGGAAAATCTTGAGAAGCTTTGAAATAATTTTTGAGAAATTATTGGGAATTCAATTTCAAGTTTTGAGAAGTTTTACAAATTGAATTATTGAATTTTGTGAAACATTTTTAATATTTGCAAATATTTTGAATTGTGGAGAAATAAGGTTTCCTACAATAAATTAGGAATATAAAATTTGCAAATATATTTTTACTAGATTTCTAAATTTCTGAATTTGTAGTTATAAGGAATTCAACATCAACATAGGTTTGTGAAATTTAGATTCTTGAAAATTATATTTTTTTGGAATTTGGGAGATAAAAGGATTTTTTTTTTTTTTAATTTACATGGTGGAATCAGTAGCCGCCACAAATCCGGGCAGGCTGTCCAAATTTTATGGCCGCCACAGTATTCTACATTGTCCGCCCTGAAGCCACCACATAGATCTTTGCGCAGTCCGCCCCTATAACCACCATGCCACAATCATTTTAAACCTTTTATGCCACTGAAAGCACCAGGAAAGGGACAAGCGTTCAGTCCGACGAGGCCCGAGATTTGAATTTTGGACCTCCGCCCCCTTATGGGGTTTGGATGAACCAATTGGTCTACACCTTGGACCCGGAGATAAAAGGATTTCAACCTAGAGTTTTGAAGAATTGAAACTTTTGTCAAAAGTTAGTGGTTGATCATTTATACCTAGGAAAGATATAATGTTTTCATTCTAAAGAAGTAGAAGTTGAAGGTTACATTGAAATTGGTATTAGTATTTCATTAAAACATTAGGGATATATAAGGTAGTCTACAAGTGTCATCATGACAACAAATAAATTCTTTCTTTCGAAATCTCAACTTATTAAAGGTCCTAATTACACTTCATGGAAAAACAAAGTGAGGTCAATTTTGATAGTGGAAAAGCTTTGGGATATTGTTAAAGGAGTGAAAACTAAACCTACTGAAGATGCTAGAGAAATTCAAAAGTATGAAGAAGATGAAGCAAAAGCACTCATGATAATAACATTTGCAATTATAGATGATATACAACCATACATAACAACTTCTATGTAATCTTGGAATACTTTAGCTAAGATATTTGAAGGAAATAATAAAGCCACCATCTTGAATCTTCCAACCCAATTGCATTCTCTAAAATTTAATAGTGGTGAAAGAATAGAATTATTTCTAAAATAAGTGGTAGATATAAAAGGAAAACTATTAACCTTAGGAGAGAAGGTAGAAGACAAGTTTCTTGTTCAAGTGATTCTAAGAGCACTTCCACAAAGCTATAAGTTTCTAGTCATATCTTTAAAAATTCTAAGTAAAGATACATTATTATTTGATGAGTTAGTCAATATTCTACAAGAATATGAGGTAGAGAATTCAGTTAAATATGAAACAACTAAAAATGCCTTAGTATTAAAAGATAATCCACAAGGAAATGTTGCTTCATTTTGAAGGAGAAGATCAAAATGGAATAATAGATATTATCAAGTATGCAATAAAGGAGGACATAGTACAAATTATTGTAGATTCAATCCAAGAAACTAGTATCAAGAGAATCAAACAAATTATGAAAGCTAATCAAATAGGTCATTTCAACCAAGATAATATCAAAATCAATATAAACAACATAAGCAACAATTTCAACGTCAGTATACTTCTCAAAATCAATACTATCAACCTCAACTACAATATAGAGAGGGAAGTCAAAATGGGCATTTAGCTTAAGAGATCCAAGAAATTCAAGAACTAGAAGAACCTACAAATAAACATGAAGTTAAATATCTTTTAGCAAAGATAGTATTTTAGAAAGATACTAATTATGTACTTGTTCGAGATACATACAAGAAGAAGAATGAAGAAAATCGAAAAGAAGAATACAAGTTCTAGAACAAAGATGAAGACCATATTGAAAACTAAAATCTTCAAAAACTAAATAATGTAATACATGGGGGTGTTGGAGTATTTTATATTATTTGGTACATGCTAATGTACCATCTTGGGTACATTTTTATATTATGAGTATATGTTACATTAGAGTGTGAGCATTTACTTTATGCAATGTAATAAATGCACAAGTATTATTAGAATGTGCAAAGTATTTAATAATGTAAATGTGCATAATAGTCCATGTGCACATGATTCCATAGAGTAGGAAAGTGAAGTGTCTCAAGAAGAGTGAAGGCCAAGAGTACTCCATATGAAGAGTCACATTCTATTATATATGTGTCTTTGCATGGGTATGTGAGGGGAGATGTGTAGTGAGAGTGTGTGAAAGTATGATGTATTTGAGATCTTTATTCTGTATCAAATACAATTTTCATGAGGATTTGTTAATGGCATTTTTTGAGTTGTTACAAAAGTTATTTATGAGTTTTATATGTTTAGAATATTACCATTATCTTATATTTCATATTGTAAATTTATTTTAGATCTTGTGGTTATTTTACCTTAAGTATTTAGCTTCAAAAGCCAACATTTCTATTGTTGAGACTACAAGATTTGCTAGAATTATGTCTAATTTTTTCACTTAGTACATGAATTTTTATGCCTTATTAGCTTCCTTGGCTTGAATTAGTGTCATGGTATCAATTGATATGTGGAAGATGACATTCACTATGGCATTATTTGAAAACCAAAATATACTTGGAACAAACTTTACCTTGAGGAATAAACAATGCTATTGTATTATTGTTGAATATAAAAAAAGACTCTCATCCCACATTCACAAGAGGTTGTGGTTATACATCCATAGTAGATCTATCAACATCTTATTGACCATCTCAATTTATCAATTATTTTATGGCTAGAACGTTATGGAATGTTGAAGGTTAGCATCCAAGAGTATCCAAAGACAATGTTAAAAGTTGCTAAAGAATTGGTTGTTTTATCTAAGATAATGAAATCATATAGGTCAAAGTGAATCCAAACCTATCGCAGAATAGATGAGTGGTCTTCAAAGCATCAAATATTTTACTACATGAAACCATGATAGCTATCTTGTTGAACCTATCTATGACCACGAAATTATAATCATATCAACCTCTTGTGATTGATAACCCTAAGATATAAATGCATGTTGATAAGATCCCAAGGTTTAGAAGGCATCTACAATGGTGTATAGATCCTAATATTTATCTTTGTTGGTTTGGAAATGCTACATGGTACATAGTATTTGATGTAGAGTTCTATGTCTTAGTGCATATACAACTAGTGAAAGTATCAATATAACAATTCAAGTGTCTTGTTGACACCAAAGTGTTTATCTATATTAGAGGAATGAGATTATTAGATTAGAAATTGGCATGATGCTCCAAATGTTATACAAATATTTCCAATATGGTCAAAACAACTCATCCTCAAGATGATGGTATGGCATTGCCTTACCTTATGCTAGTTGGAGATGGATATAAAAAAGCCAACATATAAGGGATATAAAACCTACTAGCCATTGGTACCTTATCCTATAGAATTAAGGATTGATAATAATATTTATATCAATGGGTAGTTTAGATTATTTGTTTCTCAGTTCTCCTTTTTATTTCTATGTCAGATCATAAGATGAAGTTGTCATAAATATGTCATCCATTTCATACAATTAGCATTCTCAAGCTTACTCTATGAATGGAGGAATTGCAAAGAGTTATGATCGAAATGCACTATAATTTACTTACCCATGATGCTATGGTGCAACTATATTATAGCTTAAAAGATAACATAGAACTCTTTCTCATATATGGAGTATCAATGAACTATGTCAAAAAATATCTTAGAATGATAAGCCACAAAAGGTCCATTCTAAATTAGGATGACACCTAGTGTGTAGTTAGAAGCAATGATCCCAAGCTTAAATTGCTATTTAATGTTTGACATAACTAGCACTAGTGCAAAGTAGAGGTAGTTTTACAACTCTTTGAATGCTTCTTGTTGCTATAAAATCCCATGCATGGCCTAGTTTAGTGACCAAGTGATGTGAGAGAATTTCAAGATGAAAATATTGTAAAAGTTATCAAGGTTAAGAAAGCTCCAATGATCCAGTAGGTTCTTAGGTGCTAATCATTATAGAATGATGCAGATATTTTCTAGGTTGATGTGAATTCCTTGTTGGTCAATCAGGTAACCCTAGATAAATGATCTTTGTGATGCCAAAGGTATACATGCCCATGTTAGCCAAAATATTGTGTTGGCATAAGATTTCCAAGACTTGGCACATGTATTGACGGTGTTCTTCCCATGTCTCCTTCTTGAATGTTGAAGAATCTAACCAGTTTAGCTAATGCCATTTGATATTATTATAATCATAACGTAATATAAATAAATCTATTTTCAATATTTTATAACCAATTGAGAAAATAATTTTTTATTTTATTCTTTTAGAAAGTTTTTATATTTTATAAAAAGATATCCAATTTTATTGTAAAAATGGAAGATAAAATAGTTTTCCTTTAACAACTCAAAATCTAAATAAAGTAATTTAAATACATTATCATTTTGATTAGTACAAACTATATAGTATGTCAATAAAGTAAATGTTTTTTTTAAAACAAAAAAAGTACAACTCTATTTCCCTTTGTCAAGAAAGTCCACTTTTTTTTTTGTTAATTGAACATACTCTTACACCCACCATATAGTTTAATCCTTTTTTTTTTGTTAATTGAACATACTCTTACACCCACCATATAGTTTGAACTTGGGTCTTCTTGACAAGTATTGGTAATTCTGCTAGATTATCTCACGGGAAATGGGTTAATTTTCTTGGGATCGTATATCAATCACAATATCACATTCACATAATAACACAAATATCTCACAATAAAAAACTTCACAAATATATTCATGAATACATTACATAGAAAGTTACTCATATTACATAGCATAGAGCTTTGTATACATGACTCTTAACTATCTATTTACTCTTGCATCGTTTATTCTATAACATTTGCACACTTTACTATATGACACTTGTGCACATTCTACACATGAACACATACACAAAAAGAAATATAATCACAATTCTAAACTATAGACTCACACCCTATTCTAATATTTACAATTGTACCATTGTACCTCATGGTACATTTACATTCTAACCATATAATGTAATATTCTCCAATATACCAATGCAATGTTCCTTTTGGGACAAGTCAACAACTTAAAAAATATATAATTTTTTAAAATCATCTAAAAAAGTAAACAAATAAACATTGATAGGATTATATTAAATTTTCATCCTTTCTTCAATATGTCTTTGTACACGTCTCTGCCAATATCTTCTATATGCATAAGCCGACAATCGTTTTCTTTTTCGATGTCTCATGTGTATGTGGTCTTCTATATCGGCTTCATAACCTTTTTCAAGCATGTGCATGTCGTCTTCTTCATAGCCTTCTTCAAGCATGTGCATGTCGTCTTCTTCATAGCCTTCTTCAAGCATGTGCATGTCGTCTTCTATATCAGCTCCATAATCTTCTTTAAGCATGTGTACGTTATCTTCTATATCGGCTCCATAACCTTCTTCAAGCATGTGCATGGTGTCTTCTATATCAGCTTCATAACCTTCTTCAAGCATGTGCATGTCGTCTTCTGAATCAGTTTCATAAACTTCTTCAAACAAGTTGTCTTCTATATCAGCTTTATAACCTTCTTCAAAAAAAAATCTTTATAACTTGTAATCATACATAAAAAAAAAATATGTTTAAGACAACCATTAAAAACTAGATAATCAAAATTAAAAAAACCTATTTCTTGCATGGTCTCCAATAAAGCATAATAATACCCATATGCTTCAACAAAGAATATAAAGTTTATTGTCATATATTGTTCTATCTATTTTCAAACAGAACTTTTCTAACAGAAAACTCACCTTATACAAGGTCAAAGATCCAAATTCATTTCAAACGAATTAAACCTCATCTACCTCCAATCTACTTTTTATTTTTATTACCTCAGATCTTATATAAAAATATGAAACCGGAAGGGAAGAAAGATCTTATATTATTTTAAATATTAAAAATGAGACTTTTTACAATGCAAGATTTAACGTATACATATTAAATTAGGATGTTAAAATACAATGTATTAATTCAGTCAATATTATTTTTAAAATCTTAACTTTGAAATTTTAAATAAAAAATTAAATTTTAAATAATTTTTTTAATAAGAAAATCAGTTTTTATTATATTAATTATCATTATAGTTCCACCCACTTTAATATTATTTTAACTCTAATCAAAAATTTAAATATAAAAAATATTATTTTATATAACTAATAATCTCTCCGATGCTGAATACAACTTTTCATGCCTCTTAATCCTCGCTGCCAAAATTTATTTAAAAAAATTAAATGCTCACAAATTTTGAATGGAAGGTATTCGTTGATGATAAATAACAATTTAAAAAAATTAAATGTTAAATGGAAGGTATCGTTGATGATAAATAACAATTAAGGAGGCATGTTGAAAGGTTGTTGATGGAATTTGGAAGTAAAAATAAAGTTGTTCATGAAATCAAAATGACTTAACTTAACAACAAACATTGTAACGTTACCAATCTAATTTTTTTTAATAATTAAAAAATACATTTATTATTCTGAAAATATCTTTACAGAAGTTTTACAATTATTTAAAAAAATTTGGTTCGCAAGAGATTTTTATTATTCTGGATAAGTCATAGGGAACCTAAATAAAAATATTGATAAACATTTATTAAAATGTTTGGCATTATCAGGTTCATTGTAAGCACATGAGAAAAAGGACTTAAATAAATATATTGATAAACTTTTTTAAAATTAAAAAGTTTAACGTTATTAAGTTTGTTGTTATATTTTTAAGTGGTCACGGGGATAGAGTAATTTCATTGAGATAAAAGACCATAAGAAAACTTTTATATAGGATGTTATTTATTAATTATGGTATATAATTATAACCTACATTGGATTTGAATTTTTGAACTTCTCTTCAAAGTTTTAAAGTCTAATTATTAGACCCACTCAAATTTTGGCTATGAATTTGTAGTTTTTAAGATATCAAGGCAATAAGTTTAATACACTTTGATTAAATGATACAAGTTCAATAGGTTAAAATTTCTAGCTTTTAAGGAGGCTCACGCTTAAATCTTGTCAAGAATACATGTATAATTGTCAAATTGTTAAATCCAACATTTACATCTTAAACACTCCAACTAGAATTAAAGCAAGGATTTACGGGTTACTTCAAGCAACATATCTAGAGATGTCCTTATTCAAGGGGAGAATAAGGATAGAATTGTGAAATCCATTTATAATAAACCACCGACATGGAAAGGTAGATGGTTATTATTAGCTGGAAGAGTGCAACTAATTAAATCAGTCTTACATGTCATTCCAACATATTATGTCTTTGTATATTATGCTAAAATCGATAGAAAAAGTTAAATCTATATTATACGGTCATTTTTGTGGTCAGGATTACATGACAATAGAAAATTTCCTTTGGTGAAATGAAGCAAGGTGTGGAATAATAAAACTAAAGGAGGTCTCAGTTTAAGAGTTCTTAAGATGCAAACTTAGCCTTAAGGAGAAAATTAATATGGAGATTAAAGAATCAAAGACAATGGGCAAGAATTCTTCTAAGTACATTGAGCCCAATGACCTAAACTTAATCTTTAATGCTTTCTCACTTCCAGATGGTTCTGCACTATGGAATGTTTAAAAAAAATCAATTGATCTAGATATTAGAGGTCTAATATGGGTTGTGGGGACTAGAGAAAAAATCTCTATTTGGATGGATACTTGGTGTGATAAAAAACCACTCAATCTATATTCAATTTTTAAACCATGGATGGATTACTTCAAGGAAAATATGGTGATAGGGTTTCAAACATTATGTACAAGGATCAAGAAGGAAGATACATATGGAAAGAAAATGTTTTTACAAGTATACCAAACATTGTTGCTAGGAGGCAATTGAGTAGAAAGATAACAACAATAATTATTTCAAGAGGAGCTGAGGATAAGCTGATTTGGGAGTTGAATAGCTCAGGAGAATACATAACAAGTAGTCGATATAATGTGAAGCACCAAAAAAATAGGAATACCACAAGAATACAGAGAGATATTTGGGATACCCCAAGCATTCCAAAAGTTGAAATGTTTGTATGGATAGTATGCCATAGGAAAAATTTATCCTTGGATAACCTAATGAAAATGGGTTTTCATGGCCCCTCACAATATGTTCTATGTAAAAAGGAGGAGGAGAGGATAGACCATCTCTTGGGACACTGCTCAATAGTCTGGGAACTACGACAATGGAATCTCAATATGTTTGGTAAATGCATGATGATGAATGAAATAATTGAAGATTGGTTAAAGCAACAACAAAGCACTTTAAAAAGTGAGGTATTACTGACAATTTGGGATACATTGAAAGATACAATTCTTTGGACTATCTAGTTGGAAAGGAATAGAAAAATATTTAAAAGAAAAAAAAGCAGTTTAGAGGTAATGAGAAGGAAGATTTGTTTAGCCATAGAGGAGTCTAAACTGACCCTATCAACTCACCCAACCCCTAATCTTGAAGTAGAGAGCCTTGATAGATAGAGTCCAATCATCAAATGGAATTATGATGTTGGGTACAAGAGAAACAAAAGGAAGCCAAACAATATAAAGTGGAAATCACCAAAATCATAGCTTATTAAAATAAATTTGGACGAAGCATCTAAAGTAAATCTAGGACCAATAGGAGGAGGAGGAATAATTAGAAATAATAGGAGTAAGATATTATTACATTATGCTTTCAATAGTGGATTTAAGACAAATAATGAAGTTGCAGCTTGGGTGGATTTGGAAGAGATAAAAATATGTAGTCAAATAAAATGGAATAGTGTATTCTATTTAGGATTAGTTTGTTTTTTCCTTTTAACCAAGATTTTGATGCCAATTGGTCCACATCAATCTTGATCCTTTAGTCACCTTAATTAGAATGTCGCTTTTAATTTAGACTACTTTATATCTAAGTAATGAACATAAAGCTTTATTTCTTCCTTAAATGCAAAGCATTTGAATTATAGATACAAATTTTATAATCTTCCCTCATCCATGTGAAAGGTGAGTGTGGACGAAAAAGGATTAATTGCATTAACATTAAAACTTAGGTTACATAGATTAAATAGGCAGTAAATAACCTATTTGAGAAAGAAATGGGGAAAGGAGAAATTGGGGGAAAGGAAAGATGAATAGAATTCTCTTGCCGCCCAAATGCTACCGTCCACTGCCGTCCAGGTAAGGTAAAAGGTAAGTTACCTTTACCCAAGGTAAAAACAATTTTTTTAACCTTTTACTAATGGTAATATTCCAACATTCTCCCCCTTAAAGTTGAGAGGACTAACTATATAGTCTCTCAGCTTTATAAATTGAGCTTTAGCCATGCCTTTGGTAAAGATGTCTGCTAGATTATCCAAAGTGCTACAATATTGAAGCTCAACTGTCTGTTGTTCCACCATATCTCTTATGAAGTGATACTTCATATCAAAATGTTTTGACCTTTTGTGGTGGATCGGATTATATGCCAACTGTATGGCACTAATATTATCACAATTCAGTTTGGTTGGACCAATTTGTTTTTCGCCAATCTCTTCAAGGATTTTCCTCAACTAGAGGATCTGAGTACTGGCATGAGTAATGGCTATGTACTCAGCTTCTGTAGATGATAATGCTACAACAGATTTCTTCTTGGAACTCCAAGTTATTAGTCCTGAACCTAGACTAAAACAGTTCCTCGATGTAGATTTTCGGTCATCTATATTATCGCCCAAATCGCTGTCACTATAACCAAATAACTTCACAGAGTTAGACTTGTGGTAATGGATTCCAAAATTCAATGTACCTTTTACATATCGTAAAATTCGTTTGGTTGCTTGTAGATGCAACTCGGATGGGCATGCCATAAACCGTGATACAAGAGAAACAACATACTGTATATCTGGCCTAGTGTTGGTGAGAAACATTAAACTCCCAACCATGCTTTTGAAATTGGTCGAGTCAACTTTTGGTGCTCCATCTTCTTTGCTTAGCTGGATTCCATGTCCAGCTTGGTGTTGCAACTGATTTGCACCGCTGCATAGCAAATTTCTTGATCATGTCATGAGCATATTTCTGTTGACATATGAAGATCCCATTCTTTGATTGATGTACTTCCATTCCTAGGAAGTATCTCATTAATCCGAGATCCTTCATCTCAAACTGATTCATCATGGAGTTTTTGAAATCCATATTCATTTTATTATTACTACCCATGAATATTAGATCATCCACATATAAACAAACTATGAGGATATCTACTCCATTTTTCAGGTAGTATAGTGTTGGTTCACTCTTGCTTTTTGTGAAACCATATTTGCTGAAATAGCCGTCAATTCGTGAGTACCATGCTCTTGGTGCTTGCTTGAGGCCATAAAGTGTTTTTTTAATTTATAAACAAGGTTCTCTTTTCCTGGTTCTTGGAAACCTTGAGGTTGTTGAACATACACTTCTTCTGTCAGGTATCCATTTAAAAATGCACTTTTCACATCCATGTGTTGAATTTTCCATCCTTTATGGGCTGCCAAGGAAAGAACAGTTCTAATTGTTTCTTGTCGAGCAACTGGAGCAAAGGTTTCCTCATAATCTATTCCATATTTCCGAGTAAAACCTTTAGCTACTAATCTTGCCTTGTGCCTTTCAATGCTTCCATCAGCATTGAATTTGGTCTTATAGACCCATTTACATCCAACACATTTTTTTCCCTTGGGAAGCTTCACAAGCTCCCAAGTATCATTTTTTTTAATTGAGGATATTTCCTCTTCCATGGCATCTTGCCATATATTTTCAGTGCATGCTTTTTCATAGCTAGAAGGTTCTAGTTGTGCAGCAGCCAACAAAGCATAATTGACTACATCACCCCTTGGTTCATGAGACTCATCATCCCCTGACATTTGAAGATTTTCAAGTCTTGACAAAATGTCATCCATCTCACTAGCTTGACTCCTAGTGTATCTTTGTTGGAAATTCCTATCCAACATTTGAGTAGATGGATGACTCTGTAGTATACGCTTTCCTCTATTTGTCTCTTTCCTTTGAGAAACTGAATCAATATCCATCGGGCTTGGAGCGCTTATAGATCTTTGAAATCGTTTTGGAGAATTTGGGGGTGCCAAAAAAGAAGTCCCTCTCGGACTTGGTGTACCACTTGATGTACTTGATGAAGTTTCCCGATGTGGAATTTGTGGAGGAGGACTTTTTCCACTCGCTTTTCTTGGGTTGTACCAATGTGGGAGGTACTAATGTAGAACTCGTCCGAATTAGAGTCAAAATCAACAAATTTTTTATGACCCCATTCTCCCCCTTCATCAAAAATTACATCCCCGGAGATAATGATTTTATGTGTCGTGGGATTGTACAATCTATACCCTTTGGTTGAATCACAATACCCTACAAAAACACATGCTTGACTCTTTGGATCAAGCTTCTTTCTCTTCTCCTCAGGAATGTGTGCATAAGATAAAGAACCAAATACTCTGAAATGTTTGACATTTGGTTTCTTACCGTACTATCCTTCATAAGGAGTGATACCATCTAAACTAGAAGTCAGACTTCTACTTAGAATATATGCACTTGTTCTCACTGCATCTGCCCAATAGCTGTTTGTGAGATTTTTTGCCTGAAGCATTGTTCTTGCCATTTCAACAAGGGTGAGGTTCTTTCTCTTAGCCACACCATTCTGCTATGGGGTATAGGCAGTGGTGAACTGCCTTTTTATCCCATTTTGCTTACAATAATGAAGAAATTCATTTGAGGAGTACTCTCCTCCTTTATCAGTGCGAAGACATTTGACATAGTAGTCACTTTGCTTTTCTACATTATTTCTTAAGTCTATGAAGCAATCAAATGCTTCATTTTTGTGTTTCAAAAAATAGAGCCAACACATTCTAGAATAATCATCTATGAATGTTAGAAAATAAGAATTGTTTCCAAGACTTTTTGTTTGCATTGGACCACAGATGTCCGATTGTACTAGCTGAAGAGGATAGCTTGCTCTCCACGCTCAACCTTTTGGAAACTTCATTCTGGAGTGCTTTCCCAAAGCACATGCTTCGCATACCTTTTTATGTTTTGGAATTTTTGGTAGTCCTGTCACCATAGCTTGTGATATTAACATTTTCAAGCTAGCGAAATTGAGGTGACCATATCTCAAGTGCCACAATTCACTTGGATTTGTAATAGCAATGTTTGCAAGTTGAGCTCCCCCCTGGCTCACCAAATTTTAGAGGGAACAACCTATTATTTGTCATAGGTACTTCTGTGATGACCCGGTTACAATTGTTTTTATCAAAGATTGTACATTTGCTTTCATCAAAAACTAATTTGTAATGCTTCTCCATCATTTGGCCAACACTTAACAAATTGTGTTGTAGTTGTGGAGTATAGTATATGTCATTCACATTTTTAAGGCCTTCTTTTGTTGGAACTGCCATAGCTCCAATGCCTTCAACTTGCAAAGATTTATTATCCCCTAACTTAACATGAGATTTGTAATTTGAATCTAATGTAGCAAAGAGATTTTCTTTGCCACTCATGTGGTTGGAGCAACCAGTATCCAAAATCCATGTATCATTTAGATTTTGATCTGGTTGTCCATAAGAGAGAAAAAGGTTTGATGGACCTTCTTCTTCTCCGTAGAATGAGCCATATTGACTGCTTTGATCTTTTGAAGACTTTGACCAGCAGTCACGAGCGAAGTGACCTTGTTTCCCACAATTGAAACAAGCTATTTTAGTCTTGTTACTTCCTCGTCCTTGATTTCCACGGGCTGCATTGCCTCTTTGGTTCTGATTGGCTCCTTTGTTTTGATTTCCACCTCTGTTTTGATTACCTCCTCTGTAGGATTTGCTTTGGCTATTGCCTCTTTATTGTTGTCCTCTGCCTCGGCCTCTTCCTTGTTCTCGTCTTGCAATTTCATTCGAAGTGAAGGCTTTGTCATCACCTCCATAGCTTGTTGAAGGGGCTCCTTGAAGTCACTCTTCATGTGATGTTAATGATCCAATCAAACTATCAAATGTAAGAGTAGAAAGGTCTTTGGATTCTTCAATTATGATAGCAATGTGATTCCACTTAGGAAGAAGTGTTCGCAACACTTTCTTCACAATTGTTTCATTTTTTGTGTCTTCACCTAAAGTTTGCATCATATCAACTATCGCTTTGACTCATACACAGTAGTCTCCGACTCTTTCATTTTCCTTCATTCTGAGATTTTAAAAATATCTTTTCAAAGTCCTGAAGCCCGACTTGCTTTACTTTATCACTTCCTTGGAATCCTTCTTTCAATGCATTCCATGCATCTGTAGTGCTTAAGTAAGATGCAATTCTAGGAAAGATACTAGGATCTAATGCTGATTGAAGATGGTATAAGGCAAAAGAATTATTTTTCTATGCATCTTTGTAGATCTTCTTATCATTTGCACTTAAAGTAGTCCAATCTATTGGAGCAATGTATCCGTCTTCAATAATATCCCATAGTCCTTTTCCAATGAGTAATGTCCTCATCTTGATGGACCAGTACTCATAATTATCCTCACTGAATTCGGGAATTGGTAGATTATTATGTGATCCCATTATTATCTACTAAAACAAGAAACCTCTCTTTTATAGTATTATTGCAAAAAATACTTTACAAACTATCAAGCCTCGCTTGATTTACAATCATAAACAACTCACACTTGTTGTTCAAGAATTACAAAATTGTCAGCGATTTGTTCATCATCGTCACTGATCAATATTATTTCAGGAGAAGGAGGTTGAAGGATTTCAACTGAATTACTATAATGAGTATATTTGGATCCTTGTGAAGCAATTGCAACTGTGTCGGATTGTTCAAATATGCTGCCAAAGGAGTTATCTTCTGAATCTGCTTCGTATCCTTGATCAGGATTTCTCTGGTGTGCAATAACCACGTTTTGCAACTGTGAAAAAACTGTATTAAGTCCTAGTGTTTTCACATGCCTATCAAAGTTTTCAGGGTTTGTTTTCAATAACAACTTGCAGAGGGCATGATAACATCCATCCGATCTTATCATTTAAGAAAATTTCCCAGAAAATTTCTTTTACAAAGATTTCCTCTTAGGAAATAATAATAAAAAAAAAACAATTAACTTTCAAAGTTTTTTTTTTTAAAAAACTTTACAATTATTTCCTCTCAGGAAATTTCTATCAACTTTTGAAAAAAAAAAAAATTTATAAAAAACTAATGAATAGATATTTCCTCTTAGGAAATTACACACAAAAAAAAATTATTATTTTTTTAAATTTAAACTATTCCTTAGTTTTTTTTTTTTAAATTTAATTATCTATTGACCCCGTCGAGAGTCGATCCTGCGACCTCGCGGGTGTCAGGGCTGAGGGTAGTCGCTGCGCTACCGAGCTGATCCAGGAGCAATGCGTGCTCCCCGCCCTTTAGCTTTCGCGTCGAGCGCGAAGCTAATGTTGGCTTCACGCTTCGGTGCGAAGCTTGATTTTACTTGGGACTTTAGTCCCACATTGCCCGTAGGGCGATGTAAAAGCTCTTTAAAAAAAGCTAAGCACATAAAGTGCTTTGACTGCCTACGGGCAGTCACTAATGCCGCAGGATCCTTTTGCCACCGATGCACGTGCGGATCACCACGTCACCACTCCTCGGGTCGTGTGCCAATGCCACGTCACCACACCTCGTGGATCGACACGTCACCACTCCTCGGGCCGCGCGCCAGCTCCACATCACCACACCTCGGGCCGCGTGCCAGTCAGACGTCGCCACGCATCACACCACGTCAATATCGTGCCTCGAGAATCATGCGCCACATCAATAGTGCCTCGAGAATCGTGCGGATATGTTGCTCCTACGGGCCGCTTCATCCAGCTCCTCCAATGCCTCAAGAAACGTGCAGGACTGCTCCTACGGGCCGCCTCGAGATTCGTGTCACCTTGGCTCCTGCGGGCTGCCTCGGGATCTGTGTCGTCGCCTCGAACTGCTGGCCCCACCGCCTCGGGAATCATGCCGCTCTGATACCAAATGTGAAAGGTGAGTGTGGACGAAAAAGGATTAATTGCATTAACATTAAAACTTAGGTTACATAGATTAAATAGGCAATAAATAACCTATTTGAGAAAGAAAGGGGGAAAGGAGAAATTGGGGGAAAGGAAAGATGAATAGAATTCGCTTGTCGCCCAAATGCTGTCGTCCACTACCGTCTAGGTAAGGTAAAAGGTAAGTTACCTTTACCCAAGGTAAAAACAATTTTTTTAACCTTTTACTAATGGTAGTATTCCAACAATCCATAACCTTTTAATCTCATAAACATTGTAGCTTTCTACTTAAGATAAAAGTTGGGATGAATAATTCTGCTCTTAAACCCAAAGCTTTGATACTGATAGGCACATGGTGTTAAATAATGTACTCATCCCCAATCCTTATCCAAATAATAAACCTTCATCAATACCAATGGGTTCAAATTATTTCCTACCCCCTAAACTTGTCAACCTTGAAAATTTGTACTTGACATGGGAATTGAGACAAACAATTCCCACTCTTGGGATCAAAGCTTTAATATTTATAGCTCTTGAGACATCCTATAACCAACTATTTGGAAAATAATAATTCTAGATTAGGATTAATTTTACTTTATGATATTACTAGGAATTTGATATCGCTAGGTCAATCTTGCTTTTGCTTTAGCCTACTAAAATCTTTACTTCTATTACCATTACTCTCCAAACTTGTTATTCTTATCACTCTATACCCAAGTCATGGAAGTTAAATACCAAATCCTCCACTTAGGAATAGAGCGTCAAGAATAATGAGCAAGAAGAGTTAGTTCAATCCTTGTCATAAACCAAGTCAACCGGTCTACAATCATAACTATTCCTTTGGTAAAGGATGATTCTAGTTAGGAAGTAGTTTATTTTTTCATTTTACTATAAATTTGATGCTAATTAATCAAATGCTAATCTTAGTACCACTTTGTTTAGGTTGACCAAATCCTTCATCAAAGCAACTTACTATCCATCCTTTAATATACTCTCAAGCCCACCAAGAGGATTCCTTTGTACCTAAGATAGAGACTCAAAGCAAAAAATATATTTTCTTAGATTCAAGTGATTCCTATTGTTAGGCATGATGGTCCTTCCAAACTTCTTATACCTTTGACTCCTTCGTATTTTAGTTCTAAGTTATGTTAATCTTGTTGCTATGTGCCCAACTTACAGAGGCCTGGCATGTGATTCTCCACTTCAGTATAAAGCAACAAGACTTACAAGCATGGGAGCCCTTCTACATCCATTCCCAAAAAATTTCTCCTAACAAATATTCACCTTCTCCCACTGGTAACAAATAATTTTAGTCAAGATAAGTTTTATTTTCTTTTTTCTAGGGTTCTATTGCCAATGGGTCCATATAACAAGATCATTATACCTCTCATGACATATCAACCTCTCATATATACATTTAAAATATGTGATCAAATGAATGTCTCCTCTATTAAATCAAATCCTCAAGGTTGATAGGTTCTAAAGGCCTTGATCCCCTCCATCTTATTATGTCCAACTTACAAAATCATTTTAAACCATCATTTTTTATCACATAATGAATATTGTGAGATTCATAGGTATTGATGACAACTTAATTCCTTTCTTTAGTTTATTTTATATTGGAAAATATTACATTATTTGGTATTATGTGAAAGCACCTCTATGGTACATTTGTAAATATTATAATAGGTCGTGAGTTACTAGATTAGTATGTGTGATTATATTTTCCCTAAAGTATATATCAATGTATGAGAATAGTCCAAGTGTCATGTAATAAAGAGTGCAAGTGTGTAATGTGTGAGAGTGTGCAATATGTCATATACTTAAGTCAAGAATCAAGTGTGTATGTGTAAGTATACAAGTGAAGATGTAAAGTCAAAAGATATGAGAGGTTTTTCATATATGAGGAGTAAGAAAGGATGCATCTCCTAAATATGTGAGGAGGACAATAGTCAAGTTGTTAGAGTAAATATTCCATCATTTGGATATTTTACCCTTTCTCTACATTAGGTAGATTTTATTTACTGCATGGTAAAAAGTAGCTTGTTACTTTTTACCACTAGTATTTACTTTTACTACTAGGTTAGTTACCTTTTACTATTCACTGTTTACCTTTTGGATATTTATCTAAATATCCTAGGTGGAAGAGTTCTAAACCAAACACTCTTCCTCTTGGTAGATTGTTTGGCATGATCTCCTGTCATTCAGTTTGATTACCTATTTTGTAACCTATTTAAACTATAGTTCATAAACTATATGGTTAATACAAATATTTCATTTCATCAATCATTCATGATTTCTTGGTCACATTGGCATCAGATCTAGAGGGAGCCAGAGGGAGGAAGCGCAACGAAACTTCATTCCACTGGACAAGGCGAGGAAGTGCAACGAGACATCTTCGTTCCACTGGAGAAGGCGAAGGCGATCGCATAGGAGGAAGCACCATTTTCATTTGGTGACTTTAATTTATTTTTCCTATCTTCCTAAAGTTCCTAAAGTTCCTAATGTTTGATTAATGATTTATTTAATCCCGGAGGCAGAGGAGGTGGAGATTTTCCAATCATTTTGGGCCTCAACAGGCGAGCAAGAGAGGGCCCGCAGTAGGAGCTTGACTAGCCAGGTCAATCTCCATGGCCAGGCTCCATTTACGAAGTCGATCACTCGATAGATCTCAGCTATCATCGATGATCGAGATCCATCCTTGAGCTCACAGGCCCAAGGAACTTGTGTAAGGGATCGCGTCCCCGAGGCCTGCAACGGCCCACAAGGCCTGCGCCCCCATAGACAGCTAGCAAAAATGCGTTGAGGACAGGAGAGCCCTCATGCTCCCACATGGCCTCCCTAACTGGGAGTGTGTCGAGGGCAGGAGCGCCCTCACACTCCTAGTAGGCAGCACATCGGGTGCCACCCGAAGACACCTAAATTGGACACATGGTAAACTGGATACGTGGTCGAATTAGATCAAGCCACCTAACCTCACACGTTGGAAACCTAGACAGAGCCAGCATGGAGGGCAAGCCAACAACGATAAGACACGTGGTAGAAAGCCACTGGAATCGACTGACACAAAGGCGATAGGTGGCAGATAGGCCATGCCCCACCCAAACTAAACACGACACTAGGTGATACGTGGCAGATAGCCACGTGTCACCCAACCAGACTGTCTGCGACATGTGGTGGCTTGATAGTCGTGACACATGGCGGCGACCAAAAGGAGGGCAAGGGTGACTGCCCGAAGGCAGTCAATAAGCTAAGGGCTTGAAAGCCCTTTTATTCCCCACAAAATCCCCTGTGCGGGAGATGTGGGATAATTCCCACATTTTTCCCCGCCCGCAGGAGGAGAGAAGGGAAAGGGAATATCATTCCCTTCCCTTCACGTCGGGCCCTCTAGCCCGACCGGTTGATCAGGTTGGGCTAAGGCCCTAGGTGGGGGGGGTCAGGGTTTCGAGTCCCTTCGACGCCAAAACCTTTTGCCACAAGGAGCCAGCGGCAAGCATAATTAAAGGTAAAAAAAAAAATTATTTTTTTTGTAAATTTTTAATTATTTTTAATCATTTTATTTAATAATTTAATATCTTTTGTATAAAATCAATTTTTTTTCATAAATTACATTGATTTTTTACAAAATTAATTTTATTATTGATTAAATAATGATTAGATTTATTAAAATTTTGCATTAAAATAGAGAATTAAGGATCTATTTTTGCAATCAAATCAAAAGGAGCTTTTGTTTTCTCCAAGAGGGGATATAAGACATAGAAGAGCACTTATTTTTCTTGCAAATTAGAAAGCCATAAAAACTCTTCTCAACCTTGTTAATTTAGCATACAAGAAAGGATCAAACTTGAATTCTTTTTGCAAATTAGACAACAAGGAGACTAAATTTTTTTTGTAAAATTCAAAATGCAAAGTCTGTATTTGTTTTCTTCGAGGGGGGATATAAGACATAAAATTGCACATTATTTTTTGCAAAAATTGAGAAGAAATTGTAACCTTGGGCCTATCAAAACCAAGTCGTTTGTCGACTGGTCTGGAATCCTTTCAAACGCGGGTCATGTGTCGACTTGTCTTGAAAGGAGTGCTCTAAATTCTACATTTTGCAAATTAAGGGTGGAAGAAAACACTTGTACTTCTTTTGCAAAATTGTAAAACAAAGTAGGAGACATAAAAATATCATTCTTGCACGAATACACATTTTTGTTGCAAAGTTGGAAATAAGGTGCATTCTCGATTTTACTCGACACCTTCATTTCAAAATTGGAAAAATAGGTGCATTCTCGGTTGCATCCGACACCTAAGTGATAATAATTTTGTGGGAATTCTTGTTTTATTATTGCATTTTTCTTTTGCAATTATAAGTTATAGAATCAAGAACACACCAAAACCCAAATTTTCACAAATTTGTGTAACTCAAATTGCACAATTAGAAGCCATTTCTAAAAACTTGATATATTCTCCTAAATCAAAACAAAACCCCTAATTCACTCTTATTTGTTTGGCTTAAATTCCTCCAAATTTTCATCCTTTTTGAAGGGTGTTAAGGTAGGTGCCATTAAATAGTTGTTTGAGTGAATTAAACCTTTCGACTCTTATGTGTTTGGCTTAATTTCCTCCACCTGATTATCTCTTTTCCAAAGAATCTTCAGGAAGGTAACATTAAATACCACTTGAGAGTGACAGTTATATCATCTTAGTGCATTGTAGGACCTTCCTCATGGCAATAATTAAAAAATACTTGAGTGAATCTCAATTGCTAAAAGGTCATAATTATACAGCTTGGAAAACTAAGATGAAAGCCATTTTGACTGTAGAGGACTTATGAGACTTAGTTGCTGGCACTACACCACGACCCACAACAATAGGAGCTGATCAAAGAGAATGGGATAAAAAGAACAATTGTCTACTCGTGTTAATCCTTCTAGCCACTTATGATGAGGTACAACCTCGCATTAGTGAGGCAAAGAATGGAAAAGATGCATGGGATTCCTTGTCCACCATTTTTGAAGGAAATAATCAATCCACGGTTCTCAACCTTCAAACCCAACTTCATACACTGCATATGAAGTCGGGTGAGTCGGTAGAAACCTTCCTCTGCAGAACTGAAGACTAAGCTTATTGCTTTAGGGGCCAAAGTTGAGGACGTCATTTTTACTTAAGTTATTTTGAGAGCCCTTCCTTAATCCTACAAAATTTTGATTACATCCCTTTATGTTTCCCAAAGAACTCTTACCTTTGTGGAGTTAGTCAATTTACTTCAAATTGAGGAAGCTAATCAAATCCAAAGAGATGAAGCATCTAATAGTGCACTTTCTTCACACAATAAGGTTGAGAAGAAGAAAGAAAACTATAACAAGGGAGGATCATCCTCAAAAGGTAAGGGAAAGAAATCTCAAAAATGGTTTTGCTCATATTGTAAGAAAGATAACCATGACACCAATCGGTGTTGGTTCAAAAACAATAAATACAAAGGCACAACACAAAATCAAAACAAAGGCAACATTGCTAGTGAAGTGTCTAATTCAAATTCTGATTCTGGTTCAGAAAAAGCACACAGAGTGCTCATTGCTAAAACAGTATTGTAGAGGGAAAACACATGTTTGTCACATTGGGCAAAGCACCATTATCCTCTCTCTTTTTTTTTAGGCTTCATAGAATAGCATAAGTTTTTGTTTGAAGTTCTTACAAATAAGGGGTGATTTTTACCTCTTTTAGGCTTCATAACTAGCAAACTCTTAATGTTTGAAGTCCTTGTAATAAAAATAAGAGACTTTTTATGGTGTAAAATTGCCTAGGAGGCAATGTTTGTAAAAATCCTTCACAAAACTCTTGAGTTGCACATATTTTTGTAATTAAGGGGGGATAAACATTTCTTTTCTTCACAATTTTTTGTAAAAAGGGAAGAAGACTTATAAGGGTGCATTTTCGGCTGTGACCGACACCTTAGTCACTCTTCTTTCAGAAATTAGATACAACATGTTTTGCAATGAGAAGGGGGGAACTTATAAGGGTGCATTTTAGGCTACGACCGACACCTTAGAAACCTTATATTTTGCAAACTCATATTGTAAAATGAATGAATCTCGTATGAAGTGATCTACTCTACTACACCTAGTGATTGCAGTGGCTGGTTACCCATGCAATTCGGTTGGATGATGTGATTACTATAAGGACAATTTTTGTTGTGAAGACAAAGTGAGGAATGACCCATTTTTTTGCTTAGAAGCAGCCAGAGTACTGTGACAAAGAAAGAACCAGTAGATCGACATCCTTTTCACTGTATTGGGGCAGTTATATACTTTACCCAAATATTGTTGTATTAGAGGATATGTATGTATTACCCAAATAATGTAATAAGGGGGGATGTTAGAGTAAATATTCCATCATTTGGATATTTTACTCTTTCCTTACATTAGGTAGATTTTATTTATTGCATGGTCAAAAGTAGCTTGTTACTTTTTACCACTAGTATTTACTTTTACTACTAGGTTAGTTACCTTTTACTATTTATTGTTTACCTTTTGGATATTTATCTAAATATCCTAGGTGGAAGAGTTCTAAACCAAACTCTCTTCCTCTTGGCATATTGTTTGGCGTGATCTCCTGTCATTCAATTTGATTACCTATTTTGTAACCTATTTAAACTATAGTTCATAAACTATATGGTTAATACAAATATTTCATTTCATCAATCATTCATGATTTCTTGGTCACACAAGTATTAAAGAGTCATATTCAAAGATTATATTATAGAGACAAAGCTCCATATATTACGTCAAGAAATATTCGAGAAAAATATAATAAATCTCTTGTTTATTTGATTCATAACACAATGAGTTTGTTCAATTGTGTTATATTATTATTGTTATTTCATGAATGTTATGTTCGTTGATATTGATCGAAGATGTTGAAGGATTTAATATTGAATTTTTTAAGATCATGGATATTAGGACTTGTGATTTAATATGGCTAAAAATCCAATAGTGGTATCAGAGCTACACTTTGATCAAATTAGAAATTTGATTTGGTGGCTTATATTGAATGCAATGAATAAGAATTGAACGAAGTCATTCATTGATAAGCAATGGGTTGGTGGCCTGAAAAGGATAATTGTAGACGTTTGGACGAAGTCATTCATTGACAAGCAATATGTTGGTGGCCTAAGAAGGATAAGTGTAGATGTTAAAAAATATAGAGTGGTTGTGAGCAGAGCCCATAGAGTTGTGAGCCAACAAAATAAAGGAGAAAGTAAAGCCAAAAAGTGAAGGCTGAAGCTTACCTAAAGTCGAAGAAGGGATATTATTTCCTATAAACAAGCATTGAAAGTTTCCTATAGAGTGAATATTAGACAAAAGACTTCTAGAAGATCTACCTAAGTGCATAGAAAAGTTGAGAGCAACATCTAAAGCAAGTTTATATAAAAAATAAGCTTGAGTGTCTTAGAAATTAAGAAGCCTGAGCACCTTAGTACAAATTGAGCACCTTAGCAACGAAGAGCACCATATCACCATAGAGCCTTTTAGAAACCTAAGCAATGTCAAGTCTGAGCTGAGAGCAAAGAAGGTTTAAAATTTAGTGGGTAACATAGTGCCTTGAAGAAATTCAAAACACCAATTGAGAAAGGTCATAGAAATCATCTAAAAATATACAGAGCAACGCGCAGACTAGGGAAGGGAGAGGAAACATTTGTGAAATGTTTTATGAATAAAATATGATTTGCTAATGCCATATCAAATCTAAACTTATATGACGTGACTGATACCATTTGAAAAGGAGTGTAGTAAATTATAAGGTAAGGTCTTTAGACAAAATATTATCAATTATTTGGGCACATAAGTTAAGTTAAAGTTATAAGGTGTATTGTAATTTATATTTTTGAAAAAGGTGGAGTCAATGTTAAAATAATTATTGCATTTTGATTTTTGAAAAAGGGAGATATACGACACAAATAAAATTGAAAGGAAATTAATTGGAAAAGGAAATTTAAAAATTGATTTGGAGAGGTAAGGATAAATTGATTGCATTTGAAATTAATGGAGATTGAAACATTGAAAAATTGATTGATTATTGAAATTAAGAAATTTGAAATTGATAAAATTGAAGATTGAAAAGAATTTGAAATTGTTGACTAAAGAAATTGTTAATTAAAATTTGGGAGATATAAGGTATTTTACTTCAAAGGAATTAATTTGAAGAATTTGAATTTTTTTGAAGAAATCATGGATTAGAGACAAAGAAAAATGAATACATCAAGACAATCATATGAATTCAAAGGGCCAAATAATAGAAGAAATTTTCAAATATATGAAATAAGATTATTTGAATCCATTCAAAAAATGAAAAATGAAAAATACACATGGTATAAAAATTTAGGTGCTAGTCATCATATGACTAGAAATTTGCATTGGTTTGATTCATTGGAAGCCATAACAAATATTCCACTAAAAAGAACAGATGATAAGATTTATGATGTTCAAGGATCCGAAAAAGCTATACCTAGCATGCCATTTTTAGATTTTGTGCTAGATGATGTTTTGTATGTTCTAGGATTATCAAATAATCTTATCTCAATGGATCAATTGGTTGAAAATGATAGAATAGTGGAATTCAAATATGTAAATGGAAATAAAAATTTGTCATCAAGAAATAAAATAAAATTGAAGCTATGGTTCCATCAAGGATGGAATATTTGATCCTGATACAATAGGATTTATAGAAGGAATATTAGACCATATTTTACCTCGAGAATAGATCAATAATGAATTGTTTGATTTCTCCAAAATACTGAAAACAAGAAGATGGATCACGCACAATGCAAGATTATCAAGCAAATTCAAAAGACAAAATCCATGGATGAACATAAGGAAGAAGATGAAAATGAAAAGTTAAGACTAAATTCTTCAAAAACCAAATAATGTAATACAAGGGGGTGTTGGAAAATATTATATTATTTGGTATTATGCGAAAGTACTCCCATGGTACATTTGTACTATTATAAATATTAGACTAGGGTGTGAGTTATTAGATTAGAGTGTGTGATTTATATTTCCCCTAAAGTATGTGTCAATGTGTGAGAATAGTCCAAGTGTCATGTAGTAAGAGTGTGCAGAGTGTCATGTAATAAAGAGTGTAAGCGTGTAATGTGTAAGAGTGTGCAATGTGTCATATAGGTATATCAAGAGTCAAATGTGTATGTGTCAAGTATGACCCTTTTTATAATAGATATTTTGTGTCTAGTAGTGTTCATTTATGAGAATTCTTTCTTAAGGATATTATTCATAATGGTGGTACCATATTATAATGTACTTGAGTGAGTTACATTTGAATGCTACAATCTCACTATATAGAATTCTATTAAAATTATAATAATAATCATAATATTTTATGTTTAAGGAGGCATGCCATACACAAAAGTGAGTTTAAAGAGATCATTAATCTTGGCTAGAAATTACCTATATAAGAAGATGATTTCATATCCATTCCAAAAGAGGGACACTTACCTTTTCTATAAGGTCTAAAAATATACTATTCAAGATTGGTAAGAGAATAATTTAAAATACCATATCTGATGAAGAGCAGAATAAACATACTAGCTACTATTAGGATATATGAATGTAGTTCATGTATATTTATATGATGTATCTAACCTTTGTTAATTGGAATGAACTACATAATTCTTGGTGAATATTATTGTTCAATACTTAGATGAAGTATTGAAAATAATATTTGTATGATACTATAATAAGCTCAGAGAAACTCCAAAAGTAGGAGAAATTTACCTTAAAATCACATTTAGAAATTTTTATAGATATCAATTTAATAGTGTATTGCATATATGGTTGTAATATATTTTCTATTTAGTGAAATACAACTTATATGAGACAATTATTTTTATAGCTCTTGATATTAGAGTTGATATTATTTGATCAATAGTTGAAATGAGTTATTTTATTCTACTAGTTATTGTCTAAGGGTTTTGTTATGGCCCTCCAAGATTTGATGTATTTTATAATCAACTATTATACAAACTATATGATCCAAGTGAGACAACTAACTATTCAACTTTTAATATAGGTTCGATGAATAGAGAATCTATTGAGTTCTTGAATTGGACATCCATAGAGGCGGTTGACATGACAAATGATATACTAAATGTTCTACAAAAAGAATTTTAATTAATAGCTTGGCTATATTTATGAAGAGTAGTACCTTTTCTAAACTAAGTTCATGAACTTTGTTCTCAATTATCTATAAGAAAAAATATTAAAAATGAGATCATGAAGCATAGATGAATGATTTCTAATCAAGTATTGAAATATAGGTTTTTTCATCCATACATACTTTTTAATTTAAAGGTATCTCTTACTAGAACTACAATTATCTCAAAAATATTTATGAACACAGAATGTGTGGTAGCTTAGTAAGTGGAGCAACCATATATGCACTCTAGAAGATCTTGGGTTTGAGTCCTAACTTGTCCATATTCGTAACATGGTATCGAGGTTAGGATGGTGAGGATTAACCCCTTTATTATGGATTAAAGGGTAGAAAACTATAGAATCAATCTAAACTCATAACTTTAATATCAAATGGATAGTAGCTCAACACGGTATCAAATCTTATTCCAAAGTAGTTTGGTACTAGCATAGCCTTGGAGCCAAAAATTTGTACTATCATAAGCTTGGACCAAAGTGATAGTTGGCATCAAAATTTATGGATAAGTCCAAATGGACACTAATTATAATACTTTAAAGTGGCTTTCATGATATATCACTCAGATGATTTGCACCTTGAGGAGCAATGCTCCCCATTATGTTATCCTCTAATTATGGAAAAATGCACTTGATTTGGTCAAGGTTGTACCCCTTTGCATGTAATGGAAATTGAACTTGTTTTACAACCCTAAATATATTTAATACCTCCCAATAAGTTCTCTTATTGGTAATTTCAATCAACTTATCTATGATGATGGATTCCAACTAAGTTGGATCCAAACTAGCTTAATGTTGTACTACTATTGGCTCTAGTAGAGGAAGTAGGTGCAACTTGAGGATTTTAATGTGGAACAGTTGATGCATCCCAAGTATGATGAAAAGTCAAGAATAAAATCTTTTTCTCTTATTTGGCACTAGATGGTGTAAGGACCATAGTGTAAATGCTTGATCTTCAGACAAATGCCAAATAAGTGTTCCTTCTTCAAATGTATATAAATATTATCTTCAATCTAGAATGTATATTTTTTGTTGGAATATATTACATTATTTAGTACATGTTAATGTACCACCTTGGGTATATTTCTTGATTATGAGTATCTCTTAGATTGGAGTGTGATTATTTACTTTATGTAATGTAATAAATGCACACGTGTTATTAGAATGTACAACATATTTAAGAATGTAAGTATGCATAATAGTCCATGTGCACATGAGTCCATAGAGTAGGAAAGTGAAGAGTCTCAAGAAGAGTGATGGCCAAGAGTACTCCATATGTAGAGTCACATTCCATTATATATGTGTCCTTTTGTGTGTATGTGAAGGAAGAATGTATAGTGAGAGTCTTTGGAAGTATGGTGTATTTGAGATCTTTATTCTGTATCAAATATAATTTTCATAAGCATTTGTTAATTGTATTTTTATGAGTTGTTGCAAAATGTTAGAGTAATATTCCATTACTTGGGATAATTACCATTTACTCTACTAGGTAAAATAAGCTAGTGTATTGCATTACACTACTTAGGATTTATTTCTACATTTACTGTTTTACTTTCTACCATATAGATATTTACTGTCCTAAATATCTAATGGTAACTAGCCTAAATATCCTATGGTAGTCAATCCTAAACCTAATTCTCTACCTAGCCTAACGCGTTTGTTAGCTTGGTTAGTGGGGAATTAGTTAGGTTTACTATTTCATTGTATTATATAAACATTAGTCTTAAACCTAATGTTTAGTTAGATTAATTTAATAATTATTTTCTTTAGACTTACCTTGCATCATTGGCATCAGAGCTGGAGGGAGGTGGAGGGAGGAAGCGCATCGGGACACCTTCGTTCCGCTGGAGAAGGTGAAGGCGATCGCGCAGGAGGAAGCACCAATTGGTGACTTTAATTAATTTTCTTCCTCCCTCAGTTCCTAAGTTCCTATAGTTTGATAGTTGATTTTTTTTTATTTAATTAATCCTACTAAGCTCGGACGTAAACGATCAACCAGGCAGGACTCTGTCCGCTGGTGACCACAACCGATCAACCAAGCAAGACTCAGTCTGTCGGTGACCGCAGATGATCGACTAGGCAGGACTCTGTCCACTGGCAACCACAGCCAATTGACCAAGCAAGACTCAGTCTATCGACGACCGCAACTGATCGACCAAGCAAGACTCAGTCTATTGACGACCGTGAGAGTGCAAGTGTGAAGAGGACGGGGCCTTCTCAAGGCTCCTGCCCATAGGGACACAAATCATGTGGCTATGCAAGCGAAGAGCTTCGAGTGCATGAACGCCCTCATGCTCCCCTATGACATAGCCAACCAAGAGTGCATTGAGGGTAGGAGCGCCCTCACACTCTCGGCCCAGTGCACCAGGCACTGATGAAGACCTGACTCACATCTCAAGGACACTACTGAGAGGTGACACATGGCTAGAACTAAGATATTTGACTTAGATACACACAAGCATAGACCTGACTCGCATCTCAAACCTAACTCGCATCTCGAGGACACAACTGAGTGGTGACACGTGGCTAGAACTGAGAGGTGACATATGGCTAGACCTGAGAAGTGACACCTAGCACAAGCAGACAGGGTGACACCTGGCATGAATTGCGAGGTGACATGTGGCTAGACATGAGAAGTGACACCTGGCATGAGCAAACAGGGTGACACCTGGCATGAGCAGACAGGGTGACACCTAGCACGAGCAGACAAGCTAGAGGTGACATGTGGCTAGACCTGAGAAGTGACACCTGGTACGAGCAGACAAGGTATACATGGGTGACTAAAGGTTGGGCAACATCGTGACACATGGTCGCATCTAGTTCGAAGGGGAGGTTACATGTGGCGAGGGGAGAGAAGCAAAGTGGCCTACGTGATTGCCCTCAGGCAATCACGTGCTTAATAGCATGACCAATTTTTTTTTAAGTCTCGATCCATCCCTTTCAGGATGAATGTGGGATAAAAATCCCATAGCACTTAAAGGTCCCCGCCCTTTCTTCAAATACTAGCACACGGGGCTAGCTTTCAAAGCCGCCCCCGCAGTGCAGTGGTCAAGCTTAAACTTGACGAGCGTGAGGTCGCTAGATCGACCCCCGCACGCTCCAATTTTAACCTGAAGGTGCAATTTTTGATAAAGTTGGCTTAAATTAATTTTTTTTTAATTTTCTTTGCTTAAATTAAATAACTTTTTAGCTCCATTTTAATAATTTTACATATTTTTTTATTTAAATAATCAGTTTTTATCATCATTAATTGATTATTTTTGTAAAAAAAAAAAAAAAAGTTTTATTATTAGAAATTAGAGTCTTTAAATTTTTTTTTTTTTAGCATTCACATTGGAAAACTTTAAAATCCAATTTACTTGCAATTACAACAATTCTACTTCTTTTGTTTTCTCCACACTTGGGGATAAAGAGACAAAGAAACAAACAATTTTTTTGCAAAACATCAAACCATCAAACTTGGACTTGTGCATTTGTTTTCTCTAAGAAGGGATATAAGACATAAAATTGCACATTTTTCTTGCAAACTTGAGAAGAAATTGTAACCTTGGGTTCAACAAAACTAAGTTGTGTGTCGACTAGTTCTGGAAGCCTTTCAAAAGTGGGTCGTGTGTCGACTTGTCTTGAAAGGAGTGCTCTTAAATTCTACATTTTGTAAACATTAAGGGGGGATAGAATTCATTTTTTTTTATTGATTCTATTGTTTGTAAAATTGTAAAGAAAAAGGGGGGATATTTCAGTATAAGATAGGTGCATTTTCGATTTTACTCGACACCTTCTCTTAACAATTGCTTGTGCTAGGTGCATTTTCGGTTGCATCCGACACCTAGAGTGATACAAATTTGGGTTGATTTTATGTTTTTTGATTATTGCACTAAAAACTCATGATTTTTGTGTGCAATTAAAAAGTCAAATATAAACATTACAAGAAGCATTTCACAAAACCCCAACTTCACTCCAAAACCATGCTAAAACTTTACATAGGTTCAAAAAAGTAATTACTCCCCAATCAAAAGGTCAAAACTTCAAATCACCTTGATACTCTCTCTTTGTTTGGCTTAATTACCTCCATTTTTTCATCCTTTTTTAAAGGGTGTTAAAGCAGGTGCCATTAAATATCCTAGAGGGCAAAATCAAAAGTTTTACAAACCTACCCCTGTTTCATTTGCTCTATTTGGTTTGGCTTAAAATTCCTCAAACTTTTCATCCCTTGGAACGGGTGTTAAAGCAGGTGCCATTAAATATCTTCTAGAAGAAAATTGAAATAATTTGCATATACTCTTTTAAGGGTATAGTGCAAGATATCAACATCTTAGTCATATCAAATTTGCAACCTAAACCATGGCCATGATACACAAGTATCTCACTGAGAGCCAACTGCTCAAAGGTTCCAATTATTCAGCTTGGAAGACTAAGATGAAAGCTATCTTAACTATAGAGGAATTGTGATCAATAGTGGATGGAAGTGTCACTAGACCTCAATCACCAGGACACGATCAAAGATACTTTGATAAAAAGGATAAAAAGCTATCCTTAATGATCTTGATAGCTATTACTGATGATATCCAACCTCATATAAGTGTAGCTAAAACTGGAAATGAGGCATGGGATGCCTTAACTACCATCTTTGAGGGAAAGAATCAATCAACGATTCTTAACCTTCAAACACTGCTTCATACACTTCACATGCAATCTGGAGAAACAGTAGAGCTATTCCTCTGCAGAGTGGTCGATTTGAAAACAAAACTGCAAGCCCTAGGAGATACTATGGAAGACAAAGTCTTAATCTCAATTATTTTGAGAGCTCTTCCAGACTCCTATCGAATGTTGATTACATTCCTTCAAGTCTTTGGTAGGATAGTGACTTTTGTAGAGTTGGTAAACATGCTTCAAACTGAAGAAGCTAATCAATTCCAAAGAGATGATGCATCCAACAATGCACTTTTCTCACATAAACAACAAGGAAAGAAAAAGTGGAATCAACAACAAGGCTCTTCTTCTAACAAAAACAAAGGTCAAGGCCAAGACACTAAGAAGAAGAAGAAGTATTGTAAAATCTGTGACAAAGAAACTCATCAAACCAAGCGATGTTGGTTTAAGAACAAGCCTCCCAAAGAGAAAGGTCAAAAGAAAAACCAAGGCAATGTTGCAAATGAGATGTCTAATACAGATTCTGATTCTGGTTCAGAGAAAGCACATAGAGTGCTAATTGCTAGAATGGTTTTGTAGAAGGAAAACACGTGTCCCTTGGGCAAAAGCACCATTTTCTCTCTCTCTCCTCTTTTTGGCTTCATAAATAGCATAAGTATTTTGTTTGAAGACCTTCCAAATAAGGGGTGTTTGTACCTCTTTTAGGCTTCATAAATAGCAAAATCTAGGTGTTTGAAGTACTTGTAACAAGAGGAGCAACTTTTTGTGATGTAAAATTGCCTAGGAGGCAATATTTGTAAAATCCTTCACAACACTCTTTAGTTGCACACTTTTTGCAATTGAGGGGGGACATAAATTTCTTTTCTTCACAATTTTTTTGTAAAAAGGGAAGAAGGCTTATAAGGGTGCATTTTCGGCTTCGACCGACACCTTAGCTACACTTCCTTCAAAAATTACTTACACTATGTTTTTGCAACAAGAATGGGGGAACTTATAAGGGTGCATTTTTGGCAGCGATCGACACCTTAGCTACCTTATCTTTTGCAAAATTCATATTGTAAATAAATGAACCTTGTATGAAGTGATCTATTCTACTACACCTAGCGATTGCAGTGGCTGGTTACCCATGCAATTCGGTTGGATGATGTGATTACCACAAGGACATTTGTTGGTGTGAAGACAAAGTGAGGAATGACCCACTTTTTGCTTAGAAGCAGCCAGAGCATTGTGACAGAGCAAAGAACCAACAAATCAACATCTTCTTCACTGTATTAGGGTAGTTATATACTTCACCCAAATATTGTTGTATAGAGGGATATGTATGTATTAACCAAATAATGTAATAAGGGGGGATGTTAGAGTAATATTCCATTACTTGGGATAATTACCATTTACTCTACTAGGTAAAATAAGTTAGTGTATTGCATTACACTACTTAGGATTTATTTCTACATTTACTGTTTTACTTTCTACCATATAGATATTTACTATCCTAAATATCTAATGGTAACTAGCCTAAATATCCTAGGGTAGTCAATCCTAAACCTAACTCTCTACCTATCCTAACGCATTTGTTAGCTTGGTTAGTGGGGAATTAGTTAGGTTTACTATTTCATTGTATTATATAAACATTAGTCTTAAACCTAATGTTTAGTTAGATTAATTTAATAATTATTTTCTTCAGACTTACCTTGCATCACAGAAGTTATTTATGAGTTTTATATGTTTAGAATATTTTTATTATCTTATATTTCATATTGCAACTTTATTTTAGATCTTGTGGTTATTTTACCTTAAGTATTTAGCTTCAAAAGCTAACAATGGTATCAAAGCTACAACAAGGTTTTGTCTTGCGTAGGTTTTTTAAAGTTGCAAAGGATATTTCCACTAGTTAAGGAGAAACTAGTGAAGTTGAAGAAATTACCTCTAGAAAAAGAAAACCAAGGAAGATAGTTTTTTCCACTGTGTTGAAGGAAAACCAGTGAAGGAATAGAAGGAGATTTATAGGTCTTGAAGATAGACCTTGACATTGATAAGATTAAGAGACCCAAGAAGGAGGTCCTATTGAAAATTTTGATAGATAGAAGAAGATTCCATATTTCTATTTGGCTAGAGTCTTTCCATAGGGTTGAAGGAAAACTCATGAAGACTAGGACTCAACATAGATTTCTTTCCACTAGTTTTGAGAATAACTAGTGAAGTTTATTGATTTCAAAATTTTAAAAATTTGGTTGTATTTTATTGCTATTGTCTAAGTTTTTGTTGTAGAAAATTAGTTCTCAAAAGTTGAGAAGCTTCCTACAATAGATAGAGAATAATTTCACCTTTGATTGCCTGAAAGTCTATGTGCTTTCCTCATGCAGGGATTAGTTTTTGAGTTGCAGCAAAAGAGTAGACATTGAAGATTAAGGAGGTCCAAGAAAGAGGTCCCATTGGAGATTGAATATTGAATATTGAAGGAGACCCAAGGAAGAGGTCCCTATTGAAGATTTGAGAAAGAAGATAGAGGAGGACTAAGAAAAGGTCCAATTGAAGAGTTGCAAAATTTGAAGATCCAAGAGAAGAGGTCTCAAGAAAATTTGGAAGGAGAAAGAAGAAGGCTAGAGAAGCCCTATTGAAGAAGTTGAAGAAGTGACCATTGGAGAATATTTGAAGAAAGAAGATTGCAAGCAAGAGAAGCTCCTAAAAATAAGAATTTGGGACAATTATCACCATCCAACAACAAGCCCAAAAGGAAGAAGGATTTGGCAAGAAGTTTGCCAAATTTTGAGAAGGTATATTTTGAAGACCTCAAGACATTCAGATTCTTGAGGAAGAGGCTAGTGAAAGAGGTCATATTTGAAGACATAATTTAGTGAGAGCTAAGGAGAATAAAGAGGATTGAAGAGGTCACCGATTTGAGAAATTTGAAGATAACCATTAAGAATTTGAAGGCTGATTTGTGGAGGAGAAGATTGCTGATTTTCATGACAGAAGTTGAAGGGTCACAGGACAAAAAATTGAAGGTGACATAGAGCTGCAAATTGAAGAATATTTGAGCAGATTTTGAAGTGCCTTTGAACAACCAATTGAAGGAAGGCTTGACAGTAAACTAAGGTAGTGGATTGGAGGAGTTAGAGACTATTTTTGGACAGCAAGATATAGGAGAAGAAATCAGATTTTGTGAGCAACAATTTAAGATATTTGGGCTACAAAATTAGGCAGCATTTGAGGGAGATAGTAGAGCTATGATTTGAAGAATTTTGGGATATTTTGAGAGAGATTTGGACAGCAAAGTGAAGGAATATTTGGCAGCAATTGAAGCTGCAAATTGCAGAGTTTTTGGATAGCAAGAAGGCAGCATTTGGAGCTGCAAAAATTAGAGAAGTTGAAGATTAAGAAGGCTGATTTCAAACAGCATTTGAAGAGGAAGAAAGGCTGAAAATTTCAGCATTCTGTAATAGCCTTTTGGCAAGGAGAAAGAGAATATTCGAACAACATACTTTGAAGAAGGTAGAAGTTGATTTTGGGGCAGCAAAGTAAAAGGAAGTGGAGCTGCAAAATTTGTACATTCGAGACAGCAAAAAGGTGAATCAAATCACCAAGGAGATTAGCTTCAGAAGGAGGCCAAAGAGGTTTGTAATATTGGTGCTATAAAAGTTCATTATTCAAGCATTCAAATTAGCTTATTATAAAGTTTTTTGAAAGCACCATATTAGAGTTATTAAAGCCAACAAAAGATAGTCTAAGCTAAGTGTCTCCAAGCCAAGGAAGGAGGCATCATTATCATCCTAGAATCTGCAAAACACAAACAACAAAAGTGAAGTTAAATATTGTTTGAAAGGGAGTAATAAGGAGAAGGAAAAATCAATCTATATGTTATTTTTTATAATCCAAGGAAAAGTTTGCAAATAAGTGTTTATAGTTGCAGCATTCAAGGAGAGTGTTTATGATAAGCATTATAAGCACCATTATCATTATTAAGGATAACAAAAGGAGAAGCTAAAGTTCTAGTTGAAGCTAAAATTTAGAGCTTGCTATCACCATTGAACTTGCATCAAACCTGCAAAAATAATAATAAGTCAATAAGAGAATAATAAGCTAGTTACTATCTTGAAAAGAGAGCAAGATAGTATAAGGAACAAGAGCAAGCAAGTTGCAGTCTTGAATGGAGAAGAGAAGATAAGAAGAAATCATCAAGCATGTGGAGGAACCACCAAGTTTGAAGACAACGAGCAAGGAGGAGGACAAGCAAGCTAGAAGTCGAAGAACAATGACGTATTTTGGAGTAGACCTAGCATAAGACTATCATGGTAGAGTTGCAATCATAGCACAGGGGGGTAAGCATCCAAGAGCCATCGAGTTTGATAGTGGACCACCTTGCAAGAAAGGAGGAGCCACCATGGTGAAAGGAAGAGCCACCACATTGAAAGGTGGAGAACCACCATGAGAGGAGCAACTATTGAAAGTAAAAGGAGGAGCCACCATGTTGAGGAGGAGAAGCAAGTGTAACAACCACCATTAGCTCCATTCCAAGGAGCACAAGCACAGTCTACGAATATTGGAAGAATGAGCAGTTGAAAGGACAGTCGATGGACATCGAAAAGCCAAGTATCAAGGAGTCAAAGCATTGTTAGGGCGAGTTGAAGGATCAAAAGGGAAGCCAAGCATTAAAGAGCCAACCACTAGCAAGGAAGAATAACACCATAATACCATCAAGCAAGGAAGAGTAACGCTAGGAAGTAATAACATCGTCGACCAAGATAGAATAACATTCCAAATTCATCACTACCAAGTGTTACGTAGGGAGAAGAACATAGAAAATATTTGGAGTGCCAAAAGATATTGTATGCCATTTGGCATTGTGCACAGAGAGCACCAATAGGTATTGAAGTAAGATAAGGTGTTTCACAGCAACCATTAAATGCATGGGTGAGTCAAATGGTAAAAAGAGAGAACAACTACATGCCTTCATTGAATCTTAGGTCTGAGAGTGGTAGAGTGGATACAATTGCCATACGTGCAGTAGAGTGGAGTAATTTCATTGAGTAGTACCATTTTAGGGTAGGTCAAATGGCTTTGACTAGTTATCTTCATGCCTCAAGTGGGAGGTAAAGCAATTCATTTACAATTTGATTATTTGCTCAATAGTTAGGAGTTATAAGGTTGGATAATGTTATTATTTTTCTAAGGTTGAAGAGAAATTAATCCATTTGCTTGATTATTGGAGAGATAAGACGTAAAAGTGAAATTTAAAACCTTAGAAACATTATTAGTCTTTTTTGGAAAATCTTGAGAAGCTTTGAAATAATTTTTGAGAAATTATTGGGAATTCAATTTCAAGTTTTGAGAAGTTTTATAAATTGAATTATTGAATTTTGTGAAGCATTTTTAATATTTGCAAATATTTTGAATTGTGGAGAAATAAGGTTTCCTACATCAAATTAGGAATATAAAATTTGCAAATATCTTTTTACTAGATTTCTAAATTTCTGAATTTGGAGTTATAAGGAATTCAACATCAACATAGGTTTGTGAAATTTAGAATCTTGAAATTATATTTTTTGAAATTTGGGAGATAAAAGGATTTCAACCTAGAGTTTTGAAGAATTGAAACTTTTGTCAAAAATTAGTGGTTGATCATTTATACCTAGGAAAAATATAAGGTATTCATCCTAAAGAAGTAGAAGTTGAAGGTTACATTGAAATTGACATTAGTCTTTCATTAAAACATTAGGGAGATATAAGGTAGTCTACAAGTGTCATCATGACAACAAATAAATTCTTTCTTTCAGAATCTCAACTTCTTAAAGGTCCTAATTACACTTCATGGAAAAACAAAGTGAGGTCAATTTTGATAGTGGAAAAGCTTTGGGATATTGTTAAAGGAGCAAAAACTAAACCTACTGAAGATGCTAGAGAAATTCAAAAGTATGAAGAAGATGAAGCAAAAGCACTCATGATAATAACATTTGCAATTACAGATGATATACAACCATACATTAGTTCAGCAACAACTTCTACAGAAGCTTGGAATACTTTAGCTAAGATATTTGAAGGAAATAATAAAGCCACTATCTTGAATCTTCAAACCCAATTGCATTCTCTAAAAGTTAATAGTGGTGAAAGTATAGAATTGTTTCTAAGAAAAGTGGTAGATATAAAAGAAAAATTATTAACCTTAGGAGAGAAGGTAGAAGACAAGTTTCTTGTTCAAGTGATTCTAAGAGCACTTCCATAAAGCTACAAGCATCTAGTCACATCTTTACAAATTCTAAGTAAAGATACATCATTTGATGAGTTAGTCAATATTCTACAAGAATATGAGGTAGAGAATTTAGTTAAAGATGAAATGACTAACAATGCCTTAGTCTCAAAATATAATCCACAAGGAAATGTTGCTTCATTCTCAAGGAACAGATCAAAATGGAATAATAGATATTGTCAAGTATGCAAAAAAGGAGGACATAGTACAAATTATTGTAGATTCAATCCAAGAAATCAGTATCAAGGGAATCAAACAAATTCTAGAAGCCAATCAAATAGGTCATTTCAACCAAGACAATATCAAAATCAATATAGACCACATAAGCAACAATTTTAGCGTCAATATACTTCTCAGAATCAATACAATCAACCTCAGCTACAATATAGAGAAGGAAATCAAAAGGGGCACTTAGCTCAAGAGATTCAAGAAATTCAAGAACTAGAAGAACCTACAGAAGAACATGAAGTTAAATCTCTTTCAACAAAGATAGTATTTTATGAAGATACTAATTATTTACTTGATCAGGATACAAACATGAAGAAGAATGAAGAAAACATAAAAGAAGAATACAAGTTCCAGAACCAAGATGAAGACCACATTGAAGACTAAAGTCTTCAATAACCAAATAATGTAATACATGGGGGTGTTGGAATATATTACATTATTTGGTACATGCTAATGTACCACCTTGGGTACATTTCTAGATTAGGAGTGTGTCTTAGATTAGAGTATGAGTATTTACTTTATGCAATGTAATAAATGCACAAGTATTATTAGAATGTGCAAAGTATTTAATAATGTAAATGTGCATAATAGTCCATGTGCACATGAGTCCATAGAGTAGGAAAGTGAAGAGTCTCAAGAAGAGTGAAGGTCAAGAGTACTCCATATGAAGAGTCACATTCCATTATATATGTGTCTCTTGTGTGTGTGTGAGTGAGAGAATGTGTAGTGAGAGTGTGTGGAAGTATGGTGTATTTGAGATCTTTATTTTGTATCAAATACAATTTTTGTGAGCATTTGTTAATGGTATTTTTATGAGTTGTTGCAGAATTTATTTATGAGTTTTATATGTTTAGAATATTTCCATTATCTTATATTTCATATTGCAAATTTATTTTAGATCTTGTGGTTATTTTAACTTAAGTATTTAGCTTCAAAAGCTAACATTTCTATTGTTAGGACTACAATATTTGCTAGAATTATGTCTAAATTTTTTCAGTTGGTACATGAATTTTTATGCCTTATTATCTTTCATGGCTTGAATTGGTGTCATGGTATCAATTGATATGTGGAAGGTGACATTCACTACGGCATTAGTTGAAAACCAAAGCATACTTGAAACACACTTTTCCCTAAGAAGGAATATACAATGCTATTGTCGTAGTGTTGAATATAAGGAAGACTCTTATCCCACATTCACAAGAGGTTGTGGTTATACATCCATAGTAGATCTACCAACACCTTATTGACCATATCAATTTATCAATTAATTTGTGGCTAGAATGTTATGGAATGTTGAAGGTTAGCATCCAAGAGTGTCCAAAGATGATGTTTAAAGTTGTTAAAGAATTGGTTGTTTTATCTAATATGATAAAATCATATAGGTCAAATTGAATCTAAACCTACCAAAGAATAGATGAGTGATATTTAAAGCATCAAATATTTTACTACATGAAACCATGATAGCTATGAACCTATCCATGACCATGAAATTATAATCATATCAACCTCTTGTGATTGATAACCCTAAGAAAAAAATCCATATTGATAAGATATCAAGGTTTGGAAGGCATCTAAAATGGTTTATAGATCCTAATATTTTTATTTGTTGGTTTGGAAATGCTACATGGTAAATAGAGTTTGATGTAGAGCTCTATGTCTTAGTACATATGCAACTAGTAAAAGTATCAATATATCAATTCAAGTGTCTTGTTGACACCAAAGTGTTTATCTATCTTAGAGGAATGAGATTATTAGATTAGAAATTGGTATGATGTTGCAAATATCATACAAATATTTCCAATATGGTACAAACAACAAATCCTCAAGATGATGGTATGACATTGCCTTATCTTTTGCTAGTTTGAGATGGATATAAAAAAATCAATATATGAGGGATATAACACCTACTAGCCATTGGTACCTTATACTATAGCATTAAGGATTGATAATAATATTTATGTCAATGGGTAGTTTAGAATATTTGTTTCTCAGTTCTCCTTTTTATTTTAACGTCAGATCATAAGATGAAGTTGTCATATATATGCTATCCATTTCATACGATTAATATTCTCAAGCTTACTCTATGAATGAAGGAATTGCAAAGATTTATAATCTAAATGCACTACAATTTCCTTACCCATGATGCAATGGTGTCACTATCTTATAGCTTAAAAATAACATACAACTCTTTCTCATATATGGGGTATCAGTGAACTATGTCAAAAAATATCTTAGAATTGTAAGCCACTAAATGTCCATTCTATACTAGGATGACACCTAGTATATAGTTAGAAGCAATGATCCCAAGCTTAAATAGCTATTTAATGTTTGACATAACTAGCACTTGTGCAAAGTAGAGGTAGTTTTACAACTCTTTGAATGCTTCTTGTTGCTATAAAACCCCATGCATGGCCTAGTTTAATGACCAAGTAATGTAAGAGAATTTTATCATGAACATATTGTAGAGGTTATCAAGATTAAGAAAGCTCCAATGATCTGGTAGGTTCTTAGGTGTTAATCATTATTGAATGATGCAAATATTTTCTAGGTTGATACAAATTACTTGTTGGTCGATTAGGTAACCCTAGATAAATTATATTTGTGATGCCAAAGGTATACATACCCATGTTAGTCAAAATATTGTGTTGGCATAAGGTGTCCACGACTTGTCACATGTGTTGGAGGTGTTCTTCTCATATCTCCTCCTTGAATGTTGAAGAATCTAACCAGTTTAGCTAATGTCATTTGATATTATTCTAATAATTATATGATTTACAATCATAATGTAATATAAATAAATCTCTTTTCAATCTTATATAACCAACTGAGAAAATAAATTTTTATTTTAATGTTTTAAATTTTTTTATAGTTTATAAAATGATATCCAATTTTATTGTAAAAATGGAATATAAAGTAATTTTACTTTAACAACTCAAAATATAAACAAAGTAATTTAAATACATTATCATTCTGATTAGTATAAGCTAACTATATAGTATTTCAATAAAGTAATTTTTTTTAAACAAAAAAAGGACAACTCTATTTTCCTTTGTTAAGAAAGTCCACTTTGTTTTGTTAATTGAACATACTCTCACACCCACCATATAGTTTAATCCATTTTTTTTGTTAGTTGAACATACTATCACACCCACCATATAGTTTGAACTTGGGTCTTCTTGACAAGTGTTGGTAATTTTGCTAGATTATCTCATGCATATATCAATCACAATATCACATTCACATAATAACACATATCTCACAATAAGAAACTTCACAAATATATTCATGAATACATTACATAGAAAGTTACTCAAATTACATAGCATAGAGCTTTGTATACATGACTCTTGACTCTCTATTTACTCTTGCATACTTTACTCTATGACACTTGCACACTTTACTATATAACACTTGTGCACATTCTACACATGAACACATACATAAGAAGAAATATAATCACAATTCTAAACTATAGACTCACACCCTATTCTAATATTTGCAATTGTACCATTGTACCTCATGGTACATTTACATTCTAATCATATAATGTAATATTCTCCAATAAAACATAAAACATACCAATGCAATGTTACTTTTTTTATATATTTTTTTTTATTTGTAACCTCCTATACATAGGATATCCGCAGCATGTGAGGGAAGAGATCTGAACCTGGGGCCTCTCAATTTCAACCGAAGAGTTTTAACTACCCACTTGCTCTCCAACTCCTCCACATGAGCAGATGCAGTGTTACTTTTGGGACAAGTCAACAACTTAAAAAAATATAAGTTTATAAAATCATCTAAAAAAAAAAAGTAAACAAATAAAAATTGATAGGATTATATTAAATTTTCATTCTTTCTTCAATATGTCTTTGTACACGTCTTTGCCAATATCTTCTATATGCGTAAGGAGACAATCGTTTTCTTTTTCGATGTCTCATGTGCATGTGGTTTGTACACGTCTCTACCAATATCTTCTATATGCGTAAGGAGACAATCGTTTTCTTTTTCGATGCCTCATGTGCATATGGTCTTCTATATCCGCTTCATAACCTTTTTCAAAGATGTGCATGTCGTCTTCTTCATAGCCTTCTTCAAGCATGTGCATGTCACCTTCTATATCAGCTCCATAATCTTCTTCAAGCATGTGTATGTTGTCTTCTATGTCAGTTCCATAACCTTCTTCAAGGATGTGCATGTTGTCTTCTATATCAGCTTCATAATAATCTTGTTTAAGCATGTGTATGTCGTCTTTTGAATCAATTTCATAAACTTCTTCAAGCATATTGTCTTTTATATCAGCTTTGTAACCTTCTTTAAAAAAATTAAAATATATTCAAGACAACCATTAAAAACTAGATAATCAAAATTAAGAAGACCTATTTCTTTCATGGTCTCCAATAAAGCATAATAAAACCCATATGCTTCAACAAAGAGTATATAGTTTATTGTCATATATTGTTCTATCTTTTTTCAAACAGAACTTTTCTAACAGAAAACTCACCTTATACAAGGTCAAAGATCCAAATTCATTTCAAACGAATTAAACCTCGTCTACCTTCAATCTACTTTTTATTTTTATTACCTCAGATCTTATATAAAAATATGAAATCAAAGGGAAGAAAGATCTTATATAATTTTAAATATTAAATATGAGACTTTTTACAATGCAAGATTTAACGTATACATATTAAATTAGGATGTTAAAATACAATCAATATTATTTTTAAAATCTTAACTATAATTACTTTAAAATTTTCAATAAAAAATAAAATTTTAAATAATTTTTTTAATAAGAAAATCAGTTTTTATTATATTAATTATCATTATAGTTCCACCCACCTTAATATTATTTTAATTTTAATAAAAAATTAAATATAAAAAATATTATTTTATATAACTTGTAATCTCTCCGATGCTGAATACAACTTTTCATGCCTCTTAGCTGCCAAAATTTATTTTAAAAACTTAAATGCTCACAAATTTTGAATGGAAGTTCTCGTTGATGATAAATAACAATTTAAAAAAATTAAATGTTAAATGGAAGGTATCGTTAATGATAAATAACAATTAAGGAGGCAGGTTGAAAGGTTGGTGGATGGAATTTGGAAGTAAAAATAAAGTTGTTCATGAAATCAAAATGACTTGACTTAACAACAAACATTGTAACGTTACCAATCTAACTTTTTTTAATAATTAAAAAATACATTTGAAAATGTCTTTACAGAAGTTTTACAATTATTTAAATAAATATATTGATAAACTTTTTTAAAATAAAAAGTTTAACGTTATTAAGTTTGTTGTTATATTTTTAAGTGGTCATGAGATAGAGTAATCTCATTGAGATAAAAGACTATAAGAAAACTTTTATATAGAATGTTATTTATTAAATAACTTATAACTATAGTATGGTATATAATTATAACTTACATTGGATTTGAACTCTTAAACTTCTTTTTAAAGTTTTAAAATTTTATTATTGGATTCATTCAAGTCTCAACTATGAATATGTAGTTTTCAAGATATCAAGGCAATAAGTTTAATATAATTTGATTAAATGATATGAGTTCAATAGGTTAAAATTTCCATTTTTCATGGAGGCTCATGTTTAAATCTTGTCAAGAATACACGTATAATTGTCGAATTGTTAATTCCAAAATTTACATCTTAAACACTCTAACTAGAACTAAAGCAAGGATTTACAGGTTACTTCAAGAAACATATCTAGAGATACCCTTATTCGAGAGGAGAATGAGGATAGAATTGTGAAATCCAATTATAAATAAAGTTTAGAATAAACTACCGGTATGGAAAGGTAGATGGTTATGATTACCTGGAAGAGTGCAACTAATTAAATCAGTCTTACATGTCATTACAACATATTATATTTCTTTGTATATTATGACAAAATCGATAGAAAAAAATTAAATTTATATTATGCGGTCATTTTTGTGATCATGATTACATGACAATAGAAAATTTTCTTTGGTGAAATGGAGCAAGGTGTGGAATAATAAAACTAAGGAAGGTCTCAGTTTAAGAGTTCTTACATATGCAAACTTAGCCTTAAGGAGAAAACTAATTTGGATATTAGAGAGCCAAAGACAATGGGTAAGAATTCTTCTAAGTGCATTGAGCCCAATGACCTAAGCTTAATATTTACTGCTTTCTTACTTTTATATGGTTTTGCACTATGGAATGGTTTTAAAAAATCAATTGATCTAGATATTAGAGGTCTAAGATGGGTTGTGGGGACTGGAGAAAAAATATTTATTTGGATGGATACTTGGTGTGATAAAAAACCACTCAATATATATTTAATTTTAAAACCATGGGTGGATTACTTCAATGTAAATATGGTTATAGGGTTTCAAACATTATGTACAAGGATTAAGAAGGAGAATACAAATGGAAAAAAGATAATTTTACAAGTATACCAAACATTGTTGCTAGGAGGCAATTGAGTAGAAAGATAACAACAATGATTATTCCAAGGGGAGCTGAGGATAAGCTGATTTAGGAGTTTAATAGCTCAGGAGAATACATAAAAAATAGTCGATATAATGTGAAGCACCAACAAAATAAGAATGCCACAAGAATACGGAGAGATATTTGAGATACCCCAAGCATTCCAAAAGTCAAAATGTTTGTATGGCTAGTACGCCATAAGAAAATTTTATCCTTGGATAACCTAATGAAAAGGGGTTTTCATGGCCACTCACAATATGTACCATGTAAAACAGAGGAGGAGAGGATAGACCATCTCTTGGGACACTGCTCAATAGTTGGGAACTACGACAATGGAATCTCAATATGTTTGGTAAATGCATGTTGAGGAATAACATAATTGAAGATTGGTCAAAACAACGACAAAGCACTTTAAAAAGTGAGGTATTACAAGTAATTTGGGATACATTGAAAGATACAATTATTTAGACTATATGGTTGGAAAGAAATAGAAGAATATTTAAAGGAAAGGAAAGCAGTTTAGAGGTAATGAGAAGGAAGATTTGTTTAGTCATAGAGGAGTCTAAACTGACCCTATCAACTCACCCAACTCCTAATCTTGAAGTAGAGAGTCTTGATAGATGGAGTCAAGTCATAAAATGGAATTATAATGTTGGGTACAAGAGAAATAAAATAAAGTCAAATAATATAAAGTGAAAACCACCAAAATCAAATCTTATTAAAATGAATTTGGATGGAGCATCTAAAGTAAATATAAGACCAACATGAGGAGGAATAACTATAAATAATAGGAGTAAGATATTATTATATTATGCTTTCAATAGTCGATTTAAGACAAATAATGAAGTTGAAGCTTGGGTGGCTTTGGAAGGGATAAAAATATGCAATTAAATAAAATGGAATAATGTATCATATTTAGGATTAGTTTATTTTCTCCTTTTTACCAAGATTCTGATGCCAATTGGTCCACATCAATCTTGATATTTTAGTCATCTTAATTAAAATGTGACTTGCTTGTAATTTAGACTACTTTATATCTAAGTAAAGAACATAAAGCTTTGTTTCTTCCTTAAATGCAAAGCATTTGAATTACAGATAGAAATTGTATAATCTTCCCTCATCCATAACCTTTTAATCTTATCAACATTATAGCTTTATACTTAAGATAAGAGTTGGGATGGATAATTTCCCTCTTAAGCCCAAATCTTTGAGATTTATAGGCACAAAGTGTTAAATAATGTACTCATCCCCAATCCTTATCCAAATAATAAACCTTCATCAATGCCAATGAGTATAAATTCTTTCCTACCCCCTAAACTTGTCAACCTTGAAAGTTTGTACTTGACATGAGAAATGAGACAAACAATTCCCACTCTTGGTGTCAAAGCTTTAATATTGATATCTCTTGAGACATCATATTACCAACTAATTGGAAAATAATGATTCTGGATTAGGATTAATTTCCTTTTCTAATATTACTAGGAATTTGATGACGACTTTAGCCTACTAAAACCTTTACTCCTGTTGCCATTACTCTCCAAACTTGTTATTATTGTCACTCTATACCCAAGTCATGGAATTAAATACTAACTCCTCCACTTAGGAATAGAGAATCAATAATAATAAGCAAGAAGAGTTAGTTCAATGCTTGTCATAAACCAAGTTAACCAGTCTGCTATCATAACCATTCCTTTGACAAAGGATGATTCTAGTTAGGAAGTAGTTTATTTTTTCTTTTTACTATTAATTTGATGCTAATTAATCAAATGTCAATCTTAGTACCACTTTGTTTTGGTTGACCAAATCCTTCATCAAAACAACTTACTATTCATCCTTAAATATACTCTCAAGCCCACCAAGAGGATTCCTTTGTATCTAAGATAGAGACTCAAAGCAAAAAATATATTTTATTAGATTCAAATGATTCATATTGTTAGGTATTATGGCCCTTCCAAACTTTTTATACCTTTGAACCCTTCTTATTTTAGTTCCAAGTCCTATTGATCTTATTTCTATGTGCCCAACTTACAAAGACATATGATTTCCCACTTATGTATAAAGCAACAAGACTTACAAACATGGGATCCCTTCTACGTCCATTCCCAAAACTTTTCTCCTAACAAGCATTCACCTTCTTCCACTAGTAACGGATAATTTTAGTCAAGATAAGTTTTATTTTCTTTTTTCTAGGGATTTATTGCCAATGGGTCCATATCACAAGATCATTATACCTCTCATGATATGTCAAACTCTCATATATGCATTTAAAATATGGGACCAAATGAATGTCTCCTCTATTAAATCAAATCCTCAAGGTGATAGGTTGTAAAGGGCTTGATTCCCTCCATATTATATGACCAACTTAAATAATCATTTTAAACCATCATTTTTTGTCACATGATGAATATTGTGAGATTCATAGGTCTTGATGGCAACTTAATTATATTCTTCAATGTATTTAATGTTGGAGAATATTACATTATTTGGTATTATGTGAAAGTACCCCTATGGTACATTTGTAAATATTAGACTAGGGCATGAGTTATTAGATTAGTCCATGTGATTATATTTTCCCTAAAGTATATGTCAATGTATGAGAATAGTCCAAGTGTCATGTAGTAAGAGTGTGCTAAGTGCCATGTAATAAAGAGTTCAAGTATTTAATGCGTGAGAGTGTGCAATATGTCATATACAGAAGTTAGGAGTCAAGTGTGTATGTGTCAAGTATACAAGTGAAGATGCAAAGTCAAGAGATATGAGAGTTTTGTCATAAATGAGTAATAAGAAAGGATACATCTCCTAAATATGTGAGGAGAGCAATAGTCAAGTATTGAAGAGTCATATTGAAAGGTTATATTATAAAGACAAATCTCGATGTATTGCATTAAGAAATATCCCAGAAAAATATAATAAATATTTTGTATATTTGATTCATAATACAATAAGTTTGTTCATTGTGTTATATTATTATTGTAATTTCATGAATATTATGTTCGTTTATATTAATCGGAGATATTGAATGCTCTAATATTGAGTTTGTTTAAGATCGTGGATATTAGGACTTGTGATTTCATATGGCTAAAAAGTTGTGATTTCATATGGCTAAAAATCCAATAGAGGTATCAGAGCTACACTCTAATCAAATTAGAAATTTGAGTTGGTGGCTCATATTGAAAGCAGTGAAGAAGAATTTGATGAAGTTATTTGTTGATAAGCATTGGACTTGTAGTCTGAGAAGGATAAGTGTAGATGTTTGGATGAAGTCATTCATTGACAACCAATAGGTTGGTGGCCTAAGAAGGATAAGTATAGATGTTGAAAAATATAGAGTGTTTGTGAGAAGAGCCCATAGATTTATGAGCCAAAAAAATAAAGGAGAAAGTAAAGCCAAAAAGTAAAGGCCGAAGCTTGACTAGAGCAGAAGAAGAGATATTGTTTCCTATAAACAAGTATTGAAAGTTACCTATAAAGTTACCTATAAAGAAGGGAGAGGAAATTTTTGATGAAGGAAATGTGATTTATTAATGCCCTGTCTAATCTAAACCAGCCTGACTCGAATAACACCATCTAAAAAGGTGTGTAGCAAATTATAAGGTAAGATCTTTGGATAAAATATTATCAATTATCTGGGCACCTAAGTTAAGTTAAAGTTATTAGATGCATTGTAATTTATATTTTTGAAAAAAGTAGAGTCAAGGTTAAAAGAATAATTACATTTTGAATTTTGAAAAAGGGAGATATAAGATAGAAATAAAATTGAAAGGAAATTAATTGGAAAAGGAAATTTAAAAATTAATTGGAGAGATAAGGATAAATTGATTGCATTTGAAATTGATGAAGATTGAAAAATTGAAAAATTGATTGATTATTGAAATTAAGAAATTTGAAATTGTTGATTGAAGAAATTGTTAATTAAAATTTGGGAGGTATAAGGTATTTTACTTCAAAAAAATTAATTTGAAAATTAAAAAAAAAAAACTAAAGAAATCATGGATTAAAGACAAAAAATGAATGCATCAAGACAATCATATGAATTCAAAGGGCCAAATAATAGAAGAAATTTTCAAAGATATGAAATAAGATCATTTGAATCCATTCAAAAAATAAAAAATGAAAAATACGCATGGTATATAAATTTAGGTGCTAGTCATTATATGACTGGAAATTTGCATTGATTTGATTCATTGGAAGCCAGACCTAATATTCCACTAAAAATAGTAGATGATAAGATTTATCAGGTTCAAGGATCCAAAAAAGTTATACCTAGCATGCCATATTTAGATTTTGTGCTAGATGATGTTTTGTATGTTCTAGGATTATTAAATAATCTTATCTCAATGGCTCAATTGGTTGAAAAATATAGGATAGTGGAATTCAAATATATAAATGGAAACAAAAAATATGGAAACAAAAAGTAAAATAAAATTGAAGCTATGGGTTCCATCAAGGATGGAATATTTTATCTTTGACCCAATGGGATTTAGAGGGAATATTAGACCATATTTTGACTCAAGAATAGATTAATAATGAATTGTTTGATTTCTCCAAAATATAGAGAACAAGAAGATGGATCAGACACAGTGCAATATTATCAAGCAGAGTCAATAGACAAAATCTATGGATGCACACAAGGCAGAAGATGAAAATGGAAAACTAAGACTAAAGTCTTCAAAAACCAAATAATGTAATACAAGGAGGTGTTGGAAAATATTACATTATTTGGTATTATGTGAAAGAACCCCCATGGTAGATTCGTACTATTGTAAATATTAGACTAGAGTGTGGAGTTATTATATTAGAGTGTGTGATTTATATTTCCCCTAAAGTATGTGTCCATGTGTGAGAATAGTCCAAGTGTCATGTAGTAAGAGTGTGTAGAGTGTCATGTAATCAAAAGTGCAAGTTTGTAATATGTAAGAGTGTGCAATGTGTCTATGGGACCCATCAAAGATAAAGGGCAGATTAATCCATTCATGCAACATAACCTCTAGCATCATATTTTTGACAAAGATAAAAATTTCCAATTGATTCTCACCAATGTCTATGCTCCTAACACACCTATCGGTAGAGCTCTGTTATGGAAAGCCCTACAAAAGGAGCTTTAGGGGGTTTAATGTGTCTATGGGACCCATCAAAGATAGAGGACAAATTAATCCATTCATGCGACAAAACCTCTAGCATCCTATTTTTTGACAAAGATAAAAATTTCCAATGGATTCTCACCAATGTCTATGCTCCTAACACACCTATCGGTAGAGCTCTGTTATGGACAACCCTTACCAAGTTAAGAGAAATATTTTCTTTTATTCCTTGGATCTTGGATGGGGATTTCAACACACCTTTGTATCCCTCTGATAAAAGAGGTGGCTCAGGAAACCCAACTAGAAGCATGGAAGAGTTTAGAGAATTCATCAACACCAATGATCTCATGGATGTTAACCTAAGGGGGAACCAGTTCACTTGGAGTAACAGATGAAGTGGAAGTCAATTTATTTAGGTGATATTGGATAGAACTTTGTTTTCCAAAGAGGCTGTTAATATTTGGGGAGATGCTAGTCTTCAATCTCTCCTTAAAATTGGGTCTGATCATAACCCTCTTCTTTTAGAAATAGATAATCTTAAAATCTACAAAAATCCCTTTCATTTTGAAGCAATGTGGGTTCGTCATCTAGATCTCAAGGAAATAATTTTGTAGTGGTGGCCAACATTTGTTCAAGGATCACCTTCTTACAAACTAAGGCAGAAGTTGAGATTGGTTAAAGAAAATCTTAAATCTTGGAACAAAGATATTTTTGGGAACATTTTCGACAATAAGCAAGCCATTAAGGAGATATTAACCATAATTGAGCATAAAATCCAAAATGGAATAAATGATGAAGAGATCAGATCCAAAGAAAAAATTGCTTTATCAGATTACCACAATGTTTTGGCCTGTGAAGAGACCTTTTGGAGGTAGAAGTCCAGAATTACATGGTTAAAAGAGGGAGATGCAAATACATTTTTTTTCATATTTCCACAATGAGAAATAGAAGTAACAATAGAATTAAGGACCTTTTAAAAAATGATGGGACTATCACATCAGATATCAGAGCTTTCTCCTCAAAGATCAAAGTGAAGAGCTTTATATTTTGTTTTCCAAGCATAATTTTTGCAAGTTATTGTACTATTTTAATGTCACTTTTTCGAAGGCAAGGATATCTTGAAGGTCGAAGTGTTAGTGGGGGGTTTCCAAGAACAATAGTAGAATATTCCTTAGGAGAATCATGATGATGATGGGAGGGCAACCCTTGGGGTTCCTCAAACACTTTAGAAGGATGCATCAAAAGTGGTGGTAATGCTTCCATATCCTTTTGTTGTTCCCTAGGAGAGCCAACAGTGAATGAGTGTGTAATCACCTTTCTGTGTTGTTTTCGAATAGGTTTGGTTATATGGCAAGAACTCACAATTGGGGGGAAATTTGAGTGTAGTTCTTGTAGAGTGTAAGTTTGGCCATAATGGGTCATTTCAAGAATGTCTACCTCATCCTTACCTGATGCATCGATCACTTCTGGTATATCAACCATATTGCCTTTATCGTTGTGATCAAGTATTTGGGATATTTCTTGCTCATTGTCCTTGTTTTCCACATATTCCTCCTCTTTCTTATCTTTCGTGGATTCCTCATCTTCCTTACCTTCCTCATCGTTTCTATATTTAGTGTTATCTTAAGGTGTATTCGTCACTATGTCTACCTCAATCGTATTTTCATCGTTGGGAGAACTACAAGGAATAGTTGCATCTAAAATATATAGTGTAGGTGTAATACATTGATGACTACAAATAAATTTCTCATTGCAATGATAACAGAGGTCTTTTGCTTATCGTTATTTTATTTCTTCAAAATTGAGATGTTTAATCAGTAGGGTTGGGTTAAATTTTGGGGTTGTGTAAGTGCTTTGTGCCTTTCCATTATACCTAGGTTTGGGGGTAATATAAGTGGTTTGAGATTTTCCCATATGTAGTTTTGCTAATTGACGTTATGTATTGATTTTATCTTTGGCTAATTTGGCCAATCCAATAGTCTACATCATGGTATAGGGTTTGAACTTTGTCACCTCTATTTTAATTTCTTCTTTCAATCCTTTGATGAAGCAATATATGAGAAATGCTTCACCCCACCCTGTGTTGTGTTTGGTGATATCCTTAAATAGAATTTCATACTCACGCATGGTAGTGTTTTGATAAATATCTTTGAGCAATTCCCACATGATTGGGTCCCACATGGCTCTGATACCAAATGGTAGAACCCTGAAGGTTCTAGCTAATATTTAATAAATGAATAAATAAAATAACATTAAAAAGAATCACTTTTACGATTGAATAACTGTTGCACTGGAATGGGGAATTCCTCCAATGGGTTTAAACAAATATATATTCTTATTATTGGATAATTTGTGTGGATGGCCAACCTAATATATATATCTAACCTAAAGCTACGTTGGTGAAGAGACGTGATGGTTCACGTTATGAAGAGATGTGATGGTTCACTTTATGAGTGAATAATATAATAATTAAATGATTAATAATACTAACTAATAATGTTAATATGGAGGATCCTAACACATTAACTACATAAAAAGCTCCAGAAGACCATCTTGAAAAGTTAGAAGTTGCATTGAAGAGGCCAGGAAACTTGTCACTCATCAGCAAGAAGTCATTTTCCAACATGCATACAAGGAAGCAAATAAGGTAGCAGATAAGTTGGTAAAAATTGGAGTAGATGGTCCAAGTCTACTAACTTGGACAGATATATTACCATAGGAGGTACGTGCATTAGCCATCACTAAAAAAATTGATAATGAATAGAAGGGCTATCATTTTATTTATGATTTTTCTCATAATTTGTGAGATTGTTGAAGTTTCAAAATGTCCTATTAGGACAATTGGTGCTGTCCATTTTCAAAATTTCATTAAGATTATGATTTTCTAGCCTATCCCTTCGAATAGTCCCATCCATCATGTTCAAATTCCCTTCATTATTTGGAATTATCAAGAGGTTGGCCTTCACATGATCACCTGGATATGTCTTGAACCTATTCTGCCCACAAAGTTCAACCCACATCATTTTCATAATAGGTGGGTGTCCTTTCACATAACTCCCAGCATATCTACCATCTATGTCCTGTGCCTCATGATCTTTCCCTTTTCCAAGAAAATTTCTGACTTCTTACCAGCCTGGAGTACTTGCCTACTCCCAAAGCTTACTAATATTTCAAACATAAGGTTTTGAAAAAAAATAAAGGTTTTTTTTTGCAGATTCAGTTGGAGAATTATTCAAGCAAATGGAAACCTCATTCACATCAAACCAGACGATCCACGTCGTACGTGGAGATATCATTGGCACAAAAATATTTTTAGAGATGTTACATTGAATATAGGCAAGGTGTGCTCCAATAACGAGACAGTGGACTTGAGACTGCTGGGATTCATCATCTTTAAAAAACTAGATGTTTTGGAAATGTTCATGTTGTTTTTTCTAGTTTGTGTCTAGAGGGATTTTTTGCTTTTTGATGGTTGTGTTGTTCTCCTTTCAATAGTGAATGAAGTTTCCCTTTCCTTTGTGTGATGTAGTGTTTATTGCCAATGTAATAGGTGAAGAACTACCTGCTATACTAAATATTTTATGTTTTCCTCTTGGGTTAAGGTTAAAGCTTGTTATTCCTCAGATTTTTGCTGTTGTAAAAGACATTTGGGAGCTCATAATTTCTCGGCATAATATAATACCTATTAACTTACCAAAAAAAATAGAGTGTGCAATATGTCATATAGGTAAGTCAAGAGCCATGTGTGTATGTTTCAAGTATGGCCCTTTTTATAATAGATATTTTGTATCTAGTAGTGTTCATTTATGAGATAATTCTTTCTTAAGGACCTTTTTCATAATGGTGGCACCATATTATAATGCACTTGAGTGAGTTACATTTGAATGCTACATTGACACTCTATAGCATTCTATTAAAATTATAATAATAATCAAAATATTTTATGTTTAAGGAGGCATGCCATACACAAAAGTGATTTTAAAGAGATCATTAATCTTGGCTAGAAATTACCTATATAAGAATATGGTTTCATATCCATTCCAAAAGAGGGACACTTAGTTTTTCTATGAGGTCTGGAAATATACTATTCAAGATCAGGAAGAGAATATTTTAAAATGCCATATCTGATAAATATCAAAACAAACATACTAGCTACTATTAGGATGTATGAATGTAGTCCATGTATATTTATATGATGTATCTAGCCTTTGTTAATTGGCATGAACTACATAATTCTTGGTGAATATTATTGTTCAATACTTAGATGAAGTATAGAAAAATAATTTTTGTATGATACTATAATAATCTCGGAGGAACTTCAAAAGTAGGATAAAGTTACCTTAAAATCACATTTATAAAATTTTATAGATATCAGTTTAACAGTGTATTACCTATATGGTTGTAATATATTTTCTATTTAGTGAAATACAACTTTTATGGGACACAATTATTTTTATAGCTCTTAAGATTAGAGTTGAGATTATTTGATCAATAGTTGAAATGAGTTGTGTTATTCTACTAGTTCTTGTATAAGGGTTCTCTTATGGCCCTCCAATATTTGATGTGTTTTATAATCAACTAATATACAAATTATATGATCCAAGTGAGACAACTGACTATTCAACTTTTAATATAGGTTCGATGAATAGAGAATATGTTGAGTTCTTGAATTGGACATCCATAGAGGTGGTTGACATGACAAATGACATACTAAATTTTCTATAAAAATAATATAAATTAATAGCTTGGCTATATTTATGAAGAGTAGTACCTTGTCTAAAGGATACTAAGTTCACGGACTTTGTTCTCAACTGTCTATAGGAAAAAATATTAAAAATGAGATTATGGAGCATAGATGCATGATTTCTAATCAAGTATTGAAATATAGGTTTTTTTCATCCATACCCACTTTTTAATTTAATGGTATCTCTCACTCGAACTACAATTATCTCAAAAATATTTATGAACACGAAATGTCTAGTAGCTTAGTTAGTATAGTAACCATATATGCACTCTAGAAGATCTTGGGTTTGAGTCCTAACTTGTCCATGTTTTCAACATGGTATCAATATTAGGATGGTGAGGATTAACCCCTTTATTATGGATTTATTAAGAGAAAACTAGAGAATACATCAATCTACACTCATAACTTTAATATCAAATGAATAGTAGCTCACACGGTATCAAATCTTGGACCAAAGTAGTTTTGTACTAGCATAGTCTTGGAGGCAAAAATTTGCATTATCATAATCTTGGATAAATGTGGTAGTTGGCATCAACCTTTATAGATAATTCCAAAATGACACCAATTCTAATGCTTTAAATTGGCTTTGGTGATATACCTTGAAGAATTTGAGGAGATTTTACTTCACTCAGATGATTTGTACCTTGAGGAGCAATGCTCCCCATTATGTTATCCTGTAATTATTGGAAAATACACTTGACTTGGTCAAGGTTGTACCTCTTTGATTGTAATGGAGATTAAACTTGTTTTGCAACCCTAAATAGGTTTATTGCCCCCTAATGAGTGCTCTTATCGGTAATCTCAATCAACTTATCTATGATAATGGATTCCAACTAAGTTGGATCCAAATTAGCTAAACGTTGTACTACTATGGGATCTAGCAGAGGAAGTAGGTGCAACTTGAGGATTTTAATGTGGAACACTTTATGCGTCCCAACTATGGTGACAAGTCAAGAATAAAATATTTTTATCTTATTTGGCACTAGATGGTGTAAGGACCATAGTGTAATGGCTTGATCTTCTGACAAATGCCAAAGACATGTTCCATATTCAAATGGATGTATATATTATCTTGAACCTATAATGTATATGGTGTCTTATGTTGATCATGGCACTCCTTGTATTTCTATTGTTGGGACTACAATATTTGCTAGAATTATATCAATTTTTTTTTAACTTGGTACATGAATTTGTATTCCTTATTAGCTTCCTTGGCTTGAATTGGTGTCATGGTATAAATTGGCATTCACTATGGCATTAGTTGAAAACAAAACCATACTTGGAATAAAATTTTCCTTGAGGAATAAACAACGCTATTGTAGTAGTGTTGAATATAAGGAAGACTCTCATACCACATTCATAATATGTTGTGGTTATACATCCATAGTATATTTACCAATATCTTATTGATCATCTCAATTTATCCATTAATTTGTGGCTAGAACGTTATGGAATGTTGAAGGTTAGTATCCAAGAGTGTCCAAATATGGTGTTTAAAGTTGCTAAAGAATTGGTTATTTTATCTAAGATAATGAAATCATATAGGTCAAAGTGAAATCAAACCTATAAAATAATAGATGAGTGGTCTTCAAAACATCAATGTTTTTACTACATGAAACCATGATAGCTATCTTGTTGAACCTATCCATGACCATGAAATTATAATCATATCAACCTCTTGTGATTGATAATCCTAAGAGATAAGTCCATGTTGATATTATTACAATACTTGAAAGACATCTACAATGGTGTATGGATCCTAACATTTATATTTATTGGTTTGGAAATGATACATGGTACATAGAATTTGATATAGAGCTCTATTTATTAGTGCATATGCAACTAGTGAAAGTATCAATATAGCAATTCAAGTGTCTTGCTGATCTGTCTTAAATAAATGGGATTATTAGATTATAAATTAGCATGATGCTCCGAATATCATACAAATATTTCCAATATGGTACAAACAACTCATTCTCAAGATGATGGTATGGCATTGCCTTACCTTCTGCTAGTTGAAGATGGATATAAAAAAGCTAGCATATGAGGGATATAACACCTACTAGCCATTGATACCTTATCCTATAACATTAAGGATTGATAATAATTTTTATGTCAATGGATAGTTTAGACTGTTTGTTTCTCAATTCTCCTTTTTATTTCAATGTCATATCATAATATGAAGTTGTCATAGATATGTCATTCATTTCATACGGTTAGCATTCGCAAGATTAATCTATGAATGAATAAATTGCAAGGAGTTATGATCTAAATTCACTACAATTTCCTTGCCCATGATGCAATGGTACCACTATATTATAGCTTTAAAATAACATACAAATATTTCTCATATATGGAGTATCAATGAACTATGTCAAAAAATATCTTAGAATGGTAAGCCACTAAATATCCATTCTAAATCAGGATGACACCTCGTGTGTATTTAGAAGCAATGATCCCAAGATTAAATAGACATTTAATGTTTGACATAACTAGCACTTGTTCAAAGTAGGGGCAATTTTGCAACTACTTCTTGTTGCTATGAAGCCTCATTCATGGTCTAGTTTAATGACCAAGTGATATGAGATAATTTCAAGATGAACATATGGTAGAAATTATCAAGGTTAAGAAAGCTCCAATGATCCGATAAGTTCTTAGGTGCTAATAATTATCGAATGATGCAAATATTTTTTAGGTTGATATGAATTCCTTGTTGGTAAATCAAGTAACCCTAGATAAATGATCTTTGTGATGCCAAAAGTATACATGCCCATGTTAGCCAAAATATTGTGTTGGCATAAATTTTCCAAGACTTGGCAAATGTGTTGGAGGTGTTCTTCCCATGTCTCCTCCTTGAATGTTGAAGAATATAGCTAGTTCAGGTAATGCCATTAGATATTATTATAATCATTTTTATATGATTTACAATCATAATGTAATATAAATAAATCTCTTTTCAATCTTATATAACCAACTAAGATTTTTTTTTTTTAATTTTAATGTTTTAGAATGTTTTATAGTTTATAAAATGATATCCAATTTTAAATTGAAAATGAAAGATAAAATAATTTTTCTTTAACAACTCAAAATCTAAACAAAGTAAGTTAAATACATTATCATTTTATTTAGTACAAGCTAACTATATAGTATGTCAATAAAGTAAATGCTTTTTTTTTTAACAAGAAAAGTACAACTCTTTTTCCTATGTCAATAAAATCCACATTTTTTTGTTAATTGAACATACTCTCACACCCACCATATAGTTTGTAATCGTCATGACCCTCTCTTAGCAAGACTTTTTATTTCCAAAAGTTTATGGTTTACTTCTGCTTGAGGATGGAATATTTTGATTGACTTTATTTTTGGATTGATGGAAAACACTTATATGTGATTTATCAATGGAATATAGGATAATTTCATGTTTATGTTTTGTGAGTTATACATGTATAAATGTGAATGTGATGCTGCTAATAAATCACATTATTGTAGGAAAAATATTTCTTGTAGGTGGAAGAAAGAAGCAACCACCAAGAACAAGATACCTTGAGGGAAATGATGTGATGGGTATTAGACGAAAAACTAATTGGGATAACTTGGATAAATGTTCCATTCATGGAGATGCATGTCATGATCTAAAAACTTGTTTGTTGCATAATGATATTTTCATGTTAAAACTGCTTTTGGTTTGGAAATATCTATTTGAAAAAAAATGAGTGTTGAATTTATTATTTCCATTATATATATATATATATATATATATATATATATATATATATATATATATATATATATATATATATATATATATATATATATATATATATATTTGTTTGTTTTGGTTGATAATCTCTTTTGGATAACAAAATTGTTTTTATTTTTTATTTCTTTATAATTTACATGGTGGAATCGGTAGCCGCCACGAATCCGGGCAAGCTGTTCGACTTTTTATGGCCGCCACATTATTATGCGTTGTCCACCCCGAAAGCCGCCACACAAATATTCACGTAGTCAACCCGTATAACCACCATGCCACAATAATTGTAAACCTTTTACGCCACTGAAAGCACCAGGAAAGGGACAATGGATAAAAAAATTGTTGGAAGGAGTTTATTATTGAATTATGGGGAAAATAGAATGGAAAAACAATTATCTTTTTAATTGATCGATTGTGCTCTTTAAAGGGTAGGCTTGTATTGTTTTAGAAACAATATTTATGAGCAAATTTTATGAAAACCAAAACGGACATCGTGTGGCTAGTCGGGCCATGATCGTCGTGCTCGTAATATTTGGATGAGTTTGGCTAGTCGTTGAGCTATGTCCATGGCTTGGATAGAAGGGAGGTAAATGGCCAAAATGGATAGAGTGCAGAGCAATAAGGGAGAGGACTATCAATTGAAAAAAAGGAGAAATCATTTTTTGGAAGGACGTTGTTAAGTGAACCAACGAAAGCTAACTTTATAATTGTCTCTAGTGGGATGTAGGCAAGTGTTGGCAATTTGAGTTATTTTATGTTGTCATTGATGTCACATGAATCATTGATGTCATATGGATCACATTGAGTTTTGATGGGCAAATGATATTTTGGAAAGCATGGATAAAATCAGGGTTTTTGTGAAAACCAAGGCAGGAAAAATAAAAGGTTTTATTTAAAACCATGGATGGCATATTTGAAATGGGTTTTTCTTAAAACCCAGGTTGGCCTTTCGTTTCATCGAAAAAGGTGCCCCGATGATGGAGATATTTAATTTTAAATATTTAGTTTAAATTTTAATTATTTAAAATTTAAATTTTAATTTTAAAATTAAAATTAAAGTTAGCGTCGACGTCTAAAGAAAGAGGGAAAATCAATAATGCATCGATGTCATCGAAAATGAGGAGAAGACTATATAAAGGGGGATCCTAAGGTTCATTTGAAATTAATCCTTGCTCGTGTTAATCGTTGGCTAAGCATCCGAAGAGAGCTCGTGCGAAAATCATTTTGAAAAGGGAGACAATGAATAAATCCAAGGTTGGTCGAAAGCCCAAGATATTGTGGGTAGAGTGGCGCATTGGCAATTGGCTTTTTGTTAAGGTGTGTGGCAGCGCTTTACGTCAAGGTTCGAATCTCCTTGACTGCATTCGAAGGCATTGGAAGGAAAGCGCTCGAAGCGCTTTTGGTTTGCGTGGAAGGGAGGAAGGACTTAAGGCACGTCATGCCTTTTCCTTTCGAATGAGCGGCTAGCTCATGTGGCAACCTTAGCCATGGCTAAGGCGCTCGCGGTGTGTGCAAGTTGGGGGTTCGAATCCCCTTGAGGAGGTAATTACGTTTTGCTCTAATTAATTTCGTTGATGCCCTAGGATAGGAGTTATAAGGTGGTTAAGGAATAATTAAAGTTTTTAATTAAACTTTATTTTTATAAGGGTTGTGATTATTATTTCAGAGGTGGATGAGTTGTTGATTTATTTTGATATTCATGAAATTGAAAATTAAGATTTAGGAGAAATAAGGAGTTGTTATAAAATATTTTTGAGAGCCTTATTGATTATTATTTTTGATAAGGGTTTTTATTAAAAAGGACTTTGGTGGATGTGTTTATTAAGTTGGAGTAAAAAGGTGTAAATTGAGTTATGCTTATCTTGTGATTATTATTTGAAGTCCACTAACCCTTATTGAGATTGGAAAGGAAAGTTGTGTTTAGTGTGGCAGATTTTATGGACAACTTCTTGGCATCAAAAAGGTATGGGCACATTCTCCTATTGATTGTTTATGGTGGTTGATTTCTGAAATATCATTGGAGTGAAAAGGATTGATTGTGGTTTCCTTTTCAAAAGTGGTTGGTTGAATGCTTCAAGGTTTTCTGGTTTGAGAGTTGTGTTTAAACCTTGTTTTATAAGCATAGTTATTGAAGCCCATTGGTTGTGAAAGAACTTGAAAAGAACATGAGTATCATTGTTATGTGAGATTTGTGGTTGAGCATTGTTGGAAATATTTGAGTTGGTTGATACATGCTTGGACTAGGGTTTTTGTGAGAAAGAGTAGTCCCTTGTGGTGATTGGTTGAGTTGAGTTGATTGAGCCTAGTCAAGTGATTGTGTGAGGTGATTGGTCAAGTTCCATGAAACAAACTATTCCATAATTCTGATTTGAGTTGAGAGTTGAGATTGAGCTTAGAACATATTGAGTCTCTAACAATTCTCTTTATGCTTCTATGAGTTGACTTGAGTTGAGTTGAGATTGATTTGAGTTGAGTTGAGTTGAGATTGAGGATTAGAACATATTGAGTCTCTAACAATTCTCTTTATGCTTCTATGAGTTGATTTGAGTTGAGTTGAGAGATCATTGTGGATCATTGTTGTCATCCATTGAAGAGTACATTGCCATTCATTGTTGAGTTCATATTTGAGCTTTGCCTTGATAGATTTGTGGATGATATTTGAGTGCTACTTGAGCATGATTGATTGAGCCTTTGAGAAGGCCTTTGTGGATAATTTTGGTTTGTTTGTGGAGTTTGGGTGTGAACTTTGTGGATAGTTTTGGGATAGATTTGTGGATAATTTGGGTTTTGGGAGTTTGAGATTTGTGGATAGTTCTTGGTGAGCTTGCTAGAGATATTTGAGCAAGTTCTTGGTGAGCTTGTTGGAGAATATTTGGGCAAGTTCTTGGTGAGCTTGCTAGAGCATATTTGGACAAGTTCTTGGTGAGCTTGTTGGAGATATTTGGGCAAGTTCTTGGTGAGCTTGCTAGAGATATTTGGACAAGTTCTTGGTGATTGGTGGACTTGGTGAGCTTGTTATTAGATTTGGACAAGTTCTGTGTGAGCTTGTTATTCAGTTTTGGACAAGTTCTGTGTGAGCTTGTTATTCATATTTGGACAAGTTCTGTGTGAACTTGTTATTTAGTTTTGGACAAGTTCTATGTGAGCTTGTTATTCATATTTGGACAAGTTTTGTGTGAACTTGTTATTGCCTAGCTTTGAGCAGATCAAAGAAATCATTGTATTGGATAAGGATCCTTATTTCTATGTGAAATATTATAAGGAGATTATCTGGTGGAGTACCCCACATTGGGGGAACCACGTTAAATCTTGTGTCTCAATTGTGTGTGGTGACTTGTGCTCTTGCTTACTACTGCTATCTGAGTTATTAATGCACACTGCTATATTTGGTTATTGCAATTAAGGACATTAATTGATATTGATTTGGAAAGAAAGTAAAAAGTGGTCTTATACTGTTCACCCTCCCTCTCAGTATAAGCTTGTGTTCTTCAATTGGTATCAGAGTGGGTTCCTTCGGAAAAGCTAATAACTTGAGGGCAGATTCTACAAGAACACAGATGGCTTCATAGAATGGATCATCTACAAATAAGGCTCCATTGTTTGATGGTAACAATTATGCTTTCTGGAGCATGAGGATGAAGAACTACTTGATATCACAAGGATATGAGGTATGGAAAATGGTTGAAAAAGAGTATAGGGTTGAAGGTGATCCCGAGGTAGATAAGACTATCAAGAAATTGGTTGAGATCAATGCAAGAGCAATGAATTATATTTTGAGTGGGCTTCGTGAGATAGATTTTGCAAAGGTCATGGTATGTAATTCAGCTAATGAGATGTGGACCAAGTTGTGGAATACTTATGAAGGAGATTCCAAGGTAAAGTTGGCAAAACTACAAACTCATAGAAAAATATTTGAGGAATTGAAAATGGAAGATTCTGAAGATATTGCAAAGTTTTTACTTCGTGTTGATGAGATTACTAACACCATGAGAGGCCTAGGTTTTGAGATGAAAGAATCAAAAGTTACTCAAAAGGTTTTGAGATCACTTCCCATGAAATATGATTCTAAGGTTTCAGCAATAGAAGAGACAATGGATATCAACAAGCTAACAATGGAAGAATTGCAAGGTACTCTCACAGCTTATGAGATGAGGGTAAGTAAGCATCAGGTTCCAATAAAAGAGATTGCATTCAAGGCTTCAGAGAAAGAGAAAGGGAAAGTTTCAGAAATAGGTAGAGTTTTAGATAATGATGAGGAAGCTAACTTCATCAAAAGGAATAAGGACTCAAGGAATTTTAGGGATATAAGGAAAGTCAGATGCTACAAGTGTGGTGATCTTGGTCACTATGCATACAAGTGTCCACATGAAGAAAATAGTGATGATGAAAAATAGGGTCAAAGAAGAAAAGAAGATGGAAAGCATAAGCATGACAAAGATGACAGATACAAGCAAAACAGGTATGAGAAGAAGAAAATTTTTCATAAGGCAAAGAAATCTTACTACATTGTAGATGCAAGTGATAGTTCAGATTACAGTGATAGAAACCAGTCGGATGAAGAAGAATGTACATTCTTTGGAATAAATGAAGAAAGGCAAGAACATCTATTCCTAGGTATTGAAGTTAAAGAAGAGGATATATCTATTGAAGAAAGACATGAAGAGCTTGCCATAGCCATTGAGCAAGAAAATAGGTACAAGAAAGGTCTAAGGATATTAAAATGCTTCATATGTGGAGATTTTGGGCATATAGATGATGATTGCACGTACTACAACAATTGCAACAAGGAAAGTTTATTTGTTGAAAAAGAAAGCAGCAGTTCTAGTGACAATTCTAGCAACAATGATGATGAAGAAGAGGATTCCACAAAATAGGAAAAGAAAATCAAAATATTGGAAAAGAAAATCAAGAGGCTTGAAAATAAGGTTCATGAAAATGAAAAGGTCAATATGATGCTCAATCAACACATTCAAGATTTGGAAAAAGAGCTTCAAGAAACAAAAGAGCTTGGCATCACTATTTCTGAGAAATTGAAGGCAAGAAAAGAAAGATGTAATCAGTTAGAAGAAGAAGATCAGAAAAGTTTGGGGACCTACATAAATGAGTTAGCACGATTTCAAAGAAATTCAAAAACTCTGGATAATTTTTGGATTCACAACGAGATCCATTTATAAAAACAGGGCTTGGTTATGAAGAAGGGAAATAAAAAATAAGTACACAAGGACCTATATTTGTATCAGGAGGTTTTGTTTCAGAAATCTATAAGGAAGAACCGGTTTCCAAAGAAAAAGAAGCAACATAAATGGATACTTGCATTTCAGAGGCTATAGAGATGTGTGCCAATTTGCTACTTGACACAAATAAAGAGAAAGAAGAGGAAAATTCCAAAGCACCAAAGGTCTCATATTTCAGGTTTGGGGAATCACACTCAAAAGGAAAGGAAGTTCTAAAATATGAAAGCAAGGAAGCACCTAAGATTTGTGAGGAAAGTTCCAAAGTTCCTATGGCTCCAAATATTCAGTTTGGTTCTTGTTTTGAGATAGGTGAATCAAGTTCAAAAGGAAAAGAAATACTTGAAGAGAAAAGCAAGGAAGAAACTAAGGAAGAGGATTTAGATACTACAAAGAAGGTTCAAGGATGCAATGCACAAGTTGAAAATGATCATAAGGATAATGGTCAAGAAAGGTATGAAGAACCAAGGCATGAACAAAGGGCTTTTCAAGGACATTGTTTTTCTTGTAATGGATTTGGACACAGGGCTATACACTATAGGGTCTATGGATCAAAGAAGTTTGATTTTTCTAGAAGAAACCTCAAAGGAAGAAGGTATGGTTTTCAGGGGCATTGCTTCTCATGTAATAGGATTGGTCATAGAGATTTTCAGTGCAAAGGAAATGAGCAACATGGTTTTGGTTTTAGAGCTTCACAATTCAGAAGTCATGGTCATAATGGTCATGAAAATAGAGCTTCACAATACAGGGTTCAGGAAAGGAATGGATATGGAAATTATTTTAAGAATGAATTCAGGACATGGGCACCATCCAAAGGCTACAATATCAAGTGTTTTAATTGCAATAACTTTGGGCATATTGCAAAATGGTGTAGGACTCAATTCCAAATAGGTTCAAGGCAAGAAGGTCAAACAGGTTCTAGACAAGAAGATCAAGTAATTCATCAAGAGAAGGATATCAGAAAAACATGGAAGGAAGTTGATAGAGGAAATAAACAATGTGATATGGGAGTAAAAGTACTCCCACCCCAAAATTAATCACCTCAAGAGAGAAGGTGGTGAGGGGGCTAAGTTTAAGAGTCATATATTTTAGCCCCATAGGTGTCCCTTTTGCCATTGATGTCAAAGGGGGAGAGATTTGAGTAAGGGGGAGAGCATTGAGTTAGGGGAGCAGCCTCCATAGAGAGTATTGAGTCAGGGGAGCAACTTTGATTCTCAGAGATGGTTTTTGCAGTGATTATGGTTTTTGCTTTAGAGGTGTTGCCATCAATGACAAAGGGGGATATTGTTGGCAATTTGAGTTATTTTATGTTGTCATTGATGTCACATGAATCATTGATGTCATATGGATCACATTGAGTTTTGATGGGCAAATGATATTTTGGAAAGCATGGATAAATTCAGGGTTTTTGTGAAAACCAAGGTAGGCAAAATAAAAGGTTTTATTTAAAACCATGGATGGCAGATTTGAAATGGGTTTTTCTTAAAACCTAGGTTGGCCTTTCGTTTCATCGAAAAATGTGCCCCGATGATGGAGATATTTAATTTTAAATATTTAGTTTAAATTTTAATTTTAAAATTAAAATTAAAGTTAGCGTCGACGTCTAAAGAAAGAGGGAAAATCAATAATGCACCGACGTCATCGAAAATGAGGAGAAGACTATATAAAGGGGGATCCTAAGGTTCATTTGAAATTAATCCTTGCTCGTGTTAATCGTTGGCTAAGCATCCGAAGAGAGCTCATGCGAAAATCATTTTGAAAAGGGAGACAACGAATAAATCCAAGGTTGGTCGAAAGCCCAAGACATTGTGGGTAGAGTGGCGCATTGGCAATTGGATTTTTGTTAAGGTGTGTGGCAGCGCTTTACGTCAAGGTTCGAATCTCCTTGACTGCATTCGAAGGCATTGGAAGGAAAGCGCTCGAAGCACTTTTGGTTTGCATGGAAGGGAGGAAGGACTTAAGGCACGTCGTGCCTTTTCCTTTCGAATGAGCGGCTAGCTCGTGTGGCAACCTTAGCCATGGCTAAGGCGCTCACGGTGTGTGCAAGTTGGGGGTTCGAATCCCCTTGAGGAGGTAATTACGTTTTGCTCTAATTAATTTCATTGATGCCCTAGGATAGGAGTTATAAGGTGGTTAAGGAATAATTAAAGTTTTTAATTAAACTTTATTTTTATAAGGGTTGTGATTATTATTTCAGAGGTGGATGAGTTGTTGATTTATTTTGATATTCATGAAATTGAAAATTAAGATTTAGGAGAAATAAGGAGTTGTTATAAAATATTTTTGAGAGCCTTATTGATTATTATTTTTGATAAGGGTTTTTATTAAAAAGGACTTTGGTGGATGTGTTTATTAAGTTGGAGTAAAAAGGTGTAAATTGAGTTATGCTTATCTTGTGATTATTATTTGAAGTCCACTAACCCTTATTGAGATTGGAAAGGAAAGTTGTGTTTAGTGTGGCAGATTTTGTGGACAACTTCTTGGCATCAAAAAGGTATGGGCACATTCTCCTATTGATTGTTTATGGTGGTTGATTTCTGAAATATCATTGGAGTGAAAAGGATTGATTGTGGTTTCCTTTTCGAAAGTGGTTGGTTGAATGCTTCAAGGTTTTCTGGTTTGAGAGTTGTGTTTAAACCTTGTTTTATAAGCATAGTTATTGAAGCCCATTGGTTGTGAAAGAACTTGAAAAGAACATGAGTATCATTGTTATGTGAGATTTGTGGTTGAGCATTGTTGGAAACATTTGAGTTGGTTGATACATGCTTGGACTAGGGTTTTTGTGAGAAAGAGTAGTCCCTTGTGGTGATTGGTTGAGTTGAGTTGATTGAGCCTAGTCAAGTGATTGTGTGAGGTGATTGGTCAAGTTCCATGAAACAAACTATTCCATAATTCTGATTTGAGTTGAGAGTTGAGATTAGAACATATTGAGTCTCTAACAATTCTCTTTATGCTTCTATGAGTTGACTTGAGTTGAGTTGAGATTGATTTGAGTTGAGTTGAGTTGAGATTGAGCTTAGAACATATTGAGTCTCTAAAAATTCTCTTTATGCTTCTATGAGTTGATTTGAGTTGAGTTGAGTTGAGATCATTGTGGATCATTGTTGTCATCCATTGAAGAGTACATTGCCATTCATTGTTGAGTTCATCTTTGAGCTTTGCCTTGATAGATTTGTGGATGAGATTTGAGTGCTACTTGAGCATGATTGATTGAGCCTTTGAGAAGGCCTTTGTGGATAGTTTTGGGATAGACCTTTGTGGATAGTTTTGGGATAGCTTTGTGGATAGTTTTGGGACACTTTGTGGATAGTTTTGGGACAGCTTTGTGGATAGCTTTGGGAAATTTGGGTTGGAGTGGGGTGTTTGGTGGAGTTTTGATTTGGGCAAGTTCTTGGTGAGCTTGCTAGAGATATTTGGACAAGTTCTTGGTGAGCTTGTTGGAGCATATTTGGGCAAGTTCTTGGTGAGCTTGCTAGAGCATATTTGGACAAGTTCTTGGTGAGCTTGTTGGAGATTTTGGACAAGTTCTGTGAGCTTTTTATTTAGGTTTGGACAAGTTCTGTGTGAGCTTGTTATTCAGATTTGGACAAGTTCTGTGTGAACTTGTTATTCAGTTTTGGACAAGTTCTGTGTGAGCTTGTTATTCAGATTTGGACAAGTTCTGTGTGAACTTGTTATTGCCTAGCTTTGAGCAGATCAAAGAAATCATTGTATTGGATAAGGATCCTTATTTCTGTGTGAAATATTATAAGGAGATTATCTTGGTGGAGTACCCCACATTGGGGGAACCACGTTAAATCTTGTGTCTCAATTGTGTGTGGTGACTTGTGCTCTTGCTTACTACTGCTATCTGAGTTATTAATGCACACTGCTATATTTGGTTATTGCAATTAAGGACATTAATTGATATTGATTTGGAAAGAAAGTAAAAAGTGGTCTTATACTGTTCACCCCCCTCTCAGTATAAGCTTATGTTCTTCAGCAAGCGAACCAGGTAGACTCTAAATTTGAACAATTTAAATTTTATTGAAGGAAGATGTCTAGAAAATCTAATTGTATTTTGGAATAGGGTTTAAATATTTTGGAAATATAGGTAAAACCAATTGAATGAATGGTGTGGTATCTTTTTGTTTAAACCAGTGAAACTTATCTTTTGATTGTTGCATGTTAAAGTTTTTAACAAGAGTAACTTGCAGCCTGAAACCTATTCATGTGCATTATTATTTCTTTGGAAAATATGTAGGAGGAGCTTACCACCTGGTTATTATAGGAATGATGACATATTGTATGAGCCACATGCAGACATCATCAAGGGTAATATGTAGGATTGTTTGTCTTACATGAATGAACCTATATCAAGACTTAGTTATACTGTGTTGTATGTTTGGTTTGGAAGAAATCAGAAAAGAATATCACTTAGTAGTGAAAGATAGAATCATTATTTTCTTATGATAGGAAAGTTCTTTAGTTACACATGAATGCTATTTTTCTCTAAATAATTATTGAGTGGTTACGAATGAAAAAAATGTTGTGTATCACCTTTGGTTGATATAGTTTCGCTATATTTATAGATAAGCTTTCTTCATGCTATTAGAGATGTTGCACTCTTGGTTAATAGAGTTTTTGGAAGTTTTATATTTATAAAGAGTTCTGGATATATGATTGTTAGGGAAAGAATGAAGTATTTTTCTCTTTTTTTAGTTAATGAATGTGGAGTATATTAGTTATACCTATGTTATGTATATTTCTAATTCTCTCATAAGCTTTTCTACGAAGTTAATTTGAAAAGGACGCCAAGTAGGTAAAGGGTAATTGTAAAGGATTTTACCATTTGAGTGTTTAATTGATGTTAAGAATGCATGTTAAGAAAGAAGTAATGAGTTGCTTGGAGTCATCTCTGATCCCTTCCCAAGGTAGTATTTTCTTGGTGGCTGCTGAAGCTTCCACCTTTAACCACAACAAGTGGTGGTATGAATTTTGTTGAGAAGTGAGTGAGGTTGCTGCTCCCGTGAAGCAAGGATCCCAAAGATCAAAAATCTATAATAGAAGAATATGTTACCTTATTGGGTAGACAATAATATGTGTATCTGATTTTTCATTGTGAACGTTCCATGATCGGATGGAAAATACATGTGTAATGAATTGATTTCTAATTAGGCAAATTAATGTCAATGGTATTGATGATGAACAAGTTTGATTTATGTTTTCCCTTTATGATTTGTAAATATCTTTGGAACATGTTGTCTTCATGGATTTATGTGGTGATGGTTTAAATTATCTTTATGTTGATAAGTGAGTAATTGATCTTTGTTATGATTAGACCAAAAGCTTAATCCTCAAAATTGAGACTTAAAGGTTAAATAATTGTAATTAAATCCAAGAATAAATATGGTTCTGAAGCAATCCTGGTTGGATAGTTGTTCGACCAAATTTTTTACCACCTGATATCTTCAGATGCATTGAAGAGTTGCGTTAATCTCGATGTTCGTGCATTGGTGGGTAAGATAGGAAGTAACAGTGAGTGTGTATCCTTGGTTATGAACTAGCCCTTTTAACCTCAGATACATTATTATCAAGGGAAGCATGCCAGAAAATAGAAATGGGTAACAGTGGTTTATGTTATCTAATAAACCTACTTTGTTGTAGTGAAGAGTGAAGTGTGTTAGACTATGTAAGGCCACTTGCAAAGAACGTTCATTTTCAAAGAATGTAATTCGTTCTAATGCAATTTCTCCATGTGTTAGTCTATATTGTAAATGAAGACAACCTTAGAGGTATGTGTTTAGAGATAGGATTAATGATTAAAGAACCCTTGTGTAATAAAGTTACTCTAGGTATGCATTAATGAAAGACCATTAACTATCGAGTCAAGTGCTTTCCAATGGAAGGAATATTAGACCAAAAGTTATTGTGTAGTCGATTAAGATTATTGGACTCTCAAAAATAGAGAGTGAGGACTTACTCTTAACATGCTTAGTACACTACATAGAAAGACATATGTAGAATGTAGAGATTAGTGTGAACCTCTTCGATTGATAGAAGGTTAAAAGTTTGATTGCATAGACTAATTTATGTAGTGAGCAAGTTATACCAATTCCAAAATATAGGAAGTGGTAAGCTTACACATGTGATGCATGGAACCACTATATAGAATGAAGTATGTAGTGAATAACATTCATAGCTACCCTTACGAATATGGGAAGGGGAGAAGCTATTTTCTTATGCAATATGTGGGTGAAGCCAAAGGGAAATCCTCTCACCTAGTACACTTTCATAATTGGAACTATGGGAGTTGTAGGGATGGGTGAAGTGAGGTGTGGCTAAACTAGAAATCAACTTAGAAGGATAGACTAGTAGCTTGTTTGAGGGTAGTGTATCTTCTAGTTTCAATATCTTAAGGGGTTTTGCTAGTAGGGTTGCACGCCTTAGTTTGAGAAGGGTTTTAAAAAAAAAAGTTAGGTAATTTTGGATTATGATAGAAATTGGGTCTTCTTGATAAGTGTTGGCAATTATGCTATATTATCTCATATATTAATTTCCCTAGGATCATATATCAATCACAATATCACATTCACATAACAACACAAATATCTCACAGTAAGAAACTTCACAAATATATTCATGAATCATAGAATATTACATAGAAAGTTACTTAGATTACATAGCATAGAGCTTTGTATACATGATTCTTGACTCTCTATTTACTCTTGCATACTTTACTCTATGACACTTGCACACTTTACTATATGACAATTGTGCACACACACTTAGATGCCTTAATACATGACACTTGTGCACAGTATACATATGAATACATGCATAGGAAGAAATATAATAACACTTCTAAGTTATAGACTCACACCCTATTCAAATATTTACAATTATACTATTGTACCTCATGGTACATTTACATTCCAACCAAATAATGTAATATTCTCCAATAAAACATACCAATGCAGTGTTGCTTTTGGGACAAGTCAACAACTTTAAAAAAATACAAGTTTTTAAAATCATAGAAAAAAATAAACAAAAAACTTTGATAGGATTATATTAAATTTTTGGTCTTTGTACATGTCTCTGCCAATATCTTTTATATGAAAAAGTAGATAATATTTTTTTTCGAGACCTCATGTGCATGTCATCTTCTATATCAGCTTCATAATGTTTTTCAAGCATGTGCATGTCGTCTTCTATATCAAATACATAACCTTCTTCAAGCATGTGCATGTCATCTTCAATATCAGCTCCATAATATTCTTCAAGCATGTGCATGCCATCTTCTATATCAGCTCCAAAACTGTCATGATCCTACCTTGGTAAAATTTTCATTGGATGGATTCACGATTGACTATGAGTATGTATTTTACTATTTTAATGCCTAGCATAGCTTACATAGTAAATACATAATTCTATAACTGTGGTGTTACTTTATGGAAGTGATATTATGAGTTCACTTGGGTTTTGCAGGATATTTGGAAATTTATTTGGTTTTACGTAAGGATTCTTGTCATCTTTTTATGCATGTCTCAATTTAGATTTAAATGGACTAATGCTTGGATTTGTTCTACTCAGGATGTAGAATGTTGTTGGTGGATAAATATCTTTTGAACGCTTTTGTATGATGCTGAAATGCTAATAGTGTGAGGTAATCTTATGCTTGTTTCATAGTTGAAATAATTACTTGCAATGTTGAGATTAGTCCAAGCTTTGATTTCAATAATGTGACCTATAAGATAGGAATTTAATATTTGAGCTTCGTTGTTTTCTTCTGTATTTGAATGGATATGTCAATCCTTTTGGAAGTGATGGAGTGGTGAGGTAAGTAAGTTAGATAGATAGTAGTGGTAGATAGAGTTGGGGTGAGGACGTTCTACCACCAAAATAAGGAGAAGGGGACGGTTGTTTTATCTTTTGTCATGGTTTTTGGTCTTCGGAAAAATGAGTGCTTACACTGGGTTTTACTAAAAAACTATGTTCTTACTAAAAATGCGTGGTGATTTTAAGACTGAGACTGAAGATTGTTGTCCCCTTGCTGAAATTATTGGAGTTTTAATATCTATGTTTTAAGTTTTACTATGACTTCACTGTGATGATAAGCATCATTGCAAATATGTCCAAACATTATTTTTTTCCTTGGAATTCGTTGATAATTTGCTATGTTTGGTGAAAATTGAAAGACAATATTTTGAAAGGTTTCATTATTGCATCTCCTTTAAGTTGTGCAAATAGTTAGTCATGTTTGCACTAGAAATTAGAGATAAAAATATGAAATATTTTATTATTATAGTTTCTAGAGTTGTAATAATAGTTCTATATTTTGTTGGTAAAATTCAAAGCAATGTTCTGATAGACTTCATTATTATTATATCTTCTTCAAGTGAATATAATATTATATTTTTTCTATGTTGGAGTTAGGAGTAATAATCTAAGTATTTTGGTTCTATAAATTTATTGATGGAGTCTTAATTTTGTTGTATATCCACCGGATTGGGAATCAATAACTAAAATAACTCAGGATTGCTTCCTCACTGAATAGAAGTTATCAAAATGATATTGAAATTTTATTAAAAAAAATTTGTTGATCTGTAGCGATACTATATTCTTTGAAATAGTGAATTATTAATATAATGCCTTTCTTATAATTGTGAAATTAGTTAATATTTTCTTTTTAAGATAGAGTGCTTTATGGGAGAAGTGTTGATAGTGCACTCTCTTATTTTTGTGTTCTTCGTTAATGAGAGATGACATATGATTCTTATAAAATTGCTTTACTATGTTTTGTAAGCAAGCCACGTTTAGCTACAAAATCAAACTAAGTATGTCTCCTTGTGTATCATTTGTTTTAAATGATTCCTCACAGGAGTGTGTAATATTTCCACCTATGTAATAGCCTTGTTGTCTAAGAACCTCAGTATAACTTAGGCCAATAAATCTATTGTAGGAGACGCCACGTTCTGTACACAGGAAAAACTAGGGGTCGTGTGGACTCATTGCCTTACATTATTGTGTTTTGAAGACATTAGTATTCAATATGGATCTTTGACTCTTGAGTAGTCTTCATCTTGATGTGGTTCCTTTTTGTTGTTTTTAGTTTACCTTGCATTGTATTCCTCCTTGATCTGATGCCTCCTCTTCTTCTTCTTCTTCTTTCTTATCGTTGGTTCCAATTATTGAACTTTCATATGGGGTTGCACTATCACCTGATTCCAGCAACAAAATTTTCCTTTTGCCTTTGTCTTTTTCGCTACTATCCTTGCTGAGTATAGAAACTTTTGAACAAACATCATGATAAAATTTTGTATTAGTAGAACTTGAAGTATTAGTACTACATGATGCTTGAAATATTTTCTCTAGGAATGATTCATCTATATTTGTTTTTACTTTGAGTAGCTCAATCAGTTCTTTTTGCTTTGCAACCACTTCTTTGTGAATTTGAAGTGAAAGTAATGCCATGTATAGAATGCTCCCAAATACTAAGGGTACTGGAATATCTTTCTTTTCATTCTCAATTGCTTCAGTAAGTCTAGCATGAAGATAAAATTCCATAGTAGTGAAATCTTCTTTTAGCACCTCATTATAGATCAATCTTGAACCAAGATCTAAGTTCTTGGTTTTATTCAGAAGATTCTTGATTCCTGATTTAATAACATTAATATTTTTCCTTCTAATGGTGTTGTTCATGTTATTGTTTATTTCATTCTTTGAGGTTGACATCTTTATTTTCCCCCTTTTTGTTTGGGTCTTGTAGTATTAACCTTTGCAGTAGTCTTCCTTATAACTCCCTAGTAATGAGATATGCTATAAATATGATTCACCTCTATCACTTGCAATCAATTATTTGTAGAAAGCTATTAGAAATGCAATCTTCAAAAATAAGACTTCAATATATTTAGTTGGATATGTCCTTCAAAATCAATCTTCCAACTATAATTTTGATGCAATGATAGGTTCTAAACTTCTAGAAATTCAATTTGAAGTAGGATTCCTTATATCTCCCTAATTAGAAGTTTTAGAAATATTAAATGTTTGCAAACTAATTTTTGTTTACTACTCCTTATATCTCCCTATGTTAAGAGTTTGCAACTATTCTTTAGAAGCAATGGAAATGATATAAATGCTTCTAGTTTTACTCTACGTCTTCTATATAATCAATATTTTGTTCTAGAGATATTTTCACCACCTTATTACTCCTACTAATATCTCTAGAATATGCAATAAGTTTTGATATCAAACTTGCAATATAATAAATATTTCTCACCTTTTTAAATTCTGATTTGCAAGTTGTTTGAATGCGGTTTGCAAGGGTTGATTTCCTTGTTTCTCTTCACCTTGCTTGTCAACGTTCTCCTCCTTGTGGATGAACTGATTTTCCTTCCTCTCTTCAACCGAATGCTGGCTGGATATGTGCTCTACTCTTCACACTTTAACTTGGTTGATATGTGCATTGTATGGGGCTTGAACTCCCTCTTTAAAACTAATCTTTTGTTGGTACGTAGTCATATTTCACTTGTTGGTGTCTACGTATTCTCAAGGCTGCAGGCTTTCACTTCTTCAATACTTCTTTGGCTCTCTTCCTTTTTATTTATGTATGTTGGGCACTTTCTTAATTGGTGTAATATGAGATGGGGGTGCCAAGTGGCACTTGTCTTTTCCTCTCATCTTTGAAAATGTTCCTCTTTAACCTTCGTGTAGCACATATGACATGTGGCGCTTGTCTTCAGCTCTCTTCTTGGAAATGTTTGTCGTAGTCCCTTCCTTTAATGCCTATGACAAGTGTTGCTTGATTTCTAATGTCTTTGGTGGTTGAAAAACTATTGTAACTCCTTTTACTATCTTCCTCCATGTTGGGTGCTCGTATATGGAGGGTTCTCAACTTATTTTGTCTTTTCCACCTATGTTGGGTGCTCTTCTTCTTATCTTCGCTAGATGTAGAGTATGAGACGTTACACTAAACTATCGAGCACTTAATCTTCCTCTTCAATGTGGCACTCTTCACTTTGGATGCATGGAAAAACTCTCACCATGTGGTAGTAGATGTCTAACTCTTCCTTGCTTTTCAATGCTCAACTCTTGTTGTCTACATTTTTCCTTGGTAGAATGAATCGACTTCCTTCTACGACATTGTTGGATGTGTAGACTTGTTGAATTCCAACTTGCTTTAATGGTAATGGCGCCTCCCTTGTGATGATAGAAGACTTGCTCTTATGCTATCAAATTTTACCCTTGTATTTTATGTTTTGTAGGTCTTCTATGTACGCAACAACTTTGATTAATATGGTGCTCCATTGGGTGTATTTTAACACCTCAAATACTTGATGTTTGGACTTCTTCGAATGGCCCTTGATTTTTCTTTCCGAAGGCTCTCTGAAACCTATATTTTTCCAGCTTCTTATGGAGTCCTTTGAGTGACTCTCAAACGTAGATTACAACTACCCCCCTGTGCTTGAAAGTGTCATATTTGCTTTGCTCGAAATGTGGGCTTTAATATACTGATGTGGTTGTTCGTATGTATGGTTCAAGCTTGCTCCCTATGACTATTTTAATCTTCTCCAAGACTGTCCTCTAAATCCATTTGGAGATGTGCACTTAAAACTTGGAATTCCTTCTTCCTTTTAAGCTCTTTTTCTAACTATAATTTGTTGGCTTCTCTTCTCCATATTTTGGAGGTATTGTTATCCTTTTTGGTGGCTATTCCTTGCCACAATATTCTGCCATTTACTTCTACAAAAGAGCTCTCAAAAATATACCTTTGATGACTGGTTTGGTTGAACTAGAATATTACCTTTAACTCTTGACAATATCTTTCTTGCTTGGCTATTCTTTTACTTATTAACCCAAGCTACTCAATATAATATTTTGCATTCTATCTGATGCAAATATAGTCTTCTTTTCTTTAGAATGAGCAATAGAATGTTGATATGTTTCTTTCTCTTGAAATATACCTAACTTCTATTTTCTTCTATGTGCAGGTTTGCTCCTTGTAAACTATAACTTCTGCACTATTTTGAAGACTTGAAATGAAACTATTCTATGCAACTCTTTGATCCTTTGAAAATGGTGCTTGATAAACCTTAATATGAAACCAAATATGAAATCTCAACTAATGAAATTTTGCACCTTATTGTTGCATACCTTTTTCTCTCGTAGATGATGGAGATAGTGGTGATTCAAGTCACCTCAATGGCTGCCTTTTGTGGATGATTTTGCAGCTCTTCTATGCTGTCCAAAAATAGCTCTTTGCTCACCTTTCTGCAGCTTCAATACCTTATCAACTTGCTGCTCTAAAATCTGATTTGGTGGCTTCAAAACTTCTTCAGAATGTACTTCTGGAATCTTATTTTTAGCAATCACTAACACTGCCCATAATTTCTAAAATTTTCAGCACTAAGCAATCTTCACTGTTGCTTCTAATTTCTTTGATTTGCTACCCTTTTCACTGTCCACGAACTCTGTATTTTGTAGCTCTAAGTGTTGTTAATATGCTGCCCTTTTCTTTATCTTCAAATATGAAACTTTTCTAGATTGTAAGGCAGTCAATACCATCACTGAAATGCTATCCTTGAATCCCAAAAATTTGGTAGGATTCTCCCCAAATCATAACTGAGATGTTGCTCAAGAACCTCCTTCAATGATGGCCCCCAAATCTTGCAGATTTGGTGGTTCTTCTATATCTTTTCTCTTGCCAAATTCTAACTTCAAAGTAGATCTCCTCCTCAAACAATCTATCAGATCTTGAGATCTATTCAATACTACCTTTTTTATTTGACAATATTCTTGCCAAACTTTCTCCTTTGGGCTTGTCGTTGAATGGCGATGATTGTCCCAATTCCTTAGCTTCTTCTTTGGTAGTAATTTCTTCAATGAGTCCTTCTATGAACTCCTTCAATGAGGCTCACCAAGCCTTCTTCTTGTTTCTCCATGAGACCTCTCCAAGGTTCTCAATCTTGCAGCTTCAAAATCTTCAATGAGACCTTCCTTGGCCTCTTCAATCTTCAACTATGGAAATGAGATCTTCTTCTAGGATCTCCTGAATCTACTACTATTGAAATATCTTCTTCAATAGAGTCTTCAATGGATCTCTTCTTCAATAGGGCCTTCAATGGACCTCTTCTTCAATTGGGCCTTCAATGGACCTCTTCTTCAATCGAAAGTTTTCAGTCTTCAATGGAGATCACCAATCTCCAATATTTTGCTAGGACTCTTCTCCTTGAGTCTCTTTGATCTTCAATGGGGTCTTCTTTCTAGGACCTCCTATCTTCAATGGGGTCTTCTTTCTAGGACCTCCTTCCTAGATTTGCAATCTTCAATGTGGCTTCCTTGGCCACTAGCTCTCTCCTCGATCTTTCAACTAGGAGCCTTCAATCTGCAAATCTTTCAATGGGACCTTTCTCCTTAGGCCTCCAAATCTTCAATCCTCATTTTTCTGCAACAAAGAATCAATCCCTGCACGAGGAAAGTAACTTCGACTTTTAGGCAACGAAGATGAAGTTCTTCTCTATCTGTTGTAGGAAGCTTCCCACCTTCTAAGAGTTAATTTTCTACAACAAGAAAAACTTAGATGATAGTAACCCAATGGTTCTCCTGAAAACTTATTTTCTCTCTTGCAATGAAATATTAGAGATAATAAAAATTCCTATGACTCTATGAGAAATAAACTTCACTAGTTGGATTGCCAATCTAGTGGATACAATGTTGAGTTCTAGTCTTCACAAGCGTTACAACTCTTGTGGAAAAACTCTAGCTAAATCTATCATGTGGCTTTCTCTATTTTCTATTCTTCTACCTAGAGCTACTTCTATCAAAAAATCTATTGTGATGGTATTTGCATGCAGCGATGCACTATGGATGATCCGGTTTGCAAATACTCAATAATAGTAATGGTGATCACTTGTGGCTTTCCTTTGATCCACCATGGCTCTGATACCATTGTTAGCTTTTGGAGCCTTAAACATAAAGGAAATGCATTCACAAGTATAGAAATAAACATGCAATGATACAACTATGATAATAGCAAAAAACCATGCATGAAAATATGATAGAAAACTTGATACAAAGCTCTAGAAATGCTCATATAGAAAGCTCACAAAAATTACAATGCTCCTCTCATGGAGTTTGCAACTCCTCCATGATAGCAAAATGGAGCTACATTGTGCCTACTACTACTCTCACCTTTGCACTACTTCAACTCCCTCACAATCACTCACAATGAGGCCTTTATATAGAAAGATAGATTACTTGCCTCTCACTCAACCCTAAGACTCATGTACATGTGGACTACATGCACATTTACATCATTGCACATTCTAACACTTGTGCATTTATTCTATTACACTAATAAAGTAATAACTCCTAATATAATCCTAAACTAAATATGCACCCATGAGGGTACATTAGGAAATAACCAAATGATGTAATAGCCATATTTTCCAACAGCAACCCCTTTACAAAAGAAGTTGATGGCTTCCCAGTCTGGGTGAATCTATATGCTCTCCTTGTGGAGTTTTGAAGAGAGAATATATTTACCAAAAATGGTTATGCCATTGGTGTATTCCAATATATGGATACCCAAATAGAGGAAAATTTGTCTAGAAAAATTAATGATTAAAGCAAGATTGGTTGTTTGTATGGATGTTTCAGTTCCTTGACCTCAATCCATTACTATCTCCTCAAGTAAAGGGGAATGGATCCAAAATATTGAATATGAAAACTTCTCCCTAAGATGTTATGGTTGTCAACAATATGGCCACCTAAATAAGAGATGCTCGATCATTCAATCATGCTTTGATTCCTCATTAATGAAGGAGAAGGCCCTACACGTGAATGATTCTAAAATTTCAAATGTCCTAGTTCAAAAGGAATAAGCTCATCCTCTAGATGCATAAATTGTCCAGTAGGAATCAAGTGAGCAATAGAAGACTCAACCCCAAAAGAAGAATTTAAATCAGATCATTGATAAAAGCCAAATGGTTACTGAACACAATCCAATCGGTTCCATCAAAAAGTTTAGCACCTCAAATGGTATTCTTGAAGGTAAATATGAAATAATTGGTGACAGACAGTTTTCTAAAAATAGATATCCTACCGAATGTGTTACAACAAGATATTATATTAGGATCTTGAAGTGCAAAAATTCATTCTCAAATCTTGCCACTCTAAAAGAGGAAGAACCTTTGCTACAGAAGAAAAACAATCAAAATACCCAACAACTACAAACTTCATGATAGATCTATTGGCTACGAACTTCGTATCAGTCCCAAAGGCTATAAACTTAGTCCCAATGGCTATTTTTGTAGCTACAATTGTTTTAAGTTTCTATTTTGGAAGTGGTCTAGTAATTTGTCATGTTTTGGAAGTTGTTTTGTCGATATGTGGTATTCTAAGGTTCAATTAGTCTAGTAGATAGATGATAGTATTTTGTTCAAATTACTATAGCAAATTGTATTATCTTACATAGCTTGATGTATGGATTTCGGGACCCTAAAACCCCTTCTTACCCTAATAAAATAATAATAATAATATATTTTACAAGGTTTACAACAATCCAAAGGGCTTATAGGTATAATACAATACAAAAGTAGGTTATGGCCTCAAGAGAAACTTGACCACCACTTATTCCAACAACTCAAAGTCTCTAATGAGGGATCTACTAATAAAAATAGAATATTTTGAAGTATTGTAAAATCATATAGAAAACTCCAATAAACTCTATCTTATACATTATTCATGTCTTTTATAGATTGAAGAGAACAAAGTATTTGTCATATAGGAGTTTCTTGCCATGAATAAAACAACACAATCTAATATGTCTTTCAATGTATTTTCCATAATTTTTGAGATTAGCTAATAAATCGTGTTATAGAGGCTTATCAAACAAAAAATATTAAACGAGTTTGACATTTTTAAGGATTTAATGCAATAAAAGTGGAGTTAATCTCACTTATTACGATCCTTATTTTCCTTTTATACGATAGCTAGAATGCCACTCTTTAAGATCTCCAAAATGTTTTGAAAGAATACAATTAGGAATCCATCATGACTAGTACATCATTAGGATGAAAAGAGAAAAATGCTTCCTATAAATCCTTCAATAAAATATTCCTCATTAACCTATTGTTCCTTATCCATATAATAATTACTAAAATGCTTTACGAAAGCTCAATTTGGACCTCATTATTGCAATCATATTCTAAAATAATATATTTGAAATAATTGATTTCTTCATGCATGATATTATCTTCTTCTTTGTGGATTGAGATGATTTTGATATCAAGAAAGATAAATTAATTTTTCTTTAAACCATATATCTTAGGAAATTTTGGGCCTAAGATATCTCTTTCTTTTGTAATATGTTATTATAATTAACTAATAATTATTTTCGTATATATATATAGTTTTGTTCCTTTCATTTTCACATTCTTTGTAAATCCTCGAATTTAAATTGAATTTCTTTTTTTCTCATAAAGAAGCTACCAAAGAATTTAATATTGGAGGTTTTTATTTACCCCTTTAGATATTTAAGCTTTTGAATAAATTTACATTCAAGATCCTTCAAATTTTGCTTCATTGCACCTAAACATAAGGTAGTTGGAATAAATTGTCCTAAAATCATATATAATGAAAACAAAATGAATTTTTATGACAATTATTTAGGAGGTCACATCTCAAGAAAATTGGTTTGTGATCTAAGATCACTCATAACAAAATATTTTAATAAAATTGAATACTTTAGTTCAATAAAAAAATTTCCAACCTTGTTACAACAAAGGATCTCTCGATATGGTTTTTTCCCCATGTATATCAAAAGCTTGAACGCATAACATTCCAAAGGCACTTTGGATGAACCAAGGAATCAAAGTACTCCATTAATCTTGTAATCAAATGTTATATTATTCTTCTCTAATGGAGATAACATTGTGTTAAAGTCCTCTAATTAAAGCTTGTAATTGTGATTCATAATTGAATTTGACATGAATGAAAAGAGATCCTTCAAAAATCTAATATTGATGAGCACCTATATTGGGATCATATAAATTTATGATTATAATTCTTATTTTTTTACTTTTATAACAAAAATATTAACAAGCCAATTGCAATTTGCATATATGAACCCTATGTCTCTTTCTTTATTGTCTAAATAGTTTTTTTTAATAAGCTATGTGTGGCTTCAATTGGGGGCCACTCCCATTACAAAAACAAAAACATTACATTGCTCTCATTACATTTCTAACAAGTTAATTAAAGCATACCCATATTTTCCTTTCTACCAAAGATATTATCCATCTTCCTCAAATTGCTAATTTTTTATAATCAACTCTCTTTTTAAGGAACTAACAACAAGAACAACCCTTACGTACATGAAACATAACTCCAACAAATAGAAGGAAAACAAACATAATAGTCATCCATAAAAGAGGAAATCAGTTCGATTATTTTTCTTTTGTAGTAAAGGTTCTTCCTCCTTTAGAGTGGTAAGATCTAAGAATGCATTTTTGCACTTCAAGCTCCTGAGGTAATATCTAGTTGTAACACATTTTGTAGGATCTTCATTTTTAGAAAATTGACCATCATTGATTATTTCATAATTAGCTTCAAGAATACCATTTGAGGTGCTAATCTTTTCCATGGAACCATTTGGATGGTATTTAGTAACCATTTGACTTTTATCAATGATTTGATTCAAATTCTCCTTTTGGGATTGATACTTTTATTGCTCACATGATTCCTATAGGATAATTGGTGCATCTAGAGGATGAGATTATTTCTTTTGAACTGAGATATTTGAATATTTTGAATCATTCGCATGCAGGGCCTTCTCCTCCACCAAGGAGGAATCAAAGCATGATCGGATGACCGGGCATCTCTTCTTTAGGTGGTCATATTGCTAACAACCATAACATCTTAGGGAGAAGTTTTCATATTCAATATTTTGAATCCATTCCCCTTTGCTTGAGGAGATAGTAATGGATTGAGGTCTAGGAACTAAAACATCCATCCAAACAACCAATCTTGTTTTACTCATATTAATTTTACTGGACAATGTTTCCTCTATTTGGGTATCCATATACTTGAATGCATCAATGGCATTACCAATTTTGGTTAATATATTCTCTCCCTAAAACTCCATAGGGAGAGTATAAATATTCACCCAGACTGGGAAGCCATTAACTTCTTCTGTAAAAGGGTTGAAACTAGGATTCCAAGGTCTTATATAGACACCCCTTTGTCTTAAAAACCAATTATATCTATAATCTATTACCCTATATCTATCCACTAAATTAGAAAAGGAAACAGAAAAGAAATTTTTGGGTAGGAGAGTTACTTGGAATTTTGTATTGGTCCACCAATCATTAATGTATCCTTTGAGTTCCTCCAGGCTTGGTCTTTTGTCCTTGAGTTTGCAGATAATTTTTTAGGCTTCATGATCAATTAGATCCAACCCAAATTCATCCTCTAAAATCTTGATAGAGGGCAGAGGTTCATCCACCCACGAACCCAAATATCCCTAAGAGATATTTCTTCTAATTGAAGAGGCTTTCTCACATACTGAAGAGATGGTTTGTAAACAATCATTTTCCTTCAATTCTTGACTACACCTAGGGTTTGCATCCCTTTCACGAAGATTGTAGCCAAATGTTTTGCTTTGTTTCATCGCTTGACTACACCTAGGGTTTACATCCCTTTCGTGAAGACCATAGCTCGCAACCTAAATCTATAATATTTATTATTTTATTGTCTAAATAGTTATGATACCTTCAAAAGCTTTTATTGTAAAAACTGCTAGTCCTTGGTGTTCCAATTTTTTTTAATACCTCAACATTTCTCACTACCTAATTTTATTTCTTATATTAAAATGAACTTAGGATTGTGACAGCTTTTTAATTCCTTGATAACTATGATATCGTATTAATTCCTTAATAATGGTTTTCTGAAGACATATACATATCTTGAAAATTCTAAGAGACCCTCTTCATTATCATTTTTTATTCTTATTTGTAGTCTTAATCCCACTTCTTGTTATTTGTTTTATATCACATTTAGTTTTCCAAATCAAGTTTCCTTTTGATTTCTTTTTATTTTTAATCTATCTATAAAGGTTTTATCCTCTTTTTCTCATTCCTACAAATATTTTCATCCTTCTTTGTCTCTTTCATTTTCCATACTATTTGTAATTTGAATTTTTAATAATAAGCTTATGCTTCCCGAGAGTTTCTAAATTATGGGACAATATTCATACTAGTTTTATTTTATAGTATAGGGGTATAACTTTTATACTAGTTAAAGAGGATGAAGATGATTGACTTGACTCAAATCTAACCTCTTTTGCCTTCTTCCATTTGAACCTAAATTTTATTTGTAATTTTGGAGCCTTCTAAATTTAGTTTCTAATATTTAAATTGATCATTTAGTGCAACTTTTTCATTCCTCCTAAATTTTGATCCAAGTGACCATGATTCCTTTGTTGTTTAATGAGATAGAGGGTATTTCCTTGTCACTCAATTAAGAGTGGAAATCCTTTGATCTAATCCATCTCCCATTGTTGTTTGACCTATTTGCTTCAATTATATGATTGATTAAAATATTTCAAATATTTACATATTGCAATGCCTTGTCATATGCTTCGTATTATGGAATATGCAACCTTTTGTAATTCACTTAGTGAACCCACTTTCTTAATTCATATTTGATAATAATAGATTTTAGTAAATATTTTTTAAATATTTGTGCCAACACATATCATTTCATATACAATTATATCTCACTCTATAGAAGTCGATTTCATTTATATGTACTCGTCCCAGGTATTACAAATATTTTTGAAAAATCCCATGTTGATAAGTTATATGAAAATCCAAATAACTTGACCTACTAAAACCCTTTCTAAAGTTTTCATTTCAACATATTTTTTTAATTCTATGGTCTTAAGGATAAGTAAACCCTACCATAAACCATTGATTAGTTCCCATTATTCTATTCTTGGATTCTACATTGAAGAACTTGTGAGAAAAAAATCTTTCAAAATAAAAGTTATAGAATATTATATAAATTTATTTTTCATTTCCTTCATTAATCCACTTTTAAAGATTTAATAAAACTAATCATTATTTGTTGTATTTATGAATCAGTCATATAATCTTAATAAACAATTTTGGTAGATCATTTATTCCTTTATCCTTGGCTACCAAAAGGTTACTTCCCCCAAATAAGATATACTCAATTCCAACTAGGAATTCCTTAAATGAATTTCTTTTGTTGGTACATATCTTGTCCTCATGAGAGTCCTCCATTCTTTGAATTTATCCAAATATTTAAAGCATAAATTTAATGGAAAGGAACTTTTTTTCTCGTACTTACTCTATAAATGGTAAGGTAAAAATTTACGTATAACACACAGGGAACAAGAAAATGGGCTTGGTTTTACAATATGGATACACTCGACCATAGTTCCATATATTACCATTAATTGGACACTTAATTTTAGATGTCCTCCTGGGTCTAAGAGTTGTGAAGCAAATGGGATCGGAACCTTGGCTTATGATGGAAATTTTTTTACTCTTTATTATTTTCTCCAAACCTATTAGATTAGAGAAAAATAATATTAAGAATATTACATTGTGTTATAGTGGAAAGACATCCATTTAAAAGAGTTGCAATAAGTATTGTAAAGATTAAAAAAGAAAAAATGCTACTTGCACATAGAAGGAAATAATCATTCATATTATTCAACCATAAATAATAAGTGCCAAATTTTAATAAAAATATACCTTTGAAAGATGATAATAGTTTGATAGAGCTCATCCATTAATCAAGCAAATAAATATGATCTTATAAGTCATTTGTTTCTTTAGATTTAGGAATAATTTGTGTCTACATGTAAAAACAACTCTAAAACTACCCATAGTACCTAGATAATAAAGTTCACAATACAATTTTCAAGTATTTATAGTTAATGTGAGGAACATTTTCCTTGGTTCTCTCATAGACCAAGGAATACAACACTAATGCAAGTGTAATTAAAATAATTGAATAAATATCTAAGAAATCCAAAGTGAAAAAGGCGAATAATTATTGCAAGCATATACTATAACTATTCTCATTGTGGAATTGAAAACATTTGGAATAATCTCACCCTCTTCCTTCCACTTTAAGTGATCCACCTCAATGAACTTGTTAAAGCTTCTTTCATGTCAAATGCATGGAAAATGGGAATTTTCATTGATCCCCTTTTTTTTGCACCCTCATCTTATATGTTGACCTTCCAAATTGAGATACTAATGAGATTTTGTGTATGGTTTGTTTTCATCCAGTGCTAGCACCTTATTATATATACAAAAATAAAGTATTGATAAAAATAAAGCAACTTTCAAATAATCAAACTTTCACATCACCATAATCGAAGTGAACAAAGGACTTCACATGGCTCTGATTTAATGGAGTTATCTTCGCAATCGACTAGGTCCTAGCGAGACCTTCTGATCTCCTCTGATGCTTCAATCGAGCTCCCGGAGCTAGACCCACAGAATAAGGATGGAGCTCTTTGCTTGCATATTCCGAAGACCATCACTGAGCAGACGATGGCTTGGGGTAATTGTTGCTTGGTAGGAAAATTCTTGGACTCACGATCGAACATAGATCTGGTGCAAAAGTGGATTAGACAAAAATGGATCCTGAAGGGTCAGGTGGAAGTAATTGCTATGCCAAATAACTATATGCTCTTTAAATTTACCTGCGGAGAGGATCTGAGGAATGTCCTAATGGGAGGCCCATGGTTCTTCGGCAAGCGAGGTTTGTTCTTGGATCGCTAGCACCCTAGCTTCAATCCATTTAAAGATCAAATTGTCTTTGCGCCAGTGTGGGTCAACCTTCCTGGTTTGCCCTATGAATTGTGGCACCCATAGGTAATTGGCGGCATTGCAAAATCAATTGGAAAACTAATTTCAATGGATTCAATGATGGAGGCCTACACTCGATTGATCGCGGCCCACTTCTGTGTAATGGTGGACTTGTCTAAACCCCTCCCTAAGTCGATTAAGCTGATGTCTGAGCACGGAGTTTGGAACCAAACTATCGCCTATGAAAATGCCTGTTTCATCTGCAACTTATGTGGCAATGGTGGCCATAGTTCGAAGAATTGCTCGGAGCAACCGAAAGAACAACCAAAGAAGGCATTTATATGGCGCCCAAAAACACGTTCTCAAAACGTAAATCAGAGTAGGCAAGAGGATAGGACTCAAGAGGAAGTTGAGACAAGAACCAGTAATGAAAATGAAGTCAAGGATTTGGAAGAGGGTGAGATACCCCAAGAAGTAGAACAGTCGAAAAAGGAGGAAAAAGCTACTGAGTTCAAAGTTGATGAATCGAATGAAGCAAGAATGGATGAAACTAATGAAAAAGAGCAAGGTCAAAATTTGGATGATGAGGAAGTACAAATGAAGCAAGATGATATGGAAGGTGGTGCCATGCAACTATATCAGGAAGCTGACTTGGGTGGGATAAATGAAGAAAAAGATCCTAAGCAGTTCATCAAAATGACAAGAAGTGCAAGGAAGAGTGTCGATGTTGGAAAAGACTCAAGGGGATGCCCAGGTGCCTCCAAAATTTGATTTAAAGAAACAGAAAAAGAGATTGCGAATGGGATGCAAAGGACCTTGGACCTGAGCGGGGGTGGAGCAACCCCAAAAATCCTTAGAAAATGAAGATATTATCTTGGAATATAAGGGGGGTCAACTAGAGCGCCAAACAAAGAATAATCAAAGACATGAAGAAAGACCATGACCCCGACATAATTTTATTATAGGAGTCAAAACTGCAAGAAGAAAACATCGCTAAAACAAAAGAGAAAATCTGGAAGAACGCAGGCTTGATTGCAAAAGCAGCAAGCGGGGGTTCAGGAGGTATCCTGGTGTTGTGGAAGGAGGAATTGATGACTATAAAGATGCTACATTCTTCAAGTAACACAATTTTTGTATTATCTCAATCTAAGTCAATGAAAGAGGAATTTGTGGTGACAATAGTTTATGCTCCAATACCACATCGTGATAAAAATCAGCTCTAGGAAGTGCTATCCATAGCTAGGCAAGCTTGGGTGGATCTCCCCTGGCTCATTGTTGGGGACTTCAACACCCCACTTCTGGCTGAAGAGAAAATAGGAGGAAGACAGGAATTAGGGGAAGCCATTGAGGACCTACGGAGCTTCATGGCATCTTGCCAGTTGATGGATCTAGAACTGCATGGTTGTAAGTATACTTGGACTAACCGCAGAGTAGGGAAAGACCTGATAATGTGTAGGTTGGACAAAATGATGGCCTCTAAAAGTTGGGTGGAAAAATTTACCAATTATAATCTGAAATCTCTCCCCAAAATAGGTTCAGATCATAGCCCGTTATTGTATGTAACTGAAGATAGGTTGAGGAAGAAGTATCCTTTCTGCTTTGAGAACATGTGGCTCTCCCACCCAGGGCTGGAAGAGAAAGTTAAAGAATGGTGGCAATTGGAGGTCACAGGGACAAATATGTTCGTGGTGGCAAAGAAACTACAGCATGTCAAAGCCCAACTAAAAATTTGGAACAAGGAAACCTTTGGGTGGATCAATGAGAAGAAGCAACAGATTAAAGATGACATTGCCCAGGTGGAGATGGCAATCCAAGAGACAGGAAGGTTTGAGGATCTCGTTGAGCAGGAGAAGGAGAAACTATGCAAATTTCATAATATAATTGCCTAGGAGGAGACGCACTGGCAACAAAAATCCTGGGTCACATGGTTGAAGGAAGGTGATCGAAACACAAGATTTTTCTACCTCACAACAATCAGACATAGGGCTGCTAATAAAATCATGGAGATCAAAAAATAAAATGGTGAGTATTCTCAAGACCCTGAGGAAATCAAACAGATGGGGGTGAATTTCTTCAAGGAATTACTCTCTGATGATGAACCAATTGAGGAAACAATAGGGGAGAGCCTTGTTAGAACATATTCCCTACCTGATAGATGAGGATATAAACAATAGTTTATTGAAGCCCTTCACCAAGGAAGAGGTCAAGGATACAATCATGTTCTTCCCAAAGAATAAAGCGCCTGGCCCTGACGGATTTCTGGCAAAATTCTTCCAACACTTCTGGGACATAGTGGGAGAAGATGTTTGGAAGGCGCTATGTGAATTTCAGACCTCTAATGCCCTACTAAAGTCATGGAATGCCACATTCCTGGCATTGATCCCTAAAGTCTAGGGGGCCAATGAGTTCAAGAATTTTTGCCCAATTAGTCTGTGTAATACCATTTACAAGCTATTGACAAAGTTGCTAGCTAACCGATTGAAGCGTCAATTACCCAAGATCATTTCGAAGGAACAGGATGGCTTTGTGAGCAAAAGATAGATAATGGATGGTATTATAGAGATACATGAAGTGTTGCATTCCGTGGATAGGAGAAAGGGGGAAGGGATGTTCTTGAAATTGGATATGCAGAAGGTATATGATAGGGTAAATTGGCATTTCCTGGACAAGGTCCTAAGCAAGTTTGGCTTTAGTCCTGAATGGAGAAAATGGATTAGCACATGTGTGTCCTCTGCTTCATTCTCTATACTCATAAATGGGGAACCTGCAGGTTTTTTCCAATCTCAATGAGGACTCCGATAGGGTGACCCAATTTCTCCATATCTCTTCATCATTATGGCAGAGGTTTTGGGCAGGGCTATTGGAGCAAGGAAAGGTAGTGGCAGGATCAAAGGCCTGCATCCGACAACAAGTTTTCCAGCCACCACGCACCATCAGTTTGTGGATGACACGATGATTTTGGGGCAAGCTTCATTGATGGAAGCAAAGCAAATTCTGGAGGTCTTGAAAGATTATGAACGGGCATCCCAGCAGAAGATAAATTTCAATAAGAGTAAGCTATTCTTTCTAAACACCCCCCACTTAGACAAAGGAGGATTGCTGATTTATTTGGGTGCCAGATAAGCTCCTTCCCTTGCACCTATCTGGGTATTCCACTCTTCAAAGGAAGAATCAAGGAGGATCTTTGGAAAGCCCTCATGGACAGATTTAAAATGAGACTAGCAAGTTGGAAAGGTGCTACACTCATCCAGGTAGGCAAGTACCAACTCATTAAAACCACTCTTCAAAGCATCCCGGTTTACTGCTCTTCTGTCTTTCAAATACCAGGCACAATGACTAAAAATATTGATCAAATATGCAACAACTTCTTGTGGACTAGAGTGGAAGAAAAGAAATGGTTGGCGCTAGTGGCTTGGAAGAAGGTATGCCAACCTAGGAAATTTGGAGGGTTAGGCCTTAGGAAAATAAAGCATTTCAATTCAGCTTTGCTTGGAAAGCTGGCCTGGAGACTCAGTATTGATGAAAAAACAACTTGGGTTCAGATGTGTAAGGCCAAATACCTAGAGGGGCAGCATAATTTCCTGAGGTTGGAATCCCTCCCAAGGGGCTCAGCCTTCTGGAATGGAGTTAAAGAATGCAGGCAAATGTTTCAAGATCAGATAAAATGGAATGTTAAGGGAGGCTCTCAAGTTTTCTTTTGGGATGATATTTGGCTGGAGCAGGTTCCACTGGCTCAAATCCCAATCTTCAAGGAGTTGGCAGTTTGGGCATCAGGCAATCTGGGGGCTATGGTGAACTCCTATATCTGCATAAGGGATGGTAAGAAAGAATGGAAGCAAATTTCCCCAAAAAGAGAAGAGCTAATGGAAGCAGCAAACACACTCAATAGGAGATTACAAAGGACTTTCATAAGTGAGCTGAGTGGAAAGGATGATCCGTCTTGGCTGGGACATAAATCTGGCTCCTATTCGGTAAAAGAAGGATATAAAGTCTTGACAAGGAACAATCATGACCTGGAGTTTCCCGACAAGAAAGTTTGGATAAAAGGCTTAACGCCAAAAATTGCCTTCTTCTTTTGGCTGGCCTTCCTGAACAAGTTTCTAACCACTGAGAATTTGAGAAAAAGAGGTATGCCATTGCCTAGTTGTTGCATTTTGTGTTTAAAAGGAGCTGAAGATGTGGATCACTTGCTACTACATTGCAACTACTCCAGGAGGGTGTTCTGGGAAGTGTTTCAACATCTGCAAATCACATGGGTCATGCCTCAAATGTTTCAACAGTTGGTATACCAATGGAAGATTCCAAAAAGCCTAAAGAAACAACGCTCCTGGTGGGATATGGCCTTACCGCACTATGCCTGGGCCATATGGAAGGAACGTAATAGAAGGATTTTTAGGGAAGAAAGGCTTGATGAGAATGTGTTGGCCAAGAGGATTAAAATCATGATTGATGAAAATGTAAGCCTTAAACTACAGAAGAAGGAGGAGGATAAGAATGAAGCAGAGGAGGAGGAAGACTTGCAGGCTTGTAATGAAAATGAATTGCAGCAATCATGATAGAAAAGGTGACGGAGCCCCATCCCCGATCCAGTCACCAGACCCAAAAGGAAAAACTTGGAGTCATAATGTGTGGAGTACAACTGGCAGGGAGAAAATTTATCCAAGGATTCAGAGGTGTCAATTGAAGCAGTTTTCATTAAAGCCGCATGAGTTTCAAAAGGTGAAAGTGGGAAGGGTAGCGAATGAAACGGAGTTGGAAAGGAAAATGGCTAGACTATCCAGGTCGCAGATTGTGTTTGATCGCTGGTCATTGAGAGTTGGAACAGGAACACTGCAATTTTGTTGTTCTTTGGTCATATTTTGTAAATTGGCATTATAATATCTCACTCTATGTAAACAGGTTTTGGGACCCTGTATAAAAAACCTCTTTTTTACCATTATAAAAAAAATCAAACTTTCACATCCAACATTCAATAATCATTGTAGGTTGAAAAATACATTTTTCTATGCATAAAATATTGCATATCTTCTTGTGGTGAAAATTTTTTGGAAGGAGATATTTATCAATAGTTTGATGAAGAAGGGTGTTTATAGGTTTTACAATTTATTATCTCAACCTCTTATATAATCCCACTAAATTCATTTACCCTAGGTCCATAACCGAATATCCTTGTATAATTAATAAAATATTTTTACCACTCCTCCTTTCTAAGTTTTAATTGCCAAATGAATTTGATTGAAATTCTATTCAAAATAAATTTTATAGATAGAGCTTCCTCCTCAAAAATATATTAATCCAACCCTTGTGCCTTAAGCACACACTTGGTCATTTCTACATGTTTATTTGTTTCCTTTTCTACAGTTCTATAGTATTAATGAGTTGTTCTATACCATGTATTCACTTTGATTTTGAGACAACAACTTTCAATATTCTTTAACCTTAATGCATTTCCTATAAAACAATAAGAAAAAATAAAAAACAAATGATACTTTGAATGTTTTCTCTCTCCTTTGTTGACAACATTCGTCTTGTTTTTAACATAATCTAGCACAACAATCTTAGTGTTCTTGCATGACTTCTTATCATCTACAAAACAATTTGCTATGATACCAAATGTTGTATAAAGTGGCTACATGACTTTATTCATTCATCTAATGGCTTATATACAAGAGAGATGACATACCGATAGTAATTACTTCTATTACAACTTAATTCAACCTATTTGACAATTAGATTCATAACAAATTCTTTATAATAATCCACTACAACTCAAGGGCATTATTGATAAAAAATCCTAGAGTTTGTCATACTTACAAATTGTCTAATTGCCTACTTATAATAATACAAGATTGATTTAAATCCTATGGGGATTATCTAAAAGAGAATTCTCATCAAAAATATGAAAAGAATATTTGAAAGGGTTAATTTGTGACAATTTGAATACTTTTACTTTTCCATAATTTTTAACCTAGGTGTTGTAGGTGATTTGGAGAGGAGAGGGCAATCCTCCAAGGGAGGTCCCAGGTCTGAATCTCCACCCTACCAAAAAGTTGAATTGGGTATCCAAAATCCAATTGATAATGTTGGTGCAAGCAGGGCCGGGTGCAACTCCCGAGAGACTTTGATGGTGTAGAACCCCCTGGTCGTGGTCTCTAAGACCAAGGCGGCCCCGCAAGGGATTTTTTGCTTAAAAAAGAGTTTTCTATACTTTTATTTTTCTTCAATAAGGTTGTTCCTAATACCTCAATTAAATTAATGAAGATGTAAGAAGATAGTGGGTCACTTTGATGAAGTTCACTAAAGGACTCAACGTATCCAATGTAGGATCCATGATCAATCAAAGTAGAATAGTTTGACATGTTATAATAACATTCAATACTTTTACACTACTCTTGATAAAAACCAATTTTTCTAAGGACAACATAAAGAAGAACATAACAAACTCTATCACATGATTTATTCATGTCTATTTTTATAAGCATAATTAGTTTTTCATGTATTAAACAAAATATATGGATTCTTTAAAAAATGTATAACATTAAGGATTTACTTACCATGAAGTAGAAGACCTTGTTTCATTGAGACAATACAACCTACCATGTCATTTATTGTATTTACCATAATATTTGAGATAATGTTATAAACTATGCTAAAAATGTCATATTATTAAAAATAATATTAAAATATTTTGTCTTGCTTTTAACAAAATATTGCAATAAAAGGGAAGTTAATCTAACCTATTGTAGACTTCCTTTTCCTAGCCTCTTCTACTACAACCATAATACCAGTATTTGAAGAAAATTGTAGGGAATCTAATAGGATAAGGTGATTTGTTAGAATGAAAATAAAAATTTGCTTCCTATAGCCCCTCTATCAAAATATTCCTTATTATGCTTATATTTTGTCCCTGTTTGATAATTGTTGGAACAATATATAAAATTTCTATCTCAATTCTATTATCCTACTTATCTATGTCCAAAATTGAGTCCCAAATATAGTTTTTTTTTTACTAGATAAGAGAATACACAAATATGTTGATGTCAAATTTTTACTTTAAATCTTAAAACCTTTACAATAGTCCACCATAAATCAAGGGTATTGTTGATCAAATGATCCTAAATTTTATCATGTATTTTTTGGGTAAACGAGGGCTTGATGATATCCTGGTGCCCACCTAAATTCGTTAGTACATTATCATTGATATTACTACTATAACTTAGAGCAAAGAAGAACAAAGTATGGTCTAATGAGCTAGATATAGGGGTTGACTGTGAAACTTAAAATAGGGTCACCTCTAAGTCTTGTATCAAATTGCATCCTTTTCACTATATAGACTCATAGCAACTATGTATACGCCACCATTGTGTTTGTTCACAGGTGGACCCCTTACCACAAAGTTTACTTGTAGCCTAGAGTTCAAGGTACCACTTAAATTTGTAGCTTGGTCTTTGTAGCAACACATGGTCCTATGGTATTAAGTCAACAACAAGTCACATCAAGCTATACAACCAATTTGAGGTAATATGAGTCTAAATATTGTTATTGGACTTAACATCCATTTGTCTCAACCATTGAACCAATGCCTCATTTGAATATTTTTTCATACTTACTATTAGCTTTTGGAGCCTTAAACTTAAAGGAAATACAATCACAAGTATTGAAATAAGCATACAATGTTATAACTATGATAATGGCAAATTAACATGCATGAAAATATGATAGAAAACTTGATAGAATGCTCTATAAATGCTCATATAAGAAAGCTCATGAAAATTACAATGCTCCTCTAATGGATTTTACAACTACTCCATATTAACAAAATGGAGCTACATTGTGACTACTACTACTCTAACCTATGCACTCCAAAATCCTCTCTTCAAACACTCACAATGAGGCCTTTATATAGGAAGATAGATTCCTTGCCTCTTACTCAACCCTAAGATTCATATACATGTGGACTACATGCACATTTACATCATTGCACATTCTAACACTTGTGCATTTATTTAATGTTAGCTTTTGATGCTATGAGCCAAGGGAGAATGCAATCACAGGATATAGAATATGCAGAAATGTAAGATGTTGAAATATACTATAAATGGTAAGTGATGAAAATGATACAATGCTATATGGAGGAAATGAACACTCTAGAACATATGATAAGAACTACATTGTATCCATCACCAATCTATATGGTGATCCTGCAAAGTATCTCTACTACTACCTACAACTCTATATCTAAACACTCACAATGAGGCCCTTTATATAGAAATATGGATTGCTTGGCCAACACTCTTCCTAACATGCACATAGACACTTGTGCATTTATTACAATACTTGAAGTAACTTGCTAACTACCCCCTAAGGTAATATCCTACTCTAGTTATGTACCAAAGGTGGCACATTTACATGACCCAAATGATGTAATATACTCTAACACCCCCCTATATTACATTATTTGGGTATTGAAGACTTTAGTCTTCAATATGGATCTTCTTCTCTTGAATAGTCTTTGACTTCATGATCATCTTCTTCTCTGGTCACAAGAATCTATCTAAGTAGTTTGTATCTTCACACAAGACTGAGAATGCTTTGGCTAAAGACTCCTCCAATGCTAGAGTCTGAATATGTCTATTTGGTTCTATCTTTGTGGTTCCTTCTCTATTCATATCTTCTTTGCTATGTTCTCTCTTAGTGTGCCTCTTCTTTTTATTTCTCCTTCTTCTTTTTCATTTTTTTTTTGAGACTTGTGGAATTTATGTTTCATGAGGAGTTAGTCTATCATCACACTATTATTGATTTGTATTGCTAGTTTGTTTCCTATGTTGGCTAAGTATAAAAACAATCAATGCTAGGTAAATCATTAAACACTCCTCTGATGAAAAATGACCAATTTTTGTGAATTCCACCATGCTGTGAAGAGAGCTTCATGAAGATATCCAATTAATGTTGTAAATCTACCCTCTTTTGCCTCCTTAAGAAATAGTGAGAATCTCTCTTTATCACTAGTGGATAGATACTTATATCCTTCAAGAGTATCTATTATATTTTGAGAGTAGAATTATATTTCATGGAATAGTTCTTCATTATTGAAAGCATTTCTTAATATTTCATCCATGTTTAATTGATCTAAGAGTATTCTTATGACTCCTTAGTAGATGAAGTGTAGTATTCTTTTGTTTCCTATTTGTAGAATACTATATCTTTCTCAAGTAGATGGTCTTAATTTGATAAACCTATCCAAGGCTTAGTTTTGTAGAATCCCTTATTTCTCCCTAGTTAAGAGATGTGAACTAATTTGATAAACCTTTCTTAGAATTAGGTTTTGTAGGCTTCCTTATATCTCCCTATTAATTAGAATATGCTTAGTTCACTTTCTAAGTTGATTTTGTAATATTTTGAGAATAATCAACTTATTAATTTTGCCTTCTCTTTCCCAATGAAGTATGCTTTAATAGTTGGATTTCTTTTGTCTCCTTAGAATGAGTATGAGATAATTTTTATCAATTAATTCCAACTCTATATGTAGGCAATTTGTTTGCTATTCCTTTCAATAGATTAATTTTCTAAATTCCAATTATATGTATATAGTTTGAAGTAGTATGCCTTATATCTCCCTACTTTTTGGAATATTAGAAAAATAATATTATTTGCAATTTAATAGTATTTTAACCAATAGTTGACAGCCTTATATCTCCTACTTGGTTAATTGCAAATATTCAATATCTTGAAATAAGCTTGCTTGATAATTACTAATGCTTGTTAGATTTATTCCAATGTAATATATCACTTTATAACAAAGCAATAGTTTATATCACCTTATATCTCCGATTTTAATTAAAGCAAGCAAATTTAATTTACCTTTGTAAGGTTTGATGCTCCACATCCTTCGTGAGTCTTAATGCTCTTTGTTCTGCTTGATGCTCTACGTCCTTTGTGATGCTTGATATTCTATGTGCTTGATGATGCTTGATTTTCTACTTCTTCAGTGAGGTTCTATGTCTTTGCGAGCCTTGATGCTCTATGTATCTCCATGTATTTTGATGGTGACTTTGTGCATATCTCAGTGTTGATGCTTTGACTTTGTTGTTCAATCAAATGTCCTATGTATTCTTCCTTCTACCTTTGCGCTTTCACAGTGCCAATTTTGGCTTGGTCTTCTCCTCAATGGGTACTTCTCACAACAGGAATTCAATGTTGGTTTATGATAGTCCTCGTTACCTTCTTTGACTCTGATTTCAGCATGCTATTACTCACTCGAACATTGCAACTTTACTTTGAATTTCCTTCACCTCCACACCTCCGAGTTGAACGTTTATGTAGCTACATGGCACGTGCATCTTGAGTAACATCTGAGGTATTTCTTATTCCTTCCTTGAGAGATGTCCAAGTGGCTTCTATGCTCCAATGTGCATGGGACTTCTCTTGTAATGCTTATGGCTGAATCTAACGCCTTCTCCAAGTGGATTATGGGCTCCAATTTTGAATGATAATGTTGTAACGTACCTTCCTATCACAATCATTGTGTAACTCCCTCTGCTCTAACATCTCGGTATTTGTTTATGATATGAGCACTTCTTGTCAGTGATGACAAATGGCAAATGCATGTATTCTTCCCTCCAATGCTTCTCTTCTCCTATATATCCCTTTCGCCAATGTACATCCAATTGTTTCTTGTCTCTCAATGCTTCTTCCAGGTGAGTATGAGTTGGCTCTTTGATGGAGGTCTTGGGTGCTTGGTGTTGGTTCTATGGTGGTCTGATTTGAGCACTTCTACGATGGACATCTTCTCTAAGCAATAGCTCTAGGTATTGCTTCTATTTTCCTTTCCTTTTGCTTCCAATGTGCTGGTTCGAATGCTCCTTTTGCAATGATCGATGGATGATAACCAACGTAGATGATTAACAACCTTTTGCTATAATTTGTGCTTCAGATAGGTTGTTGGAGATGCCTACTTTCATGGTTGTAAGGGTATTTTTGAACATCGTAATGAGAGCTCTTTGTTAGCTCTTCTCACTTGCTTTGGATTGCTCCTTCTATGACCGCTTGTATGATAGTCCTCGCTTGTGGAGGATGTGTCTCTAAGACACTTAGATTCTATCCTATTTCCTATGTAGGACAAGATGTTATGGTGCAGAATAATGTAAATAGAATTATAATAGAATACCTTGATTTGCACCTTCTCTTGCAAGCTTCTTTTGCTGGTTCTAATGGTGGCTTCTCTGTATTATCTTTTGTAGGCAAGGGCTGATTGAAGTTTTCTTCTCTGTTGGACAACTCTCTCCTTTGCTTGGTTGATCTAAGTAATGAACCCAAGCTAATAATCACATAGATAATATGCCCTTTGATGGAGTAATTGCTGCACTAACTTTTTCTTGTAATGAGCTCTTTAGTGCACCTTGAATCTGAGACTCACCAAGTCTTGATTTTGGCTTCTACCACTGATTAATGGCTTCTTCTTCTTCTCCACTCCTTGGAGGAATTTTGATCTGCTTGGTGGCTTCTATAGGCCACAATACCTTGTAGGTATTGAGTTTTGAATAGTGTCTTTAGACACTTTGATTATTTGCAGATTTTTGTGCCCTTGATTTTAGCAATCAATACACAAAATAATTCTTTGAGAGTAACTAGTTTAACGAACAACTAGTATAGTGCAATGAACCAATAATATTTCCAATATTAATGCACTTTAATAATCTCACCTTATCACTCCTATTAATAAGCTCTCAAAGTAGTTTCTAATGCACTAATAATCACTACAAATTCCTTAATGTGGTCCTCTTTTCAATAATCAGATAATAGGAAGAATGTATCTAACTCCTATTAATGTGCAGGTAATGAATCTTAATAGAAACTATCTTCTGCACTTTCTTTGAGGACTTAAAATGCAACCTTCTATTTTGCAACTTCCAAATTCTAATAAGGTGCTCAATGAAGTTAAGTAGTAATCTGAATAAGTGTTCAAGTAATGAACCCTTTTTGCACCTAAGTTGCTTACCTTTAATGATGAATATCTTGATGAGTTGATTCACCAAGTCTCTTGTCTAGAATGGTGGTTGCCCATAACTGTGAATGCTTCTAGTCTGTTGCTCTATAGTAGATGATTTTCAACTTCTCCTTTAGGATCTAGCCTAGAACTTTTGAAGTCTTCTAGCTAGTAATGCTATCTTGATTGCTGCCCTCTAGTAGTCAATCTATTAACTAAAATGTTGTCCTTCAGGAACTCTTTCAGTATTTTTCTATGAATCCAACAAATCTCTATCTGTGCCTTCTTTAGCTATGAAGGGAAATCTCCAAATCTTCTTGGATTTGGAAGGTATCTTCTATCTGAGTTCTTCTTCAACCTCCTTGTCGAGTTCTAACTTCAAACAAGATTTTCTTCTCAAGAATCTGAATGTCTTGAGGTCTTCAATATTCTTCTTCAGGATTTGGCACTCCTTGCCAAATTCTTCTTCTTTTGGGCTTGTTATTGGATGGCGATAATTATCCCAAATCTTTCACTATCTTCTGTAGTGAATTTCTCCAATGAGTTCTCCTAGGAACTTCTTTGATGGCTTTTCCAATTTTTAGAATGAGGCTCTCCAAGCCTTCTCCTTGAGACCTCTCCAAGGTCTTCAATCTTGCAGCTTTTCTGGTCTTCTTGATGAGACCTTTCCTTCAACCTTCAGCTCTGGAAGTGTTGGCAATGAGATCTCTCTAGTGGATCTCTGAAGTCTGCTTCTTCTAAAATTAGTTATAGGACCTTGCTAGTCCTTCTTCAATCTTCCAAGAATGGAAGTTCTTTCAATGAGACCTTTGATGGGTCTCTTCAGCTTCTTCTAGAGGAAGTCTTCAATCAGCAAAGGAGATCACCAATCTCCTATCTTTCATAGACTCTTCTCTGGAGTCTTCTTCAGGTTCAAGGCTTCTATGGCCTTTTCTTCAATAAGGCTGTTGTGGCCTTCTCTTCTACAATAAGGCTTTTGTGGCATTTTCTTCAATAAGGCTTCTATGGCCTTTTCTTTAGCAATAAGGCTTCTATGGCCTTTTCTTCAACAATAAGGCTTTTGTGGCCTTTTTTAGCAATAAGGCTTCTGTGGCCTTTTTCAACAATGAGGCTTCTATGGCCTTTTTTAGAATGTGTAGGTCTGCAATAGGGCTTCCTTCAGTTTCCTTTTTTACAACAAGATATTAGTAAGTTGATTCTAAATCTTGTTAATAATGAATCTTCACTAGTTGATTTTTCAATCTAGTGGAACGAAATGTTGAGTCCTAGTCTTCACGAGTTTTCTTACAACTCTATGGAAAGACTCTAGCCAAATGCAATCTCAAAAATTTTGGAACTGAGATTAGCTTCTCCTCTCAATATTTCCTGTGACTTTCCTATTTCTAGTAACCTATTATGGCTCTTCCTATCCAACAAACCTTTGAGTGTGTTTGCATGTGGAACAATGGTGTTTATAAAAATGCAATAAGGTTCAGACCTACAGTAGCAATGGTGCTTTCTTATGGCTCTCCCTATTCCTATTGATCTACCATGGCTCTGATACCACTGTTAGATTTTGATGCTATGAGCCAAGGGAGAATGCAATCACAGGATATAGAATATGCAAAAATGTAAGATGCTAAAATATACTATAAATGGTAAGTGATGAAAATGATACAATGCTATATGGAGGAAATGAACACTCCAAAATAGATGATAAGAACTACATTGTATCCATCACCAATCTATATGGTGATCTTGTAGAGTATCTCTACTACTACCTACAACTCTATGTAAACACTCACTATGAGACCCTTTATATAGAAATATGGATTGCTTGGCCAACACTCTTCCTAACATGCACATAGACACTTGTGCATTTATTACAATACTTGAAGTAACTTGCTAACTACCCCCTAAGGTAATATCCTACTCTAGTTATGTACCAAAGGTGGCACATTTACATGACCCAAATGATGTAATATACTCTAACAATTAAATTACTCTAATAAACTATTTATCTCCTAATATAATCTTAATCTAAATATGTACCCATGAAGGTACATTAGTAAAGAACCAAATGCTGTAATATATTTTACAACACCCCCTTGTATTACATTATTTGGTTTTTAAAGACATTAGTCTTCAATATGGATCTTTGACTCTTCAATAGTCTTCATCTTTATGAGGTTCTTTTCCTTCTATTGTTTCTATATTTATGTGGTTTTTCCATGTTCTCTTTGATCCTGGATGCTTGGTGAAATTCTTGAAATCTTCCAAATATCCTTGATGAGATAAAGATCTGATAATCTTGCAAGTCATGAGAGGATCATGATTATTTTCTTTTCTTTCCTTTAATTTTTTGTGTGACCTATATCTTTGATATTCAAAAATATCAAGCTTGAAATTATTGTCAGTGGATATTTTCGAAATAAAAACTTGAAAAAAACAATGTAATCTGAATATCAAATTTTCTTTAAATTTTTTATAGTATTTGTTCTTGTAGTAACAGAAATAGGATGAATGAGATTTTCCTTCACAATATTTACATGGGTGTAAACTCCAACAATCTACCTTCTCATGACCAAGTTTGTTACAATGAGTACAAAGTAAAGGTATCTCCATTTCCTTGTCATTAGTTTTAGGAATATCATGTTTGTTGATTTCTTTGATGAACTGATTAAACCATGTGTGAAAAATCATAGTTATTCCTTATTTTACTTTTTCATAAATCTACATGAGATCCTCTATTTCAGCCTTTTGGATATTGATGTTATCTTTTACTGTCTCATTGGATGATATTTTTGAAGGATTAACTTCTATCAAACATTCAGTTCTATATTCAATTGATTCTTCTTTGTTAACTTCATCTTTCTTTTCCTTGACTATTGTACTTTCTGAATTACTAATCATGCTTTCCATTGAGTCAAGTTTATCTCTAAACCACATTGGTATTTTCCTTCTAATTGCATTTTTTAATATGTTCTTTTGAGTAGACATCCTTGTGTCTCCCGAATAGAATAATTAATTGTTCTTCTTTAAGTAGGATCAAACTTGGAAAGACTTTTCCTAATATTTGAGGTTTATAAAGTATCCTTGTAACCTTAAGCAATTGGGTGATCAATGAATATGATTAGCTTTCTAATTTTGCTTTGTGTTGAAATCCTTTTGTCTCCCTAGTAATGAGATAATAACTTTTCAAATAATGTTCAACTTGTAGTATCTTCTATAACTATTTATCTCTTCTTATAGAAATCTTTAGAAATGAAATTTCAAGGATAAACCTTCAATATCTAAGTCTCTTTTAAGTATTTGTTCAACTAGTATTGGTGTTAGCAATAATATTCACTCTTTGAATCAATGCTATGATAATTTTCTAAACTTCTAATATGTAAGTTTTGATGTAGAATTCCTTTTCTCTCCCAAGTTTAGAAGTTTTAGTAAGTTTATATGTTTGCAAATACTAATCTTATGACTCCTTGTTTCAATATTTGCAAATACTTGAAGCAATAATGAAAAATAATTGAAATGCTTCTACTTTGTATTTTGTTCTTAAGGCAATCAATCTTCTTTCTAGGGATTCTTACAACTCCTTATAACTCCTACTATTTAATAACCCTAGAGTATTATCCTTAGTTGATATCAACCTTAGAAATATGGACCTTAATCCCACTTTCAATCTTGCAATAATCTTGAAGTGTATTCTTACCTTCCAAGTGTTGAGTCTGATGTGCAATATGATTGTAATAAATGCAATTTCCAGAGTAGTAATGGCTAGTGGTTGACTCATTCATTTCTACGTATGCACTTTATGCTCATAGCTTTGTTGTCTATGTTCTTCCTTATTCTTCGATCCTTGAGCTATATGTTATCCTTACATGCACTTTGGACCTTGTCTTATTTAAAATGTATTGCTCCTGCTATCGTGCACTATATACGTATATATATGAGTTGCTTTTGTATCACTATTTTCTTGGTTCTGATTTCAATGTAAGTTAAATGGTGCCAAGTGATGCTTAACATCTCTATTGCACCTTTAAAACTCAATGCCTTTGCCAAGTGGTATTATGACCCTTTTCTTTCCCTTTCAATATTCTAATGGTAGGTACCTTATCCAACGCCTCCTTTAGAGCATTATGTAATTGATGATTTTTGCTTATTCATAGTCTCTTCATTGTGCGCCTAGTATATCTTCAACACATGGTTTCTATTCTCTTGATTGCATGAAATGTGTCTTCTCCACATGGCAGGCATTCTCTTCTACTATGCCCTAATCTCCAACATCTTATTCCAACTTGTTTCAATGCTCACTTCACTGCAATTCTTGGTGCAACTCCTTGTTTTTTACGAATACCTTCATCTCCTTCTTCTATCCAAATGCTCGATGATGTTGTGATGGTTCTATGATGCTCAACTAGTGGATTCAATGTCTCAATTTTTTTTTTGCTTAGATGGTTTTTCGTCCAAGACAAGACTTGGGTAAAGCACCTTCAACTTCACCTTGCAATATGTTGTCATTTCACTGTCTCTTTTGCATTGATATACAATGAAAGAATAGTCTTCTTTAGTAGATGTTTTTAGTGCAATATTTTACGTATATGTTCAATAAATGATAACCTCCTTGTGCATACCCTTATGTTGCAAGTAAATGCTTCCGTGGAGACTAGATATAGCAACGAATATGGTGTATGTAGACACCTTGAACTTTGATTAGTGTGACCCCTTTGATTGCTTTCTTCCCAGATCGAAGTTGGCACATGTGATCACTGAGTTGGCCACTTTGAAGACGTGTCTTATAGGCAGTTATAGTGTCCTTGATACACTTTATCTTTTGCCTTCTTCCAATATATGATAGACGATGAAAAATAAATGTTTATAGCAATTTTATTTTCCCTGCTATTTGAGACTATCCTTTCTCCTTTCAATGTTTCTTAACTCATCTCCCTTTATTTGGAGATACTTCTTGTTTAGAGCTTTCTTGAATAGCTCTAACAATATGCTATGCAAACATAGAGTAGAATTATTTAGATGTTTCCCCCCCTATGCTCTCAAATGGATCCTCTTGACTTCTTGAAATGTAGGCTTCTACTTCCTTTACTGGTTGATATAGATTGAAGCCAATGTTGCCTTCTATCCTTTGGTAATACCTTCCTTGCTTGGTTTTATTCTTACTCTTTGCAACCCAAGCTTTCCACTAATATTTGCACTATATGCAAACTTGTAAAGTCTTCCTTTGTTTAGAATGATATCAATAGAATGTTGATATGTTTCTTTCTCTTGAAATATATCTAACTTCTATTATGTTTTCTATGTGTAGGTTTGAACCTTGTAGACTATAAATTTTGTACTACCTTGAAAACTTTTAAAATGAATCTACTCCTTGCAACTTTAGCTTTAATATGGTGCTCAATGAATCTCTAATGAACTATAATTTTAGAGCTCAACTTAATAAATCTTATGCACCTAATTTGCTTAACTTTCTTCCTTGTAGATGATGATGGTGATGGTGAATTTGGTCACTTGATTTGTTGCATTTTGTAGATGTTATTGCACCTCTTCTAGGTTGTCCAAAATAGCTCACTTGCTCACCTTTTTGCAGCTTAAACACTTCACTAATTTGCTACCCAATACTGTAACTTGGTGGCTTAAATTCTCCTTCAAGATGTACCTCTAAAATATGATCTTTAGCATCTACTAATGCTGTCGAAATTGCTACCTTTTTTTGTCCTCAAATATAAAAAATTTCATATTGTAAAGTAGTCAATACCTTCACTAAAATGTTATCCTTTAATCCCAAAATTTTAGTAGGGAACTCCTCCAAATTGCAGTTGAGATGTCTAATCAAGAGCCTTTCAATGATGGTCCCCAAATCTTTCAGATTTGGTGGTTTTTCAATATCCTTTCTCTTGCCAAATTATGACTTCAAACTAAAACTCCTCCTCAAACAATCTGATAATCTTGAGATCTATTCCAAAATATATTGAAATTTGACAATATTCTTGCCAAACCTTCTCCTTTGGGCTTGTTTTCGGATGGCGATAATTATCCCAATTCCTTAGCTATCACAAGCTTCTCCCTTGGTAGTAATTACTCTAATGATTTCTTCTAGTAACTCCTTTAATGAGGCTCACCAATCCTTCTTCTTCTTTCTCCTTGAAACCTCTCCAAGGTCCTTAATCTTGTAGATTCAAAACCTTTAATGAGACCTTCCTTGACCTCTTTAATCTTCAACTATGGAAGTTTCATAGTGAGATCTTCTTCTAGGATCTCCTAAATATGCTGCTACTAAAATATGCAATAGAATTTTTAGTTAGTTCTTTTCAATGCTCAATCTTCCATTATGGAAGTTCTTCAATAGGGCCTTCTATGGACCTCTTCTTCAATGTGAAGTTTTCAATCTTCAATGGAGATCACCAATATCCAATCTTCACTAGGACTCTTCTCCTTGAGTCTCTTCTTCCTTCAATGGGGTCTTCTTTCTAGGACCTCCTTCCTAGATTTGCAATATTCAATATGGTTTTCTTGGCCACTAGATCTCTCCTCAAACTTTTAACTAGGAGTCTTCAATATGCAAATCTCTCAATTGGACCTTTCTCCTTGGGCCTCCAAATCTTCAATCTTTATTTTTCTATGACAAATAATTAATCCCTGTACGAGGAAATTACATCGAATTTCAGGCAATGAAGATGAGGTTCTTCTCTATATGTTGTAGGAAGCTTCCTAGCTTCTAAAAGTTAATTTCCTACAACAAGAAAAACTTAGATGATAGTAACCCAAGTAATTTTTTGAATCCTTTTTTTTTAATAAAATATTAGCAATGATAATAAAAATTTCTATGACTCTATAGAAAATAATATTCACTAGTTGGATTGCCAATCTAGTGGATGCAATGTTAAGTTCTAGTCTTCACAATATTTTGCAACTCTATGAAAAAACTATAGCCAATTCTTATCAATCAATCATATGGCTTTCTCTACTTCCTATTATTCTACCTAGAGTTTTTTCTATCTAAAATCTATTGTGATGGTATTTGCATGCAACGGTGCACAATGGCTGATTCGGTTTATAAATACTCAACAATAGCAATGGTGATCACTTGTGGTTTTCCTTTGATCCACCGTGGCTATGCCACCACTATTAGCTTTTGGAGCCTTAAACTTAAAGGAATTATAATCACAAGTATTGAAATAAGCATGCAATGATATAACTATAATAATGGCAACTTAACATACATGAAAATATGATAGAAAACTTGATACAATGCTCTAGAAATGCTCATATAAGAAAGCTCACAAAAATTACAATGCTCCTCTAATGGAGTTTACAACTACTCCATATTAACAAAATGGAGCTACATTGTGACTACTACTACTCTAACCTATGCACTCCAAAATACTCTCTTCAAACACTCACAATGAGGCCTTTATATTAAAAAAAAAATTCTTCCCTCTTACTCAACCCTAAGACTCATGTACATGTAGACTACATGCACATTTACATCATTGCACATTCTAACACTTGTGCATTTATTAAATTACTCGAATAAACTAATTATCTCCTAATATAATCCTAATATAAATATGTACCCATGAAGGTGCATTAGTAAAGAACCAAATGATGTAATATATTTTCAAACACTTACCAACTGGTCAATTGCCTAATTTTTAATAATACAAGTTTCATTTACATTCCATGGCCTCATTAACCAAGGGATGGCCTAAAAGAATAATGTTATAATAAGTGTAAAAATAAGATTTTAAATAAACTATTATAACAAATTAAATACCTCTACTTTTAAGTCTTCTTTCCCCTCAATTGGGATGGGCATAATATCTCAATAAGTTTAATGAAAATATAAGAATATACTAGGCCACTTTGGCAAAGTCCACAAAAGAACTCAAAGTATCCAATGGGGACTCATTAGTTAAAGTAGAATACTTTGACATACTATAATAGAACCTAATACTTTACATTAATCTCAAACAAAACCAAAGTTTTTGAGGATATCATACCCAAAAGCCCAACAAACTCTATCATATGCTTTATTCATGTCTAACTCATAGGCATACCTAGTTTTTTCATGTGTTGAATAAAATGTATAATTTTTTTATTATAATAATAAGGATTTACTTACCATGAAGTAGGTCATCATATTCCTGTGAGAGAATGCAACCTAGTATATAATTCATTGTATTTGTTATAATATTTAAAATTATATTATAAACCAAGGTAAAAAAGGCCTACTACTAGATAAAAATTATGAGAATATATTATCTATTTCTTTGGAACTAAAGCTATAAAAATGGATATAATCTTATTTATTGCAACATTCATTTTCCTAGCCTCTTCTACTATGATCATAATATCATTCCTCAAAATATCTTAAAATGCTTGAAGAGAACTGTAAGAAGTCGAATATGATAAGGTGATTTATGAAGATGAAAAGTGAAAATTGCTTCCTATAGCCCCTTCAACAAAATATTTATCGTTATGCTTCTATTTCTTATCCACTAATCATTATTGGAATGATATAGAAAATTCCAATCTCACTTTTCTTATCCTATCCATCTATGTCCAAAATTAGATCTCAAAACTCCTCCTTTCTTTTCTTAGACAAGGGAATACAAAATGGTGGTGGCAATTTTCAATTTAAACCCTATTTTTTGTAATATTCCACCACAAATTAAGGGTATTATTGATAAAATAAGATCTTAAATTTTATCATACTTACCAACAACCCATTCACTTACTTGTAATAATATAAGATTGACTTATATTTTATGGCCTTATTGAACAAGGGATGACCTAAAAGTGGAGTGTCATAAAAAACATGAAAACAAGATTTTAGAAGGACTATTGCAACAATTGGAAAACCTCTAATTTTTTTGTCCTCTTTTTCCTTCAATGGTGTTGTGCCTAATACCTCAATAATATCAATGAAGGTATATGAATATAGTGGACCACCTTGGTTAAGTCCACTAAAGGACTTAAAGTATCTAATGCAAGATCCATTAATTAAAATTAGATTATTTTGGCATACCATAACATCTAATATTTTTACACCAACATTGATCAAAACCAAATTTTATAAGGACATCATACAAAAAACTTAGCAAACTTTAGCATGTGGTTTGTTCATGTCCAATTTGATATGCATACCTAGTTTGTATTGAATAAAATGTATGCATTCTTAAAAAAGGCTAATAACATTAAGGATTTATTTACTATCAAGTAGACTGCCTTGTTCCTTTGAGATAGCATAACCTAGTATTAACTTAATCTATTTATTGTAATACTTGATTATATTATAAACCATGCTTATTATTGGACAAAAAATATGATTTTTGTATTGTTCTTGGGAATTGATGCAATAAACGTGGAATGAAGCTCACTTTCTATAGCCTTCGTTTTCCTTGAGTCTTTTACTACAACCATAACATCACTCATTAAATTATCCATTTTTTTAAAGAATATTGTAGGGAATCCAATAGGATAAGGCAATTTGTTAGGATGAAAAGAGAAAATTGCTTCCTATAGCCTCTTTGTCAAAATCTTCCTCATCATGCTTATATTTTGTGTCATTGTAATTAATTGTTGGAATGTTATACAAAAATTCAATCAAGCTCTCCTAATACAACCCATATCTTTATACAATATATTTAAAATAATCAATTGCTCCTACTTGACCTCCTCTTATTCCTCAATATGCATTTCATTTTGAGTTGGGATGTTTTTATATTTTGACAAAGATATATTTGTTTTAACAAGAATAAAATTGGTATTTCTATCATCCTTATCAAGTTTTATCTTGTAGGATTTGTCCTCCCTATATTTTCTTCATTTCATAAAATATTATAATAATTAGCTAGTATATTTTTCTCACATAATTCTATTAATATAGTCCCTCAATTTCTACTATATTTATTTGATCCTTGAGCTTTAACTAAACTTCCTCCTTTGTAATTCCTCAATTACCTTCTAATCAAGTGAACGTTTTAGTCTTGAAATACATGATCAAATGATTTAGGGTTTTGGAGAAAGGTGCTTTGGGGAGGAATGTTGTGATGGAATCGGGCCCGCCATAGAGCGTGCATGCTAGTGATGTTTTTTCATCTAAAAATGATTGGAAGGAACATGATTTCCCAATGCATGTCGGGAATCGTTTGTTAAATAACAATGGATGTTTGGAACGATGTGAAGCCAGGTAGATTCTAGTGGTTCAACCAGACTCAGTGGTGGAAGATATGGATTATTTAACCAAACATGCACTTATTGGTAAATTTATGGGTATCCAAATTTATCTTCCCTTTATGGAGGCTTGAATTAGGAAGACTTGGAACCCTGATGGTGATGTGGAGGTGATGTTGATTGTGAGTAGCTATTTTATGGTGGTTTTCTCTTATTTTGCAGATTGTAACAAAGCATTTGAAGTGCATCCCTATTTCTATAACCAATATAGACTCTTTCTTAAACCCTGGCATGTGGGTTTCAACCCATCATAGAAGCAGTAGTCATGGGTTCCAGTGTGGGTTTGGCTCTCGTGGATCCCATTGGAATTCTAGAGAAACGACATCTTGCATATGATTGCCCTTCTTCTTGGGAAGTTGATTGGACCATCATATCAGATGATAGAGAAAAATGTAATTTATGTTACCTGTATCTGTGTCAAAATTGATTTAAACAATCCTATTCTAGATTATGTTGAAATATAGTTTGGATCATCTAAATGGGTTCAACAACTTGACTATGAAGCTCTTTCATTTTGTTGTTGGATCTATCATGAATACAACCACTTGCAAATAAAATATCCTAAGTTTGTCCTATCCATGGGTTCAAATCCTGGGCCCTCTCAACCTGCACAAAATATGGATAAAGGAAAAGCCTTGATAAAGGAAGGGGATCTGGATAAGGAAGGCTTTGTTCCTATAAAACCTTGAAATAGAGGAAGAAGGGTAAAAAGAGCCCTTAAGGATAGCCAACCAGATGCTCTACTCAACCATTTTGAGATACTAGATGATCTTGATCAGTGCATGGAGCTACCTAAAACATTGCTACCTAATGCAAATATAACAAGGTTGAATCAAATATCTCTTCTTGAGGTGGAACCTAAGGAATCAGATCTAGTGGGTTTAAATGAAGAACATATGGATTTGGTTTCGAGTACAGGTGATATGGTTGGTTATAGCCCTAGAAGAAAAAATATTTTAGAAAGTGGCATAGATATAGTTGTGCTCTCTCCTACTCAGAAACTAATGCATTCATCCTTGGACTACAAAACTCCTACGGTGTTGGGATTGCAGCGGAAAATAATTAAAAAAGGTGCTTTAGATAATAATATGAAGGTGGATCGAAAGAAAGACCAGGAGAAAATTAAGTTAATGGGGGAGACTTTGGTGGAGTCGGGCTTGGTAAGAACATTGGACTCCTATATTTCTAACCCCCAAAAATTATTATCCTCTCATGGAATGTAAGGGGGTTGAACAACATCCCTGGATAAAAATTTGTTTGTGATTTGATTCATGTACATTATTCAGAGGTGGTGTTTATTCAAGGGACTAATTTGGCTATTGATAGTATGTTCAATATTAATCCTAAGTTATGGAGAAGGGTTCAATGCTAGTGTATTGATGCATGTGGATATGTTAGTGGCATTGCTTGTTTATGGGATCTGGTTAAGATCTCTCCTCTTACTTGGATTTCCAACATATGTTCTATTTCAATGATCGGGCATGATAATGAGTCTGTTGAAACAATCATACTTACAAATGTGTATCCTCTTATTGATTACAATGGTAAAGTAAATTTATGGGAGCACATTGGCTTTGTGAGAAGTTTGGCTCCCTTGTACCCATGGATTTTAGCTGGATATTTCAATTCTATCACTTGTTTGGAGGAGAAACACAATGGAGTTGATCGTCTCGAGATTTTTTCTTCTATCTTCAGTGCTCATATCCAGGCCCTTAACTTGGTTGACATCAAGTCGGATAATGGGATATTTACCTAGAAAAATAGAATATGTGGGGAATACTCCATCTCAAAGATACTGGATAGGTTTTTGATCTCTAGTTTTTGGATTGGTAATAACATAAGCTCTAGTTATGTGATTCTAAAGGGTAGGGGATCTGATCATTGGCCTATCAAACTCTCTTCTCTTGAGTTTGGGCTAAAGAAGAATCCTTCCTTTAAGTTTAAAATTATGTGGCTTTGAGATCCTAAGATTCATGATTTCATGCGAGGCTGGTGAACCAATGGCAAACCTTCTCATGGTATTGCTATGTACTCATTTATGAAGCGACTACAATTTGTTAAGCATAAATTGAAGAGGTAGAATAGGCTAAGTTTTGGGAACCTTTCCTTGGTTAAGTTGATGATTCTTAAAAATGTGGAGAAGCTTCAAGAAATATTAGAGATCATGGACTCATAGAGGAGCTTCTCTTTGAGGAATTTGAGGCTGCGAAGAACTTGTTGAATGGGAGCTGAGGGAAGAAATTTTTTGAAAACAAAAAGTTCAAGTAGATTGGCTTCAGGAAGGGGATACAAACACGACCTTATTTTTTAACTTAGTTAAGGCTCACCATAATGGTAACCTGATTTCCTCTCTTGTGAATTCTCAAGGTGCCCTTATCTCTTATTTTAAGAAGATTTCAGAAGATATTATGAGGTATTTTTCCTCTCTCTTTAAGGAGGACTCCCTCTTAGATGATGATTATGAAAAGCTTATTCTAAACTATATTCCCTCAATTATTTCTAGAGAGATGAATGAACATTTGATGGGCCTAATTTCCCTTGAGGAGTTGAAAAATGTTGTATTCAAGATGAAAAAATGGAAAGTCTCGGGCCTTATGGATTCTCGATTGAGTTTTATCAGGACTTTTAGGAGTTAATCAAATTTGATCTTCTAGAGGTGGTCCATGAGTCCCAAAAGAACAAACAGATGCTAAGGGCCCTAAATTCTACCTTTGTGGTGCTTATTCCCAAAAAAGAGGGAGCGAATTCTTTGGATATGTTTAGGCCTATTGCTCTTCATTGGGAAGACTACTCAAGTCTCAGGTAAGGCATGGTCTCATTCAAGGTTGGAAGTGGGATAGTAGTTCATTGTCTCTTTCCCACCTTCAATTTGTTGATGATATAGCTTTGCTAGAATTTACCACTACTAGGGAAGCTGGCAATATTAGATGATCTCTTGACATATATCTTGGTACTTCTGGGCAGTTGATTAATGAGGACAAGTCTTCTATTTTCTTCTTCAATACTCCTCCTCTTATTCAAGCCAGGATTGCTCGAATTCTAAGATTCCATGTCAGGACTCCCCCCTTCATTTATCTTGGTATTATGATTTTGTCTCGTCCTTTGCCTATATCTTCTTGGCAGTCTATGCTTGATAATTTTATAGGGAAGGTGAATCATTGGACCGTTATATGGCTCTCCTTTGTAAGTAGAGTGTTACTTTTAAAATCTGTTGCTCAAGCTCTATTCATTTACATGTGTTTTGTGCAAACAACTTCCTCTCATTTTATCAAGGACATGGATGCTTTGTCAAGATAGTTTTTGTGGTCTGGAAAACTTTCTCAATCTAAATAGAGTTTGGTTAGGTGGGATTATATTTGTAGGTTGGTTTAAGAGGGAGGTCTTGGATTGTGATAGACGACTCTTTCTAGGTAGGATTTGGCTGTGAAACTCTATTGGAGATGGTGTACTTCTCAAGATCATATTTGGGCTAAAATCTTATCTTGTGAGTACTTGAGATGTATCTCTAAGGCTGAGATCCCTAGAGTCGGCTTGGTTGGGAAAGGTTCGGTTATTTGGGACACTCTAAAAAGAGGGGCTAATTTAATTAAGCAAGGTTTGTTCTGGATTTGCAATTGAGGATTAGATGCTATTTTTTGGGAGGATTCTTGGGATGGTCATCCTCCTATCTTGATTCAATACCCCAGGTTACATTCTCTAAGTATTTATTTCTTGGAGGTGGATTGGTCTCGTGTGGAGGAATTTAAAAGAATCCAACCTGTTGGTAATCTGGAGATGTACAAGTGGAAATATATATAGGAATGGCCTTAGGGGTATTGGTCGAGGATAGAGATGTGCTCACTCTTATTCTTACGAGGAGACCCTACTCTTCATTGAGGGGTAAAGAAATTTTGGCTTGGAACCTTGATCCCAAGGGAACCTACTTTGTAGCCTATGGTTATCAGGTTCTTGATATGCAAAAGTTTGGGAGCCTCCCTGTCACATGGTGGAAAAATGTGTGGAACAGATTTGCTTGGCCTAAATGTAACTTCTTTCTTTGGTTGGTAGCTCGTAATAAATGCCTCACTTGGGATAACATGAGAAAAAGGGAATTTCAAGGTCCTTTTTGTGTCCTTTGTGGTAATAATGAGGATGACTCTTCTCATTTATTTTTCCAATGCTCCCTTTCCAGAGACATTTGGTACCGTTGGTGGAGTGCCTAGAACCATCCTTATTTTCATGTGCTCTCCCTGGTGGAGTTTTGGAGCAGTCTGGGCAGACCTCCGACCAATGCCCACTTACTCCAGGTGGCTTGGAATTTGGGCCCTTCTTGCATCAATTGGCAGATTTGGCTCAAATGGAACCGTCGCATCTTTCAGGGTAGACATTTTTCTATTCAATAGATCTGGCAAAGAAGCATGTGTATGGTTCAAGAAACTATCCATAGCAAATGTCATATGGATCCCCTTTTGGACTCTAGGGAGGAGAAGGTATGGTAGGCCCTTGGTCTCTTTGGGTTTGGTGTGAACTCTTATTACCCTAGTAGGGTTCCCTAACTCAGCATTAAAGTTAGGAGAGATGGTAGGTGGAGGTCACCCCCTGGAGGAGTTTTAAAAATTAATACTAATGGGTCGTCTAGGGGTAATCCTGGACATGCTGGAATTGGCGGTGTTGGGAGAGACTCTGCTAGCATGGTTAGATTTTTCTTTTCCATTTATAAAGGTGTTAACTCCAACAATTTTATGGAAGATCTTGTGATTCTTGAGGCCTTGCAGAGGGGGTTTTCTCTTGGATGACGCAGGAGCATCTACGAGTCCGACTCTTAAATTTTGGTTAATATTTTAAACAGAAAAATATTGGAGCATGTTAATTGGTATTTGGTCTCTATGGTCATTCAGATTCTCAGAATTAGTGAAGAGTTCAAATTTATCTCCTTTGTGCACATACCAAGGGAATGGAATGGGGTTGCTGATTATTTGGCCAAAAGGGCTTCTGAGCTTTCGGGCCCTTGGATTATGGATAACTGGGAGAGTCTCCCTGTTGGGTACTCTTATCTCCTTTGGGAGTTGATCCACAAGGATGTCCAAACTTAATGTGGTTTGTTCTTGTTGTCTTCTTCGGGTTTCGACCCTGTTTGGTGGTTTTAGCCTATTTTGTTGTTTATTTGAGTCCTGGTTGGGGGCTTCACTGTACTCTGTAATATTGTCTTCTTATCAATAAATTTTTACCCTTTTTAAAAAAAAAAAACTTCCTCCGTATTAAATATACTATTAAAGGATTTGATATTTCCTATATTCAATTGTGTTTTTAGATATTTTAACTTTTGACAAGCTTGCACATATAAGATCCTTCAAACTTCATCCTACCATAGCATAACCATTTGAAATAAATTTTGATCTAAATCCACATAGTTTTAAATGAAATGGATTTAGATAATTATTATTAAGGAGGTCACCTTTCAATAAATTGGTTTATAACCTTAAACTGTTTGAAATAAATTATATAAATATATTGTATAATCTATGTGTAACCAACTATTGGAAATAAAAAATGGTTCAATATTTCCTTCATATGAGATATTTTAGTACACTTGTTATCCCATGTATACTAAAATCTTGAAGGGATAGCACCACAAAGGCTATTTAGCTTATCCAAGGAAAAATAATATTCCATTGTTCTATACCAAGGTTACTACCCTTCTTCTCTAAGTGGGGGAATTAAAATAAATTCCTTCCCAAGATTCTAAAGTTGGTAATTGAGTATCCTTATTGGATTTGACATGAATAAAATTAGCTCCTACCAAAATCTATCCTAAAGAGCAAGTTGTATTTTTAACATATATATTTATAACTCTAATTCTTAGCATTTTTCCTTCTTTTTTTCAAGTGGTTTTATGGAATTGAAATGTATTATGGTACCTATGAATATGTATATGAGGATATGTTATTATATTGTATAAGGGTATTATGGATAGTTTGCATGGACCACACAACCCAAGGTTGATTAAATTATTATATTTTGTTATAATAATGAGTAGGATGAGGGTTTAGTAGTTGGCTCCCCAAGGTAGAATTAGAAGATGGGAATATAAAGAAGGAATATTTTTATTGTAATCATCATCATTCATATGAAGTATTACTTGTAATCATCTTTACCCATAAAATGGCTTATAAGACTATCCTCTCTAAGTGACACTCTCATCTTGGGAGATCTTGTGGAGTTATTCCTTCTTTAAGGAGTATTATTGGTGTTACCTTATCCAAAGGGTATTATCTATCTCTATCTCATTTTATGGATTGTTATTATGGATAATTACTTATGGATGAAAGATTTGATATTTTTGCATAATTTTTAATGATTTCTAATTGTGATAATAAATTTTAATGACAAGTGGTATTAGAGCAACAATTCTAGCAAAGTGGGAATATTTTTGTGGATTACATAATTTTGGTAATTTTTTTCAAAAATGATCTCATGTTTCAAGAGCCATATCTTTGTGTATAATTGTTTGATTTAGACAATTCTTGCACCATTTTGTTCAAAATTTGAAGAGCTTTAAAATGAGTGGTCATATGAAGAAATTTGAGTAGTATTAATGGACATACGGTTTTATGAAGTCTATCATTTGGAACAAGGGCAATGGCAATTTTTCAAATTACAATTTTTCCTAAAAATAAATTTTGAGATATCTATTAGTTGGGCTAAGCAAACCATCTGCTATTTTGTAGGTCTAATTATTTATATGGAGTTTTGGCTTCAGAATCTATGGGGATATATATATATATTTATATATGGATGGTAAAACCCTAGTTTGCATGGCCTTTACTTATTGTGGATATAAACTCATGGAGTTACAATTTTTCTAGAAAGGATGATATTCATGTTCAAGAATGGTAGATGAAGTTTAGATCTCTATATTTTGGTAACATTTTTGGCAAAGTTATCTTTGCAAAATTTTAAGAAATTTTGTTAACAAAAATAATTGTATTTATACTTGAGATGAAATGGAGCATGCATTCTTGAGTAGATGAGGACCTATTCAATTTCAATTACAAAGAAATTCAGTTAATTGTATGAGAGAGCTTGAGGGAAAGGATAAAAATATAGATAGACTTATGGGTGTCATCAAAGACATTCAAAAAAAATAAAATGAAGACTATAAAAAAGAAACAAAATTACTCAAGGAGAAGAAAGAGGAAAGTTTTAAGAAAGATAGTGAGAAGAATGAAAAAGCCACATATTTAGATTTATAAAATCAAGAGAAGGATCAAAAGGATTTAAATTCATATAAAAATTCTATTTTGTAGGTTTATGGATGCATTCAGAAGAAAAAGGTTGTTATTTCCATTAACCCTAGCAATAGATATAATTTTATTAATAGTTATTTGGCTAAGAGGTTGCAAGTCCAAGCAAAAAAATAAATATATAGGTTAAGGGTGTGAATTATTAGATCTTTTAATATTTGAAGATCACCATAAATAAATATGTTTTACATTCAATTTTTCATGTTATTGAGATGAATAACATAGATATTGTTATTGGTTATTCTTGGTTGGATTCTTTGGGTATCATTAACATTAATGCTCAAAAGAAGTTTATAAAGTTATGATATAGGAAAAATATGATAACACTATAAGATATTTCTCAATTTAAGAAGCAAGGATCCAAGGAGAATCAAGAAGTAGTAAGGGTAAAGAAATAAGTCAAGGAACCAATAGAAGGATCAAAAGTTAAATCTAAAGTAGTAGTAGCAGTAGAGTCCATGGAAGAAGCAATAGCAAAGTCCAATGAAGCTCTGTTAGAAGCGTACAAGGACACACCAAAAGAAGGGTACAAGAGAGAAGAGAATGAGAAATAATTTAAAATAGAGAAATAAAATTATGAATAATTAAAGGAAATAGAACATTAGGTCAAGGTTACAACATATTGTCACCCACATTAGAGGCATGGCTTAAGGCATCAATATTATTATGGATCTACATGGAGTCAAAAAAATGACATCAAGTATGGTAGTATTTGGAAAAAAAACATAACGATTCTAGATTTCAAAGTGGTGCAACAACATCAAGGAACAATAGAATAAATCATTTGAAATATCAAAGTAGGTAAGTAGAAGCATGAAGCCAATAAAGTAGTTATGGATATTCAAGTGGCACGATGGCAACTTAGCATCATCGAAGACCACCACCAATAAAGATTTCACTAATATGGATGGATGATTAAGATTGGTAACAATTGTCAGTATTGCTTAGATCATATTTCTTCTCATGTTTTAAGGACAAAATATTTATAAGGAGGGTGAAATAGTATGGTACCTAGGAATAGATATATGGGGATATGATATTATATTTTTAAAAGGTATTATGGATAGTTGACATGAGTCATACAACCCAAGATTTATTGTATTATTGTTACGAGTTATTACATCATAAACCATGTGAGAAGTCAAGTGGTATAACCACCCTCGCAAGGTACATGCATGTAGTATAGGACAATGTATTTGGAAGTTTGTTTGAGGGTTTGTTATGCCTAAATTAGTCATTTTATGTAATTAAAATACCTTTCACTACCATAATACATTTATTATAAGCATTAATATCTAATATGTGATAATAGAGCAAGTAGAAGGAAGAAAAAAATCTCCTTCTGATCCTCCTCTATATTTGACACAAAGAAATCCAAGGTGCACTCTCTTTGAGAAAAAATTCAAGTTGAGATAAGAAGTTTTCAAGGGTAAAATTACCCTATATAAGGTTGTGACTTTGAAGGAAAATTCCATGACATATTCAAGAAGTTTTAGGGTGAAAAACTCCTACCATAGGCAAAAATCCATTCAAAGGATCGATAGGGTTTCAATATTTTTTTAAGACCAAATGTCATAAAGCCTAAAACAACTAGGCCAAGCTTAACAAGAAAGAATCCAATGCCATTAAAAGGTAAGAAAGGAAGCTATTGAAATCTCCAACAAATATTGCAATGAAGCTATTGAAATCTCCATAAAATTTTACAAAGGAAACAATTGAAAGCTCCATAAAAGTTTACAAATGAAGCTATTTAAAAACCCTTGAAAAAGAAAGAATCCATTGAATCTTTTTAATAGCTACAAGAAATTGAGAAGAAAGCAATATTGAAACCAAATTAGTGAAGAAGAATTGACTCATAAACTCATAAAGATAAAATGTTCCAAAGGAACATGGTAAAAGTGCAAGAAATGAATAATTCATAAAGACAAAACTTCAAAGAAGTTAAATTAAAAAATATCTCTCCTCACATAGAGGATTCAAAACATTGAGCATGACTTTCTTGGTCGAATCAACATGACTAGAAGTATTTCAAATAGTGGATGCTACAAGACCAATACCATAATTCATTGTGGACACTACAAGACCAATGCCAAATAGATAAACAATAATGGACATTGCAAGACCAATGTTAAAATAAAGAACTAACATTAAATCGAGGAGGAGAGTTCCATGAAAGCACTAAAGAATAAGACCCATGGGAACCAAAACATGTGAATTCTTACTTTGGAATAACCCATGCAAAAGGATAAAAATAACAGTTAGAACAAGCAACATATCTAGAGCACTTGGATGCATGGTCCATGCATAAAAATAAAAATAATACATTGTGAGTAACTCATTGTTTAACCACATGATATGAGCTTAAAGAAGAAATAATCAAAATGCATTTGATAATAGGCAAAAGAATCTCCTTTAAAAGGAAATTGCACCAACCCAAAAAATGAAAGAACGAAACATGAGATATGCTCAAAAGATAACAAAGGATGAGAGAAATATGAGATGTTCAAGGAATAATGAAGGCGATTCCAAAGAAAGACAAAAGGAGTTCAAAGAAAAACAATGAAGGGAGATCCAAAGAAAGACAAGATATGCTCAAAGAAGAATGATGAAGTCAAAAGAAAGGATCTTAGTTGTGTTTCTTTCCTATAAAATATCGTTGAATCAAGATGACACAACCTTAAGAAGCATTTGTGGATAAAACAATATATAAACGTGTGAAATGCAGGCCCAAATAACAAACACCTAGAGAATAGGAAAATCTCACCCAAGCAAACAAACAACCAAAGTCATTGACAAACTAAGAAAGCAATCGAATTTAGCAAAGGACATCTTGGTCAAAGCAATCGAACATATCATTTGATAACAATATGTTTTTGAGGTAGTCTTTTTTTTTAAATAAAGGGGTAAAAATTTATTGATAAGAAGACAAGATTACAGAGTACAATGAAGCCCCCAACCAGGACTCAAATAAACAACAAAATAGGCTAAAACCACCAGATAGGGTCAAAACCCAAAGAAAACAACAAGAAAAAACCACATTAAGTCTGGACATCCTTGTGGATCAACTCCCAGAGGCGCTGAGAGTCCCCAACCGGGAGACTCTCCCAGTTATCCATAATCCAAGGACCCAAAAGCTCAGAAGCCCTTTTGGCCAAATAATCAGCAACCCCATTCCATTCCCTTGGTATGTGCACAAAGGAGATAAATTCGAACTCTTCACTAATTCTGAGAATCTGAATGGCCACAGAGGCCAACTACCAATTAACATCCTCCAACCTTTTGTTGTTTAAAATATTAACCAAAATTTGAGAGTCGGACTCGTAGATGCTCCTGCACCAGCCAAGAGAAAACCCCCTCTGCAAGGCCTCGAGAATCGCAAGAGCTTCCATAAAATTGTTGGAGTGAACACCTTTATAAATGGAAAAGAAAAATCTGACCACGCCAGTAGAGTCTCTCCCAACACCACCAATTCTAGCATGTCCAGGATTACCCCTGGATGACCCATCAGTATTAATTTTTAAAACTCCTCCAAGGGGTGGCCTCCACCTACCATCTCTCCAAACTTTCTTGCTGAGTTGGGGAACCCTGCTAGGGTGAGAAGAGTCCGCACCAACCCCAAAGAGACCAAGGGCCTATCGTACCTTCTCCTCCCTAGAGTCCAAAAGAGGATCCACATCACATTTTCTATGGATAGTTTCCTGAACCATACACAAGATCCTTTGCCAGATCTGTTGAACAACCAAATGTCTACCCTAAAATATGTGATGGTTCTATTCGAGCCAAATCTTCTAGATGATGCAAGAAGGGCCCAAATTCCAAGCCACCTGGAGGAAGGGGGCATTGGCCGGAGGTCTACCCAGACTGCTCCAAAACTCCACCAGGGAGAGCACATGAAAACAAGGATGGTTCCAGGCACTCCACCAATGGTGCCAAATGTCTCTGGCAAGGGAGCATTGGAAAAATAAATGAGAAGAGTCATCCTCATTATTACCACAAAGGACACAAAAAGAGGGACCTTGAAATCCCCTCTTCCTCACGTTATCCCAAGTGAGGCATTTATTATGAGCGACCAACCAGAGAAAGAAGTTACATTTAGGCCAAGCAAATATGTTCCACACCTTTTTCCACCATGTGATAGGGAGGCTCCCAAAATTTTGCATATCAAGAACTTGATAACCATAGGCTACAGAGTAGGTTCCCTTGGGATCAGGGTTCCAAGCCAAAATGTCTTTACCCCTCAATGAAGAGTAGGGCCTCCCCACAAGAATAAGAGCAAGCACATCTCTGTCCTCGACCAATCCCCCTAGGGCCATTCCTATGGATCTTTCCACTTGTACATCTCCAGATTACCAAAAGGTTGGATTCTTTTAAAGTCCTCCACATGAGACCAACCCACTTCCAAGAAACAAATGCTTAGGGAATGTAACCTAGGATATTGAGTCAAGATAGGAGGGTGGCCATCCCAAGAATCCTCCTAGAAAAGAGCATCTGATCCTCGATTGCAAATCTAGAACAAACCCTGCTTAATTAAATTAGCCCCTCTTTTTAGAGTGTCCCAGATAACCGAACCTTTCCCAACCAAGCTGACTCTAGGGATCTCAGCCTCAGAAATACCTCTCAAGTACTTACAAGATAAGATTTTAGCCCAAATATGATCTTGAGAAGTACACCATCTCTAGTAGAGTTTCACAGCCAAAGCCTACCCAGAAAGAGCCACCTATCGCAACCCAAGGCCTCCCTCTTGAACCGGCCTACAAATAGAATCCCACCTAACCAAACTCCATTTAGATTGAGCAAGTTTTCCAGACCACAAAAATTATCTTGACAAAGCATCCATGTCCTTGATAAAATGAGAGGGAGTTGTTTGCACAAAACACCTATAAATGGGTAAAGCTTGAACAATAGATTTTAAAAGCAACACTCTACCCACAAAGGAGAGCCATATGATGGTCCAGTGATTCACCTTCCCTCTAAACTTATCAAGCATAGACTACCAAGAAGATCTAGGTAGAGGATGAGATGAAATCGAAATACCAAGATAAATGAAGGGGGAGTCCCGACCTAGAATCTTAGAATTCTAGCAATCCTAGCTTGAATAAGAGGAGGGGTATTGAAGAAGAAAATAGAAGACTTGTCCTCATTAATCAACTACCCAGAAGCACCAAGATATATGTCAAGAGACCATCTAATGTTGCCAGCTTCCCTGGTAGTGGCAACTCCTAGCAAAGTTGTATCATCAACAAATTGAAGGTGGGAAAGAGGCGATGAACTGCTATCCCACTTCCAACCCTGAATGAGACCATGCCTAACCTGAGACTTGAGCAGTATTCCCAACCCTTCCACCATAATGATAAACAAATAAGGAGATAGAGGATCTCCTTGCCTCAATCCCCTCGAGGCCTCAAACAACTCCGATGACTCATTATTAACAAGAACAGAGAATGAGGAAGAAGAAACACAACTCATCACCCATCTAATCCATTCCTCCTCAAAGCCAAAAGTAGCAAGAAATTTCTGAAGAAAGGACCATTTGACCCGATCATAGGCTTTGGCCATGTCCAACTTAATGAACATAGATTTCTCCTTAGAAGTTTCCATCGAGTGAATAGCTTTCGTAGCAATAACAACCCCATCCAAGATTTTTCGACCAACAACAAACCCACCTTGCTCCTCAGAGATGATTTTTCTCAACCATATCTTCAGCCTCTCAGCAATAATTTTTGTAATGATCTTATACACAACATTGCAGAGAGCAATAGGCCTGAACATATCCAGAGAATTTGCTCCCTCTTTTTTGGGAATAAGCACCACAAAGGTAGCATTTAGGGCCCTTAGCATCTATTTGTTCTTTTGGGACTCATGGACCACCTCCAGAAGATCAAATTTGATTAACTCCCAAAACTCTTGATAAAACTCAATCGAGAATCCATCCAGGCCTGGGGCTTTCCCTTTTTTCATCTTGAATACAACATTTTCCAACTCCTCAAGGGAAATTGGGCCCATCAAATGCTCATTCATCTCTCTAGAAATAATCGAGGGAATACAATTTAGAATAAGCTTTTCATCCTCATCATCTGAGAGGGAGTCCTCCTTGAAGAGAGAGGAAAAATACCTCCTAGTCTCTTCTGAAATCTCCTTGAAAGAAGAGAGAAGGGCACCCTAAGAATTCACAAGAGAGGAAATCAGGTTACCATTATGATGAGCCTTAACTGAGTTAAAAAATAAGGTCATGTTCCTATCCCCTTCCTGAAGCCAATCCACTCGAGCTTTTTATTTCCAAAAAAATTCTTCCCTCAACTCCCATTCAACAAGTTCTTTTGTAGCCTCAGATTCCTCAAAGAGAAGCTCCTCCATGAGTCCATGATCTCTAATATTCCTTGAAGCTTCTTCCACCTTCTTAAGAGCCACCAACTTAGCCAAGGAAAGGTTCCCAAAATTTAGACTATTCCACCTCTTCAATTTATGCTTAACAAATTGTAGCCGCTTCATAAAGGAATACATAGCGGTGCCATGAGAAGGTTTGCCATTGGTCCACCAACCTCACATGAAATCATGAATCTTAGGATCTCGAAGCCACATAAGTTGAAACTTAAAGGAAGGATTCTTCTTTAGCCCAAACTCAAGAGCAGAGAGTTTGATAGGCCAATGATCAGATCCCCTACCCTCCAGAATCATAGAACTAGAGCTTCTATTATTACCAATCCAAAAACTAGAGATCAAAAACCTATCCAGTCTCTCTGAGATGGACTCTTCCCCACATCTTCTATTGTGCTAGGTAAAGATCCCATTATCCATATTGATGTCAACCAAGTTTAGGGCCCAGATATGAGCACTGAAGATAGAATAAAAAGGCTCGAGATGATCAACTCCACCATGTTTCTCCTCCAAACAAGTGATAGAATTGAAATCTCCAACCAAAATCCATGGGTACAAGGGAGCCAAACTTCTCACAAAGCCAATGTGCTCCCACAAATTTACTTTACCATTGTAATCAATAGGAGCATACACATTTGTAAGTAGGATGGTTTCACCAGATTCATTATCATGCCCGATCATCGAAATAGAACATCTACTAGAAATCCAAGTAAGAGGAGAGATCTTAATCGGATCCCATAAACAAGCAATACCACCAACATATCCACATGCACCAATACACTGGAATTGACCCCTTCTCCACAACTTGGGAGTAATATTGAACATACTATCAGTAGCCAATTTAGTCTCTTGAATAAACACCACATCCAAAGAATGTACATGAATCAAATCATGAATAACTTTTTGTCTGGGGATGTTGTTCAACCCCCTTACATTCCATGAGAGGATAATCATTTTTAGGGGTTAGAAAAATGGGAGTCCAATGTTCTCACCAAGCTTGACTCCACCAAAGTCTCCCCCATTAACTTAATTTTATCTTGGTCTTTCTTTTGACCCACCTTCATATTCTTATCCGAAGCACCTTTTTTAATTGTTTTCTACTGCAATCCCAACATCGTAGGAGTTTTGCAGTCCAAGGATGACTGCATCAGTGCCTGAGTAGGAGAGAGCACAACTATATCTGTGCCACTTTCCAAAATAGTTTTCCTTCCTGGGCTAGAGCCAACCATATCACCTGTACTCGGAGCCAAAGCCATATGTTCTTCATTTAAACCCACTAGATCTGATTCCTTAGGTTCCACCTCAAGAAGAGACATCTGATTCGGCCCTGTTATATCTGCATCAGGTAGCGATGTTTTAGGTAACTCCATGCACTGATCAAGATCATCCAGTATCTCAAAATGGTTGAGCAGAGCATCTGGCTGGCTATCCTTAAGGGCTCTTTTTACCCTTCTTCCTCTATTTTAGGGTTTTACAGGAACAAAGCCTTCCTTATCCCGATCCCCTTCCTTTATCAAGGCTTTTCATTTATCCAGATTTTGTGCAGATCGAGAGGGCCCAAGATTTGAAGCCACGGGTGGGATAAACTTAGGATATTTTCTTTGTAGGTGGTCGTATTCATGACAGATCCAACAATGAAATGGAAGAGCTTCATAGTCAAGTTGTTGAACCCATGTAGATGATCCAAACTGTATTTCAACAGAATCTGGAATAGGATTGTTTAAATCAATTTTGACATAGATACGGGTAACATAAATTACCTTTTTCTCCATCATCTGTTGTGATGGTCCAACCGGCTTCCCAAGAAGAAGGGCAATCATATGCAAGATGTCGTTTCTCCAAAATTCCAATGGGAGCCACGAGAGTCGAACCCACACTGGAACCCATGATGGTCGCTCCTCTGATGGGTTGAAACCCACATGCCAAGGTTTAAGAAAGAGTCCAGCTTGGTTACAAAAATAGGGACCCCCTTCAAATGCTTTGTTACGATCCGCAAGACAAGAGAAAACCACCATAAAATAGCTATTCACACTCAACATCACCTCCACATCACCGTCAGGGTTCCAAGTCTTCCTAACCCAAGCCTCCACAAAGGGAAGAGAAATTTGGATGCCCATAAATTTACCAATAAGTGCATGCTTGGTTAAATACTCCACATCTTCCACCATCGAGTCTGGTTGAACCACTAGAACCGGCCTGGCTTCACATCGTTCCAAACATCCATTGTTCTTTAACAAATGATTCTCGACATGCATTGGGAAATCCTGTTCCTTCCAATCATTTTTAGATGAAAAAACATCACTAGCATGCACGCTCTGTGATGGGCCCGATGCCATCACAACATTCCTCCCCAAAGCACCTTTCTCCAAAACCCTAAATCATTTGCTGAACTGTGTTCTCTCCCTAGAAGAATATTTGATTTTTATAAAATATTACCATGGCTAGTGGAGCATAAAAGTTCTTGCTACCATATTCCCAATTGTCGAGGGGAAACAATTATGCTACTTGGAAGACCAAACTCACGACATAGCTTGATATTGAGAAATTTTAGCATGTAATATATGGAAGCACTACCCATCCTACTACAAAAGCAGAAGAGAAAATAAAACTTGACAAGATAGATAGAAAAGCTAGAGTAATTATCATGTTTGGAGTAATAGATGAGTTCCAAGCATACATAAGATATATAACCATAGCCAAGGATGCATGGAAGAAGTTGATAGTATTTGAAGCTAAGATTCAAAAAAAAATTATATTCCTCCAAAGCAAGATCTATTATCTGAATATGAGGAGTGGGGAAAACTAAAAATATTCATGAGGAGAATGGCAAAATTGCGAGCATCATTGCAAGCACTAGGAACTTAGATATTTGATGAAATATTGGTTCCTATTATTTTAAGATCACTCCCATCCAAGTACAATATTTTTGTGACTACACAAAATATTATTGAGTGAACACCAATATTTGAGAAGTTGGTGAACCTACTTCAAAAAGTAGAGGCCTCACACACAACAAAAGAAGAAGAAGAACTACTAGTTACAAGTTAAAGAGGAAATAATACATTTAGAAGAGGCATAAGATCTCCATAGTGCCTACAATAAAGAAACATTTTTTAGAGATTTTAGATTTAGAGAAATTGTTCTCAAAGAATTAATTTCAACACGCAAAAGATGTGGGAACATTGTGGAAGAAATGGACATATTATGAAAGAGTGTTGGTATATTCCATGCAAAAATGGATCCCCTTAACAAGATATGAACTAGCAATATGAGATGTCATCTTCAAAACAACAAAATAAAGTTGGATAAATGTACATAAAAGTAATGTAGCCAAAGAGAATCAAGTCAAGGAAGAAAAGTTTCAAGAAGAAGAAGATGTGTTTGTCGCACAAGCTGAGATAGGATAACACAATAATGTTTGGTATGATTCCAAACAAATAATAATGAAACTAGAAATATCAGGAATAAAATACCTAAGAGTGAAGATGATGTGATGCTTCACCACCAATATAAGTTTTTGAAGATAACAAAGAGAATCAAGAATCAATGCAACAAGCATTGAAGGTTCAATCATCCATAGCACACCAAAGGAAGAATGAATACATTGCTTACCATAAAAAATATCTTCTACAAATGAAATATGTAAAAAATAAGCATAAATAATTGATCTCACTTCATCAGAAGATAATCAAAGCTTGAAATGAAATTAGTTCAAACAAAATCTATAACAACACACAAGAAATATTGGAAACCAATTAGTTCAATGATTGATACAAATTGCATGTTAACACATCACACTGAAGATCAAATAAAGTAAGAACATATCATGAAACATGAGCAAAGATCTAATCAAATAGATGAAGCCATTGTAAAGAAGAATAAATGAGAGGTAATTGATCTCACCGCAATAGAAGACATTGATCAAGACAATATTTGGGAATAAGTCTACGCGATAGGAGAACACTTGATCTCATCAACACCTAACATATTCAATGAAGATCCTCCACATTGAGGAAACACATGCTTCACTTGAAGACATTGAAGAAACACACTTCACCCAGGTGTTGTAGGTGAGTTGGAGAGGAGAGGGCAATCCTCCAAGGGAGGTCCCAGGGTTCAAATATCCACCCTACCAAAAAGTTGAATTGGGTATCCAAAATCCAATTGATAATGTTGGTGCGGGCAGGGTCGGGTGCGACCCCCGAGTGACTCTGACGGTGTAGAACCCCCTGTTCATGGTCTCTCAGACCAAGGCGGCCCCGCAAGGGGTTTTTCGCTTTAAAAAAGATGAAACACACTTCAAGCATTGGATAAGTTTTTTGTAATACATATATTTTGGAGTGCATGGTCGGTAGAGCCTGACACTTCTAAGTATTGAAACTATGAAGTTTATATTAATGGGAGGAATTTCTCTCTCAAATTCCAACATCACTCTAGACATTATTGTTTGGTCATAAGAAAAATATAGCTTTTGACTATGATGTAATAAGAGGGTGTATATTAGGAGTTATTACATCATAGACCATGTGAGAAATCAAGTGGTATAACCACCCCTCACAAGGTACATGCATGTAGTATAGGACAAGGTATTTGCAAGTTTGTTTGAGGGTTTGTTATGCCTAAATTAGGCATCCTATGTACTTAAATACCCTTCATTACCATAATACAATCATTCGAAGCATTAAGATCTAATAATTATTATAATATAGAGTGGCATGAGGGTTTAGTAATTGACTCACCAAAGTAGAAATAAAATATGGGTATATAAAGAAGAGGTATTATCATTGTAATCATCATCATTCATATGAAGTATTATTTGTAATCGTCTTTGCCCATGAAATGGCTTATGAGACTTTGCCCTCTCTAAGTGGTGCTCTCATCTCGAGAGATCTTATGGAGTTATTCTTTCTTTAAGGAGTATTATTGGTGTTGTCCTACCCTAAGGGTACTATCTATTTGTCTTTTTTGTGGATTGTTATTATGGATGAGTAGTTTGATATTTTTGCATGATCGTAAATGATTTATATTTGTGAGAATAAATTTTCATAACAAAATGGGTCCCATTTGTATTACATAATGACCACATAGCGGTGTTACAACATCTTGGCTATTATGCGTGTATCATTTGGTAAGATTTGAACTTGGGTCTCCCCCTTGAAAGTCAAGGAATATAACCATTTTTGCTAATGCCATTTGATAGTATATTTCCTTTATTATAAAGATACCAGAAATGCACTTACTACTTAAAATTAACACTGCTCCATCCCATTTTTTTATTGGTTATAAGGGATTGAAACGAGCTCCACCTATATTATATCATGACCACATAGTGGTACTATAACAACTTGGCAATTATGTATGTATCGCTTGACAATATTTGAAGCTAGGTCTCCTTGAAAGTTGAGGAAATTTAACTAGTTTGGCTCATGTCATTTGATCTCCATCTCATTTGTATGCCATAGACAATTGTAATACCTCCATAAGCTTCCACAAAAACTACCAAACAATCCCCTATCCCCCAAATATTTTTAAATGCTTCCATGCATTCCTCAATACTTATTTTTATCTCTTGTATTAAAATTAATTTATGTTATAACAATCTATTAACTATTTTGCAACTTTTTTTTTCATATTCATACTTTGGATATCCCAAGATAACATCTCCATCATTGATTTTATTATATTAGTAGACTCAACTTCATTATTGTTAATATTTGAGAAATATGTTTTTGGCTTCCCAAATCAATCTCATTATGGGTTTGTTAAATTCTCCTTGATCCTACTTTAAGAATCTCTATCTCTTCGTGCCATTTCTACCAATGGCTTCCATCTTTTAAACTATTTCCAATTTGATTTATCACTTATGTACTTACACTAGCTAGAAACTATAAAGTGTAGGGGATAGTATTCATACTACTTTTTTTTTTTAATTAGAGGAAGATGGTTTTCTACTATTTTTATGGAAGTGATTTACATGTCTTAAAGTTAATCTCTTTTACCTCCCCTCATTTGAAAATTAAAGGAAGATGATTTCAATATCTTCTATCTTTTAAACTATTTCCAATTTGATTTATCACCTATGTACTTACACTATGTAGAAACTATAAAGTGTAGGGGATAATATCCACACTACTTTCTTTTAACTAGAGGAAAATGATTTTCTACTATTTGTATGGAAGTGATTTACATGATATAAAGTTAGTCTCTTTTACCTCCCACCATTTGAAAATTAACTTTAAACATTCCTTTATAGGTTCATAGCATTATAAATTTGAATTATCACATTGTAGTTGCTATCCAATTTATCCATTTTGATTCCTCCTAAAGTTTGCTCTAAATAAACTATGATGATATTTGCTATTGAGGGAGATGTTATTTCTTTGTCACCTTTTTGGAGTGGAAAGTTATTTGTCAAAGTTATCTTTAGTTGTTATCTGATCCCCTTGATTCAACTCTAAGTTTATCTTAAAACCATAAACTTTCACATCTTTCTCAACCATGTTCATCTTGCAATATATTGTTATGTGTTTGATCTCATGACATATGTCGTAAATACAATGTTTTCATAGTCTACCTATTAAATGCGCTTACTTGGTTTAATTTTTTTTTGATGAGGAACATTTTACTTGGTTTAAATTTGATAACAATGGATTTCAAAAAAGGTTTTTAAATTTCTATGATAACACATAGTTGACATACACAACTAAGTTTCACTCATTATGAGTTGGTTCTAATTATAGAACTTCTCGAAGATAATCTCAATAATCCTTAAAAAACCATGTTGATAAGAACATACCAAATTTTAAATATCTTGATCCTTTTTGAGTTTTTTGGCCACAATAGAATTTTTTATTTCATACTTTTAAAGATATCTTTTACCATAAAGCATCACAACCCATTACTTTATCCATAAATTTCAAACTTATAAAAAATATTACAATTGGATTTTAATATTTAAAAATTTTGGGTATGACTATTGAATTTATAGATTAACCTTTTGATGTTAAAAACTATTATATCATACTTGGTTGTCTCATCCATGATAATCACTTTTGATGAATAGTTTGTAGCCTTAATTAATATATATATATATATATATATATATATATATATATATATATATATATATATATATATATATATATATATATATAGGGAATGAAATGAGCCTCACTCATATTACATCATCACCACGTAGTGGTATTACAACTTGGCAATTATGCATCTATTGGTTGACAATATTTGAACCCAGGTCTACTCCTCAAAAATTGAGAAATTTACTTAGTTGAACTCATACCGTTTGATGCAACCTTAATCACTTTTGATGAGTCGTTTGTAGCCTTTATATATATAATTGGTTATATGGGAATGAAATGAGCCTCACCTCACTCGTATTACATCATCACCACATAGTGGTGTTACAACTTGGCAATTATGCATCTATTGGTTGACAAGATTTGGACCTAGTTATACTCCTCGAAAGTTGAGAAATTTAATTAGTTGAACTCATACCATTTGATGCAACCTTAATAGAGTTTTAGAGTTTGTGATAAATACCTTTTTTTTCTTGATAGAAAAAATATTACCTCCCTTTAACTAAGGCATCCTTAAATGATCTTCCTTTAATAATACTTATTTTGTCTTAATAATAATCCCCCTTTTTTTAGAATTCTATGTAGATTTAGAACAAAGAAATGAACTCTTTCTATATTACATCATCACCATATAGTCATATTCCAATAATTTTGCTATTATGCATGTATCATTTGGAAAATATATATATATTTTTAACATGGTGGAATATGTAGCCGCCACGAATCCGGGCAGGCTATCCAGCTTTTATGGCCGCCATAGTATTTTGCGTTGTCCACCCCGGAAGCCACCACACAGATCTTCACATAGTCAGCCCCTATAATCGCCATGCCACAATCATTTTAAACCTTTTATGTTGCTGAAAGCACCAGGAAAGGGACAAGCGTTCAGTCCGACGAGGCCCGATCATTTGGCAATATTAGAACCTATTTCTTTTAATTAAAAGTTGAGGAATCTAACTGAGTCGAAGTAATACCATTTGATTATCCTCATTCATTGTAATACTTAATAACTTGGTATTTAATACTTTTTTATTTTTCATAATTAAACTTTGAATAAGCAAACAATCAATCTAATAACAAAAGTTGAATAATATATATAAAAAAATCAAAGTTAAAAAAAGTGTAATTAAAAAAAAAACTAAATCAACAATTAATTGAAGAACTAAAAATTATCATGCGAAATTTGTAACTATTATAAAAGCTTAAAGAATACTTAAAAAATATATATGATTACCCACATTCATTGTAATGCTTAGTAACTTTGTATTGTAATATTTTTTCATTTATCATAATTAAACTTTGAATAAACAAACAATCAATTTAAAATCTAAAGTTGAAAAACAAAAAATAAAAGTTAAAAATTTGTAATCTTAATTGAAATTTAAATTAAAAAAGACTAATGCTATGAGAAGGCTACTAGATAATTGGTAAATACTACAAAATCTAGGAACTTTTTTCATTAATACTACCCTAGATTTACAAAAAATTACTGTGAATATTTTAGGGTCAAAACTTAAAATTTTCTATCAACTTACTTGGGTATTCCTTTGTCTGATAAAGGAAATAAAAAGGAGCTTTGGATCTATTTTTTTGGGATAGAATTAAAGCATGTTTGACAGGTTGGAAAGGCAAGTTCTTAACCATGTCAAGAAGGCTACAACTCATAAAGGCTATATTGCAATCCATCCCTATTTATATGATGTAACTTTCAAGACTGCCAACATGTACAACATAAAAATTTGATAAAATTCTTAGAGGCTTTCTATAGAGAGGTTGTGAGAACAAATTAGGTTTCCTCTTTGTAAGTGGGATAGGGTTTGCAAAGAAAAGCATATTGGAGGAGCATGCTTACAGAATTGCAGACATGAATTTGGCATTAGGAGAAAAGCTTGGATGGAGATTATTCAAAGATCAGGGAAAGAATTGGGAAAAAATGTTACTTTAAAAATATATAGGTTCTAGTGGGCTGGGACAAAGTTACCCAGCCCAAGGTTAAAGGAGGTCTAGGTTTGAGAAAATCTAAGCTGAATAATAAAGCTTTGGCTGGAAAGCTGTACTGGAGATGGATCTCCCAACCCACGTCCCTTTTCAATAGAATCCTAACTAGCAAATACCTGGGATAGGCCAACCCAATCGATGTAGCTCGCATCCCTTTGGATGGTACTGGGTCCCTAGTTTGGCAGGCTCTCAAGTTAAGGTCTCAGGTTGTTAAAGACCGCTTATTTTGGAAAGTGGGAAGAGGGGAGAAGGCTTGTTTCTGGACAGATTCTTGGGATCAGTTCCCACCCATCATTGCTGAATTTCTAGAATTACTGCCAATAAAAGCAGCCATTGAAGCCAAGGGATGGATCTATATTGAAAGTTATTTTACAACTACTCAGCTAGGGGAGTGCAAGTTTAAGCAGTTCAAGAAGTTGGATGAGTGGCCCATTTCAATCCCTCCGGATTTGTCGCCTATCATGACTAAAATTCTAACAAAAAGATTTCTTACAGGGGGAGACATGGAGGATGAATTAGCCTGGGGATTTGGGAGTCTTGGCATCTATACAGTAAAGGACGGATATGACAACATTATCCTAGAGCCCCCCCCTCATACTTTTTAGGTTGAGGACTGGAGGAAAATATGGCACTCTAAAAGCTGGGCAAAAGTTAACTTTTTTGCCTGGCAGTGCATGCACAATGGAATCCTCATTTTTGATAATCTCAGATCAAAAGGTATCATCGGCCCTTCTCAATGTGTACTATGCTACAAGAGCAAGGAAAATGTTGACCATTTGTTGTTTGGTTGCCCTTTCACCCGACAGATTTGGCTGCGTTGGTTTGCTTACTTTAAAATTCAAGTAAGTGGTGACCTGAATCGGATGAATATCCGGGAAAAATGGTAGAAAGGTAGATTCAAATATAAAGCTCTTCGTTTTGGCTGGGAGCTCGGTTTAAGCTTTATCCGGTGGCAAGTATGGTCTGGAAAGAAATGCCAAAAATTTTAGAGAAACTTTTATCGCTCTAGACGGGGTTTGGCGGACCATTTGGAGCAAGGTTACCAAAGCGTGGTACGTTCATGCTTGAGGAGGAAGCTCAAATTGGCATTGGAGCTTTGGAAGAACACCCCGAACTGCAAGAGGGACAGGACAAAAATTGTTGGAAACCTCCCCCTGAAGGTTGGATTAAAATCAATACTGATGGAGCTACAAAAGGCAATCCGGGTAGAGCCGAAATTGGAGTGGTGTGCCGAAACCATGTTGGGATTGTGCTCTATTGGGAATTGCAAGGCCTGGGAAGATCCACTAATAATGAAGTCGAAGCCATTGCCATCAAGTTTGCTTCTGTTTGGGCAGTGAAACATGGCCATCGCAAGATTATTCTTGAATCAGACTCGCAAATAATGGTTGGGGCTCTAGACTGCATGAGGAACCTTGATCTAAAAGCTTGGAGGTTGAGGGCTCTTGTTACCCAAATTAAAAAATTATGGAAGGAATTGGAGGACGTGATCCCAGTTTATGCAAGTAGAGATTTGAACAAAGCGGCTGACTTTTTGGCTAAGATGGGTGCGAAAAAGGAGGTTGGAGTTCAATTGCACAGTGACATGGATATTGAGGATGAGGTGATTAGACAGGGTCTGGAAAGGTCCTTGAGCCAATGATCAAAGAAAAAGCAAAGGGAGGAAAGTTGTCGCGATATCGCGACATGTTGCGTCGTCGCGGTCGCTGGAGGAAAGTTGTCGCGATATCATGACATGTTGCGTCGTTGCGGTCGTTGGAGGAAAGTTGTCACGATATCGTGACATGTTGCATCGTCACGGTCACTGGAGAAAAGTTATCGCAATATCGTGACATGTTGCGCCATCGCGGTCGTTGGAGGAAAGTTGTCACGATATCGCGACATGTTGCACCGTCGCGGTTGTTGGAGGAAAGTTGTCGCGATATCGCGACATGTTGCGCCATTGCAGTTGCTGGTAGAAAGTTGTCACGATATTGCGACATGTTGCACCGTCGCGGTCGCTGGAGGAAAGTTGTCGCGATATCGCGACATGTTGCTTTTTCGCGACCAAGGGAGAAAAGGTGTCGCGATATCGCGACATGTTGCTTTTTCGCGACCAAGGGAGAAAAGGTGTCGCGATATCGCGACATGTTGCATTTTTGCGGCCAAGAGAGAAAAGGTGTCGTGATATCGCGACATGTTGCATTTTCGCGACCAAAGGAGAAAAGGTGTCACGATTTCGCGACATGTTGCATTTTCACGACAAAAGGAGAAATGGTGTTGCGATATCGTGACATGTTGCATTTTCGCGGCCAAAGGAGAAAAGGTGTCGCGATATCACGACATGTTGCTTCATCGCGACCGAGAGAGAAAAAGTGTCGCGATATCGCGACATGTTGCACTTTCGTGCCCAAAGGAGAAAAGTGTCGCGATATCGCGACTTGTTGAATTTTTGCGGCCAAAGGAGGAAAATGTCGCGATATCGCGACATGTTGCTTTTTCGCGGCCAAAGGGGAAAGGTGTCGCGATATCGCGACATGTTGCATGTTTGCGGCCTAAGGAGAAGAATAGTGTCGCGATTTCATGACAAGCTGCATCAACTATCCATGCCGACCCCCTGCTAGCTAGTTAATGGTTCAGGAGATTTGGCTCCATTGCAAATCTTCTTCTACTATTGTAAGCTTGTGTTCTCTCTGAATTCGGTTGGGAAGAGTCTCTTCCCATATTGTAATTGATCTTTGTTCTAATACAAGTTTTTTCAAAATTTAAAAAAATATATATATATATAGGTTCTATTGATGCAATGAAATTATTTAGAAAAAGAACTCTATTCAAAAGATCGTCAACATGGAACTTCATATCAGAGAGTTTGCAATTGATAAAAACACATATTACATGGTCAATCAATGAGGGGAGTTATACAAATTTTTTGTCTAAAGCTTGGTTGAAGTCTTATCCTCTTATCTCTGACTCAAAATGGAAACCATTTGCTCAAGCATGCCTAGTATGTAAAGGTCCAAAGGTCAAAGATTATATTATTATGAGCAACAAATCCAGATCATGGATTTCTTTTAGTAACCTGGTTGAAGGAGAGGAACTCAAACAAACTACAAATGAACTTCAAAAGATGCTTCAAGAGTTTTATTTGTCGATTTTTACACAAAAGGATGAGTTGGTTTGGAATTTATCAAAGGATGGTGGATACTTGATCAAGTTGGGATATAAGGATTTAGAACAATCAAAATTTTCTTCTCCCAAAGATTTTCTTTGGAAGAATATTTGGTCATTAGAGACTCTCCCTAAGGCCTCAATATTCCTTTGGTTAGGAGTTCAAAGTAAAAATCTTATAGGAGAGAGTCTACAAAGAAAAGGATATTATGGACCCTTTAGATGTGCCTTGTGTAAGAAGAATTTGGAAATATTAGACCGTTTACTTCTGCATTGTCTGTTTGCTCACACCATTTGGGGTTATTTTTTAAGAAATGTGAAATTATGTTAGGTAGCTCCATCAACATTGAAAGAGTTAATGAAATGTTGGATTAATTATTTCAAAGCTAAAACATTATGTATTTTTTTAGAGGATTGGACCTGCCATTACTTGTTGGAATTTATGGCTTGAAAGGAATAACCAATTTTTTAAAAATATATCTCAAAATCATGCCCAAGTTTGGAATCGTATTATTGCCTCTCTAACAAAACATCTATAGATATGGTGCTCATCATGAAAAGTCTCAATTATAGAGAAAGAGGTGCTTATAACTTGGTTACAAGATTTGAACATACATGGAAGTCTTCATTGTTCATTTGCTCACACCATTTGGGGTTATTTTTTAAGAAATATGAAATTATATTGGGTAGCTTCCTCAACATTGAAAGAGTTGATGAAATGTTGGATTAATTATTTCAAAGCTAAAGCATTATGTATTATTTAGAGGATTGGCCTTGCTATTATTTGTTTAAATTTATGGCTTCAAAAGAATAACCAAAATTTTAAAAATAAATCTCAAAATCATGCCAAAGTTTGGGATCGTATTATTGCCTCTTTTGTAGAATGTCTACAAATATGGTGCTCATCATGGGAAGTCTCAATTGCAAAAAAAGAGGTTCTAATACCTTAGCTACAATATTTCAACATACATGGAAGAGTCATCTACGATAATGGAATTAAAACAAAGGATCTACTTTGATATACGGTAAAATGGAAATACCCAGAAATTGGATTTATCAAAATTAATTTTGATGGTGCTTTTAAAGGAAATCCAAGAAAAGGTGGTGGAGGTGGTATTTTTAGTAGTGAAGGCAAAATTCTCCTCACTTATTCAGAATCATATGAAACTTCAACTAACAACTATGTAGAGGTTGTCACTTCTTATAGAGATTAAATAATGGAAATATATTTCAATTGAGGGGGACTCATAAATAATCATTAATGTTATTAACAAAAATGGATGTAGAGATTGGATAAAAAATAATATTATTGTTGATGCTCATCGTTTATTACTAGAGGAAATCTCTTGGAAGCGTAAGCATATTTATAGAAAAGAAAATTGGGTACAAGATAAATTAGCGAATTGTGGTGTTGATCTTCATCCCAGTGAAATTCAAATTATAAAAGGAAACTAGCCAAGTGAGATTTTATTTCTTAATCAAAATTATGTCAAGGAGTTGACTTTACTACAGGGGTAAGGGCTTTGGCCTCTCTTTGAGAGGTCCAAGGTTCAAACCCCACTTCGTATGAGTAGACCAAGACCCTTCATAAAAACTTGTATAAACTCATTGAAAAAAAAGGAGTTGATTGTAGAAACATAGCATTTTGAGGAATTTGAAGAATATATTTAAGAGAAAAAGAAATGAAAAAAATATGATACGTAGAAAATGTAATATTTTGGTATTTTGATGGGAGTGGAGTGGCCCCAATAAAATCCACATATAACTTAAATAAATAAAAATATAAAAAAACTAAGTCAACAATTAATTGAAGAATTAGAAATTATTATACACTTATTATTTTTTTATAGATTTGGTTAGTGTGAGAAACCTCTATGACCAAATTTGAGGGTTGGGCACCCCCATCCCACCATGACCTCTCATAAGGGTGGGAGTTGAGCTTATAAATAGTTATTATAAAAGTTTAAAGAATATATTTTTTTACATTGAAACAAGTCTTACCCATATTACATTTTGATCACATAGTGGTATTACTACAACTTAATTATGTATGTATTGCTTGCTAAAATTTAAAGAACACATATTTTTTACATTGAAACAAGTCTTACCCATATTACATTTTGATCACATAGTGGTATTACTATAACTTAATTATGTATATATTGATTGCTAAAATTTGAGGGTATGTTTTCTCTTTAAAAGTTGAAGAATTTAACTAGATAAACTAATACTACTTGATAAAACTTTGCAAAGTACTTATTATCTCTCTCTATATATATATACACACACGTGGGCTAGTGTGTGAGGGGATGGGTGTGTGGTGGCTGTGTTAAATTCCCTATTAATAAGCATAGCTTTTGGCTTTACAAAGGGTCATGGTTGGAAGGAGATTACTCAACCTTGTGCATTGGTCGTAGGGGTTTCTCACACTAACCAAAAAAAAATAAAAAATAAAAAATATATATATATATATATATATATATATATATATATATATATATATATAAATTTAAAAAGACCCTATTAATATTTTTAGATTTGGAAAAAAATCCATTAATATTTTTAAATTCATTATATAAGATTAAAACTAACCCTATTAATATTATTGATAATATAAAATGATATTATTTCAAGGTGGAGCTCTGAATATAGGTCCATAGTTTGAATCTACACAGGGTAGGTTTGCACACCATACTTCCTTGATTGGAGTACAATTGCATAACCATATATTAAATAAATATCATTATCCTTGAACGTTGTATCATATAGTTGTTGTCTCATATAGCTTATGAGACTACGAAAATTATAAATGGTATTAGTTCAAGTTGGAGCTAGGTTCAAGGTTTAAATCCTACACAGGGTAGGTTTACACACCATGCTTCCTTGACCAAAGCTTTGAATATAGGTCCAAGGTTTGAATCTTGCACCGGGTAGGTCTGCACACCATACTTCCTTAATTGAAGTATAATTACATAACCATATATTAAATAAACAACCTTTTCCTCAAAGTTCATCTCATATAGTTTATGGTCTCGTAAAGTATTAGTTAAGGTGGAGCTAGGTTCAAGGTTTGAAACCTCTACATGGTAGGTTTGCTTACCATACTTCCTTAACTAAAGCTCTGAATATAGGTCCAAGGTTTGAATCCTGCATGTCGTACTTTTTAAACTAGAGTATAATTACATAACAATATATTAAATAAACAACCTTTTCCTTGAAGGTCTTTTCATATAACTTATGGTTTTGTGGACATTAAAAATTATTTTACCTTTTAACTATTTAATGAATTATATTCCTCAAACGTAACATGCATTATTGCGAAACTATTATAATATTATCATGTTGTCCTTTAATATAAAATGAAATGATTGATTTTTTTTTCTCGGGGAACCTCTATAAACCCTAGCCTTTTGGGTAAAGACTAACTTAATATGACCTTCGACCATCCAAGGAAGCTTGTCAGAGCAACCCGCAACCCACGACCCACTGGGAAGCACTTGACGACTACCAACCTATACTAACATGTTATTTTTTTTTGCTTCAGAAAAAAGGGTTGTACTTGGGTCCCCACCTTTGATAAATCACAATTATCTTCTGTAAAGCTTAATAGTTTACAAACATATTTAATTATCATCTTAATTGAAATGCTATAACTAGATACCTACATATTTTTTCCCAACAAGTTTGAATTTTTTATATTCATTTTTTTATCTTTTTCAAAAAAATTGAATACAAATATTCAACATCATTTTTTTGAGAATTTCAATCTTGTTCATCCATCCATCCAAGTGAAATCTTGATTAGTGGTGGTCTTTGATGATGTCAAGTTGTTATTGTGCCACTTGAATATCCATAACTGCTTTGTTGGCTTCATGCTTCTGTTAATTTGCCCTGATATTTTGAACATTTGGTCTTGTTTTTCCTTGATGCTATTACATCATTTTGAAATCTAGAAACATCATGTTTTTTATGTCTACCATAATTGATGCTTTTATAACTCTATGAAGATCTATTATATTTATACCTTAAACCATGCCTCCAAGATTATTGTTGTTTAGGGTGGTGTAGGTGCTGATATGCTGCAACCTTAACCTGACATTCTTTGCTTGTGATTCTTCAACAATTTGTTTCTTTATTTTAAATTATTCTTCACAATCTTCTCTTATACTTTTCTTTTGGTGCATCCTTGTGCACTTCTAACAAGGCTTCCTTGGACTTTGTTGTTGCTTCTTCCATGGACTCTATTGTTGTTGTTACTACTATAAATCTAACTTTTGAGTTTTTTAATGGTTCTTCACCATAACTGCTTTTTGCTTCTCCTTGGATCTTTGCTTTTTAAGATTTTTCTTTTAAATGTGACCATGAACTTGTATGTTGTCATCTGTATTTTTTTTTTCTATTATATCCTCTCTTCATTTATTTCATTTCCTTCTAACGTCTTTTTTTTTCTTCTTCGTATCCTTTGATGGTGACCTTTAAACTAGCTATCTTTTTATAAGGGTTCCACTGACTCAAGAATATTAGTTTTCATCCCATGTCAAAAATCTTTCCTTAGTAAGCATATTCCACCAATCAAGAGCTTCCTATTTTAAAAGATAAATAATTTGTAATTCCAAAAAATCTCACTATATTGTAGAGATCTAAACTTCATCTACCATTCTCAAGCATCATTGTCATCATTTCCAATGAAAATTGGTAACTCTATGATCTCAATCCAAAAAAATCCCAAAAGCTGTTAAAGTTTTGAAAAGAAGGAAAGAAGAAAAAACTAAGGGTTTTCAAAATTTCCTCTCTTTTTTTATTAACAAAACTCCTTTAGTCTTTGCTATCACCAAGAAAACAACTTAAATGCAAAATAATGGACATAATAAAATAATGCAACCAGACTTTGCATTAATCCATTACCAAGCTTCTCCTTCAAAGGGTTCAACATTGTTGCAGAGACTGTTGTTGGGAAGAAATGTGGACGACTTCGATGGTGGTAAAGGTTCTTCTTGATAGTAGCGGTGATAATGTTGGAAAATCATTTTGTTGGTAAATAAGGTATTGCAGCTCAAACTCAATTCACTTCTCTTTGCCAATAATCTTTAAATTGTTTCTCTTTGCTGATAATATAGTCAGTCATATTCTCCTTGATAATTTTCTCTTTTGCAAATCTCCTCTTACCTTTAATCTTCTCTTGACAATAATTTTCTTTTTTATCTTCACGCCCATAATATTACCATATTATCCTTTAATATAATAAAAAGACCATTTTTTTTTTATTTGGAAACCTTAGTAAAAACAAAATCAATGAGACCCCAACTCTCTTAGAATCAAATCCAACCAACTGACTAATTGTGAAATTCTTATAATATTACTATGTATCCTTTAAAATAATAAATGGACCAAATTTTTTTTTTCTTTAACCTTAGTTTGATGGATAAAAACAAAGTTAACTAGACCCTGACCTTCTTAAGGCTCTAATTGGAGTAGCCCATCGGAAGCACTCGACTACTACTAACTGGCCTATCCCTTTGGATAAAATTTTAAGGTTTTGTATTGGGGTTTGAACTTAGGTTTCCTAAATAAATTTAAGGTTTAAACTTAATCTTCTAAATAAAATCGGGGTTTGAATTTGGATTGTCTAAATAAATTCTTAAAGACAGACCACTAGGTATCACTCCACAACAATAAGATGGCCAATTTCAATCCCATTAATCTAGAAAAAAAATATACCATATAATAAAATTATAAATCTATATGATCTGTGAGGGATACTGTAGTGGCAAGTCTTTTGGTTTTCATCCAAGAGATCCAAGTTCAAACCCCGGTAAGAGGGGAGCGGGATCCCTTATAAAAACTTGTGTAAACTCAAATTTAGTCCTCTGGGGTTAGGTGGATTGGTAGTTCTGGCGCTTACCAAGAAGAGACCTAGGTTCAAACCATGTGGGGATGCTTGTTTGTGCAAAGGTAGTAATTTGACTTGCTTCCGTTGAGAGCGCTAGTTCAACAACAATAGTACCCATCTTGAGCCCCAGTGCTCATCTTCTTGCCAGGTTAAATAATAACTAGGTGGAATAGGTGTTTTTGGAAACAAGCCCCGGATTTGAACCCATACCCATCCTGAGCCCCAATGCTCATCTTCCTGCCAGGCTAAATAATAATTAGGTGGAATAGGTGTTTTTGAAAACAAACCCAGAATTTGAATCGTACTTAATAATAGAAAAGGATTGTAGATGTAACCGACTCTCCTATAGATTTTATATATATTAATTATAAATCTACATGCTTGCATGAAAAGCCCATAATTAAAAAAAATTATAAACTATTATTATGAAAAATTTGTGATTGTCCTAGTCGACACCACTTTGATATGTTGTTAGGTACTTACCTCTAAATCGCGAGGAAGATGGTTCCAATCTGTCTGAGTTGTTTTTTTTGGTTCCAATTTATTTGAGTTGTTTTTTTTTTTAATATCGTGGGAATCGATAATATCCTTTCATCTTTAACAATTGGGTACGGGGTCAGACATTTTCCTTGAGATTTCTACCTCCGAACACAGGTCAAATCATTGAAGTTGCCTCTATAACCCTTGTTCCTTCTCAGTTAATGCAACCTGAGTGAGGGAGACCCTTGGTGACTCAAGGTTGATACCGCAAGCTGGCGAATCAGACTACCACTTTTACCCTTTATTGGTATGCCTCTAAAATTTAAACTTAAATCTCCTCTTGATAAATGCCCAAAATCTTACCAATCCACTAATCTTTGGAGACCCTTCATTGTGCTGTGTCTTTAAAGGAAAAAAAAGTTGTAGTTTCATTGTGCTGTGTCTTTAAAGGAAAAAAAAGTTGTAGTTTCATTGTGCTGTGTCTTTAAAGGAAAAAAAAGTTGTAGTTATGGCGACATATTAAACTCAATATGTGTCGTGACATAAACACCCACACCATAAAAGGATAGAGATTTCCATCAATAATCAAATCTTTTGCTAGAACCCTACGAAAACCCCAGCCCCAAGGAGACATGCTGACGAACATATTCTCACAGTACTGTCTTTAAAATATACAGAGCGCTTTTAAAAACGACCCACAAGAAGAAGGCTTGTAGAATGGACAACAAGATCCACCCTAGAACAGCACAAACATTTCTTTAGATGTGTGTTGTTCTCCCCATCAGTCAATCACAATGTCTGCAGCATCCAGAGGAAAACTTATTGCATACTTTAGGGTGTTGTGCATACCCAAGTCACTCTCTCAATCTCAATCAGCTTTTAATCGTGTTATTTTCAATACATGGCGCCCAACTGCATTTGGGTCTCATGGGTGCACATTCAGCACTTCTGCATTGAGGGCAGAGGAGGAGGAAGGAGAGAGCAGAAAGAGGGTAGCGATAGAGGCGAGGGCTAAGCCAATGGGACCTGAGTCCAAGAGAACGGGGGCCATTGCCATGAAATGTGGGATGACAGCCCTGTGGGACAAGTGGGGGGCTAGGGTTCCCATCACCATCCTCTGGGTCGATGACAACATCGTCACCCAGGTCAAAACAATGGACAAGGAGGGCCACAATGCTCTGCAGGTATGATCAAGTTAAACCATTTTTTTTAAAACGGATCCACCTGTATTACATGATTATCATTCTGCTTACCCACCTGTATTGCGTGATGATCATTCCCTATAATTTTGTTAAATGGAATCAAAACATCCCCTACCTGAATTAACTTATGTTTGCGAGGCATGGTATTTCAATATCTAAATATACAAGACTCATGCATTGTAACGAGGCATGGTATTTCAATATCTAAATATACAAGACTCATGCATTGTAACAATTTAATAAGTATGTATATATTGTTTGACAGGATTATTTTTTTCAATGGAATTTGGCAAGATTCATGTGTGGATTATTTTTTTTAATGGAACTTGGTAAGATTCATGTGTTGCAATATCTTGACAATTATAAATATATCACCTTGCAATATTTGAACCTTGGTCTGTGTCTTGAAAGTCTGATGTATTTAACCAGTTGATCAAACCCACTCTACTTCCATTGCACTTCCCAAAAAAAATTTGGTTATATGAGATTCAAACGGGCTTAACCTATTACATTATAAATACTATATTTTAGAAAGCAAAATTTAAAGCTAGATCTTTGTGTTGAAAGTCCACTTGAGGTCATACCGTTAGATATACTTCCATTGCACTTTGCTTGCCTCATCAAATGAACAGTTCATTAGGGAAGATACATATGTGAGGGATATATTAATATCAATATTCATGAAGATGGAATGAGGGCTGTGGTTCAGTGGTAAATCCTAGGGAGTGTTGTGTTTCAAAAATTCTTTTACATGGTTGAATTCCAGAAACTGTGTTGATTTTTAAGTTGGTTCCACCTGAATTACATCTTGACTGCTTTATAATAGTATTCTCAACAAACCATATAGTGGTTTTACAAATATTTTTGGGGGCAATTATCGCCTGACAAAATTTAAACCTGGTCTCCAACCAGTTTTTTTTTTTCTTTAATTGGTTATATGGGATTGAAACAGATTCCATTTGTATTATATTGTGGCGATATAAACATATTACTACAACTTTGCAATTATGCATGTATAGCCTGGCAAAATTGAAACCTGGATATCCGCCTTAAAAGTTTGAAGAATTTAACTGATTAAACTCATGCCATTTGATTGGGTCTCCAACCACTTGAACTCATGCCTTTTGGTAATTATTGTTGATTTTTATGGAATGTAAAAATTAACCTAGGGAGTTTACTTGCCTTCCAATGATAACACTTAATACCACTTTTTGAATATGCACAACGATGACAACCCAACTGAACAGAAAGAAAAGAAAAACGAGGTTAGGTTGCACCCTATAGCACAGTCAGGCAGCTAGGCTTCATTTATTATTTCTTAAAGCAATGCGTAGCCATGATTTCAGGGGTATCTACCTGTCCGTTATGCCTAGCTACTTTACTGTGCTGGAGAAACAAAATTTTCCTGCATTCCACCTACAGTTTTCCCCCTACAAATGACATGCTGAAAAAGCGAGCAAAGTTTGTGACTTTGGTGGAATAACGGACAGGTAGATACCCCTGAAACCATGCCTAGGCATTGCCTAAAGAAATAATAAATGAAGCCTCTAGGGGAAAACTGCAACTCATCCCTGGAGTGCAGGAAAAATTTATTTCTCCAGCATAGTCAGGCAGCTAGGCTTCATTTATTATTTCTTTAAGCAATGCCTAGGCATGATTTGAGAGGTATCTACCTGTCCGTTGTTCCGCCAAAGTCGCAAACTTTTTGTGGCTTTTTCAGCATGTCATTTTGGTGGGAATGAACTGCAACTCATCCCATTTTAAATATGTCATTTTTAAGGGGAAAACTGTAGCTGGAGTGCAGGAAAGATTTTAAGCGGTAAGAAGTTTTCTTTTTTGTTTTTTAACGAGTATAGAATAGTAGGTGAACATATTCATTTTAAAGAAATTTGAAATTGAAATTTCTCTATCATAACAGGCTAATATTTGAGGAAAAACATATAATTAATCAGTTTATTTAAATTTTGGTAAATCTAATAACTGTATGAACATTCAATATAACAATTTGACATTTATTACTATTATTTTTTAAAGTTGCTAATTCACAAATAAAAAATTTGAAGTTTTTGTGAAAACTCAGCCAATTGGCAAAATAGCAGCTGTACTGCCTGAGAGGGCTGAGTGGGAAAGGCTTAGGTGCTTTACATAAGTTATGTAAAGTTCAAATTCTGAAGGGGATTGGGTTGGTTTGCAGAGTTCGTTTCAATAGACAAAATACGTCTGGGCTTGATTCAACCCCATAAAAATCCAAATTATTGTGTCCATGGGGTTGGAGTCCTGACTGCTGAGAATGTTCAGATTACAAAGAGTCCACCGGGTTTCAATTCCTATGGATGTTGTGGTGATAAGGTTTGTTGAAATACCATACCACTATGTGCCTCGTTGCAAAACCGCTTGTCATGCTGGAGTGGTGCGAAATACCTCCAGACACAAAAGTGAACCAAGCCTTGTCTCGTATTCTCTACCTTGTTTTTGATATTCCTCTGCAGTGGTGTGGCTATTGTCCTTTCCTTCTCTATGGTTACTAACTAGGGAGTAGTACTTTTAAGGACCAGGGAGTTTAATCCTAATGATGGGCCAAAGTCTGACTACTTTGAGTCCCACTGGCCTTGTTTGGTCACCTGTAGACATTAATGAAATTTCTTTCTTTCTTCTTTTTGGGAAGATGCAACATGAGGTTTTTATATTTTCAGGTAAATAGGTTAGATTTTTAACATAGGTTTTATTGTGTTAGGACATGACAGGTAGGGGCAGGGCAGAAGAAGGCAAAGCAGCTGACATTGCCAATGGTGGGCCATTTCAGAGCACAAGGAGTTCCAATGAAGAGAAAGTTGAAGGAGTTTCCTGTGTCTGAGGATGCCCTTCTTCCTGTTGGCACTCCGATAACTGTTCGACACTTCGTTCCTGGTCAGCATGTTGATGTCATTGGACTCACAAAGGGCAAAGGTTTCCAGGTTTGTATTCACATTTTACTTTTGCTCCATTTTACTACTTTGTTTTGACATGACTGGCCACTTCAAATGCCTTGTGACATGTATTTTTTTTTAAAAGTAAGGTTTTGAAAGGGTTGCCCTTTTCCCTTTAATATCAACTTAGTCACATTAAGCTATATAGCCTATTTGGTGCCACTGAGATTTGAACCTTGGTGTGGGCTACATCATCCATATGTCTCAACATTTGAACCAAGTCCATATGTGTGGCTTCTATTGGGGGCCACTCCCATTAAAATAACAAAACATTACATTGTTCTCATTACATTGCTATCAAGTTAATTAAACCATATCCAACTTGCCTTTTTATCAAAGATATTCTTCATTTGCCTTTCTATCAAAGATATTCACCATCTTCCTCAAATTGCTAAGTTTCTGCAATCAACTCCTTGATATCATTTTTATTAAGAGATAAAATCTCACTTGTCCAGTTGCCTTCTGAAATTTAAATTTTGCCAAGATGAAATTCAACACCATGAATGGCTAAAATATTTGCTACATGGTTTCCATATCTATAAATATATTGTCTATAACAACCTGACAATTTCTTAATACATTTTTTTTAGGGGTCTTATTCATACCCCTAATATTCCAAGATATCATTTTCATCATCACTTTTTGTTTTTATTTGTGGGTTTAGCCCCACTTCTTGTTAACACTTGCAATATTTGCTTTTGTTTTCCCATATCAATATCCCTCTGAGTTTCTTTTTCTCTTTGTTTTTGCTTCTTGGGTCTTCCTCTCTTTTTTTCATTCCCACCAACACTTTCATCTTTATCAATCTCTTCAATCTTCTCACATTGCTCATAGTAAGACTTATCATCTATAGGTTTGTCTTGCTCTAAAGGATCTGAAGTGCAAGGAATAACCTCAAAAGCACATTCTTCTTTATGTTGCCCTGGAAACCCTAAAGTGCAAGGACACTCTTCCATAGCAATTACCTTCTTATGCTGCCCTAAAAACCCTAAATTGCTATGGATTTCCTCCATCCTCATTTCTTTATTATGCTGCTCTTGAAACCCTAAAGTGCAAGGGATAACCTCTACACCACTTTCATTTTTATTACCAGGAGAGGATTCTATACTACTTGAGGAAAATGAAGATGATTTGAATAAACTTGACCTCTTCTGCTGTCTTTGTTTTAGAATTTTCCTCCACACCTTCCTTTGCACCTTTAATTCCTTCTGAACTTGAACTTGCACATTGTACTTTCTCATCCCTTATATCCTTCTTTGTTTCTTCTAACGGTTGATCCAAGTGAGCTATGGTGGCCTTTGCCATATGATGTTGTCGATAGGATTTTATTTGCCTTATTCTTTAGGAGTGGAAAATCTTTGATCTGATCCAGGGAATATCCTTGATTTGATCCAGCTTCTATTATAGTATGATTTCCTTGCTTCGTCTTGAAGTTTATCTCATGACCAAATTTTTTTATCTCTTTCTTCATAGTTTTCACTTTGCAATCTCTTGCCATGTGTCTAGTCTCATAACAATTGTGGCATCGAAATGCAATATTTTCATAATCCACTTGTTGATCCCATTCTCTTGATTCAGATTTAATCTTAATGGATTGTGGCAAAGGTTTTGAAATATCCATAGCAACACATATTTGGGTATATATAGCATGCTTTTGCTCCTTAATAGTTAGTCCCTCCTTGATGAATTCCCTTAGGGTATTTCCAATATTCTTTAAAACATCCTTATTGATAAGTTGATATGGAAGTCCAAAAAGCCTAACCCACATTGGAAGCTTCTTAATAGTTTCTATCTCAACAGAAAATTTTTCACTCCATGGTCTTAAATAAAGGGCATCTCTCCCCCTAAACCATGGGCCACCACCCATTATTTTATCCTTGATTTCTGAATTGGAAAAGATGATGAGGAAAAAACCTTTAGGAAGAAAAGTCATAGAATAATTTGAACTTAGAAAAGTCATAGAATAATTTGAACTCAATCCCCACTTCCACTTGATCCAATTTTGAATCTTCGAAAACCTTGGCAAGTATCTATGGAACTTACATATTAACCCTCTACTTTTAAGAACCATTATATCATGCTCAATCATCCCATCTTTGATAATTACTTCTGGTGTAACATCTGCTACCTGGATTGAACTTGCCATATATTCACTCTTTTGCTTATCTCCAACTTGGGCATCCATACTTCCAGCTAGGGCATCCTGACTTCCCATTAGGGCTTTCAAATATGACTTTCCTTCCATACTACCTAGTGGGGCTCGCTCCTGGCTCGCACTTGCTCCTGACTTGCACCTAATACTTGCTTCCAGCTCCTGGCTTGCACTTGCTCCTGGCTTGCACCTTGTACTTGCTTCCGGCTCCTGGCTTGCACTTGCTCCTGGCGCACACTCTGTTTAACAAAGAGAAATCAATTAAGACACAACAAAAAGAGTGTTTTAAATGATTTATGCACTCATTCTACATACCTAAAAATGGTAACATTGTGACTTCTTTCAAACTGATCTCTAGAAAACCTACAGGCTCGTTGCTCACATTCTTTAGACCATGATTTTACTGCACTGATGTATACAATGATCTTCTTGTGTTCATTTGAAAACCAATATTTGAAGCTTATTGACAAAAAATATGAATCTTTGTTTGAAAACTAATTTCTATCAGAAATACATTTTGAGAAAAATGTTTTTGACATCACCATCAGTGTGTTCTGTAATGCCCATCAATTTTAAAGGTCCTTATTTGATGGTAAACTCAGTGTTTTTATGTGTGTCCTTGCAATTCCTTCCTGTAGGAAGTTGATTCTGGCAAAGAAGAGTCAAATATCAATTATCTGTTTATATACGTACTATTATATAGTATTGAAGCATTAAAGCTGCCTGTTTATAAGACGTGCATAAGTTAATTATTGCGTGTTCTCAGACCATTATGGTTCATAGAGGTTCCTTGATTTTTTATTTCATATATTTTTAATGTGACAGGACCCTCATGTTCATATTTTTGTAAGCATTACTTTTATACTTGTTCCTCATTTGCATTTACATCATTGCTTGAAGAGTACATAATAGATTTTGCCATATCTTTAATAGCCGTGTTGAGAATTTTTTTTTTTTATAAAAATGGAATATGTTGTTGAATTATGGAACAAGACTCCACTTTAGTGCTATTTATCACGATTCAAGTTTCTAACATTGCTGGCTCTAGAGGATGATGAAATCTGAACATGAGCTGTTGTACAGCCATCCGAAGTAGAATGAGCATTTTCTGAACTGAGGAAGATTTTAGGTCCTTGAAGTTTCACTTTAAAGACCCTTTCATAAAGACAAGCTATTGAGTTCTTGTGATTTCATTTCAAAAGACTTTCACCAAGACAAGCTATTGAGTTCTTGTGATTTCATTTCAAAAGACTTTCACCAAGACAGGCTATGTCGTTCTTGCAATTCATTCCAAAAGATCCTTTCTCTCCTTTCATCAAGACAAGCTATTGAGTTCTTGCAATTGCATTTTTAAGATCCTTTGATCAAGACAGGCTATGTAGTTCTCTTCTTGCAATTTCATTTCAAAAGATTCTTTGATCAAGACAGGCTATGAAGTTCTTGCAATTTCATTTCAAAGGATGTTTTGATCAAGACAGGCTATGAAGTTCTTGCAATTCAGTTTCAAAAGATCCTTTCATCAAGACAAGTTATGATTTCTTGCAATTTTATTTCTAAAGACTCTTCACCAAGGCAAACAATGAAGTTCTTGCAATCTCATTTCAAAAGATCCTTTCACCAAGTAAAGATACTTTATTTAGTTGCCATCTATCATTGGTCCAATTCCAAGTGACAAAAACCTACATAATAGTTTGATCTCTTTCTTGCAATTTCATTGTAGTTGAATAATATATGTTCATCATTTAAGCAAATCCTCAATCTTTCATTGTAATATTCATCTTATCGATATTGAAGTCGCTTTTTATTTCATTGGTGAATTAGACACAATCACTATTATCCGTTTCCTCACTAAAGGACTTCTTGCTATCAGTCATCTGAAATGATTGGTTGATACGGACTTCTTTTTGACAAAAGCAAAAAGGATCTATCATTTAGAGATGGAAATTTTATGATGCATCTATATCCTCCGCAACTAAGAAACAATTCTGTTTGTCTGACATAAGGTAAACTGTTAACTTGCTTCTAAATCAATAAAGGGCTAGTAAATTCATTGATCCATGCTTTATGTTGTATCAAAGATAAATGATTGATATTTTGATTGTAATGATACAATTAAGATTCCTCTTGGCCTAAAGGGCTTGCTGAGTCAAGGGGTTAATGTAAACTTTGTGTAACAGGGAGTAATGAAAAGGTGGGGATTTGCCGGGGGGCCAGCATCTCATGGTGCATCACTATCACATCGAAGCCTTGGGTCTACTGGTGGCAGACAAGATCCTGGAAAGGTATTTTATTTAATGTCAGTAACGAAATGTTTTCTTTTTTTAAGTTGCTTATTTCCTTTTGATAGCTGTATGGTGGTTTATGGTGTTATGTTTTGTAAATATGCTCATTGATCGAAGAATGTCATATTAGAACAATTTATATGGAATTAAATTTTTAAAACAACAGTAAAGATACACAAAAATATATTTATCATGGACAGTTCTCGATGTTATTGCAGCTGATGTTGGGAGAAGTAGAATTTCTCTCATGAAAATAACTAATGAGAAACATAAAAATTAAAAATACATTTATGATGTGTATTGCTTTTGCAATTTCATTTGAACAAGCTGGTATTGTATCTTCCAGTTATAGTGTGATCCATGTTTAATTTTTTTCTTTTTTGGTTATATTGATCAAGGTAAACAAAATATAAGCTCAGAACGGGCACCTGTATAGTCAAAATACGATAATGTCAACGAGGAAACCAAGTCGTAAAAACTCCAATAGGATCCCACTACATAATCTGTCCAGAGATCAAAAGTACAAAACAGAATATTCCACTTGAAATTATGATCAATCTATAACTCACACAAATCTATAATGTCCTGGGAAGAGATTGAGTTCACATGTTTTGGCTTTCCTTCAGCCACATTAACAGCACCATTAGAATCAGAAAATTGGCGAAGCCTTTAATGGGGATATTGTTAATGGAGTGAGAAACTGGCAAGGTTTTTGAAGCTACATAATCTGTCCAGAGATCAAAAGTACAAAACAGAATATTCAACTTGAAATTATGATCAATCTATAATTCACACAAATCTATAATGTCCTGGGAAGAGATTGAGTTCACATGTTTTGGCTTTCCTTCAGCCGCATTAACAGCACCATTGGAATCAGAAAAATGGCGAAGCCTTTAATGGGGATATTGTTAATGGAGTGAGAAACTGGCAAGGTTTTTGAAGACTGATAGCACTTTGCAGACTATGAGACTTGCAGTCTGACACATCCTTACTGTCCTTATCATTCATTTGGGGAAGAGGAACACTCAAATTAGGCTTTGACTCCAGAGATCACTTTGAAAAATTCTTTCTTAACATCTTGGAAAAGCTTAAGACCTGAACCAAAAGAAGATACAGCTCAAAAGTGGAAGAATTCAGACCCAAGTTGACAGATAATTTCCTGAAGCATGACCAAGGACCAGACCTGGGATCAAGAGAAGCAGAATTGGATTCATTTTCCAAAGGAATGTATGTTTCTGTAATAGCGGAAACATCAACAAGTCCTATGGCAGACTGTGGAACTGGCTCAGGTTCCTCCCAATTCCATTGGAAGTCAGAATGATCTTGATCTTCCTCTCTGCCTCCTTCCAGCCAGAGTTAACATCAGTATTCTGAACCACATCCTCCGTATCAGTACTAGGCTGCCCAGAGGTCATCCCGGTATACTGAAGGTCTTTGTAAATCACTCTAGGAACATAACAAATGGCATTACCAGCTTCACCCTGAAGTTGGATCCTGGCACCAACCTTACCTTTTTCCTCCTATCGATGCCCAACTGATTCTTTGTATCCATAGAACCTGAAGAATCTGTATTGCCTTCCCAACTATGCTGAGTATTCACCTCCTAATCAAAGGGTCTCTGCTCTACCAAAGCATCAACAGCAACATTTCCCCGTCCATCAGTGTTTGGGATATACCTGTCACATCCTGATTTTGAGCACTCCATCCTCCTTAATGCTCTTGAGTGAGTTGCCTAGGCAATGGTCTCACCTGAATAGCCTGTATCTGATTACCCAATCTGTGTCTCTTTTGATTAGACTGATCCAGAGTAACTGTTACTGGCACCAATCTTATTCACGGAACTGAGTGGGGGTATCATAGTGTTCTATCTTTGTCTGATCTGCATCATAACTTTCAGTGTTACTCTGTTAAGGACCCATATCCACATGTACAAGGTTATGTGTCTGATTCTGTGTTTAGGAAATTTGTTATGCATTGACACTAAGATAATACACACTTATCATATTTTTTAAAATATCAAAAGTTATATTTGTTTGTGCATGCCTGTCTAATTCTTAGAGCTTTTCCAAGATGTTTGAGATAAGCATAGTGGAGATTTACAAAGAAGAAATATGTGAATGAAATGGAAGATAGCATTGTTTCACTTGTATGTTACAGGAATGTGATATACTCAATGTTCTCTACTAGATGTTAAGAATAAAACAACCCCATTTTACTTTTTATTGTTTTTCTTGAAGACATGGTGTTAGTTACTAGATGGATTACTGGGGCTATTCGTGGAATTCAGTTTGACAAACTTTGGTCAGTTTCTCTTCAATCGGCCAAGAATAATTTTAGTGCAAAAGCTTTTTTCCCTCCTTGATGGTGATGTGATATTTAATGCTTTAGATTTCTCTTTTCAGGGCTCTTTGGTTTGAAAATAATTTGGACAGCCTAACAGATTATGCCATCCTCCATGGTGAAACTTATGGTCTTTGGTGTAAATGGAATATTGTCGGCAACAAGACCTGCTGTTTAAGAACTTGTTTAAGTTCTCTTGGTTCTGGGAACCTGTGCAAGTTCTCTTGGTCCATTCTCCAGACTGGATGCTTGGAGTCCCTATGAAAAAGGACTAACTGAGGGGCATGATCTTTTGGATGGAAAGAGTGGTGATTGGTTCTTCTAGAGAAAAAAATTAGATCACTTTTGAATAGGTATGCAAAACCTCCCTATTTAGAATTTATTAGCATGACTGGTCCGGGTGACATGCTTCAGGTTGCCCTCTAATAAAAGGGACCTATATGAAGAGATCAAATGCAGTTAAATTAACAATTCTTTTGCTATACATAATGAAAAAGATCCTAAGGAGGCATTATAAGAACAATGGAGTAAGATACTAAGAAAAATGAAAATGATCTGAAGCACTTCATGTACTTCCAAAGTTAGTGCCTGGTTGGCAATTTTTTTTTTTTGAACGTGCCTAAGAAACATAATCTGGCCAATATGGGAGTTTCAAATTGAAATCGATCTAATGTGGAAAGAAAGAAGACAGGAAGCACAATTTTGGGATTATTAAATTTTTTAAAGATTCTATGCCATTTTCACAAGGCTATCCCTTAATGATATCTTATTTTTAGCACCCCATGATTTTGTTGAAGTATTTTGTAGTTTGCGTGTGTTCTTTGTGTTATCCCCTTCTCCTTTTCTAAGGTATGGTGTAAAGTTACTTTTCACGGCTGCTGAAAAGATTTTGGTTCCATAATTTCTTGTATAATTCAGCACAAATTTCTTGGACGACTCATTAACCATCCATGATTGCCTTGGCTGTGTCATTATGTGTCTACTTGGATATTCAAATGCGTGTTCTTATAAGTGTTGCATGGGGACATGTCCTGGCCCCTTGGGGCTCTTGTATCGTTGTTTTAAGTTCTTTGGGATGGGGACAAAGCATCCCCACGACGTCCCGCATTTTCGATGCTGGAGGGGGCTGTCCTCAAAATGTCCTAGGGGATGGCCAGCCATGTTGGAGGGATGAGGTGCGTGGGATGGAGTCCCCATGATGCGTAGGCATCATCAAGATGCCTAAATGCCCCATCTACTATTCTAGACAATCAGTCTTCCTTGGGGTCAAATTCCTGTGAAACATATTGATGAAGATGAGGAGGTGCCAACGGGATTGCTTGGGGTCCCACTACAGGAGCCTCTTGATTTAGAGAGGAGTGATGATGAGGACACATTTGGCATTGCAAATGATCTCATGAGTGATTAATTTTGACTATGTTATATGGTTCATTAGTGTCTAGACCTTTGTATTCAGATTTCTGTTTCATGTTGCTTATGTATTGGACAGATGGAACTTGGGCTATGGCTGAAATTTGTATGTTCAAATTTTAAACTCTAATGCATGTCCATGGTTTTACATTTTGTTGATGTTTGGAACCTTTAAGATAGTGTTATTTACCTATAGCAATTCTACATTGGTAATGTTGCATATTCATGCTTAAAAATTCCATATTATATCTTAGATTTTTTTTATATATATTTTTATTTATACATGCAGTCCCCTTGCTTTCCCTAAAATTGAGGCCAAACCCTTGCCATTATGGATATATTGTTGTATCACTTTGTCCCCATCTTGAAGACTTCGTGGAATGTATGTTCAACTTCTTATCATACCACTAATTAGGGGAAAACATGGTATTCTGACACAGTTTGAGCCTATTTATGACACCAGTTTCTTAAAGGCGCAGTGTGTTCAACTTCATAAAGGAATAAGTGCTACTTTGGTTGAGAATTAGAAGTTGTAAATTGACAATACATTGTAAATGGAGTATAGAATAGGAATATAATTTTTGTTTTCAAAAAGTAAATACATAGGTATATAATATTATGTATTTCAGTAGAGGGAGAGGGTGTCCTTATTTTTGAAAGTTTTATCAAGAAAGATTGAGCATGAGTGATGGATAATTCCATATAACATGAGTATTTTGAAATATTCTATGAATATATCTGCTACACAAATAAATATAGGGTAAAATATTATTTTCATCATATTGTGGTCTATATTTTAATTCTTATTTATTTTCAACTCAAGGAGTATTAAGTTTTTGATAAATGGTTGTGAGTAGATATGTTAGGGCACTGAACATCAATGAATTTTTACAATTTTTGTATAGAATGAAAGTAGACGAATAGATCTAGGGCAAGGATATGATTTATAATTTTTCTTGTGTTTTTAATATTTTATAGTTTTTATACATTTGCTGTTAGGTCAATTAAACCATATCCAGCTTGCCTTTTTATCAAAGATATTCTTCATTTCCTTTTCTATCAAATATATTCTTCATCTTCCTCAAACTGCTATGTTTTCACAATCAACTCCTTGACATCATTTTCATTAAGAGATAAAATCTCACTTGGCCAGTTGCCTTCTAAAATTTGAATTTCACCAAGATGAAGATCAACACCATGATTGGCTAAATTATCTGCTACCTGGTTTCCTTCTCTATAGATATGCTCACATTTCCAAGAGACTGCCTCCAACAATAGTTGATGAACATCAACAATAATGTTATTTTTTATCCAATCCCCACATCCATTTTTGTTGATAGCATTAATAATAATTTGTGAATCCCCCTCAATTGAAATATATTTCCATCCTTTTTCAATTGCAATTTTGATCCCTGTAAGAAGTGCCCTAGCCTCTACATAGTTGTTAGTTGAAGTTCCATATGATTTTGAGTAAGTGAGGAGAATTTTGCCTTCATTATTTTGAAAACACCACCTCCTCAAACTTTTCTTGAATTTCCTTTGGAAGCACCATCAAAATTAATTTTGATAAACCCAATTTCTGGACATTTCCATTTTACCATAGATCAAAGCAGATCCTTTGTGTTAACTCCATTGTCATAGATGACCCTTCCATGTATATTCAAATCCTGTAACCAAGAGGCTAGCACCTCTTTTCCGCACTTGAGACTTCCCATGATGAGCACCATGTCTGTAAACATTCTGCAAGAGAGGCAATAATACGATTCCAAACTTGGGCATGATTTTGAGATTTATTTTTAAAAATTCTATTATTCCTTTCAAGCCATAAATTCCAACAAATAATAGTAGGACCAATCCTCCATAGAATACATAATGCTTTAGCTTTGAAATAATTAATCCAATATTTCATCAACTCTTTCAATGTTGATGGAGCTACCCAATATATTCTCATATTTTTTAAAAAGCAGCCCCAAATGGTGTAAGCAAAGGGACAATGAAGAAGTAAATGATCTGATGTTTCTAGATCCTTCTCACACAAGGCACACCTAAAAGGTCCATGATATCCTCTTCTTTGTAGACTCTCTCTTGTAAGAATCTTGCTTTGGACTGCTAACCAAAGGAATGTTGAGGCCTTAGGGAGGGCCTCTAGTGACCAAACATTCTTCCAAGGGAAATCATTGGGAGTAGGAAATTTTGATTGCTCTAAATCCTTATATCCCAACTTGATTGAGTATCCACCATCTTTTGATAGATTCCAAACCAACTCATCCTTTTGTGTAAAAATAGGCAAATAGAACTCTTGAAGCATCATCTACTATTTGTTTGAGTTCCTCTCCTTCAACTAGGTTACTAATAGAAATCCATGATCTGGAGTTGTTGCTCACATTAATATAATCTTTGACCTTTGGACCTTTATAAGCTAGACATGCTTGAGCCAATGGTTGCCATTTTGAATCAGAAATAAGAGGATAAGGCTTCAACCAAGCATCAGACCAAAAATTTGTAGAATATCCCTCATTGATTGACCATCTAATATGTTTCTTGATCAATTGCAAACTATCTGATATGAAGTTCCATGTTGGCAATCCTTTAGGTAGGTTTCGTTTCTGAATAATTTCATTGCATCAAGAGAACCTATATATTTTTGAAGTAACATTTTTGCCCAACTCTTTCCTTGATCTTTGAATAATCTCTAGCCAAGTTTTGCCCCTAATGCCAAACTCATAAGTCTACAATTCTACAAGCCTGCCCCTCCAATATTCTTTCCTTTGCAAACCCTATCCCACTTACAAAGAGGAAACCTAAATTTTTTTTCACATCCTTTCAAAGAAAATCTCTTTGAATTTTATCAAATTTGGATGCTATACCTATTGGCAATCTTGAAAGTGACATCATATATATAGGGATGGATTGCAATGTAGTCTTTATGAGTTGTAGCCTTCCAGCCATGGTTAAGAACTTACCTTTCCAACCTACCAAACAAGATTTCATTCTATCCAAAATTGAGTCCCAAAGCTCTTTCTTTCCTTTATTAGACAAAGGAATACCTAAATATGTTGATGGAAATTTTTCAATTTTAAACCCTAAAATGTCCATAATAATCTGTTGTAAATCTAGGGTAGTGTTAATGAAAAAGATCCTGGATTTTGTAGTATTAACCAATTGTCCAACAACCTTCTCATAGCATGATAATATTGATTTAAACTCCATGGCCTTATTGATTGAGGGATGACCTAAAAGAAAAGTATCATCAACAAATTGGAGATGAGATTTAGAGGGACCATTTGTTGCAACCTGAATACCTTTGATTTTTCCTTCCATTTTTTCCTTTGAGAAAGCTCTCCCTAATGCCTCCGCAAGAATAATAAATAGATAAGGAGATAGTGGGTCACCTTGGTAGAGTCCATAGGATGATTCAAAGTATCCAATAGGGGATCCATTGATCAAAATAGAATATTTTGGAGTGCTATAATAACATCTAATCCATTCACACCAACCTTGATCAAAACCAATTTTTTTGAGAATATCATGTAGAAAACTCCAACAAACCCTATCATATGCTTTGTTCATATCTAATTTTATAAGCATACCTGGCTTTTTCATGGAATGAAGAGAATGTATGGCCTCTTGTGCAATGATTATACCATCAAGAATTTGTTTACCATAAACAAAACCACCTTGTTCCTTTGAGATAACACAATCTAGAATGCTTTTCAATCTATTTGCCATAATTTTTGAAATTATCTTATAAATCATATTACAAAGGCTTATTGGATAAAAATTATCAAAATATTTTGTCTTGCCTTTCTTGGGAACCAATGTAATAAAGGTGGCATTGATCTCACTTATTGTAGCCTTTTTTTCTTGGCCTCTTCAATTGCAACCAACATATCACTCTTCAATAAATCCCAAATTTTTTGAAAGAAAATTGTAGGAAATCCATCGGGGCTAGGTGCCTTGTTAGGGTGGAAAGAGAAAATTGCCTCATGTAGCTCCTCCATAGAGATCTTCCTCATCAAGCTTTCATTTTGTCCTTGTGTGATAATTGATGGAATATTTTGCAAAAGCTTACCTTGAGCCTCCTTATCTTGCCCAACATCTAACATAATATCTTTGAAATAATTAATTGCTTCCTTCTTGATATCTTCTTCTTCCTCAATATTTCTTCCATCTGGAGTTGAAATATTTTTTATGCGATGAAAAGACAAATCTGTTTTGGCTGTAGCATGAAAGAATTTGGTATTTCTATCTCCTTCCTTAAGCCATCTCTCCCTAGATTTTTGGGACCAATATGACTCCTTTTTCAATACATTATGATAATTAGAAAGTAATTGTTTTTCTTGCACATAAGTATCTTGGTCCATTCCATTGATTTCTACTATCTCTTGTAAATTTTTGAGCTTGGATTTAATTTCCTCCTTTGCTTTAAATATGTTACCAAAATATTTGACATTCCAAATCTTCATTTGCCTTTTAGATATTTCATCTTTTGAAAAAACTTGTACATATATGATCCTTCAAACTTTGCTTCATCCCACCATAACATAACCATTTGGAAGAAATTAGGGTCTTGGAGCCACATAGATTGAAATCGAAATGGCTTTGGATGACCATTATTGAGTAAATCACATCTCAAGAGAATGGGTTTGTGATCTGATCCTGCTTGCAATAAAATGTCTGAAGAGATTGTATACTCTGTTTGCAACCATGTATTGGATAACAAAAATCTATCCAATATTATGAGTTTGCTCAATGCATCTATTATCCCATGTATATTGAAATCTTGAAGGAATAACATCCCAAAGGCCATTTGAATTGACAAATGAAGCAAAATCCTCCATTGATTTAGACCATCTAGGAGTACCACCCTTCTTTTTCAAGGAGATAGAACTATGTTGAAGTCCCCCAAGAATCCATATGAATAATAAATCATCATTGTATTTGACAAAAATATGATGAGGTCCAACATATTTCATAAGGAGTAACTATAGTTGGAGCATATACATTTATAACCCAAATTTGATATTTTCCTCTTTCCTGCAAAATAGACTAGCAACCCAATTACTTTTGCTTCTAGCAATTGTCCATCCCATTTGCATTTGTCCCATATTGTTGCAATACCTCTGAAGCTCCTATAGAAGAAACTGCTAGATAATCCCCCATCTTCCAAATCTTTTTGAATGCATCCTTACATTCCTCACTACTTAATTTTGTTTCTTGTATTAAAATAAATTTAGGAATATACAACTATAATTCTTTTTTAGGGGTCTTATTCATACCCCTAATATTCCATGATACCATTTTCATCATCATTTTTATTTTTATTTGTGGGCTTAGCCCCACTTCTTGTTAACACTTGTGATATTTGTTTTTGGTTTCCCATATCGATATCCCTTTGAGTTTCCTTTTCTCTTTGTTCTTGCTTTGAGGGTCTTCCTCTCCTTTTTCCATTCCCACCAACACTTTCATCTTCATCAATCTCTTCTATTTTTCCATACTGTTCATAATGAGACTTATCTTCTATAGGTTTATGCTGCCCTAGAGAATCTTAAGTGCAAGGAATAGCCTCATAAACACTTTCTTCTTTATGTTGTCTTGAAAACCCTAAAGTGTAAGGATGATCCTCCATAGTAATTACTTTTTATGTTGCTTTGAAAACCTAAATGTTGCTTTGGAAATCCTAAAGTGCAAGAATGATCCTCCATAGTAATTACTTTCTTATGCTGCCTTAAAACCCTAAATTTTTATGGATATCCTCCATACTCATTTCTTTATTATGCTGCTCTTGAAACCCTAAAGTGCAAGGGATACACTCTACACTACTTTCATTTTTATTGCAAGGAGAGGATTTTATACTACTTGAGGAAAATGAAGATGATTTACCTAGATTAACCTTGACCTCTTTCACCTCCTTTGCTTTAAAATTTGCCTCCCCATCTTCCTTCGCACCTTTAATTCCTTTTAAATTTGAACTTGTGCATTGTACTTCCTTATCCCTTGTGTCCTTTGTTTCTTCTAATGGTTGATCTGAGTAAATTGTAATGGCCTTCGCCATTTGATGATGTAGAGGGGCTTTCTTTGCCACTTTCTTGGGAGTGGAAAATCCTTGATCTAATCTAACTTCTACTATGGTATGATCTCCTTGCTTCATATTGAAGTTTGTCTCATGCCCAAAATTTTTCATCTCTTTCTCCATTGTTTTCACTTTGCAATCTCTTGCCATGTGTCTAATCTCATAATATTTGTGACATTAGAATGCAATGTTTTCATAATCCACTTGTTGATCCCATTCTCTTGATTCAGATTTAATCTTAATGGATTGTGGCAAAGGTTTTGAAATATCCATGGCAACACATATCCGAGTGTATACAACATGCCTTCGCTCCTTAGTAGTTGGTCCCTCCTGGATGAACTCCCTTAGAGTATTGTCAATATTCTTCAAAACCTCCTTATTGATAAGCTGATATGGAAGTCCAAAAAGCCTAACCCACATTGGAAGCCTTTTAATAGTTTTTGTCTCCATAGAAAAATTCTCACTCCATGGTCTTAAATATAATGCATCTCTCCCTTAAACCATGGGCCACCACCCATTATTTTATCCCTGATTTCCAAACTGGAGAAGATGATGAGGAAAAATCCTTTTGGAAGAAAAGTCATGGAGTAATTTGAATTCAATCCCCACTTCCACTTGATCCAATTTTGAATCTTTGAAAAACTTGGCTAGTATTTATGGAACTTACATATTAACCCTCTACTTTTAAGAACCATTATGTCATGCTTGATCATCTCATCCTTGATAATCACTTTTGGTGTAACATCTGCTACTTGGATAGGGTTTGCCATAGATTTGCTCTTCCTCTTGTCCCCAACTAGGGCATCCATACTTCCATCTAGGGCATCCTTACTTCCAGTTAGGACTTTCAAAAATGACTTTCCTGCCATGCTACCTAGATTTTCCTCATAAGAATCCTTTAGTTTTTGAATTTCCCCAAAGATCTGGAACAAGAAAAGGTGACATCATGCTCCTTGCTCCCACTTGCTTCGAGCTCGCATTCGCAACACTTGCTTACATTCTAAAACAAGAAAAGGGTGAGGCTCGCTTTTGGCTCGCACTCGTTCTTGGCCTGCTTAAATTTTTTATATTTTCCTAAAAATAGAAGTTTATTTTTGCTTTCACACATACCTTAAATAATTAATAAATGAAAAACATGTAACTATAATAAAACAAAAATAAAATTTATATGCTTAGAATATACATTTCAATGCCTATGTTTACAAAAATTCCACTGTAAAATAATATGATTTAACCTATATGAGGCATCCAAAGTTGTGTTAATTAGCATAAAAGTTGATATAAATGTAAATATATATAAACATGTAATTAAAATAAAACTAATCAAAATTTATATATTTGAAATCTGCATTCCAATACCTACCACTCCAAAAATTTTCATTACAAAATAGTATAATTTGACATCATTTTGAGTCCTTAAAAGTCATATCAGTGACCTGTCAGCAATAAAACTGGCTGTCGCTAAACTGTGTCACAAAACCATGTTTTTACTCAATTTCTAATTTATATTTGTATGTTTTCAATGATTGGAAATGCATCTAATAAGCATTATATAAAGCAATGTATTCAGTCTTGTATTAGAGTCTAATATATCTTATTCTCATTGAGGGCTACCATCGGCAATTGCTATTGTATGCCTATGACTGCACATCACCAAGTAGTTGTGCAATTTTTATTTTGAGATTTAATTTTGCTTCTGAATGTTTTGGGCAACTATTCCCAGCAGGGACACCGCAATGGCAAAAGTCATTGGGCTCTCTTAACGGAGACCCAAGTTCAATTCACGGGAAGGGTGGCCCTGATATGCCCCTGCTTTTAAACCTTTAAAAAAAATAGTATCAGTTTGAGCTGAAGGTATATAATATGCTATGTATGTTAAAACTTAGAAGTGTTGACCATGACCTTGATATACACTTGCAATTGGGATCCGTGATTGTATTGTTGGGATCAATCAATAGTTACCATGTTCAGTGTTAGGACTCTAAGTGTTACATGCCCAGAACATGAAATTTGAAATCTGACTATGTGTGCAACTCATGGATACTTCTTAGCAGACCTCAAGAAGGCTAACGTTCTATGCTTAGTCTAGCTGAAAATTTGACCAGTATTATTTTCCATTGTGATCTGTAACAATGTCCTGTTTGTTAATTGCTAAAATCCCTATGTAATTTAGCTTAACTAAAGCTTGTAATGACATTATTGTGAAACATGCAAAGCACACAGGCAGTGAAATATAGTTTAATGAGGCAACGGCATGGTAGAACAAGATGACATTATTGTGAAGCATATAAAGGACACAGGTAGTGAAATATAGTTTAATGAGACAACAACATGGTAGAACAAGAATATATACTGGAGGATACAAATTTGCTATTAAAGTAAAGATTCATGTGAAATGTTATCGGATATTGTGTGCCATCTTTCACACAAGCATCTCCTTGAAGGACTTGTTGGGCCAAACCCAATTTATTCTCTTGTAATTTGTATTCATATTTTCATACCATTAAATGTTGATTCAATTACATTGTGTTGAATACAATTGTTACATTTTCTTATTAACGATGGTACAGAAATCACCTGCAGGTTATGGAAAGAGAGTATAATGACATGGTTTTTCTCGTATAAAGATCATACTTGTCAATTTCAAGATCCAATGTCATCTTGAGGAGGACAAGCACAAGCTACACATTTAGTGTGCCATTAAAGTTCCAAATTGCTAAATGTTAATTTCCCTTTTTACATTGATGTAAATAACATCATTCAGTCCTTATGGGCCTGGGTACTTCATTTGAAATAATATGAGTGAAAAAGGATAGAACAAACAATCATTTAGCTCCAAGTAACACCCTTGTAGTTTAGATATCTTAACCGCTTGATAGTTTTCAAGCTTAAAATTCTTCCCATTTAGCTTAAAGCTTTTTTAGAAAAGTCCATCAGAAATAAGCTGTTAATTGTCGAAGTTGTGCTCACACCAGTTGTGATATGCTTTTATAAAGTTTTCTGCATGAACCCTGAAACATAGGATCTCTTGTTATATTAATTACTTTTATGCATATCAAGCCTTTTTAGCCCTTGATTTGTTTCTTTTTTCCTACTAAAATTTTTGTCCTCTAATATTTTGATCCAAGCATTCAATTCTTTAATAGGAGGAAGATTTTTTTAGCAATGCCAAATAAAAAAATAAAGAAATTTAATTTTTTTGACAGAATTTGATAAATTCGATTCTCAGATATATAATGTAGAATATTATCTGAAGGGCATGCCTCCACTATCCCGAAAATAGGTGCAATGTAAATTGTAGAACTTCATATAATAAATCGAAGAACAACTTATGCTTGTATGGTTATTGTCTACCATAAAGCGGATTCCCTCTGCCTCACACTATTCTTTAGTAGCTACAAATATTTCTGGAGCTTGTTTAAGAATGTTACTTGGAGAAGAGTTCCTTGCTACAAGTTTGTTTTGTGCAATCTTAGGTTAGGTTAATGTTTACAAGGAAAATCGTCTGTTCACATCGAAAGTTGCCCTTGTATTCAAGGAAAAAGTGGAAAGAAGAATGTGATTGATCCTCATACAAAACCCCTAATGTATATAATTGTTTTTGGATAAAATGGTAGCTTAGCATTTGCATATTAGGGTTAGGTTATTGTATTTTGTTAGTACTAAATATTTGTTGAAATTAAATATACTTCAAGGCGAAAGAACAGAATCAACACTACACCTAGAGAAAAGGAAAAAAACTTTAACACAAAAGAAAGAAATATAACACGAGACTTGGAATGATTCCCTTGGACACCAAATATCTTCACTAACATGAAAATGATCTCCAACAAATGTACAAATAAATGCAAGTGTGGTGTACATACCTGACACAATATTGTGTATAGATCCCGATAATAGTCAAACAATCATAATTTTGACATTGATCACCCCTCAAGTTATCATGGGAACGATGGCCAAATAATAATACATCACAAATACATTGCTGGTCATGGCAAATAAGTGAAAGATTACCACATTTTATCATTCCCTCTTAAGCTGAATGGGGGCTACCAAGAGAAGACATTATTAGACATCCACTCTTTAATGGAAGCTCTCCCATGCCAATGTGCTCGCACGTGAGGGTTACCTCTGGCACGATCTTTGTGAAGATGTTCGTGAGCTGATCAGTCGAAACCACATGTACTGGTACAAGTTAGCCCTTAAAGAAAAGTTGTTGAATGTAATGCATCGAAAACTCAATATATGTTCGGTTTGCTGACTCTTCACTGGATTGCAGACCAAGCGAATAATACTTTGATTATCACAATGCAGAGTATTGGTGTCCTTTTTGAGGAAGACCCAATTGCTCAAGAAACATATGCATCCTCTCAAGATGTTTCCTAGCTTAGGCTGCACTACACTATTCTGCTTCAATGGAAGACAGATATTATATATTTATTGGAATTCTGAGAAACTGTTCCAGGGTCAAAAAAAGAAGAAGTATATCTAAGTAGACTTCTGCTCTTCCACATCTTTGGCCTAATTGTGCATCTGTGTACCCCTCCAAACACTTGGGAGCAACTGTTGTATAATAAATGCCCAGACCAAGCGAATAATACTTTGATTATCACAATGCAGAGTATTGGTGTCCTTTTTGAGGAAGACCCAATTGCTCAAGAAACATATGCATCCTCTCAAGATGTTTCCCAGCTTAGGCTGCACTACACTATTCTGCTTCAATGGAAGACAGATATTATAGACTATTTATTGGAATTCTGAGAAACTGTTCCAGGGTCAAAAAAAGAAGAAGTATATCTAAGTAGACTTCTGCTCTTCCACATCTTTGGCCTAATTGTGCATCTGTGTACCCCTCCAAACACTTGGGAGCAACTGTTGTATAATAAATGCCCATGTGAAGAGTACCACTGATGTAGTGCAAGATTTGCTTGGTGGCATTCAAGTGCCTTTCATGAGGTGCTTCCATATATATGGAACAAAGATGAACAACAAATGTGATGTTTGGTCAGGTGTGTTTAAGGTAAAGGAGACTACCCACCAAAGACCAATAAACCAAAGCATTTACCAAAGGAGAGGGACAATCAGCCTCAGGCTTCACCTTTGAAGCCAACAGGGTGTGAGCTGGCTTACAATCCTCTATCTGAAAGCATTGTAGGGATCCAATCCATATTGTGGCTGAGCAAGAGAGATCCCTAAAAAGGACTGAACAATACGAATGCCCAAATGACTCCTAAAGCTGTTGCATCATATCTTGAATCATCAGAGGCAAATTTCGAGTTATTATTGGGTCATCAACATAAAGCACAATAATAAGAATTTGTGCATCATGATGTTTAAAATTAACTTCGTGCTTCACTTTGTTGCAAGAGAAGCCACAATTGAGAAAGAAAGTGTGGATATTTTCATACTATCTTGAGGTGCCTGGTTAAGCTCATACAAGGGCCTCTTGAGCTTACAAACTGGAGGCTTAGGGCCATTATATACAAATCCTTGGGGCTGTTGCATATGGATCTCCTCTTAAGGTCCCCATGAAAAAATGCACTTTTGACATCCATTTGATGAATCATCTGTCATGGAAAAGCGACAAATAGAGAGAATCATCCTATTGGAGTGCATATGAGCAATGAGGACAAAGTCTCCCTTATAATCTAAGGAGGTATCCATAATTGAAGTACTGGAAGAATAAGTAATATCTGCAACAGAAGAAGCATCGTGACTTGTTGGCATTTTTGCCACATTAAATTTTTTGACAAAATTTTGCCTAAGTCTGGAGCTTTAAATCAGCAAAGAGCATGCAGAAGTGTTGGCATTTTCGCGGGCCCGAAAAGAGGATGATAAAGTGGATGAAATGATCTTTGGATATTTCGTCATTGCAGATATTTTCGCAAGCTTTCCGGCGATATATTACAATAGGCGATCGGGTTAGCGGATCAAAAGTTATGGCCCCGGGAAGCAGAGCCAACGAAAGCCTACTTCGGGCTTGAAAATTTGGCTAAGGCATGGCCCAGAATGTCTACTTCGGCCCATAAATGCTCACTTCGGCCCCTAAATGTCTACTTTGGCCCATAAATGCTCACTTCGGCCCCTAAGTGCCTACTTCGGCCCAAAAACGCTCACTTCGGCCCCTAAGTGCCTACTTCGGGCTTGAAAATTTGGCTAAGGCATGGCCCAGAATGTCAACTTCGGCCTAAAATGCTCACTTCGGCCCATAAATGCTCACTTCGGCCCCTAAGTGCCTACTTCGGCCCAGAAACGCTCACTTCGGCCCCTAAGTGCCTACTTCGGGCTTGAAAATTTGGCTAAGGCATGGCCCAGAATGTCCACTTCGGCCCAAAATGTCTACTTCGGCCCAGAAAGCTTCACTTCGGCCCCTAAGTGCCCACTTCGGCCCAGAAAGCTTCACTTCGGCCAGTAAGTGCCCACTTCGGCCCAGAAAGCTTCACTTCGGCCCCTAAGTGCCCACTTCGGCCCAGAATGCCCACTTCGGCCCAAAAAGCTTCACTTCGGCCCAAAAAGCTTCACTTCGGCCCCTAAGTGCCCACTTCGGCCCAGAATGCCCACTTCGGCCCAGAATGCTTCACTTTGGCCAAAAATCTAGCGAACTGCCAGTTCGGGCCAATTTCTTAGCGAAGCTTCTCCGAAACTTTTTTTGACACTGGTGCTGTTTTCGAGGGGCACGCTTCCATAGAAGGAGAAGGTGGGTATAAATTTAAGGCGCCCATCCCATCAAAACGGTGATGTTGGGCTCAAGGAAATCTCCTCACCAACCGCATTAATGAAACAAGCATTCTCGGCGGTAAAGCCTGTCCGAAGCCATACCTCATAACTGCTGACATGGGTGAGCCACATTCCATGGATATTCTGTCATCTGACAGGGGTCAAATCCCAGCTACCACAACGTCCTTGTGTGCTTTGTCATTAATGTTTCAGAGGTGAGGTCCTCTATAAAAACCCACGCATTGTAATGAAAAAAGGGGGGAACATATTGCTAAAAAGCCGCTGTATTCAAACTCTTTGCATCAATACTGAGAATCCTTGGCTCTAATTCTGTCTCTTCTTTTTATGCTGCCTTCTGTGATTATTTCTGCTTATGTCATTTATTTTTCTAATTGCTGTAATTCTGATATCTGGATTTAAGCGTTAGAGGATAAGTGAATTTGGAATTTTCTTGAAGGATACATAGGGTTGTAAATGCAGTGTTAGTTTCTGTTACATTCTCCGTGTTGGCAGTTGCTGGTTAAAATACAAATGGGTGATTGTGCTGCTTGTTCTTCCCCACTGTTACCACTATGCATTTTACATTTCTTTTTGTAATTTTTCAATCTCTTTCCAGTTATCTTATCTCAACCCCCCATGTAGTGTAGTATAGGAGTTGGCCTTCTCCGGAGATTGGCACGGGAGGCATCTCTTCCTCCCGGCCTTTCAAGGTTGGTCCGGGTCTAGGGCGCATATGCAAAACAAAACCTTTCCTGTGGCAGATCCATGACCAGCAGTGACTAGGAGATTAATCAGTATCAAGTAGCTGACCACTGTTGGTTACAAATCTGCCATGAGGAAAGAATATGGCGTTATTGCGCCCTCGATTCGCCCAACAGCTTGAAAGACCGGAAGGAAGGAATGCCTTCCGTGCCAATCTCTGGAGAAGGCCAGCTTCCTATGTAACTTTTCAGTTTCAAGATAAGAGAACTGGAAAGAAATAAAAGGGTAAGGGATAGAAACAGTGATTTATCAACTTTGGGAAAGAACAAGCAGCACAGTCACTAACTAGCAACTAAACCAACAACAATCAAAACAATACATGTAACAGAAACCAGTTATGAGATTCTTCCCTATGTATCCTTAAACATGCATTCCAGGCTCAGATAATTGCCAATGCTGCGATCCAGAATTCAGAATGACAGCAATCAGAAAAATAAATGTTCGGTTTCAAGATAAGAGAACTGGAAAGAAATAAAAGGGTAAGGGATAGAAACAGTGATTTATCAACTTTGGGAAGGAACAAGCAGCACAGTCACTAACTCGCAACTAAACCAACAACAATCAAAACAATACATGTAACAGAAACCAGTTATGAGATTCTTCCCTATGTATCCTTAAACATGCATTCCAGGCTCAGATAATTGCCAATGCCGCGATCCAGAATTCAGAATGACAACAATCAGAAAAAAAAATGAGTAAATGCAAAAATGACACGGATAAGGCAGCATAAAAGAAAGAGACACAATTGGAGCCAAAGTATGGATTGTATTTGACACAAACAATCTTAGCTACAGCAACTCTCTTTAGCAATATGTTCCCCCCCTATTACAATAGAATGAACTGCTATTTATAGCAGAATTTTCCTCCAGATTACAATGTGGGCACAGATGCCCAAACCTGCAAAAGCTGCAAAAAACGGCGAGTTTTGATCTTTGTCGGCCGTATCTGTATTTGCAGCATGCTTTTCCTTGATTCCGGTATGGCTTCTGACAGGTTTGGTAGCTGGGAGGGGATGGCCCATTAATGTGGTAGATGCAGCGGTATTTTGCCTCAAATGCCTGCTACTGTTCGTCTTCAATGGTCACCCACTACGCCGCTTGAGTATGGCTCTAGCTGTACTTTAATGGGCCCTGATCCCGAAAAATCTTGACTTTTCTCCTCTGGGGAAGTTAGTTGCTTAGCTGGAAAGATTTGGGCAGGAAACAACATTAAAAAGCTCAAAAGGAAACATGCTGCCTTGGAGCTGCTTGGCTGCCAAAATCTTCAAAATGCTGCCCTGAAGCGCTCCAGATAGGTGGATTTGCCCTCTAGCGCTGCTAGACAACAGCGCTTTAGGGCGCTTTTCATTCCTTAGCAAATTTGACCCATTTTCCATTTTTTTCACTAAGTGTTCGGGAAATACCCTAAAGCGCTTAACCCTTGCAATTTTGCCCTGGAGCGCTCGAGATTGCAGCGATTTAGGGCTCATTTTACACTTAGAAAATCTGGGCTCTTTGTCTTCTCCTTTGGCATCACCAAAACTGCCCCAAAGCGCTCCAGAGATAGAAAAATGCCCGGAAGTGCTCCAAACTTCGGCGATATGCGGCAACTTTTCATACTTGGAATTTTTTCGGCCAATCTTCACCTTTTTCGCCCATCTGCCCGGATTTTGCTCCAAAGCGCCCAAGGCTGGCAAAATTTCCCCAAAGCGCTCCAAGGAACAGCGATTTGGGGAAGAATTTCATACTTAGTCAAAAAAAACATCAATTTTTAAACCTTTTCAAATTTGCCCTAAATCGCCCAAAATTGGCAGATTGCTTCAGATCGCTGCCCAGCTGCTGCGATTTAGGGCCGATTCTGGAAGATAACAAAATTTTCAGAATTTTTCAAAATTTAACACCCCTTGCAAAATGTGGCAACAACCACTAACTGAAGAAGAGGGGCCAACATCAATAGGTACATTGTGAGATGGAAAATAATTTTGGAAGAATAGCTGGGAGAGATCTGAATGATCCATGAGCATGAATCTCATGATTGAAACATGTCTTGGTGATGACTGTATTAGTAGTAGGATGATAGAGCCAATATGCCTTTGAAGCTTCACTGTACCCAACAAAAATGCGCCTATGAGTCTTAGGCTAGAGCTTATTTTGCTGCTAAATAGGAATATGGGCACCAACACTTATGCCAAAAAACTTGGAGTGTTATTAATATTTTGTCTACCTCTCAAGGGGGGTCATGCCCTTGATGGCATGAGTGGGTGTTTTGTTGATGATGTAGGCAACACAAAACATTACTTTCCCCTAATAAAGATTAAAATCCACTTGTGCATAATCAATCATACAACGGATATTGAATAGTTTGCTGCCAGCTAATACCATTGAAAGTAAGAAAACCTTGGAACTCATTGCTGACATACTCTCCTCTGTGATTTGTCCTAAGGCACTTAATCATCATCTCACTCTGATTCTCTACAAATGCCTTGAAAGCTTGGAAATGCTTGAAGGATATGCCCTCGGATTTCAATGGTGTAGAAAGAGGGATACTTGGAAAAATCAATAATACAAGTGAAAAAATCTTCATTACCTCCAATAGATGAGATGGCCATAGGACTACAAATATCAGTATGAACTAACTCCAAAGGCTGAGAAGCATGTCATGCCTTGTTCTTGGGAAAGGTCTCCTAATGGTGTTTCCCCAACACACATTCCTCACACACACAATGAGATTTATCAATTGCAGGAAGATTTCGAACCATGTGAAGATGACTCGTGTCTCAAGGATCCATTATCGGTATGCTCCAAGCATTGATGCAACAACTCACTAGTATTATTGGCTTAGCCACCATATTAACAAACCCTTTTTGATTAGAGGACGAAGGAGCATCTACGAGCTTATAGATGTGATCTTACTCAGAACTATATCCTAAAGCAACAATCATGTAATCATCATCATGACCTTAACAACCCACCAATCTAGCCAGAACACCACCTTCCTATTTATATGAGTGATGCGATAGATAGAAAGAAGATTAAGTCCTACTTCTGGAACATGAAGAGTTATATTGCCATAACCCACAACTTGCAAGTCTGAATCAACACCAATAACAACCCACACTCCGTTGTGCAAATGACTATAATCGCAAAGTAGATGGCCATTCTTAGTCATATGGCTGGTGGATCTGGTATCAAAATTCCATTTTTGAGATGAAGATGACCAATAAGCCATGTGCACTATGTAAAGTACCTTTATCAATATCATAAGAAGTATCCAAGAGTCCCTCATCACACTCGGATTTCTTAGCAAACTCAACTTTTTGGAGCCTCACAATGCAGGTCTTGGAACTGTGCTCTTCCTCTTTACAGTATCTGCATATCATCTTCTTTGTCTTTGAAGATTTTGATGCTACACTGTTAGGCTTCTCTGTCTTATTCTTCCAATGCTTAGAGAAGGCTTTTGCATGAGCTTGTTCCTTAGGAAGTTCTCCCATATACCACCAAGCAACCTGATAATGGATCATCTGAGAAAAAAATTGATCAAGGGTAGGTGATTTTGGCTTCTCCATATGTATAGGATTGTCATGACACATCAAACCAAGTATCTTATAGAGAGGTGAAATATTGGTGAGAACAAACTAAGCATCTCATAGAGAGGTGTAATATTGGTGAGAACAATATTAATCAACTCTGCATTATCGTTAGATTCCTTTCTCAAGGCCTTAAATCTCATGATATAGTCCTCAGCGCCATCAAAAGCCCCCAACTTAAGGGTAGCAAGCTTTGTCTCTAAATGGTTAACCATTGCAGTGTTAACCTTCCCAAAGAGATTTTAAAGCTTCTTCCAAACATTTAATGGATCAATTTGCTTCTTGATATGGAAGATCAAATTTGGTTCAATCAGCAAGAATGTGAGACCTAGAGCTTCCACCTCCTTATTCTGCAGGGACTTAGCATCAAGGGCCGTTGCTTTCTTGATGAGATTTATTCTTAATTATCTCCTTCTTCCTTGTAATTATCTCAGTTAGTAACTAGAGTCCTAGTTTGCATGTCCAATTCATCTCAGTTCAACTAAATGGGGTGTCCATGCATATGTATCTGTCACTAACTGCATGTAAGGCAGATTAATTGAGCTGTCTAAGCATGTCTAGTTCAAGGAGAGTTTTCAACCCTTCAACCTTATTTTTGTAAAATCTATTTATACCTCACTAATGAAGAGTGTACATCATCAGTTTTGGCGGATATATTCTCCCATTTGAGTCTCTGCATTCTACTATTTGTAATCCAGTGAGTGCATGCTCCTGTTATAATTTTACTGCAGGGACATATCATTTCGTCTCATCAAAGATGCTCAATAAATCCTTACTTCGTAGCAAGGCAGTCATTTGGTTGTCCTAGACATTAAAATTGCCTCCATTCAGCCAGGTCACATAGACTTTTGGACCCTTAGATTCTTGCATAGATTTGCATCGAAGTAGGCAGAACAGAAGAGAATAGATACCTCTGCTGCTTAGAGCTTTATCAATCATGAGATCTGAAAAAAGGGCTAAAAAGGCCTTGACCTTTGTGTGCAAAGCCTTATTAATAGGTCCAAAAGCAATTTTTATGATAAGTTTAAAACCTTATCACTCTTCAAAAATTGATTCGTGTCATGTGGTGCACTGATGTTGGATATCTTGCAAGTACTGTTCAATCAAACGCTCTCTGCCACCTGTCATTTTAGAGGCATTGGAAAAAGAGATGTGGTTTGTTTTGGTTGGGCAATTGTTTAAATATATATGAAAAAATTTGGAATATCCTCCTTTGAGCACCATGTTGGCCACACAATCAGTCAACTCATTTGTCATGTAGACTCCAAGCACCAAGTGGACCAGGAAAACAAGGTGGCAAAGTGGCAATGGGCAGGTTTGAACTTGTCTTCGTTGTTTTTGCCCTAAGTTAGCTGGGTTATTTTGATGCTTGTGGTCCAACCCTTGGCTTAACACATTGCACCCACCTTTTGAGGGTGAGGCACCATGAAGCGGGCAAGAGAAAGCCTAGCCCAAAAAGGGGGCGCAAGTTGAACTCATGACCTGGGTTTGAATGGCTTGATGCGCATACGCCATATGGGTTTCCCAATGTCTGCTCGAGTGAAGGAAGGAGGGTGCTTCTTGATGAAGAAGGCCCTTTGCCCACACAAGTGATGGACCATGTGCAAAGGACACGTTGCTATACAAAAAGGTAGAATTGGGGTGGGGGAGGGTTGAATGATGTGAAGTTGAAATTCTCTAAATGCTCACTTGTATCTTTTGGTGCATGCACACAATCCAAAGTCCTGTTATTAGTGTTCATTTATTTAGGTTAGGAAAGGATAAATGCTTCAAGGAAGGACAAAGAGGTATACCTGGTGTGAAGCCAGCCACAACAAAAATATTTTAAAATTCAGTGGACGTCACAGTTGTTCCCACATGATTTGTCAAGTTTGACTTCATATTGAGAAAGTTTGTGGATATCAATGTAATTGATGATGACTATTGTCGCCTATATAGTGGGGCAAAGTGCAGGGTGCTTGCATATATGTTATTCTGCAAGAACTTTAAGACCACAGACTGAAATCTGTACCATTGCAATGTGCATTGGAAGTGCTTTCCATCTATATATGACAAGCTTGTATAGTATGTGGGCCCAGTTAAACCACTTGTGAAATCATAATGGAACCTGAAGATCATTATATAAACCCAAGGGGTTAATGGAACTGAGACACTCTTTTAACTTTAGTGTTAAAGATATACATCCTTAGATATAAGGCTTCTTGAGATATCATTCCATACTTCATTTTGGGGAATTATTATAAAAACTCCTCCTTTTTTAACTAAAACAGATTGCAAAAGAAAAACAAGGCATAAATCATTGTTACCAAACTTCGTGAGTTTTTGAAAAACTCACTGAGCCTGTGCCTGAGTCACAGTTCCTGGGTTTTTTTGAACCGACTTGGCGAGTTTTTTTTCCTAAACTCATTTTTTTTAATTGACTTGTGAGCAGCTGTGGCGGGGAAAATTTCAGAAAATGGCATATAAGTTTTTTTCCCCAAATTGGCCTCATTTTTGCTGTTAGCACTTGCAGAGCTAGCAGAGAGAAGGTGAAGGCAGACCCCAAAAAACACACATTTGCATTCTAAATTTAAGGAGATTTTTCCAAATATTTTTGCTACTTTTCTTCCCAATTCTAACATGTTGGTCTTGGATGTTAGGAGGGGTTCCAGTGGAAGTAAACCTGTTGCTGCATGTATCACCCAACCAGGTCTTCTCAGTTCTGAGCCATCCTCTATTTTTTTTTTTGTTTGTTCTTGGATGGGTACTTTTGGTCAAGTGAACGTTTCTCTTGATAGCCTTCTTTGAGTGGCCTGTGGTTATGCTTCATCAACATTTGTGGTGTCCTTTTCTTATTGTTTCTCCCATTTTACTTATTGTATCTTTTTATGGTTTAACCTGTTTTGTGTTCATCCCTTTGTTTTTTTTTTGCTATATTGTTGTTCCTTTTCTCTCTTTTTTGGTTGTGTTTTTTTCTTTGCACCCCAGAATTCTTATGTACATGTTCATGTGTTTACTAGTCACATTGACCTATTGGTGATCTTATTCATGGGCATTAATATAATTTTTATTTTAGTTTCCATTTCTCTAGGTCTGTCATTATGTATAGATGGTATCCATGATTTTTTTTACATATTATTCATGCATTTTCTTGTATAATTCTTGCAATAGTCATAAGTATATAGACATGAGTATATAACCTGAGCGCAACAGCGGTAAATAAACACCGATATGCTTGCATTAAGATGACACTACAATATTTATGGAGGATTGGGAGGCCAGCTGCCTTTCTAGGTGTTTTTTTCTGCCACTAAAGCTCATATAAAAGGAATCCACTACCATTCTTACATAACAAAGACAGATATATGGTATACTTTTCCATTTTATAAGCTATGCAATATTTTATTCCATTTTATATAATTTCAAACAGTGTATGATAAGCTTTGTAATATTTAATTCCATTTTATATAACTAGCATTTCTGGCTTGTTCGTTGTAGAATTGAAAATGTACAGCTTTTTGCAATTATATGTAGTTTGTGTAGATATGAGGTGCCACGATAGTAGCACTGAAATGACATCCAATGGCTGTAGGTAAAATTCCCATGACTTGCAACTGGTACAATATTTTTGGAAAAGACATTCCATTTGATTTTGAACCCTTCATGCAGAATTGGACAGGTTTGTGTTTGCTGCATTGCGGTTTTCATGTAGTTATGAAATTCGGCTAGATCAGAATTTCCAGCTGACAGGCTGTGAAGCAAAGTCCAAATTTGGTTTTTGGTGAGTCGCAAGCCATTTTGGGATTCAGATCATTACTTTGAACTCTTTTTAAGGTCACTCGGGATTCAGATCATTACTTTTAACTATACATCATTGTCCAACTCTCCATGTATTGCCTCCATAGCAATTTCCAAATAAAAGTTTCTTTAGTGGACATGAAAAGCAACTCCATAATTGCTCAAAGATGCAATGTCGCATAATCTTGAACTAATGCAAGCCACCCAAGGTTAGTTTTGTTGCTTCCATTGGGAAAGGGAAAAATGTTTTCTAATTGGATTGGAGGAAAAGCTTTTGCATATTTTGGGACATCTACCCCTTTTTTTTCTGTTTATTCAAACTTTCAATATTCATAAAATCCCCTGTTAAGTGTACACCTCAAATTCACCTTGGGACATGCTATGCAATCTCTCTTTAACCTTCCCACCTTCCTCCAAAAAAGGTTTGAGAGTTTCCAGTATCCTACAAGTGAAAAAAGGAAATAATATTTAGAGCCCACTATAATATCTTGGTTCATGTTATAGAGCCCTTCTCTCTATTTATTGCCTATACGTTTTTTTAAACTGAATATATGAGGTTGAAAGGGGGCCCACCTGTATTACATTGTGGCCACATAGTGGTATTACAACAGCTTGGCAATTATGCGTGTATCGCTTGAACCTTGTCTCCTCCCTGAATCTATTATCATTGTAGAACAAAGCCTTCAATCTGGGACTCAACAACTTGGGGCCAAAGAAGATTCAATTTGGGAATTGAATAGATTTATGCTAATATTTCATGAATTTTGACCTTCAATGACAGAAGAATGAGATTTAGATATAGGTAGGGTCAAAGGATAGGTAACATGGGCCTAGACTATGGATGATGTGTCTAGGATAAATATCCTTACTCATACTCTAGGCAGTTTCACAATTATACAAGAGATGACATGCACGGTACCTTGCACCTAATATTTGGAAATACTGCCTGTACAACTATGTTGCATCCATTTGTGCATCTGTAGTCTATCCTAATGTGCTATGTCCTCCCCATAGTTACCAGGTTTGGGTGGTTTGGTTTGAACGGAAGTCCAAAAAATGTCGGAGGTTTGTTTTTTTCAGTGTAACCGGGTTCTCGCACCCACTTGGCTGGGTTTGCGAACCCGCACCTGCTCCCGCACCGGGTTCGCGGGTTCACGATCGGGTATTGCTGGGCCGAACCCTATTCGAACCCTGTCGGTCAGGGTTCGGCTTTGACTGAACCCTGTTAGTCAGGGTTCAGCAAAGCCGAACCTTGTGGTCAGTCAGGGTTCACCCACCCGAACCCAACCTAGTTTGGGCATTAACATAGGAAAAAAAATGTTTTTATTATTATTATTATTTTTAAGGTGGGCCCAATCACACCCAGCCCATACGGGCTAAAAAAAATTACAGACCATCATTCATCGGAGGTGGAATGCCCTCAACTCACCACTTCACATGGCAGCTTATGCTCTTAACCCGAAGTGGTATGATGTAGAAAAAACAAGGAAGAGGGCACCAAATCAGGATCCAGAGGTGACTGTAGGGTTTCTACAGGCAGTCAAGGACATATATGGCATTGGACAGGAGGCAGCAAAGATTAGAGAGCAGTTTGCATCTTTTGTTTGGGCACGGGGTACATTCCAGTCTATTGAGGCCTTATATGACAGGAGTTTGAAGAACCCCATATATTGGTGGACATTGCATGAACATGGGACGCCACAGTTGCAGCGACTAGCATGTCGTTTTTTGTCTCAGGTGGCCAGTTCCTCAACTTGTGAGAGGAATGGGAGTACATATGGATTTATCCATTCAGCGAGGAGAGGTCGATTAGAGGTGAGTAGGGCAGAGAACCTCGTGTATGTCCATAGTACTCTTCGACTCATGTCTCGTAGGGACAAGGGTTATACAGAGGGGCCTTTTGCACGTTGGGATGCAGTTCCTGATGACACTAGAGATAGTAGGTGTGATGGCTTTTTAGATCTACCACCACCAGGTCCACAGGAGGAGGGCCTAGAAGATGATGATGAGGAATATGACGAATGAGAGTCAAATATCAGATATTTGATGTTATCTTTGTACATGTCCACTACTATATAGTATATTGTTATCTCTTGACTCTTTATGACTTGACATCCTGTCATTTGTTTACATGAATATGAAATATCATATATCAATATGCTTTTATGATGCCATATTTAAATATTTATTATTTTGCAGTGTGTATGAATGATTTATTTTATTTCACAATGTGCATATTTATTTTATTTTTTAATTTTTTTGATAATATATATATATATATATATATATTTTAATTAAAAACTAGCCGCACCCGCACCCGACGAACCCTATTTTTGATAGGGGCCGTATCCGCACCGCACCTGCGATTCTTGCCGCACCCGCATCCCCGCACCTGGTAACCTTGTGGAAAATTAATACGATGAAATATTTATGAAAAATATAAAAATGCAATCAACATGCAAGTCTAAAGTACATGTAGATCCTTCAATGTTGAAATGGGCAATGTTTCACACCACTTCTGCCTCTAGTAGACATCAAACAACTGGTTGTAATGTCTGTCAGATAATTCTGAACATCGACTATCCTTGACTATAAGTTTATGACAATTAGAGCAGTTGAGTGTAATGAAAACATTTTTTTCAGTGATGGCTGAAAAAGGTTCGTATGGAACTGAACTGAGGTTTGGATTGGACTAGATTCAGTAGAACCTGGTGACTATGGATTCTTCTCAGTGGAACACATTTAGTTCCAACTACATAATATGTAGTGTTGCAGCCAGTTTATATGATATGCCTATGTTATTTGTATCTTTTCTTTAGATATGTGCTACGATTAATTTTAGTTTAGATTTATTAACTTTCAGCAGATGCTTTAAGCACTCCACCTCAATGGATATACCCCGTCCATATTAGTCCCATCACTAACTTTTGGCCATTAATAATTTCAGAAATGCAATTTTTTTTCTCCCCTTGCTTTCAAATTTTTTAAGTTTGGTTATTTTACACACTTGCATTCTGGTGAACCTTCGCAAATTTTATTGCAGCATACCACTGACAAATGCTATAATATGTTCAACAGGTTTTCAAAGGTAAGAAGATGCCTGGGCATATGGGTCATGAGCAACGAACCATTAAAAATATATGGGTGTATAAAATAGATCCAGCAAGGAATCTTATGTGGGTCAAAGGCCAGGTGAGATTTATAACTAAGAAAGTCTCAGACTGCTTATACTGAGGAATACTGCAAAATGTTTTTAAAATGATTGCTTGGTTGAAGTGAATGATTGATCTTTCTTTTCATGAAACAGGTACCAGGGCCTCAAGGGGCATTTGTTTTTATAAAAGATGCAGTTTACAAGAAACCAGATGCGTCCTTGCTTCCTTTTCCAACGCATTTTGCTTCCCCAGATGAGGAAATATCAGTTTTAGAACCTATTATTGCTGACCTTGGGGATACTGATCCATTTATGAAGGAATAACTTTATCATACTTGAAATGTTGGCTCTAGTAAACTTTTGCGCTTAATGGAATGCATTTAAAAGAGTCAACGATGTTGATGTTTTCACTTGGATATACATCGGAAAATCCTGGGCCTGTAACAAAATTAGTCACGGAGGATAAAGGAAGTGAACATAGGATAATTCTTGCAACCAATGTCTGATCCCCTGGTGGTTTTTGAAATGATGGATCTGATTTTATTCAAATCCTTATATGTGTTATTTTCGACATATTTCATAATTCCCTATATGGGTTGTCACCCCTTAAAAAGCAAATTTTGTTCCATCATCTTTGTGTAGGTGTAGTTACGGGATTATAACTGATAATTTGGAGATTGACTTATACTTGTCATGACCTTGGGTATTGTAATTGGTCAGATTTTTCTTGTATGAATACAATTCTTGCATTTGGAATATATGACACCAAGATGCTTCTGTTAACATTTTACTGGTTCAAAATTGGATGATTTTTTATGGTAACGAGTAAATGATTGTGGTAAATAATTTGCCCTCCAAGAATTTCAATCTCACTGCATCTTGTGCTATAGTTATCAGTTTGTGAATTTTTATTCAAAATATTCTTGTACTTTTCTCAGTTCATAGCATGGTAAAAAGCTTCATACAATCTTTGTATGTGTATGTAATATTTTTTTGAGTTGGATTTGTACTCCAATAAGTTTCAGTAAATATTGTTATAGAGCAGAACTCTTAGCTCTAATTAAAAAAAAAGAATTTGCTAAATGCTTAAACATGGATATACGGAAAATTCAATTTTATTTTAAAGAACATTGTCTTTGCTAATCATGAGTCAGGTTTTACATATCTATATAATTGTTTATTTCGTTTACTTGAGCTATCTTTGAAGATGCTTTTGTATCTTTTTGAATGGCAGAGATTTCACGACGGCTAGTCATGTTTACTCACCATTGATTCAGGACTGATTGAATATGCTGGATGAACATAGACATATAGGTTACCTTAATTTTTCTTTTTTGTAATATAGGGGAATCTGTAAACACATCATCATTATCTATGCCAGGTCATGGTTTCAATTCCAATATGCTGCACCTATAAACCCTCCCCACTCTTGGTAAGGATGACATGAGGTGGACCACTGGCCCCAAAGGGAATATAATCAAGGTCAGGTGGACCACTGGCCCCAAAGGAAATATAATCGAGGTCACCCACGGGCAAACACTCAGCTGCAACCAAACGGCCTATCCATTAGGGACAATATATGAGTTATCGATTCTACCAACAAACACTAGCACTTGAAAACATTAAGCACTTAAAAAGGACCTATTCCAGTCACAAAACTCCTAAAATACATATCTTGTCTTCTGCTAGGGATAGTGGTTCTATTCTTGTTAATATGATGTGCCAATAAACCCTCCCCACTCTCGGTAAAGGTGACATGAGGTGGATCACGGGCCCCAGTGGGAATTGAATTGAGGTTGCCCACTGGCAAACACTAAGCTGCAACCAGTTGGCCTATCTATCAGGGACGATATATGAGTTATCGATTCTACCAACAAACACTAGCACTTCCTGTGTATCTCATTATAACAGTAAGCACTTGTATAGGAATTATTCCAGTCATAAAACTCATAATAGAGTCTAATACGCATATCTTGTCTTCTGCCAGAGATAGTGGTTCTATTCCAGTCATAAAACTCATAAAAGAGTCTAATGCCACTAGCACTTCCTGTGATTCTCATTATAACAGTAAGCACTTATATAGGAATTATTCCAGTCATAAAACTGATAAGAGAGTCTAGTACGTATATTTTGTCTTCTTCCAGGGATAGTGGTTCTATTCTTGTATAAATATCTTACACATTTTCATGCCAGATCAGATATATGATGTATAAATAATAAGTACAACGAGTAAATTTTAGGACGACGATAATTCAAAGTGTGTATTTAAAGAAACATAAACACAACAAAAGTTTGTGCTCTTAAGAAATATAGTTATATGAGATTGAAACTAGTGATAATTAACAAATTTTAGAAAGGATGCATAGGTTATATGAGATTGAAATGGCTTGATCCATATTGCATTGTGAGTGTGTTAACAATGATATTTTTTGAGATAGTTATGCATATATTGCTTAGCAAGATTTGAACTTAGATCTTTCCATTTAAAGTCCATTTTTTAACTACCCGAGCTCATGCGATTTTAACATGTATTTATATTATTGTAAAATGAAGATAATTTAAAGGCTTGAAAATGCCTATTTCTTAAGAAAGTGATAGAATCCCCTGGTGGCCTTTGTGATTGGGATAGTTACACTAATTAATTGTATGCCATTTATTTGGTATTTACGACTGATAACAATGTAAATGGGATAAAGAATTGCACAGTCAAAAGCTAAAGATATTAAGGGTAGGATGCTTAAATGCTATATTATTTTATATTATTTGAGGGTTTCAGTTTAGTTTGTAAACGGATTACCAACAATGATAATACATCGGAAACTTAAAGAGCATAAGTGACATTGTTAAAAAGATTGTTGAAATATGGCTGGCATATAATGGCACATCCAAAAATATACTTGAGTGATTGAATAGACAAAAGAAGATTAGTGAGTGAATAGATAAATAAAATGAGATAACCTTTCACATGAATGTTGTATGCTATGATAGTTCTTCTGATCATATTATATTAGATTATATTAGATGATATAAAACATGGTAGGCATTGTGGATTCTTCTGACTACTAATTGGTTAAATAAACCCCACTTACCACCAAATACACACACACATGGATCATATTCATCACTAAGGGAAATGACTTAGGTACCACTCACACACATATGTATCATTATGCTTTCATAGATACCACAAAGTTGGTAACTCGAGGTTGGGAATATTAGCCTCGATAGTGCATGAGGGTCCAAACAAGTGGGATTTTATCAAGAAAACTACAACTATATTCCCCATGATGTAGGTGTTTGAGATGCAATGGGATGATGATGATCAAAACAATATAGATAACACAGTTTCTTGACCCAAAATTTGGTTACGCCTATTAAATTTTGAAGATCAAAATTCGAGTCTTCCCAACTTTTAAAACCACTTGTTGGAAAATCGTATTTAATGCTTCATTATGAGCCCAAATTCATTGTATACTTCCAAGCAATTAGCCTAAAGTTCTAGGATACAACTTTATGGACTTTGAATTCATTTATTGGACTTGTCTATTGCATTTGGATTCATTTTTATATAATATGTAGGTCTAATTTTTCTAGTTTATACTTTTGTCAATAGGGAGATTGACAAGTGGTTTCATATGCTTTATAAGAATTTATAGTTGTTATATCATTCCATTTGTAAAATTCAGTTTCAGTGCACTTTTAGATGTTTCAATGGGTTCATTTGATATGCAACTTTTATTTTTTTTATCCCTTCTCTTTTTATAGACTTGTAAGCTATAATTTATAAAGGGAAGGGAACATTGGTTAAAAGCTACCCATATAATTATCCCCAACTTTTAATGCTTTAAAGTTATAAAACAAAATAAAGCACCACCTCTTTCTTCTATGACATAGGGCAATTTGAAAGTAGTAGACAAATAACCATTGCAATGACACAATGTCTTTTTAGGTGGTACAACTTCTCTCCTTTCATCTCTTTTTATAGCCTTTTTGTCTATCTTTATAAAGGGGATGGAGAGCATGCTAAAATCTAATTCGAAAGTATCTTTAATTCTCATGTCAGAATGACTTACAACATGGGACCCAAGATGGTAGCATGTAGGACAACTCCAAACTTGGCTAGTCATGCCCAAAATTATGCTTCCTATGTAGTGAAAGTAGCATGACAAAAGCACCAAGATCTGCAAGGGAGTCAATATTTGTATATATAAGAAGATTAGAAGAAGACGAGGAAGAAGAATGCTATCATAAGTCCTTACCTAAACACATTATATATAATAGTTACAACATTAGTCGAAAGCCCAAGTTGTTCCTCCAACTGATCAAGAAATAGTTCAAAAATAACAATTGCAAAATTTTTCTTCTGCCTCTCTAAATTGAAGTTAGGTTATAAAATAATTCGATATTGGCTATAGCTCTGGTACTTGATTTGAATATGCCTAAAACTTTTAATGAACAAAACAAGCTATCGATATGGGACATGTGTCCCTATCTAAGGTCCATCCGATGGAAAGACCTCTACTTAGCCCATTCTACTGAGATAACTAAAGTCTTCCATTAGCCAATAAGAAAGTGTTTCACTTACAGTTTAAGAACAACCTTCTTAAGGATGCTCAGGATTTCCAAAATACTCCTCTTGGGCATAGAATGCGAGAATCAAGATGCACAACTTCTTAAAGAACTATAATGGTATCAACATTTCAACAGTCAATCAAGTAACAATATGGCAACTACATTGTAGCATAAAAGCTAATGTTAGCAATCTAAAAGATAAAAAAATACCAAATCGAAAGTATTTAAATTTAAATTTGCCATTATGTGAAAGAAAATAGGGCATGACAAATTTAAGGAAACTTAATGAGCTCGAAGAGAAAATTGTAGAGGGCCATTTCTATTTATAGTTGATACTTATAACTTCGAGAGAAAGCATCGATCCTGAGGTCCTTGTTACGAAGTTCAATAGATCAAAGTACCTAGTATGCAATTCAATAACGATGCTTATATAGTGTGACTACCTTAATTTTATTTCAAGTGCCACTCTAGATGAAAACCTGTTCCCAATGGACCAATAAAATGCAGAGCATATTGTTCCATCATCCACAAATAATGCAATAGTTAATGTCTGCAACTAACCATATCGTGAATGAGTGATTGCCATGCAAGGTATAATGGATGAGAATGCTATATATATATATATATATATATATAAAGAATTTTCTTTCTAGTATACTAACATTTATGATGTTAGGTAGAGGATTTGGTGATAGGCTTAGATTTAGATAATTTTGTAATCTATTTACATGCCTCAAAGTATAGAAAAGGACTCTCTCACAAACTCCAAATTAAACATATGTTTTGAAGGGAGAAACCTTGGTTTAGAATCAATTCTTTTGCATTAGAATTGGAATAGAAAGACAAATTAGCCAACATGTTTTTGTGTTTAATATTTGATTGTATTAGATCACTAGTCCCCCTATGATTGTTTATTGATTAAGATATTTTACAGTTGGAGTTCTAGTCATTGAGACTGTGACCTAGATATTTGATCCTCTTACATTATTTATTATAATTTTTTGTGCTTTGCATGATTGTTTGCTTAAATATTTCAATATCTACTGTGATTGTAGTTACTTATATCTTATAGAATGTATTTTTTATTGAAAGTAGCTTGTATATTATTATCACTCTAAACGGTAGTTTAGTTTCTTATCCCTTTTCCCATCAAGATATCAATGTACACTAACATTCATAAAACCACTTATCCCTCGAGGTTGTACAAAATTAAATATAGACTTGCAATATACTAGTGATCAGGGGACAAATGCTTGGCCTTGGAAAGACCAATTCCTATCGACTATTCAATAATATAATTTTTAACATGCCCAATGAGATATTGTATGCTTTTGTTTGAAATCATTCAATGAAAGTTCCACATTTTGCAAGACTCTAAACTCTAGTTTAGTGATTACTTTGTTAGAAATATAATCTAGTAGTTAAAAAAAGTGTCTTTTGAGCTTTGATGTCAAACCATTATGTCATGATTATAAGGTCTAGAGAATTTGGTTTTGAAGAAATTTTTGATTTTCAAGAACTGCTTGAAGAATGTAAATATATGCAAGAAAAGAAGATCTAATATCCTAACATTCATATAACTAGGTTGTACGGAATATAATATAGACTTGCAATATATTGGTGACCAAGGCACAAATGATTGTGTTAGAGTATATTACATTATTGGGTACATGCTAATGTACCACCTTGGGTACATAACTAGAGTAGGAGTTTACTTTAGAGTAAAGTTTGAGTTACTTCATGCAATATAATAAATGCACAAGTGTTAGAATGTGCAATGATGTAAATGTGCATGTAGTCCACATGTACATGAGTCATAGGATAAGGTAGATGAAGAGTCATGGGTAGAGTAAAGGCCAAGGCACATATCTTCCTATATATATGCCTTTATGTAAGTAAAAGTGAAGAGAGAGGAAAGTAGAGTGGAGTGAGATACAATGTTACTATAGTGAGTAGTGAGTAGGTACAATGTAGTTCTTCATTGAAAATTTTGGAGTGTTCAAGTCCTCCATGATATTGCATTGTACTATTTTTGTGAGCTTTCATTAATGGCATATTACTGAGTTATTGCAAAAGTTTATCTCATTATTTTCCTGCATATTATAGTGCCATTATCATATACTTATCATAGCTTACTTATTTCACATCTTGTGGTTGCATTTCCTTCAATATACATCCTCAAAAGCTAACAGTGGTATCAGAGCACATGGTAGATCGATAGGAAATAGGGAGAGCCACAAGAGAGATTGAGAGGAGTTCAAAAATCTCATTTGCAAAATTTTTGAAAATACATTTGGTTGGAGTCTTTCCACAGAGTTGCAAAAAAACTTGTGAAGACTAGGACTCAACATTGATTCCACTAGATTGACAAATCAACTAGTGAAGATTCAGAATCTCTAGATTTAGAGATTTACCATTTTCTAGTTTCTAACACTTTGTTGCAGGAAAAGGAGATTCAAAGAAAGTTGGGAAGCTTCCTACAAGAAAGCTAGGAAGAATATCTTCTTTGGAATCAATCCAGTAGCTGAAGCAACAAAAGAGAAAATGTCCCATTGCAAGAGTTGCAGACCTGCAAATTGTAGAAGAGAGAAAAGGCTAGAGGAGCCTTATTGCAGATTGAAGAGACTCCAAAAAAGATTCCAGGAGAAGATTGGAGGTTGGTGATCTCCATTGAAGATTGAAGATTGCAAATCAAGGAGGAGGTCCTAGAAAGAAGACCCCATTGAAGGAGGAAGAGACTCAAGAAAAAGAGTCTGAGAAGATTGGAGATTGGAGATCTCCATTGAAAAGTTGAAGAGAAGACCCATAGAAGGTCTCATTGAAGAATTTCTAGTCTTGGAAGACTGAATATTGAGAAGGACTAGCAAAGGTCTAGTTCCAAATTCTAAAAGCAATATATTTTAGAGATCCAAGAGGGAGATCTCATTGCAAAACTTCCATAGTTGAATATTGAAGGAAAGGTCTCATTGAGAAGACCAAGAAGCTACGAGATTGAAGACCCTAGAGAAGAGGTCTCAAGGAGAAAGAAGGAGAAGGCCATTGAAGCAGATTTCAGAGAAGGCCATTGAAGGAGTTCATAGGAGAACTCATTGGAGAAATTTACTAGGAAGGAGAAGTTCCTGATAAAGGTTTTTGGGACAATTGTCGCCATCCGACAACAAGCCCAAAGGAGAAGAATTTGGCAAGGAGTTTGCCAAATTTTGGAGGAGAATAGTGAAGACCTCAAGATAGTCAAAATATTGAGAAGAAGGCCACTAGATTGGCCAATATTGAAGTCAGAATTCGACAAGGAGGTTGAAGGAGAAAGGAGATAGAAAAGCCACCAAATCTGAGAGATTTGGGGATTGCCATTAAAGGCTATTTTGGAGAAAGGAGATTGTTGGTTTTACAGTAGAAAAGTGAAGGCTTCTTGAAGGAAAATCTCAGCTGTGATTTGGAGGAGTTTCCTACCAAATTTGTGAGATTCAAGGATAACACTTCCAAAGGAGAAATTGATTACGAAAGGGCAGCAATTCAGGAAGCATTACTAGCTGCAAAACTTCAGATCTAAAGAGTGCATTCTGAAGGAAGAGAAAAGCCACCAAACTACAGTTTCAGGGCAGCAAGTTAGAGGGTTTCAAAGCTGCAAATAGGTGAGCTAAAGAGTTATTTCGGATAGCAAGGAAGAGCTACGATTTCATCCATTACAAGGCAGCAGTTAGGTGATTCAAATCACCAAGACAACCATCATCTACAGAGGTCATTAAGGTAAGCAACTTTGGTGCAAAAGGTTCATTAGTTGAACATTACTTATTCGGTTCATTATTAAGTTTCATTAAGCACCATATTAGAGTTTAAAAGTTGCAAGAAGAAGGTTGCATATTAAAGTCTTCAAGGGAGTGCAGAAGATAGTTTTTACAAGGGTTATAACCTGCACACAAAAGGAGGAGTTAGATATATTTTGAAAGAAAGAAAAATATCAACATCCTACCTTCTAATTAAAGCAAAGAAGACATTATCCGTAAGTGATAGTTGCATAGATTATAGTGCATATTTCAAGTTACTTTTAAAGAGTTCATTTATAGGAGCAATAAGGAGAAATTGCTATTGCACTATACTAGTTATTACAGGTGGATTAAGAATTCAAGTTAAGGTTGAAAATTAGTGCAAAGTTAAGTTGCATGATTAAGAGCTTGGATTTATTATTGCTAAGTTAACCAAGCAAAGGAGAGAGTTGTCTAGCAAGGAAGACAACATCAAATCATCTCTTGCCACCAAGGAGTAGTGCAAAGAAGTCACCTCATCAAGGAAGAAAGAAATCTTGCAAAAGGAGATTTAAAGATCTCAAAATATAGGTGCAAATTTAAGGTATTCTATTCTAACTATTGCAAAGCATTTTGCATTAGATTATTGCACCATAATCTTCTTGTCCTATGTAGAAAAAGAGGACAAAGCTAGAGTGTCTCAAAGACACTACAACAACTTGCAAAGCATATCTACAAAGCGACCATTTCAGTAAAGTAAAGGAGCAAATTTTAGGCTAAGGAAGAGAGCCAATGAAGGGCTCACATTAGCCAAGTTTCAAGGTGTCTAAAGACACCATATCCATCATCGAATATAGTACCTATAGCAACATTAACCTACAACAACAAGACCTACGTAAGGAGCTCATCATCTATTGCATATCTATGTAGAGAGGATAGCGCTAAGGACAACACATTGCAAGTATAAAGAAGCAAATTACAAGGTGAAAACAAAGGTGCATTACCCAAGCTACAACTTGGATGAACCACTAGCTAAAAGAAGCACCTAAAGCCACCATTGGAGCGCCATAGAACCACCATTGCAACACTCTTGAATCACCATAGCTGGAGCCAACCTCACAACATCACCATTCGCTTGGAAAGAAAGCGTTGAAGACAAGACTCAAAGGGCGTCCACTGGCAAGAAGTATACAAGGAATAAGAGATGTTGAAGGGAGTCTTACATGCATGAAATTGGAGCACCACTTGCAATTTAGAGCCAAGGCATCTTGTGCCACTTGGCACATCCAAACAAGGTGCCCATATATTCCTTAATGTATGCCCAAGAAAGAAGCACTCAAAGAGAAAGTAATGCCTATTGTTGAGCATTGAATAACATCATTTGGAGGTTACAAGGCATAATCATCATTCAAGGGAGAAATGAGCATTGAAAGAATCTAAACCAATACCCATCAAGAATGTAACTCTCAAGGCACCACTTGTCTAAAATTTCAAGGAGCATCCAAGCTATTTAAGTGCCTAGTCTTGAAGGAGAACATAGGTAGAACATAAGTGCATAGTCAAGCATTAAAGAAGGGAGTCAAAGCACCATTAAGGAGGAGAAGAAGGCACCCATGAACATTGATTGATCTCTACCATACATAGTGAAATGTGGGTACACATTCTTCAGCCCAAATATGATCATTGCAAATCCATAGGCAATGAGTGTATTCATTGGACCTTGGGGTTTCAAAATGCTAAAGTTGAAGACACCAAACTATTGCTGATATTGAAGGAGGAGAGATAGAATACAACACTCATTTCAAGCATGTAAACCATTACTTGCACCAATACAATAAATGAATATTCAAAGAGGACTTAATATAGTCCAAGGTACATAAGAGGAGAAAGTTTACATCATACATCAAATATTGGAGCCAATCAATGCACACATATTGCAAGTAAGGTATAGTTTTACCTATTTAATATTTACTTTCCTAAGTTTAGGGAGTTATAAGGTGCCTAATACAAGGTTGAAAGTTATTTATTAATGCATTGAAATATCAACCTTAGAGAGTAAGAAAGCAATTTTAGCAAAGGGAGTATATCTTAGAAGATATTATAAATTGCTTGAGATTTAAACATTACAATATTTGCAAATATTTAATTTAGGAGATATAAGGGTTTCTACCTTGGATAATTAAAATAATATTTTGCAAATATTATTATTTTCTAAAATTCCAAATTAGGGAGTTATAAGGTATACTACTTCAAATTTTAGTTTCTTGGAATTTAGAAAAATTAAACCATTGAAAAGGGAAGGTTAAAGGAGCAAAACCATTAATTGCTTAGAAGTTGGAAATAGCATTTTGCATTAGTCTCTTACATTAATTTTTGAGACATTAATCCAACTAAAAGGTCTTGAAGGAAAAGAACCTTATTAAAACTTGAAGGTGCATCACTATTTATCTTTAGCTTTCTACTTACTAATCAATAGGGAGACATAAGGCAAGAAAGTGAAGTTGAACATTAGGGAGACAAAAGGAATTCAACTTAAATTAAGAAAGCTAAGCATACTATCAAGTTTCATAGTGCATTCAAACACTTGCTAGATAGAAGGTATTTTACAAAACTTATAAAATTGAAAAGTTCTTAGCAAGGTTGAGCATATACTTAAAACTAAGGAGGTATAAGGTAGTCTACAAATATCATCATGACAATGAACAAATTCATTCTCACTGAATCCCAATTACTTAGAGGACCAAATTACTCTTCATGGAAAAACAAAGTAAGAGCAATTCTGATAGTTGAAAAACTTTGGGAAATAGTCAAAGGAACAAAAGAAAAACCTACTTCAAGTGATAGTGAGATTCAAAAGTTTGAAGAAAATGAAGCAAAAGCATTAATGATAATAACTTTTTCCATTACAGATGAAATACAACCCTACATTAGTTCAGTAGGAACATCTACAGAAGCATGGAAAACCTTAGCCAAAATATTTGAAGGGAAGAATAAAGCCACTATCTTAAATCTTCAAACTCAATTACATTCTCTGAAAATGAATAGTGGTGAAAGTATAGAACTATTCCTAAGGAAAGTAGCAGATATAAAAGGAAAATTATTAACCTTAGGAGAAGAGGTTGAAGATAAGTTTCTTGTTCAAGTAACCTTGAGAGCACTTCCAGACAACTACAAGCACTTAGTTACATCTTTACAACTCCTAAGTAAAGATACATATTTTGATGAGTTAGTCAATATTCTTCAAGAATATGAAGTGGAAAATACAGTTAAAGATGAAATGACTAACAATGCATTAGTTTCAAAAGATAATCCATAGGGAAATGTTACCTCATCCTCAAAAGGATGAAGACCATGGAATAACAAATATTGTCAAGTCTGCAAGAAGAAAGGACATAGTACCAACTACTGCAGATTCAATCCTAGAAATTAGTATCAAGGAAATCAGATAAAATATGGAAGCCAACCAAATAGGCCATTCCAATCAAGACAATATCAGAATCAGTATAGTCCACATCAGCAACAATTTCAGCGTTCATATCCTTCTCAGAATCAATACAATTATCCTCAATTGCAATATCAAGAAGGGAATAAAAAAGGACACTTAGTTCACAAAATTCAAGAAATTCAAGAACTGGAAGAACCTACAGAGGAACATGAAGTTAAAGCTCTCTCAGCAAAGATAGCATTTTATGAAGACACTAACTACTTGCTTGAACAGGATACAGACAAGGAGCAGAATAAAGAAAGCAAAAAAGAAGATTAATACTAAAGTCCAAGAAGAAGAAGAGGATCAAATTCAAGAACATAAAGACAAAGATCCATATTGAAGACTAAAGTCTTCAATACCCAAATAATGTAATACAGGGGGTGTTAGAGTATATTACATTATTTGGTACATGCTAATGTACCACCTTGGGTACATAACTAGAGTAGGAGTTTACTTTAGAGTAAATTTTGAGTTACTTCATGCAATGTAATAAATGCACAAGTGTTAGAATGTGCAATGATGTAAATGTGCATGTAGTCCACATGTACATGAGTCATAGGATAAGGTAGATGAAGAGTCATGGGTAGAGTAAAGGCCAAGGCACATATCTTCCTATATATATGCCTTTATGTAAGTAAAGTGAAGAAGAGGAAAGTAGAGTGGAGAGAGATACAATGTTACTATAGTGAGTAGTGAGTAGGTACAATGTAGTTCTTCATTGAAAATTTTGGAGTGTTCAAGTCCTCCATTATATTGCATTGTACTATTTTCGTGAGCTTTCATTAATGGCATATTACTGAGTTATTGCAAAAGTTTATCTCATTATTTTCTTGCATATTATAGTGCCATTATCATATACTTATCATAGCTTACTTATTTCACATCTTGTGGTTGCATTTCCTTCAATATACATCCTCAAAAGCTAACGATTGGCCTTAGAAAGGCCAATTACTATTGACTATTCAATAATATAATTTTTAACATACCCAATGAGATATTGTATGCTTTTGTTTGAAATCATTCAATCAAAGTTTCACATTTTGCAAGACTCTAAACTCTAGTTCAGTGATTACTTTGTTAGAAATATAATCTAGTAGTTAAAAAATGTGTTTTTTTGAGCTTTAATATAAATCCATTTTGTCATGATTATAAGGTCTAGGGAATTTGGTTTTGAATAAATCCTCAATTTTCAAGAACTACTTGAAGAATTTAAAAATATACAAGAAAAGAATATATATATCCTAAAATTAATAGAACCAATTATCTCTCGAGGTTGTACGAAATAAAATATAGATGCAATATATTGGTGACCAGGGCACAAATGATTGGCCTTAGAATGACCAATTACTATTGACCATTCAATAATATATTTTTTAACATACCCAATGAGACATTGTATGCTTTTATTTGAAATAATTCAATGAAATTTCCACATTTTGCAAGACTCTAAACTCTAGTTTAGTGATTACTCTGTTAGAAATATAATCCGGTAGTTAAAAAATGTGTCTTTTGAGCTTTAATGCCAAACCATTATGTCATGATTATAAGGTCTAGAGAATTTGGTTTTGAATAAATCCTTGATTTTCAAGAATTGCTTTAAGAATGTAAAGATATGATCTATATCCTAACATTCATAGATACAATTATCTCTTGAGTTTGTATGAAATAGAATATAGAATTGCAATATACTGGTGACCAAGGCACAAATTACTGACCTTAGAAAGGCCAATTACTGTCGACTATTCAATAATATATTTTTTAACATACCCAATGAGACATTGTATGCTTTTGTTGAAATCATTCAATCAAAGTTCTACATTTTGCAAGACTCTAAACTCTAGTTCTAGTAGTTAAAAAATGTGTCTTTAGAGCTTTAATGTCAAACCATTATGTCATGATTATAAGGTCTAGAAAATTTGGTTTTGAAGAAATCCCTGATTTTCAAAAACTGCTTGAAGAATGTAAAGATATGCAACAAAAGAAGTTCTATATCCTAACATTCAAAGAACTAGTTATCTCTTGAGGTTGTATGAAATAGAATATAGACTTGCAATATACTGGTGACCAGGGTACAAATGATTGGCCTTAGAAAGGCCAATTACTATTGACTATTCAATAATATAATTTTTAACATACCCAATGAGATATTGTATGCTTTTTTTTGAAATCATTCAATCAATATTACATATTTTGTAAGACTCTAAACTCTATTTCAGTGATTAATTTGTTAGAAATATAATCTAGTAGTTAAAAAATGTGTCTTTTGAGCTTTAATGTGAAACCATTCTATCATGATTATAAGGTCTAGGAAATTTGATTTTGAAGAAATCCCCAATTTTCAAGAACTGCTTGAAGAATGTAAAGATATGCAAGAAAATATCTATATCCTAACATTCACAGAACCAATTATCTAGACTTGCAATATATTGATGACCAAGGCACAAATGATTGGCCTTAGAAAGGTCAATTACTATCGACTATTCAATAATATAATTTTTAACATGCCCAATGAGACATTGTATGCTTTTGTTTGAAATCATTCAATGAAAGTTCCACATTTTGCAAGACTCTAAACTCTACTTCAATGATTACTTTGTTAGAAATATAATATGGTAGTTAAAAAATGTGTCTTTTGATCTTTAATGTGAAATCATTCTGTCATGATTATAAGTTCTAGAGAATTTGTTTTTGAATAAATCCACGATTTTCAAGAACTGCTTGAAGAATGTAAAGATATCATCTACATCCTAACATTCATAGAACTAGTTATCTCTCGAGGTTGTATGAAATATAATATAGACTTGCAATATACTGGTGACCAAGGCATAAATGATTGGCCTTAGAAAGGCCAATTACTATCGACTATTCAATAATATAATTTTTAACATGTTCAATGAGACATTGTATGCTTTTGTTGAAATCATTCAATCAAAGTTCCACATTTTGCAAGACTCTAAACTCTAGTTTAGTGATTACTCTATTATAAATATAATCTAGTAGTTAAAAATGTGTCTTTTGAGCTTTAATGTCAAACCATTATGTCATGATTATAAGGTCTAGGGAATTTAGTTTTGAAGAAATCCTTGATTTTCAAGAATTGCTTGAAGAATGTAAATATATGCAAGAAAAGAAGATCTATATCCCTTAAAAATACCCCACCTCCATATCTGAATATATAAGAAGATCCATTTTAGATACTCTTAGAATCACATTCAATATGAATATATAAGAATTGCTTGAAGAATGTAAATATATGCAAGAAAAGAAGATCTATATCCCTTAAAAATACCCCACCTCCATATCTGAATATATAAGAAGATCCATTTTAGCTACTCTTAGAATCACATTCAATATGACTCATCATCATCATCATCATCATCATTGTCATCATCATCATCAACCCACACCTACTCCAATAGTAAATTATCCATGATGGGATGACAATGGCCCATTTGGTCTAGCAGTCAACAATCTAATCCTATCAGTTGCCCTTAAAATATTTTCCATTATTTTTAGGATTTGAAGATAAGACAACATACAAACATATTCAAGATCTCATTAACTTAAAAATTCATCCATAATATCAAACATGATGATGCAATGCTAGAGTTATTTAATTTTTTTTTTAAAGGATATGTTGCCATGTGGTTCAAAGGCCTCAATGGTGGAAGTGTTAGGACTTGGTATGATATCTCCAATAGATTAATCCGAAGTTTTCGTTAGTCAATAGATCCATTATATTTCTATGCCCAATTTAACGCCTTCAATAAGTATTAGGCCAAGATATTTCAAGATTTCAATATGTGATTTTGTAGGAAAAGACAAAATATACTAGTGGATATTAGGTCTTCCAATGCCCAAAGATCTATGTAGTATCTTAAGACGATGCATATAGATTTGAGTTTCCTAATTTCTAATTATAAACATATTTTTTTTTCTAGAATATAAGAGGCAAAAAGAGCTAATAAAGTCTTGATTAGAATAGGAAAGTTATCTCCCTAAGTAGCTATGCTTATCTATACTGAACTAAATCTTAATCAACTCACCCACTAGTAGTAGTATTGCTCATAAATCTCAATAACACAAGCAATCAATCCACTTCCACAATCTATAAGTTGCACATTAATTCAAGCTTGGGTAGAATCATCTAGAATTGCCTTCCATCTCTGTAGTATCCAATGGATAAAGTGTAGAAGTAAATAGATAATTTAAATTCAATGCTTATAGAACTATCCAATAAACTAACTATCTCTAACTTGCAAAATCAAGAAAGATATAATAATTATCAACCAAGAAAAATAGATTTTCTTAACAAGGAGCAAGCCAACAATTATATATATGTGGACAACAACAATGTATTGCACATGACAAACAATAATTTATGGTGCTATGCTTGCAATGGTTTGCATGATCCAATATGTTGCATCATAGGTTAGAAAAGGTCTCATGAAACTAGTGTTAGCACTTCAAGTCAAAACAACATTTCTAAAGTACTTGGTCTTGTGTATAATGCCATGCTAATGAATTTTGAGTTTAATGCTTTAGCTTTCCCATTTGAGGATTCAACTATGCTTCAATAGATGGAGTATTACACTTAATATAAAAATAAGGAATGCGGGAAAATGAAAAATCTATAGTTGTGGAGAATCCTACTCCCATGGTCCTTAAAAGGAACTAGACTAAAGCTAAGAAGTCTCCAATGAAAAATGCCAAAGAAACTACTCCACAAGCATATCAATAGGCATAGACATCTCAACCTCTAGCCAAAAAGCCTAATGTTGGTTAAAAATAGTAGGTAGTAGAAAATTTTACTCCTAATAAGATATCCTTGGAAAAATTTATCTTTCCATCACTTACTAAAGATGATAGGATAAGAGTTGTTCAAAATTATTAGAAAATCATATAAAGAGGACAAACACCTACCACCCATTTAGAAGATTTTAATATTTATGAAGATCCTAAGAAGACTCATTCTAGGATGAGCATGTTTGATGCCCTATTCTTATCAGGACACTTTGATAAAGAAGCTTTGAAATATCATCCTAGTGATGATAAAGCTAATAGATAATTAAAGAACAAATAATTGATCAATTTGGTGGTATAGAATACAAAGGATTACATAGAAAATCCTAAAGTAATGAAGAAGAAATTTAGAAGTTCTAAAATTTTCCCATTCTGTATTACTCTCAAGATGGAAATTTTTCTCTTACATAATGCCATAGTTGAATTTGGTGTTGCAATTTGTATCATGCCCATGACAATAGCCAAAATGCTTAATTTGGAGAACACTAGGACTCTTAATGGTGCAATCCAAATGGATGATACCAAAGTTAATATGATTTAGACAATCACAAATCTGATGATCCATGAACATCCATAGCTCATAGTGGTGCAAGAATTTGTAATGGTAGATCTTCCAATGTTATTTGGGTCATTATCCAGATAATGGATTATCAATATTTCTAGAAAGGAGTATATATCAATGTATTATACTCATATGAAGGTCCATTACAAAGAAAAAATAATTTATATAAAGGCTCAAAAGTTGAGTCCTTTTCAAATTGGTCCTTTTGAAGAATCATCTCCTTGACATTCTAATGTGCACTATTTTGAGGAACAAGAATCAAACTTGATTGTAGAACTTGACATAGAGGACATGTTTAATGAATATGTATAATTGTTACTAGGAAATATAAGCAAAGACTATTGCCAATTCTAGATATTGTCTTAAGATATTGAGTAAAGATCTTACATGGCCATTGAAAACATGGATGAAATTCTAGTGCTAAGCAAAGAAGAATTTGAAAGTATTCACCATATGTAAACATTATACCTTAATGGTGCCTGATTAAAAAATGAGATAGGTGCTAGAGAAATTCTAATAAATCCATAAAACAAGGCAAGGGAATATTCCTTTAACTTAAATTTTAGTTGCACTAGTAACTCAACAAAATATGCATATTTATCATTAGGAATATAAAATGCATAGCAATGAGAACTTAAAAGTATCAAAATTTATGATGATTTTGAATAAGTTGTGAAAAAAATCAAATTATTCTACCCAATAAAATAAAATTGGTTAAAATCTTACAACCATAAAGTTTAAAATCTAATGGAATATTTTGATGCAACCAATATTCAAGCAATATCAAGATATTAGAATAAATTGCCTGATTATTTGGCTAGTAAGGGATCCCAATTTGATCCTACAAAATAATTATTGTAAGAGGAAGTTCAGGTTGAAATAATCTTTAAGCCTTTATTTCCTAATAATATTTATGACTTTGAAGTATTTATAAGTGATCAAATCATAACAAATTTTCTAATTATTGAAGCACGTGTCGATCTCAGTAAAATCCATATCCCTTAAGTTCAAATAAATAATCTAAAAGGTAATCACATACCAAAAGGATTGATAACATTGGAGATCCTATTCCACCCAAATAATATACCAAAAAAGAGAAACTTGCAAATTAAGTCATTTGACTATAGATTGATAAATGTTATTGGGGTTAAGGCTTTCAATATTGGAAGGGAGATTTCATATTACAAGGTGTAACAATTTTAGGAACTTTGATCAAAATTTTAGTAACCATATAACATGAGACTACAAATATTTGAAGACTTTTAGAATATATATCATCTAGTAAATTATTGATCTAGCCCTATAGATTAAGCCTTTTAGGTAAAAACAACAACCAGTCAATTCTAAGATTGAGACAATTATGAATGAGTTGATAAAGTTAGTGGAAGTAGAATTAATTTGCCTATCCAGCATCCGACCTTAGTGGTAAGTCTAGTGTTAGTCAAAAAGAAAAATCATGAAGTTCTCTTGTGTGTGGATTTTAGGTACCTAAATATTACTTCTTTTAAGGGGTACCACCCTCTTCCATCTATGGATCAAATACTATAAATGGTGTATGGTTTTGAGATGTTATCTCTATTAGGTGGATTATTAGGTTTTAATTAGATCTAGGTCAAAGATTAGAACTAGTTTAAAATTAATTTTCACAACTATGTGGGACACATAGGCCTACTAGAGTATACCTTTTGGTTTATCAAATAAAGGTGCCACATTTTAGAAAGCCATGGACATATCCTTTTGAAGGTTTGATAAACAAGATCATCTTGGTCTGCCTAGATGATATGAATTTATTCTCTAAAGATAGAAAATAGAATCTTAACCATTTAGAGATAATATTTGAGAGATAGAGTTTGAAATCTCTTTAACCCCATAAAAATAATCTATTGTGTCATAGAAGGTAAGATATTAGAAATTGTATCAAAATAAAATTCAAGGATTGATCTTGATAGGATCAACACAATCATGGACTTGTCCCTACCAATAAAGAGGAAGGAAATTCAATTATTTTTGTGACAAATAAATTTTATAACAAATATTATTTTGAACTTTGCACACATAGTCAATCCCATTACGACAATTTTAAGGATAAGAATTTTGCTTGGATTTAAGAATCCAAAGAGGCTTTTTAGTAGATTAGCTTAGACTACAAGGGAGTTTTTATTTTTTAGATGATGCCAAGGAGAGTATAAAAACCATCCTCAAAATAATGAAGAAAGAGAAGAACATCCCATTAATTCCATGAGTCAAACAATATTTTGATATGAATATATATATACTTTTATTTAAAAACAAGTGTATGCACTCATAAAAGTATTTAAGTAATTTTATATTATATTTCTCAAAGCAAAATATTGGCATATGCTATTCATTTGGATGTGAGAAACGACATCCCATAGGGAGAAATATGTGAAAAGGGCAAGATGTTTTAGAAATCCAAGAATATAATTTGAAGTCAAATCCACTAAGCTAATAAGAGGAAGGGCTCCTTGTGGGAATATTACAAAGAATTCGACTTGTGTTCATGTTCCCTTTCTAGAAGAGGATGAGCAAGAAATGAAAAATAACAAGATAATAAAAATGTAAACTATATTTAACATATTGTATATTTCATGAAGACAAAGAAGTATCCTCAAGGATTTAGTTCAATTCAGAGGAGGTTTGAATTTCAAACTTAGAATTATATCCTACTAGATAATATTCTATTTAAAGGAAATCTAGATGGCATGTTGCTCAAATGTATAGAGTCACAAAGTTGCAAAATATTTTAAAATGGTTCCATCAAGGTCACTCAGTTTGGCACTATTATGTTATCCTCATAGCCCATAATATTTTTAAGATCAATATATTATTGGACCAAAGGATGCTAAAAAATTTGTTAAAAAATACGAGGCATGTAGAATATATGTGGGAAAGAGAAGAAAAGTATCCCATTCCTGTAAGGCCAATATAGCAAATAAAACCTTTCAACGATGGGGCATATATTTCATTGGAAGATCAACCCACTTTCAAGTGCAGTGTACAAATGTATCTTGACTATTTCATACAACTTTACAAGATGTGTAGATGCCATTTCATCCAAGTTTACCAATTTAAAAAGGTGATTCAACACCTAAAGAGTATAATCACTAGATTTGGTGCTTCTTCCATAACAATCATAGATTATACAACAATATTAATAGGAGTTGAAGTAAAATGGTATCATGATGAAGATATATTCCTGTAGATATGGAAAATTTACCCATAAAATAAGTCATTTTTCCCTTAGATCCCTAAGAAGTCACTCAAAGTTGCTAAGTGCAAGATTAAGCTTCTTTTTCCTTCTTTGCTTTGCTTTTTCTCCTAGCCTTGACAAATTCACGGTTGTCCAAGATGGGGCATGAATTTGACAAATTTAGATTTTTTCTCTTAAAAAGCCCAAGTTTTTGGTCAACCTTTGTGACATCGACTCTTGGATAATATTATTTTTTGTTTTCTTATCTAAATCGCTCCAAACCTCCTATAAATAGAAGGATTGGAGTCCCTTTTTTGAGAGAGATGGTGACAAGTGACCTGATCTATCTAAAGTGATTTTAGAATGCTCTATTGCTACTTTGTTTCTATGCTTCTTATGATTGAATAATTTTAGGTGAGAAGGTGGAGAAGCCTTTATGATAGATTGTGTACATCATTTATCTTCTAGAGAAGGAAGAAAGGTCTTCTACCTTGGTTGCTACCTTTACTCTTGCTTCTTCCACAAGCTTATCAGGTTCATTCTATGCTTTTTTTAGCTCTTTAGATAATTAATTATTAGTTGTTCATTGTATTTTGCATTTATAGATTAGTTTTAGGCACCCTTATGTGAATTCGTACCCTACCCTTACAAGGCACGAATTCAAAAAAACCATTGGTTTCACCATATTCTTCTCTATTTTTGAATTCATGATAGCTAATTATAGAGTGCAAATTCGGTCATAATAACTTGAGGGTAAAAATCTACTCCCAAAAAATTATGTTATATCTTGCATTTTTATTTTCCATTGCATCCATTCTGTTTACACTTTATTTTACTATTCCATGCTTTGTTTTGCTTGTTCCCAAAGGTCAACAATCATTTTTATTTTTCAACGATTAGCTAAAAGGACCAAGGGGGCTTGAATGTTGTGCCTTCAAGCTCAATAATACAATGACCTAAGAAAGCCCCCCAAAAATGATCAAATTTTCCAAGTTTTTGTAGCTATCTTGTAGGTTTGACCGAATTCATGGTCGAGATTTATGGGGCACAAATTTGGCTAAGACCAACCATTGGATCAAGTAGGTGTTCTAATAGCTCTTTTAGGTTGATTGTTGTGTATTTGTGTCTCCCATATATTTTCTATAGCTAAAAGGATAAAATAAAATAAAGAAAGGTTTTTTCTCACAATTTTAGGGATAGTCTTCATTGAAACTAAGAATCATTCTAGGAATAGTTCTTTGTTTGCTTGCATTATTGTTTACCCTGCATATTTATTTAATTATTTCTAGTTTAGATCTTAATCAAGACCAAAATTAGTATCTTTATCAATAAACACATCAAAAATTCCATTGTAGATTTGGAATGAGTCCTTAAACCACTCCTGGTGAACCCTTCAATCCCCAAATCCTCTGGGTGTAGAGAAAAAATAGCCCCATGGTTACTTTGGCTCCTAGAATATCCATTGAGAATAGTCCACGATAGGGTATTTTCCTCCTCCACATATTTGGTGAACCCAACATGAAACACATCCTTAGTGGCCATCTAGAAATATTTTTGCCTCACTTTTTTTTTGTTTCTAAACCATAAACAAGACCATTTAAATTGGTTTGCATAAATTATAAAAAGTAAAAAAAAACTTAATAAATTCTTTTATATCTCTTGTGTTTTTGCCTTATATTTTATCCCTTTCTCTTTCTCTTAATATTATGGCTCCAAACCTTAGGAATAAGTAAAAGATGGTAGAGCCAGAAGAAAATACTCTATTCCATGAGGATGATCAGGTTGATAGGGAAAATCCCAATTTAGAATAATAAGAGGACATAGAGACTGGTGATGACTTTGATCCTATTGAAGTACCTCATGATAAAATCACCTTCAAATCACATAATTAGTTCTTGAATTTATTTAGGCAAAAAATACAAGTCCTGAATGAAGCCTTGGATAGAGACACCCACTTTGAATAAGCTGGAGCATCTCATCATCAAACAAATTCCCCTCTCAACATTCGTGTCAATCCTCTATTTTAATCTTCTCATAATATCAATACATTTCATAAACCAAAGTATGCTACTACAACAACCACCAACATTGATGGAATTTGGCAACCTCCTCTAACTAGTGGCATACCCCAAAATAAAATTCAATCTCCTTCTCATTCTATTACTTCTTCTAACAATGTTCCTCCTCTTCACATTATTTCTTCTGTTCCATAAAATACAAATTTTATCCCATAGTAATATGCTACACAAAACATCCCACAAGGACAGTGTTAATACCTCCAATATTAATCAGGTTCCTTTTTAACATCCTACCTATAACCCACCCTTAGGTAATCTAGGGGTATTGCATAACAACAATCCAGACATGCAAAGTTTGAAAACTATAGTGAAATAATTGGCACTAAATATGGATACACTTCAAGCTCCAAGTGTCACTTATAACTACAAGAAAATGTGTAATCAACCTTTAGACCCTATGGTACCCTCTATGCCCTATCTTAATCATTTTTCAATGCCAATTTTACCTATTTATAAGGGAACAAAGGACCCAATAGAACATTTAAGGATGTTTAGAACAACATGCCATGATATTATATATGATGATATGTTATTGCTAAATATGTTCCCTAAAATCCTTGGTGGTATGACTTTGGAATGGTATTATCAAGTACCCCATCATTTTTTGAGAAATTTTGAAGAAAAAACTTAGTTATTTGTTCAAAAATTTTGAGCTTATATGAAGAAAGGACTGTCCATATAGAAATCCTTTTGCCTTACTTTTGTTTTTGTTTCTAAACCGTAAACAAGAATATTTAAATATGTTTGCATAGATTATAAAAACTAAACAAAATATTAATAAATTCTTTGTGTTTTTGCGTTAGATTTTCTCCCTTTCTCTTTCTCTTAATACTATAGCTCAAAACCTTAGGAATAAGTGAAATATGATAGAGCCATAACAGAATCCTCTATGCCATGAGGATGATCGGGTTGATAGGGAGAATACCAGTTTAGAAGAAAAGGACATAGATACTGGTGATGAAATTTGATCCTATTGAAGTACCTCACGATAAACTCACCTTCAAATCACATAATCATTTATTGAATTTCTTTAGGTAAAACAAATAAGTCCTGAATGAAGCCTTGGATAGAAACACCCACTTTGAAGAAATTCTCTTCTTCTATGATAGCAAATTTAGGTATATTTCTCATCAAGATCCTCTTATATATGAATATCATCAAAGTTTGGAGTGGAGTGTTGAGGATGAGGGGCCACCATATCCATATTTTTTAGTTGTAACCCCAAAGTAGTATGCTAAATATGAGGATGTTCCTCAGAATGTCATCTACTTTGATGGGTATATCCCTTACACTATGCATGTTGAGTCTTCTAGTTCTCAAAAGGACTTTGGTTCTATGTAACCTGAGGACCTTGAGCAAATAGGAGTGATCCCTGCCCCACATCGTATTAAGCATGAGTTATCCATTGTCATTGAGGATACCATAAATGCGAACATAGGTTCTGAGGAAGCCCCTAGAATACTTAAGTTAGGTAAAGCCTTGTCCATGGATGAGAAAGAGTAATTGACCAATTTATTAAGATAATTTAATTATGTTTTTGCTTGGTCATATGCTGACATGCTAGGGCTCAACCCATCCCTTGTTATGCATCATTTGGTAGTTCACCCTAATTCCAAGACTGTCAAGTAGAAAATTAGGAAGATGCATCATAAGTTCACCCTTTTAGTCAAGGAGGAGCTTCAAAAAATCCTTGATGTCGATTTTATAAAAGTCATCGACTACTCTGATTGGATCTCCAATATCATTCCTATGGTTAAGAAGGAAGGAACAATCAAAATATGTACCAACTTTAGGGATATTAACTTAGCATATCCCAAGTATGATTTCCCTTGCCTAACATATATCAGATCATAGATTTCACCATCAAATGTGGAATGCTTTCGCTCATGGATGGTTTCTCAGGATACAATCATACTATGACCGTCTAGAAATCCTTTTACCTCACTTTTATTTTTGTTTCTAAACCATAAACAAGACCATATAAATATGTTTTCATAGATTATAAAAACAACAAAAACTTAATAAATTATTTTATGTCCTATGTTTTTGCGTTAGATTTTCTCCCTTTCTCTTTCTCTTAATCCTATGGCTCCAAAAATTAGTATTAAGTGAAATATGATAGACCTAGAAGATAATCTTCTATTCCATGAGGATGATCAGGTTGATAGGGAGAATTTTAATTTAGAATAAGAAGAGGACATAGAGACTAGTGATGAATTTTATCCTATTGAAGTGCCTCATGATCAACTCACCTTCAAATCACATGATCATTTCTTGAATTTCTTTAGGTAAAATAGACAAGTCCCGAATGAATACTTGGATAGAGACACCCAATTTGAAGAAGCTGGAGCATCTCATCATCAAACCAATTCTCCTCTCAATATTCATGTCAATCCTCTATTTCAATATTCTCATAATATCAATCCATTCCATAAACCAATGTATGCTACTACAACAACCACCAACATTGGGGGAATTTTGCAACCTCCTCCAACTAGTGGCATACCCCAAAATAACATTCAATTTCCTTCTCATTCTATTCCTTCTTCTTCCAACAATGTTCCTCCTCTTCACATTCCTTCTTCTATTCCATCAAATGCAAATTTCATCCCACAACAAGATGCTACACAAAATATCCCACAAGGAAAGTGTTAATGCCTCTAAAATTTTCCAAGTCCATTTTTAACATTCTACCTATAAACCACCCTTAGGTAATCTAGGGGCATTGCATAATAACAATACAGACATGCAAAATTTGAAAATTATAGTGAAACAATTGGTATTAAGAATGGATACACTTCAAGCTCCAAGTTTCACTTATAACTATAAGGAAATATGCAATCAACCCTTAGATCCTATGGTAGCCTCTAGGCCCTATCCTAAGCATTTTCTAATGTTAATCTTACCCATTTATAAGGGAATAGAGGACCCAATAGAATATTTAAGGATGTTTAGAACAACATGCCATGATATTATATATGATGATATTTTGTTGCTAAATATGTTCCCTAAAAAACTTGGTGGTATGGATTTGGAATGGTATTATCAACTACCCCATCATTCTTTTAAGAAACTTTGAAGAAAAAACTAAGTTATTTGTTCAACAATTTGGAGCTTATGTGGAGAAAGGAGTAACCATTCAAGATTTATATCTCTTAAATCAAGGAAAAGATGAAAGTTTCTTAGAATTTTTGTCTTTATGGAGAAGTTTAGTTGGATGATTAAGGTACACCCTACCTCCTCGAGACATGTTAGAGATATTTATTAGTAACTTACAAGAGCAGATCTCATATGAGTTGGAAACAACAACCATTACCTCTTTCGAACAAGCAATAGATTTGGCAAGAAGAGTAGAGAAGGCTCTTATTCGAAGAGGTCAACTTAAACCAAGGAAAGAAGATGAAAGGACCATGAAAACCCAATATAAGAACAAGCATGTCGTTGGTGATGGGGTAATAGATAACAGATAAACCAACAATGTTAACATCGCTAGTACCTTGAAGAATTTGGTACTTAGAAAACCCCAAAAACCCCCACCAAGAAATTTTACTAGACTCAACCAACCCATTTTGTCGGTCCTTAAGCAACTTTTGGAAGCTAAGATGATTGAACTACCTCCCATAAGACAACCCGATACCACGATAGTTTGGTATAAGCCTGATCAACATTATGAGTATCATAGAGTGGAGGGGCACATGACAAGTTCATGTAAGAGGTTGAAACATGTGGTTCAAGACCTAATAGATGAAGGTCACCTTGTTGTGGATGATTCTCAACCCACTCCTAACCACAAACCTCCAACTAATCAACCTCCTACTCAACAAACACCTACAACTAATCAAGATATGGGGATCTTCCAAAATCCCCTACCCAATCATGAGCAATAGACAACTAATCAAGTGTCATATCATAATGTGCCACCTCCCTACAACAACATGGTTGGTATGATAGCAACTACCACAAGACAACAAGCTCAAGCTCAACCGACTCAACAAAATTAAGAGCAGACAAGTTCTACATCCAACCAACCCTCTAGACCACCCTTAGTTCTTAAGAGTACCCAAAAAAGAAGCACAAGTGTAGAAAAACCAACCTTAGTGTTGAAGCCACAACCAAAAGTCTCCTTCGACCTCCAATAATAGTTAAGTAACACACCTACCAAGATATCCCTCTTAGAGATTTTACAAACTTCTCCTATTCATAGGGAAGCCTTGATGAAGCTTCTAAGTCAACAATCTATCCCACAAGATCTTCCCCCTAGTAACCTAGCTAATGTTGTAGGTACTCTTGGGATAAATCACATATCTTTTTATGATGATGATCTTCCTTCCTCAAATTTACAAGGGGATTCTCCCCTTTACATCACTGGATATATTGGGGAAAATTTCATCAAGAGGATCTTGGTGGACAATGGTTCCTCCCTCAATATATGCACTTATAAATTTTTCCAAAATTTTGGATTAAAGGAGGAAGATTTAACCAAATCTGATGTCATCATAAAAGCTTTCAACAATGAGTCCCAAGAGGCCTACGATATTTTATCCCTTCCCCTTAGGGTAGGACCCAAGATCTTAGACACTTTGTTTTATGTGGTATCTTGCCCAACATCTTTTAATCTTCTTCTCGAATGCCCTTGGATTCATGCAATGAGGGTTGTCCCTTCTACTCTTCACCAATGTTTGAAGTATGAATTTAAAAATCAGCTTATCACCATCTAGGGTGACCCTCATCCATTCCAATATTGTTCAATGGTTGAGCAAGCCCAATCTAACATCAATTTTTGTCCATCTATTTCTCTTCATAAAAATTTCTTCTCTTTCCTCTTCTTTCTTCTCCTCTTCTCAGATCACCAAGGAGTTTGAAAATTTCAAAATAAGTGAGGAACCACCAATCATAATCTCATCACAAGATCAAGCCAATCATCTATTTGAAAGTCCTCTTCTAGATCTAGCCAAGCTACCACCTTCACCCCAAACTATGGGTTTACCCCATAAAAAGGGTGAAGTAGTACACATCGGTATGTGTACCTTTGTCTATGTGGGAACATCCCATGAAGAAAATATCCATGGTAGCAACCCCTTTCTAGTAGAGAGAACCTTTACCCATTGTTATCTATCCAATGATTACCCACTTCCTAAGCAGATCCTATCAAGTATGGGATATGAAGGTAAGGGTTTGGGGCCACAACAGAAAGGCATTCAAGAGCCTTTGGAAGTTGAGCTTTGGCCTAGGAGATGTGGCATAGGCTACATCCCCAACAAAAACCAACCCTTACCAACTAATGATGATCAAGTTGTCACCTTTTCTGAATTCATGGATCATCATGGCTTAGAGTGGAGTAATGAGGATGAGGGACCCCCTTCTCCCTCTAACATTTTATTTTGCAATGTGATAACCTTGGTTCATCCAGAGTTAATAGCGACCCCAAGGGAGTATGCTGAAGGGGATACTCTTTGTGATATGGATCATGAAGATATCCTCTAAAATAACTTCTTCTTTGATGGGTCAATCCCTTGTGTCACCCATGTTGAGTCTTCTAGTTCTCAAGTGGATCCTATTCCTATGTCTCCCAAAGACCTTGAGCAACTAGGAGTGATCCCTACCCCTCCTCACTATGATGATGAATCCCACATCCTCATTGAGGAGACCCTCAATGTTAATATAGGAACCGAAGAGAGCCCTAGACTCCTTAAGTTAGGAAAAGCCTTGTCCATGGATGAGCAGGAGCAATTGACCAAATTATTGATAGAATTTCAAGATATTTTTGCTTGGTCATATGCCGACATGCCAGGGCTTGATCCCTCCCTAGTCATGCATCACCTAGTGGTTAGACCCAATGCCAAACCCATTAAGCAGAAGCTTAGGAAGATGCATCCTAAAGTCACCCTATTAGTCAAGGAGGAGCTCCAAAAACTCCTTGATGTCGGTTTTATCAAAGCTATCGACTATTCTGATTGGATCTCCAACATCGTTCCTATGGCTAAGAAGGAAGGGACAATCAAAGTATGTATCAACTTTAGGAACATCAATTTTGCTTGTCCTAAGGATGACTTTCCCCTGCCCAACATAGATATGATCATAGATTTTACTGTTGGATGTGGAATGCTATCACTCATGGATGGTTTCTCGAGATACAATCAAATCAAGATTACCCCCAAGGACCAGTCCAAGACAACTTTCATAACTCCATGGGGTACCTTCTGTTATAAAGTAATGCCTTTTGGCTTGAAGAATGTTGGTGCCACATACCAAAGGGCCATGACATATATTTTTCATGACTTGATGCATGATATTGTTGAGGACTATGTGGATGATCTTCTTGGTCACTCCATAAATCAAGAGACTCATGCTCAAGATTTAAGATGTATCTTTGAAAGACTTTGAGAATACAAAGTTCATCTTAAGCCCTCCAAGTGTGTGTTTGGAGTCACATCTGGTAAGCTTTTAGGCTTCATAGTGTCTAGGTGAGGCATTGAAGTGGATCCTACTAAGATAGTGGCTATTACTAATATGCCTCCTCCCTATAACCTAACCGAGTTGCATAGCTTGCAAGGAAAACTTCAAGCTATTCATCACTTCATAGCCTAATTAGTTGATAAGTGTCAACCCTTTCTTAAGCTTCTTAAGAAAGATGTAGTGTTCAAGTGGGATATTGAGTGTCAAAAATCCTTTGATGAACTCAAGAAGTATCTCACTTCCTTGCCTATCCTTGTTCCCCCTAGACTAGATAAGCATTTAATGCTTTACATAGTAGCCATAACCCAAGCTTTGGGGGCTATGCTTGCTCAATATGATGATCAAAACAAAGAGCGAGCTATCTACTATATTAGTAGAACCTTGGTTAGCTATGAAACTCGATACACTCCCTTAGAGAAGCTTTGCCTTGCTGTAGTGTTTGCTTCTCAAAATTTGAGACACTACATGCTTAGCCATAAGATATTAGTAGTTGCAAGGTTTGATCCTCTTTACTACTTAATGTTGAAGCCCCACCTTTTAGGTCAAGCTACTAAGTGGGTCCTAGCCCTTAGTGAGTTTGACTTAACCTTTATAGGTCAAAAGGCTATAAAAGGTCAAGTGATTGTTGACCAACTAGCCATTGCTCCCTTAGAATCCACCCATCCCTTAGTCATCGAGTTTCTCGATGAGTGCCTTAGCTTAGAAGTAGAAGATCCTGAGTCTTGGTCATTATTTTTTGATGGAGCCCATTGCTTAAAGGGCACTAGGGCTGGAATCATTCTAGTCACCCCTCAAAAACAATTGATCCCCCTTTCCTTCAAGCTATATTTCTCTTGCACTAATAATATTGTAGAGTATGAAGCCTTGATCCTAGGTCTTAGGGCAGCCTTAGCCTTAAAGGTTAGAGTCCTTTCCATCTTTGGTGACTCTCAACTTGTGGTTAATCAGATCAATGATGTTTATCAAACTAAGGATGATAAACTAAAATCTTACAAGGAGATTGTCACCAAGCTCTTGTCCACCTTCGATAAGGTAACCATAGAGTCTATCCCTAGATCCTCCAACCACCATGTAGATGCCATGGCCATTGTTGCATCCCTTATCCCCTTGGAGTTAGAAGATGATCAAGCAACTATTATCATTCGACAACTCTGAGAACCTACAACCCTTAGCTCTAGCCTCATTTCGTTAGATGTCCTAAACATCGGAGTTTCTCAATCTGAGCCTTGGTACACAAACATATTTAACTTCCTTAAGGATGGTTTAATGCCTGATGGCTTAGATCACAATCAATGAAATATTTTATGAAAAAGAGCATGTCGATTTGTCATAATCAATGATACTTTATATCAATATTCTTTTGAGGGCATCCTCTTACGATGCCTTAACTTCGATGAAGCTCGACTAGCCCTTAGTGAAGCTCATGAAGGATCATGTGGAGGCCATTTTAGTGGTAATGCCATTGCTAAGAAGCTCCTTTGATATCAGTTACTATTGGCCTTCCATGGAGAAAGATGCATGTGACTATGTTTGATACTGTGACAAGTGTCAACACCATGACAACCTTGTTCATGCTCCTTCTCAAAACCTTCAGGTTATTTCTTCCCCTTGGCCATTCTCCATGTGGGGATTGGACATTATAGGGAAGATTAACCCCATATCATCTGATGGTCATAATTTTATCATCATGACAATAGAGTACTTCACCAAGTGGGTAGAAGCCATACCCTTGGCTATGGTGACTAGAGCTCAAGTCTCTAAGTTCATCTTCAACCAAATCCTTTGTAGGTATAAGATTCCTTTGATAATCATCTCTGATAATGGCACTCCTTTCAAGAATAAGGATATCCATAAAATTTGTGCTAAGTACAAGATTCAACATAAATGGTCAACTCCATATTACCCTTAGGGTAATGGTCAAGTTAAAGCATCCAATAAGTCCTTAGTTAAGATCCTTAAGAAGTTGGTTAGTAAGACCGATCATGATTGGCATATCCAACTGTATCCTACCTTATGGGCCTATCGTACTAGTGTACGAACTCCTATAGGTGCAACCCCTTATGTCTTGGTCTATGGCACTGAGGTAGTCTTCCCCTTTGAGTTAGAAGTCCCATCCTTGTGTATCTTGTTGCAAGATGCCTCGATCGATGATGAGTATCATTTATATCATTTAAACCAATTGGAGTTGTTGGATGAGAAGTGCATCCATGCCTTAGAGCATATTTGAGCCTATCAGAATAGGCTCAAGCGAACTTACTCTAAGAAAGTTTGCACTCATTCTTTTGAAGTTGGGGACCTTGTCCTCAAAGAAAACCAAAAGAACACTAATGCTCATAAATATTTAAAGGGCAAGTTTCAACCCAATTGGCTAGGCCCCTTTGTCATAATGACCAAGTTTGGCTCAGGAGCCTATCATTTAGCAACATTAGATGGTAAAGATCTTAAAGAACCAATGAACATAATGCACTTAAAATGATATTATGCATGAATTCACATCATCTCTCTTTTATTCTCCTTTTTCTCTTATTTTTTATTTCTCATCCTTATTATTTTTCTTTTTATTTTGTGCTAACTTGCATTTGGTTTGCTTGCTCATACTGCATGACTACTTGTCATACATTGCATGGACTGCTTGACATACTTCTCTTTTGCATCTTATGCTTGTCATATAGCTACTTTGTTGCTTGATCATACTTGCATGGCTGCTTGATCATATAGATTTTTGGGGACTTTTGCAATGAGGTAAGTGATGAAACCTAGTTAGGTTTTAGCTCATATGCATTGCACTCATACTAGGTCATTGATGCTTAGCAAATCCCCAACCTAGGGAATATTCCTTGACCTTGAAAGTTTTAATAATTATAAATTTCTCCAAGTCAAGGGATATGGTTCTTCATCTCTTGTATATCCTTTGTCCTTTGCAAGTTTTCAATCATTTTCTTCTTTTCTCCAAGACAAAGGATATATGTTCCTTCTTCTATCTACACATATTGTTTTTCTCACACTTTTCCTTATTGATATTTTTATTGTTAAGGGATCCTCATAGGATAGGATAGATACCACATGAATATCATTTATGGTGTTCATACGACCATTGACTATTCTACGCACATCCCTTAGCTATTGAAATTTCAACAAGGACACACACATATTACTTTGTTTTCTCTAGCACATGCACACACAACACCTTCTTGCTTTGCTTTGATCAATCTTCTTCTCTTCTTTAGTGAGCTAACACCCCTATTGGGTTACACTCCTTTTGACCATATACATGCATAACACCCCTATCGGGTTACACTCCTTTTGGCTCAATGAGCACTACACCCCATTATAGGATAGCTTCATGGCTTCCAATGAGCATCAACCTCCACTTTAGGCCATTTGCGAGCACACATCCTAGTGGGTATCACTCCACATACAACCACTAGCGAGCACACACCCATAGTAGGTTTTTGCTCCATCTATTGGTCACTAGTGAGCACTACACCCATAGTGGGTAATACTCCATTGCACTTGTTCTCTTCAATGAGCATTACACCCTCATAGGATAGCTTCATGGCCACTCATGAGCACTACACCCATAGTGGGTTTCACTCCATCCTCGACCATTTGTGAGCATACATCCTCATAGGGTTCTACTCCATATTTTCTTTTCTTTTTGCTTAGCTTATGATCATTTGATCACACTGACCCCTTGCGGTCTATGTTGATTCAAATATCATACTCTAAGCATCTTTTTGCTTTCTTTGACCTTTTTTTGACCTTCTTCTCTCTTCCTTTTTCTCTTTCTTCTCTTTTCCAAATTTGTGCCCTATCCATATGGGGTGCGAATTTTCTCTATGATGAATTCGTGGTCCATTTTTATGAGGTATGAATTTGGTTGGAGTGTTGTTTTTGTTTCTCCTTTTTCTCTTCTTTTTTCTCTTACTTTTTATGCTTCCAATCTAGTCATCTAGTCATGCATTCATTAGTTAAGTTCATATAGTATGCATTCTTTAGTTACGTGCATTTGTTATGTCTTCATGCATTTGTTATTTTTCTCATTCATTCATCTATTCATGCATAATCAAAAATTTGCAAATACATAATATTTGCAAATACATAATTATAAACTACAACATGATATATTACTCAAAATAGAGCATGTTAGTCAGATCGATGTGCCATAATAGAAGCCTAGCACACTCGACCATCCCTAGGGATGCATGCCACACTCAAAATTGGCATGTCATCCCGATCCTCACCCTAGCTTTGTGAGCCAGTATCCTCTGCTCTGCCTACTAGAGGTGGTCTTAGTGGGGGTATGTTCATGGATTATGAATTAGTCCATGACCTGCTCTGTAACTATAAGGAGGCATGATAGAGGTACCCTCTACTCTGCTAGAATTAGTTTAAAGTATAATGCCTAGTAGAAGGTCTCCCTTCATATATATACCTCTAACCTCTCTCCTACCCTCTATAGCTCCTATAATAGTTGGATCCCCTCTCCCTATTGGTTGCCAGTGATGACAACCATCCTATTTGCTTGGGCCTACTATCACTCCTACTCTAGTTGATCTCATATCTCCCTTGAGGTGGTCTACCTTAGCCCTCATCGTATCTCTCTTAGCTACTATCATGCCCAATGTAGGATGGATTGATATTGCTCGTTGAGTGCCATGTTTAGAGCTCCTTGCAACACCTCTAGCCTCTTAGACCTATCCTATCAAATTAGGTCCATATCCTTCTGCATGGCTACTATCCTTGCCTATAATACCTCAATATCCCTCGCTAGATCATATTTATCTATGGTATTACTAGGTCCTATAGCTATCGCTATGGGGTATCTCGTATTTTCTTGCTCAGCCTAGCCTCTATCACTATGGGGGCACCTCCTAATGTCCCCTCTCTCCTTATTCTTGGGATGGTGATGGTAGTCCTCACTGATACTGTCACCACATCCACCCAAACCTATATCCATGCTTATCTAGGTGGGTCTGCACCCCTCTATCATCACTCAATAATGCATCAGATGGCCTCTCAAAGTACCAACTACATCTGTCGATCCATGATTTGGTGCCTCTACATTGGCATTGATGGGGAGATCCTTGAGGGTATAATACTCCTTGTACCATATCCTATACTCGAAGGCTACCCCAACCACTCTTGGGTCAATGTAGAGTGGGTCATCTAGGTCCTCCTCTATGAACCTCCCCATATTAGGGTCCCCTTTGACCCTTGATGGGTCCCTCCACACCCATTTGAACTAATAGTCTCCTAGGTTTGGTATCTCCTATAGGATGCCAAACTATCATTGTACTCGATCAAACCTATATAGCTCCAACTTACCCCTCTTAGTGGTGACCCATCGGATCCTTTAAACTCAAGCCAACTCCTCCCCATCCTCAACCCATCCAGGGTGTAGACACCATGGTCTCCATATGATCATGTGCTCTCATAACTCATCTATCACCTACCTCCCTAGTGGTAGGATATTGACGTATGTCCTCTGGATGTGCTCAAAGTCTTGGGCCCACCTATATGTTGTTGGCCACTCTGGGTTGGGCAGTGGCCCTAGTAGTGCATGCAGTCTTCAAATGACTATGTGCTCCCAACACCACACCTAGAGCAATGTAATATAGACTAGCCCTATTTATCGCTTGTACATGACATTATATAATATCTTATACAAGTAAGCCAACACATATGGACCCCATGCAAACCTAACCTACTGGTCTCGCATGTCTACCACGACCCCTACTAGTGCCCATGGCAAGTGTTGCCTACTCATGTGGCACACCAAGAACCCAACCACTACCCCATAGAGTACAGTCATCAATGTGTCAACTCCATATCATGTAGGCATCTCATCTACATGGAGTCCACTCTGCTGGATCTCATGAGTCAGGTCTCTTGATAATATCTATAGCATTGCTCGATGCACCTGTGCCCTATAAACTACCCTCCCCCTAATGGGGATGTACAATATCCACCACATGTCCTCTAGTGTGATAGTCATCTCCCCTGTAGGTAACTAAAAGGTAGATGACTTTGAGTACCATCTCTCTACTAGCATTATCAGTAGCACTCTATCTACCTCCACCTAGGGTATCTCTACTAGATGTAGTAGCCCCACCACCCATAGAGTGTCCCTCTCTACCATTGTGAGCTATCATATCACCTCCTCTAAGGAGTTCGACCACCACTCCTTGCTCTCGAGTACATCATGCTACAAGCAAAAACATTAATAAATTTTTAATTAGTTTCATCATCATTTAAACAACAAAAATAAAAACTCATAATCAAGATAATCAAATTAGCTCTCTCTTCTTCTTCTTCTCTTTTTTTCCTCTTTCTTATTTTTTCTCTCATTATTTTCTCTTTTTATTTTGAATTTGTGCCCCATATTTTTAGGGCGTGAATTTGATCACAGTTGGATTCCAGCCAAATTTACGGTTGACCCTCGAATTTGCGCTTGGGTCTTGCATGATGACTTCCTCTAAAAAATAAAAAATTAAATAAATGCTTAAATAATCTAATCTAACCTAATCTAGAAGTTGGGTTTAGGTCCATACCCATGCTCGCTCTATTGCATTGTTGGCTTCACCCCTCACAATGCCATATGGTGTGTTGGAAGCGCCATTTGCTCTTTTTCTCCAAAGCTTCTTTGTGTGGTGAAAATAAATTCATTTTCACCCTCCCTCCCCTTTTATCCCTCCTTTTCTCTCTCCTTTTCTTTTTTTCTTTTTATTTGCTTCTCTTTTCTTTTGTGTCTATCATTTCGAGTTTCTTTAGGAATTTTACATTCCTTCTGAAACTCGAGGGGGCACCCTAGCCTTAGGGGCATTAATGTCATTAATGCCCTATTTAGCATGTAAAATTTCAAAGTGTTTGGAATGACACCATTTTTGCACCATCCCTCTATCTAAACCTACCACCCCTTTTTGTGTTTATTATTTTTTACCCGTAGGTGTCTACATATTTCTTTGACACATTTATTAGGCCATAAATACATCAAAGAGGGGGTAAAATATAGACATGGAAAATTGACCCATCAAAATGAGTCATTTTTCCCTTAGATCCCTAAGAAGTCACTCAAAGTTGCTAAGTGCAAGTTTGAGCTTCTTTTTTCCCCTTTGCTTTGCTTTTTCTCCTAGCCTTGCCAAATTCACGGTCGTCCAAGATGGGGCGTGAATTCAATAAATTTGAGTTTTCTCTTAAAAAGCCCAAGTTTTTGGCCAACCTCTATGATGTTGGCTCTTGGCCAAGTTTGATTTTTATTTTCTCACCTAAACCCCTCCAAAACTCCTATAAATAGAAGGATTGGACTCCTTTTTTTGAGAGAGATGATGACAAGTGATTTGATCTATCTAAAGTGCTTTTGGAATGCTCTATTGCTACTTTTTCTATGCTTCTTATGATTTATTTCTTTTGGATGAGCAAGTGGAGAAGCCTTGATGATAGATTGTGTACATCATTTGTCTTCTAGAGGAGGAAAGGTCTTCCACCTTGGTTGTTGCCTTTACTCTTGCTTCTTCCACAAGCTTATCAGATTTATTTTGTGCTTTTATTAGCTCTTTAGATCATTAATTCTTAGGCATCCTTATATGAATTTGTGCCCCATCCTTACGGGGTACAAATTTGGTGAAACCATTGATTTTCCATATTATTATCTATTTTTGAATTTGCGATCACTAATTATAGAGCACAAATTTGGTTACAATAGCTTGGGGGCAAAACTCTACTCCCAAAACCCTAGTTTATCTCTTGCATGCTTATTTTCTATTGCATCCATTCTATTTACACTTTGTTTTACTATTCCATGCTTTATTTTGCTTGTTCCCAAAGGTCAAAAATCATTTTTATTTTTAAATGATCAGCTAAAAGGACCAAGGGGGCTTGATTGTTGCACCTCCAAGCTTAGTCATACAATGGCCTAAGCAGGCCCCCAAACATTGATCAAATTTTCCAAGTTTTTGTAGTTGTCATGTGGGTCTAAACAAATTCATGGTTAGGATTTGTGGGGTATGAATTTGGCTAGGAACAACCACTAAATCAAGTTTTCTAATAACTCTTTTTGGCTGATTGCTGAGTATTTGTGTCACCCATCTATTTTCTATAGCTAAAAGGATAAAAAATAAAGAAAGGTTTGTTTCTTGTAATTTTAGGGATAGTCTTCATTGAAACTAAGAATCATTTTAGGAATAGTTCTTTGTTTACTTACATTACTATTTCATTGCATCATTATTTAATTATTTTGAGTTTAGATCTTAATCAAGACCAAAATTAGGTGCTTTCTCAATAAACACATCAAACATTCCATCCTGGACTTAGAGTGAGTCCTTAAACCACTCTTGATAAACCCTTTAATCACAAAATCCTCCAAGTGTAGAGAAAAAATAGCCTTGTGGTTACCTTGGCTCCCAAAGGATCCATCGAGAATCGTTCGAAGTAGGTTATTTACCCCCTCTACAAATATAAATCTCATCCACAAGGAAATGGGCTTGCAAAATCAATGAGTAAGAAGATAATAAAAATTCTAAAAAGATTAGTGTCCACATCCCAAAGGAATTAACATATATAACAATAAAATCATTATGGATGGATATAATTGCTCTAAAGAATACAATTAGGGACTTCTTCCCAAAAATTGGTATGAAATTATTTTACCAAATATCAGTCTTGAGTTGCCATCCCCATAACCATCCAAGTAGAGCTAAAATCCATAAAAATAGAACCAATGTAAGCTAGGTTGGATGGACATCTTCTTCTATTAGAGAAATGTGATCAAACCTATTAGAAGTTTACAAACCATCAGGCTATGATGAAGAGATGGTTCAATAAAAAGGATTCATTAATAGACATCAAAATTGGTGATCTACTTGTTAAATGTGTTTTCAATTGTACAACACATGGTAAACATGTAAAATTTGATTTTCTTTTGTTTGGTGCATAACATATTATTACTGTTGAACTGTAGAATTGTTTGATTGAATTTGCACTTGTAATTTTTTTTCAATATCTGGAAGGAGAGGAATCTTGTTATCCCCAACCTTTGGAATTAAAATGAATTCCCATTAATCATTCTAAATTGAACTAACATAAGTACAAGTAAGTTTTGAAAGGTAATATTGCAAGAAATGCAAAGTAAATGCAATGCAATAAAATATGGTCATAACCACATTAGGATCAACATGTGATAAATTAGTGCATATTGAGGGAACAAAATTGTTGGCAATTTTGGGTACCTTGGGTACATTGCCTTTGCTCTAAGTGTAGATGTTGTCATTGATGTCAAGAAGATCTTGAAGCATTTTGGTTTGATGTCAAAGAATGTGTTTTGATGAAGGTTTCAGTTTGGACAGTGAGTTTCCAAGAAGATCAGAGTAGCCCAGTTGCAAAAGATCAAGAAAAAGACAAGTAAGAAAAAGTATGCAGGCGGTTGGAAAAACTGTCACGATTTCGTGACATGTTTGAGGAGAGAGAAAGTGCTGGCAAAACTATCATGATTTCGTGACATGTTTGAGGAGAGAGAAATTTTGGGCAAAAGTGTCACGATTTTGTGACATGCGTGAGAAGGAAAATTCGACGATTTCGCGACATGTTGGTAGAGAAGGAGAGCTAGTTGGAAAGTGTCACGATTTCGTGACATAATGCAGAAAAGAGAGTCCATAGTGTGAACTATCACGATTTCGTGACAAGATCGAAGAGAGAGAAAGTTATTCAAGAACTGTCATGATTTCGTGACATGATGCAAAGTTCCAAGTGAGGACTGTCACATTTTTGTGACATGCTACAGAGGTCAAGTTGAGGACTGTCATGATTTCGTGACATGCTAAAAAGCTCGAAGTGAGAACTGTCACGATTTCGTGACATGCAACAAAAGGGAAGAGTCTGAAAGGAGAAGCGTCATGATTTCGTGACAGGTTGCAAGGAAAGCTTTTGGAAGCTGAAAGCGTCACGATTTCGTGACAGGCTACAAAGAAGTTGTACGGATGTAGAAAGTGTCACGATTTCATGATAGGTTGAGTTGGTAGCTTGCAGTTGGAGAAAGTGTCACGATTTCATGATAAAAATAGTTAGCAAGTCTTAAATAGAAGAAGCGTCATGATTTCGTGATGAATTGAAGAAGGAAGAGCTCGAAGGCGAAAGCATCATGATTTTGTGACATGTTCCAGTTTCAGGGCATATGGCAGAAAAGAGCTTAAGGCAAGAAAGTGTTCGCGATTTAGAGGAGATGAAGAGGAGTGTCATGATTTCATGACAAAAGCGAGAGGAAGGCCATGAAGACTAAAGTGTCACGATTTCATGATAGAAGTGAGATGACGTCAGCAAGAGGCAAAGGTGTCACGATTTCATGACAGAAGCACAAAGGAAGTCGACAAAGGCCAAGGTGTCACGATTTCACGACAGCAGGCTATAGAAGGTGTACGGTTGTAAAAATGTCATGATATCATGACATGTTGTAGTTTCATGACAGAAGCTATAGGTGAGTTCCAGAGGCGGTTGAAGGACAGAGTTAACTTTGAGCCGACAGAGTTAAATCTGGGCCGACATAGTTTAGGGTTTTGCAGCCGACGATCTTTAGGGTAACAGTCGACTAAAGATTAAGTTTTTGATCATGAATTAATGCTATAAAAGGAGGACTATTTTTGAGTTTCAATGTATCGAATGTGAGTATCAAATTTGTGCAAGTGAATTCTGTTGTGCGCAAGAGAGTGAGTCGAGTCGAGTCGATTTGTGCGAAGTGTGCGAGATGCAGCCATAACAGCGTAATTAGCGTAGAAGTGGCGAGTTGATGCGCACTGTGAGAAGTTCGATCATAGAGTGTTGTATGCTGCTACGTTTGCGTAGAGGTGCAAAGGTCGATGTTCGATCGAGTGCAGTTGTAATTGCATAATAAGAGCGAAGGACTGTGTCTTGCAGAATAGAGGAAGAGGACAATTTGTACCAGACCGAAGGACTATGTTTTGGTGCAAATTCGAGGACCAGCTTTGAGGTGACAGAGTTGAGGACAGAGGTCTCCAGCCAGAGCAGGGAAGACAGGTGTCTTCTGTGGATAGAGTTCCACTTGCTAAGGGCGAGAAGAGGCGAGAGGTCTTCTAGAGGATCACCGACCGGAGCGAGTTAGGGGAAGGTATCTCCTTTGAGCAGAGGCTCATAAACATTGTAATTGGGAAGGTTTCCCAAAGAATTTGAAATAAACTTTTAGAGAAAAGTTTTGTGGACGTAGCCCGGCCTTTCTGGGTGAACCACGTTAAAATGAGTCTTCTATGTGTGATGCTTTCTGTCTTGTTTAATATCATGTTGATGCCATTGCTATCTGAATTTAAAATTATTAAATGGTTAAGTCTTATACTGTTCACCCCCCCTCTCAGTATAAGTTCATGTTCTTCAATTGGTATCAGAGCAGGTCACTCCAGAAAGAGCCTAATAGCTTGGAGAAGGATCTATCAGAGGAACATATAAATTCGGAAAGAAATGAAGAGGTTGAGTTCGATCTCAAAAGTGAATTCTTCTTGGCCTTGAGAAAGCTTGAGAAACTCGGGGAAGAGAATTCTGTTCTCAAGCATAAATGTCAGGAAGAAGAGATAGCAAGATCAGAATTGTCTCAAAGTGTTATAGATTTCAAAATTCTAGCTGAAGAAGGGAAGAAGGTTGAACAGGTTCTAACAGAGGCTCTAAAAGGAAAGGAAGCTGATTGTGAGAAACTAGAAGAAGAAATTATGTCTCTTAGAGTAAAGTTGGAACATTTGACTCTCAGACAGAATACTCCATGTGAAAAGAAGGATGGTATCACCATTCATGAAATAGGGTCTTCGAGCAAGATCAATCTTCATCCTGAAGAACAGTGGATTCCAGTTGATCGCAAGAAGAACAGTCATCCAAGGCATCAAAACAGGTTACATAATACCTTCCATGGCTATTGTTTTTCTTGTAAGAAATTTGGTCACATAGCTATGCATTGCAATAAATCTCTGAATAGCCATAGTAAGGAAAATGTTAACTCATTTGCACCTCTTATGAACAAAAATATCATGTGTTACAAGTGCAAGAATTTTGGGCATATAGCAAGGATGTGCGGTTTGAATAGATTTAGCTTTGAGTTCACTAAAAAGAGGAATGAGATCAAATCTAAGTCAATGATAGTTCAAACTGCTTTTCATGCTCAAGACAAAGTAGAAAAATGGTATCTTGATAGTGGTTGTTCAAAACATATGACTGGTGAAAAAGAAAAGTTTTTGGTTTTCAAAGAAACAAACGAGAGGAACAATCGGTTTTGGAGATAACAAGTCCGCAAAAATCTGTGGTAAAGGGACTCTTAGTTTGGATGGGAAATCCAAAACAGAGAATGTGCTCTATGTAGAAGGCCTAAGACATAATCTTCTTAGTGTGAGTCAACTTTGTGATCAAGGGCACATAGTATCTTTCTTTTCGGATAGATGTGAGATAAGTAAAGAAAAAAATGGAAAACTCATTGCTAGTGCTACAAGGACTCCAAACAATCTTTACATGCTAAGTGAGATAAAAAGGGAAAAGTGTTTTATAACTCAAGAAGATGAGAGTTGGTTATGGCATAAAATATTGGGACATTTGAGTTTTGATAATCTTGTCGAGTATTAGTAACAAGGAAGCGAGTCGAGAGACTTGCCTAAAATAAAAAGGCCCCATAACATCATTTGCGGTCCTTGTCAACATGGTAAACAGACCAGAACCAGTTTCAAATCAAAAGGGTATACTTCTTCCAAACCATTGGATCTTATTCATACTGATTTGTGTGGCCCCACCAGAACTCAGAGCATTCAGGGAGATAGCTACTTCATGTTGTTTATAGATGATTATTCTAGAATGACTTGGGTTACTTTTCTCAAAGAAAAATCTGAAGCTTTTGAAAAATTTAAAGCTTTTAAAGAAATGATTGAAAATGAGACTGACAAGAGAATCAAATGCTTAAGATCAGATAGAGGAGGAGAGTTCACTTCAAATGAATTTGTGGAATACTATGAGCAACACGGAATCAAAAGAGAATATTCAGCAGCAAGAACTCCTCAACAAAATGGAGTAGTTGAAAGGAAAAATAGAACTGTTGAAAATATGGCTAGAGCTATGTTAAATGAGTCAAAACTTTCAGATGGCTTTTGGAGAGAAGCAGTCAGTACAACAGTTTACATCATCACCAGGGCTCAACTCAGAGTCAATCATCATAAAACTCCCTATGAGTTGTGGAAAGGAAGACCAGCTACAGTAAAACACTTCAAAGTGTTCGGGAGTAAGTGCTTCATCAGAAGGGAAGATCAAAATTTGGGAAAATTTGATCCTAGGTGTGATGAGGGAATTTTTCTTGGATATTCCAGCAGAAGCAAGGCCTACAGATGTTTCAACAAAAGAACTCATACTATTGTAGAAAGCATAAATGTAACAGTAGATGAAAAGACAGGGATAAAAGAACCAGTCAAGGAACTGGGTGATGAAATCTGTCAAGAAGAATTCAGAGAGGCTTCAGATGAAGAAGAGGAAAGACAACAACTGCTTCCCAAAACTCCTTCACGGTATGTTCAGAAACATCATCCCAAAGACTTGATCATTGGTGATCCAAACAACAAGCAAACAAGAAGAAGAGTCATTCCTTCACATGATTCTACGAATGTTGCTTTATTGTCTCAGATTGAGCCAAAAGATTCTAGTGAAGCATGTGCAGATAAATTTTGGATAAAAGCAATGGATGAAGAGCTAAATCAAATAGAGAAAAGTGAAACTTGGGATTTGGTTCCTAGACCTAAGGACAAGAATGTCATTGGCACAAAATGGATATTCAGAAATAAACTCAATGAGGATGGAAAGATTGTCAGAAACAAAGCTAGGTTAGTTTGTAAAGGTTATTCTCAAGTAGAAGGTGTTGATTTCGAGGAGACGTTTGCGCCTGTTGCTCGTCTTGAAGCTATCAGAATGTTTTTGGCCCTTTCTAGTTTCAAATCTTTCAAGGTATTTCAAATGGATGTAAAATCAGCCTTTCTAAATGGGGTGTTGAATGAAGAAGTCTACATAGAACAGCCAGAAGGAGTGTCTCTCTCAGAACAGCCAGACTATGTATGTAAACTAAAAAAGGCCTTGTACGGGTTAAAGCAAGCACCCAGGGCTTGGTACTCAAGACTTGACGGGTATCTTCATGAGCAAGGTTTCAGGAAAGGCGTGGCAGATAGCAACTTGTATATTAAGAATGAAGGTGATGATATGTTGATCATAGTTGTCTATGTTGATGATATTATTTTTGGGGGAAATAATACTCAGATGTGCAAAGTTTTTGCCAACACCATGCAGAAGGAATTCGAGATGTCTATGATTGGAGAGCTGTCATTCTTTTTAGGGCTTCAGATTGCGCAATCAAAAGATGGTATATTTCTCTCTCAGGAAAAGTATATCAAAGAAATGTTGAAGAAATTTGGGATGATGGACAACAAACCCGTGTGTACTCCTATGATTACGGGGTGCAATCTGAGTAAAGATGATGAATCTCCAACGGCAGATCAGAAGTTGTACAGATCTATGATTGGCAGTTTACTATACAGTACAGCTACCAGACCGGATATCATGCAGGCCGTTGGATTAGTTGCAAGATTTCAGGCAGCTCCAAAAGAATCTCATGTTATAGCAGTCAAGAGGATATTCAGATATTTGAAGGGCACTATGGACTTTGGGCTTTGGTATCCCAAAGGTGATGATTTCACCCTCACAGCATATACAGATGCAGATTGGGCAGGCAGTATTGATGACAGGAAAAGCACTAGTGGTGGAGCATTCTTTCTGGGAAAGAGTCTGGTTTCTTGGTTGAGTAAGAAACAACCTTCAGTTTCCTTATCTACAACAGAAGCTGAATACATAGCAGCAATGGCTGGGTGCACACAGGTCTTATGGATGAAAACCACCTTGGAGGATTTCAAAGTCAAGCATGAACAACCCATCTCCATTCTCTGTGATAATACAAGTGCCATAAGTATTTCTAAAAATCTGGTAATGCACTCAAGGACGAAGCACATTTCCATCAAATATCATTTTCTAAGGGAGAAAGTGCAAGAGAAGCAGGTCAAGCTAGAGTATGTGCCTACTAAAGAGCAGATTGCAGATATCTTCACCAAACCTCTTCCAAGAGATACGTTTGAGTATCTAAGGGAGAAATTGGGAGTTGTACTCTCACCTCGAAATTAATCACCTCATCAGGAGGTGGGGGAGGGACCAAGCCAAGAGGCTCTTTCTTAGTCCCGAGTCCCAAAGGTGGCCCTTTGCCATTGATGACAAAGGGGGAGAGATATGAGTAAGGGGGAGAGCTTCATAGTGAAGAAGAGAGCTTCAAGTCGGGGGAGCAAAAACTTCAAAGGAAGATTCTCAGTTGATGGATCAGTTGGTTTCAGTTTTGGCTCTTGACTAGTGTTTTCAGTTAAGGGTTGCCATCAATGACAAAGGGGGAGATTGTTGGCAATTTTGGGTACCTTGGGTACATTGCCTTTGCTCTAAGTGTAGATGTTGTCATTGATGTCAAGAAGATCTTGAAGCATTTTGGTTTGATGTCAAAGAATGTGTTTTGATGAAGGTTTCAGTTTGGACAGTGAGTTTCCAAGTAGATCAGAGTAGCCCAGTTGCAAAAGATCAAGAAAAAGACAAGTAAGAAAAAGTATGCAGGCGACTGGAAAAACTGTCACGATTTCGCGACATGTTTTAGGAGAGAGAAAGTGCTGGCAAAACTATCATGATTTCGTGACATGTTTGAGGAGAGAGAAAGTTTGGGCAAAAGTGTAGATTTCACGATTTCACGACATGTTGGCAGAGAAGGAGAGCTAGTTGGAAAGTGTCACGATTTCATGACATAATGTAGAAAAGAGAGTCTGCAGTGTGAACTATCATGATTTCATGACAAGATCGAAGAGAGAGAAAGTTATTTAGGAACTGTCATGATTTCGTGACATGATGCAAAGTTCCAAGTGAGGATTGTCATGTTTTTGTGACATGCTGTAGAGGTCAAGTTGAGGACTGTCATGATTTCGTGACATGCTGAAAAGCTCAAAGTGAGAACTATCATGATTTCATGACATGCAGCAAAGGGAAGAGTCTGAAAGGAGAAGCATCATGATTTCATGATAGGTTGCAAGGAAAGCTTTCAAGCTGAAAGCGTCATGATTTCATGACAGGCTACAAAGAAGTTGTATGGATGCAGAAAGTGTCATGATTTCATGACAGAAATAGTTAGCAAGTCTTAAACAAGAAGAGCATCATGATTTCATGAATTGAAGAAGGAAGAGCTCGAAGGCGAAAGCATCACGGATTTCATGACATGTTCCGAGTTTCGGGATATGGCAAAAGAGCTTAAGGAAAAGTGATTAGAGATGACGAAGAGATGTGTCATGATTTCATGACAAAAGCTGAGAGGAAGGCCATGAAGACTAAAGTGTCACGATTTCATGATAGAAGTGAGATGACGTCAACAAGAGGCAAAGGTGTCACGATTTCGTGATAGAAGCACAAAGGAAGTCGACAAAGGCCAAGGTGTCACGATTTCGTGACAGCAGGCTATAGAAGGTGTACGGCTGTAAAAATGTCATGATATCGTGACATGTTGTAGTTTCACGGTAGAAGCTACAGGTGAGTTCCAGAGGCGGTTGAAGGACAGAGTTAACTTTGAGCCGACAAAGTTAAATCTGGGTCGACGTAGTTTAGGGTTTTGTAGCCGACGATCTTTAGGGTAACAGCCGACTAAAGATTAAGTTTTTGATCATGAATTAATGCTATAAAAGGAGGACTGTTTTTGAGTTTCAAGGTATCGAATGTGAGTATCAAATTTGTGCAAGTGATTTCTGCTGTGTGCAAGAGAGTGAGTCGAGTCGAGTCGATTTGTGCGAAGTGTGCGAGATGCAGCCATAACAGCGTAATTAGCGTAGAAGTGGCGAGTTGATGCGCACTGTGAGAAGTTCGATCGTAGAGTGTTGTATGCTGTTGCGTTTGCACAGAGGTGCAAAGGTCGATGTTCGATCGAGTGCAGCTATAATTGCGCAATAAGAGCGAAGGACTGTGTCTTGCAGAATAGAGGAAGAGGACAATTTGTACCAGACCGAAGGACTGTGTTTTGGTGCAAATTCGAGGACCAGCTTTGAGGTGACAGAGTTGAGGACAGAGGTCTCCGACCAGAGCGGGGAAGACAGGTGTCTTCTGTGGATAGAGTTCCACTTGCTAAGGGCAGAAGAGGCGAGAGGTCTTCTAGAGGATCACCGACCAGAGCAGAGTTAGGGGAAGGTATCTCCTTTGAGCGAGAGGCTCATAAACATTGTAATTGGGAAGGTTTCCCAAAGAATTTGAAATAAACTTTTAGAGAAAAGTTTTGTGGATGTAGCCCAGCCTTTCCGGGTGAACCACGTTAAAATGAGTCTTCTATGTGTGATGCTTTCTGTCTTGTTTAATATCATGTTGATGCCACTGCTATCTGAATTTAAAATTATTAAATGGTTAAGTCTTATATTGTTCACCCCCCCTCTCAGTATAAGTTCATGTTCTTCAAAAATAACATTAGTGTGCTCCAATTGTATGAAGAAATTGTAATAATAGAAAGGACTAAACAAAAAATGAAGGGGTAGTGCCACAATCACTATGCATCTACAAATCAAAAGGGAAGTGCCACAATCAATAAGCAAATATCCTACAAGGTCTTGCTATTATTATAAAAAAAACTTGAGAGTACAATGTGGAGTCCATAAAGTATAGATTTGACTTTATCAAATAGCCAAAAGATCTTTACAATGGATCCCATAGCTTCTATTTATAGCAAATTATTTTCTTAAGAATTACTAGAGGTAAATCCTTTATACTTCTAGTAAAATCGTTAATCTAGGGGCATCTTTAATAAAATGATGCACCACTAAATTTTACTAGCCTTGAAATTGCATCCTAACATTACTAATAAATGCCATATGGAGATAAACTATCACTTTGATGAATTCCTCAAATTTCATGCTGATCCTATCTTGTTATGAGCCAAAATTGATAATTTACCAAATTAAAAATTGGTGCTTCACAAATATAAAAAAGTGGTGGCTCACCAATTTGGAAAAATGAACATTCACCATTTTTTGACGAATCTCACTTTTGGGACTTAGCTAAATTTGTAAACTTTATCCAATTCTTGTTGAACTAGAAAAATCAATTTAAGATATTGTATAGATATTAAATATATATATATATTTTTTGTATTTACATGGTGGAATCGATAGCCGTCACGAATCCGGGCAGGTTGTCCAGCTTTTTATGGCCGCCACAATATTCTACGCTATTTGCCCTGGAAGCCGCCACACAGATATTCAAGCAGTCCACCCCTATAACCACCATGCCAAAATAATTTTAAACCTTTTACGCCGCTGAAAGCACCAAGAAAGGGACAAGCGTTCAGTTCGACGAGGCTCGAGATTTGAACCTTGGACCTCCACCCCTCTTGTGGGGTTTGGATGAACCAATTGGTCTACACCTCGAACCATTGATATTAAATATTACAATGCTATTACAACTTGAAATTTTAGATAATGGTTATACTTGCGTATCTACTAGATCAATACATGAGCTAACTAGAGCCCACTATCCTAAAAATACAATATTCTAACTTCTTTTAAAACTTATCTACATGAGCTAACTATAGCTCACTAATAATGTAATAATAATTTATTTCTAACATCCTTCATTATTACATTATTTGGTATACAAAGAGAACTACACCAATTCAAACTTGACACATGCAAGTGCCTTTGTGAAAATATTTGCAACATTTTTGTTAGTGGAAATGTACTAGAGTTGAATTTAATGATTCTAAACTTATTCTCAAATGAAATGACATTGAGCTTCAATGTGCTTTATTATGTTATGAAACACTATATTCTTGACCAATTTCAAAACACTTTGATTATCATAAATCAATAGTGTTGGTATTTTTTTGTACACCCATATTCGATAGTATGCAACATAACCATATCCCTTCACACATATATCCTCATGCAATGTAATATTCTATCTCTATGGATGATAATGCTATTGCCCATTATTTCTTGCTATGCCATGAGACATGTCACTATCTTAGATCCAAATTTATTGAGATAAAGATTTTTATTTGAGGGACTTCCTATAAAAATGTGCTACAATAGATGACCATCAATTTTTATATATCAAGATCTTGGAGCCTACTTTAATCCACACAAGGACTTGATCAATTTACAAATTTTTTGTTGTTACCCATTGACAAAAAATACTTTGAGTTGAGTCATATACACCTCTTCCTAGAGATCACCATTAAATAAGGCACTCTTGAGATCTATTTTCTATAGATTCCAACTGAACTATAGTTCTAGTGCATAAATAACATGGATAATTATCATATTTGCTATGGATGCAAGTGTTTCTTCATAGTCAATTCCTTTATTTTGTGCATAGCCCTTTGCAATAAGCCATGCCTTATATTTCTAAATGGATCCATCTACATTGTACTTGATTTTGAAGATCCACTTGCAACCTATGGTATTATTTCATTTTGGTAGATTAATGATATCCCATGTTTTATTTTATCAAATAATTATAATCAATATCCATAACTATTTTCCACTTTGGCAAGCTAAGTGCATCATTCTAAGGCTGGTTATAAATTATCCATTACTAAAGAAATCAATCTCAAGTTTTCTTCTTGATGTGACATAATACAAGTATGTGGTTGTGTGGAAGTGAGACCAAGAGTTTCATTAAGTTTGGCATATTTGATGGTACTTTTGAGCCATTATGGAGTCTTTCATTATTGTGAAGGAGCAACTACTTTAGGTTTATCAATAATTGCTGGAAGTTCTTTATGAACTTCCTCATCAAAATCTATACTCACAGTAGGAGATATGGCTGATTTAGACTCCTTAGAATCTTTAGTATTTAAATTAGATTCAAATTATTCATAAAATACCACATCTTGACTTATATGCAATTTCTTGGTGATTAGATCTAGCAATCGATAACCTTTTGACTCATCATCATACCCAAGAAATATGCATGATAGGGTTTTTACATCTAGATTGGTACTCTTTTGCTTTGGCACATGCATGAATGCCTTGCTACCAAAGACTCTAAGATATGCGATTAAAGGCTTCCTCTTAGACCAGGATTCTTCAAATGTAATTTCTTGTAGTGCCTTTGTGGGTGTTACATTTAGAAGATACACTACAATGGAGACTACTTCAAGCCAATACTACTACTCTATATTGGCTCCTACTAGCATGTAGTGAATCATTTTCATGATGGAATGGTTTCTTATTTCAACAACTCCATTTTGTTATCGAGTATATGTTGTAGTGAGTTTTCGTTTGATCCCATTCTATGTGAGAAACATTGAAAATTTATTGGATGTATATTTACCCTCGATTTGATTGAAGGAATTGAATTGAATGCCCAATTTCTTTTTCTACATGTTGCTTAAATTTTTTGAAATGCATGAGAACTTCAAAATTTAGTTGCAAGGACACCCACATCTTCCTTGAGTAGTCATCGACAAACAACTAGAAGTATCTTTTTCCATTGAAACTAGATATCATGGGTGTGTATAGATCAATGTGTATCACATCCAACAGTCATTTAGCACTATGAGTGCTCAATTCAAAGAGTACTTGGTGTTGCTTCCATGGTAATAAATACAAATAAACTAATAATCTGAGTGAAAGTGTTAGAAATTTGATGTTATTCTTCATAGGTTAATGAATTCCAGGATCAATAAATCAATTACATATCAATATCAATATCAAATCATCTATAAAATCAACACCAATATCACATAAAACTATATTGAAACTCTTTATTGATAAAACTCAAGCAATGTATAAAGAAAAGCTTATTCAAGTTACATTTTACAAATATTTGTCTCTAATATAAAGATACATGAGACCTTTCATATTACATGACTCTTGGATTTTGCTCTTCTCAAACTCATGGGAGAACTTGAATCTTCATATGCCTTTCTTACATAATAAGTCCCACATATTACATAAAGACAAAGTATCTCATGATTGCATATAACTCCTTACTTCTAAACTAGACACATCACACTCATAACTCTTCACTTCCTAACTAGACACCTCACACACTTAAATACATGACACATGCACACTCCTACTAACTTGACACATACTTTATACATAAAATCAAACTCACACTCTAATCTAAATATTTACAATGGGACCAAATAATGTAATACTTCCAACACCCCCTCGTATTAAATTATTTGGTATGAAGGTTTCTTGCCTTTATTTTTACCTCTTGTCTATATTATTGGCTTTGATGCTGCTTGGGATCCTGGTATTGTGTCTGTTATATCTTTGACCATTTTACTTCAGCTCTAGTAGTGGCTTTAATTGCTTTAAATATATTATTTTGAAGAAGTTTGTCTAATGCCAATATTCTTTTTCATCTATCAATATAATTATTTTCTTTGCACCAACAATCTTCTTGAGGATGATTAGTGCCTCCACAACATTTACAAGGATAAATATTCTAATATTTTCTTCCTTGTATCCAAATATATTGCAATGACTATATTTTTGCATATCATTTCCACATTTTGCATAAACCTTTGAACTATAATTCTTCTTTTGAAGATCATCAGTGTCAGAGCTTGCATCTTTCATTAAATATTTATTCTCCAATTCTTGTCTTTTTGTCTTGATATTATTTATTATGACCATAGCCTTGTATGCATTTTTCCATATGCTAATATGTATTGCAATATGATGTTCATAATAACTATTAATATTTTTGATAATACAATATAAGAAAAGTTGCAGTATTAATGACATTCTATCTTTAGTTCTTTTGTAAATGTATTGAAGTTGTTCCATAATTTTTTTTAACTCATAGTTTCTATCTTTAGCAGTTCTTTGTAACTAATTTATTGAAGTCTTTTATTTAAATGCATTCCGAATGCTTGTTTTCCTCTTTCTTTTCTCAATTACCATGATGAGTTTATAATTCACAAGAGTTATTTCAATTCAATCCCCATCAATCAATAAAGTTCAAATTTTGATCTCTTCCCTCCAAATAAATCAAATTATTTCTTCTTATATATCCCAATCCCTCTATAATTTAATTTAATTAATTCACTTCTTTCATCAATTCAATAATGAATTTCTCTTTTTTTTTTGCTTGAATAAAAGGAGTTGTACTTGGGTCCCCCACCTTTCAAAAGTTATAACTCTCTCCTTTAAAGCTTAAGAGTTTACAAACACATTCAATTCTCATATCAATTGAGATGCTATAACTAAATACTTACATATTTTTTTATAAAAGTTTTGAATTTTTTATATTCATTTTTTTGGTCTTCAATTTTTTTGTAAAAACAAATATTCAACATCCTTCTTGAAATTTTCCAATCTTGTTTATCCATCCATCCAAGTGAAATATAGATTAGTGGTGGTCTTTGATGATGCCAAGCTATCATTGTGCTACTTGAATATCCATAATTTCTCTAGCGGTTCCATGCTTCTACTGCTTTGCTCTGATATTTTGAATGATTGGTCATGTTGTTTCTTGATGCTATTGCATCCCTTTGAAATCTAGAAACATTATGCTTTTTTCCAAACACTATCATACTTGATGCCTTTATGACTCCATGTAGATCTATAATATTGATGCCTTAAGCCATGCCTCCAATATTGTTGTTGCTTAGGGTGGTGTGGGTGCCGATATGCTGCAACCTTAACCTGACATTTTGTTTCCTTTGATTCTTTAGCAATTTATTTCTTTATTTTAAAATTCTCCTCACATTCTTCTCTATTATGCCTTTATTTTGGTGCATCCTTATGCAATTATAAAAGGGCTTTCTTCAAATTTTTTGCTTCTTCCATGAACTCAATTATTGCTGCTACTATAAATTCAACTTTTGAGTCTTCTCTTGGTTCTTCAATGAGTTCCCCTTCCATAACTGCTTCTTGCTTATTTTTAGAGCCTTGCTTCTTAAGTTTTTCCTTTTGAATGCAATCATGAACTTACACATTGTCATATATATCTTTTTCTTCTATTATATCCTCTTTATTTATTTATTTATTTTAGTTCCTTCTAAAGCCTTTTTTATTTCTTCTTCATATCCTTTGATGGTGACTTTCAAACTAGCTATCTTTTTATATGGGTTCCACTGACTCAAGAATGCATGCTCCATTTCATCCCAAGTGAAACACTTATAATTCCTTTCCTTAGCAAGACTTTTGCACCAATCATAAGCTTCCTCTCTTAAAATTTTAATAAGTTGGCATTCCCAAAAAAATTCCCTAGAATATAGAGATCTAAACTTCATCCACCATTCTTGAGCATCAATGTCATCCTTTCTAGTAAAAATTGGTAACTCCATGATCTCAACCCTAAAAGTTTTTAAAAACAACTACGAATTTGGTAAAAAAACTAGGGTTTTCCAAAATTTTAGAATCTTCTCTATTCCTTGCTATCAGTAAATAACTCTATGGATTTTCTTCAAAAAAATTATACTGCAACTTATTTGCTTACCTTAAAGGGTCATAATATCCCTAAATACTCACAACATTTTCCTAAACCCTTCTCTTCAACATTTCCCATTGTAATCCTCCATTCCCAATTGACTTTCACCTCAAATTAAAAATTTTGCAATGGCATCACCTATAAATTTCAAGTCCCTTCCATTCATATTTAACCATCCATAACATTCAATCTGTTGACATTTCCCGTTGTAGTGAAGGGAAGAGCTTTTACAAGCACTTCAACACCATCACGAGAAAATATACAAAATTAATTCGTTAGGCCCTCAATTTATCTTCTTATATATCCCTTTTAAATTCAATCAATTCTTCAAATTTAGTTTCCTTTAATTATTAATTCATTAAATCATTCATCAAATTCTTCTTCAATTAAATATTTTCTCCTTTCAATCAAAAAATTATTTAATTTTTCCTTTCCAACTGTCAATTCATCAATCATGAATTCAATCAATTTAATTTCTTCCTTCCAATTATCAACTAATGATAAATTCAATCTTCAATCACGAATTTAAATTTCCTTCATGAGATTTAATTCCTCCAATTAATTTCTTCAAATAATTAATTCATTCTAATTATAAATCCCAATAATATTTCAATCAATTAATTCTTCTTATCACTCCACATTAATTCATTAATTCACTTCTCCAAAAATCAAATAACTAAATTAACATTCTTATAACTCCCCAAAAATTAAGTCCCAATAGGGACACCACAATGGCAAAAGTCATTGGGATTTATTAAAGGATACCCAAGTTCAATTCATGGGAAGGGTGGCCCTTGATATGCCCCCACTTTTCAACCTCTTAAAAAAACTCCCCAAAAATCAAATCAATTGATACTTAATTAAATCAAATGACATAAATGTTAGTTAATTACCTTTATTTGAAGTGCATCCCATGCAATTTGTCAATGATTAATTTTGCTTCTCCTACACACTCAACATTTTAGTCAGACGTCTAAATATAAACCATGCTTTGTAATATTTAAGATCTACAAATTTTGGCATTATCTCTCCATGTGCTAGTATTTTTGTCAGATGCTTTCAGAGCGTTTCTAGGATGCTCTCAAACATGACACTAGATATTATTATTTTTCTTTCTATATTCTTTAGCACTTTGATGACAATGCTCTTCAAAAGTAATATTTTTTCATATGTTTTCTTCAAATACTTAGGTGCTACTCCTTCATAGAACTTGTCTCCATTCTCAAACATCTACATTGAGCACTCAACTTCCTCTAATGCATCTAGGATCATCTATGACTCATTCCATGAATGCAATATCTCTTCAAATAATATAATTTTTGCCATTATCTTCCTCCAATGCAAGTTCTTCTCCCAAGTAGTACGTTCCTCATCTTAGACAACACATTCTCCTCTTAGGTAGCATGCTTTTTTTTTATCTTAGGCAACATATTCTTTGTGTGCTTACATATAAAAGTCTTCTCCTCTAATATTATAATATCCTTTAATATTCTCCCCCTTCCCAATGAAATTTGGACCACCATCTCTTTCCTCTTGGATATTCCTCAACTTGGACCACCAATCTTTCCTTGTTGCTACATGGCTATGATACCACTATTAGCAATTTGATGCTATTATTTATAGGTTAATGAATTTTAAGATCAATAAATCAATCACATATCAATATCAATATCAAATCATATATCAATTCAACATCAATATCACATAAAATCATACCGAAATTCTTTATTGATAAAACTCAAGTAATGTATAAAGCAAAGTATATTCAAGTTATATTTTATAAAGCTTTGTCTCTTGTATAAAGATACATGAGACATTTCACATTATATGACTCTTGGATTTTGCTCTCCTCAAACACATGAGAGAACTTGACTCTTCATATGCCTTTATGATATAATATGTTCCACATATTACATAAAGATAAATTATCTCATGATTGCATATAACTCCTTACTTCTAAACTAGATACACCACACTCATAACTCTTCATTTCCTAAATAGGCACCTCACACACTTAAATACATGACACATGCACACTCTAATTATTTGATACATAATTTATACATAAAATTAAACTCACACTCTAATATAAATATTTGTAATGGGACCAAATAATATAATACATCCAACAAAAAGGTTGGAAAGACCTATCACCATTTGGTGCTTACTCAGTTGGAGTAAGTATCATAAACTAATATGATAATATCTCCCATTCCAAAGGGAGTTTGCATTTATCACGGATAACAATAGTGTGAAATTAGAAGAAGATAAGAAATCTAGAGCAAACAAGCTATTCTTATAGAAACTAGTTACGACATTCTTGCCATTTTTGGTGATAAAACACTTCTTATGGCCATCAATAATTCTGAATTCATCCACCATGTTGCAATCCAACACTTATGCGATAAAAAAAAAGTTGTTTACCAATCCAAGTACTTATGGTACCTTTCCAATTGTGTATTTATCTCTAGGAATATTAAGAGGAACATCTCCTATTCCTTTGACATGATAGGTTTTATCATCGATAATAACCATTGGTTTCACTTCTTTGGCTTGTAACAAGTCAAACCATGCTTTATCCCTAGTCATGAGATTGCTAGAACTTGAATAAATGTATCAAACATCATCCTTTTATCTAGCCATAGCCTTGGATATGAGCACCTTATGTGCCTATTCAAAATCAAAATCTAATTCTTCAAGTGCAATGTGCCCTTCTAGCCACTTCTGTCTGGGATATGGCTTATTTTGTGTCTTATTTTTCTGAGGTTGATAGAATCATTCTCCCTGACTCACTAAGTTATAAAAAAAATGTTTGGTATCATGTTCGTATTTATCATAGATATAGAAATACCTATTTTATTTCTGAGGTCACTAATGATGATGAGGATTATGAAAAAGACCCTTTTGTGAAGAGCCCTTTTATGGTTTCTTATTCCTAAATTTTTGAGAGATAAGTGCATTATTTGACAACTGATCACTTAATTTGTTGGTTTATTATTACTACAACATATTGACTAAATCATCATAGGAAACCTTCTTATTTGAGAATTGTAAGGAGGTTATAAACACTCTAAATGAATCCAACAGATCTCAAAGAGTGATAGGTACTAAAATATTATCTTCAATATTTTCACCCATGGTATTCAATCATGATTAAGATCTACAACTTTGTTAAGAAATGCCTCTATACTTTCTCCATATAACACTCAATGTATGAAGTTGTGACTGGAGATGAAGAATAGTTGATTTATTATTCCCTTTGTAAATTGTAGTAAGTGTGTCCCATGCATCCTTTGATACCTGTGCTTCACAAGTATGTGGTCGGAGAACATTTGCTATAGCAAGGGTGATAAGCATCAGTGCTCTTGCATTTGCATGATCAATTTTTTTGGCATCGTCATAGTATTAAGGTTGCATAACTCAACCAATGATAATGTCTTAGAGTTTTTCAATGACCAAGATGGTTCTCATCTTAGTGTTTCGATGTCTAAATTTTGAACCTATTAGAAGTTGTGAATATTTAAAAAATACTTTTGGTGCAACAATGGTGAGGGTTCCTTAAATTTTCTAAATGGTTCCCTTTTCAATATACTGCTAACCAAACCTTTCTATATACCTACCCTTCCTTTATACTTGTCAATACAGGGAATAAGCTAGTCCTCTCGATATACATGACTGTATGTGAGAGAGACTTCTAGGCACATGAAAGAGAATGATACATGGTATTAAGGTAGTACAGAAAGATATTCACCCTATCACTAACACTTGCTTAAAGATAAATCCTTGTACATGAGCATAACTTCCCTATATACTCAAAATTTCTTAGTTTTAGGGTTTATGTCTAGTGATAGTGATGAAGTCAATTTTTTTGAAGATCTTACTACTCCCTGATGATTTATAGGATTGATGCTCATACATCATTATGAAAATTATTTTAGGTATTAGACACAATAACTCAATGTAACAAATTTATGTATAAATGTGATCTATGGGTGTCATTGATACCAAACACTATTTATGTGCTTAATACATGTTTTGGAAGAGATATGCAAAGCCTGAAATTTTTAAAGCATAAATATTTAAGGTGTTGGTCACCACTAAAAATGATTTTTTTACAAATAATAATACTACCCTTTTAATTTTGCAAACTAATATTCACTATAGTTTAAATGAACCTTGTGAGACACCATAGTGGTATGGCTTTGGGATCTCATTCGAGAGATCCAAGTTCAAACAACGATGAGGTGTGTATACAAAAAAAGCTATATTTTAAAAAAGTTACAAAATTAAAAATTTATCCTAAGGTAGTAAACAAAAAATTGTGGTCTTAAATGATTGTGACCTCTACTTAGAATTTCATGCATTCTTTTCATGTGCTTACGCCCCTATTTTATGTATTAAAATGAAAAATACCACTTATTATGCAAGTTTTATGTTTTAAATAAAAAATTAAGTTGTTTGGAATGGAACCTAGGACATATTGTTGTGGAAGTATAAAAGTCTACCTCAATGCCAATGCAACTATTATCCAAATATGGATACAAAATACCTCAGCTTAAACTTAATGTTGCTGCCATGTACGTAGTTGCTGCCAACTCAAATGTGTCATTCTTAGATATATACAAAGGTTGTTGAGTGTAATAAAAATATGTATGAGTGTCCCTAGAATTTCCCCTGATGCACTCAAATCTTGATAAAAAAATAAAAGTGACCATGAGGGTATAGGGGGTCATCTTGACCTCTTTGGTGGACATACCCCCTTGCTACATTGGAAAGATCATCCTATCAAACACATGCTCAATGCATACATATCCTCATATTCAAGAGATAAGAAGAAGACAAGGTTAACTAGAGGTATGAAATTAGGTGATAGTGTAGCCTCTAGTGTCCTATTGTACATAATGTTTGACAAAAAATAATTTCCATGTGCTATCAAATTGAATACATCCCCTGACCTTTGTCTCTAATGACCAATTTTTTGATCATTAAAGTTAGCATGTGATCAAAATTTATAGCTATCATCACACTGGCTTCATCTTCATTTGATAAAATTTTTAATCATATTTCTATTTATATACAACTCTTAATTATATTGGAATATTTGTAGGGTGAAGCATGTTAGGGTGAGTCTGTCTTCCATTTTCCATTGAAATTTTAGAAAATAAAAATATTCTATAGCTTAGATCTCATGGAGTGCAAGATATCAATTATAGGCTACCTAAAGGGGAAGTCCAACGTAGATTACACAGTGATGGAAATTTCTCTTCAAGCTTCAATGGACTCCATGGAGGTGAATGCAAGCTTCATGAAGAAATGTGGGAAGCACCTTGACACTTATGAGATATTGATCTCTCTAGTGGACAAAATGGTAGTACTTCGTTACATTAAACTCTAGATCATCTCTATGAAGGCCAAGGGGTCTTCTTATAGAATTCTCCAATGGGAGTCTTGGCTTCCTTGAGAAGCCAAGAAGTGGTTAGGATCAAGAAGGGCAATAGAACATTCGAGAAGCTTCCTCGCAACTATTTGCAACTACCTTTGATCTTGGATGGCCATTGAAACTGAATTTAGTTTAGCTCGAGATCCCACTTGTTATAAATAAGGCCTTCCTTGATAAGCAACATACGATCTGGGGGTCATCATTAGGTCTAGCGGCTACCAGGCAGCCGCTATGGGGGATATCAACCCAGGCTGTAAAGGTTCAGATTGCCCCGTTTGAGTGGTTAGAACCACTGTTAGGTCTTGGGAAGGTCCAAGATGAGTCATATGGCTTGAAAAGGTGTCCATATAAGTAGCCTTCTCAACATGACGTGTTTTAGGTGTCTATAGATGCCCCTTTTTGGGATGCATTGTGTGAAAGCACAACACTGAGAAAAAATATATAACCTAAAACCAAATTGGAAATTGATGTTGATCATTGATTTAGTCAATATAAAATACCCTACTCATGAAAGAGCATGCATCTTCAAATCATTACCTCCAACAAAATGGTAGGCTTAATTTGTGTAAAAATTTAATGAATTTGATGACAATTGGGTAGTGTTGTAAAACTACATGTTCGATTAGCAAAGGCTTAGTTTATCATTTTTTCTTTTTGCCCCAATAAATAGGGAAGCTTATGATAGTTGTTAGCAATGATTCTTGGATGAACGTAATTAACATGATTAAGTGTTTGATTATTGACTTTGATTATGAATTTTATGATTATGACTACCCCCTCAAGCGACGCATCGATGAGGAGATGAAAAATTATGAAAGCAGTGAGTCGCTTGACCAAGATGACTTGGATTAAATTTGACCAAAGGTATAGGCTTCTTTGGAGCTTTTTAGAATTGACCAAAGGAAACTAGGCATCTTTGGAGTTTTGAGATTTGACCAAAGAAACTAGGCATCTTTGGAGCTTTTGAAATTTGACCAAAGGAAACTAGGCATCTTTGGAGATTTTTGAAATTTGACCAAAGGAAACTAGGCATCTTTGGAGCTTTTTGAAATTTGACCAAAGGAAACTAGGCATCTTTGGAGCTTTTTGAGATTTGACCAAAGGAAACTAGGCATCTTTGGAGCATTTTGAGATTGACCAAAGGAAACTAGGCATCTTTGGAGCTTTGAATTTGACCAAAGGAAACTAGGCATATTTGGAGCCTTTTGAAATTGAGATAACGAGGCAAAGGACACAACCTTTTGGAAACCTAGCAATTGATTTATGAATTGATTGTATGTGAGGCAAAGGGTGCAACCTTTTGAAACCTAGCAATTGATTTGTGATTGATTATATGTGAGGCAAAGGGTGCAACCTTTTGGAAACCTAGTAATTGATTTATGAATTGATTGAATGCAAGGCAAAGGGTGCAACCTTTTGAAACCTAGAAATTGATTGGTTGATTAGTGATTGGATTGAATTAGACCTTTGATTAGGAAGGTGCACTACCTTGATTTATCCTGTGTTGCTTGATTGGTTAATTGTTGATTGGGGGAAGTATGATATTGATAATGCCCCAGTTGATGTTTGAAAATATTTGTGTGATTTGCAATTTTGATATTTTGGACCATTAGATGTGGTTAAATGCCCAAATTGATGTTAATGTTATGCCTAGATGTATGCATATGGGTGATGTGCTTAATGTTAGATGTATGATTTAGATTTGTTTATTTGATTATGAATGTGAATTCATGTTATTGTTATGACAAATCTAATATGTGTGATATGCATTAATTTTATATGGATGGTCTAATGCAAATGTACATGTATGCTTTAATCACTTAAAACATAATGAATGAATCTAATTTGTGTTTAACAAACTAATGGAAGACACCACATAATGTATGAAAATCATGAATGAAAATGTTAACTCTTATCATAAGAATTAATCATTTATACATCCATATGTGAGATGAAATGATGTGAGATGTAGGGGCTTTCCCTATAAGCTTCTGCAAACTAAAAGATATGCATAAAATAGTCAGTGGTCATCTAAATATCATTGTTGATATCCATCCAGTATCTATCCTATTTTATGAACACCCCTTAATAAATAAAAGTTCATAAGGAAAATTGTGATTGTTTGATGAGATGATTTGTTGCTATGAGGGGATTTTTGAGGTTTTCCATGAGACTCAAACACCCTAGTTGATTGATCAAAAGTTGTATAATGACTACACAAGACTCCTGAAAGATACAAGCCTGTTAAGAAGACCCATGATATTCATTATCCCTGTGTGTGCAAAGTGAATATATTAGATGAGGCATAAGACTACCTCATTGCTAGGTGGGTTTCATTCAACCCATTGTTGTAATGAGGATCACCCTATGATCATCATGATCCTGAGTTTGGATGCAGTTAGACTAGACTACTAGGCAATACAAGCCACCTAAAGCTAGCTCATCCATAAGCTGACATTGGTCTATACAAAATAAGGTCACTAATGTGATAGACATATCACCATGTGTAAGGCTACTCCATTTCCATGCAAGTTTCATTCAACCCATTGTTGTAATGGAGATCACCCCATGGCTTTTGAATACTAAAGATTCCAAGGATTCAAGCTCATTACCCCCTTCTTTTATTTTGATTGCTTGGGATACTTGCTCATGCTTAGTGATGAAAATCACTATTTATTTTGCATTTTTGTTTTGTTTTTGAGCAAGGGATTTGCTTAGTGATGAAAATCACTATTTATTTTGCTTTTTTTTGGGAATTTTCTCATTTTGTGGAAGAGCAAGGGATTGTTTGGGTAGGGGGAGCTTGTCCTTTTGTCAATTCTCAGCATTCTAGACCATGCACATAATAATATGAGCAAGGAAAACCTTTCACTTAAGGTGACAAGGATCACTTTGTAGTGTCATCTTTCCTTGTTCAAACTAGGATTGTTAATGTGTATAATTGTGTTGGGATTTTGAGATATGCAAGGTACTATCAAAACTAGACCTTACCTTCAAAAGCCAAGATAGCTTTCTACAAAATCTGAAAATATAACTAGGGATGGTTGAATGATCGAAAAACCCTAGTATACACCCTATAGCAACTCATAAGTTGTGTTGAAAAACACAGTTACTCACAAGGAAAATATGCATGATAATGATATGTGGATTCATGATTGACATACAAACATGGTGTCATTCGTAAGAATGTAAACACAACCTATCCTAATGCAAATGCAATGGATGAAGATGCCTAATGCAATGCAACTAATGAGTGCATATGATAAAAATGCATAATGTAAATATTTTTGTGTTTTAATGTTTTGTATTATTTTTGTGTTTTTATGTTTTCTGATTTGTTTGGAATTTTTGATGATTTTTATTGTTTTTTTGTATTTTATTGTTTTATGATTTTAGGGGGAAGGTGTGATACCTTATGTACCCCCAATATGTGTGATGATTGATGAAAGTGGAGAAGGTGTGATACCTTCAGAATCCCCAATTTGCTTCATCGATTGTGATGTGGATGGTGGGGAAGGTGTGACACCTTGAAGACCCCCAATGTGCATTTTATCTGATGCAATATGATTGGCTTGGCTAGGAGGAGTGATAGAAATCGACTCCCCTATTGTGGCATAGAATTTTGTGAGGTGCCAATGTCCTGATGAGGTAAAACAAGCGAACCATCTATGTGGAGCTCATTTCGTTCTATCATCTCTTTGACCACATTCTTGAATGAATAGCAGTTACGGATGTCATGCCCATTTATATGATGATAGGTACAATAGAGGCTTTCATTGTGTGACCTAGGTTTAGGTGTTCTTGGTTTGAATTTTGGTAATGTGATTGCATGTGCCTCATATAATTTTTGAAATAGGGCCAAAGTAGTCATCAAAAATTTGATGTATCGATGAGGTGGCTTGTTAGGCTTATGAGGATGTGGCTGACCTTGGGGTCATAGATGGGATGATGTGGCCTGAACTATGGTCGGCTGAGATGAAGTAGGTGAGTTATCTATGGGAGGGGCCTCCCAATCGATAAGATTGTAGACCACATTTTTGAATATGATGCAATTATTAATGTCATGACCCTTCTATCTGTGATAAAGATAAAAGTGATCCTCCCTATAACCCTTAGGCTTAGTCCTATTTGGATCTAAAGGGCGTATGTTAGGTAGATTAATTGCCTTAGCTTCTTGTAACTTTTGAAAAATAGTCGACATGGGCTCAGATAATGGAGTCTAAGTGTGACATTGGCATTTTAAGCAAGGTAGACTAGGTAAACCAGTTTGATAAGGTGGCTGAGCTACATGTATCTTAGTCACCGGCTTAGGTTGCTCTACCTATTTTTTTGGTGTAGGTAGTGAGTCATCCCTTATGCCTACTTGTTGATCCTCAGTAGTGAGAGGTTTGCCTATTTGAAGTTGATTCTGATCGATCATATCTTGTATTTTATTCTTGAAGTCGTAGCATGATTGAATATCATGACCATTTTGTCTATGATATAAATAGTATAACTCCTCTTTATATCCCTTGGGTTTTGGATGGTTTGGATCTAAGGGGTGAACCTCAGGCAAAGTAATGGTCTTTGTCTCGCATAATCGATTAAAAATCGATGTCAAAGATTTGGACAATGGCGTGTAAATGTGAGGTGAACAATGTTGTTGCTTTTGCACCTGATTTTGCAAGGATGCATTTTGCATTTGTGGTTGAGGCGATTTAGCCTTGCATTCAACTTGCTGTTGGAGCTCCATGTTTGTGAGTTGATGCATGATTTGTTGCAAAGCATCATTTTTCTGACCCATTTGTGTCTCCACTTTGGCTAGGTGATCTAGAATGTGTTGTAAGACTAATGGGGATGATGATTGCATAGTTGTTGATGGATCTAGATGACAATTGATGGATGATGTAGGTGCAATGAGTGTGGGTGCTAGAGGACCCTTAGGTAGATGTGAATCATAAGTCTCTATTATCTGAGAAGATGTGGATGCTTCCTAATGATCTTGTTTAGTGATTGCATCCACATGCTCTTGTTTTTTATTTAATTCATGCTCTTGTTTCACTTTGGAGTGTTCAGTTATAACAGCTTGAGTACCCCCATTTTGGTGTAGGGGATACACTTGTTCTTGTTCTTTTGAAGATGTTATGTGAAATGAACTAGGTGTGACTAGTTTTGGTGGTGGTAGCACTTTTGATGTAGAAGCAATGTTTAATGGAGCTACCAATTGTGTTGATTTATTTAGAGAAACTTGGTTCTCTATCTTGACATTGACCATTCCCACAAACTCATGGGAAGATGTATTGGCACTTGGACAAGTCATGGATGCCTCATCAACTTGTCTAGGGTGATCTGCTTGTCCCCCATGTTTAGGTGAAGAATTGAGGATGGGATCAATGGGTGGTGACTTGATAGGAGGTCGACCTAAATCCTTAATGGACTCAATGATAGGCATAAACGTAATGTTTTCCACTATGTACTCTCTAAATTTAATCTTGTTTGAGTGAATTATGACCTGTGATGTGGTGGATGAATATGGTATGATATGATATGATTTATCCATAACCACAATGGGTTCTTCCTTTTTGGTAGGAGTGGGGAGGTCCTCTACTGACATGTTTGAGATAGCTATGGGAATCTCCGTGGTTGGATTTGTTGACTTATCCTTGCTTGGAGAAATCAAAGATGAAGGAGGAATGGTAGGAGAAATTGATGGTAATGGTGGTGGTGGAGGTAATTCCATGATGAACCATGGGGTTGCATCTAGACTCTGGATAAAATCATTGGGTTTAGTGTCCAGATGCATGGGTGACACAGTAGGCTCTTATGGATGATCCACTTGTTTGTAATACTTGAAAGGATCTAGGTCGGCATGAACCACATGGACCTTACCTTCATGAATGTATTTAATGCGTTGGTGCACTATGGATGGTACACACTCCATGGCTCTCATCCATGGCCTTCCAAGCAGTATGTTGTACTGTCTTGAACCCTCTAAGATATAGCACAATGTAGGTATAATATTTTATCCAACTTAGATGGGGAGGACTATTGTGCCAACTATGGGAGATACAGTATCGTTAAAGGCTTGCAAGGTGAATGTGGACGCTCTAATGTGGGAAGGTAGAATGTTGAGATGCTTCAATGCGGTTGTGGTGATAATGTTTATCGTGGAGCTCGTGTCGATCAAAACCTATTTATAAGGAATCTTGTTGATGCACGTGATGATGTGCAAAGGAGGGTCTGGTATATTTGTGGATACATGTTTGATCTTGTGGTCTTAAAAAGTGATAATAAGATCTTTGTACATTTGTATATGTCTCATGAATTTTGTGAAAGCATTAGGATCATAGGGTTGCACCTCAATTGAACCTAAGATTTTCATGAGAGTTTCTTGATATTGAGGAAACTATTGTATTAAATCACTGGTTTTGGTGGGTTAACTTGTAGGCCATTTTGATTGTGACCACTGGTTGAGTTGGTGGGTTTTGGATGGGATTTTGGGGTGACGAAGGCCACAATGTAGAGGGAATGTGAACTTCCCTACTAGACCTCTCGATAGACTGGCTATGACTGGTAGTAGTCTAAGGTCGACACTGACTGATAAAATTATCCACTTGATCATGTGAATAACCCATTGATGTTCTCCTGGTAGAGGTATATTGGTGGTCTGATCCTCTATGTGAGGTGTTAGCTTTGTGATGACTATCAGGGCATCATGCGAGAATGATGAGATCCTCAGGAGAATAATGGATGTGATTACTATCAAGGCATCATGTGGGAATGGTGAGATCCTCAGGGGGATTAGCTTCATGATGACTATCGGATTATGGGTGATGAGTTAGGGATTAGTTTTTGTTTCATGCAAGAATGATGAGATCCTCAGGCCTATAGTGGATGTATTTCAGGGCCTCTTTGTAAGTTTTTTACTTTATCGACTTGTGATTGAGCTCGACTATGCGTAGTTGTCATGATGTGTTGATTAAGCAAACACTGAAGGAAACCCACACTGAAGAAAATTGACTTCAAAAAAATGTTGTGGGTGTTATATATCAAAATGATCAGTGCGATGAGCTGATCACAATGGGCTAGGACTCTAAAAAGTGTTTTCGAGATCAAAATTTGTATTTTTGGAATATTTGGCCAACCAGGGCTAGTGGAAAAATGACCAATTTGAGGAATTTTGAGAAAATACAGAGTTAGGCCTCAAAATTTCTATGAGAGGTGCAAAAGGGGCTAACTAAGAGAAAGGTGCAATTTTTTTGGGTTGTCTAGGGCTTTTTATGACTATTTTAGTGTTGTTTTCCCCTATTTTTGGCTTAAAAATTACTCAAAATAGAGTAATGATAAAACCAACATAACTTCTTCGTTATAGCTCCGATTTGCACGATTTTTAATTTGTTGGATGTAGAATCAAAAAGTAGCAATTTTAGGGTTTGGTCCCAGATCGGATGGTAGGATCTTATGTTGATTACATGAATAGTAAAGAAATAAACAAAGTAGACAAAATGATTATCTCTTTTAAGGATTGTTTGTGTTTCCTAAAACTAGCTTGTGTGTTATGATTCATTGTTTTTCTTACCTTTCTCTTGTTCGAGTTTGAAATTATTGATGTAATACTCAAGTTAAAGGGTTTTCACCTGTATACTCTCACACACTAGCCTGGTGATGAAGTCCAAACTATGAAACCCACCAAAATATGGAGATGAAGCCCATATCCAGTGAGGGAGCACAAGTCCTACCAGTCCTCACCCAATTCATCGTGGTCAATGATACACCTTCCGAAGAAGAGTGTGTGCTATTTTCCATGGCTACGATGGTTCTTGGAGCTGGCCTTGGCCAAAATGGGGTACAAATATCCACAATACAAGCCAACAAGGTGGTGATGAAGGCCACCATTGTTGGTCTTGATCAATGGTTGGATGTCACTTCCAACTCACTGATGTTAAATTTGAGACGTGAAGTGTGTGTGGGTTCCTTTTATTTCATGAAAAAGGGAAATGCAACATAAAGCACTCCATGATATTTCACTAATGCATGAAAAATATGTTTCAAATTATTAAATTATGAAAATACATTTCAATTTTAAAAAAAATTGAAATGGAAACCCTAGATGATTTTAGCCTTTAGATAGACAACATACAAGCAAACCCTAACAATCAATTTATTAGGAGCTATTACTGTGTAAAACGGTTTGTAGAAGAGACTGTCAGACACAAGAATGGTTAGACATAGGGGTCACTGTACCCTAATGTGGCTAGAATTAGAGGCCACTATTCCCAACAATGATCATAGGTAGAGAGTTCAAAAATTTGAAAGTTTGCTTAAATTTCTCTACCAAAAACCTAAAATCTAACTTTTTTTGTAAAAAGCTATAAATTCCAATAGAGAGGTACTTACAAGTGTAGCCAACATTCGATGAAGATGTTGCAAAGTTGATTTTTTGACTCTGCTCTAAGGCTATCATAGGGCAGAGTGATGACTCTATTGGCCGTCAGAGGGTATGGCGGTGACCATTGTGAGCCATGCCAAATCAGAATGATGATACCTGCAAGTCCAAAAAAGCAAGAAAATAACAAGTTAGAAATAAATTATGAGATTGTGGGAAAATTCTTGCACGTGATCACCACTATAAGATGTACAAAATATATAACACCTACAAATGTAATATAAATTGAACCAACGGAAGGAGAAGATACAAAGGTAAAAAAAAGACTTATTTTACTAGAATGTAGGAAGAAGATGAGGAGCGGTGGAGGAAGCGGAGGAGGCAGAGGAGGAGCAAAAATGGTAGGTAGGAATTTTGAACCAACGGAAGGAGAAGATCTAGAGGCAGGGCAAAATGCTGTAGCTGGAAAGGAAAAGGATTCCCTGTCGCCTCGGTTCAAAAAGGCTAAAGGTACAGATCCTCCAGATAAACCCTCATACAAAGGGTACCACTGGGGTTTGGGAGCTGGCAACAAGGGACCAACATTTTTGGAAATGCTGAAATGGAAAAATAAGAAGCCAGTCAGTGAAATACCATCCCTAATACCAAACAATAATAGGTTAACTGCACTAGTGGAGATTATGGAAAGATTATTGGATATGGAGGCATCATACTTAGTTGGCAAGTTTTTGGGAGGAAGGCCGAACATTAAGACTATTCGCTCATGGGCCGAGGCAAAGTGGAAAACTTCAGGAAGCTTAGAAATCATAGCCATGTCAAGAGGTTTTTTATGATAAGACTCAACAACAAAGATGATGCAGAGCGCATCTTAATAGGAGGACCCTGGTTTCTAGGAAGGCATAGCCTCTTTCTGAGGAAGTGGGGGGAGGATTTCAACCTTGAGAAGCAGAACATTAATATAGCAACCATTTGGATCTGCTTACCAAACCTCCCAGCCTAGTTTTTTAATGAGTACTAGCTTAGTGGCATAGCAAAGACGATATGAGAGCTCATGGCAATAGACCATTCAACCCAGGCAAGGACTAGACTGACGCATGCCAGGATCTATGTAAATGCAAACTTGGATTCTGATCTACCTTCTTAGGTGGAACTAGCATATGGAAAGTTTTTAAGGATTCAACATATGGAGTATGAGAACAAGCCTGCATTTTGTAGCATGTGCAAAACCCAGGGCCACCTTCAAGCCCAATGTCTGACAAGAACTGCAAAAAAGGAAGCCACGAGTGAATGTTTTCTAGGGAAAGCTAATGGGAGAGGGATCCCAAAGTTTTAAGGACCGCGTCTTAACTTGGAAGGATATAGACAAGTTAAGAATAACCAAGCTGACCAAGCCAACACAAAACTGGCAAAAATCTAGGAGAAAGGAAAGCAACATAATGAGGGAGGCAAAAATCATAAGGTATGTAATAAAGATCCCAACTTGAACATGTTTGATATCCTAGAAAATCTAGAAGTTGAAAAAGAAAATAGTAAGGATGATACCATCAGTGTCAAGTTTTTTGAAACCCTAGACTCCCCATACAAATCGGGACCATCCACAACTATGACAAAAAGCCCCAAAAGCTATGCTCAAAATGAAGAAAAATTGCCAAGTCATTTTAGTTTAAACATGGAAAAAATAGAGTCAAGAGTCGAAGTTATGGAAACAAGAGCCAGGAATGTAGCTCCTAATCTGATATTGGAGCAAATTATCCCTTATCAGACGATCCCAACGGTAAAAGGTTCCTTGAAGGAAAGCCCCCTATTTAGGAACTAGATAGGAGAGGTGAACCAAAACAAGGCTGAGGATGAAGAGGGAATTGAAAACCCCCAAAATGAGGAAGAAGGTTCAAGCCCTAGACTATCACAAGATATGCCCCCTCATTTCAGTCTAAAATAGACTAGAAGCACTACCAAGCCTCCGATAGATTATGGAAGTGAAAGAAATAAAGGGAGAATATCTATAGTAGAGCACTATAGAATGAGAATCAATGAAGAAATTGCAAATGAAAAGAAAAGAACATTGTTACAACAAGCTATTCCTGGCCAGGATAATAGCAAAATTGACAAACCCCCATTGGATCAAGGAAGGGGGTGGGGAAAAAATATCAAATAGTCTAAATGAAGGTTCTCTCATGGAATGTGAGAGGCCTAAACGGCCCACCAAAACAAAGGATGGTGAAGTCTATAAGGAAGGATTGGAATCCTACTATCATTTTTCTTCAAGAAACCAAAACAGATGCGGCATAATCAACACTTATAGCTAAAAGGATTTGGAGGCAAGGGGAAGTGGCCTTTCAACAGGCGAGAGGAGCATCTGGGGGCCTCATGATATTATGAGATCCTATTAAAATAGAAGGAAGTATTATTCAGGAAAATGAAAGTCTTAAGTGTATTATTACATGATTTTGATACTAATAAGAATTGGATTATGTCAAATGTTTATGCCCCCACCTCTGTCCAAGGGCGATCTAAACTATGGGAGTTTTTGGGGAATTTGAGCCAAGATTTTAAAGACATTCCTTGGGTGATTGAGGGAGATTTCAATACCCCCATTTACCCATCCGATAAGAAGGGAGGATCTGGGTTACCCTCAAGGAGCATGGAGGACTTCAATGAATTCATTAACACAAATGAATTGATGGATGTAAGACTAAAAGGAGCCAAATTTACATGGAGTAACAAGAGGATAGGAAGTCAACTGATTCAAGAAAGGTTGGACAAGTTTTTTTTATCCAAGGAAGCTACAACAATGTTTGGTGATTCAGCATTACAAGCCCTTCCTAAATGTGCTTCAGACCATAATCTTATTCTATGGGAGGCATTTCAGGCTAACTCCTTTAAAAATCCATTCATATTTCTATCAATGTGGGTTAAACATCCGAACTTCAAGAAACTAATAGAGGAATGGTGGCAGCAGCCTATCCAGGGAAGTGCTTCCTTCAAACTATCTCAAAAAATTAAGATGGTGAAAAACAACCTTAGAATATGGAATAAAGAAGTCTTTGGAAATATTTTTGAGAATAAGAGAGCAATGGGGGAAAAACTGAGAATAATAGAAAGCAAAATCCAAAATGGAACCTATGATGAGATGACAAGGACTGAAGAGAAGGAAACCCTTTGTGAGTTTTATAATATTTTATCTTGTGAAGAGATGTATTAGAGGCAGAAATCAAGGGCATTATGGCTAAAGGAAGGGGACTCTAATTCAAAATTTTTTCATGTTACCACATTGAGCAATAGAAGCAACAATAATATTAGAAATTTAACTAAGGTGGATGGATCCTCAACTCAAAACATTCAGGAGATCAGGGATGAGGCTGTTAATTTTTTTAGTTCATTATTGGGTGAAGAACGGGCCTGTAATGCCCAAGCAAAGGACTCTCTCCTTCAATTCATTCCACAACTCATTGATGAAATGATTAATGAGTCTCTTACAACAACTTTTTTAGATGAAGAGATCAAGGAGGTTTTGTTTAACATGGATCCTAAAAAATCTCTTAGGCCTGATGGGTTTTCATCGTGGTTTTTCCAAGGTTGTTGGGATATTGTTGGAGCAGAAGTTATTGCTACAATCAAGGAGTTCCAAAGTTCAAATCATATTCCAAGGGGTTTCAATTCAAATTTCATTGCTTTGATCCCTAAAGGACCCAACCCCAATACTATGGCTGACTTTAGGCTGGTTAGCCTGTGTAATATATCCTATAAAATTCTGTCCAAAGTTTTAGCCAACCATTTGAAGAAAGTTCTATCGGTTATCATTGATCAAAGTCAAGGAAGTTCTGTACAAGGAAGATCAATCTTAGATGGAGTTATTACTGTTCATGAGGCTCTTAATACATTTGATCAGACCAAAAAAGCAGTCATGGCTTTAAAGTTAGACATGAACAAAACTTATGATAGGATAAATTGGGAATTCCTAGAGGCAGTTTTATTAAAAGTTGGCTTCAACATGAAATGGGTCAAGTTAATAAGAGAGTGTATTTCTAAGCCTTTTTTTTAGTTTTGGTTAATGGGTCTACTGTAGGTTTTTTTCAAAGAAAATGTGGTCTAAGACAAGGAGATCCCATAAGTCCTATGTTGTTCATCATTGTACCTAGGGCCTTAGGAAGAACCATTAAGGCAGTAGCGGTAGCTAGACTCATTTCAGGTATCAAGGCCATGTCGCTAACTATCCTGATGACACATTAGCAATTTGTTGATGATACATTGCTATTGACATTGGATTTTGTGGTTGAGGTAAGAAGGATTAAAAATATTCTCATAATGTATGAAGAAGCGGTTGGAAAGAAAGTGAATTTTGATAAGAGCAAACTTTATTTCATCAATACCCCCATTCCTAGGCAAAACATCATAGCAAGGATCATGGAATGTCAGATTGCATCCCTTCCCACCTCCTATTTAGGTCTTCCCCTGTTTACGAGGAAACTCGAAGGATCAATGTGGAACATAGTTCTGGAGAGCATCCAAAAAAAGCTAGCAGAGTTGGAAAGGACATCTCGTTATCTCAAGAAGGCAATGCGCTTTTAACTATGGCTTCACTTCAAAGTATACCCGTTTACTTTCTATCAGTCTTCAGAGCTTCCAGCAAGGTGTATCACAAAATTGAGCAGCTTGAAAAAAATTTTCTCTGGTCAGGGACTGAGGATAAGAAAAGGATCCATTTAGTAGGTTGGAACAAGGTTTGTAAACCTAAAGCTGATGGGGGGTTAGGATTGAGGAGAATTGCTCATCTCAATACAACTCTGTTAGCCAAACAAGCATGGCGGTTATTGAATAAGGTCGATAATGAATGGACTACCATAGTTAGGAGGAAATACCTCCAAGGTGTAAACTTCCTTAATGAAAACTTAGCAAGTAGGGGGTCTGCTTTTTGGAAGGCAATCCTAACGAGCAGGGATCTTGTCAAGAAAGGTCTTAGATGGATTCTAGGAAATGGGCAAACAATAGAATTTTGGAATGATCGGTGGGTGAGAGCTGAGGAGTTATCCTAGAATCCTCGTTTGGCTAGGATTCAAGAGCATATGGAGCAACATATTGGGAAGAAGGTTGCAAATTATATGTGGTAGGATATAAATATCAACAGGTGGAAACACATCGAGTACGGGGGTTTTGAAGCGGAGTCTGAAGAGCTTTATAAAATTTTAACTCAATAAATTATTACCTTTGGAGAGGATGAAGATCACATTGTTTGGGATGAGACTGAAAGTGGTGACTTCATAGTTAAGTCTGCCTATAATTTGCTTCTCAATGTGGAAGGTCAACAATTTCAACCAAGTTTGGTTTGGATCAAAGGCTTAATTCCTAAAATATCCTTTTTTTCATGGCTGGTGATTCAAGGAAAAATCCTCACTATGGACAATATGTTATCCAAAGGTATGGTTATTGCTAACCATTGCTACATGTGCAGGGCAGGATGGGAAAATACCCAACACTTGTTTCTGGAGTGTTCGATAGCAGAGTCCATCCTGGATGAACTTTTCCAAGCCTTTAGGATCTTATGGGTTAATCCTGCTCTTATATCCGAAGTGTTCCATCAATGGCCTCAACCCTGTGTTAGCCTAAAACTTAAGTACCTATGGAAAATATGTTGGCATCATTTTATCTGGCATATTTGGCTAGAAAGGAACCATAGAGCCTTTAAGTATACCATTCACAACCCAAAAACCATCCTCAATAGGATTATTGTCTTTGCGAAAGAAAACCTTAGAACCTTAGTGGATGAGAACCACTCAATTCTTCCCCAAGAAAAAAAATTAGCTCAGGCCTTAGGTATTGAGGACAAACCTTCCATTCCTTTGCCCAATCCCAGAAATGGGATTTTTTTGGAGCCACCCCCCCAGGGTTGGTTTAAACTAAATTTTGATGGTGCAGCCAAGGAGAACCTGGGAAGAGCTAGAGCTAGAGGAATAATTAGGGATCATCATGGAAATATGGTCAAGGCCTTCACTGAACCATTGGGAATCAAAACTAATAACAAAGCAGAAGCTAGATCCCTTTGGAGAGGGTTGCAAGTAGCCCAAGCAACTCAAGGTAACTTGATGATTGAAGGTGATTCTATGAACATCATCAACCTGTTAACCAATGGCAAAAAAAATCCATGGAGAATCAAGGGAGTCATCCATGAAGTAAGGATCCTTTTTGCAGAAAGACAAAACATGAGGGCTCGTCACGTGTACCATGAGGCCAACAGGTCAACTGACAAATTAGCCAACATAGGTGTTGATGTTGGTAGTTTGGTGACATGGACACAAGGTGTGCCATGTGAAGTGGAAAACATTATTAGTCATGAAAAGCAATCTACCCGTTAAGGAGAAAGATGAATGGGTGTTATTTCCCCATGGAGATGGTAATAACTATGGAGTTTCCCTCTAAATCATACCAAATTGGAAATGAAGGTAACAGGGTGTAAGCCTTGGAAGATTCCGACAGAGAATAGGAAATGGGCAAGCAATAGGTTTCACAAGTGCAAAGTTCTAAACTTCAATTCCTGTCAATGTAAGTAATGTTTACAGTTATGTTTACATATGGGTGTGCTTTGTTAGTAAGGTGTTGTAGGGGATTCAACACAATTTCCGGTAAGAAAGTTTCAAGGATGACTAGGATCTACAATCTTAGCAGAAGGCTAGATATTGTAATAGGTTTTGGGTTAACCTGCAAAACCCGATAATTAATGAAGACTTTTATTTACCAAAAAAAATAAATGTAATATAAAAGCAAATGGCAAATGCAAATTATGTAACCATAATGACAAAAAGATAAAGAAAATATGGTGCCCTTCCTATTAAAATTTGAAAATGTCTTTACAAAAGGTTACACAATATCCCTCTTAGGGATTCACCAAATTGATACAACATTATACTATGAAATCCCAACAGGGTAGGTGTCTTCCAAAATATCTCTGTAATCTCCCAAAACTGGTTATGGAGGGTTTTCCTAATGACCTTTGCTTGATGATGCCAATATTGAGGAATCCTAAAATTACTTGCTCATGTGGAAACCTAAAATATGCACACAAAAACACCTACAAAACATCAATAACAAATGTAAATCCTCTCAAGATGAGGCCTATTTTATGATAATGCAAATGGAAATAAATTACGTAAAATAGTAAAGATATGCATGAAATACCAAATGAAAACGTGCTATACTAGGTTAGAAATCAAATTGAAAGCTGCTAAAACTAATCTAACCAAGAAAACAAAGAAAATCAAACATCACAACCAGACCACCATGGGATGGGGTAGCTATTATGTTAGCCATCATGGAGTCCAACGACTACACCTATGGGCCGCTGTGGGGCACAATGACCACTGAATAGAGAGCTCATTCTTTATGCTCGATGCATGGTGATGTTCAAAATGCATATCAAATGGGCTGATATTCTTGGTGCATTCTTGAGGAATGAATTAAGGTAGAAATTGACTCAAATTCATGGTGAATTGATGGTGAATAGTGATGGAAATTTCTCTTTAAGATTCAATGGACTCCATGGAGGTGAATGCAAGCTTCATGACAAAATGTGGGTAACACCTTGACGCTTATGAGAGATTGAGAACTCTAGTGGATAAAATGGTAGCACTTCATTGTATTAAAATCTAGATCATCTATATGAAGGCCAAGGGGTCTTCTTATAGAATTTTCCAATGGGAGTGTTGGCTTCCTTGAGAAGCCAAGAAGCGATTAGGATCAAGAAGGGCCATAGAACATTCGAGAAGCTTCCCACAACTGTTTGCAACTGACATTGAGCTTGGATGACCGTTGAAACTAAATTTAGTTTGGATTGGGATCCCATGCTTGTTATAGGTGGGGTTATCCTTGACAAGCACGACCTAATCTGGGGGTTGTCATTGGGTCCAACAACCACTATGGGGGACAACAACCCAGGTTGTAAAGGGTCAAATTACCCTTTTTGAGTCGTTAGAACCACTTTTAGGTTTTAGGAAGGCCCAAGATGAGTCACATGGCTTGAAAGGGTGTCCACATGAGTAGCCTCCTCAATATGACGTATTTTAGGTGTCTAAAGTTACCTAATGGGGAAATCCAACGTATATTGCATTTTTGGTGCCTGAGAATTCAAGCTAAATTGGCTCTTTCATGAGGCAAGGGGTAACCTAGGTTTTTAATATCGATTATAATGGTCTAAATACTTGTTGGACGGTAGTCCCAAGAAATTCCACATGATTTATAATAGTATATACTTTGATAAACACAATATGCTTCTAATTACTATTAATGATAATAGAGACCATTCTGAAACTCAATAAATACTCAAATTTTAAAAACTTGGCAAATGATTATGATTTTACTTGAGGAAGTGAAAAGCCCCTGTAGTAGCATCAACTATAAAATGCCATCATCATAACTTGATTCTTGGTGATGAATCAGATGGTATTTTTGTGCCTTTAAGGAGCTTACAAATGAGCTAGCCTTGTTGGATGTCCAAGACACTCTTAGATATGTCTAACAGACTTTGAGGCACATCTACCTAGCTCTGATACCACTATTGAGAAAAAAATCAACTTGAGGAATGTATTGAGCAAAAAAATCAATTTGAGGCATGTATTGAGCAAAAAAATCAATTTCATGGGAGAAAGTATGTAGTAGACTAAATCAGGGTGGGTTGGGACTTAAAAATATTGATCAAATAAATAAAGCACTCTTGGCCAAGAAAGGCTGGTTACTGGTTAAACATGTCAAAGTTGGTTGGGTTAGCATTGTTTGACCAAATATTTAACTCAGAGTAAAGAATTTCTCTTGGATCCCCTTCCAATTTATGGTTCATCATTTTGGCAGGGCATGTTGAAATCAAAAAATACTATTATTAATGGGATTAGATGGAATTTGGGAAATGAAAAAAATGTTGACTTTGGGAAGAGCCTTGGCTTCTGGATCAGCTCCTCAGTACCCAAAGTCAACATGCCTAAAACCAATTACTTTAGCTACCTTCAGATCAAAAGTTGTATATTTTATTGACTTAATTAATGGCATCAAGAAATGGAATCTTCAGTGTTGACAAACCTCAACTCCCTTGAGAAGGAGGCTTGGAAGTTCATATTTGATAAAATAAAATTCTAGACCCTAAAAAATTAGGATGAGGAAGATGTGATGTTTTGGTTGGGAGAAAAGGAAGGTCTCTTCTCAATGAAGTCTGCCTATCAACTGCTAGATGTGAAGGATCAATATTGGCTCCTCCCTTGCAAAATATGGTTTAAAGGTCTCATTTCTAAGGTTAATACAAAATATTTTCTTAACCTTGGATAATCTACAAAAAAGAGGGATGCTTCTACCCAATAGATGTTACCTCTGTGGTTCTTGGTTTGAATCTTCTATTCACATTTTTTTAGTGTTCTTTCTCAACAAAGGTGGTAGATATGGTGCTAAAGACTTTGGGGGTCCACTAGGTTGCTCCACTCCTTTTGTCAGAATTTTTTACCTAGTGGAATTTCATTTTTACCACTTCAATATTGAAACTTGTTTGGGTTTTTAGTCTTCCTCACCTCTTTTAGAGTATTTAGAAAGAAAGAAATAACAGGGCATTAAGAAATTCCAAAAGAGATGCTGCTTCAATTTTTATAAGAACAATATTTGTGATGGTAGATAATGTTTCTTTCCTTAATTTGAACCTGACTAGGGGTAAAAAAGAGGAGGAATATTTGGAAGTGAGCATTGGATTCCACTCTTGGCCTAGAGCTTTGGAGCATGCTCAACCTAATGTAAGAATCCATATTAAATGGTAACCCCCACCCACAGGTTAGACCAAACTCAACTTTTATGGGGATTTGAAAGGTAATCCTGTGAAAGCAAGGGTAGGAGGGCTTTTTAGAGATGATAGGGGAACTATTCTATTGGATTTTGTAGAAAAATTAAATATCCAAACCTATAACTTCATATAGGAAAGAGCCCTATACCAAGTTTTGTATCTGTTGAAGTCCTTGGATTGCAACAAATTAGTTATTGGAGGTGATTCTATTAATACAATTAATAATCTTAAATTATTATCTTCCCCTAATTGGAATATTGTAAATATGATATTGGAATCTAGAAGATGGATCCAATCAAGGGAAGAGGTGCGTATTCAACATATTTTCAAAGAAGGTAATGAGGTAGCTAACTCTTTGGTAGACCTTGGAATCCTATAGTCTGGTCTTTCACTGTGGAGGGAGGATTTTACTCAAGGAATATTAGAGCAAGATATTAGACAAAGCTATGAAAACTTTAGTTGATCTTATTTTGTTATTTGGGAATGCATTTTTGATGCCTTTTTACTCTTGATTTTCTACAGTATTATTTGTGTAGAGTATTCATTGGAAAAAAACTATTAAGATACCTTTACTTAAATTTGAACATTTCAAAGGTTCACGCCTTGTGAGATGATAAACAACCTTATTTTTGAATGAATCTTGTGAAGATAGGCACCAATTCTAATAAGGGAGACCAAAAGACAATGTGGTGGATGATGTATGTCATTAATTAGAGACTCAAGAAGATCACATGAAGGGAACCATGAGATAATCATATATTTGGTCCTTTTTGACATGGAATAGGTGATTAGCATGGTTTTATTGAGCATCAATTATCGGGATTCTCTGAATAATCATTGGTTTATGTGGATTGTAGGCCTAGTAACTCTTACATGAGGGGTAAGTTATGGAGTGCCAAGTGTGGTGTGAATCAATTGGCTCTCAATGGGTGATGTCTTTGTATTCATGAGATCCCATGTTGTTGTCAATTTATGAGTCAAATCCACCTAAATTGGAGTGTCAAATTTGGAATAGGCGTATGCTTATTTCTATTTGTCAGTACTACTTCTAGTTTTCATAGCAAACTTTCTAGAAGGTAATATAGAATATTTTCAAGGCTCTGATTACCATTGCTTTTTTGAAGAGGAAGGGAAGACTTATTCTCTAAAATATTGATAAGTATATTTTCAATTCTCTGTTGGGTTCCAAGGACTAGTTTGCCACTTGGAGACTATTTTTCTTCGGGCTTGATCAATTTTATTTTGTGAGATCAAAGGTATGGGGAAAGGTACCTCTAAAAATATCGAACCTACTTCTAAATTGTGTTGATGTTTAGTCTTGGGTGTTTCTCCAAAATATGGAGGACGTGGTTCTAGAACCCAACACGCTTGATGTTGAGAAATATGTGAGAAGGATCCTAAAAAAAATATGAATTCTAGATTATCTTTTGAAATTCCATAGGTACAATAGATACCTAACAAAGCAAATGATGTTTTCATGGAAAAATAGGATGGTGAGAGCTTATGGAATAGATTTTGAAATATCCATCCCAATGATTACAAAGGTTACATGTCTACCCCTCGATGGAGCTTGTCATAATAGGGAAAAATACTCACTGGCAAAGGAATTGGGATTCTTTCTCAAGGAGGATAAATATTTGCCAAAGCTTCAAAATTGGTACTAGATGAAAGTGCTTCAAGACCCTTGGGCTAGGGTTGTGTTTGTTATCATGAACTAATTTACTCTAGATTCTAAGAAGGACATCATTTGTAGCTATTATGTAATGTTATTGAACCAACTTTGACGAAACAAATTGAAGAATATTCCTTCTTTTTTATTTGCATCAATGGACAAATCCATGGATGATGTTTAGAAAATGAGGGCTTTAGAACCAATTCAATAGGATCTAGAACTTCTAATATTTGAGTATGTGGCTATATATAAAGGAATATCAAGGTAGGTGGCCCAAATCTTGGGTCTCCCTCAGAAGGAGTCTACTACGACTAGGGAATCTTATGAATATTCTCAGGAAAAACCTAGCAGTTTCAAGGAAACTAAGATTTTAAATCCATTTATTTTAGAAAATATTGGTTAGGAATCCTCATTGAGTATGGGTGGAGCTATGAAAGTGATGGGTGGAGTCTGTGGTACAATGGAGAAGACTAAAGGATCCAAAAGACTGGTAGGAAAACATATAAAATTTGAGAAGGATCCAATTCCAATGGCGGACTCAGATTTGGGAGATTATTTCCTTGTGAAGAAGAAATATAAGATCACCTTGGGGTATTCAGTTTGTTAAACCAAATTTATCTCTATTTAATCGACTATTTCTAATGTTCCAAAATATTTCTTAAAATCAATGCTTGACTGTCAATTTTTGATGATGAATAAAATAAAAGAAGTAATACTATGTGGGTATGAGGTTAAAAATATGATTAAGTGGATTCAAAATGAGGCTGGTGGATCAAAGCTAGGGGTGCTTCCTCTGAGGACCAAGTACTTGCTGGTGGGACTCTTGTGAAGTTTTCCATCTAGTTGTTCTCTCTTTTTGGGGTGTTGGTCTCATTTTTGGCTGGTTGGTCTGTATAGTTTTATCTCCTCTTTGGATCCTTAGAGCTTCTTTAGCTTCTCATTGGATTTGGTTAGACTATTGTTTTTTATGGAAAAAAATGTGTTTCACAATTGTTCCTTTGTATTTAGTAGTCTAGGCTGGTGCCTTGGGCTTGAAGCATCTCTTTTTTGTAAAAGGTTCGACATTTCAAAACCCTTTCTTATATATAATAAAAAAATATTACTTAAACATTACAATGCTGTTATAATAAGTTGAAAATTTAGATAATGGTTATTCCCGCCTATCTACCTGATCAGTACGTGAGCTAACTATAGCTCACTATCCTAAAAATACAATATTCTTTTTTCTAGAAGTTATCCACATGAGCTAACTATACCTTACTAATAATGCAATATTAGTTATCCAGATGGCTTTCCAATTAAGTTTTTTTAGGCCTTCTGGGATAACTTGGAGGAGGATGTAATGGATGTTATAGAGGAGTCAAAAGGTAGTATAAGAATTCTTAAAGCATTAAATAATACTTTCATTACCTTAATTCCAAAAGGGGAGGAGGGGGTACATATTTCAGATTATAGACCTATTACCTTATGCAATGTCATATATAAAATAATCACAAAGGTAATGGTTGAGCGGCTAAAACCTCTTCTACATAGCATTATATCCTCAGAGCAAGGGGATTTTATAGAGGGTAGGCAAATCTTGGATGGTGTGGTTCTAGCTCAGGAGGCAATCCATTCAATGCAAACATCTGGTAATAGAGGAATGTTCATAAAATTAGATATGTCAAAGGCTTAAGATAGGGTGGAGTGGAGCTTCTTTTCAAAAATGATGGTGGCCTTTGGTTTCTCTCATTATTGGATAGAATGGGTCACGAGTTGTGTTTCTACGCTGACATACTTAGTGTTAATAAAGGGTCTTCCATCGCAACCGTTTGGAGCTACTCGAGGCCTTCGTCAAGGAGATCCTTGCTCTCCCTATATTTTTATCATATTGGCTGAAGGATTGGGTAGAATCATATTGAGGAGAATACAACAAGATTTTCTAACAGGTATCAAGGTGGGTGAGGAAGTTTTGACTCACCTACAATTTGTGGATGGCACAGGATTGGTGGGAGTGGCCAGCTTCAGGGAAGCAAGAATGATTAGAGATACACTTAATGTCTACCTTAGGGCTACAAACCAAGTCATCAATGATAAAAAATCCAAAGTGTTTTTTTTCATTCTTGATCAAAGGCTTCAAGAAATTTTTTTAGAGATCTTGGGATTCACAAGGACTTATCTCCCAGTGGTATACTTGGGGGTCCCTTTGCATTTTAAAAAACTAAAAATAGATATCTGGAGGAATCTTTTGGACTGTATCAAGGATAGAATTAATCATTGGTATTACAAATGGTTAAGCTATGGGGGTAGATTAAATTTTTTACAGTCAGTCATTCAAGCCATGCCAATTTATAAATTTTCTATCTTTGTTGCCCCACATATCATATGGAAAGAGTTGGACAAGATGGCTAGAAAATTTTTATGGGAAGGAGTAAAAGGAGAGAGGAAATGGGCCTTAGTAGGTTGGGATAAAGTAAGCCAGCCCAAGGTAAAAGGAGGTTTGGTACTGAGAAGATCAAAGTTAAATAATAAAGCTTTGGCTGGAAAGCTTTATTGGAGGTGGATTTCCCAACCTTCTTTTTTCAATAGAATCTTAGCTAGTAAATATTTGGGACAGGTAAACCCAAATGAGATGGGTTGTTTCCCTTTGGATGGTAATGGATCCTTAGTGTGGCAGGCTCTCAAGTTAGGATATCATGTAGTAAAATATGGATTATTTTAGAAAGTGGGGAGAGGGGAGAAGGCATGATTTTGGACAGATTCATGGGATCAATACCCACCTATCATTGTTGAATTTCCTGAACTACAACCAATAAAAATAGCCATAGAAACCAGGGGATGGGTCCAAATTAAAAGTTATTTCAACACTAGTCATCTGGGGGATTATAAGTTTAAGAAGTTGGATGAGTGGCCAATTTCAATCCCTCCATATTTGACACCTATCATGACTAAAATCTTGGCAGAAATATTTCTCATAGGAAGATATGAGGAAGATGAATTAGCTTGGGGCTATGGGAGCCTTGGTTTCTACATAGTGAAGGATGGATATGATAAGATCCTTCCAGAGCCTCCTCCTCATACATATCAGGTTGAGGATTGGAGAAAGATTTGGTAGTCCAAGGGTTGGCTGAAAGTAAACTTTTTTCCCTGGTAGTTCATGCATAATGGAATTCTTACTTTTGATAATATCAGATGTAGGGGAATCATTGGTCCATCTCAATGTGTTTTATGCTACAAGAGTGAGGAAACAACTGATAACTTGATGTTTGAGTTCCCATTCATGTGCCAAATTTGGGAGAGATGGTTTTTATATTATAAAATTCAAGTTAATGGTGATTTGAATCGGATTAATATTTGGGAAAAATGGAAGAGGGGTAGATTTAAATCTAAATATCTTTGTATTGGTTGGGAGCTTGAATTAAAATTCATTTGGTGGCAAGTGTGGTTGGAGAGAAATGCCAAAATTTTTAGAGAAACTTTTTCTTCTTTAGATGGAGTTTGGCAGGTCATTTGGAGCAAAGTCACAGAAACTATGGCAGTCTATGCTAAAGAGGAAACTCAGGTTGTTATTGGGGAAATGGAGAAGGAAATTGAAGTGCAAGAGGGGCAAGACAAAGCTAGTTGGAAACCACCCCCAGAAGGTTGGATTAAAATTAATATTTATGGAGCTGCAAAAGGCAATCCGGGTAGAGCTAGAATTGGAGTGGTTTGCTAGAATCATGTTGGAACAATGCTCTATTGGGAACTACAAGGCTTGGGAAGAGCCACAAAAAATGAAGCAGAAGCCTTAGCTATCAAATCTGCTTCTATTTGGGTAGTAAAACAAGGTCACAGGAGGATAATCCTAGAATCAGATTCTCAAATAATGGTTGGAGCTCTAGATTGCATGAGGAACTTTGCTTTGAAAACATGGAGTTTGAGGATTATTGTCACTCAAATTAAGGAATTATAGAGGGAATTAGATGATGTGATTCCATTTTATGTGAGTAGAGATCTAAATAAAGTGGCAGACTTCCTGGCTAAGATGGGTACTGAGAAGGAGGTAGGGGTTCAGTGGCACAGTGACATGGCTATTGAGGATGAGATGATTATGCAGGTTGGTGAGCAAATCCAGTGCTTAGCTAATTTGGATAACCATTCTAGAAATACTGCTTAGGATTTTTGTGCTTCAATGTGGATTTTCTTTTATAGTTGTAAATAGGTGAACAATCATTGTAGAAATATATTTTAAGAGATTTGGCTCCAATGCAAATATTCTTTTACTGTTTTAAACATGTGTTCTCTTTGGCTAAGGCTGGGAAAATTCTCACCCCAACTTGTAAATAATATTTGTTTTAATACAAGTTTTTTAAACTATTTTTCAAAAAAAACAATTATGAACCATAATTTACAATTTGAAATTTTGAAAGTGTGATCCAAAAAATGAGATTTGCAAAATTTTGAATTTTTGCCCTAATTTCTTATCTAGCTTACTACTTTTGGAACTACAAAATATTTCTCCCTTATCATCCATTGGCTAATTTCTTGTAGGAAATTGAAGATAGTAGCCAAACTATTATAATTACAAAATAAAGGATCTAATATATTTAAGCTTAAATATTTATAATAAGAATTTCCCATAATTATTAATGAGAAACACTTGAAACACGTATGAACAACTCTAACTATCAATTTGTACACATATACATAAGTTTATATTTTATTTCCTTATCATTTTGTAGAATTTTAGTGTTATGTCCAAATTAGAATTCAAATTTTGATATCCAAGGATGAACACTTAGACCATTTTGAGATGTCTCATACGGAATCTAAATATATAATCATAAAAGCCAATCCTGTTAGGACCCAAATGCCTGATTTGTACAAGGAAAGGAAGATGATATGAATTAAATAGAAATATCCATCAAAATATGTGATCTATTTATATTGTAGGATTGCATAAAAGTTTATCTAAGTTTTGAAGGCTTCACAACATTAGAGAGTGACATCATCAAAATGTTGCTATACCTAAGGACTAAATGCAATGAAAATAGTGAGAACTCATTTTGAGAAAGAAGTGTTAGAATACCCAAAGTTTTCAAGATATTTATTTAAACAAGGATTAAAAATTTAATCTTTAATTAAATCATGATCACTAAGCTTGAAGGAACATTTGAAAATAAAGTCATGCAAAGACACCACTTACCTTTTCGCAGCCCATATAAAATCAAACCTAGCTTGGTAGTTTTTGACTCTCCAATTAGTTGACAAGAAAATTATTAAGCAAATATCCAATGATATGATGAAAACATAATGGGATCAATGAATCTTAAAAACATTATCTAGCCCAAGAATAAAACATTCCAATACTTTATAATTTTGGTAGAAATATAAAAAAGGTAAAATGATTAGAACACTACTAGAAGCAAGACCTAAGAACTTAACTAGTAATTTAATCGATGAATTAACATTCCTAAGTTTGGTTTAGGGTCACAATAATACAAAATATATAAGTGTATATCTCTACATTTAAGTAATGTGACCACATATATTTAAAAATCAAACAAATATAATAGATCCAATTCCATGTTATCAACCATACTAGACTATTGAGTGGCTCACACAAAGTGAAAAATCATGCTGAATATCTTGATTTGTGCATCAAATAGAAAATCCTTTGATAATTGAAGTGTTGTATTAATGAGGCATGAGATCACTTTGTTTTGAAACTCAAACAACTTTTAACATTGAGAGAAATTATACCTAAGAGTATAAGAGCCAAAGCAAACAAGCACTATTGTGATTCAATCCATAGACTATATTTAGATTATACTAAGAATGACATTCAAAGTTATTTCTAGGTAATAAGTCCTCCATATATTCTCTATATTTCTTAAATGATTTTAATTGTGATTGTAGTTATATTTTCTATGTCATGTAAGGTATTTTGATCGCAAAGAAAATTCATAAATTCTTACATCGGAAGGAAGTTCTATTTCCTTGCTTTATTTGATTAAAAAAACATTCTCTCTTTATGCCTTTGACTTTTCTTTTGAACTATAATCAAATCAACCAAATTGGAACAAGAAGCTACACTTACTATTACTACTACTCTTGCAAAGGCAAAGGAACCTTTAAAGATGAAACCCCCTAGTTTTGAATGAATCTCAAACATTGATTAACACATATGCCAAGACTTTTAACATTAAAATGAAGCAAACATTAAAAATAATTAGGTATGATATGCTTAAAGTAATTTTAAAATATAAGCATACATCCAAAGGGTTAGGGATGCTATGCTTAAAAAACATTTGGAAATGAAGCATACATCCAAAAGGGTTAGGGATTATATGTTTAAAGAATATTTGGAATATCATATGGGTACTAAACCTAACTATTTTATGCTCAAATATTGGACCATGAGTTTCACATATGTCATGGTTTACCAAACATACCCCTTCTCAGAGTTGGTTGATGTGTGCCTAAAAAGGCACAAACTAGACCTATAAGTGATAGTTGTAGTAGATGGAAAAATGACCATAAGTGCTATCTTGAACACCATTGAGAAGATGATGTAGCTTAATTTACCTCATGAATGCTATTGAACTTGGGTTAAACTTAAGTGAGAAAGAATTTTAAATTTCTTTGAGGAATAGGAAGAAATAGGATTTTGGGAAAGTTTTATTAGAAGGTTTTCTAAGAACCCTAATTCAATTGAAATAAATCCTCCAATAAGTAATTATTAGATCAAGGAACATGGGCTATATATATTGTTAGTAATTTCATTTATGCTAGGACTAGCTAAAGACAAAAAATATAGTTGGTATCAATCTTTAATCTTAAGAGTTGGAAGCCAAGTGATGCTCAAATGTATAAATATGTTAAGATTATATCAAATTCTATCCATAATCAACTTAAATATTATGAGAAGATGAGGAAATTTTTACTTTTCTCATACCTTGTAGAGCTAATTTTACATCAACAAAAGGAATGTTTTGATTTCATTATCATTGAGGAATACAAACAAGGAGAAAACCTATCAATGATTGATTGGATCAAAATGCAAAAACAAAGAGTCCCTAAATTGTTTATAATTGCATTTATTTACTACATTAGAATGGATAGTTAAACATGATCTAAGATTGTCAAATTAGGATAATATATTTTTGCATGATGGTTCAAGAAAATATGGTGATTGGTACTTGGGAGACATAGGTTATTTTATTAGGTTATATGGTTTCATAGTAGAACCAATTTTATTGCCTCCAGTAATCACAAACTATATTTTTTCTCTAGAATTTATGAAGTAGCTAGATTTTATCAACCACTACTATTGTACAAGTAGAAGACTATCTACATTATATCCTTTTAAGTTTAATTGCATTCAGTTGGTGGTGTTGAGTGGCAATTTTTTTTAACTTCTTATACACCCATAATTTGTTTCAACAAACTGAAAGAAAGGGGAATATGCCTCTTTCGATATTTATATTTAGGCCAAATTCCCAATATCCTTAATAAATAAAACAAATATATGCTAAATACATAAAATAAATATGGAAATTAAAATAAATGAAAGTAATTTTGGAAGTTTAGGGTGTGAGAAGTTGAAAGTAAAATATGACCAAAAACATAGTAAGGAGAGTGTATGATTAATCAATACATGAAAAATTTGAATAACAATAATGCATCCCACATGTATAAATGGTATTAACAAAGAATAACAAGGAAACAAAAGGGAAACTTCACAATTGTCATATCTTCCACAATCTAGAAAGATGGTGTCACTAATGGAAAGAAAAAAATCTTGAATTTTTTATTATTCCAAGAGGAAAGAACACTTACAATGTAGGGCTCACAAAGTGTAACTTTGATTTTACCAAGGCCAAAAAATATTTAAAATAGAGTCCATGACTTGTATTTATAGAAAGAGTTCGACACTTAGTTAACTTGGGTGAGAAATTCTTACTCTTAGTAAAATTAAAGGTTTGGGGACATATTTATCAAAATGCTTTACCTCCAAATGTTACATGTTTTTAAATCTTATAGAAATGGAATACAACATAGTACAACACAATTCCATTACCACTTAAATAAACATAATATATAATATGAATAACATACAATTACAATGCATACACTAGCATACAACATATATCAAATTGCTTGGAACAACAATTCAAACTACCTAGAAAACACCCAACTAGTTGGAACAACATTTAGACTGCCTACAACAACAATTATATGGATCGTGGTAGAATTCAGACAACTCAGTCTACAAATAACATGGCTTATCCTTTTCTAAACTATAAGCATTCAATGTACTACACAAACTTCCCATTGTATAGAAATTAGTCTCCACTATACAACAATTAGTATTCACTATATGACAATTGTCTTCATTGTACAACAATTGTCTTCATTATACAACAATCATGGTATGATAACTTTGTTGTAGTGACTTCAACCCTACATAATAAAACTTGAAAGAATGCAATCAATAGAATCTATCTATTGAAACCATCAACAATAACAACTCATGCAATGACCATACAAAGGCAATAGATGATGGATGAATATCAGTAGATATTTCATTAACCACTACTATTGTGCAAGTAAAGGACTATCTACATTATATCCATTGAAGTTTTATTACCTTCACTTGGTTGTGTTGAGTAGCAAAAAGTTTTAACTTCTTATACACCGATAATTTATTTCAACAAATTGAAAGAAAGGGAAATATGCCCCTCTCAACCTTTAGATTTAGGCCACATCCCTACTATACTTGCTAAATATAACAAATATATGCTAAATACATAAAGTAAAAATAGGAATTAAAATAAATGAAAGTAATTTTAGAAGTTTAGGATGTGAGAATTTGAAAGTAAAATATGACTAGAATAGTAGTAAGGAGAGCGTATGATAAATAAACACATGAAAAAATTGAATAACAACAATGCATCCCACATGTATAAAATGATATTAATAAGGAATAACAAGGGGATAAAAGGATAATTCCACGATCGTCACATCTTCCACAATCTAGAAATACGATGCCACTAATGGAAAGAAAAAAGTCATAAATTTCTTATTATTCCAAGAGGAAAGAGCACTTACAATGTAGGGCTCACAAAGTGTAACTTTGATTTTACCAAGGACAAAAAATATTTACAATAGATCCCATGGCTCCTATTTATAGAAATATTTCAACACTAAGTTAACTTGGGTGAGAAATCAATTCTTAATTTAAAATATGGAGGAGGTTGAAGAACATGTAATTGACTTGAAGAAGAGAATTCTAATGCTCAAGGCTATGCAGAAGGCATTGGATAAAGAAGAGAAGACCAAGGAAAGCTCCTAATTTATTTTTTCCTATTTTTTTTCATTTTTTTGCTTATCTTTTGTTTGGTATCTATCTTGTTTCTATTGGTTTTTTGGGTTGTTGTGGGTTTTGCATAGTCTGTAGTAGGATTTTGATATTTGAGCCTTTTTGGTGACCCTTGGTGGAGTTGTTTCACTTTTTCCTGTTTGTTCCTTTGTAAAAGGTTCAGGGTCCCTTTCAAAACCCCTTATACTACCAATGTTATAAAAAAAACTTGGGTGAGAAATTCTTACTCCTAGTAAAATTAAAGGTTTGGGGATATATTTATCAAAATGGTGTACCTCAAAATTTTACATGTTATTAAATAATGTAGAAATGGAATACAACATACTACAACACAATTCCATTATCACAATAAAATATACAATGTGAATTACATACAATTACAATGCATACACTAGCATACAACATAAATTAGATTGTTTGGAACAACACCCAACTAGCTGGAAAAACATTTAGACTACCTACAACAACAATTAGATGGATTGTAGTAGCATTCAAACTCAATTTGTGAATAGGATGATTTACCCTTTTCCAAACTACAAACATTCAATGTACTGCACAAACTTCCCACTATATAGAAATTAGTCTCCACTATACAACAATTAGTATTCATTGTATGACAATTGTCTTCACTATAGGACAATCACGGTATGACAACTTTGTTGTATAGTGACTTCAACCCTGCATAACATTAATTGAAAGGATACAATTAGCGTAATCTATCTATTGAAACAATAAGCAATAAAAATTTATGCAATAACCATAAAATGTAATAGATGATGGATGAATGAGTAAATATTGCATTAACCACTACTATTGTGTAAGTAAAGGACTATCTACATTATATCCATTGAAGTTTGATTGCCTTCACTTGGTGGTGTTAAGTGGTAAAAAGTTTTAACTTATTATACACCCATAATTTATTTCAACAAATTGAAATAAAGGAGAATATGCCCTTCTCAACCTTTAGACTTAGGCCAGATCCCCACTATCCTTGCTAAATCTAACAAATATATGATAAATACATAAAGTAAATATATAAATTAAAATAAATGAAAGTAATTTTTGTAACATACCCCACTATTTGATCAATTAATTATTCAATTTGCTTGAAGAATGAGATACTGCTAAGGCATTTTGTGAGTGCAAGAGTCAATTTTCATAGCAATAGCAAGCAAGCCAGACTGGAGGAATACCCACCCTTGCAGAGATTGTGGTTGTGAGTAAGTTGGGATATGATGTCATGCATAATGCACCTTGGCCTGTGGGTACAGGGAAACCCATTCAAAATATTTCATATAAGACATCTTGCTTGCTGCTGTATTTTGTGCATGTGACTACTGATTGTAAAAAAAATCAATTTTTGCTTGTACTTGCTGGTGAAATTAATTTTTCAAAATAATCTCTTATCATATCAAAAAGAAAAAATTAATATTTCAAAAAATAAAATAAAAATACATAATTAATTATATATTTAAATAGTAAAAAAACCATTATATGAACATTAAAAGAGAGCCATCATATAAATATTAATATATAAAACATAAGTTAAAAAATAATAATAAATAATAAAAATATATAAATAAAGTATGTATGAAATAAAAGTAAAGTAAATGAATGATATGCTTAAGAGATAAACTTAAGCAATTTTCTTTCATCGCATGAAGAAAGATATTACCACCTGAGGATGATTTGAAGTAGTCTGTTTGCATGAGAAAGTATTGTGTCACCATGGAAGTGTATGAATTTCTCTATAAAACTAAAGATAAAGATCAATTCTTCAAAAAGAGAAAAGGAGAACTCGGAGAGGTGTTATTAGGAAAACCTGGACTGTATATGTGATTTAAAGATTGTGTCATAACATTTTTGGGAGCTCTCCGTAGAGTCTGGTTTTAAGTAGGAATTCACCAACAGTTTGATGTCCGATAAGTCCATATCTGTCTTGCTGGTATTATATTTCTTTTAATTTTTAATTTTTAATTTTTTTTTTTTTTTTGGAATGTGGTACAAGTAAATTATAGTGTGCGGCCAAGGATATAGGTTACGGTGAATAGCAACTTAGACATGAGAAAACAGTTTAGAAGAACTCGTAAGTAACTCTAAAAAACATTATTTCGCATCCTGCATAGTAGTTATACATTCTTATGTTACATTCGGAAAAGTGCATAAATGATATAATATTCAGTTCCACCCTGAGCCGTCGGTGGAGATGGTAGCAATGATATAATATTCAGTTCCACCCTGAGCCGTCGGTGGAGATGGTAGCAATGATATAATATTCAGTTCCACCCTGAGCCGTCGGTGGAGATGGTAGCAAAAATCATATCGAATACTTGATAAAATTTTCCTTAAAAAAAATATAAATTTTTTTTCTTGGAAAATAAAAATCTTTATTAATTACCAGGGTTTTGCAGGTTAACCCAAAACTTATTACAATATTCAGCTTTCTGCTGAGATTGTAGATCATAGTCATTCTTGAAACTTTCTTACAGAACTTGTGTTGAATCCCCTACAACACTTTTCTAACAAGGCACACCCATACCTAAACATAACTGTAAACATTACTTACATTGACAAGAAATTGAAGTTTGGAACTTTGCACTTATGAAATCTGTTGCTTGCCCATTTCCTATTCTCTGTCGGAATCCTCCAAGGCTTAACCTTCATTTCCAATTTGGTATGATTTAGAGGGAAACCCCATAGTTATTACCAGCTTCATGGGGAAAAACACCCATTCATCTTTCTCCTTAACGGGTAGGCTTCTTTTCATGACTAATAATGTTTTCCACTTCACGTGGCACACCTTGTGTCCATGTCACCAAACTACCAACATCAACACCTATGTTGGTTAATTTGTCAGCTGACCTGTTGACCTCACGGTACACGTGACCAACCCTCGTGTTCTGTCTTACCGCAAAAAGATCCTCACTTCATGGATGGCTCCCTCGATTCTCCATGGAGGTTTATAAGACAAAGTTCAGATTTTTTGTAAAAGAAAAGAAGAAGTTTATGTTTACTCACAATCTTTAATTTACAGTAGAGCGGAGCTCTAAGTTAGACTGAGATAAAATAATCAAATTGGGGTTACATGCCGACAATATGGAACTTCTGGATTTCCAAAAATAAGTCCATTATATTCTACCTGCGAATTACAAAACAATTTGAAGTAAACACATGCTCTTCACGGAAGTTATCCACGTTGAAAACTAGGAGTTTATAGAAAAATTAGGAAAAAATATTACTAATGTAAAAAAAATACGATTCCCATATAAGTGTAAGGGTTAAGTCTATTAATTTTGTTTTTTAAATCTTGTAGTAGTAGCAAAAGAATGTTTATTTACTTCAAAAGTTTTTATTTTTCTTGGATACGTAAGTTTAAAAGGTCATGATATATACTCTTTTTATAAGTATGAGTGTTTTGATTCTTTCATTTGTTTAGAGATTTTTGAAACAATTGATAAGATTATACGATTTATTTACTGAAACTTTAGTCTAGAATTTAAATGAATTTAAGCTACCGTGTTAGAGTTTTGAGATGGGCATGTCATAACCGTACGAGCAAATTCCTTTATCACAAGAAAGTTTTAAAAGACATCATTTATGAGAATATTTAATTTTAGGTTTTTTGAAATTTCAATATTTATGCTGGCATTGGACTACGGTTTGATGTCTTCCATGCAGGAAATATTGGTTTCATAATAGCTGACAAGTGAAGATTATATGATGTTTATATCGTTATGATGGTTGCTTGTCTCAAAGATTAACTTTTATAAAATGTTTATAACCCGGTCTAGTTTAGAGTTTGACTGACGTTTAGTAGAAAGCTTGGAAGTCGTATAGTAGAAAGCTTGGAATTTTAGAGGAATAATAAATTAAAGATTAAGTTATATCTTAGGTGAAGAATAGTTTATTAATTTAATACTGATTTGACTGAAGTTTAAAAAGCTTATGTTTCTCGTGTAGTTTAGCTTAATCAGTCATTACATTAGTTTTGAATCAATTTATTATTTTGATTAAGTATTGGGTCGAGTTTAGTTTAAAATGTATTATAATAGTATTCCCGATGATTGTCCTAGTGATAGAATGTCTATTTATTTGGCAAAGAAATATATAAATTTTTAGATTTTATATTCTCATAATTATAAATACCTTTGGTAAACCAAATATTTATTTTACGTTATAGAAATGCTATTTTGAAAGCAAGAATTTCTATGGTTAATGTTGATAACATATATTTTTTTAGTAATGAAATATAATACTATGATGAACTACAAGAAGAATATTAATATAACCTAAAACCAAAATAGTTCAGACACCAAGAATATTGTTGCAAATATAATGAAGCCATCGTGGATGATGGAATATCATATCAAGAAGGAAGATATACTTAGATGCACATCGAGAATGATAAGCATCCACCCAACTCCAACAATTCATAGAGGTGATTGTTATAAACCGAGGACAACTGTTCTCTAGCATTACCTAAAGGATTAATGGATTCCATGCTATCAAGAGTAACGAACGATGGAATGAGACATCGTTCTAGGTTATCGTACGATGTAGTACGTGAGGGTTCTCATGAACCATAACCAGTTGTGGAATTATCAATAAAACTCAAGACTAGTGGAATTATCAATAAAACTCAATACTACCACTTAAATGAACAAATACACAATGTGAATAAGATACAGTTACAATGCATACACTAGCACACAATATATATCAAATTGCATTGAACAACAATTCAGATTGATTGGAACAACACCCAACTAGCTGGAACAACATTTAGACTATCTACAACAACAATTAGATGGAATTTAGTAGCATTTAGACAACTTAGTCTACAAATATGATGGCTTTCCCTTTTCTAAACTAAAAATATTCAATATACTATACAAACTTACCACTGTATAGAAATTAGTCTCCACTATGAGACAATTAGTATTTACTACATGGAAATTATCTTCATTGTACAACAATTGTATTCACTATATGACAATCATGGTATGAAAAATTTGTTGTATAATGACTTCAACCCTGTATAACATAACTTGAAAGAATACACTTAGCGGAATCTATCTATTGTAACAATCAACAATAATAACTCATGCAATGACCATACAAAGGCACTATATGATGAATAAATATGAGTAGATATTGCATTGACCACTACTATTGTGCAAGTAGAGGACTATCCACATTATATCCATTGAAGTTTGATTACCTTCACTTGGTGGTGTTGAGTGGAAACAAGTTTTAACTTCTATATGGTTAACTATGTACAATATCTTCTTATATACATAGTACAATACCTATCTGAAATATCTCCTTCCTTGCCAACAACACCGTCCATACCAACAACCTTGATATCCACGTACCATATCAAAAATACAAATAAATGAGAGAAAATTCTTATTTATACAACTAAGGAGGTAGTTGTATCCTCCGAATCACTAACTACACAACGCCTCATCATTTTCTTAAATTATATTTAACATGCATTTGACTTATATTTACATTTCTTTTTATTATTTTTTTATACATAATTAATACTTCACTTAACATTACATATTATCACATGAAATATTACATAATAACTTTATAACCTTTTTAATTATACATACACATATTTTGTCAAACACTTTGCATATGAACTATAAAGTAACACAAAATGATCAAATGTGTTCATTGATTATGTAGACATGTCAATTCACCTACCTATATCTATCTCCTCTTCTAGACTTGTCATCATCCTTGATGATACATGAGATGAACACCAGGGATAGAAGCATTAAACACCATACTAAAAACTCTTGCCATGCTTCTTTTGTTTTCTTCTATTCTAAACATCTTCTATAGTTGACAATACTTCAAACTATTGCCAACAATACATTGTTCTTTGATTGCTCACTCCACTTTTTCTTATAATTTTACATCATAAAAATATATAACATAACCAATATGACCAACATGACCATTGATACCTTCATCTAAATTAAATTTTTCTTGTCTTATGCATTTAATAGCATTCACTTAACCCAATTAACCAACTTCCCCTTAACTACAAATGACTTCTCTTTGGCTCTAAATGACTGATTCTTGGTCTCTAATAGACATCCCTTGGTATCAAATGACTCATTTCCTAGATTGGACAACCCATATCTTGAGTTATATGACCTTGGGTTATATGGCCTAATTTCTATGTTAGATGGTTTGACTTTGTATAGCCTACTTCCTAATGGTCCTACCTTAGACAACCTAAATTCGTATTCCTACTTCTAGATGACCTTACCTTAGATGATCCAACTCTATATGACCTACCTCTAGATGGCTTCCCATACTTTCTTACTAATTACTTCCTTGTTTGGACGACCTTGGCACTATATGACCTCTCAATGTTCCATTGTATCGAATTCCACTATACGACATCTTGCTATACTTCCTTCCATTGTATGACATCCTACCATACCACCTTGCACTATACAACATCTTGTTGTACAAACTTATATTGTGTGACATCCTATAATATCACCTTGCACTGTATGAAATATTATCATACCACCTTTCGTTGTACAACATCTTGTCATACCACCTTGCATTGTATGACATATTGTTGTATAGAATCCTGTTATACTACCTTGCATTGTATAATGTTATGCAACATATCCTTTCACTATAAAACATCCTTTCATTCAACATCTTGTTGTCTAATATTGCACTCTACAACCTTTTGCCATACGTCATTTTGCTATATGGTCTTCTACTATATAGTCTTATCTTAAACAACCCAGGGAAGTAGATGAATCTATCCCTTGTCCACATATGCTATCAAAAATTCCACCCTACTCATGTATTTCTTTAAGTAGTCCCTATTATTCTTCTAATGGCCCATCTACATCCTAAAATTTAGGTGGCTCATCCTCTTCCTCGGATGGCTCTATGTGTTCTCTAGATGATTGTGATCTATCTTTAGACAACTCAAGGTGTTCTTATGATAGCTCAAGGGTACTCTAAGGGTCAATTGAATCCTGTAGATGACCCAAAGAGGGTCTATACAACCATTTCCTTGGGAAAAATGGCCTAAGGGATGGGTAGGGACCTGTTGTCCCTGCTTTATGGTGAGGGTCCCAACTCAAACAACTTAGGATCAAAAAGCTTAAGCTTTTATAATCGAGGCTTGGGTCTAGATGACCCAAGTATAGATGTCTATATGATCCTAGCAGATGATTAGACATTGAAATTTATCTCTTTATCATCTATATTATTTACTCCATTGTTTGCATTACTCACTTTACCATATGCATCAACCACTTCTATAACTTCCTCCTACATGACTTCAACTATATATTGGATTTTTTTCTCTTTAATTGAAATCAATTTTACCTTCTCAATTTCAATCAGGTTCATCAAGTTCACCTTCTTTACTTCCCATATAGAGCTATGAATCTTCTCCAATACTTCAAACTTTGTATGAATCACTAGTTCATCTTAACTTGTGGCACTTTGAAATTCTTTTGTGAAGTGCCCTCACCAATGACATCACTAATATTGTACAATGGGCTTACCCTTAGTATCATACTCAATTCTACATATTATAGTTCTCTAGTGGTTGTCATAAACTACATCATCAATGACATCCCCCCTTGGTATAATCTCCTTTTGTGCTGCATATACCCATAGCAATGATCTTGAATTATTTAAGTCACACTCATCCTCAAAGTCATCATTATTCTCTTTAGAATCACTTCCTTCACTAACTTCTTGACTCCAACACTTGGACAATGAACTACTCTGATTATCAAAATTATCACTCTCATTATTAGAGTCACTCTCAATAGTAGTCACTTTCATCTCCAAGGTCACTCTCATACACATTAATATGATCCCAACACTTGAATGATGTCTTTGCATGGCTTTCCAAGTCCAAGGATCACTCCAAGGCCTCTTGATATTATGTGAGAGGGACCATCCTGATATTATTCCTAAGCATAGTGAGAAGTCCCTCCATGAACCATCCTCCATGAACCATCTTCTATCTAATACATCTAATGGATCTTCATCTAGATGGGTAAACAACCCACTCAACCTTCAATTGTATGAATGAACAAACTCATTCTCACCCTGCTCCATTCTATATATTTTAGCAATGAATTCATCATCATTGTTGAATAATAAAAATTCCTTCATGAATGCTTTAGGAAACTCATACGAAGTCTAGTATTTTTCATTTGTAAATCTCATGTACCAATCCATTGTGATTCCATGAAATATCATAGGGAATAATGTCCTCCAATCTACATCATTGTTTTGCCCATTTGCTTTCCATATCATGAGGTATATTCCTGACTAGGTCCTCTATTTCTCATCTATGAAAAATCAAACACTTACATGATATACCAAAATTTTTCTTTGTTATGCTATGTTGAATTGACATTAGTAGTGGTCATTTGTGTATCTCTCCTTCATGCACATCATCATGCATATTATCACATAGTATATTACCTTCTTCACACACATTGTTAGTTGTACCATACCATAATTTCTCTCATGTCAAATTCCCATTCCATGCACCCTGAAACATTGCAATCTATTGTTGCTTTAATATTGGACTTCTATCTTGCTCACCAGAAAACACATCAATCTATAGTTATGCTAGTGTTGGAATCTCATCTCGCACATTAGCGTATACACCATCTTGTATTTGAATTTATGTCAAAATACTATTCCACTCACCATCAAACACAATAACTTGCAATTGATCCAACACCACACATACTTCATTCCCATGTAATTCCTCACCATCACCTAAATTATTATTGTATGATCCTCTATTGTTATCATGTAAATCTTTGTCATCATCATATGATTCAACATTGTTGACATACAATTCTCTTCTGTCAACATGCAACTCTTTGCCACCAACATACAAATATTCATGGCCATCACATAATTTTTCATGCATAAACCCTTGCACATCTCCTCCATGCGTGTTCACTTGCATGTCTAGTTGAGCATCCAGTTGCATGTTTGCTTCATGTATTAGTCCTTCATCAATGTTAACAAATAAGTCTACATATTAATATTCTTCATTGGCTGCATTGTAGTCATTCCATCACTATTTTTGTGCACTTTCTTAAATTATTTTCTTATCACAACTCCTATAACCTGGTCTAACCCAACTTCAAATAGGTAGTAGCACCAAAATATAGAAATGAATACAACATACTACAACATGATTCCATTTCCACTTAAATAAATAAAATATACAATGTGAATAACTTAAAATTACAATGCATACATTATGCACAATATATATCAAACTGCCTAGAACAACATCCAATTGGCTGAAACAATATTTAGACTACTTGCAACAACACTTAGACATACTATACATTGTGCACAACATATATCAGACTGCCTAGAACAACATCCATCTAGCTGAAACAATATTTAGATTACTTGCAGCAAAAATTAGACATATTATAGCAACATTTAGACAACTTAGTCTATGCATAATATTACCTTCCCTTTTCCAGATTGTAACCATTCAATGTATTGTATAAACTTCTCATTGTATGAAAATTAGTCTTCACTGTATGATAATTATCTTTACTTTACAACAATTGTCTTCATTGTACGATAATTGTCTTCATTATACGACAATCACAATATGTCAACTTCACTGCATATTGCCTTTAACATAACTTGAAAGGATACAACTAACATAATTTATCTACTATAGCAATCAACAATAACAACTCATGCAATGACCATAGAAAGGCAATAAATGGTGGATACGTATGAGCAAATCTTATATTAACAATAGCCTATATGGTTAACTATGTATGACATCTTACATACATAGTACGATGCCTGTGTGGAATATCTCCTTCCTTTTCAACAATGCCAACCATACCAACAACACGAATGAATGAAGGGTCTTATTTATACAACTAAGAAAGTAGTTACATCCTCCAACTTATTAACTACACGATACCTCATCATTTTCTTAAATTACATTTAACATGCATTTGAATTACATTTATATCTCATTTCATGACTTATCTATACATAACTATTACTTCACTTCATTACACATTATCACATGAAATATTAGAACACCATTTTATAACTTTATTAAATATATGTATGCACATTTCATCAAACACTTTGAATACAAACTACAAAATAACACAAAATAATAAAACTTATTCATAGAGGTATGTCAATTTTCCTACCTATAAATACATCTCTAAATGGATTAGAAGTCTTCTAAAATCATTAGTGGTGCCATTACATACATACATATCATTTTTTGAAGATCTTCTTAGGATTCATGCACTTCCATTTTTACCTTTCTCTAACAATGAGTAGTTTTCCACAAGAAGGAGAGTGAATGACTCATGCTTGGGATACTTCACTCCATTCTATCTAGAGCTTTTCTCTTTAAGAACGAATCACTCCATACTATCAAGCACTTTTATCTTTAGGGACCAATCACACCACTTTGAGAAAGTTGTATTTTTGACCAAAACTTTGCAAAAGAAGGTTTTTGGAGGCTCCAATTGATTGATTTGTTTTTATGAAGTCTCCAATTTATTAATTTGAGGGTTTTATAAATCTTCAAAATGTGAGGGACCTTAAGGTAGTAATAGGGTTATTACATTTATGGAAACTTCATGAGGTGACAAGCTCGATTGGCAAGAGATCCCAACTTTTGTTAAATATTCCATAAATTATTACACAACTACAGAATGAAAAATTGATGAGAAATATTTATTTTGAAGTGCTAGATGAGGTATATTTCTCTTTCTATCATGAAAAGGCACCTAGTCTCAATGGGTTTGCTACAATTTTTTAAAAAATGTTTGGCATATGTTGAAGAATGAGATGATGGATACAATTAGAAAGGATAAAAAAAGAAGGCTATAATAAGTTAAATCAATCCCATATTTGTTGCATTGGTTTCCAAGAAGATGACAAAATATTTTAATAATTTGTATCCCATGATCCTTTGTAACATGTTTTTATAAGAGAATTTAAAAAAACATTGTGAATATTTTGAAAAAATTATAGATTTTATTATATCAAAGGAATAAGGTAGTTTTTCATGGAAAACAAATTGTTGATGGCATAACCGTTTCACAAGAGGACGTGTACATTCTATTTACTCCATTAAAACAAACACAAATATTTGTAAAGTTAGATATGAATATTTTTTTTATTAACATTCACACTAGTAGTTCATCTTAGAAGTTCTAGCATGCTGGATTTTATTGCATTATAAGTTTATTTAAAATGATGGTAAATAATTTGAGTGTTTGCTTTGAGTTGCAATGGATATAGTAGTTTATAACTTATAAAAAAATATTTCCTATAGCTCAAACTTGCATATTACTCATATTTTTGTTTTTAAAACATATGACTAATGGAGGGAAATGATATACATTTTTAGTTTCCTCTATTGAGTTTTAATGATATGTCAATATTGAATTTTAAAACATATGACTAATGGAGGGAAATGATATACATTTTTAGTTTCCTCTATTGAGTTTTAATGATATGTCAATCTTGAATTTTTCATCTAATATAAGGTAAAGTGATTTAGGTTTCATTTTTATATGAACTAGGAAGGAGAAATGATGTTCTAGAAACTTATTATTGATGACTTTTATTTCCTATAAGATTTAAGGACCTTCATAATTTTTTTTCTTTTGAGTCTATTGAAGTATGTATATCTTTTAAGGTTTAATGAATAATAAGGGATTATCTATCTCTTTTTATGTTTTTACTTTCTCTTTGTATTTTTAGATTTTTGTTATTGCCTTCAAAGGCAATTTCAATCAAAGTCTAGGTGCACTTCAAGAATCTATCTAAAATAATAATGCTTGTTGTCTTCTTCTTTGAGAAACTCTTACAAGGTTTTAAATAGTTTTTAATCCTATCATTGATACCATACTTTGGACATGGTATTAGTATGAATAAGATGATAGCTTAATAGGTATGCATTATGATTTCTTGCTTCATATTTTTCTTATAAAATATACCGTAAAACATATAATACAAATTAATTATCATCATTTATAGGGGATACTTTGCTTGGCATGAGGAAATTATAAGGTGAAAAGAGACAATAATTTCTTTTGAAAAATATTTATCTTGGAAAATATTTTCTCTATAATTTATATTTAGTATATATGAAAAAGGGTTTGGATGTTAATAGAGTTTATCCTTGTAGAATAGTTGGAAAACTTTGTGTTACTAATGATGGATAAATTGTAAGACAATATTACAAATATATTTTAATTTAAAGTATTAGTTTAATCTTCATATATCATATATAAAAACAAACATACATCTATTACACACAATAATAAACAATAAATGACTTTAAAATCCATATAATGTCAAAATAAATAATTACTACAATATAAGTCCTTGATGGATGCCCCCTTCAAGAATGGGATTGATCAATCAAATGATTAACCAATGAATTAATCATTGTTATAGATTTGAATATATATTAATATGACATATGCTTTGTAAACATATAAACCCTAAACCCTAGCATTCCAAACATGATCCATATTTTTAGCACTTCAACAAAATTTTATACTTCAATAGCAGTTGACAAGTAAATTTGTGAAGGGATCTATATGTACAATCTTATTATTCTTTATCTCTTCATGTCTATATATTATAAGTACATACGTCTATTATCAAGAGCAATAACTAACATATATTATATAACATGGGCTACCTAAAAATATAAAAATAAATATTTGTAATAGATGAAACCTATTAGTAATGCATGTGTAGGGAGTGAACTTCTTGTTCATAGATGAAAACCATGTAATGCATATGTATAGGGAGTGAGCTTCTTGTTCATAGAAAATTTTGAAAAAGGTATGATTCTCGTATGAATGTTATTAGTGGAAAGAAAAAAATACATTTAAATAAGCCGTAGTTAGGAGTCAATTCTCTAGTTAGAGGAAGCAATATTTTATGGATCAAGAAGAAAAGGAATAATAAATATATAGTAAACCATATTGGGGAAGTATATGATACATCTAAAGTTATTTTCAAGGATGAGATGATCAAGTATGATATAATTGTTATTAAAGACAAAAAGTTGATGTAAGTTTAATGGATACAAACTATTGTTGTCTCAAAGTTGCCTGGTCTAATAGGGTAGTGGCTTGATGCACCTGGGCACCTGTGCCTCATGTTGAGCAACATAGTAGGAAGCACTGTAGGTGGAGAGAATGCTTGTAAGGAAACCTCTAAGATTTTTGTTGAGGATGGCTCCTCATCTGATGTTATCTTCTATGCACCTTCAAACAAATTAGGCTTCAGTCTATGCTCTGTTGATTAAAAATAAATAAAAGAAAATAGAAAAAGAACATGTGGAAAAATAAAACCTAAGCTATGGGGTGATGTTCCAATATCTAGGTCCCTCCCATTTAGATGAATGAGTTGGGAATGAATATATTAACCATAACCTAATAGCTATAAAGTGAACACACTATACCATGCATACCCAAGCATTCAAGATACATGATATAAGTAGGACAGAAAAATTGGTCACAAATTCCATAGATGCTGTTAGGATCCTACATCCTAAAATTATTATTTAATATTACTAATAATTTAATTATTATATTATTAACTCATAACGTGAACCATCACGTCTCTTCATAATGTGAACCATCACATCTCTTCACCAACTTAGCTTTAGGGTAGATATAAATATTAGTGTAGACACCAAAATCCAGCCACTTGCAAGTCATCTATACCTTCCTGTCAGCCACGTGTCGGTCATCCACCTTCCCGCCATTATTTGGCCCAAATCCACACTTTCCCGCCATTATTTGGCCCAATTTCACCTTTCCCGCCATTTTTCATCCCCAAATTTATTTAAATTAATATTTATATATATATTTTAATATTTTAATATATATATTTAAATAATAGTTTAAGTGATTTAATCTGAGCCGTCCATCCTTCATTTAATCTCATCCGTCCATCCATCTTAATCCATTTCACAACCTAGATTTATTCTCTACCCTTAGATCCACTTTAATCTTAGCCACACGTTCAAAGTGTCGTTAAAACCCTAAAGTGTGCCCTAAGAGTGGATTATAAATTGAGTCACCTTGATGGCTCAAACCCTAGGTCTTTTGCTACTTCTATCTCCTATGCGCTATCTCTGATTCTAATTCTTCTACTGCTATCTCCTCTATCTCTCTTCTGCTACCCTTTCGCCGCATCCATCGTCGCTTCCATCGTCGCTTTCACCGCCATCTCTTCTACAGCATTCTGCAGAATCCCCCATTCTTGTCGCAAGTGCCCGCGGGCGTTTACCCCTTTACCAAGTGCCCACGAGCGTTTACCAAGTGCCCGCGGGCGTTTACCCACAGCCACAGACTCAGACCGACGTCTGAAACCTTAATCCAGAAGCACGCGGGCGTTCAGCAAGTGCACCAGGGCGCCTTCCGCAGCCGATTTGATAGCCACATTACTTCCAGGTGTCGCCTGGTCTAGATGCGTTAACAGAGAACAGGTATAAATTAGTTTAAAGCAAGTAACTTCTTTTCTTCTATTTGATCTGTTATTGAATTCCTGCATTTCATTTTTCTAGGGTTTTAGATTGTTTCTGAGGGCTCACACAATGGAGCCCTCTTATTAATTTCTAACTCCTTGATAGTGTTAATGTGTGTAGGTTTTTGACAGCAGATCCGGTTTATTGATGGCAGCTGATTAAGCTGGAGTGGTCCAAGCAAGGGATACAACAAAGCCCACTCACTCTGTTGGGATTGAAGATACGTTCTTCGGAAGCGCCACCATTTGTGCCAGCTAGGGTTTCGGAGAACCCTAGCATAACTTGTAACTGTGTATCACAAATAAAGGGTTACAGGCCCAGTTGTATTCAAAAAGGAGTTTTTAAACTCCATCGATTAATAGAAATCGTTTGTTTTGTGCAACTATTATGTACTCTGTTATTGTGATTTTATTTATTTTTGTTTGGCGTGTATTTTTAATCTACAAATGGCGATCACGGTGGGACCCCCTAGGGTTTCATATTTTTAATACTTGCTTTACTAATCTGTTCTTGTTTTCTGTTTTATTTTGCAGGTTCCAGAAATCATGAAATTCGCTGTTCTAGCGAACTAGGGTTTCTGAGTTTGCAAAAAATGCAGCAGACGCAGAGGGGCGTCTGGAAGTCCAATACGAAACGCAGAGGTGTGTTTCAGCCTGTGCAGACTCCCGTGGGTGTTTGAAGTCAGTTTTACAGAAAAGCGTAGGCTTCCAAGTAAGTGCTGTACTTTTTACGTTTTTGGTTTTTCTGCCATATTTTGTTTCTTTTTCAGATCATTACTTTAAAATGAACAAAAACTAAGTAATCTGAAAAGAACAGCTTATTTTTTAATTACATTTTTCTTTGCATTGCATTATTGATTGTTGCTTGCATTAAAAAAAAAAAAAAAATTTTTGCATACCTAGCTGCATATTAGAATAGCTACGAATTATTTGTTTTAATTATCTAAGTAGGACTATTGATTGGATGTCAATAGTACTCCTGCCATTGGGTGATTCCAAGCAGAGAAGTGGACGAACCTTCCGGTTGCTCCTTTGATATCTGATATCATTGGTAGGCGGGGGTTTTAAACGGTGTACTCCACTTCTTCAGAGGAAATGGCATGTTTTCAGTAGCCTCTTGCTTAGATCATTAGAACTTTTGATTTATAGCCTTGTATGTACACATTAGATAACTAAAACATTTAAAAAAAAAAAAATTCATTGCATTTTCATATTGCATTTAAAACAGTGATATCTCGGATTTCATCACCGTGTATTGCTTGAAGTTTAGTGACGGTGGAATTCATCTCCATCCATTAAACTTCTGCCTTAGACACCATAGGTCACCCCCGAGCAAACTTGCTCGGATTTCATCACCAATAAGAATCTCGTTGTCCTTTCCTAGCCATAGTTTTTACCTTTTTTTGTGAATAATTCAAGATTAGATCACATGCAAAACTCATAAACCGGACACTTAAAATTTACTACAGATTAAGATCAGAAAATAATTAATTAACCGCAGGTAAGACACATTGGTTGAAACCTAGGTTGTGACTGTTTTCTGATAATTTCTTTAGTGTAAATTTATCATTCCAGTTTTGCATTCTTCTTTTCTAAATTTGTTTAGATTTATTGCTTCATGGTCTTAACAAGGAATCAATCTAAAATGTTAAATCTAAATAATCAAATGGATAATTCACAGAATATCCCCACCACCAACATGGCCACTTATCCTAGTGAATTTCAGGCAGGTTCGCCTGCAGGTCTTTCACGTCCTTCTACCGTCTATCACATGGCCATGCCCATGGAGGAAGAAAATTCCTGTCATATTACCCACATTGATATGGCCCAAGTGCAAACTCACTTAAGAGATGGCACTGGCTATGTCCTTGAGCCAATCCAAGATTCCCCTATGCAAGATTCTATTTTTCAGCAGGATATTGCATCAACCATATCCGCTGGTTTCACTCAGGTCTACACTAATCCTTTTTTGAGGCTAATGTGGTATTTGTTCATCCGACTTCATCTCCAACATCTTCCCAGATGCTCAATTGTTCTCATTTGGAGACAAATGTAGTGTCTTCCCGACCACCTTCTCCTCCATGTACCCGGGTGTACACCAATTCTCTCTATGAGGTTGGTGGAAACTCTTCTAGCCATAACCAATTTCAACCCTCTTCTTCCCAAACCATTTATGGTTTCACCCTACCTGGAGCACAGCCTCATCGTTTCTTCCCAGGTACCGCCTACTTCACCCACCTTCATTGCCCCTGCTATGCAGTCTTCTATGACTACCATGGCAGCCTGCCCTCCACCTTCATCCAATCATCCCACCTCCCTTGGGTTAGAGATTAATAAGGTTAAGGAGTATCTCGACAAATTGATTTTGCAACAACAACAACAAAATGCTCAACCACCTGTCGTAGTAAATCCTACACCCCAACCAATTTCTACCCAGCCAGCTTTTATTAGCTCAGGCCCCACCTGGGTACCCCAATCTTCGGTGGTGTCCATTCCTACCCCACCTTTCTCCCAACCTAGTCCAGTTCATCATCCACCGCCCCAATCACCTTCTTTTCGGTATCATCCATACCAACAACTCGTCCATTCTACACCGCCTAATCCAGGCAATTTCATCCCATCTCATCAATTTTCCACTCTTCCATTACATCATCATAATCATCAAACAAGTCAAAATTTTAATGAAGATCCACGACTCCATGCTATGCAACAACATATTGACAACCTTATGCTTAATGCGCCTGGCTCATTTAGTCAGAAACCTATGCTAAGGTCATTGATCAATCAACCAATTCATCCTTCGGTACCTTCACCACCATATCCGACTGATTTCACATTACCGAAGTTTGACAAATTTTGAGGAACTGAGGATCCTCATGAACATGTGAGCTCATTCATGCATGCTTGCTTTAGAATCCAAAATAATGATGCTCTTATGCTCGAACTTTTCCTCGGACATTAGGAGGAGATGTTGTATGCTGGTATAATCATTTAGCTCACCATAGCATTTATGCTTACGAGCAATTGATTAATCTATTTTTAGAACGATTCTCCCTGAATGTACAAAAGAGAGTTTCATTGTCCGACTTATACAAGCTCAAGCAACATGACGATGAGACTATTTATGACTTTGGAAACCGTTGGAGGGCTATCATTAATAAACTGCCATTCTCCCTACCAATGGAGGAGTTAACCAAAATGTTCACCCAGAGTTGTCTAAAACCTATCTCTTGGTTACTCCAATTACAACAATACAGGACTTTTGAAGAGGCTTTGGCCCAAGCAAGTATCATAGAAGACATTAAAGTCCAAGAGGGTGTTTTAAAACCCCGTAGAAAAGAATGGCAACAAAAGGGCCAACAACGAAATAATAATTATGGCCAAAACAAACAAACACAGGCTAGTACAGCCTCAAATGTTAACCAAGTTAATCAAGTGGTGGCGAGTCAGCCCGTAATGGCTCAACAACAACAAGTAATGCAAAGTCAACCGCAACCAATTGCTTATCATGCGGTACCCGCCCCTACTCAACCGACTCCCAATACTGGGCCAACCATGGAAACTCGACCTTGGCAAAACAATCGTCCCAAGCGACAATTCACACCTTTAGATGAACCATATGCGGTCATATTCAACAAGTTATATAGCACAAATCAATTAACTTTACCTGAGTTTAAACCTTTAGACCCATCTAGAAGGGGGAAGTATTACAAGGAGTACCTATTTTGTCCTTATCATAGGCAAAATGGGCATGATATCAATAATTGTACAGCTTTCAAACATGTGATCCAAGATCTTATTGAGATTGGAGCCATTAAATTGGATAGCCCCTTAGCCCAACAAAATCAAAATCTTGGTATATTTCAAACACCCCTTCCACATCGGGAGGAAGCTCCAACAACTTCAGGGGGAGTAACTCAGGTAACTCCTCCTAATCAAGTCAACCATGTACAACAATACCAAGGTTTTGTGGGTACTATTAACGTAGTAACCCGGGGTCAAAGGGCGAACCAACCAAATCAGGTTGAACCACAACCACACCGTACAAACCCCTATCCACCTCAGGTAACAGTGACCCAACGACGTGCTAGTACTTCTCAACAACCGCTAAATCATTCTACTCAACGCCAACGACCCATCATGTCATTGAGTAGCCGGTTAACTACTAGTTTAAAAATGGCTTCTACCAAGTTATCGATCTATGACCTCATTCAACAATCTCCTCCGCATAGAGAGGCATTAATGGAAATCTTAAAATCAATCGAGCTTCAAACTCAAGATACTAATGCCTTCAACAACTTTGTGGGGAGTATTCAAACATGCATGGAGCCCTCCATCACTTTCTATGATTTTGAAATCAAACCTATGTCAACAGAAAGTATAGATCCTCCACTGCATATCATGGCCAAGATCGATCACAAGCAATTCAAGAGAGTCTTAATTGACACCGGTTCCTCAATCAATATCATTACAACATCGGCGTTGAGTCATCTAAAGTCGTCGCCATCCCTTATCACAAAGTCGACTTTTACTCTTAAAGCATTCAATGATGCTTTATCTTCCACGGTTGGCACGGTTATCTTGCCCATTGAGGTAGGGGCCCGAACTTTGCATACCTTGTTTCACATCTTGGAAGGGACCATGGCATACAATGTATTGCTTGGACGGCCTTGGCTTAGGGAGATGAGATGTGTCCCTTCTATACCGCATCAATGTCTCAAGTATGTATATGAGGGACAAGTTCATTGTGTACCTGTTGACACAGAACCCTTCAAACATTGCAACTATGTCTCAAATCCTTATGAGATTGTGTTGCCATCCACTCATATTTTCTTGACCCCATCTATTTCTTCTATACCATCTTCTTCTAAAGCTCCCATTCCCGAGGAGCCACCCATCATATCGCAACCATCTTCCTCTTTCGCTATTCCATCTCATTCACCACTTTCTTCATCTACTAATCTTCCTTCTTCTTCATCAGTGACCACATGCACATGTGGCCATGACCAATCATCTCTTTCCACGTCATTACCCCCTTCTTCTACACCTTCTTCAACATCACCTATTATTCCTCCATCTTCCCAACCATCACCAACTGATGTTTCACAAGTTAGTGAAGCATCAACCCAACCAAATCCTTCCAATTCTTCTATCCCACATTCTTCTATTCCATCATCTAGTCCATCTCCCTCCCAAGTCAAGGTCCATCTCACTGATGTAGGTATTGGTGAGTATGCCATCCAAGATGTCCACATCACACCGTTCAATGTGCAAATAGTTAAAGATTTTGGTCGTCCACATGACCAACATTTATCCATTGGATCGGTTTATAACATGGGTTCTATGCCAAATTCCATTAATTTTGTATATGGGGGAATAGAGTCATCTTCTAGTCCTACCACCATACTAGAACCTAAGCATCCAAGTCCCGCCAATATCGAAAGGATGGAGGGTTTTCCCTCTCGCTATTTCCACAGACATAATTGGCAGCAATTTGGCCTAGGTCGATACGAGCAAGGGGTAACTGAACGCATCGATATGCCATACCAGAGACCCACTGAGCGTTTTGGTCTGGGCTACCAACCACTTCCATCCCTTTCTTCTTTTGAGCAAGCTTTTCAAAGCATTAATCTTAATTCAGAAGAAGAAATCCTCCACCCCGACGAATCCGAAGATGAAGCCTATGAAGAATTTGACGTCATGTCAAATGGTGATGAATCTGAAGAAGAGTCGGTGCCCATTGTTCCCCTCACTAAACAAGACGAGTTTTATCTCCAATTGTTCCCTCTCCAAGAGGCCATCTTTCGCTTGCTTCTTCCACAAGAACGAGGTGAACCACCCCCTCCGCCACATCCATAAGCCATAATCCAAACTTGTATTATATGTATATACTAAAATAGTGGTTTTCACCACTACCAAAAAAAAAAAAAAAATCAGAAAATTCCAAAAAAAAAAAAAAAAATCAAAATATATAAAAAAAAAAATATATACTTTATTGCTGTATGTATGTGTGTAATAGTGGTTTTCACCACTACAAAAAAAAAAAAAAAAAAAAAAAACTGAAAAACTATGTTGTTTTGCACTTCAGGTCTTCCGAGGTCTTCACCGGTTTTCCCTTCCATTCCGCCCATCCTTTCTTCCATAAGTCGACAATGAATTTTGAAGACTTATTCACCCCGCTCCATAATCCATATGATCCGGATAAGCCAATCCCGATCAACCCAAGCTCGATTGACATGGATCGGATTTCATCCCCTCCATCTATTTCAGAGTTCATCCTTTCCGAGGAATTGTTAAGGGCTTCCGCCAACTACATTCCTCCTTCACCTCCACATTCACCTTCATCTTCTAAGCCAGAGGTCTTCCAGAAGACATAGATGAGAGCAAGGCACAGGAGCTTGATGACATTTTAGATGACATAAATCTGATCCCTACTCCCCATCAGCTTGAGGAAGGTTCCCACATGTCTATTGAAGAAACTATCGATGTAGACCTTAGTACAGACCAAGATGGCACCCAAATTGTGAAACTGGCTAAAAGTCTATCATCAGAGGAACAAGAGCAAATGATTGCTCTACTCAAGCGAAAGAAGGAGATATTTGCATGGTCTTACAAAGACATGCCAGGCCTAGACCCTAATTTGGTTGTCCATAACCTCACCTTACAAAAAGATGCTAAACCTGTCAAACAAAAACTTAGGAAAATGCATCCTACTGTGGCCCTCCTAGTTAAATCGAAGATTCAAAAACTTTTGGATGTTAAATTTGTCGTCCCGATTGATTATCCTGAGTGGCTTTCTAACATGGTACCCGTTCGCAAGCCTAACGGGGGGATACGTGTTTGCACCGATTTTTGAGATCTAAATAAAGCGTGTCCTAAGGATGACTTTCCTCTTCCAAACATTGATACTCTTGTCGATACCCGCGCTGGTCATGAAATGCTTTCGTTCATGGATGGATTTTCAGGATACAACCAGATTCGAATAAACCCTGAAGATCAACACAAACTAGCATTTACCACACCTTGGGGAACTTTTTGTTACAGGGTGATGCCCTTTGGCCTTAAGAACGCAGGTGCAACCTATCAACGAGCCATGACTTATATTTTCCACGATTATATGCATAAGATTATCGAAGATTATGTGGATGATTTATTGGCAAAATCTAAAACTCGACAAGAGCATTTTGATGTATTGGAAAAAGTTTTTGATAGACTTCTAGAGCATAAAGTAAGGTTGAACCCTAAGAAATGTGTCTTTGGTGTTACCTCGGGCAAACTCCTAGGTTTTATTATCTCTAAACGAGGTATTGAGGTGGACCCAAACAAGGTCAAAGCCATTATGGAAATGTGTCCCCCAACTAATTTGAAGGAGTTGCGTAGTTTGCAAGGAAAGATTAATTCAATCCGTCGCTTTATTGCACAACTTTCTGATAAATGTAGGCCATTTTGCCACCTACTACAAAATGGGGTACAATTTTCATGGACAGATGAATGTCAGAAAGCCTTTGATGACATAAAGCAGTACTTAGCGTCTCCGCCAGTCTTAGCTCCGCCTCGTCTAGGGGTCCCTTTCAATATTTATATCTCAAAGAACGGACTTTGCCTTAGGGACAATGCTTGCACAAAAGAATGAACAAAATCACGAGCAAGCTATCTATTATATTAGTCGAACATTGGTAAGCTATGAAACCCGATATGCTTATGTGGAAAAGTTGTGCTTAGCAATGGTTTTTGCCACTAAGAAACTTCGTCATTATATGCTTAGCCATACAACATATGTCATAGCTAGAGAAAACCCTCTACGTTATATGATGTCTCGCACTTATAATAACACTCGTATCGCTAAATGGATAATGTTTCTTATCGAATTCGATCTTGAATTCATTAGCCAAAAATCTGTTAAAGGTCAAGTTATAGCCGATCAACTTGCGAAAGCTCCGCTACCTAGTGATCATCCTTTGATTATTGAGCTCCCAGATGATTCGGTATTTGCTATCACTGAACAAGAAAGGACATCATTCGGAGGAAGATGTTGACATCACGCTATTCTTTGATGGCTCTAAGTGCGTGAAAGGTCAAGGTGCTGGAGTTGTGTTTCATACACCTCAAGGGATTCCCATCCCTTTATCATTCAAACTAGACTTCCATGCACCAATAATACAACGAGTATGAAGCCTTAATTTTAGGTCTTCAATCAGCCATAGCTATGAGTATTAAGCGTATTCGGATATTTGGGGATTCTCAACTCGTGGTTAAACAAATTATAGGAGAATACCAAGCCAAAGAACCTACCATTAAGCTTTATCGTGATGTAGCAATGAAGTTGCTCTCTAAGTTTGATTGGTATGAGATCACTAGTTTGCCTCGTTCGACTAATAGATTTGCGGATGCCATGGCCTCTCTTGGATCATTGATTCCAAAGGACTCCCTTGGAGAGGTACAACCCCTAATCATTTCCACAATCTCTAAGTCTCGCAATTGTCCGTGCCGAGTCTAAAGATGAAAAAGATGTTTGCTTTATCCATTCGGATCCATATGAGCCTTGGTCTAGTGAGATAGTAGCCTTCCTCAAGTTTGGAACACTTCCACTTGATTTGTCTCGAACTGCCCGCCGCTGCTTTAAGCAAAAGGCAACTCGTTTTGTTCTTTTGGGGGATGTTTTGTATAAACGTGGATATGATGGAGTCCTCCTCCGTTGTCTAGAAGCGGTGAAACACATAGAGCTATTCCTTGAAGCCCATGATGGTACTTGTGGTGGTCATTTTAGTGGAATGGCCATTGCAAAGCGTATTTTACGTATGGGGTATTATTGGCCCACTATGGAACAATATTGTTGCAAGTATGTTAAACAATGTAAAAAGTGTCAAGAACATGCTAATTTAATCCATATACCATCACAAGCTTTACAGCCCATCCAAAGCCTTTGGCCCTTCTCACAATGGGGTCTCGATTTAATTGGCAAGATTTCACCTGCCTCTTCGGGACAGCATACTTTCATCATTATAGCCATTGAATACTTCACAAAGTGGGTTGAAGCTATTCCTCTAACCAGTACGACAGGTCCTAGAATTGTGAGTTTATACTTCACCATATCATTTGTCGTTTTGGTATCCCCTCTAAAATCATTTCTGATAATGGCCAGTCTTTTAAGAATAAGGATGTTCGAGCTCTTTGCAAAGTATAATATCCAACATGTTTCTCAACTCCTTACTACCCACAAGCCAATGGACAAGTGAAGCTTCCAATAAGACCATAATTGCTATTCTTAAGAAACTTGTTAAAGAAAATCATAAAGATTGGCATACACAAATCCCCTTGGCATTATGGGCTTACGAACAAGCATCGAACTCCCATTGGGGCAACGCCATTTTCTTTGGTCTATGGAGCTGAAGCAATCATGCCTCTTGAGCTCGGGATCCCTTCCTTGCGAATTTCTTTGCGGAATTTATCGATGATGATCTCGCTAGACAAGCACGTCTTGATCAACTCACACTCATAGATGAAAAATGAATCAATGCTTTAGAGCATTTGCTTTGTTTATCAAGACCGATTGAAACGTGCTTACAATGCCAAAGTTCATCTAAGAGAATTTCAAGTAGGGGATCTTGTCCTTAAAGAGAATCAACAAAACACCAATGCATTGCCGCATCTTCGAGATAAATTCGCGGCTAATTGGTTAGGTCCATATATGGTCACCGAAAGAGTGGGTAATGGAACTTATAGACTTGCCAATTTAGAGGGAGAGGAAGAACCCGAACCACTTAATGTTATACACTTGAGAGCATTCTACGCATAGTTTGAATTTTATATGTACATATATACATGGCTTGTACAAAAAAAAAAAAAATAAAATAAAAGAATTTGCATTTCATTGTTAGTTGCATACATCTCATTCAAAAACATTGCATTTCATGTGCATACATCTCATTGAAAACCATAACATTTCATTTTCAGCCATAGTTGCATATCATGTTAGAGACCATTCTATCTTTTGGATATAAAATTTGGTCAAGCAAAAGTCATGTTGCCTTAATCAGGGGCACCTCCATAAAATCCATCAAACCGAATTGTCATTCGTACATCCATTTTCCATTTGCACATATTTACATTGCCAAAATGTTTTCAGTCACTCAGCCATTTCTAGTGTTTTAAGCAAACTTCGAAATGCATGTTAAAGTTCTCTAGGGCCATATCACAAATTACACTAAATAAAATCTTGAGTATTGGGAAATGATTTCAAAAGCGGTCTTGAACCTATCACATTTTCACATCTTAAAAACATCTTGTGTCAAAGAGAGATAACACCATCCTTGGGTTGTGCCTTGAAGTGAAAAGGGTAATCCTCGTTTGTCCTATCATGCAAACATAGTCCATAAAACAAGTGGTTCTTACCACTATCACAAGCAATCACAAAATATAAATATAAACAGAGTAGTAAGGATAGGGTAAAATTCTCATCATACTTCGGTTGAGAATCCGATTCCCCAAAGCTCTAAGGAAATGAACATTTTTCACACACCATTGATCCCAAATAAGTTGTAAGGATCGTACTACTTGTCCAGTCTTCCTCCATATTTTCTTCCATATTTTCTTCCATATTTTCCTCCATATTTGTTTGATACCACTAGCATGTTTGAGTCTTTGTAAAACAGTCTTCCTCCATATTTTCTTCCATATCAACCTCCATATCTTCTTCCATATTCATGTCATTCCATACGTCATTCATTCACAAGCTACCAAGTTCGGTGCCCCTGATTAAACAATTATGATAACAATTGGCTAAATCTAACTATCTAAAAGTATGAGTGCTTCTTAGTGCATATTTCATTTACTTAGTCTCGCATTAATCATCTATAAGTTTGCATTCCATTCCATCACATATGCATCAAAAACATTAAAACATATAAAAACATGCATCACAAAAACATAGGCATTCACAAAAAAGAAGAGTAAAACACCAAATAAATAAAAGCCATGTATATATATATATATATAAAGGACAAATCGTACGAGGAATGCCAAAAGGCTACAATATACAATAGAGCACCAAGGCTCATAAAGAGTGCATCTAAGCACTAAGCTAACCATCAAAAGAGGATCCCTGTGACCTAGTAGGAGCCCTAGACCTAGTGGTGTGCCTAGACTCACTACGCCTAGAGACAGAGGAGGATGGAGGATCAGGCAACACAATGTGATGTCTAAACAATGTGTCCTCCGGAGCCTCAATATAACGAGTCCTAGACCTAAGTCTAGATATATCTATCCCGTGTCGTCGCTCCCGCTCTGCTAGCTCTGCCTGGAGTCTTGTCACCCTGTCATCCCGGGGCACCCTAGTCGCTCCATCCAAGTCCGCCTGCATCCGGGCCATCCTCTCCTCCCTGAACAGCTATCAGGGCATCCCGCTCTGCAACCTGTTGCTCCAACCGAGCTATCCTCTCATCTCGGATAGCTAGCATAGCATCGCGCTCTGCTATCTGCTGCTGCAGCTGCGCCAGATCATCCTCGTGCCCGCTAGGGGGTACCTCCCTAGTCTCTCCTACGGCCTCTCCTAGGCCCTCACCATCATCCTCCTCGTCATCTCCGCTCCCCGGTGCCTGCCGTGCCATCTTCCCCTTTCGCCTTCGACTGTCAGATCGAAGGCGGGGACCCTCCCTGCGCTTGGGAACCTCTACGGTTCCCTCGTCCTCTCTAGCTCAAACAACCACCAATGGTGGCTCCCACCTCGGCTCTACGGCCATCCATGCCGCATACTCAGCTGTTACCCCGACGTCGTCCATGTCGAGGATCTCCATGTCCTCATTGTCCTCTGTCGCCTCCCTCCATGGCTCGGCACACGACAAATCCCCTCTCGATCTGTGCCTCCGGTAGCGCACTGGCTCACCGGGGACATCCTGTCTCAATCCGACCTGGCGGAGCACTCGAGACATCTGTATGTACTCCGCCTCGCTGTGGCCCCGACCCACTACCCATCTAGCCTATCGCACCCATCTCAGATGCTCTCCATCATCGATCCACCTCGCCTCCCGCCAGGGCCTCCAAATGACTTGGGCATCTGTCAAGTCTGCCCATAAACTCCTATACCATTGCCCCGATCTCACGGGGCGGCTCGACTGTCTCTCCTCCGCCACTGGCCATCTCCTACCATAAGCCTGGCTCATGTCCCAGTAAGCACATGGCAACCCCTCCGATCGGGCCACTCTGAAGTGCTCCCAGCCCCAAGACTGGAGAACCAAACCGCAACCTAGGCCCTTTCGGCCCCGTCTCCGAACCTCATACAACTCCCGGTACACCTGCGCCAATAAAGCGGGTGCCCAGGCATACACTACCCTATTAGTGAGCATCTCGCTCACTACACCCATCAGGTTCCATGGAAACCTGCACCCGATGCTGTTCGGGGCCACAATGTTGGCCAATACGAACATCATCAGAGCCTCCACCGCTACCAACTCCTTGGCCGTATACATGGCCAAGTATGGGATCCCCCCGCTCTCCGTCCGGATCTCCCTCCAGTCATCCCCAAACAACTTGGCCATCTCCGTGGCCCTATCTCGTCCAACCTCCACCCGCGCCCCCTCCACGGGCACCTTGAGGATGCGGTATACATCCTCAAGCGTCACCGTCATCTCTCCAGTCGGAAGCTGGAACGTCCCCCGATCTGGATCCCACCTCTCGGCCAAAGCCGAGAGGTACCCCTCATCTTCCCGAACTACCTCCAATCGGGCTACCTCCGCTAGCCCTATTGCCTCCAATATCTCCCAGTCTGCCTGGGACAATGACCTCCTCATCCCCGAAATGATAGGGGAGAATCGGTGTCGTGCCTCTAACACCCTAAGCTGCAAAACAACAAAACAAAAATTGGTTACAAATTTTTTCCAAAAAAAAAAAAAAAATTGCAAAAAAAAAAAAAAAAAAAACAAATAAAAGTACTTGCTTAAATAAACAAATACCTCAGCTAGCTGCACTGGTGCGTCCGCTCCCATCTCCGCCATAGCTCCCGCGTGCTTCACTCTCCCACACAACCTTTCACTTCACTTCACTTCATTCCACTCCCTCAGACGCACTTCTCTCAAGCTCGAACGCACAAATGAGCGAAATTCTCGCTGAAACTGTTTAAATAGCTGGTTTTGGCACCCTGAAATGCAGTGGGGCATTTCATGGTGCATTCAGACACAGTGGGGCGTTTCATGATGCATTCAAACACCGGCGGGCATTTCTGCCACCTCCAAATGCATACCGACGTTTGGTGTCAGTATTGAATAAAAGAACAAAACTTACAAAATTGAAGCTTACCTCCTCCAAATTTCATCAAATTGCATCCATCCATTCTTCTTATCATAATAAAACATTTTGTGAAGGTTACAACAGTTTTGGAAACAAATTTTGTCATTTTTCTCAAAAAGCGCATCATTCATCATTGATTTACAAATTGGGTTAAAAACATTCAAAACCTTCACAAAATTAACAACATTCATCAATTCTTCTGATCTATCGTCAATTTCATTCATTCTTCTTTCATCATGCATATTTTTGCCAAATTAAATTAAAGTAAACCTCGTATCTAGTGGTATATTCTATCACCTTGGCGATTGCAGCAATTTGCATCCATGCAATTCGGTAAGAGGATTAAACCACCATAAGGACACTTACCATTTATCATCATCAATTATTTCACTGTTTGAAAATTGGAAATCAATTTTGGGTATCCTACTTTTCAAGTGACCTCATACCAAGATTAATTTGCTCAACAGTTGTCATTGATGGCCTAGTTCATGGGGCCTTAAACGTGGACAATCTTCAATATCATCATTATTTTGAGTCTTGCTAGAGATTAAGGCTACCTAGGTTGATTGGTTTCGACCCGAGGAATTATCCATACAGTCACTAGGAGCATCTCTGAAGTTCTGGACTCTTTCATATTGCATCTCTGCATATCAATGGCGCCAACAAGGCAATTTCATCAACAGTATGGATTCACCCACAGGAGTTGGGGCATCCGTTATCAATTTTTAACTTTCCTAATAGTAGAATTCATCTTACATGATCATGGAATTTAAAATTTGGCAAAAATCCCTTTCTAACCGTTGGGGCAGAAAACGGTTCATCTTTCACATCACTCATATCGTCTTCAATCATATTCTTTTCTGGTTTGTACACCAACCCCTTTTCTGTTGGGACATAAACAGATGGTTCATACACCAACCCCTTTTCTGTTGGGACATAAACAGATGGTTCATACACCAACCCCTTTTTCACCGTTGGGGCAAAAACGGTTCATTTTCTTTCGAATTTCTTCCAATTGGCTCGTGAGAACCATTCTCGCTCGCCAATTGAGGGGGTAAGCTGATAAATTTTAAATATTCTTTTATTCTTTGGTCTTCAAAGTTGTGCTTTAATCTTGAGAGAGAGTTGCGTCTGATCCAGCTTTTCAGGTGTCCTAAGTTTTTGTGCTGCATTGTGTCTTCACACAAAGCATCTCAAAAAGGGGCATCTGTAGACACCAAAATCCAGCCACTTGCAAGTCATCTATACCTTCCTGTCAGCCACGTGTCGGTCATCCACCTTCCCGCCATTATTTGGCCCAAATCCACACTTTCCCGCCATTATTTGGCCCAATTTCACCTTTCCCGCCATTTTTCATCCCCAAATTTATTTAAATTAATATTTATATATATATATTTTAATATTTTAATATTTTAATATATATATTTAAATAATAGTTTAAGTGATTTAATCTGAGCCGTCCATCCTTCATTTAATCTCATCCGTCCATCCATCTTAATCCATTTCACAACCTAGATTTATTCTCTACCCTTAGATCCACTTTAATCTTAGCCACACGTTCAAAGTGTCGTTAAAACCCTAAAGTGTGCCCTAAGAGTGGATTATAAATTGAGTCACCTTGATGGCTCAAACCCTAGGTCTTTTGCTACTTCTATCTCCTATGCGCTATCTCTGATTCTAATTCTTCTACTGCTATCTCCTCTATCTCTCTTCTGCTACCCTTTCACCGCATCCATCGCCGCTTTCGTCGCCGCTTTCGCCGCCATCTCTTCTGCAGCATTCTGTAGAATCCCCCATTCTTGTCGCAAGTGCCCACGGGCGTTTACCCCTTTACCAAGTGCCCACGGGCGTTTACCAAGTGCCCACAGGCGTTTACCAAGTGCCCGCAAGCGTTTACCCACAGCCACAGACTCAGACCGACGTCTGAAACCTTAATCCGTAAGCACGCGGGCGTTCAGCGAGTGCACCAGGGCGCCTTCCATAGCCGATTTGATAGCCACATTACTTCCAGGTGTCGCCTGGTCTAGCTGCGTTAACAGAGAACAAGTATAAATTAGTTTAAAGCAAGTAACTTCTTTTCTTCTATTTGATCTGTTATTGAATTCCTGCATTTCATTTTTCTAGGGTTTTAGATTGTTTTCGAGGGCTCACACAGTGGAGCCCTCTTATTAATTTCTAACTCCTTGATAGTGTTAATGTGTGCAGGTTTTGATAGTAGATCCGGTTTATTGATGGCAGCTGATTAAGTTGGAGTGGTCCAAGCAAGGGATACAACAAAGCCCACTCACTCTGTTGGGATTGAAGATACATTCTTCGGAAGCGCCACCATTTGTGCCAACTAGGGTTTCGGAGAACCCTAGCATAACTTGTAACTATGTATCACAAATAAAGGGTTACAGGCCCAGTTGTATTCAAAAAGGAGTTTTTAAACTCCATCGATTAATAAAAATCGTTTGTTTTTGTGCAACTATTCTGTACTCTGTTATTGTGATTTTATTTATTTTTGTTTGGCATGTATTTTTAATCTACAATCAGGTTTGGATGTGCACACAAATCATCCAAGAAGAAGAATAAGAATCATATATTCTAAGGAGATAGACCCCTATAGTGGCAAAGAGGGAGCCCCCTATAACGACAAAGAGATTACAAGGGAGCCCCCTTTGAGTGGCCTGCGATTCCAATTTTATTAAATTATTTATTAGATTTACGTAAGAGCATTAGGGTTATTATAGATGCATCAAAATTATAAATGAATGCAACTAGAAGAGGCTCAATTCTCCTTAGACAAAAATTCAAAATTTGAGTCCCTCTCATGCAGATGAGAAAAGGTGAAAGAAAGAGTATACAAGGCTAGGTATTAGGCATGAGCAAGCAAATCCCAATGCCTTGGAATAAATTTTACATGCCTATTTATAGGACAATATTGAAGGGATTATTCCTCTAAAATTCCATGTAGAAGGCCTAAAAATTATCTTATGATCTTCAACTGAAATCTTTTTACACCTAAATCTAGTTGTCTTGAGGTCTTTGGATCTAGGGCCATTAATGTGGGAGGATTTTGGGCCCTCAGATGAGAATTTGATTTTGCCATTGCCCCTTACTACAATGCTCAAAGGGTTGTTACATCATATTTTTTTTCCTAGTTTGAGGCTCTCTATATTAGAGCTCTCCAGGACTTTGTTTTCTTTCTAGGATATATCATCCATTGATGTTGTTGGTTTAGCCTCCCTAATTGATGAAGGCTCGAATAATAGGCTTACCCATGTGTTGGGTGGCCATTACATTTTGCATGCAAGCTATTGTGATGACTTGGGCCACAAAATTCAACTTTGGTAGCCAATGATAAGTATCTCTTTAATTACCCCTTGCATTGCCTTCCCTAGTTTGCAAATAGTTGCCACATGTCCTTGTTGAGGTGATATCTCTCTCTAGCCAATAGTAAGAATTTTTTGATTTCTTCCTAGTGCTTCCTTTTCTAATTTTGATTGACTACTACATGCCCAATCCTTGGCTATGGCGAAGCCTTTTCTCTTTTGTGCTAATCTCCATCGAAGGGAGAAGTGTAGGCTATTGGAAGGAAGATCGAGGGACCATAGGCTTTGACATCACTTGGTAACTTGATTCAGGTAGAAAAAGAGCACTAACCATTGATTGAGAATCCAATGACTAACATGGCTTGATGCTTGTTTGCATTTACTTGCATTGTAGAGCAAATTCCTACCCTTCTAACTTATAGTGGGTTATGCCTTCCAACCCCTTTATCTTGGTATCTCTTCTGAGTGGATGTTTCTTGGAGTGAAATAGGCATGTAGGGAAACTTACCTATAGTATTGGTGACTCCCATGGGATATTTGGCCTATTGAGGATGGTGAACCCAAATGACTTACCTTATCTATGGATGTAGAGTCAAAATGAAAGCTAGAAGATAACAAAAATGAAAAGTAAGAAAAAAGGGTAAAAATGAAAATGAGTGAGAAAAGGAGTAGGGGGCTACTGTGGGGGAAACTTTCTCATCTAGGAATATACTTCCCCCCACTCCTCTTTGGATGGAAATATTATCTCCTGGAACCAATGATAGCACCTTTGGAGCTTGACTTGTTCATCATGCAAGAAGCATCAGCCCAATGGATTTCATGATATATTCAATGGTAAGGAGTTTTGATCACTTCTAAAAGTTTAATATTTTCTCTTTCTGCAACTTTATTGCCTACACATATTCTTCCTTTGATAGGAGACTATAATCGACCACCTAAGGGAAGGGCAAACCCTTCTAAATTAGGGAGTCTATGATACCCCTTAGGCTAGTGATTTCCATGACTAGGATGCACATCTGGGCCTTGCATTCCTACGTGACCTCCTTGTCAAGTGTGTCCTATATTTTATTCAATATGGTTTTCAATTTGAGACACCAATAATTTATAGATCCTAATCACTTGTTGTCATGATTCGGGCTTGTAATACTTTTTCTTTAGACACTTTATTGGTCATAGCTATTAGGGTCTATTCAATATCTTGGTAAATTAGTGCACTTTTCTAGGAAACTATGCTAATTAAATTGATCAACCAAGATGTTGAAGATATGGCATTGGCTATGCTGTCCTAATACACAATATAGACTTCCCTTATCAACCCTATAATATTCTATAGTAGGGCCTCCACACTATTCTTATTTTCTACCTTTAGCTCTTTTTGGAAATTTATCCTATCTAAAATGATTTTGACCTCCATGGAGATAAGTTGGTCCATTAAGCCTTTCTTTTTACCCCTCTCCTCCTCTAGGAGAATAGTGGTTTCCTATATACTTTCAAGTTGCTCTATTTGATTTCAGAGCCCTTTGACCTCAAGATATGAGCTTTTGAGGGTTTTCATAACTTCCTTGATATATTTCTTCCTCTCCATCAATATTATTTTGAGGGTCATGAAATCATGTCTAATTATCTTGTTTGCCTGATTAGCCAATTTAAGTTCATCCTTGGCCTCCACACCTTGGAGGTTGATGGTTGCTAAGGTCACCTACTAATATTGTAGCTACATTTGTCCCTTAGGCTTGGAGACCATTTGGTTCATATGAGTTAACTGAAGGACCTTCTCTTGATGGTTGAATTAGATTTTAAGTCATATTTTTGCTAGCCTTGTTGACCTTTTAACTTCCTTTCTTTAGGTGTATTTTGAGAGGATTTTTCCCAAATCTCATAGAAATGTGATGGTAGACTTGGTGCAGCTAGGAAGACTTGTGAACCTGCAAACTGTCCTTGTGGGGGAAGGGGTGGTAACATTAGGTGGATTAATGGATAGGTTGAAAGGGACTAAGAAGTGGATACAAAGGGGAAAAATTCCCTAACAAGGAAGGGTTGAGAGCCAATAGCTAGTGGGGTAAGGACCTTAGCGTTTGGGAGTAAAGGTCTTATATGGAAAGGTTATGCTGACAAGGTTACATATAAGGTCACAACCAATGAGGATGAAATGATGTGGTCCTAGGCTAGTGGGACCGATAGTATAGGAGGAGGGGTTCCAATAATTGGTATGGAAAATAGGGGGCATTAAGTAATCCACTAATATTTATAGATGCAACAACTTGATATTTCATCCTTGAGGACTCCTCCCTTATTTTTGTTGGTGGAGGGCTAGTGTTGCGATATGACTCCCTTATTCTTCATCACTATGATTTCAAAGAATATTCTTGAGGTGATAGCTCTAAAGCCAAGACGTTCCCTAGAGTGATCCAAGGCTATAACTTCTACAACTTCTAGGGGGATTTCTCTATGTGTACAACCTCTTTCAAAGTTGCTTTTTCTACTATAATATCCTAAGGAATCATTACCCCTATCACCTCCTCATTTCCTCTATATGCATAGGTTTGTTCTTCATCCATCTACTCTTTGTTCCAATTCTTGTTGAAATTTGTATTCTCATCTATTTTTCCGTACACATTTTCTCAATCTTCTATCAAAATTCCCACCAAGCATTAATTTTTTCTTCTGTCCATCCTTATCCATTCAAGTACTTCCACTTAGCCACATAAATATGATAATTTGGGTCTACTATACTTATTTTTGTATAAAAGGTCTTGTAAGCCTTCTTCCTTGCTGGTGGCACTGATACTTGCTCCAAAAGATGCTTTAAGAGAGGTGTGTCGACTTCATCCATAGGATTCTAGATGAATTCAAGGTCTAGTCTAGACTCATACATGAAATCTATTGAGTTCTTAACTTTGGAAATCCATTCGATGAAATTATTATTAGGATTGTATTTCCACTCTCTTGGAACCATTTGTAATTTAAGGTCCCTGGGCTTTGTGTCTAGGATGTCATGGGTCTTTTGCTTTAACAATGTAAGCTTGCTGAGGTTGAAGGGAATATTGAAGAAACTAGTCTTATTTCTTCCACCCACAAAAGTTATGTCGATGGAGTCCATTTATCAAAGCACCTTCATTGCATAAACCCACTCAAATATGTACTTTGATAGCCAATAAGCATGCTTACTAAAGCATGCATTCTAAAAAAGGTAGCATCTTTTATGAAGAAGTAGTCACGTAGGTGTTGGTATTTCAAAAATTTCTTGCACTTAGCAAAGAGGCACTCCAGATTTTGGTAACTTAGGATATAAGAATTGGGACTAGGAAGTTCTTCATGAACTCATAATAGGAGGAGGATCCATTAAAGCCCTCTATTTGAGAAGAAACAGGCCACTGGAGACCCAATCCATCCACAGGTTTTACAACTAGCTTGGGGTAGGAACTCAAATTTTGAAATAGAATCAAATGGGCCAAGAATGCCATAACATAAAATTCTTGGTTTTTAAGAATTTTATCAATCCTTCAAGAATATTCTTAGCAATGCAGTCACTAAAGTCAAAGACCACTTTGTCTTTATTAGGTGTACATCTCATTTGATATAAAACATTGAGCTAGGACTAAAAGAGGGATTTGTCTCCCTTGAGCCCAAAAATGAATGTCAACATCCTAGCAGCACCCCTAGCACAATTTATTCAAGGTGTTGAGGCCCAAGGTAAATCTCAATAATTTTTTGCCTTGGATGCCACATTCCTCTTGTAGATAGGCTATCTGATCAAGAATGGCACTATAAATCTCAGTGGCACTTTCAAAATTTATTACAATCCTCCCTATCTCTACCATTAACATTATCCAAATTAGATGGTCATGGACAATGACCCTAAAACCTCCATTATGGAACCAAATCTCCTGGGTCTAGGGATTGTAGTGTTTAGCACATTTAACTTCTATTTCAAAGTAGTTATGTACCTTGGGAAACATATACTAAGCCATGGTGCTACTCCAAATGTGGGCCCCAAAACACTCAAAGCTATTTTGGTTGAATCTCTACAACACCCCTTCCTTTAGGTTTTTAATCCTCTTTAATAACTTGGGATCCGCTAATCCTTCTACTACATCTCTAAAAAATTTAAGGACCATGGATTAGGAGGCCCTAGGCAACATATCCTATCCAAAGGTGGATGAGGAAGCAGGAGATGAAATAGGATAAGGCCTAGCTCTAGCTATCATACTTTAGGTGTTGCTTCTTTTCTCCATGGCTTCATGGATGCTTATTTGTAGGTGATCTCTAGCTAGCTTAAAATATGCTTCTGCTAGTCTAATACTTCCAAATTTTTGGACTATTTATTGTTTCAAGCAATTATGGACAAGAAAACATACCACTTCATTGAAATATAATCAATGTTATAGTATGATTTATAATTTTCCCTTGGGCTATAAACAAGGGTCTTCCAATGATGAAACTATTTTTAAATACTACTTCTAGCATTCCTGCTTTCTTTGACCACCTCAAGAGGGGTGGGTTTATGCTTGTGTACCATTTTTGGTTGAGTAGAGCATCCAAACCTACACAACCAAGACAAATGTTAGTAGCACCTATTGGGTCTACCTCAGTTAGACCTAAATTTATAAGAGGGGCAAACAAATAAAACTTAAACTAATGCATTAAATAGAGCTAAAAAAAAGCTAAAAATACATTAAAACATCTTAATCATATCCATGACTGATTTGCTGGTTTGCAGATGAATGAAATTGGCTCCTGACAAGAACCATCTCCATCGAGATGATTTTGGCTATAAATTGTCCTTGTATAGATGGTTTCTCCTATGTTGAACCAGGTGAAATTTCCTTCGGTAGAAAGCTTCTATTGGTTGTTAGGTAGCTCTGGTACAAATGTGATGGCTATCTAAATATGGATTTGCAACTTGTTTACAAAATAAGGTCATACAATGAGAGGCACCAAGTTATATCTATAGGGTTAGCATGAGATATGGATTGCATACAAGTGGAGTTGGAGTTATTTTGACACAGTTTACCTAAGCAAGTATTTCACTCATACAAATGAAGGAAATATCCTTGAATCTTTTTCTTTGACATATTTTTTATTTAATTTGACTCAGCAAGTTGACTAGCCATAGGTATGTGTTCTCATGATGCTTCGATTGATTATAAGTGGGCTTATGTTTCCACGTCGATGAAGTGAGTGTGTGAGTAACCATACAACATTAGCATGGAGTAAACTAAATTTATATTGGATTAGATTTTGAGTTGAGAGGATAAAAAGTAGAAAAATTCTGCTTTTGAGTTGAGGGCTAATGATAGTCTTAGGCAAAGTTCTTGGATAAACATGGCTTCAATATTGAGTTTTTGGATATTGGACATGGCCAAGGTAAAATTGATGGGTAATATCTTACCTCTCAAGTGATGGATTGATGGGTGAAGAAGTGGAACACAATAGTGAAGTGCTTGATCAAAGATCATTGTGTAATAATGGATTGGAAATTGGCTGAAGAGATTAAGAAATCACACTTTAAACATAAATTGTATGATTAAGAAGAGGCCATATGACTGATGGATTTGAATATAAAAGCTGATCACCTATTGTACAGGACAATCATAGACCTTACGATATAATTAGGGATCACACCAAAATAAAAAGGGCACATGAGATTATTTACATTCCATAATTTTGGAAAAAAAGAATGAGAGAAATAAGTGAGGTTGAGAATTTGATGCAGAGCACTACTATAATGGACACACAAAGGTATGAGATGATGGATGGTGGTGAGGGACCTAGTGATAGAGGGAGTATAATACAAGTTAGTGGATTTTTACCCCTTTTGTCTTGTTTTTTTGTATTTATTGGAATAAAATAAACCCTATAGCCTAATTTTAGTGAAATAAAATTGTAGAAGTGTAGGCTAGCTTAGGAACGATAAAAAAAGTGTGATGTGTGGTTTTTCGGGCTATGGGGTTTGCTTATGCTTGTTGCTTTTTTGTTTTTTGTTTTTTTGGGTTTTGCGTTTGTTTTTCTAGGTTTTGTTTGGGCAGGCTCAACATCATTCAAATAGGAACTGCCTTTGTCGATATGGTTATTGTGTTCATATGCTTACAAAATGTACGATCATACAGATAGTCATGGGAATCGTACAACCATTGTACAATTGTTTTTGAAATTAGAGGGTAGGAAAATGATATTTATGGGGGGTATGATGGCAAGGGGAGGTGGTGCAATCACAATATAGATTCCATCCACTCCTCTTCAAATTGAAGAGGGATTTGATGATATATGACTAGGAGTGTTTGGTGAAGATCAAGTTTTGGGGAGTGGCATAGATGGAGACCATACATGTTGATTGATCATATATGTTGACCTTGTGTGAGAATTGGAAATAAGACATGGGTACCTTCCATATTGAAACTAGAGGATATATATATATATATATATATATATATATATATATATATATATATATATATATACCAGTTATCCATAGAGGGATGTATAGTCATAATAGTGGGTTTGATGCAATAGGCAATAGTGATGGGGATAATTTCTAAGGTAGAGTGGAATCAAGTGGAAAGGAACAATGATAGGGTATTATATGAGCATTATTATATGGATGTGTTACTATTTTAAAAAGAGACATTAGCTATGGTGCTTATATATGATTTTATGATCCCTGACTCATTAGGTTCATACTTTCTATGGAACCTGTTAGATATTTTTTGGTACTTGGTGGAGGCTTCAATGATGTATGCATGGACACCAACCTTATTGACATAGACCTATAGGTAGTTGTATGGATGTAATAGGAGTGATCATGTGAGGTTGAGCTATAGTTTACTTGTGAATTTATAGGTATAGGAGCATGTGGTAATTGAGAAGCCATGAGGTTTGTCATATGATGCTCATAGATTTATGGAGTAGGATTTTCCATATGCCTTGAAGTGGTAGGAAAACATGGATGTATGGTTGAGGAGGACCCATGAGGGATATGCAGAGTTTTATCATCATATGTGGTCAATATTGATATGGTAGGATGTTATTCGATGATCATACAATTCTCAAACATCCTTATTCTTGGAGGATGTGCTATTATTGAAAAAAAATTTAGATGGGATACCAAAATGATAAATGATATGGTGCAAGATGAACTCAAAATTTTTGGGACCTATAATTCTAGCAAGAGGAGTGGATTTGACCCACTTGGTGAAGTATTAAGTAGCCATTATTATGAATGTGTGCTTCTTGGATGAAGTTGGGGATATTTTTACCACAAGGTCAAGACCCTATTGTGAAAAAGGTCACAACAATTGGATAGGATGCAAAGCTTGAGGGCAAGTGGGTTAGATTGGCGTGTTGTTGGGATTTGAGATATTTCTTAACATAAAAACAAAAATCATTTTCCATGGTGGGCCAATAATAACCAATGCACAATATGCACATAGTGATGGTTATTCCACTCAAAAGGCCACCACAAGTTCCATCATGAGCTAAAAATATGATAAAGTTGGCTTAAAATAGTTCAAGACAATGGAGGAGAATACCATCATAGCTTCATCTATAGATGATGTCTCCTAAGAGGTTGAAACTTATGAATTTTTAATTGAAATTTCACTTGCTAGCATGAGGTAAATATGGGTAAGAACACTAAGTTTAAGATAATACTTGACTTGTGAAAACAAAGAATTATAAGGCTCTACTTGGACAAAATTGATGTCCATTTTATATGAAAATTTTTCTTGGAAACTGAAGATTTGTGGAGATTAGTAACTTGTATGTGGGTGAATTTATCATGTGGGTTTTGGGGAATGAGAGAGCTGAGAGAGACCATCATGTTAGCAAAATAATTTGTAGACCTTGGAGAGGTGTCGATATCATACAACTCAAAGTGTGATAATAAATCTTCTAAAATTTGTTTATATGCCTTTAAGATTTTGCATTTACATTGATAAATGCCCTTCACTTGGTTAAAAATGAGAAGGGAATCACCAATGATTTTAAGTTGTTTTATGTGCATGGAAATTGTAGTTTTGAGGCCAAGGATGAGGGCTTCATATTCAATATTATTATTGGTGCAAGGGAATACGAGTTTGAATGAGAAGGGGATGGGAGCCTCTTACAACATGAAGAAAACAACTCTATCATCTCCTTCGTATTCACACTTGGAACCATAAAAATTCAACGTAAGGTTAGCTTTGTCTTCAGGTTTGACATACTCTTCGAGTTCAATAATATTAAAGATAGAGTCATAGATAAGCTCAATGACAAGAGGTTTATCATTGACGAGTGGAGCTTCCACAAGTTGGTCAACAATGATTTGAACCCATTTTGCAAAAGGTGATTGGATGGTTTGCATTTGTTGGATATTTGCATGATGAAGTGACGAATCACTTGATTTTTTTCTTGCAAGCTATGCAATTACTTGAAATTTGTAGGCTGAGACATTTTAGTTATGGCCTTAACTTTATTTGGGTCCACTTCAATACCTTTTTGGGAGACAATAAACCTAGAAGTTTGCTTGAAATGATACCAAAGACACACTTCTTAGAGTTGAGTCTAACATTATACTTGAGAAGCTAATTAAAGACTGCATAAAATATCGACATGTTGATCACGCTTTTTATATTTAGCCAATATATCATCCATATAATCTTCTATATGTGATGCATATAGTCATGAAATATGTAGGTCATAGTGTGTGGATATGTAGTGCATGTATTTTTAAGACCAAATGGTATGACCTTGTAACAAAATGTCCCCCATGGTATGGTGAAAGAATTTTTATGCTGATTGTCAAGGTTAACTATGATTTGGTTGTATTCTAAGAAATGATCCATTAGGGAAAACATTGTATGACCTATTGTGGATTCAACTAAGGTTCAATTTTAGTAGGAGGAAAATTATTTTTGGTACATGCTTTGTTTATATCTCTGAAGTCTATGCATATGTGTATCCTCCCTTTTGGATTTTCGATGGGTACCATGTTTGAAACCCACTTTGGATAGTTGATGGGTTGAGTGAATCCCACATCTAAGAGTTTTTGCAACTCTTATTTAACCATTAATGTAATGGTGGGATGCATCTTCCTTAGCTTCTTCTTGACCAACATAACATTTCTATCAAGGGTGAGGTTTTGGACCATTAATTTGGGATTGAGGCCAAACATATCAATATGGGACAATACAAAAACTTTCTTGTATTCTATCAGAAGTGCTATGAAGTGATCTCTCTCTTCGTTAGAAATATCTTTTCAAGTTGGACAATTTGGGTATTGGTGGGGTTGGTGCTTAAGTTGACATCGATGGTTTCTTTCAAAAGCATGTGGAAGCCATCCTATAATTGGGTGGGAGTGGGAATGAGATGCAAATATTTCACTACACTCTCAACAAGGACTTCATCATCAATAATAACCTCAACTTGGATCACAAAAGAATAATGAGGAGAGGGGAGAAAATAGGTATTTTCTCTATTGGGAGGAAATCAAGAGGAGAAGGATTAGAGGGAATTTGTTCAAAGTCAATGTAACTTGGATCAATGCTAAGATTTTGGTCAAGATAAACCTACATAGCTAAGCAGGGTGAAAATATCGACATAAATCATGTTGAGAATGGGTGTATAATGGAACCATAAAAATGCAATGTCATGTCAGCTTGGTCTTTAGGTTTGAAATACTCTTTGAGTTCAATAATATTGAAGATGAAGTCATCAAGAAGCTCAATGAAAAGAGGTTTATCATAAATGAGTGGAGCTTCCACAAGTTGGTCAATGATGACTTGAACTTTGATGGATTTTTGGCTAATTAATTTGAGGTCAAATTTTGTTAAAGCATAATTCATTTGGCAGTTCAACTATTATTGTAAGTGCAACCCATCATGTATTGTAATGTATTTTCCTTAGCAATAACATAGGTGGTATGATTGAGCATGTATTGATGAATTTTATTAGTGGAAAAACTATTACTAAGCACAACTTCTCCATATAGGCGTATCTAGTTTCATAACTCACCATAGTGCAACTAATGTAATAGATGGCCTACTCTCGATTGACCTCATTCTTGCCAACATGGTGCCTAAGGCAAAGTCAGTGGTAAAAATGTACAGATTGAATGGGAAACCCAGCCTAGGTGGAGGAAAAACTGGTGGGGATATGAGGAAATTATTGGTAGCCTCAAAATCATCCTAAAATTCTTAGGTCCCTTTTGCAAAAGGTGATCGAATGACTTGCATTTGTTATATAGTTGCACGATGAAGCGATAAATCATTTGAATTTTGCCTTGCAAGCTACCCAATTGCTTGAGATTTGTAGGGGGAGACATTTGAATTATGGCCTTAAATTTATTTGGGTCCACTTCAATACCCCATTGGGAGACAATAAATCCTAAATTTTTTCTTGAAGTTATGTCAAATACACACTTCTTAGGGTTGAGTCTAATGTTATGCTCAAGAAGTCGATCAAAGAATTTATGCAAAATATTGACATGTTGATCATGATTTTTAGATTTAGTCAATAGATCATCCATATAATATTCTATAATGTCATGCATATAGTCAAGAAAGATGTAGATCATAGCACATTGATATTTAACACATGTATTTTTAATATTTAATGGCATGATCTTTTAAAAAAATGTCTCCCATGGTGTGGTGAAATATGTCTTATGTTGATTGTCAGAATTAACTATGATTTGGTTGTATCCTGAGAAACCATCCATTAGGAAAAGCATTACATGACCTGCTGTGGAGTCAACTAAGGTGTTGATGTTAGGAAGAGGAAAATTTTCTTTGGGACATACTTTATTTATATCTTTGAAATCCATGCACATTTGTATACTCCCTTTTGGATTTTTGATTGGTACCATGTTTGAGACCCACTTCAGATAGTCAATGAGTTGAATGAACTAAGAGTTATTCAGCTATTTTTTAACCATTAACACAATGGTGGGATGCATATTCCTTAGCTTTTGCTTGATTGACTTAGTATTGCTATCAAGTATGAGGTTGTGGACCACTAATTTGGGATTGAGGCTAGGCATGTTAGTGTGGGACCATGCACAATATTTATTGTATTCTATCATGAGTTCTATGAAGTGCTATCTCTCTTCATTAGATAGGCTCTTTCCAAGTTGGACAATTCAGGGATTGACGAGGTCGATGGTTAAGTTGATGTCAATGATTTCTTCTACAAGAATGTGGGAGCCATCCTCTAATTGGGTGGGAGTGGGAATGATATGCACATCATTTGCTGCACTCTCAACAAGAACTTCATCATCAACAATGACTTAAACTTGGAACACAAAAGAAGAATGAGAAGGAGATGGGGAAAATAGGTATTTGTCTATTTGATCATTTTCTCTATTGAAAGAAAATAAATAAGAGAAGGATTAATGGATTTTTTTAAGTGAATGTAACTTGGGTTATTGCTGAGAGTTTAGTCAAGATAAATCACAACAAAGTGGGATGAAAAGATCGACAAATATCATGTTGACAATGGGTGTATCATGGGATGAATGGGTAGGTAAGCTAGAGGATGTGTTTGATGTTGAGAGATTTTATGGATGGGAGAGGAGTTTTTTATGGATGGGTGGATAAGGATTAGGTTGAGGTAGAGGCCATCAAGGTAGAATGAAATGAGGAGATGGAAGCAGTTGACCACCAAGATGCTCATGTGGGAGGATAATGGGAAGGATAGGGATTTGATATTGAAATAGGTGAAGGTAACCATCATCATAGGGATACTCAATTATGGGAATGATGTAGGATGAAACATATTTGAAGCTATCAGAGGTGATTGAGAGGTTCTCAAATCACTCATCAATTTCATCCTCAAAATTTTTGGATGGGATGACATGAATCATTGAGACTTGGAAGAAGTTTGTAGGTATATCCACCACAAAGTATGAGGAGAGAGGGTCAACTATCAAGGTGTAATTAGGGTAGATATACTAATAAAAATTGTCCTCCACACTATTAAGGTTAATACACTTGAAATATTCCTCAAGGAGTACAACTATGTGGTCTGTGCGATAGCCAAATCTGGATTTGTCTCTAGGGAATTGATAAGGCATATCAATGATGTATCATGGACCCTAATCATAGTGATCTAGGATGAATCCTTAAAATTGAAAACACTAAAAATATTAAACGGAGTAGGAAGGGTTAGACATATAATTATGTCCTCATAAAATGGCACCTCAAATTCTTTAGGTTTAACTTTTTCCAAAGAGGTATCAACTCCCCCATATATAAAATTTGTTTGAATAGGCGAGGAGCTAATGGGAACAACAAAACCAATAGTTAGGGGTAAGTTTTGAGGATGACAAAAATATATAATAGATTATGTGTTAATAGGGAAGAAAGTAGCATTATGGACAACATAATCCCTTAGACCAGGACTAGACATCTATACAAAAACATAAGACATATCCTAACTTGATTACTTTTAGGAGACCTTTGATTTTTTGGATTTGGAGGGAAATATGGAATGGAAATAGAAGAAGAGGATGGTGGTAGTTGAGACTCAGTTGGGGACATAAAGGTAGGGGAAGAAGAAGATAAGGAGGGATCTACAAAATGGGAATCCAACCTAGTAGCTCATTGCTCCCAAGAGTGACACTCTTCAGTGGTAGGCAAGGGAACGAATGAAGCAAGAAGAGATTGCAAGGTAGGTCTAGAAGATGGAGTAGGAGGGGGAGGATGAGGACTGAATGATTTGGGGAAGAGAGGTGGATGAAGTGAAACATGGTGAGGAGAAGGAATAAGTGGAGCATAATGAAAGGGAGCATGACCATTGGTAACATGAGAAAGAGAAGGCTAAGGAGGAATATGAGACAAAGATAAGGTAGGAGGTTGGATAGAAGGAAAGGGTAGAGGACATGCCAAAGAATAATGAGGGAGGAATCCAATATGTGTATAGAATTTAGTTTGTAGATGATTGGCTTGCAAGGGTGAACTATGCATCAAATAGATAGGTGAAGGATGGTTAGTCACCATAGAAACTAGCATAACTAAAGTTGGAGGTGTCGATTGATTAGGTTGAGTGGTTTGGATGCATGTAGGGGCAAGATGTGTGGAAGAAATATTGGAACCTTATGAAAGGTTGACCATGCTACAATACTTGAAAGGTTAATTATCAGTGGGGATGCAATGCACCTATCCCTCATGGATATATTTCAAGCATTCGTGGAGAGTAGAAAAAAACACATTGCATTTCCATTATCCCTAGTCATCCTAGGATGAGATTATACTACATATCTCCTTCAATGACATGGCAAAGAGTGGGTATGGTCTTCATGCCAAGCTAAATAGGAAGGATGATTGTACCAAGAGTTGAACATAAAATATCATTGAAAGCCCATAAGGTAAGGGTAGGGGTGGCGAGATGGCTGGATGGAAGGTTGAGATATTGCAAGGTGGCTGTGGAGATGATGTTGATGGATGAGCCATTATTTATTAGGATGCACTTAATTATTTTACCATCAATGCATGCCATTAGATGCATAGGGGGATTTGGCCCTATATCTCCCTCATGAGTTTTGATCTCATGATCATAAAATACAATAAAGGGATATGCATATCCTCATGCTACCCATGAAGTTGGCAAAGGTATTTGGAAAGTGATTTTCTAGATCTATAGATTGTAAGATATCATTTAGAGCCTCTCTATGAGGTTGATATTGTTATAGTAGGTCATAGATCGATTATTTATCTAATTTAAATTTGAGTTGGTGGGTAAGGCTACTCCTTAATTTTACAATAGATTGTGGAGAAGGAGGGGTGCCTTGTATCACATTGTTGGGGTGGTCAACCTGGATACTATTGATTCCTGATGATGATGTTGATCATACCCACAAAACTTAGTGCAATGGGATGTGATTTATTTGGTTGATTTTCCTAGACATAGTTGAATATGCTAACGTGCATACTTGTTGTTGTTGCATCCCATGCTATTGTAATGGATTTATAAAAATGCTAAAGTTTTGGTTGGAGGAGGCTAAGGTGTTTTCAATTTGTATGTCCCCTCTATCAAAGAGATATTATACTAGATATTTAAAATTGTGATAGTTATTGAAATCATGACCTCTATAATGATGATAGATATAATATTGATGTTCATTTTGCCACTTGGGTTTCACCCAATTTGGATCTTCTAGAAAAACATCAGACAAGGTGATTATTTTTGTGTCATACCATTTTTGAAAGATGTTGGACAATGGATCAAAAAGAGGAGTCTATTTGCAAGGTGGACAAGGAGGATTTTGGGATTGAGTAAAAGGTTGGTTAGATAGAGGTGGGACAAATACCTACCAAGGAGTAGTTTGGGATTTAAAACCATGCCATCTAGGTTGAGTACTCTGTCGTGACATAATTGTTGTGGTACTTAACACTACGTGGTTTTCTTGAGGGAAATTGGTTTGGTTGGTGTTGGTATTTCCCTTGTTGAATTTATTGGGGAAATCATTTTTCTTTCTTAGTTTGAATTCCCCTTATTGAATATTTATTTTCTCAAAAAATTTGGCTTGAGCAATGGCCTCTTCAAAAGAGCGATGCTATTGGATTTGTAGGGTTGTGAAAATGTGTTTAGCATAACTCTTGGCAAAAATCTTGACCAATTCAACAAAGGGGATAAAGAATATCAAGTTATTGATAACACCTCGCGACCTAGAGATGTAATCATTTATAGCCTCATCATAAAAATATTAAAGACTATAAAGGTTAGACAATGGAAAAGTGTTGTAGAAACAAGCTAGCCAATTTTTCAAAAGAGAAGAGTCTATGTTGGGGTAAATTTTTAAAAAAATCCAAGGGTTATCCCCTAAGAAATATGGGAAATATTTTGAGCATGAGAAGATCACTACCACTGATGAGGTAGCATGAATAATTAAAGTTTCTCAAGTGCTCTTTTGGGTCTTCTTTCCCCTTAAATTTCTCAAATTTGGGTAGCTCAAACCAATATGGGTACTGGTGGACTGGAACTGAAGGGTGAATTGGTTCATTGTATATCTAACTATAGGTGGGTTTATGATACCCAGATCCAGTTGACTATAACTCAAGGCTTTTTATTTGGTCTATCACTAATTGAATTTAATTTTGAGTGGTTTGAGTTTCCTGCATAGGATCGATAGGGATGGCAACATGGTGAGGCTCAATATGGTATGAATATGAATATGAGTATGGAAAAGGTTTAGAAGATGGATAAAATGAGTGGGAAGGCTATGGTATGTAAGCTATTTGGGCCAAAAAGTAAGAATAAGGAGGTGGATGAATACATGGAAGATATGGTGACTGAAAAGGATAAGATGATGGAGGGGGTTGGTACAGTGGTTGCATAACTATTTGGTTTGGTTGGACTTATAGAGGTTGAATTTGGATGGGTAGTGCTTGGATTTGACCTTGTGAATGTGAGGGTAGCCATTGATAAGAAGTGGATGGAGGCATAGGCTAAAGGGGAGTATTAGGTTGAATGGAAGTCCACAAACGATGTTGAGTGAAGAAATAAGTTTGACTACAATAGGGAAAAGGGAGAGTTTGAGAAAGTGGGGGTGGTTGAGAAGGTGCGGTTGGTGCAATGTGAAACATAAGATAAGGACAAAGATGAGAAGTGCTAGGCTATGCACGTTGTAAAGGAGAAAAATAATAATAAGGCTAAGGATGAGAGAGATTTTAAAAATTGAAATAAGTTTAAAGCTAAAAATAAGGTTTAAGAGGAAAAGAAGTTTGAAGAAGGGAAGAAGAAGAAACATGCACTATAGTAGGAGTACCATTTGAAAGAGTGGAATCTTGAGGAGGTGTGGGAGGATGAAACATGAGTTTATGTATAGAAGAAATGGAATGGGAAGCAACATTTACTTGTGGATAAAGAAATGGATTAGGATCATGGAAAGCAAATGAGGGTGACAACCAACATGCATAATTTTAGAGGAAACAAAATTGGATGAAGAAGGATGATAAGGGTTAGGGGCAATGAGGGTGACAAACATAGTGCCCATGACTTGGTGCATAAGAAGAGGAGAAAAAATGGATGGGAAATGCATAGCGTGGATATTGGTTTGAATTTGGGGGAAAGGAGAAAATGAGTTATCGAGAACATGAAGTGGGGTCAAGGAGACTAATGGTGAGTCATATTGTGGAGTGTTGGCAATTTTGGGTACATTGGGTACATTGCCTTTGCTCAAGTGTTGATGTTGTCATTGATGTCAAGAAGCGGAAGGGTTTTTGTGAAAACCAAGGCAGATAAAATAAAAGGTTTTATTTAAAACCATGGACAACAGATTTGAAATGGGTTTTTCTTAAAACCCAAGTTGGCTCTTCGTTTCGTTGAAAAAGGTGCCCCGGTGATGAAGATATTTAATTTTAAATATTTAGTTTAAATTTTATTTATTTAAAATTTAAATTAAAATTTTAAATTAAATTAAAAGGGCCGACGTGTTTGGTAATGCATCATAGTGCATATAAAACGAGGCAAATAATTTCATTAATGTTGAGAAAAGAATTTGATATTATCCTCGTGCATTTTCGATTTCGTCGAAACCCCTATGCCAGCGAAGGAGGAAGTCAAGTGATTATGTGGTCAAAGGTGTTCATGATTTAAAAAGGGGGTTGCGATGTTTTAAGAAGAGCTCGGAGAAATTGCGTTCGAAGAAAAGGACAAATCATCCTTCGCATTAGAGTGTGCTCGAACATAATACACCTTGGTCGAATTTAGACAGCGCTGTGCGTGAATTGTTCAGTAACAAAGAAAAACGAAGGAGAGCAAGTTTTGATGAGGGCGCACGCAATTCGAAAACCAAGAAGGGGAGTGTAGTAATTACCGAGGTTACATGAAATTCAAAATGACCACAGTAAAAGGAAGGGCTCGATTTTCATGCCAAGGAAGATTCTGTTTCGAAGATTAGAGGGAGGCCCCTCTCCTTTCCTCACGTGGGCATGGATAGCCCACGCGGTTTAGCCAAGCGCCTTGGCTAGAGGAGACGGCAGGTCAAATCATGTCGAATCCCCTTTTTGAGGGATGTAAGAGGTTGGTCGGAGGGGTGTTAGAGTCTTTTGCAAGGTTGAGAACCTTAAGGTCTAAAGCTCGAATCCCTTGGAGATTCATGGGGTGTCGTGGGCGCCAAAGTTTTTTGCTGCACAAGGTAAGTTAAAAATTATCATTTTACCTTGGGTATATTCAAGGGAGTTATAAGGTGTGAGGGTTGTTTTGATTATTAATATTTTGAATATCTTTTGAAAGGATATATGTATAAGGGTAGTTTTTGTTTTGAAAATTATTGGGAGTTATAAGGTAAAGGGAAATTAAAATAACTTTGTTTAAATATTTTGAGGAATGGAGTAGATAAGGTGAATATAAGAAATATGTTATGTTTGATTTGTTGAATGAGGTTGAAAGAAGAAGACATAGAACCTTGATTATATTTGGACCAAGGAATATTCTTGAGGAAATATTAAAGAAATATGTTGTCTACTAACCTTCTTGAGTTTGGCAAAAAGGTGGTTATGGTTATGACAAATTTGTGAGATCTTCTTCATCTTCAATAAGGTATGGGCACTTTCTTCTTATGAGTATGATTGGTGTATGTTATTCCTGAAATAAGATTGGAGTGAAAAGGTATACAACAAGGTTTCCTTTGGTTGGGTGTAAATCCTATTTTCTGGTTTGTTGAAGACTACTTATGCATTGTTATCATTGATGAGAGTTTTGGTGAATGCATAATTCTGGTTTGAGGTAGTGGAAGCATTGTGCACTAGGGTTTATGTTTGTGAGTCTTGCTACTTGCATTGAGTTGGTGGAACCCTTGGTTGGCTGTTTTGAGTATTGATGGTTGAGTTGCTTCCATAGAGGTTGTTTTGATCAAGTTAGTGCTTTACTTGATTCATGATATTGGGCTTACTCCATTGAGTTGATTTGAACAAGTTATTCTTTGCATTTGGTGATATTGTGTTGGTGGCTGTTTTGTTCAAATATCTTTGGAGGGAAAAGGATTTCTACTTGTTTCCTTTTCTTGTGATGATTGGTTGAATGCTTCAAGGTTAATGTTGAGTTGAATGATGTTGGTTAAACCTTGTCTTTGAGCATTGTTGTTGAAGCCCTAATTGGTTGAGAAAAGATATTGGTTGTTGGAAAGAACATGAGTATCATTGTTATATGAGATATTGCATGGTTGGCAATTGTTGGGTTGTGTTTCATGTTCTTGAGAAAAGCATATTACATCTATCTTATTCTTATGAGATTTGAGATTGAGATTGGGAGTTAAGTATAGAACATATTGAGTCTCTAACAATTCTCTTTATGCTTCTATGAGGTTGATGAATCACATTGGGTCTCTAACAATTCTCTTTGTGGGTTCATGCCAAGCAAGTTTTTCTTGATGAACTTGTGAGCAGGTTTTGGACAGGTTCCGTTGGGGACTTGTGAGCAGGTTTTGGACAGGTTCCGTTGGGGACTTGTGAGCAGATTTGGACAGGTCCTAGCAGAGGACTTGTGAAGCTGAGTTTGATAGTTCTATCAGAGAACTTGAGGACAGAGGTGCATTGGTTCTATGAGAAGAACCCGAGGACATTTGTGCTAGACCGAAGGACTGTGTTTAGTGCAAATTCGAGGACCAACTTTTGAGGTGATAGAGTTGAGGATAGAGGTCTCCAGCCAGAGCAAGGAAGACAGGTGTCTTCTGTGGATAGAGTTCCATTTGCTAAGGGCAGCGGAGGCAGAGGTCTTCTAGAGGATCACCAGCCAGAGCAGAGGTAGGGGAAGGTATCTCCTTTGAGCGAGAGGCTCATAAATTTAGATTGGGGGAAGGTATCTCCTTTGAGCCGAGGCTCATAAACATTGTAATTGGGAAGGTTTCCCAAAGAACTTTGAGATAACTTTTAGAGAAAAGTTTTGTGGTTGAACCACGTTAAAATTGGTGTCACTTTGTGGATGATCTTATGCATTGTTTTGATATTGCTTTGGATATATTGCTTTACTATTTTGAAGTATAAAGGAAAAGTAAAAAGAGGTCTTATACTGTTCACCCCCCCCTCTCAGTATAAGCTTGTGTTCTTCAATTGGTATCAGAGCGGGTTCCTTCGAAAAGTTTAACAACTTGAAGGAAGATCTAGTACAAGAACACAAATGGCAAGGAAAGGCAAAAGCAAAACCATAAGACACAAGAAGAAGAAATCTCACATGGTCATGAAAGAAAATGAAGATGAACTCAATGTTGCTAGTTTGGGAATGGAAATAGATTCAAGAGATGAATCAAATAGTGGAGAACAAGCCAGATTAATAAAGTTTTGCCCCAGTGTGGGAAGACCGGTCACTTTGTAGTTGATTGCTCACAAGTAAGAGAATGTTTTGTTTGTGGTCAACTCGATCACAATGATCATCATTGCCATGGGTTTAGTAGCAGTGAAGATGAAGATGATCCGTTCAAAATTGGTGAAGAAACAGATTCAGAACAAGAGTGTGATGAAGAAGGAAGTGATGCAGAAGCAAATTGGAAAAAAAATTTAGACTGAGTAAAAAGGTTGAGGATGCAAGATATAATCACCACTTGAAAGTAAGAAGATTACAAGAAATTTTTTGAAGATCTTGAAATGCAATCATCTAGAAAATAGTATTAACAAGCTAGAAAAAGAAATTGAGGTTTAAGAATGCATAGAAATGAGTAATAAAGTGGTATATACAAAAACATGAAGAGGAATCTAACAAAGTTTTTAAAGCTAAATAGAAGAGTTCAAAAAGAGTGAAGAAACTCTCGGTCGAGATCAATGAGAAAGAGATTTTCAAAAGAAGAGATTGTTTCATTGAAGAAACAACTAGAAGAGGCCAATACAACTCTTAAAATCAAAGATGAGCACAACAATCAAGAAAAGAGGCATTCTCACAAGCACAAGAAGAGCGTCTACCTTGACAAAGCAAGTAAGTGTTCTAGTAGTGATAGTGAAAGTTCTTCAAGTGATAATGAAAATGAGATGTTGTTCATATCAGAAAAAGGAGGAAGAACCATATGAAATGTCTTAGATGTGGAAATTTTGGGCACCTTGAGGATGATTGCACAAATAATGATTTGGTTGCTAGTATGTATGAGGATGCTTCAGAAAATGATAAGGAAGATGCATGTATGGTTTTTGAAAAGGATAGCACCTCTAGTGATAAGAAATCTGAAAAAGGCCTTGATAATTCAAAATGCAATCAAATAGAGGAAGGTGAGGTAGATCTTAAAAGTGAACTTATTAGTGCTCTTAGTGCTTTGAAAAAGGAAAGAAAGAAGAATGCTAGACTCAAGGATAAGTTAGATGAATGTTGTATGGAGAGAGATGAACTTATAGAAAGTCTTGACGTCTCTATGGCTAAGGCACAAGAACTCAAGAATGAGTTAGAATCTAAGGTGCTTGAGTATAGTGAATTAGAACAGAAAATGGCTTCGTTGAAAGAGGAAAATAAAGAGTACAAGGATAAGTTGTACAGGTTTCAAGAAAGCTCCAAAAAGGTTAAATCTCTTATCAAAGGTCAAAGAAAGACAACAGATAAAACAGGTCTTGGTTTTGTTAAGCCACACAAGAAACAAGTTGGAGAGTCTAGTAAGAGACTCCAAAAGGAAGAGAGTTCTAATGAGGAAAGTATTTCAGATCATGAGTCCTTGAATGATAGATGCATAGAAATAGAAAACAGAATTCAGAATGAGAAGTTTTTAGGACCCAAGAGGTCAAATAAAGGAAAGTTTCAAGGCAGATGTTTTGCTTGTCAGAGGTTTGGTCACATGGCTTCACATTGCATGGCTCAAGTGAAGAAGGTAAATGACAGTTTCAGAAGTGCTAGTTACTTTCAAGGGTATTGCTACTCTTGTCAACAATTTGGGCACAAGGCAGTTTATTGCAAGGCAAATAACAGGAACAGGTTTGGCCAAAATAGGTTTGGTCAGAACTGGTGGATTCAAAGAACAGGTATGCCTAAAAGAAATAACATTGTTACTTGTTATAAGTGCAACAATAAAGGTCACATAGCTAGACAGTGTAGAGCTGAAATTCCAGGATACAAGAACAGGAACAGTGGCATGATCAGGTCCAAGGATCAAGGCATGGACAAGAACAGGGATGAGAACAAGAACAAGAACAGTGACAAGAACAGGAATATGGACAAAGAGTTCAAGAGAAGGCCCGACAAGGAAGTTATAGACGCTGATGATGATCAGTGCCTAATGGGAGTTTTACTCCCACCCCAGAATTAATCACCTCATCAGGAGGTGGGGGAGGGACTAAGCTAAGAGGCTCATTCTTAGTCTCGAGCCCCAAAGGTGGCCCTTTGCCATTGATGACAAAGGGGGAGAGATATGAGTAAGGGGGAGAGCTTCAAGTGAAGAGGAAAGCTTCAAGTCAGGGGGAGCAAAACTTCAAAGGTAGATTCTCAGTTGTGGGTTTCAGTTTTGGCTCTTAAGAAGTGTTTTTCAGTAAAGGTTTGCCATCAATGACAAAGGGGGAGATTGTTGGCAATTTTGGGTACATTGGGTACATTGCCTTTGCTCAAGTGTTGATGTTGTCATTGATGTCAAGAAGCGGAAGGGTTTTTGTGAAAACCAAGGCAGATAAAATAAAAGGTTTTATTTAAAACCATGGACAACAGATTTGAAATGGGTTTTTCTTAAAACCCAAGTTGGCTCTTCGTTTCGTTGAAAAAGGTGCCCCGGTGATGAAGATATTTAATTTTAAATATTTAGTTTAAATTTTATTTATTTAAAATTTAAATTAAAATTTTAAAATTAAATTAAAAGGGCCGACGTGTTTGGTAATGCATCATAGTGCATATAAAACGAGGCAAATAATTTCATTAATGTTGAGAGAAGAATTCGATATTAATCCTCGTGCATTTTCGATTTCGTCGAAACCCCTGTGCCAGCGAAGGAGGAAGTCAAGTGATTATGTGGTCAAAGGTGTTCATGATTTAAAAAGGGGGTTGCGATGTTTTAAGAAGAGCTCGGAGAAATTGCGTTCGAAGAAAAGGACAAATCATCCTTCGCATTAGAGTGTGCTCGAACATAATACACCTTGGTCGATTTTAGACAACGCTATGCGTGAATTGTTCAGTAACAAAGAAAAAGAAGGAGAGCAAGTTTTGATGAGGGCGCACGAATTCGAAAACCAAGAAGGGGAGTGTAGTAATTACCGAGGTTATGCAAAATTCAAAATGAAGTAAAAGGAAGGGCTCGATTTTCGTGCCAAGGAAGATTCTATTTCGGAGATTAGAGGGAGGCCCCTCTCCCTTCCTCACGTGGGCGTGGATAGCCCACGCGGTTTAGCCAAGCGCCTTGGCTAGAGGAGACGATGGGTCAAATCACGTCGAATCCCTTTTTGAGGGATGTAAGAGGTTGGTCGGAGGGGTGTTAGAGTCTTTTGCAAGGTTGAGAACTAGGTCTAAAGCTCGAATCCTTGGAGATTCATGGGGTGTCGTGGGGAAAGTATTTTTGCACAAGGGAGATAAGTTAAAAATTATCATTTTACCTTGGGTTGAATATTAAGGGAGTGATAAGGTGTGAGGGTTGTTTTGATTATTAATATTTTGAATATCTTTTGAAAGGACATATGTATAAGGGTAGTTTTTGTTTTGAAAATTATTGGGAGGTATAAGGTAAAGGGAAATTAAAATAACTTTGTTTAAATATTTTGAGGAATGGAGTAGATAAGGTGAATATAAGAAATATGTTATATTTGTTGAATGAGGTTGAAAGAAGAAGACATAGAACCTTGATTATATTTGGACCAAGGAATATTCTTGAGGAAATATTAAAGAAATATGTTGTCTACTAACCTTCTTGAGTTTGGCAAAAAGGTGGTTATGGTTATGACAAATTTGTGAGATCTTCTTCATCTTCAATAAGGTATGGGCACTTTCTTCTTATGAGTATGATTGGTGTATGTTATTCCTGAAATAAGATTGGAGTGAAAAGGTATACAACAAGGTTTCCTTTGGTTGGGTGTAAATCCTATTTTCTGGTTTGTTGAAGACTACTTATGCATTGTTATCATTGATGAGAGTTTTGGTGAATGCATAATTCTGGTTTGAGGTAGTGGAAGCATTGTGCACTAGGGTTTATGTTTGTGAGTCTTGCTACTTGCATTGAGTTGGTGAAACCCTTGGTTGGCTGTTTTGATATTAATGGTTGAGTTGCTTCCATAGAGGTTGTTTTGATCAAGTTATTGCTTTACTTGATTCATGATATTGGGCTTACTCCATTGAGTTGATTTGAACAAGTTATTCTTTGCATTTGGTGATATTGTGTTGGTGGTTGTTTTGTTCAAATATCTTTGGAGGGAAAAGGATTTCTACTTGTTTCCTTTTCTTGTGATGATTGGTTGAATGCTTCAAGGTTAGATGTTGAGTTGAATGATGTTGGTTAAACCTTGTCTTTGAGCATTGTTGTTGAAGCCCTAATTGGTTGAGAAAAGATATTGGTTGTTGGAAAGAACATGAGTATCATTGTTATATGAGATATTGCATGGTTGGCAATTGTTGGGTTGTGTTTCATGTTCTTGAGAAAAGCATATTACATCTATCTTATTCTTATGAGATTTGAGATTGAGATTGGGAGTTAAGTATAGAACATATTGAGTCTCTAACAATTCTCTTTATGCTTCTATGAGGTTGATGAATCACATTGGGTCTCTAACAATTCTCTTTGTGGGTTCATGCCAAGCAAGTTTTTCTTGATGAACTTGTGAGCAGGTTTTGGACAGGTTCCATTGGGGACTTGTGAGCAGGTTTTGGACAGGTTCCGTTGGGGACTTGTGAGCAGATTTGGACAGGTCCTAGCAGAGGACTTGTGAAGCTGAGTTTGATAGTTCTATCAGAAGAACTTGAGGACAGAGGTGCATTGGTTCTATGAGAAGAACCCGAGGACAGTTGTGCTAGACCGAAGGACTATGTTTAGTGCAAATTCGAGGACCAGCTTTTGAGGTGATAGAGTTGAGGACAGAGGTCTCTAGCCAGAGCAAGGAAGACAGGTGTCTTCTGTGGATAGAGTTCCATTTGCTAAGGGCAGCGGAGGCAGAGGTCTTCTAGAGGATCACCAACCGGAGCAGAGGTAGGGGAAGGTATCTCCTTTGAGCAGAGGCTCATAAATTCAGATTGGGGGAAGGTATCTCCTTTGAGCCGAGGCTCATAAACATTGTAATTGGGAAGGTTTCCCAAAGAACTTTGAGATAACTTTTAGAGAAAATTTTTGTGGTTGAACCACGTTAAAATTGGTGTCACTTTGTGGATGATCTTGTGCATTGTTTTGATATTGCTTTGGATATATTGCTTTACTGTTTTGAAGTATAAAGGAAAAGTAAAAAGAGGTCTTATACTGTTCACCCCCCCCTCTCAGTATAAGCTTGTGTTCTTCATGGAGGATGGGATAAGAGGGATTGTTGGAAATTAGGATAAGTAGGGGGTAAGGGTTGAGCAACATAAGAGGTGAAAGGTCAAAAATCGCCAGGCTCAAAGTATATAATGTTTGGGTGTGAGGAGGAAAAAGGGGTCCCCTCGCTAGGGATCTTAGGTAGAATGGTGTGGGTGGCCTGGTACATCAAGCCTCGATCATAGTATGAAGTCTCATGATGGCCCACATCACTTGGATATGGAGTGTGAGAGGGAATAGATAGAATATAAGATGGTGTGGAGGATGCTTCCTCTTGGAATCCAAATGAGTTTATCAAAGGAGGATGGATTACCCTAGAGGGATCCATGGAACAATGCTCTTGTGCTTGAGCCTAACTTTTGGTTATGACCAAGGATATAGAGGCAGAGCGAGATGTGAAAAAAAAGGGTGTGGTTTCTTTTTTTTTGGTTTTGAAAAAGTAACCTAAATAAGAAAAAAAGCAAGAAAACATTCAAAAAAAAGTTAAAGCTAAAGGTTTTGACGTGATTTTATGTTGTTTTTTTTTATGTTGCTTTTGTGTTAATTGATTTTTGGTGATTTTATGTGTTGTTTTAAAATATTTTTGTGGGTTTTGTTTTAATTACCCCTAAAATATGCAAAATGTGGATGGGTGAAATCTAAGGGTATGCCTATGCATGCTCCTCAATATACCTGAAAGTACATGGAGAGAGAAAATGTGCATAAATGATCAAAGGATACCTAAGACAAAGATGGATAAGGGTGTATAAAAGGTAAAAATAACTCTAATATCCTTGTTAGGGGATATAAGAGGTGACTCTATCTAAACCTACTTAGGACCAAGCATCCTTTGCTTCATCCTTGAGTGGGCTTAGTACAAAATGATAACTGCAAACTCACTATTTATATAGCTCTGTGATTGGGGCCTCTAACCTAGACTACCCCAATATAATCCCAAAGGTAGTGAGTTTCCCGATGATGATGTATAGAAAACTATGTGTAAGCAACTAAGGTGTCTAGGGGGTGAGTCGATGGTTGGTTATGAAATCCAATATTTTTGATCTATTTCTAGAAGTATGTGCATGTGTGTGATCAAATTATGTGTTTGGATTTTATCTATGATGCACAAAAAAATCTAACCTAGGAATGCAAATGCAATTTTTTTATTTTTCTAAGCTAAATGCTGTAAATTAAATCCTAAACTAGGAATGACAATTTCCCACCTAGAATGCGATGAAAGAAATTTTACCCTAGGAAGTGAAATATGATTTTTCCTAAAATAATGATAAGAATGAAACCTACACTAGGAAAGATGATGCAATTTGTAACTAACCTAAGAAAGCAAAACCCTAGACTAACTAAGAAAAATGCAATTTTTAGAAAAAGTAATTTTAAAATAAGAAAGCAAAAGGAAGCTCCTTATCTAATCAAACAAATAAGCATACAAATCTAAGCATAGGGATAAGAAGCTAAGAAATTCCTATGCTAAAGTGTAATAAAAAATTGCTACTTTATTGAAAGTAAAGTGTGACTCAAGAAAGAAAAACTATGCTAAGGAAAGCAATTAGCAAGAAAAGTAAGCAAAACATATTTTAAGGAAAGCAAGTAACAAGACAAGAAATTAGGTCCACCCATGCGCTATAGCCGAAGGAGGATTTGGAGGAGGAGAGAAATGTGAAAAATAAGGAATATCATTTGAAAATGAAATCTTGAGGTGGGATGGGAGGATGAAAGATGAGTTGAGGGATAGAAGAAGTGTATTGGGAAGCAAAATTTGCACATGGATCAAGAAATGGATTAGGATTAGGGAAAGCAAATGAGAGTGGCATCTAAGAGGTAAGATTTTTTGAGGAGGAAGAAAATTTTATCGAAGAAATATGATAAGAGTTGGAGGTAATGAGGGTGACAAACATAGTGCCCATGACTTGGTGCATGAGAGGAGGAGCAAAAATGGATGAGAAATGTGTAGTGTGAGGATTGGTCTAAATTTGGGGGAAAGGAAAAAAGGAGTGATTGAAACCATGGAGTGGGGTCAAGGAGACTCGTGGTGAGTTATATTATGGAGGATGGAATAAGAGGGCTTGTTGAGAATTAGCAAATGAGGGTTTAGCGACAAAAGAGTTGAAAGGTTGAAAATTGGTCGACTCAAAGTATAAAATGTTTGGGTGTGAGGAGGATGAAGGGATCCCCTTGCTAGAGCTCTCAAGTAGAATTGCGTGGGTGGCCTTGTACATCAAGACTTGATTATAGTATGAAGGCTCATGATGGACCACATCACTCATATATGGAGTGTGAGAGGGAACATATAGACTATAAGGTGGTGTTGGTAGGAACCAAGGGTTCCTAGAAATCTGTTGGATAAAAAATGAATGAATTATGATGAAATCAAATGGAAATGAAAGAATATCTGTCGGGGGGCTAGCCAGCACGAGGGCGCTTAGCCACCCGCGGCACCCCAACCTTGCCACAGAACCCTCGTAGCATGGGGACTATGCCTACCTTCCTTCAATCGACTTCACACAACACAAAATGTTGCCAAGCACAACGTCTTAGTCTTAGTGGTGGAACAGAACGTGGAGTTAGTCGCAAGGGCAAGCGACGTGGTTAGCCATTCATTTTACCAAACAAGCAAGCATAGCATAACACAAAGCAAAAAATAGTTTAACACAGTCATGGTGGAAAGGTGACACATTGTATTATCATGTAAAAACCATTACATAAGGCCACAGCCTTCGATAACCAACAATCAATAGCCCATTGATTGTTTACAATGCAAGCTGAACAGTGATCCCCCTTACAATGGGCACAACAGCCAAATATATATAGCATGTGGACAAGAAGGCCACTTACAAAATGTCCACCTGAGACACTCAACGGATACCTTCCAAATGGCTACCAACCACCAACCCGCATTAACTACCATATGGAAAACTTACACGCGACACAACCACTACCTAGGCATTTCAAACGGGAACAAACATTAATTGCTTGGCACCTTCCTGTTGCCAATGCTTGGTGCCTTCATGATGGTACAAGAATTAATGGTGCCTTACCGTTGCCAATGCTTGGCACCTTCTTGATGGTACAAGCATTAATGACGCCTTTCCGTTGCCATGACAAGCCCATTAATCTACCAGGTCGCTGTCGCCATTAAGGTATCATACGACTCCTGCCATTGCCATCCACCTAATAAGATAACGCTCGCTTCGTGACCGAGGAGCCAGGATAGCAACGTACTTGCCAGTATACTTGGAAACACGTTGCCATACACCATGGCAACTACCCATCCACACATGGCACAATTGCTTGACAAGTCCAATCGAGTAAACCACTTCACTCAGACCACCCACAAGGTTCCACTTTGCCATAGCATCGAACATCACCCATGGTGAACGCCATTGCCGAAATGCCCACATGCCAAAATTGACTAAGTCCCCATGACACACGACCGCCCCTTGGCTTGGGACTTCACCATACCACCCGGCCCATTGCGGCACCGAGACCTCACGGAATACCAATAGTCATGACAGGGGCAAATAGACTAACACCCCTACCATATCCTCCCCTCCTGAGTTCAGTGATGCCCTCGTCGTCGTGGCCTGAATGCCACCAACCCAGTCAGGCAATCCCAAAAATCTAAGGGATAGAGGTTTCACTAGAAGCTTGCCACTTCCAGTACTCAACATTCTTGCCAATCAGTCATTTCCTTGCACCATGCTTCGAACCCCAACATAGATTCATCCACCATGCCCATCCAGTTGGTCACCATCGACTCTAGCGCTAAGACGCTTGAATGCAGCTCATCACATCGCAGGGCCATGCATGCTTTGAGTTCCTCAGTGATGCGGGACTGCGACACCTTCTTCTACTTCTTACCACCCTTAGATGGCCTAGTCGAAGGATTAGCTACAGGAATATCTGCCATGGTGCTAGGAAGAGACGCCCCATCGAACTACGCATTACCCACACTTAGATTGTAACACACTGGCTGAAACGATGCTAGCTCTAATACCATCTATTGGCAATGGGAAGGCACCATTAATGCTTGTACTATCAAGAAGGTGCCAAGCATTGGCAACGGGAAGGCGCCAAGCGATTAATGTTTGTTCCCATTTGAAATGTCTCGACAGTGGTTGTACCGCATGTAAGTTTGCCAGACGGTAGCCTACGGCTATGTGTGGACTACTGTGCCTTAAACAAGCAATCCGTGAAAAATAACTACCCACTCCCATGCATTGATGACTGCTTTGATCGGCTGGGAGGAGCAAAGGTGTTCACAAAGCTGGACCTGCACTCGAGATATTTTCAAGTAAGGATCGTGCCGAGAGATGAGCAGAAGACAAAGTCGCTTAGCCCCGTGACAAATGGTATCAGAGCTGGCATCGTCTTCAGCCAGTGTGTTGCAGTCTAAAAGTGGGTAATGCATAGTTCAGTGGGGCGTCTCTTCCCAGCGCCATGGCGGATGTTCCTATAGCTAATCCTTTGACTAGGTCATCTAAGGGCAGAGAGAAGCAGAAGAAGGTGTCGTAGTCCCACGTCACTAAGGAACTCGAAGCATGCATGGCTCTGCGATGCGATGAGCTGCATTCAAGCGTCTTGGCACTGGAGTCGGTGGTGACCGACTGGAAGGGTGTGGTGGATGAATCTGTGTTGGTGTTCGAAGCATGGCACAAAGAAATGATCGATTGACGAGAACAAAATGACATCAAGGTCATGGAGTTGCAGCTGTGTCTCAAGGAGAGCCTGTAAACTCAAGAGGCGATGAAACAAGAGGATACTTTGCTTCGCATAGTCGTGGCAGCTTCGATGAGCCAAAACATGGAGTCTGGTCTCGATGCTGGCCCCACCATGGGGTCTCATAAGATGAAGGACCTAAAGCTAAAGGAGCCAAAGTCGTTCGATGGAGCTCGTGATGATAGAGTGCTAGAAAACTTCTGCTGGGACGTAGAAGAGTACCTATCTTTACTGGGAAAGATGTCGGATGATGAGGAGGTTCGAACGACGGTGAGGTATCTCGATGGGGTCGCTAAGACGTGGTGGCGGAACACTGTCACGGATGCTACGGTGGACAAGGGGAAAAAGCCTAGAAATTGGCTAGAGTTCAAGGAGGCTTTGCGTGCCCAGTTCAGGCTCGAGAATGCGGAATGGCTGGTGTGACATAAGCTCCGCACGCTTCGCCACACTAGTAGCCTGCGGGATTATGTAAAGTCCTTCCAAGAGCTGATGGTGGATATCTCTGACATGGCAAAGAAAGACCATCTATTTAGCTTTGAGTTCGGTCTGCAGCCGTGGGCTCAGGTCGAGCTTCGACGACACAAGCCAAAATATGTTGCCATAGTGATTGCCATGGCGGACTCATTCTTAGACTTCAGAACAGAGGGTGCTGGCAAGAAAGGCTCATAGGCTACAGGCTATGTTAAGAATAGACCCCCGATGGGAGGTAAAGGCCAAGGCCAAGCTACGAGCCGATCAAAGGGTTATCTGACAATGAAGCAGAAGTCCACGCCCTCCTCCTTTGTGGCCTTGGGTAAGTCGAGAAGATCTATCATGGGCATGAAGAGAAAGTGAAGCGATGGTGAGACATCTAAGGCCAAGGGTGGTAAACCTTGGCTACGGTGCTAGACTTGCCAAGGTCTGCACCCACAAAAGGAGCGCCCCCAGCGTGCAAGGTTGACCGCGGTGCATCAGGAAGCGCAGTCGAGCTCACCTACAGACAAGCAAGTTGCCATCCTATAAAATCTCAATGTATTGGCCATAGTACTGGAAGTGCTGGGCTTCCGATGAAGCCTCTATCCCTTAGCTTTTTGGGATTTCCCAACTGGGTTGGTGGCATTCAGGCCACGGTGACGAGGGCATCACCAAACTCAAGAGGGGAGGATATGGTAGGGGTGTTAGTCTGTTTGCCCCTGCCATGACTGTTGGTATTCTATGAGGTCTCGATGGCGCAATGGGCTGGGTGGTGTGGTAAAGTACCAAGCCAAGGGGAGACCATGTGCCATGGGGACTTAGTCGAAGTTGGCATGTGGGTGTTTTGACAATGGCATTCGCCACGGGTGGTGTACGATGTTGCGACAAAGTGGAACCTCGTGGGTAGCATGAGCGAAGTGGTTGACCTGGTTGGACTTGTCAAGCAACTGTGCCATGTGCGGATGGGCAGTTGCCATGGTGTATGGCAACGTGCTGCCAAGTAGGCTGGCAAGTACCTTTCCAGCCTGGCTTCTCGGTTATGAAGCAAGTATCACTTCTTAGGCGGATGGTGATGTCAGGAGCCGTACGATGCCTTAATGGTGATAGCGACCCGGTAGGTTAATGGACTTGACATGGCAACAAGAAGGTGCCAAACGATGAATGCTTGGTCCATCGAGAATACACCATTAATGCTTGTATCATCGGGAAGGCACCAAGCGATTAATGTTTGTTCCCATTTGAAATGCCTGGGCGGTGGTTGTGCCGCGTGTAAGTTTATCGTATGGTAGTTAATGTGGGTTGGTGGCTGGTAGTTGTTTGGAAGGTATCCGTTACGTGGCTCAAGCAGACATTTTATAAGTGGCCTTCTTGGCCATGTGTTGTATATATTTGGTCATCGTACCCATTGTAAGGGGGATCGCTGTTGAGCTTGCATTGTAAACAATCGACGGGCTGTTGATTGTTGGTTATCAAAGGTTGCAGCCTTATGTAATGCTTTTTACATGATAATACAATGTGTCACCTTTCAACCATGATTGTGTTAAACTATTGTTTGCTTTGCATTATGCTGTGCTTGCTTGATTGGTAAAATAAATGGCTAACCATGTCGCTTGCCCTCATGACTAACTCTGCATTTTGTTTCGTTGCTAAGACTAAGACATTCTTGGCAACATGCTGTGCTATGTGAAGATGATCGAAGGAAGGAAGGCATAGTCCCCATGCTGTGAGGGTTTCATGGCAAGGTTGGGGTGTCATGGGTGGCTGAGTGGCTTCGTGCTAGCTAGCCCAAAGGTGCCAAGCATTGGCAACAGGAAGGTGCCATTAATGCTTGTACCATCGATAAGGCACCAAGCGATTAATATTTTTTCTTGTTTGAAATTCCTAGATGGTGGTTGTGCTGCGTGTAAGTTTTTCGTACGATAGTTAATGTGGGTTGGTGGTTGGTAGCCATTTGGAAGGTATCCATTGCGTGTCTCAGGTGGATGTTTTGTAAGTGGCCTTCTTGGCCATGTGCTGTATATATTTTGTCATCGTGCCCATTGTAAGGTGGATCGTTGTTGAGCTTGCATTGTAAACAATCGACAGACTATTGATTGTTGGTTATCGAAGGCTGCAGCCTTATGTAATGGTTTTTACATGATAATACAATGTGTCGCCTTTCCACCATGACTATGTTAAACTGTTGTTTGCTTTATGTTATGATGTGCTTGCTTGTTTGGTAAAACGAATGGCTAACCATGTCGCTTGCCCTCATGACTAACTCCATGTTTTGTTTCGCCGCTAAGACTAAGATGTTGTACTTGGCAACATGTTGTGCTGTGTGAAGTCGATCGAAGGAAGGTAGGTGTAGTCCCCGTGCTGCAAGGGTTCTGTGGCAAGGTTGGGGTGTCGTGGGTGGCTGAGCAGCTTCATGCTGGCTAGCCCCTCGACATATCACTTTTATAAATCGAATCATTTTTTAAATTGGAGGCAAAAACTAACCAATGGATCAATTAAAATATATGTTTATTCTTCGATGGATGGTTGAATAACACCCATGGAATTGTATTTTTATATCTACCTAAGATTGTGATGTGAAAGGACTCATTGGTCCGTAATTAAATGAATGAATTAAATAATAGGAATAGTTAGGATTAGAATCCTAACATGCCACCCTCATTAAAAAGAGCTTTGTCCTCAAAGAAAAAAATGAGAAAATTACTACTGGATATGATGAAGTGTTTCCCATATAGCATATTTGGAAGGTAGGCCTCTCCATTGAATCAAAAGCTTGGTGATAGTGTGATGTCAAATTTGGCGAGTGCGATGATCTAGGATAGCATCAAGTTCAACCATGAGTGCTCCATATTATGTGAACTCCAGGAGTTGAATTTGTGTAGTGCTGTCTATGCCAACTATGGGTTAAATGCAGGAGATATGGAACATGAGATGATTTTTGTAGGATTTTGGTAACTCAAGTTTATAAGCAAGGGTCCAATGCGTTGGAGAACTTTATATGGTCCATAAAATTTGGGAGCTAACTTTTGAGAACCCTCGAGTTTTAGATAAGTTTGTCGATAAGGTTGAATATGAAGGAATACCATATCTCCTTATTGAAAAGCTCACTCAATTCGATGTTGATCCGCTTGCTGCTTCATACGATGTTGTGCAGTGTGTAAATTATCTTTTAGAAGGCGAAGAATATCATCTTGAGTAGAAAGTTCCATCTCCACTGCTAGCACATTTGTACTTCATAGAATAAAAGAGGTGAGGGGTGGTGGTATTTGACCATATAAAGCTTCATATGGAGTCATCTTAATGGTGGTGTGATATGAGGTGTTATACCACCATTCAGCTAAAGGGAGCCATTTAACCCAATAACGGGGTTGATTAGAAATAAAAAAAATTTAGGTAGGTTTCCAAACATTTATTAACAACTTTGGTTTGACTGTCTGTTTGGGGATGGTAAGAAAAACTCAAATGATGTTGAGTGCCCTAGAGTTTAAAAAATTCTCTCTAAAAATTGCTAGTGAAGGTGGGATCACGATCACTAACTAAAGTGGAATGTATGCCATGTAATTTAAAGATATTATCAAGAAAAATTTGGGTAATGGCACTAGTTGTATAAGGGTGGACCACATGATAAAAATAAGCATATTTAGATAAGTGATCCACCACAAATAGAATAATATTTTTACCGGAATATTTTGGAAAGCCTTCAATAAAATCCATGGAAATATCAGCCCATGTTTTGGTTGGAATGGGAAGAGGTTGAAGAAGACCCGGAGTACCCACTATCTCTCATTTTTGTCTTTGGAAGGTTTCACATTCATTCAAAAATTTCTTGATATCGTTTTTTATACCTACCCAATAAAAATATCTAGCCACTCTTTTATAAGTTTTGAGGAATCTAGAGTGTCATGCAGTGGGTGTGGCATGTAACTCATGGAGAATTTTTGCATGATATGAGGATGTGGGGATAGGACAATACACCCTTTGTACCTAAGTATGTTATCTCTCCAAGGGTAGTGGGGCTTCCTAGTGGAGTCTTATTGAAGTTTTTGTATTAATGTGTGTGTGGTAGGATCATTAAACCATTCCTCATTGACTAGTTCTATCCATTTGGGAATAGGAGAGGAAAGGGCATGTAATTGGGTTATTTCTTCAAACTTTCATGAAAGGGCATCGACAACCATGTTATCTTTCCATTTTTTATATATGATTTCATAATCATATCCTAGTAGTTTAGTAACCCACTTTTGTTTCTCTGGAGTGGTTATGCGCTACTCAAGAAGGTACTTTAAACTATGGTGGTCAGTGCAAATAATGAAATGTTGGATGATAAGGTAATGTCTCTAATGTTGAATAGCATGAACAATGGCTAACATCTCATTTTCATGTGGAGCGGAACAAATTATTTTTAGAAAATGCCTTACGAGTAAAAGCCAAGGGTCTTCCATTTTGCATGAGCACTGCTCCTATTCCCACTCCTGAAGCATCTCTCTCAATAATAAATGGTTGGGAAAATCTGGCATGGCTAAGACAAGGGTAGTACACATTGTATTTTTAAAAGTGATAAAGGCATCGTCAACCATTGAAGACCAAATAAAAGCATTCTTATTTAGTAGTGTTGTTAAGGGGGCTACAATTTTGCCATAATTTTTGAGAAATTTGTGATAGTATCCTGTTAGTCCTAAGAAACCATGCAAGCCTTTCAAGGTTTTTGGGATAGGCTATTTTTTCACATCTTTGATCTTGTGAGGATCCGCTTTAACTCCTTTAGAAACAATATGTTCGAGATATTCATTTTCTTGTTTTTTGAAGGAATATTTTGATCTTTTGGCATATAATTGGTTGTCCTCCAAGGTTTTCAACACTTGGTATATATGGAATAAGTAATTTTCCCATGTTTTACTATAAATCAAATGTCATCGAAGAAAACTAAAATAAACTTTCAAAGGAAAGGGTGGAATACCTTGTTCATTAGAATTTAAAATGTAGAAGGGGCATTGGTAAGACCAAAAGGCATAACCATGAATTCATAATGCCCTTCATGAGTGCGAAAGGTAGTTTTTGGAATATCACTTTCCTTAACTCGAATTTGATGGTAGCCTAATTGTAAATATAATTTTGGGAAGTATGCAGCCCCATGAAGTTCATCTAATAATTTGTCGATGACGGGGATAGGAAATTTATCTTTGATGGTTAATTTGTTAAGGGCGTGGAAGTCAACACATAGGCACCATGACCCATACTTATTTTGAACTAATATAACAGGAGAAGAGTAAGGAATCACACTAGGTCTAATAACCCCTGCTTTAAGTAGTTATTGTACTAGTTTTTCTATTTCTATCTTTTGTAGATATGGGTATCGGTAAGGCCGAATATTAGGAGGTTGGTGCCCTAGAAGAAGTTGAATGGTATGATCATGGCTTCATTGAGGAGGTAATACTTTTGGTTCATTGGATAATTTATCATAGAATTCTAGAAATTGTTGTAGTTCAGGTGCCATTGGTTGTTCGAATGGAAAATAGTTGTGTGATCATACCTTTACCTCCTTTGTGAATAATCGTTTCCATTCTATAGGAACTTATGATTTGTGAAGGGTCTGATTTTAATACTTTAATAGTATATGTTTGGTTCTTTTGTGTGAATTTCATCCATAAGTATTCAAAGTCCCATTGGATTATGTCGAGTGTTCGTAGGCATTGCACTCCTAAAACGATGCCACATCCCCCTAAGGGCAGTACATACATGTCCCTTTTCATATTATAGTTTCCCATAGTGAGTTTAATATTTTGGCACTTTTCCTTACATGCAATATTTCCTCCATTTCCAATCATGACTTCAAAATTATTGCAAGGATGTATAAAGCAGATAGCTTGTTTTACCACCCTTGGGTCAATAAAATTTCGTGTACTGTCAGAGTCTAGAAGCACAATAAGGTTTTGTCTTTTAGTCTCCCTTAAATTTCATAGTTTGTGGGGTGGAAAATCCTGTGAGGACGTTAAAAGAAATTTCTATTTTATCCTCGTTATTTTCTTCCTGGATATCTGTTACTACTTCCACTTCAATATTATCCTCTTCTTTTGGAGTACAATTCTCAATCGTATCCAAAATATATAATTTTTGTGTAATGTATTTGTGATTAGGGACAAATTTCTCATCACAATGAAAAAAAGGCCCTTTCCTCTTATTTCCTTCATAATTAGGGAAAAATGGTGCACCTAATGGTGAATAACAATATATGCATCTATCCTCTATGTCTAATGAGCATCAAATCGGAAGCATGCAAGTAAGATGGAAAAGATAGCAAATAACAAGAAATGAAGCAAAGTAAATCGATTTCTTATTAATTAGGTGGATCAAATCCAGGTTAAAAAATGTCCCCTTGAGGGCTCAAATTATTGATACAACTGTTACAAATTTTGGGTGCCCAAGGATCAAATCCTTCAAGGAATTCGGGTGCACATCCAGTGTCTTTCCTCGTACCCACAATCGAGGTGGGCGGGCTAAGGCTGCCACCACTTGTGTCTTTGATATTTGATGTCCTATGATCCTTCCCAATGCACTGTATAGCCTAAACCTACACACAAGGAAAGTAGAAATGTCAAGTAGCAAGTGTGTATGATGGAAAACATGCAATCCCCACAGGCACCAAAAAGCTAGTAATGAGAATATGCATCAAATCAACTCCAAATGACTTGAAATTGTAGAGGGATGTAAAATAGAAGGTTTTGGGCAGATCTCACTAGAAATATAGTAGAAATTGTGTCCGATGGCATGCCGTAATCGCAATGACCGTCCTCCACCTACAAAACCCAAAGCAAGCAATTTCTAAACCAAAACACCTCCAAATCAAATGAAACTTGGTCAAAATACATAAAGGGACATTATAAGACAACCCATATGGTTATATTTGCATAATAAATAATAGTTGTAGGTGTTTCTCCAAATGACCACCGTAGGCCTACGTGAGACCCTACAAAACACTAAAAATGTGATATCTCCCTAAATATAGATCCAAATTGCATGAAATTTTGATAGAAGCATCATATGAAAATGTAGAATCTAACTAAAAAATAATAGAAGAAAAAACATGCACATATTTACAGCCATCCTTGGGTGGGACGACTAGGACTATCATAGGCTGGGGGCCATCCTGGGGTGGGATGACCACCAGTTCTGCACTTATTTTACCCCCAATTCCTCCAATAATTGGTTAAGAACCTCCTAGGCAGTGTTGTCATCAAATTTGGTGTGAAAAATCACTCAGATGATTTGGTTTTGGGATCAAAATGCGCCTCCTAGTTCACTCGCAAACCTCCTTCGCTAGGTAGAGATTTCGAGGGAAAAGAAAGCACAAAAGGTTGAAAAGAAATCTTAGCAGCACTCCGTTGCTTTGTCCTAAAACTCCTCTCCATGTGATTTGTGTGGAAAATGAATCCACTTTATAGCCAAAGGAGGCCTTTGGGAAAATAGGCATGCAAGGGCATGCAGGGCACCAGGTGCCACTTGGCCACCGGGGTGGCATGCATTGGAGGGGGAAGAGGATCTCCCAATTTGGCCTCCTTTATGAGGCATGTCATAGAATTCTATGCCCTTAACCTTGCATGGTCGAATAGGTAGGGCAAATGGCATTTTTTGGGTGCCATTTGTCCGTAGTTTGACTTTTTGGGGGTCAAAGCTCATGGTCGTCCCACCCAGGGATGACCACACATGACCATCCCTGGGTGGGATGACCATGAACTGTGGTCATCCCAGGGTGGGACGACCATGCCTATAGGCCCCAAAACTTCCCAAAAGTGGGGGAAATGCTTCAAAAAGTGGTTAGGACCACTGTAAAACCTCTGAGGTTTGCCCAAGGGGGCCATAAGGTGTCAAATGGACCTTGTCTCGGTCGCTTAATCGGATTGACCAGATTTTAGTGTCTACAGATGCCCCTTTTTGAGATGCATTGTGTGCAGCACAACACTGAGCAAAAATAGATGACTAAAATGCTAAATGATTAGGGTTATTCAATAACCTAACCAAATTTAGATGCCCCAATCATGGAAAGAGCATGTGTTCTTGAATCCTTGCTTCTGACTTAGTAAAGACATTGGTCTTGGTTTCTCTTCAGCTTCCAGGTATGCTCAAGGGACTTATAACCCTAGGCGTTAGAGAATACCAAGTATTTTGGTAACTTTTGAGGTGTACCAATAGGTAGGTTCATCTGCACTGTTATGTGCTTAATTTTAAATTGTTGCTTGTTTACTGCCCCAAGTAAGGGTGTGATTGTCTTTGTCAAAGATTCATTGGATGAATACAATTTGCATGATTGAGTGTTTAATTGTTGATTGTGATTATGAATTTGTTAAGTATGACTACCCCCTCAAGCGATGAGTTGTTGAGGGAATGACAAGTGATAAAAGTGATGAGTCGCTTGACACATATGACTTTGTTGGGGTTTCCTCCGATTTTACTCATTGAAAAATGGAGCATTTTTTGAGAGGATTTTGATGATTTTGTTGATGTTTCATGGAAGAAAGGAATTGAAAACTTCATTCCCATGGGGTGGTCTAGCCACAATGGCCTTCTTAGGGATTAAAGTAAGGACTTTTCAATTCATCCATGAAGAATTTGGGTTCCATCTTGATCTTGAGTGAATTCCATCAGATTTGACTTGTTTTTGGTGGGTTTTGGACCCTTTTCTTTGGTTTTTGATTAATGTATATGTATATATATTTGACCAATGGGCTTGATGGATGCCATTGGGGCATTTTTTGGTTTGACCAAAGGGTTTATGGATACCTTTGGGGATTTTGGAGAGTTGACCAAAGGGTTTATGGATACCTTTGGGGATTTTTGGGTGACCAAAGGGTTTATGGATACCTTTGGGGCTTTTTGGGTTGACCAAAGGGTTTATGGATACCTTTGGGGATTTTTGGGTGACCAAAGGGTTTATGGATACCTTTGGGGATTTTTGGGTGACCAAAGGGTTTATGGATACCTTTGGGGTTTTTTGGTGACCAAAGGGTTTATGGATACCTTTGGGGCTTTTTGGTTGACCAAAGGGTTTATGGATACCTTTGGGGATTTTTGGGAGTGTGAGGTCTAAGGACTCACTTTATTGTAGCCTATGGGTAGTATGATGTATCTTTTTATCCCATACATATACACATATATATGAGATTTTATGTGGTTTATCATCATGTGTTTATTGCTTTATGAGATGTATGCAATGTATTTATTTGATTTATGATATGATGATGGATGTCTATCATGTATGCATATGGATGCTTTGTGATATGGTGGGCTGTGGTGTTTATCGTATGCATATGTTGCTATATTGATTTGATGTTATGTATGTGTATGCATGGATGCATAATGAGATGGATGATGTATTGATTTAGATGATGAAATGTATATACTATTTGACATACTATGTTAGCACCATAGACTATATAGAATGCATCAATTCCTGTGTAATGTTGTCATGAGACTATGTAATGGATTTTTGAATAATGTATACTGATATGAATGTGATAAAATGGAATGAATGATAGGATGTTATAGGATGTCTATGAGGTTTTCATGAGACTCAAACACTCTAGTCAACTGGTCAAAAGTTATATACTAACCATGCAAGACTTTTTGACAAGGTATGAATCTGCTAGGATGACCAAGATACTTCATATCCTTATGTGTGCAAGTGAGTTCATTCCTGTGAGACGCATAAAGATACCACCATTTCCAGGTAGGCTATCCACCAAACTTATAATGAGGATCACCCTATGAATGTCATGATCCTAGGTTTTGTACTTAGTAGGATTAGACCACTAGGTAGTATAGGCTACCAAAAGCTAGCTCATCCACATGCAAACATTGGTCTGCACACACGCAAAATGCTAATGTGATAGACATATCATCATGCGTAAGGATACCACCATTGCTAGGTAGGCTATCCACCAAACTTGTAATGAGGATCACCTAATGGTTTTTCAAATGCTGAGAATTCCAAGGATTCAAGTTCAACTCCCTTCTTTTCTTCAATTTTATTGGGATACTTGCTCATGTGTAGTGATGATAATCACTATTTATTTTGTATTTTTTTTTCTTTGAGCAAGGGATTTGGGGAGTGGTGATGACCACTATTTATTTTTGATTTTGATTTTGGCTTTTGAGGATTTTGATTTTTTGAATTTTGGGATTTTGATTTTTGAGGATTGGGAATTGGGAATTGGGATTTTGGGATTTTTGATAGTGGTGAAAACCACTATTTATTTTGGGGAATTGGGTAGGGAAGAGCTTGTCCTTTTGCCAATTCTTAGCATTCTTGAACCATTCACACAGGGGGATGAGCAGGATAACCTTTTTGCTTAAAGAAACCTAGACCACTTCGTAGGTTTCATCTTTCCTTGCACAAAACTTGGATTTATTAATGTGAAAATGTGTTGGGATTTGTTGTATACAAGGTATAATCTAAGCAAGACTCTACCTCCTAAAAATCATGATAGCTTTCTACAAAATTTGAAAAGAAAACTAGAGGTGGTTGAGTGACTAAAACCCCTAATGACATTCTAGAACAAATGACTAGGTGATGAGAGATAGACACTATTATGACCAATGTGAAATGTAGGTGAATATGATAAGTGGAAAATTGATATGATGTGATAATGATTTTGACATGATTTTGTTTTTGGACTGATGCAGGATGTACAGTCTTAGTGCTAGACATGTATGAGCAACTCTATAGTGCAAAGTGCAATAATGAGTATGCCTAATGTAGATGATTTTGAGAATGCAATGATATGCGATGTAATGAAATGCAATATGATATTTTTGTATTTTTGATGTTTTTATGATGTTTTAAGATGCAATGCGATGCAATATTTTTGTATTTTGATTGATATATATGATGTTTTTGATTTTTGATTGATATATATATACATGTGACCAACGGGCTTATTGGGGGGTATTGGGGCATTTTGGGGTGACCTAGATGGTTATAGACTGCCTAGGAGAATTTTAGGTTGACCAAGTGGGTTGTAGATACCCTTGGAGCATTTTGGGGTGACCTAGATGGTTATAGACTTCCTAGGAGCATTTTAGGTTGACCAAGCGGGTTGTAGACACCCTTGGAGCATTTTTGGGTGACCTAGATGGTCATAGACTACCTAGGAGTATTTTAGGTTGACCAAGTGGGTTGTAGACACCCTTGGAGCATTTTGGGGTGACCTAGATGGTCATAGACCACCTAGGAGCATTTTAGGTTGACCAAGCGGGTTGTAGACACCCTTGGAGCATTTTGGAGTGACCTAGATGGTCATAGACTACCTAGGAGTATTTTAGGTTGACCAAGTGGGTTGTAGACACCCTTGGAGCATTTTGGGGTGACCTAGATGGTTATAGACCACCTAGGAGCATTTTAGGTTGACCAAGTGGGTTGTAGACACCCTTGGAGCATTTTGGGGTGACCTAGATGGTTATAGATTTCCTAGGAGCATTTTAGGTTGACCAAGGGTGTGTAGACAACCTTGGAGTATTTTGGGGTGACCTAGATGGTCATAGACCACCTAGGAGCATTTTAGGTTGACCAAGTGGGTTGTAGAAACCCTTGGAGCATTTTGGGGTGACCTAGATGGTCATAGACTACCTAGGAGCATTTTAGGTTGACCAAGTGGGTTGTAGACACCCTTGGAGCATTTTGGGATGACCTAGATGGTCATAGACCACCTAGGAGTATTTTAGGTTGACCAAGCGGGTTGTAGATACCCTTGGAGCATTTTGGGGTGACCTAGATGGTCATAGACTACCTAGGAGCATTTTAGGTTGACCAAGTGGGTTGTAGACACCCTTGGAGCATTTTGGGGTGACCTAGATGGTCATAGACCATCTAGGAGCATTTTAGGTTGACCAAGTAGGTTGTAGATACCCTTGGAGCATTTTGGGGTGACCTAGATGGTCATAGACTACCTAGGGGTGTTATGGGTTGACCAAGCGGTATGTAGATACCCTTGGAGCCTTTTGGGGTGACCTAGATGGTCATAGACCACCTAGGAGTGTTATGGGTTGACCAAGTGGTATGTAGACACCCTTGGAGCATTTTGGGGTGACCTAGATGGTCATAGACTACCTAGGGGTGTTATGGGTTGACCAAGTGGTATGTAGATACCCTTGGAGCCTTTTGGGGTGACCTAGATGGTCATAGACTACCTAGGGGCATTTTGGATTGACCAAGTGGTATGTAGATACCCTTGGAGCCTTTTGTAACTTTGATCATTTTGTGCTTTTAGGAGGAAGGTGTGGTGCCTTGTGTACCCCCAACATTTGTGGTGATCAAAGGAAGCGAGGAAGGTGTGATACCTTTAGAATCCCCAGTTAGCTTCATGTCTTGTGATGTAAATAGTGGGGAAGGTGTGACACCTTGGATACCCCTAGTATGTACTATGATTGATGCAATGTTATTGGCTTGGCTAGGAGGAGTGATAGAGATTGACTCCCCTTATTGTGGCAAGGAATTCTGGGTAATGCCCATGCCTCTATGGGGTAAAATGAGTGACCCATTTGTGGATAAAGCTTCCTTATCGATAAGATCTTGGACCCTATGTCTAAAAATATGACAATCGCTAATGTCATGCCCTCTCATTCGGTGATAGAGGTAAGAATGATCCTCCCTGTATTGTTTAGATCTAGGCCTATTTGGGTTGAACATGGGTATGTCTGGTAAGACGATTGCCTTTGTGTCTTGCAGTTTGTGAAATATGGTTGACATGGGCTCAGATAATGGAGTCCAGGTATGATATTGACGTCTTAAATGAGGTGACCATGGTGGACTCATTTTATGAGACCGTAGGGTTGTATGTGTCTCAGTCACCTGTTTAGGTTGCTCTTCTTGACTCCCATCTATAGGTAATAGATTCTGAACTATGTCAATTTGTGGATTGTGGATTTGAAGCTCATTCTTGTCAAACATATCCTGTACTAGGTGTTTGAACCTAAAGCACATATGTATGTCATGCCCCTTTTGCCTATGGTACTTGTAGTATAGGTCTTCATGATATCCTTGGGGCTTAGGTGCATTCGGATCGATAGGATGACTCTCAGGTAGATTGATCGCATTAGCCGCTAAGAGGTGCTCAAACAAAGAGTCCATGGACTCGACAATGGGCATAAATTGTCGCTTAGGGTGACGTTATCGGTTTTGCCCCTGACTTGTTTGACTCAACTGTAACTCAATGCTTGTGAGTCGATCCAAGATTTGTTGTAAATCATTGTGTTGGTGACTCACTTGTGACTCCACATTGGCTAGCCTATCCAAGATATGTTGTGGTACTAGTGGAGATGATGACTGGATGATTGTTGGGGAAGTTGGATGGCAACTGATAGGTGGTGGAGGGGGATCAAAAGTCCTCAATGTCTGAGTAGATGTGGATGCTTCATGATGATTGGAGCTAGTGAGTATGTCCACATGTTCTTGTTCTTGATTTAGCTCATGCTCATGTTCCAACTCAGAGTGTTCAACTGTGGCAGTTGGGTTACCCCCACTTTGGTGTAGGGGGTACACTTGCTCTTGATTTTGTGGAGATGTTGAGTGAGATGGAGTAGGTGTGATCGAATCCATCAATAGTATCTCCTATGGTATGGATGAAATGTTGGATGGAGTCATAAGTGGCATAGATGGATTTAGAGGACTTTGGCTCTCTGTCATCACATTGATCATTCCCACAAACTCATGAGAAGATGCATTTGCATTTGGACAAGTCATGGCTGCCTCATCAACTTGTCCAAGGTGATCTACTTGGCCCCCATGTTTGAGGGGTGCATCAGGAATGCTATCAATGGGTGGTGACTCGGTAAGAGGATGACCTAGATCCTTGATCGACTCGATGATAGGTGTGGATGCAACGTTGGGTACTATGCACTCATCGAGTTTAGGATGGGTCAATTGAATTGTTTCCTCGAGCATAATATGATCTGATTCATCTATATCAACTGTGGCTTCCCCCTTGTTAGTAGGAGTGGGAAGGTCTTCTACAGATGTATTGATGATAGCTATGGGAGCTTCTATAGTTGGCTCTTCTAATTCTTCCTTGCTCGAAGAAATAGAGGATGGTACTAGCGGTGGTGAAGGTAGCTTCACGACTAATCACAGGGTTGAATCTGGACTCTGGATAAGGTCATTGGGTTTAGTGTCCAAATGCTTGGGTGACACTGTAGGCCCTTGTGGATGATCCACCTACTTATAATACTTGAAAGGGTCTGGGTCAGCATGAACCACATGGACCCTACCTTCATCCATGTATTTAATGCATTGATGCACTATAGATGGAACACATTCCATGTCTCTTATCCATGGCCTTCCAAGTAGTATGTTGTACTGTCTTGCACCCTCCAAGATGTAGAACAATGTAGGCACAATATTTTGTCCAACTTCAACAAGTAGGATTATCATGCCCACAGTGGAGGATAAAGCATCATTGAATGCTTGTAATGTGAACTTGGATGGTACAATGCATGAGGATGGAAGGTTGAGATGTTTTAGTGAAGCTGTGGTAATAATGTTTATTGAGGAACCTGTGTCAACCAATACTCACTTATAGGGGATCCTATTGATACTCGCGATGATGTGCAAAGTAGGATCTGATGAATTGGTAGGCATGATTTTGACCTCATGATTTTGAAAGGATATAACAAGATTCTTGTACATTTGTATGTATTCCATAAAGTTGGTGAAAGCATCAGAGTCATGAGGTTGTACCTCAATGGAATCCAAGATCCTCATGAAAGGTTCCCAATGCTTGGAGGACTATAGTAGAAGCTCGCTCATGGTCATTTTGGCTGATGGTGCATGCAAAATTTGTACATGCCTACTCTAGGTTGCTAAAACTTGTTGGATGGGAGTCCTGGGTGGTGAAGACCACGATGTAGAGGGAGTGTAGACCTCCCTACTAGGCCCCTTGGAAGGTTGATTATATCTGGTTTGGGATTGGAATCGGTGTTGGCTAACCGAATAATCCACTTGATCATGTGGATAACCCATTGATGTTCTCCTAGTAGAGGTACTTTGGTGGTCGGGTCCTCTGAGTGAGGAGTTGACCTCATGATGACTTTCAGGGCGTCGTGCAGGAATGATGAGATCCTCAAGAGAATAGCGAAGGTGACTACTATCAGGGCTCCATGTAGAAGTGAGGAGATCCTCATACCTATAATGATGGTGCTCAGGGCCTCTCCTAAAGTTTTCTACTTCACTAGCTCATGATTGAGCTCGGCTATGCATAGTTGTCATAATGTGCTAACTAGGCGAACCCTGAAGGAAACCCACACTAAAGAAAATTTTGACTTCCAAAAAAGTTTATAAGTGTTATATATCAAAAAGATCAGTGTGACGAGCTGATCACAATGGGCTAGGGCTCCAAAATCTGATTTTTGGGTCAAAAATTTGTATTTTTGGAATATTTGGCCCACCGAGGCCCGTGGGGAAATGCCCACTTTTAGGAATTTTTGGGAAATTTTGAACTATGAAGAGTTAGGACTCAAAATTTTTGGGAGAGGTGCAGAAGGAGCTAACTAAGACAAAAAAACAAATTTGGCAATTTTTGGAGTTGTCTAGACCATTTTATGACCGTTTTAGTGCAATTTTTCTCTATTTTCGGCTTCGAAAATAGAGTAATCATAAAACCAAAATAACTTTTTTGTTATAGCTCCGATTTGCATGATTCTCGATCCATTGGATGCAGAATCAAAAAGTAGATTTTTTAAATTATTTTTTGAAAAATTAGGGTTAGGTCCTAGATCTAGGATCTTATGTTGACTACCCAAACAATAAGGAAACACCCAAAGTAGATAATATGATTATCTCTTTTAAGTATTAGATGTATATGATTATATCTTTTAAATATTAGAAACACACAATCAAATGATCAAAGAAGCACACAAGCAAACAATGTGATTATCTCCTTTAAGTTTTAGATGTGAATCCCTAAGTTGTTTGGTGTGTTTGAATTTGTTGTTGCTCTTGCTTTCTTGTTCGTGTTTTGGACTTAGAATGAGGGAACTCAACCAAAGTGGTGACTAGGAACACTAGTGCCAAACATGATTTCTCAAAAGAGTCTAGGGTACACCGCTTAAATCCCAGTGGGGGGTTCGCCTAGCTCTTCCACTCTGAAATAGTGTTTCCAATAGTGGGAGGTAGTTTGAACATTAGTGACCTATTCCATCTTGAGAGAGTGCCCTATTCTATCTAAGGAATCTAGGGGCAAGCTGGTGGAAGGAGGTGAAATCCAACATCACCGATCTGAATTGGGGGTTGGTGATGAAATCCAACCTTACCAATGTTATTGTGATACGTGCAAGTGTGTGTGGTTCCTTTTAAGATTAAAGAAAGTAAACAATAAAGCACTCAATGATATTTCACTAAATGCAAGAAAATGATGTTTTACTTTCAAAAAATCTAAGTAAAAGGAAACCTACAAATGTAACTTATAGATGCAAACCCTAGATGCTAACCTACCCATTGGGTAGGCTACAAGCAATCAAACCATAGAGATGCATCGCTACTTTGATTTTCTTTGATTTTTCTCCCTTTTATTTTTGTTATTTTATGTTATGAGAAAATTAAATCTAACTTCTAACCTTTCTAGGCACACAAATGATGCGAGAAAAACCAAACTTTAGCAGATGTTGTCTGTGTAAATAGAAAACTAGAGTTTCAAGCACTTACCTTATCACCCAGGAAACCCATTGTTTTTGGATTCTGAGCAGAAAATGCTCTATTTTGTGGCCATCCCTGGGTGGGATGGCTACAGGCTCTATGGCCATCCTAGGGTGGGATGGTTGTGTGGCCATCCCTGGGTGAGCCAAGGAGCAGTTCAGGGGCCATCCCAGGGCGAGCCGAGGAGCAGCTGCAACAGAAAACAAGCAAAAAAATGAGGTTAAACCTTCAAATTAGCAATAGGGATAGGGTCCCACCATGATCACCACTGAATTAGGGAAAAATGGTGCACCTAATGATGAATAAAAATATATGCATCTATCCTCTATGTTTAATGAGCATCAAATCGGAAGCATGCAAGTAAGATGGAAAAGATAGCAAATAACAAGAAATGAAGCAAAGTAAATCAATTTATTATTAATTAGGTGGATAAAATCTAGGTTACAACATGTCCCCTTGAGGTCTCAAATTATTGATACAACTGTTACAATTTTTGGGTGCCCAAGGATCAAATCCTTCAAGGAATTTGGGTGCACATCCAATGTCTTTCCTCGTACCCACAATCGAGGTGGGCGGGCTAAGGCTGCTACCACTTGTGTCTTTGATATTTGATGTCCTATGATCCTTCCCAATGCACTGTATATCCTACACCTGCACACAAGGAAAGCAGAAATGTCACGTAGCAAGTGTGTATGATGGAAAACATGCAATCCCCATAGGCACCAAAAAGCTAGTAATGAGAATATGCATCAAATCAACTCCAAATGACTTGAAATTGTAGAGGGATGTAAAATAGAAGGTTTTGGGCAGATATCACTAGAAATATAGTAGAAATTGTGTCCTATGGCATGTCATAATCGCAATGACCGTCCTCCACCTACAAAACCCAAAGCAAGCAATTTCCGAACCAAAACACCTCCAAATCAAATGAAACTTGGTCAGAATACATAAAGGGACATTATAAGACAACCCATATGGTTATATTTGCATAATAAATAATAGTTTTAGGTGTTTCTCCAAATGACCACCGTAGGCCTGCGTGAGACCCTACAAAACACTAAAAATGTGATATCTCCCTAAATATAGATCCAAATTGCATGAAATTTTGATAGAAGAATCATATGAAAATGTAGAATATAACTAAAAAATAATAGAAGAAAAAACATGCACATATTTGTAGCCATCCTTGGGTGGGACGACCGAGACTGTCATAGGTTAGGGGCCATCCTAGGGTGGGACGACCACCAGTTCTACACTTATTTTACCCCCAATTCCTCCAAGAATTGGTTAAGAACCTCCTAGGTAGTGTTTTCATTGAATTTGGTGTGAAAAATCACTCAGATGATTCGGTTTTGGGATCAGAATGCGCCTCCTAGTTCACTCGCAAACCTCCTTCGCTAGGTAGAGATTTCGAGGGAAAAGAAAGCACAAAAGGTTGAAAAGAAATCTTAGCAACACTCCATTGCTTTGTCCTAAAACTCCTCTCCATGTGATTTGTGTGGAAAATGAATCCACTTTATAGCCAAAGGAGGCCTTTGGGAAAATAGGCATGCAAGGGCATGCAGGGCACTAGGTGCCACTTGGCCACCAGGGTGGCATGCATTGGAGGGGGAAGAGGATCTCCCAATTTGGCCTCCTTTATGAGGCATGTCATAGAATTCTATGCCCTTAACCTTGCATGGTCGAACAGGCAGGGCAAATGGCATTTTTTGGGTGCCATTTATCCATAGTTTGACTTTTTGGGGGTCAAAGCTCATGGCCGTCCCACCCAGGGATGACCACACACGACCATCCCTGGGTGGGACGACCATGAACTATGGCCATCCCAGGGTGGGACGACCATGCCTATAGGCCCCAAAACTTCCCAAAAGTGGGGGAAATGCTTCAAAAAGTGGTTAGGACCACTGTAAAACCTCTGAGGTTTGCCCAAGGGGGCCATAAGGTGTCAAATGGACCTTGTCTCGGTTGCTTAATCGGATTGACCAGATTTTAGTGTCTACACCTTCATTTCCTTAGAGATATTTCATTTAATTGGAAATGCTTTATTTAGTTTTGGTATGGTGTAAGTATTATGTGGTTTTCCTATTGATAGTATTCCTATTCGGCACTGGTTATTGATATTTTATTTCACCATCTGGGCTAACATAATAGTGTGCATCATGTCGGTAGGATTGAGCATTTGTACTTCTAATAAAATTTCTTCCTTTAGGCCACTAATAAAGCAACTTTGTAAAAATTATGCATCTAGTCTTGATGTAAGATTTACAAATTTCTCGAACTGAGCTTGGTAATCTCATACTATTGTGATTTGATGAAGTTTGGTAAGAGCCCCTACTTAGAATTCATTTAACCTCTGGAACATATAGAGAATGATATTCTCTATCAAAAATTCAATATGTTCTTTACATTCACAAATCTTGTATTCAATTAATCCAATCTCTATCTCTTGCAAAAATTCTTTCAAATCAAATCAAAACAATGTATAACTTGTTTCACAAAAATGGTCTATATTTCTTGCAAATTTTCTCTCAAAGATCAATCACACTAATGCACAAATTTCTCTCACAATATTGATCTCAAACACTTTCACAATTGCCTTCAATATTTCTCAAACCAATGCTCAAAGGTTTCACAATGATGCACTAACAAGTAGTTCACAATTTCTAGCACAAATATCTCAATCTCTTTCAACAATGGAAACACAACTTGTTTCACACCCCTAGCTCAAATATTTCCAACAATACACACTAATCAATCCTTTTATCTCCACCTTACAATTCTGAAATATTTCAACCAAACACCTTAAATAAAGAGTGATATAACCATACCTATTTGATGAAGAAGCTCTCTCAAAAAACTTGTCTCAAGATGTCTTTCTTATGCCACTTTCAAGGGTTAGTTATCATAACACTTTTCAAATTAACCATAACTTCTTTCCTCAAAATTTGCTCATAAAAATATTTAATATCAAGATAAATTTATTACCATAACCAAGCCCTCTCAAAATTTATCTTTGTCAAAAAATTACACACAAAAAAGAAATTAACAAGACCTTATCACTCCTAATTATAACATCCACTTATAATGCAATATCACAAATTAATACCCCTAAGTGCATTCCATACATCAATTTATTTTCAAACACCTTATTGCTCCTTTCTTTCAAAAATATATTTCAACTTTATAAAACATAACCAGATTCTAACATATCATTATGTCCTCAAATAATAAAATTCAAACCATTGCCCTTATGTCTCCCTAAACTATATAATAAGCACTTTTAATTACCAAAATAAAAACCTTATGCCTCCCTTGTTAAGTGCTAAGCATACCTCAAAATTAAAATAAAAATTTATGCCCTTACCCACGTCTGTCTGCTGCCGCCATTGGGATTCGAACACTCAACCTCACAGTGCCCATGCTCTAGCGCGAGTTAGAGTGCCATCTAGGCAAGCACCACTGATTGGAAAAAAACGTGTGCTCAAAACTTTTAAGCCTTCCTCTCTATCCAAACATGCTTGCAAAACTTTACTATCATAGGGAATCGAAACAATGACTTATCCTCTACCACGCTTTACGCAAGACCCACCTGCTACTTGGGCTACCAGCATTGGTTGAACCCAAAAATGTGTGCTTTCCCTTAAATCTCACGGCCACTTGCTCAAAATTTGTGTGCTATCTTTGCTTACTCTTTCCATTTGACGAATGGTGCTGCGCTTCCATAAATTTGATTAAATCTTGTGCACTCCAAAAACTTCCACTTGAAACACGATTATTGTCCTCCTTTAATATGCATTCAATGGTTTTTCTATGACGTCGGCTCACCTATTATTGCCACCTTTTCTAATGTCGAATTTTATCACATTTTGTAATTTTAAATTTAATCTTAATTTTTACCATAATATTTAACCTTGGTGTTAAATATTTTTTATTATATTATTTAACCTTGGTGTTAAATAATATTTTGCTTGTAGTCCTTCATCAATTTAATTTCTTTTTGAGACCTTTGTCCAATGCACTTCCAATCCTCCTTTTAATAAATTCTTTTTGGCCTAAATATTATAATATTAAAATATTATAATATTATCTCTTTTTCTTAGACCATGGGCTTAAGACTTTGGGCCTTCAACCTTTTAACCCATCACTTAGAACTTTGTCCCAAACCTCTTTGGATTATAATATAAAATATTATAACCTCTCCTTTTTATCAATTTCCTTGCTTGGGATGAACTTTGCCTTGCATCTTATAAACCTTATCTTATTGCCATACCAAACTACCTTTGGTATTAATGATAATTAATGACATCAACCTTTGACATCAATGACAACACAATTACTCAAAATTTCTAACAATTTAATATTTTGGCACTCTCCCTTACACGCAATCCTTCCTCCATTTCTAATCATGACATCGAAATTATTGCAAGGATGTATAAAGTAGTTAGCTTGTTTAGCCACCCTTGGGTCAATAAAATTGTGTGCTGACAGAGTCTAGAAGCACAATAAGGTTTTGTTTTTTAAAGTCTCCCTTAATTTTCATAGTTTGTGGGGCAAAAAATCCTATGAGGGCGTTAAAAGAAATTTTTGTTTTATCCTTGTTATTTTCTTTCTGGATATCTGTTACTACTTCCACTTCAATAGTATCCTCTTCTTTTGGAGTACAATTCTCAATCGTATCCAAAATATATAATTTTGGTGTAATGTATTTGTGATTAGGGATGATTTTCTCATCACAATGAAAACAAAGGCTCTTTTCTCTTCTGTCCTTCATTTCCTCAGGGCTAATTCATTTAATTGGAAAGACTTTATTTAGTTTTGGGATGGTGTAAGTGTTCTGTGGTTTGCCTATTGATAGTCTTCCTATTTGGTGTTGGTTATTGATATTTTCTTCCACCATATGGGCTAATGCAATAGTGTGCATCATGTCGGTAGGATTGAGCATTTGTACTTCTAATCAAATTTCTTCCTTTAGGCCACTAATAAAGCAACTTTAGAAAAATGATGCATCTAGTCCTGATGTAAGATTTACCAATTTCTCGAACTAAGCTTGGTACTCTCGTATTATCGTGATTTGACAGAGTTTGGTAAGAGCCCCTGTGAAATCTTTAGATTTTATTGGGCTGAATTTTACCATTAGATTTTTTTAAAAAATTTTATCCATGTAGGGGTGCCATTTGTATTTTCGTACCATTGGTACCATTGAGTAGTGATTCCTTCTAGGTGGAAGGATGCAATGAAAACATTTTGGACCTTAGGGATTTGATAGAGGGAGAAATATTGGTCCGCTCGATAGATCCAATTTGTGGGGTCACCTCCTTCAAATTTTAGAAAGTCCAATTTAGTGGTTCAAGGTAGAATTGACATTTGTGGTTCCCCGAGTAATGCTTGTTGTATTGGTGCTACAATAGGTTGGCCAGTTTGGATTAATGCCAAGTTTTGTTGCACCATATCGATGGAGTGGTTGTTGGCGCCAATTTTTAATTCTAGTTCTACAATCTTATTTTCATGGTTGTCCTTCCATAGGCAAAAATCCTCCTTTGTCATGATTTTCTTTTCAAAATTGTCTTTCCATTTATTCAATTCCTGCATGATTTCCTTCATAGGGTCTTGTGATCACCTCCCATCAGCCATTATGGTGTGGTTTTAGGAATTGTAAGTTTTCTTTAATCTCTAATTCTTTGGCACTTAATAATTGATTTGGTCAAAATTTGTCTTGACAAAAATTAAATTTTTTTTGCAATATTTTTGTCAATAATTGATAAAAATTATCAAATTTGCTTGATAAAATTTAAAAATAATTGCAAAAATAAAAATTTTATTATTTTTGTTTTGAACTATCTCCTAAATTTGAATTTTCTCAGTCGGTTGCAACGATTATCAAATTAGATTTGAATTTTTGAATTTGCTTTGGTGGGTTGCAATGGTCATAAAATGGTGGGTATGCAAGCTAGGGCAGAAAAGTGAAGCAGAGAGCTAAGAGATAGGGCTGGGTAGGCAGAGCGGCTAGGGAACAACGGTAGGGAGGTCCGAGTGCAAATCACGAGGGTGGAAAATCAAGCGGTAAGGTGGTAGGTCAACGGGTGCACAAGTCCTATCATGCCCACAACTAGCACCAACATGGCTTCATGCATGAGCACGTATGCCTAGCATGCTAGGCAATTCAATATGGAAGTGTCAATGGTTATAAACTATATATTCACTTTAACAAGAAGAATGTGGGATTAATGGTTTTAAAAATGTTTTATGTCAGCGCTTCTAAATTTAGTTTGTTGATGCCTGAAGTCAATTTTGATCGCCAAAATTTATCAAACCTTATATTTTAACTTTAGTATTGAAATTTTTGTCGTCGGATATCTACTTTCTTCGTCGATTTCTTAATTTGGTCACCGAAAAACATCATAGTGCTCGTAAAATAAATTTTTTTTGCTGATTTTTGTGATCTGGGTGATTTTTCAATGTTTACTCGATATGGATAACTTCCTTCGAATTAATTTCACACTGAAAAAGTCTAATTTGTCATCATTTTCTTAGGACTCCATCAGACGTCACCTACATGTTGCTTATTTTGATAGATTTTGAATTCTCTGTGTGATCTAGTGCTTTAATCTAAAGCTAAGAAGGATTTTTGTCGTCCTCTTGAATATTTTGAATCAATATTTTAAGCATGATTTCACCTATTTTAGCCTCTATAACTTATGTTTTTCCTTGCACTGTTTTGTTATTTTTCTACTGGCGGAGATGAACACGTTGGGGAAAAATAATTATGAAGAATAACTATGAATGACATTGAATTTCGATGAGTGCAGAAGCGAGAGGAAGGATGGATCTGATACCATATAGGAACCAAGGGTTCCTAGAAATCTGTTGGATAAAAAATGAATGAAATACGATGCAATAAAATGGAAATGAAAGAATCACTTTTATGAATCGAATCACTTTTTACACTGGAGGCAAAAACCAACCAATGGATCAATTAAAATATATGTTTATTCTTTGATGGATGGTTGAATAACACCCATGGAATTGTATTTTTATATCTACCTAATATTGTGATGTGAAAGGACATTTTGGTTTGTAATTAAATGAATGAATTAAATAATAGGAACAATTAGGATTAGAATCCAAACAGGTGTGGAGGATTCTTCCTCCTGGCATCCAGGTGGGTTTGCCGAAGGAGGATGGGTTACCATAGAGGGATCCATGGAACAATGCTCTTGTTCTCGAGCCTAAATTTTTGTTATGACCATTATGAGGTAGAGGCAAAGTGAAAGGTGGTAGAAAAGAAGGGGTGTGGTTTCTATTTATTTTTTTGTCTTTAATGTGTTTTTTTTTTTGTTTTTTTTGAACAAGTAACCTAACTAAGCAAACAAGTAAGCGAGCATACAATAAAAAATTAAAACAAAAGGTTTTGACGTGATTTTATGTTGTTTTGTCTAACTTTGCTTTTGTTTTAATTGATTTTTGGTGATTTTATGTGTTTTTTTGAAATGTTTTTATGTGTTTTGTTTTAATTACCCTTATAATATGTAAAAGGTGGATGGGTGAAATCTAAGGGTATGTCTATGCATGCTCCTTGATATACCCAAAAGTATATGGATATAGATAATGTGCATAAACGATCAAAGGTTACATAAGGAAGAGTTGGATCGAGGTTTTTAAAAGGCAAAAAGACCTCTAATATCCTTTTTAGGGGATATAAGAGGTGATTTTATCTAAACCTACTCGGGACTAGTTGTCCTTTGCTTCATCCTCAGGCAAGCTCAATCCAAAATGACAACTGTACACTTACTGTTTCTATAGCCTTGTGAGTAGTGGTTCTAACCTAGACTACCCTATGATAATCCCAAGGGTAGTGATTTTCTTGATGATGAAGTCCAAGAAACTATGCATAAGCAACTAAGTTATCTAGGGGGTGAGTCAACGGTTAGTGATGAAATCCAATATCATAGATATGTTTCTAGAAGTACATGCACATGTGTGATCAAACTATATGTTTGGATTTTATCTATGGTACGCAAAAAAAAGATACCCTAGGAATGCAAATGCAATTTTTTTCTTTTTCTAAGCTAAATGATGTAAATTAAATCCTAAACTAGGAATTATGATTTCCTACCTAGAATGAGATGAAAAAATTTTACCCTAGGAAGTGAAATGCGATTTTTCCTAAACTAATGATAAGAATGAAACCTACAATAGGAAAGAGGATACAATTTGCAACTAACCTAAGAAAGAAAAAACCTAGACTAACTAAGCAAAATGTAATTTTTAGGAATGGAAATCTAAACTAAGAAAGCAAAAGGAAGCTCCTAATCTAATCAAATAAATAAGCAAAAAAATCTAAGAAAAGGGACAAGAAGAGAAATTCCTATGCTAAAGTGCAATAGACAAATGCTACTTTACTAAAATCAAAGTACGATTCAAGAAAGAAAAGCTATGCTAAGGAAAGCAATTAGCAAGACAAGTAAGCAAAACCTATTTTAATGAAAGCAACTAACAGGACAAGAAAGTAGGTCCACCCATGTGATATAGCTAAAGGAGGATTGGGAGGAGGAGGGAAATGTGAAAAAGGAGTAGCATTTGAAAGAGTGGAATATTGAGGTAGGGTGGGAGGATGAAAGATGAATTGAGGGATCGAAGAAGTGGAATGAGAAGCAACATTCACTTGTGCATTAGAAAATTGATTAGGATCAAGGAAAGCAAATGAAGGTGGCATCTAAGAGGTAGGATTTTTTGAGGAGGAAGCAAAGTTGGACAAAGAAATATGATAAGTATTGGAGGTAATGAGGGTGATAGATAAAATGCCCATGGCTTGATGTATGAGAGGAGGAGAAGAAATGGACAAAAAATGTGGTGTGAGGATTGGTTTAAATTTGGGAGAAAGGAGAGGAGTGGTCGAGAACATGGAGTGGGTTCAAGGAGACTCATGGTGAGTCATGCTATGGAGGATGGGATAAGAAGGCTTGTTGGGAATTATGAGATGAGGAATGAGTTACATAAAAGGTGAAAGGTCAAAAATTTCTAGACTCAAAGTATAGAATATTTGGGTATGAGAAGGATGAATGGGTCCCTTAACTAGGGCTCTCAGGTAGAATTGTGTGGGTGGCATTGTATATCAAGCCTTGATCATAGTATGAAGGCCCATGATGACCCACATCACTTAGATATGGAGTGTGAGAGAGAAAAAATAGACTATAAGGCGGTATGGAGGATGCTTCCTCCTACGATCTAGGTGGGGTTGCCAAAGGAGGATGGGTTATCCTAGAGGGATCCATGGAACAACACTCTTGTTCTTGAGTCTGAATTCTAGTTATGACTATAACAAGGTAGAGGTAAATCGATAGGTGGCAAAAAATAAGGGGTGTGGTTTCTTTTTTTTTGTCTTTTATGTATTTTTGTCTTTTTGTGGTTTTTGAACAAGTAACCTAAATAAGTAAAAAAGCAAGCAAGCATACACCAAAAAATTAAAATGAAATATTTTGATGTGATTTTATGATGTTTTGTTTGATGTTGCTTTTGTGTTAATTAATTTTTTGTGATTTTGTGTTTTTTGTTTTAGTTACCCCTAAAATATGCAAAAGGTGGATGGGTGAAATCTAAGGGTATGTCTATACATGCTCCTTGATATACCCAAAAGTACATGGATAGAGAAAATGTGCATAAATTATCAAAGATTACCTAAGGAAGATATGGATCGATGTGTATAAAAGGTAAACGACCTCTGATATACTTGTTAGGGGATATAAGAGGTGATTTTATCTAAACCTTCTCGGGACTAGTTGTCCTTTGATTCATCCTCAAGTAGGATCAATCCACAATGATAATTGTACACTTACTATTTATATAGCCTTGTGAGTGGGGGTTCTAACCTAGACTATCCCAAGATAATCCCAAGGGTAGTGAGTTTATTGATGATGAATTCCAAGAAACTATGCGTAAACGACTAAGGTGTCTAGGGGCGAGTCGACGATTGGTGATGAAATCCAATGTCATTGATCTATTTCTATAAGTACATGCTCATGTGTGATAAAACTATGTATTTGGATTTTATCTATGATGTACAAAAAAAATCTACCCTAGGAATGCAAATGCAACTATTTTTCTTTTCCTAAGCCAAATGCTACAAATTAAATCCTAAATTAGGAATGACGATTTCCTACCTAGAATGCAATGAAAGAAATTTTACCCTAGGAAGTGAAATGCAATTTTTATTAAACTAATGATAAGAATGAAACCTACAATAGGAAAGATGATGCAATTTGCAACTAACCTAAGAAAGCAAAACCCTAGACTAACTAAGAAAAATATAGTTTTTAGGAAAGGAAATCTAAACTAAGAAAGCAAAAGAAAGCTCCTAATCTAATAAAATAAATAAGCAAATAAATCTAAGCAAAGAGACAAGAAAAGAAATTCCTATGCTAAAATGTAATAAACAAATGCTACTTTACTAAAAGCAAAGTATGATTTAGGAAAGAAAAGCTATGCTAAGGAAAGCAATTAGGAATACAAGTAAGCAAAACTTATTTTAATAAAAGCAAGTAACAAAACAAGAAAGTAATATCTATGCTAAGGAAAGAAAATAACAAAACAAGAAAGTAAAATCTACGCTAAGGAAAGCAAATAACAAATCAATAAAGTAAAATCTACTCTTAACGTAAAGAAAATTGTGAAACAAAAAAGTGACTTTAAAGCAAACCTATGCTAAGGTACTCTATGGAAGCAACTAAATTACAATTTTTTTTGTTTAAATATTTTGTAAAACAAGTAAAAACTCCTAGAGTTAAGCCTATTCTATTAAAGAAAGAAGTTGTCAACACAAATGAAAGTTCTAACTTGAATGCTATTGCATTATTTGACCTAGACGTAGAGTTTGAAGTGCTTACCTAAGGTTCTATGCTCTCTAGATTTTATATGGGGTTGGTACATAGGCTCTGTTTTCTTGAATCTTGCTATTCGATAGAAATTGTCCTAGTATTGATGATTTACAATAGAAACCATCTAGGTTTGGATGGTTTACAACATAAACTATTCCTATCTAGATAGTTTATGCTAGGAAATACTTCTAGTCTCCCTCTCTGTTGGGCTTAATTTTTCTACTACAGAGGACCAATTTTGATGATTTTTCTTACAAACACTAGAGAACAAAAAGACATAAATTTGGAAGAAGTGCAAAAAGCAACAAATCCTAACTAGTTAAAGTCTACGAGCAATATTAAACAACTACTCTACCAAATACCAAATCTAAACTAACAAAATATCAGAATTGGTAATAAAACAAACAAAAATGGACTAAACTTTAGAGGAGAAATAGGTGAAAGAGGACACCTTTGAACTCCTTATAGTATGATGAGTTGGCCTAAGAAGGAACTTGACATTGAAAATAATGAATGATATAAGCCATAAAAAAACTTTACCTGATACCTACCTGTAAGCTATTGTGGTTGTGTAAAATTGGTTACTTGACATGATGGGTCTTATTTTTTGAGCTTAGTAGAAACCATCCTAGTCTGGATGATTTTTGTAAACCATCAGGCTTCTAATGATTTTGGATGTGAATCATCCTAGTCCATACGATTTTGACTACAAATCGTCTTAGTTTTGATGGTTCAGGCTAGAGGGTTGTGTTTTTAGACCAGACTTGATGGGTTCCGATATTGGCTGCACTATGATGGATTTTCAACATGTAAAACATACAAAAAATAGAGAAAGTGAGTAAAAAGATCTAAAAATATAACAAAGCAAAACACAAGGCAAAAGTGAAAGAAAGTTGTGGTTAAAATTGAAATTTTACACCCTAGAAAGCATGTTTTCCTATGTGTGGTATGGGGTTTAGAGGTCCCACCATGATCACAAAAATGTGTATAAGAAAATGTGCCATTTCATTGAAATATAATTAGTGTTATAGTATGATTTACAAATGTCCCTTCGGTTAGAAATGAGGGTCTTCCAATGATTAAACCATTTTTTCAATACAACTTTGAGTACTCTTGCTTTCTTTGACCACCTCAAGAGGGGTGAGTTTATGCTTGTGTACCATTATTGGTTAAGTAGAGCATCCAAAACTACACAACCAAAACAAATATTAGTATCACCTATTGGATCTACCTTAGTTAGACCCAAATTTATAAGAGAGGCAAACAAATAGAACTTACACTAATGAATTAAATAGAGATAAAAACAAGCTAAAAATACATTAAAACATCTTACTCACCTTTGTGACTGATTTTCTAGTTTACAAGTGACTAAATTGGCTCCTGACAGGAACCGTCCCTATTAGGACAATTTTGGATGTAAACTGTCTCTATTTGGATGGTTTCTACTGTGTTGAACTTGGTGAAATTTCCTTCAATGGAAACCTTTTTCTGGTTGTCAGGTAGCTCTGGTCCAAATATGGTGGCTATATGAATCTAGATTTGTAAGCTATTTAAAAAATGAGGGCATACAAAGAGAGGCACCAAGTTATATCCATGGGGTTAGCACAAGATATGGATTGCATACAAGTGGGATTTGGAGTGATTTTGGTAGAGTTTCTCTAAGCAAGTATCTCATTCATGCAAATGAAGGAAATGGAGGGCTATTTATAGATTTTTGTTAAGGGTTAGGGGCTAGTGAGGTGGAAGTGAGGTGGGATGGGTGCACCATGCCTCATCAATGGTATTGGGTGGATGAAAGTTCTCACACCATCAATATGTATTAAATGAGTATGGGTGCACCATACCCCATTAATGCATAGGAGTGGAGAGTCTTTATCCCATTAAAGCATATGAAATAAAGTATTTATATAATCAATGAAGATGAATGGAGAAAGTATTCATCCCATTTAAGGCATTGAATGAGCATGGGGATGTGGAGAGTAGGGGTTAAGGTAGACTAGGGTGATAGGTTAGGCTAGGGTCAAAGGGTAGACTAGGGTGAGGTGGACCTAGGCTAGGTGAGTGGGATGGTCACATGGTGACCATGGGCTAGGTGTAGGATGGGGCTTAGTGGGGAAAAGGGGCTAAGATGGATAATTAATGTTTTAATACAAAATAATTGGATTTTTGGTGCCTTACGCAAAACAATTAAACATTAACACTACACAAGGGATAATGTGACATTTTTAGGTGTCTACAACGATAAGAATAATTCTAAAGGCGCATGCCCCCTTTCGTATAGACTTTCATTTTGGCCTTTGGCATGCTATCAAACTTAAATTCTCCTTGTACATAAAATATTTTCTTTCTGGAGAGGTGACAGGATGAATCCATTACCACTTTGGCATTTGTCTTGTTTTTCAAAATTATTATTTCCTTCTCAAGCCGTAAAGATTTTTTCCTAAAGGGGTGATGACCTTGTCTACAATGAATGCATAGTATGGATGCCTTGTTAATAATCCTACTAGATTATCTCATAGGTCCTTTTATCAAGGATGAAATATTAATCACAATATTAAAGGATTTAACTATCTAGCCAATATCAAATGAATGACATTCATAGAATAACAAGAATATTAATAATAAAACTTACAATATTATTCATAGATCATAAAATATATCAAGAAGGTTGTTACAATATTCGATACAATGCATGAAGCTTTGTCTCCAAAATATCCTTACAAATGACCTTTCAATAATTGACTATTCCTTTCCTCAAACATTTGAGAGATGCATCCTTTTCTATTCCTCACATATGACAAAAATCTCATGAATCTTCACTTTACATCTTTTCATATATCATGTGACTCTTCACTTGTATATTTGACACCTAAATATATGACTCTTGATGTAAATGACATATTGGACTCACACTTTGCACACTTGCACACTTTATTACATAACACTTGGAATCTTCTCACACATTGACACATAAATTAGAGAAATATAAATCACACTCCTTAATCTAATATTTAAAAATGTATAATGTACCTTGGGGATACTTTAACATTTACCAGATAATGTAATATCTCCAACACTCCCATGTATTAAATTATTTGGTTTGAAGACTTTTAGTCTTCACTATTAAGCTTATTGTCTTCTTTCTTCGATCCTTTGCTTTGTTCTTCTTGATTTTGGTCTTGATCTTGTCTTCCTGATGTAAATTCTAGACATTGAATTAGTAAGTAATCACAATAATAAATTTTTGCATTTGATGACCTTCTATTATCAACCTTGCCATCATATGTTGAATGTAATAACATCTCATTACATTTTTTATCTACATCTAGAAATGTTTCTATATGATATAAGTCACTTGTGTCACAACTAATGTCTTTTGTCACTGATTTATCCTTTAGGATTTTAATCAACTCTTCTTGTTTTTATTTTTTTCTTATAAATTTCAAGTGAAATAAATTCCATAAACATTACCATAACTATATATATAGGTAGTATAATAGAATGTATAGAATTTTCATGTGCTTTAATGAATTCTGATTCTAGATAATTGCCAAATGTTTCAAAGTTTTAATTTTTGGCTTCTCTATAAACTAAGTATAAATCATTCTTCATTTTCATTGATATGTTTTGTTCATCAATAATTTCCATAAAATATTGTGTGCAAAGTTTCAAAACTTTCAATAATTCCTTACTTTCTTCTTTCAAAGTATTCTAATTATTTTCTTCCATGATAATTTTCCAGAGCCAACTTTTTAATTCTCTTGCAATTGTTTTCAAATTCCTTTAATCTAAAATACCTTATGTATCCTAAATTTTTAATCAACAATTTCAATTTCAAATATTCAAGAAATATTTTAATCTCCAAATCATTAATCAATCTTTCACAAATTTTATTAATCTTCAAATTCAATTTTTTAATCTTCACTTATATCTCCCAAATTTAATTTCAATTTCATTTTTTTTTTATTTCTACTTATGTCTCCCAATATTCACATTCATAGTTCTTCAAATTTTAATCATTCTTAATTCATTTATTTAATTTAATTCAATTATTATCTCTTCAATTTAATTTCAATTTCAATTTTCACTTATATCTCCCAAGTCAATTTGAATTTCAATTTCACCTTTAATCCAATCAATTTCAATCTCAAATCAAATTTCAAATATTTTATTCCCTTTAAACTCTTATTCATTTATTCTTCAATTGATCTTTTCAATTATTTTTCTACCTTATAAAATCCCTTTCAATAATCAATACTTCAATTATTCCTTTATTAAATTTAAAAAATGCTTCTTAAACCTTATAACTTCAAATTAAATTTGGCGCCCAAAAACTCAAATGTGCCCTTCTTTAAAAACTTAGCAAATTAAATTTTGTACCTTATTATTCTACCACATCTATTGTGTAAGTTTGAAATTAGGGCTTATGATGTTACGTTATGCACTTTGATGTTTACAACAAATATTATAAGGAATATCCCAAATTTGGCTTCTCAAACTTAGGATTCTTTCCCAAAGTTCTCCTCAGGCTCTTTGGTGTTTCATATTATTTCTCCAGTGCTTCTTCTATGCTTCTCAAGGATTTGATTTTCTTCTCAAGTGCTTCATATATGCTCCTTAACACTTTGTTTCTAGCTCCTTGGCTCTCCAATGTTCACTAACTTCTTGACATTCTAATTTCCTCTCAATCTAGCCAGTATTTCTTTTTCATATGGATTCTGCTCTTTGATATCCTATTGGATTTGTAGGTTACAATTGGCCTTCACAATTTATATAACTTTTCATGGTTGAAAAAAATAGTTGTAGGTCACAAACATCTCCTCCTCTATTCTTTGACTTATGCAATATTAGGGTGTAATCAACCCAACTCTTCTAACAATAAAACTTAGTGCTCTAGCTTGTAATCTTAGGTGGCTATCAACTCGATTCTTCTCACATCCAACTTCCAACAATAAGTAAATTCAACATATCCTCCTACTTCTTCTCAATGTAATATCAATTGACTACTTTAATTTCTTCTTCTCAATACTTTAATATCCTATCACTTCAATCTGCAACTTGGGCAAACTCAACCATTTATTTAAACTTCACAAATTCAAATGGCTAGAGTGCAACTCTAATACCACTTTTGGAAATCCTCCTCGATTAGCTCATAGGTTCTCATTATCAAGGATCAAATATTAATTACAATATTAAAGCATTCAACTATCTAGTCAAATATCAAATGAATAACATTCATAGAATAACAAGAACATTAATAATAAAACTCACAATATTATTCATAGATCATCAAATATATCAAGGAACTTATTACAATATTTGATACAATACATGGAGCTTTATCTCCATAATATAACCTTACAAATGACCTTTCAATACTTGACTATTGCTCTCCTTAAACATTTGGGAGATGCATCCTTTCCTATTCCTCACATATGACAAAACTCTCATGACTCTTCACTTTACATCTTGCCACATATCATGTGACTCTTCACTTGTATATTTGACACCTAACTCTATGAATCTTGACTTACTTACATGACACATTGCACTCTCTCACACTTTGCACACTTGCATACTTTATTACATAACACTTGGACTCTTCTCACATATTGACACATACATTAGAGAAATATAATTCACACTCTCTAATCTAATATTTACAAATGTCTAATGTAATATAGGGGTACTTTAATATATATCAAATAATGTAATATCTCCAACATGCCTACACTTGAGATATTTGACACTCATAGCTAGACATCAGTTCCACATGCTTTTTTTCAAGGGGATGGCTGGTGAGGCGTTACTACTTTCTAGCCTTAATTTTACCCGATGGTAGATCAATCTCATGTATGGTTAACAATAGGAGAGGGTGTCCCCTTGTAATAGTTCTAGGCCCTTTTTGCATCCAATCATAGGGGGTTGCATACTCCTATGTGATTGTAAACAAATCCTATTTGTTAGATATACACACTTCCCATAAAGTTCTTCCATTGTACCTTTTGGATTTGACAAGTGCTCCCTACATGTCATCCTTATTGGCCTTATGAGTAATTACTTTGTAGTGGATATCAAGGCACACTTCCTACAAAATGGATTAAGTGTATTTTTCTTCTAAGAACTTAAGATTAGGTTATGTACCTTCATTTATATTGTCCATTGATAGGGATTATTTCAGCCAGAGCGGTTGCTACTTGGCCATAGGTGATTTTGATCAGATAATGAGCATTGTTTCATCTTGAGAAATATTTTCTCTATCTTTGGGTTAGCACGTATTCACCATGTGTCCTACTTTATCATAGCCTAAATATTAATGCTGATTTGTAGGGTTGAAAATATCCTAGTGTTTTACCCTTTCATTGATCTCTAATTATATGACTCATGCACCTTTGGCTAAGGTCTTATATTCAACATGACTTCTTCCACAAGATTGGACTATGTGTTCTTGCTGAAGGATATTTTTCTTTTGATTGGATGGATGTAGAGTCATTCCATTTTCAAATACAACACCTATCACATCAAAAAAGACCTTCCAGATTTGTGAGAAGCTAGACTACTTTCACAGATACATATGCACACACCTCCAATTTTTTTTATACAATATATACAACATACCTATGGTGATAAATCATCCCATTAAATCTTGGTCAAATGCTTTATCAAAAACCTAAGCCCACTTCTTGGAATTCCATTGCTCCAGATAATCATTAGGTCCGTATGGATGTACTTCATCAATAGATAGGTCTAATCCTAACAATTCTTCTTTGTGTTGGCAATTTTGGGTACATTGCCTTTGCTCAAGTGTAGATGTTGTCATTGATGTCAAGAAGTTCTTGAAGCAATTTGATTTGATGTCAAGGAATTTGTTTTGTTGAAGGTTATTCAGAGCATGATCAGTGAGTTTCCAGGAAGTTCTTAGTAGCCCATTTGCAAAATATCAAGAAAAAGACAAGTAAGAAAAAGTATGCAGTCGGCTGGAAAATTGTCGTGATTTCGCGACATGTTTGAGGAGAGAGAAAGTGCTGGAAAAACTGTCACGATTTTGCGACATTTTTGAGAAGAGAGAAAGTGCTGGCAAAACTGTCACAATTTTGCGACATGTTTGAGGAGAGAGAAAGTTTGACATGTCGCGATTTTCGTGACTCGAAAAGTGCAGGAAGGCAGAGAAGGAAAAGTGTCACGATTTCGTGACACATTGCCAGGAAAGTTGTATGGACGAAAAGGTGTCACGATTTCGCGACATAATGCAGAAAAGAGAGTCTACAGTGTGAACTATCGTGATTTCACGACAAGTTAGAAGAGAGAGAAAGTTACATGAAAAATGTCATGATTTCACGACATGCTGTAGAGGTCGAGGTGAGGACTGTCACGATTTTGTGACATGCTGAAAAGCTCGAAGAGAGAACTATCATGATTTCGTGACATGCAACAAAGGGGAAGAGTCTGAAATGAGAAGCGTCACGATTTCGCGACAGGCTACAAAGAAGTTGTACGGATGCAAAAAGTGTCACGATTTCGTGACGAGTTGAAGAGAAAGCTTGCGAATGCAGAAAGTGTCACGATTTCGTGACAGGTTGAGATGGCAGCATTCAGTTGGAGAAAGTGTCACGATTTCATGACAGAAATAGTTAGCAAGTCTTCAACAGAAGAAGCGTCATGATTTCGCGATGAATTCAAGAAGGAAGAGCTCGAAGGCAAAAGTGTCACGATTTCGTGACATGTTCTGTTTTCGCTAGTGCAAGCAGAGAAGAAGGCCATGAAGTCAAAAGGGTCACGATTTCATGACAGAGTTGAAGATGACGTCAGCAAAAGCAGATGTGTCATGATTTTGCACGACAAAAGCAGAGAAGAAGGCAATGAAGACTAAAGTGTCATGATTTCACGACAGGAGTGAAGATGACGTCAGCAAAAGTTAGAAGTGTCACGATTTCGCGACAAGGACGTTGTCAAGGCAGACAAAAGCAAAAGTGTCACGATATCATGACAATAGCCAAACGAAAGTGTACGGCTGCAAAAATGTCACGATATCGTGACATGTAGTTTCATGGCAGAAGCTACAGGAGAGTTGCAGAGGCGGTTGAAGCCGACAAAGTTAACTTTGAGCCGACGATGTTTAGGGTTGTGCAATCGACGGAGTATAGGGTTACAGCCGACCAAGATTGAGTGTTTTGATCTTGAAATTTATACTATAAAAGGAGGGCTTGTTTCGAGTTTGAAAGGATCGAATGTGTATCAAAATTATGCAAGTTAAGTCCACGGTGCGCAAAGAGCAGTCGTGTCGAATCGATCGAAGTGTGCGTTCGAAGTGCGATATTCGTAGATAGAGTGCGGGGGAGAAGTTCGATCGTCGAGAAGCAGAGTGTGCGAAGATGTGTTCTTGTGTTTGCAGAGGTGCATAAGTTGATGTTCGATCGAGTGCTATTGTGTTTCGCCGTTTGTGCAAAAGTTGGCTTCGACCAAGTGCGGTTGTAACAAAATAGAAAGAGGAAGAGGACAGACTTTTGCCAGATCGAAGGACTGTGTTTGGTGCAGACCAAAGAAAGAGGAAGAGGACAGACTTGTGCTAGACCGAAGGACTATGTTTGGTGCAGACCAAAGAAACAGAATAGAGGACATTTGTGCTAGACCAAAGGACTGTGTTTAGTGCATATTCGAGGACCGGCTTTGCGGTGATAGAGTTGAGGACAGAGATCTCCAGCCAGAGTAGGGAAGACAGGTGTCTTCTGTGGATAGAGTTCCACTTGCTAAGGGCAGAGGAGGTAGAGGTCTTCTAGAGGATCACCACTAAAGAGCAGAGCTAGGGGAAGGTATCTCCTTTGGGTTGATGCCCATAAATATTGTAATCGGGAAAGGTATTCCCAGATTGTGAGTTGATAAAATTTAGAGAGAAATTTTATCCGTGGAGTAGCCCGCATTGGGTGAACCACGTAAATTGTTGTGTCTCTTTTGTGGATGGTGTTTTGTGCATTGCTTTGATTACTGCTTTTAATACTTGCTATCTATACACTGCATAATACTGATTTGAAAGTTGTTTTGAAGCAAAAGTAAAAAGTGGTCTTATACTTGTTCACCCCCCCTCTCAGTATAAGCTTGTGTTCTTCAATTGGTATTAGAGCGGGTCTCTCCAGAAAAAGCCTAACAACTTGGAGAAGGATCTATCAGAAGAACATACAGATTCGAGAAAAGGATGAAGAGGTTAAGTTCGATCTCAAAAGTGAATTCTTCTGGGCTTTAAGAAAATTTTAGGGAAGAGAGTTCTGTTCTCAAGCATCATGACAGGAAGAAGAGACAACAAGATCAATCTTCATCCTGAAGAACGATGGATTCCAGTTGGTCACAAGAAGAACAATCATCCAAGGCATCAAAACAGGTTACATAATACTTTCCATGGCTACTGTTTTTCTTGCAAGAAATTTGGTCACAAAGCTATGCATTGCAATAAATCCGTGAATAGCCATAGTAAGGAAAATGTTAACTCTTTTGCACCTCTTATGGATAAAAATGTCATGTGTTACAAGTGCAAGAATTTTGGGCATATAGCAAGGATGTGCAGTTTGGATAGATCTAGCATTGAGTTCACTAAAAAGAGAAATGAGATCAAATCTAAGTCAATGATAGTTCAAACTGCTTTTCATGCTCAAGACAAAGTAGAGAAATGGTATCTTGATAGTGGTTGCTCAAAACATATGACTAGTGAAAAGGAAAAGTTTTTGGTCTTAAAAAACACAAACAAAGGAACAGTTAGTTTTGGAGATAACAAGTCAGCTAAAATCTGTGGTAAAGGGACTCTTAGTTTGGATGGGAAATCCAAAACAAAAAATGTGCTTTATGTAGAAGGCCTAAGACATAATCTTCTAAGTGTGAGTCAACTTTGTGATCAAGGACACATAGTATCTTTCTTTTCAGATAGATGTGAGATACGTAAAGAAAAAAATGGAAAACTCATTGCTAGTGCTACAAGGACTCCAAACAATCTTTACATGCTAAGTGAGATAAAAAGGGAAAAGTGTTTTCTAACTCAAGAAGATGAGAGTTGGTTATGGCATAAAATATTGGGGCATTTGAGCTTTGATAATCTTGTCAATATTAGTAACAAGGAAGCAATTAGAGACTTGCCCAAAATAAAAAGGCCCCATAACACCATTTGCGGTCCTTGTCAACATGGAAAATAGACCAGAACCAGTTTTAAATCAAAAGGGTATACTTCTTCAAAACCATTAGATCTCATTCATACTGATTTATGTGGCCCCACGGAACTCGGAGCATTCGGGGAGAAAGCTACTTCATGTTGTTTATAGATGATTATTCTAGAATGACTTGGGTTACTTTTCTCAAGAGAAAAATCTGAAGCTTTTGAAAAATTTAAAGCTTTCAAAGAAATGATTGAAAATGAGACTGAAAAGAGAATCAAATGCTTAAGATCGGACAGAGGAGGAGAGTTCACTTCTAATGAATTTGTGGAATACTATGAGCAACAAGGAATCAAAAGAGAATATTCAGCAACAAGGACTCCTCAACAAAATGGAGTAGTTGAAAGAAAAAACAGAACTATTGAAAATATGGCTAGAGCTATGTTAAATGAGTCAAAACTTTCAGATGGTTTTTGGAAAGAGGCAGTACAACGGTCTACATTATCACCAGGGCCCAACTTAGAGTCAACCATCATAAAACTCCTTATGAGTTGTGGAAAGGAAGACCAACTACGGTAAAACATTTCAAAGTGTTTGGGAGTAAGTGCTTCATCAGAAGGGAAGATCAGAATTTGGGTAAGTTTGATCCTAGGTGTGATGAGGGAATTTTTCTTGGTTATTCCAGTAGAAGCAAGGCTTACAGATGCTTCAACAAAAGAATGCATACAGTCGTAGAGAGCATAAATGTAACAGTTGATGAAAAAATAGGGATAAGAGAACCTGTCAAGGAAATCAGTGATGAAATTTGTCAAGAAGAATTGAGAGAGGTTTCAGATGAAGAAGAGGAAAGACAGCAACTGCTTCCCAAAACTCCTTCACGATATGTTCAGAAACATCATCCCAAATATTTGATCATTGGTGATCCAAACAACAGGCAAACTAGAAGAAGAGTCATTCCTTCACACGATTCTACAAATGTTTCATTATTATCTCAGATTGAGCCAAAAGATTTCAGTGAAGCATGTGCAGATAAATTTTGGGTAAAAGCAATGGATGAAGAGCTAAATCAAATAGAGAAAAGTGAAACTTGGGATTTAGTTCCAAGACCTAAGGACAAGAATGTCATTGGCACAAAATGGATATTCAAAAATAAACTCAATGAAGATGGAAAGATTGTCCAAAACAAAGCCAGGTTGGTTTGCAAAGGTTATGCTCAAGTAGAAGGTGTTGATTTCGAAGAGACGTTCGCTCCTGTTGCTCGTCTCGAAGCTATCAGAATGTTTTTGGCCCTTTCAAGCTTCAAAGCATTCAAGGTGTATCAAATGGATGTAAAGTCAGCTTTTTAAATGGAGTGTTGGATGAAGAAGTCTACGTAGAACAGCCAAAAGGCATGTCTCTCTCAGATCAATCAGACTATGTGTGTAAACTAAAAAAGGCCTTGTATGGGTTAAAGCAAGCACCTAGGGCTTGGTACTCAAGACTTGACAGGTACCTTCATGAGCAAGGTTTCAGGAAAGGTATGGCGGATAGCAATTTGTATATTAAGGATAAAGGTGATGATATGTTGATTGTAGTTGTCTATGTTGATGATATCATTTTTGGGGAAAATAATACTCGGATGTGCAAAGATTTTGCTAACACCATGCGAAGGAATTTGAGATGTCTATGATTGGAGAGCTGTCATTCTTTTTAGGTCTTCGGATTGCTCAATCAAAAGATGGTATATTTCTCTCTCAAGGAAAGTATATCAAAGAAATGTTAAAAAAATTTGGGATGATGGACAGCAAACCTGTATGTACTCCAATGACTACAGGGTGCAAGATGAGCAAAGATGATGAATCTCCAGCGGCGAGATCCAGAGGTTGTACAGATCAATGATTGGCGGTTTATTATATGTTACAACTACCAGACCAGATATCATGCAGGTTGTTGGGTTAGTAGCCAGATTTTAGGCAGCTCCAAAAGATTCTCATGTTATAGCAGTTAAAAGGATATTCAGATATCTAAAGGGCACTATGGACTTTGGGCTTTGGTATCCCAAAGGTGATGATTTCACTCTCACGACCTATACAGATGCAAATTGGGCAGGCAGTAATGATGACAGGGAAAAGCACCAGTGGTGGAGCATTCTTTCTGGGAAAGAGTTTGGTTTCTTGGCTAAGTAAGAAACAACCTTCGGTTTCCTTATCTACGATAGAGGCTGAATACATAGCAGCAGTGGCTGGGTGTACACAAGTTTTATGGATGAAAACCACCTTGGAGGATTTCAAAGTCAAGCATGAACAACCCATCTCCATATTTTGTGATAATACTAGTGCCATAAGTATTTCCAAAAATCCGGTAATGCACTCAAGGACAAAGCATATTTCCATCAAGTATCACTTTCTAAGGGAGAAAGTGCAAGACAAGCAAGTCAAGGTAGAATATGTGTCTACTAAAGAGCAGATTGCGAGATATCTTCACAAAACCTCTTCCAAGAGATACGTTTGAGTATCTAAGGGAGAAATTGGGAGTTGTACTCCCACCCCAGAATTAATCACCTCATCAGGAGGTGGGGGAGGGACTAAGCTAAGAAGCTCATTCTTAGTCCCGAGCCCCAAAGGTGACCCTTTGCCATTGATGACAAAGGGGGAGAGATTTGAGTAAGGGGGAGAGCTTCAATGTGAAGAGGAAAGCTTCAAGTCAGGGGGAGCAAAACTTCAAAAGGAGATTCTCAGTTGTTGGCACAGTTGGTTTCAGTTTTGGCTCCTAAGATGTGTTTCGATAAAGGTTTGCCATCAATGACAAAGGGGGAGATTGTTGGCAATTTTGGGTACCTTGGGTACATTGCCTTTGCTCAAGTGTAGATGTTGTCATTGATGTCAAGAAGTTCTTGAAGCAATTTGATTTGATGTCAAGGAATTTGTTTTGTTGAAGGTTATTCCGAGCATGATCAGTGAGTTTCCAGGAAGTTCTTAGTAGCCCATTTGCAAAAGATCAAGAAAAAGACAAGTAAGAAAAAGTATGCAGCCGGCTGGAAAAACTGTCACGATTTCGCGACATGTTTGAGGAGAGAGAAAGTGCTGGCAAAACTGTCGCGATTTCGTGACATGTTTGAGGAGAGAGAAAGTGTTGGCAAAACTATCGCGATTTCGTGACATGTCGCATTTTCACGACTCGAAAAGTGCAGGAAGGCAGAGAAGGAAAAGTGTCACGATTTCGCGACACATTACCAGGAAAGTTGTACGGACGAAAAGGTGTCACGATTTCGTGACATAATGCAAAAAAGAGAGTCCGCAGTGTGAACTGTCGTGATTTCGTGACAAGTTAGAAGAGAGAGAATGAAAAATGTCACGATTTTGCGACATGCTGCAGAGGTCGAGGTGAGGACTGTCACGATTTCGTGACATGCTAAAAAGCTCGAAGAGAGAACTATCATGATTTCATGACACGCAGCAAAGGGGAAGAGTCTGAAATGAGAAGCGTCACGATTTCACGACAGGCTACAAAGAAGTTGTATGGATGCAAAAAGTGTCACGATTTCGTGACAGGTTGAAGAGAAAGCTTGCGAATGCAGAAAGTGTCACGATTTCGTGACAAGTTGAGATGGCAGCATTCAGTTGGAGAAAGTGTCATGATTTCGCGACAAAAATAGTTAGCAAGTCTTCATCAGAAGAAGCATCATGATTTCACGATGAATTCAAGAAGGAAGAGCTCGAAGGCGAAAGTGTCATGATTTCGTGACATGTTTCATTTTTGCTAGTGCAAGCAGAGAAGAAGGCCATGAAGTCAAAAGGGTCACGATTTCATGACAGAGTTGAAGATGATGTCAACAGAAGCAGATGTGTCATGATTTCATGACAAAAGCAGAGAAGAAGGCAATGAAGACTAAAGTGTCACGATTTCACGACAGGAGTGAAGATGACATCAGCAAAAGATAGAAGTGTCACGATTTTGCGACAAGGACGTTGTCAAGGCAGACAAAAGCAAAAGTGTCATGATATCGTGACAATAGCCAAACGAAAGTGTACGGCTGCAAAAATGTCATGATATCACGACATGTTGTAGTTTCGTGATAGAAGCTACAGGAGAGTTGTAGAGGCGGTTGAAGCCGATAGAGTTAACTTTGAGCCGATGATGTTTAGGGTTGTGCAGCTGATGGAGTTTAGGGTTACAGGCGACCAAGATTGAGTGTTTTGATCTTGAAATTTATACTATAAAAGGAGGGTTTTTTCAAGTTTGAAAGCATCGAATAAGTATCAGAATTGCGCAAGTTAAGTCCATTGTGAGCAAAGAGCAGTCGTGTCAAATCGATCGAAGTGTGCGTTCGAAGTGCGATATTCATAGTTAGAGTGTGAGGGAGAAGTTCGATCGTCGAGAAGTAGAGTGTGCGAAGACTGTGTTGTTGTGATTGTGCAGAGGTGCATAAGTTGATGTTCGATCGAGTGCTGCTGTGTTTGCATGTTCCAGTGCAAAAGTTGGTTTTGACCAAGTGCGGCTGTAACAGAAAAGAAAGAGGAAGAGGACAGACTTGTGCCAAACCGAAGGACTGTGTTTGGTGCAGACCAGAGAAAGAGGAAGAGGACAGACTTGTGCCAGACCGAAGGACTGTGTTTGGTGCAGACCAGAGAAAGAGGAAGAGGACATTTGTGCTAGACCGAAGGACTGTGTTTAGTGCATATTCGAGGACCAACTTTGCGGTGATAGAGTTGAGGACAGAGATCTCCAACCAGAGCAGGGAAGACAGGTGTCTTCTGTGGATAGAGTTCCACTTGCTAAGGGCAGAGGAGGTAGAGGTCTTCTAGAGGATCACCACTAAAGAGCAGAGCTAGGGGAAGGTATCTCCTTTGGGTTGATGCCCATAAATATTGTAATCGAGAAAGGTATTCCCAGATTGTGAGTTGATAAAATTTAGAGAGAAATTTTATCCGTGGAGTAGCCCGCATTGGGTGAACCACGTAAATTGTTGTGTCTCTTTTGTGGATGGTGTTTTGTGCATTGCTTTGATTATGCTTTTAATATTGTTATCTATACACTGCATAATACTGATTTGAAAGCTATTTTGAAGCAAAAGTAAAAAGTGGTCTTATACTGTACACCCCCCCCTCTCAGTATAAGCTTGTGTTCTTCACCTTGATCATGTAATATTGATCCCCATTAAGCTCAATAGAGGAAACTTGCTCCACATGGTGAATGTTGAGAGGTTTTGATGGGATTTTTATCTTAGTAGCATATATAGTTTGGAGTAGCATGTGGGTCCAGTTCAGGAAAATATATCCCTGATCTTGGCAGTGAAATCCCTTGATAGGCATATGCCAAATATGGTAAAAGCTCAATCATTGTGATATATTGATGCACCATGAGATTAGGGTATGCTTTAAGGGGTAGAGGAAGGTCCCACACATATCTAAATATTTGCACTAGGGTGCCATCTAGTTGAACTACCATGTTTTTGATGGGCTCATATACCATTCACTATCATTTTAGACATGACTAATTTGCTAGAACTGGAATCAACACAACAATTATATATCAACTTGTCTTCGTAGATTAGGGTTAGACAGAAAGACGTTGGCTTAGTTTGGATTACTTCCAAGCTAGACACGTACAAAACTATAAATACCTTTAGCTTACCCAACTCCTAATTTTGTAGAGCTTCTTATAAGTGCTTCATCTACTTAGGTATTAAAATAATATTTCAAAGAAGCATTGCTACTATGGACCTTCTCAAATGATCCACCACATTGAAAGATCTAACATAAGTAGTCCTTGGAATTGTGCCTAATGATGATAGAGGCCTAGAAGTTTCTACTATTAGAGGAAGTCTTGATGGTTTTTCAATGGGATGCTTTGAAGGCTCTAGACATGTTCTTGCAACTATAAAAACTACTTGGGCTTAATTATCTGGCAGAGCTTGAGTCAGGGTATCCTTTTGATTATTAGTTGACCTACCCTTGGGCTTAGGGTTTAACTAACTAGGATTCCCTTGCTCTTTGATAGCCCTTATCTTAACCTTTGTGATGTAATATACCTAGACTTATGGCCTCTCAAGAGTTGAGAGACCCACCTCGTTCAATACAATATATACCTTTACTTCATCCTAGGTAACTCAGGTCTACTTTAAAACTGAGTCGACTACTAGTGACATGATTAGAGGATGGGTCATAGATCCTTGCAGGGTTATGCATAGTGGTGAATATTCACAAACTGGGTGAATATTAGGAATTTCAAAATTAAAAATTGGTGAATATGAGGACCCTCGACATTGGCCCATTTGCCTAAAATTTTTAGGACCAGTTTTTTTTAGGGTCAATTTGCCATAATATATATCCAAACATAGGCATATTTATACTCGTTGGAAATATCTTTTTGAGCCTGATATAATGGTGGTGTTTTTATGAAGTTATAAGGTGATTTAATAGGTCAAAAGTTGCCCCAAATATGACCTTACTTTTTAGGGATTCAAATACCCCAAATTTTGGTATGAAGATGATTGATTTGATTTTCTTAGGATTCACCATGATTCACCTTGATTTCTATTAGGATTCACCATTTTTTTACAAGTACATTTTGAGTCTAACCCCTTATGCATAACCCTGGATCCTTGGCATAGACTCTAATCATATACCTGTAGATATGTAGTGGGTTTATAATTTGGTAGGGTCATTTTTATTACCTAAGACTCACTTCCAACATGAGAGTTAGAGGGGTACAAATTAGGAACAAAATAGTACCATACGTTAAGATCTTTAATATAATTGTTCTATGTAGGAACCAAGTATTTGAATTGGTTAGAGGATTTTTATTGTAAATAGATTGGTATAGGTACTATTTGCTGAGCTAGGGCTTTTGATTAACCCACATTTCTATTAAGCAAGGACAGATGCCTTAGATAACCAATTGAAGATGGTTGGAAACCCTGATTGCCTTGTTGGAAAGGAAGATTTGGGTAGTTTTGATAGAGGAATATTTGAGAATTCTATTGCATATTTAGGGCTATGATATCATTAGAGAATGTTCTCATCATATTCATCATTTAATCAAGTTTGGAAGCATAAGGTTTAGATCATATTAGGTCAAGAGCTTTGTTTTATCTTGAGCTTGTAATAGAAGCAAACTAACATATAGTAGGTTGGATTATTAGAGTGGTGTGATACAAAGGCTGAACAAAGGGAAACAATAGCAAAGATGGCCTAGGGTATAGCCTTCCTATTTGAATTAGGTTATTTTTAGCTTGGATAGCTATTCCATAGGCTTTCAAAATAAGTTTACCCCTTTAGATTTGACCATCATGGCTATATCAAAATGAAAAGATTTTAAGTAATAGATAAATGCCATACTTGGGGGAGGTTTAATTTTATCAAGAATCCTCTACCAAGATTTGTGGAATTAGACATTGAAATCATCCATTGTCTCTATGGGCACCCTCTTGATGGTTGTTAGTTTCTTGAGGATAGATGCACTATCGAACTTCTCTCCAAATATGTCTATCAGGAGGCTTGTTAGTTGATCATAACTCTTGATTGATTGGGGGTTGAGGTTGATGTACCACTTTCAAGATTTTTCTCTAAATGAGACAATAGGAAATCTTAGGGCTATGTCTTTATTTTCAATGAAATGCACTACACACAAGCTCGCTAGGTGATGCAAATGTTCTTTTGGGATAATGACACCCTCTCCATGAAATAAGGTAGATATTTGAGCACTAAAGTGGGGATTAAATATCATATGACAAAAATTATAGGAAAAATTAAAGGATCTCTATTGTTCCATGCCAAAAGTCTTTGAGAAGGTTGATTCAATAGAGCTACCATATTGCATCATCGGTTCCTCTTCCTTGCTCTTTGATTCAAAGGCAACACCAATTCTTGTAGATTAGCTTGGGTGAAGGATGTAGTGATAGTCCTTTTGCTCAAATACTTTTGGGTATTTTATTTGGAATGAAGTTACTAGGTGGAGGGAAAAGTTCTTCAACAAGCTAAGAGATAAATATCTCCACCAAAATCTCTATCTTATTTTTTATCCGGTGACTTTGATATTTACTTCTCAATGGAGTCACTAGGTGAACCTTTTGATGCTTCACTAAGAAAGTCCACTAAGGCCTTCAAAAAATCCTTGGTCAAAAACTCTTTTAGTTTTGTGGGGAAAACGTGTTAATATTATCCCATTGGGTGTGCTAGTCACTTTGAATACTTTGAACTATTGTTACCTCAGAGTATCTCATCCTATCGAGGCAATGAACCAATGTGCTTGGGCACCTAAACCTCTCATTGGGTGACATAGTAGGAAGCTTTGTGGGAGGAGAGAACACCTATAGAGAAACCTATGAGATTTTTGTTGAGGTTAACTCTTTATCAGATGTAATATTCTGCACACCTTTAGACCTTGTATGCTTTGTTCTATGCTCTATCGACTAAAATGAAATAAAATAAAATATAAAGGAACATTTGGTAAAAATAAATCCTAAGCTATGGGGGCAATGCATCAAAATATAGGTCCCTCTCATTTGCAAGAAAAATATAGAAATGAACACATTCACCATAGTCTAATAGCTAGAAATTGAGCATACTATACTATTCATACCTAATCATTCATAATACATGACGTAAGTAGGACAAAATGAAATTAGTCATAACTTCCATAGATGCATAAAAATTACAAAGGTATGCGATTGAAAGAGGTTTGATGCTCCTTAGACAATGACTCAAGGTTTGAGTCCCACTCATACAAATGAGAAGAGGTGAAAGGAAGAGCATACAAGACCAAGTATTAGACATGAACAAGCGGTTGTCAATGCCTTATAATAAATTTTATATGCCTATTTATAGGCCAAGATTGAGGGGATTTTCCCTCCAAAATTTTGCGTAGAAGATGAAAATTATCTTCTTATCTATAATCAAGATCTTTCTACACTAGAATTTTGCTGTCTCAAGGTCTTTGGATCTGGCCATTAATGTTGGAGGTTTTTGGTCCCTTAGATGAGAAGTTGTTGTCATCACCCCTTATTGCAGTGCTCAAAGTATTGTTGCACCATTAATTCTTTCCTAGTTCGATACTCTATATATTAGAGCTCTCCCACACATTCGTTCACTTTTTGGGATTTCTCACCCACTAACTTTGTTAATATGACCTCCCTAATTGGTGCAGGCTGGCAGGGTAGGCTTACCCATGTGGTGGGTGGCTAGTGCAGAGGTTGGACTATGAAAGTCAACTTTGGTAGCCAATGGCCAGTATCTCTTTAATTACCCCTTGGACTACCTTCCCTAGTTTACGAATAACTTCCATGTATTGTTGTTGACGTGGGATCCCTTTTTGGCCAATGGTAGGTCTTTTTTGATTGTTTTCTAGCACTTCCTTTCCCACTTTTGAGTGACTGCCACATGCCCAATCCCTAGCTATGGTGAGGCATTTTCTCTTTTGTGCTAGCCTCCATTGAAGGGAGAAGCATAGGTCGTTGGATGAAAGATCAAGGGCCCGCAAGCTTTGATATCCCTTGGATGCCTACTTCAAGCAAAAAAAAACATTGATTGTTGATTAAGAATTTTACGGACAATGCAACTTGATTCTTGTCTGTCTTTCCTTATACTATAAAGCCAATGCCTACCCTTTTTATAGATGTCGGGTTGTATCTTCTGACCCCTTTTTGTTGGTCTTGATTTTGAGTGGATGTTTCTTGTAGTTATGCAGGAATCTAGGGAAACTTCCATACACTAATCAAGTTATTTACAAATTCAAAAATAAATTAAATTGAAGTGGGGATTAGGTTTAAATTATTTAATAATTTTTTTAAAAGGAGTTATTAAAATAAAGGGTTGTGATCTATGGTTTAGGGAGAGATGACTTGTATCTAAGGCCATGAAGTGAATATTTTTATATGGATATTGAAACTTTGGAAAGGCTTCCACTATGGTTTAGGATATTTAAATTATCATATCATCTAATCCAAAAAATATGATTAATACTTTATGGAATTTATCTAGGAGGGGTCAAATATTGAGGAGTGAAAGCAGGCTATGTGTATTTAAATATGTGTTGCCCTAAGAATTTTGAAATTCTTTCCAACATTTATTGAGATTAAATCTAACTCAAGAGAATGGGGTAAAAAAATATTACAAAATTATTCCATTTTCATGTTGTAAATATCATCAAATTGGACATGTTGTAAGGGATTGCAAAGTAAAATTGATCAAACAAACATATGAAAATTTTTGGTCATGAGATGGACTAAAATATGAATGAAGAGCATCCTATTGTAGTAAAATATGTCTTAGATCAAGGATTTTCTAACCCTTTATCATCAAATGGGAAAGTCCATCATATCATCAAATGGGAAAGTCCATCATGGTCCATTTGAAGCAAACACTTGAAGAAACTAAGAAGAGTGTATGGAATGTGCGCATTCAAATATAGAAGGAACGGTTGTGAAGAAAGGTGGAGTCAATTTTCAAAGTAAAAAAGAGGAAACAGGTTAAGTTTAATCTAGTAAATCATCTATAATCTCCTCAAAAATTATAAAATTATCTCCTTATAGAGGAGAACTTTGAATAGAGGTCGAAGGTTTGAATCCTATAGGGGGCAGGGTTGTATACCATACTTTGATAATTGAAGTATGGTTGGGGATAACCACATATTGGGTAAACAATATCTATCTCATAAACCACGTTATCCTTTATAATAAAAATAAATGTACAAAAACCACTTTATCCTTTATAATAAAATATCCCTTACACTACAGGGTTGCTAGGAAGCACAATAGAGAAATCAATATAAAAAATATACATTATACTTAGGAGGTTTTACAACAACATGAAAAAGTAAGTACTATGAAAGTTGTTTTTATGACAATATAAAAATAAAGTGTTTCTATGATTACTACAATTTTATTTTATATATGCTTTTCATTAGTGGCTCATCTAATATTGCCAAGACTCTCATAACTATGTAATTGCATCATTAATGATGATAAACTTCACAACATACTTAATATCACTTGTAAACATTTCCTTCCTAATTTCTTTATCCTGGCCAAGCAAACTCTCATCTAGATCTTGTAGTTGTTTTTTTATTAATTGTGTGATCTATTGTTGACCTTTTAACTTGCCTTGACAACATTTTATTTTAATCCTTTGATTCATGGATTTAACTTGCCTTGTGTGAGATCTGGTAGAGTCTTATTATGAGTCAATATCACTAACTCGGGTGAAGGCCTCTCCAAAATATTTTTTCATTCAAGAACTTAGGCACAACCAACACTTTTATTCTGGAGTCTTGGGTTACGGTTGGATAATGTTTTGCCTCAGTCTTTAACAAACTTTGTACAATTTAACAGCTTGCTTGAAGCATCAACAACCTTCTTGCCTAATTTAGATAATTTAATTTTCCTGCTATCCCTCTTTTTCAGCCTGCATTAACAGTCACTAGAATCAGCTCAGTATGAGTACAATGTTTTAGGGATTCCCCTACAAAATTTGTTTGGATAATTATAATCCTAACGAGAGATCATAGTATAAAAATAAAAAATGGGTATGGGTGAAAGAAACCTGTATTCCACTGTTCTAGTGGAAAACTAGTGAGAACAAAGTCCACACGCTCAATATCCTTTGAGCAACACTCCACAATCTCATTTCCATTAAATTTTCCTTCTAAACTAGTGAGAACAAAGTCCACAAGCTCAAGATCCTTTGCACAAGTTACTGCTCTTCCTTTTGTAGAAAATTGAGTATGTGATTTGTCATCTCAACTACCTCCGTGGGTATCCTCTGCTAGTCCCAACTGGTTTGTTACAATTAATTTTTAAAAACTTTTGGCATATGTTGAAGAATGAGACGATGGTTACAATCCAAACGGCTAAAAAGAATAATAAAACAATTAATTATTTCAAAGATATTTTTATCAATAGTTGGATAAGATGAGGGGCTCCTCAAAAATATAAAGAAAACTTGATGAGAAAGATTTATTTTGAATTGCTAGATGAGACAAATTTATCTTTTTGCCTTGACAAGGCACGAAGTCCCAACCGGTTTGCTGCACTTTTTTTTTCAAAAATATTTTGCATATGTTGAAATATGGATACAACTGAAAAGACAAGAAAAAAAAAGACTATATTAAGTTAAATCAATTTCATATTTGTTGCATTAGTTTTCCATAAAGGTGACAAAATATTTTGATAATTTTTATCCTAATAACTTTGTAACAATTTAAAAAAAGTGAATAGATTGAACAAAATATATAAATTTTGTTATATCACAAGAAAGATAACTAATGTGAAAAACAAATTGTTGATGGTATAACCATTTCACAAGAGGACATGTACATTATTTTTACTTCGTAAAAAAACAAGTATGCTTTTAAAGTTGGATATTATTATTATTTTATTATTAAAACATTACCACTAGTTATTGTTCTGACCTTGTTCCGCTTTCCCACTAGCAATTTGTGGACGACATTATCTTGGTCACCCAATCCTTTGTCCTCGAAGCTCAGGCCATCAAATGCATTCTTAATGACTATGAAGAGACGACTGGTTAAAAAATCAACTTCATAAAGAGTAACTTGTATTTCATCAATACTTCTAAAGAAAGGAAGCTCAAAATAGCTTAGATTCTAGGATGCAACATTGCAAATTTGTCAGCCACCTACCTTGGCCTTCCTATCTTTCAGGGTAAACAGATGAAGGCAATGTGGAACGGAGTCATTCAACACATCATGAAAAAGTTGGCAGGGTGGAAAAGTGTTTTACTCAGTTAGGTAGAGTCCAAGCTTACCTCCAGAGCATTTCAGTTTTCTTCATGTCGGTCTTCAAATTTCCCAAAGAAGTCTACCGATAAATTGAACACATCCGAAAACAGTTTCTCTGGTCAGGGTCGAAAAATAAACACATTTCATTTGGTAGTGTGGAACAGAGTTTGTACAAGGCCCATGGGGGCTTGGGATTTCGAAAAGTTTCCAAAATGAACATGGATTTATTATGCAAATAGGGATGACAAATCTTGTCTGACTCAAAAGCCCTATGGGTTGATATTGTCAAAAGAAAATACCTCCGCCACTATTCTTTTTTGCAGATTTAGTCTATCTTGATGGCTCGGTGTTTTGGAATGCATTGTCCCACACCAGAACCATTCTTGCGAAAGGTCTCAGATGACGGTTTAGGAATGGCAACCTCATTCGATTTTAAGATTACCTATGGATTTCAGACTGTCCCCTCATCAATTATCTTGAGTTTTATCTCTTAAAACCTCTTCTTGATCGATCTTCTAGGAATTTAGTTTCCAATTTCATTGCCTTTGATAGTAATAAGTGTCTTGCCTAAAAACCCATTCCTTCCTCCACTGATATCAAATCTGCCTACTTCCTCCAGGAATAACCTCTACAAAATTGGTTTCTAGCTAATCTCATTTGGCTTTGCCACCTCATTCCCAAAGTTGCCTTCTTTTTCTGGCTTGTGTAAAACAGGTTCTTAAATTTAGATAATCTATCTCACCATGGGTTAATCCCTACCAATAGGTGCTATATGTGCCATTACGATTGGGAATCAATCCCCCACGTCTTCCTGAGATGTCCTTTCATCTCAATCGTCATGTACTCCCTTATGTTGGAGTTCAATATTTCTTGGGCTCCTAATTCCATCATGAACCTTTGCTTCTAGTGGCCCAATACCTTCCACCACATCTGCCTCTGCTCCTTGTGGTCCTTCTATCTCCCTCATTTCTTGTGGTAGGTGTGGCTCGAGAGGAACAACAAGGCTTTCAATGATTCTTCCTATAGCCCCGCTTCTATCACTAACAAAATTCTCACACTGACTTGAGAGAATGCTAGTCTTATTTCTTGCCCTAAAAGTTGAGGTCATGGCACTGAGGCTCATCTAATTCCTTCGTTCAATCTTCTTTTTGGACCTTCGAAGGCTCAATTCTCCAAATTTGATATATCCTTTGTTCGTTGGGTCCCACGCCCTCCGAGTTGGTTTAAACTCAACTTCGACGGAGCTGCTAAAGGCAACCCTGGAAAAGCTGGTGCAGGAGGCCTCATTAGGGATGACCAAGGTAAAATTCTTCTTGCCTTCACCGAGGCAATTGGTGCCCAGTCTAACAACTTTGTTGAATCTCGAGCTTTGTTTCAGGGTCTCACATTGGTTGCCAATAAATAGTTCCTCAACCTCATTGTCAAAGGGGATTTGTTTAATACCATCAACTTTGTTAAGGGTTCCTCTCCTCCTGTGTGGTGAAGGGGATTTATTTAATACCATCAAATTTGTCAATGGTTCCTCTCCTCCTGCGTGGTCTTTTTCTAGTGCTATCGATGAATCGAAAAAGATTCTCAAATTCTTTGATCACTCCTTAGTTCAACACATTTATAGAGAAGGCAACGAAGATGCTAATCTAATGGTGAACCTAGGATTGAACCAGATAGACCTTCGAGTTTGATATAGTGATTTCCCAAGTGAAATAATTGACTTTCGCCTCTATCATGATGCTTCAAATCAATAATTATTTTCAACAAAGTGCAGTCATGGTGAGACGGTGCCACTATGGCATGCAAATTTTTTGGCAATTTTAGGCACCTTGAGTACATTGCCTTTACCTAAGTTTAGTTGTTGTCATTGATGTCAAGGAGCTATTGGTAGATGTTGTTTTTGATGTCGAGGAACTATTGGAGCAATTTGTTTTTATGTCCAAGGATGTGTTTTGATGAAGGTTTCAGCTGGTCAGTAAGTCTCCAAGAAAATCAGAGTAGCCCAGTTGCCAAAAAATCCAGAAAAGATAAAGTAGAAAAAGTTTGCAGGCTGCTGGAAAAACTATCACGATTTCATGACATGTTTGAGGAGAGAGAAAGTCACGATTTCGTGACATGCAGGAAGGCAGAGGCAAAGCGGGCAAAAGTGTCACGATTTCGCGACATGTTTGAGGAGAGAGAAAGTTTGGCCAAAACTGTCACGATTTCACGACATGCAGGAAGGCAGAGGCAAAGCGGGCAAAAGTGTCACGATTTCGCGACATGCAGGAAGGCAGAAGCACAGCGGGCAAAAAGTGTCACGATTTCGCGACAAGTTTCGAAGAAGTTGTACGGATGCAGAAAGTGTCACGATTTCGCGACATGTTCCAGTTTCACGAGTAGTTGGCAAGAAAGAGCCTAAGGCAGCGAAAGCGTCGCGATTTCGTGACATGTTTCATTTTCGCTAGTGCAAACCAAGAAAAGGATGAAGAAGCAAGAGGTGTCACGATTTTGTGACAGAGTTGCTGATGACGTCAGCAAAAGGCAAAGGTGTCACGATTTCATGACAGTTGCGGAGAAGAAGGCTTTGAAGTCCAGAGCATCATGATTTCATGACCAAAATCATGATGACGTCAGCAAGAGGCAAAGGTGTCACGATTTCGTGATAGTTGCGGAGAAGAAGGCTTTGAAGTCTAGAGCATCATGATTTTGTGACAAGATTCATGATGACGTCAAGAGGCAAAGGTGTCACGATTTCGCGACAAGATCTATGATGACGTCAGCAAAGGCTGTAGTGTAGCGATTTCATGACAACAGCGAAGAAGAGGACTTTAAAGTCTAGAGCATCGTGATTTTGTGACAAGATTTACGATGACGTCAGCAAAGGCTGTAGTGTAGCGATTTTGTGACAACAAACCAAAGAAGGTGTACGACAGACCAAGGCGTAGCGATATCGTGACATGTTTTGAGTTTCACACGAGAAAAGCTACAGAACAGCAGAGGCGGTTGAAGCCGACGAAGTTAACCTTGGCCGACGAAGTATAAGGTTTTACAGCCGACGTGTTAGAAGATTGATCAGCCGACTAAAGAACAAGATTTCATCTTGAGATCATGAGTATTAAAGGAGGACTGTTTGAGCATTTTTTTGTGTCGATCGATGTGTGCATTCGAAGTGTGACGTTCGCAGAGTGAGTGCGACAAGTAAGGTTCGATCATCAAAAATAGAGTGAGTGAAGTTCGACTACAACATTAGAAGTGCATTTCGTTGAATCTTCTATGTGTCAAAGACTCTGGTGCTGTTTGCGCGAAGAATGTACTACTGTTCATGAGAAGACTGTGCGAAGAGAATGAGTTGTTGCAGTCACACACAGGCGCATAAGTTGTTGTGCATTCGAATGCTGCAGTGATTGCGAAGATTATGCAAGAGTGGAATCTGATCTAAGGACAGCTGTGATTGCAACTGTGTTCACGCAGTCTGTGTAAAAGAAACCAAAGTGCCAGGAGTAGATGCTGCTGTAATTGCAAACAGTTGTGAAGGACGAACGGTGATATTGCTGCTGCAATCTTTGCAAAAATTGCACTACTGTGTTTGCGGCTGTAAGTTAAGAAGATTGTACTGTTGTAGTTGTGCAGACAGTGAAAAGTTGTTCTCCAATCAAGTGCAGAAAAGAACAGAGGAAGAGGACAGAATTGTGCCAGACCGAAGGACTATGTTTTGGTGTAGAAAAGAGGACCAGCTTGCTGTGACAGAGTTGAGGACAGAGATCTCCAGCCAGAGCAGGGAAGACAGGTGTCTTCTGTGGAAAGAGTTCCACTTGCTAAGGGTAAAAGAGATAGAGGTCTTCTAGAGGATCACTAGCAAAGCAGATTTAGGGGAAGGTGTCTCCTTTGGGTTGAGGCTCATAAACATTGTAATCGGGAAGGATTCCCAGAGGTTTTGATATAACTTTTTGAGGAAAAGTTTTATCCGTGGAGTAGCCCACCTTGGGTAAAACCACGTAAATTGTTGTGTCTCATTGTGGATTGCTTCTTATACACTATTTTACTGCTGTTATTATTACTATCTTATTCTGCATGTTAATGGTTTGAAAGCTGTATTGATAGATAAGGTTAAAAAGAGGTCTTATACTGTTCACCCCCCCTCTCAGTATAAGCTTGTGTTCTACAATTTGGTATCAGAGCCAGTGCCTTCGAAAAGCTTAACAGCTTGAAGGAAAAGTTTACAAAGAACACAATGGACTACTCAAGTGGCAATGCAGCACCTATTCTTGACGGATCAGATTTTGGTCTGTGGAGTGCAAGAATGAAAGTCTATCTTATGGCACTCGGTAATGAGGTATGGGAAGTTGTTGAAGATGGGTATACCATTCCTGCAAATGGTCCTTATACTAAAGAAGACAGGCTTCTACATCACAGCAATTCAAAAGCCATGAATGCAATCTTGAAGGGTTTACAAAAGGCAGATCTCACTAAAGTTATTCACTGCAAGACAGCTAGTGAAATGTGGAAACAATTGCAGGTTGTTCATACAGGAGATGCAAATGTTCGAAAGGCCAAGTTGAGACATTTTAAAGGTATGTTTGAACAACTCAAGATGAATGATGATGAAAATATTAGTGACTACATGCTTCGGATGGATGAAATTGTGAACTCCATGAAAGACTTAGGTCTTGAACTTGCTGAAAATGATGTGTGTGATAAGATTTTAAGATCTCTTCCAAATAGATTTAGTGAAAATATTTCTGCTATTGAGGAAGCCAAAGATTTAGATAAATTGAAAAAGGATGAGCTCCATAGTATTCTTGCAGCATTTGAATTGAGGACACAAGTGAAAGTTGATGTAAAGAAAGAGGCAGCTTTCAAAGCTATCAAGAAATCGAAGGGCAAACAGATTCAAGAAAGTGATGAGTCTTCTAGTGAGGAAGAGGCATATTACAGCAGGAAAGGCAAGTTTTCCAGAAAGCACAAAAGCAAGAAAAATATAAGATGTTTTAACTGCGGGAAATTTGGTCATTATGCTACTGACTGTACTGTTTCTAAAGATGAAAGCGATGAAGATATACAGGATGTTAAAAGCAAGGATTCTGAAAAGCACAGGTATTACAGAAACAACAAAAATGAGTACAACAATCACCAGAAAAGCAAAGATGAGTACAACAATCATGGAAAGAGGCATTCTCACAAAAATAAGAAGAGCTTCTACTTAGACAAAACAAGTAAGTGTTCTAACAGTGAAAGTGACAGTTCTTCTAGTGATGATGAAAATGAGATGTTGTTCATTTCAGAAAAAGGGGAAGAACCGAAACATAAATTCATTATCATGAAATGTTTTAGATGTGGAAATTTTGGGCACCTTGAGGATGATTGCAGAAATAATGATTTGGCTGCTAGTATGTATGAGGATGTTTCAGAAAACCCCAATGAAGATGCATGTATGGTTTTTGAAAAAGGTAGCACCTCTAGTGATAAGAAATCTGAAAAAGGCTGTGATGATTCAAAGTGCCATCAAATAGAGGATCTTGAATGCGAACTCAACAATGCTCTTAGTGTTTTGAAAAAGGAAAGAAAGAAGAATGATAGACTCAAGATTAAGTTAGATGAATGTTGTATGGAAATAGATGAACTTGTAGAAAATCTTGAAATATCTATGGCTAAGTCACAAGAACTCAAGAATGAGTTAGATTCTAAAATTCTGGAGCATAGTGAGTTAGAACAGGAAATGGCTTCTTTGAAAGAAGAAAATAAAGAGTACAAAGATAAGCTCTACAGATTTCAGGATAGCTCCAAAAAGGTTAAATTTCTCATCGAAGGACAAAGAAAACCAACAGATAAAACAGGTCTCGATTTTGTTAAGCCGCACAAGGAACAGGTTGGGGAATCTAGCAAAATATTTCAAAAGAAAGAGAGTCCTGTTGAAGAAAGTACTTCAGATCATGAGTCCGTAAGTGATGAATACGCAGAAATAGAAAACGATATTCAGATTGAGAAGAAGAAGTTTTCGGGACCCATGAAGTCGAACAAAAGAAAATTTCACGGCAGATGTTATGTGTGTCACAGATTTGGTCACATGGTTGTACAGTGCATGACTCAAATGAAGAGAGTAAATGACAGTTTTAGGAGACGTAATTTCTTTCAAGGGTATTGCTACTCTTGTCAACAATTCGGGCACAAGGCAATTTTTTGCAAGACAAATAACACGAATCGGGTTAGTCAGAACAGGCGAATTCAAAGAACAACCATGACTGATATTGTTACCTGCTATAAATGCAACAATGAAGGACACCTAGCTAGACAGTGTAGAGCTGATCTTCTGAGATACAGGAACAGAAACAGTAGCATGAACAAGTTCAAGGATCAAGGTATGGATAACAACAGAAAAGATAAAAGAAACAGGAACAATAGTATTAACAGGTCCGAGGATCAGAACAATGACAGGAACAAAAATACAGGAAAAGAATTCAAGAGAAGGCCCGACAAAGAAATCTTGGACACTAATGATGATGAGTGTTTAATGGGAGTGTCACTCCCAACCCTATTTTAATCACCTCATCAGGAGATGGGGGAGGGACTAAGCTAAGAGGCTCATTCTTAGTCCCAAGCCCCAAAGGTGACCCTTTGCCATTGATGACAAAGGGGGAGAGATTTAAGTAAGGGGGAGAGTTTTCAAGAGAAGAGGAAAGCTTCAAATCATGGGGAGCAAAACTTGGAGAGATTGATTTCAGTTTTGACTCTTGAAAGATGTGTTTTAGATAAGGGTTGCCATCAATGACAAAGGGGGAGATTGTTGGCAATTTTAGGCACCTTGAGTACATTGCCTTTACCTAAGTTTAGTTGTTGTCATTGATGTCAAGGAGCTATTGGTAGATGTTGTTTTTGATGTCGAGGAACTATTGGAGCAATTTGTTTTTATGTCCAAGGATGTGTTTTGATGAAGGTTTCAGCTGGTCAATAAGTCTCCAAGAAAATCAGAGTAGCCCAGTTGCCAAAAAATCCAGAAAAGATAAAGTAGAAAAAGTTTGCAGGCTGCTGGAAAAACTGTCGCGATTTCGCGACATGTTTGAGGAGAGAGAAAGTCATGATTTCGCGACATGCAGGAAGGCAGAGGCAAAGCGGGCAAAAGTGTCACGATTTCGCGACATGTTTGAGGAGAGAGAAAGTTTGGCCAAAACTGTCATGATTTCGCGACATGCAAGAAGGCAGAGGCAAAGCGGGCAAAAGTGTCACGATTTCGCGACATGCAGGAAGGCGAGCAGAGGTGCAAAAAGTGTCACGATTTCGCGACAAGTTTCGAAGAAGTTGTACGGATGCAGAAAGTGTCACGATTTCGTGACATGTTCCAGTTTTGCGAGTAGTTGGCAAGAAAGAGCCTAAGGCAGCGAAAGCGTCATGATTTCGTGACATGTTTCATTTTTGCTAGTGCAAACCAAGAAAAGGATGAAGAAGCAAGAGGTGTCACGATTTCACGACAGAGTTGCTGATGACGTCAGCAAAAGGCAAAGGTGTCACGATTTCATGATAGTTGCGGAGAAGAAGGCTTTGAAGTCCAGAGCATCACGATTTCATGACCAAAATCATGATGACGTCAGCAAGAGGCAAAGGTGTCACGATTTCGTGACAGTTGCAGAGAAGAAGGCGTTGAAGTCCAGAGCGTCGCGATTTCACGACAAGATTCATGATGACGTCAGCAAGAGGTAGTGTCACGATTTCATGACAGCAGCGAAGAAGAAGACTTTGAAGTCTAGAGCGTCGCGATTTCACGACAAGATCTATGATGACGTCAGCAAAGGCTGTAGTGTAGCGATTTCACGACAACAGTGGAGAAGAGGACTTTAAAGTCTAGAGCGTCACGATTTCGTGACAAGATTTACGATGACGTCAGCAAAGGCTGTAGTGTAGCGATTTCGTGACAACAAACCAAAGAAGGTGTACGACAGACCAAGGCGTAGCGATATCGTGACATGTTTTGAGTTTCACGTGAGAAAAGCTACAGAACAGCAGAGGCGGTTGAAGCCGACGAAGTTAACCTTGGCCGACGAAGTATAAGGTTTTACAGCCGACGTGTTAGAAGATTGATCAGCCGACTAGAGAACAAGATTTCATCTTGAGATTGTGAGTATTAAAGGAGGACTGTTTGAGCATTTTTGTGTGTCGATCGATGTGTGCATTCGAAGTGTGGCGTTCGCAGAGTGAGTGCGACAAGTAAGGTTCGATCATCAAAAATAGAGTGAGTGAAGTTCGACTGCAGCATTAGAAGTGCATTTCGCTGAATCTTCTATGTGTCAAAGACTCTGGTGTTGTTTGCACGAAGAATGTACTGCTGTTCATGAGAAGACTGTGCGAAGAGAATGAGCTATTGCAGTCACACACAGGCGCATAAGTTGTTGTGCATTCGAATGCTACAGTGATTGCGAAGATTATGCAAGAGTGGAATCTGATCTAAGGACAACTGTGATTGCAACTGTGTTCACGCAGTCTGTGTAAAAGAAACCAAAGTGCGCGGAGTAGATGCTGCTGTAATTGCGAACAGTTGTGAAGGATGAACGGTGATATTGCTGCTGCAATCTTTGCAAAAATTGCACTATTGTGTTTGCGGCTGTAAGTTAAGAAGATTGTGCTGCTGTAGTTGTGCAGACAGTGAAAAGTTGTTCTCCAATCAAGTGCAGAAAAGAACAGAGGAAGAGGACAGAATTGTGCCAGACCGAAGGACTGTGTTTTGGTGCAGAAAAGAGGACCAGCTTGCTGTGACAGAGTTGAGGACAGAGATCTCCAGCCAGAGCAGGGAAGACAGGTGTCTTCTGTGGAAAGAGTTCCACTTGCTAAGGGTAAAAGAGATAGAGGTCTTCTAGAGGATCACTAGCAAAGCAGATTTAGGGGAAGGTGTCTCCTTTGGGCTGAGGCTCATAAACATTGTAATCGGGAAGGATTCCCAGAGGTTTTGATATAACTTTTTGAGGAAAATTTTTATCCGTGGAGTAGCCCACCTTGGGTAAAACCACGTAAATTGTTGTGTCTCATTGTGGATTGCTTCTTATACACTGTTTTACTGCTGTTATTATTACTATCTTATTCTGCATGTTAATGGTTTGAAAGTTGTATTGATAGATAAGGTTAAAAAGAGGTCTTATACTGTTCACCCCCCCTCTCAGTATAAGCTTGTGTTCTACAAATTTCTATTCTGGAGTGGTCGTTTAACTCTGACACGACTTCTCTCATGAATTTTCATGGGAAGTTGATTGTTTCTTGCTCGTTGCCCAGTGAGCCAAGGTTTTTTCCTGGGTGGACCCACTTGTTTGACAACTGGGATTTCAAAATCTTGAGCATTTCAAAGCCAGATCAGAGCTATAAGTCTAACGAGGGTCTATCAGGTTTCTTTTTTTAAATGGAGTGTGAGAGGATGTTCTTTCAAAGAAGGCAAAGCACAATGATTTGGATCCTCAATTACAGGTGGTGATCTAACTTGGTTCTATCTTGTTGTGTCAGTCCCATCTCTCCTTTTGATTTTCCTCTTTTCTTTCTCTCTACAAGATCCCTTCCTGGGTTTTCCCTTTTTGACTTGAAATTGTAAAAGGTTCGTGGACCTTTCAAAACCCCCTTTCCATCAATAATTTTTTTTTGGATTTTCTCACATTTTAGGCTTATTATAAATGAAGGTAAAGAATTTAAGTGTTTGCTTTGAGTTGAAATGAATATAGTAGTTTGTGACTTATTTCTAAAAAATATTTCTTATAATTCAAAATATGATTTCTAATTTCCATATTACTCATATTTTTGTTTTAGAATATATGACTAATGAAGGGGAATAATATATATTTTTGGTTTCCTCATAAAAAAATAGAATGTGAAGTATACTTGTTGGCCACCTTCTCCTTGGGCACAATGGGGGCCTCCCTTCTCGGGATTTGAACTTGGGTATCCTAAATGTGAGTCTAATAACATACCAATAGGGGTGTTTTAACAAGGACTTAAGTTTCCTCTATTGAGTTTTAATGATTTTTTAATCTTGAATTTGTCATCTAATATAAGGTAAAATAATTTGTTTTTTTATTTTTTCTTTCTATGAACTTAACTAGGAAGGAGAAATGATGTTCTAGAAACTTATTCATTGATAACTCTTAGTGCCTATTAGTGGTCTAGATTTAAGGACCTTTATAAATTTTTATCTTTTGAGTCTATTACATTTATGTATAAAATAGTGTGGTTGTAACCAACTCTCCCATCAAGAAAAAAAAAATGTATATTTTTAAGGTTTAATGAAGAAAAAATATTTTATTTTTAGTATATTATGTTTTCACTTACTCTTTTCTATATGTATTTTTATATTTTTTTTATTGCCTTCAAATTCAATTTCAATCAAAGTCTAAATGCAATTCAAAAACCTATGTGAAATAATAATGGTTGTTATCTTCTTTTTGGAGAAACTCTTACAAGGTTTTGAATAGTTTTAATCCCATTATTGATACCATACTTGACATGGTTCTAGTATGAATAAGATAATAATGCTTACTTAATAGGCATGCATTATGATTTGTTACTTCATAATTTTCTTATAAAGATTGTAAAACATATAATATAAATCAATTATCATCATCTATAAGGGATACTTTGCTTGGCATAGGGACATTATGAGGTGAAAATAGACGATAATTTCTTTTAGAAAATGTTTGCTCTATAATTTTTATTGAGTATATATGAAAGAGGGTTTGGTTGTTAATTAAGTTTATCTTTGTTGTAAAATAGTTGGAAATATTTTGTGTTACTAATGATGGACAAATTGTAAGATAATATTACAAAAGAATTTTAATTTAAATATTAGTATAATCTTCATCTATCATACATACACATATATTTATGACACACATAATAAGAAGCAATAAATGATTGGTAAAATCCATATAATAAAATAAATAATTACTACAATACATGTCCTTTATGGATGCCCCCTTCAAGATTTAGTTTTGAATGATATGAGATTGATCAATCAAATGATTAGCCAATGAATTAATCATTGCTATATATTTGAAGGTAAATTAATATGGTACATGCTTTGTAAACATATAAATCCTAAACCCTAGCCTAGCCTTCTAAACATGATCCATATTTTTGAGAACTTCAACAAGACATTAATACTTCAATGGTGATTAACAAGTAAATTTTTGAAGGGATCTACAAGTACAATTTTTGATCCTTCTATCTGCCTAACATAAAATTTGTGTCCTAGACCAAGTTCAAGATTGAAAGACTTAATAACTTCTAAATCAACCTTCGAAGAAGGAAAAATCCTTATCTAAATCCTATTGTGTAAAATAATAAATATAGAAAAGGGGACAAGGTTGAGAGAAAAGATAAAGATAAAGAGAGTGACAATTAAGAAAGCTCAAATAACAACATAAAATTTAGTTGAATGAGCATTAACAATTTATTATAAGCAATGCCAAACAAACCAAACCTCAATTAAAGCTACATAGAAATTTTATTAAGCTCAAATATCACAACATCAAACATTCCAAGCACTTCAATCGAAATAAGTCAAACAACTTCAAGTCTAACAAATCATATTTCAATTGAAGCATAAACAAAAATGTCTGAAAGTGCTAATATCACCATATTTAATAATTACGTACACTTCAACTAGAAGAAGTCAAACAACTCTTGATTATATTGGAACAATATGAACACTCAAACTAGACATTCCTCTATTTATACTATTCACTAACCTAGAAATGAAATTGACTACTGTTTACAATCATAAACAAATTGATCATGCACGATTAGGGATGATTTGGTACCACTAAGCGTCTTCAACATGTTCTTTGTTGACCCTTTTGCAATAATGATTTGTAGGATATTCAATTATGCTTTGTCGGAGTGGCTATCACTTTCATGTCCTAACAATTGTAATTTTGACCTATTTGCTTTGGTCTAGGAGTGCTAGGCACCTTTTATTTAAAACCATTTTAATTTGCAAGCATGTTGGACATTTTAGATGTTGACATCATCCTCTTTGTTGATAAAATCCAATCGAGGACGCTTATTTCCTTTGACTTGTGCTTTGGGTTGTTTTTCTTGCTTTTTGTAGGCTTTTCATGGGGTTAGAAGCTTTTGGATGCCTAGTTGACGTTATTGCGAAAAAATGTTCCAACTTGTTGCCTTTCGGGCTTTTGGTTAATTTTTGGAGCTAACACTTTTCACCCTAAAAGCTTATTTGTTAGACCAGATATATTGAAACACCTTATTGACGTCACTTGGAAAATGTTTCTACAACTACAACTTTTCAAGTCCCAACCTTAAAGAATATGAAGTCAGTCTAGTCAAAAGATCTTGGTTTCAAATAATAAGTAAATTTTAAGCAATTTCAATTCAATAAATTGGTTCCTTAGACTCCAAAAGAAATAATTTGAAATAATTATGGTTCACTCTTCTAGATTCAACAATAAATAATTTTACCAAAAAAATACAAGTATGACACTGTGTTTGGATTTTGGGATGATGGTAAAGAGTTTGACTACAACAATTTTATTATTCTCTATTACTTTACATCGATATATTTTAAGTACACATGTGTATTATAAAGAGCAAAAGTTAACATATGTTATATAGCAAGGATTACTTAAATATATAAAAATAAATAATTATAATAGACGAGACCTATTAGTAATGCATATATAGGGAGTGAGCTTCTTGTTTATGGTTTTTGATCCAAATATTTATGGAAATTGAAAAGTGTATATTCTTGTAAGAATGTTATTAATGGAAAGACAAAAATCATAATTTAAATAAGCCCTAGCTAGAAATAAATTCCCTAATGCATATGTATAGGGAGTGAGCTTCTTGTTTATGGTTTTTGATCTAGATATTTAAAGAAATATGAAAAGTGTAGATTCTTGTAAGAATGTTATTAATGGAAAGACAAAAATATTATTTAAATAATTCCTAGCTAGAAATAAATTCCCTCATTGGAGGAAGCAATATTTTATCTATCAAGAGTAAAATGGATAATAAATATATAGTAAACCACACTTGAAAAGTACATGATACATATAAAGTGATTATCAAGGATGAGATGATCAAGCATGATATAATCGTTATTAAATACAGATAGTTGATGTGCATTCAATGGATACTAAGTTCTTTACAATTTCAAAAATAAATTAAATGAAAGCGAGGATTAGGTTTAAATTCTTTAATTATTTTTTTAAAAGGATTTTTTAAAATAATAGGTTGTGATCTATGGTTTAGAGAGATATGACTTGTATTTAAGGCTATGGAGTGAATATTTTTATATGGATATGGAAACTTTAGAAATACCTCCACAATGATTTAGGATTTTTTAATTGTCATATTATCTAATCCAGAAGGAAGTATTGAATAATATTGGTAATATTCTAGGGAATTCATCTAGGACGGATTAAATATTCAATAGTGAAAAGGTTGTGTATTTAAATGTGTTGTCCTATTTATTTTGAAGTTCTTTCCAATATTTATTAAGATTAAATCTAAATCAAGAGAATGGGGTCAACAAAAGGGTTACACAATTATTCTATTTTGATGTTGCAAATATTATCAAATTAGACATGTTGCAAGGGATTGTAAAGTGAAACTAATTAAACAAACATATGAAATTTTTTGGTCATGAGTAGACTAAAATATGAAGCAAGGACATCATATTGTCGTACAAGATGTCTTAGATCAAGGATTTTCTAATCCCAAAAATTATAAAAATATCCTCTCAATATCATCAAATAAGTCCATCATGGTCAATTGGTAGAGCTAGCCAGGAGTGAGTGCAATTGGTAGCCAGTGTGAGCGCAAGCTGAGAGTGAGTGCAACAAGTAGTGATTGCAAACACAATATGAGAGTGTGCAGTCGGTAGCGAGTGCAAGCATGATCCAAGAGTGAGTGCAACCAATAGCAAGTGCAAGCACGATCTAAGAGCATGCAATTGGTAGTGAGTGCAAGCACAAGCCAGGAGTGAGTGCAACTGACAGTGAGTGCAAGCACAAGCACAAGCTGAGAGCATGCAGTCAGAAGTGAATGTACGTACAAGCCAGGAGTGAGTGCAACCGACAACGAGTGCAAAAAAATTAGGTAACATGGAAAGAAAGTCATTTATAAAAGTGCTTATTGAAAGTGTGAATGGCCAAGTTGGAAGTTTGGATGCCCTACCTAGCAATAAGAAGAAGAGAGAATCTATGGAAAACCCAGTCCAGGTAGTAAATTCTACGCCAGAAGTGATTATCAAGGATGAGATGATTGAGCATGATATAATGATTCTTAAAACTAGAGGGTTAATTTGTAAGTTTCATGGATATTGGCCAGGTTTTTCTGAGATTCAAAATTGGATTAAGTGGAAGTGGGGATTGAATTCAAATTACTCCATGACTTTTCTTCCAAAAGGATTTTTTCTCATTATTTTCTCTAGTTCAAAAATAAGGAATAAAATAATGGATGGAGGCCCATGGTTTAGGGGTAAATATGCATTATATTTAAGACCTTGGAGTGAGAATTTTTTGTGGACACAGAAACTATTAAAAGGCTTCTAGTATGGATTAGGCTTTTTGGACTTCCTTATCAACTCATTAATAAGGAGGTTTTGAAAAATATTGGTAATACCCTAGGTGAATTCATCCAGGAGGGACCAACTACTAAGGAGAGAAGGCATGTTGTATACACTCGAATATGTGTTGCCATGGATATTTCTAATCCTTTACCACAATCGATTAGGATTAAATCTGAATCAAGAAAATGGGATCAACAAGTGGATTATGAAAATATTGCATTCCGATGTCAAATATCATGAAACTAGGCACATGGCAAGAGACTGCAAAGTGAAAATGGAGGAAGAGATGGAATTTTTTGGGCATGAGGGTAGTTTCAATTTGAAACAAGGAGACCATATCACATGAGAAGCTAGGTCAAATCAAGGATTTTCCACTCCTAAGAAAGTGGCTAGAAAAATCCCTCTACATCATTAGATGGTGAAGGCCATTACAGTTCACTCGAATCAATCATTAGAAGGAAAAAATGATATGGGAGATGAGGAAGTACAATGCATAAGTTCAAATATAAAAGGAGCTAAAGGTGCGAAGGAAGAGGGGAAGACAAATTTTAATATAAAGGAATATGGGGAGATAAATTTTAAAGCAAATGAGGTGAAGGAGGTCAAGCTTAATCTAGGTAAATCACCTTTATTATCCTCAAGTAGCTTAAAATCTTCTCCTTACAAAAAAAATGAAAGTAGTACGAAGTGTATTCCTTGCACTTTAGGATTTCAAGAGCAGTATAGTAAATAAAATCTTGTAGAGGATATCCAAGGAAATTTAGGTATTTCAGTACAACATAAGAAAGTGATGACTATGGAGGATCATCTATGCAGTTTAGAGTTTTCAGGGCAACATAAAGAAGAAAATTTTATTGAGGCTATTCCTTGCACTTTCGACTCTTTAGGGCAACATAAATCTTTAGAAGATAAGTCCCATTTTGAACAATATGAAAAAATGGAAGAGATTGATGAAGATGAGAGTGGTGGCAAGAATGGAAGAAGGAGAGGAAGGCTATCACAAAAAGAAAAAAGAGAAAAAGAAACTCAAAAGGATATTGATTTGGGAATCCAAATAAAAATATCACAGGTGTTAACAAGAAGTGGGGCTAAGCCCACTAATAAAAATAAAAAGTGTTGATGATGAAAATGATATCATGGAATATTAGGGGTATGAATAAAACCCCTAAAAAAGAGTTATTAAGGAATTAATAGGTTGTTATAGCCCTGAGTTTATTTTAATACAAGAAACAAAATTAAGCAGTGAGGAATGTAAGGATGCTTTTAAGAAGATTTGGAAGGCAGGTGATTGTTTAGCAGTTTCTTCTATAGGAGCTTCAGGCGGTATTGCAATAATATGGGACAAATGCAAATGGGATGGACAACTATTAGAATAAAAATGGGATGGATTACTAGAAGCAAAAAGTAATTGGGTTGCTGGATTATTTTGTAGGAAAGAGGAAAACATCAAAGTTGGGGTTATAAATGTATATGCTCCAACTATAGTTACTCCTCGTGAAATATGTTGGAAGGACCTTAGTATATTTTTGTCAAATACAATGATGATTCATTGTGATCTATGGATTCTTGGGGGTGATTTTAATACTATTATATCTCCTTTGGAAAAGAAGGGTGGCATTCTAGGATGGTCAAAATAAATGCAATATTTTACTTCATTTGTCAATTAAAATAACCTTTGGGATGTTAGTCCCTCAAGATTTCAATACACATGGGATAATAGACGCATTGGGAAAAATCATATAGCAAAAATACTAGATAGATTTTGTTATCCAATAAATGGTTGCAAACAAAGTATACAATCTCTTCAGATATTTTATTGTGAGTAGGATCAGATCACAAACCCATTTTTTGACTTGTGAGTCACCTAACAATGGTCATCCAAAGCCATTTCACTTCCAGTCTATGTGGCTCCAAGACCCTGATTTTTTCTAGATGGTTATGTTATGGTGGGATGAATCAAAATTTGAAGGATCATGTATGTATAGGTTTGTTCAAAATTTGAAATATTTAAAGGAGAAAATGAAGATATGGAATGCCAAATATTTTGGTAACATTTTTAAATAAAAAAAGAAATTGAATCCAAGCTCAAAAATTTACAAGAGATAGTAGAAATTAATGGAATGGACCAGGATTCTTATGTGAAAGAAAAATAATTACTTTCTGATTATCATAATGCATTGAAGAAGGAGGAGTCATATTGGTTCCAAAAATCTAGAGAGAAATGGCTCAAGGAAGGAGATAGAAATACAAAAAAATTTCATGCTACAACAAAAACAAATTTTTATGTTCGTCATATTAAAAATATTATAACTCCAGATGGAAGAAATAAGAAGATATAAGGAAGGAAGCAATAAATTATTTCAAAAATACTTTATCAGATTCTAGGTAAGATAAGGAGGCACAAGAAAAACTTCTGCAAAATATTCCATCACTTATCACTCAAGGACAAAATGAAAGCTTGATGAAGAAGATTTCTATGGAGGAGCTCCATGAAGTAGTTTTATCTTTCCATCCTAACAAGGCATCTGACCTTGATGGATTTCCTATAATTTTCTTTCAAAATTTTTAGGATTTATTGAAGAGTGATATGTTAGTATGCAGTTGAAGAGGCTCGAAAAAGGAAGGCTATAATAATTGAGATCAATGCTAATTTTAATACTTTGGTTTCCAAGAAATATGACAAAATATTTTGATAACTTTCATCCAATAGGCCTTTGTAATATGATTTATACGATCATTTCAAAAATTATGGCAAACAGATGGATTTTCCTATGATATAGATAATAAACAAATCTATTGGAGAAGAAATTTATAGTCTCTCAACATTGGCTCTTATATGCCAATTTACTAGACCAAGACCTTTAGAAAAAACCATTGAAGGATAGATTGATAAAGAATGGAGAACTAAGGTAAGAGGGGGTACACAAATCATAATATTTAGAAGGATTTTTCTTGTTGTTATATTTATGTTTAAAGAGAAAAAAAATCTAAATTGTCACCCAGCACCCACCTTATCAGGACCAGGCGTAGCAGTAGCCTTCACAACACTAGAAAGAGCAAAAATACCAGTATCCACCATATTTATAGGCTTAGCCTACCATAGCACATCTGGAGGAACAAGGTGGCTTTGTTCATGGTAAACAAATTCTTGATGGTATAATTATTGCACAAGAGGCCATACATTCTCTTCATTCTATGAAAAAACTAGGTATGCTTTTGAAATTAGATATGAACAAAGCATATGATAGGGTTTCCTGGAATTTTCTACATGCTATTCTCAGAAAGTTTGGCTTTGATTATAGTTGGTGTGAGTGGGTTAAATGTTGTTATAGCCCTCCCAGAGTTTTCTATTTTGATCAATGGTTCTCCTGTTGGGTACTTCAAGTCATCTTGTGGACTTCATCAAGGTGATCCTATTTCTCCTTATTTATTAATTATTCTAGCGGAAGCATTAGGGAGAGCCTTTTCAAAGGTAAAAATGGAAGGAAAAATCAAGGGTATTCAAGTTGCAAAAAATGGTCCTTTTGAATCTCATCTCCAATTTGTTGATGATACTTTTCTTTTGGGCCATCCCTCAATCAGTCAATGAGGCCATGGAGTTCAAATCAATATTATCATGTTATGAGAAGGCTACTGGAAAGTTGGTAAATACTTCAAAACCCAAGATCTTTTTCATTAATACTGCCCTAGATTTACAACAAATTATTGTGAATATTTTAGGGTTCAAAATTGAAAACTTTCCATCAACCTACTTGGGTATTCCTTTGTTTGATAAAGGGAATAAAAAGGAGCTTTGGATCTCTTTTTTGGATAGAATGAAAGCTTGCTTGGTAGGTTGGAAAGGTAAGTTCTTAACCATGGCAAGAAGGCTACAACTCATAAAGACTACTTTTCAATCCATTCCTATTTATATGATGTCACTTTCAAGACTGCCAATAGGTATTGCATCAGAAATTGATAAAATTCAAAGAGACTTTCTATGGAAAGGTTGTGAGGAAAAATTTAGGTTTCCTCTTTGTAAGTGGGATAGGGTTTGCAAAGGAAAGAATATTGGAGGAGCAGGCTTGTGAAATTGCAGACTTATGAATTTGGCATTAGGAGCAAAGCTTGGGTGGAGACTATTTAGAGATCAAAGAAAGAATTGGGTAAAAATATTACTTCAAAAATATATAGGTTCTCTTGATGCAATGAAATTATTTAGGAAAAGAACTCTACCCAAAGGATCATCAACATGGAACTTCATATCAGAGAGTTTGCATTTGATAAAGAAACATATTAGATGGTCAATCAATGAGGGGAGTTATGCAAATTTTTGGTCTGATGCTTGGTTGAAGCCTTATCCTCTTATCTCTAACTCAAAATGGAAACCATTGGCTCAAGTGTGCCTAGCATGTAAAGGTCCAAAGGTCAAATATTATATTATTATGAGCAAAAAATCTAGATCATGGATTTCTTTTAGTAACCTGGTTGAAGGAGAGGAACTCAAACAAATTGCAGATGAACTTCAAAATATGCTTCAAGAGTTTTATTTACCAATTTTTACATGAAAAGATGAGTTGGTTTGGAATTTATCAAAGGATGGTGGATACTCGATCAAGTTGGGATATGAGGATTTAGAACAATCAAAATTTCCTTCTCCCAAAAATTTTTCTTGGAAGAATGTTTGGTCATTAGAGGCTCTCCCTAAGGCCTCAACATTTCTTTGGTTAGCAGTTCAAAGTAAGATTCTTACAGGAGAGAGTCTACAAAGAAGAGGATATTATGGACCCTTTATATGTGCCTTGTGTGAGAAGGATTTAGAAACATCAAACCATTTACTTCTTCATTATTCGTTTGCTCACACCATTTGGGGTTATTTTTAAAAAATATGAAATTATATTGGGTAGCTCCATCAACATTGAAAGAGTTGATGAAATGTTGGATAAATTATAATAAAGCTAAAGCATTATGTATTATTTGGAGGATTGGCCCTACCATTATTTGTTGGAATTTATGGCTTGAAAGGAATAATAGAATTTTTAAAAATTAAATCTCAAAATCATGCCCAGGTTTGGAATAGTATTATTGCCTCTCTTGCAGAATGTCTAAAATTATGGTGCTCATCATGGGAAGTCTCAATTGCAGAAAAAGAAAAAGAGGTGCTAATAACTTGGCTACAGGATTTTAACATACATGGAAGAGTCATCTGCAACAATGGAATTAAAATAAAGGATCTACTTTGATCTATGGTAAAATAGAAATATCCAAAAATTGGGTTTATCAAAATTAATTTTGATGGTGCTTCTAAAGGAAATCCAGGAAAAGTTGGTGGAGGTGGTGTTTTTAGAAATAGTGAAGGCAAAATTCTCCTCACTTATTCATAATCATATGGAACTTCAACTAACAACTATGCAGAGGCTAGGGCACTTCTTATAGGGATTAAAATTGCAGTAGAAAAAGGATGGAAATATATTTCAATTGAGGGGGACTCACAAATTATCATCAATGCTATTAACAAAAATGAATGTGGAGACTGGATAAAAAATAGTATTATTGCTGATGTTCATCGTCTATTATTAGAGGCAATCTCCTGGCAGTGTGAGCATATTTATAGAGAAGGAAATTGAGTAGTAGATAAATTAGCGAATTATGGTGTTGATCTTCATCCCGGTGAAATTCAAATTTTAGAAGGCAACTAGCCAAGTGAAATTTTATGTCTTAATCAAAATGATGTCAAGGAGTTGATTGTGGAAACAACACTTTGAGGAAGTTGAAGAATATATTTAAGAGAAAAAGAATTGAAAAATTCGTGATAAAAATGTATGCTACAACAAATGTAATATTTTGGTATTGTTATGGGAGTGGCCCCAATAGAACCCACATATAACCTCTTAAAAAAAAAGTCCATCATGGTCCATTTGAAGCAAACACTTGAAGAAACTAAGAAGAGTGTATAGAATGTGCAAATTCAAATATAGAAGGAATTAAAGTTATGAAGAAAGGTGTAGAGTCAATTTTCAAAGTAGATAAGAGGAAAGAGGTTAAGTTTAATCCAATAAATCATCTCTACTCTTTTAAAAATTTATAAAAACATCTCCTTATGGAGGGAAACTCTGAAATAGAGGTCCAAGGTTTAAATCCTACAAGGGATAGGGTTGTCCACCATGCTTCAGTAACCAGAGTATGGTTGGGGATAACTATATATTGGGTAAGCAATATCCATCTCATATGGCCTCACAAACATAAAAAACTACTTTACCCTTCATAATAAAACTAAATGCACTCTAAACTTTATCCCTTACACTTTAGGGTTGCTAGGAAGCATAATCAATATGAAAAATATGCATTGTACTTAGGGAGTTTTATAACAACATAAGAGAGTAAGTACTATGGAGGTTGTTCTTTTCACTTTAATGTTTTTATGATAACATAAAAAAAGGGTTTCTAAGGTTAATCCTTGCACTAAAGTTTATTTTTAATATGATTTTTATTAATAGGTCAAGAACCCTCAAGTATTTTAGATATATTTTCAAGGCTCTTCGTAACTGTTGAAATTACATCATTTGTGATGATAAAATTGACAACATGCTTAATATCACTCATAGATATTTTATTTTTAATATCTTTATCCTTGCCAATAAAAATCCTATCTAGATCTTATAGTTGCTTTTTATTAGTTTTGTGCTCTATTGTTGACCTTTTAACTTGCATTGACCATGTTTTATTTTGATCTTCTGGTCATTGGATTTCATTTATTTTTCTTTCAATTTGGTCTTTAATGATTAAATTTTGTGTTCTAGATTTTCTTTATTTGAGAATTTCTTAGGCTAGTTTTCCTAGAAGAGCATTTTATGTTTGTGCCTAGTTAAACATTCTATTAAGTTTTAATCAAGTTTGTCAAACCAATTTTCTTATAGGTATTCCAACACTTTTTAAAATCCTCCTTTCCTAAAAAGTAAGGAGTAAGATCATTGATATTTAATTTTTATTTATTTTTTTAAATAATAGATCTTGGTTTTCATCATTTTGTATTTTGATTCATACCATTTTTTATATGGGATTACATTTTTTCATATTTTAGGTCTCATCCTTTCATAGCTTAGGTTATCTTTTCATTCTCAACTACATATTTTCATTATTTAGTCACACTCTTTCGTATCTCATGTCACATCCTCTTGCATTTTGAAAAACATCCTTTCATACTTAGGTGGCATCCTTCTGTACTCAGGTCACACCCTTTCATACTTAGGATGACCCCCTTTCATATCTAGGATCACATCCTTTATTATCTTAGGTTGCACCCTTCCATTGTCAAGACACATCCTTTGTAACATAGGTTGGATCCTTTCATGTCTAAAATCATGCCACTTCACATATTAGGTATATGATCATTATCTTGTGGATGGGTAAGATGAATGTTGATAATATTTGATTGAAAATATTCACTTAAAATATTTGGCACATGTAAAATTTTCTTGACTAGAAGACAATGCGATATTTATTATAATACCAAGAACTTTTTGGCCACTAACTAGAAGTAGATTCAAGAGTGTGTCTATGATACCACTTGTAGTGGACCAATAGGCCTATTACAAGAAACCCATAAAGGATATAATATACAATGGCCTATATAAAAGAGATACGAAAATGGATGGATGTTCTCTCCACTAAATGGCAGAGGGATATATATAATCCAAGTGGTATAATATAAAGAACTATAACCCCTCATACCTACATTTTAAATAATATTTTATTAGCATATTAATAATATTAGGACATAATTTAATACAAGAGTAAGTTATATTACATTTTTTTGAGAACAAATGTGATGATTATGGAAGTGATATCACTTACTATAGTTTTCTTTTCCTTATAATTTTTTATTATAGCAAGCATATTACTATTTAAAATATCTTAAAATTTTGAAATAAATTATAAAAAATTAATCAAGACGAAATATATTTTTACCATAGAAATCCCTTCCATTGAAATATTTCTTATCAAGCTTTCATCTATCTATCTCTATATTCCTTCCATTTGAATTTGAATTTTTTTTTTTCAATGTAAGGATGGATGTATTTTGGTAGCAACATTAAAAAATTAGTATTTCTATCACCCTAATTAAGCCATCAATCTTAAAATTTGTGGACCTGATATGGCTCTTCCCTATGTAATTCATAATGATAACCAACAAGTAGTTGTTTACACATAAATGTATTGATCTATTCCATTGATTTTGAGGATTTTAGTAAATCCTTCAATATTGATTCAATTTCCTCCATTATCTTAAATATATTATAAAATAATTTGTGTTTTACGTCTTCATCCATTGCTTTAGATATTTTATATTTTAAACAAACTTATACTTTCATAGTCCCCTAAAATTTGTCCTACCACAACATGACTATTAAAGACATTATGGTTTTGAAGCCCCATGTACCAAAAAATAAATGACTTTGGATGACTATTATTGAAAGGAAATAATCTCAAGGGATTTTGTTTACAAAAAAATATTTAAAGATATAATATACTTTGATTGTCATGTGCTACTATCAAACAACAAAAAAATATCTAAACTTTTTGCCACTTCCTTGGCTATTATCCCTTTTAATATTTCTATTTTATCTACAAATATTGTTTTCTTATCTTCTTTTTTCTCTTTGATTACTCCAAATTATTAGCCTCTAACATGTCATGATCTATCTCACAAACAATATCTTGTCATCAATTGTTTAAAAAAGATCTAAAAAGTTGCCTTGATAAGTGAATCGATCGCCTTAGCAAGCACAATGCCTACCAAAGTGCCCCACCCATGCACCAATAATCCAAGTGGGAAAATTGACTCCTATCAGAATGACCTACCCTATTTAACCCATAAATGAAAATGTGATAAGGTTGTGTCGTATAAAACCTTCTCATTTTTCTCCACCTCCTCCTCCCACTTCAATCTCTAGCACCCTTGCAACCCGTGTGTAGTACACATACATTTATAAACCATGTCTTTCTCTTTATCATTTGCATGCCTCCACCATAAGCCATGTCTTGCTCTTTATCAATTGCATGCCTCCACCATAAACCATGCATTCCATTAGATCAATTCGAACATCTCAAATATATTACACATGCCTATTCACTCTAGTCATGAAAGGCTCAAACTAGCCTAAGAAAAGCTTGCCTACCAATTTTTCCTAGGCCAACCAGGAAGATTATCTCCATAGGTAATTTCCATAATCTTGGTATAATTTACCCCAAATAAAGTTTTAAAACAATAACACTTGCATTTTGCACTAGCCTCCATAGGATAGGACACCTTTTTTTCCCAAGTCCTTTAAAGCAAGTGATTTGATCACAATTTTATATGAATCACTCCAAGAAGCCAAGAATTTTCCAAGTCATATCAAGATAGAAAATCACTATCCCACACAAGCAAATAGATTATTTTATTTAGAAAAATAATTGAATTGATCTAATTTTTCTAAGTCCCCTTAAGGGATCAAATAGCCCTCTTTGTGAGCAAATTACTTACCAGGTCGAGTGACTCATTCCCTAGTCTTCCACTTTCAATTTTTTATCACTTCTCCAAAATTTAAAAAAAAATTATTTATCTTCCATCATAAACACCTCATCCACCTCTAAATCCTATTCATGCTAGAGGTGGTTCCATATTTCCATATTTTAAATTCATTGCCCCACCATTGCTTCATAATTGGTCCTAACATGGACATAAGAAGTAAGGTCCTTCAAGAAGAGAATATCAAAGAGAAAGAGATAGACCTTCCCTCCTCCTTGAAGATCTAAAGAGTTATTTGATGAGACCTAAAAAAGAGTGGATGAGGTAAAGTTTAAGAACTCCATTAGCAATGTAAGAAACAAGACCCTTGAGGTTCAACCTTGATCTAGAGATAAATTCTTGGAATATTAGTAGAATATGGACCTCAGGATTACCATGAACTTGGTCCCTCAAGCATGGAACAACCCCAAAGTGATAGAAGCATGTGAAAAATATATGAATCTATGAGTAAAATCATTACATTACCTTAATGGAGCAAAGAGTCCTTCTACATAAGGGAGGGACATATAAGGAAAATGCTCAATCCAATTGATGGTAATGTGGATCCCTTGCAATACCAAAATGAAAAAATAATTTTATAATAAATACAACATGATCTATTGGTAGTATTTCTAAATACCTTATCTTAGCAATCCAAAGAAAACAATCAACTTCATCCTGCTAGAGTTATATGTATTCAATGATGATGTCCAAATGGTCTGTTAAGGACCATAGCTATGATTGAGAAAAAATTAGGCACCAAAGTTTATGATGAGCATATTACCCTCCATGCAATTGAGAAATATCCAAGGTACTCTTAGATGATTGGTTGTGCTCAATATATTTTTGATCAAATGAACAATCATATCAATGAATTCAAGTAGGAAATAAAATTTACATACACCTATTTATTTTGGTTATTTTCTCTATTAGAAGAAATATAGGTTCCTAATGTTTTAACTCAATTAGATAGGATAAAATGAATAACCTCTTTCAATAGCGGAGTGCATTGATGCACCTTTTCAAAAAGTAGGTAATACCTCATACCACTTATATGATGAATTGTTCAATATGATCATGGAAAATATGATAGGGAAAACCCCAAGATTGTTGGATGATTCCAGATAACTGTCAAGTCATAAGAATGGCCAAATGAAGATTTTTAATTGTATAGATCATGTTCTTTGATCTACTTCTAAGACTTTTCAGCCATACCCTTTGACTTATTGGTGTTTGTGCCAGACTATGTGTTCAACCTTGAATATTCTAGGAAACTAGATTACATGTATCTTATGTATTTAATAGGGTAGAATACTACCTTCTAATCACTCAAGAAACCAGTCATGAATATTATTTCTAAGATATGAGGGTTCCACAAGGTTGTAAAATATAAACTAAGGGAAATCAAGCTATAACAACTTTGAGATATGTGGTCTTATGACAAGTTATATATTACAAGGGGAAATTAAAGGTCAAATATTTTAATACCTTCTTCACACATGAGAAAAGGTATTGTATGGAGGAGGTAAGCCCTAATGAGGAGCTATCCCTAACCATCCTGGGAAGCATACATGGGTGTGAAGATGAAATATAAGGTTGGTATAATAACCCCTTATAGTGACACTCCTTCTATATTAAGGTTAAGGATAACTTTAATCCAAATTTTAAGATGAACTATTGAACACTAGGAGCCTTGGAGAAGTTGGGTTACTTTGATTGAAGGATCCTTACATGGTATAAAATGAGGTATGATATGGGGTGATCAAAGATCACAACATGGCATGGCATATTTGATGAGGAATTCTCTTCCATTTGGTATTAGAGGCACCTAAGGAGTGTGAAGAGGGATAGAACCACAAGTGAAGCACTATGAAACCCTTTGAGTATTCCAATACCATCATGTGTTCCAACACCTAAGATTGTCATATTACTACACCTATAATATTCATAGTCATCAACTCTGTAGTGTGAAAAGAAATAATAAAAAGGTAGTTAAAGTTAAAAGAAAACATCTATGAGTCCATTTTTGAGAATATGGAAGTGATGTAACAACAATAATGATAGATACAAACTAAGTACTATGAAAAAAAACTATAAAAAGGTAGTAAAAGTTAAAAGGAGACACCTATGGGTCCATGTTTGAGAATATGGAAGTGATGTAACAACAATAATGATAGATACCTTAGCTCAAGAAAAAACTCTTTTTGAGTTGGAAATGGCTAGGGTAGGGGTCACTACTGCATTCACTTCCACTTCCATTCCACTCTCCACTACTCTTGATTCTTTCTCCACTTCCACTTCCACTTATTATATTCTTACTTTTTTCTCTTCTCCCAACCCTTATATTTCACTTCCCTCACCATTAACTAGAGTGACCCATAGTTCTCTTGAAGGTACTTTACTTTTAACAAACATCTTCACTCTTAAGAATCAAACCATTCACCTCAGTTTTATCACCATCCATCCAAGTATCCACCACATAGACATTAGTGTCATATTCATCAATCCATTTTACCTTAATCTATCTACTTGTAGAATCATTGGTATAACTAGCAATAAGAGAAACTCCTTCTATGTCCACACTATTTAATATTATATCCAATCAGATAGATCCACCCATCATCTTATCCCTCTCATTTCATCCCATATTCTAAACTAAGTTAATCCTATTTTAGGAATGATGTCATCCATGCCTGCATATGTGGTTAAGTCTATAAAAGCACCTCTTGAAGTTAATGCAACTACAAGGTCTAGCAAGATCTTTGTATGGATATTGCATAAGCCTAAGGAGATAAACGTCTAAAAGGTATTCAATTTTTTCATAACTAAAAGTATGAGGTTGAAGAAGGAAAATAAATATTTGAGAGACAAAACCTTCTAGACTCTAGTTTTAATGTTGTCATTTTTGACATCTAGAGGTAATAAAATACTCATCATAAAAGCAATGAAGAATGACCCAACCAAGACTGCTACATCCCCTAGTGACTTCATTGCTAGGGTATTCAAGTTGGATTTGATCCAAACAATTCCATACCAAATAATTTAGCTTACAAACCAGCTATCACTTGGTGCATCCATGCAATTTGGCTAACTTGCAGTGAGGGATGTGGCATTGAAGAAGAAGAACAAATATCTTGAGAAAAAAGTGGCACAATTAAAGGTTGAAAAAAGTAGCTCTAGGAAGAGAATGAGGCCTTAAAAGGTGATAATACTAAGAAATATCAATTGAATAATTTGAGGACCTCAAATCCTAGCTCGATGAGGTTAAGAAGAAAAGATAATAGTTGGAGGATATCTCATAATAATTTGCATAAGGGAAATACTGGTTGAGAAAGTAGGGTGAATAAGAAAAATCCCAACTAGAAGGCCAAGTGAAATAACTATAAAACACCCAACAAGTGAGGGATTAAAGATTTATGAGCTCTAAAAAGAATTGGTAATGTTAAAAAGAGAAAAACAAGTACAAAATATATAAAAGCCTTCGATATTTAAAGGATAAAATCCCTCTAGGATAATATCAAGTCAAATGTGATGAGTACTGAAGGGTATTTCTATTTTATAGCCTATATAGAACACACCTTGACTCAAGTACTAGGAACCATAAAATAGGTTTAAGAAAAATTAGCTAAAAAGCAGAGGTTCCAAGAGGTACTCAAAATTTTGTATACAATTTCATTGTCACAGGCATAATAGTTGGGAATGGATTAAAATAACACGATAAAAAAACTAAATAATATCCCTAACACTCGTAAATACTTATAGGATTGCAAGGACACATTATCCTCTCTAAAATCCCTGGTGCAAGAAATGATAAAAGAGATTCATGGTATTTCATTGCTAGATTATCAAACATATTTGATCCTCAAAGGAAACTCCTTGATGATGATATTATTGACATGTTGTTTTAATATGAGAAATACTGAGCTAAATTAAAATATGTAGTTAAATTGTATAAGAATTTAGAGCCACTTTATGCCAAACTACAAGAGTTAATAAGGAAGTAGGATGGGTTATTAGAAAACCCTTATGAGGATCTATGGGCAGAGGCATATGATATAATGAATCCAATTTATTGTAGGTAAGCAATGGTAGAAGTTATTAGGGCTACTTCCATGAAGGTAAAATAGGAGAACCATAGTATTGAAAATGTTGTAGTAGGGATTCCAATTTTGGGAACTTTATACCTAACAACAAAGATAGGATCTAGGATCTCTTGACAATCAAGCTTAGTGCCCTATAAATTCATAAAAAATGTAGTGACATATCACCACCTTGGAAATTATAATTTTGAAGGGTTACGAAATAGTGAAATCAATCCATCAATGCCTTCCAAAACCCCTCAAAATTTAGCTAAGTTTAATCTAAGTATTGATTTTTTCCATAAGTGTTGATTGGTCTAGAAGCAATTCATTATCAATAAGTAGTGGTTGGCTTATACGAGCAAAGTGCTAATGGAATGGTAGTAAAGTGAAGCAATTCACTCACCTCTTGGAGTGAATTGCTCTCAAGCCTAGAGAGGGGTATAAATACGAGCATGGATCCCAAGGAATATATTTGGAAAGTGATATTTTGGCATGTAGTGGTGCTATAACTCAATTTAAAAGCTTTTGAACATTTTAAAGGTATATTTTTTATATTAAAGGATGAAAAAAGGTTTTTTTAAAGGGTACCAACTATTTTTTACAATTGGAGTCTTTTGGACAAAGATGAACACACAGATGCATCATGAGACAAAAAAAAAACAATCAAAACATTGCATCTAGAAATTATAGCATTGCTTCATTTAATTATGCTTATCAATAATGACCTAGACCAAAAATCTATATAAAAGCATCTACAATAGACTCAAAATAGAAAGCAACCCACATATGGCCAAAAGATATAGCCCTACCCATTGTTCATTTGGGCCAAATCAAATCATCTGCAACATCCCAATCTCAGCAAAGAACATCTAAATAATATTTTAGATTTTCCATAATATTATTTAGGTCATCTCTAGATGAATAATCTCAATTTTAATTTCTTAAAACTTTGAAATGAAGATGAAGTTAGTTGATTCCTCTATTAGCTCAACACTCTTCACATACTTTGACTTCTAAAATTTTTCCTTATGCAAAAAAATCATTTCTACCTCGACTTCCCTTACTTCTCAATAGTCTGATCACCCTCAATTGACTATTTTTTCTTCATATACTACCTCTTTGGTGTGATTTGGATAAAAACATGGCCAAACACAAGGATATATAGACAATTGACCAACTGCATAACTAAAAAAATGGACAACTTCCGCATTCCACTCTTTGCTAGATATCCTATATCCACAACAACAAAACGAAATCTTCATCGACACCTAGAAAATCATAAACCTCTAGATGAAACAAAGGATCTTGAGAAGCTCATAAAACATGCTAAATCTCTCCTAAAATTGCAAAAACTAGAAAAAAGGAAACCATATTTATTCTTTCTTCTATGTTAAAAATCAATATATATGATCAAATCCAATTTTTGGAAGAGCAAATAAAAATTTTACTACTCTACTTCTAACTTTAGCTAATTTAGATCTTCCTACTCTAGTCTCACTTCCTAGATTTGCTATTCTTCTTGATTTTCTAGTGGGATTCATAGAAGGGATTTCCTCTTTTTTTTACCAGAGGTTTAAATAAATACTTTGTCAAGGAAATATGAAGAACATCAAAAGAACAAGGGACCATCTCTTCAAAGTCAAACAATGTGTTCATACCTTGTTTTGATCGATCTGGACCCTAGAAAGGGGTGCCTTCCATTTGTCAATTTCATCCTACACTAAATTTCTCCTAAATTGATTTCCACTTAGATTTTTCCTTACAATTAACCTTATCTTCCTAATCTTGAATTTCTTGTTTTCGGTTTTTCTCATGGGCTTCAATTTCTATTGGATCCTCAAGTTGATAAATTATTTCTTTCTCCACATTTGGTTCATTCTCTATTTCTGGTGCTATTTCTTCTTCCTCCTACTCCTCATCTGGAGAAAAATTCTTAGTACCTTTCATATAAAGGATTGTGCTTGTACCTTCCTCATCCTTTTTATCTTTCTCTTTGTCCATATTTTTTTCTTTCTCCAAACTTTATTCAAGGGTTTCTTCAAAGGACAATTTTTAGTTGAATGTCTAGATTTATTGCACACTCTATGGATCCAACAAGTTTTTATATTCAATCTATTGCTCCTAGAACCTAAATTTAGACATAACCCTTATAAAGGATTTTTTTCCATGTTGGCATTGACACAAAATCTAGAAAAAATTAGCCTAGTTCAAGCTTTAGTTGTTGAGTCAAAGGCTAAAAGCTGACCTATCAATTTTGTGATTCCCACAATTATATCTTCATCCTAAAATTCTATAGGCAATCCCATAAGTCTTACCTAGACTATGAGAGATTTATGTTTTCCATTTTTAGATTGAAACTTGGTTTCCACCTTCTTAAAAAAAGACCCATTCTCCCAAAAAACCAAGGTCCTCCCAACAAAGTTTTAACACAGTCCTCATAGTTGGAGAAAGTGATGAGGAAAAAACCTTTAGGGAGAGCTGCTATCCGCATAGTTTTAAAGGTATATTTATATGTATGTAACAAATAAATATTCTTCATTTTGTTAGAGATGCACCCAATTATTTACTTTTACTAGGAGTAATAGTTTCTTTCCCTAGGTAACATAGGGGTAAATTCCTCCTATGAATAGGAGCCATGGGATACATTATAAACATCTTTTGGCCATAATAAATTTAGAGCTACACTTTGTGAAACCTATTTTGTGCTCTTGTAACTCATAAAATTAGTGGAAAATTGATGTCTTTAGCTCTCCATTATTGGCACTACTTTCTTAGCCTATGAAATGTGTGGTGATTGAGGCACAACCTTTTTTTCCATCTTGTCATTCCTCTCACAATTTTATATCAATTAAATTAGAACATTGTTTTTTGTATTTCTCATATGTTGACTTATGACACACTCTCTTTGTTGTAGCTATGGTCATAAATACTTTTTATTTCTCATACCCTACACTTACAAATTTACTTTTCATGCATTTTAATCTTTGCAATTTACATTTCACATTTTAATTCTATGCATTTAGATTAGGTTAGTTCATAGTGAGGAGCTAGCCTAAATATAGAGGTTGGAAGATGCCATAAACCCTTCCATCCAACTATGTTGAAACTAGAATTGTATGCACATAAGAATTTAGACGTTTCCACCATTCAATAATTAAAAAACAAGTAAAAAAGGAAGTGTTGAAATGAATAAGGGATGCAAGATGATTAAGAAAAAATATTGAAACCTTCACTAAAAGTAGAAAGTCAAATCAAGAAATCCAACCTATTGATGTTTTTTCTTAGTCTTTCAACAACTTTGGGGACCAAGGTAGTGGATTTTATCCCTTGTCTAATGATCAATTTCACTCCAAAATATGATTATTTCTCACACAATGTGTAGAGAAACTCTCTTCTTATTTTTAAATATGGTGACTTTGAATTCCCTTAGACGATCGTCATAAGAGTGAATATGATTCTCATGACAATTTCATTCATGACACACTCAATATGGTGTATTACATGGTATTATATTTTGTGAACTCAAATCTCAATATGTTAGGAACTCATCCTAACTATAATATGTAATTACCACCTTTCTAATGTGGGGATCCTATCTCAATAATATTATGTAATATTTTATAATGTATATGTGGCAATTGAGGCTCCTAGACAAGCGGGTATATTTAATGTAACTATTATAAAGAATGTAACTGCTTGTTTGGTAGAAGATTCTAGCTCATGTGGCCACTTGCATGTGAAGCTAACCCTTGAGCATTATAGTTAGCTAATGCAGAATCTTTAAAAAAGCAAGAGGGCATAGATGAAGGCATATTATATTTTATTGTATTGAAGCTCTACTTCTAAGGCTGTTGCTCCCTCAAAGAGGCCTACAATTCTATAATGTGTTCTTATTTTCTGCAATATAATTTGTTGCATTTCCATTTCATCTTGCAATATTGTTAATTTCAAGCTCATTTTCTATTATTATTGCAATATTGTATCGATGTGCTTTTATTATATTGCAAGGCTCATAACATAATAGCTATAATTATTTTCAACTTGCAAGTGTGCATATATGTTGTTATATATTACCTATATTTATATTTATATCGAGGTTCAACTTATTACGTATTTGTTTTCGTAAAATGGGATGCCAACCTTGTGTATGAGAGAAGTTATCACTTGGTCAAGGCAGATCCCTTGAACAAAATTTATAGTGAACATGGACATTTGATATTATCATATGCATGGACAATGTCATATTGTTTAGAATTTTCTATCTTGATCTTTATCACCATATTTAAATTTTGGCCATTAAAATTTTAAAATTTTATGCATTTATGCATAATTTGTGTCAAAATTTTAATTTTATGCTCAAATTTGATAAGTCTTAAATTCGGAACAAAATTGATGTTAATAAAAAATTAAAATAAAATCTAGCATATTGTTTGGGTTAGTAAATAGCGCAAAGATACTCTGCTAGCCATTTTAGCATAGCAAACGATGTAGCAATGGAGACATGGTAGAGAAGAATGTCGAAAAGACTATTACTTTAAGTGACCTTATTTGATTTTAATTGATACCTAATATTATTTGATTTAGATTGAATTTATGGATGAACTTCAATAGTTACAATTGTTGCATATTAAAATTTGATGAATTGCAAACTTCAAGGCCTAAATTCATCGAGTCCTATGACATGGTATATAATACATGAATATGAATAGGTGCAAGATAGGCATTATATAAAGGCATTGCATGCACTCTTTGCTTAATTTTAAAATAATTTATTTGGGTTTCAGATGTAAGTTTTTTATCATTGTATAGACACAGATGAGAATATTGATAAAGGAGAGGAGATTGAGCTCTTATTAGAGGATAAGAGACTCCTACTTGGTGTTATTTATTTAAGTGGGTCTAGTAACTTGCTCAAAGTGAATGGAAGAGAAGGCAACTCCAAGATTCTCTCTAGGTATTATATCATGGACTTTTGGGAAAGGATATACATCATACTTTAAGCTAATCTATTGTTATAATACAAATATACAAAAATTAAAATTTTAAGTAGGTCATGACATTAACCATGTAATAAGATTCATCTAATTTAATTTTATTACATATAATTTGAAATTCATTGTATATCATATTTAAACTCAAATTTAATTAAATTCTTCACATAAATTTAATAACAATTGTCAAAAGTCATCTCTAGTTTGTACACACAACTTCATTTGCATAATTCAAGCATATTTGTATATGTTTTATGTAATGATGCATATATTTTAATGTTATATTAAATTGAAAATAACAATGTAATAAAGAACATATGATGTATATAGTTTTTTAGGGATACTTTTAATGTTTTTAACATATAAATAGTTGAGAGAGTAGAACATTATCTTCTACAAACCTCCTACTACACTTTGTTGTATTTTCCTTATTCTTAAGTATATGTTCTTAACTTGGCAGTATTTTAATAATGTATTCTATTTTTGGTATTTTGTATACTTGGTTGAGAGTTAATTTTTTATCATTCTCTTCATAGTCTTACTATGGTATTTCTCTATAAATTATTTTACTATTGTATTACTTTACCCCATTATGTAATATTGTTATGTGTAAGACAACTATAATATCAATATCACACTATATATTTCTAGTTTTTGTGTAGTTTTATAATATTATTAGTACATACACAAGGACTTTAGAAGTTGAATTTCATATAAAAATTTATTAATATTTTTATGTTGGATACATTTCTTTCAAACTTTAAACTTTCCTAGCTTAAATTTAAAAATGAACGTTTTGATTATGAGGTAAAGGAACATATAGCATATGAAATAAAGATAAAGATAATTATCTAAAACTCCCAATAGAGCATCTAAAAATTATAGTGATGTAGTCTTTCTTGACCTTACTCCAAATTTTAATCATATCAAATCATTTCCATGTTAAGCTATCATTTGGCACTATCTCATTCCATGAGGGTTATAAATATTGACATCAAAATTTCTAGATACCCTATCAGATGTACACATATAAAAGGATTATCCTCTACATCCGATAGTGCATCTAAAAATTCTAGTGATATGATTGACACCTTGGAGGGATTGCATCACCATAAATATGTCATCAAATCATAATAACTCATCACTCTAAAGTCATACTGCTTTTGCACTCATGAAAAATGTTGGATGGCCTCAATAGCAAGTTTCAACCTCCTATGTAGGATAATTAAAATCTTCAAAACACATATAGGCATAGGGGCAATTTGAATCCTATATTAGCAAATTCCCTTGCTAGTTATCAATTGGGTACAATTCGTTATCCTCCTCATCCAATTCTATAAATTACCACCATTTATCACAATTATTTTTGCCACATCACATCTAAAATTCCTATAATACATTTATATTGAGGTAAATCTATCATTATTTGGAACATCCAAAATCGTCTAAGACATTTATCTTGAGGTAATTCTATCACCATTTGGCACATCCAAGGTCCTATAAGACATTTGTTTTGAGACCAGACTATTGTTGTTTGCTACATCCAAAGTCCTCTATGATATTTGTTGGAGGTAAGTCTATTGCCATTTAACACATCCAAAGTTCATTTAAGACATTTATCTTAGGAAAAGTATATTTCCATTTGGCACATCCAAAAGTCCTCTAATACATTTATCTTGGGTAAAGTGTATTCCCATTTGGCACATCCAAAAGTCCTCTGGGACATTTATTTTGAGGTAAGTCTATCATCATTTGGCACGTCAAAAATTATTCAAAAACATATATTTTGAGGAAAAATCTTATCTTTCAAATACAATAAAAGTCATCATAGGATTTTTTCTTGAGGTCCATTTTGTATCATATCTTGTATCATAACAATAACATTTAGTGTATCTAAAGACCCCTTGGCACATCTACTTTTGTATTATATCTTGTATCATAGCAATGTCATTTGGTGTATCTAAAGTCCCCCTAAGCCCATCCATTTTTGTATTATATATTTTATCATAACAACACCACTCGTGTATATAAAGTCCTCTTCAGCACATTCATTTTTGTATTATATCTTATCCTATACCAATGCCATTTGGGATTTTATAAAATCCCATTGGGCACATCCGTTTTTGTATCATAACTTATACTATAGCAATACCACTATGGCATATCCAAAATCTAATCAAGCATATACAAATAAATTATCTTTGCCATATTAATCACATATTTACTTAATCATATCACAATAAATCAAATCATTATGCAATCAAATAACATTATCCATCAAATAATTATTTCATATTAAAATTATCATCATCATCACATCATTATAACATCACATTACATAATCACAATCATTATTATCATCACATTATTAAACTATATTCAATATGTTAAAGAGAATATATACATGTATATATATTCTCTTCAACATATTGAATATAGTTTAATAATGTGATGATAATAATGATTGTGATTATGTAATGTGATGTTATAATGATGTGATGATTGACATATTAACTTTAATTTGATGATGTGATGGTAATGATGATTTCTATTATATGATGTGATGATGATGATAATTTGATTGTGGCATGAAATCACTATCTATATATCATGCAATACATCACAATCATCATACAATCATATAGTACATTTAAAATTAGCCCATAAGGAAAGCCAATGGTCAACTCTACAACCTAGTGTTAGGGACTTCAACCTCCTTCCACCTATGATGGTGGCATCCTCATCAATCATTATGATTGATGAGTCATAAAATATGAGTGTGTTCATGTCCTCAACTGCATACAACTTAGTGGGAAAAAACAACGATATATAGGTAAAATAACATGATATATAGTGTGATAGTGCGTCAATCGGTCAAATTATATCATTATATCATACCAAAGCTATGTTACCTCTATCTACATTTGTGCTAGCTTGATAATGTGTTGCTACTACATTGCTACCATTTGGACCAAAACTATTTGGACCAACTAGTTGTTGCTACCACTTGCTAGTAATATGATGTTTTCCACAACCAATTCCTCGTTATAGTCATATTGATAATAGTTGACCACAACATAGAGATTTGTTGTATAATATGATCCCACTATTGTGTGTGCATTATTACCTCCAATCATACTGCATCCCACTCTACCATGAGGGATGCCACAATAGCCTTTAGGTAGGCTTATGAGACCTTGAAATACCTCATTTTATATCTCAAATAAACAATTCTTGGCTCCCTTAACATGTTGATAAAGAATAATTAATTGTTGATTAGGTTGTAATTTATACTAATATTTTGATTAGACATGATGAATAGATAAAATACATTACTATGTTTTTTAGATAGGTTTTATGTTATTTTAAAGTTTAGTTTTACATTTAGTCATGATTATTTGGTTTATAAGTATTATAATAATATAACTAGATAGAAAGATGATATCTTGCAGGTCTCTAAATGTTGATGTGTCAGAATGATGCATGCATCGAAATAAGCCAAAAAAATATGGAAATGCAACATGAGATGGAGCTTGCACATGGGAAATAAAGTGAAGACTTCCCTAAATATTAGGATAAAATTATGCTATTAGTTTCTCCTTAAATATAGGGCTAAAATTATGTTGTTAATTTCAATAATTCATTCTCAAATCTTGGGCTAAAATTGTGTTGTTAGTTCCTCCTCAAATCTTAGGCTAAAATTGTATTGTTAGTTCCTCCTCAAATATTAGGCTAAAATTGTATTGTTAGTTCCTCCTCAAATCTTGGGATAAAATTGTGTAGTTCCAAGATATGGGGAATGTTAGTTCAAAGATATAAGGAAGATTCCTCCCAAATACAAGGAGTGTAATGTGCCACTTGACTTGTTCATGCTTATTGTTAGTAAGTGGTTGAGATGCTCCCAAGATAAGAGGAGTGTAAGGTGCCACTTGACTTGTTCATGCTTATTGTTAGCAAGTGGTTGAGATGCTCCCAAGATAAGAGGAGTGTAAGGTGCCACTTGACTTGCTCATGCTTATTGTTAGCAAGTGGTTGAGATACTCCCAAGAGAAGGGAAATGTAAAGTGCCACTTGTATTATTCATGTTAACTCTTAGCAAGTGGTTGAGGAAGTGTAGGATGCTTCCAATAGAATAGGAGTGTATACATATTATCTATGCCAATTATTAGAATTTGGTTATATATGTGTAGGGATATTTCTAATAAATTAGGGGTATAGTTAGGTGCCACTTGTATAAAAATGTGTGCCTAGCTTATGTATATTTTTTAGAAGAGGACAAGGAAGAAAATAAAGAGAGGATGTGTTTGGATTGAAAACTTTGTAAAAGGGTAATTCCCTTCTATTTTTAATAAATAATAATTTTGTCATTTATTATTTATATATATTTTTAATTGTATCTTGAATTAATAATTACTTTCCATTGGGATGAGGAGTAAGGGCCCACTCCATTAGCACAATGGAAAGTATTATTTCTTGTAGATATGTTTATAAAATAATTAATGATTTTTTATTTATTTATTTATTGTCTTTTGTATATTATTTTAATTTGTAATTAATTTGTATATTATTTTTATTTGTAATTAATTTGTAAATTATTTTAATTATTTATTTCTTGGGTTAGTTATGTAGCTGCTATATTAGATTTAATTTTCTTGCAAGCGTGATGATTTAATTTCTAAAAGTTTGCATTTCAAATTATGTAAGTGTGATTTTAATTTTTTCAAAGTGCGTGATTTAATTTCCTACAAGTGTGATTTCCATTTCAACAAGTAGAAAAATTTAAAATATTTTATACCAAGACATGCATCCTTGCTCTCTAGCACACACAACCATTATATGCCACATCAACTTTGACAAAATTTTAAAGTGACATTATTAAAATTCATCACTTTTTGGCACCGTTGTCGGGGACACAATGTTGCTAGATATGTTTAGTGGTTGTTCAACATTATCATCATTTTAAAAAAAAATCTCATTTTAGTCAAACCATAGAGATGTGTGCTAAACCATATCTCCTTATATTTATCAATTGTGGTTGATTTATTGTCATAAACAAAATGTGATCCTATAACTATGTTATCATCATTAATGACTTGGTGGAAAAAGCACTAAACTACATCTCCCTATTCATATCCCATATTGGTTATAGTTGATTTGTTGTTACCTCTAAAACAAAACTTTATTTTTCTCAAGGTGGTCCTAAAATTTTTCTTTTTGTCAAATTAGTGATCTATGACACCAAGATGATTCTACTATTTTTAAGGAAATAAGGGGAAGGCTAAAATGAGATTTTATATAAGAATAGTTGTGTTGTTAAGAAGCAAGTCGATGAGCACCAAAAATGCTCATTTTTATGAATGTTTGAAAGGGTATTGTATGACATTTCTAACACTAGAAATGTATTTTTTGTATAGTTATTTCATGCATTTAATAGAAAATGAAGTATTATGCTTGATTGGTGTTTTGAGTTGATAAGTGTGTAGATGCATATTTTTTTTACTTCTTTCACATCTTTCAATCGAGGTCCCACATGGACCTGACAATTTGCGAAGAATATAATATTTTCAAGGAATGAAAAAAGTTTGGAAGAAGATCGTGGTGGATGGAGGTGCCTAAATCCTGCTAAAGCCAACACGACCACTTTTCACAAGGAATAAGATTTCTACATCCTAAGCATAGGTAGGCACCTACATCCTGAATGCAAGTAGGTGCCTATGTCCTGAGCGTAGTCAGGTACATATATCCCGATCGTAGGCAGGCACCTATATCCCGGTGTAGGTAGGCACCTATATCCCAGTCGTAGGTAGGCACCTACATTTAGCAGATATATAGCGCTTATATTCTGCATGTTGACTGGTTGATCGAAATACCGTGCAATTTTTAGAAAGAAGCCATTGTGCAAAACAGGGGAGTGTCATTCGTATCTTTTGACGATTAAATTTAAATGTCCACTCTTTTAATAGAAAAAAATTATAGCTATGCACACAACTGTCATAGCAAATCGTGATTTATGGTTAAAATATGATAAACTATTCTTGTAATGGGGATTTGTCACATTATGTATAAGAACATAGGTCATTCCTAATAAGAGAGATCCACAAATTTTTAATATTGGTACTGCATAATTTATCAATAAAAAAATTTTGAGTGTTCTCATTTGCGTAGACTCAAAGAGTAATTTTTAAGTAATCAACTGGGTGGACCACCTGCAAGATATTGGAACCACTCCAGGCAGTACTCCCCTATTTTATTTGCTTTAATTTTTATTATTCCCTGCTTTATTATTTCCAAATATGTGTTTATTTCCTACGCACTTTATTTGCTAGTCATGTATTTATTCTTGCGTACTTTATTTGCTAGTCGTGTGTTTATTTCTTGTACTTTATTTTTAATTATGTGTAATTTATTTACCTCCTGTAGTTTCTTTTAGTTGCGTATTTTTCTTTCAGTTATTTTAATTTTACATTGTGTTTATTTGTTTATTTATGTACATATTAATTTTTCTACACTTCCATTTATTTGCTTTCTTAGTTTTTATCGGGCTGGGCTAAAACTGAAACTACACAAACAAATCCATTCTCCCACCAAACCAACCAATATATAGGAACTCATCTCCCACACTACATGCATATACTGTGCATAGGTATTCATAAGTTTATAGACTCTCGAATTGACATAGGTGGATAGAATTAGCACCTTTTACAGAACACCATTTCTACTCACCATAAGTTAAGGTATTAGATCTTTTAAGGATTAATGGTTTTTGTTTTCACTTGTTAAAATTAAAATGCATGAATAGTTTTCTTTTATATTAAATAATTTTCTTTCATGTTCAATTAGAACACATGGATAGTTTTATTTCATGTTAAATAGTTTTCTTTCATGTTAAATAGATTTAGAAATAAAAAGGATGATTTGTTAGTCAAACGCCCCCATGAACCATAGGAATAAGCATCAATTTTAAGATGTTGAACAAAAAAATGAAATACCCATAGCTAAGACAAACATAGGAAAAACTCTAGAAGAGAACAAATATCACCAAATTTTGAATCTCTAGAGCTCTAAAGTCATGAGGAACAATTGAGTAGTTTTTCCCTGCTAAGTCCATACAAGACACCATCTTCCCATCTTTCCAAAATATTCTATAGTATTTGTTGGAAAAACATTATGGTAAGAGGATAAAGTAACACAAACATTGTCGAACAAGATAGCAATGTAGTTCAAACATCTACATATTCGATTTGGTTAGATATTGAGGTAGAAGCCCTTATAATAAACATTTTACCATATATATTTCCAAATTTTAGGGGAATTATATTGAAATATATTGACCAATTTTTGTTTAAATTCAAAGTAATTTTTCACCTATGTCAAAATTATTCTCAAAAGCCTCAGCTACAACAAGCTAAACAACATCTATTCCTTGCACAACCTATTACTAAATAATAGTAGATAAGCATCACTTGTCTATACCTCTAAAACTTGAAAAAACAAGCATGTCTACACATAGTGGAAGAAGTCTCCTCTTCCCATAAGGTGCTCACATTAAAAAAAAAATTAAAAAATTAAAAATTAAAAAATAAAAAGATTACAATTCAAAACATTCATGACAAATTTGACTTTTGATGAGTTTGAGTCTTGCTTTTCAAATATGGACATGCATAAGGTATTTTGGCGTATTGAATAATGTATTTTGTATTTTCATTATTGTTTAGTTTAATATTATGCATAACTATATATATACATGCACGTTCATTTTTTCTAGTGTAGATGATGTAGACTCAAAGATATAAGAAAGTAAATAGGTAGTTCTTGATGTTTGAAATAGTCGAAGCACTGATGCGTCAAAATGGACTAGCATCAAAATATCCACATGAATGATTTAGCATCAAAATGATCTGGCATCAAAATGATCTAGCACTAGAATGATTTGATGAAAAAATTTTGTAGAGCACCAAAAACTGATAGTCACATCAAAAAAAGTATTGAAAAAGAATGAGGTATTGGTGCACTGAAAAATACCTATATCTAAGTCAAAATTAAAAAAAATAGTTTGTAACCTAAGGTCATGTTTTTCTTCCAAATTGGTGTCCCATAGATAAGGATGCATGAGAACATGCATCAATTTTAGTTGGGGAGGAGTGATGAGGCCAACACCTCATTTTAATTAATAGGGAGGAAAAGATTGAGAAAAATGCTCACATACTAGAATAGGATGTGCCAAAATATACACCAGAGTGGTTTGGCAAAAGAATATGCCTGAATAGTCTGGCGCCAAAAAATGCATCTAAAAATTAGGAGTTAAATTTTTCCAGCTGGTTCCACATGGTAGAAAAAGACAAAACTATATTATTTTTCCAGCCTAGTCCACATCACAGAAGAAGACAAAACTAAATTATTTTTCCAGTGTCGTCCACATGGTAGAAAAATACAAAATTGCATCATTTTTCTAGCTTGTTTCCATGTGGTAGAAAAAGAAAAAACTACAATATTTTTCTAGCCTGGTCCACATGGTAGAAAAAGACAAAATTGCATTATTTTTCAAGCTTAGTTTCATGCAACAAAAAAAAATACAAAAACAACATTTTTCTAGCTTGGTCCACATGGCAGAAAAAGAAAACCACATTATTTTTCTAGCCTAGTTCCACATGACAAAAAATGACAAAACTGCACCTATTTTTCTAGCTTGGTCCATATAGTAGAAAAAGGCAGTTTTACAAGAATTTCTAGCTAGCACAAATCACAATTTGTAGGAATTTCTAGTTGGCACAAAATAAAGTTTATAGGAATTTCCAATTGGCACAAAACATAGTTTGTAAGAATTTATAATTGGTAGTTTTGAAAGGATTTCCATTTGGCACAAAACATAGTTTGCAAGAATTTCCATCTTGTTTCCAATGGCATAAAAATATAGACCTACCTTTTTGATAAACCAACAAACCAACAGGATGTTGTTGATGATAATATGGCATAGGAGACTTTACATTAGATGAAGAACCAAACACAAATATTGTTGAAGAGGAATCTAAAGCTTTGGATTGATTGACTACTACACATGCCAAAGTGATTATTAAATCACAACAACAATGAATACATAAGGCCCAATCAGATATCCAAGAAAAATAAAGGTATATCTCTCAATTGTCGTAAGAAATCAATGATTTAAAAAGTAGTTTTGGAGGAGATGTGCCTTTCAAGTCAATTTTTGGATCGAATACAATAGACACCATGTTAGATTTGGTTGCTAAGCTTAGGGCTTGTTGCTCCAAAATAGGATTTTGTGCACATAGAAGGGAAAGCACTAATGGAATTATTTTATCTTTTTCTAATAATAACCTCCATGTGGTAGAAAAAGAATGAAAATGACTTTTTATAGCTACTATTTTCAATGACAGATAAAGACAGGGGATTCTTGTTTCTCATGTGGAAGAAAACATGGATGCTTCTTGTTTCTATGTAGAAGGAAAATATAGATGTGCTTTTTGACAACTTTCACATTGGAGAAAAAATAAGGATTCTTGCTAAAATTTCTGCACCTTTTTTTCAGCTAATTGTCTCATAATCTATTGCTTTTTATTTTCTAACTATTTTGTAATTATTTTCTATCTTTTGCCAGTTGTTTTATAGTTTTATTTATAATTTTAGCAAGGAATTTATTATAAATGAACACATGTACTTTTTAGGGAAATAAAAATTATTCTTATCCAAATAAAAGGAGATATTTTCCTTTATTGTAGATAAAAAAATATAGGAGAAACACTAAGAAATTACCCACTTTAGGGAATAAATTACAAATAAAAGTTATAAATAAATAATAAATAAACCCTCTCATTTGAATCTAGAGGAATTATTACCCCTCACCAAGAATAAACTTCTCAACTAGCTAGAGGAATCACCAATCAGTTAACAGAAGCAACTCCTAATGATAACTAAGGAATGAAACCCTCAAACAAAAGTTTATGTTTCTAGCGGACAATTTCACCAATCTAGAAGAACTATTAGATAAAGAAGATAGAAGAAGGGGAAGAAACAACCTCTATCCTCTATTTTTCAAACAAAGCAGAAAAAAGACAAGAACGAAAGAAACTAGAAACTATTATGGGAATTTGTAGGCATACAAGAGCTGCAACTATGGAAGTTGCAACACCTGCAAGGTTTATAAAAACCACCTAGATACCTATGCAAGAAGTTATTAATAGTGAAGAGGAAGAAAATATACCAATTCAAAATTAAAAAGAAAAATAGAAACAACCCATTCTTCCTAAGGAAACAATAGCATAATCTATGACATAATCACCGGTCAAGGAGAATGAACAAGAGAAAGATTTTGAAAAGGATATAGCATCACTTAGTGCTAAAAATGAGCAACAAAAACAAAACAAGGACAAATTTAGTCACAAAAAATAAGAAATAAAAAATAAAGAACAAGACAACCAAATAAGGGCTAAACAAATAATTACCCTTACTCTGGCTAGTACCAAGACAATTATTATGACTCAACAAAAAGAATTAAATGTTGTTAAAGAATTATAGCTACAAAAGACCAACAAATAAAATAATTGATGCAATAGTTATCAAAACTAAAAGCGAAATGAGTGGCTGAAGAAACATAATCAGATACAAGTCTTGTTGAGATCCCCACATGTGGAGAAAATACTAGATATCATAGTAGCAGCCCCAAAAGTTTAGCTCATGTGCATTCATTATGGTAAACCTCATAATTTATCTTCTAAAATAGATTTTTTTGATTCTTACATGGAAAACCCCTTAGAACACAAGAATTTGCTATGTGAATTCTACCTGCATGGATGCATGTTACATGATCAGATAATTTTTAATCCTAATATTTATGTTGTGGATATTTAATTGAGGACCTTTACCGCTACTCTTAGGAATAAAATACATAGAGGCAATATAATGAGAGTGTACAGAATAAAATAATATACAATCAACCTTTTTGTTAGATATGAGTTCATTAAACCAAAAGACCTCATTAGTGCACACTATTGTATGATGAATTATAATGTATTGCAACATCAGTATGGCCTTCATATGAATTTATGTATTCAAAAATTTAAATAAATTTGTGCATTATATATGAATGAGGATTGAACATATTGCAAAAGTAGATGGATAGTATTAACATTGGAATTAGTGAAAAGAGAGTCTATTTCTCCTCTAAATTTGGAATGGTCCCTCCAACGAGCCAAAGCAAACTGATTTTTTGCATGCTTATCTTTAAAAAAACTCAATTGTGAAAATCCCTTGTGGATACAATTGGGGCAAAAAATGGTTGAAAACCAGAAATGGTGGTCTCTTTGTAGTTAAAAAAAAAAAAAAAGGTCTACATAAGCCAACTACTGATGACAACTCCATTATTGTTCTAGAGTCTTGTTTTTATGGCTGACTTCATGATGACAAAGTTTAAAGCTTACTTGGAGGAGCATCGTACCATATATTATAATGAGGTATGCATTTTCTTTAAATTATTGTCTAGTTTTAATATTATGTATAATTACATCTAGTCCATATTCAATGTACAACACATTTTATTATGTAGTGTCTTGCACAAGTTTTAAAAAGAGGTTGTTAGTTGATGTGCCAAAATCCATTTGCACTTCATAAATGCTAGAAATATTCTAGCATCCATTCTAGCACTTGATGTCATAGTGACATTTTTATAGCCCCTATTATTCCAAATTATATATATATATATATAAGAAAAATGATTTGAAAAAAATGAAATGATGATTATAGAAATGGTTATGTTTCTCTTTAAGTTGGGGTGAACATGTCATCCATCAAGTTGGGGGATAAAAGACAACATATCAACATAGTGATTGTGCACCATATTATCAATGTAATACAAAAATTGAAGAAAGAGATGCATGAGGACATGCATCAATTTAAGTTGGGGGAGCGATGAGACCTTGAAATGGCTCATTTTGTATCTCAAAGCGACAATTCTTATCTCTTTTAATGTGTTGATAAAGAATAATTGGTGAACTAGATTATAATTTATACTAATATTTTTATTAAACATAGTGAATAAATAAAAAACACTACTATGTTATTTTAGATAGATTTTATGTGAATTCAAGTTTAATTTTATATTTAGTCATGATTATTTGGTTTATAAGTATTATACTAATATAATTGGATACAAATATGACATATTGTAGGTCTTTATATGCTTATGTACCGAAATGATATGTGCTAGAAAGACATGTACTAGAATAATACATGTGTCAGAATAACGCATGCATCGAAATAAGAAAAAAAAGTAGGTGTCATGACCCTCCCTTAATAGATCATTTTTATTGAATGGATTAGTGCTCAAACTATGTTATCATGGGATGGATGGATTGATTTTAATGATGGGTTTGTGCAGGTCATTTATTTTATGGAAAATATAATGCTTTTTGCTTACTTATAGAATAATGGACCAATTCATCTTTATATGGTGCAATTACATATTTTTCAAGTAAAATGATATAACTTGATTGAATGATAAGCTAACTCATGTTAAGGCTTTGCTAAATAATTATTGTGATGCTTTAGTGGAATGAAAATTTGACAACTTTGCTTTGTTGCAGGATACCTACAATCGAATGGGTATCTAACAAAATTTTGCTATTCGTCCAAGCATGGTTTAATTTAAATATAGTTGGACTAATGCCTTGTATTGTGTTGTCTCTTGCGATGAAGGAAAACTTTGATGAGGATAATACCACTCAGAGTACGTTGGCAAGCTAGGGAGGTGCATTTATGAGGAAACAATATTTTATCATGCTTCGGTTAACACATTTTCTTTTGTTAAGGAATTAACTAAAACATTGGTGACTGGTGCAATTATGAAGCCATAGTTGGACTAGTGAGTTTTTTGGTTTTGATGCTATATTGGAATGTTTTGGGTGATCGTAGCTAGGAAGGACAGAGTGGTAGTAAGAGAGAGGATCGAGAATGATGAAAGGAGGATCGACTCGGTGAGAGGAGAGCGAGCAGTTGGAAGACATAGGAGGAGAATGAAGGAAATGAGGAGAGAAGAAAAAGAGTTGGTTGGAGAGAATGAGTGGATAGAAAGGAAGTGAGTTGGAAGCCCTGTGAGACTTCGTTGAATGACATCAAGTTTCAAAGTTAGGTTCTTCCTATAACAACGAATTCACCTAATGTGATTATATATTAGCTAGTATTCGGATGATTTATCAGATGCATAATCTGTTAGATAAGGTTATATTTTGTTAAGGATGGTTATTTCATTTTGTTTGGCTTAGCTTGTTGGGATGTCGATGATTTTAGAGTTGTTGAGTGAGGGATAGCTATAATGAAACTCCCAGTAGGTGGCTTACCATTACCAGTGAGTTAGCATAGTATTTGAAATACTAGTAAGACTATAGCTCCTTTGCTTTGACCAACAATGAGAATAGCCATAGGGTATGTGCCTTACATGGATGGTTGGGTGATGTGTTATGGTTTAGAAGTATATTTGGTATATCATTTTTTGGTGTTCATAAAATAAGACAAATTTTGTCTTTATATGCCTTTGGTTGAGTAAGGTGAATGTGATGGACTCTACTGGAAGATTGGTATTCTAGCTCATAATGATTGTTATGTGTTTTCCAATAAACCTTGATGGTGAGTTATCGGGATTACCTTGGTTGAGTGATCTTGGAAAACCATGGTTGGATCTTTTCCTTAGATAGGAGTAGGGACCAACGAAGTATTAATATAGAAGCTTTTGATGGGTTTGATGGTGCAGTGAGATGTAAGACACCTTAGGAGTCATGTAGATTAGCTTACCAAAAGCCGAGGATGTACTGTTGCTCGAAAGGAGTGATCTTGCTCACATAAATGTCTCTTATCATGTTAATTGAAGTGGGTTGGTATTGTTATAATATTTCAACAATTTGGTGATGTGTGAGGATGAAATATTGACTCATCCCTTAAATTTAGACCAAGGAAAAATGATTCAGTGATGGGAATCATCATCCCTTGAACATGGAAAGGTAAGAGAAATATAGTTATTCCCTTTTTAGGAATGCATATTGAAATCTTTGATTTGAATAGTTGAAAACATTGGCTTTACTTTGATTAACGAATAAGGCACTTTTGTTGGTATTTTCCCTGAAGTCGTCACTCACCTAGGAAGTATTTAACTTCACTATCCATTAATAGAAAGGTTTGTTGGATTTCAGAATGGTCATGAGAATAGTGAGAAACGTCTAAGGGTAGATGTATGGATTATATTCTACCTTCCAAAAATCTTTGGATGTGCACAACATTATGCTTGATTGTGGGTCTCTGACTGATGTATCTAAAAAATGATGGCAGTGCCTGTGAAAGTTTTAAAAATATTCATCCTTCTTATAAAAATAATGGTATAATGATGAAAGAACTTAGGGTCTATTTATTGGACTTTCAAGGAAAGCATAAGTTAGTAAATGTTGAGCTTGTTGTTTGATTCTAAAATATAGTTAATATTCTTTGAAATGAGATTATGTTGTATTAGTATTTAATAAACATATTTATGGAAATTTATATGGATAGGGAAGATACCTTTTGGTATGTCTAAACTCCAAAATCATGAAGCTAAAATGTACATATGGATGAAAGGATTTATTCATAGTATATTAGCTAGGAAAATAGGGAAAGTCCCTAATGGAGGATTAAGACATAATGGATTGTCTTATCTCATTGTAACAATTGAGCACCATTTTTTTATTAATGAAAAGAAGAGGATTTAAGGCTGGTTTTTCCCCTAGGGGTTTCTAGGATAAAAGAATGTTGTACAATTTATGTGGTGACTCTTCTTATGGTGCTACTATTTAAGAGGTTGTTGTTATTATGATTCTATATGAAATTGATCATGTTACATTGAGATATTGCTAGTTTAATTAAATATTAAATTCTGAAATGAAATCCTTAAGACATATTTAATTTAGAAAGTCTAAGAGAAAGGATATGATTATTTATGGAAATGTCTAAATGGATTGGATAATTGCTGAATTAGTTTTCCATTAGAAATTTTCGTACTTGTCAATAATGTAAAGGAATCATGAGGAATAGATGTATGCTAATTAGGAGGAAATTGAGAAAGAGAATTGCTAAAAGACTAATGTGGCTCTTTACAAAAATGAGTTCTTTATTATGAAATACTGCTTTGGGCTATTTTAAATGATGCTTGTGTAAGGCTTTATGAATAATCTAAGGTAATATTGGTAATACATAATTTATAAAGGGATGTATTGTGCCTTCTATTAGTAACATCAATAAAGGAAATTGAGGGGTTTGGCAATAGTTAAGTAATAAGAAATATTAAAGGAAGGAAGAGCTTCATGATGTAGCATGAGTTGTTTTGCATAATGATATCCCTAGTAAGATATTAGTTATAGGGATTGTCATTTTGTTTGTTGCAAATATGAGCAGGATTTGTTGTCATTGATGTCAAAGGAATACTAAGCAAATGTTAAAAGAATGATAAGCAAATGGTTCATGGTTGATTTTATAAGAGGTAAGGATATAATATTTAATTTAAATATTATATGGCTAAAGCATCAAAAGAGAAGCAAGAAGGATAACAATATTATAATATTTGGGCAAAATAAAAGGGTTGAAAAGATATCTTCGTTCCATGGTGGTTGAAAGAAAATAATAAGGTTATTTTGCTAAGGTGATAATGGCAAAAGGTTCCCCTAAAAACCTAAGGAAGTTTATATTTTATTTTATTTGAAAAGGTCCAAAGGACATTTAAATATTTAATTATAATATTTAAATTCATTTTTGAATTTAAATAATTATACTTAAAATATTATTTTAAAAATGCAAAGTCTAATTTCTCTATCCGTTGACATGAAGACAAATGCCTTGAAAGGCATATTAATATAGCCTTAATCAAAGGCCTAATTGCAATTTCGAAAATCATGTGTTCTTGGTTGTGCTCATCAATCAAATGTAGAAGGGAGAAGAAGTGTACACAATTCTAACTCTGAGGAAGAGAAAGGAATAAAGGGTAGTGACACTAAATTTGTAGAACCATATGGGCAGCTATCCCAGACAACGATTGGCTTGGGCACTAGTTGCAACAGAGGGGAGGTCTCGGGTTCGAGACTTTGCGACTACGAAAGGAGGAAGCTTTTGGTTTTAAAAGCTTTTGGTGGCAGTGTAGGGAATAAGTGTGCATGGGCACACTTAGGTCCCACGTGAGCACCTAGATCACACGACAGTCAAAGCCATGGCTAGGGTGCTAGTGGCAGCGCAATGTGGGTTTGATTCCCACCAAGGGAAAAAGGTATTTAATTTTTAAATTTAATTTTTGTCCTAAGGTTTGTTTGGCATGAGCTTTTAGGGAGGTATAAGGTTTATAAACATTGACTTTTATATTGTAATTTTGGTGATTAAAGTGTTAAAGGAATAATAAGGTTTTAGAGGAGTTTAAATGTTATTTTAAAATAAAGTCTTATTGTGTTTTAGTTGAAAGGAGTAATAAGGTGTAATTGAGATCTAATGTTTTGTATGGTGAGAATAATTTGTGAGGGAGTTATTGAATGAAGTTTTGAGAAGGTTTTTTCTACCTAACCCTTAAATATTGGCAAAAGAGTAATTGTGATTGAGACAGGTTTTTAAGGTCAATACTTCATCAAACAAAAGGTATGGGCACATATCTTTTATGAGTGATTGTTAAACATTGTGAATGCTAAGTAGGAGATAAGAGGGTTTGTGCAATATCATGAATATCATTATTATGTGAAGTTGAGAACTATCTTGAAACTAGTGTTTGTGCAAGATTATGAGTATCATGGTTATGTGAAGTTGTGAACTATCTTGAAACTAGAGTTTGTGCAAGATCATGAGTATTATTGTTATGTGATATTTTTTGATAAGCATTATTGAAAATAATTGAGTCAGTGTTCATATTCTTGGACTAGTGTTTGTAAGCAATGAGTGTTTCATTGAGTGATTGATTAAGTGGGATTGATTGAGCCTAGTCAAGTGGAAGTGTTGAAGTGATAGTTCAAGTTTTGTAAAACAATTTGTTCTATATTCTAAATTAATTTGAGAAAGAGATTGAAAGTGATTGAGCATTGTTGTGAGTGTGAAGCATATTGAGTCTCTAACAATTCTCTATATGTTTCTATGATATTGGAGAAGTTCTAGTGAGGACTTGTTGAGCATATTTGAGGTAAGTCTTGGTGAAGACTTGTGGAGCAGATTGGACAAGTTCTAGTGAGGACTTGTTGAGCATATTAGAGGTAAGTCTTGGTGAAGACTTGGTGAGCAGATTGGACAAGTTATTGAGAGGACTTGTTGAACAAATTTGGGGTAAGTATTTGAGAAGACTTGTGAGCAGAGTTGATTGATTGATTTGTTCAAACCTTGGGTTAAGATTTGGGGTAGATCTAGCAGAGTTGATTTGTGATTGAGTCAAGATTTGTGTTAAGGATTGAGGATAGAGATTGAGTAGATTTATGATAGACTGAAGGACTGTGTTCAATGCAAACTTGAGGATAAATATTGAGTATATTTGTGCTAGACCGAAGGACTACGTTTAGTACAGATTTGAGGATGGAGGTTTTGTTAGTACAACTAGTAGTTCTTCAATTACATAAATAATGTAATAAGGGGGGATGTTAGAATTACTATAGTAATTCTATATTATTACTTTATTTATGTTGTTAGGGTAGTTAGTTAACTACCTAGGTTAGTTACGCTATTGTTAGCGTATATAATATTTGGTCTATATTGTTATTTTATTTTAGACCTAAGTTGTTGATTAGATCCTATGGTTACGAGCTAATCTGGGCTCTAAAATGTATTATTTATATTGTTTCTAATCAATGGAAATATGTTCGTTTTCTTCAACATGGCATCAGAGCCAGAAGTCTGAGAGAGGAGGCGACAATAATTTTTTGCGAGTGGGAGAGGAGGAAATATTGAGAGGGAGAGAGGAAGCTTGCGGTAAAAAAAAATTAAAAAATTAAAAATATATATTTTTTTTTTTTAAATATTTTTTTTTCAAGGTGCTGCAGCACCTAGGCCGCAGCATTTTTTTTCCCACGCACATTTTTTTTTGTGTTTTTTTCCCTCCCCGACACGCCCTCCCATGTGCATTTTTTTGTGTGTTTGCCACCCCCCCTACATCCACGTCGCGCGACTCCCGCGCGACGTCGCGGACCACCCCCCACGTCGCGCGACTCCCGCGCGACGTCGCGCTCCCCCCACATCCACGTCGCATGACTCCCACACGAAGTCATGGACTACCCCCCCTCCCTATCACCACTATAGCAGAGGCAGTCGCGGCCCCTGCCATCGCCTGCATCAGAGGCAGCCACAGCCCGCTGTCATCGCCAACAGCGGAGGAACTCACGGCCACGCGGTCGCGAGGCGGACGGGCCCGACAGGACCCTCCTCAAATAGGAGGGGGTCCCTGATCCTCTCGGATCAGCCCGCTAGTCCACCTGGTGGTGGACTGAGCGGTAGGGCTCAGGGAGCCCTCAGGTCGCGGGTTCCAATCCCGCCGACCCCCCCTCTTGAAAAAAAAGGTAAAAAAAAATTTCTAAAGTTTTTTTTAATTATTATTTTTAGTTAAAATTAAAAATTTGATTTTAATTTATTTTACATAGTTTTTAAACTATATAAATTAAAATTTAATTTTAATTTATTTTTTAATAGTTTTTAAACTATATAAATTAAAATTAATATTTTTTTTAACTTTAAAACTATAAAATAATTATCAAATACTTTGTTGAGAGATTTTTTTTTAAAGGGGGTATTTTTTTTCAAAAATCAAAGGGGGAAAGTGAGTAATTTTTTGAAAAGCAAATTTGGCATTATTGTAAAGGTGCATTTTCGGCTGCGCCCGACACCTAGTGGGTCATTCCTGTGGGCACTTTTATGTTGTAGGTTGCATTTTTTTCTATTTTGCACTACTTCATTAAAAGTTAAAAAAAAAATCAAATTCACTCCCTAAGTCCCCGGAATAATTAAAACCCATCCGTGCAATTTATTGCACTGTAGCGTTCGGTATTTGTGATACCTCTGGCCAGCACTTACAGGTAAAGTTGTCGTGATTGCGCTATTGTATCCACCGCCTAATATAGCTGCCAAAACGACGTCTGAGCTTGTTCTCTATAAATCGTCGGGGAGAGATAAGTTTGCCATTTTGCATTTTTTTACTCCATCCATTACCCTAATAGTTCTTGTGTTTAGGCGTAAATCCCGACGAAAGTTCTGAAATCCAAAGTGTTTAGGGGAAGTTACGCCCCACGCATGAGGATTGCAGACTTTCTATGGTAGGTGCCATCAACAAGACTATTCCCTTTCAGTACTGCTTAAGTACCACGTATCGTATGATCTCTAAAAATTACCTATAGTTTCCCTCACGTAAGGGCGGGTGATTTTTTTTTATCTTTCTAAATACCTATAGTTTCCCTCACGTAAGGGCGGGTATTTTGTACGGTATAATGGCCTAGCAAAAGGTATATCGAAAGGGGGACCAATTGGTGTTATAAGGAACCTTCACCATGTCTGCAAAATTAATGACTGATTCTCATCAGTTGTTGAAAGGTCCTAATTACACACCATGGAAAAACAAGATGAAGGCAATCCTAGCAATGGATGACTTATGGGATGTTGTATCTGGAGCAACAACAAGACCTTCATCTGTTGCTGGTGCTACAACTCCATCTACTGCTCAAAAAGACTTTGACAAGAAAGACAACAAAGCAAAAGTGCTCATTTTGCTTGTTGTGTCTGATGAAGTTCAACCCCATATTGTTGATTGTGAATATAGTAAAGAGGCATGGGATGCCCTTAATACTATATATGAGGGAAAGAATGATTCCACTATTCTATTTCTTCAATCTCAATTACACAGTCTAAGCATGAAGCAGGGGGAGACAGTTGAATTTTTTCTTTGCAGAGTGTCTGAATTGAAAGCAAAGTTGAATTCTTTGGGAGAACCAGTTGATGACAAGCTCCTTACCTCAATTGTATTGAGAGCTTTACCTGATTCTTATCGGGTGTTGATCACTTCCCTTCAGGTATCGCAACGGAAAGTTACTTTTGTAGAGTTGGTTAATATGCTTCAAGAGGAGGAGGCACGCCAACTACAACGAGATGATTCTTCTAACACTGCCCTCTACATCAACAGGAAAGGGCAGAACCAGAAGAAGGGTAATTTTTAGAAGGGAGGGAATTCACAAAAGGATTCAAAAGGGAAACAAACTCAACAACCTCAACAGAAAAAGAGATATTGCAAGATCTGTGACAAAGAAGGTCATGATACAAACAGATGTTGGCATAAGAATAAACAATCAAAATAGAAAGGCCAGAACAAACCACAAAAGAACAAACAACAAGTGAATGTTGTTGTTGAAGAATCTGACACGGATTCTGAGAGAGCCCACAAAGTTCTCATGACTGCCACAGTGTCCAAGCAGATGGATCCTATATGGTATGTTGATTCTGGAGCCAGTAAGCACATGACTGGTGACAAATCGTGGTTTGAGTCTTTTGAGGCCAAAGAGGGCAAACCGGTCACTATTGTCGATGATAAAACCTACAAGGTTCAGGGAGAAGGAACGGTCTCTGTCACTCTTCCCGATGGCAAGTGCCGATTGAGAAAGTCCTCTATGTTCCAGGACTGGCAAACAACTTATTGTCAGTGACACAAATTCTGGACAAAAATATGGTTGTAAATTTCAGTGTTGAGGGGGGCAAGAAGTGTTGTTCTATCACCAGGAGAGGTCAGAACATTGCAACCGCTTCATATAAGCATGGCTTATTTGCCCTAGATACTATCTCTTCTCCAGATGTAGCCATGATTGCTTCTACAAAGGAGGCAACTTCCCTATGGCACAAGAGATATGGACATTTGAGTTCTGGTTACTTACTTGAGTTAAGTAAGTATGAAATGGTAAAGGGTCTTCCTTCCCTTTCTACCACTTTACCAGTTTGCTCTGACTGCTTGGCAGGAAAGCAGCATAGAGTGCCTTTTGAAAAGAGCTCTACAAGAGCAAAGAAACCTCTGGAGTTGGTTCACACCGATCTGTGCGGTCCCTTCACTCCCAACAGTTGTGGGGGTAAGAGGTATTTTTAGTTATTCATGGATGATTACTCATGAAAGATGTGGGTATTCTTTCTTCAACTGAAATCTGAAGCATTTGGCTTTTTTCAGCAATTCAAGAAATCTGTTGAAAAGGAGTCATGGACTTCTATAAAGACCCTCCGCTCAGATCGAGGGGGGGAGTTCACCTCTAAAGAATTCTCTGAGTTCTTGAAATAAAATGGGATCACACGATAGTTAACTACTACTTATACTCCTCAACAAAATGGAGTTGTTGAAAGGAGGAATCGTTCCATCATGGAAATGGTTCGTTGCATGCTCACAGGAGCTAGTCTTGAGCAACTATATTGGGCAGAAGCTGTCACCACAACAGTATATCTATTGAATAGGGCACCCACAAAGGCCCTACAAGGAATGACTCCACAGGAAGCATGGAGTGGTAGGAAACCCTCCATTTCTCATCTACGCATTTTTGGATGTAAAGCTTTCATGCACATACCAAAAGAGAAAAGGAAGAAGCTAGATGAGAAGACATTGAAGTGTATTCTTCTTGGGTATGATGAGCACTCTAAGGGTTATCATTTGATTGATCCCTTGACCAAGAAGATACACATTAGTAGAGATGTAGTTTTTGATGAGGCTTTCACATCAGAAAACACATCGGATGTATACCTAGACCTTGTGGAAACTAAGGTTGATAAATCTCCTTCATCAAAGGTTGGAGGTCCTTCTTCATCTTCTTCAACACCTCAGAAGAAGAATCCAAAGTGGTATACAAATACAATCAAAGACTCTAAGCTATCCACTCCACCAGATTTGACATTGGATAGGCCTCGTACTCGCAGCATGGCTCGACAGGAGAAAGTTGCAACAGAGAATACTGGGGTTGATGATCTGTGTCAATATTTTGAGGAACTTTCTGTAGATCCAGAGAGAGATACAGAAGATATGGATATTGATAATGATAGGGTGTTTATGTCTTCAATAGATGATCTTGAACCCACATCAGTGCAAGATGCTCTTGGTGAGCCTCAGTGGAAGGCCGCTATGGATGCAGAGTATAAGTCTTTGATGAAAAACAAAACTTGGAAGCTTGTCGATCTGCCATATGGAAAGAAGCCCATAGGCTGCAAATGGGTGTATAAAGTTAAGTATAAGGTAGATGGGACAATAGATAAGCATAAGGCCCGACTTGTTGCAAAGGGCTATGCTCAAAGAGAAGGCATTGACTACGAGGAAACTTTTGCACCTACTGCTCGGATGACAACCATTCGAGTTCTTTGTGCTATGGCAGCACAATATGGGTGGAAAGTACACCAAATGGATGTCAAGAGTGCTTTTCTAAATGGTGATCTCCAAGAAGAAGTCTACATGACTCAACCGAAAGGATTTGAAGTGGAAGGCCAACAACAAAAAGTTTGCAAATTGGTAAAATCCTTATATGGTTTGAAACAGGCCCCTCGGGCTTGGTATATAAAAATGGATAATCACCTTCTGCAGCATGGATTTAAGAGATGTCCGTCAGATGCAAACCTCTATTTTAAGAAACAAGGTTCTGAAATAGTGTTGCTTGTACTCTATGTTGATGATCTCGCTCATTACAGGGAGTTCAGAAACTATGATTTCTACTATCAAAAGAGACTTGTGTCAATATTTTGAGATGTCGGATCTCGGACTTCTCCATTATTGTCTTGGTCTGGAAGTCAGCCGGAAGGAGCACTACATCAAAGTGTCTCGTAAAAAATATGCCAAGACTCTATTGGAAAAATATCGCATGACTGATTGCAAGCCAATGTCAACTCCGATGGAAACAGGAATTCAGTTATCGCGATATGATGATTCACCTCAGGTAGATGGTACTCTCTATCGACAGTTGATTGGGAGTCTCATATATCTGACCAACACTAGGCCAGATATCGTATTTGTTGTCAACTATCTTTCGAGGTTCATGCAGGAGCCTAAGACTACACACTGGAAAGCAGCAAAGCGAGTTCTTCACTATGTCCGTGGCACAATGGAATATGGCCTAGAATATAAGAGGAACAACAAATTCTTCTTACAGGGATACACGGACTCCGACTATGCCGGATCATATGATGATCGTAAATCAACTTCAGGATATTTGTTTCATCTTGGATCTGGTCCTGTCTCTTGGCACAACAAGAAGCAACAGGTGGTTGCTATTTCATCAACAGAGGCAGAATATCACGCCGCACGTGAAGCTGTGTGCGAAGTGATATGGTTGCGTCGCATCCTAACAAGTATGGGTCTTCCATCAAAATCTCCAATACACTTGTTCTGCGACAACATGGGTGTTTTGAATCTTGTCAAGAATCCAGTACATCATGAAAGAACCAAGCACATTGACACACAATGTCACTTCATTCGAGACGAAGTTCCAAGGCACCGAATTCAGCTTCAGTACATTCCCACCAATGCTCAAGTTGCAGACATTTTCACTAAGGCACTTGCACGTGTCAAATTTGAATTGTTTCGCAGCTCTCTTTGTATTGCCAAATGATGTAATCAGGGGGGATGTTAGTACAACTAGTAGTTCTTAAATTACATAAATAATGTAATAAGGGGGGATGTTAGAGTTACTATAGTAATTCTATATTATTACTTTATTTATGTTGTTAGGGTAGTTAGTTAACTACCTAGGTTAGTTACGCTATTGTTAGCGTATATAATATTTGGTCTATATTGTTATTTTATTTTAGACCTAAGTTGTTGATTAGATCCTATGGTTACGAGCTAATCTGGGCTCTAAAATGTATTATTTATATTGTTTCTAATCAATGGAAATATGTTCGTTTTCTTCAACGAGTTTAGCAGATTTGTGCTAGATCGAAGGACTATGTTTAGTGTAGATCAAAGATAGATATTGAGCAGATTTGTGCTAGACCGAAGGATTTTGTTTAGTGCATATTTGAGATAGAGCTGAGAGTAAGCTTTGGAGGTGACAGAGTATAGAGGACAATAGTCTCTAGTGGATAGAGGTCCATTAGCCAGGGCAGTGAATATAGGTCTTCTAAGTGAGGGTAAGAGTATTTAGTGGATAGAGATCCATAAGCTAGTGTAGTGGATGAAATAATTCTTCTAGAAGATCACCAACCAAAGCAGTGGAGAAGGACTTCTCTCTTGGATAGAGATCCATGAACTTGATTAGGGGATTGGTGTCTCCTTTGGATAGAGATCCATAAACTTTTTAATAGGGAAAGGATTCCCAAAAGAATTTATTTGAGAAAAGTTTATAAGGAATATTTTATCCATGTAGTAGCCCATATTGGGTGAACCACGTTAAATCGTGTCTCTCATGTGTGTGATACTTTTTGTGATGTTTACTGCTTTAATATTGATGATTTGATCATATGGATTGAAAACAATTTTTTTTTATCTAATACTTTTCACCCCCCTCTTAGTATAAGCACATTTTCTTCAATTAGTATCAGAGTAGGTCTCTTCATGAAAAGACTAACAACTTGGAGGAAGATCCATCAGAAACACACATGACTTCAGAGAGTGAATAAGAGACCATGTTTGACATAAAAGAAGATTTTTTTTCTGCTCTCAAGAACCTTGAAAATGTTAGAAATAAGAACTCAAGTTTGAAGGATCAAATTCAAGAAGATGAAGAAGCAAGGATAGAACTTCTATAGAGTCTCACAGAACTCAAGATAAAGGTAGAAGAAGGAAAGAAAATTGAAAAAGATATGATAGATCTATTAAGAGCAGGAGAAAAAGAATGTGAAATATTGGAAGAATTTTTTTTTTATCTAAGGAATGAAGTTGAAAGGACCAAGGTACTACCGTATATAAAGTTAGGGAAACAGAAAGAGGAGTCTAGATTTCAAGAAATAGAGACATCAAATAGAGATAAGCTCGCTACTCATACCTTGAAAGGAAAAGATATCAGAAAATAAGAAAGCAAGGAAGAACCATGGATGAGAGTTAATCACAAAAGGAGAAATACTCAACAACAATCTCAAAGGCATCCAAATAGGTTACATAATTTCTTCCATGGCTATTGCTTTTCTTGTAATAAATATGGCCATAGAGCTATACACTGCACTGGGTATGTGAAAAATGATGTCAATAGAAATTTCAACTCTTTTTCACCTCTTATGAATGATGATATCATATGCTACAAATGCAATAATTTTGGGCACAAGGCTATATGATGTAAAATGTTACTTCTTGAGTATAGTAAAAGGAATACAACTTCAACAACTAGGAAAGAGAAAATGGGAATGAAAAGGCTAGATCAATGTTAGTTCAAACAACTCTTCATGCTTAGGATAAAGAAGAACAATGGTTTCTTGATAGTGGTTGCTCTAGACACATGACAGGAGACAAAGACAAATTTATTGTAATCAAAGAAACTAATAAAGGATTAGTAATTTTTGGTGATAATGGATCAGCAAAAATTGGTAGAAAGGGAACTCTAAGTTTAGATAACAAGAAAACAAGAACATAAAATGTACTATATGTCAAAGGGTTAAGACACAATTTGCTAAATTTAAGTAAACTTTGTGATCAAGGTCATATGGTTACATTTCACCTAGATATATGTGATATAAGAAAGTTAGAAACTAGAAAAGTTATTGCAAATGCAAGTAGAACTTCAAACAACCTCTATATGCTTAGTGATATTAAAGGGGAAAAGTGTTTTCTATCACAATAATATGATATTTGGCTATGGCATAGAATAATGTATCATTTGAATTTTGATAACATAGTCAACATAAGCAATAAACAGACTGTCAGAGATTTACCCAAGCTAAAAAGGCCAAAAAACACAATCTGTGCACCTTGTCAACATGGAAAGCAAACTAGAACAAGATTTAAATCAAAGGGATATATGTCATTTGAGCCATTAAGTCTAACACATACTGATCTATGTGGTATTACCAGAACACAAAGTATTCAAGGTGAGATTTGCTTCATATTGTTCATATATGATTACTCCATAATGGTTTGGGTAGCTTTCCTAAAAGATAAGTCAGAAGCATTTGATAAATTCAAGGTATTTAAAGAACATGTCGAAAATGAAATCAACAAAAGGATTAAGTGTTTGAGATCTGATAGAGGAGGAGAGTTTACCTCAAATAAATTTGTATATTTCTATGAACAACATGGAATCAAGAAAGAATATTCAGCTGCAAGAACTCCTCAACAAAATGGAGTAGTTGAGAGGAAAAATAAGACTATTGAGAATATGGCTAGAGCTATGTTAAATGAGTCCAAGATTTCAGATGGATTTTGGAGGGAAGCAGTCAAAACAATAGTGTATATAATAACTAAGGCAAAAATGAGGGTAAACCATCACAAGAATTCATATGAGCTTTGGAAAGGAAGACCGGCCACTGTAAAGAACTTCAAGGTTTTTGGAAGCAAGTGTTACATAAGATGGGAAGAGCAAAACTTGGGCAAGTTTGACCCAAGATGTGATGAGGGTATTTTTCTTGGTTATTCTACTAATATTAAATCCTACATATGCTACAAAAAAAGGGCACACACTATTATAGAAAGTATAAATGTAATAGTTGATGAAAATATAGATTCAAGAGAACCAGTTCAACAAATTGTGCATCAGGAAGATGGAAGTTGTCAAGAAGAGTTTCGTGAGGAATCAAATGAAGAAGAGGAAGAAACACAAAGACTTCTTCCTAAGAATTCATCAAGGTATATACATAAACATCATTCAAAAGAGCTAATCATTGGAAATCTAGATGAGAGACAGATAAGGAGAAGGATAATAACACCATATCAACAAGCAAATTTTTCTTTATTATCTAAAATTGAGCCAAAAAACTTCAATGAGACAAGTGAATATAAGTTATGGATTAAGTAAATGGATGAGGAATTATATAAGATAGAGAAAAGCAATACTTGGGAACTTATTCCATGACCAAAAGATAAAAATATGATTGGCACTAAATGGGTATTCATAAACAAGTTAAATTAATATGGTCAGGTGGTCAGAAATAAAGCAATATTAGTGTGCAAAGGTTATGCACAGGTAGAGGGAATTGAATTTGATGAGACATTTTCTCCAGTTGGATGAATTTAATCTATAAGAATTTTCTTAGCCTTCTCAAGTTTTAAAAACTTCAAGGTATACCAGATGGATGTTAAATCAACATTTCTAAATGGTGTTCTAGAAGAAGAAGTTTAGATTGAGTAGCCAAAGGGATTCATATTAACAAATAAACCAGACTATGTATGCAGATTGAAAAAGGCATTGTATGGTCTAAAATAGGCTCCTAGAGCGTGGTACTCAATATTGGATAAGTATCTTCAAGAACATGGATTCAGGAAAGGAATAGCGGACAACAACTTATACTACAAAAATGAAGGAAATAATCTACTAATTGTGGTTTTTTATGTGGATGACATCATTTTTGGAGGAAAAAATGATAATATGTGTAAAGAATTTGCAAAGAGCATACAAAATGAATTTGAGATGTCTATGCTTGGTGATTTGTCCTTATTTCTTGGACTTCAGTTTCACAATCATAGAAAGGAGTGTTCCTTTCACAAACGAAGTATATAAAAGAGATGCTGAAGAAATTCAAGTTAGAAGAGTGCAAAAAAGTAATCACTCACATGGTTATAGGACGTAAGTTAAGTAAAGATGATGAATATCCATAGGCAAATAAGAAATTATATAGATCTATGATTGGCATTTTATTTTACGTCACAACTACTAGACCAGATATCATGCAGGTAGTGATATTAGTAGCAAGGTTTTAGGTAGCACCCAAGGAAACACATGTAGCAGCAGTAAAAAGGATTCTCAAGTATTTAAAAGGGACTATGGATTTTGGGCTCTAGTATCCCAAAAGTGATAGTTTCACTCTCACAACTTATACAGATGTAGATTGGGTTGGCAGTATTGATGATAGAAAAAATACAAGTGGAAGAGCATTCTTTCTTGGAGACTATTTGATCTCTTGGTTAAGTAATAAATAGGTATAAATATCCTTATCTACAGTAGAGGTAGAGTATATTGTAGTAGTTGCCAGTTGTACACAAGTATTATGGATGAAGTGAACTCTAGAGGATTTTAAGATAAAATATGATCATCCTATTCCCATACTATGTGATAATACAAGTGTTATAAATATCTCAAAGAATTCAGTGATGCACTTCAGGAAAAAGCACATTTCGATTAAGTATCATTTTTTGAGAGAGCAGGTGATGGATAAACAGGTCAGGTTGGAATATGTTACTACAAAGGAGCATATTGCAAATATTTTCACTAAGCCACTTTCAAAAGAGACTTTTGAGTACCTGTGAGAAAAATTAGGATTAGTTATACTCCCACCCTAGAATTAACCACCTCAAGAGGAGGTGGAGGAGGGGCTAAGATAATATTCTCATTCTTATCCTCAAGCCCCAAAGGTGATCCTTTGCCATTTATGACAAAGGGGGAGAGATTTGAGTAAGGGGGAGATATTTGAGTTAGGAGGAGAGCATTCAGTCAGGAAGAGCAGTTTCTCAGGGGGAGCAGAATAGAAAGAGGTAAAGGAAATGATAAAAGATAAATGGGTTGCCATCAATGACAAAGAGGGAGATTGTTGGAAATATGAGCAGGATTTCTTTTCATTGATGTCAAAGGAATACTAAGAAAATGTCAAAAGAATGTTAAGTAAATGGTTCATGGTTAATTTTATAAGAGGCAAGGATATAATATTTAATTTAAATATTATATGGTTGAAGCATCAAAAGAGAATCAAGAAGGATAACAATATTATAATATTTGGGAAAAAGAATAGGGTTGAAAAGATATCTCTGTTCCATGGTGGTTGAAAGAAAATAATAAGGTTATTTTGCTAAAGTGATAATGGCAAAAGGTTCCCCTAAAAACCTAAGGAAGTTTATATTTTATTTTATTTGAAAATGCCCAAAGGACATTTAAATATTTAATTTTAATATTTAAATTCATTTTGAATTTAAATAATTATAAATAAAATATTATTTTTGAAATGCAAAGTCTAATTTCTCTATCCACCAACGTGAAGGCAAATGCCTTGAAAGACATATTAATATAGCCTTAATAAAAGGCTTAATTGAAATTTCGAAAATCATGTGTTCTTGGTTGTGCTCGTCGATCGAATGCGAAAGGGAGAAGAAGTGTGCATAGTGCTAACTTTGAGGAAGAGAAAGGAATAAAGGGTAGCAGCATTAAATTCATAGAACCATCTGGACAACTAGCCCAGATGGTGATTTTCTTGGGCACTAGTTGCAATAGAGGGTAGGTCTCAGGTTCGATACTTTGCGACTGCGAAAGGAGGAATCTTTTGGTTTTAAAATATTTTGGTGGCAGTGTAGGGAATAAGTGTGTGCGGGCACACTTAGGTACCATGTGAGCACCTAGCTCACATAGCAGTCGAATTCGTGGCTAGGGCACTAGTGGCAGCGCAGCATGGGTTTGATTCCCACCAAGGGCAAAAGGTATTTAATTTTTAAATTTAATTTTTAGCCTAAGGTTTGTTTGGCATGAGCTTTTAGGGAGGTATAAGGTTTATGAAAATTGAATTTTATATTGTGATTTTGGTGATTAAAGTGTTGAAAGGAGTAATAAGGCTTTAGAGGAGTTTAAATGTTATTTTAAAATAAAGTCTTATTGTGTTTTAGTTGAAAGGAGTAATAAGGTGTAATTAAGATCTAATTGTTTGTATGGTGAGAATAATTTATGAGGGAGTTATTGAATGAATTTTGGAGAAGGTTTTTTCTACCTAACCCTTAAAGATTGGTAAAAGAGTAAATGTGATTGAGACAAGTTTTTAAGGTTAATTCTTCATCAAACAAAAGGTATGGGCACATCTTCTTTGTGAGTTATTGTTGGATGTTGTGAATGATAAGTTGAAGAAAAAAGGGTTTGTGCAAGATCATGAGTATAATTGTTATGTGAAGTAGAGAACTATCATGAAACTAGGGTTTGTTCAAGATCATGAGTATCATTGTTATGTGAAGTTGTGAACTATCTTGAAACTAGGGTTTGTGCAAGATCATGAGTATCATTGTTATGTGATATTGTTTGATAAGCATTGTTGGAAATAATTGAGTGAGTGTTCATATGCTTGGACTAGGGTTTGTAAGTAAGGAGTGTTTCATTGAGTGATTTATTAAGTGGAGTTGATTGAGCCTAGTCAAGTGGAAGTTTTGAAGTGATAGTTCAAGTTCTATGAAATAAATTATTCTATATTCTAAATTAATTTGAGAAAGAGATTGAAAGTGAATTGTTGTGAGTGTGAAGCATATTGAGTCTCTAAAAATTCTCTATATGTTTCTATGATATTGGACAAGTTCTAGTGAGGACTTGTTGAGCATATTTTAGGTAAGTCTTGGTGAAGACTTGTGGATAAGAGTGGACAATTATATTAAGAACTTGTTAAGAAGATAAGAGGTAAGTCTTGGTGAAGACTTGGTGAACATATTGGACAAGTTCTTTAGAGGAATTGTTGAATAGATTTGGGAAAAGTCTTTGAGAAGACTTGTGAGTAGAGTTGATTGATTGATTTGTTCAAACCTTGGGTTAAGGTTTGGGGTAGATCTAGCAGATTTGATTTGTGATTGAGTCAAGCTTTGTGTTAAGGCTTGAGGACAAATATTGAGTATATTTGTGCTAGACCAAAGGACTTTGTTTAGTATAAATTTGAGGATAGAGATTGAGCAGATTTGTGCTAGATCGAAGGACTATATTTAGTACATATTTGAGGATAGAATTTGAGCATATATATGCTAGACTGAAGGACTGTGTTTAGTGTAGATCAGAGACAAAGATTGAGCATATTTTTTCTAGACCGAAGGACTGTATTTAGTGTAGATTTGAGATAGAGTTGAGAGAAATATTTGGAGGTGACAAAGTATAGAGGAAAATAGTCTCCGATGGATAGAGGTCCATTAGCCAAGGCAATGAAGATAGGTCTTTTGAGTGAGAGTAGGAGTATTCAGTGGATAGAGATCCATAAGCCAATGTAATGGAGGTAACAGTTATTCTATAAGATTACCAACCAAATTAGTGGAGAAGGAGTTCTCCTATGGATAGAGATCCACAAAATTGATTAGGGGATTGGTGTCTCCTTTGGATAGAGGTCCATAAACTTTGTAATAGGGAAAGGATTCCCAAAATAATTTATTTGAGAAAATTTTATAAGGAATATTTTCTCTATGGAGTAGCCCACATTGGGTGAACCATGTTAAATCATGTATCTCATGTGTGTGATGCTTTGTGTGATTTTTACTACTTTAATATTGTTGATGTTATCATATGGATTGAAAAACAAAAAAAATTATCTTATATTTTTCACCCCCCTCTCAGTATAAGCACATGTTCTTCATTTTTTACCCCACAAAGAAGGAATTAAAAATGAGGCCTATTGGGAGGACTAGCTCATACGGATACGAGATGGATAGTCAATCCCCTTGTGCACATATCACCTACATAGAAGGATTTGTGTAGGGTGAAAACTTGGTGTGCACCTTTCGAAATAATGAAGGGAAGGTCATTACTAGCTCATCGAATCCATGATATGGATAGTGTGACCCATTAAGTAAAGCACCTAGTATGCTTACATAGATGGATTTATGTAAGGTGTAAAGATGGGTGTGCCTCGGATAATACCATAAGAGTGAAAGTAATGTGGTGACTGTTGGTCATCAAATTTGCCCAGGAAAGGATTTGGGTAAGTGTATGTGCCCTAGACCTGGACCAACATTGAAATGCCGAAGGGAAGAGATGCCCCTCGTGCCAATCTCCGGAGAAAGGCCGGATCCTATGCTAAACTACTTTGGTGTTTTGAGATAAGGGATGCAGGAAAGAGATAAACAGAGTAAGGATGCAAGAAAGAGATAAAAAGAGTTAGGGTTAGAGAAAGAAATAAAAAAGGGGTAAGGGAAGAGAGATCGATAATTTAAAGTGGGAGAGAACAGGAAGCATGATCACTAACTAACAACTTGAATAGCAGCAAAGAACACCAAGAATAAACGAAAGAAACGCCACATTAACCTTCCTATGTATCCTCTAGGCGAGCTCCAAGATTCTCCTTCTCCCTTTCATTGAAATTCATGGTTCAGAGTAACGACGATTAGGACAAGTGAATATAACATAAACCACAACCCACTAGGCAGCATAAAAGAAAACCAATATAGCATTTTTCCTCTCCTATGTATCCTTCGGGCAAATTTTAGGGTACAGTCCCCAATCGCACACCAAATTCAGGATTCAGAGTAACAGTATGCAAATGAAGAAAGACAAAAGAAATAAACACAGAAGGCAACATACAAGAGAGAAATTGAGCCCAAAGCTCTTTAGTATTAATCGCAGGACATCAAGTTACAACAACTTTCTAGCAAAAAGTTCCCCCCCTCTTACATTACAATGCCTAGGTTTTTATAGAGGACCCGACCCTCTGAGTCATTATTACACAGAATGGTGAAGTATACTCTTGAGATCTGAGAAGTCGGCTCCTCGCGGCCCTCGTGACTAAGCTCTCAAATCCATTACCATAACTGGCAACTGTGACCGAGTCAACCGTGGAAACATGCATTGATGAGCCATCTGAGTGTCCTTGGTTTCTTGGTGCAATGCTCGAGTGGTCACCATGCTTGTCGGGCTCTCCTTCAGGGACTGATACTTCATTTCCAATTGCCAAAAATGAGCAGTGAGCTTATCAAGCAAGTAAAAATGCATTTATGAGGCACTTGATCGTCTCATGAAAATACCCGGCTTGGAGCATGTGCCCCTTTTGAGTCACGAAAAAGCAACATGTCGCGATATCGTGACATTTCTATGTCTTCAGCTTGGTTCTTCTTCTTACATCACGAAAATATGACATGTCACGATATCGCGACACTTTTCCTCTTTTGGTCGCGAGAATGCAACATGTCGCGATATCGTGACACTTTTCCTCTTTTGGTCATGAGAATGCAACATGTCACGATATCATGACACTTTTCCTCTTTTGGTTGCGAGAATGCAACATGTCGCGATATCGCGACACTTTTCCTCTTTTGGTCGCGAGAATGCAACATGTCGCGATATCGCGACACTTTTCCTCTTTTGGTTGCAAGAATGCAACATGTCGCGATATCACGACACTTTTCCCTTCTTGCTCTTTCTCCTTGCTTTGAGCCGTGAAAATGCAACATGTCACGATATCGCGACACTTTTTCCTTCTTGCTCTTTCTCCTTGCTTTGAGCCATGAAAATGCAACATGTCGCGATATCACGACACTTTTTCCTTCTTGCTCTTTCTCCTTGCTTTGAGCCACGAAAATGCAACATGTCACGATATCGCGACACTTTTTCCTTCTTGCTCTTTCTCCTTGCTTTGAGCCACGAAAATGCAACATGTCGCGATATCGCGACACTTTTTCCTTCTTGCGACGAAGCTATCTTCTTTGGCTTGTTCGGAAGCGAAGCTCTTCTTCTTCATTTTATGTACAAGGGGGTGGCATTGAAAGCCAAAATTGCTGCAACACTTACAAATATTTTCAAAACAACAAAAAGAAACACTTTACAAAAATAAATTTTTGATTTTTTTTTCTACCCCTCTATGCAATGTGACAAAATTGTCAACATTCTTGGCGGCTCACGGGGCATTTAGCTTGTCTGAATGCAGAGATCCTAGGCCTTTATCCATTGGGCAACAGAGTCATTCCCATTATCCTCTTCTCTGACTATCCACTGATGGCATTTTTTTTTTGTTTGTTTGTGCCTAAGCTCCTAAGCAACACTTAGCGCCCTCAGCACTTATTTACTAGTCGAGCTATTTATAGTATTTACACAAAATTTTGTGACATGATTGGCATGCCGCCACCATAAACCCAGCTTCAAGTGCCTATATGGTGAACCTGCAATGTCCAGACCAGATCTGATTGAACTTCAGTTGATCTTTGAAGTCCGGCTGGCCTCTTCCCGAAGTTGTCCATGTTGCAAACAGAGTGCAACGTGGCAGGTTGTCACTCCTGCCAGTACCCATACTAGTGATGAATGATGTGGCAAAGAAGTTCACCGCATGGGGGTATTTTATGGGTACCAATTGTGGTGATGGTTGGAACCAATACCACCATTTTAGAGAGTCCACCGGCTGTGGACTCTTGAATACGAGCTCCTCCAACTTCTTGTTGCGACAATAGGGCTTTTCTCATGATAAGTCTGCTTCCAGGATCTCCTTGGGCTCAGCCTCTTGATGAGGCATGCTTAATGGGCTCTGGCTGAATACTTGCGTGCCATCCACTGGGATACAAAAAGGGTGCAAAAATGTGCCCTCTTTGTTCTCAGGTTCCACCACTTGAGTCTGTTTCTCTCCTTGGCCCATCTCCTGATGGAGACTGCAAGCAACCATATTGTTCATTGTTGGGGCAAAGCTTGCATATTCCCATCGTTGGCCTTGGACGAAATTTTCCCCTTGAGCTCCAAACGACTGCATCTCAGGTCTCTGCTCAGTATGAGGAATCTTCCATGGTGAATACTGTGCAGGATAGATAGGAGCAGCAAATATTGGAGAAAGTGATGGAGTTTCCCCCCACTACCACTTTCCAGATAGGAGCAGGAGCTGCTCTGCTCATACTTCTTCCTCAAATATTTGAGGAAATATTCGTTCACCTGATTGCAGTAAGAGGAGGCTCATGTCCGGGTGAAAGGCCCGAACATAGAAGAGGTGGGCTTGGGTGGGCATCGGTTGGATCTCTCCTGGAATTCTCTTCCAACTTCTATAGAATCGAACATTGAAGTCCGTGATGCTCTCCAGAGGTGTTCTTGTGATGGTGGAGAGGTACATCAAAAGCTGGAAGGGGTCCTGAGAGCCATCAAATGTTCTGATTAGCACTCCCGCTAAGTCATCCCATGAGTAGATGCTTTTACGCCCGAGCAGTCTGTACCACTGCAACACCCTTCCTTCCAAAGATAGAACCAGAAGTCTGATCATGACATCTTCATGGGTTATGTCATGGAGGGTCACTAAAGCAACAACATCTTCAAGGTGCTCTTGGGCCATTCCCTTAGTGCCATTGTATTTCGTCAATGTCTTCAAGGCACTTTTGGGAATTTCATGGTAACTTGGGAGATTCAGAGGGCCACGATCATCCCAGTTGGGATAGCATACCCTCTCCATTATAGCAGTGGCCTGCAGAGATCATGGTTCTCACCACTAAGTCGAAGTCACCAGGTGAACATTCTTTTCTCCGCTTGTGAGGTCAAGGCTGCTCACCAAACCTTGATTCCTTCGAGGTGTCTTATTTTAGCTTTAAAAGGCACCTACGATCAAGAAATTTGGATCTTCAGCTCAGTCAGAGTCACCAGGTGATTTTTCCAGATGGAGGCAAGCCAGAGATTCACCAAACTCGAGCTTCCTTAAAACATGGGACCAGTGTCCCACCGGGCATGCCAAAAACTGTTGGTCATCAAATCTACCCAGGAAAGGATTTGGGTAAGTGTATGCACCCTAGACCTGGACCAACATTGAAATGCCAAAGGGAAGAGATGCCCCTCATGCCAATATCTAAAGAAATGTCGGCTCCTATGCTAAACTACTTTGGTGTTTTGAGATAAGGGATGCAGGAAAGAGATAAATAGAGTAAGGATGCAGGAAAGAGATAAAAAGAGTTAGGGTTAGAGAAAGAAATAAAAAAGGGAGTAAGGGAAGAGAGATCAATAATTTAAAGTGGGAGAGAATAGGAAGCACGATCACTAACTAACAACTTGAATAGCAGCAAAGAACACCAAGAATAAATGAAAGAAACACCACATTAACCTTCCTATGTATCCTCTGGGCGAGCTCCAGGATTCTCCTTCTCCCTTTCATCGAAATTTAGGGTTTAGAGTAACGACGATTAGGACAAGCGAATATAACAGAAACCACAACCCACCAGGTAGCATAAAAGAAAACCAATATAGCGTTTTTCCTCTCCTATGTATCCTTCAGGCAAATTTTAGGGTACAGTCCCCAATCGCACACCAAATTCAGGATTCAAAGTTATAGTATGCAAATGAAGAAAGACAAAATAAATAAACATAGAAGGCAGCATACAAGAGAGAAATTGAGCCCAAAGCTCTTTAGTATTAATCGTAGGACATCAAGTTACAGCAGCTTTCTAGCAGAAAGTTCCCCCCTCTTACATTACAATGCCTGGGTTTTTATAGAGGACCCGACCCTCTAAGTCATTATTACATAGAATGGCAAAGTATACTCTTGAGATCTGAGAAGTCGGCTCCTCGCGGCCCTCATGACTGAGCTCTCAAATCCATTACCATAACTGGCAACTGTGATCGAGTCAACCATGGAAACATGCATTGATGAGCCATCTGAGTGTCCTTGGTTTCTAGGTGCAATGCTCGAGTGGCCGCCATGCTTGCCGGGCTCTCCTTCAGGGACTGATACTTCGTTTCCAATTGCCAAAAATGAGCAGCGAGCTTATCGAGCAAGTAAAAATGCATTTATGAGGCACTTGATCATCTCGAGAAAATACCCGGCTTGGAGCATGTGCCCCTTTTGAGTCACGAAAAAGCAACATGTCGCGATATCGTGACATTTCTATGTCTTCAGCTTGGCTCTTCTTCTTGCATCATGAAAATATGACATGTCACGATATCACGACACTTTTCCTCTTTCGGTCGCGAGAATGCAACATGTCGCGATATCGCGACACTTTTCCTCTTTTGGTCGCGAGAATGCAACATGTCGCGATATCGCGACACTTTTCCTCTTTTGGTCGTGAGAATGCAACATGTCGCGATATCGCGACACTTTTCCTCTTTTGGTCGTGAGAATGCAACATGTCATGATATCGCGACACTTTTCCTCTTTTGGTCGCGAGAATGCAACATGTCGCGATATCGCGACACTTTTCCCTTCTTGCTCTTTCTCCTTGCTTTGAGTCACGAAAATGCAACATGTCGCGATATCGCGACACTTTTTCCTTCTTGCTCTTTCTCCTTGCTTTGAGCCACGAAAATGCAACATGTCGCGATATCACGACACTTTTTCCTTCTTGCTCTTTCTCCTTGCTTTAAGCCACAAAAATGCAACATGTCGCGATATCGCGACACTTTTTCCTTCTTGCTCTTTCTCCTTGCTTTGAGCCACAAAAATGCAACATGTCACGATATCGCGACACTTTTTCCTTCTTGCGGCGAAGCTATCTTCTTTGGCTTGTTCGGCAGCGAAGCTCTTCTTCTTCATTTTATGTACAAGGGGGTGGCATGGAAAGCCAAAATTGCTGCAACACTTACAAATATTTTCAAAAATAACAAAAGAAACACTTTACAAAAAGAAATTTTTGATTTTTTTTTCTACCCCTCTATGCAATGTGACAAAATTTTCAACAATGACATCAATAGTGGTTTTCGAGTATAGATTCTAGATCCCTTCGGTATGTAAAAAAAATAAGGATGGGAAATTGGGTTGTGACAGTAGGGGTCAAAAACATGAAAATACAACACGAGATGGAGCTTGCACCTGGAAAATAAAGTAAATAATTTCCTAAATATTAGGCTAAAATTTTGTCATTAGCTTGAATAATTCCTCTTCAAATCTTGGGCTAAAATTTTGTTGTTAGTTCCTCCTCAAATATTGGGATAAATTTGTGAAGTTAGTTCCAAGATATGGAGAAGATTCCTCCCAAATACAAAAAGTGTAATGTGCCACTTGACTTGTTCATGCTTATTTTAGTAATTGGTTGAGATTCTCCTAATATAAGTGGAGTGTTGTACCACTTAATTTGTTTATACTTATTATTAGCAAGTGGTTCAGATACTCCCAAGATAAGAGGAGTGTAAGGTGCCACTTGACTTGTTTATGCTTATTGTTAGCAAGTGGTTGAGATGCTTCCAAGAGAAGAGGAATACCACTTATATTATTTATGTTAACTCTTAGCAAGTGGTCGAGGACATATAGGATGCTTCTAATAGAATAGTAGTATATACATATTATCTATGTCAATTATTAAAATTTGGTTATAGATGTGTAGGGATATTTCTAATAAAGTAGGGGTATAGTTAGGTGCCACTTGTATAAAAATGTGTGCCTAGCTTATGTATATTTTTTAGAAGAGGACAAGGAAGAAAATAAAGGGAGGATGTGTTTGGATTGAAGACTTTGTAAAAGGGTAATTCCCTTCCATTTTTAATAAATAATAATTTTGTTATTTTCTCATTTGTATATATTTTTAATTGTATCAATTCCCTTACATTTTTTATAAATAATGATTATGTCATTTTCTCATTTGTATTATTTTTAATTGTATATTGAGTTAGTAATTACTTTCCATTAGGTTGAGGAGTAAGGGCCCACTTCATGAACATAATGGAAAGTATTATTTATTGTAGATATGGTTATAAAATAACTAATAAATTATTATTTTTTATTTGTAATTATTTTGTAAATTGTTTTGATTATTATTTTTTGGGTTAGGTTTACATAGTTACAAAATTAGATTTAATTTTCTTGTAAGTGTGATTTTAATTTTTGCAAAGTGTGTGATTTAATTTCCTACAAGTGTGATTTTTATTTCAGCAAGTAGGAAACCTTAAAATATTTTATACCAAGACACACTTCCTTGCTCTCTAGTGCATACAACCATTAGACACCACCCCAAATTTGATAAAATTAAAGTGACATTATTAAAACTCATCATAGGTAACATATCTAGCTAGTGCATCCCTCTTCTCCTCCATCAATGTCTGAGGGGATCTACTTGGTCTTGCCTCCCTCATCATGATCATCAACATAACCAATTATCTTGCTCCTACTATAGTTACCCTCTATATCCATTGCTAGTGATCCTACCATAAATAATGATGGTATTACTTGATATGCATGTCAAGGCCTCCTCTCTAGATACATCTATTGGTCAGTCTACACTCTTTCCAAAATCAATTATCATGGTCGAATGGTCTCATACCATCCCTAATATTGGTCAGTGACACTTGGGTCATCCACACTAAATTCAAGAATCATGGGGTCATCAACATCTATTTCTATAAATAAATATAGTCTTAATGCTCCCCTAAACCTTCATTCCCAAGTTATCCTCATATAAAAAATTGGATTGGGTGGGATATCTTACCTCAGGCCAAGCCAAATTATCACACTATCTGGTCATAGTGCAAGAGCTCATATTTCCCATGTGGTCACACCAATCATAAACATTTCCTCACTCTGGCTAGTTGATAACCATTCTCTGTCTAGCTCAGGTTATTTCTATATGATTTCCATGTGATCTCCTTCTAGCACAGGTCATCTACTAAGCATTGTGCCCTATCCAAATACCTTGATGTGAGTGGATTTGATCCTCCTTAAAATGGTGATCCCACTTATAGGATCATGGTACCTCACCATCATCCACTTGCCTTGGCAACCATGGTGGCTATGAAATGGCTATCTAGTCCGAGGCCCACACTTGGATTAGTGTGTAGTAGGATAAACTCCAATCGCCTCTATACACAACTTAGTGTAATGAGTAGTATAAACAAACCAAGATGATGGGCATCCAAGCAAAGACACTCTAGTTCTCTAACATGTCTACAACCACCCTTGAGATCCCAGTGCATCACTTGCATGCTATTGTCACCTAACAAGAACCCTAATACCAATGTTACCAATAGTGTTTCCTATCAACATAGTTGTCCCCCTATATAGTTGACATTGATATCAATGGATAACTTAAAAAAAGGAAATTATGGGTTTCCTATCATCTTATCTAAGCTCCTCCACTATGATTTTTTGAGATAAATCAAGGCATATCTTATAGATACTTATATAATTTTCCGCACATCCTCTAAGGTCACTATGATAGGGTTATGCATAACAGTGAATTATCGTTAACTAATGAATATTTGAATTTATAGAATTTGAAATTGGTGAATATGGGGACCCTTGATCAGGGCCCATTCACCCAAAATATCTGGATGTAAAATCTTTTTTGGTCAACTTACCCTGATTTTATAATAATTTGACTGTTTAAAGTTTAAATTGTCAACATTCCCACCTAAATAGTGGATATTTTTATCTTGAAATTATAAAGAATTTTATTTACTTTGATAAAATCACCTATTATACCACCAATATATATACCTAATGTGATATCGATACTCCTACATATTAAACATTGATTCTTATCAAGATGATTGATATCAACGATAAATGACCTATACCAACAATAGATGTACAGTAGCAATAATAGATGAGAGGTAACAAAAATAGATGATAGACGAGCTAAATTTCCAACCCTAGATATGTAAAATTTTCCTCATCTTCATTGATGTGTATAATTTCCCTCATCTTTAGCCTAGATGTGTAAAAGTTCCCTTATCTTTACTGCCAACTACCCTGGACACATTAGATGACAGACAATCGACAATAATGAAGAAGATAGACAAGTGGTAGAAAAATAGATAATAGAAAAGCAATAGTAGAATATATGAGCGAGAGTAGGAATAGGTAATGGATAACTGATAGAAGGAATAGATGACACACGATCTATAGTAGGGATAAACGATAGATGAGAAGTAGCTGGAATAGAATACTGACAAGCGATACAAGGAATAGATGACTGATGACCGATAGTAGACCACGAAGTCCCTTATAGAAATTGTAGAATTGTCATAATTTTTTTCAACATCATGTTTATTTTTTGACATTAAATACATTTTTCTATACATGTACAATAGCACCTACTAGCAATGGAAAGAAGAGAGACCATTTTTTTGTAAACAAGATTATCCTAAAATATTTTAGCTATTTATCAAAATTGAGTGAGGCATTGACATCTGTACAAATTCAAGGTACATACCCATATTACCTACTCAATAGTTAATTTTGGTAAGTAATTTCAAAAAATGATATAGAACACCTTTGTATGAAGAAAACACTATTGATCTTGATATGCCTCCAATTGAAGATATTCTCAAGGATGAGATGCCTCCATATGAAAATTTTCTTAACAATGACATGCAACAACCACTTGAAGAGATTCCTAAAACTAACATGCCAATAGAAAAAATGATCATTCTAATAAAATATCAACTTCTGGAGAATTTTCTACTCAAAAACCTAAACATAAAAATTTAACTAGGTGGACTGTTGAAAGGATATTTCAACTTGAATGGTCATAAAAATATCCATTTATTAATCTAGTGTAGCCAAAGAACAACAATGATATGCGAACATAATGTAGATGCATGATTTATAGTTGAAAACTAGGGAAGGATCATAAGATGCAACTTAAGTTAGATACAATAGAAAAAAATTGTGGGAAAGTTTATGTGATAGTAAAAGAAAGTGATGGAACAACTAAAAAAACAATTAGGTGGAAGGATGTATCAAAATATGTACATGTCAGATATGCAAAAGACTATAAAAATGAGATGAAACAACAAAAAACTCTTGTTGAGAATGGTGGAACGATTCCAACTCAATTTCAAAAAATTTATAAAACCACTTTATTTTCAAAAAGTTTGCAGTTTGTTGTTGTATATACTATTCTTAAAAATTGTAGATAAATGTCTGATTTTATTAATTTTAAGCATCTATTTCAACTAGTTGATGTGCATAACCTTCCCAATGTTCATTGGTTAGATCGAAGGGGTTGGGAAATGAAAAATTACTGTCATTAGTTGAGAAGGAGGACCTAAAATAAGTAAAACATGCCAAATTCATTTCATTTTTAGTTGATGAGGTAACTATTATTGACAACACATATAGGATTTGAATGCATGTTTACACATTTCAAAAAAATTTAAGGCAACCTCATTTACTAGCACTACATAATATGATGGAATATTGTAATGTAGAAAATCTTTACAATGTTGTTATAACTAGTTTAAAAGATATCATGGGAATGGATGATGCAACAATAGCCAGTAAGTTAATATGTATCAGAGCTAATGATGTTGCTATAATGCAAGGACACAAGAATGATATTTGTGTTTGAATTTAAACATCAATTACCTCATATTTGATTCTCATTCATTTCATGGCTCATAGAATGAATATTGCATACACAATTGTGAGAACATTTGAAATTATTGCGAGAGTGGAAGAACTCATCCGTGAAATACATGCTTATTTTTCATGTAGTCAAAAAAGGTTTATAGAGTTTTAATAGTTTGCACTAGGAGTTATTAAAGGTACAAAAATGTTTAAATATATAGATACTAGGTAGATTTCATTTTTTCAACTTGCATCTAAAGTTTTTAAAGAACATCAATCCTTAGTAGGGTTTATGTATAAAAATCATAGGGTAGTTGATAAGGCAAAATATTTACAATATTGTATGACTAACTTGGAAACACTACTCACATTATGTGGTATTCTTTAAATGTTGCAAGAAATGAATACTTTGATAAAACTTGCGCAAGAAAGATCCATTTATATTGTTGATTTCATCAGGATGAGAAAACAAATATATATAGATAATGATAGGTTATACTTGTTCGAATAAAATTTTATGGATCCTTTGTTTGATAGTTGGAGAACTTTAAAAAACATCAATGATTCAAAAATATTTTTGAAGTTCAACATCAATGATCATATTTGTATTAATATTCATAGAAAGGAGATACATTTATATTGTTTTGAAAAACGATCAAATATAGTTACAGATGATGTTGAACAAATGCCCATAACATACAATGGATTTGATGTAGTTTTACACAATACAAGGATTAAATTGAGAAAAATAGTAGAAACATTGACGAGAAATAAGAAACCATTTTTAAAGACATGAGTTTCTTGAGGCCATGGATGTGGTTAACCCCATGTTCTGGGATCTTCATATTGACTACAATAACACAAATGAGTTGTTCATAAAATATATGGGTAATATTGTTAAACATTTCACTAAACGTGTGGAAGTCAACGATATTGAAATCAATGGTATTCTAAATAAAAAAAAATTGACAAATCAATTAGGCCATTTTGGATTGACAATGGTTGATCCAATTTTGTAGTTGACTAACCCTCATGAACCATGTTCTATTACATGTTTGTAGAAAAAATTGTATCTCAGTAATGTTTTACGGTATATGATGAGTGAATATTTTTGTTAATATGAATTGTATCAAATAATTATTTTGGGACCTATGGAAGATGAAAGGGTTTTTAGTGTATTATCTTTTGTGAAATCTAAAGTTTGTAATAGGTTGGATAAAAATTTAGAAAATTGTTTGAGAATATATGTCTCATCTTATGAGGTGGACAAGTATCCTTATGATAAAGTTTTGATATATTTGAAATCTCTAGCAGATAGAAGAGGTATCACTAATACTCATGATAATGAGGATAATGATACTTGCAGTGATCATATTGTAGAGACATAGAGATTAGCTATGTGTACAAGTAATTTTGGACAAGTTGAGAAGTGTTTGTTTCAACTTCCTCCAATGTGATATTTGCAACATTTGAAAAGTTTGATAAATTTGACAATATTTGGTATCAGTTGTAAATATTTGTCTACTGAATTATGAAAATTGCTTACTCGATTACTAAAACTATCAAAAAAATAGTATGTTCATAAAATTTTATGTTTTATATCATAGCCTTGTTATTGGATTATCTGTCTATGTTCATAAAATTTTATGTTTTATATCATAGCCTTGTTATTGGATTATTTGTCTATGTTCATAAAATTTTATGTTTTATATCATAGCCTTTTTTTCTTGATTGAGCATTGTAAATATTGGTTGACTTATTAATATAAAAATAAATAAAAAAATAAATTTCTATATGGCACATCTAATTCCTCTATGGTACAACTAAATTACCTATGGTAAATTTAAAGTCTCCCTAGGCACATCTACTTTGTAAATACCTATATTTTAAAAATTCCTATATGGTACAATAAAGTCCTCAAACAATCATCTGGGCAAAAATTAATTCCACCTAGGCATATATTTTTGCAAATATTTGTATTATAGAAAGTTCTATATGGCACATTAGAGTGACAAAGTCCATAGGCAATTACTTGGGACCAATCTAAAGTCCCTCTAAGCATAACTACATTAAACATATCTTTATTCCAACATAATCAATCAATCCCTTGTTAGCATAATTGCATCATTATCATCAATTTTAAACATCCTTATTTTTTAAATTTCCATAGTGCCAATAGAAAACAAATATAAACCTGTACACAAATATAAAACAATACAATAATTAAAAAATATAAGACTCATATTTTGGAAATGTTTTTTTTATTAACTTGAAAAACATATTACATTTTACAAAAACGTTGATTGCCATATAATAAAATTTACAGTCAACTAGTGAAATATGTGTTCACTTTTTTTACTCTTTTGTTAGGGGTTATAAAGCGTATGTTGGCTCTCTTGGAGGTTTAGGTTGACTTTCCTCATAAATGTTCTCACCATTATACCCTTGTAGTGCACTAGCTCTTACCAGTCCTTCCTGAGCTGATTCCAAAATTACCAACAATACCCTTTCTTCTTTAGCAAAATCTTTTAACATTAAATGTATTTTTTTCTTTCAGCTTCAGTAAAATATCAGGATCTAAATTATGCTCCTTTATAATTCTCTTGAAGGTGTTTTTTTTTACGGTGACATGTAATCGTTCCTTCAATTTAATGGCGCCTTGAAGATTTTTCTTGGTATTGTTAAGATAAACATACATACTATTCAATTGTTTCTATAGAGAATCAAAATTGGACTATACAAGAGAAAAGTAAAAATATGTTAGTTGATAAATATATAAATAAATAAATAAAATGAATAAACAAAATTACGATGACTTACCTCAGCTACATCTTTTGCGGCCTTTGCAACATCAACTCTTTTTTATCAATTGGCCATTGATTATAATATGCATGGGTTTCAATATTCAAGTTCTCTAACCTATTCAAAACAAGATCTAAAATCTCATCATTGTACACAATGGTGGCTTTTACCTTACCAGATTCAACTTGATGTAATAAAGCATAAAACTTTTCTAGTTCATGCTCCACCAAAAAAAAGTGCTCTCTCTATTTGAAATTTTTTGTATCAGGCATTAAGTTCCTTGATCAGAAATTTTTCTCGATACTCCCACTTTTTAATGCCAATAATATCTTGAAGCACCATTTATTTAATGGTGACCTCACAACTATCTAACAATAAAATATTTTAAAAAAAATTCAACCGCTCATCCTTTTTTTTTTTTTGAGTAGTACTTCTTATACACATCCACCATGGGGATTGAACCCAGGCCACATCATTGATAATGCAAGTGGCATACTTTCTAGTAGACCACACTCATGCTCATCCTTAATTAGAGAAAGAGATTTTCCGGTTGGGTGGGGAGGGAATGAGCTCTCGACAACGACAACTAACTCTTCAGTTTGTTGTGCTTCTGTACATTGTTGTGTACCTTGAAGCATATCATTTGCATTGAATAATTTAGGAATGTTGCATTGAAATAAATAATCCTCATCAAGTGGAGGATTATCCAATTTTAAAATTCCTTGCAAACTAGAAATATTTCTAAGAGAAATATTTGGAAATACTAAAAAAGTTTGTCTAAGTGCTCATCCTCGACCCCTTCTAGAAAATATTTTTTTACCCCACATGCATCGACCCCTCATCATCTGTCAATGTGGTGGAGGTGGTGATGATATCATATGTTGTCTTTGATGAGATGATTACCTCAACATCCCTATAAAATATTACAATAAAATTTTATTAAGAAATATTGTAAAAAAATGATGCAATACAATTTAATTAACTACATGGATATTAATTTAGTTTAATTCCACTTACTAGATGAATATGTGGCCTTTTGGGCTGCTTAGGTTTGTAAAGTTAATTCTATATGAATTGGTGGATCAGTGTGGTGTTGCATTGGAACATATACAAAATATTTAATAAAACTAGCTATTATTTTAACTAAATGAATTACTTAATATTGAGCCAAAGTCTTAAACAAATAGATTACCTATCATATGCATGGATTATTCCACTTCATTGATATCGATTTGCACATGATGTGAAGTTGTAGAAGTAGATGCACAAGAAAAAAGAGATGTAGAGGACCTGAACCATTTAGCAGATATTTTAAATAAGGGTGTTGATTTTGACTGTGTGTCAGAATATCCAATGGATTTTGGCAAATGACCTCTTATTACAACGTCCATTCTAGTAGAATATGAGGATACTCTTCTCTGGATTCAAGTATAAATTAAAAAATTAAAAAATTAAAATTGTATTTAAATATAATAATAATTACTTTATTCAAAATTTTAATTTTACCTTCACCTGTTCAATTTTCAATCGAATTATCCTCAGGTCTAGGTGCAGTGAGGTTGGTGCTGAGGTATTTTATACATTATAATAAGCTTCATAAAAAATAAAGTAAAAAAATGGTTGAGGAGACAAAGGCACCACTGTTTGTATGGGCATTGTGGAGATCACTTTTAATGCGGTTGGAAATGAAGAGACTCTAGTAAAATTTGGTGTGGCCAAGACAACAAACCAAATAGGACAATGCCAGAAGGGAATGTCCGTCGTTCTTCCTTGCAAAATAATTCTTGCTTGGAATAATTTGATGATAGCTCTAAGGAACTTTTCTGTAATATTTGAAATTTGCAAACCTCTTCTAGATCGATTAGAGTGAACTAAAAAAAATTATAAGATAAAATTAATAGTTACTATAAAAAATTATTCAATGCAAACAAATTTTAACTTTAGATAAGGTTTGAAAGAGGGAGATTTTACCTATCAAAAAATATGATGAGAGACTGAAGCTAGTATCCAAATATATTTTGTCATCATCAGTTAAAGAGTACTTTATAGTGATGGGTTCAACACCCTTGTATGGAAGGCCTATCAATATATGGACATTTGCAAGTTTAAGAGTGAAAGAGAGAGTCTTGTTGTCGATTGTCATGTTGACCAAGATCCCTCATTGTCGTACAAGCTAACAATCCTTGACAATAAATTGTAATTTGTGTTGTACTAGGGCATTGACACTAATCCTTGAAGACCAAAGTTTGTGATCCCAGTAGCATTGTATCTCAGTGTTGTAAGAGTTTATAAATTAGTAGGTGAACAATATTTTTGAAAAAATATTTGATGGAGGAACTTGGGAGGAAGAGCTTGCCATTGCTACAATAGTGTAAGGGTAAGGTTCGAAGGCTTAAGGCTTAGGATACTCTAAACACATAAACTAGTTTTTGATTCACCATATTGCAAATGAGCAAGTGAAGAGCATACTCCTAGTGCTAACGATTTTTTTGTTCCCCAGATCACATTACGCATAGGTGAAGAGCATAATACCAACAATAGTAATGTATTAGGATAAGGTTCGAAGGCTTAGGATTTTCTCTATTGTGTTTTACTCTGCAAAAAGAAAAAAAAAAACTACGTATACCTTTTTATAATTGTCTACATGCATGCATTTAATGCAGTTTTGACATGTGGTACCTTAAACCCAAATCCATTTAATACCTCTTTTGTTGCAAGCAATACTACCAATTATTAATCAAAATTCACGATGCTAACGATCATCACTCGTATGTGATGTTGATACCAGTTTTAAATCATTGTTATGATGTTATCAACTATTAGTTGTTACTTATGTTACTACCTATCGATAGTTGCTAGTTATGATGTAGTTGGTTGTCAATCATTTTTTATGTATTGTCGATCATTAGTCGTTATTTATGTTACTATCGATCATTGATATTATTAGTGTTACTTTTGGTAGTCTGTCATCAATAGTTTTGATGTCGATAGTCTTTCATCAAATGAGGCACTCTATCATCAATTATGTTGTTGTCGATAGTCTATTGTCAATTGTGTTGCTATCAATCGTCTATCGTCAATCTCCATGTGTGTTGTTACCGGTATTCGGTCATTAGTTATGATTTTTTCGATCGTTTGTCTTAATAAAAGGAGAGTATTTCAATGCCACCATTGTGTTTAGTTCTATTTAATTTAGTACATTTTAAATTTTTACAAGTTTTTTGAAATATTATGATAAATTTGCCATATTTTTATATTTTTTTGTGGAAAAAAAGGTAATGCGCCATGTCTTCTACATGATTTTGGACACTATTCACCTTGATTTCGAAACTAATTCACCCTATTTTTATAAATACATTTTGGGATTGACCCCTTATGCATAACTCTGCATTATGACCTCTCGCCACAACAACTAGAAGAAATTCATCTCTAAATACCACTTCTTTGCCAGTGTCATCAATAGCACCTGATCAAACTCCACCTTTGGCATAAGGGCAATACAATTAAATCCTATTATTGGTATAAGTGTATGATCTTTGTAATTTAACAATACAAGGATAATCTTGATAGCATGAGATGCCACTCTTGATGATTCAGTGTCTAAAGCCTTATTTGCACAAATAAACAATAATAATCAAAACCATACATCAATTCATATTAAAGCCTTCAAAACGTGCTTCTAAACTAAATATTCACAAAATAATCACATTTCAATAAAAGTGCCATCATGGTGAAAGCACCACATATTGATAAAAGTTCCATCATGGTGAAAGCACCACATCTTGATAAAAGTTCCATCATGGTGAAAGCACCACCTCTTGAAAAAAGTTCCATCATGGTGAAAGCACCACATCTTGACAAAAGTGTTATAACTACATAGTAGCACCATGTAAAAGTGCCACCATAGTACAATAGCACTATCACAATACAAAAGTGTTTTCCTTAACTTTTAACATAATTTTTAACAAAAATAAAATGATCAAATTTTGGGTTACATACTTGAGGTTGATCCTATCTTTCAATTGCTAGTGATCTCACTCGGTCGTTATAAAGCACCAATTTCCCTTGCTAAGCCATTGAAACAAGAGCAATAGTATGCATATATAACTCCTTTTTTGCAACTGTGAATGATAAAAATGATTTCTTTTTGACCCCCTGTACATTTTACCCTACCCGTCTAGGATGATTTTCCTCCTTCAATTATCATTTTTTAATTTAATTATTTGCATTTTAGTCAGGTCATGTCTTCTCATTTAGACTTGAGTATTTCTTGAAAACTTGAGGGAGCACATAGGGGCATGCCAATATTTAATGCTACCTTAAAGACTAATTTTACATCATAAATATCATCCCATGACAATCATCAATCATTATGAATTCTAAATTTGAATCATCACAAAATTTATTCATCTAAAAAATGGTGCATACAAACTAGTTTTTAACATTTATTACACCGATAGGTGTCCTACAATGGCAACCAGGAAGGTCAGCCATAAACAATATTAATATTTTATTAAAAAAGTTGACATTAATAAAATTATCCGCCGACATTAAGGGTTACGGTGGATTTAAAATATTTAAAAAATATTTAAACTATTTAAACTAAAATGGTGCCCAAAATTTCTAATATTATTTGCTTCTCTCCTCGAACTCTTCTAAAAAATATCTATCACACCCACAAGAAATGAGATAAGCACCTCGATATTGATAACTCTCAGCGTTTATAGATATTTATTTTTTATATATCTAAGCTAGTTATTTTATGAAAGCATTAAAAAGGGATAAATTGAGACACCCAATTTTGAACAAATCATGAATCATGCAATCAATAAAAAATTCACCTCATCAAATATGATAAATTCCTAAGCTATAAATCAAGCTAAAATATTATCAAAAGATGTACTTAATGACTCAAAACAAAATCATTGTACCCAAGGGAGTAGCAATGATGATGCTTTTGACTAAGGGGCAATGATTTTACCAAATTTTAAAATTTGATCTTTTCCTACCTAATCGACTTGCCAATAATAATTTTCTTCACTAGAGCTAAGGCATATTAGTACCATAACACTTTGGCTCTAGTACTATTACTTGATTATAAAGCAAAAAATTAGGTATATAGCTGACATCAGTTTCTTGTTAGCATAAAATCTTGTCTTTATTACCACATGCAAAATCCACATTTAGATCTTGATTGACTCAATCACCTCAATGATATCTCCATAATCCCCTTCTAAACCCAGGCAACTACCCAAACTACCAATCAAGACTCCTCAAAATGGAAATATCTTTCATGTAATATTCTAATGGTTCATCCAATTACACGTGTCTAAATCCAATGCTTGATCTTCAAAATGTCTATAATATTTCACTCTCTTTGACCAAGGTAATATTTTGTTGGAAATATTTAAATAGTAATATATATTTTTATAGTTTTTAGTTTTGTAATTTATAATATTTTTTTTTATCGGTTAAAGAGATTATATTTCAGACGGGTTATAACAGGGCCCCAAAACATGATTACAAAATGGCAATAGATGCCATAAAACCAGTAAAATTTAGAACATGGTTTCAACCTTCAAAATTCTCATACATTAAGGTTGTCCTCAAGAGAGATCTAGAACAATAAGACTTAACAAAAGAAACTATTAACAAGACCAAAAAAATAACAGAAGGCATTAAACAGTAAAATTGCAACCACTAGCCTTCCAGAATGCCAGGTTCAACAACAACTTCTTGAAGTCCATCATTGGAATTATCCATTTCAACAATATTTCCTTTAGTAGGGACGTCCTCTAGAATAACATCTGCCTTTAAATTTTTAGTAGGAACACATCCCACACCCTCAACAAAATATTTCTTGAAGAACCACAAATTAAGGGCATTACACAGGTCAAAAAGTTGGGTAATGCAGTTTGTTACAGATTTGATGATGAATATCTTCATGCAGTGATTGGGGTTATCCTTGTACTCATATTCAGACTCAATGACCAGGGATTCTTTCTGCTTAGCTTTGTTCTTCAGTCGTATAGAGAAGCGTAATTGATAATATTTTGATTGTAAAGAAAAAATTCTTTTTGTAGTAGTTCCTTGCCAAAATCCTTGAAAAAGAATATCAAGGTCATAGAATTTGTGGCACATCATATGAAGGTTTCATCGTGAATGATAGGGGTAATTAATCATTTCACCTTGGAATCCCTTGCAAGATAAAATCTCTACTTTATTTACTCTTTTGATTTTTTTGCATGTTGTATTTTTCTTTATAGAACTTATATCATTCCATTCAATTCACTTGATTCCATTCACTTTCATATTTTGTGACTAATCATAAAATATTACTATTTTTATTAAATATGGTCATTGTTTATCATCTTGTTTTATAGTTTTAGTTTGTTATATATTTTATAGGATCTTAGATTAGGTTTTTGAACTACAACAATAATAAATAGTGTCATAGTAGATCCATTCCATTGTTAGCATTGTCAATGCTTTTAATAACACTATCAAGTAGTAGTGATTCTATAGTTTAGCAAAAAAAAAATAGATTTCCTATCATTTTATAGCATTTTGGAATCATTTTTATCATTAATAGAATAAGGGTTTGAATTAGGTAGACCCCTTAAAACCCTAACCTATTGTCAAGTGGTTTTGTGTGCAGGTACTTATAAGGCATGGGGGAGCAATTTGGATAGTGAAAGCATCGTAATCAAGACATCTAGAAGTCAACGAGAGTGATTAATGAGTTTTAATATCCTTGGTTCCCCTTTCTTTAGATCTATAGATTTATTTATTTTAGCTACATTAGTATATTTGTATTCTCTTTTAAATTAGGATAGAATTGTATGCACATATAAGGATTGAGAAAGACATGTAGTCTAGGATAACACATGTTAGGAGATTATCTTAGATCTATTTATCCCTATTTTAAATTTATTTGTCTAAGTCTGTAATAATAAGATCTACTTGCTTTGTATGTGCATGTTTGTTTATATTTTAGATTTGTTGATCTAATTATAATCAATTGATTTCTTTGTCTTGCGTAAACATGTCTTCTAAAATTTATTTCAAATCTTAGTTGAAATTATAGATCCATTCATATTGCTTGAAAAGAAAGAAAAGAGAGCATCTTGTCATTCTAATTTGATGATTTAGACAGTTGTTACATGTTGTAAGGAAGAGAAATATTGCATGTAGATTAGCAATATATTTGTTGCGTAGATCCCTCTTGTACTCTTACTCCAAAAAGAAATATTTTTTTTAATGTTTTGGAATCAAGAGGAAGATATCATAGAGTACAATCCTTGTCTGTATGAATTTCTATATGCTTGCATCAATAGCCTAATATATAAATTTAGTTTTAAGTTATTATTCATAGAATTATCTAAGAATATATAGAAGAAGATAAAAATATTAGATGAGACCATAGGTGTTTTCTTAAATTGACACATCAAACTTAGATCTAATAGACATCCACCATCAGTTGTCTTCCAGTCTTTAAAGTGGAAAAGAGGAAGATAGGAATAAAGGATTGAAAACACCCCTCCTTATCCTTGGTCCTTCCACATATACACCAATAAAACCTTAAGTATGACATCAAACTAATGCATGATATGGTCACTTGTGACATGGCATTGGTGATATCTATGGTGTTTGAATTTACAACATTTTCTAGAAATATTCCAAAATATGCATTAACCACAATTATATATTGAAAAGAAGAAAATATATTAATAAGAAATAACATAAAGAAATGAACATAGATGACAAGAAGTATAAGGTGCATTCTTGTGGGTATCCCAATATATCATATTATATTTACACTTATGATATAAATGGATTATCATTGAGGGGTATTTCTAGTGATACCAAATTCCCAATCAGAGGTTAACCTCAAGATGACATAAACTTAACTTTAAGGTTAACATTACAATAAAATAATAATAAATTATCATTTTAAGTGAGGTTAGCCATAAAAATGGATTAATAAATACCATTAAGGGTGAAATATGAAAGGTTCACCTGGATCCTTACCATTGGCCTGGTGCATCCCAGGGTTCTTCCAGGGTTTATTGTATGTTTTCGAGATCCCTTCCCTGATCTCCCTCAGGCTTTCCCCTAGGTTTTTTTGCAGGTTTTTTGCTTGGATCCAGTTCCTAGGGCCTCCTCGGTCGGTGGTGGTGGCAGGTTGGGTTTTTGACTACTTCCTGGTGCATCCTGTGAGGTCCTCACTACTTCGGGGTTGGTCTGGGGGGGCCAGTTTCCTTTTTTGCCAGTGACTCCTCTTTGGGATGTCTATGGTTGTTGTTGGTCCCGTCCCTATGGATAGGGCCCTTTTCGATTTCCTATTTGAAGGCTTCTTCTTACTAGATCTACATTTTTGTGGACACCCAAGGCATTTTTTGGCCTTGGGGGTGGGCCTCTTCCTCTGCCTGGGTTGTTCCCAGTCCCAGTCCTAGTTCCCTAAAGCTATTCATGAGCAAGTATGGGAGGTTCCTGGTCCTTTCTTCTGGGATTCTTAGGGTTTTTGTTGCATATATCGATCTTGGGGGGGGACCCATGATCAGTGCATGCAGACCCTGGCTCCCCCAGGTTAGGTTCTCGATTATTCCATCTTTGTGCATGTTACTGCTTCCCGCCTGGGATCCTTAGGTTTTTCATTTTAGTTATTATGCAGGGGCTTCTACCTTCTGGTCCTATTTCTCGGTGGACTCTTAGAGCATGTTCTTAGCCTTGGGAGTGGACCTCCTCTTGTTATTGAGTGGTTCCCAGTCCCAATTCCAATTCCATAGATCTGTTTATGAGCAAGGATGGTGGTTCCTAGGCCTTTCTACTGGAGTGGTGGAGGCTTTCTTCTGTATTATCTGGTCTGGGGTTGGAGATCAGTGTGTTTGCAGTTGTGGTCCCTCATTCCTTCTTCAGTTTTGGCTTTTGGGGATCCTTTCTTTGTGCATGTTGCTATTGTCCCTGGATCCTTTCGACTTTCTCATATTTCACCTTGTTGTGCATGGGGATATCTTGGCCTGTAGATATCCCCAGTAGTGTTGTTCCACTTTACAGGCTCAAGCGAAGGCTTCCCATTATTTTTCTTTGAGGATCCAAATACAATTTCCAAGGCTATCCCGTTGCTATGCCCTAGATTGTATCTTATTGTTGTTGATTGCTTAGCTCGCACGATTGCTTGCTACTCTGCTACACCCTTGGGTGCATCCCGGGCCATCCCTAGGCAGGGATCCTCTCTAATTTTTTAAAGTCATATTTCTTGCATCTGGTTTTCGAGCAAGATATCTGGTTTTAGGTCAAATCCTTTTTTGTTAGTTTTCCTGCTAGGCGGGATTTTCTAAACCTGCTAGTTTTCCCGTTGGGCAGGATTTTTCAAATTTATTTTCTTCTGGTTTTCCCACTGGGCGGGTTTCTCCAAACCTACTAGTTTTCTCGTTGGGTAAAATTCTCCAAACCTGCTAGTTTTCTTGTTGGGCGGGATGTACAATGTGGTGGTTTTCGGTTGCTTCCTGCTAGGCAGGATTTACAATGTGGTGGTTTTCAGCTGCTTCCTACTGGGTGATATTTACAATGTGGTGGTTTTTAGCTGCTTCTCGTTGGGCAGGATTTACAATGTGGTGGTTTTCGACTGCTTCCCACTAGGTGAGATTTACAATGTGGTGGTTTTCGGCTACTTCCCATTAGACGATATTTTCAAATTCGTCTTCCTGCATGTTTTCCCACTAGGTGGGATTTTTCAAATTTGGTGGTTTCCCACTGGGTGAGATTTTTCAAATTTATCTGTTCCCGTTGGGCGGGTTTTTCCAAACTGTTTGTTTCCTGCTGGGTGGGATTTTTCAAATTGATTGTTTTTTACCTTTGGCTTGGTCGTTTAACCTACTGTAAAAAGGTTTTGGGGCCCTTTCAAAACCCGCTTTCAATATAATTTTAACCTACCAAAAAAAAATATGAAAGGGTCACATAGGATTGTTTAAATGAAGAATGCCCATAGGCTTACATAAATAAATAATGCCCACAGGCTTACATAAACATATTTCTATAGGTTACATGAATGTCACTCATAAGCACCTCATCACACATTTAGCCTTGGCCTAAAAAGATCAAATTACACAAATTTCAACACTTCCATAGTTTGAGCTAAGAGGACCAAGGAGAGAAGGAATTAGAGGTAACACCTCCCCCATAATAGATGCTCTAATGGGCCTCTGATGTTCCTCCTTTGTAGTTATCTTCGTCATCAAAATTCTTGTGTCTAGCCCTCAAGAATTTTGCCTATCTTCTTTAGCCTTATAATAAAATTCTTGATGGAATATCATTCTCTTTTACAATACTTGCAAATATTTGACTGTTTTAAAATATTAGACTTACCCTTAGGCATTTGAGCCTTAGATTCCTTTGGTTTGAAGTATTTTGTATAAGCTTGTATATGAAAAAGAGATCCAACAATTATTCATTACCACTCCATAGTGAATTAGAAGATTGAAAATTCCTTCAAGAGAGATAGGTTGCAATTATTTTATAGTCATAACATTCACATAAAGAACCAAAAAGGAGAAATATTGGAAGTAATAGATTTGACATACTCTTCATCACTCTTTACCTTACCTCCTATTGTAGTTGGATCAACTTTTAGAGCTTTAAAGTGAGATATATAGTCTTTAACATTACTAAAATCTAAAATTTTAAGACTAGAGAGCTCAATTTCTATTAAAATAACTTTATTAGCACTTGCTTTTCCATATAAATATTTCAAAGTAGTCCATACATCAATAAGATTAGTTTTATATATGGACAAGTACATCTAGTTCCATCAACATGAAGAATAATCTAATCCTCCTTTCTATTACTAAGTTCATGATCATTGAGACCTAAATCATTTTTGAAGATGAACCTGAGATTTTTGCTTATGAGTTACTAACCATTTGAACTGATCAAGTGTTATAATTTCATCCATTCAGATGAGTAACTTGTCCTAATAAATATATTTTGTACAAATATCCTAAATAAATATATAGCAAGTCTATAAACTAATGTCACCACTATGTAGAGCTTGAAAAACCATGAAATCTAGAAAAAATGTGCTCTAAATGCTTATGTATGCAAAATTTATGGCTTCTAAAATATTTGGTTAAATCAAAACTCATATAAAGAGAAATTATATACCAAACCTTAGAAAATTCTTTGTTGAATTACCTACTATGATGTATTTCCACTAGATTGGGTGTTGCACTTGCAAATCCAATTTTGAAACTTTGGTATATATGATTAGTCAATTATTTATGCTCTCATATATTAAAAAATAATAATGGAAAGACTTATAAGAGTTGACAAGGCTTGATCCTAGATGCCCTACTTTCAAACAAGGGAGTATACTACTATGCCATGTGCACGACTACAAAGTAAAGTGATGGGAGTATGTTTAACTACGTGGATCAACTCAAGATGCTTCCCACAAGAGAAAAATAACCATCATCAAGTTTTGTGCCCAACACTTCACCATAAATGATCCACTCAGCCATTGTGCCACATCGATGGTTGAGGAGGATAATACCTCCTTTGACTTAGTTATAGCCTTCTAATAGTTGCAAGAAATTCTTCAAAAAAATCTTGCCTATGGTGATTTGACCTAGTTACCTTCTTGTTACAAGTAGAGAGCCTAATTATGGTACCACAAGTGTGAACATGACTGATGTGCAAATAAGAGATACATAGTTTAAGTTGGGATATCTTGTAAAACCATGATCCTAGGATCTAAAATAAATCACACCATTATCATTTATTATACATAGATTTTTGGCACATATGCTTAAATAAATATTAAAATATTGGTGAATTAACCCTGTAATGACCTCATAACTAATGATAAACCCTAAAAATGCACCACTCCCTTGATGATGGATGGAAGAAGAAGAACACCATAGAATTTTTTATGATTACATAATCGAAAGGGAGGGGCTAGGATTTGAATTCCCAACCTCTTGTCTCCTAGGGTGTATGAATTGGACACTATTCCTTCTATGCTAACACACCACTTTTGTGCTAGTATTCATGGATGTTGCTGACTAGTCATATAAAATATACATGAAATGGGAAATTGTTATGTGAACAACAACAAAAATATATAGCACCAAATTTCAAAAATTTGAAATTTAAAAATTCAAAATAAATAGACCAGTAGAAACCTAATATCACCAAAGGATAAATCTTCTCTTCTATAGCTGAGTGAAGTTGCTTTGGACATGGCTCTAATACCATATTCAATTTTACAATATTTTTCAAAAACCTTTCAAAATATGCATTTAATAAATTTGTATGCCAAAAATAAGAAAAAACAATTTAAAAGATAGCAATAAGAAACAACATAAAAAAATGAAGGGAGATGACAAAAATAAGTATAAGGTGGGTGTCCATGGGTATCCCAATATATTCACATTTTTTTCACAATTATGATACAAATGGATCCTCATTAAGAGGTATTTATAGTGATACCAAACCCTCAATGAGAGACTAACATTAGGTTGATATAAACTTAACCTTGAGGTTAACCTTATAGTAAAATAATAATAATTTATCCTTTTAAGTGAGGTTATCTGTAAATATGGATTAACCAATGGCACTAAGGGTAAAATATGAAAGGGGCTAGTAGGATGACATGAATATGCTCATAGGTGTTAGAGTATATTACATTATTTGGTACATGCTAATGTACCACCTTGGGTACATAACTAGAGTAGGAGTTTACTTTAAAGTTAAGTAGTTACTTCAAGAAATGTAATAAATGCACAAGTGTTAGAATGTGCAATGATGTAAATGTGCATGTAGTCCACATGTACATGAGTCATAGGATTTATTCAAATATAGAGTGAGGGCCAAGGAACTTATCTTCCTATATAAAGGCCTTACAATGACTGAAACTAGGAAGTAGAGAAAATAGAGAGTGCATAGGATAGATTGGTAGAGGAGTACAATGTAGTTCCTTTAAAAATACTTTGTGGAGTGTTCATGTCCTCCATTATACTGCATTGTACTATTTTTGTGAGCTTTCATTAATGGTATATTTTTGAGTTATTAGAGGCATTTATCTTTTTATTTTCTTGCATATTATAGTGTCATTATTATATAGATGTCATAGCTTGCTTATCTTACATATTGTGGTTGCATTTTCTATATTATATACTCATAAAAAGCTAACAGTGGTATCAGAGCACACGGTAGATCGATAGGAAATAGGGAGAGCCACAAGTGAGATTGAGAGGAATCCAAAAATTTCATTTTCAAAATTTTTGAGATTGCATTTGGTTAGAGTCTTTCCATAGGGTTGCAAAAACCTCGTGAAGACTAAGACTCGACATTAATTCCACTAGATTGAAAAATCAACTAGTGAATATTGATTATCTCTAGATTTAGAATTTATTCCAATACAATCCTAATACTTTTTTGCAAGAAAAAAAAGATTCAAAGAAATTTGGGAAGCTTCCTACAAAAGAGCTAGGAAGAATATCTTCTTTGGAATTAATCCAAAATTAGAAGTAACAAACAGAATATTGAATATTTGGATTCCTGAAAAAAATATCCAATTGCTAGAGATTATAGATCTCCAGATTACAAAAGTGAATAAAATGCCATAGGAGCCTTATTGCAAATTCTATGAAGAAGAGACTTCGAATAAGAGTCCAAGAGAATATTAGAGGTTGGTGATCTCCATTGAATATTGAATATTGCAAATCAAGAAGGAGGTCCTAAAAATAAGATCCCATTAAAGGAGGAAGAGACTCAAGGAGAAGAGTCCCAGTGAAGATAGGATATTTGGTGATATCCATTGAATATTGAAGACTTCACCTTGAAGGAGAAGAAGAATCAACTTGAGAAGCTAAAAATACCCATACAATGTCCCATTCTAGAAGTAGCAGAATTCAAATATCCAAGAAGGAGATCTCATTGCAAAAATTCCATAGTAGAATATTGAAGAAAATGTCTCATTGTGAAGACTAGAGAAGCTACAATATAGAAGACCCTAGAAAATAGGTCTCAAGGAGAAATAAGGAGAAGGCTAGGAAAACCTCATTGAAGGAGATTCAGAGAAGGCCATTAAAGGAGTTCCTAGGAGAACTCATTGGAGAAATTTACCATCAAGGAGAAGTTCCTAATAAGTGGAAGAACTTAGGATAATTTTCACCATCTAGAAACAAGCCCAAGGGAGAAGGATTTGGCAAGAAGATTGCAAAATTTTTGAGGAGATTGGTTTGGACCTCAAGACTTTTAGATTCTTGAGAAGAAGGCCCATATTTAAGTCAAAATTCAACAAGGAGGTTGAAGGAGAAAGGAGCCAAATATTACCACCAAACTTGAGAGATTTGAATATTACCATTTGAAGGCTAGAAAGCTCATTCAGAGAAAGGAGATCTGTTGGTTTCTACAACATAAAATTGAAGGGTTATTGAAGGAAAATCTTAGTTGCAATTTGGAAAAGTTTCCTACCAGATTTTTGAGATTCAAGGACAACATTTCAATAGAGATATTGACTGCTTTGCAATATGAAAATTTAGATTTGAGGATAGTAAAAAGCAAAAACTTGTGTAGCATCAATAGCTACTAAGTTTCATATTTCCAAGATACATATTAAAGGGGAGTTAAAGCCACCATTCAAGCAACAAGTTAGAGGAGGTACAAAGCTGGAAATTGGTGTGTTGAGAAGCTATTTTGGATAGAAAAGAAAAGCTGCAAGTTCATCTAGTAAATGGTAGTAATAAGGTGAATCTAATCACCTTACAATCCTTCATCTATAAAGATCATTAAGGTAAGCAGTTGTGGTGCAAAATGTTCATTAGTTAAACTTTAGATTTTTGGTTCATTATTAAGATTTGTTATGCAGCATATTAGGGTTTAAAAGTTGCAAAGAGAAGGTTGCATATTAAAGTCTTAAAAGGAGTGCAAAAGGTAGTTTCTTATAAGGTTAATACCTGCACATTAAAATAGGAGTTAGATATATTTTGAATGAAAGAAAAATATCATCTTCCTATTGTCTAAGTTGAAGTAAAGAAGACTACATTCTAAAGCATAGATTATAGTGCATTAAGAGTTCATTTACAGGAGTAATAAGGAGAGATTGCTATTGCACTATATTGGTCTTTCTTAAATATTATTAAAGGTGCACTAAGTATTTTAGTTGAAGTGAAAATTAGTGCAAAGTTAAGTTGCATGATTAAGAGATTGGATTCATTGTTGCTTAGTTATCCAAGTAAAGGAGTTACATTTTAGTGTTGTCTAGTAAGGAAGGCAACAAAAAATTATTATTTGCTCTCAAATATTAGAGAAATAAGCAAGAAAAAGCTTAAACAAGAAGACTTAAGCAAATGTATAACTTTAGTGCAAATTAAGGGACTTAATACTATCTATTGCAAAAGTATTTTTATTATATTGGCATCGATCTTGTCCTTTCAAATATAGTAAAAAGGGACAAAAATAAGAGTGTATTGAAGACACTATAATAGGCATCTAAGATACAATCTTGGAGTGGCCCATTATCAAAGTTTGAGGAGAAAACTTCAAGGGAGAAAATTAACAAAGGGCTCACACAATTGGATTTTAAGGAGTCTAAAGATACCATATTCGTTACTATATCCAACATCTACAATAGCATCAACCTGCAACATCAAGGTCCACATAAGGAGATCAATATCTACATTGAAATATAGCACAAGTATCTACATAAGGAAGCTATCATCCATTACACACAATGTAAAAAGGAGAGTGCTAAGGAAAACACATTGCAAAGCATAGAAGAGTAAGGTACAAGGTGAAACTAAAGGTGCATTACCCAAGCTACAACTTGGAAGAACCACCAGCTAAGAGGAAGCACCTAAATCCACCATTGGAGTGCCATAGAACCTCCATTGCAATACCCTAGAAATTATCATAGCTAGAGCCAACCTCATAGAATCACCGGTTGCTTGGAAAGAAAGCATTGAATAACAAGATACAAAGAGAATTTTATGGAAAGAAATATACAAGGCATAAGAGATGTTGGAGGAGCATTACATGCATGAGAGTAAAGTGCCACTTGCAACTTACAACCAAGGTATATTGTGCCACTTGGCACATTCAAACAAGGTGCCCATACATACATTCTAACACCTGAGCAGGAAGGAGAAATTCAAAATTGAAATAACGCTTATCTTGAAGCATTGAAAGGAATAATCATCATTGCACTATATTCAAGAATCACTTGAGCATTGGAGGAACCTAATATAATTCTCGCTAAGATCATAACTACCGCTGACCACTTGAATAATGTTTATGCCACTTTTCCACAACATCAAGAAGGATCAAAGGGCCTATTAAAGTGCCCAAGATTGAAGAGGATCACATGAATAGAGTGAGAGAAATCAAGGTATAATTGTAGAGAGAAATCAAGGCATATTAGAGAAAAATTAGGAGCATGTTGTAAGAGAGTGCATTGAGAAGTCAAGTAGTAATAGAGAGGGAAGTGCATCCTGAGCTAGCATTGAATGTGGAGAAGTCAAACAACAATAGAGGGAAGTAAGACCATCATAAAGGATGCCCAAAAAAATCACTATCATTAACCAAAAATAAGATACAACACCCATTAAGGATTAAATTCAAAGTAGTGCCCATTGATGTCACTCTCTCAACCTTATAAAAGGTATTATATCATATAGTGTAAATATTTGCATTCATAAGGAGTGATAAGGGATAGTATATAAGGTTAAAGTTATTATCATTTGCATTGAAGATACATGCAAAATTAACCTTAGTAAACCAGAAAGCAAATAAGAGTTTATATCCTTAATAGTATTTCAAATCACATTAATTGAAATACAAGTATATTAATATTTGCAATTAATATCATAGGAGGTATAAGGCATTCTACTTGGAAAAAATTATTATTATTGCAAATATTATCAATTTTTAAAATTCCAAATTAGGGAGATATAAGGAGTGCTACATCAAACTTTAATTAATAGGAATTTAGAAAATTTAATAATTGAAAATTTAATAATAGAAAAGTAAAATTATTGCTTGCTTTAAAAGAGTTGGAATTTATTGCTTAAACTTGTCTCATAGTCACATTATAGGGACAAAATAAATCCAACCATAGAGAACTCCATCAAATTGGCAAGTGCATAGTTTAATAGGAGAAATAAGGAGAAAATAGAAGTTGATTATTATCATTCCCAAAACATTACAAAATCAACTAAAAAGGTGAACTATTACTTGCTAAGCACTTTATCAATATTAGAACATATTCTAATCACTAGGGAGACATAAGGATTCTAAAAAACCTAAGTCTTAAAAAGGGTTTGTCAAAGTAGTTCACATACTCTAATCACTAAGGAGTTATAAGGTAACCTATAAGGACCATCATGACAACAAAACAATTCTTCCTTGCAAAATCCCAACTACTTAAAGGTCCAAATTAATCCTCATGGAAAAACAAAGTGATGGTAATTTTTGATAGTTGAAAAGCTTTGGGAAATTTTCAAAGGAACAACTAAACCAACTTTTTCAAAAAGTAATGCAAAAGCATTAATGATAATAAATTTTGCCATTACAAATGAAATACAACCTTACATTAGTTCAGCAAGAACATATACAGAAGATTGAAAAATCTTATCCAAAATATTTGAAGGGAAGAATAAAGCCACTATATTAAATATTCAAACTCAGTTACATTCATTAAAAATGAATAGTGGTAAAAGTATAGAACTATTCCTAAGGAAGGTAGCAAATATAAATGGAAAATTATTAACCTTAGGATAAAATATTGAAGACAAGTTTCTTGTTCAAGTAACTATGAGAGCTCTTCCAGATAGCTACAAGCATTTGGTTACATCTTTACAAATCCTAAGTAAAGATACATCTTTTGATGAGTTAGTCAATATTCTTCAATAATATGAGGTGGAAAATATAGCTAAATATGAAATGACTAACAATGCATTAGTTTCAAAATATAATCCATAGGGAAACGTTGCTTCATCCTCAAAAGGATGAATACCATGGAATAACAGATATTGTCATGTATGCAGGAGAAAAGGACATAGCACTAATTATTGCAGATTCAATCCTAGAAACTAGAATAAAAAAAATTAGATAAACTATGGAAGCCAACAAAATATGGTATTCCAACCAAGAAAATATCAAACCCAGAATAATCCTCATCAATAGTTTCAACATCCGTACAATTACCCTCAATTGGAATATCAAGAAGGGAATCATAAAGGATACCTAGATCAAAGAATTCAAGAAATTAAAGAACTGGAAGAACCAACAGATGAACATGAAGTTAAATCTCTCAATGAAGATAGCATTTTATGAAAACACTAACTACTTGCTTGAATAGGATACATAAAGTAGAGAAGGAGAATACAAACTCCAGAACCAAGACAAAGATCCATATTGAAGACTAAAGTCTTCAATACCCAAATAATGTAATATAGGGGGGTTTTAGAGTATATTATATTATTGGGTACATACTAATGTACCACCTTGGGTACATAACTAGAGTAGAAGTTTACTTTAGAGTAAAGTTAAGTAGTTACTTTAAGCAATGTAATAAATGCACAAGTGTTAGAATGTGCAATGATGTAAATGTGCATGTAGTTCACATGTACATGAGTCATAAAATAGATTCAAAGATAGAGTGAGGTCCAAGGAACTTATCTTACTATATAAATGCCTTAGAGTGAGTGAAATTAGAGAATAGATAATATAGAGAGTTCATAGTATATATTGGTAGAGGAGTACAATGTAGTTCCTTGGAGTATTCATGTCCTCCATTATACTGCATTGTACTATTTTTGTGAGCTTTCATTAATGGCATATTTTTAAGTTATTGCAGAAGTTTATCTCTTTATTTTCTTGCATATTATAGTGTCATTATCATATAGATATCATAGCTTGCTTATCTTGCATCTTTTGGTTGCATTTCCTATATTATATACTCATCAAAAGCTAACAATAAGATTACATAATGAAGAATATCCATATGATCACATAAATACAAGCTTGTAGGCTACATGAATGGTGCTAATAAGCACCTCACCACACTTTTGACCTTGACTTAAACAATATTAGATTACATAAATTTCAACATATGATATCTTTCTAGAAAGACCTTACTCATTGACTATAAGATAATCTACCATACCTATAGTGGTCAGTGCACATTGAAGAAATGACCTACAAAATTATTAAGTGTCTATTCCAAAAGAAAGTGACACTAGTTTCAACAAAGTAGTACAAGAAACTAATCTCATATGTGCCTTCTGCTTCTAATGTTTTTACATTAGAAATAAATCACTAAGAATTTCACCCTTATCGTTCCAACCATAGAAAAATTTATAAAATCCTAGGAGATGGACACCCTAATATACCCATGTGATGATGTTTTCTAGGGTACCAAGGGAGTCCCATTGCATTGCTTAATGAAATGTCATATTGACTTGATCCTAGGATCATATCTTCCCAATAGCCCCCTATACCACCTCTCAATATAGAAGAATGATGAGATTCAACATTAGATATATGAGTTGATTGACTAGAGAAAGGTTTGGCCTAGCTTAGTGCTATGCAACAACCTCATTATGCTAGCACCAAATAAGGATGGCACTTGGTGCCTATTCATTGACTATTGGGAACTCAAAAAGATCACCATTGAGAATCTCTATGTTACACTTTGATGATCTTTTGGACTAGCTTTAAGGGGATTTATATTTCCCAAAGATAGACCTCAAATTTGGCTACCATCATTCTATAAAAAATCTAGAAGATAACCTTCAAGAACCAAGAAGGACTATATGAGTTTTAAGTTATGCCCTTTGGCTTAACCAATGCTTTGATGATATTTATGGATTTGATGAATAATATTTTGTGTCCATTCATGGGATCCTTCATGATCATCTACTTGAATTTCATCCTTATATTTAGGAAGACATGGAAAGAACACCTCCAACACATGTGCCAAGTCTTGGACATCTTATGCCAACACAATATTTAGGTAAACATAGGTAAGTATACCTTTGGAATCACAAATATTATTAATCTTGGGTTACTTGATTTACCAACAAGGAATTCAAAACAACCTAGAAAATATTTGCTTCATTCAATAATGCCTAACACCGAAGAACCTAATGGAGCTTGCGAGCTTTCTTAACCTTACTAACTTCTAACATATGTTCATCCTAAAATTCTCTCACATCACTTGACCATTAAACTAGGTCATGCATGGGGCTTCATAGAAAAAGAAGCATTCAAAGACTTACAAAACTACCTCTACTTTGCAAAATTTCTAGGTATGCCAAACATCAAATAACTATTTGAGCTTGGAATCATTGCTTCTAAATACACACTAGGTGTCATCCTGATTTCAAATGAACATTTAGTGTCTTACAATTTTGATATATTTTTAGACATGGCTTATTGATTCTCCACATATGATAAAGAGTTGTATGCTATTGTTTAAGATATAATATAGTGGTGCCATTGCATCATGGGTAAGGAAATTTTAGTCCATTTAGATCATAATGTTTTGCAATTGCTTCATTCATAGAGTAAGATTAAGAATGCTAAGTGTATTAAGTGGAGGACATATATATAACAACTTCATATTATGATCCAACATTGAAATAAATAGGATAACCAATAAATAAATATTCTAAACTACCCATTGACATATTCATTATTGTCCATCCTAAATGCTAGAAGACATGGTACCAATGGCTAATAGGTGTTATATCCCTCATATGTTGGTTTTTTAATATCCATATCCAACCAATAGAAGGTAATTTAGTGCTATGCCATTATCTTGAGTATGAGTTGTTTGTACCATCTTGGAAATATCTATGACATTGGATCATCATGCCAACTACTAGTCTAAGAAGCTAATTACTTTAACATAAATAGATACTTTGGTGTCAACAAGACACTTAAATTGTTATATTGATAGTTTCACTAGTTGCATATACACTAAGCCATAGATCTCTATAACAAATTCTATGTACCATGTAGCATTTCCAAACCAACAAATAGGAATTTTGGGCTCTATACACCATTGTAGATTCTTCCAAGCCTTGGGATCCTATAAATATAGTTTTTTCTCTTAGGTTTAGTTTCATGTTCATGGATAGGTTCAACAAGATGGCCATCATGGTTCCATGTAGTAATTGCATTCATGCTTTGAAGACCACTCATATATTATTTAGTAGGTTTGGATACTCTTTGATCTATCTAATTTTATTATCTTAGATAAAAGAACCAATTCTTTAGCAACTTTTAACACCATCTTTGGACACTCTTGGATGTTAAGCTTCATTCCATAATATTCTAGCCATAAAGTGATGGACAAATTGAGATGGTCAGTTATATGTTGGTAGATCTACTATGGATGGATAACTTCAACCTCATGTGGATGTGCGAGGAGAGTCATATTTACATTTAACACTCCTACAATAGCATTTTTTATTACTCCACAAGGTATAGTTTGTTCCAATAATGTTTGGGTTTACAACTAATGCCCTAGTGAATGTCACCTTCCACATATCAATTGATACCATGATACCAACTCAAGCCAAGGAAGCTTCTAAGGCATAAAAATTCATGTACTAAGTGAAAAATATTTAGACATAACTATAGCAAATCTTGTAGTGCCAACAATAGAAATACGAGGAGTGCCATGATCAACATAAGACACCATATAAATTGTAGGTTGAAGATAATGTGTGTATCCATTTGAAGGAATGTTTATTTGGCCTTTTCTATAAATTGATACCATTACGCTATGGTTCTTACACCATCTAGTTCCAAATAAGAGCAAAAAATTTCTTAACCTATCACCATACTTGGGATGCATCAAGTTTTCCACATTGAAATCCTCAAGTCGCACCTGCTTCCTCTACTAGAGCCCATGGTAGTACAAGATCTAGATAATTTCGACCCAACTTAGGTGGAATCCATTGTCATAGATAAGTTGATTAAGGTTACCAATAAGAGCACAAATCAGGGGGAATGCAATCTATTTAGGATTTCAAAACAAGTTCAATTTCCATTACATGCAAAGTGGTACACACTTGACCAAGTCAAGTGCCTTTTCCCACAATAAAATGCTAATATAATGGGGGGCCAATTCTTCTCAAGGGAAAAATCATTTGAGCAAAGTAAAGGTTCCTCAAATTACCTCAAGGAAAATCACCAAATCCACTTTAAAGCATTAGCCTTGGTATCCATTTGGACTTATCCAAAGAGGTTTGTGCTAACGCCCACTTTGGTCCAATATTATGCTAGTGCCAATTCATGGCTCCAAGGCTATTCTAGTTCCAAACTACTTTGGCACAATATTACTTTAACACTAAGACTTTGACACTCATCCAATAATAATAATATTTTTTTGTGCCCTTACGATTATGGCAAACAAATAATGTCTATGCCACATGTCACGATCAATCAACTTTTACAATTATCTCAAACCAATTCAACCATTGATCCACTTCAAGAATTGACACCTAGAATTCCAAGGCCTAAGAAAGATATTCTTGGCTATTTCTTTATACACCCATAATATACAAGAAGTTCAAGCATTTCACCTTCTATATTCTTTAACATTATATATTTTGTGTAAATATAGCTTAGGACTTCTCTTCTTAACCAAAAAATAAAATCTTCTTATCTTTTTTTTTTCTTGCCACTATTATTTCACCTTTACTAAATAAATTATCCTACTCCTTGACATGTCAATTATACTCAACATTTATGATATCATCTCATGCTTAATATAAGAGTTTCTATTTTTTATTCTATTTATGCATTTATAACATTCTCTTGTGTGAGTCTATTGAGGTCCATTTTAGCCAAACGGTACACCCAAAGCTTTTGCAACATCATTTTTTTGGCTATAAGTTGCAAGTACCACTAGATTTTTCTACATATTATCCTTGCAACCATCCTAGGCCCTCAATATGTTTATCATTCAATTATATCTTTTATTGTATTGTACCAAAGAGCCCTACACATTGCAATCCATATAGTAAGCAATTGTATTCTTATCAACATCTCTATGTGGATCTTGTATTATGTACTACATTTAAATTTGTATTAAAGTTAGGTTCTTACAAGAAATTTTCTATGGTACCTTGTTTAACTAAACAACTTTAAAACACCTCTTCATAGCACCACAATATGGTTCATGGTATTATCCTCCATGCTACCATCATGGCCCCACCATATAGATCATAAGTACCTCATGCTTCTTAAATATCTAATCAAGGGAATTTGGCCAAGTCTAGTAATGTGTAAAATTAATTTATTATTTGGATTTTACTTTTAAGAGGATAGTGATATGCTTGGTTACTATAACTAAATTGGAATTATTTGATACATTTTGGATTGAACATTTTAAAATAAAAACATAGAATTTTTTTTGGATGTTTGGCCTTACTATTACTTGATAATATCTATTGTTTAAAATAGAAAATAGAGTTACATAAAATAATATCTAATTTTTTATCCATATTTTTACCTCTTTGTAGAGTGTTTACATGTCTATTACTCATAATAGAAAGTTTGGGATGTGAAAAATATATTGATGTATTGGTTACAAGATATTAACAAACATGTGATCATGACCTAGAATAGTGAAATTAGTGTAATAAATTTACATTGTTCAATGGTAAACTAATAATATTAGGAAGTTAGGTTCATCAAAAATTATTTTGATGGTGCCTCCAAAAGGAACATTGGAAAAGCTAATGGGGTGGTGTTTTCTAGAATGATGAAGGTAAAATTATTCCAACCTACTTAGAATCATATGGAACTATAATAAACAACCATATAGAAGCTAGATCAAAAATATCATTGAAAAAGGATAGGGATACATTTCAATTAAGTGGAATAAAAAAATATTATTTATCAAAAGATAAATATTGACATATATATTATCAGGATTCACAATATTTTCTAGAAACAAATAGATGCAATCAACCCACTCAAATCTTATATAGAAAGTGTAAAATAGGAAAAAATAAATATATAGTGGGCACCCATAGAAATCATAAGTAATAACTATATTATTCGTACTAATAGATAAGAATCACAACACTCTAATAAAAAAATGAGTGGTGGGGAGTATTTCTACCAACACCAAAACCCAAAAAACATAAATAGACTTAATTTTAAGCAAACATAACAAGAAATGATTTAAGGTTAATTACAACTTTATAAGGTGGATTTAACCATAACAAGGTTAACTATGGCCCATAGGGCTTACATAATAAAATATTACAATAAATTCAATACATTGTATAATGAATGCCCTTAGGCCTATCCAATATTACGTCATACAATATCACTCATGAGTTAGATTACATTTTCAACATCCCCTTATAATTTGAATAGAGGGGCCAAGGAGAGAAGACATTAGTAATAATAATATCTCCCCCATAATAAATGTTCTAGTGAGCTTGTGTATTTTGAGGTAGACTCATATTTCCTTCATCATCTAAAAGCTGCTATTGTAAAAATCCTTCTTGAATAAAATCATCCTAAAATACTCAACACTCCTCATAGGTGATAACTCAAAATTACAAACATTTTAGGATGTGCTATCTCTACCTTACCAGCTACTTATCTCGGATTGCCTTTGTTCATTGGAAATACTTCTGAAGAGTTGTGGAACAATGTAATTGAAATATTTCAAAAAAAAACTCATAGGTTGGAAGGGCAATCTCCTATCCCAGGTAGGAAAAGTAGTCCTAACCATGGCTTATTTGTAGAGCATCCCTGTTTATTTCCTTTCAATATTTAAGGCCCCAACTAAATTTTACCACAAGATAGAGCAAATTCAAAAATATTTCCTTTGGACTGGTTCTAAGAACAAAAACATATTCCACTTGGTTGTGTGGGACAAATTTTTTAAACCAAAGGATTAGGGAGGAATCGACCTCAAAAGGATTAATCTTTTAAACTTGGTACTATTGGTAAAACAATCTTGGAGATTAGTGTCAGGGGATCAATCGAAATGGGTCACTCTTGTTAAAAGGAAATACTTGCAGAGATCTAAATTTTTATGTCATTGGGCACCTTCCGTGGGTTCAACCTTTTGGAAATCCATTAGCATAATGAAACAACTCCTTAGAAGGAGCCTAATATGGTAGGTTGGATATGGAAAAATAATCAATTTCTGGGAAGACAAGTGGTTAGGAAACCAACCATTTTTAGCAATCCTTGGTTTCAGATCATTAAAGAAATTTGTTGATCCTTTGTTTGGCTATCAAGTTGCTGATTTTTTAATAGTTTCCAATGAATCCCACACATGGAAAAGGATCCAATGTCCCAACATATCAGTAGAAATCACTTCCTTGGAAACCCTACTCTCTTCTTTCATTTTACCATCAAGGATCACCAGTGATCAACCTATCTAGGAACCTTCTGACACAGGGGAATTTACTATCAATTCAGCATATCAACTTATCCTAACCCCTGAAGAAGTCCTCATTCCCTTCAAATTAGTGTGGATCAAGCACCTAACTCCAAAGGTATCATTATTTTCTTAGATGGCTATTCAAGACAGGATCCTCACTGTAGAAAATCTTATTAAGTATGGAATTCCTCTCCCTAATATGTATTTCTAATGTCTTTCTGATTGGGAGTGTACAAGCCACATTTTCCTTTCTTATCCTTTTTCCAAATCTATTATGAATAAGCTTTTTCAAAAGTTTTAAATTAGGTGATCTAAACCTCCATTGATAGTTGACTTGTTCTCTCAATGGCCCAATACTTTTAGCAATCCCTATATCAAAGGAATTTGGAAATTTTACCTTCATCATTATCTCTGGAAAATTTGGCTTGAGAGGAACAAACAAGTTTTTTCCAAAGTGGCCAAGGATCTAGATTCCATCACCAATAGAATTATCTTTTTTTCCAAGGAAAATGCACTCTCGGCACCTAGTGATCCTCATCCCATCCCTAGGTTTGAAGCTTCCTTACTTTAGTCCTTACATGTTTCTCTAGAGAATCCCAACCCAGGTAATACTCAAATCTCTAGAAATAACATCAAATGGATACCTCCTCCCCAAGATTGGGTCAAGTTTAATTTTGATGGGGCAGCAAAAAGAAATCCAGGCAGAGCCGGGGCAGGGGAATTTTTAAGGGATCACAATGGAAACTCCATTTTTACCTTCATTGAATGTTTGGGAGAACAATTCAACCCTATAGCTGAAGCTAAGGCCTTATGGAGGGGTCTACAGTTAATTAAGCAATTTCCAGCGAAAGTCATCATCAAAGGGGATTCCTTGAATGTTGTCAATTATTTAAAAAACTCTAGAACTCCAGCATGGAAGGTGAAAAATCTAATTGAAGAGACTTGAAGCCTAATCCTTTATCAACATGAATTTATTATCCAACATGTCTTTAGGGAAGCTAATGGTGTTGTTGATAAGTTGGCTAACATCGGTGTCTCTGCCCTTAGGATGCTGACATGGACTGACACCCTTCCTAGTGAAGTTGAAGAAATTGCAAGGTTAGAAAAAGTTCAAAATATTCAAAATGCATAACAATCATTTTTTCAAATTCATAGGAATGAAAAGGTTGTTCTCCCTAGATCTCAATATTTCAAAAGCTTTGTATCCTATAAAGATCATTTTCAGCAACCCTATCATATCCATGATGAGATTCAACTTTTCAAGGTACTCATTGCTTGGGAATTTCGAAGTGGGTAGGCTTTTTTAGAACATCCTCCTCATGTTTTTCTTACACCCCATGTTAACTATCCTTGTCATTGATATTGGTTTTAGTCCCAATGCTCCTAATTATATCATTTTTTCCGTAATCCATTTGGAGTGCTCCTTCCTGATTCTTTCTCGCAGAACGTCCCCCGTCCACTTGTTTTTTCATCCTCACCTGTCGCCTTTCCTCTTATTTGGTTATTTTCTCATTGCTTCCTTTCCACATTATTTTTCTTTCCCACTTCTTATCATTTCCCAAAGCCTTTAGCGTTCATTTTTTCTCTATGAGTTTTGCAAGGGTGTTAAGTTTCGTCACCTGATTGGCCAAGCTTTACAAGGTGTGGAACACCTTTCTATTTCTATGGGGGATTGTATCTTTTGGGACCTTAAGTTACCTAAGGAATACTGATTTGTTCTCCATGATTTTGTGGTTATGATTTTCCCTAGGATTTGCTTCTTCATGAGGAGAAGGAATGGAGGCTTCCAAAAATTTCTAAACTTATCAAATGTTTACAAAATCCTCCATGCAAACGGTTTCAGCATCTTCTTTGTTTGTTTCTCTCGACCTAGTGAGCTCTCAATTATCCCTGCTTCTCTACTTTAGTTCCTTGTCATCATGAGATTCATGGAGCCATAATCACTCAATATTGAACCGATGGCAGAAGCTATCCTATGTGCAAGAGGATTTATACCATTCCTAAAGCATTTTTTAGGCTAGGATTGGGATATCAACATGGCTTTCACATCCACTTGGGAGAAGGGCATCATCATCATACATGGCATTGAGTTCTAGGTGGACGTTAATATCCTTGATGAGGTTATAGGACAACCATCGATAGGAAGAACAGTGTGTAGGGACAAGCACAACTAGGAAATTGAACTAAACCAATTTGAGCCGAAGTCACCTTTGAGGAGGATTATCAAGCCGAGGATGGTTCGTGGTGACTTACCCACTCCTTGGAAATAGGTGATGAAGCCCGTTATGGAATATATCACTATGGATGATCCTAGTTCCCAACTCAGAAGTTTCCACATTGTGTTCGTGAACCACTTTAGGGAGGTCAAGCAGTTGAACATTCCAAAATTCCTATACTTGTTGATGGATTACTCCATTAATGCAACCCACTCGAAGAAGGAAGCATGGCCCTCTCACCAGGGGCTATTCAAAGTCGTGTATGCTCATATTCTGGATAAATTTCCTAAATAAAATGTGCTACCTCAGGATCAACAAGCTGAGACCACGAAGGAGGATACGTCCTACACTCCTATCTCTAGGGTTTGCGGTTCCAAAAAGAAAAATATGGATGAAGGTCACAAGGATGTTGAGTTGTTGATAAAAAAGAAGGGTAAGGCTGAGGTTACTCCTACCAGGAGTTCTCAATGCCTTAAGAACAAGGATGTCTAGAACCAAGGAAAGACGCAGGGTGCAGTCGAAGATGAACCAAATGATCCTGTGGAGAAGATTCTCCAAGAATACATAATCAAGACCACCTCTAACATGATTATTTATTTGGAGAACACCATGGCTGCAATTATGGGGGCAATTACCCAAATGAAAGAGCATAGAAATACTCTAAACCTCTTGTTCTTCAGTGACAACTTCGTAGAGGATACTCCTGCAAAGACTATCATTGAAGCCAAACAAAAAGTCAAGGATGATGATGTCATGGAACTTGTAAAGGATATTTTCAAGGACGCCCCTAAGGATGTCAATAAGGATGACATCAACGACACTGTAATTGCCTAGTTGGTTGTTCTTCTATGGTCTTATGTTTCTGTCTTGTCTGGACTTTTCCTGGTTTCCTTTTGGTTTGTTTATGTTTTCCTTTACGTTTTTAGGTTTTCAAGGATGCGTTGATGTTTTTTGAGGATAGTGCATTATTTTCTCCAGCTGATGTACTAAGGTGTTTAGGCACCATTCAAATGCCCATATCAATATAAATTTTTAACTTATCAAAAAAAGATAATGAAGCTGGTCAATTTCTACAAATCTAAAACATACTTTTCCTTGATGATAACAAAGAAATAGGAGATAAAAATATTCTCCAAAGTAGATGGAAGAGAAAATGAGAAATCATGAAATAATTTTCAAGGAGAGATTTGCTCTAAACACTAGAAGGATCAGAGGCTTCAAACTAACTTTCTACATGACCAAGCAACATTGCTCCATGCTTGCTTTGATACCATGTTGAAATTCACAATATTTTCTAGAAATTAATAGAAGCAATCCATCCACTCAAATCTTATACAAAAAGCATAATAAGACTTCAAAGAGGAAGATATAATAGGCAATTATAAGCACCATAAATAATCACTATATCATCTGTAGATAATAATCACTATACTTCGATAATAAAATGATGAGTGGTGGGGGTATGTATACTAATACGGTAATCCCAAAAGCATAAATAAACTTAATCTTAAGCCAACATAACAAGAAAGAGTTTAAGGTTAATTATAAGTTTATGAGATAGAGCTAACCATAACACGGTTAACCATGGCCTATAAGGCTTACATAATAAAATATTACAATAAATTCAATACATTGTATAATAAATGCTTTTAGGCCTATATAATATTACAATGTACAATCTTGGCCTTGGCCACCAATTAGATTACACTTTCAACATATATACATATGTATATCTATATAAAATAACAAATAATTTAACCAATAATTTATCAATATTTAAACTTTGTAAGTCACCATAAAACTTCTTTTTCCTCTCAATTTAGATTATACTAAGGTTTCGATTAAGAAGAAACATCGACTCAAAGGCAAAAAAAAACAGAGACTAAAAAATATCTTTGATAGAATGCTAAACTAGAAATTGTTCTTAGAAATTACGATTGGGTAATTTTTAATTATCCTTATACTGTATAGAGTGATTGATATTTTAATGGGTGTTTCCTTATAGAAGGGCACGTATAATTTGTTAAAAATTATATAAACAAAAATAATAATTAATATATAAGTTACAGCTACTTATTTACATATTTTAAAAACTTAGCAAATTTTAAAATATGTTAATAAAGATACGATATATTTCTCTTTCCATGGGTAAACTTAGGACCATGGAATTGAAGTACAAGCAGTGAGATTATTTGGCTCACATAAGTCCCACTAGAGGATGCTATAACTATTGAGGTTAAATTGTTAGAGGTGTTGTAATAATATAAGTTGATGTAATAACATTTATCAATGTGTGGTATTTTTGTGATGTAATACAAGTGAGATTTATTTTGATTTTATATATTCATTAAAAAACAATAATATAATATATTGAAAAACTAAATTATAAAATAAATAAAATATTTATATATTTTTGTATCAGCTTAACTAATTCTATTATTATATACATCTTTTAAATATAAAATTTAAGTAATTACGTGTAAAAATAACTATATAAAAAAAATAAAATCAGTACAATACCTTTATTTATATACATAAAATAATAAAAAATGTTATATTTTATCTTATTTACTAAACTTTAAAAATAATCATCTGAACCACCTCCCTATACTCTTTCTTATCATATGTAAATACACATTAATAACTTTAAAATATGCACACAACAAAATCTCTTTCTTTCTGTATATAAACAAAATACTTATATGTTCATAGCATTTATAATTTATCTCCTAATGCCTTCATTATTTTCTATATATTTAAAAACAATTTATTAAGGTCACTTATTAGAATCATAAATATTACAATCACCCTTTTTCATACATGCAAATTACTTGTGGCACATTCTTAAACAAGCAACCAAAAGATTACAATTTTTAGAGCATTTGTCTTTAAGGTATCTTTACACAAGATCAAAACAAACATCTCTATTATATTATGAATGTATTACATGATGTTTTTCTTTGTGGGTTATATAATATTAAAAATGGAAGCTAAGCGAAACAAGGACCGATCACTAAGCATTCCAATTCTAAGAGGTTTGACCATGGCATATGGTTTAATGGAAAGCCTCTCCCCCATAAATATTGTCCTTTTGAGATGCTATGTGGAAAAGGGATAATTTTACCAATGGAAAAATAAGCAATCAATTCATTTGTAAACCCTTGAGATTGCCAAAGCTAGATATGAAGAAAAATAAAAATGGTTGTCTCAAGGTAGTGGATGGGTCTCCCTTGGTGACTTTGGATAGAGAAGGATAAAATATTGAATATAAAATCTTGAAAATAAAGCTCTAAGGAGTTGAGCTTCAACTTGGAGCAATTGAAGAGATAGGATATCAAAGAAGATGTGGGTATCAAACTCTACCCAAAGAAGATCAAGCTAAAGGTAGGAGACATAGAATGAGATTAGTTGATTGACTATGAGAATATTCCTTTCCAATGTCGAATATGCCATGAATATGTTCATCTCATTAGAAATTATCCTCAAAATCTATAAAAGGTCATAGGTCAAAAAGGCAACAAGGAGGGATTTCAACTACCAAAAAGAAAAACAACTTGTAGAAAAGAAAAAATCAACATGAACATTAGGACTAATAACATTTTTGAAAGCTTACCAATTGAAGAAGAAAGCAAGGATGGAAAATTTTTAGAGTCTCTAGAAACCCCAAGAGAAGGAAATAATGATGAGGATCGGATAAGGCTTGAAGATATCCCCACAAGGGTGGAGATCAATAGCATGCTAAACAAGGAGGTCCCTGCTCAACATGTTTTTGAAAGTCAGAAATTTACCCAAGGGTGATAAAATGATCAATCAATAGAAGATATTAAGTCCATGGGAACTACCTATACAAAAAATAGAATAATTTGGTACTTGCAACACAAAATAAAGGAAAAGTAAAAATGTTGATGATAAAATAAACACAAAACAAATTGAAGGTCACAAAGGTGGATCCTAACAAAAAAGAGAAATAAATTCCTACCAAGAAATACTTTAGTAAATAGCATTAGAAGGAACAGATGAGGGTTCTAAAACCTAGATTGATGGTCCCTTAGATACCAAGAGGTAAAAGTAATCTCCATACAGATCATCTCTTGGAATATAAGGGGTCTCTATTCCTCCAAATCCATAGTGGTCAAAAAAATAGTAAGCAATGAAAAGCCTGATATATTTTTCATTCAAGAATCTAAAATGTCATATGATGAAGTAGATAAAATTAAAAGGAAAATTTAGCCTAATAGTCTTGTCATTTCAAGTAATATCGAAGGTTTCTAAAGGGGATAATTATCCTATGGGATAGTTCACAAATAAAGTGTCACTAAAATAATTGAGAAAAACCAGATTGTTGTCAAGGCAAAATGGCTAGTTATTGATTGGTAGATCAATCCCATTAATGTTTATGGCCAAAACACTCTTCACTAAAAGAGAGATTGTTAGTAGAATATTGCTATCTAGTTCTCAAAGTAGGTAAACTTACCCTACATTGTTAGGGGTGACTTCAATGCAATAAGACACCTTGAAGAAAAATAAGGGGAACCAAGAAGCTTGATCAAGCCACCAAGGATTTTAACACCTTCATTGAAGATCTGGATCTTATGAAACCCTTCTATTCTAAGGGTATCTACACCTGGAGCAACAAGAGACCCAAGAACCAAAGGGTCTTAAAGAAATTGAAAATATTTTTTACTTCTATAGTTTGGCTTGATATAGGAGAATTGGTGCAATCTGAAGTTCTACAATATGGGGGGTTTGACCACTAGTCTATCAATATCTCTATTGAGGTCGATGATAGAACCAAAATAATCCCATTTTTCTTTGAGAGAATGTGGCTTAGGCATGGAAATTTTGATGAATTGGTGGAGCGTTGGTGGAAATAGGAATCCCATATTTATGGAATAGAGATGTTTAAGTTCACAAAAAACTATAAATATTAAAGCAAAATATAAAAATTTGGAATAAAAAATATTTTGGTAACATAATTGAGAAAAAAACCCAGATAAAAAGCAACATTTGGTAAATTGAGGATCTACAACATGCTATTGATGACCCTCTTCTAGAACAAAAAGAATGCTTTCTAGGTACCTTAAATTAAATCGACCTGAAAGAAGAAATATTATGGAGGAAAAAATCTAGATTATGACTTAAAGAAGGCAATAAGAAAATAAAATATTTTCATCATACCACCTTGGCTCATAGGGCACTTAACAAGATCTCAATGCTAGAATCTATGGAGGGTCAAAGAATATCCGCTTTAAGAGATGTGGAAGATAACATCATCTCCTTATTTGAGTTCTTGCTATCCAAAGAGGAGATCAATAGGGTCGATGCTCAAAATTACATGCTTAAGCTTATTCCAAAATGATCACTCTAGCTCAAAATGATTGCTTAGCAAAATAAATGGAAGAAGAGGAATTGAAAGAAGCCATGTTCCAAATGAAGAGCTTCAGGGTGCCTAGCCCTGATGGATTTCCCCTAGGCTTATTTCAATGTTTCTTTTACCTTCTAAAATATTAAATTATTGTTGTGGTTCAGGAATACTTTAATACTAAATATAATATAAGTAAATTAAACCACACATTTTTTACACGTATTCCCAAGATGGATAATTCTATAAGAGTGGATGGATTTAGACCTATCTCTTTATGTAATGCAATTTACAAAATAATTTTCAATGTCATAAAAATAGGCTCAAATTGATTATTTGAGACATGATTTTTGATGATCCAAAAACTTTACTAAAGGAAGCAATTTGATTGATGGACTCTCTATCATCCACAAATTAATCTACACTCTCAAGAGTAACAAAATACAAGGCCTACTCATTAATCTGGATATAGTAAAGGACTTCGATAGAGTATGCTAAACATTTTTAGATAGAATGATGGAAAAGATTGATTTCTATAAATATTGGAGACAATGGCTAGCCTCCTTTTCCTCCTTCTAAGTTTTAATCAATGGAATATTTAGAGGATTCTTTAATTATTCAAGAATTCTTAGGTAGGGAGACCCCACCTCCCCCTACTTATTCATAATTATTACAAAAGTCATGGGCAAGGGCTTGAAACATTTTTAGTCAAAATGATAGGTCTTAAGACTCAAGAAAAACAATAGGTATCACTCAATTGTTCACTTCCATAATACCTTCCTAGCCATAAACCCAACCCTAAAGGAGACCAATAATGTTAAATATTTATTTAATACATATGATATTTCCTCTAGATAAGAGATCAAAAAGTTAAAATAAGTTGTATGCAATAAAAATAGAAGAAAGACATAATATATGCTTATTAAATTGGTATGGGTATTAGTTCTCTCCTTAGTACTTACCTAGGTATGTCTTTATTTAACAATGATATTACTAGATATTTTTAGGAGCAAATCATCTCTAAATTCCTATTTTAGAGAAAATGGCCTCATGGAAAGCAAAATGGCTATATGTGGAAGGAAGGTTGGTTAATATTAAAACAATATTTATAGATCTACCCATATTTTGGATGGGTGCATTCTAACTTCCTAATAAAATACCCTTATTTTAAAAAAATGACCTCATGGAAAACAAAATGGCTATATGTGGAAGGAAGGTTGGTTAATATTAAAACAACAGTTATAGATCTACCCATATTTTGGATGGGTGCATTCTAGATTCCTAATAAGATCATCTAAGATTGGAAAATATCATGAGAAAATTCCTATGGAGAGAAAATACTAAAGATAAGAAAATTCATATGGTAGCTTGGTGTAAAATTTGTAACAGTAAAGTTTAAGGAGACTTGGGAATCAGAAAATTTTGAACAATAAACAAAGTAATGTGAGGTATCAAGTGGCATTAGCTCAATCGTTTAGATTCCTAAATATTTAAATAGGATACCAAGGTTCAAATATTATCAAGCGATACATGGATAATATCCAAGATTTGTTGTAATACCACTATGTGGTGATGATGTAATATGGGTGGGTCCTGTTTGAAGGTAATGCAAGGAAAATTAATTTAGAAAATCTATGTAGACCATGACTTCCTTTGGAGTAAGGTTTTTAGAGAAAAATATTTATATGGGATGAACCTAAAAGAATCTTCACTACTGAAGACATCCCCTCGAGATCACTCATGTACAATATCTTTAGGAGGGTTAGGAAATTAATGCCAAGATTTCTCAAATAGGATGTTAGAATAGGATAAAAGGTTAACTTTTGGAAAGATGCCTAGCTAGAAAACTAGCCTCTTGATTTTAGGGAAGACTTAAAAAACATTCAAAGCTTTATTTGTAGAACATGGGGAGAATCTGTATAGAACTACTAAAATTGGAAAAAAGAAAATGGAAATGCCTCACAACTATCTTACCTAAGTTTAGTCAGGAAAGAATAGCTCTCAAATCCCTCTCGCTCAATCATAGAGTAATGACTTTTGGAGGTGAGAATAAACTAAGATAGAGCCCCATACCTTTGGAGGACTACTCTATCAAATCATATTACTCTACTCTCATAGAGGTAAGAATTAATGCTACTCCTTCAATATTGTGAAAAAGGGTTTGGTATTCTAAATCTTGACCAAAAGCTATCTTTTTTCTTTGGTTGGTTGTACATGATAAATTTCTATTTAGTGACTATCTTTAATGCTCTAAAGAAAAGGAAATTTTAAAACCATGTACTAGCCATTACAATCAAGGAATGAGACACAAATGATCCTTAATGCTCTAAAGAAAAGGAAAATTTAAGACCATGTATTGGCCATCAAAATTGAGAAAGCATGGGAGGTGCTTGGCAAATTTCCACTGGTTGACTTCCACCATTTAAAATGTTTGGCCAATAAGTCAATTATCTGGTTAGCCAACAAGGCCCTTGACAACAAATTTCAAGTAGAACAAATTATCCTTGGAAATGAGATCAAGCAAAGAAATGACTTGAGAAAATTACTTGAGCTAATTCAAAATAATATGGTCAATTTATCTTGTAGTGAATGTAACAATGATGAGTGTGCCAAATACAGTTTATATTTTTTTTTCTTGATTTAACACTTACATTATGTAGCAAATTCTTACATTCTACATTTATTAGTATAAATTAGATGTTTTTTTAAATTACCAAAAAAAAAGATTAAAACGATTTTGCCCATATTATAATGTATTTATATAATATTATCATACAAAAATTTATAATTATATATGTTTCATTTGACAAGATCAACATATCAATGTCCTACTTAAAAGTTGAAGAATTTAACTACTTCGATCTGTATCTCTCTATATATATAATATTTGTTCAACTTATTGAATTCCTTGATTTTTAAATAGAAAACCAAGGTTTGAATATTGCCAAGCAATACATGTATAATTACCAAACTATTGTAATACCATTATTTGGTCATGATATAATACAAATGAATCCCTTCCATTCCCATATAACGCATTAAAAAAATTAAATAAATTTGGATATGCACATCAAATATTTACATTACATTATTAGTTTCTCATGCTCATTTAACACCTTTACTACTAATTAATGAAAATGTTTTGTAAATTTTACTCAACCTTACTTACAAAAATAATATTTAATAGATAATATTAATTTACTCTTTAAAATTATTTTAGATATAAATATCCTAAATGTAAAAGTGGTAGATGCTTCACACACCATTATTTATAATGGATTATATCAAATTGAAATAGGGCTTGATCTATATTACGCCATGATCATGTAGTAGTATTATAATTAACTTGAAAACTATGCATGTATTGTTTAGCATGATTGATGTCCTTTAAAATTAATAAATTTAACTGATTAGATTAATGTCATCTGATGCTTCACAAAATAAATTAATTGTATTATATATAAATAATGGATGCTTATCCAAACAAATTGGGCTATTTTTTTTAAATGGTTATATGGGATTGAAATGGGTGTTACCGTATTACATCATAACCCCAACTTTTTTTAATTGATTATTTGAGAATGAGATTGAAATATATCTAGTAATCGTATAACAATTCAACAATTTTTTTCTTTTTCTTGAGAAAAAAGGGTTGTACTCGGGTCCCCCACCCTTGATAAATCACACCTCCTTAGAGCTTGAGATTTTACAAATAGATTCAATTCTCAAATCAATTGAGTTGCTATAGCTAGATAGCTACATCTTTTTTCTTAAAATATCCAAAAAAATTATCTTCATTTTTTGGATCTTCTTCAATTTTCTTTGTAAATACAAATATTCCAAAATTTAACATCCTTCTTCTTGACATTGTCCTACAACAACCTTCACAATACCAAAATATCACCTCTATTGTCTACTCACTACATCTTAGTAGAGTGAATTTTCTAAAACTTCGAGCTATCATAGTCCACTTTACCATATATGGACTACTAGTTTCCTTCCTTAAGCATAAGTAAAACCACAAGAACTGTAATAAATAGTTTATATGAAAATAAATTAAAGTTATAAAACACAAAAAATATAACCAATGGAAAACATAAAAAAAATCTGAATCATTATTTGATTCAAATGGTCAAAATTTTATTGTTAGCTTTACTAAACTTACTAGTTTAGCCAACCATCGAAAAGAGAACTTAACATCATGATCCTATATTAAACCCATTTATTGGGTAGTGTATTTGCATATTTGTTCCCTTCCCTTGACGTATGTGTAAACCTAATTTCTTCAAAATCTATAGCAAGGTTCTATATTTTCACAATGATCTCTTGTATGTTCCATGGAGTCTTTGTTGTCCTCAAAATAGCTTCTTACCACTAGATAATTGTCTTCCGTTCATACTCTATTCCATTTCCTTTGATTGCATATTTTTAACCCTTCCAAAGCCATCCAAGCTTCACCTTAATTATTTGTCATAAATCTAGTATTGAAAGCGTAATGTGACAAAATATTAACCCTATTATTTCTTATTATTCCTCCTCCTCTTGTTGGTCTTGGATTTCCCTTAAATGTTCCATAAAAATTAATTTTGACCAACTATGCTTTTTGGTGGTTTCCACTTTATATTTTTTTCCTTCCTTTTGTTTCTCTTGTACCCAACATCATAATTTTATTTAATGACTTGACTCCATCTATCAAGGCTCTCTGCTTCAAGATTAGGGATTGGGTGGGTTTATAGGGTTGGTTTAGACTCCTCTATGGCTAAATAGATCTTCATTTTCATTACCTCTAACTACTTTCCTTTACTTTAAATATTCCTCTATTCCTTTATAGCCATATAGTCCAAATAATTATACCTTTTGATGTATCCCAAATTGTCTGTAATGTCTAACTTTTAAAAGTTCGCTACCATTGCTTTAACCAATCATCAATTTTATCATTCATTGCCATGCATTTTTCAAACATATTAAGAATCCATTTCCATAATTTCTAAACTATTGAGCATTGTCCCAGGAGATGGTTTATACTCTTCTCCTCCTTTTTACATAAAACACATTGTGAAGGGTCATGAAAACCCCTATTCGTTAAGTTATCATAAGATAAAAAAATTTCTATGACCTACTAGCCATACAATTTTTTTTGGCTTTTGGAATGCTCGGGCTATCCCAATTATATCTTCATATTCTTGTGGTATTCCTATTTTGTTGGTGCTTTACATTATATTTTCTACTTGTTGTGTATTCTTCTAAGTTATTCAACTCCCAAATTAGCTTATCCTCAACTCCCATAAAATTAATCTTTGTTGTTATATTTTTGCTCAATTGTCGCCTAACAAAAATTTCTGGTATACTTGTAAAAAGATCTTTCCATTTGTATCTTCATTATTGATATTTATACATAATATTGAAACCTTATCACCATATTTGTCCTAAAGTAATCTCCTCCATGGTTTCAAAATTGGATCTATATTGAGTGGTTTTTTATCACACCAAGTATCCAACCAAATATAATTTTTTTCTTCAGTCCCCACCACCCATATTAGACCTTTAATCACCAAATCAATTTATTTTAAAACCATTTCACAGTAAAAAACCATATGGAAGGGAGAAAAAAATAAATATTAAGCTTGGGTCATTGGGCTCAATGTACCTACTTAGAAGAATTCTTGTTCATTATCTTTCAATATCTTTGTATAATCTCCAAATTTATTTTCCCCTTAAGGCTAACTTTGCATCCATAAGAACTCTTAAACCAAGACATCCCCTAGTTTTATCATCACATGCCTTGTTTTATTTCACCAAAGGAAATTTCCTTTTATCATGTAATCACATAATATTGATTTTTTTTCTATTTATTTTGGTATAATATACAAGGACATATAATATGTTAAAATGACGTGTAAGACTGATTTAATTAGTTGCACTCTTCCTATTAATGATAACCATCCACTTTTTCATGTCATTAGTTTATTCTAAACTTTATTTATAACTGGATTCCACAATTCTATCCTCATTCTCTCCTCAAATAAGGGTATCCCTAGATATGTTGTTGGTAAATTTGACTTGTCCATTTGAAGTAACCTGCAAGTCCCTACTTTAATTCTAGTTGGAGTGTTTAGGAAGTAAATTTTGGATTTAATAATTTTATAATTATACATGCATTCTTAACAAGATTTAAATGTGAGCCTCCTCCTTGAAAGATGAAAAATTTAACCTATTGTACTCATCCCATTTAATCAAATTGTGTTAAAATTAAACCCTTGATATCTTGAAGACTATAAATTTATAGCTTTGACTTGAGTGGGTCTAATTGTAAGACTTAAAAAATTTAAACAAGAGGTTCAAGGTTTGAATCCAATAGGGATTGTAGTTGTATACCATGCTTTAGTAACTAAAATTTGGTTGGATAAATATGTATTTAATAAATAACATTTGTGGTGGGGTAGTGGTAGGATCACCCCCGCCCCTCGTGTTGTTGTGTCAAGGTCTTAGAACATGAAAAGTGGGCATGCATTTGATGTTGTTGCATTTTGTTTGCTTGTGCGAGGAGATAAGTCCCTTGGACTAGTCAGGCATACAACCTAGTTAGGCCCATGCCTACGACCCAGGTTGTTCTTGGTTAAGGAGATGAGCCCCTCAGGCTATTAAGGTGCACGATCTATTCAGGTTGATGCCTACAACCCAAGTCATTCCTAGTTGAGGAGATAGACCCCTCAAAGTAGTAAGGTGTACGATCAAGGTGGGCCAGTGCTTGTAGCACTATGCTTCCCTAAAATTGTTAAGGTTGGGTGATTTGGCATAGACCTCCTCTCCCTCACCTCCTAATCTGAGGCATCTGATATAGGATGACCATCTCATATTGTTATGGGGGATGGGGGGTTTCCTATGTGGTAGTCCGTTTAAGGCTACCCCGAGGACTTTGATATCCCATGGGAGTAGGTTGAGACCAGGGAACAACAAGTATGAGATATGAGCCAATGGCCCTCTTCCTGTGAGAACCTATCTTGGCTTATCACACTGAGGGTCAAGTTTCGATGTCTACGAGGTCAATGTGGGGTTGATCCTCTACTTGTAATATAAATTCTTTTTTACCAAATATATATATAGGGGCCAATATGTTAGGTCGTACAATGACTCACATGGCATGTTATACACAACTTGGCATATATAAATACCACATCAACCAATCAAAATCTGCCATCTCATCAAATTTAATCACACATTTATAGAGCTAGCAATAAATTTGGTAAAGCATAAAATTCATAGTAAATAAATATGTGACAAGTGGTATAATATGGTTTATAGATCATAGAGCTAATCAGAACATGACAAGTGGCATAGTTTGGTTTGTCAGTACCTTGCCCAGTGGCCTATACGGTCAGCACACAAGTGGTAGCCCCTTGATCATGACAAGTGGTATCATTTTATTTGACAATATGTTGTCTAGTCAATACATAGTTGGCACCCCCAACCACTTATGCAATGACACATGGCAGCCTCCATTTGCTGCAAGTACTAATTTTTTAAAAAATTTATAAAGGTTTTAGAGACATTTTGTGTGATTTTTGGGCTAAACTTCTAATGGCCAAAACTTTTGCATATAGAAGCATTTTGAGCCTTTTTTTAATTGCATGATTTTTTGAGATCTTTGCATTGGTGGTGTTGTTTCTAGTCACAACTGCATGTAAAATTTTGTATTTTGGTAGGATAGTTATGGATCAACATGTGTCCTTATTGAATGCTTCAAACTATGTTACTTGGAAAACTAAGATTAAAACGTTTTTGCAGAGTAAGTGGTTACTCAAATATGTGAATGATGAACCTTGTGCTACTAACTCTAAGAAAAGAAAGTAGGTCTATACGGATAAGAAGGATGAGGCTCCTACTGTTATAGCTTTTCATGTTGACAAGATCTATGACACCTATTTTAGTAGTACCATGGACCCTAGGGAGTTGCTTAACAAGTTTCAGGGATTGTGTGATTGATTGCATTGATTCTACACAAATCAATAAGTTAGAGGCTAAGCTTGCTACTTTGACTATGGACTCTTTTGATGATATTAATGAGTATATTAGTATTCCAAAAAATTACAAGAAGATATCCAAACTTGAAGAGGATTATCTAAGGTGATAGGAAAAGAACATAAAGTTGTGGAGAAGGAGAATATTGATTTGCTTAATATTGTATTCAACAATATTTTAGAGACATGATATAGTTTTTATTTTTTAGATGCTTTGAGTGTATTTCTCTAATTCCCTTGTACCAAAAATTGATGAGGTATTCAAGTAATTTTTGCATCATCAGGAGAGAAGATAAAGGAGCAAGGGTAATTCTATCGTGAATCAAGCCCATCCAAAGGAAGTCATAACCAAAGCTCAAAGTGATAAGAAGCCAAAGTAGGATGAGAAAAAACCTAAGAATCCCTTCAAAAAATCAACATGTGAGCATTGCAAGAAAGAAAGGCATAAAACTTAAATTTGTTAAATTAAAATCAAGAAGCTTGAGGAAGCAACGAAAAAAGGGGTGTTAATATTGCTCTCCTTTATACATAGGGTGAGGACAACTTTGATGGAGATACGTCCCAAGAACATGTAGTTGTTGATTCAACATATTAGACATCCGTTCCTACATATTTAGGGGCAACTAGGAACATGATAAAACATAAATATCTCCTATAGGTGTACAACAAATTGCATTCAGAGGAGTGTGTTATTATTGGAGATGACTCTTCTTTGCAGGTTGCAAGATGTGGAGAGATTAGCATTAGATCTTCTTTTGGTGAGGTGCTTCATGTTCCTAATATTAACCCTAATCTTTTGTATATTTATCTCATTACTCATGAATAAAAAAGAAGAATTCTAGCTTGATTGTTGGGTAATTAAGGATATAGATAATGGATATAAAATTGTCATTTCTGGCTATTATGATGAGTCAGATCAAATGTATACGTTGGCGAAAAATCCCACTTCTTTCGTTTCTTCTCCAATGAAGAAAGATTTTTTTGGTATGGCTGCACATGTCAAATTCAGAAAATGAAAATCAAGAATTCAGACTTTTTATGTAAAATGATGCAGGTTTCTAGCTATAACATCTCAATTGAGATGAGAAGTGAATTTATTTGTAAACTCTCAAACTCTAAAGAAGAGAGTTGTAATTTGTCGAGGACGAAAGACCTGATTACAACCCATTATTATCTAAAAAAAATAAAAATAAAAAGATGCAAGGAAGAGGTTGATCGGCTTGGAGGAGGTATTTATATGGTAATTCAGTACATTTCCGTCACACTAGATCTTGGTATTTTCATGAAGTGGTGTATGCAAGTTCAAATTTTTGAAGGAATATAATAGTTGTCAGACTCTAGGTTTCAAGAAAAAGAAGGATAAATTAATGAATTGGATGTATGATGTGGTCTGATTCTTGGAAGAGCCTAGATGCATTGTTGTTAAAGACTTCATATTAGATAAGAGATGCAGAACTCATGTCAACACTTGTACTTGTCCTTATTGAAAAAGGAGATTGATCTTCAAACCTACTGGGTGTTGCCTCTTTCCATGATTAGAGGATTGGTTATTGTGGAAGAGTTCAATGAATATGTGATTCATGAATGTTTTGAACATATGTTGGCTTTTGAATTTGTAATCCATGTACCGTTTGAAGAGGTGGTTGGTTTCTTGTTTGGTAAGATGTTGTTTGGGTCAAATTTATCCGATCAAAAGACAAAAATATTATAAAACGAACATGATTCCACTTCTTAGTTTTTTTTGTTTATGACGAGTTATTTCATTCAATTTTTAAATGATTATAAAGAATGGTCCATTCAAAGATCCACCTGATATGGATTTCTAAAGCTTTTTGAAACTTCTGATACTAGGGCATGTGAAAAGCACAAACCTATGCCTATTATTATATGTTTAAATTAGATATTTATTACCACATAGACACAAGACTGAAAAATCAGAAATATCCATCCTATGATGAGAATTATTTATTGGTTAAGAACCCTGACTGAAATGAGATGTTACCTTATTTGCAACTTGTCCAATAAGTTCATTGTAGTCTGGGTTATCTTCGCTGACATCGGAAGACTCCAAATCAAACACTTCTACACAGAACCCTGAAAAGTTTTTATAATTTTAAACATGCACAAATTTTTCTCAAATACAACATGTTTGGGGACTCCCACTCTGAACCTTCTCTAGCCATAAGGTGTTAACGAAGATCCATTAGGCCAGATAATCTCTTCCCTTGTCAAATTCAATCTTTTCTTCTTCCAAAATCCTACAATCCTGATTTCTCTGTCTACAACATCGACAAATTCATATGAATCAATCTCAAGAATCCCATTTTTGCCAAACTTCATCTTACCACTAATTCCCTCAAAACTGGTTTCAGTAACTTTCTGAAACAGGGCATTCCCTTCCTGAAGAACCTGGACATCAGTTGAATATTTTCCTGAAGACTTGAATTCCAATTCACTGAGCTTGTCATCTCAGAACAGAGCATCAAGAGCTTTTGCAACGATCCAGATTGAGTCTTAAGAATGAGCTCCAACTATGCCAATTTTTTCAGAGTGACTTACATTTGGGTACAACCTTATGACCTTATCCTTCACTCTACTGATCCTCTGGCTCTGGCTGAACCCCATTGAGTCTCTGGAATCTTTCTTCTAACCCCAATGACCCCTTGCATTGAATTTATGGTTTTGTAATTTGCAACCTCTAAAAAACTTGCTACCCACTCTTTAACAATACAAACATTACCCTGCTTCTTCATGATGCCTAAATCTTTTGCCCCTCAAAAAATTATCTTGGCCAATCCATACGAAGTATGTACAAGAAACAAACGACTCCTAGTGTTGTCATGCTTTAGCTTCTGCATAATATCATCAAGGGTAGACTTATTGAAAGAGTCAGTCACTGGAAACTTTTGAACTATCCTGGCTCTGGCCGAAGTTGAAGCTTCTTGTAGTGCATTGTTCAAGGCTAGAATTCCATTCACACCCAATTCACCGTCCTGAAATATGACCACTATTGCTCTCCGGTAGAATTTGTTACGCACAGAAGCTATTGCCTTCATTTGCAGAGGGTGACTTTGCCAATCATTTGAATTGAATATATGGAATGCTTCATGGAGATTGAGGGATCATTGCCAGCAAATGTAATCAGTGACACTTGTGCAAAGTCAACTACAAAAGAAACAAAGTTGGACACTTCTGCTGTCATGGGTGCCACAACAACTGCCACATTTCCTCTAAACAGATCCGCAATGGGCAACCCAAAAGGAAAGATAATTTTATTCAGACGTTATATGTTAGGCTTCTATGCTCCATAGGGAAACAAACAACTTTATTTTTTTAATATAAAGATCTTATACAAGCTTTTATGTCTTATGTGAAAATAAATTATTATTCCCTAATTAAATATAGGGAAAGAATAAATGTTATTAATAATTTAATAATAATGAATATTTTATTTTAATTTAATTGATTATTTAATAAAAATATATATTTTTTAATCCAACAATAGACTTAATGTTTATTTTTTAGACTGATGGAGTTTTTGACTGGCATGATCTTATCCTTCCAGATGGTGGACTAAGTAGTTATAGTAGATTAGATGCGGGGGAAAATAGTCTCACATTTTATATAAAAACTTTTAACTTTAGATAGTTGTAATAGATTAGATATGAGAGAGAATAGTCTCACATCTTATATAAAAACTTTTAACTTGACAAAAGATAAAGATATAATATGATTTTTAAATAAATAAACTTAATAATTCTTTTTATCAATATATATACATAAAATATTTAATTTTAAATATTAATAATTTAAATAAAATTTTAAAATTAATTTATAATGAAAAACATAATATTAAACATATTAGATATTCAAATTTGAAAATGATTTTTAAAGTTTGGTAATGTATAACTCAACCTTTTTTTTTAAGTGCTTAATTTTATTTTATTTTGAAAATATATCTCAATAATCAATCATAAATTAAAACATATTAATATTAAAAAAATCACTATTATATTTAAAAATAATTTTTTTTTTTTAAGTAAAAAATATATATATTGATAGAACAAGAATTAAATTGTAGTCATAGGCCTTTCACTTTTGACAAGCCCTAAAATCCGAATAAAATTTGGATTAACATCTCCAAAAATAACATAAAATTGAATAAATTTAAAAAGCAAAAATTTTTAACCTGGTTCCATTTTTGCTTTCCACTGATCCTAAGTAACCTAGCAGGCTTGAGAGTTCTACGAACACTACCATTGCTATCCCAAAAAGGGCCATAAAGTGTTGCAAAAGACGACAAAAAACCTAACAAATATTTTTTCATTCTTCATTGATCCACAAGGCTCAGTGGACTCTGGACCTATCCTCATCCTTACATAAGTCTTTGAACCAACCATTCACAAGTGTCTCTATCATGATTAGAATTCAGCATATATCCAATTGAACTTTCATTGTCATGTTTAGCCAAAAAATCAGTCGTTGCATTATTTTATCTATGAACATATATCGGGATTACATCCTCGAACTGCTGCCAAATAGATTTAATTTGGCCCACAATGTTTCTTATCCTCCAAACCTTTGGTTTGAAATTTCTAATACCATAATTTATGAGTCACACTCAACTATGATCTTTCTAACCCCATTCTCCCAAGCATTGAGAGATGATAGCCAACCATTTAGCTCCACTGTTAGTAGCCCTTTCAAAACCCTCTAACTCCCAATGAAGGATCTTCCCTTTGAAATCTCTTCTAAGAAAATCAATGCCTGCAGCCCTGGTTATCCTTAGCTACACTATCAAAATTAATATTTTTCCAACCTGGGAAAGACTTATGTGGCTTGAAAGTCCCTTCACCTAAATTTTCTTATCCCTAAAATGAGCTCTAACATTTAAAAATAAAGTCAAAATTATAATTTAAAATATTCATATAAATAATTAAAATAAAATTCTAAAAATATATTTTAGTATTTTTAATATGAAACAAGATTTATTATATCTCACAGTTAACAATAAAAATGTTTAACATGTATTTAAATTTTTTATATAAATCATTTAAATAAAATATAACTTGAACTTTAAATATTTTCATATTAATTATATGAATAACATTAACATTTTAAATGTTTTAACTCAGAGGGCAGGGCAATCCTCCAAGGGAGGTCCTTGGTTCGAAACTCCACCCTACCAAACACACATCAAGTACCCAAAATCCATCTGATAATGTTGGTGCAATTAGGACCGAACGCGACTCTAAGATGATTTTGACGCTCTCAAATGATTTTGACGGTGTAGAACCCTTGGTCGTGGTTTCTCAGACCAAGGTGATGCTTAAGGGGTTTTTTGCTAAATAAAAAAAATATTTTAAATGTTTTATAATGTTCAGATGTTATATGGTCTCTTTTTGGAAGGACCAAGGTTTAAACCATGGCTTACCCAAACTAGGATAGGCTAGATGATACTGGTTGAGTGTTTTCCAGTTGGCTGCTTAAGGTTTATAGGCTAGATGGTAGTGGTTGAGTGTTTGAAAGTTAGTTGCCTAGGGTTTATAGGCTAAATGGTAGTGGTTGAGTGTTTGCTAGTTGGCTACATAGAATTTATAGTGACAACACCCAATGGTACTACATATTCTTATTATTAATATTTTTATATATTTTAAAATTTAAATAAATATATATATATATATATATATATATATATATATATATATATATATATATATATATATATTTATATAATTAATAATATACTTATGAATGCACTTGAAGGTGCAAGACAACGGTTCGGGCTTTGGCTCTTCTTTGGGAGGTCCAAGGTTCAAACCACGACATGGGCGAGTGTGTGAGGAGGTGGGTGTGTGGTGGCTTTGTGTTAAATTCCCTATTGATAAGTATAGCTCTCAACTTTAGGAGGGGTCATGGTTGGGAGGAGACTGCTCAGCCATGTATGTTGGTCATAAGGGTTTCTTACAATAATCAAATAAAAAATAATAATAATATACTTATGAATAATGACCTTGTAATCATATTGTTCTTGTTAGAGTATTTTTTAAATTATTTAAAGTTGCATCATGATTTTTTTATACATAAGGGAGTTAGTTACATCCACTCTACTTTTAGTAACTGCCAAGTGCAAGGTTCAAACCATAGGGGTTACCCCCAACAAGCCTATACCATCTCATTATTTTATAACCCAACGTGAAATGGATCATTGGTCGCTCGAGATTTGTATTGTCGTTGTCGATCTAGTGTGCACTCAATAAACCATTGCTCACTCGGGATTTGTACTGTCGTTGTCGATTTGGTGTGCACTCAAAGGATTCAGAGCAGACTGCCACCTTTGCAAGCAGGCATGCCCCCAAGGTTTGAACCTAGGTTTCTTCTGGGTAAGTGCCTAGCCAGACAGACAATTACCAATTCACCTAGCCCTTGGGGAAACTTTTTAGCTTAGAAAGAAACCTCAAGAGCAGCTCTTAGGTGGTTGACAATGTTGTCCCATCCAAGTATACCACTATCTAGAAGAAAACCACAAGAGATTTTTTGTCCCCTTTGCATCATAGAGGTTCAAATCGTGGACCTCTAAGCTCACCTTCTCTACTTACACTACAAAGGACGCTTTATGTATCATATTATTATGATATTGCGTGATTAACAACTACTATCCCACATAGTAGTATTATATAATTTGCTTATTATTATTTGAAAAAAACATAAAAATTTTATATTAGATATTATATGATTTGCTTATTATTATTTTAAAAAAATGAAAAATTTATATTAAAACAAGATTACTTATAAGTTGAGACGAGACTCCTCCCAACTAAAACAAGAGCATTGTTTCCATTTGCTTAAAATTAAACCAAAATCTATTAAATAAAAATATAAAATTTTACCCATATAAACTTATATTATTTAATAAATTAGGATAAACTAAATTAGTATCTAAATTTTCTTTTAGTTTTTCCATATTATTATATACTTTGCTTCAATGTTCTTTCACTCATTCTCACAACATAAATCATGACTCATTACTGTTTTTTTTAAGATTTGCACACTATTCAGTTTTGTTTACAATTAATTAATTATTTTTTCAAAGTTTTGAAGCTAAAAAAAGTGATGTGAAAGGTTCAAATTTGAAAGTAACATAGTCATATGTTTCGGTAATAAGAATATAATTTTATAAACATATATTGAATAAACTTGCTAGGATCAAGGGGTGTACATCTATTGAGAAGAGACAATGTGGATGAGACATCTTGAAGGTTCAAAGGTTGAAGCTAAGGTTTCTAAGGCGACTGTGTGAGGGTTTTGTTTGTGTCAAGTACAAGCGACGACAAAGGCTATATTTGAGGGTCTACAAGCCCTAATGACCAGCTTTTTGTTGTTTTTACTCAAGATAAACACAAGATATGTTGTAGGAGACCTGCGATGGGTTAGGAATCTATCATTTGATAAATCTTCATTTTATGGACTTGATTGAAAATTGCTTCCAATTTGCTGCCTAGAAAAAAGTGAAAATCACATATTTCCTCGGCTTCCAAGGCATGGATTAAAGAGACCTAGAAACAAGTTTCAAGTTGTAAACCAAATAAGAGAAGCATCTTTACAAAAATAAAAAATGTTTCAGAACCTAAGGAATCTTGACGCTAAAGAACACCCTCAAAATAGATCCACTGTGGAAACCCCTTTCAAGGGTAAGGATTTTAGGAATTCGCTCCCAAAAATAAATTTTAGGGATGCCCTCCATGGTGGACAGTCTCAACCTAATGCTAACATTAATCTTAAGGCTTCGTGTAGACCTTTAAGAATGCCTAAGATTGATCCCAAAAAAATTGAGTCGGGATGTCTAAAAAGTTGATGGAACCCCAATAGTTAAGCTAAAAATGGGCGACATTCAGGATGACATAGAAGATCTAGAGAGAAGATGACTAATTTATTGTTTCTTGGGTTTCCGTTCGAACCTATCTGCTTTCAAAGTGTGGGCTACAAAATACTAGAAAATAAAAGGTGAGACACAAATCTCTGTTAATCCCAATGGTTATTTTTTTGTTATTTTTGCTAATGCTGAAGACAAAATATATTTCAAGGGGGTCCCTAATTCTTTAGAAGGGTAGGGCTTTTCATGAATCCTCGACACACTAAAATTTTAGCCAAACAAGAGATGCCTTCTAGAGGACCTGTGTGAGTTAGACTCTTTGACCTCCTAGTTGATTTCTAGAATCTGATTGTATTTTTTACAATTGAAAACTCCCTTGGAACTTTCATGATGATTGCTAACTATATGCACAAATTTTAACACATTATTTATGCTCGAATTTGTGTCTTAATGGATTTCAACTAACCCCTTCTAGAAAAGATCTCATTACAATATGGGGAGGACACTTGAGAGCAAGTGGTGGACTATAAGAACATTCCTTTCCATTATAGATTTTTCCATGAATATGGTCATGTGGCTAGTGTCTATCCAAATAAGATTACAGATCAAAAGAAAAAGGACATGAACTTAGTAGGTTTCCAAATATCTACGAAGAAAACACTCATAAAAAACTAGTTACGAAGGATCAAGCGATGTTGTCAACTAATATGTTTGGAATTCTTTCCACAAATAACCTCCTGGGTGAGAAAGAGGACATAATGGAGATAAAAATATTATAAATGAAATTTAAATATGCATGGAAGGACTCAAAGACAAACCATCAAATCAAAGATTTTCAACAAAAAATAAGGGAGAAAACATAAACAATGAGAACAATATTTCAAATGTTGAAAGTTCAAATAATTCAAGCCCCAAGATAGAATTTGTTGAACCTTCCAATAACGCTTTGGTTTCATATGCACATACTTTAGGATTTGAAGCTATTCCAGATTCAATTGGGGTAAAACAAGAAATAGGTAAAAAAATATGAAGATGAACACTAACCAAAAGGTAAGCCACAAGGCTAATCAACATCATATGGTAAAAGAAGGTGAAAATATTACAGATAAAGGTAATATTAATGCCCTTACCAATATCTTTAGCCCTATTATTAATGAAGATCATCACTTGGAATATTAGAGGACTCAAAGGGAGTCTTTCAAAACAAAATGAAATTAGAAGAATGATTCAAACAAACCAAGCACATCTGGTTTTCCTTTAGGAAACGAAGATGTCAATAGAGGACATGGAATCAATTGTAAGTTAAATCTGATTGATTGTAAAAGTAGATTCCCTCAAATCCCATGGGGCTTCTGGAAGCAGTGCTTTAATTTGGGACCCAAAAAAGATCTATGGTTGGTATTTGGGTTCTCTTGGTTGTGGTTGCACAAGGTAGACACTATAACCAAATTATGCTATGCTTGACTGTTTACACTCTGATTTCTTTGGAGGAAAAGTGAAGACAATGGAAGGATATAACTTATATTATCTCATATTTTCCTAAAGCTTGGGTCTTGATCATAGGAGAAAATAATACTACCCTCTCTCTAGATGAGAAAAAAGAGGAAAATAGAAATATGGATGGAAGCACAAACCTCATGAGTGAATATATTGCAAACCTTCACCTTGTGGACATCCAACCCGACAATGGCCTCATGACTTGGTCTAACATAAGGTAAGGCTCAAATTGTATCATGGAGAGATTGGATAGGTTCTTGTTCTCTAAAAATTTCTTAATCCATGGACACATTCCTAAGGTGAAAACTCTTAACAATGTTGGTTCGGATCATTGGCTAGTCATGGTTGAAATGTGGATAACCAATGTCATTTCTCATCTTTTTAATTTCAATTAATGTAGCTCAAAGATAGTTTCTTTAGACCCCGAGTGCAACAATGGTGGCATGAAGGTAAACCAAGGTATGGGACTAAGATGTTCTATTTCACCAAAGGGCTGCAATACATCAAATTCAATTTCAAGATTTGGATTTGGGAGGAGTTTGGAGATGTTAGGTAGAAGAAACAAGAAATGATTGATTGACTTGAAGAGTTGAATGAACAAATCCGTTTAGATGGCCTCACTGAGAGTAAAATTAGACTCACAATGCAGTTGGAGGAATGAGAAAAAAGAGAAGAGCTCATGTGGAAGTAGAAATCTATGATCCAATGACTCAAAGAAGGAGATCGAAACACATAATTCTTCCACAAATCTCTTCGAGCCCGCAGATCGCACAACTTTATTTCTTCCCTGAAATCAGATTTTGGAGACTCTATCCACACTTGGGATGGCATGAAGTCTATCACGTTCAACTACTTTTCCAAACTATTCATTGTTGCATCTCTTGACTCGACTTCTCAATAGAATGTCCTTCAAGTGATCCCTACTCTTATCACTTTTGAGGAGAACTTTGTTTTGACTACTCCAATTACTATCAATGAGCTTCAAAAAGTGTTTTTAAAATACAAAAAGGGAAAACCCCAAGGCCTGGTGGATTTCCCATCAAATTTTACCAAGAATTATGGGATATTCTTCATGTTGATTTATTAGAGGTGGTGGAAGAAGCCAAGAAGGCCAAAGAAATTTTGAAGGTAATCAATAAAATTTATATAGCTTTGGTCCCAAAGGCTCAAGATGTAGAACATATATCAGCTTTTAGACCAATAAATTTATGTAATGTTCTTCTCAAAATAATTACCAAGATCATGGCAGAGAGGCTGAAACCACTTTTGCATAAGATTATTTCCCTTGAACAAGGAGGTTATGTGGAAGGGTGACAAATTGTGGATGAGATAGTTCTTGCTCAAGAAGCCATCCATTCCATGGAAGAGCAAAAATCTCCATCTATGTTCATCTGTTTAGACTTATCCAAATATTATGATAGTGGATTGACACTTCCTCATCAAACTAATGAGGCAATTCTTATCAATGGTTGCCCTTCACAGTTATTTCCAACTTCCAAAGGTATTAGGTAGGGCGACCCCCTCTCCCATTATTTATTCATTATTCTTGTTGAATGCTTAGGTAGGACTACGACCAAAAAATAGAGAAAACATAACACTTGAGGGGGTTACCATTGCTCATGGATCTATGCCTATCTTTCATCTTCAGTTTGTTGATGACTCTAATCTGTTAGGTAAATCTAAGGTTAAGTAAACCTCTAGAATTTAACAAATCCTTAGTTGTTTCTCTAATGCTATAGGGCAATTGATCAATGAAGATAAATCAAGTCGTTTTCTTTCACCACTCTCCTAGATAGGAATACATGGTTCTGGACAAATTAAGATATAATAAGGCCTCCCTTTTGATCACTTATTTAGGCATTCCTATGAATATCTAGTGACAAAAACAAATATTGGAATTGGTTGTTGGAAAGAGTAAAAGGAAAAAATTGGAAAGTGGACCAATAGGTGGCGTTCATCTAGGGGTAGAATTACCTTGGTAAAATCAGTCTTTCAAGCTATATCTATTTATGTTTCTATTGTTTTGAATATCCCAAAGGTAGTTCTTCAAAAAATGGATCAAATCAATCACCGATTACTCTAGAGTGGTAATAAGGAGAAGAAAATGGGCCTTGTGAAATGGGATACTTTATGCCTTCCCAACCATGAAGGGGGGTTAGAATTCTGATCTGCTATTAAAAACAATAAGACTTTAGTTTCAAAGTTGTATTGGAGGATTTTAAATAACCCCAATGTTCTATGGACCAAAAATCTTCATGCTAAATATATTTAAAACAAAAGTTTCGAAAACCTTGTTCACTATCAATTGCCTACCAAAGGTTCTCCCATTTTGGTGGTTCTTAGGATTGGTGAGGATTTGATAAAGAAAAAATTATTTTGGATCATTCATAATGGTCAATAGGTAAATTTTTGGAAATATTCTTGGGACGGTCACCAACCTTTGATAACTCAGTTCTCTGATTGGAGGTCCTAGATGGAGGAGCTACACCAAGCTAACTGGATAAAGGTAGTTAATTATTGTCGATACCAGACTGATAATTTAGAGGTTGGTAGATATTGGATCCCTATTGAGGACTGGCCTATTCAAATTTCAAAATGGCAAAGGAAAGATATCCAACGCACCCTTCATATGAGATCTCTTTCTTTGTCCCATGATAAGGATTGTTTTGGATGGAACAACACTACTAAGGGTGATTATACAGTTGCTCAAGGTTATTTGGTTTTATGCCATAATAATCCCAACCAGTCATATGGCATGTTTACACAATTGTGGGCTCAGAAGCTCTGGCCTAAGGTGAGGTTTTTTATTTGGCTTTTATTGCATCAAATGGTGCTCACTGGTGAGCAACTTATGAAACATGGATTTCATGGCCTGTTTAGATGTGAAATGTGTGGAAAGAATGTGGAAGCTCTTAATCTTTTTATTGAGTGTCCCTTAGCCTCTAAGTTGTGGAGGAGAATGGCTATCTTACTTGGTTTACAGTGGTCCAATTTTTCTACTCTTGAACAACTATGGAGGGATTGGCCTAAACAGGAGGTTGTTGATCATTTTGTTAGGCAATTAGTTTGGATGGGAATAACCATCATGCCTTGGAATATCTGGAAGGAAAGAAGCAATCAAAATTTCAAACAAGAAAGGAAGGATATTCACTATATTTGGAAAAATACCATTGCCAACTTAGCTAAATCGGTCCAACAACTCCTTAATCACCCCTAGGACTCCCACCAATGATGGGATCAAGTAATGCAAAGATTGAAGATTCACTCTACTATTGGCAACTATCTTAAAGGGAATTTGAGTAACCGAAAGATGGATAGAACAAGGAATTGACAACTTCCTCGTAAGGATTTTGGAAAAATCAATACCAATGGAGCCTCTAGGGGAACCCTAGAAAAACTAGTGTGGGAGGAATTGGTAGACTTTCAGATGGTTCCCTAGTTTTCATTTTTGTTGAGAATTTGGGTATCCTTTTCAATAACCTTACTAAGAGGTATGGTATCCTCAAAAGCCTTCGAGAGGCTGCTAAGGTTGCATTGCAAAAGGTGCTGGTTGGATCCGACTCCTAAGTCATGATTGATCTATTGAAGACTCCTAAGAATCATAAGGTTGAATGGATAATAAAAAAGAATTGTTGAGAAGATTCAATTAATCCAGATGGGCTTTTTGAAAGTTGAATACAATCATATGGTCAAAGAACATAATAGAATTGTTGATGCTGCAACTAATTGGACGTTGGACAAAGGTGATCTTTCTTGCTACGACCACCCTCCCAGATGGTGGGCTTCACAAATCAGGGATGCTCTTCTATCTATCATTTCTTTGGATGGTTCCAGTACTAGAGGTACCTAGTTCCTTTTTACTTTGTATTAGATTCTCTTTGGTTCAGTCAAGGTATTTTAGTTCCCCAACTCAAAAAGATCATTCTTATGTTTCCTCTGTTGAATCTTGGCTAAAAGGCCTTTTGGCCTGGAAAGGCCAAAGATGTAATATGTTTTTTCCATCAATTTAATTTTCCGATGTGTTTAAAAAAAAATGGGTAGTGGATAGACGTCTAAGAGAGATCACCTAGATCAACCAGTTTGCTGACATGGATGCTCTTGAATAAACCAAACGTAGAATTATTTCTCTTATCAATAAAGATAAGGAGGGTGTTGTTAGCGCTTGTCATAGTGAAAGCAGGATGGAAAAAGCCTTTTGACTGCTGCAATCTGCATGAGCCTTAAGTAATTTGTTTTTTGTCGACCTTTCTGGCAAGTACATGCGCAATTTGTTGGTTGACTTACTTTAGTCTGGGCATGCTCTTTAAGTGTGTCGAAGAAGGTAGACTAGGTGAAAGCCCTAGGTTGTTTTGGCGGAACAAATACCCCTGCCTCCTTGGGACTTACCCAAAAGTGGCACAGTGAAAGGAGTGTTTTTCACATACAAACAAAAAACATGCTAAGATCATATTATACAACTTATGATATTATGAACATTAAAAACCACCAAACCATATAAAATTCAAAATCTATTTATTAGCCCTGAAAGAGACACTACATTAATATATCTTTAAGTTCTCATTAAAAAAAAAAAAGATTTAAATTCAAACTAAGTTATAAGTATGTACAACAAAAAACATGTGTATTATACAACTTACCATTCCATCCATGCATTCACAAGAGCATTGTCTCTCATTTCAACAACCTGGAAATGGAAGTGAATATCATTAATAAGTGTATGATTGCTGTTAACATCTTAAATGCCCAATTCTATGCCAACTTAGCTTTCTTTCCCTCATGAATCCCCAAATCAAACACTCTCCCCACTTTCACCTCCACAGGCCTTGCCAGACTCAATTTCACAAGGAGAAGAAGAAATACAACCAGATCTCTCGGTAACAACCAACATGAAAGGTCCGAGGTGTAGACCAATTGGTTCATCCAAACCCCATAGGGGGCGGAGGTCCAAGGTTCAAATCTTGGGCCTCGCCGGACTGAACGCTTGTCCCTTTCTTGGTGCTTTCAGCGGCGTAAAAGGTTTAAAATGATTGTGGCATGGTGGTTATAGGAGCGGACTGCGCGAAGATCTGTGTGACGGCTTCTGAGGCGGACAGCGCAGAATACTGTGGCGGCCATAAAAGTTGGACAACCTACCCAGATTCGTGGCGGCTACGATTCCACCATGTAAATTTAAAAAAAAAAAAAAAAACAACCAACATGAAACATTGTTGAACTCTAAATTACGGATATATACATATAATATGGGTAAATATATTGTCTGTTGCTCGCTTGAAAGTTCCATTCGTGATGACCAGGACAGCCGGCAAGTCTTGTGGTCAAGACTTTAATTTTGAAAATTTGATGGTGATTTTTGTATTGGCGAGTTCATGTCTTCAGATTGATTGGTTTTCAATAACTTGAGTGGGTTTAACAGGCATTATCTTTCAATTAACTTTAAAAACAACTTTCATCTTTTTGTGTGATAGGTTGCTTTTAGTCGTACGTAGTTTTATTTTCATAAAAAAACAAATTAAATTTATAAATAAAATAATTTAATTTAATATATATATATATATATATATATATATATATATATAGTTTTAAGGATTGATAGTTTTTAAGTGAATTTTTAATATATGATGTGGGACTATTTTCCCTCATATTTAATTTATACAAACACAAGTAATCATGTAAAGCAAAGATATATAAATCTAGATACAACAAGTAGACGTGGGACTATTTTCCCTCACATCTAATCTACTACAACCATCTATATAAACAAAAGCAATCATGTAAAGCAAGGATATAGAAATCTGGATACAACAAGCAGTACTATCATCAATGGTAAGAAATGATAAAGAGTTTTCCTAGTTCATTAAGGCCACTATCTAGAAGATATCCATAGTAAGTGAAGTCTCCTCGACCAAGAGCCCAGTTAATCATTGCATCTACTACCCCGTTTAGATCTCTAAAGATGTGCATGAACTTAGATCATCTATATTTGCTCAAATATTCTCTATATTTTTCAATATGTTTCTTTTGTTTGCTTGGTCCTTTTAAATAGTTAATCATAATTTGAGAGTTTAATTCCATCTCAATTTCCTCTATCTCAGCCTCCTATAATCCTCTTAAGATAGCATATCCATATCCCTGGTTATTATTGAAGAAAAATGTACTCTTTTAATAGACTTTAAAAACAACTTTCTAACTTTTTTTTGGTCCACACTCTTCTTTCTTCTTTCGTCTTGTGGAGGTTAAAAACCTTATATTCTAATAATATTTAAATTTGATTTATAAATAAATTATTCAACAAATGAAATCTTTAAGATTCACAGGCAATTTTTTAATGGATTGTATAGTGTTGAATTTGGTACCACTTGTATTATATCATGACCATGGGATATTACAATTTTCAGTTATACATATATAGTTTAGCCAGGTTTTTGTATTACAACCTTGCACTTATAAATATTTGGGGTTTGATTTTTAAAAATTAAATAATTTAATTAGTTGAATTAATGTTTTTTAATAGGTTCACACCATTTTAAAAATATAATTATTTAATTAATTATAATATTTCAAATCTCTTTATCAAATGACATTAACTTAACTAGTTAGATTCTCAACAATAAAGGAGGAGACCCAGGTTCAAACCTTGCCAAGCGATAATATCCAAGTTTTGTTGTAATATCTTTTTTTTATACATAGGGGAGTTAGTTACAACCACACTACAGGGGTTGCTCCCAACAAGTTTATTCGTGTTGTTGTTGTTGACCCGACGTGATATGGAGACCATTGATCACTTAGGGTTCATACCATCACCGTTGATCTAGCACGCACTCAAAGGATTCAGATCAGACTACTACCTTTGCAAATTGACACCCTCAAGGTTTGAACCCAGGTCTCTTCTTGATAAGTACCTGGCTAGACAAGCACTTACTAATCCACCTAACCCTTGGGGTCTTTGTTGTAATATCACTATGTGGTGAAGATATAATACGGGTGGAGCCTGTTTCAATCTTATATATATATATATATATATATATATAATTCTCCAAAGAATTTAACTAATTGAATTAATGTCATTTAATAGGTTCACCAATATTTTAAATATAAAAAAAGCTAAAGCATTATTATTCTTTGGAGGATTGGCCCTACCATTATTTGTTGGAATTTATGGTTTGAAAGGAATAACATATTTTTAAAAAATAAATCTCAAAATCATGCCCAAGTTTGGAACAATATTATTGTCTCTCTTGTAGAATGTCTACAAATATGGTGTTCATCATGGAAGTCTCAAGTGCAGAAAAAGAGGTGTTAATATACATACATGAGTTATATGCGACAACGAAATTAAAACAAAGGATCTACTTCAATCTAGGGTAAAATAAAAATGTCGAGAAATCGGGTTTATCAAAATTAATTTTGATGGTGCTTTTAAAGGAAATCTACAAAAAGCGGGTGAAGGTGGTGTTTTTCAAATAGTGAAGGCAAAATTCTCCTCACTTATTCAGAATCATATGGAACTTCAACTAACAACCATGCAGAGACTAGGACACTTCTTACAAGGATTAAAATTACACTAGAAAAAAGATGGAAATATATTTCACTGTTAACAAAAATGGATGTGGTTGATAAAAAATAATATTACTAATGTTCATCATATAAATTAATAGATAAATTAGCGAATTGCGGTGTTGATCTTCATTTCAATGAAATCTAAATTTTAGAAGACAACTTGCCAAGTGAAATTTTCTCTTAACCAAAATGATGTAAAGGAGTTGATTGTGGAAAATTAGCACTTCGAGGAGGTTGAAAAATATATTTAAGAGAAAAAATAAATGAAAAACTATGATAAAAAGGTATGCTACACCAAATGTAATATTTTGATGGAAGTGACCCCTAATAAAAGTCACATATAACTTTTATATATATATATATATATATATATATATATATATATATATATATATATATATATATAATTTATCCCGGGGTCAATGTAACGATTCGAGCTTTAGCTCTTCTTCAAAAGGTCCAAGGTTCAAACCGTGGCATGGGTGAGTGTGTGAGGGGTGGGTGTGTGTTAAATTCCCTGTTGATAAGCATAACTCTCAACTTTACAAGGGTCATGGTTGGGAGGAGACTGCCTAGCCCTGTGCGTTGGTTGTAGGGGTTTCTCACACTAACCAACATATATATATATATATATATATATATATATATATATATATATATATATATATATATATATATATATATATATATATAGGTTATTACATCATGGCCACATAATAATATTATAACAACTTGGCTAGTATGCATGTGATTGTTAAGATTTAGTCCTCATTCTTGAAGTTGAAGAATTTAATTAGTTGAGCTAATGTTATTTAAAAGTGGCCATCGTATTTCTTTATCGATCGGGAGAAGAGGCCTTAATCAAAAAGTGAGTCTTTCTTTATCGGTCGGGAGGAGAGGCCTTAATCAAAAAGTGCAGAGAGATAGCATATGACATCCTTTGCCTTGGGGGGTGTTTAATATTAATACTGATGGATCTTCCAAAGAGAATCCTGGGTATACAGGTATTGGTGGTGTTATGAGAGATAGTAGTGGTGTAGCTCTTTTCATTTTCTCTTGTTATAAGGGGAATCAAACTAATAATTATATGGAGGCCCTTGCTATTCGTTTTTGCTTTGAAAAAAGGTTATGCTATGGGATGACGAAATATTATTAATTTTTTGAAGACTCATAATCTTTCTAATGTCATTGGTAGTTGGTGTTAGTGGCTCTGCATATCATTCAAATTTATCAGCATCTGGAGTTTATTTCCTTTGTTCATATTCCAAGGAATGGAATGGTGTGTCTGATTGCTTGGCAAAATAGGCTTTTGAGTTTCAATAAGACTGAAATGTTAGGGAATGGGATGAGCTCCCATTTGATTATTCTTGTCACCTAGCTAATTTGCTTGTTGCAGATACACCTGGTGGTTGAGGTTGTTGTTTGTTGGATGTCTTTTGGTCGGGTGCTCAGTGGTTTTGGGGGTCTCTTTCTTCTAGCCCTTGTAAGGGTTATTGTTTTGGGATTCTCTGTTTCTTGTATGGTTTTATTGATTCAATAAATTTTTACCAACTTTAAAAAAAATCAATCACAATGTTTTTTTTTTTCAATAAATTATATGGGATTGGAATTGCCTTCACATCACGACCACATAGTATTATTATAACATCTTGACAATTATACATATATTTTTTGGCTAAGATTTAAACCTTAGTCTCCTCCTTGAAAGTTGAGGAATTTAATGGTTAAGAACCCATCAATTAAAATGCTTATGTTTATATTTACAATCATAATATTGATCTTTATGTTTACAAAATTTAAATTTTCAAATGCAAGCAATTGAAAATACTATATTTTTTAATAAAATGATAAAAGAATTGATACAATAAAATTATTTACTTCAATAAGATATGATAACATATCTGGTAAAAGAATTAATGGCACACTTAAAAGTTGCCTATAATTTGATTTAAAACATAATTTTATATAATTTAAAAAATATATAATAATAATATATAATTGTTTTTTGAAATTTGTATAATTAATATAAACCTCATTTTTATTTAATGATAAATTAATCTTGTTATATGCTATAAGTTCAAATTATTATAAAAATGCATCAAGAATGTAAGATCTTATCATATGACAATACATAAAAAATTAACAGTTATATGATTTGTAAAAATAACAAAATAAAATGATGAAAAAGTTTCATGCTAATGCCATGTAACCAATTAAAAATAATAATTATTTTTCATGAAATGAGCTAAGTATAAAATTTTTAGTTGATTATAAGGGAATGCAACAATATCACCTATGTTTTGCAGTAATTATATTATAAGTATTTTAACAAATACATTCTCGTTTTCTTTAGTTGGAGAAAAATGGGTTATACTTGAGTCCCCCACTCTTGAAAGTCACAACTCTCTCCTTTAAATCTTAGGAGTTTACAAACAAATTTTCATCTCAATTGAGTTGTTATAACTAAATATCTGCATCTTTTTTCATAGAAAGTTTAAATTCTTGATTTTAATTTTTTGGATCTTCTTATACCTATAAGCTTATTGCATTGGTAAGGGCTTTGGCCTCTCATAGGTCCAAGGTTCAAACCCCACTCAATATGAGGGGACAAGGACACCTCATAAAACCTATGTAAACTTATTAAAAAATTCTTTATTTTTTTTGTAAATACAAATATTTCAAAATTTAGCATCTTTCTTCTTGATATTTTCTTGGAGCAACCTTCACAATACCAAAACTCCACCTATATTATCTATGCATTGCATCTTAGTAGAGTAATATTTTCAAAATTTGTGCTATCATAGTCTACTTTACCAAATTCGGACTACTAGTTTCCTTTCTAAAGTATAAATGCAACCACAAGAATTGTAATAAATAGTTTATATGAAAACACATTATAATATACAACAAATATTACCAATGGAAAACATTAAAGTAAATCTTAATCAGTATTGATTCACGTAGTCAACATTTTCTTGTTAACTTAAGCTAAACTTACTACTTATTCTAACCATGGAAATATGGATTTGAACAAAATAACATAGTTGGAGATTTTGATTTGGTGCTCTTTCCCTCCAAAAAAAGAGGTGACTAGTATTAGAGATCCTTGCAAGGAGTATGTGGAAGATATTATTTCTCTTGCTGGTCTTCAAGACATCAAGCCTTCTAAAGGTATTTATACTTGGACTAATCGAAGAGTAGGAAATCATTTCATTGTCAAAATAATTGATAGATTCTTGGTTGAAGAAGATCTTCTTACATGATTTCCTTCAATAACCAACAAAATCATTCAAAGCACGATCTCTAATCATAAGCCTATCATTTTGGATAGTGGTAACAACAAAATTTTGGGTCCCATTCCCTTCAAATATAACCCAAACTAGATTAAATTGAACAAATATTTAGAGGAAGTTGAGCATAGTTGGAAAGCTTGGTGCCCCTCCCGCAATGCTCAAGATAGACGGAAGATCAAAAATTCTTGATTAGAAGCTGATCTTAGAAGGTAGATCAAATTGCATCATAATACTAAAAAATTTAAGCAACTCTTCTTTCTTAATCTAGGAGAATTAGAAAAACTTTCAGAGCTAGAACCTCCTAATGAAGCCTTAAAATTTAAGAGAGATTTCATTCTCTCCTAAATTCATGTGAAAGTTAGGCAAGAAGAACAATTGTGGAGCCTCAATTCCCTCATGACTTGGTTGTGGAAAGGAGACTCCAATATTAGGTTCTTTCATCTTAAGGCTCATCAAAGATATTAAAGGAATATGATTCATGCAATTTAGATTGAAAATGGTATCAAAGAAGAAGTGTTTAGCCACTATGAATCCCTTTTATCAAAAATTAGATGGAAATCATGCTACTCAGGTTGTGCTGCTATAAAATATTCCTATGGTAATAATTGAGGAAATACAAAATTTTGTTTGTTAGGTAGTCACTTTGGAATAACTTAAGGATATTGTCTTCAACATTACAAAGGATAAAGCTCCTAGTCTAGATGGATTCACTAATACCTTTAACACTAATTCTTTGATCTGATAGCTACAAATATTCTTTAGATGATTGAGGATGCTAAAAAGGTAAGGTAATTGGTGCTTTTAAGTCTACCTTTTTAGCTATAATCCTAAATAAGAAGAATACCTCAACCTTCAGTTGATTTAGAACTATTTCTTTGTGTAAATCTTCATATAAATTTGACCAAAATCATAGCCACCAGAATCAAAGAGCATTTGGATAGACTCATCTTTGACAAGCAAGGAGATTTCATCCATGGTGAGCAAATATATGACAACATTGTGATTGTCCATGAGGCCTTACATACCAATAGTAAAGAATCAAAGAAAGGATTGTGGTTAAAGAGTGGATTTATTTTTTTTGGATTAGGTGTTTAGTTCTTTTGTATTTCCTTTGTCTCTTTCAAAGTGAATGTTTGGTTGCATTAGAGAACCTTCGGTAGATCCTACCGTCAATGGTTATCCGACAAGATTATTTAGAGCTTTTAGAGTTTTGTGCCAAGGATGCTCCCTATCTCCTTATATTGATATTTATTTAGTTTAAGCTTTGAATAGATCTATCTCTATTGAAAGAAGGGCTAAAAAAATAACTGGAATTAAGATTGTTGTTGGGATAAAGTAGATTACTCATGCCCAATTTTTTGAAGATACTATAATTATGGATGAAGCCTCCAAGCAGAATGTGAGAAGTATTAAAGGCTACCTGACCTTTTTCGTAATGCCTTTAGAGTTGTTATTAATGTCAATAAGTCTAGGTTTTACACTATCAATGCTTCCCCAACTAAAAATAAGAGCTTTGCTCAAGTTCTTCAATTTTCTCATAGTGGAATTGACCCCTTTAAAAATTTAGGGGTGCCAATGAGTTTCAAGCTAAAGAGTTATGATTGTTGGTCTAATTTGATGGAAAAATTGACTAGAGAATATCAATCTATAACAATGGGCGGCTTAGTCTTGATGCTAGATTGGTTTTAATTTAAATCTATCATTTCAAGCTTGCCTATCTACCAACTTATGGTTTACCATGCTCCCATATAAATCCTCCAAGAACTTGACAAAAAAATTAGAAACTTTCTTTGGCAAGGAGAAATGCAATCTCATAGGAAGAAATTCCATGGTGTTAGTTGGAGTCAAGTGACAAAAGAAATGACAAAGGGACTTGGGTATCTGATATTCTTTTATTATGAGCTATGCTTTCGAGGCTAACATTATTTGGAATTTAATAAAACCTCTAATGAATCTTTGGAAACAACTTCTTATTCACAAGTATGGTGAAGGCAATCATGGCATGCTGCTGCTCAGAATTATTCATCAAAAACCAATCATCTCTAAAATTTAGGCATTGATTGTTAAATTGGTCTAGATTATTAAGGATAACATATCTTGGTGCCCAAAAAAAGGTAATAGTATCAAGTATTGGGATGAGCCTATTCTTGGTAACAAGCCCTAAATTTATTCCATTTATAAGGATTTTCTTTAGTTCATGACAAAATTGCTCATCTCATCACTTGGAAAGGCAATTAGCCAAAATGGATTCTACTTTATGCGTTGGATGCAAAACAATGAAGAGAGTGATCTAGGGTCAAGAAGTAATTCACTAGAATTCTTACCAAAGACCCAAATGGTGAAGACTACTTTATTTAGGGAGAAATTAATTCTTTGGGCAACTATTTAGTCAATGCTGGAACTTATTTCCAAATAAGAGAGCCTTTGGATAGACATTTGAACCATATTTAGGATCAAAATATCACCTAAAAAAATTCAATGGCTAGTTCAGAAAAGCAAAATTATACCTAGCAAAAACCTCTCTAAAAAAGGTATTATGTTCTAGATGCTTTAAAGACTATGAAAATCAAGCCCACCTATTTTTTCAAATGTGAGAAAGTTGCTACACTCTAGGTCTCTCTTGCTCTCAAATTTGGAGTTCACATTAGAAGTAGATTAAATCTTGAGACTTGCACTAAAATCTAGAAAAAACTATTGCTTATGGTATTTAATTCCTTAATTTTTCATGTGGTATATATGGATGGATAAGAACTACTAAATATTTGAAGATAAATCAACTCAAAGGGTTGTTTTGATATGCAAGATTAATCATGCTATCATGAAAAATGCCAGAGCTCATTTTAAAGCTAAGCAATATCATAGTGCTCTTTCTAGAGCTAAGTTACATATCCTTAAAAATTGGAATCTTCAAGATCAATTTAGCACCTCTATTTCTAGTAGCCTAATGTCTCAACTGTGTTTTAGTTTTATAGCTCTATTATTTGATGGGATTTTGAATTTAAATCCTGGAATAGTTGTTGTTGGAGTTGTCATTAGGACCACACTCTAGGATTCTTGATTTTTACCTAAATTTAGGATAGACCACCAACAATGTAGCTGAGTTGATAGGCTGTAAATTTGGTCTCACTCTTGTGGCAAGTCAAAACCCTTTTAGTTTATAGGGACTCTAAGTTGATCATACAATTTTTTCTAGCAAACAAGAGGTCAAGTCTATTTTGCTCCGATTGTTGCCGATTCAAGTCTATAAGTTTTTTGAAAATTTTGATAAGATTAATTGGCATCACATTCCTAGGAAGCAAAACCATCTAGAAGATAGAAAGACCAATGAAGATGTTTTTTTACATCCTTCTTCAGCTTGCACAAGAAATTTTAAAACTAGGAATTCTAAGAACTTAAGAGGTGATCACACAAACTAAGCATGTTGGCTCTGTTTGTTCTATGGACTACTACAGACTAAGGATTTCTTTATTTTGGTTCTTTCGGCTTTGTTGGGAAAGAGATTTTATTTTGATCAATGTTCTTGCCCTTGTGAAATTCTAGTACTAGCCATGCTTCATATTAGAATAGTGCAATTGTGGTGCATGTAGCACCCAACTAACATGTAGTGTTGCAAGCGCTACATGCACTAAATGAGCATCCTTGGTTTTGCATGTACTGTTTGTAGCACCCAAACAACACCTACATTCTAGTTTGTTTTCTCTCTACATGCTTTCTAGCCTTGTAATATTTGTATTATATTAAATAATATTAAACCTTTTTTTAATAATTTAAATATGCTTATCAAATAATATGAACTCAAATAGTTCAAAATGTAGATTTCTATGATAAAGATTTAGGTTTGAACTAAAATATCGTGGTCATATCCAATGAAGTTTTTTTTTAATTTTATTAAATTATATGTGGCTTCTAGTGGGGGTCACTCCCATCAAAATACCAAAATATCACATTTGTTGTAGCATTCTTTTTTATCACAATTTTTTATTTTTTCTATTAAATATATTCTTCAACTTCTTTGAAGAGCTATGTTTTCACAATAAACTCCTTGACATCATTTTGATTAAGAGATAAAATCTCAGTTGGCCAATTACCTTCTAAAATTTGAATTTCACTAGGATGAAGATCAACACCGTAATTGGCTAAATTATCTACTACCCAATTTCCTTCTCTATAAATATGCTCACACTTCCAAGAGATTACCTCTAGTAATAGGTGATGAACATCAACAATAATATTATTTTTTATCCAATCTCCACATCCATTTTTGTTAATAGCATTAATGATAATTTGTGAATCCCTCTCAATTGAAATATATTTCCACCATTTTTTTATTTCAATTTTAATCCTTGTAAGAAGTGCCCTAGCCTCTCCATAGTTGTTAGTTGAAGTTTCATATGATTTTGAGTGAGGAGAATTTTTCCTTCACTATTTCTAAAAACACCACCTCCACTAGTTTTCCTCGAATTTCCTTTAGAAGCACCATCAAAATTAATTTTGATAAACCCAATTTTTGGACATTTCCATTTTACCCTAGATCAAAGGAGATTCTTTATGTTAATTTCATTGTCATAGATTAGTCTTCCATGTATGGACAAAGGTAGCCAAGTTATTAGCACCTCTTTTTCTACAATTGAGACTTCCCATGATGAGCGTCATATTTGTAGACATTTTATAAGAGAGACAATACTACGGTTCCAAACTTGGGCATGATTTTGAGATTTATATTTAAAAAATTTGTAGATTAAAAATACCACGCCAAACAAAAGATAAAACCACGATAACGGAGTACAGAATAGTTGCACAAAACAAACGATTTATATTAATCGATGGAGTTTAAAAACTCCTTTTTGAATACAACTGGGCCTGTAACCCTTTATTTGTGATACACAGTTACAAATTATGCTAGGGTTCTTCGAAACCCTAGCTGACACGAATGGTGGCGCTTCCGAAGAACGTATCTTCAATCCCAACAGAGTGAGTGGGCTTTATCGTATCCCTTGCTTGGACCACTCCAACTTAATCAGCTGCCATCAATAAACTGGATCTGTCATCAAAAACCTGCACACATTAACACTATCAAGGAGTTAGAAATTAATGAGAGGGCTCCACTGCGTGAGCCCTCAGAAACAATCTAAAACCTTATAAAAATGGAATGCAGGAAATCAATAACAGATTAATACATAAAATACGGCTACTTGCTTTAAACTAATTTATACATGTTCTCTGTTAACGCAGCTAGACCAGGCGACACCTGGAAGTAATGTTGTTGTCATAATAGGCTACGGAAGGCACCATGGTGCACTCACCGAATGCCCGCGTGCTTCTGGATCTGGATTACAGACGTCGGTCTGAGTCTGTGGCTGAAGGTAAACACCCGTGGGCACTTGTTAAACGCCCGTGGGCACTTGGTAAACGCCTGTGGGCACTTGGTAAATTCCCGTGGGCACTTGGTGAAGGGGTAAACGCTCGTGGGCACTTGCAACAGGAATGGGAGATTCTGCAGAGTGCTGTAGAAGGAATGGTGGCGAAAGCGACGACGAAAATGGTGATAGATGCGGCGAAAAGGGTAGCAAAAGAGAGGAGATAGTCGTAGAAGAATTAGAATCAAAGATAGAAGTAGCAAAAGACATAGGGTTTGAGCCATCAAAGTGAATCGATTCATATTCCACTCTTAGGGCACACTTTAGGGTTTTAACGACACTTTGAACGTGTGGCTAAGATTAAAGCGGATCCAAGGGTAGAGAATAAATCTTGGTTGTGGAATGGATTAAGATGGATGGACGGATGAGATTAAATCACTTAAACTATTATTTAAATATATATATTAAAATATTAAAATATATATATATATAAATATTAATTTAAATAAATTTGGGGATGAAAAATGGCGGGAAAGGTGAAATTGGGCCAAATAATGGCGGGAAAGTGGATGACCGACATGTGGCTGACAGGAAGGTATAGATGACTTGCAAGTGGCTGGATTTTGGTGTCTACAGATGCCCCTTTTTGAGTTGCTTTGTGTGAAGACACAATGTAGCACAAAAAACTTAAGACACCTGAAAAGTTGGATCAGACGCAACTCTCTCTCAAGACTAAAGCACAACTTTGAAGACCAAAGAATAAAAGAATATTTAAAATTTATCAGCTTACCCCCTCAATTGGTGAGTGAGAATGGTTCTCACAAGCCAATTGGAAGAAATTTGGAATATAATGAACCGTTTTTGCCCCAACGGTAAAAAGGGGTTGGTGTATGAACCATCTGTTTATGTCCCAACGAGAAAAGGGGTTGGTGTACAAACCATCTGTTTATGTCCCAACAGAAAAGGGATTTGTTTACAAACCATCTGTTTATGTCCCAATAGAAAAGGGGTTGGTGTACAAACCATCTGTTTATGTCCCAACAGAAAAGGGGTTGGTGTACAAACCATCTATTTATGTCCCAACAGAAAAGGGGTTGGTGTACAAACCATCTGTTTATGTCCCAACAAAAAAGGGATTTGTGTACAAACCATCTGTTTATGTCCCAAAAGAAAAGGGGTTGGTGTACAAACCATCTGTTTATGTCCCAACAGAAAAGGGGTTGGTGTACGAACCAGAAAAAAATATGAAAGATTGACCGTTTTCTGCCCCAACGGAAAAGGGGTTTTTGCGAAACTGTAATAATTTTTTTTTTTTTTTTTTTTGAAAAAAAAATTGTAACAAAATTTTGTTTTGTTGTTTTGCAGCTTAGGGTGTTAGAGGCATGACACCGGTTCTCCCCTATCATTCCGGGGATGAGGAGGTCGTTGTCCCAGGCAGACTGGGAGATATTGGAGGCAGTGGGACTAGCGGAGGCAGCCCGGTTGGAGGTAGTTCGGGCGGATGAGGGGTACCTCTTTTGATGGTTAGCTTAGTGCTTAAATGCACTCTTTATGAGCCTTGGTGCTCTATTGTATATTGTAGCATTTTGGCATTCATTGTACAGTTTGTCTTTTATACATATATATATACATGGCTTTTATTTATTTGGTGTTTTACTCTCTTTTGTGTGAATGCCTATGTTTTTGTGATGCATGTTTTTATATGTTTTAATGTTTTTGATGCATATGTGATGGAATGGTATGCAAACTTATAGATTATTAATGCGAGACTAAGTAAATGAAATATGCACTAAGAAGCGCTCATACTTTTAGATAGTTAGATTTAGCCAACTGTTATCATAATTGTTTAATCAGGGGCACCGAACTTGGTAGCTTGTGAATGAATGACGTATGGAATGACATGAATATGGAAGAAGATATGGAGGTTGATATGGAAGAAAATATGGAGAAAGACTATTTTACAAAGACTCAAACATGCTAGTGGTATCAAACAAACTTACTAATACTGCCTAATTCAACTAGGACCAAATGTGTGTGCATGTGAGTTCATTAACCAAATCAAAGCATGGTAGTGACTCTAGGCAATCAAAAATCTGTGTGTGTGCAAGTGTGTTCATTAACCTCATCTTGCATAAATTAGGTAACCCTGTTATGGAAAAGACCCCGAAGCTAGTTTGTCCGTATGAGCATTCAGAGGTCTCTTTTTGAGGAGAGACATGTCGCCACGCAATGAGTATACTCCACTGCCAGTCAAGCGTCTATAGCCCCGATGAAGGTTAACTCCATAGTCCATGTTGTTTTTGACCTTTGTAAGCCTTTGGGATGACTACCTATCCGTCTGACTGGACAAGTAGTACGATCCTTACAACTTATTTGGGATCAGTGGTGTGTGAAAAATGTTCATTTCCTTAGAGCTTTGGGGAATCGGATTCTCAACCGAAGTATGATGAGAATTTTACCCTATCCTTACTACTCTGTTTATATTTATATTTTGTTATTTGCTTGTGATAGTGGTAAGAACCACTGTTTTATGGACTATGTTTGCATGATAGGACAAATGAGGATTACCCTGTTCACTTCAAGGCACAACCCAAGGATGGTGTTATCTCTCTTTGACATAAGATGTTTTTAAGATGTGAAAATGTGATAGGTTCAAGACCACTTTTGAAATCATTTCCCAATACTCAAGATTTTATTTAGTGTAATTTGTGATATGGCCCTAGAGAATTTTGACATGCATTTCGAAGTTTGCTTAAAACACTAGGAATGGTTGAGTGACTGAAAACATTTTGGCAATGTAAATATGTGCAAATGGAAAATGGGTGTACGAATGACAATTCGGTTTGATGGATTTTATGAAGGTGCCCTCGATTAAGGCAACATGACTTTTGCTTGAGCAAATTTTATATCCAAAAGATAGAATGGTCTCTAACATGATATGCAACTATGGCTGAAAATGAAATGTTATGGTTTTCAATGAGATGTATGCACATGAAATGCAATGTTTTTGAATGAGATGTATGCAACTAACAATGACATGCAAATTCTTTTTATTTTATTTGTTTTTTTTTTTTTTACAAGCCATGTATATATGTACATATAAAATTCAAACTATGCGTAAAATGCCCTCAAGTGTATAACATTAAGTGGTTCGGGTTCTTCCTCTCCCTCTAAACTGGCAAGTCTATAAGTTCCATTACCCACTCTTTCAGTGACCATATATGGACCTAACCAATTAGCCGCGAATTTATCTCGAAGATGCGGCAATGCATTGGTGTTTTGTTGATTTTATTTAAGGACAAGATCCCCTACTTGAAATTCTCTTAGATGAACTTTGGCATTGTAAGCACGTTTCAATCGGTCTTGATAAACTCGCAAATGCTCTAAAGCATTGATTCATTTTTCATCTATGAGTGTGAGTTGATCAAGACGTGCTTGTCTAGCAGTATCATCATCAATAAATTCCTGCAAAGAAATTCGCAAGGAAGGGACCTCGAGCTCAAGAGGCATGATTGCTTCAGCTCCATAGACCAAAGAAAATGGCGTTGCCCCAATGGGAGTTCCGATGCTTGTTCTGTAAGCCCATAATGCCAAGGGGATTTGTGTATGCCAATCTTTATGATTTTCTTTAACAAGTTTCTTAAGAATAGCAATTATGGTCTTATTGGAAGCTTCCGCTTGTCCATTGGCTTGTGGGTAGTAAGGAGTTGAGAAACTATGTTGGATATTATACTTTTCGCAAAGAGCTCGAACATCCTTATTCTTAAAAGACTTGTCGTTATCAGAAATGATTTTAGAGGGAATACCAAAACGACAAATGATATGGTGAAGTATAAACTCCACAATTCTAGGACTTGTCGTACTGGTTAGAGGAATAGCTTCAACCCACTTTGTGAAGTATTCAGTGGTTGTAATGATGAAAGTATGTTGTCTCGAAGAGGCGGGTGAAATCTTGCCAATTAAATCGAGACCCCATTGTGAGAAGGGCCAAAGGCTTTGGATGGGCTATAAAGCTTGTGATGGTATATGGATTAAATTAGCGTGTTCTTGACACTTTTTACATTGTTTAACATATTTGCAACAATCTTGTTCCATAGTGGGCCAATAATACCCCATACGTAAAATACGCTTCGCAATGGCCATTCCACTAAAATGACCACCACAAGTACCATCATGGGCTTCAGCAATAGCTCTATGTGTTTCAACTGCTTCTAGACAGCGGAGGAGTACTCCATCATATCCACGTTTATACAACACATCCCCCAAAAGAACAAAACGAGCTGCCTTTTGCTTAAAGCAGCGACGGGCAGTTCGAGACAAATCAGGTGGAAGTGTTCCAAACTTGAGGAAGGCTACTATCTCACTAGACCAAGGCTCATATGGATCCGAATGGATAAAGCAAACATCTTTTTCATCTTTAGACTCAGCACGGACAATTGCAGACTTAGAGATTATGGAAATGATTAGGGGTTGTACCTCTCCAAGGGAGTCCTTTGGAATAAATGATCCAAGAGAGGCCATGGCATCCACAAATCTATTAGTCGAACGAGGCAAACTAGTGATCTCATACCAATCAAACTTAGAGAGCAACTTCATTGCTACATCATGATAAAGCTTAATGGTAGGTTCTTTGGCTTGGTATTCTCCTGTAATTTGTTTAACCACGAGTTGAGAATCCCCAAATATTCGAATACGCTTAATACTCATAGCTATGGCTGATTGAAGACCTAAAATTAAGGCTTCATACTCTGTTGTATTATTGGTGCATTGGAAGTCTAGTTTGAATGATAAAGGGATGGGAATCCCTTGAGGTGTATGAAACACAACTCCAGCACCCTGACCTTTCGCGCACTTAGAGCCATCAAAGAATAACGTGATGTCAACATCTTCCTTCGGAATGATGTCCTCTTCTTGTTCAGTGATAGCAAATACCGAATCATCTGGGAGCTCAATAATCAAAGGATGATCACTAGGTAGTGGAGCTTCCGCAAGTTGATCGGCTATAACTTGACCTTTAACAGATTTTTGGCTAATGAATTCAAGATCGAATTCGGTAAGCAACATTATCCATTTAGCGGTACGAGTGTTATTATAAGTGCGAGACATCATATAACGCGAGAGGGTTTTCTCTAGCTATGACATATGTTGTATGGCTAAGCATATAATGACGAAGTTTCTTAGTGGCAAAAACCACTGCTAAGCACAACTTTTCCACATAAGCATATCGGGTTTCATAGCTTACCAATGTTCGACTAATATAATAGATAGCTTGCTCATGATTTTGTTCATTCTTTTGTGCAAGCATTGTCCCTAAGGCAAAGTCCATTTCTGAGATATAAAGATTGAAAGGGACCCCTGGACGAGGCGGAGCCAAGACTAGCGGAGATGCTAAGTACTGCTTGATGTCATCAAAGGCTTTCTGACATTCATCTGTCCATGAAAATTGTACCCCCTTTTGTAGTAGGTGGCAAAATGGCCTACATTTATCAGAAAGTTGTGCAATAAAGCGACGGATTGAATTAATATTTCCTTGTAAACTACGCAACTCCTTCAAATTAGTTGGGGGACACATTTCCATAATGGCTTTGACCTTGTTTGGGTCCACCTCAATACCTCGTTTAGAGATAATAAAACCTAGGAGTTTGCCTGAGGTAACACCAAAGACACATTTCTTAGGGTTCAACCTTACTTTATGCTCTAGAAGCCTATCAAAAACTTTTTCCAATACATCAAAATGCTCTTGTCGAGTTTTAGATTTTGCCAATAAATCATCCACATAATCTTCGATAATCTTATGCATATAATCGTGGAAAATATAAGTCATGGCTCGTTGATAGGTTGCACTGCGTTCTTAAGGCCAAAGGGCATCACCCTATAACAAAAAGTTCCCCAAGGTGTGGTAAATGTTGTTTTGTGTTGATCTTCGGGGTTTATTCGAATACGGTTGTATCCTGAAAATCCATCCATGAACGAAAGCATTTCATGACCAGCGCAGGTATCGACAAGAGTATCAATGTTTGGAAGAGGAAAGTCATCCTTAGGACAAGCTTTATTTAGATCTCGAAAATCGGTGCAAACATGTATCCCCCGTTAGGCTTGCGAACGGGTACCATGTTAGAAAGCCACTCGGGATAATCAATCGGGACGACAAATTTAACATCCAGAAGTTTTTGAATCTCCGATTTAACTAGGAGGGCCACAGTAGGATGCATTTTCCTAAGTTTCTGTTTGACAGGTTTAGCATCTTTTTGTAAGGTGAGGTTATGGACAACCAAATTAGGGTCTAGGCCTGGCATGTCTTTGTAAGACCATGCAAATATCTCCTTCTTCCGCTTGAGTAGAGCAATCATTTGCTCTTGTTCCTCCGATGATAGACTTTTAGCCGGTTTCACAATTTGGGTGCCATCTTGGTCCAGTACTAAGGTCTACATCAATAGTTTCTTCAATAGACATGTGGGAACCTTCCTCAAGTTGATGGGGAGTAGGGATCAGATTTATGTCATCTAAAATGTCATCAAGCTCCTGTGCCTTGCTCTCGTCTATGTCTGCCTGGAAGACCTCTGGCTTAGAAGATGAAGGTGAATGTGGAGGTGAAGGAGGAATGTAGTTGGCGGAAGCCCTTAACAATTCCTCGAAAAGGATGAACTATGAAATAGATGGAGGGGATGAAATCCGATCCATGCCAATCAGGCTTGGGTTGATCGGGATTGGCTTATCCGGATCATATGGATTATGGAGCGGGGTGAATAAGTCTTCAAAATTCATTTTCGACTTATGGAAGAAAGGATGGGTGGAATGGAAGGGAAAACCGGTGAAGACCTCGGAAGACCTGAAGTGCAAAACAACATAGTTTTTCAGTTTTTTTTTTTTTTTTTTGTAGTGGTGAAAACCACTATTTTAGTATATACATATAATACAGGTTTGGATTATGGCTTATGGATGTGGCGGAGGGGGTGGTTCACCTCGTTCTTGTGGAAGAAGCAAGCGAAAGATGGCCTCTTGGAGAGGGAACAATTGGAGATAAAACTCGTCTTGTTTAGTGAGGGGAACAATGGGCACCGACTCTTCTTCAGATTCATCACCATTTGACATGACGTCAAATTCTTCATAGACTTCATCTTCGGATTCATCGGGGTGGAGGATTTCTTCTTCTGAATTAAGATTAATGCTTTGAAAAGCTTGCTCAAAAGAAGAAAGGGATGGAAGTGGTTGGTAGCCCAGACCAAAACGCTCAGTGGGTCTCTGGTATGGCATATCGATGCGTTCAGTTACCCCTTGCTCGTATCGACCTAGGCCAAATTACTGCCAATTATGTCTATGGAAATAGCGAGAGGGAAAACCCTCCATCCTTTCGATATTGGCAGGGACTGGATGCTTGGGTTCTAGTATGGTGGTAGGACTAGAAGATGACTCTATTCCCCCATATACAAAATTAATGGAATTTGGCATAGAACCCATGTTATAAACCGATCCAATGGATAAATGTTGGTCATGTGGACGACCAAAATATTTAACTGTTTGCACATTGAATGGTGTGATGTGGACATCTTGAATGGCATACTCACCAATATCGGCATCAGTGAGATGGACCTTGACTTGGGAGGGAGATGGACTTGATGATGGAATAGAAGAATGTGGGATAGAAGAATTGGAAGGATTTGGTTGGGTTGATGCTTCACTGACTTGTGAAACATCAGTTGGTGATGGTTGGGAAGATGGAGGAATAATAGGTGATGTTGAAGAAGGTGTAGAAGAAGGGGGTAATGACGTGGAAAGAGATGATTGGTCATGGCCACATGTGCATGTGGTCACTGATGAAGAAGAAGGAAGATTAGTTGATGAAGAAAGTGGTGAATGAGATGGAATAGCGAAAGAAGAAGATGGTTGCGATATGATGGGTGGCTCCTCAGGAATGGGAGCTTTAGAAGAAGATGGTATAGAAGAAATAGATGGGGTCAAGAAAAGATGAGTGGATGGCAACACAATCTCATAAGGATTTGAGACATAGTTGCAATGTTTGAAGGGTTCAATGTCAGCAGGTACAAAATGAACTTTGTCCCTCATATACATACTTCAGACATTGATGCAGTATAGAAGGGACACATCTCATCTCCCTAAGCCAAGGCCGTCCAAGCAATACATTGTATGCCATGGTCCCTTCCAAGATGTGAAACAAGGTATGCAAAGTTTGGGCCCCTACCTCAATGGGCAAGATAACTGTGCCAACCGTGGAAGATAAAGCATCATTGAATGCTTTAAGAGTAAAAATCGACTTTGTGATAAGGGATGGCGACAGCTTTAGATGACTCAACGCCGATGTTGTAATGATATTGATTGAGGAACCGGTGTCAATTAAGACTCTCTTGAATGGCTTGTTATCGATCTTGGCCATGATATGTAGTGGAGGATCTATACTTTCTGTTGACATAGGTTTGATTTCAAAATCATAGAAAGTGATGGAGGGCTCCATGCATGTTTGAATACTCCCCACAAAGTTGTTGAAGGCATTAGTATCTTGAGTTTGAAGCTCGATTGATTTTAAGATTTCCATTAATGCCTCTCTATGCGGAGGAGATTGTTGAATGAGGTCATAGATCGATAACTTGGCAGAAGCCATTTTTAAACTTGTAGTTAACCGGCTACTCAATGACATGATTGGTCGTTGGCGTTGAGTAGAATGATTTAGCGGTTGTTGAGAAGTACTAGCACGTCGTTGGGTCACCTGTTACCGAGGTGGGTGGGGGTTTGTACAGGTGGTTGTGGTTCAACCTGATTTGGTTGGTTCGCCCTTTGACCCCGGGTTACTACGTTAATAGTACCCACAAAACCTTGGTATTGTTGTACATGGTTGACTTGATTAGGAGGAGTTACCTGAGTTACTCCCCCTGAAGTTGTTGGAGCTTCCTCCCGATGTGGAAGGGGTGTTTGAAATATACCAAGATTTTGATTTTGTTGGGCTAAGGGGCTATCCAATTTAATGGCTCCAATCTCAATAAGATCTTGGATCACATGTTTGAAATCTGTACAATTATTGATATCGTGCCCATTTTGCCTATGATAAGGACAAAATAGGTACTCCTTGTAATACTTCCCCCTTCTAGATGGGTCTAAAGGTTTAAACTCAGGTAAAGTTAACCGATTTGTGCTATATAACTTGTTGAATATGACCGCATATGGTTCATCTAAAGGTGTGAATTGTCGCTTGGGACGATTGTTTTGCCAAGGTCGAGTTTCAATGGTTGGCCCGATATTGGGAGGCTGGTTGAGTAGGGGAGGGTACCGCATGATAAGCGATTGGTTGCGGTTGACTTTGCATTACTTGTTGTTGTTGAGCCATTACGGGCTGGCTCGCCACCACTTGATTAACTTGGTTAACATTTGAGGTTGTACTAGCTTGTGCTTGTTTGTTTTGGCCATAATTATTATTTCGTTGTTGGCCCTTTTGTTGCCATTCTTTTCTACGGGATTTTAAAACACCCTCTTGGACTTTAATGTCTTCTATGATACTTGCTTGGGCCAAAGCCTCTTCACAAGTCCTGTATTGTTGTAATTGGAGTAACCAAGAGATAGGTTTTAAACAACTCTGGGTGAAAATTTTGGTTAACTCCTCCATTGGTAGGGAGAATGGCAGTTTATTAATGATAGCCCTCCAACGGTTTCCAAAGTCATAAACAGTCTCATCGTCATGTTGCTTGAGCTTGTATAAGTCGGACAATGAAACTCTCTTTTGTACATTTAAGGAGAATCGTTCTAAAAATAGATTAATCAATTGCTCATAAGCATAAATGCTATGGTGAGCTAAATGATTGTACCATTGTACAACATCTCCTCCTAATGTCTGAGGAAAATTTTTGAGCATAAGAGCATCATTATTTTGGATTCTAAAGCAGGCATGCATGAATGAGCTCACATGTTCATGAGGATCCTCAGTTCCTCGAAATTTGTCAAACTTCGGTAATGTGAAATCAGTCGGATATGGCGGTGAAGGTACCGAAGGATGAATTGGTTGATTGATCAATGACCTCAGCGTAGGTTTCTGACTAAATGAGCCAGGCATGTTGAGCATAAGGTTGTCAATCTGTTGTTGCATAGCATGGAGTCATGGATCTTCATTAAAATTTTGACTCGTTTGATGATTATGATGATGTAATGGAAGAGTGGAAAATTGATGAGATGGGATGAAATTGCCTGGATTAGGCGGTGTGGAATGGACAGGTTGTTGGTATGGATGATACCAAAAAGAAGGTGATTGGGGTAGATGATGAACTGGACTAGGTTGGGAGAAAGGTGGGGTAGGAATGGACACCACCGAAGATTGGGGTACCCAGGTGGGGCCTAAGCTAATAAAAGCTGGCTGGGTAGAAATTGGTTGGGGTGTAGGTTTTACTACGACAGGTGGTTGAGCATTTTGTTGCTGTTGTTGCAAAATCAATTTGTCGAGATACTCCTTAACCTTATTAATCTCTAACCCAAGGGAGATGGGATGATTGGATGAAGGTGGAGGGCAGGCTGCCATGGTAGTCACAGAAGACTGCATAGCAGGGGCAATGAAGGTGGCTGAAGTAGGCGATACCTGGGAAGGAACAATGAGATTGTGCCCCAGGTAGGGTGAAACCATAAATGGTTTGGGAAGAAGAGGGTTGAAATTGGTTATGGTTGGAGGAGTTTCCACCAACTTCATAAAGAGAATTGGTGTACACCCGGGTACATGGAGGAGAAGGTGGTCAGGAAGACACTACATTTGTCTCCAAAGGAGAACAATTGAGCATCCGGGAAGATGTTGGAGATGAAGCCGGCTGAACAGATACCACATTAGCCTCAAAAAAGGGTTAGTGTAGACCTGAGTGAAACCAGCGGGTATGGTTGATGCAATATCCTGCTGAAAAATAGAATCTTGCATAGGGGAATCTTGGATTGGCTCAAGGACATAACCAGTGCCATCTCTTAAGTGAGTTTGCACTTGGGCCATATCAATGTGGGTAATATGACAGGAATTGTCTTCCTCCATGGGCATGGCCATGTGATAGACGGTAGAAGGACGTGAAAGACCTACAGGTGAACCTGCCTGAAATTCACTAGGATAAGTAGCCATGTTGGTGGTGGGGATGTTTTGTGAATTACCCATTTGATTATTTAGATTTAACATTTTAGATTGATTCCTTGTTAAAACCATGAAGCAATAAATCTAAACAAATTCAAAAAAAGAAGAATGCAAAACTAGAATGATAAATTTACACTACAAAAATTATCAGAAAACAGTCACAACCTAGGTTTCAACCAATGTGTCTTACCTGCGGTTAATTAATTATTTTTCGATCTTAATCTGTAGTAAATTTTAAGTGTCCGGTTTATGAGTTTTGCATGTGATCTAATCTTGAATTATTCACAAAAAAAGGTAAAAACTATGGCTAGGAAAGGACAACGAGATTCTTACTTGGTGATGAAATCCGACAAGTTTGCTCGGGGGTGACCTATGGTGTCTAAGGTAGAAGTTTAATGGATGGAGATGAATTCCACCATCACTAAAATTCAAGCAATACCCGGTGATGAAATCCAGATATCACTGTTTTAAATGCAATATGAAAATGCAATGAATTTTTTTTTTTTTAAATGTTTTAGTTATCTAATGTGTACATACAAGGCTATAAATCAAAAGTTCTAATGATCTAAGCAAGAGGCTACTGAAAACATGTCATTTCCTCTGAAGAAGTGGAGTACACCGTTTAAAACCCCCTGCCTACCAATGATATCAGATATCAAAGGAGCAACCGGAAGGTTCGTCCACTTCTCTTCCTGGAATCACCCAATGGCAGGAGTACTATTGACATCCAATCAATAGTCCTACTTAGATAATTAAAACAAATAATTCATAGCTATTCTAATATGCAGCTAGGTATGCAAAATTTTTTTTTTTTAAATGCAAGCAACAATCAATAATGCAATGCAAAGAAAAATGTAATTAAAAATAACTGTTCTTTTCCAGATTACTTAGTTTTTGTTCATTTTAAAGTAATGATCTGAAAAAGAAACAAAATATGGCGAGAAAAACCAAAAACGTAAAAAGTACGACACTTACTTGGAAGCCTACGCTTTTTGTAAAGCGACTTCAAACGCCCACGAGAGTCTGCACAGGCTGAAATGCACCTCTGCATTTCGTATTGGACTTCCAGATGCCCCTCTGCGTCTGCTGCATTTTCTGCAAGCTCAGAAACCCTAGTTCGTTGTAACAACGAATTTCACGATTTTTGGAACCTGCAAAATGAAACAGAAAACAAGAACAGATTAGTAAAGTAAGTATTTAAAAATATGAAACCCTAGGGGGTCCCACCGTGATCACCATTTGTAGATTAAAAATACCATGCCAAACAAAAGATAAAACCACAATAATGGAGTACAGAATAGTTGCACAAAACAAACGATTTCTATTAATCGATGGAGTTTAAAAACTCCTTTTTGAATACAACTGGGCCTGTAACCCTTTATTTGTGATACACAGTTACAAATTATGCTAGGGTTCTCCAAAACCCTAGCTGACACGAATGGTGGCGCTTTCGAAGAACGTATCTTCAATCCCAATAGAGTGAGTGGGCTTTGTCGTATCCCTTGCTTGGACCACTCCAGCTTAATCAGCTGCCATCAATAAACTGGATCTGTCATCAAAAACCTGCACACATTAACACTATCAAGGAGTTAGAAATTAATGAGAGGGCTCCACTGCGTGAGCCCTCAGAAACAATCTAAAACCTTATAAAAATGGAATGCAAGAAATCAATAACAGATTAATACATAAAATACGGCTACTTGCTTTAAACTAATTTATACCTGTTCTTTGTTAACGCAGCTAGACCAGGCGACACCTGGAAGTAATGTTCTTGTTAGAATAGGCTACGAAAGGCGCCCTGGTGCACTCGTCGAACGCCCGCGTGCTTTTGGATCTGGATTACAGACACCGATCTGAGTCTGTGGTTGAAGGTAAACGCCCATGGGCACTTGTTAAACGCCCGTGGGCACTTGCGACAGGAATGGGAGATTCTGCAGAGTGCTGCAGAAGGAATGGCGACGAAAGCGGCGATGGAAACGGCGATAGATGCGGCGAAAAGGGTAGCAAAAGAGAGGAGATAGCCGTAGAAGAATTAGAATCAAAGATAGAAGTAGCAAAAGACATAGGGTTTGAGCCATCAAAGTGACTCGATTTATATTCCACTCTTAGGGCACACTTTAGGGTTTTAACGACACTTTGAACGTGTGGCTAAGATTAAAGCGGATCCAAGGGTAGAGAATAAATCTTGGTTGTGGAATGGATTAAGATGGATGGACGGATGAGATTAAATGAAGGATGGATGACTCAGATTAAATCACTTAAACTATTATTTAAATATATATATTAAAATATTAAAATATATATATATAAATATTAATTTAAATAAATTTGGGGATGAAAAATGGCGGAAAAGGTGAAATTGGGCCAAATAATGGCGGGAAAGTGGATGACCAACATGTGGCTGACAGGAAGGTATAGATGACTTGCAAGTGGTTGGATTTTGGTGTCTACAAAATTTATTATTTCTTTCAAGTCATAAATTCCAAAAAATACTGGTAGGGCCAATCCTCCAAGGAATACATAATGCTTTAGCTTTGAAAAAATTAATTCATTTCATCAACTCTTTCAATGTTGATAGAGCTACCCAGTATTTTAAAAAACGTAACCCCAAATAGTGTGAGCAAATGAACACTGAAGAATTAAATGATTTGATGTTTCTAAATCCTTCTCACACAAGGCACATCTAAAAGGTCCATAATATCCTCTTCTTTGTAGACTTTCTCTTGTAAGAATCTTACTTTGAATTGCTAACCCAAAGAATGTTGAGGTTGTAGGGAGAGCCTCTAATGACCAAACATTCTTCCAAGGAAAATCTTTGGGAGAAGAAAATTTTGATTGTTATCATTTCTCATATCCCAACTTGATCGAGTATCCACCATCCTTTGATAAATTCCAAATCAACTCATCTTTTTGTGTAAAAATTGGCAAATAAAACTCTTTGAAGCATCTTTTGAAGTTCATCAATCTGTTTAAGTTTCTATCCTTCCGGTATCTAGTGAAGTTATTACAAATAATACCAATTTTGATTTAATATAATCAATTTAAAAACTTAAATATATTTATATTAGATTAACAATTATTTAAGTTTTATTTTATTTTTTAAAATTTTTGTTCTAATTTAAATGGTAACAATTTTAATAATTAAAAAACTTCATATGTGTGTGTGTGTGTGTGTGTGTGTGTGGTGATTTGCAGAACAAACAAAGCCAACATGCTTAGTCTGTGTGATCACTCCTTAAGTTCACAAAATTCCTAGTTTAAAACTTTTTTCTGCGAGCTGAAGAAGGATGCAAAAGAAAGCTTTCATTTACTAGATGGTTTTGCTTCCTAGGAATGTGATGGCAATTAATTTGATCATTTTTTTCTAGAATCATGTAGACTAAATTTAGCAATAGCTAGAGCAGAATAGACTTAACCTCTTTTTCAAAAAAAACTGTATGATTAGCTTAGAGTCCCCATAAACTAAAAGGGTTTTGACATTTTTTCTTGTCGCAAAAGTGAGATCAAGTTTGCAGCCAATCAACTTAGCTACATTGTTGGTGGTTTGTCCTAAATTTAGGCAATATTCAAGAATCTTAGAGTGTGGTCCTAACCATAAAAATCCTCCAACAACAACTATCTTGGGGTTAGACTTTGAAGCCCTATCAAAGAATAGACTTGGAAAACTAAAACACAATCGAGGTGTCAGACTGCTGGCAATGGAGATGTTAATTAATCTTAAAGATTCCAATTTTTGAGGATATATAACTCAGTTCTAGAAAAATCACTTTGATATTGCTTAGCTTTAAAGTGAGCTTTGGCATTTTTTATGATAGCATGATTAATATTACGTATCAAAATAGCTCTCTGAGTTGATTTATCTTAAAATATTCAATATTTTTTATCCCTCCATATATACCACATGCAATAATAAGGAATTGAAGACCACATATTTTATGGGAGACCTACCTTGAAAGGAGCCATGGTAATTTTTATTCCAACTTTTAGTGCAAGAAGATTTAATCTACTTCTAATGTGAACTCCAAAGCTGAAAGCAAGAGATGTCAATATTGTAGTAGCTTCCTCACATTTGAAAAATAGGTGGGCTTGAGTTTTATAGTCTTTAAAGCATCTATAACAAATATGGGAGCCTAAAATACCTCTTTTAGAAAGGTTTTCCCTAGTTAGAATTTTGAATTGTTGAGCTAGACATTAAAACTTTTATTTTTGGGGTGATATTTTGGTTCCAAATACGATTTATATTTATGTCTAGAGTCTCTCTTCTTTGGAGATAAGTGATAGCCTTGAATGAATAGTTGCTGGAAGAGTTAATTTTTACCCCAAATAAGGAAGTCTTTATTTTTCAGGTCTATGGGAAGAATGTCAGTAAATTGCTTATGGACCCAAGATCACTCCCTTTGTTGTTTTATGTTAAACCTATAAAGTTGAATCTATTTTGGTTGATTGCCTTCCCAAGTGATGATATGGGCAAGTTTATCGATTCCAAGTTGAATCAATAACTAAAGAAACTCCTTAGAAATGAAAGAAATTGAAGTCTTGTTACCAAGAATAGGCTCATCCCAACACTTGATGCTATTACCATTTCTCGAGCACCAATAGATGTTATCCTTAATAATCTAGACTGATTTAACAATCAACAGCCAAATTTTAGAGATGCCTAGTTTTTTATGGATACCTTTGAGCCGCATCATGCCATGATTTCCTTCACCATACTCGTGAATAAGAAGTTGTTTCGAAAGAGCCATTGGAGGGTTTATTAAATAAACAAGTTTAGCCCTGAGAGCATTGCTCATAATAGAAGTAGATCAGATACCCAAGTCCCTTCAAATTTTTCTTTTGTCACTTGACTCCAACTAACAAGATGGAATTTCTTCCTATGAGATTAGCTTCCTCCTTGCCAAAGAAAGTTTCTATTTTTTTCAAGCTCCTAGAGGATTGAGACAAGAGCATGGTAAATTATAAGTTGGTAGATAGGAAAGATTGAAATGATATATTTAATCAAAACAAATATGTCAACAAGACTAAGCCACCCATTGTTGCAGGTTAATATTCTCATATCATTTTTTCCATTAAATTAGACCAATAATCATAACTCTTTAGCTTGAAACTTAGAGTCACCATAAATATTTAAAGGGGTTAACTCCACCATGAACAAAGTGTAGGATTTGAGCAAGGTTCCTATTTTTAGTTGGAGAAGTATCAATATTATGAAATTTACACTTGATATTAATAATGTCTCCACAGGCATTTAAAAAGAGGTCTATGCAACCTTTAATCCTTTTGATATTTAGCTTGGAGGCTTCTCCAACCATTATAGTATCATCAATGATCAATTGGGTATGAGTAATCTCCTTAACCCCAGTAACAATCCTAATTCCAATTATTTTGATAGTCTTTCCTTTAGTAAAAATAGATCTACCCAAAGCTTCATCTAAAATAATATAAAGATAAGGAGATAGGGGTGAACATTGGTGCAAATCTCTAAAATCTCTAAAGATTTTTTTCAAAGAACCATTGATGATAGAAGCAACCCAAAGGTCTCTTATGCAACTAAAAATCCACTTAAAAAGAGGTAAAGGAAATCCAAAGACCTAAGCACTTGAGCCAAAAAATCCAGATTCACTCTATCAAAGGCATTGGCCATGTCAATTTTAACCATGATCCTTATTTTTTATTCTTTACTACTAGTATGTAAGGCCTCATGGATTATCACAATGTTGTCATATTTTTGCTTTCCATGGATGCGATCTCCTTGCTTATTAGATATAAGTTTATCCAAATGCTTTTTTGATTCTAGTATGATTTTGGTCATAAATTTATATGAAGAGTTCCACAAAGAAATAGGCTTGAATTAACGAAAGGTTGAGACATTTTTATTCTTTGGGATGAAAGCTAAAAAGGTAGAATTAATAGTACCAATAAAATTACCTTTTTTATGGGCATCCTCAATCATCTAAAGAATATTTTTAGCTACTAAATCAAAGAATTGGTGGTAGAAAGTATTAGTAAATCCATTTGAACTAGGATATTTATCCTTCGCGGAGCTAAAGACAGTATCCTTAATTTATTCCAAAGTGACTGCCTGACAAAAATAATTATTGATTTTGTCAGTTACTACTTTAGGAATGTGTTGTAACAACACACCTAAGCAATATGGTTTCTATTTGATTTTTGATAAAGAGATTCATAATGGCCAAATGTAGCTTCTTTGATATTCATAAAATTAGAGACCTTGTCACCATTTTCAAGATAAATTTATGAATCATATTCTTTTGATATCTTTGATGAGCCTTAAGATGAAAGAGTCTAGTGTTGGAGTCTTCTTGTCATAGCCAGGTCATGTAGGCTTTGAGTCTTTAAACTTTTTCTTCTTGTCTGGCTTTCATATGGAGTTGGGAAAGAATAAAATCTCTCAGATTTTAGTGCTTCATTAGGAGGTTCTAGCTCTAAAATCTCTTCTAATTCTCCTAGCTTAAGAAATTGTTGCTTAGATTTGTTAGTATTATGATACAATTTGATGCAACTTCTATGATTAGCTTTTAGTTTAGAACTTTTGATCATACATCAATCTTGAGTGTTGCAAGAGAGGTGCCAAGCTTTCCAACTACGATGAACTTCCTCTAAAAATACATTCAATTTAATCCAGTTTGGATTATATTTGAAGAGAATGAGACCCAAAATTTTGTGGTTGCCACTATCCAAAAGGAGAGGCTTATGACCAGAGATCGTTTTTTGGATGATTTTGTTGTTTATTGAAGGAAATATTCCTAGACCAAGAATCTATCAATTATTTTGGAAATGAAATGATTTCTTGCCCTTCAATTAGTCCAAGTATAGAGACCTTTAGAAGGCCTGATGTCTTGAAGACCAACAAGAGATGATATCTTCCATAGACTCCCAACAAGGATCTCTAATATTGAAGTCGTCTCTTTTTTCAGAGGGGAAGAGCACTAAAATTAAAATCTCCAACTATGATCAAATTGCTTGGTTTACTTTCTTCAATGTAGGAAAGAATTGAAAGCCAACATTGCTTCTTGGCAATTGGGGATTTGGGGTCATACACATTTAAATAGGTGAAAGAGAAACCTCTTGCATCAAAAGTAAGAGAAATTTAATGTTCTCTTTGATGACCATTTTTTTTGGATAAAATGTTTTTATTCCATGCAATAAAAATGCTATTAGAGGCTCCTCAAGCACAAATAACATCAATTCCAGAGCTACTCCAAATAAATATCCACATTTCAAAGGCATATTATTTATCTAAATTCCTATTAAACAAGGAAAAAGGTCCTTTATTAAACCCTTGAGATAGTGTTATTGAGGCTCTCACCCAGGCCTCTATAATTCCATGAGAGCATTATCACTTTTTGGTGGGTTTCTTATCTTTGGAGAGACCCTCCAATGTAGCTTGAGTCCTAGCTGCAACAAATTTCTTTGCTTCTACAATTCTTATTTCCTGGTTATATTTCCTACACAACTTAGAAGAGGATCATATTACAATAGACTTAGGACATGAGCTAAGGATTATGATGTCTTTCCCTAGTTAAATTTGACTTTCTTTATCAATTTCCTTATAAGCTTCTTCACTTTTCCTTTCATATCTACCAATTTTACATCAAGAGAGTCTTGCTCATGGTTTTCTTCTTCATGTTTAGATTCGGCCTAGAGGTATTTTTTATTAAATTTAGAGCATCATACCTATTATATTTGTCAAGGGGTTTGGAATTAGTAGGTTTGGGCTTTTAGCTTCTAGATCTTCTATTCATCTTCTTGGTTTAAGCTTGTTGAAAGCCTTCATTGTCAACTTGATCCTTCTTATTCTATGGTTTTTTATTACATGGACAATATATGGAAACATGGGCATACTCATGAAAAAATAAACATTTGAAAGGTAAATGCTCATAATCTAAAACTTGTGTGTGGATCCAATCCAAAACCTTAATCCCAATAGCTTTAGGTAAGCCATTTTTTAGGTTAATTTAAACATAAATTGAGTACAAGAAGCTTTTAGATTTTTGGGAAGAATCTAGTCGATAAAATTTCTAAATTTATTTCCAATAATATCTAAAGAGGTTTTATTCTATATATGAAGAGGGAGAAATGGAAATCTTACCCAAATAGGTACTTCATCAGGCACATCTACCCAAGGGGTCAAAGTGGGCTATCCAAAATTAAAAAATAATGCACTTGAGCCCATAAAAAGGGGCCTCCTTGACATATAACATAATATTCTTCTTTGGATTATAGGATGACCATGAAGTATCCTCTTACATAGAGTAGGATTTCATAAGCCAAGACCTTAGACTCCCATTTGTAGATATCCACTTTTCCAAAGTAGTCAGGCTTGGCTAGATTTCGATGAACCTTCCAACCAAGGCATGGTTAGGTAGGGTAACAACATAATGTAGAATATTTTTTTGGGGAATTTCAACCGTTGTTATAGAGCTCAACCTAGGAACAAATTCATTAGAGTTCAAATAAGAAATCGTTCGTAAGAGACCAGAGTTAGCATAATCAGAGTTTGTTTTTGGAGGCAACTTACTCTTAAGAAGGTCAACATCGACTCGATTTAGCATAGAAGATGAAGAGGAGACAAAAAAAGGAGGGTGTATAAGGGAGGAAAGGAGAAGCAACAATCCTTCCTGCCATGGTAGAAGTTTTTTGTGATCAAGTTTATAAGAATATATTTATTATACAAATCCTAACCCTAGGGTCATATAATTCTTTGCAAATATTCAAATGTTAGGGCAAAAATCAAGGATTTCACTATGTTCAATGACAAAATGGTAGCCTCTTGTGCATGGGCTTGATGGCCTTCCATTAGACATTGGGGATCTGACCCATAATGTGGAAGGATACACAATGTGTATACCACCACCCTTGATTCACACCTATTGTTTCCTTTGTTTACTTTTTGCATGACTATGACAAGGATTGTCGTGGATTTTTGAGGGCATAGATCCTTGTAAGGTTGTTGTGTTACAAAACCCTTAATATATTTATATTAGATTAACAAATTTTATTTTTATTTTTATTTATTTTTTGTTATAATATTATTATATTCTAATAAATTAGAGAGTTACATCAAAAGGTAAAGGTGAAATAGCTTTTAACTTCTTGGAGACCATAAGCCATATGAGAGGATCCTCATAGAGGATGTTATTTATATATGTTTATCCAACAAAATTTTAGTTGCACTATATGAGTATACAACTTTATCCTTATTGGATTCAGATCTTGAACCTCCTATTCATAGTTCCAAAGTCTTCCCATTAAGCCCACTCAAACAATATAAGTGCAAAATTTTCAAAATATTGTAATACCACTATCTAATAATGATATAAGCATAATGGTTAGCATGTTAATACTACAATGTAATCATGATATCATACTTATGTAAGCCCGTTTCAATCCATATAACCTGTTAAAAACTCAAAATTTATAACATACTAATTCTTACAAGTATTTCTTAAAAAAAAAGGATTTATCTAAGAGTGATATGTTAGTTCTGGTTGAAGAGGCCTGGAAAAGGAAGGGTATAATAAATGATATCAATACCACTTTTATTATGTTGGTTCCCAAGAAAGACGAGATAAAATATTTTGATAATTTTCATCCAATAAGCCTTTGTAATATGATTTATAAGATCATTTCAAAAATTATGGTAAATAGGTTGAAGGGCATTCTAGGTTGTGTTATCTCAGAGGAACAAGGTGGTTTTGTTCGTGGTAAAAAAATTCTTGATGGTATAATTATTGCATAGGAGGCCATACATTCTCTTTATTCCATAAAAAAATTAGGTATGCTTATAAAATTAGATATGAACAAACCATATGATAATTATTGTCATATCTAATTGTCCTTGTCCAAGACAATTGTGCCTTGCGTGGAGTGACACAATGGGTCGCAACCGAGAGCACGAGGTTTGGCTCATTCGGGGACCTTTGAGAGTTTTTTACATGTTTGAATCCTTGTTAAGATGTGATATTCAAGGTGCTAGTTTCTCAACAAGGAGAAAGGCTGCAATAAACTAAAAAAAAAACTCAATAAATTAAAAAGGGGGTGATGCTCCAAGAGATCTGCTAAGATATTCTTGCAAAAATAGCCTGAACGCTATGTGTCAACAGTGAACACTTCCTCTCCTCGACATAGTGAAGTACAATCAAGATTTCCCAGTTATATGCATGCATAAGAAGACGAGTTCCATAGGAGATCCAAGCAAGTGACTTAGTCCAAAAATAAATGCAAGCCCCTCACACATACACTTAATAAAATCCAATATTCATATAAAATATCACAAACACATACATATACATAGCAACGGGTCTGCAGGCAATGCCAAAAAATAGACACCAATTACCATGTATATATAGATGTAAGCAAACTTTTACAAATATTGTGCTAGAAGTGGGGGTTCAAGATTAACCATAAGCTGCTTAGGTACCACAACTATTTTTACAAAGATAAATGAAAGGAAAGCCTAAAAATATATACAAATGCAAACTCGTCAATCCTTTACAAAGATAAGACTACTACTATTTATAGATTACAATAGGAAAAATTTCCCTCCAAAATTTGCAGGATGATCTAACTTCTTGTATACCCTTTTTCTAAGGATTCTAAATATTTAATGGAGTAACGCTCGACCATTGTTATTGTTATATGTAGCTATCGTGGTTGTAGGTTCTCCTTATTTTTGTCTTTAGTGGTTCACCTACCTTTGCTTGACTTGCAGACCTGAAGTGTTCCTCTTAAATAATCCATATTTTCTCAATAATGGCATACTATATTTACTTTTCCTAGGAATCTATGCACTCACCTACCTCCCCCTTGGTTTTGGTGCATTTATTCACTTTCAGAGTCATCTGATGTTTCAAAACATTTCCCAGCACCCTTTGTCTGCATGATCAATATTTTCTTGTTTGTGCAATCAAGACTTTTGCTTGGTCATTTTCTTCGAGACTTTAGAAGTTTTTATAAGTTATCCCATCAAACCTTTTTCATTGGAGCTTATTTATTTTTTGAATCTCATCAAAATTCCTGATTGCTTTTATGCCTTTTATGCTTTTGTCTTTATTCTATTTTATGATTCTTTCTCCATTTTTATTCATACCAAAATTTTGTCTTAGGATATTTTCATTTGTACCAATTCTACTAGTAGCTCAACTGGTTATTTTATTATTGCAGAGAGGATTTCACCTTAGCAAATATTTTATGAATGTGGGGAAATATATCTTTTGGATTTCATCATTATAGAGTACAAGGACCACTCTTCTTTCCCTACTTGTTGGTTTCCTCTTTGCCACCTCCCACCATTAAGGATATCCTTGAAAGTTTAGTGTTGAGATGAAGCATGAGTTGCTAGAGGTCATTTATCCAAACTAAAGTAGATGATGATGAACTTTGTTGATTGTACCATATATGGCATTTGGGTTGATCCTCCTCTTATAATGAAGTATTTTTAGTTATCACTAAAAAGGCTCGTAGGATTTTATCAAGAGTGAGGTCTAACTCAAATATCATTAAAAGGGATTCAAACTACTTAGTGTAGGCCATTTTATTATCAAGTGATCAGTTTTCCCACATAGAGTAAGGGTTTTCACACCTATCTTTACCCTTTGGAGATATTTGTTTGATGAAATTTAACATAGAATATTTTTAGGCTAGCCTGGATTGTGGCTCCCTAGTTTTAGCCTTAGGCTCTTCATATTATTCTAGAGAGAAATCTACCTAAGTTGTAGTGATTTAACATTATAGTTTTGGTGGCTCTCAGGGGACCTTCTATTTGCATAAGAAAACAAACTCAGAAGCTAAAAGGTCTTTATTCATTAGGCACAAAGTTGTTGAGGCATAGTTTTCTAGGGGATGCTAGTCTTCTTTTATAGCCTTTATTTGGGATTGGTGAGGCTTATTATCCTTTATTTCACCTTGCTTGGGTCAAAACCTTCCCTCACTTCTCCTAAATTTTCATTAGGATGAGCTTCTTCTTTCGTTCCTAAAGTGACATAATGAAATATTTGGCCTATTTTTGTCTTATGCACAATTATTTTAGCTGATGCAAGCCTATCATCCCACTCATTTTGATCATAAAATTTTGTGCCAAATGTGAGAATGGACTTATTCATGGATTTTGTGGCTATATAATTTTTTGAAAAATTATCTTACAAAATGAAATAAAATAAAGCAAAATTTCATAATTTTTTTATATACATAATCCAAGAGTTGGGTCTCATTTCAAACTATCCCTATCCCATGCATGTTTATCTATATTCTTTTGGGGGATCAGGATCCCAATTTTCTATTGCCACACGTCTTGTTAGCCCTTCTAAAGTAGTTGGCCGTGATTCCTCATTTATTTCATAGGGGTTCGTGAAGAACACAAGCTTATACTGAGAGGGGGGTGAACAATATAAGATAAAACTTTTACTTTTCAATCCAAATGATAACAACAATAATATCAATGCAATAATGAAACAATGCACAAATCATCACACATATGAGAGACACATATTTAACATGGTTCACCCAATATGGGCTACATCCACGGAGAAATATTGCTTATAAATTTCTCAACAAATTTCATGGGCACCAACCCACAGGAGACACCAATCCCCTATTACAATGTTCGTGGACACCAATCCACAGGAGACACCAATCCCCTCTCAAGTTCATGGACACCAATCCACAGGAGACACCAATCCCCTCTCAAGTTCGTGGACACCAATCCATAGGAGACACCAATCCCCTCTCAAGTTCGTGGACACCAATCCATAGGAGACACCAATCCCCTCTCAAGTTCATGGACACCAATCCCCTCTCTCAATTCTAGTCAACACTCTACTCAGGTCTATCCTTAAATCTTGCTCACAAACCTTCTCACAAACACTCCTTCAAATCTACTCCAAAACCTACTCAAATATACTCCAAATCTGCTCATAAAACCTGCTCAAATCTGCTCCAAAACCTACTCACAAAACCTACTCAAATCTGCTCCAAAACCTGCTCAAATCTTCTCCATAATCTACTCACAAAACCTACTCAAATATACTCCAAAACCTTCTCACAAAACCTACTCAAATTTACTCCAAAACCTACTCTCTCAAATCTGCTCCAAAACCTGCTCATAAAACCTACTCAAATCTGCTCCAAAACTTGCTCAAATATACTCCATAACCTGCTCACAAAACCTACTCAAATCTGCTCCATAACTTGTATACAAACAATCCTCATCTATTCCCAAATCTTGCATAATGATGTCATCAAGTTCTTCACCTATTCTTCAATGTGCTTTCCTCAACTAAAGCAATTCAGACATATTCTACCCAAAATTATTTTATCTTCATGAACATATAGAGAATGATATGCACTAACAAATGCCCAATATGTTCTTCACATTCATTAAGTCTGTCGCTTCCACATGTCTCACATTTATTACATTGAAAGGTAGCTCTAGTCTAGCACTTGATAACTGACCTTGTAATTATTGATTTGCACCTTTCCTTCCCTTTTGTAGATAGCTGAAAATGTCCTTCTTTTCAATTGAATTCTTTCACACTATCCTTGCACTATGTGATACTTTGACTTGCTTTAAAACAACCCTTCTATTTGTGTGAGACTATACTATTTTTCTTATTTCCACATTCACTTCAAAACCAATCACAATGCACAAATTTGTCCTTCTCATCTACTCCCAAAATCAATCATGAACAATGCACAAATTTGCTTTCAAATCTGATCTATAACCCTTGCCCATTTACTTCCAATTTCAATCAAAATAATGCACATCCAATAATTCCTTATACCTCCCACTATATGACAACAAAAATATTTTCCTCAAACAAAACCATTTTGAGAAAGGAATTAAATCACCATACCTCTAAATCTACCTCAATGATGATGATCTTCTTTTGTATGAGCTTTCCAAACCTGTCTTGACAAAAATAATTTTCCTTTTGTTTGTCCCTTCAAAATCTAGTTAGCAATTCTCTTTTTCCTTTCTTGATTAAATATCAAATCAATCACTTTAAAATCCCTTATCAAAAATATACACAATAAAGCTTAAAAATAACTCCTTATATCTCCCTTTTTGAAACTCACAATGTAAATATTTATTGACAACTAAAACCCTTATATCTCCTTTTATTAATTTTCAAAAATGAAACCTTATACTAACATCATAACCCTTATATCTCCCCTTTATTTAATATGCAAAAATATAATTCTACACTAGCACCATGACCCTTATTTCTCCCTTAATTAAATTTGATAAAGTAAAACTTTAAATACCTTGCATAGTCATGATGGGATTTGATCCCTATCCTCTCGAAGTGTAGTGCTCTCACAAGTGCTCGTGACCAATTGTGCTACCACAACACATGAAACCTAAAAGGGTGCCTAAATATTTATCCTTGTCTTTGCACTCCTTCAAACATTAAAACCACAACAAAATGACGTTGAAGGGATTCGATCCCTTAACCTCCTACACAACAGTGCTTCCACACAAGCTAGGCGACCGTCTAGGCTACCTCGATGGATGGAACTAAAGGTGCAAAAATGATATATATATCCTTCTTAATTCTACCTTCACTCTTCAGCAAAATGGTGTCAACCAGATTTGACCTCTTAACCTCCTACACAACAGTGCTCCACGCAAGCAAGGCATCCATCTGGGCTACCCCAATGGATGGAATCAAAAGGGATAAAATTGATATTTATCCTTGTCTTTCATTGCCTGATTTTTCTTGCTCTTCTCCTCTCTCTGTCGCTCGCACTCACCACGAGGATCGATCGATTACTTGCACATTGCAAAGGTGAAATGATGCCCTATATTTATACGTTTCCCATTGTCTTTGATAAGGAGGTCGACTCTTATTTTTGCTTTCAACTTTCTATCTTCTCCAAAGATGTCGATGCATTAATTTTTTCAAACACTTTAGGTTATAATATTTAAATCTATGATTTAAATATTATAATATTCAATTTTTAAACTCTTATATATTTAAATCCTTTGATTTAAATATGTCAAACCTTTGTCCCAACCTTTGTCCTTCTCTTTATAATATTTAGCTTTGTAAATTTTCCTTCTTTTATAATATTTAAATTTGATATTTAAATATTATAATATATTTGCCTTACTTTGAAATATACTTTCCTTGCTTCTCTTGAGATATATCTTTGCCTTGGATGATTTTCCATTGTTTTCTATTTATCAAGTCCATCTTTGACATTATTGATATATTGTCCAACCTTATAAACTTATCATCCTTGAAGAATATTTCTGCCTTGAATACCATGCACCTTTGACATCAATGACAACTTAATATTTCTAACAATCTCCCCCTTTGTCATTGATGGCAACCCTACAAAAAATTTCTTTTACTGCAACTGGATTCACAATCTGCTCCCCTGACAAGTTGCTCCCCCTTACTAAAAACTCTCCCCCTTTGACATCAATGGCAAAGGGCTCCTTGGGGCTAAAAATAAGACACTTAACACAACCCCCTTCCTCCCTGCTCTTACTTGAGACTTCAATTATGAGATGGGAGTGAAACTCCCAAATTACTATGCTCCTCTTCTTGTTTCATTTTCTTTCTCCAAACTTTGGAGATCATACCCTTTTGAACATTTTGACTATCCTTCTTCTTGCTTGACTTTGAGAGCTTAGGGAACATTGTTCTACACCATTTAGCTCTATGCCCAAAATTGTTGCAATTGTAACAAATGATGTTGTAGTCCATGAAAGGTGCAAATGAATTGACATTTCTTCTGCAATTTACAACTTTATGACCAAAATGATTACATGAAAAACAATAACCTTGAAAAGAATATTCATCTTGCCTTGGAGGATTTGGTCGCATGATTCTTTCTTTGCTTTTTCTATGATGGTCCATGTTCCTTGATGGTGCATTGTTTTCTTCCTCATTGATGCTTCCACTTCTCAACATATCAGCATAGGTCTTGGGATCTTCAAAAATTACTTTTTTGATGCTTCTATTTCTTTTGAGCTTGACTCCTCCTTTTGTTTCTCTTGACCTTCTTCAAAACCAAGTCCAGTCTTCATAAATGGAGATCTTTGTGCTTTGATAATATCATCCAAGTTTTTTGAGCTTTTCCTAAACTGATATATCTTATCATTAAATTTTTCAAGTCCCTTCCTTAGAATGACAACTTCATGTTCTAGTCTTTCACACTCTAGTTCTTTTACCTTTAACTATTCAACCATACCTTCTTCAATTCTCCTTGCCTCTTCAACCTTTACTTTTAAGTCGGTGAGATCTTGTAGAAGCTTTGCCTTTGTTTTCTCATCCTCTTGTACTTGAGCCTTCAATATTGAGTTCTTCTTTCTAACCCTTTTCAACTCTTCAAGAGCAACAATAAGTTCCTCTTCTATGTCAACTGTGGCTTCCTCTTCATCTTCTAAATCTTTCTCTTCTTCTTGGTCTTCAACAACAGGATCATCTTCTTTCTCTTCTATGGCCAAAAATAGGATTTCTTCTTTTTCACTATTGGAGAGGCTTTCATCATTGCTATTGGAAGTATTGCTTGCTTCTTCAACATAAAAACTCTTCTTGTGTCTTTGAAAGATCTTCTTCTCATGCTTGCCTTGACCGTGCTTATTTTTCTTTTCATGATAAAATTTTCTTTCTTTCTTTTTCTTGTATTCCTTTTCTTCTTCACTGCTACTACTTCCAGCTTGTGGACAATTAGATGCATAGTGACCAAAGTTACCACAATTAAAATATTTCATAGACTGCATACCTTTGTGTTTTCTTGGACCCTTCTTATTCCTTCTCACAAAATTAGCTTCTTCTCCACTACTTGATTCTTCACTTGATTTTGGTTCTTTATTCTTTGCCTTCTTTGAAGCTTTGAATGTTACCTCTCATTTGGATGTTTGATATTTTTTTGTCCTCATCTCATAGGCTGTGAGAATCCCATGTAGCTCATCCATGCTCAAAGTTTTGAGATCCTTCATTTCTTCAATTGTTGAAACCTTTGCATCAAACCTCATGGGAAGTGACCTCAAGATTTTTTGAACAATATTAGAGTCTTCAATACTTTCTCCAAGTCCATGAATGGTGTTGACAACCTCATCAACATGAAGTAGATACCTAGCAATATCTTCCTCATATTTCATCTTCAAGTCTTCAAACTTCCTCCTATGGGTTTGAAGTTTTGCCATTTTAACCTTGTCATCTCCTTCATAAGTTCTCTGTAACTTGTCCCATATTTCTTTTTCTGAAGTGCATTGCATGACTTTCACAAATTCTGATTCACATAACCCACTTAAGATTGCATTCATTGCCCTGGCATTATTTTCATATGGTTTCTTACCATTTGCATCTGTGGGAGGAGTTGTAGGTGGAGTGAACCCATTCTCAATGGATTGCCATATATCATATCCATGTGCCATCAAATAAGTCTTCATCCTTATACTCTAGAAAGCATAGTTAGTCCCATCAAACAATGGAGCCCTATTTGATGAAAACCCTTCTTGATGAGCCATTTGTGTTCCTGTAAGATCTTCCTTCAAGTTGTTAGGCTTTCATGAAGGAACCCACTCTGATACCAATTGAAGAACACAAGCTTATACTGAGAGGGGGTGAATAGTATAAGATAAAAATTTTACTTTTCAATCCAAATGATAACAACAATAATATCAATGCAATAATGAAATAATGCATAAATCATCACACATATGAGAGACATAGATTTAACGTGGTTCACCCAATATGGGCTACATCCACGGAGAAATATTGCTTATAAATTTCTCAATAAATTTTATGGGCACCAACCCATAGGAGACACCAATCCCCTATTACAATGTTCATGGACACCAATCCATAGGAGACACCAATCCCCTCTCAAGTTTATGGACACCAATCCATAGGAGACACCAATCCCCTCTCAAGTTCGTGGACACCAATCCATAGGAGACACAAATCCCCTCTTAAGTTTATGGACACCAATCCCCTCTCAAGTTCATGGACACCAATCCATAGGAGACACCAATCCCCTCTCAAGTTTATGGACACCAATCCATAGGAGACACCAATCCCCTCTCTAGTTTATGGACACCAATCCACAGGAGACACCAATCCCCTCTCAAGTTCGTGGACACCAATCCATAGGAGACACCAATCCCCTCTCTTTGTTCATGGACACCAATTCTCAAGTCTGGTCAATACTCTACTCAGGTCTGTCCTCAAATATTGCTCACAAACCTGCTCATAAAAACTGCTCAAATCTACTCCAAAACTTTCTCAAATCTGCTCCATAATATGCTCACAAAACCTGCTCAAATCTGCTCCAAATCCTGCTCAAATATGCTCACAAAACCTTCTCAAATCTGCTCCATAACCTGCTCACAAAACCTACTCAAATATTCTCTAAAACTGCTCACAAAACTTGCTCAAATCTGCTCCATAACCTACTCACAAAACCTGCTCAAATCTGCTCCAAAACCTACTCACAAAACTGCTCAAATATATCTCCATAACTTGCTCTCCAAACCTCTCAAATATGCTCCACAACTTGTATACAAACAATCCTCATCTATTCCCAAATCTTGCATAATGATGTCATCAAGTTCTTCACCTATTCTTCAATGTGCTTTCCTCAACTAAAGCAATTCAGACATATTCTACCCAAAATTCTTTTATCTTCATGAACATATAGAGAATGATATGCACCAATCAAATGCCCAATATGTTCTTCACATTCATTAAGTTTATCGCTTCCACATGTCTCACATTTATTACATTAAAAGGTAGCTCTAGTCTAGCACTTGATAACTGACCTTGTAATTGTTGATTTGCACCTTTCCTTCCCTTTTGTAGATAGCTGAAAATGTCCTTTTCAATTGAATCCTTTCACACTATCCTTGCACTATGTGACACTTTGACTTGCTTTAAAACAACCCTTCTATTTGTATGAGACTATACTATTTTTCTTATTTCCACATTCACTTCAAAACCAATCACAATGCACAAATCTGTCCTTCTCATCTACTCCCAAAATCAATCATGAACAATGCACAAATTTACTTTCAAATATGATCTATAACCCTTGCCCATTTACTTCCAATTTCAAGCAAAAATAATGCACATCCAATAATTCCTTATACCTCCCACTATATGACAACAAAAATATTTTCCTCAAACAAAACCATTTTGAGAAAGGAATTAAATCACCATACCTCTAAATCTGCCTCAATGATGATGATCTTCTTTTGTATGAGCTTTCCAAACCTGTCTTGACAAAAATAATTTTCCTTTTGTTTGTCCCTTCAAAATCTGGTTAGCAATTCTCTTTTCTTTTCTTGATTAAATATCAAATCAATCACTTTAAAAACCCTTATCAAAAATATACACAATAAAGCTTAAAAATAACTCCTTATATCTCCCTTTTTGAAACTCACAATGTAAAGCTTTATTGACAACTAAAACCCTTATATCTCCTTTTATTAATTTTCAAAAAATGAAACCTTATACCAACATCACAACCCTTATATCTCCCCTTTATTTAATATGCAAAAATATAATTCTACACTAGCACCATGACCCTTATTTCTCCCTTAATTAAATTTGATAAAGTAAAACTTTAAATACCTTGCACAACCGCGATGGGATTTGATCCCCTGTCCTCTCGAAGCGCAGTGCTCTCACAAGCGCTCGTGACCAACTGTGCTACCACAACACATGAAACCTAAAAGGGCACCCAAATATTTATCCTTGTCTTTGCGCTCCTTCAAACATTAAAACCACAACAAAATGACATCGAAGGGATTCGATCCCTTAACCTCCTGCACAACAACGCTTCCACACAAGCTAGGCGACCGTCTAGGCTACCCCAACGGATGGAACTAAAGGCACAAAATATATATATTTTTTATATAATATATATATATTATATTTTTATTATATATATATATTTATATATATATATGATCCTTCTTAATTCTGCCTTCACTCTTCAGCAAAATGACATCGACCAGATTCGACCTCTTAACCTCCTACACAATAGTGCTCCACGCAAGCAAGGCATCTGGGCTACCCCAACGGATGGAATCAAAAGGGTAAAATTGATACTTTTCCTTGTATTTCACTACTCTTCTTCTCTCTCTACCGCTCGCACTCACCACAAGGATCGATCGATTACTTGCACATTGCAAAGGTGAAATGATGCCCTATATTTATACGTTTCCCATTATCTTCGATTTTGTCAAGGAGGTCGGCTCTTATTATTTGCTTTCAACCTTATATCTTCTCCAAAGATGTCGACGCATTATATTTTTCAAACACTTTAGGTTATAATATTTAAACCTATGATTTAAATATTATAATATTCAACTTTTAAACTCTTATATATTTAAATCCTTTGATTTAAATATGTCAAACCTTTGTCCCAACCTTTGTCCTTCTCTTTATAATATTTCAAGCCTTTGTCCAAACCTTTTTTCTTCTCTTTATAATATTTAAATTTGATATTTAAATATTATAATATATTTGCCTTACTTTGAAATATACTTTCCTTGCTCCTCTTGAGATATATCTTTGCCTTGGATGATTTTTCGTTGTTTGCTATTTATCAAGTCCATCTCTGACATTATTGATATATTGTCCAACCTTATAAACTTATCATCCTTGAAGAATATTTCTGCCTTGAATACCATGCACCTTTGACATCAATGACAACTTAGTATTTCTAACAAAATTAAAAAAAATAAATAAAAATTTCATAATTTTTTAATATACATGACCCAAGAGTTGGGTCTCATTTCAAACTATCCGTATCCCATATATGTTTGTCTGTATTCCTTTGGAGGATCAGGATCCCAATTTTCTATTGCCCCATGTATTTTTAGCCCTTCTAGAGTAGTTGGCCATATTTCCTCATTTATTTCATAGGGGTTTGGCCATTCTTCTCTAGCTACCAATAACTGATCATTGCTCCATTTAGATGGTAACAATATCTCTATATGATGAGGATGCAAAGTTTACTTGGAAATTGATCCTGGTCTCCTATACTATCCTTAGCACCATAAAAGACCAATCCAGATATATATATCCTCCTAGTTTGGTAGTGAAATCTTTGGATAGAAAGATATTGAAAGGAGGGAGATTGACTATTGATACATTTTGCATAATTGTTTGATTTGGGCAAGCATATGGAGAAAGAATTTTTTTTGCAACCCCTAATATTTGAAATGGGTTGTTTTCCAACTACATAGCTATTTTGTTTGTTGACTAATATCTTAATCCCAATACCTCCTTTTTTCATCTTCCTCTAGGGCCTTTTGTAAGTGCTCTTTCTGCCCTAGAATAGCTAATATTTCCCAAAATGGGACTAGTCTAGTGGTTTTTTTCAAGTGTTCCACTATGCTGAAAGATCCTAGAGATACCACTTTTTGAGGAATAAAGTGTGATCTTTCTTGGATTGGCAAAATATCCTTGGGTGGTTCCAGTGGCACTGATTGTTACCTTGGATTGCTAAGGTATTATGCTTGATAAATGCTAAAGTTTTCAATGGTAAATTTGTTGATGGTTTTGAGTCATATTTGACTACTCTGTTCTAATTGCTTGGGGTTCTTATGTCATTTGGTTGAGGGATGGCAAGAGCATAGAAGTAACTGACCATTGAGGTATTGCGGTTAAAGGTAAATATTCTAATTGGATTGACTTATGCTAATTACCAAGGGTCGGTTGATTTCCTGCATCCTTTTCCTCCATTGCTCGCTTCTTGAACCTTGTCAAATAATCTATTTGGACTTGAGGTCTTTTTTCACATTATATTTCTCATTTGGTCATATATTGCATAGATCTCTTCCTCATCCCAAGCTACCAAGATTCAGTCTTCGAAAACATAACTAGTTCTATGGTAGTGATATGGAAATTGTGCTTTAGCATCAGGTTTTCAACTTTTGAATATGAGTTGGATGACATCATCTCTTATGTTGAAGTGACCAAATGTTGTGATGTTTCTCCTAGATTGACTTAGATGAGGGGATTTTCAAGAGGCAGGTTATGGTGGGTTCCTCCATATAATTATTTTAAATAGGGGCTAGTTCCCTGGTATGGTTGGAAAATTTTGTTTATAGAGAGGTTACTATTGGGACTATTTTCTAATGATGGGATTGATATTGACCTTTTTCTTGAGTATTTTGCAACTAGGGATTAGAATATCCGATGGGAGGGTTTCTATATCCCTGGTTTTCTTGTAAAAGGGAGGCTCGTAGTTGCTCTAATAGGGATATCTTGATGTATTCTATTCCATTCTAATAGTTAGAATTTAATTAGATATAAATGTAAGCATATTATGGGATGAGTCTTTCTCAAGGTCCCTAGGGTTTGATGGAGTTGGAGTTTATGAAGATACAACAATAAAGGATTAATGAGGGAATGACTAGGAGGTCATTGGTTGAGCAATAAGAATTAGGGGTTGTACATTGGGATATAGAGGCATGGGAAGCCTAGGCGCTAATATTCCAATCTAAATTAGATCATGTTTCGCATGGATGGACAACTCATATGCTTTTGACAAGGAGTTTCCTCCTCTAGCTTTAATCATCATTGAAATCTCAAAATCTAAGGATTTTAAGTAGTATATAAGTGCCATACTTGGAGGGGGATGCATATCCTCTGGTATGTTGTGTCAAGATTTATGAAATCTAAGGTTGAAATCTTCTACTACCTCCATGGAAGCTCTTTTGATTGTTGCCAACTATTGTGGGAATGATACCCTATTTGCTTTTTCTCTAAATATTTCGATGAAAATATTGTGGAGTTGATCCCAATAGTTGATCAAACCAAGTTATGGTGTGGTGTACCATTATTAGGTTGTTCCTCTGAAGGATGTCACTAGCAACCTAAAGCCATATTTTGATTTGATATGTTATGGATTGTATACAGGCTCACCACATGGTTAAGGTGCTCGATGGGGGTAGTGAGATCTTCACCCATGAAATAGGTGAGAGACTTCAAAGCTAACTGGGGTATCTCCTCCCATGTTTCATTTGGTGTTGGTGGTGCCAATGTACCTCCGTCATTCTAGGCAGGGATTGTTCTAGGGGATGGTAGTGGAGGTGGATTAGCCATATTATGGACTACGGCTTTCCTTCTTCGTAAAATGGTTGCAGATAGTGAAAATAACTTTTATCACGTTCTATAGATGCAAAAAATCTTGAACATAAATATTTTATCTAGTTATATTTGGGTTCTTTCTTCATGATGATGTTGTTAGGTGAGTGCGACTTCTTGCTTCTAAAAATCAGATAGACTAAGGTCTTCACCTGAACCTTGGTCTGGTATCTTCAACAATGACTTATTCTGGCGTTCATTTTAGAGCAGAGTTTCTAGGTGAGAAAATAGGTACTTCAACAAGCGAGAACAGAACAAGATCTTCACCAAGTCTCAACACTACTCCTTGTTGTGATTCTAGTACCAATGATATGTCACTAGGTGAAGAACACAAGTTTATACTAAGAGGGGGGTGAACAGTATAATACCACTTTTTACTTTTCTTTCTCAATCAATATTATGCAATGTATAGATAGCAATATCAACAACAATAGTCAAAGCAATGCACAAATAACCACAAACAATAGAGACACGAATTTTACGTGGTTCACCCAATGTGGGCTACTCCACAAAGAAAATATTTCACTAAAATTTTCTCATTCAATCTCTTGGGAATCCTTTTCCTATTACAATGTTTATGGATCTATATCCAAAGGAGACACCAATCCACAAGAGAACTCCTTTCTCATAAGCTCTAACTGGTGATCTTCTAGAAGAACTGTTGCCCCCACTACTCTGATTAATGGATCTCTATCCACTGAAGACACCTATCCTCACTGTCCTGGCTAATGGATCTCTATCCACTGGAGACTATAATCCTCTACTTTATCACATTTAAAGCTCTGTCACAAATCTACACTAAACTCAGTGCTTAGATCTAGCACAAATATGCTCAATCTCTGTCTTTATTCTTGCACAAACCAATCCTCAAATATGCACCAAAATCTATCCTTGAATCTGTACTAAACAAAGTCCTTTGGTCTAGCACAAATCTATCCTCAATATCTATCCTCTGATCTTGCACTAAGTCCTTCGGTCTAGCACAATTCTATCCTAAATATCTATCCTCAAGCCTTAATACAAAGCTTGACTCAATCTCAAATCAACTTTGCTAGATCTGCCCCAAACCTTAACTCAAGGTTTGAACAAATTAATCAATCAACTCTGCATTCAAGTCTTCTTAAAGACTTGTCTTAAATCTTCCTTGTAAGCTTCTACAAAATCTCACACCAATCTATCCACAAGTCCTCTCTAGAACTTGTCAAATCTGCTCAATAAGTCCTCACTAGAACTTATCCAAATCTTCTCTCAATCTATATTGTAAGCTTCCACAAAAGCTCACCCAAATCTATCCACAAGTCTTCTCAAAGACTTGCCTCAAATATGCTCAACAAGTCCACACTAGAACTTGTCCAATATCATAGAAACATAAAGAGAATTGTTAGAGACTCAATATGCTCTACATTCATCACAATGCTCAATCACTTTCAATCACTCTCTTAGAAACATACAAAGAATTTTTAGAGACTCAATATGCTTCACATTCACCTCAATACTCAATCACTTTCAATCACTCTCTTAGAAACATATAGAGAATTTTTAGAGACTCGATATGATCCACATTCACCTCAATACTCAATAACTTTCAATAACTCATCAAAAAAATAGAGAATTGTTAGAGACTCAATATGCTTCACACTCATCAACTCTCAACCTCTTTCTCAAATCAATTCAAAATATAGAATAATTTGTTTCACAGAACTTGAACAATCACTTCACACATTCACTTGACTAGGCTCAACCAACTCTACTCAACCAATCACTCAATGAAATAATACTTGCTCACAAACCCTAGTCCAAGCATATGAATACTCACTCAAATATTTCCAACAATGTTATATCAACCAATCTCACATAACAATGATACTCATGTTCTTTCCAAACCCTAGTTCAAGTTCTTCACTCAACAACTCACTTCAACAATAATGCTTATAATACAATATTCACATAACAATGATACTCATGTTCTTTGAAAACCCTAGTTCAAGTTCTTCACTCAACTCAAACACTTCAACAACAATGCTTAAGAAACAAGATTTTATCAACAACTCTTAATTCTAGAAAACCTTGAAGCATTAATTCAAAACACTCTCAACAATGCTAACCAAACAATCCTTTTCACTCCAACTTTTCATTCACAATTTTCAACAATCACTCACTAGGAAGAATATGCCCATACCTTTTGTTGGATGTAGAAGTGCCTCTAGAAAACCTATCTCAATAATAATTTTCTTCTTTCCAATTTTAATGGTTAGACACAACAATATTCCTTCAACAATTTTCAAAAATATTCCTTGGACATAAAACAATCACAACTCAATTTATGCCTTATGCTCCCTTTTAAAATAACACTAATCATACCATACATAAAAATAATTTCTTTGATACACCTTATAAACTCCAACTTAAAATAATATCCAACACCATGAAAATATCAACCAAACACCTTACAATATTTTCAAAACATTTGAGCAAACAACATTAAAAATTTAATTTTGCAAAAACCCTTATAACTCCTTTAGAAACCTTAGAACCAATTTAAAATATGCAAAAATTAATTTTTAAATGCCCAAACTATATTCCTAAAATTTTCGGTGCCCAAGATTAACGCATACCTTTTTCTTCCCCAAAAATATATTTCGGCAAGATTCGATATGCCGTCTCCTCAAGCCTAAGCGCCTTAGCACTTGGGAGCCCACCGCATGGGCTACTAGTGCCCACGTGAAGGAAGGAGGAGTTCCTTCCTCTTATGCCTCCACTCGCTATCTATTTATCATGAACCTTGCACACTCTTTCTTCGCTTTACATGAAGTGCAATTCGTAAGGCTCACAATTCTTAAAGCTCGCAATAATATTCGAAGGCATGGTAAGGTTTGGTAGGGTGGGAGTTCCCCCCTTATATACACGTTTTAATTTCTCCTCACGTCGGTGCTTTGTTATTCGAAATCAAATTTTGAATTTTAATTTTGATAACCCACCTTAGGGTTATTTAACCTTAGCTTAAATTAATTTATAATTAATAATTAATTTAAATAACTTTATAAGTTAAGTAAATTAACTAATAAATTAATTTAAAACTAATTTATAATTAATATTTAATTTCCTTTGCATAATATTATAAAATAATATTATAATATTATTTACTTGGGCTTTTTCTTGCACTTTGAACCTCATATGACTTCTTGGAATCGGATCTTGAAATTAAAATCAAAATGGATGCTACCAACTGAAACTACCACTGACTGGTGTTGAAAGTTCGACATCAATGACCACTCACTCTTGAAATCAATGATAACTTATCACTCAAAATGTCCAACAATCTCCCCCTTTGTCATTGATGGCAACCCAAATTCTTTTTACCAAATCTTGACCTTTTTTCAGTTCTGCTTCCCTTGGGAAACTGCTCCCCTTGACTCAATGCTTTATCCTTAAACCAAATATCTCCCCCTTACTCAAATCTCTCCCCTTTGACATCAATATAAAAGGGTCACCTTTGGGGTGTGGGGCTAAGAATGAGTCTCTTAGCTTAGCCCCTCCCCCACCTCCTCTTGAGGTGGTTAATTCTGGGGTGGGAGTATTTCTACTCCCATCAAGCACTGGTCTTTACCTTTATCCTCTTTCCTTCTTATCTGATCCTTCTGATTCCTTTGATTGTTCCTTTCCATGTCCATGTTCCTTTTCCTTTCCATGTCCATATTCATGTTCTTATTCATGTCCATATCCATATTCCTGTTCCTGTTCTTGTTCATGTTCATATCCATGTTCCTGTTCCCATTCCTGTTCCTGTTCTTGTCCATGTTCATATCCATGTTCCTGTTCCTGTTCCTGTTCCTGTTCCTGTTCCTGTTCCTATTCCTGCTTAGTTCTGGAATTTTTGCTCTACACCACTTTGTTATATGTCCATCATTATTGCACTTATAACACTTAATGTTATTATTCCTTGGAGGTGCAAATATCTTAGGATTTCTCCTAGTGAAGCCATATCCTTTTCTATCATGAACCCTGCAATCTATTGGCTTGTGACCAAACTGATTACATGAGTAGCAATACCCATGGAAAAACTATCTGTTTATGAAATTCCCATTTTCTTGTCTTTCATGTGTCCTACACTATGAAGCCATGTGTCCAAACATGTGACATGAGACACACCTTCCATTAAAATTTCCTTGTCTTGACCTCATTGGTATCTTAGTCTCTCTTAACATATTCTGATTAATGTTCCGTCTGTTTCTTCTTTGTGCCTTGTTCCTTTCCTTGTTGAAATTTCTATTGTCCAACTCATCCCCAAATGTCTCACTTTCTCTTACATTGTCTTCTTCTGAAGTTTCTTCTTCTAAAGTTTCTTCTTCTTCAAAAATTGAGGTTGACTCCTCTTCTTGTTTCTTTTGATCCTATTCAAAACTAAGACCTATTTTATTTGTTGATCTTCTTTGTACCTTAATCATCTTATCCATAATTTTTGAGCTCTTTCCAAACTTGTGTAGCTTATCCTTGGATTTTTCTAAATCTTCCCTTAGTAGAACTACTTCTTGTTCTAACCTTTCACATTCTAAGACCTTTGCTTCTAACTTATCCTTGAACTTCTTTGTCTTAGCCCTTGACTTGTTTAGATCCTCTATAAGATTTTCTCTTTCTTCATCACATTCTTGAAACTAAAACTCAAGTTTAGAGTTTTGCTTTCTTACCTTCTTTATTGTTTCAAGAGCATAAATAAGTTATGACTTAAGATCAAATCCTTCTCTTTCTGATTCTTCCACTATTTTTTTACCTTTGTCTACATCTTCATTTTATTTTGACTTGTCTTCTATTGGATCACCTTCTTCTTCTTCTAGTTTCGTTAGAAGATTTTATTCTAGTCCTTCAAGTGCATCCTCATATTCATCATCACTGAAACTATAACCATTCCTTGTACAACTATCTTCAAGATGTCCAAATTTACCACATCTAAAACACTTGAGAATTATTGGTGACCTTTTCTTGACTTCTTTTTATTCAATCATAAATATGACTTCATATCTATCATTATCTGAAAAACTAGAATCACAATCACTTGAGTACTTGCATTTTCTGCATAGTAGCTCCTATTTTGTCTTTGAAGAACTTATTCCCTTGTCTGCTTTGTCCATCCTTACCTTTCTTTTGGTACCTGTATTTTTTTTATTCTCTTTTCTTGTGATCTTATTTTTTTCATCATTATTATTTTTAGCTTCTTGACAATCAGTTGCATAGTGACCATACTTTCCACAATTTAAACATCTAACAAATTTTGCATCTTTGAATCTTCTTGAATCCTTGTTCCTTCTACCATAATTTTCTTCTTCATCACTGGATGATTCATTGCTTGATTCTGACTTCTTACTATTTATCTTATTAATTACTTTGAAGGCTACTTCCTTTTGGGGATTAGGTTCTTATGTTATTAACTCAAAAGCTATAAGAATACCAAGCAACATATCTCTTGTCAAAGAATCACCATCCTTTGCTTCTTATTTAACTGAAATCTTTTCACTAAATATTGTTGGAAGAGACCTTAAGATCTTATCACAAACATCTGATTCATCCACATTAAGTCCAAGTCCTTGCATAGCATTAACAACCTCATCTACCCAAAGTAGATAAGAACTAATGTCTTTCTCATTCTTCATTCTTATTCTTCAAATTGCCCTTTGAGATTTTGTATCTTTGCCTTTTTTCTCCTTCATATATGCTTTGCAACTTATCCCAAATTCCTTTTGCATCTTTACAATGCATAAATTTTATTGATTTTGTTCTATCCAAATCTCTCAAAAGTGCATACATTGCTTTTGAATTGTAATGTTGTAGAAGCTTACCTTCCTTATCTATAGGTGGATCAACTGGTGATATGTATCCATTTTCAACTGCTTCCCAAATTTCATTGCCAAGTGACATCAGGTGAACCTTCATTCTCATACTCCAATATATATAATCACTTCCATCAAATATTGGTGTTGAATTATCTAAAGACACATTCTTAGAATTCATTGTGTTCTTGAAACTTTTTCCTTCAAGCTATTAAACTCTTCCGAAGGAACCCACTTTGATACCAATTGAAGAACACAAGCTTATACTGAGAGGGGGAGTGAACATTATAAGACCACTTTTTACATTTTTTTCCCAATCAATATTATGTAATGTATAGATAGCAATATCAACAACAGTAATCAAAGCAATGGACAAATCACCACACATAATAGAGATACCAATTTTATCTGGTTCACCTAATGTGGGCTGCTCCATGAAGAAAATATTTCACTAAAATTTTCTCAATCAATCTCTTGGGAATCCTTTCCCTATTACAATGTTTATGGATCTCTATCCAAAGGAGACACCAATCCCCTAATCAATTTCATGTATCTCTATCCACTGAAGACACATATACTCACTACCCTGGCTAATGGATCTCTATCCACTAGAGACTATTGTCCTCTATACTTTATCACCTTCAAAGCTCTATCACAAATATGTACTAAACTTAGTCCTTCGATCTAGCACAAATTTTCTCAATCTCTATCTCTGGTCTGGCACAAACCTATCCTCAAATCTATACCAAACTTTGTCCTCAAATTTGTACTAAACACAGTCCTTTGGTATAGCACAAATTTATCCTCAATATTTATCCTCTGATATTGCACTAAACATAGTCCTTCAGTCTAGCACAAGTTTATCCTCAATCTCTGTACTCAAGCCTTAACACAAAGCTTGACTCAATCTCAAATCAAATCTGTTGGATTTGCCCCAAACCTTAAATCAAGGTTTGAACGAATCAATCAATCAACTCTACATTCAAGTCATCTCAAATACTTGTATCAAATATACCTTGTAAGCTTCCACAAAAGCTCACACCAATCTGTCCATAAGTCCTCTCTAGAACTTTTCAAATTTTCTCAATAAGTCCTCACTAGAACTTATCCAAATTTGCTCTCAATTTGTATTGTAAGCTTCCACAAAAGCTCACCCAAATATGTCCACAAGTCTTCTCAAATACTTACCTCAAATCTACTCAACAGGTCCACACTAGAACTTGTACAATCTTATAGAAACATAAAGAGAATTGGTAGAGACTCAATATTCTCTACATTTATCACAATGCTTAATCACTTTCAATCACTCTCTTAGAAACATACAAAGAATTGTTAGAGACTCAATATGCTTCACATTCATCTCAATACTCAATCACTTTCAATAACTCTCTTAGAAACATATAGAGAATTGTTAGAGACTCAATATGCTTCACATTCACCTCAATACTCAATCACTTTCAATCACTCTTTTACAAATATATAGAGAATTGTTAGAGACTCAATATGCTTCACACTCAACAAATCTTAACCTCTTTCTCAAATCAATTCAAAATATAGAATAATTTGTTTCACAGAACTTGAACAATCACTTCACACATTCACTTGACTATGATCAACCAAGTCTACTCAACCAATCACTCAATGAAATGATCCTTGCTTACACACCCTAGTCCAAGCATATGAATACTCACTCAAATATTTCCAACAATGCTTTATCAACCAATCTCACATAACAATGATACTCATGTTCTTTCCAAATCCTAGTTCAAGTTCTTCACTCAACAACTCACTTCAACAACAATGCTTATAAGACAATCTTCACATAACAATGATACTCATGTTCTTTGCAAACCCTAGTTCAAGTTCTTCACTCAACTCAAACACTTCAACAACAATGCTTAAGAAACAAGGTTTTATCATCAACTCTTAATTCTAGAAAACCTTGAAGCATTAATTCAAAACACTCTCAACAATGCTAACCAAACAATCCTTTTCACTCCAACTTTTCATTCACAATTTTCAACAATCACTCACTAGGAAGAATATGCCCATACATTTTGTTAGATGTAGAAGTGCCTCTAGAAAACCCATCTCAATCATAATTTTCTTCTTTCCAATTTCAATGGTTGGACACAACAATATTACTTCAACACTTTCCAAAACTATTCCTTGGACATAAAACAATCACAACTCAATTTATGCCTTATTGCTCCCTTTTAGAATAACACTCATCATACCATACATAAAGATAATTTCTTTGATACACCTTATAAACTCCAACTTAAAATAATATCCAACACTATGCAAATATCAACCAAACACCTTACAATATTTTCAAAACATTTGAGCAAACAACATTAAAAATTCAAATTTGCAAAAACCCTTATAAGTCCTTTAGCAACCTTAGAACCAATTTAAACTATGCAAAAATTAATTTTTAAATTCCCAAACTATATTCCTAAAATTTTCGATGCCCAAGATTAGCGCATACCTTTTTCTTCCCCAAAAAGGGGTTTCGGTGAGATTCGATATGCCGTCTCCTCAAGCCTAAGTGCCTTAGCACTTGGGAGCCCACCACGTGGGCTACTAATGCCCATGTGAAGGAAGGAGGAGTTCCTTCCTCTTATGCCTCCACTCGCCATCTATTTTTCACGAACCTTGCACACTCTTTCTTTGATTTGGACGTAGAACAATTCGTAAGGCTCACAATTCTTAAAGCTCACAATAATATTTGAAGGCATGGTAAGGTTTGGTATGGTGGGAGTTCCCCCCTTATATACACGTTTTAATTTTTCCTCACGTTGGTTCTTTGTTATTCGAAATCAAATTTTGAATTTTAATTTTAACCTACCTTAGGGTTATTTAACCTTAGCTTAAATTAATTTATAATTAATAATTAATTTAAATAACTTTATAAGTTAAGTAAATTAACTAATAAATTAATTTTAAACTTCCTTTGCATAATATTATAATATTATTTATTTGGGATTTTTCTTACACTTTGAACCTCATATGACTTCCTGGAACCGGGTCTTGAAACTGAAACTGAAACAGATGCTACCAACTGAAATTGCCACTGACAGGTGTTGAAAGTTCGACATCAATGACCACTCACTCTTGATATCAATGACAACTTATCACTCAAAATTTCCAATACTAGGGTCCCATCGAGTGTGCCATTAAACTATTATTATATTCAATTGTCCATGCCTGAGATAATCATGCCTCGCGTGGAGTGACACAACAAGCTGCAACTGAAAGCATGAGGTTCGGCTCAATCAAGGACCTTCAATTTTTTTTTACAAGGCCAACTCCTTGTTAGGATGTGATCTTCAAGGCACTAGTTGCTCAACAAAGGAAAAGGGTGTAGAAAGTAAAAAATAAAAATAAACTCAACAAAGGAAAAGGGGGCAATGCACCAAGAGATCCACTAAGATCTTCTTGCAAAAACAAGCCTGAACGCTATGTGCTAGCGATGAATACTTCCTCTCCTCGACATAGTGAAGTACAGTCAAGATTTACCAGTTATAGGGATGCATAAGAAGGCATGCATTATAGGAGATCCAAGCAAGTGACTTAGTTCGAAAATAGATGCAGACCCCTCACACACATACACTTAATAAAACCTAATATTCAGGCAAAATATCACAAACACATACATATATACAACAACGAGTTTGCAGGAAATGCTAAAAAATAGACATAGGCTCCCATAAATATATATGCAAGTAAACTTTTACAAACATTGTGCCAAAAGGAAGGGTTTGAGATTACCCACAAGCCGCTCAGGAACCACAACCGTTTTTACAAGAGAAATGATATAAAAGTCTATAAACGTATACAAATGCAAATTCGTTGATCCTTTACAAAGCTAAGACTACTACTATTTCTAGATTACAATAGGAAAACTTTCCATCCAAAATTTTCAAGATGATATGACTTCTTGTCTACCATTTTTCTAAGGATTTTGAATATCTAGTGGAGTAGCCCTTGATAATTGTTGTTGTCGGTATGTAGTTGTTGTGGTTGCAAGCCCCCCTTCTTTTCATCTTTAATGGATCACCTATCTTTGCTTGATTTGTAGAGCTAAAGCATTCTTGGTAGATAACCCATATTTTCTTAATAATGACATACTATCTTCTCTTTTCCTAGGAATTTGTGGGCTCACCTACCTCCCCCTTGGTTTTGGTTCATTCATTTGATTCTAGAGTCATCCGCTATTTCAAAAAAAATTCCAACACCATTTTTCCACTTGATCGATATTTTATTATTTGTGTAATCAATACTTTTGCTTGGTAATTTTATTTGAGATCTTAGAAGTTTTGATAAGTCATCCCATCAAGAATTTTTCATTAGACCTTCTTTCTTTGCTAAATCTCATCAAAATTCTTGATTGCTTTTATGTTTTTTTTGCTTCTGCATTTGTTCTGTTTTATGATTCCTTCTCCCTTTTTTTTCATACCAACCTTTGTCTTAGGGTGATTCCATGTGTGTCAATTATGCTAGTAACTCAATTGGTTATTTTATTGTTGTAGAGAGGATTTGACCTTAGCGACCCTTTTATGAATGTGGAGAAGTATATGTCTTTTGGCTTTCATCATTATAGAGTGATCATGAGGATCCCTCTCCTTTCTCCACTTCTTGATTTTCTCTTTGCCACCTCCCACCATTAAGAATGTCCTTGAAAGTCTAGTAGTGAGATGAGTTGCCAAAGTACGCTTACCCAAACTAATGTAGATGATGATGAGCTTTATTGATTCTACCATAAATGATTTTTGGGTTGATCCTCCTCCTATAATGAATTCTTTTTAGATATCATCGAAAAGGCTCGTCAAATTTTATCAAGAGTAAGGTCTAACTCAAATTTCATCAAAAGAGCTTAGACTACTTACTGCAGGCGATTTTCTTATCAGGTGATCGACTTGTTCACATAGAGTAAGGGTATCCGCACTTGTCTTTACCCTTTGGATATATCTATTTGATGAAATTTGATATAGAATCTTTTTAGGTTGGCATGGATTATGGCTCCATGGTTTTAGTCTCAAGCTCTTCATCTTCTTCTAGAGCATAATCTAACAGAGTTGTAGTGATTTATCACTAAATATCTCCTCAAATTTTATACATGCTATTCTTAGAAAGTTTGAATTTGATTATAGTTGATTTAGATGGATTAAATGTTGTTATAGCACTCCAAATTTTTTATTTTAATCAATGGTTTTCTTATTAGTTACTACAGGTCATGGACTTCGTCAAGGTGATCCACTATATCCTTATCTATTCATTATTCTTGCAGAAGCATTAGGGAGAGCTTTCTCAAAGGCAAAAATGGAAGAAAAAATCAAAGGTATATAAGTTGCAAAAAACGGTCCCTCTAAATATCATCTTCATTTTGTCAATGATACTTTTCCTTTGGGACATCCCTTAGTCAATAAGGCTATGGAGTTTAAATAAATATTATCATGCTATGAGAAGGCTACTAAACAATTGTTTAATACTACAAAATCTAATATTTTTTCATTAATATTGCCCTAGATTTACAACAAATTATTGTGAATATTTTAGGGTTTAAAATTAAAATTTGTTCATCAACCTACTTGGGTATTCCTTTATCTCATAAAGGAAATAAAAAGGAGCTTTGGATCTATTTTTTGGATAGAATGAAATATTGTTTGGTGGGTTAGAAAGGAAGTTCTTAACCATATCAAGATGACTACAAATCATAAAGACTACATTACAATCCATCCATATTTATATGATGTCACTTTCAAGATTGCTAGTAGGTATAGCATCAAAAATTATTAAAATTCAAAGAGACTTTCTATAAAGTTTGTGAGGAAAATTTGGGTTTCCTCTTTATAAGTGGGACAAGGTTTGCAAAGGAAATAATATTGGAGGAGAAGGCTCGCAGAATTAAAGACTTATGAATTTGGAATTAGAGGCAAAACTTGGATGGAGATTATTCAAAGATCAAGGAAAGAATTGGAAAAAAACATTACTTCAAAATATATAGGTCCTCTTGATGCAATTAAATTATTTAGGAGAACCCTACCCAAAGGTTCGTCAACATGGAACTTCATATAAAATAGCTTGCAACTGATAAAGAAACATATTAGATGGTCAATCAATGAGGGAAGTTATGTAAATTTTTGGTCCAATGCTTGGTTGAAGCCTTATCCTCTTATCTCTGACTCAAAATGGCAACCATTGGCTCAAGCATGTCTAGCATGTAATGGGCCAAAGGTCAAAGAGTATATTAATATGAACAACAACTCCATGTCATGAATTTATTTTAGTAACTTGGTTGAAGGAGAGGAACTCAAACAAATTGCAGATGAACTTGGTTAAGAGTTTTATTTATCAAGTTCTACACAAAAGGATGAGTTGGTTTGAGATTTATCAAAGGATGGTGGATACTCAATCAAATTGGGATATGAGGATTTAGAGCAATCAAAATTTCCTTCTCTCAAATATTTTTCTTGGAATAATGTTTGGTCATTAGAGGCTCTAAGGACTCAACATTTCTTTGGTTAGTAGTTCAAAGTAAGATTCTTACAAGAGAGAGTCTACAAAGAAGAGAATACTATGGATATTTTAGATGTGCCTTATGTGAGAAGGATTTAGAAACATCAAATCATTTACTTCTTCATTGTCCCTTTTGTAACATCATTTGTTTTTTTTTAAATATAAAATTTTATTGTGTAGCTCCATCAACATTGAAAGAGTTGATGAAATGTTGGATTAATTATTTCAATGCTAAAGCATTATGTATTATGTGGAGAATTAGTCCTACCATTATTTATTGGAATTTATGGCTTGAAAGGAATAATAATTTTTCTAAAAATAAATCTCAAAACAATGCCCAAGTTTGGAACCGTATTATTGCCTCTCTTGCAGAATATCTACAAATATGGTGCTCATCATGGGAAGTCTCAAGTGTAAAAAAAAATGTGTTGATAACTAGACTACAGGAATTGAACATACAAAGAAGAGTCATATGCAATAATAGAATTAAAACAGAGGATCTACTTCAATTTAGGGTAAAATGGAAATGTTCAAAAATTAGGAATATCAAAATTAACTTCTAAAGGAAATCCGAGAAAAGCTAGTGGATGTGGTGTTCTTAGAAATAGTGAAGGCAAAATTCTTTTCACTTACACATAATCCTATGGAACATCTAACTATGGAGAGGCTAAAGGCTAGGGCACTTCTTATGAGGACTAAAATTGCAATAGAAAAATGATGGAAATATATTTCAATTGAGTGAGATTCACAAATTATCATCCATGCTATTAACAAAAATGGATGTGGAGATTTGATAAAAAAATATATTATTGTTGATGTTCACTCACCTATTACTAAAGACAATCTCTTGGAAGTGTAAGCATATTTACAGAGAAGGAAACTAAATAGCAAATAATTTAGCCAATTGTGATGTTGATCTTCATCTAGATGAAATTCAAATTTTAGAAAGCAATTGGTTAAGTGAGATTTTATCTCTTAATCAAAATGATGTCAAAAAGGATGGCGGGAGCAGGAGCAGGAGCAGCAGGAGGAGCGGCAGCAGGTGCGGCAGCAGGAGCACAGTTTGGAGCAGAAGCGGATGCAGGGTTGGATTCGGATCCTTCGCAGAGCGCTGGATTCTGGGCGGGCCCGGATCCTGGGGGCTCAGGCACGCCCGGGCCCGGGCCGGGCCCAGGCGGATCCGCGACACGGTCGGACGAGGGTCTCGTGTGCGATGGGTTCGGTGGGGTCGGGATTCTGGGCCCGCGCCCCCTGCCTGGCACTGCAGCATCGGACGGCCTTGGGAAGGCTCCCCCCGTTCCAGGGCAAGGGCGGGCCCCGGGCGGGCATAAACCCTCTTACCAACAGGTTTTAGCGGGCAACAGATCCCCTGCTCGGGCCCTGGGTGTCGGGCTTTCCCTCCAAGGTACCCACATTTCCATCCAGGAGGAGGTTTACTCATCCCTGGTTTCTGATTCTTCATCCTCCCTGGTTGGGAAGTTCCTGGGCGGGCGCCCAGACATGGAAACGATCCGCAAATGGGCGGCCACCAAATGGAAGGTCTCTGGCCATATCCAGCTGGTTGCCCTGTCTAGAGGCTTTTTTATTATCAAACTCAACAACATCGAGGATGCTGAGAAGATCCTGTCAGGCGGGCCCTGGTTCTTGGGCCGCAAAAGCCTTTTTCTCAGACGTTATGGTGCAGACTTTCACCCCAGCACCCAAAGCATCAACTTTGCCCCGATCTGGGTCCGCCTCCCGGACCTCCCCTTCCATCTGTGGCGCGAAGATGTCCTTAAGCTCATCGCCCAGTCGGTCGGAGATCTGGTGGCTTTTGATCCTGCGACCAAGGCCGGTTCTCGCATGGTGCATGCAAGGTTCTGTGCCAACGCCAACCTCGAATCTGAGCTCCCCTCCTCGGTGACCATCTCTTCTGGGTCCTTCTTCTGGCGCCAAACCCTTATCTACGAAAACAAACCTGCCTTCTGCACCTCTTGCAGCTCTCAAGGCCACCTCCCTCACCAGTGCCCGGCTTCCAGGAAAGCGGCAGGCCCTAATCCCAACCCCCCGCCCAGTTCTGGTCGGGCCCCCTCCCAGGATCCTTCTCGTCCTAACCCTAGCTCTCCCCCCAAGGAGGTTTCCCCTTCGGGCCCCCAGGCCCTCGAGCCCAGTTCGGAGGGTGCCCCCCCTAGCGACCCCTCCGGGGCCCCGATCCCAGATCCTCCCCCGCAGGCCATTCTGGCCCCGCAAGCCCCGGCTCCTTTCGAGATCCAACCTTCCCCCCCAACCCCTTCTGACCCCGGCCTCCCAGTCCTTCCCGGAACCTACCCCCTTGGTGTGTGGGTCCGAGCGATCTAATGAAGAGACCGAAGACAGCTCTCCTTCTGAGTCAGACGAAGTCAGCCCCAAAAGGACCCGGAGCAGATCCTTTGCCACAGATTTTGGCACCAAAGGTAAACGAGGGCGGCCCACCCTGTGCGAACAACGGTCAAAAATCACCGAGGATGATATTGCCAGCGGTTCCCAGACTACGTTACCTGATGTTGGTACGTACCTTCGCAAGGCGGACGACGCCCGATCCAAACCTCCCGCTCAGGCTGGAAAGGGGGGCAGGCGACCCCAAAAGGGTGCCAAATGAAGCTAATCTCCTGGAACATCAGGGGACTCAATGGAGTCCCCAAGAAAAGGATCCTCGGCCAACTCCGCAGGGATCACCGCCCGTCCTTCATCCTCCTCCAGGAGACCAAGATTGATGACGCCGCTGCCCGACGAATAGCCCATGCTACCTGGCGCAACTGCGAACTTCTCTCCACCCCCGCGGCTGGTTCAGCCGGGGGCCTCATGTGCATGTGGGACCCTCGATCTTTCGAGGGAAGGCTCATTTCTTCCTCGCCCAGAATCATGAATATTCTGGTCCATTGCCTCAACACTAAGCGATCGTGGATCCTTTCCAACGTCTACGCTCCCAACAGTCCCGTCGAGAAAGCAAGGCTCTGGCAGGAGATCAGCTCGATGAGAGAAGCCTTCGCTCCCCTGCCCTGGATCCTGGCCGGGGATTTCAACAGCCCCCTATTTTCCTCTGACAAATGCGGGGGCTCTGAGGTCAGAACCAAAAGCATGGACGACTTTGGGGCCTTCACTGCCCACAACGAGCTCATGGATGTCAGCCTGAAGGGAGCCCGGTTTACGTGGTCCAACAAGAGAGCGGGCCCCAACCACATCCAGGTAAGGTTAGATAGAGTGTTCTTGTCCAAGGAAGCCCTCCCCTTTTTTGCTGATGCCTCCCTCTTGGCCCTCCCCAAAATCGGGTCCGATCACAGCCCCCTCCTCCTTGAGACTGATCATCGCCCGCCCCCCAGAAGACCCTTCCGGTTTGAGTCCATGTGGCTCCACCATCCTGACCTCCGGGCCCAGGTCGGCTGCTGGTGGGCTCCCCCTGCCCCTGGCCGCCCCGTCGAGCAGGTCTTCCATAAGTTGAGACGCCTCAAGGAGCTCCTCAAGACTTGGAACAAAGAAGTGTTCGGTAATATCTTTGAAAGCAAGGCGGTTATCAAAAATAAACTGGAGGACATTGAGTCCAGATTCCAAGCTGGCTCTCAAGAGCCCGGCCTCAGGGAAGAGGAACGCATTGCCCTCAGCGAGTACCACAATGTCCTAGCCAGGGAAGAAACCTTCTGGAGGCAGAAGTCGCGTGCTCTATGGATCCAAGATGGCGATGCAAACACCAAGTTCTTTCATGCCTCGACCCTCCGAAACAGGGGCTCTAACAGAATTGTCGAGCTGGTTGACAACAATGGCAGCACCATCAACAAGGAAGCGGACATCCAAGCCGAGGCAGTCCGCTTCTTTCAAGAGCTCCTGGGCGATGGACCTCCTATGTCCTCTGAGGCGGCCGACTCCCTTCTGGACCACATCCCGACGTCCGTCCCGGCCATGGCTAATGCTAAACTGGTTCAGGCCCTGTCTGACTCAGAAATCCATGCTGCCACCTTTTCCATGAAGGCTGAGGCGGCTCCGGGCCCGGACGGGTTTCCTCCCCGCTTTTTCTAGACTTTCTGGGACATCGTAGGCCTCGACGTTTGCGCTGCCATCCGGGACCTACAGTTTGCCAGATCCATTCCCAGAGGCATCAATTCTACATTCATAGCCCTGATCCCGAAGACCCAGGCCGCCAGGTCCCTGTCAGACTTCCGCCCCATCAGCCTGTGCAATGTCCTCTATAAAATTCTGACTAAAGCCATGACAACCCGCCTCAAAGACATCCTTCCCCTGATCATTTCCCCCTGCCAGGGAAGCTCCGTCAAAGGCAGGTTGATCACTGACGGGGTCATCATCATGCATGAGGCCATTCACTCTGTTGTCCTATCCAGAAAGGCCCATTTCCTGCTCAAGCTCGATATGAATAAAGCCTTTGATAGGGTCGATTGGAGCTTCCTGTCCAAGGTCCTCCTCAAATTTGGGTTCCACCCCTCCTGGGTCCATCTCATCAACAAGTGCGTGTCCTCCCCCTGGTTCTCTATCCTGGTCAATGGTTCCCCGATCGGGTTCTTCCCCAGCTCCAGAGGTCTTCGCCAAGGTGATCCCCTATCCCCGATCCTCTTTATTATCCTGGCCGAGGCCCTGGGTCGCACCATTTCGAACGCTGTAACCCGCGGTCTTATCTCGGGCATCAGGCCTGCGCAGGATCTCCCCCCCGTGTCCCATCAGCAATTTGTGGATGACACCATTCTGGCCTCCTCGGCCTCGGTCCCTCAAGCTAAGGCCCTCAAGAGCATCCTTACCCTGTACGAGGAGGCGGCTGGGCAAAAGATTAATCTACGCAAAAGCAAGATTTACTTCATCAACACCCCTGTGGCTAGGCAAATTAAAATCGGGCGGATCCTTGGCTGCTCCCCCGGCTCCCTCCCTTCCTCCTACCTCGGGCTTCCTCTGTTCACAGGGGCGTCTTCCAAGGCGTTGTGGAGTGGGATGATCGAGCGGATTCAAAGAAAACTCGCCCCCTGGAAAGGCCACCTTCTCTCTCAGGCCGGCAGAGCCACTCTCTTGGCGTCCGTTCTCCAAAGCATTCCAATATACTTCATGTCGGTCTTCAGAATTTCGGCCTCCATCGCTATTCTCATCGAGCAAATCCAGAAACGTTTTCTCTGGTCGGGAGGCGAAGACAAAAAAAGGATTCCCCTGGTCTCCTGGCCCCTAGTCTGCCGCCCCAAAGTTGAGGGAGGAATCGGGCTTAGACGGGTGGTTCCCATGAATAAGGCCCTTCTGTCCAAACATGCCTGGAAGGTTCATACCAATACCCCTGATGAATGGGTTGGCATTGTTCGGAGGAAGTACTGTCACAGTCACCCCTTCCTCGGGGATTCCCAGCCCCGCGACGGATCTGCTTTCTGGAAGGCTCTGCTCTCCACCAGAGACATCGTTCAGCAAGGGACCAGATGGCTCCTTGGAGACGGTGCCAAGATCGACTTTTGGGAGGACAGATGGATCCTCGACGAGGCCCTGAGCTCCGACAGAGATCTCCTTCTTCTCAAGCCTGGGCTAGCGGACCGAGGGCCCAGAGTGTCTGACTACATGACCCTGTGCCAGGGGCAGATCACCTGGAAACCCATCCTGAATCCCAGGCTCCCGCTTCAAGCTGCCAGACTTCAGCGCATCCTCAGTGCGACAGTCATTCCTTCTTTTGGCGCCAGTGACAGATGCGTGTGGCATGGCTCTCCCAGCGGCATCTTTTCTGTTAAGTCTGCTTACCATATCCAGAGAACCCCCGGGGCTACCACCTTCCCGACCCAGATGGTCTGGGCCAAGAAATTAATCCCCAAAATCAGCCATTTCGTCTGGGCGGCCGTCCAAAACAAAATCCTCACGATCGAGAACCTGATCAAGCGTGGCTTTCAAATCCCCAACAGATGTTTCCTATGTTGTGCTGCGTGGGAGTCTACCAACCACCTCTTCTTAAACTATGCCTTTTCTTCCGAAGCTCTGGGCCTCATCCTTTCCCAGTTTTTCGTTCAGTGGGTGGCCCCCAATTCCATTTCTGACCTCCTGTCCCAGTGGCCCTCCCCCTTTGCCCATCCCTTCCTCCGCTTCCTCTGGAAGGCCTGTCTTCCCCACTTGCTCTGGCAGCTCTGGCTCGAGCGCAACCGGCGAGCCTTCTCCTCCCCGGCTTGCTCCCCCCAGAGGTTGGCGATCAAAGCAGTTTCCTTCGCCTCCGAGAATTCCCGCCTCATTTCCCTTTCTACGGAGCCCAGGCTACCGGGCGAAGCCTCCCTCCTCTCCTCCCTCGGCTTCCAAATCACCCCCCCTGCTTCCCCTCCCGCCCCTTCCCCCCGATCCCTGGTCAGATGGACTCCCCCCCCCGGGTGGCTCAAGCTCAACTTCGACGGTGCTTCCAAAGGCAACCCCGGGCCCTCTGGGGCTGGCGGGGTTATCAGAGACGGTTCCGAGAATCTGGTCTCTGCCTTCGCGGTCCCGCTGGGCAGGCGAACTAACAACTTTGCTGAAGCTGCCGGCCTGCTCAGTGGCCTGTCGGCACTCAGGGGCCCCTTCCCGAAAATTGTTATCGAAGGGGACTCCCAAGTCATCATCAGAGGTGCCAGCAAGCCCGAGTCCTGCTCCTGGCGATTCCAGAACTCCATCCGAGAGGCCCTCTTTCTGCTCCAGGACTTTCCCGACCACACCTTCCAGCATGTTCTCAGAGAAGGCAACAAGGCTGCCGACTTCATGGCGAACCTGGGCATCACCGCTGGAGAATTCACTACTTGGACCTCGCACTTCCCTGCAGGCCTAGTCCAAATAGTGCTGCAGGACCAGCCCGAGCATGTTGTTCGACCGGGTGTCTAGTCTTCCCCGTGGCTGGGCGACGACGTCCTCCCGATCCGTGCTCCCGCTGTCCAATGCTTCCCGCCCCCGTGTCAGACCTTCGACACGCTCCCCCGGCAGCGCAAGGATCAAGCTCTTCCCCGCAGCGGCCCACGTCCCCTGCCTTGTCAGCTACCCGCGCCGGCCAGCTGGCAGCCCCGACAGCCTCACTTGTTCGCACATGACGGAATTCCCCGCTTTTCCCGCGATGATCTCTATGTCGCCCGCTCCCCGTGCCATGGCTATCCGTTCGAGGTTAACTCCGACTCAGCCCTTTCCCGGCGTTCCTCCGCTCAGCGTCCGCCAGCTGGCGCTTCGGCTGTGGGCCTGCCCCACCCTCGCGTGTCAGCTGCTTGGTACGCCCCCTCACCCCCCTCCCCGTCGTGTCGATCATAAACGCGTGTGCTACTTTCCAAAGTTGGCGGCGTTTCCCCTTCTCAAGCCCCCGCAAAGCCTTTTTAATCCCCTCGCTGTCCCATCCCGCTGTCGCATTCCCCTTCCCCTGTTCTTGCTTCCCCGGTCTGGCATTTTCTGCTCCCTGTGTCCCCACCCTGCCAGCTCATCCCCCATGGCGTTCAAAACTATTTTTCTGGAGCCCTCTGTCCTCGAGCTGAGCGGCCCTGCTCGCCTTTTCTCTGACGCCAAGAAATATACGCCTTTCTTCAGCAAATTCGTCGGCCACGACGATGAGATTACCCAGGGTTTCCTGGAGACTTGGAACGACGGAGAAGTCACTGTTAAGGGCTTGCATTTTAAAATCTCTAAGGACTTCCTCACTGAAGTCACCGGGCTGCACCACGAGGAGAAGGGCCGCGTTGTTAGACGTGACAAGCATAACTGGGAAGAGGAGCTTTCCCGCTTCCCAGATCACCAGTGGGACAAGGGTAACTTGCTTTGATCTCACCTTTCGACGCCATTTGATGATGCCATTGTCCCGGTTATGCAGTACATAACCTGTGACGATCCCGACCAGCGGCTCTTCAGCTTTCACCTCAGCTATTTTAATCACCTCCGCGGTGCCACCCTCATCAGCACCCCCCGCTTTCTTCTCTACTCTTTGGGTCTGACCATCGAGCGAGCCCGCAAGAACCACTCCCGGCCCTTGCACCAGGGGCTCATGGCTGTCCTTTACAGACATGCCCTGGCCAACCAGCCCCAGCTTCACCACATCCCCCCCCTTTCTTCGGTCCCGCCCTCCGAGTCAGGCGTTTCTCCCCCGGAGTCCCCTGCAGCCAAAGATTCCCCCGCCCCCGATGTTTCCTCCTCCCTGAAGCGCCGCAGGCCCACGCGCAAGTGTAGGACGACGAGCAAAGGCCCGGACGGGGCCCTTCCTCCAAGCTCTGGCCGCAAAAGGGCCTCCCCCGGCCCCAGCCGGGCTGCAGCAAGTCCCAAGAACGTCAAAGCAGAGGACCCGGAGCCCACGGTGATAAGCTCCGAAACAGACGACGTGTTGCAGAAGACGGCGCTCCTCGGCCTCCTGGACACTGCGGTGAGCTCCCTCAATTCAGCTGCCCACGCCGCGACTCATGCCGCCAAGGCGCTGTCCGAGCTCCGGCGCATGTTGGAGAAAAACGCTGCCAAGGGGCAGCGGCAATCCGAACAGGCCGAGGACGGGCAGGGCCCAGACAGCTAGACCCCGGGCTTTCGCAGTTCCATTATGTTGTGCTTTTTGGATTTGGTCTTGTGGAGGTTCGCGGCTGCGTACGGTTTTGTTGGGCTTTTTGTTGTTTGTAGGTTCCAGGGCCCCGCGGCAGGGCCCTTTTTTCTGTTGTTTGTTTCCTGGGCCCCGGAACGGGGACGTTAAGTCTGTCTTTACGTTTTTCTGCTTCGGCTTATATTGTAATTAAGGTTTTGGGATCCTATTTAAAAAACCCACTGTAAATATTCTGTTACCTATAAAAAAAAAAAATGATGTCAAAAAGTTGATTGTAAAAAAATAACACTTTGAGGAAGTTGAAGAATATGTTTAATTAAAAAAATAAATGAAAAAAATTGTGATAAAAAAACATGCTAAATATGATTTAATTGACATAACAATAAATATAATATTTTAGTTTTTTTTATAAAAGTAACCACAATAAAAGCCACTTATAATTTATTCATATATATATTCTAACAAGTAAATATCACTCTATATTAATTCATTTAAAAAAATAATAATTTAATCATACATAATCATTAAAATATTACAATATATTTTTATAATACCAATCTAATCCCTATCAATTTAAAAATATATATTTTATTTTAATATATCAATTTCTGAATAGATTTGATGAAAAGTTTAACATAAAATAAAAATTTAGCATGAAGGTAGTCTATTATTCATCTTAATCACCAAACTTTTGGAGTCATTGACCGTCATGGATTTTGTGCATATTTGATTGGAATTTAACTTCAATTCTACTCTTTCTTTGAAAAGATTTTGTACGTATTTTATTGTAAGTCAAAATTCACTCTTTCTTTGAATCTTCTTAAACGTGGATTAAGATTCAATGCCTTGTGTCTTATGTTTAGGGGACTACTCCAAAATAAATAAATAAAATTTTAAAGTTTAGGAGACTATTCAGATACTTTTATACTATTTTTCTTAGAGATAAGTGACCTTATCTTTTTTTATACTATTTTTATTAGAGAAAAGCGACCTTATGTTTTTGAAGAGGTGCTATGAACATGGGGAATTTTATTTTGTATATTTTATAGGTCATTATTATATAATAGTATTAAAATGTTTTAGATTTTATTTTTTATTTTTTATTTTTTTAAGTTTAAGAATTTAAAGAATTGAACTCATATTACATGTGATATTTTTTGTTTCATCTTAATATATAATCAAGCAATACATCCGTAATTATGTATGTATTATTAGACGAGATCATATTTGAATTTGGATATCTATTTTAAAAGTTTACATTTATAATTATCCATATATAAATGCATATTTATAAAAAAGATTAGATTTAAACTTGGGTTTTATCTTTAAAATCTTAGTTTTAATTATTCATATATAGTCAAAGTTAAATTTGAACAAGTGTCTTTTTCTTAAAAATCCACATTCTTAATCACTTAATGCCATACCATTTGATAAATAAGATGTCAGTTTAAATAATAACTCAAATGAAGTCAGGGTAAAACATTGCAACAAAAACTTTGCTTTCAAGAGATCAACTTCACTTTCAAAGTTTTACTGGTTTCCACTATATATTTTTTGTCTTTCTTTTGTTTTTCTTATACCCAACATCCTAATTCCATTTCATTACTTGACTCCATTTATCAAGACTCTTTGCTTCAAGATTAAGGATTGGATGAGTTGATAGGGTTAGTTTAGACTCCTCTATGGTTAAACAAATTTTCCTTTTCATTACCTTTACACTGTTTTTCATGTTCCTTTCTAACTATATATTCCAAAGTATTGTATCTTTCTATGTATCCCAGATTTTCTAACGCATCACTCTTAAAAGCGTTCTACAAATTTCCCTTTTCATTACCTTTTTATCTTCATGTTCCTTTCTAGCAATATAGTCCAAAGTATTGTATCTTTCGATGTATGCTAAATTTTGTAACTCCTCACTTTTAAATGCATTGTCATTGCTTTAACAATTCATCACCATATATTTATCAAACATATTAAGAATCCATTGCCATTCTTCCCAAATTTTTTAACAATGTCTCAAGAGATAGTCTATACTTTCCTCCTTTTTACATATAATACATTGTGAGGGGCCATGAAAACCCTTTTTTATTAGGTTATTTGTGGAAGGCTTGGACTATCCCAAATATCTCTCCATATTCTTGGAGTATTCCTATTTTGTTGGTGCTTTACATTATATCCATTTCCTGCTATGTATATCCTTGTTTCCCTCATAATAATCACTCTTGTTATCTTTCTCCTCAACTACCTCCTAGCAAGATATACTTGTAAACAATCTTCTTCCCATTTGTATTTTGCTTCTTGGTCCTTGGACATAATATTTGAAATCCTATCACCATATTTGTCTTGAAGTAATCTCATCCATGGTTTCAAAATTGGATCGTTTCCTTTCGAATTACATTATGGTTATATAATGATAATATAATTTGGTTACTATGTAAACATTAGCTTAATAAGATTCACAATTTAGTCTACTTTTGAAAGCAATTTTTTTTTTTTTTAAATTGACTATATAATATTGAAATGGATCTTGCTAGTATTACATCAAGACCAAGATAGTGGTATTATAAGAACACACCTATTTTGCATGTATTATTTATCAAGTTTTTAACTTAGGCCTTTTTCTTAAAATTGAGGAATTTAACCACTTAATCTCTTAAAAAACCAAAGATTTTAACAAATTAAATTGATATCATTTAAATAACGAATATATAATTTTTAGATATTTCTTGATGATTTTTGTAGGGCTTTGAGAATAGGAGGCTTCCGGAAATAGGATCATGTCATGAAGCTTGATGTTCGATTTGGGTGTGAGTTAGTTGTTAATAATGTGTGGTTTTTTTAGCTTTGACTAATTTAATGATGAGGGGTTGGGGTTTATTGGCTACTTAGACAATTTAATGTTATTACACTAATACCATGTTATGTAATGTTTGATTATTTTTATTCAATTTAACATGTTTCAAGTGATATTAGTGTCATATCAAGTAAAAATAATCCTCTACTCATTTCTATTGACACTTGAGTTAGGTGCCTAGGGTTTGGAGCATGTTAACAAATAAATAAAGGATGCCCAACCTTTGAGAGATTCATTCTATGGTTATGTCACATTTTCAGACCTAGGCAAAGTGGCTACACCAGGTAATACTCATTTAGTGATTCAAGGATAAAACTCCTTAAATCCAAAAAGATTAGAGCATGGAACCCTTTCTTATGGGCAATCCCATCTAAGGATTGCATTGAGGTGAAAACATTCTCATCTAAGGATTGCATTGAGGTGAAAACATTATCTTTTCTAAAAGTAATGATTAGAGGAACAACTAGAGCAATATTATATAGTAGCATTAATTTTGAATTTAAAAAATATTTCTTTTTAAGTGTTTTACTTCTACTTAGTTCATCCTATTATTATTCTATTGAAGCGTTCCACTAAATTTCATCAATAGGATAATATAGGACATCATAAACCTAACATTATTATGTGATTTATTTTTTTTTGTTGCATTTTTAAGTGCTTTACTTCTACTTAAATCATCATATTATTATTTTTTTATGCATTCCACTAAATTTCATCAATAAAATAATAGAGAACATCATAAACCTAACATTATTGTGTGATTTATTTTGTTAGTTGCATTGGTATGGTTCATTATTCTTTTCTGCTTTGACATCATTTAAAAAATATATATAATTGAAAACATCCTAAATTATCTAAGGATAGCTCAAGGGTTTGGACTTTGACTCTTCTTTAAAAGATCTAATATTTAAACCCACCAAATACGTAAAATAATATATATGATTATAAAAAATAAACAAATAAAGTTTATACTCTTCCCATACTAAATGCCTTCTCTGCACATAATAGACCCATATAGACCCTATAAATATAAGGTATAAGAGGTTAACGCCTCTCTTATGCATAATAAATAAAAATATATCAATCCAAACATGAATAGATACATACTCTAGACAAACAAGATAACATGAATACCTACCTCCTCTTACACATAATAGACCCAAAGAAATATAAGGTAATTGACTCCTCTTATATATAATAAACCAAAAAAAAATACCTACCTCCTCTTGCACATAATAGACCCAAAGAAATATAAGGTAATTGACTCCTCTTGTATATAATAAAGACAAAAAAAATATACCTACCTCCTCTTGCACATAAATGACCCAAAGAAATATAAGGTAATTGACTCCTCTTATATATAATAAAGACAAAAAATATATATACCTACCTCCTGCACATAATTGACCCAAAGAAATATAAGGTAATTGACTCCTATAATAAAGACAAAAAAATATATATAGAAAGTTTAAGACAGTCCGGTATAAATAAATAGTACTGGTAAAGATTAAAATTATTCTGCTTATGAAATTAAAAAACACCATTTTCACAGCAGGTCAGCTGAAAAATTTTCAAAAATAAAAGTCATGACCACAAGACTCGGTCGTTGTCTTGGCCCGCCAACGTAATTTCTCAGAAACAACGTAAGAAAGCAAGACCAGAGCTTCAACGTAATTTCTTAGAAACAACGTAAGAAAGCAAGCGATACCAGAGCTTCAATGTACCAAATACATATATATAAATGAAAATTTTCAATCCTGGGATATATGTATATATCCCCAATAGTTCAAAGCTTGCAATCTAGTGCTCAGCAATGTTTCCTCCTGCTTGTTATGTTATGACTGATGTTCTGAAAGCTCTGGTTTTATTTCTTCTTCTTTTTGTGAAATTGAGTCTGGCAAGGCCTTGGGAGGTCAAAGTGGGGGGATTATTTGATTTGGAAAGTTATGAAGGCAAAGAAAGCAAAGTGGGCATAGAAATGGCAATTGAAGATGTTAACAACAATCACACTGTTCTTAATGGTATCCATCTTCATTTGCAGGCAGCTGAAATTGGAAGGAGTCCTCTGGTAAATGCAGGGAATGGTAAGTGTTTTTTTTTTAATGTGATGTACAGTTATTTTTTAGAGTTATTATAGTCTGCAGTACAGAGTAGATTGTTAGTTTCTGCATTTCAGCTAAATTTTTATTTCCTTTATTTAATTTGAATTGGTGCAATTAAACTTATAGGAAATTTAACTTCATCATTTTCGATTAAAATTTCTTTATTAAACTATTATATTTTTATAATTATTTTATAGAATTTTGTTTTTTCATAAATTACATTTTTTATTATTATATAAGAATTAAAAAAAAAAATTAATCCATAAATTAAAAAATATAATTTAAATTCAAATATTATATATTTATAATATCGTTATGTGATTATTATATAATTTGGATGACCTATTTTTATTTTTTATACATAAAAGAATGGAGAACAAAGAATCCATAACTGCCTTTCCTTTTTGAACAACTAATCTCACCATCAAATCATTTGGATAACCTATTTTAATCTTATATAATTAATTAAAAATAATAATATGAAAATTATAAAAAAAAATTAATAAAAGAGTAACAAATAAAAGAGCTTACCAATAAAAAATTTGAAAAAAGAGTCAAATAAAAACCTTATATTTGAAGTAATTATGTATTGCTAGTTATGTATTTTTTTCAATTAATTATATGGGATTGAAATGATCTCCACTTGTATCACATCATCACTATATGGTATTACAATAAAAATTGGATATTATCCATATCTCTTCGATGATAAAAATTGGATATTATCCATATCTCCTCCTTCATTGTAGAGGAAACTAATTATATGGAATTAAAAAGGTTTCAACCATTTAATCTTAAAAAAATGAGTTTTCACATCTGCTTGTTGTGGTGCAGTGGTAAATGCCTTGGGTGCTGGTAGAGGTCGACCCAGGTTCCATTTCCCTTGTCTCCATCCTGCAGATATATGGTATAGTTAGAAATGTCCTATGTGCTGGTAGAGGTCGACAAGGCTCCATTCCTCCTATGCCCAACTTGTTGAAAGTGGCACCTCGAAAGGGGTGTTTTCCACTATAAATTAGTTTTACCCAGGTGTTGTAGGTGAGTTGGAGAGGAGAGGGCAATCCTCCAAAGGAGGTCCCAGGTTCGAATCTCCACCCTACCAAAAAGCTGAATTGGGTACCCAAAATCCAATTGATAATGTTGGTGCTTTGACGGTATAGAACCCCCTGTTCGTGGTCTCTCAGACCAAGCTGGTAGAGGCCGACAAGGCTCCATTCCTCCTATGCCCAACCTGTTGAAAGTGGCACCTCGAAAGGGGTGTTTTCCACTATAAATTAGTTTTACCCAGGTGTTGTAGGTGAGTTGGAGAGGAGAGGGCAATCCTCCAAGGAAGGTCCCAGGTTCGAGTTGTAAAAAACAAAATTGCAAATATCTGTCAGTTAAGGTTCGGATGATGGGAGGAGCAATCATTCAATTTATTAACTCTATATTTTGGAGGTCCCAGGTTCGAATCTCCACCCTACCAAAAATCTGAATTAGGTACCCAAAATCCAATTGATAATGTTGGTGCTTTGACGGTATAGAACCCCCTGTTCGTGGTCTCTCAGACCAAGGCGGCCCAGCAAAGGGTTTTTTGCTTTTAAAAAAAATGAGTTTTCACAAATTTTTATAAAGATCCTGATCCTTCCAAAATTTAAACGTAGATCATCTAAAAACATCCTACTAAATATCACTTACAAATCTAATGTGAAATAATCTAATGTTAATTACACGCTGTAATTTGTTTGGGAAGTAGTTTTCCTGCCACTACAAATAAATTCATACGGTAAGCCTGTTAGTTGCTACTCTCCAGATGACTGGGTTAAATCCAAGTTAAAAAGGTTACAAATATATAATTATGCAATTATATATGTAGTTTTACGCAACCAAATATCTCTGGATATCCAATGATACATGTTTAGACAATGTTCTAGTTAAATCTATTAAATCCTGGCTGAGTTTATCCCACTTTCATGTTCTTTACAGATAGCTGCTTATCCAGCCTTCCTGTTCTTCATGTTGATGGTCCTGTGAACACGGACTAAATATTGGTAAAATAATTGTTTTCAATCTGTTTGACCTCCAAATCTCTCGGAATTCAACCACTCTACCTATTCTGCCATTTAGCTATCTTGCCGTTGTGCCAACATGCATATTTGGATTTTAATGAAATAGCACTTTATTTTGGAAAGTTGACGAGTTTTGAAAGTACCGATTGCATCCTCTACGAATATGAAAACTTAAGCCAATAAGTATTTGTTGATGTATTCTCACAGACTGCCCAAAAATTATTGGCCCAGGGTAAAATGGGAACCCAATGAAGTGAGGACCAAATAAGGTCAGCCACATTAAAGATGAGAGTATGATACGATACCACATTGAGAAATTTAGATTTGAGTCTGGTATATATATTTAATTATATAATTGTTGTAATATTATATTTATAATATTTATATAATCATAATATAAATATAGTTTGTTTTAATTTATATAATTAATTAAAAACTTTATTTTAATCTTACATAATTAATTAAAAAATAAGATAATATACCATACAAAATGATTAATATACTTATGAAGACTGTATATCATTTTCAAAATTGAATATTTCAGTCCAAAATTTGTATTTTTATTTGAATTGTTTTTATAAAGTTGAAATTTGAAATTATATCTTTCAGTTTTCATATTAATGCTGAGTTTTGGTTCATTTGAATCTATTTTTTTAAGTAATAATTCTTATACACATAGATGATGGAGATTGAAATGGAATAGTAGTATCCTTACCAGTAAACTACACTCACACACTCACCCAGATGTCTATTTGAATTTATTATTGATTAAAAAATACTAAATACTTCATGCATAACATGAATTGAATTAATCATTCAGGAAGATCGAATTTGTAATCTTATCTTCATTTTGTAGTTTAACTAATAACATTTATTTGATCTGTTTTCAGTCCATTCCTGGTCCAACAATATTTTGTTTACATCATGGATTGTGAAAGCCTTGCCCTTTTTAATCCCACGTATCATACAAAGTCCTAATAAAAAGTTTGTTCATGTTATGTGTGAAATTCACACTGTTTTTGCAGTGCTGAATCTGTTCAGAGGAAATTTGACAGCTGTTGTGGCACCCATGACTGCAGAAGTATCCAACTTTGTCTCCTTTGTAGCTGATTCTGCACAAGTGCCACTTATTACATTTGCTGGCAATGATCCCTCAATGTCCATGAAGCATTCCACATATTCCATTCAAATGATTGGTAGTGACCCGATGCAAATGAAGGCAATAGCTTGTCTGCTTAACAAATTTTACTGGAGAGAAATAGTGGTCATATTTGAGGATGATGAATTGGGTGTGAGTGGGATTCTAGCCTTGAACAATGCACTGCAAGAAGCTTCAGCTTCAGCCAGAGCCAGGATAGTTCAAAAGTTTCCAGTGACTGACTCTTTCAATAAGTCTACCCTTGATGAGATTGTGCAGAAGCTAAAGCATGACAAGACTAGGAGTCGTGTGTTTCTTGTACATACTTCTTATGGATTGGCCCAGAAAATATTTTTGGAGGCAAAAAAATTAGGCATCATGAAGAAGCAAGGTTATGTTTGGATTGTTACAGAGTGGGTTGCCGGTTTTTTGAAAATTTCAGATTACAAAACCATGGATTCAATGCAGGGGGTCATTGGGATTAGAAAAAAAATTCCGGAGAGTTTATGGTTCCGGGGTGTCAGCCGTAGAGTGAAGGATAAGTTCAGGAGGTCGTACCCAGAGGAAAGTCACTCTGAAAAAATTGGCATAGTTGGAGCTCATGCTTATGACTCTATCTGGATCATTGCAAGAGCTCTTGATGCTCTGTTCAGAGATGACAGGCTCAGTGAATTGGAATTCAAGTCTTCAGGAAAATATTCAGCCGATGTCCAGGTTTTTCAGGAAGGGAATGCCCTGTTTGAGAAAGCGATTGGTACTAGGTTTGAGGGAATCAGCGGTAACATGACATTTGACAAAAATGGGATTCTTCAAGTTGATTCATATGAAATCCTTAATGTTGCAGATAGAGAAATTAGAGTAGTGGGATTCTGGAGGGAGGGTCGGGGGATGTTGTCTTTGAAATGGGAAGAAAGTCAAGAGATTACTTGGCCTAATGGATCTTCCACACCACCTTCCGGTTACAGAAAATTTATAGTGGGAGTCCCCCGAATCATTGTGTTTCATGAATTTGTGAACGTTTCGAAAATTAACAGTTCAGCGTTCAACTTTTCAGGGTTCTGTGTAGATGTGTTTAAGCGTTGCGTGGCCAATCTTCCTTATCATATGGAATATGAATTTCAGCCTTCCTTCGTCAAGGAAGATGGTCCAGACTATGATCAGCTGGTTGAACAAGTTGCAAATAAGGTACCTCTCATCTCTGTCAGTGTTCTCAACCAAGATTTTATATTATTGATTTTTTATTAATGGGTTATACGGGATTGAAACAGCCTTAGCTTGTATTAAATTATTACGGTGTTATTTCAACCAAGATATAGTGGTAATACAACATATCACTGGGTGAGATTTGAACCTAGGTCTTCCCATTGAAAGCCTGAATTTTTAATTACTTGATGTCATGCCATCTGATATTCTTAACCAATATTTAAGTTCAATCATACGATAGAATTATAGGTGATTTTGATTTTTCAGTCCTGTGTCTATGTAGTTAAAAAAATATTTAATTCAAAAAGATAATAGTAGGCATTAGCTTTGTGCTTTTCACATGGGCTGGTATCAAAATGTTTGAAAAACATTTACATAAGCCTATATCATGCGACCATTTGATGGGGACCATCTTTACAATCACTCGCTTATTGAATGAAATAACCTGTCATAAGTTTTAAAAAACTGTTATCATGTTCATTTCATATTATTTTTGTGTTTTGGTTGGATAAATTTGGCACAAAGATCTCACCAGCCAAGAAGCCAACCACTCTTAAACAGTAAATGGGCTATAAATTCATCAGAAGCTAACTCACCACATCTTCAGACCATCCATGGATCACAGATTTATTGAGAGCCAACTCTTCCACCATAACCAACGGCCTTAACATGGAGAAAGGCAACATCTGCTACATTTGGCCGATCACCCCTTTCCATGAGGACAACCAAGAGTGTTAACAACAGTTCTGCATCTTGGTTGTGTAAATTTGACCCGAACAACATCTCACCAGCCAAGAAGCCAACCACCTCTTCAAATGGTACAAGGATTGCAAATTCATCAGAAGCCAACTTACCACATCTTAAAACCATCCATGGATCACAGATTCATTGAAAGCCAACTCTTCCACCATAACCAACAGCTTTAACACGGAGCGAGGCAACACCCACTAGGTTTGAAGACCAATCATCCCTTTCAGGAAGGACAAGCAAGAGTGTTGACAATAGTTCTGCCTTTCTTATCTGACCAGCAATCATTAATGATAATGCATCTAGATGTCTTCGATGAATCCCACAACAGGATACAACTAATATGTTAATTGAGCCTTCTTTTTCTTGAAACCTGAAGTCCTCAAACTCTGAGAAGGACGACTATTATATCTCTTTCCAAAATTTGAACTTGCATACACACTTCACGCAAATACCAAAATCTAGAATGATGGAAATATATTGCATTACAGTAAAAACACCTCCTCTATGCTTGTTCAACATCTTCTTTGCATTTTTTATTCTACAATGATTTTAATGATTGTGATGATTTTCCATTTTGTTATACTGGTAATCAGGACTGAACAGTCCCAATTTCAATCAATGTTTATTATTCCTTTGTATCATTTTCATAGTTGAATTTATAATGTCATTTTAAGTTATGTTTGTTCTACTAGCAATTAGTGGGTAGCTAATATCTTTATTTAAGTTGCTAATGAGATGGCCATGAACTTAGTCAAATTGTTTTGCATGTTCATTTTACAAAATTCACTCTTATATTTCTAATAGAGATCATCCCATTCCATTTATGTCGATTCAGGTGTGATAGATTACATTTATAAATATTTCTGCCTCCCTTTCCTGCCAATGCAAGCCCCTGCTTCCTCTAGATATTGTGTTTGCTGTGCAGGGCCCTGCTTGCTCCAAATGTTATCTTGGCTGTGCAAGCCCCTCTTTCCCCAAATGCTATGCTGGCTGTGCAGGTCCCTGTTTCCAGTTGGAATGAGATAATGAATGCACAAAAATTAAATGTAACTCTCACAGTTGTCATTTTCTTTTTGAAGACACACTTCACAGGAGAATTTTAAAATAAATAACAACTACATTTTTAAATTTTGAAAAGAATTAAGTTATTATTTATGATAAAAACGATACTGCGAAACACCCAAGCTTGATGGATAAATTAAAAATAACAAACAAATTTAAGGTAGCTCAATTAATTAATGGTGCAAAACTAAACTCATGGGGATTAGCAACAAAAGTAACAAGAGAATAAGAATAAGAATCACTCTTGTGGTGATCGCCTTTTCTTGTAAATGGCCTCCTTGCAGGTCTGTTGAACATTCAATGGAGCTTGTGCTAGGTTCTTAGTTGCCTAACGGACCACCTTATTGCAGTAATCCCATTGAGAGTGCAAAGATTGAGCATCAAATCAAACGGTTATTCAAAGGGCAATATATAACGTGGTGCTTCTAATCCCAAAACAGAGCATGGAAGTGATAGTTATTTAAATTGTCTTTTGCTTTTGACAAACTGGCTGTGAAGAACCAGTATCCTCCACTTGGGGCTGGTGACCTTTTGAACCAGCTTTAGTGTGGCAAGTGCTTTATTAAGCCTGACATGGCTTCAAGATATCATCAACTTCACAGGAAGTTCTACAATGTCTGAAATGCAGCTTTCAAGTCAGAATTTGGTTTCTACAACTGGTTAGTGGTACCTTTTTGGCCTCACTAATGCAGTTATGACATTCATGTGCATCATTTGTTTTGTGTTTAGACCCCTATCTTACCAAAATTGTAACCTAATTGGTTGACATCTTGGTCTTGGTATGACCTCTAATACATGGACAGATGGTTCTAGATCTTCTTCATCAACAATGGCTCTAGGCCAATCTGAAGTTCTTCTTTGGAAAAATCTCAATCAAATATTTGGGCTTCCTCATTGATAAGCAAGGGGTACATAAGGATTGAGATAGGTTTCTTCGTAAGTGGCCCACTATATCTAACATCTTAGATTTAAAGAGTTTTCGTTCATTATTATCCCAGGTTGGTGGTATGAGGTACAATTCCCTAGTTCAGTTGGTGAAGCTAGATGTTCAAAGTTGTGTAGCAAAACAGGGAACAAAGGAAATTATCCCAATCAACCATGCATTAGATGGAAAAGAAAAATAACAAATAAATGATTTTTATCAAGAAATGTAAGAAAACCAGAAACTATGTAAATAAACATCAAACTTTATTTATAGATAGTGCAAAAGGAAATTAACAATATAATATGTCTCCATGAAGCCAAATTGGCTACAACACCAAAACTTAGGCTACGAGCAAGTGTGGGGCATTGGCGTTGATGTGCACACCATTGGGTGTCTAACTCTACCTCTAATTTTTAAGACATTAATCTATTAAGAAAAATAGTATCTAAGTTATGAGAACCATGTTTATTGAATAACTAACCTATATATAGAATGTACAATAAAGTTACAGGAACTCTGTGGAAGCGGAAATGGTTCAACTTTTGATAGTTGCAAAAATCTAGTTATGGTGATTCACGTAGCAATCCTCTACGTGTCTTCTTATGGTGCTAGGTGGAGTGTTTGTTGACAACATGTGCTAACAACTGGTGTTGATCTCTAGCATTGGTGCTAGTTGACTAGCATTGGCGCTTAGGTGTTGGTTTCGTGCAGGACTAGCATCTGGCACCTACGGTTGAAGAAGACGCTAGTGTTGCTTGGTGCCATGTTGTGGTGTTCTATGGAAAGGTGGCAGTTGGATATGTAATCATGTCTTTGCACTACTGTTTGTTGGTGCTTGGTGGGAATGCTCATGAAGACTTGAGCAACCGTGCTCCACTTAGATCATTAGTCCTTTCTTGAGGGGCAATGGTCACCGTTGTGTATAATTCCTAAGAAAATTGATGCTTGGTTTGGTCAAGTGTATACCACTTTGCTTGAGTAGCAAACTGAACAACCTTCACAAATCTGAAGAGAGTGTGAGTTCCCTAGCAAGCATCCTTGTAAATGAAATTGATTAGTTGATCCTTTGTTGCTGGGATTAACTATTATAAGTCTCAGTTTGATGGATGTTTCACAACCACTAGTTTGACCAAAGGTGAAACATAAGGCTTGAGAATCTCCACATTGAAGACTAGATGCATTCTCAAGTAAGGTGGCATGTTGAGAGCAAAGGCATTTTCCCTTGCCATGCACAATATGATATATGGATCATAGTGTAGTGGTTTGACCTTTCGATGTGGATTTGAGAAGCGTTCCTTTTGAAGGTGAAGCCAAACCCAATCTCTAACTTGAGAGGTATGAGGGGCACGATGCTGGTCAAGGTATTCCATGTACTAATGTTTCTAGCATTGATCAGTGGCAGTCCTCCACTGTCTCACTCAGATATTTTCCCAATAAAACGAAACATAACACGCTTTGCTTAATGGGTCAAAATTATGGACAATGTAGGAAGAAGTTTCTAATAAACAAGGCAGCAAAATAAAAATTGATTGGCAAATATTGTGATTCTGATGAAACAATAGGATCACAAGAATATATGAGGGGAAAACTCTCTGGGGAAAGAAAGTCCACAAAGAAACGCTTGCTGCTGCTTATATTAATGAAAAATAATTGGAGTACAATGTGTATAAGCTAAACAAAGTCTCTCCTAGCGAAAAAGAGGAGAGCACACAAAATCTTGTCCAGCTTCAAATTACTCCCAAAAGATCCTGCCTTGTCAATCCCAAAAAAAGATGGAACATTCTCCCTCTTATGCCTTTGTAGCAGTTGGGAAAGGAAAGGGACATGGAAGGTGAAAAGTCAAGCTTGTTACTTTTCAATTTCTTATTCAGTAACCCTTCCTTTGCCAATCTCTTTTCAAATTCGAAGAATGAATTTTTGTTTTATTTGATCAGCCTTCAATCCTAATCAAGTATCCAAGTATCTACTAAACTTTTTGATTTTCATGCTAACTGCATTGTAGGAAATGTTCGACTTTGTCCACTTCCTTAGTATGAGTAGGTTATCTATGTGCTGACAAACACTTGAAAGGCTATGTCGTGGGCACTATTGAGTTGGAAAATGAGACATGCTTGGAAGGGACTATGACCTTTGGAGTTGTGTAGGGATTTGTTCTATGAGTGCTGAATGTAAGGTAGATTATCATCCCAAGTGCGTAGATGATCGTGGTTACACATTTAGAACAAAAGTACAAGAATTTTGTCAACCACCTCAACCTATCCATCTATTTAAGGATGAAAAGTAGTTGAGTGATCTAGGCATGTATCGAGTAGATCCCACAAGTGTTGCCAAAACCAAATAACAAAATGGGAGTCACAATCTGATACAATTGTTCCAAAATGCTAAAATGAGCCCATATATGCTAGAAAAACAATTAGGCAATCTAAACAGTTTGACGCCCTTATTGCATGCTACCATAATTGCCATATTTAAGAACATATCAATGACGACAAAGATGGAATCTTCTTGTCAAGTAGTTGAATGCAAATCTTAGAGAAATTTGAAGTTGATAGATTCCCAAGGCTTGGAAGGAATTGGTAGTCTTGTGTAGAGTCCCAACTTTCTATTCTCTAGTTTGGCAATGTTGCATGGAACACAAGATGTGATGTGGAGCTTTATGTCTTGGTGCATGTGAGGCTAGTAGAAATGTTGCTATAGTGTCACAAGTGTCTTGCCAATGCCAAAGTATTCAACTACTTTGGAGTAGTGCACATCCTGGATAAGGCCTTGGCAAGGTCTATTGGATGGGATGCAAAGATAATCTAGGCAATAGATAAGTCCATCATTGAGATATTGATCCACAACTAGCTTGCATTGCACAAATTATTGGCACATATAAGCACAATCATAGTCACCTAAGTAAAGTGATCTCCTCTCAATTAAGTTGTGGCTATGGGCATCCATTACTATGATGAGTGTCTAGACTGGTGGGTAGTTGAGACAGTAAGTAGCTTGATTCTCCTTGCCCTCGTGATCTCTAATAACAGGATGAATATGTTGTAGGTAGGTTATCCATTTCATTTGATGTGCATTCTTTAGTTTGCTTTGAGTGTGCAAAAACTAAAGAGGCTTATGGTCAGAATGGTTGATGGTTTCCTTACCCGTTATATAGTTGCACAAATAGTCAACTGCTTGGACAATGACACACAATTCTTTCTTGTAGGTGGAGCACAATTGCATAGCATCATTTAAAGTTGTGGCATGTGACAGGATGCCCATGTTGAGTGAGGATTGCATCAAGTGCATAGTTGGATTCATCAATCTCAATCTCAAAGGCTGAGTGATGTTTAGCATGGATAGCATTAGAAGTGTTTCTTTAGTTCTTCAAACACTTGTTGCTAGGTGATGGTCCATTTGAACTATGCTTTACTACACATTATCTAGTTGAGAGGCTAGGATATGTGTAACAATCCTAGGATGAAGTAGCGGTGGAAGTTCGCTAAGCCCAGGAAACTTTGAGCTCATCTACGTTGATCTTCTCTAGATGTACATGGATGGAATGATAGTCAATGATGTAGCCCCAGGTATTGGATTCGTGATATATTGAATGTACAGTTGACCATGTTGGTATGCAATTTGTGTTGTCGTTAGGTATCTATGATTCGTAATCACTTGTCAACTATGTTGTTCGGGATCCTCAAATACAAATCTCTTTTATTCAATTTTACAACTGAGAAGATTTACAACAATCTAGAAGCAATTTGCTTCTTAGATCTATGCTAAGAGAATATACTTCTGCTGCTGCAATCTTTCTCCCGTTGTGCTTCTGCTCTTCTGGCTTCCAAATATGACCTTCTGAGTCTCTTTGCTCAATTCTGGTTGCTAGATATGGACTCCTTCTAGAATTATCTCTTATAATTCTCTTCTTCAATTTTTTTCCTCCCTTACAATAGGTACCTCACACCCAATATATAGACATCTTACATGCCAAAAATAATATGAATTTTCTATATTTGGTTCACCTTCCTTTTCTATTTTTTTTTTAAATTCCATTTTAACATTCACCCATTTATAATTATGGGTTTTTTTTGTAGTATGCCATTCCTATGCACCTTTCTATTTCTAAATTGCTTTTCTATCTATAGAACTGCTTTTCTTATTTTTTTATTTCTGATCACACCTTCCATATTTAGAGGCTTTTGGTCCCCAAAATCTATAGATTAAGTAGAAGATGAGGAAATAACTCTTTGATTCTTCTCCTATATTACCATGTTGCTTTTAATGGTAGTTGTCCCCTTCAAGCAATTTTCCAGTATTCTTGCTTTCCCCTGCGAGTGGTGAGAGCTTGCTTCTACAATATAGAGGCCTACTCCATTTCCTCTAGTGAACTTGGTGCAAAATCCTCAACCGACGGTAGAAAAATCTCATTCTCCTCCTCATCAATCATTGATGGTTCAAAAAGCCGAAGATTCTCCACATTGACTACTTAATACATAAGCATGTATGAAGGTAAACTCAACCGAAAAGCATTCTCACTGACTTGCTCGATGATCTCAAATGGTCCATACCTGAGTGGTTTCAGCTTCTTGGCATTTCCCTTCAATCTTTCCTTGCTAAGATATAACCAGACTCTATCTCCCACCTTAAACTTGTGGTCAACACGATGTTGATCATGCCTCAACTTGTATTTTTCTTGACTAGCCTTCAACTGTTCCTGCACTCTCAGGTGGATCTGTCTCACTTGTTCAATGAACTTCATTGCTTTATCCTCCTCTCCTTGCTTTGGTTGCTCCTTCTTCTCCTACTAGTCAAACATCACATCTAGTGGTGAAAGAGGTACATATCCAAAACAAGTCTCAAATGGAGATTTCTGAGTGGATGAATGGACAGCTCTATTGTAGGCATGCTGTATGTAGGTGATATGCTCATCCCATGACTTAGGACACTTCCTATGGTATCCCCTCAAGAGCTGTACTAAAGTGCAGTTGACTACTTCAGTTTGCCCATCTGTTTGAGGATGAAAAGTTTTGCTTCTCTTCAACTTGTGTCTATATTTTCCCATAATGTGGTCTAAAACTTGCCCAAGAATCTAGAGTCTCTATCAAAAACTATAGAACTCGACAATCCAAAATGTACCCATACATTAGAGAAAAATAATTATGCTGCTTGCTGCCCTTTGACACTCTTCTTGCATGGAATAAGTATGCACATCTTGCTAAACCTTTGGAGATTTGCTAAAGTTTTCCTTACACCAAAATGTCCTGCAACCTTAGAAGTGTGGGCTTCTCTGATGAGTTGTACTCTTCCTCCTTCTGGTATGCAAAGCTTATCTGCTTTGTACAACAACCCATATTGGAGATGATAATCTACTATCTCCTTTGAATTAGCATGTGGAGTGTTCAACAGCCTTTGGTATACCTCTTTGAATTTTGGGTCCTGTGGATACTCTTCCTTTTGCTTCCTTGTAATTCCTTCAAAAATAGATTCAACTTCTATTGGTTCATCCTTATGCGGTTTTAGCATTAGAAGTACAAACTTCTTGGTAGCATTGATCAGCCTCTTTGCTTGGTTTGCAGTTACCAAGGAGATTGGATTTTTCCCCTTATGAGCATGGATGATGTAAGCTTCTCCTCCTTTGATCAGCCTGTATTTATTATCCTCTATGAAGAATATAGCCTTCCTGTCATACATATATGGGCTGCCCAACACAACTCCACATATGTCCAAAGGTACTACATCTAACTCCACCTCATCAATGTAGTCAACATTGATAGCAAACTTGACTTTACATTGTTTAGTAACCTTTAATTCCGCATCTTTGTGCACCTAACCAAGTGGATATGGATGAGGATGCTTGTATGTTTCCAGCCCAAGTTTCTTCACTAAGTCTTCTGCAATCAGGTTTGCTTGAGATCTTGAATCAAACAAGGCATCGATCTTGGTCTTCTTAATCTGAATTTTCACTTGAAAAAGTTTAGTTCTCTCTTCCTCAAGTGTTTTACTTGAGCTAGTTGCACCTACAATCTTCTGTACTGTGGAACAAGCAAGTTTCTCATCAACATCTGAGCTATCTTCAACTTCTTTGCCCTCAATAGAAGTCGATGCATTCTTCTTTCCTTTCCCTTCTTCCTGTTCCTGGGGTGTAATTCTGGATGAAGTTTCCAGCACTTTTTCTTCGTATGCCCAAATAAATCATAGTGGTCACAATGGTTCTTAAAGTCTTTCTCCTTTTCTTTCTGCATTGAAGTGGAAACCTTCTTCTTTTTCTTCTTGTCTTTAAATTTATGTCATACCTATTAAGTACCCTATTGATTTTGCTTGGAGGAACTTCCTTCTTTCCCTTTTCTCCCATATTCCTCTATGTATTGAGCTTGTACACTGACTTGGTCAATGTTGGTAGGAGTGAAAAGAAGAACTTGTCTTTTGATGTGACTATGCAATCCTCCGATATATTTCATCAAAACTTGTGGATCTTTCAATGAAACTCCCAAGACTATTGCTTGTTTCCGGAACTCTGTGGTGTATTCCTGGACACTTTGGCCTTTTCCTTGTTGGTAAAATTGCCATCTCATGAGTTGTTTTGCTTCATGCCCAAGAGGATAGAACTGCTCCCGAAGTAGTTTCTTGAAAACTTCCTATCTCTGGATTGGGGGTTCATTCCCTAATATCAAGGATTCGGTGTGGGCTTCCCACCAAACTAGTGCATGACCACCCATGTTCAATCTGGAAAATGAGATCTTTTGTTCATTGGTGGTTATTCCTTGCACATCAAAGTAGACTTCAAGTTGTCATAGCCAGTGGTTCAATTTTTTGGCATTTACATCTCCTTCAAAAGAAGGGATCTCGATATTTGCCTCTACCTTGAACGGTGTTGGGGTTTTACTTGACCTCTCTCCTTGATCAAATAAATCCTTGGGGCTTAAAATTTTCTCTTGCTTCTGGTCTTCCTTACTGGATGATTTTTTGGCTCTTTTCCCATACCAAATTTGTCTACCATCAGATTTATCAATCGGTTCATAGAATTTTGCAAGACCTAATTGTCTTCAACCAACTTTGGTATACTTCCCTCCATCTGTGTAAATTTGGTCTCTGGATCTTTCTCAACAACCATTTTTTATGTGAGTTCTTTTTTCCACCTAAGGGTACCAATCTTAGGTTAAAATTCTTCTAACTCTCCTTCTCCTCTTTCTTTTTAGAGACGTGCACCTACAAAATGTGGAAGAAAAATAATGAAGATGGTGGAATCCACCAATAATGCACCTTTATGAAATTCACAATTGTACAATTGGTTAAATCCAATTCATAAAAGAAGCCCCCTTAAATAAAACATTTTTTTGGATGAAAAAGCCATTATATTAATAAAATAATGTTTAATCATACAAAAAAGGGTGGGTGGGATTAGCACACCCCGTAAACCAATACATTAACCATTGTGGTTAAGTGTATACAAGAGTGTCAGAAACAACCCACAAACTGCCAATAACAACTGCCAAAACAGTATTAAATATGCATTCGGAAAGAAAGAAGCCGAGAAATTACTGCCACCTGGAAGGGGAAGGAAGATGCACATGACTCATAATGCAGGGTGCATTCCCCCAATGATCCATGAGGGTACGCAAGTACTGCAGCTCCACCTGTACTTTTTTAACCTGTACTTGAATCTGTAACCAGCAATCAAAGAATATATCATATTTATCAGCAACAGAGAAGACATGTCCGACATCTTGCTGAGAAAAAACAGCTCTATTCCGGGACTTCCATAGATAAAACAAGGTACCAATTCTAAAAATATTCCAAACAACATCCAAGTTGAAGGAAAAAGCAATAGGGTCACCCAAAATAGCATGCACCCAAGTAAAATCCTCTTGCATAAAAGGTCTGAAAAATTCAAGAAGCCACTCCCAAGCCGACTGAGCCCGATCACAAGACCAAAAAACATGCAGTAAATATTCCGCTTGTCCACAAACCGGGCAAATGAGATTATGAACACCCAGATGCTTGAGCCTACTGCCAACAGGTAACCCTTGATGTAAGAGACTCCAAGCAAAAAAACTCTGTTTAGGTTCAATATAAGTAGCCCAAGCAATCCGAAACCTCTTATTCCATTGGGAGGGAAGAGAGACTAAATTCCATCTCAGAGTGAGCTTATCAACCATTGGAACTTGTGGGGTGAGCCATTTGTAACCAAGATGAGCTTTATATTGCAAAACAGGAAGCTCCCCATGCCAACACCAATCTGACCACCAGGGTTTTTGAAAATGCTTATGTAGTTTGCTCCAAATAGAAAACGGAATACTATCAATAACCACCTCATAAGTGTCTCTATCACTAGGATTTAAATTGTGAATTTGACGAAAACTTTCCCAGGGTATCCAACACCTGGCATGTCGGGAGAAGAAATAAAAAATGGAAGCAATACCACGCTTATAGAACCTCTGCGCTCTAACCCACTGCACCATAGCTAAGGGAGAACCTTGCCAAGTGATAACAGGAGACCACCAAATATTCATGGAAGACAAAGAGGCACCCGCTTTGCGAAAACTCCCTTTCCAACTAAGCCAGGGTTTGAAGGCCTCCCAGGCTTTCCAAATACTCTGAATGACAAAAGAACCTTTAACTTTAATAGGGACAGGGCAGTAAGAATGGATTGCAATCCCACCCCTTTCCAAATTTTCTTCCCCTGAAGCAAACCAGAAGAAATGCAATGCTTGACCAGCACTTTCCAAGATTCATCCCCAATTAAAGATCGGGTGATCCATTTAGCACAAAGGGCAAGACCTTGTCGGTGACAATCAAACAAACCCATGCCTCCACAATCCTTGGGCAAACAACAAATTTCCCAGGCTACCCGATGAAAACCTTGTTTGACAGAGTCTTTGGCCCACAAGAAGTCTCTCATAAGCTTATCCAGTTTTTTATAACAAGATTTGGATGGAACCCAACAAGATGAATAATAGACATGGGTAGTGGCTAAAACCTTAGAACAAATCTGAAATTTTCCTGCCAGAGAAAGTTTCTTACTAGTCCAAGAAGAAAGCTTCTTTTCCACTTTATCAATAACATACTGCCACAATTGAGCAGAGGAACCATGAAATGCAAAAGGAATTCCAAGAAATTTAAACACCTCACCTAGATGAATTCAAGTCCATTGGAATTGATGTAACCAGAGGTGGCAGTTGAGATTGAGATTGCCGAAAACAGGATGTTTTTTTCCATTGTATAGAAGAACCAAAGGCTAAACAGAACACCTCTAAGCAACTAATAGTCGAGGAAAGAGATTGCTCATCTTCTTGAAGCGTTAAGAAGGAATCATCTGCAAAATGACCATTGACCAACTGACGGTCAGAATTAGGGAGAGCAATACCCTTGATTAATCCTTGATCCATCTTATGGGCCAACAAATAGCCAAAATCCTCTGTAGCAAGAATGAAAAGAGATGGAGCAAGAGGGCACCCCTGTCTCACAGAGCGACCAAGAGAAATTGACTGAGATTGACTATTATTCAAGGTAAGAACAGCTGAAGCATCTTGAAATAACATAAGAATGGTGCTCACAAATACTGGCCCAAAACCTAGAGCCTGAAGCATGGTAGTTATGAAGTACCACTCCATCTTATCATAGGCTTTCTCAAAGTCTATCTTAATGAATAAAGCATCTTGTTCAAAATTTCTTGCCCACTCCATACCTTCCCAAACAAGCAAGAACATTATCAAGAATGTATCTTCCCTTAACAAAGCCGCTTTGTTCAGGTCTGACAATCAAAGGCAGAATAGATTTAAGCTTAAGCGCAAGGGCTTTAGCAATAATCTTGTAGCTCACATTAAGTAGGGTGATCGGCCTCCAATTGGTGATGAGCTCAGGATCTCCAGACTTAGGAATAAATTTAACATTGCCTTTGTTAATAATGGAACCCAGTGAACCACATTGCAGGGCTTCAAGATAAACTTTGTGGAGATCAGAACCAAGCATATCCCAAAATTCTTTATAGAATTCACATGGGAAGCCATCAAGCCCAGGTGCCTTATCATTGGCCATAAGTGACAAGGCAGTTTTTAGATCTTCCAGAGAAAGAGGAGTGTCACAAAATAACATTTGCTTAGGAGAAAGCTTGTTGGGGACAACAATGGTACAATCAGCAAGAGCTTGCCTTCTAGCATCATCAAGGGGTTGAGAAGCAAAAACACCTTGATAATGTGAAACAAATACTTTGACAATGTCTAAAAGATCTGTAAATCTCTGCCCATCAACTTGAATGGCTTGAAACTGAGAATGTTGAGCAGGAGGTCTGAGGCGCTGAAAAAATTCTTTGGTCACTCTGTCCCCCACTTTGAGCCAATGCATTCGAGCACGTAATTGAGCCCCCTTGGCTTCATACAAATCAACCTTTTTTAGCTCATGCCGAATGGAAGAAACTTGGGATTGAGCAACAGAGTTGAAAGGAGAGGCTTCAAGCCTGAGACAGGCTTTGGATAGCTCACTTTGCAAGGCAGACTTAGCCTGTTTTCGTCGTTTTGCAACTTCAACACCCAGAGTTCGCAACACCTTAGTGGTTCGTTGAATGGCAGCATTCCACCATTCAATCCTTCTAGAAATACCATCAGGTCTAGGAATCAAATTCCAAATGCGGCATATATGAGCTTTCATGCTAAAGCTATGCAAAAAAGAAACATTTAGGTAAAACTGTGAAGAATGCACTCTAGGTTGAAAGTTTAACATTGCCACCGAGAATAAAATAGGTGAATCATCAGACACTGTAGTACCAGGCAAAGTCAACACATACGGTGAATAAGGCAAAAGACGGGAGAACTGAAAGTTGTCACACTCAGAAATCATGGCTCTATCCAATCTTACCAAAACCCTAGATGAAGCAGCCTGAAAATTGGACCAGGTGTACCAAAGAGCCTGCGGGAAGTCAGAAGGCGAGAAGCAAGAATTAGGGTCATAAATGCGAAGCTTGTTTTTCATAAAAAACCAAGCTTCTCTTTCACCTAAACACCACCGCATCGAGACATGACTAACCTTATCAGAATATTTCTCCACCATATTAAAATCTCCACAGAGCACCCAAGTGGCAAATGGCAGATTCATGGCAAGCCATCTCCACAACTTGCATCTGTCAGAAGCGACATTTGAGGCATACACATTAACCACCCCAAGCGGTTTTCCACAGATCTCAAGCAAAATCCAAACAACTTGATTGGATGGGTCAACACCCCAAGTCACAACATTCTTCTATAATCGAGGCCCAAGGATAGTGACGGCTCCTCCTTTTCCCGGGGAATGCTTTGTGGCAAAAGAGGTACTTCGTGGCCACAAAAAATCACATGTACACTGCAGATTGAAATCATAAATCTTAACTTGTAGAAATAAAATATCAAGGCTTCCATGCATTTGAGAAACATTTGACATCTCATTTCGGACCAAATATTTTCTGACCGGGTTCGTCAGTCCTCGAACATTCCATGATAAAAAAAATCATTGGGATTTGTCAGGATGCATGATCTCCATGACATCCTCTGCATCACCCAAACCTGTAAGTGAGCCAAAATAGTTGGAGGTCGCATGGAAAGCATCAATGTTTAGTTGTCGACGTTTATCATTCCGAATAGGGCTACGAGAGCGACGGACCTTCAAGGCCCGACCCTTCTCCACTGAAGAATTATCTGGAGCTGCCACCACTGAGGCCAAATAAGGGCCCGACCAAAGAAGTTGAGACACCGGTGGAACTGGGGGTTGCATGTCAACAACCGGAGGGGCCGTATCAACAGGATTCTGAACAACTTCAGCGAAGCTTGCATGTCTTGAGAAGGAGAAGGGGCAGGTTGTGCAGCAGAAATCGAAGCTTCTTGTTGCTTAGTACCACGAGATTTCTTGCTAGAGACAGTAGTCCATTCTTCAGTGTTTCCCCGCGAGCCATTAGCAGGAGCCGCAGGAGTGGGCGACGGATTTGCCTTATATTTCCATTCCATCAAAGGGCACTCCCGAATTTTGTGAGCTGCAGATTGACACCGATAACAGGTATTGGGTAAATTGATATAGGCAACTCTTTGCCTTATGGATTGGTCCCCAATTTTTATATCAATAAACTCCTGCAAATAAAGCATTTTAATAATAAAGTACTTTTTATAAAGCACTTTTTAAAAACAATAAATCACCCTTTTATTTTCTAAAAATAAATTCTGCTTTTTTTTTCCTAAAAATAAGCTCTGCTACTTTTTTTTCTTTAAAATAGGAAATCTTGAAAACCTGTGAACTTGGGGGCTATATCTGAATCTAGATCTGATTTTGGATTTAGATTGGGAGATATGAATTTTTCTTTCTTGATGAATTTTTGTGCAGCAAAAAAAACAACACCGATAGCCCAACTTCAAATAGCCATAGCTTCTTCAATACTACTCATAATTTTGCATATGACCACTCATTTTTGTAGTACTTAGAACGATCTACACAACGGTGCAAGAATATTCTGAACATGACTGCTAGAATGAAAGATATAGCTCCTGCAAACAAAGTGACGTTTTTCGGCAAAAAAAATTGCTGTAAAAATACAATCCCCATTTTTTTTGAAATCGTGGCTCTGATACCAAATGTGATCCGTAATCACCTATCAACTATGTTGTTTGGGATCCTCAAATACAAATCTCTTTTATTCAATTTTACAACTGAGAATATTTACAACAATCTAGAAGCAATTTGCTTCTTAGATCTATGCTAAGAGAATATACTTTTGTTGCAATATATTTCTGTTGTTGCAATCTTTCTCCCATTGTGGTTGCTCTTTAGGCTTACAAATCTGACCTTTTGAGTCTCTTTGCTCCATTTTGGTTGCAAGATCTGGACTCCTCTTAGAATTCTCTCTTGGATTTCTCTTCTTAAATTTTTTTCCTTCCTTACAATAGGTGCCCCACACCCAATGTATAGACATCTCAAATGCCAAAAACAATATGACTTTTCTATATTTGGTTCACCTTCCTTTTTTTTTATTTTTCTTTTTAAATTATATTTTAACATTCACCCATTTATAATTATGGTTTTTTTTACATTATGTCATTCCTATGCACCTTTCTATTTCTAAATTGCCTTTCTATCTATAGAATTGCTTTTCTTATTTTTTAATTTTTGATCAATCGAGGACTTGCTTCGTGTGTTAAATACAATACTCCCATGCTTGTAGATGAGAATATCATCCAAATAGACAATGACAAAATAACCTATGCATGGTCTCAAAATGTCGTTCATCAAGCACATGAACATGATTTGTGCATTGGCCTGATTGAAAGGCATAACCAACCATTCAAACAACCCCTTCTTGGTATTGAAAGTTGTCTTCTAGATGTCTTTAGGCCTGATTAGCACCTAATGGTAGCCTAATTTGAGGTTGATCTTGGTGAAATATCAAACACTATGGAGCTGGTACAAAAGATCATCTATGTGAGGTAGTAGATACTTATTCTTCATAGTGATCTTGATGATGTAGGTGGTTTAAGTGATCGTCGACTATATAATCATGGACAGAGAAATCATTTGCCACTTTAAGTTCCAGCACAATGGTGATTCAATGATGTCTCATTTGATGAAGTCATTATACGTAGAATTTTGTCATATGTATAGGTGTTGTGATGATGTGTAATAAAATAATATATCGAGTACTATAGGGAAATTTGTTTTTATTTTATGTATACGTGTAGTGGGTACTTAAGTAGTTGGATAGGTGTGGCAATTGTCAACCACCTATTGGTTCAGCCCCATGTGTTCTTCATTCTAGTCAATTCGGGGACGAGGTCAATAACAATAGTTGGGTGAGCTCACTCACAAGTCTAAGAGTGATGCACAATGTGGACTAGCGTGACTAACAATAAACATGGGATTGACAATGCATGGTGGAAACATGATGAAGTTTAGTGTATCTGAAGACCCCCTTACTCAACTTGAAGGAAGCATAGTAAGTGGAACTTCTACAATGCCTTTTCGCTTAGAGGGAAGAGAAGGTGTGCAAACCCATCTGCCTATTTAGAGTAAACGGAGACACACTGAGATGAACAACGATCCCATCAAAGTTGTTGACTAGGATATTGTCACTCTAATTCCAATATGTGTGGCCCCATTTGGATAAGAGAAAAGGAGGGCATTGGACTTAAATCAATGTTGATTGGATATTTTATCAATGATGAAAGAGTAGGATGATGAACTAGATTGTGGGCAGTGACTATAGGGAGACATGATCATCGAAAGAGTTGGATCCATAGGAGATAAAAGTGGAGGGCTAGAGATTATGTTGAGAAATTCAACACAAGATCAAGTACAAGAAAGTGCATTTGATGGTGCATAGGATGGTGGGAGTTTGGCAATGTTTATTATGGCAATCTACTAGATCCAACATTGGTTTACATGTGATGATGGTCATGAGATCTTGGTGCTGATATTGAAGGACTAGCAAACAAGAGAAGGTCGTCAATTGACAACTCAAGGAAATAGGAACAATAAGAGAACAAGATCCGAACACTGGTCACCATGACTCAGACACCAAGCAATCCAAACAACTTGTGGATTCCAACTAACTCAAGTGTTTTTTATGGTGAGAGGAAAGTAGAAATGTCCAATGTTCTATGGAAATGACAAGGAAGGCCTAGTCCACCATTGTAGAATGTGCATCACCATCTAGCATGAAAAAAGCTAGGATAATGACATGAAGTAGATGTAGGTATTCTCTATGATGTTGAGAGTTATTACGATCCATTGGTATATAGAGTTACCAAGTTGCGTGCTATCTAGGATGAGCTAAAGGAAATAGTAGCTATAGAATTGAAATACAACATACTGCAACACAATTCCATTTCTACTTAAATGAACAAAATATATAGTGTGAATAACTTACAATTACAATGCATACACTATGCACATAACATATATCATACTTCCCGACACAATAGTTCAGACGACCAGACACAACATTTAGACGACCCAACAAAGCAATTCAGACGACCCAACAAAGTATTCAGACGACTTGCTATAGGAGCTAGTTCTAATTAGCCTCAAATAAAGAAATAGTGTAGAAAGTCAAATAAGTGCAATGCACACAAATGTAAATGAAATGCAATTTTGTAATGTTTGACGTCAAGGATGATGACGTAAGCATTTGATAATTTAAAGTTTGTAATGTATGGCAAAATGCATGTGATTAAGTATGTGGGAATGGAGGGCAGTTAGATGACATGTCTAGGTGATAGTAGTTGTTAACTACCAACCCTCAAGGATAAATAGGACCCCCCATTCATTTGAGCGGGTACCGTGTATCTATGATAGCCCATCACAGACGAATATGTAATGCAAGTTTCGTATAGGTAGGAGTGAATGCAATACTATCCATTTCACTCGTCATCTATGTGATTGTGTATATTGTGTGTGATGTCATTGCTAAAGCAAGGTAGATCTGTAAGTGTTCTTTCCAAGTTTTGTGTGTAGGATTAAAGCAATAATTGCAGTCCGGAAGTGTTGTACGAAGAGTGTCGTACGCGGAGAGGGCCATATGAGAGAGTGCTAACGAGGAGTGTCATACAAGTCTTGCCGAAAAAGGTTTTCATACAAGTGATTATCGTTCAATGGATTGTCATACAAGTGTCTGTCGTTCAAACGAATTGTTGTACAAGTGAGTGTCATTCAAATGGATTGCCATACAAGTGGAAGCAAGTTGTCATAGAAGTGTCTGTCGTACAAGTGGAGGAGATTGATGATTGCAGTCTTGGTTGACCATTGAATTTGTCATATCAAATTGTTCCTCCAAATATTGGAATACTCACAACTAAGCTATATTTGGCGTTGTTGCTGTCTAAAGTTCGAACCAACACCACGTGAGTTTTGGAGAGGTGAATGACAGATAACTTGCTACAAGGATATGGGAGATGTGGATGCAGAAGAGTTGATAATCAACCAATAAGGAGACGAAGTATTGCACAACAATGGAGTGTTGCACAAAACGTTGATGAAGTACTACAATCAAGATTGACAGAACTTATGGAACCCAAAGTGGAACGTGTGTGGAATACTCAAGCATCGAATAGTTCAAGCGAAGAAAGTGAAAGATGAAATATGTTTTTAACAATGGAAGAGGAAGCGCAAGTTGACACACAACGAGCAAACGAAGATTGGATCAAGGAGGACGTTCGCACAAGTGAAGGCACCAATGTGGAGTGTGCACAAGGAGACACAGTAGAGCAGCTGGTGACACTGGCACAAGTGTAGGGGAGAGTGCTTAGAGGTGTTGAGGACAGGAGTCAAGCGTGAGGGAAACTACGAGAGTGTGCAGAGACTGGAACCAATGTTCGTATATTCACGAAGGTTGCGGAGCATAGGTGCACAAGGAAACGATCTATGATTGTTTGCAAGAGAAGAGTCATCAAGTGAAGATCTGCTACCAATGACAAATATAGCTGCAACAACAGGAAAACAAAAATGCCCACCATTCCTGGGATATGGAAAGGATCGAGAACGCCATATTGGCACATGTGAAACAATATGGCGAGCAAATGGCATTGATGATGAAGGATCCTGGATTAGACTATTTTCGGCTACATTGCGAGGAATCACAAGAGCAAATATCTTCACCACGTGGAAGGAATTAAAGGCTGAATTCACAAAGGAATTCGGATTACTCTGAGATGACACAAAGATCATCAGAGAAATCTATTCCACAAAGCAAAGAAAGGATGAAAACATCAAGTCATACAATAGGAGACTAAAAGATCTCATCAACAAGATAGGGACAAAACCGATAGACCGGTTGTAAAAGCGATGGTTCAAATAGAAGAAGAAATGCAGAGGATCAATCAAGAAAAATTGCTATAGCAGACAAAATTAATGAAACCAATCACAAGCGAAGAAGAGACGTCAACACAAAAGTTGGTCATGAAAGTACTAATGCAAGTGTTGAAGTGAAGGTATCTAGTCTACTGTGCGCAATACCGGAGCTATACACGACGGTCGGAGAGATGATGTGGACAAGGAGAGTGGAGGAGCCATGATGCCAACAAGAAGCAACAAGAATAAGAAGGGATTAGTTCATTGATCCAATAGTTTTGATGATTGATGTTGGAAAGAAGCCAACACTGATCCACATTGAGTTGCTTAATCATAAGTTGATGCAAGTGATTGTTGATGGAGGATCGAGCATGAATGTCTTGCCAGAGAAGACATGGAGAGATTTGGGGATGCCATTTCTATGGTCTCCAAATTTTAGATTGTATGGTGCAGACCAATATGGCATAGAAATGAAAGGAGTCTTGACTACACAAAAGGTGAAGATTGTTGATCAAGAATTCATCATGGACTTTGTGGTTATTGCAATGCAAAAACCTACTTACGATGTGTTGTTGGGAAGTGGATGGTTGTGCATGAGGAAATTAAACCACAACTGGGAGAAGGATTGTCTAACATTCAAGAAAGGCCAACAGAAATACATGATCAACTTGAAGAACCAGTTCATTATTGAAGACATGGCAACATCCGATGAGTTGGGGAGTTCTTCATCGGAGGATGAAAATGGACAAAAACCAAATGAAGATGTTGTGCTATAATTGGAGGAGTGCACGAAAGATGAGAAGCACTCTAATGGACTTCTCCATTGGCAGATGGAAGACTATGAAGTCTTTTAGATAAACTGTATGTGTATTCATGTAGAAGAAGATAACCATGATGAACCATGACGAAGTGTGTATGAGATCAGTGAGCGTGGTCAAAATACGAAGTTTGCAACCAAAGAGGAGGAAAAGTGGACCTTTCCAAAGAATTTTGTAGAATATAGTGTTGGTGATGTTGTGATTGATGAGAAACCAACACACCCATTTGATGTGGCTAAAGTGGCAAGTGAACCTGATACCATACAATATGAAGGACCAAAGATGGTATAGGTCGATCCCGACAAAGGTGATGAATAGAAAATGATCAATAGCGGAAATGATTGGGACCCGGTGTTGAAAACAACTTTCAAAATTTTCATTCAGTACAAGGTCTTTGCATGGACATATAAAGACTTGAAGGGGATCCCATTAGAACTATGTGTGCATTGGATTTTGTTGGTGTCAGGTGCACAACCAATACGAAGAAGGCCATATAGAATGAACCCAAAGTATGCAGCCTTGGTCAATTCTGAAATAAAAAAGATGTTGAATGCTAGAATAATCTTTAAGGTGACAATGAGTGAGTGGTTGTCATTGGTTGGAGATGCAAATGAAGAAGACCATAACGAACATGAAGAAGAAGAAAGAGAAGAAAGTGATCTAGGGTTGAGGCGATTGTTTAGGAATGAAGAAAAACATCCCATGATAGAACAAGAGGAGTTGGAACCTCTTTCCACTGAGAGAAGGTGTGTACGAGTGCATGTACCATTCCCAGATACATAAGAACAAAGAAGGCTAAGATCACTTATAGATTTCGATGTTCGGTGAATATAATGCATAAGTAGAGAATGACCTGAACATGAACCTCAGAGTGACAACAATGAGTAAGAGAAAAGGATTTGGCCAATATAATTTGTTGTTCTACAACAAAGGATATGCCTAAAAACACAATTGTTTCAAGAGGAGTATGAAAATCTACGAAGGCATAATGCACAGATGAGGGCAAGAATTGCTCAAGAGATTGGAAGGACCGTATAGAATCTTGATGAAATGGAAGAAAGGAGTCAAGAAGTGTTGAACAAATCGGAACAACAAAGATGGAGTAGAGAGGAAATAGGTCAAATATTGTGGAGGTACATATTTGAAACACCAACATCTCTGGAAGGAAATGGAAGAAATTTGCGGATGAATACCACCAATATGTTCTCCACAAGTTCCAATGATTCATGTAGTAGCTCACACACAATTAATATCAACACCAGTAGTGATAGTTCGAGTTCACCACTTACAAGGCGATACAAAAGGAATACAAGACCGCAACTAGTTCCTAAGCCAAAAGACAAAAAATAGGCATACTTTGAGGAAGGAAGGCGCACAATAAGACGAGTAGATGATATGCCAACAACGGTTGTTGAAGAAGTAAAAGGTCCTAGTAGTTTGCAAGGATTGCTATATGTCGTTATAGTGGTACCAAAAGCAGGAAATGTAGGCAATTTGGGAAGTTCCTTAGGAATTCTCAGTTGTCTACAATTTCCCAACCAAGGGAGGAGTTTGGTTGTCCTCCCTCTTGGTTGTTCGTGGGGAAGGATCTTCCCTTTGGCTACCCCTAGGCCATGTGATAAGCAAGAAGGCCTGCAAAAACCTTTCTTTGTTCATGTACAAAACAACTAGATACGACGTAACCAGTAGGTTGGCCTGTTAGGACCACCTTTTGGTTCACGCCCAAACCAAAGATGCCACAATAGATGGCTGAGGAATCAAAGGAGAGCACAAATAGACCTTGGACAACCTAGAGGAAGGAATAGGTAGTCCCAAGTTAGGGAGGCCTGCCTGAAAGGAAGAAATGAAGAAAGAAACATACCCAAGGTTGGATCATCACAAAGAAGAAGGAAAAAGTGACGACATAGAAAAAGACGACGTAATGGAAAACCTAATTGGACGAGACAAGTACCGAGACGACCCCGCAATGTTGGAGAAAGACATAGGATGTCCAATCGTATAGAGTAAGAGGAGGCTTGTACATCACATTTCCATGCAAGTATTGGTTGTACAAGCCAACATTATGATGGTCATACAGATGCAACATGTCGTACAAACGAGCGGGACCGTACAAATGGGGCTTGTCGTACAACTGACGAGAAGGCAGAAACAAGCTGTACAAATGCAAAGGGTTAGACAGTAGATCGGTCAAAAGGTCATTGTTGGAGGAAGAGACAGATGCGTCGACAAATGTGGTGATTGAAGTGGCAGTTGCAGTGGTCGTATGAATCGTACGACGCAGTTAGGTTGAGACAATATGTCTTTTTTAAAAAAAAGAGAGAAAAAGACAAAAAGAGAAAAAGAAAAAAAAAAACGTAGCAGTTGCATGCAAGGTGGCGAGGTGGTGGCCAGTAAGCAGCTGCATGGGTGAAAACTACCCCCGCCAATCTTATAAATAGATGCACTTAGGGAAGGCCTGAGCATTGCATTGCTCAGTGTCTACAGGAGAGGGGGGACGAAAATTGCATCTATGGAGTGGATGGTGAAGGAGCGAGTTGAAGAGAAGTGTGCAGAAGTGTTGTTGCAGGAGTTGTTGACAATGGTGCAACTACTGACGGAGGAAGAAGCAACTACCGCTGAGAATGGCGGAAGCACATAATGTTTTTGCTAAAGATTGATTGTAGGGACAACCGAACAACCATAAAGACGGGAGAAGGGTGAGATTTTTCCAATTGTAGGTGTGGAAGGGATGAAAAGTTGTTGTGAAAGGAGGTATGGATGGTGTGAAGACTGAAACGCAGAAGTGACACAGACTACGTAGAATACATACAAGGGAGGTTGTCGTGCGAGTTGTGCAAAGAAGCTGTCAGGTGAGCCGTGTCGTGCAAGTAAGTAGAAAACCCTATGCTAGAACATGGTCATACAAATTAGAAGTAGAAAACTATTGTTGTACAAGCCAGTAGCAAATGATAGGTGCCATAAAAGTGAAGTAAAAGGTTATCGTACAAGTCAAGTGTATCTATCATACAAGTGTTGGAGGTGTATGACAAGTGTTGTACAAGTTTCGGAGGTGTATGACAGGGGTCATACAAGTAGAAGTGTAGATTGAAGGAGCGATTGCAGTTTAAAGAAAAATGCAAAGGAGGCCAAGTATCCGTGAAAGGATGGAGTGGGCGAAACAGAAGTAGAAAAGGAATCCACCTGGCTCAAGGATGTAGTCAGAATCTTGTATTCATGAAGAAGGTGTCAAAAGCAGTGTGAGGAGTCTCGCTGAGTGTCTCTAGGAAAGAGCCAAGGAACATAGTTTTGATGCAAAGCGAGGTCGAAGCAGGCAACGTACTAGACACTTGGGGGGACAACATCGAGCTAACACACCTAAGGAGCGGAGAGTGAAGGCTTCACCTCATAAGGGGAGGAATGGATGCTGATACCAATATCGGACATTACATAGCAACAACCAGTAGAAGAATTTTGTTGCCACTGGTGGAAGGCAAGTGCAATAGATCACCCGCTGAGAGCTGCGTTCAAGAATGCAAGTGTGAGTTGTATACTGTAGATCCAAAAATTTGAGAAGGAATTCTTCAAGAGCTATTTGTTGCAGATGTTGCAAACATATAATCCACAAGAAAATGCTGATAGAGTGAGGATTGATGACAAGTGGGTGCAGGTGGTGTTTTCACCTAGCAATTTCTGAAGAACGTTTGGATTGTCGAGTCATGGATTACCGGTCAGAAAGGAGATAGTTGATCAAAATCGGTGGAATGAAATAATCCATGACATCACCATCATAACCCCAGAGGAAGTAACAAATCTGACAAAGCATGGGAGCCGTAGAGTAAGGCAACAACCGTTGAAGACAATGGAATTGCAGTGTGCCATGAATGTAATTATGTCAAAGTTGCCAGGAGAACAACGATGTTTGGAGATGGCTACCCAGCTCATACCATATGTGCAAGGAATCATGGAATGAGTTGCATATGACTAGGCATCACATTTGTCACAACGCATTAAGAATTTATTAATGCAATAATCTAAGAATTTTCTGATGGTGTTTCATGCTATTGCCCTGTTAATGAATGTTGTGGCATAGGAGAAGTTGCAGTTTCCTGGATTGAATCCTCCAAGGGAGATAGTGGAGCACAAGCCAACGATCTTGAGGTGGATCAATGTGATGCCACTTACAAAGGCAAATAATCCAATGAGGACAAAGAAAATATTGAAGAGGAAGGACCTGCTAGATGATGAAGTGAGGATTCAAAAGATGATGAACAACAATCGATACAACAATGAAAGAGGCACAAGAGGTTGGTACAACAAGAGACCCATGAGGAAGCTACAGTGGAAGAGCAACAACTTGCGGAAAATGTTGCGCAAGGAGAAGAAAGAATTGTGCAATAGGTGCAAAAAATAGGAGTTGTGAATGATGATAGAGAAGTATAGGATGCAATTCAGGTGGAAGCAGTTGGAGAAGTGCAAATTGATTCACCTAATATTTTTGCAAACTTTCAGCAACAAATAGTTCCCTATGTATCACCTCCATTGCGAGAGGAGGTAGAATTTTGAGATCACATCCACAACAGATGACTTGGCAAGGGAAGACACTGTGCCAACAAAATTAACGAAGAAAGGGAAATAAGTAACTTGCAAGAAAATTCAAAGTTATAAGGAGAGGAAGTAGCAGCAAAAGAAGAGAACAAATACTAGTGGCTGAAGAAAGAACTAATACTGTAGAGCAGCCAATAATGGAAGGCAAGGCAACAAAGAAAAACATCAATCTTCGAGGTGACGGTGAAAGAGACAGAGAGGAGATCTTCATTGGGGAAGAAAAAAAGGTCGAAATACTATAGGAGACAAGTGAGCATTTCAATATTGAAGTGCCAACTTTCAAACAATCATCAGCCTTAGGAGACCGTGTGGATGAACAAGTGGATGTACTTTTTGAAAAGATGACGAAGGTTTTTGAAAAAGCATGAGTGGAATTTAGGCTTGGTTGCGTTGTACAGTGGAAGAAGTGGCAGTTGATGGTATATGAGGAATTAGACAAATTAATACAGTGGGTTCAAGATGAAAAGAGGACAAAGAAGCTCTGTGAAATCCATCAGAAGCAGCCATGGGAATTGGAGGTTGGTGGTATACAGAATATGGTTGGAGTAAAAGATCTACCAACAGGAGTGAAGACAATATATAGGCAGGCAGCCAGAATATATATTGATGAAGTAGATTTGATGCCTTGTCCAAAGGATGGAGTAGGTGTGGAGTATAGGAAGATCACACTTGAGTTGGTTAAGATGTATGCAAGAATTAATTTCTTGGCATATTGGATTGAGTGGTTAGATACAGGATTGGAGAAGATCCACCAGTCATAGGAAGGACAATCTAACCAGTATGAATAAGTGAAAAAGGCAAAAGAAGAGGCTGAGACAAAACTGGTTGCTTTGAAGCTAGAGGTCAAGGAGAAGGTTAAGACTCGGGAGGAATAGAGTGAATTAATTGCATAGCTGAAACCCAAGTATTTAATCAAAAAACAGATGCTGGAAGCAAAGAATAAGGAGTTGAAGCACAAAGAACAGCCAATTACAGAAAGAGATGAGTAGCTTGTAGAAGTAGCTAAGAAAGCAAGGAAAGAAGTCGAACATGCCTTTGCAAAGAGGGAGAAAGAACTCTTAGAAAAGTTGGCTGAGATGGAACAAAGGACCAACATAATGGTATAGGAGGAGCTAGATACTATAATTACGCCAAGAGACTAAAGGATGAGAAGGAGGCATTGAAGTTGCAGCTCATGGAGATGGGAGGAGTACTTGTATTGACACCTCAACAGCAGCAGCTCAATCCCCAAAAGCAAAGGTATATGTTGATGAGGTTGTTGATCAAAGTAAAGGGGAGAGTAGATGTAGGCACTAGTTTTGGACCTCAAAAGAGGAAATAGTATCAAAAGTAGGAATAAGTGCAATATGCTCTAAGTGTAAATAAATTGTAACGAAATGTAAATGCAAGAGAAATGACAATGTAATGCAATTCAATCATGAGTTTGATAAATTGCAATAAAACTATAGTGTGCATTAAGGGTGTCATGTGAACGTTCGAATGGGGAGATGGTTGGGTGGTGAGGTGTCCTGGAAGCCATTGCTAGCAATGGCCTCTAAACCTGTCATTCTAATCCTCCATTGTTGGGAAACTCACCACCGTGCTACAATGTTGCTATGTTTGATGAGTTATAAGGAAAAGGACTTGTTCACATCCTCGTCATCTTACTCCAAAAATAGCAATGGAGCGAGAAACAATCAAAATACCCCACAACCAACTATAGCCATAGAACCTCCTGAATTTGGCAGCTTAACTACCCATCAATTCCACCCAGCACTCAAACAGAATGGCAACTCCTTTCAGCATTCACAGAAAAATTAGTTGAAGATTCTTCCTCGGTCGACATGTGTGCACCAAAATATTCTATCAACTTGCACATGTTCTCCTCATTTGCTGCCACATAGATGTGAATCCACAAACTTGAAGGAGAGGCTTTCTAATCTGCAATAGAAACAACACTCAGAACAATCACCAGCATAATTTCTGCATGTTTAGAAACCAGCATAGAGAGATCAAATGTCGTGTGTGTGTGTGTGTGTGAGAGAGAGAGAGAGAGAGATGATCATGTTTCTCATTCTTCCTAAGTTGATCATGTTCGTCTTCATTTGACTAAGCAGGGGTTTCACAGCAAACACCACCACAAGCTAAAAAGCTATTAGGTATGGTCCTTCCACTATTCTTCAAGCAATCACACCTGATGCTTTTTGCTTAGAGCTTCCCACTTGACTTGGCACCCATTTTGTCACCATGATGATCCCACTCAAGTTATATGATCCTTCTCATTTGGAGAAGAAGGTTCACATCATTAATCTTGAGGCCAACATTCCAGATATTCCGTCACCTTTGGTGGAAAAGACTTACTTGCACCCCTTGACAGAAGTAAACTGTTACTAAGTTGGTCAGTCATAAAGGCATTTTTTTGACATAGGCCAAGTATTCTACCAATCAGCTTTTGCAAAGCAGTTTTCTCATCTACAGGAAAAGTTGGCAGTAACTTTCTCTTAGAAGTGAGGAAATAATGAGCATCTTTATTGTAGTGATCTCTTTTTCATGTAAATTTTACCTTCATTATAATTATCCATCTATATGCTTGACCCAGTTCACTGAAGCCTTTCCCTATTGCATGTAAGAGTAAACCAACAGATATATTTGCATGCCCACTTCTACAGCACTTACATGTGCCAGGCCTTACCCACTTGGTACTTTGTCATCATCCTGTACAACTATTTTTACCTCACTAGTGAGGAGCGTACAACGAGAGTCTTTGGTGACTAATTCCTTTGTATTTCTGTTAGGGTAGGGTTATATCAAAATTCCAATTACAGACAGATGGAAACACCCTAACAGAAATAGGGTTATATGCTATCATCTACAGGGTCCCTAACAGTGGTCGATGGAGAAGAGATTTAAAGTTTTGTTCCGCTGATTAATTTGCTGCAAAATTAACCATTTGTTTTTGAGTTACATTTACTTGAACTTCAATGTATCTGATAAATAAAATAAAGCACCGTCTGAATCTTAAGTACCGGGAAGCAGTTTAGGAATTCACAGGATTTAGGATGGTTGGTGGCAGTATATATAGCCCAAATTGTTATGGTTCCAGTATTGTCAGAATAATATATTTCTTATAAAGAGTTTTATATGAGATTTGTTCAACTTTTGAGTACTTACTAAAAGATCATGGCTGGTGGACAGACATTTGATGCAATTGTAGCTGATATAACAATACGTCAAAAGCGAGCAGCCAAGGTAGATTTCACGCAGCCATTTACCGATACAGGGTTGGTGATTATGGTGCCTGCAAAGAAGACAAAATCTTCAGGCTGGGCCTTTCTAAAACCCTTTACAATATCCATGTGGTTTACTACGGCAGCATTTGTTATTCTTACTGCTTTTCTTATTTGGATGTTGGAACGTGGTACAAATGATGCTTTCACAGGAAAGCCTATCAAGCAAATGGAAATCTCTCTCTGGTAAACACTTCTTCGATGTTTCTACCCTGTTTTTTATTTTTCTGAAATATTTATGGACTATATTTGAAGGAGAAACAGAGTACACAAACGATAGTAAATGATATTATGTTAATAGTCCAGGCTAAAGAATCAACACCTGTCTTTGTAATAACTCTCATTCCTTAATGACAAGAGCTGTCACAAAATCTCCAGTTCTTATATACCATATTCCCCTAAGGCCTTTTTTTAATCTTGTCCACCTTATTAGTTTTCTATTGACAGGGATCTTTATGTTTTGGATTTTAGGTTTTTGCATTCACATCGGTCTCAAAATTGCATTTTTGGTTGGTTTGCTGTTGAAATTGTCAATATTCACGAAAAAATGTTTTCTGATAATGGTCTGAGGACATGCATAACTATCGTAATAATTATTATATCTATGTGAACAAATAAATGGTAAAGGAGATTTTTTAGGAAAGGAAATGGAAAGTGGTTTTTAACGTCCACGAGGCCATAGGCCATATGGGACAAAGCCTTTCAGTGCAGAAACTGTCAACTCTAGTTTTGGATTTTTGTCGGAGCACACCAGAGAATGGTGTACAATGCTACCCCCTACAGGACTTGAACCTTGGATGTCCTATCTAGAGTTCTAAAGTCCTCATTGCTAAGCCCACTCAAGGACCTATTGTGTGAGAAAGGGAGAAGTTTTCACTTTTCCTTTTATTATAGTTCAGTAGTGTCTCTCTTTTGGTTTGGACCTTTTGACTAAGATCATGATAAATTGAAAGGGTACCAAATCAAAAGAATCATCTATAGATCCAGAGCCTGCCTTCACAGCTTTCTTTGGTCTAATACATAAAGACATAAACATTAAAATAATGGCCATAAGTCAGCTTTCATACAACTCACCATGCACCGTTTTGTAATTTATTGATACCTTAGACAATTTGAAGTATGTACATGGTGCATTTAACATTTACACCAAATTATTTCTGATTATCTTGGACAATGATATTATTTGTTTTACTTTGTTTCTTTCAAGTGTATTGTACACCTTTTGGCTAATCACTGTCCCTAATCTACCCAGCCATTGGAATCAGCTCTGGAAAAATAGTCATATTAATTGTTTATGATTGGAAACAATGAATAGCTGTGGGGTTACTTTACTTTCAGGTTCATGGAAGTTATGCTTATATTTTCTAATTTTTCTTCTATGCATGTCAGCTATAAGATTTTATAGTATGAAATTAAGATTGCCAGCAACTGTCTAAAGCATTGTTTGGGCATTTTTGTAATTCCCACCAAGTTCAGAACCTAAACAGAATCAGTACACTTATGTTTGCAAAATAAAATGTAAACCAACAATAACATATAATATTTCAGTACTGATATTTTCCGTTTCAACTGAAGATATTTCATAACAACCTTGATTTTTTACTTTTAAAATATGAGGTAAAAGGATGGAAAATAGAAATATTATTTGTCAAACAAGGGCAAAAGCACAGCTTTTATTTTCTATCATGTGTGATAAATGTAAAAATATTTGAAAAGTATAAGATGACACTCAGTTTTTCAAATTGGTAATTAAATTCCAAGGAACCAAATGTGGGCAAGAGGAAGATGTTGCCTCCTGAATTTAGAAATGAATCATCTATTTTCCATTCCCAATTTGTTATAATGTTTGGTTCTTTTCTAGCTGCTTCGTTGCATGACTAATGTGGCTTTTCTTTGAGTCAAGATCCCTGTTTCAGCTTCTACTTTGGCATTAGTCATAGATATTCTTCCATGTCTGTTTCTTTTGAATTGGATCTAATTGGATAGAATGATTGTTTTCTTTTTTGATAATTTGGATCAATGAGGTGCTTATTTTCCTATCTTATCTATTTAATTGATTTAGTATGGTGAGGGTAGGCCTGGTTTTGGATGTATGGAATCCATCTACTTTTACATGTATGATGTGACACTACAGCTTTTGAAGTTCAAATTATAAATTTTGAATAAAATTTAGAAAAATAAAATAGGCAACCATCCAACAGCTTTGTGTACAAAACACATGCTTTGAAAATTAAATTCAATAAATTCTGCAGCAGAATAACCCATGCTTTTTAATATACTTTTTCCATTAATTATCATAAATAAATTGTGATGTCAACGCCTCATAGGTACAACATGTATGCTACAAAGAAATGGTTAATGAAGACCAGTTGACTTAGAAACAAAGATGACAATAGGTGATACTCTTTTCCTTGCAATTTAGAAAAGCAGTTGTGCTGATCACAATTTCCACTTAGGATGTAAGCAAGTCAACTAAAACAGTTCTCTGAAATGGCTTGGATTTGATTCTATGTTGGATTGTTGGATTTAACTAGAAAAGGTAGGATATGAAACTGACCACTAAATATCTTATGTAACAATATTTTGTGTTTGGGTTGCAGGTTTTCTTTTTCAACAATTGTATTTGCTCATAGTAAGTGAACTCATTGAATTTGCTATTCTATTTAATCTGTTTCTATTATTCTCTACTTTGAATATGGCAATAAATAATCCAGTTGGAAATGATCGATGGATCAGATTTAATACTATCAGGGAATGGATTCAAATGTGATGTGTGCAGGAGAAAAAGTGCTGACATCTCTTGGTAGAATGATTTTGATGATCTGGCTGTTTGTAGTATTGATCTTAAATTCAACCTACACAGCGAGTCTCACATCCATTCTCACTGTCCAACAACTATCTTCAACTATTATAGACATAGAGACACTGAGAACCAGCGGATTGAAAGTAGGACATCTCACTGGTTCATTTGTTGAAGATTATCTTGTGAATGGGACTAAAATTGAGAAAAGCAGACTGCGACCTCTTGTAAAGCCACAAGAGTATGTTGATTCACTTAGGAATGGGACAGTTGGTGCTATAGTTGATGAAATTCCTTATATTCGCATGATCATGTCACAACACTGTGGGGAATTTGAAATTGTTGGCCAGCCCTTCTACAAGGGAGGCTTTGGATTTGTAAGTATTATTCATAACCAAAAAAGGAGCTGTGATTTTATTTGTTTTCAGTTGATGGTAATATTCACTAACTCTCTCCGTGGTATGGTATTGTGTAGTTATTTTCCAAAGGGTCTCCTGTGGTTCCAGAAATGACATCTGCGGTGCTGAATTTAACTCAGAACAGAACACAATTAGAGGATATCCGCAATTACTGGTTTGGTCAAGATTCTTCTTCTTCTTTGACATCCTGTGATGGTTATAGTATTATTGAAGAGCAAATCAGGTATGACAGTGGACGGTTGAGCCCGAGTTCCTTCTGGGGTTTGTTTGTCATTATCACAGCTGTCTATTGTTTACTTGTCTTTGCCTATTTTGGACTTAAGTTTTATAAAGCAAGACAAATTAGCCCAATGGTGGAGGATGTTCAGTCTACACCTCCAGAGACTCCTTTCTCTACCCTTCAATCAGGACATTCAAATTCAGATTTATCCTCCTCATTAGATGTGTCCTCTTCATCTATTCCTTTTCCTCCTCAAGATGTCTTTGCTCGAGCTCTTCCTACTCGCAACAGTGATTCGCATATATTTCATCGAAGGAGAAGAGCACAGTCAGCTTAATCTTGTAAGCCCATTACTTGTGCCAGTAGGTGGAGATTAGTCATCAGATATCATGGGCCATTGCTTTTACTTTTTGGTTGTGGGTACTTGAGAAATGGTGCCTTCTTGGCATATCACAACCTCCAAGTAGCCCTGACACTCAAACTCATGCCAATGATTGTATACTCCGAAGATTTACGACTAGACCACAGCCCACAAGGCATCATGTGTTGTTATTGTCACAGCAGCAGCATGCTACGTACAAGATGTATGACACAACTGAATACTTTGTAAAAGGATTGGTAATACTTTTCACATGTCTATCAGCTGGTCACTTTATAAATTCTTAAAGCATATGCATAACGCTATGTTTTTGTCTCTTTCTGCCCATTTCTATCAATTTTCGCTTATTGAACTGTTGAAATAGACTTATAGAATTATATCTGCAAACTAGATGGCTAGATTAAATTGTCATCGAAGCTGAAAAACAATGCTCTGGTGGCAAAGGTAGGCCATATGGACGGTTCACTGAAGCAAAATCTATCTCTCATATTTCATGATTGGAATTTGGTTGCAGGTTAATACCTGTCTGTCTGTCTTATTTGGTTATATGGAGTTAAATGGCCCCACCATATTAGATCCTAACTGAATTATACAGTATTTAGGATCAGTGATAGAAAACTCTCCAATTTCTCAGAAGTTCCTAATTTTCTTACAAGAAATTCAACTCACCAAGAAATTATCGAGACTTTGGCTGAACTTGGTCATGCTGGGAAAACACAGAAAACGCAAAATGCAAAACTCTCACAGATTTTTTTTTGTTGTTAACAAATGGAACACACATCATCATACGGGATCTAGTGATTTTCCATGATCTATATGAGAACCACAGCTTGAACCACATGAAATTGTACTCGCGGTTTGAACCTTGGACCTCGCCAAATCCCTAACTATTACGCTGTCCCAGGGGAACACAGATATTTTGTATGTTGTATTTTGCTGGTTTTGATCATACTTCGCTGTAGAGAAAGGCAGACGACAAGTTTTAGAAAATAAAATTAATTAATAAAAATTAATTTTATTAACTAATTATTATTATTTTCTAATCAAATGGTAGATTCCTCAATGTTTTGGGAGGAGGCTCAAGTTGGAAATTAAAAAAAAAAAAAAAAAAAATTATAAATTTACTTTGATAACCTGCCTTGGCAAGCTCAAAATGTGGCTCAGTTCTCTTTTGTTTTTTTTTTTGGACTATCCAACTTTGGGTGTTCCAGTTCTACCAAGTATTAAATGGATAATATTCACTTTATTATAATCCTATTACATGGTATCATGATATAATATGAATAGACTGTTTCAATCCCATATAACCAATAAATATATTTATTTATGTTAAAAACTATAATTTATTTTAAGTAAGTGGAAAAGTAACTTTTTATTTCTAAATATAATTAGTTTATTTTAACTTTAATTTTAAAAAGTTCAGTTTGTTTTGTTTTTAAAAAAATTTAGTTTAATTCAGTTCTTTTATATAATATGAGGTATAACAATATACATTAGTTTAAATAGCTTTGTTTTTATTTTTTATTATTATTATTTTCGATACACAGGGGAGTTGGTTACAACCACACTATTTTTAGTAACTGTCAAGAGCAAGGTTCAAACCGCACTATTTTATAACTTGGTGTGTAGAGGACCACCGATGCTCAGGATTCGTACTGTTATCGTTGGTATGGAGCACACTCAGAAGATTCGTACTGTCATCGTCGTTCTAGCACATACTCAGAGGATTCAGAGCAGACTACTACCTTTGCAATAGGCATGCCCCCAAGGTTTGAACCTAGGTCTTTTTTTAGTATGGCCAGACAATCACTTACCAATCCACCTAGCCCTTGGAGGCAATAGCTTTATTTATATGAAAACAATAGTAATTATGTCTAAAATTAAAAAACTTTCGAGTTAATTCAGCAAAGTAATTTTTACAACCTATTTGAATTTGAATTTGTATTAATGTCCATCGGTGACCAAAAGAGGTTAATAGGAGCTGCATTTGGAGTGCCTAATGCAGCTCCAAAGAAAATAAAGTACAAAAAACAGTAAACAGAATGACATATGATATACAAGATCTGTGGATCAAGGATTACTTCCAACATTCAAGGCTGAAAAGAAGTGAGTGAGAACATTACATATATTAGACCACTTAGACTATTTTAAGTCCATTGCACGTGCATGTGGTATTTGCCTTCTTTGTATTTAAGCCTTGGATTTTCTACCAAAGAGCACCAAGTTTTTCACGTTAGGCCCACTCAAGTTGCATTATACAAATTTATTGAACCTTAAATTTTAAACGTATGTATCACTGGAATGTAAGCTATAAACATGTTGAAAATTAAACTCAGAAGTGGAGAATATCTTCTTCACAAGTAAAAGAAAGGTTTTTGAAAAAGGTTTGTAATGGTATTACTGCCTACTATAATAAAATTATAAAATTGTATTATCTTGAATTGAAGATAAAATAAATGGTCCTAGGGGGCAGCGCAATGGTTCTTGGTTTGCTTTGGTTCTTTGGGAGGTCCAAGGTTCAAACCACTGAAGAAAAAAAAAAGTTAAATATTTATATCTTGAGCATTTATTACATATCAAAGGTCTTTACATTTCAAAGTATTGCATTTTTTATGTTGTGTTTGCTATTTGGGTTGAATTGTTCTTTCATAAATTGTAATTGTACTCATTGCAATGAATATCTAATATAAAAATGGCTCTCCAATTCTTGCTTAAATTTTTTTTCATGTTTATTGAAAAAAAAATCATTTTTTCTTTGTCAAGTTTTATCAAGTTGCAAAGTAACTCTCCAAAATTAGGCTGCCAAGTTTTATATGAGTTGCAAGTTTTAAAACAATGGTTTTGATGATCAAGAATTGTAATTGACCTTTCTTTTTTAATGAAAATCTAATAGAAAATCATAAACACTCTCCAATTTTTGTTTTAAATTTATTTTTTTGAGTTTTCTGAAGTCGAAAAACTTTTCAAAATTTAAGTGTCAATATTTTGTCGAGTTGCAAATTTTCCAACTATGTTTAAGGTTTATCGTAGGATTGGAACCTTGAGCTACGGTGAACATTGCACATATGTATGTATAAAAGGGTTAACTCACTTTTGTTGTCAATAATTTTTAAAAAAGTATGGTGGCTTAAAGTTTCATGTAAAGGATGTTAAAGATAAAGGATGTTACCGATTCCGTGATATCAAATTTAAAAAAAAAAAAGTAAAGTAGCTTAAAATTTCATGTAAAGGATTTGGAAAACATAAACAATTCACAACAAAATTTTGAAAATAAGTTTTTGCCTTTTACAAAAAAATAACATCGGACTATTAACAAAGCCAAAGTAATTCAAGAAAAGCACAAAGATATTTAGAAAAATTAAAGTAAATATTGAAGAACAAGTATCCAAACGTGATGGCAGAAAGCCAAAGTAATTCAAGAAAAGCACAAAGATATTTAGAAAAATTAAAGTAAATATTGAAGAACAAGTATCCAAACGTGATGGCAGATGAGATGGTGGTGCAATCATTGCATGGTGATGGTGATTGTAGTCTAAAATTAAGTGCATATTTCTCTTTACTCTCACTATTTTCAAGTGCCAAAAATACTTACATGAAAATATATTTGGTTATCAACCATCTATCTAGATTTTTGTCTCTACGTATATATTTCATATTCATCAAAAATTATATAAAGTTCAAATGAATACATATAAGATAGATGAGATAAATAAAATTAGTTTTTATCACAATAATTAAATAAATAAGAAACAATATGAAAATCCATCAAGTCAAAGAAATTAGATAATTTATAAATACAATGCTTTTAACACCACGAGGCCAAATAGTCTATGGAATACAAAAAAGTATTATCAATCAATATATAATATCTTTCATGTTCTTTTAGAAAAGAAACAAGGTTGTGAGAAACTATGAAGTCTAAACTATTTTTTTTGGAGTTTTGATCTTTTATTGTGGATTCTGATAATAGATTCTCGTTATTTTTCTATTCTTGACTTCTCATATAGTTCATGCATAAAGCCCATTGCTAGAGTATCAACATAGCTGACATTGTATTCCAAGAGAAAATGCTTCTTTGTTTCCAATGCCCCTCATGTACAAAAAGTACATATTGTCTCATTCTATTTCTTCTTTGGTCTCTTCTATCTACTTGTCTCACATTTGAGTTGATGTGATCTAGTCCTTGATCGGACTATAAGCATATTTGCTTCCCATATGATGTTTACCTCTATATATGTCTTTTGATTGTGTTCATATATGGGGTGAATTCAATAAATTGGTCTTATTTCTTGCTTTCAAGACCCTTTGTCCATGTAGCTGCCTTTGTTTTTTTCTTAACATAAACCTTTACATCCTTGTACAAAGAAAGGTGATACATATAAATATTAAGAAAATAAGTTTTTATACTCTTTAAAAAAATGCAAAATAATATATTTTTCAATGAGTTACATATGCTTTTTATAGGTGCCACTTCCATCAAAATATCAAATGTTACCTTGATTATTAGGTTGAGTAGATCATATCCAAGTAAAATTCCTATGATTTATTCTTACTTTTCCTTTCCATTAAAGAATTTACGAGCTACCTCTTCTTCCTACTACTATTTAGGACACTTGTTTTCCTTTATTAATTTCATTGAGAGAATAAAGTATTAGAGTATAACAAAATTCCATCATAGAAATATAGCACTAAAAATAACTTGTAGAAGAACATGCATAAAAATATCCAATTAGAAAGTAAGAAGCCAACCTAACCCATGCTTGCTAACTAAGCCCCCTCCACCAAAACACAAGATAGAAATCCCACATAAGCAAGATCCAAAGCTTGCATCTTTGAGCTTGACCCTTCATCGACTTGTTACCTTCTAGTATTAGAATTTAGATAAGCTGAAAATCAACACTACAATTGATTAAATTATGTGTCACCCTATTTCCTTCCCTGTAGATGTGTTGACATTTCCAATATATTACATTCATCAATAATTTATTAAGATCAAGAACAATGCTATTATTAATCCAATCTACATATTCATTTCACTTAATGGTATTGAAGTTTTATATGATTTTGAGTAAGTGAAGAGAATTTGGCCTTCATTCCGGAGAACATCTCCCTTACTAACCTTCCAATGTTTCCTATGGAAGCACCATCAAAATTAAGTTTAATACACTCAAATTTTGGATATTTCCACTTTAGCATCAATTGATGTAAAACCTTTATGAGAACTCCATTATCATAAATTACCCTTTAATGTATATTCAAATCTTCTAATGAAGAGGTCAACACATTTTCCACATCCAAGACTTCTAGTGATGAGTACCATGCATGCAAGCACTTTGCAAGAGAGGCAAGAACATGAATCTAAACTTGGGTATAACTTGTGATTTGTTTTTGAACATTTCGTTGTTTATTTCAAGACATTAACTATAGCAAATAATAGTAGGTTTAATCCTCCACAAAATGGCTTATGAATTCAATTTAAAACAACCAAGAAGAATTAGAGCAACCTAAAAAATCCTTATTTTCTTGAAAACGCACCCCCAAATAGCAAAAGCAAAAGAACAATGAAGAAGTATCAAGTGACATGAGTTCAACTAGTTAAATACCTTGACTTTCAAAGAGAAGACCTAGGTTTGAACCTAATTAAGCTATATATACATAATTGTCAAGTTGTTGTAATAACACTCCCTAGTCATGATATAATATGGGTGGGGATTTTTTAATCCTATAAAACCAATTTAAAGAGAGAACAAAGAAGTAGATGATATGATATTTTTATATCCACCTCACACAAAGTACATATAAAAAGTCCATGGTACCCTTGTTTTTGCAAATTGTCATCAATAAGATTTTTATGTAAATTGTTAATATTATTTAAAAAGCTTTTTTAGGCAAATGGTCTAGTACAATCTCATAGGAAGAAAGTCAAGAACATGAAATTCTATAATTAAAGGTCAAATTGAAAGAACAAATTGATCAAATCCAAACTAAAGGATTCTCTTCAGGTAGATTGACAATTCAGCAAAAGAAAATGGAATTTTTAAGAAGTAGCTATGAGATTTGGTAAGATTTTTTTTATGAGGATAAATAAATTTCTTGATTGGAGAATCATATGCAAGTCTTGCTTAAAAAAAATAAAAAATTGATGATAAAAAGTTACTTCCTAGTAACAATTTCAATTTTGTTGATAAAGGAATATCTCCAAGTGATATTAAGCATGTTGAAAAGTTTGTTGCTACTAATATTGCAATTACAATAATTATAAAGAGCCTTGATAAGATAACTACAATAATTGAGGATGCTCAGAATATTCACGAAAAAAATCTTAAAATTGAACCTTATAGACATTTAATCATAACATCCATCATAAGTGAACAATAGTTTAGCAACATCCATATCATCTTGAAAGTTGATTTATTTTATCCCTATCAAAAGCAATTATATATGACAAAGCTTCAAGTACACTCATAGGTTTCAAGACTGAATCAAAATTTATAAGATTCGTACTCAAATCCCATGCCTCTTAAGGTTGATTAGAGATGGGTTAGTTTTAACAAAATGACAATATTATTTTTATTTGTGATCTTTATATCATCATAAATCTATATATAAATAGGTGTTCATCTAGTCGAGAGAGTATCTATCTATCTATTCATATCTCTTTTACATAAAATATTGCACATTAAATCATTTATGAATTTCATGTAATAGACAAACTGCTCCATTACAAGGAAATCTCCTTTAAGCAATGTTTTGAGGGGAACTTACAAGGAATTAATTCAAAAAAGAGGATATTCATTTCTATTTTCCAATGATGCTTTGAGATCAAAGTTGTTTCAATAAGGGAGATATGTAGTGGGTCTAATTACTCCCTCAATATATATGTTATAATACCTTTATATTATGTTATATCCTTATATTATACCAATATATAACCTATCTTATCTATAACCTTTTAAATGAGATTACTAATATTGTCAAGAAAATTTGATGTGAAGATTAGATTAGCAATAATATTATTATGCATATTCATCAATTATTGGTGGAGATAGTACCTTGGAAATGCCAATATATCTTTAAAAAAGGAAATAGGAGAGTAGATAAGTTACCAATCATATTTTAATATCAATGATAAAGGTGGAAAGAAAAATCAAAGGCATTTAGGTTGGAACAAGTTGTCCCTTCAAATACCGTCTTCAATTTATTGATAACACTCTTCTTTTAGGTCATCCTTCACTTAGTGAGGCCATGGAATTTAAATCAATACTATCATGCTATGATAAGATTATTAAATAGTTGGTAGATACAACAAAATGTAGGACCTTTATCTATCAACATTGATATAGAAGGGATTATAGCAAACATGTCAAGGTTTGGAGTTGAAAAATTGCCATCTATATATTTAAGCATTCTTGTCTAATAAAAGAAAGAAGGAACTTTTGGACTTAAGTTTTGATAGAGTGAAATCTGATCTACCTAATTGGAAAGGTAAGTTCTTGACCATAGATGGAAGGCTATAACTCATAAAGACTGCATCATAATTTATCCTTATTAAATGATATCATTTCAATAATATCAATAATATAGCATGCGAATTTGACAAAATTCAAAGAGATTTTAGTTGAAAGGATTTGACAAACAATCCTATAATGCTATTGAGGCATAATAATGCAATGATCATTCATCCTTGAATCTGTGTGTGAGATGTGTTTTGTGTGATATTGCTGCAAAAGGTAAATCTGTAAGTTTATTAAAGTAGAAATGAAATTGTGTTTCATTATGTTAAATTTTATTTCTACATTTTTGTATTGTTGCCTGTACGAAGTTGGGTCAATCCTAATGACAAGGATTTGTGATGAGCAAATTACATGGAAATGTGTTAGCAGTCTAGAAAAGAGCAAGTTGTCCCTTTTGTAGACTGGGTCATCTGAAGCAGATGAAGATGTAGATTTGTTTGTTGATTCTTATGAAGGGTTGTATAGTAGCATGAGTACGATAGCCACATAGAAGGAGGGAGAACAATGAGTTGTAGAGGGTGTGTCCGATAGAATGGTATACTATCGTACAAATAATAGGCATCGTACAAGTGATGTGCATCGTTCAAACATATCATGTCATACAAATACAAACTGCCTTACAACTAGAGTTTGTCGTACCACAGAGTTGTAAGGTAGCACCATACAAGTCAAAAATGTGTCTACTGTACAAGTGTAGGAAGTGTACGATAGGAGTCGTATAAGCAAAAATACAGTGTAAATAGTCATACAAGAAAGGTTTAGTAGGAGTTTTCGAAGGGTGTTAGTGAGGAGTTACATGTTGATGAGGAATGTATGGCACCAAAATACTTGTAAATGGAGGTGTTGAATGGTGAGTGACATGGGAGTGTGACATCAGTGCAAATGTGAGATGGCATGTCCAATAGTGCATGAGATAGGTTTTGACACTATCAATTGCAGATTGGTGTGTTTGATGGTGAGCAAGATGGGAGTTCAACATTAGAGCAACTACAGGTTCGACCATTTCATACTGAGAAGGTTATGAGTCTAGTGGAAGAGCAATTGCATAGTGGTGCACCTAATGTTATGTGTTTGGGAGAGATATGAAAATAACTACTGTCAATTATAAGACAACCTATAAAACCAAAAACTAATTTTGGTATATCATGTAAATATTCATTGTTTCATTGAGAAGCTGCTGGACATTTTGAGTCCCTAAGCTGAAATGTTGTCATTGATGTCAATAGAGCAATAAATGTCAAAAGGATCTATGAAGGGTTTTTGTAAAAACCAAGGCAGGGAAAATAAAAGTTTTTATTTAAAACCATGGAAAGTAGATTTGATCTGGGTTTTTCTTAAAACCCACGTTGGGATTTTGTTTCGTCAAAAAATGTGCCCCGGTGATGGAGTTATTTGAGTTTTAATGTTTGGTTTAAATTTTAATTATTTAAAATGGAAATTTTTGAAATTTCCACGATGTCATCATGCAAATACAATTTTAATATTTTTCGATCTCGTGTCTTCAAAGTGTTATTAAACACTATATAAAGGGGTGGCAATTAAACCAAATAATTATCCTTGCTCTCGTGTGTTAATTACCTTGGAATTCGAAAGAGCTCGTGCGAATTGTTGAAAAGGAAGCAGAGAAGAAAGCACAACGATTTGGAAATCTCAAACGTGGTATGAGGCGTGGCACATTGGCGTATCGATTTTGCTAAGACTGTGGGCAGCGCAAATATCAAGGATCGAATCCCCTTGACGGCAGTGTGTAGGAAGCGCTTTGGTGCTTTGTCCTTTGCGACAGGCGGAGGAAGATTAAAGGCCCTTTTGGCCTTTGCTTTTCCAATGAGTGCTTTGGCTCGGTTGGAATCTTCTCGTGGTGTGTGGCGGACGGGGGTTCGAATCCCCTTGAGAGGTATTTACGTTTTTGCCTTTAATAATTTTTATTAGCCCTAAAGTTTGGAGTTATAAGGTATTTAATGGGAATTAAATTTTATCATTAGGGTTGTGATTATTATTGCAAAAGCATATTTGATTTATGTTTTATTTTGATGGAAATGGAGAATTGATTTTAGGAGAAATAAGGAGTTGTTGTTAAAGTGATTTTGAGAGATTTATTGTGGGTTATTCTTAATAAGGGTTTTTATTAAAATAGACTTTGGTGGATGTGTTTATGAAGTTGGAGTGAAAAGGGTGTAAATTAAGTTATGCTTTTATTGTGATTATTTAAAAGACCACTAACCCTTATTAATATTGAAAAGGAAAGTTGTGATTAAGTGTGGCAGATTTTATGGACAACTTATTGGCATCAAAAAGGTATGGGCACATTCTCCTATTGATTGTTTGTGGTGGTTGATTTTTGAAATATCATTGGAGTGAAAAGGATTAATTGAAGTTTCCTTTGTGAAGATGGTTGGTTGAATGCTTCAAGGTTTTCTGATTTGTGAGTTTTATTTAAACCTTGTTTCATTAGCATTGTTGTTGAAGCCCATTGATGATGAAATGAACTTGAACATGATCTAGAAAAGAACATGAGTATCATTGTTATGTGAGACTTGAGATAAAGCATTGTTGGAAACATTTTGAGTTGGTTGATACATGCTTGAACTAGGGTTTGTGAGAAAGGGTTGTTCCTTGATGTGATTGGTTGAGTTGAGTTGGTTAAGCCTAGTCAAGTGGATGTGTGAAATGGTTGTTCAAGTTCCATAAAACAAACTATTCTATATTTTGATTTGAGTTGAGATTGAGATTGAAGAATAGGACATATTGAGTCTCTAACAATTCTCTTTATGCTTCTATTGAGTTGAGATTGGGATTTGAGTATAGAACATATAGAGTCTCTAACAATTCTCTTTATGCTTCTATGAGATTGATTTGAGTTGAGATTGAGATTTAAGAATAGGACATATTGAGTCTCTAACAATTCTCTTTATGCTTCTATTGAGTTGAGATTGGGATTTGAGTATAGAACATATAGAGTCTCTAACAATTCTCTTTATGCTTCTATGAGATTGATTTGAGTTGAGATTGAGATTTAAGAATAGGACATATTGAGTCTCTAACAATTCTCTTTATGCTTCTATTAAGTTGAGATTGGGATTTGAGTATAGAACATATAGAGTCTCTAACAATTCTCTTTATGCTTCTATGAGATTGAATTGAGATATTGATTGTACTTTGAGCTTAGAACATATTGAGTCTCTAACAATTCTCTTTATGATTCTATGAGATTGAACAAGTTCTGTGTGAGCTTGTTAAGCAGATTTGAGACAAGTCTTTGAGAAGGCTTGTGGACTGTTTTGAGTTAAGCTTTTGTGAAAGCTTGCTTGAGCAGATTTGAGCAAGTCCAAGAGAGGACTTATTGAGCAGATTTGAGCAAGTCCAAGAGAGGACTTATTGAGCAGATTTGAGCAAGTCCTAGAGAGGATTTGTTGAGCAGATTTAGACAGGTTTTGTGTGAACCTGTTGAGCAGATTTGAGCAGGTTCTGAGTGAACCTATTGAGAAAAATTGTACTAGACCGACTGTACTGTGTTTAGTGCAAGAGATTGAGCAGAACTATGCTAGACCGACTGAACTATGTTTGGTACAGTATTGAGACAGAGCTTTGGAGGTGATAGAGTATAGAGGATAGAGTCTCAGTGGATAGAGATCCAGCAACCAAGACAATTGAAGACAAGATCTGAGTGAGAAGTCTTCAAGTGGAGAGAGATCCACCAGTCAGTGCAGCATAGAGACAGAGTCTTCTAGAAGATCACTAGCCAGAGCAGAAGGGGAAAGAGTTCTCCTGTGGAAGAGATCCATGAACTTGAGATTAGGGGATCAACATCTCCTTTGGACCGAGGTCCATAAACATTGTAATTTGGGAAGGATTCCCAAGAGATCATTTGAGAAATATTTAGAAAAAATATTTTCTCTATGGAGGTAGCCCACATTGGGTGAACCACGTTAAAATCTGTGTCTCTATTGTGTGTGGTGTTTTGTGCATTGCTTTGATTACTATTGATACTGCTATCTATACACTGCATAATATTTGATTTGAGAAGAAAAGTAAAAAGTGGTCTTATACTGTTCACCCTCCCTCTCAGTATAAGCTTATGTTCTTCAATTGGTATCAGAGTGGGTTCCTTCAGAAGAGTTTGACAGCTTGAAGGAAAAGCGGTCTAAGAACACAATGGATCAAAAGGATCAAAATAATGAGGCCTTCAATAATACAATACTAGTATTTGATGGAAGTGACTTCCTATATTGGTGTGTGCTGATGAGATTTCACCTGATGGCACTTGGCAATGAAGTTTGGGATGCAGTGGAATTTGGGTACAATTCAAAAATTAATCCTCCTACAGATAAGGAAGGTAGGTTTCTCATGCATGCAAATTCAAGAGCTATGAATGCAATTATAAGAGGATTACGTAGATCAGAATCTATGAAGGTGATGGAATGCAAAACAACAAAAGATATGTGGGAACTCTTGCAAACCATATATGAAGGAGATAAAAGTGTCAGGAAAGCAAATATCAGAAATCTCAAAGGAGAATTTGAGAATCTAAGAATGAGGGATGATGAAAGCATTCGTGACTATCTCAACAAGGTTGATGAACTTATACATGAGATGAAAGGTCTTGGAATGAAGGTTGATGAATCTGATGCTTGCGACAAGATCTTGAGGACTCTTCCAAAAAGGTATAGTGAAAAAGTTTCTGCCATAGAAACATCAATTGATAGTGATAATCTAACAAGAAATGCTTTGCTTGGTATGCTTACAACTTTTGAGATAAGAACAAAAGATCCTATTCCTCCAAAAGAAGTTGCATTCAAAGTGGACAATAAGAAAAAGGGTAAGAAGATAGAATCAAGCAATGAATCTTCTAGTGATGAAGAAGCTAACTATGGTAGAAGAGATAAAGGGTTCAAAAGACCAATAGATATGAGATCTGTTAAATGCTTTAATTGTGGCAAGTTTGGACATTTTGCAATAGAATGCAAAGAGCCAAAGATCAACAATGATGAAGAAAAATAGGATCACAGGTACAGGGAATCTAAAAATTACAGGTACCAGAAGAAAAATAGGGATGGACAAAACAAACAAGGGAAGAAGTTTTTCCAAAGGCAAAAGAGAAGCTACTATGCGGATAATCCAAGTAAGTACCAAATTGATAGTGATGCTAGCTTTTTAGATAATGATAGAGATGAAGTCTTGTTCATGGTTAAGGAAAAAGATCAAGTTAAGAAAAAGACTCCAGTTATTCTCAAGTGTTTTAGATGTGGTAAATTTGGACACCTTGAAGATGATTGCACAAGAGATGGTTATAGTTTCAGTGATGATGATTTTGAAGATGCACTTGATAGATCAAATGAGAATCTTCTAATGGCTTTAGAAGATAAAGAATTGAGTGATCCTATAGAAAGCAAGTCAAAAGAAAGAAATGATATGGACAAAGGCAAACAAATAGAGGACTACTCAACAGAGAATGGTTATGATCTCAAAGGTGAACTTATCTATGCTCTTGACACAGTGAAGAAGGTAAGAAAGCAACACTCTAAGCTTGAAAGTCAGTTTCAAGAATGTGATGAAGAAATATTATTGCTCATAGAGGACTTAGAGAAGTCAAAGGCCAAGGCAAGTAAGTTCAGAGAAAAGTTAGAAGCAAAAATCTTGGAATGTGAGAAGTTAGCACAAGAAGTGGCTACTCTAAAGAAATATTTACAGGACTCCAAGATCAAGATGAAGAGTTTCACAAATAGCTCTAAGAACTTGGATAAGTTCATTCGTGGACAACAAAGAACATCATGTTCAACAGGTCTAGGTTTTGGAAAGAAACAAGAAAAGGCAAAGTCTACTTCAAGTCTTGAAGAAGAAGAAACAACATCAGAAGAAGATACTTCAGAAGAGGGATTCTTAGATGTAAGTGAAAGTGAAACTTCTAAGGATGAGTCAGATTGTAGTGAGTCCAATAGGGACAATGGGCAAAGAAGATACATATGGAACAACAATCAGAACAGGAGACCAATGAGGTCTAGGCAAGGAAGATTCAATGGGAGATGCTTCTCATGTCACAGGTTTGGGCACATGGCTTCACAGTGCAGGACACATGAAAGACAGGTATATGGAAGAGAACAAATTTTCCAAGGATATTGTTATTCATGTAATGAGTTTGGTCATAAGGCAATAAATTGCAGGATTCATGATAGAAGAGGATATGGCTTCACCAGGAGAAATCCTAAGACTATTGCACATCCAAGGAATAATAACATTAAGTGTTATAAGTGCAATAATGATGGTCACATAGCAATATGGTGTAGAGAAAATATTCCAAAAATAGGTATGAACAGGAACAAGAATATGAACATGAACAGGAATAGGAATATGAACATGAACAAGAATAGGAATATGAACAAGAACAAGAACATGAACATGAACAGAAACAAGAAAAGAGACTCAAAAAGAATGAGAACAAGAACATGTACAAGAATAGGAACATGGATGAAAACAAGAATGAGAACAAGAATAGGTACAAGAATAGGAACATGGATGAGAACAAGAACAGGAACAGGAACAGGGATGATGACTCGAAAAGAAACAGTGAGAGAATTCAGCAAAAAGAAAAAGGAAAAGACAAAGGCAGAGAACAGTGCTTTCGAGGAGTAGAAATACTCCCACCCCAGAATTAACCACCTCATGTGGAGGTGGGGGAGGGGCTAAGCTAAGAGGCTTAATTCTTAGCCCCGAGCCCCAAAGGTGACCCTTTGCCATTGATGTCAAAGGGGGAGAGATTTGTGTATTATGGGGAGAGTTTTTGGATATGAGGAGAGATTTGATATCTAAGAGAGCATTGAGCCAGGGGGAGCAAAGCCCCAGGGGGAGCAAAAAGAAGGTCAGAATTCAGTAAAAGGATTTGGGTTGCCATCAATGACAAAGGGGGAGATTGTTGGACATTTTGAGTCCCTAAGCTGAAATGTTGTCATTGATGTCAATAGAGCAATAAATGTCAAAAGGATCTATGAAGGGTTTTTGTGAAAACCAAGGTAGGGAAAATAAAAGGTTTTATTTAAAACCATGGACAACAGATTTGATCTGGGTTTTTCTTAAAACCCACGTTGGGCTTTCGTTTCATCGAAAAAGGTGCCCCGATGATGGAGTTATTTGAGTTTTAATGTTTGGTTTAAATTTTAATTATTTAAAATTTAAATTCAAATTTAAATGGAAATTTTCCCACCGACGTCATCATGCAAATACAATTTTAATATTTCCGCCGACGTCTTCAAAGTGTTATTAAACACTATATAAAGGGGTGGCAATTAAACCAAATAATTATCCTTGCTCTCGTGTGTTAATTGCCTTGGAATTCGAAAGAGCTCGTGCGAATTGTTGAAAAGGAAGCAGAGAAGAAAGCGCAGCGATTTGGAAATCTCAAACGTGGTATGAGGCATGGCACATTGGCGTATCGATTTTGCTAAGACTGTGGGCAGCACAAATATCAGGGATCGAATCCCCTTGATGACAGCGTGTGGGAAGCGCTTTGGCGCTTTGTCCTTTGCGGTAGGCGGAGGAAGATTAAAGGCCCTTTTGGCCTTTGCTTTTCCAATGAGCACTTTGGCTCGGTTGGAATCTTAGCCATGGCTAAGATGCTCGTGGTGTGTGGCGGACGGGGGTTCGAATCCCCTTGAGAGGTATTTACGTTTTTGCCTTTAATAATTTTTATTAGCCCTAAATTTTGGAGTTATAAGGTATTTAATGGGAATTAAATTTTATCATTAGGGCTGTGATTATTATTGCAAAAGCATATTTGATTTATGTTTTATTTTTATGGAAATGGAGAATTGATTTTAGGAGAAATAAGGAGTTGTTGTTAAAGTGATTTTGAGAGATTTATTGTGGGTTATTCTTAATAAGGGTTTTTATTAAAATAGACTTTGGTGGATGTGTTTATGAAGTTGGAGTGAAAAGGGTGTAAATTAAGTTATGCTTTTATTGTGATTATTTAAAAGACCACTAACCCTTATTAATATTGAAAAGGAAAGTTGTGATTAAGTGTGGCAGATTTTGTGGACAACTTATTGGCATCAAAAAGGTATGGGCACATTCTCCTATTGATTGTTTGTGGTGGTTGATTTCTGAAATATCATTGGAGTGAAAAGGATTAATTGAAGTTTCCTTTGTGAAGATGGTTGGTTGAATGCTTCAAGGTTTTCTGATTTGTGAGTTGTATTTAAACCTTTTTTCATTAGCATTGTTGTTGAAGCCCATTGATGATGAAATGAACTTGAACATGATCTAGAAAAGAACATGAGTATCATTGTTATGTGAGACTTGAGATAAAGCATTGTTGGAAACATTTTGAGTTGGTTGATACATGCTTGAACTAGGGTTTGTGAGAAAGGGTTGTTCCTTGATGTGATTGGTTGAGTTGAGTTGGTTAAGCCTAGTCAAGTGGATGTGTGAAATGGTTGTTCAAGTTCCATAAAACAAACTATTCTATATTCTGATTTGAGTTGAGATTGAGATTGAAGAATAGGACATATTGAGTCTCTAACAATTCTCTTTATGCTTCTATTGAGTTGAGATTGGGATTTGAGTATAGAACATATAGAGTCTCTAACAATTCTCTTTATGCTTCTATGAGATTGATTTGAGTTGAGATTGAGATTTAAGAATAGGACATATTGAGTCTCTAACAATTCTCTTTATGCTTCTATTGAGTTGAGATTGGGATTTGAGTATAGAACATATAGAGTCTCTAACAATTATCTTTATGCTTCTATGAGATTGATTTGAGTTGAGATTGAGATTTAAGAATAGGACATATTGAGTCTCTAACAATTCTCTTTATGCTTCTATTAAGTTGAGATTGGGATTTGAGTATAGAACATATAGAGTCTCTAACAATTCTCTTTATGCTTCTATGAGATTGAATTGAGATATTGATTGTACTTTGAGTATAGAACATATTGAGTCTCTAACAATTCTCTTTATGATTCTATGAGATTGAACAAGTTTTGTGTGAGCTTGTTAAGCAGATTTGAGACAAGTCTTTGAGAAGGCTTGTGGACTGTTTTGAGTTAAGCTTTTGTGAAAGCTTGCTTGAGAATATTTGAGCAAGTCCAAGAGAGGACTTATTGAGCAGATTTGAGCAAGTCCAAGAGAGGACTTATTGAGCAGATTTGAGCAAGTCCAAGAGAGGACTTATTGAGCAGATTTGAGCAAGTCCTAGAGAGGATTTGTTGAGAAGATTTAGATAGGTTTTGTGTGAACCTGTTGAGCAGATTTGAGCAGGTTCTGAGTGAACCTATTGAGAAAAATTATACTAGACCGACTGTACTGTGTTTAGTGCAAGAGATTGAGCAGAACTGTGCTAGACCGACTGAACTGTGTTTGGTACAGTATTGAGACAGAGCTTTGGAGGTGACAGAGTATAGAGGACAAAGTCTCAGTGGATAGAGATCCAGCAGCCAGGACAATTGAAGACAAGATCTGAGTGAGAAGTCTTCAAGTGGAGAGAGATCCACCAGTTAGTGCAGCATAGAGACAGAGTCTTCTAGAAGATCACTAGCCAGAGCAGAAGGGGAAAGAGTTCTCCTATGGAAGAGATCCATGAACTTGAGATTAGGGGATCAACATATCCTTTGGACCGAGGTCCATAAACATTGTAATTTGGGAAGGATTCCCAAGAGATCATTGAGAAATATTTTCTCTGTGGAGGTAGCCCACATTGGGTGAACCACGTTAAAATGGTGTCTCTTATGTGTGTGATGCTTTGTGTGATGTTTATGGTTTCATTAATATTGATGCTTCTATTTGGGAAAAAGTTTTATGTTATACTGTTCACCCCCCCTCTCAGTATAAGCACATGTTCTTCAGAAGCAACAAAAGACCCATTAGGCATTGGAGAATTTGCCTCACTATGTGGAAGATGACTGAGGTGAATAATGATACAACTTAGAGGATGTTATTCCCTACGATATTTCATGGAGTTATAATAGACTAGTACATGAGATTTCTAGATAGCAAGTACTAGACATGGGAAGAGATGCATGATGCATTTATGAAATAATTTTGGTTGTTCCACAATAATTATGCAATCATTGCTAAAATTTATAGAATGAAATTGGGTAAGAATGAGTTTGTTTGTGCATATAATTAAAATTTGTGTGGGTTGTTTAAACATTTTGAGGAAGACCCATTAGATGCATTAAAGAGGAGATGGTTCATAGATGGACTTCTTCCTACATATCGGAAGAATTTCATGGTGGTTCCTTCGATGTTATACTAAGAGTATTTGGAGTGAGCCTTGAAGTTGAAGAGTGATGCAAAAACATCACTAAAGTATCGAGATCATGTTAATGTAGACGAGAGTGATCCTAAAGATGATAGTAATTTTATTAGTGAAAGTGACTTCAAAAGTGAGAATAATGATGAATCCAAGGATGAGTGTGACTAAGAGCATGCAAGATCATCTTTATAGGTATATGCATCACAAAGGGAGATTGTACGAAGGAGATATGCCACTAATGATGTGGTTTGTGTCAACCTTTGAAGAACTAGAAGATAGAATAAAGCATGATATTGAGGGTAGACCTATGGTACAATGTTAGTATACATGGTACAATATTGGTGGTCTTATTTGTGGGGGTATTTCCAACATGACTATCAAAGTATTGTGATTCAAGATAAACCAATGATGCATAGAGTTTAAAGCATTGGAGAAGAGTTATAGCCCTTTCCAGGAAGCAAAGGAGGTGAAGTTGATTGTAATTGAGGATATGAACCTAATGAACTTGATTGCATTTGACGACATAAATTTTATCTCAAACAAAGAGGTATAAATCTAGCAAGAACACACCTCTCTATACACTTATAGCTCTTAGGTGCCTCCTTTTTTCAAATATCCTTGGGTTTGTGAGCCCATACTAAAGACCCTAAGATCCAAAACATGGACACATCTGACTTATCCTTTATCAATTACTCAAGAGGTGTCATTTATCAAATTTCCTTGGTTGGAACCTTGTTGATGATATACCCTACACAAGTGACTACTTCACCTCAAAACTTGTGATCTAGTCCCTTGGTATGAGTAATTGCATCTTGGTTTACCCCTTTGACCACGAGGATTGATCAGAAAGGTTCTATTTTTTAGAGTTTTTTGTGGGTTGTTTTAATAGTTGCAGAACCATCGACGACCCTATTCATCTTATTTTCGTCGATCCAAAACTACAGCTAATCACTTTCGACTGCCAGTGGTCACTGTTGTATACAATTTTTTTTGTATGTGGGTTTTTCTTGCACACAGTCTACGAAATATCTAGTTTTCTGCAAAATCTAAAGTTGTTTCTTGCAGATCTGGTTTTCTAAGATCTGCAACCTATCTTCTTCATTCCTAAGTCCTTTCCAAATTTTAAACTCAGTTTTACATTTAAGTTACTAACAAGGTTTGCTAAAAATACGTTTTTTTTAAATAAAATGTTTTTTGCTAGTATTTTTGTGTATTTGAAAATAGCTTTGTAAAGGATTTGTTTTGTGAAGTTGTTATTCAATTTTTTTTCTTTTCAAATCTGTAAAATTTCAATAATTGTAAAAATCATATCTGATCATATACTCTTTGTAACCCTTAAATTATAAAGGTATTTTATTTTTGGGGGGGCTCATATTTCTGAAAGGATTGAATAAAAATATTTTGGATGGGGTGTCTTGGTGTCAATTTGAACACCATCTTTTTGGATATTGCATTTTATTTCTTGTCACTAAAAAATGGGTTTAGAGGATTTGAGCCACTTAACTCACATAATTATCACATATGGAAGCCACACATGATGACACTTATTCAATCTAAAGGGTTATCAAGATTAATGCAAGAAGAGCTACTTAAAGTTATAAAAGAGTATCATAAGTTTATTTGTGATTACAAAATGGATGAATGTAAGGGATTAATTGGGATGCATGTGAGTGATAATTTTTTTTTTCATCTTAATAATTGTGACACTCCTTTTCAAATTTAGGAGAAGCTTGAGAAGCTATTTGGGAAAGTGGACACTTTGAGAGTTTTACATCTTGATGCTAAACTTAGTGCTCTAAATCCATATGATTTTCCATCTATGGGTGATTTTCTCACTAAGTTTCAATCCTTGCTCACACTTTTAAAGGGTAGTGGAAAAACTAAAACGGATGAAGAATGTATTTTCATGATCTTGTCAAAACTCAGGGGTCAATTTCATATGTTTGCCTTCACATTTTTTGCCACTATGGATTCCATGGGTTTTGATCACAAAATGCCTACTTTTGAGAAGTTTTGTGCCAATATTTTTAGGGAAGAATCCAAAGTTCTTAACTCTGAGGATTACACCTCCTCATATAAGGTATTTGTTGCATCATCCACCTCCACTTCCAAAGGCAAGGGAAAGTCCAAGTCTAAGTCCCAACCTAATCCTTCCCCTTCTCCTTCATTTCATCAAAAGCTCAAAGAGTCACATAAAAAAAGTCATCCTCCAAAGAGCCCAATCATAAACCTAAGTTGTCCAAAAGCAAAAATAGGTCAAATGTTGCTTGTTTATATTGTGGATTCAATGGTCATTATGACAATAAGTGTTGGAAAAAGTTACAAGACTCAGAGGAAGCCTTTAGGAATAAGAATTTTTCCTTCACTCATTCAAAAGATAAGATCAAGGCTTTGAATGCTTTTGGGAAATCATCTAAGGCTATTTTTGAGGATTGGATTTTGGCTTATAGAGTGACTCATTACATGACTTCATCTAGGGAGTCATTTTCCACCTTGTTTTCTACTTCCACATCTTGATTTGTGGTTGGAGATTCTTCTTCCATTTCAGTTAAGGGAAAAGGTGACATTAGGGTTATGTATAATGGTGAATCATCATTAATTCATGAATATTAGAACTTTTTAAATTGATAATTGGCGAATATGGGGACCCTACATATCGGTTCATTCACCCAAAGTTTTGGAAGCAAAACTTTTTTAGGTTTGGTTCACCCCCCTTTGATAATAATTTCATCTTTTTCAATTTTAAATCGCCAACCACTCCCACCTAAATCATGGACCTTTTCACATTCAAATTATAAATAATTTTATTTATCCTGCTAAATTCATCTCTTATACCACCGTTATATATACCTTATGCGACAACGATACTCCTACATTCACCACATTTTTATAGGAGACAAGCTTTGCAGTTGGATTATGGGGAATATTTGCACTCCTTATTGCCAAAAAAGATGAAGGAGAAAATATTTCAGTTTTTAGATGACATTGTATCTGATCGAGTTCTTTGGTTGTACAAGATAATACCATTAGCTATTGAAAATATTTGATATTTTTAAGAGTATATGTGAATAGTTGTTTAAAATATTACTTTGTTATTAATCTTTATTTTGAATTAATTATTTGTTCTTAAAACATTATATATTTGATGATAAATATTATTTAAATTGATCCATTAGTCTTTATTCCCATTATCCAAGGTACTGAAAATTGACCCATCCCCAAGTTATTATAAAGCCTCAGATGAAGAATTATGAAATCTCTTTTAAAAGGCGACAACGTCTCTGGTTGTATATTAGTTTTTATATTGGTGTTGTTTAGTTGTAGGTGGTGGTTACTTCGGATTCTATTTTCGGCTCGAAAACCTTTTAATGTGAGATCAAATTTCTAATAAGCTTTATTTAGAAAATCCTCAATGGATGACAAGCTTTGCAGTTGGATTCCTGGAAGTATTTGCACTCCTTATTGCCAAAAAGAGATGGAGGAAAAAATATTTTCAATTTTTAGATGATATTGTTTTGTATCTGGCTAAGTTCTTTGGTTGTACAAGATAATCCCATCAACTGTTGAAAATATTTGGTATTTTTAAGAGTATATGTGAGTATTTGTTTATTATTAATATTTATTTTGAATGCATTATTCATTCTTAAAACATTATATATTTAGGGTTAAATATTATTTAAATTGATCCATTAGTCTTTCTATAGTTTAAATTTTGAAATAATGTCTTGGGGGATAGCGCAACGGTTCGGGCTTTGGCTCTTCTTTAGGAGGTCCAAGGTTCAAACTACGGCGTGAGTGAGTATGTGAAGGGGTGGGTGTGTGGTGCGTGTGTGTTAAATTCCCTATTGATAAGCATAGCTCTCATATTTACGAGGGTTCATGGTTGGAAGGAGACTGCTTAGCCCTGTGCGTTGGTCGTAGGGGTTTCTCACCCTAACCAAATTAAAAAAAAAATGAAATAATAGCTTTTATAAGTTTATATTAACAATAATGTATGACAAGCTTTGCAATTGGATTCTAAGGAGTATTTGCACTCATCTCTAAAAATAGATGGAGGAGAAAATATTTTCAATTTTCAGATGACATTGTTTTGTATCTAGATGAGTTTTTCGGTTGTACAAGATAATCCATCATCTCTTAAACACATTTGGTATTTTTAAAAGTCTATGTAAGTAATTGTTTGTTATTAATATTTATTTTGAATGCATTATCCATTCTTGAAACATTATATATTTAAGGTTAAAATATAATTTAAATTCATTCATTTTTTTATTGGTAAAAATTTATTGAATCAATAAAACCATACAAGAAACAGAGAATCCCAAAACATGAACCATTACAAGGGCCAGAAGAAAGAGACCCCCAAAACCATCAATAACTTGATCAAAAGACACCCAACAAACAACAACCTCAACCATGCATATCCGTAGTAAGCAAATTAGCAATATGACAAGAACAATCCAATGGGAGTTGATCCCATTCCCTAATATTCCAGTCTTCCTGAAACTCAGAAGCCCATTTTGCCAAGTAACCAACCACACCATTCCATTCCCTAGGAATATGAACAAAGGAAATAAACTCTAGATGTCAATAAATTTGAATGATCTACCGAGCCACTAACACCAGCTACCAATGAACATTAGAAAGATTATGAGTCTTCAACAAATTAATAATAATTTGAGAGTCCGACTCATAGATTATCTTCCACCATCCCAGAGCATAGCCTTTTTCCAAATCAAAACGAATAGCAAGGGCCTCCATATAATTATTAGTTTATTTCCCTTTATAACAGGAGAAAATGAAAAGAGCTTCACCACTACTATCTCTCCCAACATCACCAATACCTACATACCCAGGATTCCCTTTGGAAGAGCCAGTAGTATTAATCTTAAACACCCCCTAAGGCGGAGGATGCCATCTACCATATCTTTGTATTTTTTGATTGAGGCCTCTCCTCCTGACCGATAAAGAAGGACAATGGCCATTCTCCACTAAACCCAGGTCCTACATCATCAAAATATCAAATTGCTCCAAAGGAAGACTAATCTAACATTTAGAAGAAACAGTTTCTTGGATCATACCAATAATCCTCTGCCAAATCTGATAAACAATTAACTTTCTACCTTGAAAAATTCTTCGATTTCTTTCAAGCCAAATCTGCCATATAATACATGAGGGCCTAATACTCCACACAACTTGAAGAAAGAAAACCTTAGTAGGAGGTCTTCCTAAACTCCTCCAGAACTCAACAAGAGAAAAGACATGAGAACAAGACTGTTTCCACACCCTCCACCAAATATGTCAAATTTCCCGTGCAAACGAACACTATAAGAGCAAATTCCCTAAAGATTCATCACTATTCTCACAAAGTAAATAAAATGAAGGGCCTTTAAAACCTCTCTTTTGGATATTATCCTAGGTAATACATATTTTTTGAGTAGCCAACCACAACTAGAAATTGCATTTGGGTCAGGAAAACTCATTTCAAATCTGTTTCCACCAAGGAACCTCCTCATCCCCAAAATATTGCCTATCTAAAACATGGTAACCAAAAGCCACCAAGAAAACCCCTCTAGGATCCGGACCCCAAGCCAAAACATCATCATCCTATAAAGAAGAGCACTCCCTAGTAGCCAAAATACGAGCCAAATCTTCTCTATCCTGAATAGAACCACCCGTCGACCAATCTCTAGGATATTTCCACTGAACTACCTCCACCAATCCAACTCTTTTGACAACTTTATAATCCATCACCCTGTACCAACCAACAACCAAGAAATAATTACATAGCTCTTGAAGATGAGGAAACATAGATAAAATTGTAGGGAAACAATCCCAAGAATCATACCAAAAAAGAGCCTTCAAGCCTTTAAGACAAATCTAGAATAATCCTTGCTTAACAAGAGTCACCCCATTTTTAAGGGTGTTCCATATCAAAGAGCCTTTACCAGACAAACTGTATCTAGGTATCTCATAGCCCTTAACCCCATTAAGATACTTAAGGAAAATAATTTTAGCCTAAGAATGGTCTTGAGAAATATACCATCTCCAATAAAGCTTGGTCGTCAATGCCTAACCAGAAAGAGAAGTCAAACGAAGGCCCAAACCACCTTTCTGTGTTGGTCTACAAATAGTCTCCCACTTATCCAGACTTTATTTTGAAGACTCCAAATTTCCAACCCATAAAAATCTTCTTGACAGAGATTCAAGCTCATGAATAAAACTAGTAGGAGCGACCTGAATCATGCACCGATAAATATATGAAGCTTGAACCACCGACTTAATAAGAAATAATCTGCCAAAAAAAGAAAGCCACTTAACAGTCCAATGAGAGGCTTTAGCCCAGAATTTATCCAAAATATTATTCCAGATGCCTCAAGGCAAAGGGCCCATAGAAAGAGGAATTCCCAAATAAGTGAAAGGAAGAGCTCCAATCTGAAACCGAAGAATATGAGCAATTCTGGCCTATATAAGAGGATTAGTATTGAAAAAGAATATGGAGGATTTCTCCTCATTTATATTTTGCTCCGAAGCAACCAAATAAATATCCAGAGATCTTTTGAAATTAATTGCTTCCCTAATAGAGGCAAGACCCATCAGAGCAATATCATCCATAAATTGAAGATGAGAATACGTAGGTAAACTATTACCCCACCTCCAACCATGAATAAACCCCTGACTGACATGCGATTTGAGAATTCTACCCAAATCCTCAGCCATAGTAATAAATAAATAAGGGGACAAAGGATCCCCTGATGGATACCTCTCAAAGTTTGAAATAAAGTAGAAGGCTCACCATTGATAAGGACATAATAGGATGGATATGTAATACAGCTCATCACCCAACTAATCCAGTTGGAGTCAAAACCAAAAGCAAAGAGAATTTTACTTAAGAAAGACCATTTAACCCTATCATAAGCCTTAGCCATATCTAATTTTATAAACATAGCTTTTTCTTTAGAAATTCCCATAGAATGAATGGCGTCAACAACAATAGCCACACCATTAGTCTTTATACATTTTAGAGTTTGAAATAATAGCTTTTATAAGTTTATATTAACAATAGTGCAAATCATTATATATATATATATATATATAATTTAGAATTTTAAAAACTAAGAAAATATTTTTAGTTTTTAGATGACATTGTTTTGTATTTGGTTGAGTTCTTCAGTTGTATAAGATAATCCCATCAACCATTGAAAATATTTGGTATTTTTAAGAGTTTATGAGAGTAGAATGTGATATAGGTTGATTTCCCAATTATTATACCAAAAATATTGTTGAACTTAGATGAAATTTTTATTTTTAGAATATAATGACAATGAAAACATTTATTTATTATCACTATATAGTATGTGTAAATTCTAATTCAATGTCAATATAGGAGAAACAAGTGATCAATATCAATTTAAACTAGTCTCGGGGGAACAACACAATGGTTCGGGCTTTGGTTCTTCTTCGGGAGATCCAAGGTTCAAACCATGATGTGGATGAGTGTGTGAGGAGGTGAGTGTGTGTATGGCTGTGTTTATTTCTTGTTGATAATCTTAGCTATTAGCATTATGAGGGATCATGGTTGGGATGGGAATGCCTAGAGCCCTAAGCGTCAATTTAAACTAAAAATAAAATAAAATAAACCTAGAATGGAGAGTTGGAGAGGGTAGGGTAATCCTCCAAGGGAGGTCCTTGGTTCGAATCTCCACCCTACCAAATGCACATTGGGTACCCAAAATCTAGTTGATTATGTTGGTGCGGTCAAGGTCGGGAGTGACTGCCAGGTGATTTTGATGGTGTAGAACCCTCTGGTCGTGGTTTCTTAGACCAAGGTGGCCTCGCAAGGGGTTTTTCACTAAATTCAAAAAAATAAAAATAAACTTAAATTTTATTTGAGTTTTAGTTTAAATTGATTGAATAGTCAACCTAAGCAAGGAGAAACTAATCTCCTAGTTTACTATTATGCTTTTAGTTTAAATTGATTGAATAGTCAGCCTAAGCAAGGAGAAACTAATCTCCTAGTTTACTATTATGCTCCATAACAACTTTGTTTTGATGGGTTTCATTATTTATCAGTTTATAATTATTAAAATTTATATATATTTTAGAATAATTACATTCTATTTCAAATTAAAATGATAGTAGGTTAAGCATTTATTTAGTTTTTGTGGGATAGGATAATGGTTAAGGTCTTGGATTCTCTTTCTAAAGACCTAAATACAAACTAGGGTAAAGTGTAAATAAACTTGTCAAAAAAAAAAAAATCTTATTATTTCCTTTAAATTTGTAGTGGATGCACTACTTTAAATATGAGGTGTGGATACTTTAATAATTATGAATTTAAACATCATCTTGAGTAGGCCTATTGAAAATACAAGCAAACAAAAAGGTAGTTAATGATTCATTTGAGTAGTTGAAAGTTGAAAGGAACACTACAATATCATGAAAATTATTGAAGGAACGTATAGCGTAGTTTCCAGCTACATTACTCCTTTTCAGTCATTCTAAATATTCTTTGATGGTTGGGATTTGCTAGATTTTATATGGAAGGCAGTTTCATTCTTGTTCTATTCAAATAGAACATTATAAATACAAATATATTCAAAAACCCTATTATTAATGTGTTAATGAAAGACACTCACTTAATAATCTATGATAATATCAATAGTTGTATTTTCAATCTAGATCTCAATTACTGGGAAATAATCTAAAAAAATAAAAAAATTCACAACCAAATTTAGTATTTTGATATTGAAATGTAAAAACCGCAACAGTGTGTATCAAGAAACTTGACACATATATTTGCTTGACATAAATTGCATTAATGAATCTGAGTGTAAAGCACATCTGAAATATTTTTATTAAATTCTGCTACTGCTCCATAAGTTATATTGATGCATAATTTGGATGATTATGATGATTTACCCAAAAATGAATTTTTAAATCAATTCATGCAAGTAAATATATAAAATATTATTATTAAGCACTAGGCTATTTTTTCGAAATTATATTTAAAAAATATATATTTTTGCTTTTATTCGTCTATCCTTAAATTTGTTGTTGGTGTCTTTGCAGGGAAACTCCAACTGTATGTTGTTGTTTCATCTCCATGACCTCATTTCGAATCACGGGAAAGGAGGATTTTTATTGATATATCCCAGGAATGTGACCCCAATTATACAACCTGTTATACTATTTCAAATATTATTATAAATTCACCACATTTTTATATTTTTTGATGGAAAAAAAAAAGTAATTCGCCATCTCTTCTAAATGAGTTTGGACACTATTTGCATAGATTTCAAAATGGATTCACCTTATTTTATAAATACATTTCGAGGTTGACCCCTTATGCATAACCTTGGGTGACATACAAGTTGATGGTGGATGCATTAAGAATGTTCTTTATGTTCCAAATATTTCCACCAATTTGCTCTTTGTGTACCAAATTTGTCATTCTAGGGGGGAAAAACTATGTTGTTTACACCTCAAGGAGCTGAGATTAGAGATTTGAGTGATCCACAGTCTATTGTTGCACAAGGAGTTGTTGACCATAGATCACGTCTTTATCACTTTGAGGGGTTTTATTCTTCACTTGGAGGTACTTGTTTGGTGGCTCATGCAGATTCCGATACACATGAAGTTTTTTTCGAACTCATGTCTAGCTTTATGAGAATTATTCTCCAATTGAGTCCACTCTTTCTAATCCTTCTCCATCCTCATCTACTTTTCACTTTGAAGATGGTTTTTTTGATGATGATCACAGTTAGGATGAGGATATTGTTGAGACAGTTGCAAAGGTTCTTGCACATGTTGCTTTCATGCCTAGATGGGCTCAAACTACAGTTGAAGAGGCAGTACCTTTCATTGAAGGTCTTCCACCTTCAAGGCATACTTCTACTTCCATCACGGGTCTTCTTTGTTAGGCAGATTTTGTTGATCCATAGAGGTTTGATGAGGCCCATGGCATTTGAGAGTGGGATGATGGCATGGATGATGAGTATTCTTCCTTAATGAAGAATTAAACTTGGTATTTGGTTCCCCTTCCAAAAGAAAGAAAAATGGTGAGTTGCAAATGGGTGTATTACACCAAATATGCAACAGATGGGTCTATTCATACATACAAAGCTCAACTTGTGGCAAAGGATTTTTGTAGGTTTATGGGGTTGATTACTCCAAGATGTTTGCCTCTGTCGCCAAGTTGGATTATGTTCGTTTTGTACTCTCTATTATTGCATCATAGGGTTGGTCAGTTTACCATATGGATGTGAAGAGTGCCTTCTTGCATGGATATTTGCAAGAAGAGATTTATATGGAGCAACCTCCAATATTTTCCAAGATTCTTCATTGGTGTGCAAATTATGGAGATCACTTTATGGCCTCAAACAGGTCCTCGAGGCTTGGTATGAGAAGATGGATTTTTTTCTTCTATCTTTCAAATTTTTGAGATGTCATTCTGATCCTACAGTTTACACTTTGAGGGATGGAGAGGATATCATCATCATTATCTTATATGTTGATGATTTATCAATCATAGATAATTCTACTTCATGCATCCAAGCTATACAACGCTCTCTTTTTGAGTGTTTTGAGATGATAGACCTTGGACTTCTACACTTTTTCCTTGGGTTTCATATTTCACAATCAGATTCAGGAATATCTATTTGTCAGTAGAAATATATATTGGATTTGCTTCAACGATTTGGAATGGCTAACTGCAAGCCATATCCTACTCCTTTTCAGTTAGGTGTTGTTTTGAGTTCCACATGTTCTACTCCTAGATTCGATACCACCATTTACAAAAAATTGGTTGGAAGTTTGATTTACTTAACTCACACTTATCTTGACATATCATTTACAACTAGTTTGGTCTCATAGCTTTCACATGATCCACATGACAATCATTGGTAGGTTGCCAAGCGAATTTTGTGGTATCTTCGAGGGACTTCACATTTTGGGCTTCACTTTTCTAGGGGGCCTTTACAGTTGGATGGGTATATAGATTTTGATTGGGTAGGCTATGTTGATACTCAACGATCTACTTTTGGTTATGTCTTCTACCTTAGTTCTTCACCTATTGCTTGGGCATGCAAAAAGTAGACAAGTATTGCACTTTTATTGACAAATATAGAATACCATGTAACAATAGTGGCTAGTAATGAGATTCTTTAGATTTGGCAATTTTTGATAGAGCTTGGCTTCTCATAGGATCAGTGCAACACTTCACTTTGATGTGACAATAAAAGTACCATACATATTTCTTGCAATCTTGTTGAGCATCGAAGGACCAAGCACATTGAGATCCATATGCACATCATTTGGTAACTTATCTAGGATGGAGTTCTCAGCTTGGACTACATTACCACCTTGATATCTTCACTAAAAACTTTCCATACCCTCATTTTCATTTTTTGTGAGATGCTTGGGGCGAAAGAAGTCCTTGGGGGGTGTGGATGAGGCCACCTTCCTTTCTTCTTCTTCTCTCTTTCTAGTTGGATGGTTTTTCCCACGTGGTTTTCCCTCCTTCTGGTTCGAGAGCTTCTGGATACACATTGTACATAAGTACATGGTCAGGCCTTGTTTTCAGTACTCATATGGTGGATATGCCACTTCTTTTTTACCCCTATATTCGTTTGAGGGGGTGTTAGAGTAGGTTTTTAGACTCTAGCTCATGCTCACCTAGGTACTTTATTTTTATATTAGTATAGTTTTTTTTCCCCATCCACTTTATGTGTGGATATTTATTTTTTATCTTACTTAGATATTATGGGGATATTTGGCATTCCTAGATAGTTATAATCATTGATTACATTTGGAGGGTTGAGATATTTTCTTCACTAATCATGTCACACCTTCGTGTTTGTATGGTGGATATTAATCCTTATATCTTTATTGATCCTACGATTGTGGTGGATCTTTCTTGCTTATTTAAGCATGGCTTCTCCATTATACTCATAATCAATTCTAATATATGATATGATATTATAGTTTTTGTGTTAGCTTCCATTATCTTGTTTTTGTTTTTTAGCCTCTCTATTTTGGTTAATGTGGTGTTGCTTCAACCTATTAATGTTTATGGCTTGGTTTGGTGTTTTGTATTTTTCCATAATTCCTTTCATATTCACGATCCCATCTATCCTTAGAAACTTGATCATTTTTTCTAGCTAGTTTTCAATAAGAGACTTGAAATTTTTGAATCTTTTTAACACTATTCTTAGTACAAATGGTATATACCCACACATATCTAGAAAATTCATCAATGAAAAGTACCTATTTCTTGATAGAGAAGTTGTACCCCTAGGTCCAAAAATATCATTATGAATGATCTCCAAAGGGTGATATGCCCTTATAACAACTCCTTTTAGATATGTCTCCCTATGATGCTTTCCCATAATGCATCCCTCACATACACAACTTGGAGAAGATATGCATGGAATCCCACTAGCCATCTGATGTTGACTCATGTACCTCAAGGAACCATAACTAAGATGTCCAAGCCTATGATTCCACTTCTAACTCTCATCATCAACAAGCGGTATCATTGCAATAAAATTATTCTTGTCAAAGGAGGAATAAGGAGTGGGTCTTTCACCTAGCTTATAGATAAGGTCAAATTCATCACAATATCCAAAAGCAATAGTCCTAAACCCATTGTCTATATCCTTAATCACCCATCTATCAAGATAGAATTCTACTTTCTAATTTTTGTAAGTAATGCAATAAATAGATAAAATATTAGGACCAACATTGGGAATATGAAGTAACTCATCAAATGACAAAGATCCCATCATGATGTATCCACTTCCAACTACCTACAATGAAGAGTCATCCTCAATCACAACACGTTCTCCTGCATGAGTCTTCTTATAGCCTTGAAGAAGGTGCTTGTGGTTTGTCATATATGTAGTTGCCCTTGAAGAAGGTGCTTATGGTTTGTCATATATCTAGTTGCCCCTAAATCAACTATCCATTCATCCAAAAAGGTAGATGTCCAATATGCATAATGGACTACAACAATATGCTTGTAAGGTTTCTCCTTCAAATCCTTTCTCATGTTGAGCATAGAAGATAGAATCATCAACACCCCACTTTATTATTGCTTCTTCTAACTTCATGATCTACAGCCTACAAAATTTTGCCTTGTGTCCTTTCTTGCAAAACTCGTAGGTAGGTTTCTTGAATGGCTTCTTAGATATTTTCTCATTGTGTTTGGTCTTTTTCTCATTCTAATTTTTTATCATAGTTTCTTTTGGATGTGCTTGATTGACAATAAAATTTCCCTTATGTCAATTTCTTCTAGCTTGATGATGCAATAAATACTTAAACACTTGAATAATAGGTGATTTAAGAGAGTTTAGAAAGTACACACACAACATTTTAAATATCAAATCAACTATCTCATATTTTTGGCACATTGTTGAACACAATATTGAGTAGTTCTATGTTCCTCTCTTTCTCTAATGCCTCCTATCCTTCTCTTCTTTTCTTAGGTAGTCCTATTACCAGGGTTATGCATAGCATCGAATCATTGTTAATTCGTAAATATTAGGATTTTTGAAATTTAATATTGGTAATTATGGGGACCTTGAACATCGACCCATTCACCCAAAGTTTTTGTGAACATTTTTTTTCAAATCGGTTTGCCTAGCTTTGATAATAATTTCACTATTTGTATTTTGAATCGCCAACACTCCTGCCTAAATCATGGACCTTTTTCTTTCAAATTATAAAAATTTCTATTTATCTCACCAAATTCACCTCTTATACCACCAATATATATACTTAACATGACAACAATACTCATTCATATAAAATATTCAAACTCCTCGTAAAATTACCTATAGTAGAAAAAACCCTATAATAGAGAGATAATACTTGAAGCAACCCAAAACGACATGCATGATAACCTAGCTATCGATAGAATGAAGAGAATTGTTGATAGTAAATAGGTTATAGAGTAAGAACCGATAGGTTGCAAAGCAAGATTCGATAGGTTGTAGAGCGAGAGCAGATTGGTTGTAGAGAGATAGTCGATAGGTTGCTGAGCAATAGCTGATAGGTTGTAGAGACCTATCAAAAGTTGATAGGTTGTAAAGAATATGTGATAGTTGATAGGTTGTAAAGCAATAGTCGATAGGTTGTAGAGAATAATCAATAACCAATAGATTGCATAGCAATAGCTAACAAGTTGTAGAGAATAATGGATAGTTGATAGGTTGTAGAGCGATAGCTGATAGGTTGCAGATAATAGTTGATAGTCGATAGGTTGTAGAGAAATAGTTGATATATTGTAGAGACCTATCAAAATTCGATAGGTTGTAGAGACCTATCAAAATATAATAGGTTGCATAAGACTGTCAAAAGCCAATAGGTTGTAGAGCAATAGTTGATAGGTTGTAGAGATCTATTGAAATACAATAGGTTGGAGAGCAATATCCAATAGGTTGTAAAGACCTATCAAAAATGATAGGTTACAAAGCAATAGTCGATAGGTTGTAAAGATCTATCAAAATTTGACAGGTTTTAGAGCAATAGCCAATAGGTTGCAAAAAATAGTCAATAACCAATAGGTTGCAGAACAATAGTTGATAGGTTGTAAAGAACAGTCGATAGTCGATAGGTTTTAGAGCAATAGTTGATAGGGTGTAGAGACATGTCGATAGCTGATAGGTTGTAGAGGAGTGTTGCTAGTCGATAGGTTGCAGAAGAGTATCGCTAGACGATAGGTTGTAGAGACCTATTGATAGCCGATAGGTTGTAGAGGAATGTCAATAGTCGACTAGAAATTGGTATGTTATAGATTTTGTAGCTGACATGTTGAACATATTTGAATCTCTAAGTGTATTTATAAGCACTATAGGTTCTTTTTCTTAATTGTAGAAGTTTTTATATTTTCATTATGTTCATATTTTGATTCTATATCTTTATTTTGTATCTCGGTTGAATAAATACAAATGCAAAAAATTATCTATCACCAAAAAAGAGGGAAGTGAGCAGAGACAAAAAGATTTGATCTACAAAAATCATGATAATGATTGAGTGGAAATTGGTATGTTGCAGGTTTCTCCATGGTGCTTATCAATCCTCTATTTATTCTAGTTAGACTATGACTATGAGGTCTTGTAGTAGTAAGATCTAGCATTTGCTCAAGGTTATTTTTTTATAAAATTGTAGAAGTTTTTATACTTTCATTTTGTTCATCTTTTGATTATGTACTTTCTTTACAGTTACAATGGCACCTACTTGCAATGGAAAGAAGGGAGGATAATATTTTGTTAACAAGAGTATCCTCAAATATTTTAGCCATATATCAAAATCCAGTGAGCCATCAACATTTGCACAAATTCAAGGTACAAACACATTTTACCTATTAAACAATTAATTTTTGTATTTTATTAAATCTTTTACATAATGTCTTTCTTCATCAAAAAATTGTGTTTTTTGGTTTATGGCTTTGATCAAGTGGCGTGTTTATTTGTCTCTTTTTTGTTTGTAAAAATTTATTATGTTAATTCTTTAATATAATGCCTTTTTAAATAAAAAATGATATAGAACACCATTGTATGCAAAAAAATAATTGTTGACCTTGATATGCCTCCACTTGAAGATATTCACGAGGATGAGATACCTCCACATGAAAATTTTCCAAACAATGAAATGCAACAACCACTTGAAGAGATTCCTCAAACTAACACGTTAATTGAAAAATAAAATGATCATTCAAATAAAATGCAGATTTTTGGAGAATATTCTAGTCAGAAATCTAAACGAAGAAAGTTAACTAGGTGGACTATTAGAAGTACATTTCAACTTGAATGGTCATAAACATATCCCTTTATTGAGCTAGTCCAACCAGAGAACAACAATGATGTACCAACAAAATGTAGATGCATAATTTGTAGTTGGAAACTAGGGAAGGATCATAATATGCAACTTAAGTTAGATACAATAAAAAACATTGTGGGAAAGTTTATTCAATAGTAAAAGAAAGTGATGGAACAACTAAGAAAATAACTGTAGACAACAAAATTTAGGCATTTACATTTTACCACATAATCCTGCATAATAAAATATATAACCTAAGTCTAAACTTAGGCATATTAAACCGTATACATTTCACCCACATTGCATATCATATTTCTATAATATATGCCTAAGTCTAAACTTAAGCATAAAAATATGCACATTAAAAGCATTTTCCAGATTTTCTAAATCTTAAAAATCTACCTAGGATACCCTGCCTACCCACTAGACATGTGCTCTAGCCACATCACCACCAACCCTTACCACATCTCACACCCAACTTCATACATTACTCTACTTGCACCTACTCACATGCCATCACTCCACCTAAGTGAGACACTCTTGGTGGCTCACTACAATTTCCCAAGATAGGCAGCTACCTAGTCCATGCCACTTGGCAGCCCTGGCTTGCCACCTATCCTTCCCTACAAAATTCCAAGGGATCTATAAAGGCACATTCATTTTGTCATCCAAGAGAGGCTAGAAAATAAATCGTCACATTGTCAAAATCACTACAGGAAGTCACCAATGTTTGTGGGATTTGAGCCATCGAGGTCTTAGATCGAAGTCTTAGGATTTTTGCATTTCTTGTAAAACTACTTGTCGGTGTTTACACAGAGGTAACCGCCCTTCGATGGTTTCTCACCTGGCCTCCTGTGGTTGGCCAGCCCCACTCATGCGCCTACAATTACTTAGAAGAGCATTTTTGCCATTACCAGATAGATCAAGATCAATTAAAACTCAACAAGGTATTTTTGATTTGTTATTTTGTTTGTCTGCACGTCATTTCCAATTTTTGCAAGCACTCATTTCAGAGTTTTTTGTATTAGTCTCTTTCATTCATATCAATAGGTGCTACTGACCCTCTTTTTTTGCATTTCATGTATGTGCAGGTTGCAGGGATATTTAAGGTTGTTGCAGCCAGGATGGTCCAAATGGATACTCAAGCCCATCCAAACTCTGGATTGTAGCAAAGGAGACTCAACACCCACCATCATTGTGACTTTGCAAAAGGGGTTTCTCATCCCCTTTTTCCTTCATTGTACTTTGAAAACAAGCAAAGTGCTTATTGTAATCATATTCCCCCACATAGCTAGGGCAAAGCATTGTAAAAGGGAAGCAAAAAGTTTAATATAAAATATTCCATTTATTCTTGCAAGTTGCTTGTTTCATTTGTTTTATTATTGGGTGTATCTTTTTTGCTTACAATAACTAGGTGGAAGGATGCAATAGAATGTGTGCATGTCATATATGCATAAGAATATAAAAAAAAAATGAAACTGCGATAAAATCTTGTTGAGAAAGGTGGAACGATTCAAGCCCAGTTTTAAAAATCCATAAGACCACTCTAGCTTCAAAAAATTTGTAGTTTGTTGTGGTATATAGTATTCTTAAAAAGGGTAGACCCATGTCTTATTTTATTGATATAAGCACCTGTTTCAACTAGTTGATGTGCAAAACCTTTCCAGTTCTCATTGGTCAGATCAAAGTGGTTATAAAATGGTAAAATTTCTATCGTTGGTTGAGGAGGACCTGAGAGAGAAAGTAAAGCATGTCAAATTCATTTCACTTTCAATTAATGAGGTAATGGTTGTTGATAAAACATCTTGGATTTACATGCATATGTACATATTGTAAAATCATTTAAGGCAACCTCATTTATTACCACTACATAAGATGGTGGAAAATTGTAATGCGTAAAACCTTAATAATGTTGGTGTAACCAGTTTAAAGGATATTTCTAAAATGGATGATATAGAAATAGCCACAAAGTTAATATGTGTTGGAGTTGACAGTGCTACTACATTGCAAGGATACAAGAATGGTCTTTGTGTTCGACTTCAAACATCAATTTCCCCATATTTGATACCCATTCATTGCATGGCTCATATAATGAATCTTGCATACAAAATTGTGAGCACATTTGAAAATGTTGCGAGAGTGGAAGAACTTGTATGTGAAATACATGCTTATTTTTCGTGCAATCCAAAAAAATTTGTAGAGTTTCAATAATTTGTACTAGGAGTTACTAAAGGTATAAAATTGTTAAAAGATGTAGATACTAGGTGGATTTCATTATTTTAGCCTGCATACAGAGTTTTTACAGAATATCAATCCTTAGCAGGGTTTATGTATGTAAATCATAGGGTATTTGATAAGTCCAAAGATATGTTATACCATATGACTGACTTGAAAACACTTCTCACATTATGTGGTATTCTTCCATTGTTGCAAGAAATGAATACTTTGATTAAACTTGCACAAGAAAGATTCATTTATATTGTTGATTTCATCAGTATGAGAAAACAAATATGTATGTATATTGATAGGATATACTTGTCTGGAGAAAATTTTACAGATCCTTTGTTTGATAGTTGGAAAACTTTAACTATCGTCAATGATCCAAAAAGCTTTTTGAAGTTCAACATCAATGATTATCTTTGTATTAATGTTCATGGAAATATGATACCTTTATATTGTTTTGAAAAGTAGTCACATATACTTATAGAGGATGTTGAACAAATACCCATAACACACAACATATTTGATGTAGTTTTACACAATGCTAAGATTAAATTGATTAAAATAGCAAAATCATTGATAAGAGAAATAAGAGATCATTTTCAAAGAGATGAGTTGCTTGAGGTGATGGGTGTGGTTAACCCCATGTTTTGGGATCTTTGTACTAACTACAATACTACAAGCTAGTTATTTATAAAATATATGGGTACTCTTGTTAAATATTTCACTAAAAGTGTGGAAGTCAATGGTATTGAAATCAATGGTATTCTCAAAAAAAAAATTGACACAATAATCAACCCATTTTGGATTGACAATGGTTGGTCAAATATCATGTTTGAGTAACCCTCATGAGCTTGGTTCCATTACACATTTGTGGAAAAAATGTATCCAAGTAGTGTCTTACAAGATACGATCAATGAATATTTTTGTTTATATGAATTATGTCATACAATGATTTTGGGATTTGTTGAATATGAAAGGGTTTTTAGTGCATTCTCTTTTGTGAAATTTAAAGTTCATAATAGGTTGGACAAAAATTTGAATTTTTTTTTTAGAGTATATGTGTCATTATATGAGCTGGACAAGTATCCCTATGATAGACCTTTGGTTTACTAAAAAATCCCTAGCAGAGAAAAGAGGTATCACTAATTCTCATGATAATGAGGATAATGACACTTGTAGTGATTAGATTGTGGAGATACAGATATTTGATGTGCATACAAGTGATTGTGGAGATCCATATTGTGCTTGATGTAGCAGACCATCAAGCTTCTCTTGTTCATTTTCAACCAAACAATAAATGTCTTCTCTTTTAGAAAATTTTTTATATTGAGCATTTAAATCCTTGATAAGCACTTTCACCCAATACTCCCAATCACAAAATGCTTCTAAATTTGGAAGCAGCAAATATTTGATAATTGCTTCAATATTATCTACCATCAAAATATCTTCAAAAAATTTCTCATCCTCAGTTACAGTACGAGGGTCGTTGGTTTGAGGAGGAGGTGATGAGGTCCAAGTAGATGCAGGCACTTCTACTTGTGCTTATTTATGAGGATATTGAAGTACATATGTTGCTCTAAATGTACCTGAATTGTTGCCCTGTAAAAGATAATCCTCATCAAGTGGAGGATTATCTAACCTTGAACCTGAAATTCCCTACATGCTTGAAATATTTCCAAAAGAAAAAGTTGAAATATCTAAGATTTTGGGTTTGTGCTCCCCGATAAAAAACTGGAAAAAAATATTTTCCATCTTGCGTTGACCTCTCATTAATGATTGTTGTGGTGGAGGTGGTGGCGACATCATTTGTTGTCTTCTTACTAAAAATTACGGGGAGGCACCTAAAAATATTACAATAATATTTTATTAAAATTAGTGAGAGAATAAAATTGAATAAAGTAAATATATATTAATTTAAATGAAATAAAATTACATGACTAAGATGAGATCTATTGTGAAGCTACAACCTATAAAGGCATGTTGGTGAGGTGTACATCTAAAAACATATTAAAAAAATCAATAAAAATGATTATAATTTGAACAAAATAAATACATGAGTAAAATCTCAAAACAGTAAGCTTACATGTCATAGGCATTGCCTCACTATATTGAACATCGCATTCCATATGACGTACAGGTAGAGGTGGACAAGAAACAGGAGAAGAAGAAGCCCTCAAACATTTTGTAGCTCTTTTTTGCAATGGTGTTGATTCTGATGGTGTGTCAGAATCACTAGTGACTTCTGGAATACGACCCCTTACTACAACCTCTTTTTTTGTAGAGGATGTGAATGTCCTTCTCTGCATTTAGATACAAATTTAAAAAAATAAAAAAGGAAGAATCATTGTAATATAAAAATTAATTACTTTTATCAAAGATACAATTTTACCTGCACCTCTTCGTTTGTCATGTTAATAATTACTTGGGTTGGGTGTAGCGTGGTCGATACTTCAGTATTTTGGATATTATGAAAATATTCATAATAAAAAGTAAGAATGTAATTGCATGTTGACATAGTTGTATAATTGTTCATTTGAATATTGTAGATATTCGCTCTAATGCACTATGCAATATAGGTACACCAGTCAAATTTTTGGTGGTCATGACACCAAACAAGATAGGCCAACACCTAGAATGGAATGTCGATTGGTCTTCCTTACAGAAAAAGTATTTATTGGAAGAATTCGATACATGCTTTGAGAAACTTGTGTTCAATAAATGCAATATTCAAGCCCCTTCAAGACTTAGATGCAAAAACTAGAAAAATAAAATTATTAGTTGAGAAACTAGAAAACAAAAATTTAAACTTTAAACATCACTAGAAATATTGAAATTCATACCTGATAAATTATTTGAAGAGAGGTTGTAGTGGGACTCCAGGTATGCTTTGTTATTATTAGTTAACATAAACTTTAGAGTGATGGACTCAGCATCTTTGTGAGGCAAACCTGTCAATCTCTCCACATCTAAGGGTTTAATAGTAAATGAGACATTCACTTTATGCATTGTCAGATTCACGGTTGTTGTATCATTGTCATACACATTGATAATGTTTTGCAATAAATGGTTGTCTATTTAATAGTGTGATATTAAAACTAAATCATGAAAATCGTCTTTGACCAATGACGAGTTGTATCCCAGTGCAGTTAAGATTTTAGAAATGAGGGGGCACACAAGGTTTTTGAAAAAAATTGGAAGTAACAAGGGTGGAAGAGGTTGCCATTGTTGTATTTTGAAGAAAATAAGCATGGTTGGAGGTATCACAATGTACTATGCAAAGTAAAATTTTGAATGCATAGGGTGCAAGGTATGGTGCGACTAGAGTTAGCTCTAATGTGCTTTGGATGAGAAAAGGTGAAAAATAATTATTGATACATTTTTATAGGTACCTACAAGTCAAAATTTAATGTGATATTGACACATGATAGGATTTCATTGTGTTAGAGTATATTACATTATTTGGTACATGTCAATGCACTACCTTGGCTACATAGCTAGAGTAGGAGTTTACTTTTTCTTTTTTTTTTGTATTTACATGGTGGAATCGGTAGCCGCCACGAATCCGGGTAGGTTGTCCAGCTTTTATGGCCGCCATAGTATTCTACGTTGTCCGCCCCAAAAGCCGCCACACAGATCTTCGTGCAATTCGCCCTTATAACAACCATGCCACAATCATTTTAAACCTTTTACGTCGTTGAAAGCACCGAGAAAGGGACAAGCGTTCAGTCCGGCGAGGCCCGAGATTTGAACCTTGGACCTCCGCCCCCATTATAGGGTTTGGATGAACCAATTGGTCTACACCTTGGACCTAGAGGAGGAGTTTACTTTAGAGTAAGGTTTGAGTAGTTACTTCAAGTAATAAATGCACAAGTGTTAGAATGTGCAATGATGTAAATGTGCATGTTTTCCACATGTACATGAGTCCTTAGAATAGGAATAACAAGTGTCCTTAGTTAGGTGTGCATGTGCACAAGTGTCTATCATGTAGAATGCACATGTGTCCTTAGGGTAGGAAAGTGAAGAGTCACATACTAGTATTTATTTGTGACTTAGCAATACAATTAGAAATAAAGCATGTATTTCTCATAACATGCACTAGTAGATATCCAATCAAGTTAATATTTTCATGAGTTTACATTGTTAGCTATTTAATGAGTTATTTCAAAAGTTTATCATGTTATTTTCATGCTTATTATATTGCCATTATCATAGTCATAAAATTGGATGCTTATTTTATTATTTGTTGCTACATTTCCTTTAAGTTTATAGCTTTAAAAGCTAACAGTGGTATCAGAGCACATGGTAGATTGATAGGAAATAGAAAGAGCCACAAGAGAGAATATTGAAGGAGACTTAAGAAGAAGATCTCCATTGAAGAGAATAAGAGAAGCCACGGGATTGAAGGCCCAAGGAGAAGGCCTCAAGCTACTTGGAAGTAGAAAGAAGGAGAAGGTTAGGAAAGCCTCATTGAAGGAGATATCAAGATAAGCTCTTGATAGTGAAGAATTTGGGATAATTATCGCCATACAACAACAAACCCAAGGGAGAAGGATTTGGAAAGAAGTTTGCCAAATATTGGAGGAGAAATTGACTGCTTTACAATCTAATTTTTTTAGATTTGAGGATAGCAAGAAAGCAACAATTTGGGTAGCATCAATAGCTGCTAAGTTTTAAATTTTTAGGGGTGCAACTTGAAGGAGAGTTGAAGCCACCAAACTACATTTTCAAGTAGCAATTTAGAGGAGTTTCAAAGCTACAAATTGGTGGGTTAAAGAGTTGTTTTGGACAACAAGGAAGAGTTGCAAATTCATCCAGTACAATGCAACATTTAAGTGATCCAAATCACTAAGAACTCCATCATCAAATCGAGGTTGAAAAGGTATGCAACTTAGGTGCAAAAGACTCATTATTTGAAATCTAATATTTGGTTCATTATTAAGTTTATTAAGCACCAAATTTGGGTTCAAAAGTTGCATGAGAAGGTTTCAAGTTTAAGTTTTCAAAGAAGTGTAGAAGATAGCATTCATAAGGAATTATAAACCTGCATAAAAGAAGAAGAAATTAGATATACTTCTTATTATCTATTGAAAGCAAAGAAGACATTATCCTTAAGTGAAAGTTGCATAAATTATAGTGCACTATACTAGTTATCCTTAAAGGTTATTTATAGTGCATTGAGTTAAGATTAAGTGCACAGATCAAAGGAGATGTAAAGTGGTAAAAGACACTATTGAGCATATAAAATATGCAGCATAGTGTGGTAAAGAGAAGCCACCAAAAGGAGTAATATAAAATCCAAATATTGGAGAAGGAAACCACCATATCGAATCAGTAAAGGAAGCTACAAAAGAGATTATAAAGTCACAAAAATCAAGTACAACTAAAGGTATTTCAGTGCATATTTACTATAGGGTTTGATAATTTACATCAATCTTCTTTAAAGCATATAAGGAGATAAAACTTAGGTGTCTTAAGACACCAACGTAGAGCAATCTATAGTCCATAAGTGATAGCATTAAATGGTTATAGCACAAGCTATGGTGCTAAGGAGAAGCACCATCAAATATTTGAGCAACCAGCAAACAAGGCCAAGGTAGAAGGCCATCATCTTCATCAGGATCAATATCCAAAGTATTATAGGTCATTCATTCAAGGAAAAAGAGGAACTATGTTAGGATCCCATCCTAAAGTTACTTTGTAATTCTCATTATTATGTAATGACCCACTTCCAATGTGGAGGGATTCTATTATAATGTTATTTTGTAATACCTCGTAATGTATGTGGTCAATAAGGCACCTAGCCAAGTGGTTCCATCGCATGTAACCGTTATCAAGATTGTAACTGATGGTGCCATTGCATGTAACCTTTATCAAGATTGTAACCGATGTTTGGTAGAATATTATAGCTCAAGTGATATTTTACATGTAAGCCAAGTGGCATTTTGCATGTAAGCCAACTCTTGAGACTTTAGGTAGGATTGCATATAGCTTTCTCTTTAAAAGGCATGAAGCCATATACGAATGTATATTTTTGCAAGCTAATGAAATATTGAAGGAGGTTGCCCCCTCGAAGAGGCCTGCGATTCTGAGTTATTTGTGAGATTGTTTCAATTCTGCAATTACTTTTTGCATAGTATTATTCTGTTATTGCATGTATTTTAGTTATATTTTAGTATTTTGTATGTGTGATATTTATTTCAATAGTAGGTTCCTTACATACTAGGTCGAAGTATAGAAGATCCACCATTTTTGAATGAGTCTTGCCATATCATAGCGTCAATGTTAGGATAAAGTGTTTCATGCTAAAGATAGAGAAGGGACGTGCAAGCCAGGGTAGATTACAAGTGTTAAAATAGCACCAAGGATAAAGGGGTTGTTACTTTAATATAATTCACAAGAAGTTCTTACATTAACATAGTGAGCAACGATGAATAATCCATCATATTAATCAAGGTTGATAGTCTTTGATGGGAATGAGTCATTATCAAGCACCAACCAAGCCATTTCTAGCAATTGGTGAAACCGATATGAAAAAGATGTTGCTCAAAGGATTAACGTTCACCTATGCAGGAGAAGGTATCCAGTGAATTTGAAATCATTTAACTATGTCAGAAGCAAGCCATTATGTTCATGAAATTAGGGTTATTCTAATTCGCGCATGAAGGAGGCACATCATTAACTTATCATATTAGCAACCGACCCTTATTAAAATTAAAAGTCATCAAAACTTTCATCAAACTAAGGAAAGTAAAGTCTTTTATAACAATAAGAAAGAACACATCATCTTCTACCGCATGAATTTGCAAAGTTCCTAATAGTTATGCACACTGAAGTTAAATAGTCACCAACGCAGGAGCCTTTACAATTTTACAAGGTAGTAAGATAGTGAGGAAGTTGAACATGTAACCAGTGTACGCATTGAAATTTTTAAAATCTAATAATCTTTACTAGCACCACCAAGAGATACATGTGGTCGTCACTGTGTGTAGTCAGAGGTGAAGAATATTTTATGGAGAAAAGGGGAATCAAAACTTTCATAACTTTGTTACCCTAAGTGAATTCATCAACAAAAATAGTCTTCCACATGGTTGAGTGTTACTAGAGGAGGAAATCAAAATAGTCGTTGGATTTGCAAAAGACCGTTGTTAAGGAGCACCAATGAATTGAGTGCTCTACTTGCTTGAGTTTACTAGGACTTAACCGTTGCATTGAAGACATTGAGCGTTAATCAAAACAAGGTCAAACACTCTTGACCAAGGTAATTTATATCCCAAGATTAAATTTAATTGATTTTATTTGAAATTAATAGGAGTTATAAGGTTCTTTATCTCTAAGGTTAGTAAATTAATTGCAAGGAGATATAAGGAGCAAAACCTTAGATTATTAATGATTTAGAAAGCAAATTAAAGTAAGGAGTTTATATTGTTAAGAGTTATTTAAATTTGCATTACTTGAAATTCTAATATCATATTATTTGCAAACAATTAAACTAGAATATATAAGGGTTTCTACCTTGGAAAATTGAAATACTAGTTTGCAAATATTATTACTTTCTAAATTTCTACATTAGGGAGATATAAGGAATTCTACACCAAACATTGAACTATTGAAATTTAGAAAACTATACCATTGAGAGTTATAGAATTGAAAGAAGTTCTCATTGAACTGCTTGAAGAATTAGAATTTATTACTTATACTTGTCTCTTATACAAACTAAAGGAACAAAAGAAATCACCCATAGACTCTTGAAATAGAGAACTTTATCAAGTTGAAAGTGCATATACCAATAGGGAGTCATAAGGTGCACTATAATATATGCAACTCTCACTTAAGAGTAGTCTTATTGCTTCCAATTAATAATAAAAAGTTGATATTCTTCATTCTCTTGAAATATATCTAACTCCTTTTTTTTGTGTAGGTCATAACCCTTGTATAAACTATCTTCTACACTCCCTTGAAGACTTAATATGTAACCTTCTCCTTACAACCTTTAAACGCTAATATGGTTCTTAATGAAACTTAATAATGAACCAAGTAACTAATATTCAAGTAATGAAATTTTACACCAAAGTTGCTTACCTCAATGACCTCTATAGATGATGGAAATCTTGGTGATTAGATTCACCTAAATGTTGTCTTGTACTAGATGAAATTGCAGCTCTTCTTGGCTGTCCAAAATAGCTCTTTAACTCACCAATTTATAGCTTTAAAACTCCTCTAACTTGCTGCTTGAAAATGTAGTTTGGTGGCTTTACCTATCCTTCAAGATGCTCTCTTGAAATCTGAAACTTAGCAGCTAGTAATGCTGCCCTTATTTTTGCTTTCTTACTATCCTCAATTTTGAAATTTTCAGATTTTAAAGCAGTCAATTTATCCTCTTAAGTGTTATCCTTGAATATCACAAATTTGGTAGGAAACTCATCCAAATCGCAACTGATATTTTCCTTCAAGAAACCTTCACTTTTAGTTGTAAAACTAGCAATCTCTTTTCTTTGAAATAGCCTTCAATGGCAATCTTCAAATCTCTTAGATTTGATGGATTCTTCTAACTCCTTTCTCCTTCAGCCTCCTTGTAGAATTTTGACTTCAATATTGGCCTATATAATGGTCTTCTTCTCAATATTTTGACTATCTTGAGGTCTTCACTATTCTCCTCCAAAATTTGGCAAACTTCTTTCCAAATTCTTCTCCTTTTGGGCTTGTTGTCGGATGGAGGCAATTGTCCCAAATTTTCATTATCAGAAACTTCTCCTTGAGTTCTCCTCAATTCTTCTCCAATGAACTTCTTAAAGTCTCCTTCAATGAATATTTCCTAGCCTTCTCCTTATTTCTCCTTTCAAGTAGCTTGAGACCTTCTCCTAGGGCCTTCTAAATTTTTGCAGCTTTTGTAGTCTTCTCAATGAGACCTTTTCTTTCAATATTTAACTATGGAAGTTTTGCAATGAGATCTCCTCACAAATCTCTAAATTTTGTTGCTTCTGGAATGGGACCTTTGCTAGTCCTCTATCTTAAATCTTCTAAAACTAGAAGTTCTTCAATGGGACCTCTTGTGGGTCTCTTAAGCTTCTTGATTTGTTTTCTACTCCTTCAATCTGAAATCTGCAATATTCAATCTTTAATGGAGATCACCAACCTCTAATATTCTCCTGGACTCTTTTCTTGAGTCTCTTCTTCTTAAATCTGCAATAAGGCTCCTCTAGCCTTTTTTCTCTCTTTTGCAATTTGCAGGTCTGTAATCTTACAATGGGACCTTCTCCTTAGGTCTCCAAATGTTCAATCCCTAACTTGTTGCTTCAGGTACTGGATTGATTTAAAAGAAGATATTCTTCTTAGATCTTTGTAGGAGGCTTCCCAAATTTCTTTGAATCTCCTTTTCCTACAACAAATGTTATAATCTACAATGAAAAAAACTTTAAATCTAGAGATAACAAATCTTCACTAGTTGATTTATCAATCTAGTGGAATCAATGTTGAGTCCTAGTCTTCACAATTTTTCTACAACTCTGTGGAAAGACTCCAGCCAAATGTATTTTCAAAAATTCTAAAAATGATATTTCTAATCTCCTCTCAACCTATCTTGTGGCTCTCTATATTTCTTATTGATATACCGTGTGCTTTGATACCACTGTCAACTTTTTAGGATGTATATTAAAGGAAATGCAACCACAAGATGTAAAATAAGTAAGCTATGATAACTATATGATAATGGCACTATAATATGCAGGAAAACTAGATGATAAACTTTTACAATAACTCAGTAATATGCCATTATTAACATCTCACAAAAATAGTACAATGCAATATAATGGAGGACATGAACACTCTATACTTTTCAATGAAGAACTACATTGTACCTACTCACTACTCTTTACCATGACATCATTCCTCTCACTCTATTCACTCTCCAGTTCTCACATCTCTCATACTCTCAAGGCCTATATAGGAATATATGTTCATTGACCTTTAATCTACCCATGACTCTTCATCATATCCTATGATTCATGTACATGTGGACTACATGCACATTTACATCTATGCACATTATAACACTTGTGCATTTATTACTTGCTTGAAGTATCTACTCAAACCTTAATCTAAGATAAACTCATAATCTAGAAATGTAACCAAGGTGGTACATTGGCATGTACCAAATAATGTAATATACTCTAACAAGCTCAACTATTGTTACAACAAAACTTTGAAATGTCAAACAACAAACTTTACAAAGAAGATCCATTGACTAGATGTGTGTTTCATCAATGATATTTCTATTCTGAGTTGTCTTTTGTATCACTTTTATATCCTTCGTTTAGACATTGCTTAAGATTATGAGCTTGACAACGAGTTTCAAATATCAAGTAATATAAACATCCTTGCAACATTAGATGTTTAAACAACATTTGTCCTATATCATGCAAGATTTCCTAAAAGGTATAAAATAAACCATATGCCTCTTCTATAGTGATCGAAGACATAGGCTGCATTGCATACATAGGTCGAGTTGAAGACATTTATCCTTGGATAAAGTACTCTACCAGATAATTAAGACACACCACTAAGACAAATAATTGGACTCGACCACTACACACAATATCAAGACAATTGGACTTGACCAAAACACTTTACAAATTATTAGTTCACTAAAGATACTTGAACACAAATACTATTACAAATAGTTACTTCCTAAAAGTTTATAGATGCAAATTCTTAGATACAAATAATGTGAATGTTTAATTGTTCCTATCCTCATTGCTAAAGAGTCATCACACAAGTACATACAACACAATTACACAAAATTATCTTTGTCAATGTCTTCATTCCTGACATCAATTGTACTCTAACATCAAATAGCCAAGTGTGCCTTCTATTGAGGTGGTGATATAGGATGTCTCTACTATAATTATCATCCTCTCCAATATTTCCTACCTCAATATTTCACACGACTATCTAACAAAAACCATGCAGAAAGATTTTTTTGCATGTCGACATAAGATCCTTGCTTTACCTTGTTTTACATCATCATCAAGACTATCAATGTCTTTACGGTAATATAAAATGTTTGCAGAATGAGTACACAAAAGATACCACACTACGACCCAACCTAGGTTGAACAAAAATATTATAAACAAATGATTCTTTTTTTATTTCTTTTCTTTACTTCCCTTTTTATTTTATTTTTTCCTTCTCTCCTCTTTTTTTATTCGTATTTCTTCTACCAAACAATGAACATTAAAATAACATAAATAAATAAATAATGAACATTTTTCAATGGGTTATATGGGATTGAAATAAATCTCATCCATATTACATCAAGATCATGTAGTGACATTACAATAGCTTGCCAATTATGCATGTATCATTTAGTAAGCTTTAAACCTCAATCTCCTCCTTGAAAGTTGAAAAATATAACCAATTCAACTAGTATTATTTTATAATAAATAATAAACCTCATAAAAATATGTTTGATAATAAATAATTAACCTTATAAAATAAATAAATAAAGCCCCCTCCATTAACTACAAATAAATAGAACCCCCACATGCAAGAAAAAATATTATAAACGCTCTATAAGACTTCACCCCCTAACCTTGTCAAGGTAAACAAGGTTGTAAACTAATTCACCAAAGTCAAACACTTGACCCAAATGAGGCATTAAGTACTTAAAAACAATCAAATGCCAAACATAATGAAGCACTCCAAATAGCTAATTGCCTAATAACCCTCCTTAAGTATTGTAAATCTTGATCGACAATTTAATTTAGACCTAAATATGGTATACCAATTTGTATATCATACCGACCATTCTAATAGCCCTCCTTAATGACTAAACTAGATACACCACAAGGTTTAGTTATTAATTCATGCACAAGCATCTACCACAATGGGTATTATAACAACTATGCATCTATTATAGTATCCCTATGGCCATTATTCCATTTGACCAAATTGCATGGGTAACTAATTGTTGTAGTTGCCAAGTCAACTAGACAATGATGTTTAATACAAGGTTTGTCTAGATGCCTATACAAATTGGTGTCAAGTTTCGGACAACCAACACCAACAGCCAAACACAAAGATGTTAAATTTTGAACAAGGATCACCATAGAAGACGTTAAATTGTAGAGGTGTCACTATCACACACTAAAATAATGAATACTTGAATACTAAAAATAAGATATTGAAACTGCAGATTAAACTCATAAATCCAAAACAAAATGCTAAACTGAATTCTAGAATTCCATGAGAAGCAAGTTGTAATCAGACAAAACAAAAAACTTGGTAAGTCATAAGTTGGATTAAACTCCAAGTTTCATGATGCCAAAGCACTAAAATATGAATCGTTCAATCATCAAACCAACCTGATTAAAATCTTGACCAAACTTTGAATTGTGTACACAACAAGTTGGATAGATCTCTAGACTTCACACCGAACACCAAACTATCTAAGCAATAAACTTCACCCAAACTAGCAAGCTCAACCAGTGTCACAACCAAACTTTGAAATATCGAACAACAAACTTTACATAGAAGATCCATTGACTAGATGTGTGTTTCATCAACAACATTTATGTTCTGAGTTGTCTTTTGTATCACGTTTATATCCTTCGTTTAGACATTGCTTAAAATTAGGAGCTTGACAATAATCTTCAAATTTCAAGTAATCTAAACATCCTTGCAACATTAGATGTTTAAAGGACATTTGTCCTATCTTATGCAATATTTCAGGCATAAAATAAACCATATGCCTTGAAGACATAGGCTGCATTGCATACATAGGTTAATTTGAAGATATTTGTCCTTGGATAAAGTACTCTACCAAACAAGTAAGACACACCACTAAGACAAATAATTGGACTTGACCACTACACACAATATCAAGACAATTGGACTTGAGCAAAACACTTTACAAATTATTAGTTCACTAAAGATACTTGACCACAAATACCATTACAAGCAATTAATTTCTAAAGGTTTCTAGATACAAATAATGTGAATATTTGATTGTCCTTATCCTCATTGCTAAAGAGTCATCACACGAGTACATACAAAACAATTACACACAAATCTCTTTGTCAATGTCTTCATTCCTGACATCAGTTATACTCCAACATAAAATAGTCCAGTGTGCCCTCTATTGAGGTGGTGAAATAGGACCTCTATGTTGTAATTATCATCCTCTTCAATCTTTTCTACCTCAATATTTCACAGGATTGCCTAATAAGAACCATGCAAAAAGGGTGTTTTGCATATCAACACAAGGTCCTTGCTCCGCCTTGTTCTATGTCACCACCAAAACTATCAATGTCTTGGCAATAATATAAATTATTTACAAAATGGATACATAAAAGATACCACACCATGACTCAACCTAGGTTGAACAAAAATGTCATAAACAAATGACTCTTTTTTCTTCTTTTTTTCTTTACTTCCCTTCCTTTTTGTTTTTTTTTGTTTTTTTCTCTCTCCCCCTTTTTTGTTTCTTATTTCGTCTACTAAACAATGAAAAGAAAAAAAAATAGTTAAATAGTGAACATTTTTTCAATAAGATATATGAGATTGAAACGAATCCCATCCTGTTACATCATGACTATATAGTGGCATTACGTAAACTTGACAATTATGCATATATCATTTGATAAGCTTTGAACCTTGATCTCCTCTTTAAAATTTGAAAAATCTAATTATTCAACTAATATTATTTTATAATAAATAATTAACCATATAAATAAAGTCCCTCCATTCAGTGCAAACAAATAAATAGAAACCCACATGCAAAAGAAAAAAAAATTACCATAAACACTCTATAAGACTTCACCCCTTAACCTTGTCAAGGTAAACAAGGCTTGAAACCAATCCACATGACCCAAATGAAGGACTAGGTACTTAATCAAACACCAAACATAATGAAGCACTCAGTACTCACAAACAACCAAGCCCCAACATAATTTTTTTTTTTTTTTTTAAAGTACAGTGCCAAACATTTCAATAACGAGGATTGAACGTGTGACCTCAATGCTATAACAAAAAGTCTTTACTATTGCACCTCTTCAAAATATAACTGTGACCCTGTGCGCAGATCAAACACCTCATGCTTCTTGGCAACGCTAGTCCCACTCCACCTCCATGTCAATGCGATGTCACTCTCTCTTTCTCCTCAATAAATACCAAAGGCCCGGTTATGGAGAACACTTCACCGTCCACATTCTTCAACAAAGTCTATAATAAAAATCTCCACGCTGTGTATGTCAATTGCGTGCCCATTGATAGCTCCAACAACTCCGATTTCTTCATAGGAGAACCTCTCGAAGCACAGATAGAATCATCCATCTGCAACATGGACATCTGAGGCAGTTTGTGATGTGCATGAACTAACTGGGAAATCGAATGTATCTTCGAACATTTGCTTTGGAATTGATTCTTTTATTGGTGACAAAGATGTTTGTAGGCACTCGTTCTGAACTCACAAGAAGAAATAATGTCAAGAGTTTGTAATATGCACTATGTGTAAATTAAATTGTAATGCAATTGAAATGAGTGCAATAAAACTATTAAATTATAAGGGTGTTATATGCACGTCCCTCACAAGAAGAAATAGGAATAAATGCAATGTGTATTAAGTGTAAATAAATTGTCATGCAATGTAAATGGAAATGACAATGTAATGTAATTTGATCATGAGTTTGATAAATTACAATAAAACTATAATGTGCATTAAGGATGTTATGTGAATGTCCCAACGGAAGACACGGTTGGGTGGTGAGGTATCTATAAAGCAATGTAAATGCAAGTGAAATGATATGTAATGTAATTTGATCATGAGTTTGATCAATTGCAATAAAACTATTTTGTGCATTAAGGGTGTCATCTGAATGTCCCAATGGGAAGACAGTTGGGTGGTGAGGTGTCTTGGAAGCTATTGTTTGTAACAGCCAAGATCCAAGCATAAACGAACCTCTCCTCCTTCATTTGAGACAATCAACTATGGGCAAAGCATGTACAATGTAGGTCATGTATGCAAGGTGTGTGTATGAGTGGATGTAGGGCATGTGCTAGAAGAGAAACTGTGTATTGTATTGTTGTACATAGACTTTGTAATGTTGTACAATTAAGTAATATGATATTTGTGTAATATGGTTATTGTTGGTAGTTGTGCGTTGGATTCTGTGTGCAGGTATCATTGTTGCAGTAAGAGCATGGAACGAGGGAATTCCAGTGTAGACACTGTACAAGTGGAATTGTTGTGGTTGCCATTCCAATGGAGTGAGTGTGTTGTTCTAGTGGATTGCCTGGGACCATTCCAGTGCAAGTGTCATTCAAGCACTTGTCATTCTAGTAGAGTTAAGCCTGTCGTTCAAGCACTTTGCCATTCTAGCACCTATTGTCACATTTTGCACGGGGTGCAATGTTTTCAGTTTTGTAACAGTGCTGCTCTTCTTTTTCCCTCTTCCTCTATTTTCCTTTCTTTTGCTCTCCCTTCCTTTTTCTTTCCCATATTCTCTTTCTTCCCCCCTTTCTCGGAGCCCCTCAGTTGAATTTTAAACTTTCCAGCAAGTTACCTGAAAAATGGCTAAGTGTTGGTGCGAAGTTCTCACTTCGCCCAGTTTTGGTGCGAAGTACGCACTTCGCCCAGTTTTAATGTGAAGTTCGCACTTTGCCCAGTTTTGGTGCGAAGTTCGCACTTCGCCCAGTTTTGGTGCAAAGTACGCACTTCGCCCCTTTTCTGGGTGCACCTTGAAACTGGTAGGCTGGCAGGCTGACAAAATAGTGATAAGTGCTGGGGCAAAGTCCGTACGGCGGCAGATACCAGATTTCACCTGTGCGTAGTCCGACTTCGCAGCGAAGCCGGAGTGCGCCCTTGACAGGTGCGCAGTAGGGAAACAAACTCAGAAATACACCTAAGGCATGAAGGCCTTCCCGACTGCGCTGTTTTCTGCCCGCGCAACCCGAGACGCTCTGATCCCAAGCGAAGTTGGACAAACTGCCTTTCAAGGCCGACACGTGTCAAACAGCATCATCCATCATCTGACAAGTGTCCAGCTTCGGGATTTGAGCCAAGACGTGCCGAGCAAAAGGACGAGCATGGGCTGCACTGCCTGTGCCAGTAACCTCATTCAAAGCTGATTAGAGGTTCTACCTGCTCCAGCTACCCGCATACCTGCCGAGAAGAAGTTCTGCCCAACACACCGCCAGCTAGCTGTCCAGCTTCCAGGAAGACCATGCTGCGGGTACAGTCCGGTCCGACAAAAGGTCAGCATTTGCAGCTCCTTCGCCGCTTTTGTCAGCTTATGTTTGACTGGGACCTTGTGCCCATTAATGTAACGGGAGGGACTCGGGCTATAAAAACCCACCATGAATTCATTGTAACCGTGCTTCTGCTTATAAATATAATTGGTATGCCTGGTTCTGTTCTGCTGCTTTTATTTCTTTACGCTAAATGCTTTACGCTTCCCTGTGTCATGGCTCGTTGATTCGTTTCAGCATTTGATGATCAGGCGCCTTTAGCATTGTTTGTGTCGTAACCAAACACTTATGTACTTCATAGACTAGATGTGGTAGCAGTTCCATCAGTTGTGTGTTACGTTGCTGTCCGTAGTGGTGATTGATGCGTTGTCGTGCTGTTAGTTCTCCTTGTAGGGAGAATGTTTGCTAGGGGACCATTGTAGCTGTGCGGTTAAAATCACTGCATAACACATATACCTGGCTCTGATATCTCTAGGTTGCTTTCTACTCATGTTAGTGTCCGTAGTGGTGATTGATGCGTTGCCGTGCTGTTAGTTCTCCTTGTAGGGAGAATGTTTGCTAGGGGACCATTGTAGCTGTGCGTACACTGCTTAGGTATCGGAAGTACACATAGATTTTGCAGTTCTCAGTCATGCTTTGTATTTATAATGCAGTAAGTATTGGTGACTGCTGGTTGCCGTACTGTTAGCTCCCCCCAACCAACTCCAAGTATATTTGTATATTCTTTCTGTTTATTTATCTCTTTCCTGCACTCTTAGCTTGAACATAAAAACCCCCCAAAAGGAGCCTGCCTTCTCCGGAGATTGGCACGGAAGGCATCTCTTCCTTCCGGCCTTTCATGCTGGTGGGCGAATCTGGGCGCATTAACCCAAAATCCTTTCCTCATGGCAGATTCGTAACCAACAGCACCTTGTCGTTCAAGTGTCTGTCATTCAAACATCTTGCCATTTAAGCAAGCTTTCGTACCGATGTTTATCGTACAAGCACTTTGTTGATTGTCATACCATTTATCAAATTTTATGTCATTCAAGTGCAGAATGGTTAGCAAAATTGCATTGACTGCAATCTTGTTTGGCCTCTAAACCTGTCATTCTATTCCTCCATTGTTGGGAAACTCACCATTGTGCTACATTTGGCGTCGTTGCCATTGCAGAATCGAAATTGGGTCAAGTTGAAGAAGATTCAACATGTATGAAGTGTGGGGAGGTGAATGATAGATTCACTACTGCAAGGATGTGGAAAACAAGGTTGCAGAGACAATCATATTCCTATGAGGAGTACAAGGATTGCTCAACAATGGGGTGATGAGCAAAATATTGCCAACCAACTACTACAGTCTAGGGAAATAGAACTTGAAGAGCCAGTAGTTGAATGTGTGTGGAGTCCTTGGGAGGAGGAGAATCCAAATGAATTGCACGAGAGGTGGCCAACATTGTTTTTAACGACAAAAAAGTTTAAGGGAACACACGAGCAAATGAGGCAGAGACCATGGAGAACACTCATGCAAGTGGAATTGTCAATGTGGAGAGAGCATGCAAAGACGATGTTGATTGGCTCGTAATGCTGAAACAATAGTGGGGGAGTTTGCCAAGAGGTGCAGAAGATGAGAGTCAGGCACTAGGGTAGCCACACGAGAGTTCTTGCACAAGTAGACCAAAACCAACGCATGTATATTCACGAAGGAGTTCGCAAAGTGTTGATATCGATTGAAGATTTTTTTTTGGTGATAGTGTGCGATGTGAGGAAGCACCAAGAGAAGAATAACGACAAGAAGAATAGGTACCAATAGCAAATATGGCATAATTTGCAACAGTTATGGGCAAGCAGAAGTGCTCACCATTTTTGGGTGATAGGAAGAAAAACCTAGAATGCCATATTAGAACATGTGTAACCATATGACGAGCAAATGGAGTTGAGGATGGACAATCAAGGTTGAGATTATTTCCAACAACATTGTGTGGAATCACAATGGACTGGTATTTAAAAAAGACAAAAGACCAACCCTTTACCACATGGGAAGCATTGACGAAAGCATTCATCCAAGAATTTAGAATACTCAAAGATGATATTGATATCATCAGAGAAATATATGCCATGAAACAAAATAAAGATGAGGATATCAAATCCTATAATAGAAGAATGAAGGAACTCATCGATAATATGGAGGTTGCACTAGTAGATGGATTGTAGAGACGATGGTTCTTAGATGGATTGCAGTTGAAATACAAGAAGAAGATGAAGGTAATCCTACCAACTATGTATGGAGAGGCATATAATAGAGCAATCACATTGGAGAGTGAGGCCAAACAAACAACTATGGGGCTAAATCACTACAAAGAATTTGATTTAGACAATGACCATGATGACTTACACATGACAATCCAAGCCATGAGGAAGGACCTGGAAAGGATGGCTCGAGACACAAAGAAAGAAAAGAAGGAAAAACAAGATATTTGGTGTTCAGATTGTAAAACAAAGGGACACACAAATATTACTTGTCCAAAGAATGCCTATTGCAACATTTGTGAAGTGAAAGGATATGTGGTTGGTGATTGTCAATTTAACATAAGAAGTTCAAGGCACCAAACATTTTATGGTGCAGTATGAAGTGAAAGAAGAGAAACCTAGTACATCAAAGAATGGACAAACAACAATAAGTGGCGGATATAGAAACAATCGTCGAGGTGGGAGACAACTGCAACAAGGCAATTGACAGGAAAGAAGATAGAGTTGATTGCAATATGATGCAAATGGCAGACCAATTTTTCAGTGTCAAAGATGCCAAGAGTGGGGGCACTTTGCATGTAATTGTCAAAATCATCCAGTAAGAGATAACTCCAAAAATAATAATACATTGACATGTTGTTGGTGTGGACCAGGCAGTCATAAGGAGACAATTTTGAGTAACTTGCAGAATGTCAATTTTATTGACATTGAGGAGCCTCCAATAAACCAACAACAAAAGGAGAACAATGTGCTTGTAGTCACAAGGGGTCAAGCAAAAAAAGGTGACCGATACCCGAACCCTATCATGGAGAGGAGAGATGGCAGAAGCACATGATGTAATTGAAGAAGAAATTAGAAAAACCAGGCAAGAGTGACTCCTCGAAGAGAAGAAGTTGAAGAAGCCGAAAGAAAGTCGTCAAAACAAGTCCTAGCAATGCAAGTACTTAATACAACATTGGAGGTTAAAGTTTCAAGTTTTCTTAGTGCTATACCGGAGTTATATGCGATGGTAGGAGAAAAAATGCAACCAAGAAGAACGATGGAGCTACAAAGCTAGAAAGAAGCAACCGCAAAGAGAAGGGATCAATTCATTGATCCAACTGTGTTAATGATTTATGTTGGCAAAAAGCCAACATTAATTCATAATTAATTGTTAGACCATAAGTTGACACAAGTAATTGTTGACGGGGGCCAAAGTGTCAATGTTTTTCCCGAGAAGACATGGAGGGAGATTGAAGCACCATATCTTAATAGTCCAAAAGGTGAAAATCACTAATCAAGATTTTTTCATGGATGGTGTTGTGATAACCATGCAAAAACATCATATGATGCATTGTTGGGGAGAGGATGGTTGCACATGGCAAAGGTCAATCACAACTAGAAGAAGGATCGACTCACATTCAAGAAAGGGCAGCTTAAGTATATGATTAACTTGAAAAACCAGTCCGTAAGTGAAGATCTCGCAACATCCGATGAGTCAGGTAGTTTGTCTTTAGAGGAAGACAAACTACATTAATCGAATGAATGAGTGTTGCAATTGGAGGAATATATGGAGGACGAGAAGCAATCACATAGTGGACTTCTCCATTGGCAGATAGAGGACTATGAGATGTTTCTGCCAACTGTCTCTTCATTTGAGCAGGTACAAATGAAGAAGACCCTGACTAACACGAAGAAGAATAAAGAGAAGAGAGTGATATAGGGTTGAGGCAATTGTTTGGGAATGAAGAAGAGAAGCCCATGATAGAACAAGAGGACTTGGAATTTTTTTCCATGGAAAGAAGGCATGTATAGGTGCATGTCTGATTCCCAGATATAGAAGAAGATAGAAGGTTCAGTTCACTTACAGATGTTGATGCGAATCAAATTCATAAGTAGAGAATGAACTAAACATGAACCTCAGAGTGACAATAGTGAACAAGAGAAAAGGTGTCAACCAGCACAAATTGTTGTCCTACAACAAAAGATATGCTTGGAAACACAACTATTTCAAAAGGAGTATGAAAATCTGCGAAGGTGTAATGCGCAAATGAGGGCACAAATTGCTTAAGGGATTGGAAGGACCATACATAATCTTGATGGAATGGAAGAAAAGAGGCAAGAAGTTCTGAAGGAATTGGAAAAACGAATATGGAGTAGAGAGGAAACAACTCAAATATTGTGGAGGTACATTTTTTAAACATCGACATCTCAGGAAAGAAATGGAAAGAAATGGCGAATGAATACCACTAGTATGTTCTCCATAAGTTCTAATGATTCAAGTAGTAGCTCACATGCAATTAATCTCAATACCAGTAGTCACAATTCAAGTTCACCACTTACAAGGTGATCCAGAAGGAATACGTCAAGATCACAACCAATTCTTGAGCCAGAAGACAATAATCTGCATGCTCACTCTGAGGAAGGAAAGCACACAAGAAAATGAGTAGATAATACACCAACAATGGTTGTTGAAGAAGTAGAAGGTCCTAGTAGTTTGCAAGGATTACTAAATGACGTTATCGTGGTACCAAAAATAGGCAATGTAGGTAATTTGGGAAGGTCTTCAGGTCTTCTCAGTTGTCTACGATTGCCTGGACAATTGAAGGGTTTGGTTGGCCCCCCTCTTGGTAGTTCACGGGGAAGGATATTTCCTTTGGCTAGCCCTAGGCCACGTGATCAACAGGAAGGCCTGCAAGGACTTTTCTCTATTTGTGTACAAAAGAACCAAATACAATGTAAGTAGCAAGTTGTCCCATCAGAATTGCCTCTTGGTTCACACCCAAACCGAATATGCCTCAATAGATGACCTAGGAATAAAATGAGAGTGTGGACAGACCTTGGAAAACCTGGAGGAAGGAATAGGCAGTCCCAAGTTAGGGAGGTCTGCCCAAAAGGAAGAAATGAAGAACAAAACATGCCTGAGGATGGATTGTCTTAAATAAGAATGCGGCAAAGGCGATGACAAAAAAAGATGAAATAATGGAGAACCTGATTAGATGACACAAGTACTAAGACGATCCCACAATGTTGGAGAAAAACATAAGATGTCTGGCCGTACAGAGCAAGAGAAAGCTTGTACGACACATTGTTGTGCAAAAACCTGGTTATACATGTGGAGATGGTTGTACAAGCCAACATTATGGTGGTTGTACATATGAAATGTGTTGTTCAAACAAGCAAGGTCATACAAATGGGGCCTATCGTACAATTGGAGAGGGTCATTCAAGTGGGTGCCATACAAATGATGCCACTTGTACGGTAGATCATCATACAACTAACAAGCAAGCAGAAGCAGGTGGTACAAATGCAAAGGGTTAGATGACAGATTGGTCAAAAGGTCATTGTTGGCAAGAAGAGATATATCCATCGACAAATGTGGTGATCAAAGTGGCAGTTGCAGTGGTTGTACAAATTGTACAATGCAATTAGGTTCAAACGGTATGTTTCCTTTTTTTTTAAGTGAAAAATAGAAAATGACAAAATGAAAAGAAAAAAAAATGCAGCAGTTGCATGCATGGTGGCAACCAATAAGTAGTTGCATCAGAAGCAACTACCTCTGCCAATATTATAAATAGATGCACTTGGGGAAGGCCTGAGCATTGCATTGCTTAGTATCTGTAGGAGAGGGAGGACAAAAATTGCATCTACAGAGTGGACGATAGAGGAGTGAGTTGAAGAGAAGTGTGCAGAAGTGTTGTTGCAGGAGTTGTCGACAGCAGGTGCAGCTATTGACAAAGGAAGAAGCAACAATTGTCGAAGGAGAATTTTAGAGGAAGGACAGTACCCTAGGAGAAGAAAGAACTACACAACAGGTGCATAAACTAGGAGTTGTAGATGTTGATAGATAAGTACAAGATGTAGTGGATGTAGTTTAGGTGGAAGCAGTTGGAGAAGTGCAAATTGATTCACCTAATATTTTTGCAAAATTTCTACAGCAAATAGATCCTTGCACATCACCTCCATTGCAAGAAGAGGTACAATTTGAGATCACATCCACAACATATGAGCTAGCAAGGGAAGAGACAGTGCCAGCATAATTTACGATGAAAGGGAAGTAGCTCATAGGAAAGTTCAAAGTTATAAGGAGAGGAGGTAGCATCCAAAGAAGAGAACAAATACAAGTGGCTGAAGAAAGAGCTAATAATGTAGGGTATCCAATAACGGAAGACAAGGCAGCAAAGAAAAACATCAATCTACGAGGTGATGGTGAAAGAGACAAAGAGGAGGTCTTCATCGAGGAAGAAAAAAAAGGCTAAATACTTGAGGAGACAAGTGAGCATTGAAGTGCCAAATTTTAGACAATAATCAACCTTAGGAGACCATGTAGATGAACATGTGGATGCATTTTTTGAAAATATGATGAAGTTTTTTGATAGACACGAGTGGAATTTAGGCTTGGTTGCATTCTAGAATGGAAGAAGTGGCAGTTTATAGTATATGAGGAATTAGACAAATTAATATAATGGGTTCAACAAGAAGAGAGAACGAAGAATCTCACTTGAAATCCATCAAAAATAGCCATGGGAAATGGAGGCTAGTAGTATATAGAATATGGTTGGAGTAAAATATTTTCCAGCAAGAGCAAAGACAATATATAGGCAACCAACCAAAATATATATCGACGAAGCAGATTTGATGCCTTGTTTGGAGGACGGAGTAGGTATGGAGTATAGAAAGATCACACCTGAGTTAGTTAAGATATATGAAAGAATTAATTTCTTAGCATACTGGATTGAGTGGTTAGCTACAAAATTGCAAAAGATCCACCAGTCATAGGAAGGACAAGCTAACCAATATGAAGAAATGAAAAAAGAAAAATAGGAGGTTGAGATAGAAGTGGTTGCTTTGGAGCTAGAGGTTGAGGATAAGACTAAGACTCAAGAGGAACAAAGTGAATTAATTGCATAGCTAAAAGGTGAGTGTTCAATCAGAGAAAAAATGTTGCAAGCAAAGAATAAGGAGTTGAAGCATAAAGAACAATTGATTGCTGAAAGAGATGAGTAGCTTTCAGAAGTGGCTAAGAAAGTAAGGAAATAAGTCGAAGATGCCTTTGCAAAGAGGCAGAAAGAACTATTGGCATAATTGGCTAAGATGGAACAAAGGGTCAATCATTATGGTATAGGAGCTAGATACCATAATTATGCAAAGAGACTGAAGGATGAGGAGGCATTGGAGTTGCAGCTCATGGAGATGGGAGGAGTACCTGTACCGACACCTCAACAATAGTAGCCAAGTCCTTAAGAGCAAAGACAGAATTCAATGAGGACGTCGACCAAAGTAAAAGGGAGGGTAGATGTAGGCATTGGTTAGTGTCAAAAGTAGGAATAAGTGCAATATGCACTAAGTGTAAATAAATTGTAATGAAATGTAAATGCAAGTGAAATGACAATATAATGCAATTTTATTATGAGTTTGATAAATTACAATAAAATTATAATGTGCGTTAAGGGTGTCATGTGAATGTCCAAATGGGGAGAGGGTTGGGTCGTGAGGTGTCCTAGAAGCCGTTGCTAGCAACAACCAAGACCCAAGCATAAAAGGACCCCCTCTCCTTCATTCGAGACAATCAACTATGGGCAAAACATGTACGACATAGGTCATGTATGCAAGTGTGTGTATGAGTTGATATAGAAAATGTGCTAGAAGAGAAACTGTGTGCATTGTATTGTTGTACAAGACTCTATAGTATCGTAAAACTAAGTAATGCAAATGATTCATCTTCTATCCATGACATGTGTATGATCTATGTGCAATATGGTTACTGTTGGTAATTTGTAGTTGTGTGTTAGATTTTGTGTGCCAGTCAGAGAATGGAACGAGTGAGTTGCAATATAGACACCGTACAAGTGGAACTGTTGTGATTGTTGTTCCACTAGAGTGAATGTGACATTCTAGTGGATTGACGCATTCTAGAATGGTGCATAAAAGAATTTACTTGCAGCATGTGCCATTCTAGATGATTGACTGTGGCCATTCTAGAATGGTGCATAAAAGAATTTACTTGCAGAGTAAGATGCACATCAATGCTGATAAAAGGGAGAACAGACTCACTAGCAAACTCTCTTTTCACACATAGAATTGGGTGGGAGGACAACCTCACCATCCCATCAGCAAATTAGTTTGCTTGAGCCCGTATGGAAACCTTTCCGATTACTCTGATACCATAAAATATTTATCACATTGAACTACATCAAATTACATTTGAAACTAAATATATAGCATAGTACATACTTCTAATAGCTAACTGCTTGACAACAACAAATCTTAACAAGCTGTTTAATTTAGACATAAATATGATATGCAAATTTGCATATCATATTGAGTCACTCACCATTCTAAATCGATGCTAACACATTCAGTGATGAAGCATACAAAATAAGCTCAAGTAAAATATTGCAGCAAGAAAAGGGATTGGTGACCTCAAAACGGGTAGAGTGAGAACTTGATATGATAACAATGATCTTCACTATAAGGCCCATGATGGTGGCATAGGGTATAACTCCCTACTTTAGCTAGTGAAGCTAAAATGAGTTATATTTCAAATTTGTGCAGCAGAATGGGGCACAAAAGACATTACCTCAATCAAATATTGCTTTTGATCAAATAGAGAAATAACAAAGAAGGATGTTGATCCTGAAATGCAGGAAAACTAGAAACTATAGAAATAAATGGAAAGCTTTATTTATAGATAGAGCAAATGTAAATGAGCAAAAAAATACATGGCCCTCATTAATCTAAGTTGGCTAAATACCAAAACCTAAGATACAATCTAGTGTGGAGCATTGGTGCTAATATGCACGTTGCTAGGTATCGAACTTTACCTCTAACTCTAAAGACTCCAATCTGCTAAGTGGACGAGCAGCTAAGATAAGAAAGCCATCTATATTGAATAACTGACTTATATGCAAAATGTAGAATATAGTTTCAAACTTTCAAGAACCCTATGGAAGCAGAAACAGTTTAGCTTTCAACAATTAAAAAAAGACAACTTTGGTGATTCACATAGTTGTGCTTTGCATGTCTTCCTGTGGTGCCAGGTAGAGTGTCTAGTGGCACCATGCACTAATAGTTGACATTGAACTCTCGCATGTGGCATTATACACTGGTACTAATTGGTTGGCTTTGGCACGTAGTGCTAGCACTTGGGCATTTTTTGGGGGCTAGATAGATGTTGATATCTAGCACATGGCATTGGTTGTTGGCACTGAAAGGATGATATTGGCACTTAGCACTAGTGACTAGCCTAACACCTGGGCATAGGTTTGGTGCTAGATGACATTGCACTTAGCATTGGTGACTAGCACTAGTGCTTGGACATTGGTTTGGCACAACATGTGCATCTAGTGCCCAAGGCAAAAAAGGGTTTGAGTTGCTTGGTGCCAAGTTGGGGTATTTTATTGAAGGGTGGCCCTTGATTGTGTAATCATATATTTGGACTAGTGTTTGTTGGTGATTGGTGCCAATGGTCAAGAGGACCCGAGTGACCCCTACTCTGCTCAAATCATCCCATGTTATCCCCATCCCCTTCATTAAATCCCCAATTAGAAACTCTTAACTGGATTCCATATGTTGCTTGAGCATTCAATCATTTGAAATGTGTTCTTCGCTTTGCTCTAATGCTTATTCTTCATGACTTGCAAAATCCATTTGAACTTGAGACCCACACTTCCTGATTTACCATAGATGTAGTACATAACTAAAGAGGACATCTAGTGACATATCACTTAAAGACATTGTCGTAGACAAGTTGAATCATAACACCTACAACAAGGAATTCTATGGCCTAGTCCAAGCACTCAAGCAGTTTTGTCATTATATTTTGGGAAAGGATGTTAATTTACATATTCATCACCGACTTCTCTATTTCATGAATTCCATTTTTAAGATTTAGGAGCATAGACATTTAAAGTTTGTCTCTTACATTGAACAATTTTATTTGATATCAAGTATAATATGGTTGATCTTCTTGGATTCGCTCCTTCTTGGGTAGTTGGCATCTTGGATATTTGGTGCACAACCTAGGATAAATGGGAATGTCTCTATTCCATAAATCCCTAGTTTGGTCTGATTTTTTATGCTTTGCAAAACCCCAAAGTGGTCAATCAAATAGGTTCCCATGACTACAATTTGAAGAATATTTTGTACAACTTCACTCAAATTTATGTTTGTGATGGTTCCTCTCACAAAACTTTTGTTAAAGGAAGCTCATTCGTTCTCCTAAAATGGACATTTTTTGCATACAAAATACCTTGAAATGCTTTTTATTGGCCTTCTATGTGGGAGCAACTTGAGGATTACCTTCATCAATGGTGTGTTTGTAATCAGTCTAAGCTTTTGAATTGAAATCTTGGATTTTGTCAAACATTTGTGACCTTGGGAATCCATCTCCATATATTTTAATAGTGGTTCACACAAACTCAATGCTAGCATGATTGCATCTTTGTTGATATAAGCCCATTTTCAAAAATGGTAAATTTTATGCCTGTACAAAGACAGTTGATGCTTCAAAAGCTGTCCATTTTCCATTCAAACAAGTTTGGAGTAATTTTGGACTACCACTTACACATTCAGTCTATGGACCTTCCAACACTCCTTGAGATGTTATTTCTCATATGATTCAAGGTCACAAATGTTTGACAAAATCCAAGATTTCAATTCAAAAATGTTGTGTTTGTAATCAGTCTAAGCTTTTGAATTGAAATCTTGGATTTTGTCAAACATTTGTGACCTTGGGAATCCATCTCCATATATTTTAATAGCGGTTCACACAAAATCAATGTCAGCATGACTGCATCTTTGTTGATATAAGCCCATTTTCAAAAATGGTAAATTTTATGCCTGTACGAAGACAGTTGATGCTTCAAAAGCTGTCCATTTTCCATTCAAACAAGTTTGGAGTAATTTTGGACTACCACTTACACATTCAGTCTATGGACCTTCCAACACGCCTCGAGATGTTATTTCTCATATGATTCAAGGTCACAAATGTTTGACAAATTCCAAGATTTCAATTCAAAAATGTTGTGTTTGTAGTCAGTCTAAGCTTTTGAATTGAAATCTTGGATTTTGTCAAACATTTGTGACCTTGGGAATCCATCTCCATATATTTTAATAGCGGTTCACACAAAATCAATGCCAGCATGACTGCATCTTTGTTGATATAAGCCCATTTTCAAAAATGGTAAATTTTATGCCTGTACGAAGACAGTTGATGCTTCAAAAGCTGTCCATTTTCCATTCAAAAAATTTTGGAGTAATTTTGGACTACCACTTACACATTCAGTCTATGGACCTTCCAACACGCCTCGAGATGTTATTTCTCATATGATTTAAGGTCACAAATGTTTGACAAAATCCAAGATTTCAATTCAAAAATGTTGTGTTTGTAATCAGTCTAAGCTTTTGAATTGAAATCTTGGATTTTGTCAAACATTTGTGACCTTGGGAATCCATATCCATATATTTTAATAGTGGTTCACACAAAATCAATGTCAGCATGACTGCATCTTTGTTGATATAAGCCCATTTTCAAAAATGGTAAATTTTATGCCTATACGAAGACAGTTGATGCTTCAAAAGCTGTCCATTTTCCATTCAAACAAGTTTGGAGTAATTTTGGACTACCACTTACACATTCAGTCTATGGACCTTCCAACATGCCTCGAGATGTTATTTCTCATATGATTCAAGGTCACAAATGTTTGACAAATTCCAAGATTTCAATTCAGAAATGTTGTGTTTGTAATCAGTCTAAGCTTTTGAATTGAAATCTTGGATTTTGTCAAACATTTGTGACCTTGGGAATCCATCTCCATATATTTTAATAGCGGTTCACACAAACTCAATGCCAGCATGACTGCATATTTGTTGATATAAGCCCATTTTCAAAAATGGTAAATTTTATGCCTGTACGAAGACAGTTGATGCTTCAAAAGCTGTCCATTTTCCATTCAAACAATTTTGGAGTAATTTTGGACTGCCACTTACACATTCAGTCTATGGACCTTCCAACATGCCTCGAGATGTTATTTCTCATATGATTCAAGGTCACAAATGTTTGACAAAATCCAAGATTTCAATTCAAAAATGTTGTGTTTGTAATCAGTCTAAGCTTTTGAATTGAAATCTTGGATTTTGTCAAACATTTGTGACCTTGGGAATCCATCTCCATATATTTTAATAGCGGTTCACACAAACTCAATGTCAGCATGACTGCATCTTTGTTGATATAAGCCCATTTTCAAAAATGGTAAATTTTATGCCTGTATGAAGACAGTTGATGCTTCAAAAGCTGTCCATTTTCCATTCAAACAAGTTTGGAGTAATTTTGGACTACCACTTACACATTCAGTCTATGGACCTTCCAACATGCCTCGAGATGTTATTTCTCATATGATTCAAGGTCTTAAAAAAGTCCAACAAAGAAGACAGTTTCTTCTCTGAAGACTTCAGAAGATATCAAGGAAGACATACCTAGAATTTATTCATATAACAGATGTTGATATCTAGTGTATTTTTGTTGATATTTTTATGCTTTACTCCTCATGTTGTTTTTTAGCTTGGGGGACAGTGCAAACACCAAAATATTGTAATGTTCAGGTTAATGATATAATATAATCTAGCTTTTTCTCAAAAAAATAAAAATAAAAATAGAAATTGTCCATGGAATGTGGGAAGGGTTGGCTTGTATTCAAGACCATGGAATGAAATTTATTCTCAAGAGACAAAAAAAAAATATTTAAAGGGTTCATATGTAGGTAAAGTTAATTAAAATTTCGTAAATATTTAAAGGGTTCATATGTAGGTAAATTTAATTAAAATTTCGTATATGCTTATTAGCATGGAGTTTTTAAAAAATACTAGTAACACCCTAATGCATCTCATTCAAGCACTACCAACATCTACAAAGTGAAATTCATATTTATAGAAACAAAATTGTGATGTCATGGAACATTTAAAATCTTTATTAAAATCCATCATTATTAAATTTGAACCAAGGAAGAGGGATCAATAGGCATACTATAAAAACATTGTATTTTAATATTGCATATGTCATGATTCTACAAAGACATGTCAAGGGATTGTAAAATAAGAACTAAGAAATATGTGAAATGTTATGTTCATAAAAGAAGCCTAGATTTGAAGTTAGGAGATGAGATGGTTACAAAAAAATAGCTCAGACCAAGCATTTTACACTCCCAAAAATGTGGTAAAGAAATATCCCCTAACTCATTCGATGACAAAGGCCCCTTGGATTGTAAAATAAGAACTAAGAAATATGTGAAATGTTATGTTCATAAAAGAGCCTAGATTTAAAGTTAGGAGATGAGATGGTTACAAAAAATAGCTCACACCAAGCATTTTACACTCCCAAAAAATGTGGTAAAGAAATATCCCCTAGCTCATTAGATGACAAAGGTTATTATATTTCTTTTGGAATAAGATCCGGGAGGAATCAAGAAGGATGTGCTAGATGAACAACTACAATGTGACATTAAATTGAAATTAACCTAAAACTATAAATGAAGTTTTAGAGTCAATGGCAGTCTCTTGCTACTCAAATTTGGAAAGTTCCTACAGAATCAAAAACTCAGCTTCTTGGATGGGGGATTGTGCATCAAAAACTTTCAATTTTTGAAAGTCTGGCTTTGATTTTACACATTTCCCCTCAATGCAATTTTTGTAATGCTTTAGAAACTCTAATTCACTTGTTTTGGTTTTGTGACATGGCTAAATAATTTTGGGATGTCTTCTACACTTTTCTTTTTCCCTCTTTCACTAGATCTTGGAAGCTTTCTTTGCTTGGTTTTTCTCAATTGGATCAATGCCCCAAACTTTGGGATGTTTGTAGACTCATCCTTTTAAAACACATTTGGAATTGCAAATTGAAAAAGGTGTTTACTAGTTTCTGCTCCTCCATGGGATATAGTTTTAACAAACTTGACCTTTGATCTTTTGTTACATGTCGAACGCATTCATTCCCAAGTCTATGGAACTTCTAGCACACCATGAGATGTTATTGATAGACTTCATCAGCTTTCTCATATGGTTTAGGATCTTTAGAAGGTCCAACAAAAAATAAAAAGAAGACAGTTAACAATGATGAGCAAGTTCGGGATTTATTTACTTATATTTCTTCTTTGAAGACTTCAGAAGATATCACGGAAGACACGCCCAAAATTTCCCCATATAACAAGCTCTCCCACATATGAGTGTTGATATCTAGTGTATTGCAACAAGATATAGCTATAGTCTTTTTGTTGCTATTAATTTCTATTTTTATGTATATTTAGTTATGGATGCTTTACTCCTTATCCACCTCATTTTATTTTTTAGTTGGTGGACAGTGTTAACACCATACTATTGTAATGTTCTGGTTAATGAATTAATATAATATTTTTTTTCTAATAAAGAGAAAAGAGGAAAGGCGAGTGACTATGAGTCATATAAAAAACATGTATTAGTTTTTTTACAATAAAAACAAAGTACCATGGAGGTTGACCCCTTTTCTATACATTCTCCAAGCCAATGAAAAGATGATAAGTCAATTTGGAAATAATCCAAAGAAATAGAAGAGATTGAAGAGTTTGAAAACATTAGTGGAAATGACAAGAAAGAAAAAATTCAAAGCAAAATCAAAGAGAAGAAAGAGAGGAAGCCAAAAACAATTCTTACAAATTTTAACAAATGCATGGTAATAAATCTAAATAATTAAAAAAAACAATGACGAAAGTGGTACCTTGGAATATTAAAAGGTATAATGGCCCTTAGGAGAGAGTTATCAAGAATAATAGATTATGTTTGTCATTTGTTCTAATACAAAAGACAAAAATAGGAAGTGAGGATTTTAGGGATCTAAAAATTATTGATGAGACAGTATTTTAAAAATATCAACATACATAGAAGAAAATAATGAGAGATAAATTAGTCAATTATAGCATCCATAATTATAAAAATCAAATAATAGAAAGTAATTAATCCATAGATTTTTTTTTTTAATGAAAATTATATTCAAAGAAGTTTTTTTTCTTCTTGGCAAGGTCTAAGGTTCAAACCGTGAGGATGTGTGTGTTAAATTCCATTTTGATAAGCTCAGATCTCCCTTTTATGAGAGATTATAGTGGGATGGGGATGTTGAACCTGTAGGGGTTTCTCATACTAACCAAATCTTTAAAATAAATTAATTAATTAAAAAAAAAAATGATATTCAAAGAATTGACAAATAAAAAATAATGACTTAAATAAATACAAAGAAAATAGAGTTCAATAATATCTTCTATGAAAATATAAAACAATTATCCACTCATGTAGAGGAGTTGGAGAGCAAGTGGGTAGTTAAAACTCTCCAGTTATCGAGAGGCCCAGGTTCAAATCTCTCCCCTCACATGTTGCGGATATGTTGTATATAAAAGGTTCCTCATCAAAAAATATAAAACAATTCATAAATATTATGATTGAATATGTTTTACTTAACCTCATGACAGATATAATATTTGTATTTTATGATTAAATGCTCCTATCCACCATCTTCGTCATTGAGAGACAATTATGGTCAATGATATCCAAGAAATTATAACACATCCCTTTGAATAAAATATGTAATAAAGAAATTATAAATGCAATATAATGTATGGTTTATTATAATACCATTAAAATTCCATATAATTTATTCAATTCATTTTTAGCAATCATATATATTTAACAAATAGTTTATAAATTCCACTAGGGACCGTGCAACTGTTTGGGTTTTGGCTTTTCTTAGGGAGGTCCAAAGTTCAAACCATGGCGTGGGTGGGTGTGTGAAGGGGTGGCTGTGTGTTCATAAAAAATAGTTTATAATATATATGTATTTGTCTCTATTAAGAATCAAAGTAATCTGGCCCCGAGGGCTAGGTGGATGAGGGCTAGGTGGATTGGTAAGTGTTTGTCTGGCCAGGTATTTACCAAGAAGACACCTATGTTCAAACCTTGAGGGTAGCTTGTTTGCAAAGATAGTAGTCTGATCTAAATCCTTCGATGATACGAATCCCGAGTGACTGGTGGTTCTCTATACACCAGGTCAAACAAAGTTCAAACCGTGGCATGGGTGAGTGTGTGAGGGGGTGGGTGCATGTTCATTAAAAAAAATTAGTTTATAATATACATGTATTTGTCTCTATTAAAATTCAAAGTACTCTGGCCCTGATGGCTAGGTGGATTGGTAAGTGCTTGTCTGGCCAGACATTTACCATGAAGACACCCAGGTTCAAACCTCGAGGGCAGCCTGTTTGTAAAGATAATAGTTTGATCTAAATCCTCCAATGATGATACGAATCTCGAGCAACTAGTGGTTCCTTTTATACCAGGTCAAAAAATAACGAAGTGTCATAGGTTTGATGGAATTTACGCCAGGTCAAACAATAACGAAGTGTAATAGGTTTAATGTGATAATGAAGTGTCATAGGTTTCATAGAATTTACACCAGGTCAAACAATAACGAAATGTAATAGGTTTGATGAAAGCAACCCCTCTGATTTGAACCTTGTGATTGTCAATTACTAAAAATAGTGTGATTGTGGTCAACTATCCTATATAACGGAAAGAAAAAAAAAAAACCAAAGTAATTTAATCAAAGTTGTTGGCTATTTGAATAAGGTTTTTCATACCACGGGGCGTTTTATCTTATCTTAAAAAAATTAGATATATAATTTTTATTTTATTTTTAATTAAATTTGAATTATATGGAATAAATCTTTGTATTATATTAGATATCATGTTATTCATACATTTTAAATAAGAATATATATTATGAGATTGAAATAAGATTTATTCATGTTATTTTATTTCATATTTAATTAAATTTGATTAAATGGAATAAATTTTAGTATCTATTATATTAGATTATGAAAAATTGTAATCATGTTATTCTTATATTTTAAATAAGAATATATATTATGAGATTGAAACAAGATTTATCCATATTATTTTATTTTATTTTATTTTTAATTAAATTTGATTATATGGAATAAATCTTAGTATGTGTTATATTAGATTATGAAAAATTATAATCATGTTATTCTTATATTTTAAATAAGAATATATTGTGAGATTGAAACAAGATTTATCCATAGTACCTGGTGAACACATAGTGATATATATTTTTTAAACATAGGGAAGCAACAACACCATTGGGTGTTCCCATTATAAACTTTATTCCATGGGGTTAGACGAAGTCAACAAGACCCTCAACTCTCGAGCGCATCGAACTGGGACAGCCCACCAGCAAACACTCGGTTGCTACCATCCAGTCTATCCCCATCTGGGTACGCTATGGTTTGAACCTTAGACCTCCCAAAGAGAGGTCAAAGCCCTAACCATTGTATTGTCCTTCTTAATTATTATATGTTGCTTGATTCAATTCAAATTTTGATCATATTACAATAACATCTTAATAATTTTATAAATATTTTTAATAATATTTAACCTCAAAATTTTAATTACACAAATTTTATGATGTTATAACATTTTCTTTTATAAAAAATAAACTTTGAAAATAGTCTATGGGACGAAGAGTTTTAATATAATATAGGGTATGGTGTATAACCCTACTCCCTTTTGAATTCAAATCTTGGGCCTCTTATTCAAAGTTCTGAGGTTTAACAGCATTCAAGAAAGAATATTGTTAAACAAAGTCAAAAAGCTCAACATACTCTTATCATCTTTTGGAGTATGTTTCTATTGTTATTGATCGTGATGAGAAGTTTACTTGTTTTTTCTATTTTCAATTTTTCAAAAAATTCCATTAGCAAGTTTTTTTTAAAGTGTCCTTATATGCAATCCTAATGTCCTCGTAGGCTTCACATTCCATGATAAAATTGTTTTTAGTCTTCATTACTCCTAATGTGCAAAAGACACATATCCAACCATGCATCTTGAGGAATTGTACATCTCCCAAAAGACACATATTCGTTCTGACCATGCATCTTAAGGAATTGTACATCTCCCAGGTTTTCAAGTGAGATTGTGTGAACTAGATATTAGTTGGGCTATAAGCATTTTTCCTTCCATTTGATTTTTGCACCTATGTGCTTCTTTTAATTGTTTTCACATTTTAGGTTGAACTCATTGATTTTTTACTGTCTTTTTCATCCTCAATTTTTTTTTTTTTTTTTTTGGTGGTGGCCACAAGGGGTAAACAGACTGTGACCACGAGGGAACCATTACATAACATATCCGCAACATGTGAGGCGAGAGATTTGAACCTGGGCCTCTCAGCAACTAGAGAGGTTTAACTACCCACTTGCTCTCCAACTCCTCTACATGGGCGGATCTTCATCCTCAATTTTTATTCCACATAACAAGTTTGGATTTTTTCCTTGCATATTGTTTAATTTCTTTATTAGATTTTGGGACTTCATGAAATTTAATGCTTCATTTGTCCATCCATTTATTGTTTTATTTCATCCATGTGTATTTTCTTCTATTTGGTGTTTCTTTAATTACCTATTTTGGCAACTTGTTATCTTCCATTCTTTATATTTTCTTTTGGTACCCAAATAGCCTTATCATACCTTCTGCTTCTAGTGTAAAATGCCCTATTTTAACAAGTCAAATAGCATATGAGGTTCATACTTTAATAATGAGATTATTAGTAATTAGTTTCTTTTGAATTCTTTTTATTTGCCTCCATGTAAAATTTGATGTATTACTAGCCCATACCTCATAGCCATATAGCACCACTGGAATAACTAATATTCCAAAGAGGACCCTAATGGTTTTCCAATCTACAACTCTATTTTTTTGTCCCTATTTAGTAATGAGTATGGTTCCCTCCATCCTGCTTGTATTTGTTTCCTCCTAAATATTTCCCAACTTTGAAAATCGAATGTATTATGTTACTACCTCTAAAGGATTTTCTTGAAAAAAATAAATGGCTATTTTTATTCTCTCTAAGTAGAGAAGACCATAATTTTAGTCTTGCTAGTGTTTACCTACATTCCAACTTCTTTACAAAAATTCTCTAAAGCTTTTAGATGTTCTTTTAAAATTTTAAGTGTCTTGCCAATCAAGATGAGGTCATTGATATAGAGAAGAAGTTTCACTACATAATTAACCAATTGTATTCTCTCTTCTCTCATCCTTGCTACACATTCCTCTAATTTGTCAATGTAAAGGTCAAATAAAGTAGGTGACAATGGAAAACCCCATTTCACCATGATATCACTCCCAAAAAACTTTGATAGTCCTTTTGGAGTTCTAATTTTTGCCATTGTCTACTCATAAAGTATGTGTGCAATTGCTCTATAGTTGGTTGGTGCTAATTTCTTCCTTTCTTTTTCATATTTTATCCCTAGGTATTGTATCAAAAGTCTTTTTAAAGTCCACAAAACAACAATAAAATTCTCCTTTTTCATTTTATATCCTCTCTATTAGGTGCCTTAAAGTAATGCATACTTTGGTTTAAACCTTTTTTGCCCTATTTCCCTATTTCCTTGATTTTCTACCCATAGATTGATTTTACTTTCTACTATGCTACCAAACAATTTTACAAAAAGAGGATTAATCATGATGGTATCAGAATTTGAAGGATTGTCGATGTGTCCATTTTTATGCAATGGTATAACTCGGTTAGGTATCCATTCTAATGGAAGTACTCCTTTAATGATGTTATTAAAAATATTTTGGATGTGTTGTTCTAAGATGTCAACCCCACACTTGAGATGTTTAATTTACAAATCATCTATATCCTAAGCTTTACCTATTACTATTTTCTTACTATCCTTTGTATCTTTTAGAGAAAAAGTTCCTTAATTGTGTCAATTAGAGGAGGGGTATCTTTTTCTTGGTTTCTCTCGTATAATTGCTTAACATACTCCAACTATTGTTCACTTGTGATATTGTTTTTTGTGTACCTTTTGCTTTGTTGTAGCTCCTAAAATTGTCTCAGACTATGCTTTGCAATATATATCAACTATTTGAATGGAATTTGAGTAGAGAAGTGAGATCTGAGTGGGATCTGAGTAGAGGAGAGGGATCTAAGCAAAGGAGCAGGATCTGAGCGGGATCTAAGCAGAGATCTGTATTGTGAGATGAATATTTAAAGGAGATGATGAATAAAGAAGCAATGGAGGTGTCTTGTTTAAAAATTTAACAAACAAAGGTAGGAGGAAATTTTCAAATTTTTTGCGAAGACTGTTGATGGAGGGAGAGGGGGTGGCCCCCTAGGGCCACCCGATTTTGAACTTTAAGGGGGTGGTTGCGGGTTCTTCAGGGTTTAGCCCTGATAGAGTTGGTAAAGCGTATGATTCCCTGAAGAAGGCTTGGGCTGGTGCGATAGGTTCAACGTCGATGGGTGGTGATGAAAAGGTGAACGACTACCTTCGTCGCAAGGAGGAGCAACCACGGATTAAGGTGCAGCCTGAAGTGGTGGTGAATGAGGTAATTTTCTTACAATCCAAGGCCCTCATTTGTAGATTCATTGGAATTAGGGTAGACCTGAGAAGGATTGAGGGATGGACAACGCGATACTAGAAAACTGAAGGCAAGTATGACATTGTTCTTTCTACAAATGGGTATTTTTTAGCTATTTTTGATAAGGAGGATCAAAATAAAATTTTTGAGGGCAGCCCTTATTTCATGGGGCAAGCGAGGCTATACATGAAACTGTGGCACACAGGGTTCAATCCGATGGAGGAACTGCCTTCAGTTGTCCTGGTGTGGACCAGACTTCATTGTTTGCCTTTGGAGCTTTGGAAGGAGGAGATTTTTAGAGATATTGGCGAGGCCATAGGGACCTTTGTTTTGGTCTCTGATCTTACGAAGAGAAGGAAGTTTACTACTTATGCTAGGATTTGTGTGGAGTTGGATATATCCAGTCCTCTCCCGGATTCTATTGACATCCAGATTGGGGAGGTGGTATGGGTTCAGGCTCTTGACTATGAGGTGATCCCCTTCAGGTGCAGATATTGTCATCTTTATGGTCACCTAGCAAGGGATTGCCCCAAGAATACTGAGATGAAGCAAAAGGAGGAGGAGCCCCATCAAGGGAAAGGTGTGGAAGTGGGGGAGGAGGATGGTTTCCATGCGGTTATAAATAGGAAAATATCGAAGGTTGGTGGTCGAAAGGGTAAGGAACATTTGGAAGTTCCTTTCAAAAATCAGTTTGATGTCTTGGGATCCGGGTCCAGTGAGGTGGATGTGGATGTTGTGGGGGGGGATTGCCCCTCTCATGAGCAGGTTGTTCAAGATGATTTGGTGTCATTCCCTTATAGCGAGGGTGAGGCCTCGATAGAGATGTGCACTCAGGAAGACTTTGGAACTCAAAAGGAGGAGGTTGGGCCCTTGGAGGAGTCGATTCTAGTGAAGGCTAGGGATGTAGTTGAGGATGATATGGAGAGGGAGGAAAGAGTTATCAAGATTGAGGGGGATGGGAGGAGAGGAATGAGAAGTAATCCCTTAGGGATTACATCAAGTGCCCTAAGGAAGCATCGAGGAGGAAAACAACATGCGGCTGGAAGAAAATTGAAAAAGGACAAGTGAGATAAGGAAGGGGAGCATTTGGTGGAAGTGGGGGTTATGCGAACTATTGATTCGCATTTCAATTCTTTCTCCAAATGAAGATTATTTCTTGGAATGTGAGGGGCTTGGGGGTGAAACCCAAGCAGAATGTTGTGAAGTGTTTGATTAGACAGTATCATCCTTATTTGATGTTGATTCAAGAATCCAAATTGAGTTTAGAAGGAAGCTCAATAGCTTGCAAGAGAATTTGGAAGGAAGCTTTGAGTTTAGCAGTTGTTTCCAAGGGTAATTTTGGAGGATTGCTTTGTATGTGGGATCCTAGGAAGATAGAGGTTGTGGATGCAATGGTAACTATAAGAATTTTGGAGATAAGAGGGTATCTACTTTCAAATGTGGCTCCCTTTTAGGTAGTTAACTTTTATGCTCTAGCTAATATAAAAGAAAAGGTGGAGTAGTGGAGGGCAATGGAGGTAATTTTAGAAAAAGGGAAGGAGATGTTTCAAATAGTTGGAGGGGATTTTAACGCTATTGCTTCGTTGGAGGAAAAGCAAGGAGGCTCCAGAGTCCTGGACGTGGGGAGTCATTTGTTCATTGACCAAATGGATAGGTTAGGTCTTAGAGATGTGGTTCCGAAAGGCTGCTTGTTCACCTAGAGTAATAGGAGACTAAACTTGGACCATATCCAGGAAATATTGGATCATTTTTTAGTTGATGACTCCTGGGCGGCTGGAGGAATAGTGTTGCACTCAGATATTCTCTCTTTTGTGGGATCTGATCATTGGCCAATCTCTCTTGACATCTTGAGTTGGATTAAACCAGGGAACAACCCTTTTCGGTTTCAACTTGCCTGGCTCGACCATGAGGGTTTCAAGGATTTGATCCTTAGATGGTGGATGGAGGGACGCCCAAGATTTGGAACTATGATGTTTATATTTTTTAAAAGACTACAGTATGTGAAAGAGAGGCTAAAAGAATGGAACCGTCTAGTTTTTGGAAATATTGAGCGAGAGTCCCAAGAGGTGGTGCGGGCTCTTGAGCAGGTGACTGAGAGGATTCGTTTGGAAGGTCTTTCTCGGGAGCTCTTGACCCAAGAGATGGAGGCGGTGATGAAGGTGGAGGAATGGGAGCGAAAGGAGGAGGTGTTCTGGAAACAAAAGTCTAGAATCACCTGGCTGAGGGAGGGGGATAGAAATACAAAAAATTTCCATCGGTCAACCATGGCTAGAAGGGAGTTTAATTTTATTAAGTCTCTAACCTGTGGAAGGGGGCAGGTCATAAGGACGTGGTGTGAGATGCAGGGGGAAGCAAGGAGGTACTTCTCTGATATTTTTTTGAAGGTTCCTCTGGATGATGAGGCACAACGGGAGATCTTGGAGTCGATTCCTCCTTGTATCTCGATCGAGCAAAATTTGTTCCTAGCCAGAGAGGTGTCTTTGGAGGAAGTGCAAAGGGTAGTCTTTGAGATGAAAAAAGGTAAAACTCTAGGACCAGATGGTTTTCCAATTGAATTCTTTCAATTTATGTGGGAGGAGTTGGGGGAGGAAATCCTACAAGTAGTTGAAGAGGCCAGAAGGTCTAAATTTGTCTTAAGAGCTATGAACTATACTTTTATTGCTCTTATTCCAAAAAAGGATGGGGCCTCCTCGTTGGATGAGTTTCGGCCTATTTCCCTCTATAATTGTATATATAAGATTATTTCTAAGGTGTTGGCGGAGCATTTGAAGGTGGTTTTACCGGCCATTATATCTGAGGAACAGGGTGGATTTGTGCAAGGGAGACAAATCATGGACCAAATTATATTGGCATAGGAAGTTACTCACTCCATGAGACTCAGTAAGGAAGGTAATATGTTTATTAAACTAGATATGTCCAAAGCCTATGACCGAGTTGATTGGAGTTTTCTGATTAAGGTTCTGCAAAAGTTTGGGTTCGAGGATAGGTGGATCGATTGGGTGGCAACTTGCTTTTCCAATCCTGCTTACTCGGTCTTGATAAATGGTGTCCCTTCGGAGCAGTTTGGGGCAAGTAGAGGCCTGAGATAGGGAGACCCTCTGTCTCCCTACTTGTTCATTATTTAGGTAGAAGCCTTGGGTAGGACTATCCACAAAGCTAGGGAATCCCAGGAAATAAAAGGTTTTGTAGTGTCCAAGGGGGTCGTGCCTCTAACGCATCTGTAGTTTGTGGATGATTCTGCTTGTATGGGGATAGCAAAGATCAAGGAGGCCAAGGGGTTCAGAAGATGTTTGGATCTATATGGGAGAGCTTCGGGTCAAGTTATCAATGAAGATAAGTCTAAGGTTTTCTTTTTCAATGTTGATAATAGGGTGCAAACCCGTATCCTTAATATTTTAAATTTCAAGAAAGGCTTGGTCCCCTTTAAATACCTCGGGCTTCCAATGGCAGGAAGACATCTTGGAAAGGAATCTTGGAGGACTCTTACAGATAAAATTTGATGTAAGTTAAATCATTGGACCCATCGTTGGCTCTCATTGGGGGAAGATTGACTCTGATAAAATCAGTGTTGCAGGCTATTCCGATCTTTCAATTTATGACTATGATTGGTCCCAAGCATTGTGTTAAGGAGATTGATAGACTTTTGAGGGACTTTCTTTGGGGAGGCTTAGAATTGAAAAAGAAATGGAGTTTGGTAAAGTGGGATTCGATCTACCTCCCACTAAATAAAGGGGGGTTGGGTATCCATAGATTGGTTGATCAAAACTTGGCTTTATCGGCTAAATTGTTGTGGAATTGGATTCTGGACCAGTCTAGCCTTAAGTCGAAGGTTCTATCTGCAAAGTATGGGGATGAGGTGGAACCGGTTTATAGCCTCCCCTTTAACAAGGGGGTCCATCATTTGGACTACAATTAAAAAGGCTAGTAATGTTATTATTGCAGGGCTATTCTAGAAAGTCAAAAATGGGAGAAAGGTAAAATTTTGGGATGATGCATGGGATCAATACCAGCCAATTACTTCCCAGTTCCCGAACCTAGGTAATGTTGCAGATATTTTTAAGAATGCAAATTGGGTCTATGTTAAGGACTTCTAGGAGGAAGATGAAGGGGGAGTGGGTTTGAGGAGGTGGAAAGACCTCTCGGTTTGGAGATAGATAGCTGAAGATAAGGATAGTCTGAGGGCTATTTTGGATCAAAGGCAATGCTCATGGTTGGAAGAGGAGGACTCTTTGGGATGGGGAGACAAAGGAAATGGATGGTATTCCATCAAGAAGGGATATGACTGGCTCACAGAGGGATTGGGTAGGGAGAGGGCGATTTGGAAGAAGGTGTGGAATTCAAGTATCTGGCCGAAAGTCAACATTTTCATTTGGTTAGCCATTCAGAATAGGATTTTGACTCAGGATAATCTTTGTAAGAGGGGCTTGGTGGGCTTGAAATGGTGTGTGCTCTATTATGGGGTGGGAGAATCTGTTGACCACCTTCTAGTTTGATGTCCCTTTGTTGGTTGGATCTGGGAGCAAGGCGAAAGGATGTTTAATTTGCCCCAACTTGGTGATGTCTCATTGGAGCAGTTCTTTGATCTATGGGGCTCTAGGGGGGTGGGTGGATAGTCTGCCCTTCTAGTCCATTGTTTCAAGGCCTTCACTTTGTGGTAGGTGTGGCTAGAGCGCAATAAGCATATTTTTTGTGATGAGTGCTCATCTAGGGAGTCAATTCTCTTGAGAATTTTGCTCAATATTAGAGAGGTTGTAAGAGGAATCAAAGGTTCTCAGCTTATGCCCAAAGATGAGGAGTTATTGGATCTTCTTGGGATTGTGATCCCTAGGTGGGTTCAATCCCAATCTTTATGGAATTGGAGCTCAAGAATAAGGAAGGTTCCTCCTAAAAATTTGGATAGGGGAGGGAAGTGGAAGCCACCGTCGATGGATTGGGTTAAGGTTAACATCGATGGTGCTGCTCATAGCAATCTGAGGGAGGCAGGTATTGGAGGGGTGGTTCGTACGCATGAAGGGACGATGGTTTTTGGCTTCCATCGGGGCATTGGGAGGAACAACAACATGGTGGCAGAGGCCATGGCCATCTGTGAAGGCTTAGCCATGGCTCTTAAGCAAGGATACTCGAGAATTGAGGTGGAGTCTGACTCTCAGGTCTTAATCAATAGGTTGAACAAGCAGGAGGAGGGGGGAAATGGAATGGAGGGTCCAACGGGTCTTGGACAATATTATGGGTTTAAAAAATAGAGCATAGATAAAATTTCTCCACGTGGTGAGGGAAAAGAACAGAGTTGCAGATAGATTGGCTAATTGGGGAATAGAGAGAGGTCATCATTGGTGGGATTATGGTAGGGGGAAAAACCTGGGGGAAGATTATATGGACTTGCAGGTTTTGCTTCGACAGGATTACCCCAATGATGGGGAAGGAATAAGTACCAACGTGGCAACTCCTAGGAGGAGGGAGGAATTGCGCACAAGGAGATTGAAGGCCTCGGTGTTTCATGATTAGGAATTGTTCGAATCACTGTGTATGTGGGAAGGTGGAGATAGGACAAACAAATAACAGTGGAGATTAGCAGGATGAGCTGGTGGAGCTGCAGGAATTTGCAATCACCACTAGAAATGAAGACCTCTCGAATGTGGTTTCGAGAGGATATGTGGTATACAAGGAAAATAAACCGATGGTTTTGTCTTATTGCAGTTCTGAGGAGTCCTCCTCTGATATGTCGTTCAGTGATTAGGTGTAGCAATGCTTTTTTGTGCAATTTTTGTCTATTCTCTAATTGGGCATTTAGCCTTCATGGGATTATAGGCATGTATATCTGGAGGCACTTCCAAGCTGTGGCCCATGTATGGAAGGCCTCGCGACTATGTAATCTGGTTTCTGTTTAATAAAATTTAGTCTTTTTCATCGAAAAGCATATATCAACTCTTTTTGCTTTTTTTCTAGATAATAAGGGGTTGTACTCGGGTCCCCCACCCTTGACAAATTACAACTCTCTTATTTAGGGCTTGATAGTTTACAATTAGATACACTTATCATATCAATTGAGATGTTATATCTAAAAACCTACAGCATTTTACATAAAATGTTTGAATTCTTGATTTTCATTTTCTGGATCTTTTCAATTTTCTATATGTATACAAATATTCCAGAATTCTGCTTCCTTCTTGACATTTTTCTATATCAGCCTTCACAATACCAAAAATTCATCTCTACTATCTATGCATTGCATCTTAGTAGAGTAATATTTCCAAAACATCGCACTATCATAGTCCACTTTACCAAATTTAGATTGCTAGTTTCCTTCCTGAAACACAAGTGCAACCACAAAAATTATAATAAATAGTTTATATGAAAACACATTATTATTATAAAATAAAGCAAATATTACCAATGAAAAACATTAAAGTAAATCTTAATCATTATTTGATTTAGGTAGTCAACATTTTCTTGTCAACTTCAGCTAAACTTACTACTTCCTCTAACCATGGAAAGGATAATTTAACTTCACGATCCTCAATCAAACCTCCTCTATTGGCTAGCCTATATACACATTTGTTTTCTTCCCTTAATGTATGTGTAAATTTGATTTTTTCGAACGCTTTAGCAAGATCTTGAATTTCCACAATTATCTCTTGTATGTTCTATGGAGTCTTTACCTTTCTCAAAATTGCATTTATTACTATGAGAGAATCACCTTCCATCCATAGTTTGTTCCATTTCATTTGTTTGCATATTTTTAACCCTTCTAAAGTTTCCCAAGCTTTAGCTTCATTATTTGTCCTAAATCCACTATTGAAAGTGTAATGAGATAAAATCTCTCCTCTATTATTTTTAATTATTCCTCCTCTTCCTACTAGTCTTGGATTTCCTTTATATGTTCCATAAAAAATCAATTTAACCAACTCCATATCTGGTGGTTTTCACATTATATTCTTTGTCTTCTTTTGCTTCTATTGTACCCAACATCATAATTCCATTTAATGATTTGACCCCATCTATCAAGGCTCTCTACTTCTAGATTAGGGACTAGGTGAGTTGATAGGGTTGGTTTAGACTTCTCTATAGCTAAATATATATTCCTTTTCATTACCTCTAAATTGCTTTCTTTTCCCTTAAATATCCGTTTATTTCTTTCTAGTCATACAGTCCAAAGTATTGTATCTTTTGATATATCCCATATTGTTTGTAAAGCCTCACTTTTATAAGTGCTCTTCCATTGCTTTAACTAATCTTCAATTTTTCTATTCATTAGCATACATTTATCAAACATATTAAGAATCCATTGCCATAGTTTCCAGACTATTGAGAAATATCCCAAGATATGGTCTATACTTTCCTTCTTTTTACAGAGAATACATTGAGAGGGGCCATGAAAAACCCTTTTCATAATGTTATCCTAGGATAAAATTCTTCTATGACCTACTAGACAAACAAACATTTTGACTTTAGGAATGCTTGGGCTATCCCAAATATCTCTCTATATTCTAGTGATATTACTATTTCATTGATGCTTTACATTATATCCACTTCTTGTTGTATATTCCCCTCAGCTATTCAACTCCCAAATCAATTTATCCTTGGATCCCCTTGGAATAATCACAGTTGTTATCTTTCTACTCAATTGCCTCCTAGCATCAATGTCTTGTATACTTGTAAAAAAATCTTCTTTCCATTTGTATCTTCCTTCCCGATCCTTGTACAAAATGTTTGAAACCATATCACCATATTTATCTTGAAGCAATCTCATCCAAGGTTTCAAAATTGGATCTAAATTGAGTGGTTTTTTATCACACCAAGTATCCATCCAAATAGAAAAAATTTCTCCAATTCCCACCACCCATCTTAAACCTTTAATCATTAGATCAATAGATTTTTTTAAACCATTACAAAGAGTAAAACCATTTGGTAGAGAGATGATGCAGTAACCAACACAACACCTCCCCAAGAAGACTCCAATGGCCACTAATAACCATTCTTTCTGGTCATTCAAACCACAATCATACAATCAAATGGATAATCATTCGATTTAGCAAATCGCTCAATACAATAACTGTACAATAGGTTTTCCAAATGTATAACTTGGAAATCATACAATAGCTTAGCAATCGTACACTCCATGAAGCAACCATACAACCTAGGCAACAATTGTACAACCAGGTAACCATTCACTCCAGATAATCATCCAATCTATTAGGGAATCATACAATCTAGGCCACTGTACAACCTAGGCAACAATCATACAACCTAGCAATCATTCAATCTAGGAATTCGTACAATCTAGTGTTCAATCGTTCACTTGTACGCTCACTCCTTAACTATTGTAGTTTAGCATACAATTATACTATTCCAACCCTAACCCTAGTTATACCATTTCACCTTTGTACGATAGGTTTGCTACACTCCAAATTAACATTTTATGCTACATTTAGTCTATTCTTCCACACTAGTCAAAGGCAATCTTTCCTTCTTGTTGTACATTTGATATTGCTTCAATTACAATTATACGATCTACTAATTCATAATTGCACTCACATAATAATATTTTATGCTACTTTCATTTCATTGTTCCACACCGTTCAAATTAATCCTTCCTTACTAGAAAAATTGCACACCCTCTTTGTATAATAGTTCACTTACTATCATACAATCATCCCAAGCCTACACTCTTCTAATTGTATGATTGGATGAACCAGCCTACAATTGTATGGTTTCTCCTAAATGGTAGACCGACAAAATGCTTGGCATCAAGAGAATGCAATAAGTATTAAACCGGGGTCATTGGGTTCAACATACTTAGAAGAATTTTTTCCCATTGTATTTGACTCTCTTTGTACAATATCCAGATTACTTTTCCCCTAATGAACTTATAGAGTAATAAACTCAATTGGTTTTCTATTGTCTTCATTCATTATAATTGAAGGTACATCTTGAAGAAGTTTATCATTAAGAACTTTAGTCTCCTCTGATCCTACAATATTCTGATAAAAAGACTAACTCTTTTCTAATTTCACTCTGATCTTCAATCCAAACCCCTTCTATTGATTTAATTATACTTATTCTAGATGTTGATCTTTGTACTATAGTCATCCTATGAAAAAAAATTGTATTTTTATCTCCTTTTAACCAAGTTTGTCTTGATTTTAATCTCCATAATTTATCTTCCTTACTCAAAATATTATGATATTCACTAAGCAACTCTCTTTCCTCCGAGCTTGGATTATTATGATCACCTTTTTAGAATTTTGAAATTTTATATTTTAGTTCTTCTTTCTTCTAAAAAAATATTTTCAAAAGTGTTCTTGTTCCATTCTTTTAATCTAGATGGCATAGATTTAATTTGTTTTGGAAGAGCATACATCCCACCATTTCCTGAAGAATTCCATGTTTGTGCTATCATTTTAAAAAATTGAGGATGGTCTTCCCACATCTGCTCATATATGATCTTTTTTTGAATTCACTTACCATCATTTTAACTCTTATTGGCTAGTGATTTGAACCAATACTTGTTAAGGTATTAATTTTAGCACAAGTTCCTTCATCTAACCAATGTTTTGAATGTATGCATCTATCTAATTTTTTGCTATTATATTCTAGCCTCTCTTGTTTTTGGTCCATGTATAGTTTTCTTTTTCAAACTTAACCTCCCATAGATTATTGTTTTGAATAAAAACTGAGAAATCTCTCATACTTTGGGTTAATTTCCTAATTCCTCCAAAATTTTCATCCAACTTGGTTATGGCATTAAAATCTCCTATGATCATGAATTGGTTTTCTTGGTCTTTACTTCTCATAAAAGCTTCAATCCCACTCCAAACTTCTAATCTACCTGATTGAGTTGTAGGTCCATAGACATTGATAAGGATGAAATGAATATATGCAAAGTAACAAGTGACTAAAGAGGTTATCCAATGCCTAGTTTTATGAATGGTTACACATGAGGTTCTATAAGGATTCCAACAAGTTAGAATTGCCCATGTCACTCCTTCAAAATCCATAGCATCCCATTCACATCTTGCCCATACTGCTTTCATAGTTTTTGAAACTTCTTCTTTTGTCATTTTAGTTTCCTGGATACAAATAATATCAAGCTTATTACTTAAACATAGGTTCCTTATACACCTATGCTTTGATGGGGCATTAGCACCCGTTATATTTCATGAGATGATAATCATGTCTCATTAGGGGCTATCAACTATTTCTACCTTGTTTTTATGTATTCTTCCTTTTTATTTTTACTAGTTGTTTATATATCTTGTTATTTGTTTTCTCTTTGTCTAGTTATTTCAAGGTTCTCCTTACTACTTTGTATTCTTCATCATACCATGGATTTATAGGGAATTTTTCATGTTTTCGTTTCCTTGGTTTTAATTTTTTGCACGATTCCAAGGTTTCTTTGATTATATCCATCCATTTATTGCTATCAAAAGTATAACTTTGAAAAATATTTGTCCTCTTTATTTTCTCTCTTTGCATAATCTACTTGAGTGATGTTTTAATTTTTTTGTCATATAGATGTTTCCTATTATCTTTCATTTAGTTACTTGAAGATGTTATTTTTGCCCAATTTCTTGTATTTGGATCTTTTTGTACATTGGATTGTGATTAGATTTTAGCTCCATGGGAATTACTTCAATTTCTAGATCTTTTATCCTTGAAATAAAGTTTGGTGAGAAAATAATATAATCAACTATACTATGTTCATTATCTATTTAAAAAGTAAATTTTCCAGTTTTTTGTCATATATTTATGCCATTGTAGATGATCAATCCCTCTATGCTACATAGTTTAAGAAGTTCTTCTCCATAATGTGTGATGGGTTCTTGACTATAATTTAAGGACCGTAACCAATGGTGGTCCACCTTTATTACATACTCGACACTTTTAACTCATGGGGCATATATTAATGTATGAAAATTGGACTAGGTATCAATTTAGAAGTGGGCCATGTGTTAAGTTAGGAGAGTGTGTGTCATAGAATCATGTATATAATCACTTCGTTATAGAATATCTTTGTTGTCATAGAATTATAAATGTAACCATTTAGCATCATGAAAGTAATTGTCATCAATTATGTAAGTCAGGAATATTATCATAGAATACTGTTATAGCAGGTTTCCATAAAATATTGTCATAAAATATCAAGAAATATGCTTGTAAATATTATAAAATGGGAAGGATGTAACCCTCGAGGGTAAGAGAATAATTTGTATATTTTTTAAGGAGGTTGCCCCCTCGAAGTGGTCTACTTTAGTAACATTTCTTGTCCTAAATTCCTGCAATTATTATTATTATTGTTTCCATGTTTTATTTGATGAATTTTTATGTTATTGGATATACGATATTAATGTTGTTTTTATCAACACTTTGTGCAATCATGGTTAGAATTATCTTTGGTACTGAATTTATTATCTCAATACAAATCTACACTAATAATTTTGAGGTGAAATATTTGCATGAAAAGAAGAGGTTCATTTCAAGTGGTATTAGATCCCTTTCTAGGGCATGATAGGATTATGTTGTGAGTAATTTTTTTTGTTAATCCTATATCTGTAGGTTAGAAATAGTGTTCTATTCATTTTAAAATAATATGGTAAAGCTATTGTTATTGGCTAAGCTACATTACCCATAAAGCATCTAGTGACGTGATTGATGATCAGGCTCCAATACCTAGGCTTCAAACAATATTTGTACATGCATTTGACCTCTCACATACCTTAGTATATTAGGAAACCCCTTTAGGAACCTAGATCCAAACCTTCATATATAGGAAACCAATCAGTCGTGTAATATCCATAGTGCATCGAGCACAACACTCGAGAAGATCACCTTCTCATACTATTAGAGAGGCAGGTAGGGCGCTCAAGGGTATGTGTGGAATCCTCCTTGAATATAAGCCTAAAATATTGGTTTGAGCATTATCAATAATTATTGTGGTATAGTAGAGGGTTGTGGAGAGTACACAAACCTTAACCTAGAATACATCCATTCTCTATTTAAATTATCAGGAGCAAAGCTCATTGAATAGAAAAAGTGAAACTTTGAGAGTTTTGAAGCAGATACGCAACTTGAAAACCCCTGTTATACAAAAAATAGTCCATTGCATCATTGTGGGACATAGACCATTGGGCTTCCAAAAAACATAATTGTGGGATAATAGCCCATTGTAATTATCTCATCAAGCTATTCGTTTTGGTATAAAGCACTGTTGCAAGTGTGAAGAGGGTTATTGTCTAAGTGGCTCAGAAATATCCTGATTTCTGGCCACAATGTGAACATGTGTCCAAAATTGTCGGCAACATGTTGGCAAGATTTTTTAAAACCCCTTCCTATATTCTCTCTCTCTCTCTCGCCTCCTTTCCTCCCTATTCTTCCGCCACCATTTCCTCCTTATTCCTCCACCTCCTCCCTCATCCCTTATCTTCCACGTACCTCCCTACTTACCTTATATAAAGCACGCTTTGTGCTATGTTTGAAATGTGAAGGTGCTATTCGAATTAATAAAGGAGTGTTTTTTTATTGTTGTGCATTTGTAAGTCAACCTTAATCGCCATCAAACACTGGTATCAGAGCCAAGGCCAGGGGCACAAAAATCAAGGCGAAGGCGGCCAGGAGTTTGACCCATTTTTTTGAGGTCCACACACAGTTTTCAAGGTGCTTCGAGAGGTGGACAGGAGGTCCATGCAAAGACAGACCGAGCACACGGATTGAGGCACACATGGGGAGGCACAAATTTCAAGGCAACACGTGGTGCTGATTGGGCACGTAGATCAAGGAAAGTTGATGCAGGGCTGAGGTGGCAGCCAGGAGGAGCTCGACATGCAGTTCGAGGTGACGCCAGGTGGTAGGTGTAGATTGGGCCCACAGCTCGAGGAGCTGAGCTAGCAAGTTGAGGTGGCAAGGAGTTGACATGTGGTGCATTGACATGGCGGCTGAGTAGTTGATGACGTGGCACGGTGAGGTGGCATGGATGCCACGTGGCAAGTTCTGATTGGACTACTCATTGGCAAAAGGTTGGTTGGCCGATTGCCCGAAGGCAATCAGTTGTAAAGGAGCGCCTTCACGTTAATAAACCCTCCCGCACCTATTTCCCACTACATGTGGGATAAAAGGGAGGTATTTAAAAAAAAAAGGTTTTCATGTCGCGCTTTAAATTATTATTATTTACCCTTAGTTCTCATCCAAGCGCATAGCACAATTGGAAAATACGGAAGAGTTGCTTGGCGGAGGTGCTGGGTTCGAGTCACGCCAAGGTTGAAAAGTTGAAAGTTTTTTTTGTTTTAGCACGCATCGAGAAAAAAATTATAAGGCACGAGGTGCCTTGTGCTTTCAAACACGTCACGTGGTGTAGCGGCTAAACTCCTCTCTTGCAAAGCTTGCGGTCATGGGATCGATCCGCTTTAAACAAGGTTTTTTTTATTAAAAGGTTTTTTAATTTTTTAATTTTATTAAAGTTTTTTAATTAATTTAATAGTTTTTAAATTTATATTTTTAATTATTTTTTAAATATAATTTTGTTTAAAAAATAATTAAAGATATAAATAAAATTATTAAATTTTTTATAAAGACTTTATAAAAAAAATTATTGAAAACCTTTTAACTTTGTGGAAAAGGAAAATTGTTTTTCCTGGAGATTAAAAATTTTGTGCAATCTGGAAATTGATATATGCAACTCAGCTAATTTTTGCCATGATGAGTAGATGATCCGGTCAACCGGATGTTACCACGCCCTATGCTCTCTACTGAGGAGAGAATCAACTGAGTCTTTTGATGAGAGGGTCCGATGAGATGGAATACATACTGTATTCAGTCAATTGCAGAATTCAGTGATAGCTCACCAGAGGAAGCCCGATTCAGGATATGAGGTTGACTCAGAGGACAATATTTTTGGACAATGAGTGGAGGAGTCCGATTCAGTTGCATTTGAGCTTGAGGAACAATCCAGTGAGAGCTATACCCCACGCTCTCCAAAGCTAGAGCCTGAGCCAGTAGAGGTCGAGCCAGTAGCAGTTCCTGAAATCATCGTCATCAGTGACGATGAGGATTCCATTGCAGATAATTTTGGACCTCCAGTACTGGGCAATCCACAACAAGAGGAACATGAAATCAGTGAGAGAATTAAGAAATCTAGATTTGATTTGAATCTGTAATTGCTTTGTACTTCCTATTTTTAGTCAAATCAAAGTTTGCTTTCAAGTAGTAGAAATGGCCTCAAATTCAAATCTCCCAATTCTTGAATTTAATGGTAGTGATTATGAATACTGGTCAATAAAGATGAAAACTATGTTGATTGGTAAAGGTTTATGGGAAATAGTTGAAGAGGGTTACACAGAACCCTCTGTTGTTGACTGGTCTGCTTTAAGTGCTACCGATAGAAAAGCCAAGAAAGAAGCCCAAAAAAATAATTCCTTTGCCCTGTACCATTTACAAGCAGCTCTAGATAAAAGTATATTTCCTAGAATAGCATCCTGTGTAACAGCTCAAGATGCTTGGAAGGCTTTAAAGGAAAGTTTTCAAGGGAGTGATCAAGTAAAGCAGGTCAGACTTCAAACACTAAAAGAGATTTTGAAAATCTCAGAATGCAGGAGAATGAGAAAGTAGGAGACTACTGCGTGCGAGTCAAAGCCGTAGTAGATAAAATGGTCACTCTAGGTGAAGAGGTTAAACCTGAGGTTGTGGTGAAGAAAGTGTTGCGAACACTTCTTCCTAAGTGGAATCATGTAGCAATCATTATTGAAGAGTCAAAATATTTGACTACACTTTCCTTTGATGCACTAATTGGTTCTCTCCTTTCACATGAAGAGAGATTGCAGGAATCTCCTTCCACTAGCCATGGAGGCGATGACAAAGCCTTCACTTCACAAGAAGGAAAAGGCCAAGGTAGAGGTCGTGGTAGAGGTCAACAAAGAGGAAGAGGCAGGAATAGTCCATGAGGTGGAACTCCAAGCAGAGGAGGATCTTCAAACAGAGGTGGAGGTCAAAATAGAGGTGGCCAGCAGAATAAAGGAAAGCATCCAGGTAGAGGAAAAGGAAGTGACAAGTCAAAGCAAGTTTGCTACAATTATGGCAAACCTGGCCACTTCGCTCGTGACTGCTGGTCAAAACCCTCACAAGGGAGCAGCAATAGTCAGAGCAGTTAGTATGGCAATTTTGGAGAAGAGGAAGGGACCTCAAATCTCTTTCTCTCATATGGCCAATCAGATCAGAACTTGAATGACACCTGGATCTTGGACACTGGGTGTTCAAATCATATGAGTGGCAAAGAAGAACTCTTTGCTACCCTGGATTCTTCCTACAAATCTAGCATCAAGTTAGGAGATGACAAGTCATTGGCGGTTGAAGGCATTGGAGCCTTGGAGGTTCCAACAAAAGAGGGCATCAAACAGGTGAATGATATCTATTACACACCTCATCTCCAACACAATCTTCTTAGTGTTGGTCAAATGTTGGAGAAAAACTATAAGTTGCTATTTGATGAGGGTAAATGTATCATTTTTGATAAAAATGATAGTAATAGAGTCATTACACAGGTTCCAATGACTAAGAACAGGTTATTCCCTTTGAAGTTTGGCCAGCCAGGAGGAGATCAATTGGCAAATGTTGCTATTTCAAATCCAAGTGTGTTGTGGCACTTGAGATACGATCATCTGAATTCAGCCAGTTTGAAGATGTTAACTTCTCAAGCGATGGTGACCGGACTTCCTAAAGTTTAGGACAATAAGGAAGTCTGTGAAGGTTGTGCCTTGGGCAAGCATGCTAGAACCAAATTTCCTCAAGGGCAAGCATGGCGGGCCAGTTATCCACTCCAGCTAGTGCATTCGGACATCTGTGGTCCAATGCAGACCAAGAGCATTGGTAACAACTCTTACTTTCTTCTTTTCATTGATGATTTTTCAAGAATGTGTTGGATATATTTTTTGAAGCATAAAGATGAAGCATTTGATTGCTTCGTAGATTTTAAAGCAAGAGTTGAAAATGAAAGTGGATATTCTGTTAAGTGTCTCAGATCAGATAAAGGAGGAGAATACTCCTCTAATGAATTTTTGAATTTTTGTAAAGAACATGGAATAAAGAGGCAGTTCACTACTGCCTATACTCCACAACAGAATGGTGTGGCTGAGAGAAAGAACCGCACCATTGTAGAGATGGCAAGATCTATGCTTCAAACGAAGCATTTGAGCAATATGTATTGGGCAGATGCAGCCAGGACCAGTGTGTATATTTTGAATAGGAGCCCTACTTCAAGTTTGAAAGGGAAAACTCCTTACCAAGCATGGTATGGTAAGAAACCAAATGTCAAGCATTTCAGAGTGTTTGGTTCATTGGCTTACTCACACATTCCTGATGAACAGAGGAAGAAGCTCGATCCTAAGAGTCAAGCATGCATTTTTGTAGGGTACTGTGAGACCACAAAAGCTTACAGACTCTACAATCCCAGGACTCGAAAGATAATACTTTCCAGGGATGTGATTTTTGATGAAGGGGGAGAATGGGGACATCCCCAAATTTATAGTGATGTTGAATCTCATGATGCAGGTTCTTCACAAATTCAACAGGCGCCACAGAAAGGCAAGAAGTCTCCTCCTCCAAGCCCAAGCAGACATTCTACATCCAGTTCATCATCTTCTTCACCAAGTCCTTCTCCACAAAGGTCAGTCAGTTCCTCACCAATGGATATTGATTCTCCATCCAGAGGTAAGAGAACTCTCCAACATCATCCATCTTATCAGATGTTGGATAAAAATTTTTCAAGAAGATATACTAGAAGTCAAGCTAGTGAAATGAGTTCTGTTTTGCAAAGACTTGAAAATATGCATTTGTATGGTGATGATGACTCCCAAGAACCTCGGGGAGATGTAGTTAACTATGCTTTGTTAACTAGTGCACAACTTGAACCTTCTAGTTATGAGAAGGCATGTACTCAAAAAATTTGGCAAGATGCCATGAAAGAGGAGATAACCTCTATAAAAAACAACGACACTTGGGAGCTGGTAAAGCTTCCTAAAGGAAAGAAGTGTGTTGGATGCAAATGGGTCTTCAAGACCAAATTCAATGTTGATGGAAGCATTGAAAGGCACAAAGCAAGATTGGTTGCAAAAGGATTTACACAAAAGTATGGTATTGATTATGAAGAGACATTTGCTCCTGTAGCCCGACAGGAGACCATCAGAACAGTTCTTGCTTTAGCTGCTCACAAGGGTTGGAAAATCCAACACATGGATGTGAAGAGTGCCTTTCTCAATGGGTACTTGATAGAGGAAGTGTATGTTGAGCAACCTCAAGGATTTCAAGAGCAAGGTAAGGAGCACCTTGTTTATAGACTGAAAAAGGCACTCTATGGCCTCAAGCAGGCATCACGAGCTTGGTACTCACGCATTGATGGGTACTTTAAAGATTTTGGGTTCACCAAAAGCAGAAATGAACCCACCCTTTACTACCTGAAGCAAGGTAACGACATCCTCATAGTTTGCTTGTATGTGGATGATCTCATATTCATGGGTAGTAATGAAAAAGTGAATATGGAGTTCAAGCGCTCCATGATGAAGCAGTTTGAGATGAAGGATCTCGGCTTAATGCACTACTTCCTTGGAATGGAAGTCCATCAGACAGATACAGGGATCTTCATCTATCAACATAAGTATGCTCGGGACATGATCAAGAAGTTTGCTATGGAGCATTGCAAACCAGTTGCAACTCCAGTTGGACATGGGATCCAATTAAGCAAAGATGATGGAGCACCAAAAGTTGACGTGACCACTTTCAGGAGCATGGTTGGGAGTTTGATGTTTCTCGCCAACACCAGACCTGATATTCAGTATGTTGTTTCTCTTGTCTCTCGATTTATGGCTAGCCCATCTGAGCTGCATTTGCAAGCAGCTAAGAGAATTCTCAGATATGTGAAGGGTACATTGGATTTTGGAATCCAAGTACCATAAATGTAACACTATCAAGCTTGTAGGCTTCAGTGATAGTGATTGGGGCAGCAATATTGATGACAAAAAATCAACTTCAGGGAACTATTTTAGTCTGGGATCAGGACTAATAACATGGAGTTCCAAAAAGCAAACTGTGGTAGCTTTATCTTCTACAGAAGCTGAGTATATAGCAGTCACCTATGCTAGTACTCAAGCCTTATGGCTAAGAAAAGTGTTGGAAGAGATTGGAGAACAACAAAGTGGTCCAACCAAGATCTATTATGACAACATCAGTGCCATTCAGTTGGCATACAATCCGATCCACCATAGCAGAACGAAACATTTTGATATGAAGTACCACTTCATCCGAGACATGGTGGAGCATGAAATTGTTGAGCTTAAATTTTGCCGCACTTTGGAGAACGTTGCAGATATCTTCACCAAAGCGATGGCTAAAGCTCAATTTATAAAGCTGAGAGACTGTGTAGTCAGTCCTCTCAACTTTAAGGGGGAGAATGTTGCAAGTGTGAAGAGGGTTATTGTCTAAGTGGCTCAGAAATATCCTGATTTTTGGCCACAATGTGAACATGTTTCCAAAATTATCGGCAACATGTCGGCAAGATTTTTTTAAAACCCCTTCCTATATTCTCTCTCTCTCTCTCTCGCCTCCTTTCCTCCCTATTCTTCCGCCACCATTTCCTCCTTATTCCTCCACCTCCTCCCTCATCCCTTATCTTCCACGTACCCTCCCTACCTACCTTATATAAGGCACGCTTTGTGCTATGTTTGTAGTGTGGTGGTGCTATTCGATTTAATAAAGAAGGTGTTTATTTTTAATTTTGTTTTTGTGCATTTTAAGTCAACCTTAATCACCATAAAACATCATCCATACACTTTTTCAAACCCTTACTAAAATAGTCATTTTGGGATATAAGCCATTGCGATCATCTCATCAAGTTGATCTTTTTAGTATATAGCACCCATATACTTTTTCAAGACTATTTCTAAAAATAGTAACTATAAAAATAACATTTCTATTTTTAGTAAATGCCCCCGTAACAACTCTCCAAGTGCATAAGCTGAAGAAACAACTCTCCAAGTTGGATGTCATAACGAAACTCAAGGGTCAAATATTGTCTCTCACCAACATGATAGCAAACTTCCAATAAACATGATCAAATGAGTTAGGAATTTGAAGTGCTTAAAATTAGAAATATGAATTTTGATAGGTATGTTGAAAATATCCCATATGTTCAAAGAGGGAAATTTTTTGAATGATTAGAATTTTCTAGGGCCTTTAATGAGGAAAACACTCAAAAAAAAGGAAATAACGGAGGTATGATTTCAATATTTCCCAAAATAGACTTTACAAGGTTTGATGAAACAAAGCCACAATGTTGGTTGATTAATATTGAGTAATGGTATGAGCTCCATGAAATCCCTTTTGATCAATGGATATTTATAGTCATGTTTTATTTTGACATTGAAGCCCTACATTGGTACTAGTGGTTGTGTAAACAAGTCCTAAATCTTGGATGGACACAATTCAAAAGAGAACTTCTTAGTTAATTTGGGGCATCAAAATTTGATTTTACTATGTGTCGTCACTAAGCTTCAACAAACAAGCACTATGCCTGAGTATATTATTACTTTTGAGAAGCTTACCAATAGAACTGAATATCTTCCATATGAATTATTTCTGAGTTGTTTTATTAGTGGCCTAAATAAAGATATAAGAACTGAGATTCAAATGCTTAAACCGACCACCTACATGATAGCCACAAGGCTGGATAAAGTAACAGAGAACAAATGTAATGATCAACAAAATGCTTGTAGACCTCTTACATTTCAAAATAGAATATTTACATCCATAAATGATACTGCTCTAAAAGCCCCAATAGTTAAGAGGACTCTAAGGGACTCTATTATAATTATGATGAAAAATTGGCCATAGGACACAGGTACAAAATCTAATGCCTCTACCTTTTGGATATGGGCAGTGCTTCAACTTACACAAAAATAAGGGATGAATTTATGGATTCAATAGAAGAGCCACTAGAATCAGTGGATGTCAAACTACCAACCAAAAATCAAGAGGAAGCGATCCCCACCCTTTATTTGAATGCCATTACAATAATATCAACACCCCAAATGCATAATGGTCCAAGTATTTCTCAAAGGGCATAAAGTTTTGATCCTATTGGACTTGGGTAGTACAAATAATTTTATTGATCCTAGTGTTGCAAAAATAGCATATTATTTCACTTATGGTTGCAATCAAATTCAAGTAAAAATTGCTAATGGGAATATCATGACTTGTAATGGGGGTGTTGAAATGCTCGACTATCCATAGGTGACTATCATTGTTAGAATGACCTCTATGCAGTCCCATTGCATGGAGTAGACATTGTATTGAGTTACCTTTGGCCATGAACATTGGGAACAATATCCTATAATATTTCAAAACTTTGGATGCAATTCATTATAAATAATAGGACCCACACCATTTAGGGAGTGAAAGCTAGAAATCCCTATATTATAACATCCCATTAGATGCAGAGACTGATTAAGAAGGATCATAGGGTAGTTGTGGGTTGGTTTTGCCAGATGTAGTTATGTGTTATCTACGATGACAATATGTCTTCGAATTTGTTAGTAGTCTTAACAAAGAATCAATAGGTATTCATCAAGCCTAAACAACTATCACCCAATCAGATAGAATATCATAGAATCATCTTAGTCCCCGATAGTCAACCTACAAACACTTGGCCATAAAGGTACTCCTATCACTAAAATAATGAGATTGAGCAGTTAGTAAAGAAACTACTGGACACAGGGCTCATCCATCCAAGCACAAGTCTTTTTTTAACCCCTATCTTATTGGTTAGAAATAAGGATGGGTCATGGAGAATGTGCATGGACTTTAGTGAACTCAATAATATAACCATCAAGGATAAATTTTCCATCCTTGTGATTGATGATTTGTTGGATGAACTACATGATGATTAGTTTTTTACCAAAATGGATCTCATATTAGGGTATCATTAGATTTGTGTTTACATGGATGACATTCCAAAAATAACTTTCAAGACCCATGAGGGGCATTATGAGTTCTTGGTCATGTCCTTTGGCCTCACCAATGCATCATCAACTTTCCAAGGCTTGATGAATAGGGTTCTAAAACCCTACCTATGAAAGTTTGCATTGGTATTTTTTGATGATATATTGATCTACAACAAAATATGAGAAGAGCACCTATAAAATATTGATGAGGTTTTGAAGCTCCTCTAGAAAAATCAGTTATATGTCAAACAATCTAAATGCACCTTTAGGGCAATTGAGATAGAGTATTTGGGGCATGTTGTGGCCAAATATGGTGTCTGTGTAGATCCAGTAAATATTGAGGTCATGAAGGAGTGGCCCAAACCCAAAATATTGAAGAGCCTTTGGGGTTTCCTTGGCCTTATAGGATATTATCAAAAGTTTTCCAACGACTATGGAAAGATAGCGATCTCTTTGAAACTATGCTTAGCGAGGATGCATTCGCATGGAATAGTGTAGTCCAACAAACTTTTTTTACTTTGAAGTATACCATGTATCGCACACTAGTCTTAGTTGTACCTTTTTTTTAAAAAAAATTATCATTAAAAGTGATGCTTCCAAATTTGGATTGAGAGTAGTACTTATACAAGAAGGTCAAACACTTGCTTCATAAGCAGGGCCCTATCAACTTACGAGAAGGATATAATGGCCATTGTCTTTGTCGTCCTCCATTGGAAACCATACTTGTTAGGGTGACATTTCATCATCAATACAAATCATCATAGCCTTAAGTATCTCTTAGAACAAATAATTTCTTCCCTTGAGCAACAAAAATGGGTCATTAAGCTCTTAGGATATGACTATGAGACAGTCTACAACAAGAGGAAATAAAATGCGGTCATCGATGCTCTTTATAGGCTACCTAAAATACAAGATATTCTACATGCAACAACTATTCTCAAGGTCGTTTGGTTAGAAACACTTAAGTCAAAATACTAGGAAAACCTCACACTTGCAAAGATCATTAAGGACTTATAGACAACAACAAAGGACCATCCTAATTATTCATGGAAGCAAGAGAGTTGTGTTATAAGCATCAGGTTTTTATTCCATTCACTTTGCAATTTAAATCATAGATTGTCATAGAACTTCACTCTTCTATGATAGGGGGACACACGGGTTTATTGCAAACCTATGAATGAGTAAAAAATAGTTTTTACTGGACCAAGTTGAATTTAGATGTCAAATAGTTTGTAGATAGTTATTATAGTTGTCAACGCCTAAAATGGAAAGAAATCAGTATATTAGGGTTACTTCAACCTTTACCTATTCCAAAGTCTTCGTGGATAGACATCTCCATGGAATTCATTAAATAACTTCATCTATCTAGAGGCAAATCTATTATAATGGTAATCATAGATTGATTAAACAAATATGCTCATTTTTTATCCTTTAGATATCCTTATACTTCTAGGACAATGGCACAAATTTTCATGAATTAGATCTTTAGACTCTACTGAAGCCCACACTCCATAGTTAGTGATCACAATAAGATATTTACTAGTCGAAAAAAAGCACATTTTGTCACCCACAAACGTATGGCTAGACGAAGGGGGTGAATAAATATCTTGAGACATATATTCGATGTTTTATTTCAAATAACTAGTCTAAATGGATTCAATGGCTTCCCTTAGTTGAATGGTGGTACAATACCACTTTTCACACAACCACAAGGATGACACCGTATGAAGCAGTATATGGTCAACCACCCTAAACACTCACTTCTTACTTACTAGGTAGTTCAAAGGTGGAAGCAATTGACATGGTCCTTAATCATAGGCAATAAGTCTTAGCAACCCTAAAAAAGAATTTGGCTACAACCTAGAACCGTATAGAACAACATATATACAAACATAAAATTGAGAGCAAATTTGTTGAGAGTAACACTACAAGGTATTATAACGAATAGAGGAGGTTGCTTACAAGTTGGACCTATCGACAACGTCCAAGATTCACCTAGTTTATGTATCTTGCTTGAAGAAAGTGGTGGGCATAGATACTCAAGTACATACATTCCTTCCTAAATTGGATGAAGAAGGATTCATCCTTTTATAGTCTGTAACCATTATGGATCATAGAACCCAACATCTTTGCTCTTGTGATATCTTTGAAGTGATGGTGCAGTGGAAAGGGTTGCAACCAGAAGATACCACATGGAGCTATTGCAGGACTTTCAATAATAGTTCTCTACCTTTCAACTTTGAGGACAAAGCTTCTTCAAGGGGGTTGCATGTTACATACCTGACACTTGTAACTCATAGGGATATATGTTAATGCATGTCATGTGGATCATGTATCAAGTTAGAAGTGGGCAATGTGTTAAGTTAGGAGAGTGTGTATCATAGAATCATGTATATACCCACTTTATCATTGAATCTCTTTGTTGCCATAGAATTATGAATGTAATTTCTTGGCATCATGAATGTTATTGTCATAAATTAGGTAAGTCAAGATTATTTTCATAGAATAATGTCATAGCAGGTTGTCATAGAATATTGTCATAAAATGTTATAAAATATACTTGTAAATATTATAAAATGGGAAGGATGTAACCCTTATAGGTAAGAGAAAAAACTGCATATTTTGTAAGGAGGTTGCCCCCTCAAAGTGGCCCATGATAGTAGCAGTTCTTGTTCCAAATTCCTCCAATTACTATTATTTGTGTTTCCATGTTTGATTTCATGAATTTTTATGTTATTGGATATACAAAATTAGTGTTGCTTTTATCAATACTTTGTGCAATCATGATTAGAATTATCTTTCGCACTGAATTTTCTTATCTCAGTACAACTCTACACTAAGAATTTTGAGATGAAATATTCACATGAGAAGAAGAGGTTCATTGCAACCTCTTCTTCCAACCCTAGAAGATTATCACCTATGCATTCATTGATATTTAAAGAGCTTGCTTATCTATTTGTTGTTCTCGCATTAAAAACACCCACTGAAACCACCTCTCCAAGCTTGTTATATTTTGTGACATCTTTTTCCAATGCCATATATGGATCTTCATGACCTAATCCATGTTTCTTATAAAAATTTTATTATTGTGGAGAAAAATAACAAGCTGCAATGTTAATCAATTTGTCATTATCTGTGATTCTAATCCATATATACTATTTATTTGAGTCTTATTTCTCAACTTGTATGAGTCTACCCCAAGACTCTTTTATTAGTATTGTTACTCCTCCATGTCATTTTCTATTTTTTGTTGCTTCATTCCATATTGATATCTTTTTGTATTCTTTATAATATGGAATTTTGCATCCATCACGCTCGTATTTATTTATTAGTACAATTATATCATTTGCTTTCGCTATGAGCCCTAGACCGGGACTCTTCTCCATGGATATCCATGATAATTCCAATTCACCAATGTTAAGTGCTCTCGATGAGGCCCAATTTCCTATTTATTTTGGTATATTATATTTATAATGTATGCTTCCCCTTTTTTCAACTATGCTTTTTTGCCCTCACTTCTTGCTATCTTTACCTTTTCCCATTTTGCTCTTCTCTCTTCTTGTTGCATAGGGTAATATCCCCGTCTAGATAAAAATGTAACCCTTTTAGTCCTCTATTTTGAAGAACCTACCTTTTAATCTCCTATACAAAACATTGTGACTCGTATTGGTCTAGCCCTCATTTCTTCCCTTACTTTTCCCAGTCTACATGCTTAATGAAATTGTATGCTCCAATAAATTTTATTAAAAAGAAGAAACCTTATTAATTTGGTTGTGTTTTCTTGTTCTCCATACTCTTTTATTCCCTTAATGATGATGTTTATTGACCTATTTTGTCTTTCCTTTTCTTCTACTAGTTGCATTTTGATTTATTTCTTTATTAAATCTCTTTGCTCCTTTGACTTGACTGTTGGATCTCTTACCACTTGTGCCCATGACTAGTCTCCTCTAGTTTATTTTATAGTTCTTGTTCTTTTGTCATCATGTTTATAATTGTTGCATGGACTTCTTTTATTTGAAAAAAATTGTCTTCATTTTCTTTTTATTTACTAATGTGCAACTCGGTTTGAAATTGGGATCCATTTGTAGAATCTTTAGTACTACACAAGCCCATGATAGTGGAGGATTTCAATTCTACCAGTCATGTCTCCAATATATTTATTTCAACAACTTGTTCCAAAATTATTTGTTGTTGTTCCATGATGAGACTTTGTTGTTCCCTCATGACTATGGTCAATTTCAACGTCTCATGTTGCAATGATCCTATATGTTCTACTAAAATTATTCGTCTATCATGAGATGGGCTAGCCATGGTATTAGTTGATATAGTCAAGTTAATCTCAAATATTTTCCCTGTCTTCTCTATGTTGTGGGTTTGCCATTACCTAATTCAACCTTTCCTAACAAACATGCACTACAATGTTTAGAATCTTAATTTTTCAAACCTTATCCGCCTCACCAAATGTACTTATTTAACTTTTAGACTTTTGAACTAGAAAATAAAAATAACAAGAGAAGAGAAAAGGTATTTGGGTTCAAAGGCTTTCCTAGTTTTATCTTTGCCTTTTTTGTACACTTGTCCTTGTTTGCATTACAATCTTGTCAAAAAAAAACCTTTGCATATGCATCCAAATCTATCAATTACACTAGAATTTACCTCCACCATTTGAATCTACCTTTACCACTTGAATGTGTCTCCACCACTTAAATCTACCTCTATCTTCCTACTTTTGTCTTTGCTTCTACCTTTGAAATCTACCTCTACCACTTGAATCTATCTTTACTTGCTTACTTTTATCTCTGCCTTTAATTTTTTTAAATATTTCTCCTAAAACAAATCTACTAATTTCAATAAAATTCTAATCAAATTTCAAACTTAAGATTTGTCGTTATCCCATGTGATAAATGGACTATTTATCAAAAAGAATTTAAAAAAGGTTGGTCTCCTCTCATTGGTATCTTCACTTCTACAAACATTTAGAATATTATACATAGTAAGTGGGTGTCTTCACTTTAAGGGACTTTTAAAAAGTTGTTGTACAAAGTTGTAAGTGGGGTTGTTTACACTTAAAAGACCAAAGATTTAGTTTCTTTAGTGTTTTAGAGTGTCTTTTTATTCTCCGTTTTTTCTTAATTTAGTAAAAAAAAAATATAGGTCGTTTTGGTCTGAGAAACTACAATCAAGAGGTTTTATACCATCAAATCACCTGGAAGTTGCTTTCAGTCCTGACCATATCAACATAATCAACTAGATTTTGGGTATCAATGTGGGTTTGGTAAGGTAGAGATTCAAACCAAAGACCTTCCTTAAAGAATTATCCTGCCCTCTTCAACTCACCTACAACAAATATATTAATAAAAAAATTTATTTATTAAATTTATTTTTTATTTTAAAAAAACTAAATTATTAAAAAAAATCTAAGGTTTAAAAAAATATATTATAAAAACTAAAGATTCATAATTATATCTTAATAAATCTTAGTCTTCGTGGTCCATAACATGAAAAGATAATAATAATATCTGTATAACATTTGGTTAAACAAGTCTTCTATATACTTTAATTTATTCTTTTATCACTTGAGTAGGTTTGTTTTTGGTGTAGAGTTGACCATCACACACGCTTGATGCATATCCTTACAAAATTACACATTAATATATTATTTTAATTTATTAACCTTCTTTATTAAGAGTGACAATGACTCGATACACATTAATAAACACATGGAAAACAACATTCAGGTAATCAATTTTGAACCTTAATGAGAATTAGGTGGATTGGTAAGTGTTAGTCTGGTTGGGTACTTATTAAGAGGAGATCTAGGTTCAAACCTTAGTGGTGCCAGTTAGCAAAGGTAGTAGTCTGTTTTGAATCCTCACCTTGGCGATATTTGTTAGCGAAAGTAGTAGTCTGAATCCTCTAAGTGCGCACCAAATCTATCGACAACGACGATACGAACCTCAAGAGTCAGTAGGTTTGTTAGGTGCAGTCCCTATGGTTTGAACCCTACGCTAACCAATTATTATTAAAATAATAATCGTTACCAACTCTTCTATGTAACAAAAAAGAAAACATGTTTAACATTAAAACATGTTTCTTTTACTTCTTTTTTTTCACTCCACCATCATAAATACATGTGTAAGGGGAATTGTTTCTTATGTTGCTTTTAGATTATTAGGTATAACGTCTATTTTTATATATTTAATATTATTAAAAATAAATTTTTAATATATTTGAATTGGTATGTTTGTGAATTTTTATTAATAAAATATAAATATAAATTTTACTCATTATATTTTAGTCTTTAACAAAAATATAAAAAATAAAGTCGTTTCTTGATTATTGGTATAAGGTCTATTATATTTTTAAAATATTTGAATTGGTATGTTTGTGAATTTTTATTAATAAAATATAAATATAAATTTTATTCATTATATTTTAGTCTTTAACAAAAATATAAAAAATAAAGTAGTTTCTTGATTATTGGTATAAGGTCTATTATATTTTTAAAATATTTGAATTGGTATGTTTGTGAATTTTTATTAATAAAATATAAATATAAATTTTATTCATTATATTTTACTTATAAGTCTTACTTTAACAAAAATATAAAAAATAAGGTTATTTCTTGTTTATATATTAATATTATTAAAAATATATTTTTAAAATATTTGAATTGGTATGTTTTTGAATTTGTATTAATAAAATATAAACATAAATTATATTCTTTATATTTAATTTATTATATTTTTTTTTGTTAAGTAGTGTTTGTATTTACAATGGGTTTTAACTAGGATCCCAAAACTTGATTACATAAGAGTTGATAATAACATGCCGAGAATAAGCCATTACAACAAAATTTTGGGCCCAAGGCACCAATACCCTGAAAATGAAAAACAAACAGAAATCCCGCCCAGCAGGAAGCAACAAAAAACCATTAAAATATAAATCCCGCCTAGCGGGAAGCAGTCAAAAAACCACCAAAGAGTGAATCTCGCCTCGCGAGAAAACCAGCAGGAAATGAGAAAAACCCGCCCAGCGGGAAACCCAGCAGTTTTGGAGAATCCCGCCACACGGAAAACCATCCCACCCAGCGGGAAACCATCTTGCCCAGAAAAAGGGGGAATCCTGCCCAGTAGGAAGCAGCTAAAAACTAGCAAAGAGGAGAACCCGCCCATCGGGAAGCAGCTAGAAAGCACCACCAAGAGAATCCCGCCCCTAGGACAACCAGCGGGGAGCAGCTGAAAATCGCCATCGTGTAAATCCCGCCCAACAGGAAGTAGCAAAAAACCATTATAATATGGTAGCTAAAGAGGATTGTACTATCGAGGAGAAAAAATGTTTCCCGCTCCTTCTGCGTGCCCTGCGCCCTCCGCCCCTGCCCCTGCCTGTCTGCCTACTGCTGGTGGGCCTTCGCCCGATGCTCCCTCCTCTGCCGTGCTGGAGCTTGGGGAGATCCCCTCGGATGGCCCACCCTTTAGGCCCGACCCGGGAGGGACTACAACAGTGTCGTACCTGCAAAAGGTTGTGGGGCTCCACCAACCCCTTCCCGCCTCTGATCCTGTTCGCCCTGTCGTGGACGGTGAGAACTTGGTCCTCCCGGATTCCCTCATGAAGGAAAAGCTTTCCTTCGAATCTCTTTCCCTTGTGGGAAAATTTCTTGGAGGGCGTCCCGATATGGAGTCCATCCAAAAATGGGCTGGCTTCAAATGGCGTGTGCTCGGAGATCTCCAGTTGGTGGCCCTTACCAGAGGTTTTTTCTTGATCTGCTTGAATAACCAAGAGGACCATGATCGCATCTTGACCGGAGGCCCCTGGTTCTTTGGCAGGAAAAGCTTGTTTTTAAGGAAATGGGGGGAAGATTTTTGCCCCAGCACTCAGGACATCAATTTCGTGCCTATATGGGTTCGTCTCCCGGAGCTTCCCATCCATTTCTACCATGAAGACATTCTCCGTTGGATTGGTGACTACATTGGGAAAACGGTGGCCCTAGACCCTACAACGAAAGCCCGATCTCGCATGGCTTGTGCCCGCATTTGTGTCAATGCCAACCTTGCGTCCAAGCTCCCCACCTGCGTCAACCTCATCTATGGTGATTTCCATTGGTGCCAGGCTATCGAATACGAAAACAAACCCCCCTTTTGTATCGAATGTAATTCCCAGGGCCACCTTCGATCGCAGTGTCCTTCCCTCAAGCCTCAACGACCAACTCAGGGCAAGGAGCTCCTCCATCCTAGGCACGGTGATCGTCCATCCAGACCGACGAACAACAGCGGGAAAGCGATTCAAACTGGTCCGCAGAAGTCTCCCGCTCCCACTTCTTCTTCGCACCCTGATCAGGTATGCTCCATGTTTGCCTTTCCTAATAGGTTCGGTCCTCTCCAACCTACGGAGGATGAGATCCTCTTCCCCGAATCTCTCCCCGCAACCAACCCCTTGTCCCAAGGCCTGTCCTCCCCGTTACCTTCTGCATTAGGTTCCCCTCGGCCTATCCCTGCAACCTTCATCGATCCCCCCTCTGTAGAACCCCTGCTTACTCCTAACCCCTCCCCCTCTTCAGGCATGCCTATTGAGGATCCCCTATCTCCCTCCGGCTCGGACTCGGACTCCTCGGACCAACCCCCTCCCATCATCACTAGAAGCAAAAAAGGCTTGGTGGACTCTGGTGCTGAAAGAAAAAGAGGGAGACCCCCTAACAGCGAGCTAATCAGGAAAGAGGTTGACGACCAAGTGGCTGATGGAAGGCAACTAACCTTGTCTGAAACCCTTTTCAATCAATAGAGAGATGATAACAGAAGTTCCAAACCTCCTCCTACCCTCAACAAAGGAGGCAAAAAACCCCCTAAATCATCTAGATGAAGATCCTTTCATGGAACATTAGGGGCCTCAATAGCAGGAGCAAACAAAGGTTAGCTCGATCCATAAGAAAAGACCACAATCCATCTATTCTTCTCCTACAGGAAACAAATATTGATGATGACAGAACCACCAGCATTGCCCCTAAGATCTGGAAAAAAGGTCAATGGGCAGCATCTCCAGCTGAAGGGACTGTTGGAGGCCTTCTGTGCATGTGGAACCCAGAAGTTGTTGAAGGAAGAATCATATCCTATTCTAACAGATCCCTAAACATGGCGTTCTACTGCAAGGAAAAAAAATTCACGTGGGTACTCTCCAACATCTATGCTCCCAACAATCCTATGGACAGAAACAACATGTGGGCCTCCCTGTCACTCATGAAGAGCGCGGTCTCTAACCTCCCATGGATGGTGGCTGGAGATTTCAATTCCCCCCTTTGTGCGGCTAAAAAAAAAGGAGGAACCAGTGTGCCGGCTAAAAGCATCAGTGACTTCCAGAACTTTGTTCGTGACAATGAACTCATGGACATTCAACTCCGGGGACACCAATTCACGTGGAGCAATAGAAGAGTTGGAGCGGACCACATTCAAGTTAAGTTGGATCATTTCTTCCTATCCCAGCAAGCTATTCCCTTGTTTGGTGATACCTCCCTCATTCCCCTTCCCCGCATTGGCTCAGATCATTCCCCTCTTCTTCTTGAGTCCAATAAAGCCCCTTCCTTCAAGACCCCCTTTCGGTTCGAAAGCATGTGGATTCTCCATCCGGAGCTAAAACTGAAGATTCAAGAATGGTGGTCCACCTCTGTCCATGGGTCAGCCATCTCCCGTGTGTCTCAAAAACTGAAAATCATCAAAGAAGGCCTCAAAATATGGAACAGGGAAGTGTTTGGGGACATTTTCAAAGCCAAAAAGGAAATCTTTGACCGCCTCTTGTTGTTGGATCACCTGGGTCAGCATAGGCCGTGGACCCCTGCGTTGAGGGATGAGGAAAAACACTTGCTTTCTGAGCACCACAACATCTTAGCCAAAGAAGAAACCTTCTGGAGGCAGAAGTCTCGGGCTCTGTGGCTCAAGGAAGGGGATGCCAACACTAGTTTTTTTCATGCATCCACCCTCCGCAACAGGAGTACCAACAAGATCAAGGAGCTCCTTCTTGCCGATGGCACAACCACCCAGGACATTGTCAGGATTCGCCATGAAGCCTCCTCCTTCTTCAACAACTTGCTGAATTCTGAGCTTCCCCATGATGGGCCCGCCCAAGCCTCCCTCCTCAACAACATTCCCACTCTCATCACCCCGGAGATGAACCAGTTCTTGACTCAACCTTTGGAGGCCAAAGAAATCAGAGATGCCCTCTTCGCCATGAAGGGCGACAAGGCCCCCGGGCCCGATGGGTTTCCTCCACGCTTCTTCCAAACCTTCTGGGAGGTGATCGGGGACGAGGTCGTCTGTGCCATTCGAGAGATGCAACACACTAAAATCATCCCCCATGGGACCAACTCCACTTTCATTGCTTTGATTCCTAAGAGCCCCCAATGCAAATCCATGAATGACTTTCGACCTATCAGCCTGTGCAACATTATTTATAAAATCTTAACCAAATCCCTGGCTCAAAGGCTCAAGCAAATCCTCCCATCCATCATTGACCCATGCCAAGGGAGTTCTATCGAAGGGCGGTCCATAACTGACAGTATCATCTCCCTCCATGAATCCCTTCACTCCTCCCATTGCAATAAGAAAGTTGCCATGTTTATCAAACTAGACATCAGCAAAGCCTTTGACAGAGTTGACAGAGACTTTTTGCTAAAAGTCATGGACAAATTCGGGTTTCACAAGGACTGGATTACTCTCATCAAAGGCTGCATTTCAGCCCCATGGTTCTCTGTGCTAGTCAATGGGTCGGCGGCTGGCTACTTTCCAAGTTCCAGGGGAATTCGTCAGGGCGACCCCTTGTCCCCTTTCCTCTTCATCATTTTAGCCGAATCCCTGGGCAGAACTATCAAGAAGGCTGTCACTGATCGGGGTATTTCTGGGCTCCAGTCGTCTTCACGCTCCCCCCTTATCCCACCAACAGTTCGTGGATGATACTATCATTGCAACTCTGGCTTCTGTCCCTCAAGCCAAACGCATCAAGCGGATCCTTGACACCTTTGCTTCTGCTGCTGGCCAGGAGATTAATTACATGAAAAGCAACTATTATTTTCTCCACACTTCGGGTCCCAGACAATGAAGGATTGCCCGCACCCTTCAATGTTCCATTGGAGATCTTCCCACGTCCTATTTGGGCCTTCCACTATTCACCAAAAGCCCCAAGGCTGCTATGTGGGATGGGGTTGTCGACAGAATCAGGCGTAAGTTAGCCGCTTGGAAAGGCTCCCTTCTCTCCCAAGCTGCTAAGTCCACGCTCACTATGGCGGTTCTCCAAAGCATCCCCGTCTATTTTATGTCAATTTTCAAAGCTCCTGTTTCGGTGCATTCCAAGATCGAGCAAATCCAGAGATCCTTCCTTTGGCGTGGACCTAAAAATTCTTGCAAGTTTCATCTGGTCAGGTGGGAAAAGGTGTGTCAACCTAAGGCTCTCGGGGGCCTTGGATTGAGAAGGTCGGCTGATATGAATCTTGCCTTGGTGGCTAAACAAACTTGGAAGGTGCTCACCAACTTCAATGTGGAGTGGGTCTCCATGATTCATGACAAATACTTGAAGCACAACTCATTGCTAAACAACAACATCCCTTCCAATGGTTCGGCCTTCTGGAAAGCAGTTCTCCACGCCAGACCCCTCGTCTCCAAAGGAATCAGATGGTTGTTAGGGGATGGTTCATCTATTAGCTTCTGGGATGACACTTGGATTAAGGAAAAACCCCTCAATGACTATCCCTATTTTTTTGTGTTACGTCAGGACTCTGAGAGAGCTTGGGGCCGAAGAGTGAAAGATTACATTGACGACCAAAATCAATGGAGGAGCTTCCCAGGCAGGGCTGGAACCCGGTTATCCGAATTGTTAAGAACCGTCATCATCCCCACTGTTGCTTCGCGTGACCGTCTGATCTGGGCCAAGACCGACAGTGGTGAGTTTTTCGTCAAGTCCGCGTTCTCCCTCATTGGGGCTGCTCCCAGAACGTCCTTTCCCCCTGCTGTAGTTTGGATCAAGCATCTCATCCCAAAGATCGGGTTTTTTGCATGGATTGCTATCCAGAATAAGGCGCTCACCACTGACAATTTGATGAAAAGGGGGATCCCTGTCCCCAACAGATGTCACCTGTGTTTATCTGCTTGGGAATCGGTTAACCATCTGTTTGTGGATTGCTCGTTCACTAGAGAGGGCCTCGACTTCTTGAACTCCTCCTTTCAGATACAGTGGGTCCATCCCAATTCCCTGTTGCAACTCTTCGCCCAGTGGCCCACCCCCTTCCGTCACCCCAAGCTTGCCTTCCTATGGAAGATTTGCCTCCATCACTTTGTTTGGCAAGTTTGGCTCGAACGAAATCGTCGAGTCTTTTCGGAGACCTCCATCGACCCTATCTCGATGGCCATCAAATCCCTGACCTTTGCCATCGAGAATTTCTAGCTCATCCCCTGGGTCTGTGCTCCCCTTAGCCCCGTGGAAGTCTCCATCCTTACCTCCCTCGGCATCCCCATCCCCAAGTGGGACCCCCCTGCCCCCCATCCCCGTTCCACGGTCGTTTGGCATCCCCCCATGGCAGGTTGGATCAAACTCAATTTCGATGGTGCTTCCAAGGGAAATCCTGGGTTGGCTACTATGGGGGGTGTTGTGAGGGATCACAATGGCTCCATTATTCTTGCCTTTGTGGAGAACCTTCACCACAAGACCAACAATGTGGCCGAAGCCTGGGCTCTTTGGCGTGGCCTCCAGCTCACCAAGGATCATCGTTCTGGGATCCACATCGAAGGTGATTCTGCCATCGTCATTGGCTACTTGACTTCTAACAAGGACCCCCGTGGAACATTAGGACTCTGATCAACGAGTGTCGGGCCCTCCTATGTAGTCACAGCCAAGTGGAAACCAATCACGTGTTCAGGGAGGCGAATAGGATTGCTGACAGGTTGGCAAATATCGGCTTGGGTAAACGTTCTTTGGAAGTGTGGCACCACTCCTTCCCGCCAGATGTCCTTCGATTGGCGCTCTCGAAAGCCCGCGATAGACATACCATAATTGCCTCTATGTCATGACGATTCTCAAAGCTCCGATTACCATGAGTCTTCTACGCAGCTGCAACACAAGGTCTATCTATGTTGTGTCCCAAGGGGTTTTGCGCCCTTTCAATGCTTCCCATGTGGCTCCTCCGTGCGCTGGTTTTGTTCAGTTCATGTCTGGTGGTTTACGTCCTGAATTGTGGTTCTTCCTGTTTTGTTGTTTATGTGCAATGGGTTGTCACAAGTTTGTCCCCTGTGTAGGTTTATCACTATCCTTCTCTTTGGGAGTTATGTATGCATTTTTTATGTAAATCTGGGACAGGGACCCAGTTAAAACCCTTTTAATGATATTCTCTAACTTACCAAAAAAAAAAACCATTATAATATAAATCTCGCCTAGCGGGAAGCAGTTGAAAAACCACCAAAGAGTGAATCCCGCCCGACGGGGAGCAGCAAAAATCCATCCCAGTGTAGATCCCGCCCAGGGAAAAGCAGCAGAAACCTCTACCAAGTGAATCTCGCCTCCCAAAAAAACCAGCAGGAAATGAGAAAAACCCGCCTAGCGAGAAACCCAGCGGTTTTGGAGAATCCTGCCCAGCGGGAAACCATCCCGCCCAAAAAAAAAGGGGAATCCCGCCTAGAAGGAAGCAGCTGAAAACCAGCAAAGAGGAGATCCCGCCCATCGAGAAGTAGCCAAAAAGCACCACCAAGAGAATCCCGCCCCAGGACAACCAACAGGAAAAGACAACAGGTTAAGGGACCAGGGATACAGGGACTGGGGATCCCAGGCGGGAAGAGGTAACAACCACAAAGATGGGATCCCTGGGAGCCTAGCCTGGGGGATCCAAGGTCTGCATGCATAGATCAAATCCCCCCAAGATTTGAAAAATGCAGCAGAACCCAGAGAACCCCAACAGTAGGGGCCAAGAATCCCATCCTTGCATAGGAGAAACTTTAGGGAACTGGGACTGAGGCTGGGAACAACCCAGGCAGAGAAAAAGCCCTCGCCCAAGGCCAAACAAATGCCTAGGGTGTCCACCAAGGAGCAGAACCAGCACGAAGAAGCCTCCAAGTGGGAAATCGAAGAGGGCCCTTCCCACAAGGACGGGACCAACAACAGCCACAGGATCCCAGAGAGGATTCACTAGCAAAAAGGGGAAAGAGGCCTTCCCAGACCACCCCCAAAGCAGTAAGGACCTCAAAGGAAACCCCAGGAAGCCGTCAAAAACCCAACCAATCACCCCCACCACCCAGAGAACTGCAAGGAACTAGATTCACTCGAAAAACCTGTAGAAAACCCCAGGGGGAAGCCTGAGGGAAAAAAAGGGAAGGGATCCCGAAAACAGCAAGGAACCTTGGGAAGCACCAGGCCAAAAACTCAAACAAAGGAACCCTGACCGATTGGGAGAGGTGCAGAAAGAGGAGAAGGATCTTCCTCAAGGAGATCATCTGCAACAAATAATCCCAGAGAAGGATGACCTAGAAAAAGCCAGGGACTGGGCAGAAACCAGGGGAGGGAGAGCAGGGAAGGGATCGGGACCCTCCCTCTCTACTTTTTTCCCTCCCCAAATATATTTTTAAGTATATATATGGACTTCTAATTTATTATATTTTAAGTCTTACTTCAACAAAAATATAAAAAATAAAAACAATAGAAAATTACTTCAACAAAAATATAAATAATAAAAACAATTGTTTTCACACAATTTACAACTAATGAGATTATTCTAGTATAATCAATTACACACTTTGAATTAATGTTTGTTTAAATATTATTTTCTAATTTGCATATTATCGTATATATGATATATGTTTTTTTAATGAACACACTCACCTCCTCACACATTTATTCATGTCACGGTTTGATTTTCGAAAAAAGAACCAAAGCTCAAACAATTACCCTTAATACGCATTAGTGTTTACATAGAATTAATTTAAATTCCACTCCGCACGTAGCAACATAGTAATAAGGGAACGCGTGTGACGTCAACACACAAAAAAATAGCACAGGTGTCACATCGGACTGCGTCCAATCTTTACGGCAGTTCCAACAATAACGTGGGCTCCTACCTGCATCGGGTCCAACTTCGACCTCTCGTTTCACAGTCGCAGGTGACGTTAAATTATATAGATAATATTTTGATGTTTTATATTTAAATAAAAATAATTTATTTTGAGGCAATTAAAGATGAAAGGGATGTAATTGGTTTTTGTATTTAATAGTTAAAGATGAAAATGATATTATGTGTATAAAAAATAAAAAATAAATAATGAATATAAGATTAATAAATTATTATAAAAATAAATAACATAATATTTATATAATAAGATAAAATAAATAGTGTAATATAAATATTTGAAATCAATTTAAATAATTTTTTTAGTTTTTATCCAATCTCCAAATTTAAAAAACAATATTTAATTTTAAATTAATTTACATAAAATCTATATAATTAAATAACATAATTTCTATATAATAATATAATATCTATATAATAAAATAAATAACATCCTTATATTAAATAACATAATATTTATATAATAAAATAAAAAATTACTTAAAAATAATAAAACACAAATATTTGAAATTAATTTAAATAGTAGTAAGTTTGAAATTAATTTAAATAGTGGTAAGCTATGAGGTTTTTATTCAGATATACAGAATCAAAGACGGATACTTACGAAGAGTAAAATCCTGTTCTTTATTTTAAATTTTTTTTTAGAAAGAGGATAGACCCTTAGAAGCGGTCAAATACTTGTTGATGAATTACCAAAGTATTTTTTTCATATGTAGGTAAAGCTAATTAGAATTTCATATATTTTTATTAGCATGGAGTTTTTAAAAAATACTAGTAACACCTTAAGCATCTCATTCAAGCACTACTAACATTTTCATAGTGCAATTTATATTTATAGAGACAAAATTGTGATGTCATGGATCTTTTAAAATCTTTATTAAAATTTATTATTATTAAATTTGAATCAAGAAAGAGGGATCAATAGACATATTATAAAAATATTATATTTTAATATTGTATATGTCATGATTCTACAAAGATATGATAAGAGATTGTAAAATAAAAACTAAGAAATATGTGAAATGCTATGTTCATAAAAGAAGCCTGCATTTAAAGCAAGCTAGGAGGTGAGATAGTTAAAAAGTAGCTCAGATCAAGCATTTTACACTCCTAAAAATGTGGTAAAGAAATATTTCCTAGCTTATTAGATGACAAAGGCCATTATAATTCATTCGGAAAAAGATTTAGGAGGAATAAAAAAGGATGCACTACATGAACAACTACAATGTAACAAATCAAATTCAAATTAACCTAAAACTACAAATGAAGTTTTAAAATCAAATTTTAAAGAAAGAAGGCAAAAGAGGGTGATTATGAGTCATATAAATCATCTTCATCCTCTTCAAAAAATCAGGTAATCATTTTCTTGCAATAAAAAACTAAGTACCATGGAGGTTGACCCTTTCATTCTCCATTACTCAAGCCAATGAAAAATGATAAGTCAATTTCAAAATAATCCAAAAAAATAGAAGAGATTGAAGAGTTTGAAAACATTAATGAGAATGACAAGAAAGAAAAATTCAAAGCAGAATCAAAGAGAAAAAGTAAATCCAAAGGGAGGAAGCCAAAAACAACTATTACAATTTTAACAAGTGCATGGGAATAAATCTAAATAATAACAAAACAAAAAAAACAATGACGAAAATGGTACCTTAGAATATTTGAGGTATAAATGGCCCTTAAGAGAAGGTTATCAAGAATAATAGACTATGTTTGTTATTTGTTTTAATACAAAAGACAAAATGAAGCTTTTAGGGATCTAAAAAATTATTGATTGTTACACTATCTTAAAAATGTCAACATACATACAAAGAAGAAAATAGGATGGAAGAAAAATTAGTCAATCATAGTATAGATCTTGTATTTGAAAAAAATCAAATAATAGAATATAATTAGTCCATAAATATTTTCTCTTAATAAAAATGATATTCAAAGAATTGACAAATAAAAAATAGTAACTTACAAAGAAGATGGAGTTAGATGATAACTTTGATGAAAATATGAATCAAGATCAATTCATAAATATTATGATTGGATATGTTTTACTAGACCTAATGATAAATATAGTATTTATATTTTATGATTATATCCTCTTATAGACTCACTTTTCTCATCTTTGACAGTTATTTTTAAAAACGTTTAAAAAATTATAATACACCCCTTAGATATATAGATTTTATTTTATCAAATATAATAAATTATAATTGCAATATAATCATTTAAACATATCTTATGTATAACTCTATGTTGTTATACATGCTAAATTATAGTATAATTTATTATAATATAATTAAAATTCAATCTAATTTATTCAATTCATTTTCGCCATCATATATAGTTAACAAATATTTTATAATATACATGCATTTGTCTTTATTAAGAACCAAAGTAATCTAATCAAAGTAGCTGCCCATTTGAATAAGATTTTTCATACCACAAGGGCATTTATCTTATCTAAAAAAATTATAATATACAATTTTTTTAAAAAATAATTTTGATTATATGAAATAAATTTTAGTATGTATTATGATTATGATATCATATTATTACAATATAAAAAGCATGATCACATTATTTTCACATTATTTTTATATTAGGAAAATATATTATGAGGCACTTGGAGGTGTAATGCAATGGTTCGAGTTTTGGCTCTTTTTTGGGAGGTCCAAGGTTCAAACCGTGACGTGGGCAAGTGTGTGAGAGGGTGGGTGTGTGGTGGTTTTGTTTTAAATTCCCTATTAATAAGTATAGCTCTAAACTTTATGAGGGGTCATGGTTGGGAGAAGACTGCACAACCTTATATATATATATATAAAATGAAATTGAAACAAGATTTATCCATATTACATTATGATTACATAGTGATTGTTTTAACATAGGGGAATTGATAACACCATTGGGTCTTGCCACTTTAAACCTTGGCTCACTGGGTTAGACGAAGTCAATGGAATCCTTGACTCTCAGGGGCATCGAACTGGGGCAGCCCATCACCAAACACTCAATCGCTACCATCTGACGTATTCTCGTTTGGGTACGTTGTGGTTTGAACCTTGGACATCCGAAAGAGAGGCCAAAGCCCTAACCATTGTGTTGTCCTTGTTGAACTACATAGTGATATTACAATGATTTTTTTTTTGTTACCTACAACCAATGCATAAGGCTGAGTAGTCTCCTCCCAACCATGACCCATCGTAAAACCAAGAGCTATGCTTATCAATAGGGAATTTAACACAGTCACCACACACCCACCCCCTCACACACTCGCCCAAGCAACGATTTGAACCTTGGAGCTCCTGAAGAAGAGCCAAAGCGAGAACCGTTGCGTTGTCCTCCCTAGGACAATATTACAATGACTTAATTATTATATGTTGTTTTATTGAATTCAAATTTGGAGTATATTACAATAACATCTTAATAATTATATAAGTAGTTACCCCCGAGGGCTAGGTGGATTGGTAAGGCGTTGGGCACTTACCAAGAGGCGACCTAGGTTCAAACCTCGAGGGCGTGCCCAATTTGGGCAAAAATAGTAGTCTGACTTGAGTCTGTTGAGTGTGTGCCAGCTTGATGACAACGGTACCAACCTCGAGCCACCAAGGGTCTCCCTTACTTTGGATCGTGTTTACTGAGGCAAGATAGGGGTTATAGTGGTAGCACCATTATTTGATGCTATGATCGAGGTAATGTAACTTGATCCTGTGACCAATTGTTCAAAAAGGAAAGGTAGTTGCAGATTCCTCTATGTATCAAAAAATTATATAAATAATTTTAATAAGATTTAGCCTCATTTTTTAATTACACTAATTTTATGTTATAACATTTTCTTTTAAAGAAAATAAACTTTGAAATAAAATAAAATGATTTTAATTATGTCCATGAGACTAAAATAGTCTATTGTACCAAGAGCTTTAATATAAGATAGGGTATGGTGTATAACCCTACTGCCTTTTGAATTCAAACTTTGGGCCTCTTATTTAAAGTTCCAAAGCTTCACAACATCCAAGAATGTAAATTGTTCAACAAATTCAAAAAGTTCAACATCCTCCTATCATATTTTGAAGTATGTTTCTATTGTTATTGATTTTGATGAGAAGTTTTCCTGTTTTTTCTATTTTCAAATTTTCAAAATTTCCATTAGTGAATTTACTTTTAGAATGTCCTCATATGCAATTTTGATGTCCTCATAGGATTTACATTCCATGACAAAATTATTTTTAGTCTCCATTACTCTTGATGTGCAAAAGACACATATTCGTTTTGATCATGCGTCTTGAGGATTTGTACATCTCCCAGTTTTTCATCTGAGATGGTGTGAACTAGATATTAGTCAGGCTATAACCATTTTTTCCTTCCATTTTATCTTTGCATCCATGTGCTTCTTTTAGTTGTGTTCACAGTTTAGGTTGAACTCATTGACGTATAACTCACTTTTCCATCCTCAATTTTCAATCCACATAACAAGTTTGAATTTTTTCCTCACATATTGTTTAATTTATTTGTTGGAGTTTGGGACCTTATGAAATTTAATGCTCCATTTTTCCATCCATTTATTGTTTTGTTTCATCCATGTATCTTTTCTTCTATTTAGTGTTTCTTTGATTACTTGTTTTGGCAACCTGCTATCTTCCATTCTTTGTATTTTCTTTAGGTACCCCAATAGCCTTATCATAGCTTTTGCTTCTAGTGGAAAAGTCCCTATTTTAGAAAATAAAATATCATATGGAGTTGATGCTTTAATTATGATATTATTAGTATTTAGTTGCTTTTAAATTATTTTTATTTATCTCCATGTAAAACTTGATGTATTACTAGCCCACACCTCATAGCCATATAGCACCATTGGAATAACTAATAACCCAAAGAGGACCCTAATGGTTTTTCAATCCACAACTCTGCTTTTTTATCTCTATTTAGCAATGAGTAGAGTTCTCTCCATCTTGCTTGTATTTGTTTCATCCTACATATTCCTCAATTTTGAGAATATAAGCCAAGGTATTTGTATTATGTTACTACCTCTAAAGGATTTCCTTAAAAAAAAAAATGGTTATTTTGTTCTCTTTAAGTAGAGAAGACCATAACTTTAGTCTTGCTAGTGTTTACCTACATCCCAACTTCTTTACATAAATTCTCTAAAGATTTTAGATGTTCTTTTAAACTTTTAAGTGTCTTGCCAATCAAGATGAGGTCATCCATATAGAGAAGCAGTTTCACTACATAAATTTTTCTCTCATTTTTGCTACACATTCCTCTAATTTGTCAATGTAAATACCAAATTGTTAGCTTTTGATACTATATACTTAAGGAAATGCAACCACAAGGTATAAAATGAGCATGCAATATTAACTATATGAAAATGGCAATATCTTAAGCATGTAAATAGCATGAGAAACTTCTAAAAATACTCATAAAATAGCCATTAATGAAAGCTCACGAAAATGGGATCTTCATACAAAATATGGAGATCTCAAATGCTCCATTCTTCATTCATGCTCTACATTGTATCTAACTTGAGCACTACTCTACTCTAATGTGCTCATGCACTCTCTCTAACTCCCTCAACTCCTTTCTCTCTACTACAAAGGCCAATATATAATGGAGTATGACTCTTGGCCTTCCATCTTCCTATGACTCACTATATTCCTATTCTAGACTCATGTACACATGGACAACATGCACATTTACATCATTGCACATTCTAATAATACTTGTGCATTTATTTATTACATAAAGTAAATACTCAAACCCTAATCTAAGACACTCTCCTAATCTAGAGATGTACCCAAGATGGTACATTAGCATGTACCAAATAATGTAATATATTCCAACACCCCCTTGTATTACATTATTTGGTTATTGAAGACTTTAGTCTTCAATATGGATCTTCATCCTTCAAATATTCTTCAGCTTGATCAGGTTCTTCTTCTTCTTCTTTAATCTATAGATGGCCAAGTAATCCATAGTTTTGTTGTCCTCTCATCTTTCTCATTTTGAATCTTCTATTTCCCTATCGACTCTTATGGTATATGGATTTTTTATTTTCTGCAATCTGTTCCTCAAAAAATGCATTAGTGTTGTTTTGAAATACAACAATATCTTGTGAAATCTCAATTGAGTCTAGAGCATATATATCATTGTGGATTGATCTTGTAGCTTCTATCTCATTTTGATTTATGATGAGACACTTATTGACTCCATTTATATATCTAAAATCAACCATTCTTTTGCTCTCTACCAACTTGGCTACTGAAATAAGATTTGATGTTAATCCAAGAACATACATTACATCATGTAACAAAATATTTAGAAATTATGTACTAGGTGTTACACACCCATATCCATGTATAAGATAGGTTTTTCCATCTGCAATTTTCAACCTAAAATTGTTAGTGACTTCAAGGCAATCAAACCATTGTAAATTTCCTATCATGTGATGACTTGCACTAGAATCAATATACCAAATGTCCTTTTCATTTTGACCTGTAGAATTGTTTGTGCTTGAAGTAATTTTGCATCTTTGATATGGAATATTGGATGGATTTTGATCTTGAATCCTTTTATAGTGTGTCTTGTGAAGATATGTTCCTCTTGCTAACTTATCCATTATCTTAAGAAATTGTAGTATTCCTTATGTCTCCCAATATTTTCAACTTCTAGATTCTAACCTTCAATTCTTGTAGTATATGATCAATCAATAGTCAAATTTCTAAATAGAATTCCTTTTATCTCTTTAGTATTGAGAATAACTTTGATAGAACCTTTTATCTTTCAAAGTCTTTGAAGTTGTCTACCTTATGACTCCCTAGTTTTGAGTATATGATCAAGTTTGATAAGATCTTTCCAATTCTTAAGTTTTGTAGAATACTTTGTATCTCCCAAGTGTTTTGAATATAGTATGGTCTTGATAAAATGTTTAGCTTTCTAGGTTAACTTTGAGTTGAATCCCTTTTATCTCCCTAATGTTCAACTTCTATTCTTCACCTTATTTCTCCCTATTTATGAATAGAAAGCTAAAGATATTTTGATGCACTTTCAATTTTGATGAGGTTCTCTATTTTCAAGACCTTTAAAGTTGGATTTCTTATGTCTCATTAATTTTAGCAAGAGACTAATTCCAATGTGTTTTTCCAACTTTCTAGCAACTCTATGTTTTGCTTCTTTCAATTTTCAATGATATAGTTTCTAAATTTCAATATATTTAATTTGGTGTTGAACTCCTTATAACTCCCTAGTTGGAAATTTAGAAACAAATGTATTTGCAAATATAATATTTCTATTTCAATGTATAAATCCTTATGCCTCCAATTTAGACTATTTGCAAAAATATTTCTATGCAATTTGAATGAGGTAATTTCATAACCTTTCTAAATACTTCTTTCTTCAAAAACTTCTAAGGCATTTAATAATACTACTAAGGTTGTAAAACTATTCCTTATTTCTCCTTTTATTATAAAACCTTGAGTATAATGAAATAATTAACTTGACTCCAATATTATGCCTTGTATCCTTTGCAAAGGTTATAGATTAGATTAAATATTTATTACCTCCTTTAATGTAGCGCTCCAAAGGCTTTCTCTTTCTTACTTTATACTGCACCCTGCATTCTCATGATGCTCTCCTTCCACTATGATGCATTCAATGCACTCTGCGCTCAAACTCCAAGCTTTGACTGCATCTTTTTCTTCCCTTCAACATAGCACATATGCTCTAATCTCTAGCGCTTTACTCTCTCCTCTTCACTGTCTTCTCTCTGCGTTCTCTACGTATGCACTGTGTTCACTCTGACCTATCCCTTTAATGCAAGTAGAAGGTGTTACTTTACGTAAATATTGGCACTTTCCTTCTATCAAGACACTTGACATATGAGTTGTTGCTCCTTCTATGGTGCCTAGATACTCCTTGGTTGTTGATGCTTTGTATCCTTGGTGACACTTATCCTTTTACACCTGCAACACTTGTATATGGATGTTATAACTTGCTACCTCCTTGATAACGTTTGAGTTATCATTGCACTTCCTTTTGCAGTGATTGTTTCGCTTCCTTGGTGCTTAGACTCTCCTCATGATGGTTGGCACCCTGTGTTTAACATACCAAATGGTAGATAGCAACCTTATCTCTTCACATATGATTGCTAGATTCTTCAATGCTTCTCCTTCCAATGTAATGCTCATTAATGAGCAATATCCAACCTCTTCTATTGCTCTTTCTTCTGTATGCATTATGTTGGTTACAACTCAAGTGTTCTACCTTATTTTTATGTTATGTAGCAAGCGTTATATCAAATGATGATAATCCCTTTATTCTGTCACTACCTATTATGGTCAACCTAATGCTCTTGTTATTGAGTTTGTGTGCAACCCTAATGGTGTTCACTTAACCATACCAATGCTCCTTTGATGATGAAACTCTTCCTCAACTATGTTCTTGGTTGTATGATGGTGGTGCTCTAGGTAACATTCTTTGATAAAGGTGGTGGCTCCTCTACGTTGACCTAGTGGTTCTTCACCTTCTTTGTTCTTGGTTGAATGGTGGTGGTGCTCTAGATATCCTTCCTTGATGATGGTGGTGGCTCCTCTATGTTGGCCTAGTGGTTCTTCCACTTGTTTGGTGGTTGCTCAATCTTGGCAATGGTTGATATCATCTTCTTGGTGGTGCTCTTACCTTGTTGCTTGGAAGTTGATTTCTTGGCACTTTGCTACGTAAATGGCACTACTCTTGAGTGCTTAACTTGAATAGAACTTTATGCTCCTTTGCTATAATGTATTGCCAACTATTATACATAGCTTTAGATAGACAATAGCTATTGCTTGCCCCCTATACTTTCAATTACACTAGCTTTCTTGAAATGGTGGCTTTCTTATCCAATATGGTGGTGCCTCTTCTCTTTGCCAAGACTTGGTAATGATGGTTTTCCTTCCATGATAGATTCTCCTTGTTGGCTACTCTTCTATAATGACTCCTATGCTTCTAATTTGTGTCCAATTTGTGCCAAACTCTTTCAAATAGAATAATACTTCTATTTTCTACTGCAACTTATTTACTTTCCAAGAGATAGTAAGGATTTGATTTCTTTCCTTATATTAATTCTAACTTCTCCTTTCTTTGTTGCAGGTTTTAATCCCTTGGGAATGCTATCTTCTCCAACCTTGAAGATATAAACTTGAGACCTTTCCTTTTGCAACTTTAAAAACTTAAATGTGGTGCTTTTAAAGACTTAATAATAAGCTAATATGAACGTTCAAATAATGAACTTTTTTGCACCAATATTGCATACCTTTTGGTCTCCTTTTGTAGCTTGATTTCTTGGTGATTTGGTTCACCTATTTGCTACCTCGATTTTGTAAAACTTGTTGCTCCAATTCTTATTACTTTGCTATCTTAAACTTGTTAATCTAGTAACTCTTCTTGTTGTCCAAATCAGCTTATAAAATCCTTCAATTTGTAGCTCTATAACTCCTTTAACTTGCTAAATGTGTTGTCCAAGAGTGTGTATTTTTGCAGCTATAATGTTGTCTAATGTTGCCTTTAACTTCTAAAATTTGTAGCACCTTTCCTTGACCAAATGTTGTCCAATCCTTCTTGCAAATCTGCTCTGAGTTTCTCCAAATCGTAGCTAAATTTTCTCCTTCTAATGTTGCCCAATATTGCAATCCAAATCTCTTGATTTGCTGCCAACTTCTTCTTCAATTTGTTGTCCTATGACTCTTCAACTTCTACTACAAAAATCAGCGATCTTCTCCTTTGCAAATTAGCCTTCAAGCCTTTAATGGCAGTCTTCAAATTTCTCAAATTGGTGGCCTCTTCTACCTTCTTTCTCCTCCTTAGCTCTTGTCGAATTCTGACTTCAAACTTGGCCTATTTAGTTGGCCTCTTTCTCAAGAATTTGAATGTCTTGAGATCTTCAAGAATCCCTTCTAAAATTTGGCAAACTTCTTGCCAAATCCTTCTTCCTTTTGGGCTTGTTGTCGGATGGCGATAATTGTCCCAAATCTTTCTTATCAGGAGCTTCTCCTTGCTTGCAATCTTCTCCCTTGAGCTATCTTCAAATCTTCTCCAATGGCCACTTCTTCAATAGGGCTTCTCTAGCCTTCTTCTTCTTTCTCCTTCCAACTTTTCTTGAGATCTCTTCTCTTGGGTCTTCAAATTTTGCAACTTCTCTAATCTTCAATAGGACCTTTTCTAGTCCTCCTATCTTCAATCTTCAATCTTCCAAATCTGGAAGTTCTTCAATGGGACCTCCTTTGGGTCTCTTCAACTTCTTCAATCTTCTAAGGGAACCTTCTTCTTAAGTCTCCTCAATCTTCAATCTTCAATAGGGACCTTGCTTCTTGCTGTCTCTTCTTAATCTCAAATCTAAATCTTCTATGGAGACTTTCTTCTTGGTTCTCCTCAATCTTCAATGTCTATTTTTTGCAACAAAGAACTAATCCCTACACGAGGAAAGCACATAGACTTTTAGGCAATCGAAGATGAAATTCTTCTCTATCCATTGTAGGAAGCTTCTCAACTTTTGAGAACTAATTTTTTGCAGCAAAAAACTTTAGATAGTAGCAAGCAATTCCATGCAAATCTCTAGATCTCTATAAATCAATAAACATCACTAGTTATCCTTCAATCTAGTGGAAAGAGATCTATGTTGAGTCCTAGTCTTCATGAGTTTTCTTGCAACCTTGTGGAAAGACTCTAGCCAAATAGCAATTTTAAAAATTTTGAAAATGAAATCTCCCTATCTCCTCTCAATCTTCTTGTGGCTCTCTCTATTTCCTATCAATCTACCTTGTGCTCTGATACCACTGTTAGCTTTTGATACTATATACTTAAGGAAATGCAACCACAAGGTATAAAATGAGCATGCAATATTAACTATATGATAATGGAAATATCTTAAGCATGTAAATAGCATGAGAAACTTCTAAAAATACTCATAAAATAGCCATTAATGAAAGCTCACAAAAATGAGATCTTCATACAAAATATGGAGACCTCAAATGCTCCATTCTTCATTCATGCTCTACATTGTATCTAACTTGAGCACTACTCTACTCTAATGTGCTCATGCACTCTCTCTTAACTCTCTCAACTCCTTTCTCTCTACTACAAAGGCCAATATATAATGGAGTATGACTCTTGGCCTTCCATCTTCCTATGACTCACTATATTCCTATTCTAGACTCATGTACACATGGACAACATGCACATTTACATCATTGCACATTCTAATAATACTTGTGCATTTATTATATTACATAAAGTAAATACTCAAACCCTAATCTAAGACACTCTCCTAATCTAGAGATGTACCCAAGATGGTACATTAGCATGTACCAAATAATGTAATATATTCCAACAAAAATAAAGTAGGTGACAATGGACAACTCCGTTTCACCTTGATATCACTCTCAAAACACTTTGATAGTCCTTTTGGAGTTCTAATTTTTGCCATTGCCTACTTATAAAGTCTATGTATAGTTTCTTTATAGTTGGTTGGTATGTCAATTTCTTCCATTCTTTTCCATAATTTACCCCTAGGTATTATATCAAAAGCCTTTTTAAATTCCATAAAACAACAATAAATTTATCCTTTTTCATTCTATATCCTCTCTATTAGGTGCCTTCAAGTAATGCATACTATGGTTTAAACCCTGCTTGCCCTATTGCCCTCTTTCCTTGATTTTCTACCCATTAACTAATTTTACTTTCTACTTTGCTACCAAAAAAAATTGCAAATTGAGGATTAATCATGATTGGGTCATAATTTGAAGGATTGTTGATGTGTCCATTTTTATGCAATGGTCTAACTCAGTTGGCTATCTATTCCAGTGGAAAGCCTCCTTTAATGATGCCATTACAAATATTTTGGATGTGTTGTGCTAAGATGTCAACCCTACACTTGAGATGTTCATTTTGCAAACCATCTATATCCTGAGCTTTACTTATTACTCTTTTCTTACTGCCCTTATTTGCATCTTTTAGAGAAAAAAATCTTCAATTGTGTCAATTAGAGGAGGGGTATATTTTTCTTGGTTTCTCTCATTTAATTGCTTAACATACGACAACTATTGCTCACATGTGATATTATTTTTTGTGTACCTATTGCTTTGTTGTAGCTCCTTCCAAGATTGTCTTGGGCTATGCTTTGCAATATATAATAACTCTTTTTACCTTATTATTATGTATTCTTCCTTTTTATTTTCACTAGTTGTTTATATATCTTGCTATTTGTTTTCTCTTTGTCTGGTTCTTTCAAGGCTCTCCTTACTACTTTGCATTCTTCATCATACCATGGATTTATAGGGAAGTTTTCATGTTTTATTTTCCTAGGTTTTAATTTTTTGCATGATTCCAAGGCTTCTCTGATTATATCCATTCATTTATTGCTATCAAAAGTATAACTTTGAAAAATATTTGTCCTCTTTCTTTCCTCTCTTTGTGTAATCTACTTGAGTGATGTTTTAAAAGTTTTTATTTTTATTTTTCTTTGTCATATAGATGTTTCCTATTGTCTTTCCTTTAGTTACTTGAAGATGTTCTTCTTGCCCACTTTCTTGTATTTGGATATTTTTGTACATTGGATTGTGATCATATTTTAGCTCCATGGGAACTACTTCAATTTCTAGATATTTTATCCTTGAAATGAAGTTTGGTGAGAAAATAACATAAAAAAATATACTATGTTCATTATGTGTTTAACAAGTATATTTTCTATATTTTTGTCACATGTTTATGCCATTGCAGATGACCAATCCCTCTATACTCCATAGTTTAAGAAGTTATCCATAATGTGTGATGGGTTCTTGACTATAATATGAGGACCATAACCAATGGTGATCCACCTCTATTACATACCAGATACTTATAACTCATGGGGTATATATTAATGTATGTAAAGTGGACCAGGTATCAAGTTAGAAGTAGGCCACATGTTAAGTTAGGAGAGTGTGTGTCATAGAATTATGTATATAATCGATTCGTTATACAATATCTTTGTTGTCATAGAATTATGAATGTAACCACTTGGCATCATGAATGTACATATCATAAATTATGTAAGCCAAGAACATTATCATAGAATACTGTCATAGTAGGTTGCCATAGAATATTGTCATAAAATGTCAAGAAATATGCTTGTAAATATTATAAAATGGGAAGGATGTAACCCTTACAGGTAAGAGAAGAATTTGTATATTTTGTAAGGAGGTTTCCCCCTCAAAGTGGCCCGCTTTAGTAACATTGTCATGAATTCTTGTAATTACCGCTATTTGTGTTTCTATGTTTTATTTGATGAATGTTTATGTTATTGGATATACAATATTAGTGTTGCTTTTATCAACACTTTTCGCAACCATAGTCATAATTATCTTTGGTACTAAATTTCTTATCTCAATACAACTCTACACTAAGAATTTTGAGGCAAAATATTTGCATGAGAAGAAGAGGTTCATTGCAAGTGGTATTATATCCCTTTCTAGGGCACGGTAAGATTATATTGTGAGCAATTTTTGTTTTGGTTAATCCTAGGTTTGTAGGTTAGAAATAATGTTCTAGTCATTTTAAAATAATACGGTAGAGCTATTGTTATTGGCTAAGCTAGATTTCCCATAAAGCATCTAGTGATGTAAGGGATGATCAACCTCCTATACCTAGGATTCAGACAACATTAATACATGGATTTGATCTCCCACATGCCTTACATATATTAGGAAACCCCTTTAGGAACCTAGATTCGAACCTTCATATATAGAAAACTAGTTAGTCATGTAATATCCATAGTGCACTGAGCACAACACTTAAGAAGATCACCCTCTAGTACAATTAGAGAGGTGAGTAGGGTGATCAAGGGTATGTGTGGAATCCTCCTTGAGTTTAAGCCTAAAATATTGATCCAAAGATTATCGATCATTTTTGTGGTATAATAGAGGGCTATGGAGAGTACACAAACCCTAACCTAGAATACATCCATTCCTTATTTAAATTATCAAGAGCATAACTCATGGGACAAGATATTGAAATTCTAAGAGTTTTGAAGCAGATATGCAACTTAAAAACCCTTGTTATTCAAAGAAATAGTCCTTTGCATCATTGTAGGATAAATACCATTGGGCTTACAAAAGATGACATTGTGGGATACTAACCCATTGTGTTTGTCTCATCGAGCTAACCATATTGGTATACAACACCCATACACTTTTTGAATCCTTACTAAAATAGTCATTTTGGAATATAGGCCATTGTGATTATCTCATCAAGTTGATCGTTTTGGTATATATCACCCATATGCATTTGCAAGATCGTTTCTAAAAATAATAACAACTAAAAATAACATTTTTATTTTTAGTAAATATCCCCTGAGACTTGCTATCAAGCAATGGAGGCCAGCTGGCACAAGCTGAAGGAACAACTATCCAATTTGGATGCCATAATGAAACTCGAGGGTCAAATATCTTTTGTCACCACCATGATAGCATACTTAAGCAAGATAAAATGAGTTGGGACTTGGAAGTGCTTAAAATTATAAATATGAATTTTGTTGGGTATGTTGAAAATAGTCCAGATGCTGAAATGGAAAAATTGTTGAACGACTAGAATTTTTTAGGGTCTTTAATGAGGGAAACACTCAATGTACGGGAAATAACATAGGCATGACTCAGATATTTCCCAAAATAGACTTTCCAAGGTTTAATGGAATAGAGCCACAACATTGGTTGATTAAGGTTGAGGAATGGTATGAGCTCCATGGAACCCCTTTTGATTAGTGGATCTTTATAGTCACATTTTATTTTGACCTTGAAGCCCTACATTGGTACTAGTGGCTGTGAAAACAAGTTCTAAATATTAGATGAACACAATTCAAAAGAGAACTTCTTAGTCAATTTGGGTCATCACAATTTTATTTTACTAGTGCTCTCGCTAAGCTTTTATAAACAAACAATATGCCTGAGTATATTACTGCTTTTGAGAAGCTTGCCAATAGAACTGAAGCTCTTCTATATGAATTATTCATGAGTTGTTTTATTAGTGGCCTAAAGGAAGGCATAAGAACTGAGGTTCAAATGCTTAATTTGACCACGTACATGATAGCCACAAGACTGGCTAAAGTAACAGAGAATAAATGGAATGCTCAATGAAAGGCTTCTAGACCTCCTACATTTCAAAATAGAATATTTACATCCATAAATGATAGTGCTCCAAAGCCCCAATAGTTAAGAGTCTAACACAAATGAGATGACCAACTACAGAGCCAAGGGACTTTATTATAATTGTGATGAAAAATGAGCCATAGGACACAAGTGCAAAATCCAATACCTCTATCTTTTGGATATGAGCAGTGCTTAAACTTTCACAAAAATAAGGGATGAATTTATGGATTCAATAGAAGAGCCACTAGAATTAGTGGATGTCAAACTACCAAACAATAGTCAAGAGGAAGATATCACCACCATTTTTTTAATGTTATTATAGGAATATCGACATCCCAATGCATGATGGTCCAAGGATTTCTCAAAGGACATAAAGTTTTGATCCTATTGGACTTGGTATTGATCCTAGTGTTGCAAAAAGAGGATATTGTTTCATTTATGGATATGATCAAGTTCAAGTAAAAAAATTTAATGGTGACTATCATTATTAGAATGACCTCTATGTAGTCCCATTGCATGAAGTAGACATTGTATTAGGTTACCTTTAGAAACGAATATTGGTAACAATGTCATATAGATTTTTAAAACTTTGGATGAAGTTCAATGTAAATAATTGGACCCACACCATTTGGGGTGTGAAAGCTAGCAATCCCTATATTATAACATCCCATTAGATGCAAAGACTAATTAAGAAGGGTCATAGGATAGTTGTGGGTTGGTTTTATAAGATGTAGTTACATGTTATCTAGGATGACAAGATGTTGTCAGATTTTTTAGTAGTCTTAACTAAGAATCAACAGGTTTTCATCAAGCCTAAACAACTACCGTCCCATCAGATGAAATATCACATAATCAACTTAGTCCTCAATAGTCAACCTCCAAATATTTGACCGTACAGGTACTCCTATCACTAAAAGAATGAGATTGAGCAATTGGTGAAGAAACTACTAAACACAAGGCTCATCTGTCTAAGCACAAGTCCTTTTTTAACCCACATCTTATTAGTTAGAATATGATTGCTCAACTAACCATGAAAGTTAGAATACAAGCAATCAAACCAGGATCCAAATATCTCAAAAGAAATCACATAAGCTTTCAAATGGAAAAAATGGAAGAATATAACTATGCTCATATATGTCAAAAAACAAAACCTCTTAAATGGAAGAGGAAGGTCTACATATATAGACTTGAGTGTCATCATGCAATGGACACTTGGAGTGCAACACCAATATGGCAACTTGGAGTGCAACAAGGTCTAATATGGCAACTTGGAGTGCAACAAAGTCCAATATGGCAACTTGGAGTGCAACAAAGTCCAATATGGCAACTTGGAGTGCAACACAAATATAGCAACTTCGAGTGCAACACAAATATGGCAACTTGGAGTGCAACAAGTCCAATATGGAAACTTGGAATGTAGCAAGTCCAATATGGAAACTTGGAGTGTAGTATATATATGGCAACTAACAAACTCAACTAGAGTAGACCAACCTAAGCAAGCTAATCATAGGTGCACTAATAATGCAATAAATATATGCACCAACAGATGGGTTGTGGAGAATGTGCATGGATTTTAGTGAACTCAATAATATAAACATCAAGGATAAGTTTTTTATCCTTGTGATTGATGATTTTTTGGATGAACTACATGATGCTCGATATTTTACCAAATTGGACCTCAAATTAGGGTATCGTTAGATTTGTGTTCACAAGAATGACATCCCAAAAACAACTTTCAAGATCCATGAGGGACATTATGAGTTCTTGGTCATGCCCTTTGGCCTCACCAATGCACCATTGACTTTCCAAGGCTTGATGAATAGGGTTCTAAAACCCTACCTATAAAATTTTACATTGGTATTTTTTTATTATATATTGATCTACAACAAAACATGGAAAGAGCACCTATAACATGTTGATGAGGTTTTGAAGATCCTATAGCAAAATCAGTTGTATGTCAAACAATATAAATGCACCTTTAGGTAAACCAAGGTAGAGTATTTGGGGCATGTTGTGGCTAGATATGGTGTCCGTGTAGATCCATTAAAGATTGAGGCCATGAAGGAGTGGCCCAAACCCAAAATATTAAAGAGCCTTCATGGTTTCCTTGGCCTTATAGGATATTAACAAACGTTTATCAAGGACTATGGAAAGATAGTTGTCCCTTTGACAACTATGCATAGCAAGGATGCATTCACATGGAACATTGTAGCCAAGCAAACTTTTTTGACTTTGAAGGATGCCATGTGTCGCACATCTGTCTTAGTCGTACCTATTTTTTCCAAAAATTTTGTCATTGAAAGTGATGCCTCCAAACTGGGATTTGAGAGTAGTACTTATGCAAGAAGGTTAGACACTTGATTCATAAGCAAGGCCCTATTAACTTACAAGAAGGATATAATGGTCATTGTATTCATCATCCTCCATTCGAAACCATACTTGTTAGGGTGATACTTTATCATCAAGACAGATCATCGTAGCCTTAAGTATCTCTTAGAAAAAATAATTTCTTCTCCTAAGCAATAAAAATGGGTTATTAAACTCTTAGGATATGACTATGAGATAGTCTATGATAAGGAGAAAGAAAAAGTGATCATTGATGCTCTTTCTAGGCTACCTAAAACACAAAGTATTCTAGGTGTAACAACTATCCTCAAGGTTGATTGGTTACAGACACTTAAGTCAGAATGGTAGGTAAACTCCACTTGCAAATATCATTCAACACTTATAGACAATAGCAAAGGATCATCCCAATTATTCATGGAAGCAGGGGGACTTGCGTTATAAGCATTGGGTTGTTATTCCATCCACTTTGCAATTCAAATAATAGATTCTTATAGAACTTCACTCTTCTTTAATAGGGGGACACATAGGTTTCTTCCAAACCTATGAATGAGTAAAGAGCAATTTCTACTGGCTTAGGTTGAAGTCAGATGGTAAAAAATTTGTGGATAGTTGTGACAATTGTCAACACCCAAAAGGGGAAACAATCAATACATTAGGGTTACATCAATATTTACCCATTACAAACTCTATGTGGATAGACATCTCCATGGAATTCATTGAAGGACTTCATCTATTTAGAGGTAAATAATTTATAATGGTAATTGTGGATTGTTTAAACAAATATGCTCATTTTTTGTGCATCCTTATACTTCCACGACAGTAGCATAAATTTACATGGATCAGATATTTAGATTCTACTGGAGCCTACACTCCATAGTTAGGATCACAATAAGATATTCACTAGTAAATTTTGGGAGGAGCTACATTACTTTTAAGGGACCTAGTTGAAAGAAAGCATGTTCTATCACCCACAAACTAATGGCCAAAAGAAGGTGGTGAATAAATATCTTGAGACATATCTCTGATATTTTATTTAAGATAACTAGTCTAAATGGATTCAATGGTTTCCCTTAGCCGAATGGTGGTACATTACCACTTTTCACACAACCACAAGGATGACATTGTATGAAGCAATATATGGTCAACCACCCCAAGTACTCACTTCTTACTTGCTAGGCAATTTGACGGTGGAAGCAATTGACATAGTCCTTAATCGTAGGCAAGAAATCTTAGCAAGCCTAAAAACGAAATTGGCTACTACCTATAACCATATGAAACAACAGGTAGACAAACATAAAAATGAGAGCACGTTGAGAGCAACATGGTATTCCTTCATTTCCAACCTTATAAGTAAATGTCCCTTAAAACAAGGGTCGACATAAGTTGACACCCAAGTTTTATGGACTCTACAAGGTACTATAACGAATAAGGGAGGTTGCTTACAAGTTGGACCTATCGACAACGTCTAAGATTCACCTAGTTTTTCATGTATCTTTCTTGAAGGAAGTGGTAGGCATAGATACTCAAGAATAGACCATCCTTCCTAAATTGGATGAAGAGGGATCCATTCTTTGGCAGCCTGTAACCATTCTCGATCATAGAACCCAACATCTTTGCTCTTGTGATATCACTGAAGTGTTGGTACAGTGGCAAGGGTTGCAATCAAAAGATGCCACATGGAGCTATTGTAGGGCTTTCAGGAATAGTTCTCCACCTTTTAGATTTGAGGACAAAGCTTCTTCAAGGGGGGTTGCATGTTACATACCTGACACTTGTAACTCATAGGGGCATATGTTAATGCATGTAAAGTGGACCATATATCAAGTAAGAAGTGGGCTACATGTTAAGTTAGGATAATGTGTGTCATAGAATCATGTATATAACCACTTTGTCATAGAATTATGAATGTAACTGCTTGGCATCATGAATGTAATTATCATAAATTAGGCAAGTCAAAAGTATTGTCATAGAATAATATCATAGCAAGTTGTCATAGAACATTATCATAAAATGTTAGGAAATATACTTGTAAATTTTATAAAATGGGAAGGATGTAACCCTTAAAGATAAGATAACAAATTGCATATTTTTTAAGGAGGTTGCCCCCCTCAAAGTGACCCGCAATAGTAACATTTCTTGTCCCAAATTCTCGCAATTACTATATTTTTATTTCCATGTTTCATTTGATGAATGTTTATGTTATTGGATATACAATATTAGTGTTGCTTTTATCAATACTTTGTGCAATCATAATTAGAATTATTTTTGGCACTAAATTTCTTATCTCACAACTCTACACTAAGAACTTTGAGGTGAAATATTTGCATGAGAAGAAGAGGTTCATTGCAATCTCTTCTTCCAACCCTAGACGATTATAATCTATACCTTCATTGATATTTAAAGAGTTTGTTTTTCTATTTGTTGTTCTCGCATTAAATTCACCCACTAAAACCACCTCTTCAAGCTTGTTATATTTTATGACATATTTTGCCAATGCCATATATGGATCTTCATGATCTAATCCATGTTTCTTATAAAAATTTTATTGTTGTGGAACAAAATAACAAGTTGCAATGCTAATCAATTTATCATTATCTGTGATTCTAATCCATATATACTATTTATTTGAGTCTTCTTTCTCAACCTGTGTGAGTCTACCCCAAGACTCTTTTATTAGTATTGTTACTCCTCCACGTCCTTTTCCATTTTTTGTTGCTTCATTCCATATTGATATCTTTTTGTATCCTTTATAATATGGAATCTTGCATCCATCTTGTTCATATGTTTTTTTAGTATAATTATATCATTTGCTTTAGCTATGGGCCCTAGATCGGGACTCTTCTCCATGGATATCCATGATAATTCCAATTCACCAATGTTAAGTGTTCTCAACGGGGCCCAATTTCCTATTTATTTTGGTATATTATATTTATAATGCATGCTTCCCCATTTTTCAACCATGATTTTTTACTGTCACTCCTTGTTATCTTTACTTTTTTCCATTTTGCCGTCGTCTCTTCTTGTTGCATAGGGTAATATCCTCATCTAGGAAAAATGTGACCCTTGTAGTAATCCTCTATTTTGAAGAACCTACCTTTTATCTCTTATACTGAACATTGTGACTCAGATTGGTCGAGCCCTCACGTCTTGCCTTACTTTTCCTAATCTACATGCTTAATGAATTTGTCTGATCCAATAAAGTTTATCAAAAAGAAGAACCCTTGTTAAGTTGGTTTTGTTTTCTTGTTCTCCATGCTCTTTTATTCCCTCAATGATGACGTTTATTGACCTATTTTGCCTTTCCTTTTCTTCTACTAGTTGCATTATGATTTATTTTTCTATTAAATCTCTTTACTCCTTTGACTTGATTGTTGGATTTCTTACCACTTGTGCCCATGACTAGTCTCCTCTAATTTATTTTATAGTTCTTGTTCTTTTGTCATCATGTTTATAATTGTTGCATGGACTTCTTTTATTCGTAAAAGATTGTCTTTGTTTTATTTTTCTTTACTGATATGCAACTCGGTTTGAAGTTGGGATCCATTTGTAGAATGTCTAGTACTACACAAGCCCATTATAATGGAGGATTTCAATTCTACTAGTGATGTCTACAATATGTTGATTTAAACAACTTGTTCCAATTTTTTTTTGTTCCATGACGAGGCTTTGTTGTTCCCTCATGACTACGATCAATTCCAACATCTCAGTTGCAATGATCCTATATGTTCTACTAAAACTATTAGTCTATCATGAAATGGGCTACCCATGGTATCAACTAATAGAGTCAAGTTAATCTCACCTATTTTCTTGTTTCCTCTGTGTCGTGGGTTTACCATTACCTAATTCAATCTTTCCTAACAAACATGCACTAGAATGTTTGGGATCTTAGTTTTTCAAACCTTAGCTTTGACCTCACCAAATGTACTTATTTAACTTTTAAACTTTTGAACCAGAAAATAAAAATAACAAGAGAAGAGAAAATAAGGTATTTGGGTTTAAAGACTTTCCTATTCTTATCTTTGCCTTTTTTTGTACACTTGTCCTTGTTTGCCTTGTGATCTTGTCAAAAAAACTTTTGCATATGCATCCAATCTATCAACTACATCTGTGTCTATTAATTACAATGGAATTTACCTCCATCATTTGAAACTACCTTTACCTTTAGAATCTCATCCACCACTTAAATCTACCTCTACCCACTACTTTTGTCTTTACCTACCTGTTTCTATCTTTATCTCTATCTCTACCTTTATTTTTTTCAAATATTTTTCTTAAAACAAGTCTACTAATTTCAATAAAATTCTCCTAATCCAAATAAAGAGGAGAGTAAAGAATCAAATTTCAAACTTAAGATCTAGCAAGATACCAAATTAAATTATATGTTTATTTTATTTTCAATTGTTTTAAGTCGTTATCCCATGTGATAAACGAACTATTTAGAAAAATAATTTTAAAAAGGTTGGTCTCCTCTCACTAGTACCTTCACTTTAAGGGATATTTAGAATATTATACAAAGTAGTTAGAAAAATAATTTTAAAAAGGTTGGTCTCCTCTCACTAGTACCTTCACTTTAAGGGATATTTAGAATATTATACAAAGTAGTAAGTGGGGTATCTTCGCTTTAAGGGAACTTTCAAAAAGTTGATGTACATAGTAGTAAGTGGGGTTTGTTTACGCTTAAAAGATCAAAGATTTAGTTTCCTTAAGAGTCTAAGGTGTTCTTTTCATTCTCGTTTTTTTATGCATGTGTAACATCATACATATATTGATAAGGTTTCTTAAATTTATTTGTTTTTTTTTATAAAAAACCTTTTATATTAATAAGATTTCTTTTTATAAAAAATATTTTATATTAATAAGATTTTTTATATTTATTTATTTTTTATATAAATGTTAGATTATTAGAAAAATATTTGGTTAAAAAAATATATTATAAAAATTTAAGATTTTTAATTATATTTTAATAAATTTTAGACTTCACTTAGGTGTTGTAGGTGATTTGGAGAGGAGAGGGCAATCCTCCAAGGGAGGTCTCAGGTTCAAATCTCCACCCTACCAAAAATCTGAATTGGGTATCCAAAATTCAATTGATAATGTTGGTGCGGGCAGGGTCGGGTGCGACTCCGGGTGACTTTGACGGTGTAGAGCCCCCTGTTCGTGGTCTCTCAGACCAAGGTGGCCCCACAAGGGGTTTTTCGCTTAAAAAAAAAAAAATTTAGACTTCCATCATTTAAGGTAGATTGGTAAGTGTTTTTGTGGTCAATCATTTAACAAGAAAAACTTCGGGAGCAGCCCGTTGTTAAAGATAATAGTTTGATCTGAATCCTTTGACTCCACGCTAGACTAATAATGACCATAAGAATCATCGTATTTGATTAAACAAGTATTCTAGATACTTTAATTTATTTTTTTATTTTATTTTTTATTTTTTAATCACTTGATGGCAAGGGGTAGGTTTGTTTTGGTGTAGAGTTGACCATCACACTCTTGATGTATAGCCTTAAAAAATTACATACTTTAATTCCTAAGGGTTAGGTGGATTGGTAAGTGCATGTAACCCTGACCTACCAGTGCATGTAATTCCTAGGGTGGGTGAGCATTTACTAAGAAGAGACCTAATTCAAACCTTACGAAGAAGCCAAGCCTTATAAAAGTAGTAGTTTGATCTGAAATCTCTAGTGCATGTAACCCTGACCTACCAGTGATCCCCATCTCACACTAAGTTACCTAAAATCGAAACAATGAGTTGGTTGATGTAATCCCTTGATTTAAACCTTTAATAATACCAACTCTCCTATATACCAAAAAAAAAAAAAAAAAATAATAATTAATTTATAAACCTTATGAACTAACTAATAAAACAAAACGGTGAAAATAACTCAATACACATGGAAAGCAACATTCATCCAATCATCCTACGTAACCTAAAAAAACAAACATTCATGCAACCAATTTTAAGTAAAGGAAAAAATATATATTTTTAAATTCTTTAACCACTAAAACACGTTTCTTTTACGTTTTTTTTTTACTCCACCATCATAAATGCATTTATAAGGGGAATCGTTCCTTTTTCACTCCACCATCATAAATGCATTTATAAGGGGAATCGTTTCTTATGTTCCCTTTAGTTTGTTGGGGATAAGGTCTATTTTTATATATTTAATATTATTTTTTATTTATTTTATATAGTAAAATCTTTGTTATGAATTCGTGTAGGTTGTTCGGTTTTTTTATTGCTGTCATAGTATTATGTGTTATTTATAGCGGATTCCTATAAGTTTATAACTACCATGTCACGTCATTTTAAACCTTTTACGATGATGAAAACATGGTAAAATCTCTGTTATGGATTCGTGTAGATTGTTCGGTTTTTAATTACTGTCGTAGTATTATGTGTTCTCTATCAACAGATCCTTATAAGTTTATAACTACCATGCCATGGTCATTTTAAACCTTTTACAACGATGAGAGCATCAAAAAAAAGACAAGTGTTTCAGTCTGATGAAACCCGAGATTTGAAATGAAATGAAAGATTTTAATTACGTCCGCGAGACCCAAATATGTCTATGGGACCTCAAATATGGAAGTACAACTGCTCAAATCATATCATATGATCTTTAATATCTTTGAGAAGGTTGTTCCTTCTCCTACTGATTTGGGTTAGCAATTTCTCAACTTTTTTTATTTTACTGTCTTCAAATAACTCTGTCATAGACCCATTTTCAAGTGTTTTTTTTGTATTTGTTACGGATGTCTGAAAAACTCGGGCACTTATAGATGAAGTGTTTCTCTGTCTCTACTGTCCTTGTGCTGCATAAAGTACATATCCTTTCTTCCCATTGTTCTTTGGGTGTTGTCCATCTTCCTCTTTCACATCTAAGCCTATGAGAGCTAGTCCTTATATGAGCAATGAAGATTTTTTCCCTCCACTTGATTTCATGCTTATTCCTTGTGATCATATGTTGGGTTAAACTTTGCAGTATAATATTGTCTTTTACTGCTTGCATTTTTCCACATTCCACTTCTAAACTTTTCATTCACATAGCTTTTGATGTCTTTGTTGAAATTTGGGTATGTTGATTTCCCAACGTTTCATCTATTTCTGATTTTGTTTCATCCCTGTGTTCTTCCGCCTATGTAACTCTTCGTCCTTAGCTGCCATTGGTCATTTGTCGTTTTTCATGTTTTCTGTTTTTTTCAAGTAACATAACAGCTTGGTCATAACAATTGCTTCTAAAGGAAACATTCCAACTTCAGCTAAAATAATTTTATAAGGGGTTGTGGCCTTAATTTTAAGAAAATTTATGATTAGATATTTTTGAATCCTTTTTATTTGCCTCCATTTTGCCTTTGCCATTAGCCCACACCTTGCAACTATACAACAAAACCGGTGTAACAAGTAGGCCAAATAAAACCCTGGTGGTCTTCCAATCCCACAACTCGACATTCCTACACCTATTTGAACCTTGGACCTCCGTCTTCTTGCTGTGTTTGGGAAATTAATTTACGCCTCACCTATATATTTAATATTATTAAAAATATATTTTTAAAATATATATATATATATATATATATTTTTGATATGGTTAGTATGAGAAACCTTTACGATTAAAGCAAATCCTCCTAACCATAATCCCTCGTAAAGCCGAGAACTATACCCCTCGTAAAACCGAGAACTATACTTATTAATAGAGAATTTAACACAGCTACCCCTCACACATTCAACCACGTCCCATGTGAACCTTATTTGAATTGATTTAAATATTATTTTTTTAATTACACATTATCGTCAATCACATTTCAAAGTTTAATGTTCATTAGTGTTTACATACAATAAATTTAAATCCACTCCGCACGTAGCAACATAGTAATAAGGTAACGCGTGTGACGTCAACACACACCAAAAAAATAGCACAGGTGTCACATCGGACTGCGTCCAATCTTTACGGCGGTTCCAAGAATAACGTGGGCTCCTACCCTTATCGGGTCCAACTTCCACCATGACGTTAAATTATATGGATAAAATTTTGATGCCTTATATTTAAATATAAATAATTTATTTTAAGACAGTTTTAATGATTAATTTATGTTGGAGACTTTTTTTTCAAACATGTGTTTAGTAGTTAAAAGGCGAAAAGAATAATGAAAGGGATGTTGTCCATTTCGTATGTCTAATAATTAAAAATAAAAGGAATATTATCCATTTTTTATGTTTAATAATTAAAAATAAAAAAAATATTATCCATTTTCTGTGTATCCAAAAAATATAAAAATAATTTTAAAATTTTAAATAATAAATTAAAGGTTAATAAAATATTATATAGATAAATAATATAATATTTATATAATAAGATAAAATATATAATATAATACAAATTTTTAAAATTAAAGTAATAAATTTTTAGATGGTAAATTAGGTTTTTATTTAGATATACAAATTCAAAGACCAATATTTACAAAGAAAGGACAAAAACCCTCCTAAAAACCTACTCTTTATTTTAAAATAAGAAAAAAAAATAAACCGAAGAGATCAAATACCTGTGGTAGAAAAAAATAAACCCGAGCACAAATACCTTTGGATGGACTATCCCGTTATAGTTTTACATCTTGAAACTAAAGATTATAAATTATAGAGATTCCAACACATAAAAACATAATTAAATTCAATCAAAAATACAAAATGATTGGAAGTAGGCAATGTTTGTAATTTTAAGAAGTTTCTGGTCTTTCTCTTTATTTAATTCTAGAACGCGTAGGACACAGGCGCGGCAGTTTGACTCAGCTTCCTTCAATTTGTTCACGTGGTGCCGGGCTTGGCCACCGTCGAGTCCACGAGTTGAGCGGTCTCTCAGTATAAACGGCATCTCACAGAGGAAATAATTCTTAATTTTTCTCGATTTTCACTGATTGCTATCTCGTTTCCTTTCAATTTCACTGCAAAATTTGGGATTTCTATCTCAGAATGCCGTATTGCGAGGTAGACAAACACCGGAACGACAAATACAGCGAAGGAATTAAAATATATTACGAGCGATACGGTGGCGGGGACATCAAAGTTTTGCTTATCATCGGTAAATGTTCTAAAATTTTCCCCCTTTTGTCTACAAATTTTGTTATTGTTGCCTTAATTGATAAACCAGGGAGATAATGTCAATCAATAGAGCAAAGATTTGCACCATGTTATTGATAATCTCGTCAAATTTATTTGCTTGTTTGCAATTCTTTTGAAACTTTTTTTAATTTTTTGCGTGTGATTTAGCTCTTGATTTTTGATGGCAAATTTGGCAACTGGAGAATGCAAATCCATAGAGCAAAGATTTGCACGTTTGCTTTTCTGTAAATAATAAAATTTGTGGCGTGTAATTTAGCTCTGTTTACTTGGTTTTTGGTTGTGAATTTGGCATGTGAAATTGGAGGGGAGAATGTCAATCAATAGAGCAAAGATTTGCAATGGATTGGTGACAAACTGTTCAAATTTATTTGCTTTTCTGTATATATATATATATATATATTTTAATTTTTTTTGGCGTGTAATTTAGCTCCGTTTGTGTGATTTTTGGGAGTAAATTTCACGTCTGGATGTGTAGGACACAATGTCAATCAAGAGATGCGGCAGATTATTGATAACGTCTTCAAATTTATTTTCTTTTCTGTAAATTAACGTTTTTTATTTTTTATTTTTGGGGTGTCATTTAGCTTTCTTTGCTTGACTTTGGGGATAAATTTGGCATGTAGATGTGTAGGAGAGAATGCCAATTAATATTGATAACCTGTTCAAACTTATTTGCTTTTCTGTAAATTTTTTGTTTTTAAAGAATTTTGGCGTGTGATTTAGCTCCATTTGCTTGGTTCTTGGGGGTAAATTTGGCACCTGAATGTGTAAGAGAGGATGCCATATAATATAGGAAAGATTTCCACCAGATTACCATAACCTGTCCAATTTTTTTTGCTATTTTGTAATTAATGTTTTCTAATTTTTTTGGTGTGTAAATTAGCTCCGATTGCGAGATTGTTGGTAGTAAATTTGGAATCTGGATGTGTAGGACTGGCCGGTACGCACGATTCATGGGGTCCGCAGATCAGGGGTTTAACAGGGATCGACATGGCGAAGAAAGGGGATGAAATAGATGAAAAGAGGGCAGAATATGCGAATGGATGTTTTGCTTCGGGTTCTCCGGAAATGCGGGATTTAATGGCGGAGAATGGCGGAAAGGAGTCCCTGAAGAATTCCGTCGAGGTCTGTTCTTTTGACAACAGGGGCGTTGGACGGAGCTCTGTGCCAAAGCATAAATCTTATTATACGTAAGTGGTTACCTAAACAATTCGTAGGATCATTTCCCTTTAAACAAATTTATTGTTGTTATTATTATTATAATTGGTAAGTTAAACTTCATCTGCATTGCAGATTCATGATCGTTTGCATTATTTATTTTCAATAATAATAATTGATAAATTTGACGACTGAGGTTAAAATCTGGCCACTCAATATAGGCGTAAATGGCCAGTTTTCATCATGATGGGATCATTTTCAATCCCATATAATTGTAAAATATTGTTAAGTTTGACGGCTGTTATGGCTGGCGGGGACCCTTTTACATGTTAAAAGTCTCTAATTGGGTTAGAACATGGGTCACTTCTAAAAGAGTGAAATTCCTTTAAACCTTTTTATTATTGAACCTGGGACACGGATGGTGTCTTGCAACGGCAAACAAAAATCCCTAAAATCCCTCGTACCATATGTAATTCAAAGACTCTTTACAAAGACAGATTTAATTCTTTATTACTGGGCTCTTAAGTCGATGCCATTGTGCAGACAATGAAGTCTTACCTTTTAGAAAGATATCTTGTTCTCATGATTTATAATTTTATTCTTTCCTTTTTATCTTTAGTCATGCCATGTAGAAGGGAGAGTGAATTGTACACATACTATGACTCCCAAAGGAGTGAAACCTGTTATTCATAAAAGACTTGGCAACTCATGTAATCATTTCATTCTTAAATCCAGGTCATTGTCTTTACAATGAACTCTCATGATTAATGTCTTGGAATCATTTCCTTTATTTATTTAGTCATGCTGCAATGTGGAATAAATTTTAGTCCTAGTATGACTTCAAAGGAGTGACTGAAACCTTTATCACAAAATTGCATATCCTGTGGCAATTCTAGCAGTTATTTATTTATCCTGTTCTTTTATCATTCTTAAATCCAGGTCATTGTCCAGAGTGCGGCTAATAAAATCTGCCATATTAAATAGCCATTTTCTTCTCATGTTAAGATATGGTTTGTTAAGGAGGCTTGTAATTTACTGACACATGTTTTCCATCATGTTTGCAATATTGTTAATGCCAGTATTACATACATTGGAGTAAGACTATTATGATATATGGGGAAGAATGTGTTATGAACTTATGAAGATCTGAAATTGAAACTCACTTAAGCTGATTAAAAAACTTCAAAAAAAATCTGAAATCTGAATTCTGGACTGAATTATACAATCATAACAATTTTTCTTATAGATGCTGAGATCAAACATACAATGAAACAGATCTGAAAAATAAACTCCTATAATAAAAAAAGCAAAAGAAATTTATTCTACTTACAACCAATAAACAGAATAGCCCAAGCTTGCAGGTGAGCCACTTCCGATTTGAGAAGAAAACCAATATTTTTTTCCTCTCTATTTTGCTTACAACCAATAAACAGAATAGTCCAACCTTGCAGGTGAGCTACTCCAGATTCGAGAAGACAACCAATCTTCTTTTCTCTGAGAATACCAATTTTCTGTTTGCAAAGAGATCCCTTATTCATCAAGTGCTTTATACTGATCGATGAGAAAATGTTTTATTCTATTCTTGCTTGATTTATCCTTCCAACAATACTTTCTATGTTTTCCAGCTGCAGTTTCTATCTTTTTTCCCAACTGCACTTCCTACATTTTTAACTGGACTTGCTATATTTCCCATTCATTCATTACGATGCATGATTGGGGACCAACCAAATTCAGAGGGGCAGAATTGTAATGAGCTCAGATACTGCATAGGGAAATAAGTAGTTTTTAGGAAGAGAATAAGGAAAGTACAGCTAAGAACGGATAAGATAAGCAAGAAGCAAGTAAAGGTGAGGAATAAAGTACTTTTCTGATCTCTTTTTGCATTTTATGCACTGAAATCAGCTTTCTATGTTTTTTCCCCAACTGCACTTTCTATATTTTTAACTGAAGTTCCTATATTTCCCAACTCTACTTGCTTTATTCTCCAAGTTAACTTGCTTCTTGCTTATCTTATCCCGTCTTCACTTGATTTTCTTTATTCTCTTCCTAAAAACTACTACTTATTTCCCTAGCAGTATTTGAGCTCATTACAATTCGGCCCCTTTGAATTTGATTGGTCCCCAATCATGATTGTAATGAATACATAACCAAGGGTCCCTTTTCTCATCTCTTTTTGCATTTATATACTGAAATCAGTTTACTTTTTGGAGGTTTGAACTTTGAACCCTTGAATTTGGTGTTTTTTTGGATCCTGCACAAACTTCATCGACAGCTTCTGAAAATTCATGTTAATATTGCCAAGTAATTTCAACCACTGGATTTCTAGAATCATATCAGGATCACCCAGTGACACAATATAAAAATTAGATTTGACAAAACAGGTTCCCATGTGAAGGGTGAGTTCTTTAAATCCATGTATTACATTGGAGTTGGGACCCATCAGCAATACTAATATCAAAGGGAGGACATTCTGTGCTTGATAAATGCAAGGCAAGATATAACTTTGAATCTAGGAAGTTATCAGTACTTTCAGAATCAATCAAAACCATGATGTTCTTTCCTTTGATAAACCTTCTACACATAAGGTAGTATAAACAGATGTACCTCTCATAGCTGCTAATGATGCAATGGGCTGCTTGATTCTTCCTCACTTCCAGAGTGTGGAGAATCATTGACAGGCTCAATCAGTTGATTTGGCCTTTGTTAGCACATTTAGAGTCTTGGGACCATGGCTACAGGAGAAGCAATGTTCTTGCTTATGGAGCTCTAATTGAGCTGACTTATTTGGGTTACGGCTGCTCTCTAAAGAATTGTTTACTCATTTGAGATAGCTTCCTTGGAACACTTGTTCTGCACTCCTGTAATAGCAAAGATAATTTTCCCTTTGCTACGGTTTTTGAGCATTCTTTTGTATGTGATATGGCTTTGTCAAGGTCTGTTGGTCAAAGAGCTTCCACGTGAACTTTGAATTCTACTTGCAGTTCATCAACTAACAGGTAGGCTTGACGAGAGTTGGACATACCTTGAACTCACATGCATAGTCTTCTAAACTTTCTACTAGTTTCCTCTACATAATCTTGTTGTCTCTGATGTAGATTACAAAGTTCCAAAAACTTCATATTGGCTGTCTTTATGCTGAAAACAACAGTAATCAGCTCAGTGAATTCCTGCCAGACTAATATCTCATCACGCTGACCATCCTGTATGTTAAGGTCATAATGGTGTTACCATTCATAGGCATCTCCCTGAAGATGAAGCGAAGCAAACCATTCATTGGATGCAAGCGGAAATCCACCTCCAGTTTATGCAACCATACTTCTGGAAGAATTTTCTATGTATCATCATATTGTGGAACATCAACCTTTGGCATGTTGGGTTGTGGCCCTGTCCTAGTATGGTCTTGTCCACCAACATCACCTCTCATTGCCCTGTAGGCATTGAAATCATTCACTACATAAAAATCTGCATCTTTAGCCATGTAAGCCCTCCAAAGCCTTCTAATGGGATCATCATTGAAGTCTTGGGCTTCCGGTTGAGGATTGCAATGTGGAGGAGGAGATGCATCATAGGCTGGCCTATGTAGGTTTAGAGGGGGAGATGAGGCAGTGAGGGTCAAATCCTATGATGTGATTCAGCTCCATGGGAAGAATGGTTGCATGTTGCAATCAGTTCTTGAATCACTTGAGACATCTCCCTTGCCCACCATTGGTTGTATGCCCTCATGTACACTCTCAGTAAACAGTTGCCATGCATTAGCTTCCTCTTCATCATTCCTAGTGGACATGTTGGCAAAATTGGTGGCTCTGATACCACTGTTATGAACCTATGAAGATCTGAAACTGAAACTCACTTAAGCTGATTAAAAAACTCAAAAATTTGAAATCTGAATTTTGGACTGAATCATATAACCATAACATAGTTTTTTCTTACAGATGTTGAGATCAAACATACAATGAAACAGATCTAAACATAAACTCCTACAATTAGAAAAGCAAAAGAAATCTATTCTGCTTACAACCAATAAAAAGAATAGCCCAAGAAAACAACCAATCTTCTTTCCTCTATTCTGCTTACAACCAATAAACAGAATAGCCCAAGCTCGCAGGTGAGCCACTCCAGATTCAAGAAGACAACCAATCTTCTTTCCTCTCTTGTGCGAATACCAATTTTCTGTTTGCAAAAAGATCCCTTATTCATCAAGTGCTTCATACTTATAGATGAGGGAATGCTTTATTCTATTCTTGCTTGATTCCTCCAGCTGTACTTGATTTATCCTTCCAACAATACTTTCTATATTTTCCAGCTGCAGTTTCTATCTCTTTTTCCTACTACATGTTCTATATTTTTTTGAACTTGCTATATTTCCCAACTGTACTTGCTATTCTCCAACTTTGCTTGCTTCTTGCATATCTTATTCTGACTTAGTTGTACTTTCTTAATTCTCTTCCTAAAAACTATTTATTTCCCTATGCAGTCTTTGAGCTCATTACAGAATGCCTACTTTTAAGTGCATTAGGGAGTGAGAAAGCAAAGAGAATGCAACTGGAATTCAGATTGATTTTTTTTTTTTCAAATACACCATTGGCACACTTGTTTAGCTCTGCTGCTTCTTTCCTTCCTCAAAGAGATCCACTAAGTCTCCCTTTTTTAAGTACAGATTTCTATAAGGTAGGGAGGTATACATTTGGCATTTATGATTGTGAATGACAACCTTGTTGAAGAATATGAGATCCTTTTGACTGTTGAAAGGGCACTGTTTTCTCAATAAAGGTAAAACTAAAGATGGGGACATATGGGTATAATTATGAAATTAGAATCTTTCTGGAAGAAGTAAAAAGCCCTTTTGAGGAAACATAAGTTTTTGGTGTGAATTTTCACAACTTCATGTTCCTATTTTCTACCAGGTATTTTCAAATACATATGGTTTGATCTAATGGAATCTTCTTGTTGAAAAACACTGAAAAATTTGTAAAGTTTTAATTGAATACGTGAGGTGGTAGTTCAACACAAGAACTCATTGGAAAATTTTGCGTGCAAATTAATGATGCTGCAAACTTGGTCATGAAATTCAAAGACAACCAGTTTATGTCCTTGAATTTTAAAGAAATCAATAAATCACAGAGCAGCACTGTTTCTCTAGCAAGATTTACCAACGACGTCCTATTTTGAAAGTTGGCAATTGTAGAAAATTGATTGAATAATAAAGGAAATATGACCCCAGGAAGTTGACCCATCAAAGCTGCAGGAGCTTTGGATTAACGGTATCTTCTGTGTTAGTGTCGAGTTCAGTAGTGGAAGTGTGTTGCCAATGTTTTAGTAATTGTGAGAAGCTGAACCGTCTTTTCATTTCACATCGTATGTAGTTGTATAAAGTCATGTTGCTTGATTGTGAAAAGCAGATAGTCTTACATCTCTTCTCAGAGATCCTCTATATAGAGTCGATATGAATAAAATTTCTGATGGATTCATAATGCGAGCAAGATAAGGCAGACAGAGGTAAAAGAATCTGTTTGATTCCCTTATGAGTTGGAGTAATTCAAAATGAAGTCAATTTTAGATTGTAATAGAGTGAAGTGCCTTTGTATTCAGTTTGGAAACAAGAATATTTCCAGAAAAGATATGTACAAGTGGGTGCTTTTAATTTTGATAGGTAAAGGTAAAGTATTTTTTAATGTCTGTAAGGCCATAGACCATATGAGACAACCCTCATGGAGGATGTTCTTTACCCAATATATGGCTATCCAACCATACTTCGGTTACCAAAGCATGGTGTACAACCATTCACCTCGCAGGATTCAAACTTTGGACCTATATTTAGAGTTCCAAAGTCTCTACCGTTAGGCCGCTCAGGTTGTACAAACCCAAAAATGTTGCCACTGGGAAATCTTACTTGCAGGTAAACCTACCATAATCTTGGCAGCTGGCCATGTATATAATTCTTTATGCTGGTTCCCTAGTCACACGGATACTTGCAAGGTAGAGAAAATACTTAGAATTCATATATGAAGAAATGATAGGGGTAGAAGAGGGTTACCCTGGTCTATTAAATCATCACAATTTGGACATTGGATAAAGATGTTGGACATTTTGAGTCCTTTAGCAAAAAGTTGTCATTGATGTCAAAAGGATCTATGTAAGTAAGCACTATGTTTGTATTCCAAAAGGAGCTTCAAGGGAAGCTTATCAAAAGGTTTTTATTTAAAACCATGAACGACATATTTGAAATGGGTTTTTCTTAAAACCTAGGTTGTCTTTTCGTTTCATCGAAAAAGGAGTCCCGATGACAAAGTTATTCAACTTTGAAGTTTAAGGTTTAAATTTTAATATTTTAAAATTTTAATTTAAATTTCCAAAGTGGAAATTCTCGCCGACGTCATCAAATTCGATTAAGGGCCGACGTATGAAAAGTCAAGGCAATATGTATAAATACCATTGCCAAAAATTCATTTGGCAATAATTCGAATGTGTGTGAGTTTCGTTCGAACAAAGAGAAAAGATATTTTAACGCAATCGAAACCTGCGAAGAAAGGGAGAAATAGAAGGAAGAGAGGACCCTTCCCATACATCGTAGGCGCTTGTGGCCTAGCGGCAAGAAGGAGGCAGTCAAGTTGTTGAGCGCCAGGAGATCCAAAGTTTGAATCCCGCCGGCGCTGGTTTTTGCGAAGTGGAAAGCAAGTACACCTTTTGGCGCACGTTTGGAGGAAGGAAAGCATAGTGGCTGCGCTCACCATTTCATGTGAGCGGTTGGCTCATGTGGTTAGTGGCGCCGCGGTTAGAGTGGTGCTTGGATAGTGACAGGGGATGGAATCCCGCTGAGAAGAAAAAGGCAAGTTAAATTTTTTATTTTAATATTTGTAAGAAAAGCTTAGAGGAGAAATAAGGCTTATGAGTTGTTTTAGAAAATTATGAAATTACTATTCCTTTTAATTTTGGAAGGGTAGCATATTATATATCGTTGGAAAGCATTTTTCAAGAGCTATTTAATTAACTTGCTTAGAAGGAGAAATAAGGGTTGTGTAAGAAGGTATTTCAGGTTTTGTCAAGGAGTTTCCAAAAGTAAGTTTGATCCATTCTATTGAGGGTTTATTTCTTGCATAAAAGAACTTTGGTGGATGTTAAAATAAAGTAGAAGTAATAAGGTGTTACTTGGATATTTTTGTTGTGTTATTATTCTAACCCTTGTTGAGAGTTGAAAAAGAAAGTGTGTTGAGTGAAACAGATTTTGTGGACAACAAATAAGGCATCAAAAAGGTATGAGCAATATTCTCCATTGATTTTATTTGGGTGGTTGATTTATGAAATATCATTGGAGTGAAAAGGATTGATTGTGGTTTTCTATTCGAAAATAGTTGGTTTAATGCTTCAAGGTTTTCTGGTTTGAAAGTTGTGATTAAAACCTTGTTTTATAAGCATTGTTGTTGGAGTGAGTTGTTGTGCAAAGAACTTGAACTTGAGCTGAAAAGAACATGAGTATCATTGTTATGTAAGAGTAGTTGTTGAGTATTGTTGAAGACATTTTGAGTTGGTTGATTCATGCTTGGACTAGGGTTTGTGAGAAAGAGTTGTTCCTTGTGGTGATTTGTTGAGTAGAGTTGTTTGAGCCTAGTCAAGTGATTGAGTGAAGTGGTTGTTCAAGTTCCATAAAACAAACTATTCTATATTCTGATTTGAGTTGAGTTGAGAAAGAAATTGGATTTGAGTATAGAACATATTGAGTCTCTAACAATTCTCTTTATGCTTCTATGAGATTGTTGAGTTGAGATTGGGATTTGAGTATAGAACATATTGAGTCTCTAACAATTATCTTTATGCTTCTATGAGATTGTTGAGTTGAGATTGAGATTTAAGTATAGAACATATTGAGTCTCTAACAATTCTCTTTATGCTTCTATGAGATTGATTTGATTTGAGATTGGGAATTAAGTATAGAACATATTGAGTCTCTAACAATTCTCTTTATGCTTCTATGAGATTGAGTTGAGAAAGTGGTTGAGCATTGAGTGTAGAACATATTGAGTCTCTAACAATTCTCTTTATGTTTCTATGAGATTGGACAAGTTCTATGTGGACTTGTTAAGCAAATTTGAGCAAGTCTTTGAGAAGGCTTGTGGACTGATTTTGTGTAAGCTTTTGTGAAAGCTTGCTATGCAGATTTGAGCAAGTCCTAGAGAGGACTTATTAAGCAGATTTGGACAAGTTCTGAGTGAACCTATTGAGCAGATTTGAACAAGTTTTGAGTGAGCCTATTGAGTAGATTTGAGCAGGTTCTGAGTGAGCCTATTGAGCAGATTTGAGCAGGTTCTGAGTGAGCCTATTGAGCAGGTTTTGAGTGAGCCTATTGAGCAGATTTGAGCAGGTTCTGAGTGAGCCTATTGAGCAGATTTGAAGAGGTTCTGAGTGAACCTATTGACAGAGCTTTGGAGGTGACAGAGTATAGAGGACAAAGTCTCAGTGGATAGAGATCCAGAAGCCAGGACAATTGAAGACAGATTTGAGTGAGGAGTCTTCAAGTGGAGAGAGATCCACAAGTCAGTGCAGCAGAGAGACAAAGTCTTCTAGAAGATCACTAGCCAGAGCAGAAGGGGAAAGAGTTCTCCTATGGAAGAGATCCACGCACTTGAGATTAGGGGATCAACATCTCCTTTGGACAGAGGTCCATAAACATTGTAATTGGGAAGGATTCCCAAGAGATTGATTGAGAAAGTTTTAGTAAAATATTTTCTCCGTGGAGTAGCCCGCATTGGGTGAACCATGTAAATTGTGGTGTCTCTATTGTGTGTGATGATTAGTGCATTGCTTTGGTTATTGCTATTGATATTGCCATTGATTATATTGATTAATATTGTTTGGGAAAAAAAAGTAAAAAGTGGTCTTATACTGTTCACCCCCCCTCTCAGTATAAGCTTGTGTTTTTCAAAAGAGGCCAAGGGTCATCTGATGTGAGGAATGAGGGCCTAGTTTGGGAAGCAAGATGGATTGTCAGGGCTCTCACTGTAGAGGATGTTTGGCAGGGTTTAATTGGCATTGAATATTATCAACGATATTCATATTTTGTTTTGAGGGCCAGTTTTCTCAATTATCTTCTAAATGTGACTTACAATGCTTCTCTGATTTCATATATTGGAAGCTATTGTTTTGGACAGAAAGAAAAAAGTAAGAGCGCTAGGTCAATGGGATTCAATAGTATAGTATATTCTGTTACAAGAGCATGGGGAACTATTACTACAAATTAAGAATTACAAAGTTTGAGTATATTATTGTGTGTAATATCGTTTGTGTACAAATATAGTAGAGGTACTCATGTATGAGAGAGATGTGTTGCACCTTATTTTAGTTGGAAGCTACAAAGCTTAGAACATGGTGGATAGAATTTGAAGATAGTAGGATCTTATGTTTTGGAACCATTGTTGGCTATTTTGGGTTCCCTTTGAGAATAAATGACAACTTTTTTATTTTATCATATGTAGATGTATGACTTTTGGGACATACAACAGGTTGACTGAACTATTAAGAGATTTTTATTAGCTTTATCATCAATAAGAGATATAAGCTTGCTATCAATGGCATTAGCTCAACCAGTTAAATTCTTCGACTTTCAAGGAGGAGACCCAGGTTCGAGTCTTGCTAAGAGATATATACACAACAGCCAAGTTGTTTGTAGTACAACTATGTGGTTATTATGTAATATGGGTGGGGCCCGTTTCAATCCCATATAACCAATTTACAAAAAAAGAAAAAAAAGAGATATAAGCTTGCCTTTCTAAGCTTAACTAGCTTGATTGATACGGAAAATAAAATCAAGGTAGTTCCTAAGAAAGTCAAAAGCTTAAACCCAGGTGGAGAGACCATGTTTGGCCTGATAATACACTGATCCTGTGTTATGTTATCAAACCCAAATCGATATTTTCTAAGAAATTGAACTCTAAGTGGTCTAGATGACAGATTCACACCATTTGGGTTGTCTTGTACTCTTAAGCTTAGAATTCTTTGGTCACATGTTTCTGTTAAAGGCTTGTCAAAAACATAAATGAGCTCAGTCAAGTCTTTTTGCATGCGAATTTGTTCAGTGTGGAAGAAGGATTCAAAACACATATCATTAGTGATTCTTAGTCTACCAGACAGTTGTGACTTTGTGTGAGTTAATATTTATAAGGTAGATTTTGTCAATAGCATCTGTACTGGAGGGCATTCTTATTTAGTCATCTTTGTTTTTTAGACGCTTCACATGAGTCTTATGGTTTGTGATTCAGCTATTGTTTTCAAGGCTCTAGAAGAGGCTTTTATAGCATGTGTTTTCACAAGTCTCTGGATGATTTAGCTACCGAGGTTTGTCCTAAGCTATTCCTAACCAGGAACATATATGTGGATATTGACTTTGGGATGCAATCAGATATTTTATCCTTTCTTAGGTAGGAAGAGGTAGTCCGATAATGCTTTGTTTTTCTTGATATACATTGTATTTTTTGTGTAACATAAGTCTCAAGTTTTTTAACGATAAAGAACAAAGTGATATCTATTTTAGTTGGTTCTTTTAATCTAGTAATTTGCATGTGTTTGGATTCCAAGATGGAGAATAATGTTTGCTTTATATGTTTATTATTATTTGATGCATTTCAGAACAACTGTCATGGCAAGGGATGCCTTGGCTTTATTGGATCACTTAGGATGGAACAAGGCTCATGTCGTTGGTCATTCTATGGGTATGTATGCAAGTTGAATGTTTTTTTTAATAGTTTATATGAATAGGAAAATGTTAAAACCATTGAAGCTGCAAGATTATACCAACCACAATAAACTAGATCAAAGAAATCACTAGTAGATGATCAAAAATGTTGTAGATGGAGGATGTAGGACTTATTATGGTTTTAGTTCATGAATGATAAAACTTCAAAAAGATATGGAAAAGAGAGTTCCTTCTTCACTGAATAAAAGCTGAAGAATTTTGCAATTAGGTAGTATCTTATTTAACTTTTTTATTTTGTTATTTATCATTGTTTTCATGAACATCTTGATGAACTGTATTTTCAATGTTTGTCAGAGCAGGGGCTATGATAGCATGCAAATTGGCAGCAATGGAACCTAATCGAATTTCATCATTGGCACTGCTTAATGCAACTGGAGGAGGTTTTGAATGTTTTCCAAAGGTAATAATCAATCATTATTGTTCGAAGAATACAGATTGCATACTAGTAGGAGTGCATATGTAAGTTTAAGATGAAGGAAACTAAGACTAATAGACTTATAATTTGTTTACAGTGTATTTGTAGTTAAAGAGTGAGAGCTCTGCCTTGATATTTCTTATGCATTTTAAATTCTTTTGTTGATTGTAAAAGGTCTAGTTGGAAGCATTCTAATCATGATTAACATTGGTATCTCTGAATGTCTCTTCACATTTATTTGGACAGTAAAGTTGGGGATCTAATGAGTATTCCAGCAATTTTTTAGGCATAAGCTTTTGTAATTTGATAGCATTTGACCCATCCTTGAAAATTTGTTATTAGATGCTTTAAAATTAAACAAGAAATGCTATATGGAAATGGATTAAATTTTGGTCATTACATCTAAAAAAGTATTAGGTCCTACCATATTGTTTGATGTCCATCAACTTCATCAAAAGAATAACCTGTTGAACAGAAAGCTGTTGGAACTTTGTTTTCGTCATTCTTTTTAACATTTCTACAATCTGTGATTTCAAATTGCATGTTCAATGAGAATAGGTTATGGACTTAATTCAGATTATAATGGAAACTATGACTAAACCATTTTCTATGGAAATAATCATGTGAAATGCTTCAAAAAGATTTTAAGGATTCATGTATCTTATTATGGCAGGTTGACCGCACAATGATTTCCATTGTAATACGCTTTTTGAAAGCAAGAACTCCAGAAGAAAGAGCTGATGTGGATTTAGATACTCACTATACAAAGGTAAATTCAATGTACATTTGGGAATGTGACAATTCAAATGTTCCAAATCTTGTATTTATGCTTCTTGGCATACTTGTACTCTATCTATCTATCTATACGTATTTTTTGGATTGGTTCGAGTTTAACATTTCTCTTTGTCTTTGTTGGCATAGTGATAATATGTGAATATGGGTAGTTCCTGCAATGCATTATGCCCTGTCAAAATGATAATCATGTTATCATGTTTTGTACCAAAACACATAAGAATGTATGTTGGTACCATGTTTTTGTTGACTAGAATAAGTCATTCATTGTCCAAATCATAAGGTGAAATTATATTAGCGCTCTTTAATGACCAAAACCAATTAATAGGTTTGGTCAATCATATAATATTACATTGGGTAAGGAGGAGTCCAAAGCATCTCTTTGAGATAGTATTTATGAGCTAAGAAACTCAGAAAATACTAAATAAGGTAATAAGAATAAAAACTGAAACTTTTTCTGAACCTAATGATGTGTATTGAAGGGAAAAGATTCAAGAATCATATACTTTATTATGAAAGGAATGATTAAAGAGTATTCCAATAGCATCCTATCCATTATTAAAGCTGGTAGACACTCCTCTTACTACTTATTGGACAGGTTCAAAGGCAAATTTAATTAAAACAGTTGCTTATAAAGATGATGAGCCAAATGTTAATGTGCTAGTTGCATTTGGTCTATTTTGGGTGCCTGTACAGACCCGTCTGTTATGTTTTGATAGTTTCTGGAGTCTCTTAGGGGCACTTAGGCTCTCCACTGGAAATATTTTTGAATAAGAACACGGGTGCTTGCCTATGTTACTTGGAGTACCCTTTTGGTGGGGACGGGAAAAGGGGAAGGCTAGAAGACACCCCTACAAAGGGGACGGCTATATAAAAATATTAAAAATTATAAAAATATAAAAATATAAAATTACAAATGAAAGAACATTTTAAAATGCACAAATTTAAGTTAATCATTGGTTTTCTCATTACTAATCAGCAATCATAGACAAAATGAAAATACAATGATGTATTATTTGAAGAGTATAGTGACTGGTTCAATGTGATTGGGCCACTGGACTGCCAAGGATGCTTTTCAAAGTATCGTGTTCAACTTCTCGTTTCTCATGACTCATTTTTTTATTATCTGTAGCTGTTCCAAAACATCCAAAAATATTGGGTGGCAATGTGACACATCCACTATATGTTCATAAATGGATTGCAGAACTTCTCTAGAGATGCTAGAGTTGTGTGTTTCAACTTTCTTACAGAAGCTATGCAGACACCCATATATTTGTGTTCCTGTCTTACGAAAAAGTCTAAGTTTTGGAATATGGAGGGAATTAAGTATCCATATTTAAGCTGTTTATCTAATCTAACAACTCTCTGTATTATGCAAATAACTCTCCATATTTAAGCTGTGCAAACACCCATCCAATAACTCCATATTTAAGCTGCGCAAACACCCATCCATTTGTATTCTTGTCTCTTTATAACAAGTTTCCAGTTTTAAGCTGTGAACAGTGTATATTATTATGCATCCCCCCATCCCTCAAGGGGACATGTAAGCATCCCTTATGTATCCCCGCATGAATGAGGGTAAGGGGGATGCATTGAGGCTCTCCGCTAGCCATCCCCTAGTTCACATCATGTTCCCGTCCCCTAAGAGATGCATCCCAGCGGGCATACAACCCTGGGGATTTGTCCTCGTCTAACATAGGTACCCACTGGGTTCCTTGTATGTGGCTTTGGGAGAAAGCAGTTATGCCTATGGTTACAATTCTAGTGAAGTTTAGAGGAATCAGTCTTGGCAACTCTGGTTCTTTTACTATGTCATTCAGCTATAAGCATTCTATTAATGGGAAAGTAAAATCTGTATTTTTCTATTGAAAGGGATGACAAGCAAAGGCTTTCAATCAGTGCACAAGTAGAAAAGAACTTTTGAGAAGTTGAGTATAAGCCATAGGATGGAATTTTATTATCAAGATATTCTATCATGTCCAATAGGAGTTTCACTGTTTCCCTGAACTTAAATCACTCTGAATACAGTAGAGGCAAAGCAGGATATTTTAAGCACTGGCTAAGAAAAACCTATTGAATGATGGACAATATACGATGCTGGAGCCCCGACAATTGATCTGTTTGCCATCCACTTACTGTCATGTGTGGTTAGTTCCTTAGCTACCTAGTGATATGAACTATTCCACTTAAAGCTTCATAAATTATTTTAAAAGGGACAAGCTAACTTCCAAAAGGGTGCAGATTTTGGTACATGTACATAGCACTTGCCATCTATGGTTAAGAATATTCTGAAGTACCTTTGTAGACCAACAAGTTGGGATATTGAATTAGAGCATGCTTCACACATTGGTGAGGAGAAGGGTATTTGCAGGTGGGGTTGGTCAGTGAGCCATTAGATGTCATACTAGAGGAGGATAGCAATGGCAGTAGTGAACCTAATGAAACTCTTCTGGATTGCCTTTCAAAAGGATGATAGATAACATTCACGTGTACTTGCAACCTGTAAAGTAAAGTAAAGTAAAGTAGTTTTTAACGTCCTTGAGACCATAGGCCATATGAGACAATCCTTATAGAGGATGTTATTTATCCAATATATGTTTATCCAACCAAACTTTGGCTAGCGGAGTATGGTATACAACCCAACACCCCATTGGATTCAAACCTTGAACCTCCTTTTCAGAGTTCCAAAATCTTAACGTTAGGCCCACTCAAGTTGTACAACAAGTAATAACACCATAGGCCATATGATACAACCTTCATAGAAAATGTTATTTATCCAATATATGTTTATCCAACCAAACTCCGGTTACTGAAGTATGGTGTACAACTCTACCCCCCATTGGATTTGAACCTTGAACCTCCTATTCAGAGTTCCAAAGTCTTACCGTTAGGCCCACTCAAGTTGTAGAAATGGTGTATTTTTGTTGGCCGATGTTAATGATTTTTGTATTGGTTTGCAGAGATGTTCTTCATCCTTTAGTCTGAGCTGATTTTGGTGTGTGAACATTGAATTGTGGTTTACAAATATGGTGTCACCAACTTCAACTTGTCACACACCCTGGCCTTTGATGTTTTGGCTGTAATGATCCATCTGCCGGACAGTCTTCTTCTGTATCAACTCATTCCCTTATACAAGAACCTTAGGATGACATTGTATATTGTGACACTAAAATTGGATTTTCGGAATAATTTTTGTTTCAGTTATGGATTTTAATAAAGTCAAATTTTCATTATTTTCAACGTACAAGAACATTTCCCCAATTCTTCTATCGAAATTGGTGTTAACTTTGTGTTATGATAAAATAATTTGGTTGACCTACTCTTTTATACCTAACAGCAGTGACTAGATACTAATTGATTTTTAATGGATTTGCTTTTTACATGCAGGAGTTTCTTGAAGCTTATATTGGAAGTGTGAAAAGGAGGAAAATTTTGTATGAGGTAACTACTATAACTCAGTCTTCTGTATGAAGGTTACAGTTAAAGCCCATAAGGAGGTGAGCAAGCTATTTTGCAACTGTTGAATAACAAAGAAGATTGGCATTAACAAGGGTGTGAAAATTAATCTTTTCACTAAAGGATAAAAGTTGTTCTTCTTATATCTTTCTTTCAATTTTGTTTTCTACATTTCTTCATTTATCTGCCCATCATTTTCCTCAATGTGAGTCAGGTAATCATGCTAGTCATACATACTAATGTTATGCAGCCAATTTTATGAAATCAATGCTACTTTATTCTATTTTACAAGTTCAATGGGCATTGCATGCTGAAATGTGAATGTTCTCTTATTGGAAGTTTGAACTTTTAAAAGAATCCAGTAATATTTGTAATTGGCCAAAAAAAAAAAAGACCGACTTTCGCATGTCATTTTTAAGTTTGAGAAGCACAATATATTATAGACAAATTATTTTCTATTGCTTTGTACTCAACTGACCCTCTATCATTGCATTTCCACAATCCTGAACAATGGTGACATACTGCTTCATGCTTGTGAAAGTAAAATCTGCTCGTATTGATAATTTCTAAATAAAGACAAGCTGGACTTAACATCTCCAGTAAAGTAGTTTCAGGACTCTTTGGATCTACACCTCTATGTTGGAAAAAATCTGAAGGTGGGAGTTATGGTTGTTCATGTAGTTGATTTGATTATAATAGGCGTGAAAAATAGTTTGATATATGAAGTAAAAGGTGAACTTTTCAAAATGTTTGATATCATCATTTTGTGTTTAATACACTGTTGCTCATGAATTTTGACAAAAAGAAAATTTTCAGAAACTGCTTATGACAATGAGGATGGCAGAATGCAGTTTTTCATCCGTGCTAATCTTAAAATTATCAGCCAATCTTGGTTCTGTATATGCAAATGAAAGTTAAAGGGAGCTGGTTGGAGGTTTGACTCGTCCATCACACACTAGGCTGAAATAACTAAGATTTATTGGTTAAGTCCCCAAAAAATCATGAGAAAGGTCATTAAACCAATCAAGAAATCATTGTTGGTTGAGAATACTAAGAACAAATCAATTCCAAGGAAAGAGTTTGCCCTCAAGATTTATGATCTTACAAAACACATAAAGAAGGATCACCACTTCCTTTGATTATCAACTTGAAGTTCTCACCAACATATGACCTGGTACTATTTCAATCTAAAAATACGAAACAATTAGTAGGGGTTATTGCTTCATTCATAAAAAAACCCGATAATTTTGTGAATTTAATTGCAGACAAGAAGGTTGATGACAGTGATATTCTGGTCAGTTTTGATGTTGTTGGTGGTGATGTTTCATTATTTACTAACATTGAAGTGGTGATGAGTGTTTTAGATGAAGAATCACTAACTTGGTGGGATTGTGCCTTAAATCCACGTTTCAGCTTTTTTGGGATCATCTGTGAGGAAACAATAATTGTTGCTATGGGAGAGCATTTAGAAATTTAGATGTTGATCATGTGGAGCAAGAGATGTGCTGCTAAAGTTTTACTTGACGAATGGGTATAATAACAAACATGTTCTGCGAGTTTTCATAGTTCTTTGTGGGTTTGTGAACAACACTTAAGGATTAGGAACATAGCCAATTACCAACAGGCTTCATTACCACATGTTGAAGGAATTGCCAATAATATAGCAAGAATGTGGAGGAGACATAACATTATGACATCCTTGTTTCCTCCAAAACCCCAAGAATTGACCCAAGAATTTCAAGGATAGTATAGACCCAAAGCAATTTTGTGGAGTGAATCTTACTGTATGCTTTTGTGGCTGTTCTAAGTGAAACTGGGTAATTATTTCATAGAATGGTGAACATTGTCTGGATATTTGTAGAGGCAAGTTGGCATTAGTAGGGCATTTGTCATTAACAAAACACCACATTTTTATTGAAGAGGCATGGTTTGTCACAGTAGAAACCACTCTTAAAATGGAAACTATGGGAGGCATTGTAAATTGAGAAACATTCTGGCAATCTAAAATGAGGGGGTAGTTTAAAACTGAGTAATTTATGGAGGCCTTATGATTGTACTTGGACAGGATAAAGAATCTAATTAAGTACTTTGTTAAAAAAAATTAATTAATTTGTAACATAGTTGTTTGGTCCTTCAAACCTAATCTGCATAAAGTATGTGATCTATATGAAAAACTCAAGGTTTTATTTGTTTATTTATTTTTTCGTTTATCCTGATGATGGATCTTGTAGCTAGACCTGACACGCCAAGTTTTATTTTCTAATTATTCAAGACAATTTATTCCCAGATTTGTTTCTGCTTAACAAAGATATGAACTGTGAAAGTTTAGGTGCTTTAAAGGAAGAACTTTTAAAAATATGGTGAACACAGTTTTTTTTTTTTTTTTAGCCAGAATTATTTGTTCGTTGCACACAGGCATGCACGCACATAATTATCCACCCACACTCACCCACCCACTTATGTCCAATATATACTGTGAAAGCAAAAGGGTACAAGCTAGTGCCATTCTCTACAAAGTAATTCACTTGAAACAAATTCTTCTTCAATTCTTGATCTCTGGTTCATCCTTTTCTGTTTGTTTGTAGAATGGATTTATAAGAGAATGTCTCTACTTGTGTGCAGGACTATGTGAGAAATATATCAGCTAGTGGCATGCAGTCCAATCATGGCTTTGATGGACACGTAAATGCATGTTGGACACACAAGGTTACACCCAAGGAATATGAGACTATACGAACAGCTGGGATTCTTGTTGCAGTTATCCATGGCAGGTTGTCAAAGCTTACCCTTTCTTAATGTGAAGTATATATTTTACCAGAATATAAAATAAAGTGTGCTACTTAAATCAGCATGTATTTTATTTTTTATTTGTAAATTGATTATATGGATTGAAAAGGGCCCACACTGTATTACATAATGACCATGTTACTGTAGTATTTCAGTGAACCACATTATCAATTTATCATTGTGTTACAAAATGTATTATCACGGCACACATTGAAATTGAACCCTTGTGGCCTCTCTGTGAGCCAAACATTCTCATCAGTTGGAATTCTACCCCATGGTCATATGCACATACTGCCATGGCATGAATTTTTTAATTTTACATGCTTTACCTAACCTTTGGTATTTTTGAATTGTGAAATTCTAAATAGAAATCATTAATATTATAAACCATCACCATCCAAATATCCAGACAGTAGTGATTAATGTTATAAATCATTCCCATCCCAAATTTCCATCCTTGATTCTTGAAGTTTGAAGGAAAATGGGATTTAGAGATACTGAAATATAATTTATATTATAGTCATGATTTGATTTTTCATGAGTTACTTGATGCATCATATTTACCACAGATTTTATAACACCATGTTTTTCATAATACCAGGTGGGAATATTTTATCAGCTGAGCGCTGTGCTTATATTTCTAATTGTTTTTATTTTTAGCAGCTGTCTACAAGTCGAAATAACTATTTCCTAGAAAATAAATTAAATATGTATAATTTTTTTTTGTGTTTCTGCACATTTGTTTTTGTTACTTAAGTTTGATATTTGATCTAAACTTCAGAGATCCTGTCCATCTTTGTTTCCAAGAAAACGGTTTAAAGAAAATGCTTATATATTAACATATAGTGAGTACCATCGCTATTGTTAAAAAATAGCTTTTCTGTGTTAAAAATTCTGATATTTGTTTGGGAAAACAAAAGTTAATTCATAACAGCATGGTTTTCAAGAATGCTAGATTTCTTAGTATGAAATGTCAGTAAAATACATTATCCACTTTGTACTTGTTATAGCCAAAATCAAAAGCTTATGTCTTGAAATTTGTGTGTCACTACCACTTAGCCAACTTACTTGCAAGAGAAAGGCATAAGCATCTCCAAAGTAGAAAACCTCTTTAGAGCACCATGTATAGATTATAACAGAAGGAGAAGTTGATGTAAGAAAGGCAGGCAAAGATAGTATAAACATGCCTACTCAACCTTCAACTGCACAAGCCTCAATATAGCAAAATATATATTTGAGCAATAAAAACCACAGAAACAAAACCTCAACATTTAAGGGGGTTTCCTGCTAATAATAAGCATGGTAAGAGATTAGTTCAGACAAAGTTATGGTCTCCAGGAGGATGTCTCAAGTTCAATTTTTTTGGGGGCTGCCAAACAAAACCGAGACCAGCAGGAGGAGGTAGCATTACTTTGTCATTCAATGGGGACCTGTTCTGCTGTTATTTGATCTTCTTTAGCACATCAACTAAATATGTGGCAGAGATAGAAGCTCAGATTATAGGGCTAATCTTTGCTTTGGCCAATGGGATTTATTGTAACACTCAAGCTGATTTAATGGTTATTATAAAAGCTATTAAGAAATATGAAAGAATCTTTTTTTAATTGGCAGCAGTGCTTATATTTTTGGCTCAAGGAAGCTATGGAATTGAGAAGTAATTTTGAATCCAGTTCCACCTTATTCTCCTGTCTATATTGGAGTCTAATAGAGGGGCAAATTGGTTGGCCAATTTCAGAGCAAACCTCCATTCTATGCAAGAGACCAAGAGTTTTATTTGTGAAGATTTGTCAAATGCATCTTACCAGTAACTGAAAAATACTTTGCCTTCTCTTCAAACCCAAACACATCATAACATATAGAAACATGGATTTGACTGCCATCCTTATAGGGAACAGTACTAAACAAATCTATGTTCATTGCATCATGCTCTCTCGAGATTGGGGTTGAGCTATATTTGTGTTCGTAGAATTATTCAAATTATGACATAGAATTTGCTTATTGGCCTCTTGATTGGAAGATATATCAGGCCAAGGAGTTTAGTCCAAACTAGCTTATTGCTTTATGCGTCATGTAGTTTAGAATTTTCTTGATCTATAAAAATAAAAAATTCGTCAAAATCATCAAATGGCATGAGCGAGCTCAAGTGGTTAAAAATGTGGGCTCCCAGTGCGGAGACTAAGGTTCAAATCTTGCATGGCGATATAATACTGCTATTTGTTTCATTGAAATACCATGGTCACATGGTTGAGATGTAATACAGGCAGGGCCTACTTCAGTCCCATATAACCAATTAAAACAATTTGTTAATATTAACTTCTGTGTCAAGAAACCCTGAAAAATTAAGGTAAGGTTACTATTGTGGGCATAAAATATAGCTCAATGACATAAAAAGCCATATTTTATCACTTATGATCTTATTGTTCAATAATTTTTTGAATATATATTGGATTGTAACAAAATTGTACACATTGCAAATATCGTCTCATACATGTTTGAAGTTTGGTTATGAGTATTTGACTGTGTTTTTTTTGCTGATGTTATAGGCATGATATCATTGCACAAGTACGACATGGAAGACGAATTGCAAAGAAGTTGTACCCAGTAGCAAGGATGATAGAACTTCACGGTGGACATCTAGTTAGCCATGAAAGACCTGAAGAGGTATATCTGGTTTATAATGATTGTTGTCTCACTCTAGATAAAATTCATAAAGGGATATGATAATTATGCTTTACAAGTTTTAATTTTGTTTGGAAATTTGAAGAAATGATCTGGAATAGTACTGAAATTATAGACAGGAAGCAAGGTACTTCGATGATGTAATCAATCCAGATGTGGTAGAATAAGTTTATACCTTTTATTGCTCATCTTACAATAAGTAAATGAGCATTGCATAAATTAGAATCAGAACAATCTCTCTACAGCAAAACCCGCTATTAAACAAACTATAAAACTCTTTGGACTGATCAAATTTGAAGGTTTTACAATAGCAAAGAAATTTAAGAAGATTATCATTTTTGTTAAGTTTCCAAGCTTTTATAATTATTAGGAGTACTAAAGTTTCACAATATCTACGCTTTTCAAAAAGATCTTGGAGATTGTATCTTCACTACTCATTATGATCAAATAAAACTGTGATGCATTAAAGCAAAATAAAATTGGTTCTTTAAAGGTCCAATAGACCTTGCAGGTGTTAGGGAGTGATAAAAATCATCATTCCTAAACTTTTTAATTGAATGTATTTTTTGTGACAATGGCTTTGTGCATATGAGTATTTATGTATTAACTTAATTATAGCACACATTTCACCAATTTCATAGAAGTCATGGTGATGGCTTTTGTTACAGTCCAGAACAGCCCTTCACTTAACCATGAAAGAATCCACTGTATCGTCATAGATATGAAAAGTAGTCTCAGAAGGAGATCAGGGAACATTCAAGTTAAAAAATAAAAGAAGACAATGCATGATCATGACATTATTAATGACTTCATCTAATCATTTATGGCATCATCATTGTGCTTACTTTAACCATGTGTAGTAGGATGAGATCATTAGAGTCCGTGGTTCCAAACCACAGTTTCCTATCTTGCAATCAACCTACAAGGGATTTTCTGAATTTTCGACTGTCTATGCATGGTTGTGTTGACCAACATGAAATTACCCTACTTTGACTTGTGCTGATTGCTAATAATATGAGAACTAATGGCTTATTATGACCAATTAACTAAAATTCTGACTCCCCAGCACAGAAGGACCAGCAAAGTTACCACAGTTGTTGCATTGACCATATCTGACTTTAATTTTTTACTTTCTTGCAACATTGATCAATATCAACTTTCATTAACTTAATCATTGATAATTGTCTTTGACTAAATTGGCCTGCTTGGAGGAAGAATTCTGTTGTGTTTGATCGTTAAAGAAGACTTTGGTGAGGAATTGCTGCTTTGTGTGGCTGACATATCTGTTTTTTTAGTTTGACTCGGTTATTTAAGATATTTGAATACACAGTTGCTTTGACTAGATATTTAGTTTTCATGCAAAATGCTAAATATTGTAACGAATATTATTAGAGTAGTTGTTCTTCAAAGGGACATTGTTTATGATCCACAATACGTGGAAGACCCATGCTCTTGGATATTGGTGAATGCCCCATGAAGGCTCAAGATAGCTGGGTGGTTGTCTTGTTGGCATATTGATGAGAATCTCTGAAGTCTTATAATAGGTGGATGATTGGGTAGCAATGATGGTAGCCAAATTAAATGACTTGTGATGAAATATAATCCATAATGGAATAAATTTATGACTTGTACTTGATGAAGTTAATTGAATTATTTATGGGCAATCTTACTGCAGTTGGGTGATGGAGTTGAACTTGATTGGATTCCTGAATTAGTGATGGTTTGTGATGATAAACATTAAATTATGCATGTTGAATGTGGTTTAGTGATTGTTTCCACTTCTACCATACTAGAATTGTTGACTCATGCTGGATCTATTTGGACATTCTGTAGTCTTTGTGGTTTTATATTTTTGTTTAGTGTAGGTGTAGGTAAGATGGTCCATCACAAAGTTTCATACTATGCCTAACTGAATGGTTGATTTCAAGAATCATGGAAGGTTTAATTTGTGTAATATTCAAAGGGATAGATCATAATAAAATAGCTAAGCCTATATAGGTTATAGTTATTGGTTCTATCTTGCATTCAACCTGGCCAACTAATATTTGATTATGGTGCTCATAGATGTAGATCACCACATATCCATCTTAACTCTAATGTATTTGATGTTGACAAACCCCTTGAGGTAACTTATAGTTGTTAACATATTAATAATTGCAATTTTAAACCTTTTTCTTGTTTCAAAGTTGTTTTTCAGGGTCATCAATATATTATAAATTGTTCAAATGATGTTCGTGTGGGTATGAAACCTCATAAAATTAGTCTTCAAAAAGATTATATCTCGAGGTAATATTGTGAAAAGTAGTGACATGACTGGAATTATAAACTACATTATATGTGGGCCACAAACCAAACATAAATGTAAATTGAGAGATATACCCTTGCCATATACAGAAATTGTTTATGTTAGTTCTTTGTACTGTTGTTTTCAAGTAAATAAGATATCCTTGGTTATTTAATGAAAAGTTTGATTTGCCTTACATATCAAAGGGTATATTAACCATTCTAACAGAGATGGCAAGCCTCTAGAAAGAAACTAGAATTGTAAGGTGGGGCTGCTGTAAGCTATAGCCTATCACTATCCACTCCTAACATCCCGGGTTGGAGAAATCAGTAATATTTTATGCTAGTATGGTCAGTTAATAAAAAAATGTAGTGAGGGAAAATTAGCCATTATGCCCTTGAATCCTAATCCTTATGAAGGTTAGAAGGAGAAAATGAGAGAGTATTATAAGACCTATGGTTGAATTCAGCAGTCTCCTCTTTTAGTAGGCCAACACCCACATAATCGTGCTACACATATCTGTTCTTCCTAGTATATTAGAGATGATATAGAATGTTTTGTATCTCATAAGAGTTAAAAGTATCTACATTAATTCTCATAGCAGACTTAGACATCTGAAGGTGAAGTTGTCCTCTATCTATGGTGCCATGTTATTGAGTTTATAGACATGCTGGTGGTGAGAAATGTCGTAACTGGTCTTAATATAGAGCTAAAAAGATCAAACTCGTAACTGGCTTGGAGGAAATTCAAATCTCAATCCATGTGACTAAAAACTAGTATGTTCTTTGTTTCGATGTAGGCATAGAAATGATAAGCGGAGTCATTGTGATTGAGTTTCTCATCGTTGTTGACTTGTGCAACATCATCTCATTAGGGATCTCTCTCTGTAGTAAATCTCGACCAACTGTTCCTCCCCCTGGCCTCAACCCTTCTTCAATGTGCCTGCATTTTTTTTCCTGTTACCACACTGTTATATAAGTGTGCACCTTGCAAGCTAAAGGGAGATTGTCTCCGGTTTTTTTAGTACCAGTTTGTGGACATGTTTGAAGAAACATTATGAAAATAGAAAAACGTTAGGGTTGACTCTGACAAATTGTCTAGACACTTTTCTGTATGGGCTTGACATGATAAATGCAATTTCATCCAAGCCCATTCTATAATCTAATAAGTCTTGTGCCTATCCTCTATTTACTTTTACCATATTCCATGTGGTTATTATTTGTGTGCACCAAGGTAGATTGTCTCTCTGGCTTATCTTTTAACAGTTTGTGCACCCTAGGTCATGAAAATTTATAGAAAATGTGTCTGTGACGTTCTTATGCTATATATCTCATTTCATCGGCATTGAATCACATTAGATGCCTTTTAGATCATTTTTTTGAGGGTTTTGATAGTACATGTAAAAGATGAGGGAACCACTTCTTGACAAGTATATCACCCAGTACTTGCACACTTTCTATTGAAAGTTGCGTAACTCCATGTAGTCCCTATGTTGGCACTTGAAATCCACTTGTAGGCAGAGTACAATGTGGACTTCCCACTTCTTGACAAGTATATCACCCAGTACTTGCACACTTTGTATTGAAAGTTGCGTAACTCCATGTAGTCCCTATGTTGGCACTTGAAATCCACTTGTAGGCAGAGTACAATGTGATCACGCTGAAGTCCACCTATAGGTAGAGTACAACGTGATCATGTCACAATAAATTTTTGAAACTTTTCCAAAATGTGCATTGTACCATATCAGAAAACATCCAAACAATAACACGTGCTAACATATATGAATAGCATTCCTTTTTGTTTAAGATAGTGAGGTTTCTGTTCACCGGTACTGGGTAAAAAGTGTTCAAACACCGGATTTAAATGCATAAGTACCATCACAAGAAATAGGCCTGCCCACAACTACGTGGCCATTTCTAGTAAGATTAGGAAGTGCATCCCAACCAGCTTATTCATGTTATCATAATAACCTTTTTTTTTGGTGGAATGTTATGACTAATTATGACATTATCATTTCTCTATCAGACCCACTAATAATATTTTCTGGGTATCATCTCTAAGAAAATTAATTAAGAAATATAAAAATAATATAATATTATCAGTCTTTTTATTTGTATATCAATCACTCAAATCCTCTTTTTCCTATTTGTGCATGACGTGACAGTCTCATGCAACCAGCAAAATGAACAGTAAAGCCCATGTTGAAAATAAGCATCAAATGTTAACCCTAGGAAAATTCCCTCTCTTTGCCTTCTACGTTATTCTTCTGTAAATCTTTTCTTATCTATTTAAACCAAAAACTACAAATGCTAAAACTGCCAATTAGCATGTGTGAGTGGCTATTGTCCGGTACAAAATAATTTTTTAAGTATTTGGGAATACAAATTTACCTAAAATTTTTCTTATTCTATGTGCCAAACAATATGACAAATGTTATTAAACTTCCTTTGCATTGATTAATGTTTTCCAATTTTTATCGTTGCTAAATTTGAATATCAACATTTAAAATGTAGCATAAGGGGTAGGGCTTCATGTCACAATGTCATCATATGCAACAACAAAGGAGATCAGATTTGGAAGCAGAAAGTGAGCCACTCTTTAGAGTGTTAGTAATCATTAAACTGCTAACGATGACAAGACATGGGAAGTTAAATAGAGGACTTTATAATTTTATCCCTACCAGTGTATTTAGGATCAACCATAGAAGAGGTGGTTAGTGCATTGCCTTAAGTATTATGTAGAATTGAATTTTGTATTAATTGGACCACACTTTTACATCCTTGTGCTGTCATTAGAGGCCGTAGTGATGGAGAAGTTAAAAGTCTTAACGTATTGAAATTGGAGCTGGAAGCACTAACTTTCAAAAGCAGATAGCTATTGGAAGTTAAAAGCAGGAAGGAATCTGATATAGGTTACAAGTTTGTACATCAGGGAAGATTATGGAACGTGCATATTACTATAATATCTATTACATGTTATGTTACGGATGGCACCTACTGGCTTCTCCTGAGAACTTTGTAAAAATGATAGAGAGGCTTGAGTATATAATCTTGTATTTAGAAATGTGTTTATTCTGAATGCATACAATTGAAATTTTTGTGTCGTTTTCCAGGTGAATCAGGTTCTTATGGAGCTTATTGAAGCATCGGAGTCAAATGTGCACTCACTAGAATGGGTGAAGTTGTCTCAAGTTGAAATCAGTAATGGAACAGGTGCCTACCTTGACTTAATCTTCCATCTTAATGGACTTTCCAAGCTAATATATTGAGTTTAAATAGCAGCAAAATGTTCACCTGTGAGATGGTTCTGTTCTCTGATGTTTTAATAGCCTTGGCAGGAGGGAAAATTCAAGACGAACCATCCCAATATCAAGAAGAAAAAGAACATGAAGATCGTTCCTCTACTTGCTTTTACAGAATCTGGACACAATTGCAGGTTTATTTATGCTATTTTTTTGGATTATTTGTGATAATGTGGGAATATGTCAGACAATTATTTGTATGTTTCAGAAAGGAGAAAGTTGAACCGTTTCACACTCCTGTTGACCCCATTGATCAGGACTTTACCAGAACTAAACGGCCAAGTGCGCTTGCGCCACAATATTAACAAGGTGGCAACTGGCAAGTGAAGTCCTAACATTGTAACCTCTTCATTTTTGAAGATTGAATTATCATCTTCAACATTAACTTTTTCTTCTGAGAGTTTCTTATTAATAAAAGTCAAAGTTTTGTTTTTTTCCACGTCGTGGCATAGAATCATGTTTTGTACCATTGCTTGTATAACATCAAGTGCTTTCGGTTTCCTTATAAGGGGACTCAAGTTTACTCAATCTTTGGATGAAAAGAGATGGTGTAGGAAATTTGGTCTTAAGAAGAAATTTAGGCCTTGTAAACATTCTTAAATATTTGCAGTATTAAAATCTAATTTCAATAGGTTCACTGCACTTTGACATTGGAACAATAATGGTAACCTACGTCTCAATAATGTTTAAGTATTGTACATTTTGAAGTTTTCACATACAATGCTCACATGAAAGAATCCTAATTTAACCATAATGATATATCTTCACCAGCAAGAGCTTAGGATAGAAATATAGGTTTTAAACATTACGTCAGATTAATCCACTAGTAAATTTATGACCTTATTGTTAAGGATGCTCTTAATTGGTTTTAGAGAGTGATTGTTAAATGGGTCCCTCCATGAGTGACTGCTTAAAGTTTACTAAAACTAATCAACATTCATATAAGGTTATCTATTTCTAATCATGGATTAGAGATTTTTTCCAAAGTTTATTATGATCATTTTATTTGTGTATGTTGTTTGTTTTGTATCATTCTTGGTTTCTTTGCAATGGGGGTTATTTCAGCGTAGTATGCATTCTTCTTGGGCATGGCATTGTCAAGGTTTCTAGCATGGATGCAACTAGTAAAGCCCTACAGGTATTTCATGTGATTGACCAACTACAATTAAACTCAATTGTGCCGTGGATGCAACTAGTAAAGTCTTACAGGCATTTAATGTGATTGACCAACTTCAATTAGATTCGTTCATCAACTTATTGAGATGATATGAGCATGTAGATATTGTTGGAATTGCATGTACATTCACTGATAATATGTATATACAAACAACATAAGGAGAGCTTCTAGACACCTAGAAAAGGAAGCTTCTTAGAAAAGGAAGGTGAACATGGAAGCTTCTTTAAAAAGGAAGAGAGACTTTCAGAAAGACATGTAGGACATAGGCAAAGCTACATTTTAGTACTAGTAACCTCTTGTTTTATCGTGTGAATATAATTCTTTTCCCTTAAGGAAACTATTCCTCATTGTTGCTTTAAGTTTGAGGTTTTCTCAAACGCCAACTTGGAATTCTATTCCGCTTGACGAGTGTTGCGAGGAACTTGTAATTGATTTGTGTACAATGGTTTATGGTCAAATATCAGTAAGTACCTTTATTTGCAAAAAGCTAAAAGGTAGAGAATGTTGTCCTTAGGATGTAGTGTACTGGCCTGGTCCTCCAATATGTTGGCTTATAAAGATTAATTTGCATTTACTACATCATGTATACATAATCGAAAAATTTTACTTAGCTTCAGTCGTTAATGAACATTTGAGGAAGTTGGAATTGATTTGCATTTAGTTGTGGCTGTGAAAATATCAATAAAAATTTCATTCAAAAGACGCTTAAAGTCAAGAATATTATTTTTAGGATGAGCTATAATGACATATGAAACCAATGTGATGGCTTATAAAGCTTGATTGACATTCACTACATGATTTAAAAATGAGCACTTTTTAAGTTGTCATCTATTAACATCTGTTAATTCACGTGCAAGTATTAGTAGGCATATCTTCATTCATAAGGGGCTACAAATAGTAATAGGGGTATCTTCTTTTGTAGGGGGCTAAAAATATAAAATATTGTTCTTAGTATCTTCATTTATAAGGGGTAAAAATTTAGAGAGTTGTTCTCGGGATGACCTAAAAACCTATTCCCCCAAAGTGGTGGCTTATAATGTGGACTCCCATGCGCTACGTCTTGTATACCTAATTGAAAAGGAATTTTACTTGTGAAATGACATATTGTCCATATTGAATAGGATTGACTTTAGAATATTAATAAGAATATTTGATTATTCAACTTTATAATGAATTTGAAAATGCTCAATAACTCAATGTTCCATTACGTGGGATTAAAACAAATCTCATTCATATTATATCATTAATTGTGTTATCATGTTATGAACCAACTATATACTAGTATTAATACAAATAATACTTAGCAAGGTTTAAATTTAGTTTCTACCTTAAAAGTCAACATCTTTAATCACTTGAGCTACTTTAGTCTCCACCTTAAAAGTCAACATCTTTAATTACTTGAGCTCATGCCATTTGACATAAATGTTTAGGTTAACATTGCGCAAAGCTCATATAGAAGATGAGGGTGAGTTTGGATCCATAACACAAGTACACTTGACTTAAGATCTATGGCCACTTGACCTTGGTCCATGTGTAGTTATAAATTCAACCCATCCTTGTAGGTGTCCTATGGCTCTACAAGGCACTTATCCATGGGATGGGAACCTAGGCTTATGATGTGAAATTTTTGCCCTCACTGCTTGCCCAAACCCGTTTTCAACAATTTCTTCTAGGAATGAGCGAAATTAATACATTACCTAGAAAAAAAACAACTCATACACAAACACAATGCAATATGAAGGGCATCTATAAATACCAAAGTAATCTCACTAAAAGAAAAAGTAACAACTCCAATTGATAATACAATAGTTGGACTTAAGGGGTATAATTACCCAAACTACATGTGATCTTATGTCAAGGTTAAAGAACCGACCTTAAGGTTTATTATGAAAATATTACAATAAACCCACCTATCCATGCTATACGTAGGCCCATAAGGTTGTACAAATAAATATAATACAAAAGTCGATTGTGGCCTTAATTGAAGCTTAACACCATATATTTCGACATCCCCACTAAAGTTCAACGAGGGACATGGAGAGAGACCTTTATAAATGATCCCCCTTTAAGAGGTGCTCTCTTACACCAAGTCGCTCCTACAATCACATAAAGGGCACTTGGGTTATGACCTTGGTCAGGATGCTCGTTGTCTAGTATACTTACAACACATATATTGGATAAAGCATCCCACAAGCATGAAGCCGTTGAACATAGTACATCCAAACTTCTATGTGCGTAGTCCATTGAAGAAACATTGAATTGTAGACAAGCTTGATGGAAATCAAATTGTCACAATGAAGGGTGACCAAAAATTGCTATGGAATACCCAACTACTCCAAAATCATGAGCATCTATTGGAGGTGTTTGGTAGTCTTATTGGTAGTATAATATTAATTTTTTATAGAAGATTGATTATAGTTGAATATTGTCTACAACACCAAGAGACTGGTCCAAAATGAAACTAAAAGACAAACCTCGTGCTGGAGTGTTACTAGTTAAAATCACTAGTCCAGTCTTCATCAGAAAAGCTTGTTGAAATTGGAGGTGCTCCAACTAAATAGTGAATACCATTTAATATGTACCCTTGATGTACTGAAGGATCTGCTTGGTCATTGTTTAGTGGCTCTCACGAGGTGCATGCATATACCTAGAACAATTATTGATAACAAAAGCAATGTCCAAGCAAGTGTGGCATCGATATAGGGTGAAATCAACCACATCTACAGGTGGTCACGATGATTGGAGCATAGAGACTGGATCCGATCCCCAATAGATCCCAAGATCCTTAAGCTAGGTAAGTTCTTGATACCCACTAAGCATGAGGAATACACTAGCTTTTAACAAATTTTAGAGACATCTTTGCTTGGTCTTATGTCGATATGCTAGGTCTTGACCCTTCCATAGTCATCCACCACCTAGTTGTCACTCTTGGTGCAAAACTTGTAAAGTATAAACTATAGAAAATGCATCCAAAAGTTGCTTTGCTAGTCAAGGAGCTTCAAGAGCTTCTCAATGTTGGATTCACCAAATCCATCAACTACTATGACTAGATTTCTAATATTGTCCCTATTTCCAAGAAAATGGATAATGTCAGAGTATGCATCTATTTTTGAGACATCAATAAAGCATGTACCAAGGACATCTCTTTGCCCAATATTGTCAAGACTGTCGATTTCACCGCAGGATGTAGAATGCTATCTTTAGTGGATGGATTCTAAGGCTATAATTAGATCAAAATTATTTCTAAGGACTAAGCCAAAACACCTTTCACCACTATGCGGGGAACTTTCTACTATCAAGTTATGCCTTCGAAATTGAAAAACACAAGAGCTACCTACCAGAGATCCATGACATACATCTTTCATGACATGATGCATGCCACCAAAGGATTATGTTGATGATCTTCTTGGTTGGTATTTAAACTAAGAAGATCATGTTCTAGACCTAAGGTGCATCTTCGAGTGGCTATGGGAGTACAAGGTTTGCTTAAAGCCTTAGAAATACATCTTTGTGGTTACATAAAAAAAACTATTGGGATTCATCATATCCCAATGTGTAATCAAAGTTGATCCTAGAAAAATATTAGTTATAGTTGATATGCCACCCCCTTAAGCTCTAACCCAACTTAGGAGTCTCCAAGGCAAGATCCAAGCCATTCAAAGATTCCTGTCCTAGCTAGCCTACAAGTGTCAACCCTTCACCAAGCTTTTGAGGAAGGATGTGATCCTCGAGTGGGATGATGATAGTCAAGCTATATTCAATGCTCTCAAATCCTACCTCTTGTCTCCCCCTGTCCTTGTTCCTCTTAGCTCTTTTAGATCCTTGTTGCTATATAGTAGCAAAAGACCATGCCTTAGGAGAAATGTTAGCACAATATGATGACCAATATAGAGAGCAATCCATTTTATATATCAGGAGAGCTTTGGTCAATTATGAAGTCTACTATACCCTTTTAGAGAAGCTTTGCCTAGTTGTGGTGTTTGCTTTCGAAATTCTTAGACACTACATGCTCAACCATAAAAACCTCTATCATCACAAGGGTCAATCCCTCTTGTTATCACATGTCCAAGCCTCACCTCTTGAGACAAATCACTAAATGGGTCATCGCACTTAGCAAATTTACTCTCAAGTTTGTCATCCAAAATTTTATGAAAGATTATCTCATTGTTGATCAATTAGCAACTTCATCCTTAAAAGTTAACCATCCCTTAGCCATAGAATTTCTCAATGAGTTAGTCTTCAACTTAGATCAACGTAACTCTTGGAATCTTCACCTTGATGGTGTTCTATGTGTCAAAGGAGCTAGGGTAGGATTCATCTTGGTCACTCCTCAACAATAGTTGATTCCTTTGTCCTTCAAGCTCAAGTTTTCTTGTACAAACAATATCACTGAGTATGAAGCTCTTATCTTAGGACTATGTGTAGCATTAGCTCTTTCAGTTAGAACCTTCTCAATCTTTAAATATTTCTAACTTGTCATCAACCAAGTCAATGGTGTTTATCAAAATAAAGATAAAATATTGAAGTCATACAAGGACATTGCCAACAAACTCATGATTGATTTCAACAAAATCACCATTGAAGCTTATCCCTATGTTTAGCAATTATCATGTTGATGCTATAGCCTCAATTGCATACCTAATCCACTTAGATCTAGATGATGAACAAACTATGAACATCATTTAGTAAATTATATAGGTTTCAACCCTAGAATCTAGTGAGCTTCCTCTATAAGTCCTTTTCATGGAAGCAAATCCATCTCTTGATCGTTGGTACATGGATATCTTTGTTTCCCTTAGGGATTGCAATTTGCCTAATGGTTTGAACCACAATGAGTGTAAGAACCTCCAATAACGATAATGTAGGTATGCCATCACAAGAGATATTTTATACCATCATATCCTTGATGATATTTTTCTTAGATGCTTAGCCTTAGCCAAAGCCTAAGCAGTTGTCAAAAAGGCCCATGATGAATAATGTCGTGGTCACTTCAATGGTGTCATCATCACCAAGAAACTTCTACGAATGGTTTATTATTGGCTTTCCACGGAAAATGACTCTTGTAACTATATCTAGAGGTGTGATAAGTGTTATAATCATGACAACCTTATCCAAACTCCATCCAAAATCTTGAATCCTTGACTTCACCTTGGCCTTTCTCCATTTGGGGCTTAAACATCATTGGAAAGATCAACCCAGTATCATTTGATAAAATTAAGTTCATCATAATAGCTACTTAATACTTCACTAAGTGGGTTGAATCGATGTCTTTAAACTCAACCACTAGATTCTAAGTCTCTTAAAGTTTATCCTCAACCAAATCCTTAGTCATTATAACATCCCTTTTGTGCTAATATATAAAAATAGAACACCCTTTAAGAATAAGGACATCTAGAAAATTTGTGCTAAATACAAGATTTAGCAAAAATAGTCTATGCCTTACTATCTTCAACGCAACAACCAAGCTAAATCTTCTAACAAGACTCTCATCAAGATCCTTAAGAAGATCATCAAAAAAACTAGAAGAGATTGACATCTCTAGTTATATACAACAATATGGGTCCACCACACTACTATCAGGACTCCCACTGGTGCGACACCCTATTCTTTGGCTAAACAAAGTCATATTCTCTTTTGAGCTAGAGGTTACACTCTTGCACATTTTACTATAAGATTCTTCTATTAGAGACAAATATCATCTTGCCTATCTTAGCTAGTTGGAATTACTGACAAAAAATGAATTGATGCCTTAGAGAACCTATGGGTCTACTACTAAAGGCTTAAACATGCCAATTGTAAGTAGGTATAATCACATTCATTTAAAGTTGGTGATCTTTTTCTCAAGGAGGATCATAAGAACACCAATTTCAAAACTGAGCTTGAAGAAAAATTTGAGCCTAATTATCTAGGTCCATACATCATAACTCCCAAGTATGGTTCACATGCTTATCGCCTCACCACACTTGAAAAAAAGAACTTAAAGAAGCAATGAACATAAAGCATATTAAAAGGTATTATATGTGAGTCGACATCGACTGCTTATTTACTTTTAGTTGCTTGTTATTGTTTGCTTTAGTCTTGTTTAAATTTAAACTTACCAACATGCATGTGCCTGTCTCTATTTGGATTGCTTGTTGCATTATGAGTGAAGGATTTGCGATGACATGCAAATGATGATCCTAGTTAGGATAGTTCATCTTCATTCCCTAGGTGACTAAAGTGAGTGTATCTTGTTAGTATCATCTTTGTGAATCAAATCAAGATTTGCACAACATTAATCTATCTCTATTTGATTTGCCTTAAATATAATCTCTATCACTTTTTCCAAACCATCAATCACTTGTCACATGATGAAACTATGAGGTTTGTAGGTGTTGATAAAAAAATCAATTGAACCACATTCTTCTATCTCATCAATCTCTTGCTACATAATGAATATGAGAGGTTTGTAGGTGCTAATATCAAAATAAGTCACATCATCTTTTGCCTCCCATGTACCTCCATGTATGGAGGCAATTGGTTAATAGTTAATTTATCCTCCTAACTAGAGGTATCATTTGTTGTCACACAAATCAAACACAAGTCCTCTATGATACTTCTCTATGAGGTAAATAAATCTAATAAAAATCCCTTTACACATTTGTATAAATGATGAAGAACACAAGTTTATACTGAGAGGGGGGGTGAACAAGTATAGCGCCCACTTTTTACTTTCTTTCCAAACCAATATCAATTAGTGTCCTCAATTGCAATAACCAAATATAGCAGTGTGCATTAATAACATAGATAGCAATAGTAAGCAAGTGCACAAATCATCACACACAATTGAGACACAAGATTTAACGTGGTTCCCCCAATGTGGGGTAGTCCACAAGATATTCTCCTTATAATATTTCACAAAGAAATAGGGATCCTTATCCCAATACAAATGATTACTTTGATCTGCTCAAAGCTAGGCTATCCTGATCTGCTCAGGTGGGCTCCACTGATCTGCTCAGCTAGGCTCTCCATTGATCTGCTCAGCTAGGCTATCCATTGATCTGCTCAGCTAGGCTATCCACTGATCTGCTCAACTAGGCTATCCATTGATCTGCTCAGCTAGGCTATCCATTGATCTGCTCAGCTAGGCTATCCACTGATCTGCTCAGCTAGGCTATCCATTGATCTGCTCAGCTAGGCAACTGGTGTTGATGTGTTTTCTATTTTTGTCCTGTCTCTTTCATTGCTCACAAATCTACCTCAATGCCTTCTCACAAGGCTCAAACAATCCTGCTCAAATGTTGTCCCAAATATATTCTCAAAGCCTTCACAAAAGGCTCAAACAATCCTGCTCAAATGTTGTCCCAAATCTGTCCAAATCTGTCCCAAAAGCCTTCTCAAAGGCTCAACCAATCATGCATAAAGTTTGTCCAAATTTGTCCCAAAAGCCTTCCCAAAGGCTCAACCAATCATGCACAAAATTTGTCTCAAATCTGTCCAAAAATTTTGTCCCAAAAGCCTTCCCAAAGGCTCAACCAATGACTCTCAAGTAGCACTCAAATCTCAACCACAAATCAATGAAGGCAAGGCTCAATGATGAACTCAACAATGGATAACAAATGAATGATGACAATACTCAACAATGTGCTCAACAATGAATGGCAATGTACTCTTCAATGGATGACAACAATGATCCACAATGATCTCAACAATGTATGACAAATGATCTCTCAAATGGATGACAACAATGCTCAATAATGTACTCTCAAATGGATGACAACAATGCTCAACAATGTACTCTCAAAATGGAAACCTCTCCAAGAAATAACAATGAGGACTTCAACCAACCAAGGACAATCTCCACAAGTGATAGCAATAGGTTCTCAATAATATCTTCCTCATGCAATGTCAATAAGCTCTCAAGAAACAAGCACAACTCCCTCAAGCAAAGAGCTCTCAAATAGCCAACAATGATCTCCTCAAATGAAAGACAAATGTATCCACAAGTGACTAGAAAATGATCTCCTCAATGGTCTCAAATAATGGCAATGGACTCAACAAGTAACCAACAATAATCTCCTCAAAGCAATAGCAAAAATCTCCTCAATAATGGCAATACTCTCAATGAACTCCACTAAAGCAATCATGGAACTCAAGCATCAATTTTATCCATAAAATTGATTTTCTAATCCATCCACTTCCTCTCAATAGCCAAGGCACATAATCAAGCAATTTGTCTTCAACTTCAAACCCTAACTCATGTGCATGTCTTCTAACTCAAGGTAGCAATTAACTAGGTCTCAAGTTCCTAGTTTAATTTCATAATTAAATCATGCACTAGGACATATAACAAGTTCAACACTTTTCAACCTTATGACTCCCTAATTTCATTAACACATACAACAAGCACCTATGCTTTTATTTTTAATTCCACACCTTATAACTCCACATACAACAATCACAAATATTTATTTCCACACCTTATATCTCCCTAATCACACACAACAATAACAAATATTTAATTCTACACCTTATAACTCCCTAAGCACATTAACACATACAACAAGCATTTATTTCCCTAAACTCCTTATGACTCCCTAGTTATCACAGAAATAATTTTAATGCACCAAAACTTTGGTAATAACAAATATTACCATGCGTTGGAGATAAATACCTTTATTTAAAATTTGCTGCCTTCACAACCTTTGAAATCGATAATTCCTTTGCCAAAAATCAATGCGCCTTCACACCTTCGAAATCGTCAATGCCTTGCCAAAAATCAATGCGCCTTCACACCTTCATGGGAGTCAAACTCTATTCCTCTCGCCTAGCGCTGTGAGGCGCTTACCACGTGGGCGTTAGCCCATATTGGGATATTAATCCCAAACACCCAACTTGTCCTACGCTTCAAATCTAAAACCCGAATTGCCTTTCTTAGCAAAATACTTTGCCCCTGGTGGGATTCGAACAATGAACCTGCCTTGTGCAAAGTTCGTGCGCTACCAACTGCGCTAAGGAGTCCTCCGTGACGTCACTTTCCCACATTGTTTACTTGACCTTGCTCTCAAATCAAAAGTTATTTATCCTTCTTTCTTCGCTGCTCCCCTTTCGACGACTCTCTCTCATGCGCTATGTCAAGTCTTCAATAAACAAAGGTTTTAACCTTTTATTTATATGCACCTCCATGCCTTCGAATGACGTCGATGAATATTTATTTATCTCCCCAACCTTTGCACGTCGGCGGATAATATAATACAACCTTAGACCTTAGAATTATTAAATAAAAATTTAATAATTCACCTTTTAACTTTGAATTGGGATATCTCCTTCATTCTTTTGAATTTCGTCATGAAACTTTTTGCACCTAGGTTTTATTGGAAAACCTTTTCATCCATCATAATTTGGAGAAGTCTTAGCATAGTGGTTTTAATGAAAAACCCTTTCCAATGGTTTTAATGAAAACCCTTTCCATTGGTTTTAATAAAAAACCTTCCATCGGTTTTAATAAAAACCCTTGCCATTGGTTTTAATAAAAACCTTTACCATTGGTTTTAATAAAAACCATTAATATAATATTTAAAAAATTAAATATTATATGCCTCTTGTGCCACAAAACCCTGTATATATCCTTGCTCTCCAAAATATCATAAATGATTATTTATGAAGTGCTTTTGCCACCAAAACTCAATGTGATCCATGTGACATCAATGACAACACAAAATAACTCAAATTGCCAACAATCTCCCCCTTTGTCATTGATGGCAACACCTCTAATGCAAATCACCACAATCACTGCAAAAGCCATTTCTGAAAATCAAAGCTGCTCCCCCTGACTCAATACTCTCTATGGAGGCTGCTCCCCCTATCTCAATGTTCTCTTTGGAGGTTGCTCCCCCTATCTCAATGCTCTCTTTGGAGGTTGCTCCCCCTAACTCAATGCTCTCCCCCTTACTCAAATCTCTCCCCCTTTGACATCAATGGCAAAAGGGACACCTATGGGGCTAAAATATATGACTCTTAAGCTTAGCCCCCTACCACCTTCTCTCTTGAGGTGATTAATTTTGGGGTGGGAGTACATTTACTCCCATATTACATTGTTCCTTTCCTTTGTCAACTTCCTTCCACATCTTTCTGATATCCTTTTCTTGATGAGTTACTTGATCTTCTTGTCTTGAACCTGTTTGACCTTCTTGCCTTGAAACTCTTGACCTTCTTGCCTTGAACCTGTTTGGAATTGAGTCCTACACCATCTTGCAATATGTCCAAAGTTATTGCAATTAAAACACTTGATATTGTAGCCTTTGGATGGTGCCCATATCCTGAATTCTTTCTTGAAATCATTTCCATATCCATTCCTTTCCTGAACCCTGTATTGTGAAGCTCTGTTTCCATAATCATTTTGACCATGACCTCTGAATTGTGCAGCTCTATAATCAAAACCATATTGCTCATTTCCTTTGCATTGAGAAGCTCTATGACCAATCTTGTTGCATAAGAAGCAATGTCCCTGAAAACCATACCTTCTTCCTTTGAAGTTCCTTCTAGAAAAATCAAACTTCTTTGATCCATAGACCCTACAGTGTATAGCCCTGTGTCCAAATCCATTACAAGAAAAACAATGTCCTTGAAAAGCCCTTTGTTCATGCCTTGGTTCCTCATACCTTTCTTGACCTTTATCCTTGTGATCATCTTTGACTTGTGCATTGTATCCTTGATCCTTCTTTGTGGTATCCAAATCTTCTTCCTTAACTTCTTCCTTGCTTTCTTCTTCAAGAATTTCTTTGCCTTTTGAACTTGATTCACCTATCTCAAAACAAGATCCAAATTGGATATTTGGAGCCATAGGAGCTTTGGAACTTTCTTCATATTTCTCTTCATTTGTGTCCAATAGAAAACTGCATCCGTCTCTATTGTCTCTAAAATACATGTTTCCTTCTTAGTGAAAATATCTTGACCTTTTGAGTCATGTGATGGATCAAACTTCTCAAGTATGGAACATCTCAATTCTTTTAGATTCTCCTTAACCTCTTGTAGTTGCTCATGGATATCATTGAAGTCTTCTTTTAGATCAACTGAGACATCTATCTTTCTTGAAATATCCTCTTGTTTAACTTCTTCTGTTTGGAGTGGAAGTTCTTCTTCTACTTCTTTTATCCCATAGAAAAACCCTTCTTCATATTCACTGTCACTGAGATCATTATCTTCTTCTATAGCAAACAAACTCTCATGAATCCTTTGTCTTTGCCTGTTTCCTTGGTATGTCATTTCATCTTCACTATCACTGAAGCCATTGCAATATCCTGATCTGTGATCTCGTTGACCACACACAAAGCATTGTTCTCTTTCACCTTCTATTCCTAAGAATAGATGTTCTTCCTTTTCATCATCTGAGTGATCTCTATCACTGTGATCTGAGCTATCATTTGCTTCTTCAATGTAGAAAGTTTTCTTAGTCTTACGAAAACTTTTCTTCTTCTCATGCTTGCTTTGCTTGTACCTATCATCTTTGTCATGCTTATGCTTTCCTTCTTCTTTTCTTCTGTGATCCTATTTTTCATCATCACTATTTTCTTCATGTGGACACTTGTTTGCATAGTGACCATAATCACCACACTTGTAGCATTTGACTTTCTTCATATCCCTGTAATTCCTTGAGTCCTTTTTCCTTTTGATGAAGTTAGCTTCCTCATCATTATCTGAATCTCTATCTATCTCTGGATCTTTCCCTTTATTTTTCTCTAAAGCTTTGAATGCAATTTCTTTCTTTGGAGCTTGATGCTTATCTATCCTCATCTCATAAGTTGTGAGAGTTCCTTGTAGTTCTTCCATTGTTAGCTTGTCGATATTCATTGTTTCTTCTATCATTGAAACCTTTGCATCATACTTCATGGGAAGTGATCTCAAAACCTTTTGAGTAACATCTGATTCTTTCATCTCAAATCCTAGACCTCTCATGGTGTTAGCAATCTCATCAACTCGAAGTAAGAACTTTGTAATATCTTCAGAATCTTCCATTTTCAATTCTTCGAATCTTCTTCTATGAGTTTGTAGTTTTGCCAACTTTACCTTGGAATCTCCTTCATAGGTATTCCACAACTTGGTCCACATTTCATTAGCTGAATTACATACCATGACCTTTGCAAAATCTATCTCACGAAGCCCACTCAGAATACAATTCATTGCCTTTGCATTGATCTCAACCAATTTCTTGATAGTCTTATCTGTCTCGGGATCACCTTCAACCTTATACTCTTTTGCAACCATCTGCCATACCTCATATCCTTGTGATATCAAATAGTTCTTCATTCTCATGCTCCAAAAAGCATAATTGTTACCATCAAACAATGGAGCCTTACTTGTAGATGATCCATTCTGTGAAGCCATCTGTGTTCTTGTAGAATCTGCCCTCAAGCTGTTAGCCTTTTTGAAGGAACCCACTCTGATACCAATTGAAGAACACAAGCTTATACTGAGAGGGGGGTGAATAGTATAGCACCCACTTTTTACTTTCTTTCCAAACCAATATCAATTAGTGTCCTCAATTGCAATAACCAAATATAGCAGTGTGCATTAATAACATAGATAGCAATAGTAAGCAAGTGCACAAATCATCACACACAATTGAGACACAAGATTTAACGTGGTTCCCCCAATGTGGGGTAGTCCACAAGATATTCTCCTTATAATATTTCATAAAGAAATAGGGATCCTTATCCCAATACAAATGATTACTTTGATCTTCTCAAAGCTAGGCTGTCCTGATCTACTCAGGTGGGCTCCACTGATCTGCTTAGCTAGGCTCTCCATTGATCTGCTTAGCTAGGCTATCCATTGATCTGCTCAGCTAGGCTATCCATTGATCTGCTCAGCTAGGCTATCCACTGATCTGCTTAGCTAGGCTATCCATTGATCTACTCAGCTAGGCTATCCACTGATCTGCTCAGCTAGGCAACTAGTGTTGATGTGTTTTCTATTTCTGTCCTATCTCTTTCACTGCTCATAAATCTGCCTCAATGCCTTCTCACAAGGCTCAAACAATCCTACTCAAATGTTGTCCCAAATCTATTCTCAAAGCCTTCACAAAAGGCTCAAACAATCCTGCTCAAATGTTGTCCCAAATCTATCCCAAAAGCCTTCTCAAAGGCTCAACCAATCATGCACAAAAGTTGTCTCAAATCTGTCCAAAATTTTATCCCAAAAGCCTTCCCAAAGGCTCAACCAATCATGCACAAAAGTTGTCTCAAATATGTCAAGAAATTTGTGTCCAAAAGCCTTCCCAAAGGCTCAACCAATGACTCTCAAGTAGCACTCAAATCTCAACCACAAATCAATGAAGGCAAGGCTCAATGATGAACTCAATAATGGATAACAAATGAATGATGACAATACTCAACAATGTGCTCAACAATGAATGGCAAATGTACTCTTCAATGGATGACAACAATGATCCACAATGATCTCAACAATGTATGACAAATGATCTCTCAAATGGATGACAACAATGCTCAATAATGTACTCTCAAATGGATGACAACAATGCTCAACAATGTACTCTCAAATGGATGACAAATGACTCTCAAATGGAAACCTCTCCAAGAAATAACAATGAGGACTTCAACCAACCAAGGACAATCTCCACAAGTGATAGCAATAGGTTCTCAATAATATCTTCCTCATGCAATGTCAATAAGCTCTCAAGAAACAAGCACAACTCCCTCAAGCAAAGAGCTCTCAAATAGCCAACAATGATCTCCTCAAATGAAAGACAAATGTATCCACAAGTGACTAGCAAATGATCTCCTCAATGGTCTCAAATAGTGGCAATGGACTCAACAAGTAACCAACAATAATCTCCTCAAAGCAATAGCAAAAACCTCCTCAATAATGGCAATACTCTCAATGAACTCCACTAAAGCAATCATGGAACTCAAGCATCAATTTTATCCATAAAATTGATTTTCTAATCCATCCACTTCCTCTCAATAGCCAAGGCACATAATCAAGCAATTTGTCTTCAACTTCAAACCCTAACTCATGTGCATGTCTTCTAACTCAAGGTAGCAATTAACTAGGTCTCAAGTTCCTAGTTTAATTTCATAATTAAATCATGCACTAGGACATATAACAAGTTCAACACTTTTCAACCTTATGACTCCCTAATTTCATTAACACATACAACAAGCACCTATGCTTTTATTTTTAATTCCACACCTTATAACTCCACATACAACAATCACAAATATTTATTTCCACACCTTATATCTCCCTAATCACACACAACAATAACAAATATTTAATTCTACACCTTATAACTCCCTAAGCACATTAACACATACAACAAGCATTTATTTCCCTAAACTCCTTATGACTCCCTAGTTATCATAGAAATAATTTTAATGCACCAAAAATTTGGTAATAACAAATATTACCATGCGCTGGAGATAAATACCTTTATTCAAAATTTGCTGCCTTCACAACCTTTGAAATCGATAATTCCTTTGCCAAAAATCAATGCGCCTTCACACCTTCAAAATCATCAATGCCTTGCCAAAAATCAATGCACCTTCACACCTTCGCAGGAGTCAAACTCTGTTCCTCTCACCTAGCACTATGAGGCGCTTACCACATGGGCATCAGCCCACGTTGGGATATTAATCCCAAACACCCAGCTTGTCCTGCGCTTCAAATCTGAAAACTCGAATTGCCTTTCTTAGCAAAATACTTTGCCCCTGGCGGGATTCGAACAACGAACCTGCCTTGTGCAAAGTTCGTGCGCTACCAACTATGCTAAGGAGTCCTCCGTGATGTCACTTTCCCATGCTGTTTACTTGACCTTGCTCTCAAATCAAAAGTTATTTATCCTTCTTTCTTCGCTGCTCCCCTTTCGACGACTCTCTCTCATGCGCTATGTCAAGTCTTCAATAAACAAAGGTTTTAACCTTTTATTTATATGCACCTCCATGCCTTCGAATGACGTCGATGAATATTTATTTATCTCCCCAACCTTTGCACGTCAACGGATAATGTAATACAACCTTAGACCTTAGAATTATTAAATAAAAATTTAATAATTCACCTCTTAACTTTGAATTGGGATATCTCCTTCATTCTTTTGAATTTCGCCATGAAACTTTTTGCACCTAGGTTTTATTGGAAAACCTTTTCATCCATCATAATTTGGAGAAGTCTTAGCATAGTGGTTTTAATGAAAAACCCTTTCCAATGGTTTTAATGAAAACCCTTTCCGTTGGTTTTAATAAAAAACCCTTCCATCGGTTTTAATAAAAACCCTTGCCGTTGGTTTTAATAAAAACCTTTACCATTGGTTTTAATAAAAACCATTAATATAATATTTAAAAAATTAAATATTATATGCCTCTTGTGCCACAAAACCCCGTATATATCCATGCTCTCCAAAATATCATAAATGATTATTTATGAAGTGCTTTTGCCACCAAAACTCAATGTGATCCATGTGACATCAATGACAACACAAAATAACTCAAATTGCCAACAAAGGTCAATATCAAAGCTCAATAAAAATCCCTTTGCGTACTTGTATAAAGGTAAATCAAAAGCTAGATCAAAAGTCCTACAAGCAAAGCTAAATCAAAATTCCTACAGATAAAGTATAAGTCCTTTAACTATTTGTTTAGAGGTAAATCAAAAGTCCTATGGGCAGAGCAAAAGTCGTTTAAAAATTTGTTTAAAGGTAAATCAAAAGTCCCACGAGTAAAGTAGTTCTTTAAGCATTTTTTTAGAGGTAAATTTAAATTCCTACAGGAAAATAAGTCCTTTAAGCATTTATTTAAAGGTAATTCAAAAGTCCTATGGGCCAAGTAGAAGTCCTTTAGATATTTATTTAAAGCTAAATCTTTCATTTTTATGTTTGCACATGGCAAACTAGGTAGAATTCCTCAACACAAAGCTAACAAAAGTCACCTTGGGTAAATATCAAAGCTAACTAGAACTCCTCTCGAAAAAGCTACCAAAGTACCCTTGGGAAAATATTTAAGTAAATCTATGATAGTTGTAGATATTTGTACATATTTATATTTTCTTTTCTAAGTTAGAGTACCCCTAGATAAATCTAAGCTAAAGTCCCATTGGGCAAATCACTCTCTGTACATAGTTGTAAATAGTTGTACTATAGTAGTGCCCTTTTGGATACCTCATGCATCTCTAATCATTTGATCTATCATATCCAATCATCTCATCATCAATACATTTAATTTTTCATCTTCCATTTTTTAAATCATTACAATTAGTTAATAATTCATCATTAAAATCAAAATTAACCATAGTCACATGATATCAAAAATTCATATCGTAATCATCTATTCTACCTCATCAATTAAACATAATTTCATCATACATTGATCATTTATATACATATCCATAATACAATTAAATCCTCATATGATCACTTCACACTAAACATAAGCATCATCTTTACTCATAACACAATTTGAATCCATTAAAGTCGATAATGTATATTAATCACTAAGGCTATATACATCATATGATATCAACATATAATCAAAATAATCATAATGTACAATACAATGTCATATATCTCTTCCAAATTCTCAAGACAATAAGCTCCTACGGCTAGCTTTGAAAATCCACATAGAGTACTTTGATGGATCCTCCTTGTCCTACAAGTGGCAATATCCTAACTAAATGCTATGATTGGTGAGTCACAAATCTTGAGTGGGTCTATGATTGCATCCTCATTGGTGATGGAAAGCATATATATGCTAGGATGATCATATGATTAATAACTCTATAATGTGCTACTTGCATGATATTGTTCTATTGATCCCACTAGATCTATGCCATTTGATCCAATAGAGCCTATATCACCTGGCCCCCTTCAATTACTTATACTATTGCTATAAATCTTACTATCATTGCATATCACTCAATAGTTAGACTCTAGATACTCTATTGCATTACTATGGACTATATCATTAATTGGTTCCTCTCTAGTCCTCATCATTAGAGTTATCTATAAGCTCTCCACCTGCCTAGCTAAGACATCATGATTTACCTTGGAAATCGATTGATATTACCTACTTGGTCCTATATTATTATTTATTCTCATTAATAGAGCAAACAATAGAGATCCTACTGCTACTATTGGTTTTCCTTGCATCCCCCTTTGTCTCTATACATCTTAGCAGTGTTGCATTAGCATTGATACTACTTGCCTTGCCATACTTGACCTCTATCACAACATTATAGATCATACCCTTGGAATATGACCCTCCTTGATAGGATGGTTTGGTGCTCTCTTAAATCCTAGGTAACATATGATCATTGTGTTCAGGAATTGAAATTATAAGATCATCTAGGCCCACCTCTATAAAGGAATCTAAGTATAGTGGTCCACTAAATCCCCTCCCATGTGTGAAACTCTAATACCATACTAGCCTTGTCGGTACCCCTCACCTCACACAGAACTAGTAGACCACTCGATCAAAATACTATAGCTCTCTCTTACCTTGTGGTGCCACCAACCATATAACCTACCTGATGTAATCTAGATGGTAGGCATAATCCTGCTAGCTTATATTATGACTATAAAGTCTCTAAATTATTTATCCTATCTATAACTCATCTATAGCCCACCTAGCCACTACTAACATACCCATGTTGGACTTGCTATGTTCACCCTCAAAATGGCATCCCTACCTATAAGTCATTAGTAAATCCTTATCCTCAACCAACCCCTATAGTCCTAGCAATATCATAATAACAATGTGCTCCTAGACCCACACCTAGAGCAAGTGCACCCACTTAATCCCCTCTCCCTCTATAAGCAATCATATAAAATGACTGGGATATGTATCCTAGCATTATAGGAACCTATGCTCAAACCATTTGCTCATAATGCATTATTGCTATGGCCTCCCCATATACCTAGTGGACCACTCTCTTGCTCGTGTTCTTGATGAGTATTCTAGATACCAAACCATACAATAGCAGGGTCTATCTATCTAAGAAACCCTCGATATATGAAGCATTGATGTCAATGCTAGACCACACCACTAAGAAGTTTGCATTCCTAGTTAGCATCTCCAAGCACCTATGCTAGTCCTATCCCAAATGCACCTCCATCTACCTAATGATAAAATGGAGGATCTGCCACATCCTCATGTGTGATGGTCTTCTCACCTATTAGTAGTAAAAATGTATTCATATTTGAATACCATATATCTGCCAAAATTATTAATAGTGCGCGATCAAAATCCACCTTAGGTATTAGGGTCATATGATATAACCCTACTACCACTAACAATGTGTGATCTTCAAATTCTAGGATACCCTAGATTGTGTTGAGTGTATGTGGTCATTGTTCCCTAGAGTATCTCATACACAAAAAACCAAGCCAAAAGCTTTGTTAGCTGTAAAATCAATAGAAGCAATAATAAAATAGTGGAGCAAAAGTGTTGTTGATGGCAAAAGCACCACTAGGTGATAACATTGCTATTCGAGTGACAATAGCACTATTGCCTAGAACGAGCACCATCGATACATAAAAGCATTGTGTGATAGTGCCAACATTGTACAAAAGCATTGCACCTTTCTTTACGTGTAATTTTTGAGGCCATAAATGCACTCGAGAGTTAGACTTTTGGTACTTACTAGTGCTAATGCTCCTCCTATTGTGGGTGCCCTCAGCTGGTCATATAAGTCTAGTGGGTATATGTGTTAATCCATAAAAATATCACTACTCTTAGGTCTCCAAAGCTCTAATATTTTCCCCATGGTGATAATGAATTTATTTTTACCCATATCCCCTTTTACCCCTCATCCCCTAGCCTTCCTAGTTGCTTTCATTATCTATCCTTAAGTTTCTATCATTGCACCATTGTGGATCATAATCAAGTATCCTTGGTCCAATTTGATTTTACCTCCAAACTCAAGGGGGGACACTACGGCACAACAACATTTAATGCTATCCAAAACACAAAATTTGACATCACTTCTAAGAAAATAATCAAAGCATCAGTCATCTTGCATCACTAACCATAAGTAATAGCAAATCTTTGTGTCTCAAATTTGAGGTATCCATGTTAGTTTTTAAAAAATTTATTATGTAATAAATTCATTAAAAAAGGATAAATGTAGATGCCCAATTTTGAGCTCATTATTTATTTTCAAGCTTGTCAATCCCTTCAAAAGGGTAGAGGGTACAATAGTTTTAACATCCACAAGGCTATAGGCCATATGAGACAATCCTCATGCCTTTACCCAATATATGGCTATCTAACCATATTCTCGTTATCAAAGCATAGTGTACAACCCTACACCCTATAATATTCAAACCTTAAACATCTATTCATATTTTGAAAGTCTCCACCATTAGGCCACTTAGATTGTAGCTAATCATCCGATCAATCACCCAATTAAAACCATACTTATACCCAATTTTGAAGTATTTTTTGATACAAAAGAAATTGCATTGAGGCATGAGCAAAAGCACCATTGTCACTTTCATGTCTGAGGCAATGCTTTTTTCAATTTTAACTTTTGACCTTTCCCACCTAAATTTGACTTCCAATGATCATGATAGCAAAAGCTCATATCAAAAGCACTGCCAATAATTTTTGTTGTCATGATCCAAAACAAAAAAAAATTGACTATTAGTACCTTTTAAGACACATGCTATTAATGGATGCAATCCCTAATATCCAATTTGCAACTCCTAATAGAAATCCTAAAACCAATATTTTCGATTTTAAATATTTATCCATTAATGACATCTTGATCCCAGTTATCATCTCCAATCCTATCAACTTCAATGCAATCCTTCCCCAAAGGATCTATGGCTTCTTATGAAACTAGCACTTCAGGTGACCAATCAGGATAGTTTTTGGAACAACAAAAACTATTCTTGGATTTGACTTTGGGTATTTAGGAGAATTTTTAACTCCTAGGGAAGAGAGTGAGAGGATGTAGGGAGATTTAGGCATTTAATGTGTAGAATTTCCATGGGATTTCCTAGGGATTGAGGGCTGATTTTGGGGATTTGATCAATTTAATGTGCATATTTTTTGGGATTTTGCATGGGATTTAGAAGAGGGGTTAGGGCTTAATTAAGGATTAGATTAGGGGATTTAAGGGTTAATTAGGATTTTGTGAAATTTGAGGAAGGGTTAAGATTTCTAGGTATGGGATGGGGATATCTAGGGATTTGTTTAGGATTTTTAAATTAATAATATGAATATGCTAGGGGTTAGATATGGCTTAAGATGAGATTAAGGATTGATGAGGGGCTAGATTAGGGGGATTAGAGGGGTAAGCTATATTATGGGAATTTTGAGAAAATTGGGTGGAATAAATGAGAAATTAGATGGAAATTAGAGGATTAGGGAGGTTAAGAGGGGATTAGAAGAATTAAATAGTAGGACAAATTAAGGAGATTAGGGAAAAAACAGAGAAATTTGTGGAAAAAAATAAAAAGAAATTAAAGGAGAATTAGAAGGCTTAAGGATATTTTAGAAGAAATTAAAGAAATTAGAAAATAATTAGAGAGAATTAGATCCAGTTGGAGGAAAATTAGGAGAAATTAGAAGGAATTAGGACTAGGGAGGAATTTAGAGGGAGATTAGAGAGGAGTTAGGGAGGCATTATTAGAAATTGGAGGAATTAGAAAGAAATTGAGAGAAATTGGAGAGATTAGAAGAAATTAGAATAATTTGGAGAAATTGAAAGGAAATTGGAAGAAATTAGGGAGAATTAGGGATTTTGAGGATTTTGGGAGAAAATTAGAAGAAATTGGGAATTTGCACGATTAATAAAAATTTAGATTTTTAGAAGATACAAAATGACATGGTTTTGGTGTCTAATATTTCATCTAGGGGAGTTGGTAGGGTGTTTCCTGCTCCCCACTTGTATTTTGGGCTTATAAAGGGGAGTAAGTGTACCCTTTCTAGGATGATGGAGCCAACTCCCTCCGATGTGGCATAGCAAACTAGCTAGCAAACAACACCTTGGAAGGAAGAAGGAGCAAACACTACACCAAAAATAGGCTTTAATTATGCTTATAAACTACCCTTATAGACCTTTAAAGGTAGTTATTCAACCACTATCTATGAGGGCATCGTAAAAAGTCTACGACATACAATGGCGACTAAAAACTGCCTCAAAAAACCACCCTCTTAGGGTCTAAGAGGACAGTTAAAACCCAACCTCTTAGGACTACGAGGGTGATTGTGAACCGCCATATTAGGACTAAGAGGGCGGTTATTAACCACCCTCTTAGGGTTAAGCCTCTTATGTCTAAGAGGGAGGTTTATAGCTGCCCTCTTAGAGACTAAGAGGGCAGTTTTAAACTGCCATCTTAGCCCTAAGAGGGTGGTTTATAACCGCACACTTAGGTCACCCTAAGATAGTGGTTATAAACCACCCTCTTAGGGCTAAGAGGATAGTTTATAACCACCCTCTTATGGTCCTACCATAAAAATATATATATAAAAGAGACAATCCATGTTGGAGGAACTAGAAGTTAGGCCAAACAGTTAGGCTCATGAACAAATTGTAGTGATAATGGCTATTTTAATTGTCCTTACCTATAGCTTGGTTGTTGAAATTACCATTGATATTCACTGTTGTGTACTTACTTGAATAATAGAAATGTTATAGGCACTAAAATCAATATATGGGAAAGTTGATATGGGAAGGCACTGACTTAAAAATTATGTATTTAAGTGATAGTGTTATGTGATAAGTTATGCCATCGATTATAAAGAGCCTATCAATATTTATTCAACACTCTCTCAGTAGAAACAATTTTGTCAATGCATGTTTTAACTCCATGATCAAGGCCCAAGAGTTTGTAAACTTTACAAAGCTACTTGATAATAAACAAGATCTTGCACATATTTCTAGTTCTTTGAGAATCAATCAATTTATACTCAAAAATAAAAAATAATTCTCTTTGTGGTCTTGGATTGCAAAACACCACCCATGGTGCCTACGACATCAATGTATTGATATGAACTTATCCTTTTGATCAAAGCTCAAAAACTGCCAAGCAAACACTGTAACATGATTATCAATGAAATCTTGCATGTACTATCAACACCTTATCTTCCTTATCCAATGGTATTTTATTATAACAATCAATCAACTAATATGGATTGAGAGTAAATCATAATGACAATGATGAACATTGTTATTAATATTAAACCAAAAGGAGGTGTTTCAGACAACTCATCCATTTTGTTCAATTTGTTTGTTGGCATCAAAGAGCAACTACTTGTGATCTCAAGTTACAAATACCACCCATACAGTGTAAGGATATATTTTCTACAAATTTTTATCAGCTTTTTAAATTAAATGTCACTCCTTTTATCTTAAAAAAAATGTATATTGAGAAAATTCAAACTTTGCAGATCCTATGCCCTAAAGAACACCCCTATGAGTTAGTAGTCTATTACCCACATATTGTTAGAACCAATTAGTATTAATTTCCATGTTAATCACCTCAATAACTTGTCATAAGCTTCTAATTATATATCTTTTCCTATAAGTACGAAACAACTTAGTGTTCATGTTGCCCTAAATTCAAGAAATTTTCATAGAACAACTCTGCGATGGGATTATTGAATTGAGTTCCATCATGATATGGTGTTGCAAGAAGGTGATACACTTACCATAATAATCACCTAGATTCAAAATGTGACAAGCACCCCCCATGTTCAACTAGTTGTCCAACTAATATAGTCAGGTATATGTGGTAAAAAATTTAACGTTTCCATGATTCGAAGATCCTATGGATGTATAAAGAGATGGTTGATTTCTTAACTAAGAGTAATAGTACAAAGACAGATTATCCTGCCTCGATGGGCATTAAATTTTATAATTAAGGAACTAAACAGGAAAATATCATTCAATAAAAATATTCATAAAGTTCATATATACGTATATAAAGAAAATGTTGGGAAAGACAATTGTGGGAATGAAAAGTATGAATAGCTTACCTGTAAGGAGCATTATAATCCTCAGATGGCACTGTATCTCATGTTGGGCCCTTACTTCATCCCTATTGCTCTCCACATGCTTTCCTCTTCTCTTATAGACATAATTGTATTCCATTGGTACAACTCTTCCTAGAGTTTCATCAGATGGACAGTTCTACTGTGAGAGATTTTTGATGGTTTTGTCGGTGTGTCCTGCATACAAGGTTCTTTATATAGTGTTCTTAGTAGCACATGGTGTGGATAATCCTCCAAGTGTTGACCTAAGATCTTCCTTAGTTGAAGAGGAATTTTGAGGTTTTTTAAAACCAGATTGCTGAATGCTCCTTCTTCAACCACTTATCCTTTTCAGTTTTGTAAACTCATACATGAAGTACAAATTGGATTGTGAGGTGAAATTCTATTACACATATAATGAGTGCTACCTCAAAATTTTTAATATTGTAATCATAAGTTTGCAGGACCTGCTTATGGTTATATATTTATAAAACCTAAAAATATAAAGACTATAATGAAGGTATTGTGATCTAGTCATGTGGAACAAGAACCTACATTGAAAAAACATAATTTTACATGATGTAAAGAATTTGCAGTCTAATTTGACTACATCAAAATGGGACATAGCAAAAGAGTGGAGAATATTACTGTGTCCAAAAGTTGGTAAGAATTGAAATTGATGCCAGTGTTGTGATGATTTTTTATTTATGGCTTGTGCCAAAAAACAAAATGATTGTTTGTTGTAAAGTTGAACAAAGAGTCATCTCTACCTGGTTGTATTCAAAATTCAAACTTTAATATTTTACGTGTAAAAAATTTATAATGTAGAATAATTTAATATTTTATTCTCTTTTTCAATTAATAGAATACCTGACATAATTCCCACATAATTGGCTAATATCCAAATAAAATAAATTAACAAGATCATGATAATTCTAGGCAATGTTATACATTATTATTACCCAAAAAAATCTCTTAAAAATGTAAACATAACTATAATAAACAATGATTGTTCACCAAAAACGAGACCTTTCACTTACATTAAGTTTCCCAGTCCTTGTACAAGGAAAAACATGTCCATAAACTCATATGAAGGACAATCAGTTAAAAATTTATGGGAACATATGAAATGAACGAAAGTTATTGAGATCAATTTCCATATCTTCTATTTCATATTCTTTTGCTTATTCAAACCCTTTATTGCCTTCACGTCCTGACGAACAATAATGACAAGAATGTAGTCATTTAGTTGTTATATTCAATTTGTACCTAATGAGGTTACCATAAATTTATGTAATACTCTTTCACTTGACTGGTGTATAGGGCATGATGTGGAGCATCCTCCAAGTGTTGACCTGAGATCTTCCTCAGTTGAAGAGGAATTTTGAGGTTCTTTAAAACTAGATTGTTGAATGCTCCTTCTTCAACCACTTATCCTTTTCATGTTTGTAAACTCATACATGAAGTACAAACTATAGTGTGAGGTGAAAGTCCATTACACATCTAATGAGTGCTACCTCAACAATTTAAATATTGTAACCATAAGTTTCCAGGACCTTCTTATGGACATATACTTGTAAAACTTAAAAACATAAAGAGTATTATGAAGGGAGTGTGAACTAGTCATGTGGAACAAGAACCTACATTGAACAAACATAATTTTACATGATGCAAGGACTTTGCAGTTCAGTTTGACTACATCAAAATATGACTTAGCAAAAGAGTGGAGAAGATTACTGTGTTCAAAAGTTGCTAAGAATTAAAATTGATGCTAGTGTTGTGATGATTTTATATTTATGGCTTGTGCTAGCAAACAAAATGATTGTCTATTGCAAAGTTGAATAAATATTTTAATAGAAGAATTTAATAGTTTATTCTATTTTTCAATTAATAGAATAACTGACATAATTCCCACATAATTGGATAATATCCAAAGACAAGAAATTAACAAATTGGGACAATTCTAGACAATGCTCAATAACTCAGGATATTTTTATGATGTACCTTGGTCGTTGTTTGATTTCTCTGCATCAATTAGCGTTATCATAAACTGCTTCAATAAAAAAGTAAAATTCCCAACAATGTACATACTCTTTCAACCATCATAAGTAGGTAGTATCTTACCCAAAATAGTCTCTCTATAAATGGAACATAGACATTAGTTCTTAAAATTTTTAGAAAATAACACATGCAACATACTATCCAATTCTAAGATAGAAGCAGCGTGACGAACATCAGTTTCTCAAGCCTTTAATTCCCACAAGCCACAATAGTAGTACCAAAACTTGACATATGATTTGCAAGAAATACTAAATAAGCAATAAGCAATTGCTATTCATGTTACCTCAAAGTATATTGATCAACAGATAGCAAAACAACACATACCTACAATTGGAAAAAATATAAAGGAGACAATCCATGTTGGAGGGACAATAAGTTAGGTCAAATAGTAATGTAATTTATAATTATACCACAAATGAGAACATAACAAGTCCACAGGTAATATTATCAAAAATATAAAAGATAAACAATATACACTTACAGGGTTTGTTCAATCCATCTAACATAGAACAAGATAATTTCTTCTTATGCAAATGCTAAAACATGTCAAAGTTCTTCACGCCTAAAAACAAATATCTTAAAATTCTGAAATTCTTTGTAAAATTAAAATCTTCTTGCTTCTCATCATTCCATCACCTTGTACGTAGTAGAAAATAAATTTCCATGCCACAAGGCATCCCTATAAAATACTCTCCAGGAATAATATCTTGTAGTGAGGACACAATGTATTAAGAATGAAATAATATAAAGTTCCAAACAAAATGCAAGAATATGCAACCGAATGATCATGGCAATTAGTATCATATATCAAGACTAGGCATGATTTCCTTACAATCTAACCATATTTTCCTTACAATGATCAAGAGAACACAAGGGCTATGAACGAGTCACTCATAAAGACAAATGTCAACAACTAAAAGAGGTAACATCAAATATAGAGTAGAAGTGATTTTATCCATAAATAGAATATAAACCCTTTTGAAAAGGGAAGAACACAACACTAATAAACAACTACATAAACCCAAAATCAACTACAAAAACACTCAATTCAATGCAAGCTTAAATGGATAACCTGAGCCCTCTATATAACAGAAAAATATCTAAAAACACCTATGCACCCCAACCATCAGAGATGAGGTGAGAGGGTATTCTGAGACTTTCATCAGATACATAAATATCCATCTATACAAATCAGTAATTGCTACTAATAATTAAGGACTAGGACTAAGAGTCAAACTTGAAATATCAATTTTATAACTAACACACACTCAACACAACTTTATCAAATTACCAAATTAACTTCTTGTATCTGAATAGCCAATATCATGCTAGGATACCTGCTCACCTCACTCCTAGCTTGGTTGTCCATTAATTATTTGCTAGCATTTTCTAAAAATAGAACAAAAAATGTAACATCAAATATAGAGTAGAAGTGATTTTATCCATAAATAGAATATAAACCCCTTTATAAGGAAATAAAAAAACACTAATAAACAACTACATAAACCAAAATAAACTACAAAAACACTTAGTTCAATGTAACCTTAAATGAAAATAAAATAATAGTTATGCAGATAGACCACTAAGGGAGAAGTAAATGGAGAAAAGACAAACTATTTTGTAATCATTGATGTCAAATTTTAATTCAAAGCATCATTCAATATTGCTACAATATGGCATAATTTATTTGTAAATAATATTTGATATAGGTCAGGCAATGAAGGAGCCCATAACATCTTTCATTGTGGCCATTTCATCATTCCTTCTATACCAGATTATTTTCTCTTTATGGACGATATGCACATTGAATTTGTAAAAACCTTCACCCAAACATTGACCATGTATAAGGTCTTTAGGGTTAGTATTGATCATCGTGGCTTTGGCCACTACGTTATCGTTATGGATTTGAGTCAAGTAGCATTCCATTCTCTCAGTTTTAATGATCGATGCCATTTTTAGTCCCTACACGAAAAATCAACAACCCAGATAAATTCACTGTATAGTGTACAATACAAACTAAGTCAACCATTTTATATTTGAAATAATAGTCATACCATTGATGACTTTGGCCTAGAAGGTATTGAGCAGCTATTGATACCTTGATCACCACCACAAATATCGTGTCCACTTGTAGGGGTAGCATGTAGTGATGTTGCCTATGGAATTATATGCAAGGGATCATTACAAATTTAGGGCTGCAATATGTAAACATTTCAAATATGAAATCATGAAAAAACTAACACACCTCTATATGTGCAAGCTGTGTTAAAATCTCATCAATATTTTTATCTCTTTGAAAGCTTCTCTTCCATATATTTTTCTCTCTGTAAGCTTCTATTCCATATTTTTTTCTCTGTAAGCTTCTCTTCCCACTTTTGCTCTTTCTCTATTGTATGATATTGCATCTAGCACAACTTTTGTAAGTAACCCTCACCAGCAAATAGAGCAATTGGCAATACTCCTTTGTTGACATCCCAAATCCAACTCGATATTTCGAGTCCTAAAATATTGGTGAGGACATCATCCTTAATATATTGATTTATGGAGCTCATAGACGATGTTTCATCATCCAATTTTTTATGGCAACATCACATGCATAGTTAATTGGTAATATGTTAAAAAAAATCGATATAACACTGGTTTAAAGTTCAACATATTGCTATTTCCAAGGGAATGTTACGATTGTCTTTACAACTTTTGGTGAAATAGGACCCCCATCCTTCTTTGTATGAGCTGCCATCCACACAGTTGCCCTTGGTAGGTGAGTTTTCGCATTTGGTTGACTCTTCCTCTACAAGATATATAGTTGGAGAGACATGGGGATAAGTCATACATAACAAAATAATATAGATATATATGTTTATCACATAATGGACGAGTATGATAGAATACCATTTCATGCTCTAGTTGAGCATATCCTATTTGACTGCAAGTGTGCATTATGGATTGGTGAGATCTATTTTGTTTGTTCCTTTAGCTCATCGCCTACAATGCAATGAAGAAACCAATATATAATTAATTCATTAGGGAGAGCAAGGTCGACAAAATTCACATGAACATAACAATGATATGAACTACCATAGTAGATTTGCTGGTACTTGCCTTAAACTGAGCGTTGCTCTCCCAATCTTCCCAATATTTTTGTGATACACAATATGAGATATTAGCAACTCTATCTTCGTCATTATCATACTTATCATAGTGGGTTTTCAAAAGTTGATGCTTATGTTCAAACCATTGCTTGTCCATGGTCGTGAAGACCCATTTCTTCATTATGTCTGAAATAATATATTTTTTCTGCATCAGACCAGTATCTTATTAGATGCAACATTTATATAAGTATTCAAAAAATGGACACTACTTATGAACTACATTGGCTAGAAAGTTACCATAATGAGTGTTTATAACTGATTTTTAATTTCCACTAGGACTACTATCTAGTTTGTATGGGTGATAGGGACAATATCCCTCACAATCATCCCCAAGTAAGATGAAAAATTAATAGAATTTGGACCTACGAGCTGTCCATTTAGATTGCAAATGATTTATGCCCTATCTGTGCTGCTTAAATCTACTATACATCTTGTTGGACATCTTTTTCTATGATATTAAATGTTCAAAGTGTGTGATAACCTAGAATCAATACCTATAATGCTGACACCATCTAAACATAATTATACCATATAGTATGACAACAATGAGTAATACAACATCACGAGAAAATTTCTTGCACGGTCTACGTACCTTATTCACTAGCCAAAACATTATCAACCTTATTTAGAGTATTCTTGACATAAAATTTATTTATGTTATGGATCACATCCTTATATTCCTCGTTATCAAAATGATATAGCTGGTATCATCCACAAGTTGTTACAATAAACCAGAGTCGACGATAAAACCACGATCAATTTAAATATGCCTAGGTCAACCACTATTGAAAACACTGTCAAATTTCAAGTACTTACTAGAATGTGAGACGTGTGTCACTGATTCCTAATTTATTACGACAAAATCAGTTGGCCGTGACATATTTCTTAGTCTGTAAAAGAAAAATAAATAGAAAGAACGATTGTAAGAATGCTAAATGAATGAAAAATTCTTATTTCAAGTGCAAAATTAGTTATGATTATATATGTAAATGGAAAGTTCTTATTTTAAGTGAAATTCTTATTTACAGATATAGATGAATGAAGAACCTCAACCCTCCATATAATGGGCAGATATCTAAATATCCCTAGCCACCCCAACCATCAAAGATGAGGTGAGAGAGTATCTTGAGACTCTCATCAGATACATATATATCCATCTATACAAATCAAGTACTGCTACTAAAGACTAGGACTAAGAATCAAACATGAAACATCAATTTCATAACTAACACAAACTCAACACAATAAACCTTCTTTCAACACATTACAACATGCATGCATGATAGAATCTTAATCCTATGGCATGCAACACTTGTATCTCTCTATTTTTTTAATTCCAAATTACCTTCTAGTATCTGACTGACCAACCTCATACTCAAGATACCTTATCGCCTCACTCTATCTTGGTTTCCCATTAATTATTTGCTAGCATTTTCTAAAAATAGAACAAAAATAATTGGAACTTAACATCATTTTCTCGCAGTTCTTGTCCACTCTTTGAGAAATTGTCATTGAACAATTCGCATGCGTCATTGACCATTCCAATGATGTAATATTGAAGATATTTGATAATTTGATCCTCATCAATGGTAGAGCACATATTCGATGCATATTTGTTATTCCAATGAGTTTTGCAAAAAAACTCATTTGCATAACCTAATACATGTTTGTTCTGAAACCAGTTCTTTTCTTTCAACTGAATCTTCTAAGACAAAAAATAGAAGAACCCTCAGCTAAACAAAAACTAGAAGAGTCAGTTGAAAGAAAATAACTAGTTTAAGAATAAAAGAAAGAGCCATGGTTAAATCTGTCTCCATTAGCATTAGTTGTTGTCACCCTCAGGGATATTGAACTAGTTAGAATTATAGAGGTACACAGTCAAGAACTAAGAATCCCAAGAAAAACATGGATAACAAAAATTATTCGAGTATACAATGAATCTCAAGGATAGAAGCAAGAGTTGATTTGAGAGCCAAATAAATTGCATCTAAAAAGCAGAGTGAATAAATCAAAGATATATATATATATATATATATATATATATATGAAATTAATTGCTTAAACTAATATTGGAAGTGATAAACACCTTGAAAATTATTATTATTTACTTTGCAAAGTGACTTCCTAGGGCACTATCATAATATTCTCTCTTTTCTCATTATAGATCATACCCTTGGAATATGACCCTCCTTGATAGGATGATTTGGTGCTCTCTTATAATCCTAGGTAACATATGATCATTGTGTTCAGGAATTGAAATTATAAGATCATCTAGGCCCACCTCTATAAAGGAATCTAAGTATAGTGGTCCACTAAATCCCCTCCCATGTGTGAAACTCTAATACCATACTAGCCTTGTCGGTACCCCTCACCTCACACCGAACTAGTAGACCACTCGATCAAAATACTATAGGTCTCTCTTACCTTGTGGTGCCACCAACCATATAACCTACCTGATGTAATCTAGATGGTAGGCATAATCATGCTAGCTTATATTATGACTATAAAGTCTCTAAATTATTTATCCTATCTATAACTCATCTATAGCCCACCTAGCCACTACTAACATACCCATGTTGGACTTGCTATGTTCACCCTCAAAATGGTATCCTTACCTATAAGTCATTAGTAAATCCTTATCAAGTTGTGACGGATGGAGCAGCAAGGAGGAGGAGCGAGAGGTCTAGGGGCATCAAACCCTAGGTGTGGGACTTCAAAGGGCAGATCAGCAGACGCGGCAGGTGGGGGCTCTGGCGAGATAGCAGGCCCCCAGGCGGAGGATGTGGACAAGGAAGTTCTATTGGAACCGGTCCAAGGGCGTTGGGCGGATGCGGTTGAAGATTTCTCTGAGGGGGACCAGGACTCTATGCGTCAGGATCAAAGGAAGACCCAAGAAGGAGACAAAGAGAAACCTGGCACCTGGAGACCTTCATATCTTAATGCTCTTCGCGGTAAGCAAAAATTATCCGACTCTTGTTTTAATCTAAAATCATCAATGGTAGGTTGCACGTCCCGGATTCCTTAGCTCAGCATGTGGCTATGGAGGGCAGAACATCTTTGGTGGCTAAATTTATGGGGGTGAGGCCAGAAATGGAAGTCATAAGGAGATGGGCCATCCAAAAATGGCAGCCAAGGGCCGGTATGATGATTAAGGCTTTACCCAAGAGTTTTCTTTTGGTGAAATTTCAATGTGAACAGGACATGGAAAGGACTCTCCAAGGAGGTCCTTGGTTTTTTGGGAAAAGGGGCTTGTATCTGAAGCGTTGGTCCCCCGATTTCAACCCCCAGACTCGAGTCTTTGGATTTGGCTCCTATTTGGGTTAAGATGCCGGGATTACCTCCGCTTTTTTGGAACGAACAAATATTGGTTGGGATAGCTACGAGAGATTGGAGAACTAATAGCTATTGATCCCGCAACCTTGAGCAAAACAAGATTCCTGTCCGCTCGCATGTGTGTGTTGGCGGACCCGAGTAAAGAGCTCCCTAAATCCATTATTTTGTCGTCTATGTTTGGCCTTCATACTCGGGTATTTGAATATGAAAATATGTCTTTTAAGTGTAGTGTTTGTGGGAAGGTAGGGCACCGGGGTATCCACTTGCATTTCCAAGAACCAGCCCCCACTCCAAAATACCGATCCTCAAACCCAGAATAATATCCCTCCCCTGCAGATCTCCATTCCTACCCAACCTGGGCCTCAAGGACGTGGAGCTCGAAATCCGAATATCAGAGACCCTGTTCGCCCTATTGTAAGCAAGAGGCAACGTTTTAACCCTCCTCCCAAAAATTCCTATGCCCCAAAACCCTCTCACGGGGAGCTGGTCCCTTTTATGGGAACCCTCAAGCTCAACCTGCTCCTAAGATGTTACAGCAAGCCTCAGAACCAAATCACAAAGGAAAGAACCCCATAGATCAACGCCCTGGGGCAAGTAAGTTTGATTGGGTGATACGAGAGGCCTATGGAGGCTCGGTGGAAGTGGTCCCATGTACTGCAGAGGAATTTATGGGAAGAAATTCCAAGGAGATCAACATCCCAGTGGAGAACAGTTTTGATGCATTAAATCATTTGAAGGGAGATCAGATGGACAACCAAGAAGTGGAATCTGAGGTAGAGGAGACTCAAGAGAAGGATTTAGAGGAGAAAAATCGGAGGAAGGAGCAGGAAACTAATAATACGAGCAAGGATACTCGGGAGGAAGAGGTGAACCACCAAGATCGGTGTAACCCCAAAGCAGGGGAAAAAAGAATCTACTAATCAAGAAGCTAAGAGCACGGAATCATCTCCACTGTCAAAAAGACCAGTTAACCTGGAAATCCAGATTGTTACCCCAAAGACCAAGACCGACCTACCCAAGATGGTTACTAGAAGCCAAGTGAATCCCAAGGAACTTCAACCTAGAGCGGATGTATGGGGATATGGTTCGGTAGGAAGAGGGAAACCTAGCAATGCTCGCCTTAAGGCGAAAAGAAGCGAGCGAGGAGTGGCTGATGGCACTCAAGCGAGTATTGCTCTTTGGGGCGAAGGCTCGAGGATCCAAAGCCCATAAATGAAGATCCTTTCATGGAATATTCGTGGGAGTAATCCTACAAAAATAAGAGCTTTGTATGCTCTTAGACAAGAACACAAACCGGATATGATTTTACCGCAAGAAACTAAAATGGAGGAGAGTAGAGTTATTCCTTTTAAGAATAGGACTTGGCGAGAAGTCGAAGTAGTAGGCCAAGAGGCCTCTGGAACAGCAGGAGGGTTACTGGTTATGTGGAACAAAAATGTGATTGATAGTAGAGTGATTCTGATGTCTAGTTGGTTTATTTGTCTCTTATGTGTGGATAAAACCACACAGGAAGAGTGGATCTTAACGAATGTATATGCTACAGTTAGACAGGGACTGAGAAGGGTTCTTTGGAGTCAGCTAGCTGAATTGAGGGAGACGGTCCCCAACTACCCTTGGATTGTGGCGGGGGATTTCAATTGCTACCTTAATCCTGTAGATAAATTGGGGGCTCTCAAAGAATAACTGCTGATATCTACGAGTTTAGAGATTTTGTTGAGCAACATGAGCTGATGGATGTGGACCTGCGTAGATTCTCCTATACATGGTCTAACAAAAGATTGAAGGAAAACCAAATTCAGATAAGATTAGATAGGTTTCTTCTTTCTCAAGAATGCCTGGAGAGGTTTGGGGACTCTTCATTAACGGCACTCCCAAGAATCGGGTCCGATCACAACCCAATTCCGTGGGAAACAGGGGAGGACTCTAAGAAAAGATACATCGGACCCTTTCGATTCGAACTTATGTGGTTCCAACATCGGGATCTCAAGGATCCGGTTGCCCAATGGTGGGACAAAAAGTATAATGGTTCGAAACTGGCCCAAGTGGCATGTAAACTAAGGAATGTGAAGGCTAACATTAGAGAGTGGAACAAAACTTCCTTTGGCAATATTTTTGTTAAAAATGCAGAACTAAAAGACAAGATCAATGAACTACAGGAGAAGTTGAAGTCAGAGCAGCTTACAGAGGATCTGAGAAACCAGGAGAGGGAGTTATTAGCCGAATACCACACGATGCTAGGATTTGAAGAAACCTTTTGGAGGCAGAAATCTAGATCGCGTTGGTTAAAGGAGGGTGACAGAATACAAAGTTCTTCCATGTCTCTACTCTTCGCCATAGGAGTACTAACAAAATTAAGGAGATCAAGATGGCCGATGGGTCTAACACCAAATATATGGAAGACATAAGGAGGGAAGCGGTTGAGTACTTTAAATCGTTGCTAGAAGATGTAAATCCGACTATTGAAGAAGAGGACTCTCTGTTGGCAGCCATTCCACCCTCGTAACTGATAATCTTAATGGATTCTTACTTAGTCCTTTCACAAAGGAGGAAATCAAGAAGGTCGTTTTTGACATGGATGGTAACATCTCCCCAGGACCGGATGGCTTCCCTGCAGCTTTCTTCCAGAATTTTTGGGATATCCTAGGCAATGATGTAGTGGAAGCTATAATTGAGGCTCAAAAGGACATGGAAATCCCGGAAGGAGTTAATGCTACTTTTTTAGTTCTCATCCCTAAACTAGTGGGAGCAATGGAATTTTCCAGCTTTCGCCCTATCGCTTATGTAACACTCTGATGAAGATTCTCACAAAAATAATCGCCAATAGGTTGAAGGTTATCCTTCCTTTCATCATTGATATGAACCAAGGTGGCTTTGTGAAAGGGCGACAAATATTGGATGGTATCATCACAATTCATGAGGTTATTCATTCAATGGTGACTAGTAAGGAAGCAGGTATGTTACTAAAGCTTGATATGAATAAAGCCTACGACCGGGTCTCATGGCGCTTCCTCACCAAGATTTTGGGTAAGTTTGGTTTCTGTCCCAAGTGGATTAAGTTGATTTTTAGTTGTATCTCTACTACAAGATTTTATGTCATGGTGAATGGGTCACCCTCCGGTTACTTTAAGAGTGAAAGGGGGTTGCGACAAGGAGATCCTTTGTCTCCATACTTGTTTATTATTTTAGCGGAAGCATTGGGTAGGAACATTTCAACAGCGGTGGCAGATGGTCAATTGGAAGGTTTTAAACCAGCCTCAACAGCAGGGCTAGTGTCTCACCAACAGTTTGTGGATGATACAATCATTGTGTCCAAAGCCTCGGTGCCTCAAGCTAGGAAGTTGAAGAGAATTCTAACCAAGTATGAGACAAGCAGGACAGTACATAAACTATAAGAAGAGTAGCATCTATTTCTTTAACACGCCTGGTGGGAGGGAGGAAAGAATAGCTAACCTCTTCGGTTGTGGAAAGGAGATTCTACCAGCAACTTATCTAGGTATGCCTATGTTCGAAGGAAGAATGAAGGCTACTTTGTGGAACTCAGTCATTGACAGGATCTCCAAAAAGTTAGCAGGGTGGAAGGGCAGCCTTCTCAGCTCCGCAGGAAAAGCCTTATTAGTTCAAACTACTTTACAGAGCATTCCAATTTATTGCATGTCTCTATTTAGAATGCCTGCAAAGGTTCGAGCTACATTGGAGCTAATTCAACGCAACTTCTTGTGGTCAGGTTCAGAGGAGAGAAAGAGAATTTCGTTGGTAGCATGGAATCAGGTGTGTGCAAGCAAGGATCAGGGGGGCCTGGGGTTAAAGAGAATGAAAGAATTGAATCAAGCTCTGATTGGCAAACGGGTATGGAGATTTATCAATAATGATCAATTGGGATGGGTAAAAATTCTTAAGGCAAAATATATCAGAAATAATCAGGACTTCCTGAAAGCTGATAATCTTCCTAGAGGATCCTATTTTTGGAATTGTTTGCTCGAATGTCGGGAGGTAGTCAGGAAAGGCATCAGATGGAGAATTGGTAATGGAAGACAAGTGGACTTTTGGAAAGACCCGTGGTTGGAAGAGGCCCCTCTGAAAGATAACTTAGACCTTCAGGTCCTCCAACATAAACTTTCGAAGGAAATGGGAGGAAAAGTAGGGGATTTTATTGCTGTAGCACAGGAACTTCTTCTTGGAAGAAAATCACAGCTTCATAATCTGTCGAGCAAGAGAAGGTGGCCCTAACCAAACTCATTGATGCTTTAAGGGTGTTCCCGATCATTCCCGGGGGAGGAAGAGACAAGGCAATTTGGGGCAAAACTACAAGTGGGATCTATTCGGTAAAAATCGCCTATAAGTTAATCCACTCAGGATTCAATGGTTGGACTCCGACTTCTGTTATTTGGTTAAATAATTTAACCCCAAAAATAACTTTCTTCTTTTGGTTGGCAGTTCAAAATAAGATCCTGACAACAGATAATCTGCAAAGGAGAGGTTTCCAATTCATCAATCGATGTATCTTGTGTGAGAAAGCAATAGAATCAGTAAGTCATATATTTCTAACTTGTGATTTTTCTTGTACAGTCTTCCAAATGATCCTGTCCAAATTTCATATAGATTGGGTCTGTCCAAATAGCATGTCTGACTTCTGCATACAGTGGGCTTCCCCCTTCCGGGCAAAGCTTTTGACTTGGCTCTGGAAGCTCAGCTTACCCCATTTTTTATGGGGGATATGGAATGAGAGAAATAAGAGAGTATTTAAAGGACGTAAGAAAGATCTCGGGTTATGTGGTAATAAAATAATCAGAGCTTTGAAAGAAAACTGGAAAACTTTCTTCTTCAAAAATGAGACCATGTCTCTAAGGGAAAGGAGGATTTTGTGGAACTGGGGAGAGGAACTTCCAGACCTAGACATTACAACCAACCCACGGGATGGTGTCAAGTGGATACCCCCCACACAAAAGTGGGTTAAGTTTAATTTTGACGGGGCAGCTAAAGGAAATCCGGGGGCTGCAGGAGCAGGAGGAGTTTTGAGAAATGAGGAAGGAAAAGTGGTCCTTGCCTTTGCAGAGCCTTTGGGAACTCAAACAAATCATTTTGCAGAAGCTCGAGCTCGCATGCGAGGCAATGAGAATTGCCGGACTTGAGGGTTATAAGGAAGTTATCTTTGAAGGGGATTCACTTAATATAATCAAGGCAATTAAGGAGGATAAAGACCCCAGCTGGACCATATTGGAGCTTATCCTAGAAGCAAAGATTCATAAATCTCATTTGGTTAATGCCCGAATCCAACACACCTTCAAAGAAGGGAACCAAGCGGCGGATCTAATGGCAAATATTGCAGTTTCTGTTGGGGAGATGCAAATTTGGAAGGATAACTTCCCTCAAGAACTATTGGTGTTGGCCGCTAGAGAAGAGCTAAGATCAAACCTCGTTAGAGCATCGGGGAGATCGGAGGGGCTGATGATGAGTAATCCGACAGATGGAATTAGGCAGAAAAGGCATCCCATTTGCTGGGGCCTGGGAGGTGACAAGTGTACAGTACAACAACCTAGTGTTAGTAAGTGCTAGGTGTTGTTTGGTTTTTGTTTTATCCTGAATAGTCAAGCGACAAGTATAGGACTGTGGACTCTAAGTATGGCTTAATGTGAGTCTTAGAAATATCCATTTTGTATTTTGATTATACGGGCTTGATGCTAGAACCAGCCCATTTTGACTTTGTAAAAGGTTTGTGGACCTTATAACCACCTCTACCTTATACCAAAAAAAAATTAGTAAATCCTTATCCTCAACCAACCCCTATAGTCCTAGCAATATCATAATAACAATGTGCTCCTAGACCCACACCTAGAGCAAGTGCACCCACTTAATCCCCTCTCCCTCTATAAGCAATCATATAAAATGACTGGGATATGTATGCTAGCATTAGAGGACCCTATGCTCAAACCATTTGCTCATAATGCATTATTGCTATGGCCTCCCCATATACCTAGTGAACCACTCTCTTGCTCGTGTTCTTGATGAGTATTCTAGATACCAAACCATACAATAGCAGGGTCTATCTATCTAAGCAACCCTTGATATATGAAGCATTGATGTCAATGCTAGACCACACCACCAAGAAGTTTGCATTCCTAGTTAGCATCTCCAAGCACCTATGCTAGTCCTATCCCAAATGCACCTCCATCTACCTAATTATAATATGGAGGATCTACCACATCCTCATGTGTGATGGTCTTCTCACCTATTAGTAGTAAAAAGGTATTCATATTTGAATACCATATATCTGCCAAAATTATTAATAGTGCGCGATCAAAATCCACCTTAGGTATTAGGGTCATATGATATAACCCTACTACCACTAAAAATGTGTGATCTTCAAATTCTAGGATACCCTAGATTGTGTTGAGTGTATGTGGTCATTGTTCCCTAGAGTATCTCATACACAAAAAACCAAGCCAAAAGCTTTGTTAGTCGTAAAATCAATAGAAGCAATAATAAAATTGTGGAGCAATGTTGTTGATGGCAAAAGCACCACTAGGTGATAACATTGCTATTCGAGTGACAATAGCACTATTGCCTATAACGAGCACCATCGATACATAAAAGCATTGTGTGATAATGCCAACATTGTACAAAAGCATTGCACCTTTCTTTACATGTAATTTTTGAGGCCATAAATGCACTCGAGAGTTAGACTTTTGGTACTTACTAGTGCTAATGCTCCTCCTATTGTGGGTGCCCTCAGCTGGTCAGATAAGTCTAGTGGGTATATGTGTTAATCCATAAAAATATCACTACTCTTAGGTCTCCAAAGCTCTAATATTTTCCCCATGGTGATAATGAATTTATTTTTACCCATATCCCCTTTTACCCCTCATCCCCTAGCCTTCCTAGTTTCTTTCACTATCTATCCTTAAGTTTCTATCATTGCACCATTGTGGATCATAATCAAGTCTCCTTGGTCCAATTTGATTTTACCTCCAAACTCAAGGGGGGACGCTAAGGCACAACAACATTTAATGCTATCCAAAACACAAAATTTGACATCACTTCTAAGCAAATAATCAAAGCATCAGTCATCTTGCATCACTAACCATAAGTAATAGCAAATCTTCGTGTCTCAAATTTGAGGTATCTATGTTAGTTTTTTAAACATTTATTATGTAATAAATTCATTAAAAAGGGATAAATGTAGATGCCCAATTTTGATCTCATTATTTATTTTCAAGCTTGTCAATCCCTTCAAAAGGGTAGAGGGTACAATAGTTTTAACATCCACAAGGCTATAGTCCATATGAGACAATCCTCATGCCTTTACCCAATATATGGTTATCTAACCATATTCTCGTTATCAAAGCATAGTGTACAAAATTACACCCTATAATATTCAAACCTTAAACATTTATTCATATTTTGAAAGTCTCCACCATTAGGCCACTTAGATTGTAGCTAATCATCCGATCAATCACCCAATTAAAACCATACTTATACCCAATTTTGAAGTATTTTTTGATACAAAAGAAATTGCATTGAGGCATGAGCAAAAGCACCATTGTCACTTTCATGTCTGAGGCAATGCTTTTTTCAATTTTAACTTTTGACCTTTCCCACCTAAATTTGACTTCCAATGATCATGATAGCAAAAGCTCATATCAAAAGCACTGCCAATAATTTTTGTTGTCATGCTCCAAAACAAAAATAATTTGACTATTAGTACCTTTTAAGACACATGCGATTAATGGATGCAATCCCTAAAATCCAATTTGCAACTCCTAATAGAAATCCTAAAACCAATATTTTTGATTTTAAATATTTATCCATTAATGATATCTTGATCCTAGTTATCATCTCCAATCCTATCAACTTCAATGCAATCCTTCCCCAAAGGATTCATGGCTTCTTATGAAACTAGCACTTCAGGTGACCTATCAAAATATCCATAGAGTCACAAGAATTCATCTTCATGCATGACAAGGTTATGCCAAAGTCTCACCACAATCTTATAAAGGTCAACTTTAAAGAATTCAATATCTCTTCAAGCAATCAATATCCAAGAAATTAAGCATTCAAGCATTCAAGCTTTAGTCCTAATTCACCTGACTTCTCGTGGAGCACTGTTCTAATCCTATACAAGACCATCTAGACATCATCTTTGAATTAGTCCAATTATAATAGGAAGTTAAAATCAATAGATTTGTTTAGGTTCTTTAGATAGAGGATTGAGAAATCCTACTAGTAGTTTTTGTTGAAGTGATAATAATGGTATTTTTGGGTCTTAGGGTTGTATGTGACCCACATGGCTAGATCATTCACTACTTTTAGCATTTTTATTATTTTCCCTTATTAGATATAGAATTATTCTTCCATCCATCAAGGTGGGTTGATGCTTCTAATAGTGGAATCATACCATTTTACACATGATTCTATAAGATCTATTTAATTCCTAACTTGTGGGACCAAGTTCATCACTAAGGCCAATGTCTAGATTTGACTTATGCTCCAAGAGTTAGTCTCTAGGCACAAATTAAATCTTTTAAAGACTTATTTTTTCATATCTCCCAGAGACTATTTGTATTTTATCTCCTCTACCCTCCTATATAACTCATCAAAGATATATTTTGGTCTTTGTGGAGGAGGAGTGGGCTTCTTTCTTTTGAGTTTCTTCTTTTCTTTCTCTAAATTGGGCCTTGCTTCATGTGTTTTTACTTGAACCAATGTTGTTGGTATTTACACAAAAGCAGTAACAATAGAGGAAGGTAGAGTCATGGGTTTGGCCTCAAGCATGTAAGGGCTTGTGGATATAAAAGAGATATCCATGATGACTAAGGTAGATGATAGATGATTTTTAGAATATGGTTGAAAAATTACTATCCAAGTAGAGGAAGCAATTCACTTAACCTAGAAAGCAATTCACTTGAGAACTAGAGTGATTTGCTTATTTTGGGAAGACAATTTTTTAATTGTGGAGTGATTCATATGGAAATCAATAGATTAGCTTGGGAAGTTGAGTAATTTGATCATTCAGGCTAGTTAATTGCTAAGAAGACTCAACTTGGAAAAAATTAACTTAAATGATCCAACAATTGTAGAGGAAGAGTGAATCACTCAGATGAGCTAGAAAATTGCTTGGAATCGTATACTATAGAAAAATTCTCATGTTTTAAGGGTTTTTCATTTGGATAAAATTTCTCTTTTGATAGGAGGCACAATCAGCTTAGTGGGGAACCCTAGTGGAGTTTAACCTAATCGACTAAGAAACCAAGTGGAGCAAGTGATGAACAAATTACACATAGGTTGGCCATGTAGCTATGGTATAGGTGAGGTGGTCATAATGCTATGGTCAATTTTGCTATGGTAGTTCATGCATTCATAAATAAGGAAGGGATACTTTGTGTATTTCACATCTCAATAGTTACAAGTAGATCAACAAATAGAAAAAGGATCATGAACAAGTCAAAGGAAGTTACAAGGAGCAATTGAGGTAGTCAAAGTGAAGAAATTAGTGTATTTAACTAAGGATTTATAGCCTCACCCTATCAATACTCAATAATAAATAGGTTTGGGTGATACATTGGCCCAAAATGGGTCGATTTGCACACTTGGGTGATCTAGCTAAGTAGTTCCAGACAAGTGATTCACTTGTCTGGTCGAGCAAATGACTCCCCTAGTTGAGTGAATCACTAGATAAGGCAAGAAAATCACTCCTTTACTCTTTTTTTAATAACATAAAAATAAGAAGAAATTGAGAGGAGTACAATGAAAGGGGAGACAAAAATAGAATTTTCTTATAGAGGAAAAATGAAGGTATAAGTGGGAATAATAGCTAAAAAATATGAAAGTAAAAGAGGCTATATATACATATATATGTTTCTTTTGGCTTTAAGATCTTCGTCAACTAGTTCGAATATATTGCCTATTCATCAAAATTGGCAGCTGTTTTCCTTTGATGGTTGCAAACTTATAGGTATTTGGACCCACAATTTGATGAATTTGATACAATTTGCTCCATTGGGGATCAAATTTTCAATGGCCTCCTAGTTTAGCCCTATCCTGGACCTACTTGAAGACCAATTCACTTTTCTTGTAATCCATATCATTAGACCGTTTTCAAACTAACTTTTAACCACTTCTTGATGCTAGATCATCCTTTGGAATGCATTTTCGCTTTCCTCTTCTAGAGGTATCAAGATGTTTAGTCATGTTTTCATTGGTTCAACATTAATGTCTTCCAAATCTAATGATTATATCATTTAGAGTGAAGGGTGTTCTAGATTAATCAACATCATAGCCTCCCTCCCTAAGACTAGCTAGGAAGGATATCACCTTATGGAAGCTTTGGGTGTCACTTAGTCTATCCATAGCACTTTTTATATTTTGGTATATCAATCCCTTTATGATTTGGTTATGATCTTGTTTAGGATCCTCACGATGTTCTTGTTGGTGGATTTTGCTAGGACATTACCCTAGGGATAGTAATTGGAGGATGTCTTTAGAACAAAACCATATTCTAATGGAAATTTTATCACCTTGAACCCTAAAAATATAGTGGCATTATCAGTGGTTATTATAAGTGAAACCTCAAAATTGATGATGATACTCTCCAAGAGTTGAACAATTACCTCTTGATTATTTTATTTAACTAGAACTGCTTCAACCTAATTTATGAAATAATCTATTACTATCAAAATCCATCCATATATTACACTGGTTAATGAATTTATATGATCTATGAAGTCAAAGCCCCACTACCATAATGAATTGATGATTATGATGGACCCTAGAGGCATTGGTACCTTTTCCTTCTTCCCATGAATATGCAACAATATTTGTATTTTTTAACCCATTAGAAGTAATTAAACAAGATGGTGGACCAATGCTATCTTGTTCTTAAGATTTTATGTGTTGTAGTTGTTACAGAATAACGACCTCCTTAATCAGAATATTTCTTGATTAGGGATATTACCCTTTCCTTCTCAACACATCTTAGTAGAACACCATCATATCCCTTTTGTAAAAGTGCATCATCTAGGCATGCATAGTGTGTTTCCATATACTTGAATCATACCCTTTTTTTATGTGTCAACCCCTCTAGGACTTGTCTAGTTACTATGTATGTATTGATGTCTCTCATCCATTTAGTCTGATCATTAGGCTCTATTTCTTCCACTAGGGTAACTTGGTACTTCAAAGATAACATCACATGGTTATCAACAATTTTACTCCTAAGGTAAGCTTAGTGGGCTTATTTTCTATTTTAAACTCTTGAATTTTGTTTATCCACTCCATCCTCTTCTCTCTCAATTCACAATGAAGCATTGTAGATCAAAAATTTGGATGGACCACAAGGATGGTGGTCTTAATTTGGGACAAGTAGTACCTAAATTTTTATAGGCCTTTTGTGAATGCAAATAATTAATTTTAGATTAATGTGTATCTTTATTTATGGTTGTGAAGGACCTCATCAATGGAGTTTTAATTGCCCCCCACCCCCACTATAGAGGATAGGTAGCATAGCAGTTCCTAGTTTTATCAGATAAAGGGGTTCCGGGTGGCGGGTTAAGGTTGAATAGTTAGAGCATCACATACTTTCATCTCTTGGTCTGGGCTAGTTCTACGAATTCCAAGTCTGGTTACGAATCCGTTTCTGATACCTCTGATGCTTATGAAGCTTTACACTAACTAGTAGGCTAAAGCCTAAGCGAAAGCGACCACATCAAAAGGACCACATCAAAAGAGAATAATTGATAGGTATCCCCGAGTTGTTATTTGGTCCAGAGATCTATTCTCTTACTGGGGTATATCATCACCTATGGTGGTAAAGCCTTGTTTCTACATATTTGGATAGACAGGGGAAAACCCTAGCATAATAAATGGATTCTATTCTTCTAAAGGTAAAAAAAGTAGAGGGGCAAGCTACATTGACTAGTTATGGGCCAATTATTTCGGTTGCTGAAAAACAGCTGAAATGTCGCTGATCCTTTCGCACCACATGGATGGATCACATTTCCAGTTTTTGTACATAATGGCATAACTTCGGGGGCGGAAGCAGCTTGCTTCTAATTTGTTTTCACTTAAGCTCCCGCGCCCTTCCCTCCTTGGGGCTTATTTCTTCCTCCGATCCAGTCAGTTATCAATTCAGAAAGGAGGAATATTTACCCGATTGAGTAGTCAAGAAATGGTCCCCATATCAGTGGTTGGTTGTCCAAGCGTTTCACCCAATTGAGCATTTATCTTTTTTCTCCCAGCAATCACTCCAGTTCCTAGGGAGTTATATGAATGACCTGGCAAAGTAAGTAAGTGAGTGAGCTTCATTAGCTCCTGTACGTGTTCATTATTTTCCTCTAACTGAAGGACGTATCGAATCATCTTTATCTAACTGAGAGCAAGTAACCTCAGCGAAATAGTTCAAAACAGGGCCTTTCTTTCATTTCCAGTTTTCTAAATTCTTCTTTCTATGATAGTAGACTTGGGACATAAAGGATAGACATAAAGGAAACACCCAGCTAATAGTTCACTTCTATTTACGTAATAAACGAAACTATTGCTAATGGCAACTCTGTTGGACATGACAGACGAGGGATGAACATGAGTGAGCCGAGCCCAGGAGTCTCTATGAGGGATATAGATCAGAGCAATGACAATCATTTCAATGAATAGAATTTTGATTCCAATTGATTGACGAAAGGAGAAGCCATACTATTCTATATGGCACAGAGGGACTAGGACCAGAGAAGCAGTGGCCCCTACCCCTACCTTATAGTGGTAATGGACCTTTTTGTAACTTAGAAAAAGAAACACCATGAATGAATAAAAAAAGGTAAAATTTTATTATAATATCTTGCTTTTGCTTTACACCATACCCACAAAAGGGTCTTACAACAAGAGTCTTTTTTTATATGCAATAAGAGAGAAAGAAAACAAATGGTGTTATCCAAGCTTCCTCTTGCTACAATCAATTGTGGGTGGGTTTTTAGTGACCACCCTTGGCCTTGAACTACTCCAAGTACCTACACACAAGCCCACCAAAAATAATAAGTTAGTAGCACCCGTTTCACAAAATAAAAAACATTAATAAAAAGTTGAGAAAATGCATTAAACATAACTTAGAACAAATTAAAAGCATACTAAAGCCTTTACTCACAAAGCATAAGGAGATCCTAGAGAAATTTTAGCAACATTTTGGTATGCTAGACCATGTGTTCTTGAAATGAGAGGGAAAGGAGGGGGATTTATAGAATTTTGATGTGGGGAGGGGGTAGTGACATGGAGGTGAGGTGGAACCTAGGTGACATCCATGTAAAATAGGTAGGTGGGTGGAAAGATCTAGGAGATCCCATGTGGATGATGGTGCACCCACTTCCATAAATTACCTTGGGTGGAGAGTCCTTAGGGGAGATAAAAATAAATTTAAAATTCCTTCCATGTGCACCTTGGATAAAGTGAGAGGAATTTAAAATTTCTAAAAATGATGCATGGAGGACATGGCTAAATTTAAAATTCATAAAATTTGCAATGGAGGTTGGAGAGGACTTGAGAATTTATAAAGGATTTTGATTTTTTTATTGGTAAAAGAGGTTTTGAAAGGGTCCCGTAACCTTTTACAAAATAGAGATCAACTGGTGAAAATATCCTTAGTAAAAAGAAATAAGAAGCATCAACCCTTTACGGGTCATCAAAGAAAACACCAAAAAAGGAACTTGAAGGCCCTCGCAGGGGTGGAAGAGGGAACCCAAAATAGACATAGAGGAATCCCACATAGGTGTAAACAGGAAATCGAAATAGAAAAATGTAAGACACGGTAGCAGTAGAAGGAAAAACCATAATAACCAAACTAGTTGTTAGGGTGACCAATATTTTGGCCTCCAGTAGTATAATCGGTGCCCACCAAACTCTTTAACTCCTCCAGTATGTTGTATTGATCCTTGTACTCATCCAAGAGAGCTTCCGCCTGAGAGAGGAGAGAAGTAGTCATCCTAGCCGCTCTCCCAAAAGCTTTCATTATGTCATGGAGGTCCTATATATGACCTTGATTAGAGAGGTTTGACCAGTAGGAAACCTGGAAGGCCAACAGGGGAGGTTGAGTAGAAGTCCCTTCCAAGGGATGGCTCTTCTTGGATTTGACTTTGGGTATTTAGGAGAATTTTTAACTCCTAGGGAAGAGAGTGAGAGGATGTAGGGAGATTTAGGCATTTAATGTGTAGAATTTCCATGGGATTTCCTAGGGATTGAGGGCTGATTTGGGGATTTGATCAATTTAATGTGCATATTTTTTGGGATTTTGCATGGGATTTAGAAGAGGGGTTAGGGCTTAATTAAGGATTAGATTAGGGGATTTAAGGGTTAATTAGGATTTTGTGAAATTTGAGGAAGGGTTAATATTTCTAGGTATGGGATGGGGATATCTAGGGATTTGTTTAGGATTTTTAAATTAATAATACGAATATGCTAGGGATTAGATATGGCTTAAGATGAGATTAAGAATCGATGAGGGGCTAGATTAGGAGGATTAGAGGGGTGAGCTAAATTATGGGAATTTTGAGAAAATTGGGTGAAATAAATAAGAAATTAGATGGAATTTAGAGGATTAGGGAGGTTAAGAGGGATTAGAAGAATTAAATAGTAGGACAAATTAAGGAGATTAGGGAAAAAACAAAGAAATTTGTGGAATTAAAGAAAATACAAAGAAATTAAAGGAGGATTAGAAGGCTTAAGGATATTTTAGAAGAAATTAAAGAAGTTAGAAAATAATTAGAGAGAATTAGATCCAGTTGGAGGAAATTTAGGAGAAATTAGAAGGAATTAGGACTAGGGAGGAAATTAGAGGGAGATTAGAGAGGACTTAGAGAGGCATTATTAGAAATTGGAGGAATTAGAAAGAAATTGAGAGAAATTGGAGAGATTAGAAGAAATTAGAACAATTTGGAGAAATTGAAAGGAAATTGGAAGAAATTAGGGAGAATTAGGGATTTTAAGGATTTTGGGAGAAAATTAGAAGAAATTGGGAATTTGCACGATTAATCAAAATTTAGATTTTTAGAAGATACACAATGACATGGTTTTGGTGTCTAATATTTCATCTAAGGGAGTTGGTAGGGTGTTTCCTGCTCTCCACTTGTATTTTGGGCTTATAAAGGGGAGTAAGTGTACCCTTTCCGGGATGATGGAGCCAACTCCCTCCGATGTGGCATAGCAAACTAGCTAGCAAACAGCACCTTGGAAGGAAGAAGGAGCAAACACTACACCAAAAAAGGGCTTTAATGATGCTTATAAACTACCCTTAAAGACCTTTAAAGGTGGTTATTCAACCATCATCTATGAGGGCATCGTAAAAAGTCTACGACATATGATGGCGACTAAAAACCACCTCAAACAACCACCCTCTTAGGGTCTAAGAGGGCGGTTAAAAACCACCCTCTTAGGACTACGAGGGTGGTTGTGAACCATCATATTAGGACTAAGAGGGTGGTTATTAACCACCCTCTTAGGGTTAAGCCTCTTAGGCCTAAGAGGGTGGTTTATAGCCACCCTCTTAGAGACTAAGAGGGTGGATTTAAACCACCCTCTTAGGGCTAAGAGGGTGGTTTATAACCACCCTCTTATGGTCCCACCCTAAAAAAATATATAAAGGAGACGATCCATGTTGGAGGGACTAGAAGTTAGGCCAAACAGTTAGGCTCATGAACAAATTGTAGTGATAATGGGTATTTTAATTATCCTTACCTATAGTTTGGTTATTGAAATTACCATTGATGTTCACTATTGTGTACTTACTTGAATAATAGAAAAGTTATAGGCACTAAAATCAATATATGGGAAAGTTGATATGGAAAGGCATTGACTTAACAATTGTGTATTTAAGTGATAGTGTTATCAGATAAGTTATGCCATCGATTATAAAGAGCCTATGACTCTTTATTCAACACTCTCTCAGTAGAAACAATTTTGTCAGTGCATGTTTTAACTCCATGATCAAGGCCCAAGAGTTTGCAAACTTTACAAAGCTACTTGATAATTAAGATCTCACACATACTACTAGTTCTTTGAGAATCAATCAATTTATACTCAACAATAGAAAACAATTCTCTTTGTGGTCTCGACTTGCAAAACACCACCCATGGTGCCTACGACATCAATGTATTGATATGAACTCATCCTCCTGATCAAAGCTCAAAAGCTGCCAAGTAGACACTGTAACATGATTATCAATGAGATCTTGCATGTACTATCAACACCTTGTCTTCCTTATCCAATGGTATTTTATTATCACAATCAATCAACTAAGATGGATTGAGAGTAAATCATAATGATAGTGATGAACATTGTTCTTTATATTAAACCAAAAGGAGGTGTTTCAAGTGACTCATCCATTTTGTTCAGTTTTTTTATGGCATCAAAGAGCAACTACTTGTGGTCTCAAGTTACAAATACCACCCATACAATGTAAGGATATATTTTCTACAAATGTTTATCAACTTTTTAAATTAAATGTCACTCCTTTTATCTTTTAAAAAAATGTATATTGAGAAAATTCAAACTTTACAGATCCTATGCCCTAAAGAACACCCCTATGAGTTAGTAGTATGTTACCCACATATCGTCAGAACCACTTACCATTCATTTCCATGTTAATCACCTCAATCACTTGTCCTAAGATTTTAAGTATATATATCTTTTCCTAGCAGTACGAAACAACTTAGTGTTCATGTTGCCCCAACTTCAAGAAATTTTCATAGAACAACTCTGCAATAGGATTATTGAATTGAGGTCCATCATGATGTGGTGTTGTAGGAAGGTGAGACACTTACCATAATAATCACCTAGGTTCAAAATGTGACAAGCATCCCCCATGTTCAATTGGTTGTCCAACTAATACAATCAGGTATATGTGGTAAAAAAGTTGACATTTCCATGATTCGAAGATCCTATGGATGTATAAAGAGATGGTTGATTTCTTAACTAAGAGTAATAGTGCAAATATAGAGTAGCCCACCTCCATGGGCATTAACTTTTACAATTAAGGAACTAAACGAAAAAATATCATTCAATAAAAATATTCATAAAGTTCGTATATATGTATATAAAGAAAATGTTGGGGAAGGCCATTGTGGGAATGAAAAGTATGAATAGCTTACCTGTAAGGAGCATTCTCATCCTTAGATGGCATTGTATCTCATGTTGGGCCCTTAATTCCTCCCTATTTCTCTCCACATGCTTTCCTCTTCTCTTATAGATATAATTGTATTCCATTGGTACAACTCTTCCTAGAGTTTCATCAGCTGGATAGTTCTACTGTGAGATCTTTTTGATGGTTTTGCTGGTGTGTCCTGCATCCTGGGTTATTTATATAGTGTTCTTAGTAGTGCATGGTGTGGAGCATCCTCTAGGTGTTGACCTGAGATCTTCCTTAGTTGAAGAGGAATTTTGAGGTTTTTTAAAACCAGATTGTTGAATGCTCCTTCTTCAACCACTTATCCTTTTCAGGTTTGTAAACTCATACATGAAGTACAAACTGGAGTGTGAGGTGAAATTCCATTACACATCTAATGAGTGCTACCTCAACAATTTCAAGATTGTAACCATAAGTTTGTAGGACCTGCTTATGGACATATACTTGTAAAACCTAAAAATATAAAGACTATTATGAAGGGAATGTGAACTAGTCATGTGGAACAAGAACCTACATTGAACAAACATAATTTTACATGATGCAAGGACTTTGCAGTCTAGTTTGACTACATCAAAATGGGACTTAGCAAAAGAGTGGAGAAGATTATTATGTCCAAAAGTTGCTAAGAATTGAAATTGATGCCAATGTTGTGATGATTTTGTATTTATGGCTTGTGCTAGAAAACAAAATGATTATTTATTGCAAATTTGAACAAAGAGTCATAGGTTCTATTCCTACCACCTCCACCTGGTTGTATTCAAACTTCAAACTTCAATATTTTACATGCAAAAAATTTATAATGTAGAAGAATTTAATAGTTTATTCTCTTTTTCAATTAATAGAATAGCTGACATAATTCCCACATAATTGGCTAATAGCCAAAGACAAGAAATTAACAAAATCATGACAATTCTAGGCAATGTTCTACATTATTATTACCAAAAACAATCTCTTAAAAATGTAAACATAACTATAATAAACAATGATTGTTCACCAAAAGTGGGACCTTTCACTTACATTAAGTTTCCCACTCCTTGTACAAGGAAAAACATGTCCATCACCTCATATGAAGGACAATCAGTTAAAAATTTATGGGGACATATGAAATGAATGAAAGTTATTGACACCAATTGCCATATCTTCTCTTCCATATTCTTTTGCTTATTCAAACCCTTTATTGCCTTCACGTCCTACCAAACAATAATGACAAGAACGTAGTCAGTTAGTTGTTATATTCAATTTGTACCTAATGAGGCTACCATGAATTTGTGTAATACCCTTTCACTTGACTGGTGTATAGGGCATGGTGTGGAGCATCCTCCAAGTGTTGACCTGAGATCTTCCTCAGTTGAAGAGGAATTTTGAGGTTTTTTAAAACCAGATTGTTGAATGCTCCTTCTTCAACCACTTATCCTTTTCATGTTTGTAAACTCATACATGAAGTACAAACTAGAGTGTGAGGTGAAATTCCATTACACATCTAATGAGTGCTACCTCAACAATTTCAATATTGTAACCATAAGTTTGTAGGACCTTCTTATGGACATATACTTGTAAAACCTAAAAATATAAAGACTATTATGAAGGGAATGTGAACTAGTCATGTGGAACAAGAACCTACATTGAACAAACACAATTTTACATGATGCAAGGACTTTGCAGTCTAGTTTGACTACATCAAAATGGGACTTAGCAAAAGAGTGGAGAAGATTACTGTGTCCAAAAGTTTCTAAGAATTGAAATTGATGCTAGTGTTGTGATGATTTTGTATTTATGGCTTGTGCTAGCAAATAAAATGATTATCTATTGCAAAGTTGAATAAATAAATTTATAATTAGAAGAATTTAATAGTTTATTCTCTTTTTCAATTAATAGAATAGTTGACATAATTCCCACATAATTGGCTAATAGCCAAAGATAAGAAATTAACAAAATCATGACAATTCCAGGCAATGTTCAATAACTCAGGATATTTTTATGATGTACCTTGGACCATTGTTTGATTCCTCTACATCAATTAGCATTATCATAAACTACTTTGATGCAAAATGTAGAGCCCCAATAGTGTACAAACTCTTTCAACCATCATAAGCAGGTAGTCTCTTACCCAAAAGGGTCTCTCTATAAATGGAACATAGACATTAGTTCTTCAAAAATTTAGAAAACAACACATGCAACATACTATCCTGTTCCAGGATAGAAGCAGCCTGATGAACATCAGTTTCTCAAGCCTTTGATTCCCATGAGCCACAATAGTAGTACCAGATCTTGACATATGGTCTACAAGTAGTCCTAAATAAGCAGTAAGCAATCGTTGTTCATGTTACCTCAAAGTATATTGACCAATAGATAGCAAAACAACACATGCCTACAATTGGAAAAAATATAAAGGAGATGATCCATGTTGGAGGGACTAGAAGTTAGGCCAAATAGTAATGTAATTTACAATTATACCACAAATGAGAACATAATAACAAGTCCATAGGCAAGTTTATCAAAAATATAAAAGATAAAAAAGACACACTTACAAGGTTTGTTCAATCCATCTAACATAGAACATGATAATTTCTTCTTATGCAAATGCAAAAACATGTCAAAGTTCTTCAAGCCTAAAAAAAATATCTTAAAATTCTGAAATTCTTTGTAAAATTAAATTCTTCTTGCTTCTCATCATTCCATCACCTTGTATGTAGTAGTAAATAAATTTCCATGCCACAAGGCATCCCTATAAAATACTCTCTAGGACTAATACCTTGTAGTGAGGACATAATGTATTAAGAATGAAATAAATATGAAGTTCCAAACAAAATGCAAGAATATGCAACCGAATGATCATGACAATTAGTATCATATATCAAGACTAGGCAGGATTTCCTCACAATCTAACCATATTTTCCTTACAGTGATCAAGAGAACACAAGGGCTATGAATGAGTCACTCATAAAGATAGATGTCAACAACTAAAAGAGGTAACATCAAATATAGAGTAGAAGTGATTTTATCCATAAATAGAATATAAACCCTTTTGAAAAGGGAAGAACAAAACACTAATAAACAACTACATAAACCAAAATCAACTACAAAAACACTCAGTTCAATGCAAGCTTAAATGGACAACCTGAGCCCTCCATATAATGGGCAGATGTCTAAACACCCCTACCCACCCCAACCATCAAAGATGAGGTGAGAGGGTATCCTGAGACTTCCGTCAGATACATAAATATCCATCTATACAAATCAAGTATTGCTACTAATAATTAAGGACTAGGACTAAGAGTCAAACATGAAACATCAATTTCATAACTAACACACACTCAACACAACTTTATCAAATTACCAAATTACCTTCTTGTATCTGACTGGCCAACCTCATGCTCAGGATACCTACTCACCTCACTCCTAGCTTGGTTGTCCATTAATTATCTACTAGCATTTTCTAAAAATAGAACAAAAAATGTAACATCAAATATAGAGTAGAAGTGATTTTATCCATAAATAGAATATAAACCCCTTTGAAAAGGGAAGAACAAAACACTAATAAACAACTACATAAACCAAAATCAACTACAAAAACACTTAGTTCAATGCAACCTTAAATGAAAATAAAATAATAGTTATGCAAATAGACCACTAAGGGAGAAGTAAATGGAGAAAAGGCAATCTCTTTTGTAATCATTGATGTCAGATGTTAATTCAAAGCATCATACAATATTGCTACAACATGGCATAATTTATTTGTAAACAATATCTGCTATAGGCCAGGCAATGAAGGAGCCCACAACATCCTTCATTATGGCCATTTCATCATTCCTTCTATACAATATTATTTCCTCTTTATGGGCGATGTGCACATTGACTTTGCAAAAACCTTCACCCAAATGTTGACCATGTATAAGGTCTTCAGGGTTAGTATTGATCATCGTGCCTTCGACCACTACGTTATCATTATGGATCTGAGTCAAGTAGCATTCCCTTCTCTCAGTTTGAGTGATCGATGTCATTTTTAGTCCCTACATGGAAAATCAACAACCTAGATAAATTCATTGTATAGCGTACAATACAAACTAAGTCAACCATTTTATATTTGAAATAATAGTCGTACCATTGATGACTCTAGCCTAGAAGGTATTGAGCAGCTGCCTATACCTTGATCACCACCACCAATGTTGTGTCCACTTGTAGGGGTAGCATGTAGTGATGTTGCCTATGGAATTATATGCAAGGGATCATTACAACTTTAGGGGTGCAACATGTAAATATTTCAAATATGAAATCATGAAAAAACTAACACACCTCTATCTGTGCAAGCCATGTCAAAATCTCATCAATATTTTTCTCTCTTTGCAAGCTTCTCTTCCATATTTTTTTCTCTCTCTACAAGCTTCTCTTCCCACTTTTGCTCTTTCTCTACCGTATGCTCTTGCATCTAGTGCAACTTCTGTAAGTAACCCTCACCAAAAAATAGAGCAATTGGCGATACTCCTTTGTCGACACCCCAAACCCAACCTGGTATTTTGGGTCCTAAAACCTTGGTGAGGGCATCATCCTTAATAGATTGATTTATGGAGCTCGTAGATGATATTTCATCATCCAATTTTTTTTGGCAACATCACATGCATAGTTAACTAGTAACATGTTAAAAAAATAATCGATATAACAATGGTTTGAAGTTCAACGTATTGCTATTTCCAAGGGAATGTCACTTACGATTGTCTCTACAACTTCTGGTGAAATAGGAGCCCCATCCTTCTTTGTATGAGCTGCCATCCACACAGTTGCCCTTGGTAGTGGAGTTTTCACATTTGGTTGGCTCTTCCTCTACAAGATATATAGTTGGAGAGACATGGGGATAAGTCATACATGACAAAACAATATAGCTATATATGTTTGTCACATAATGGATGAGTATGATAGAATACCATTTCATGCTCTAATCGAGCATATCCTGTTCGACTACAAGTGTGCATGATGGATTGGTGAGATCTATTTTGTTTGTTCCTTTGCCTCACCACCTACAATGCAATGAAGAAACCAATATATAATTAATTCATTAGGGAGAGCAAGGTCAAAAAAATTCACATGAACATAACAATGATATGAACTACCATAGTAGATTGGTTGGTACTTGCCTTAAACTCAACGTTGCTCCTACCATTCACAAAGGCTTCCCAATATTTTTGTGATACATGATATGGGGGATTAGCAATTCTATCTTCATCATTATCATACTTATCATAGTGGTTTTTCACAAGTCGATGCTTATGTTCACGCCATTGCTTGTCCATGGTCATGAAGACCCATTTCTTCATTGTGTTTGAAATGATATATTTTTGTTGCATCAGACCAGTATCTTATTAGATGCAACATTTATATAAGTATTCAAAAAATGGACACTAGCTATGAACTACATTGGCTAGAAAGTTACCGTAATGAGTGTCCATAACTGGTTTTTAACTTCCATTGGGACTGCTCTCTAGTTTGTATGGGTGATAGGGACAATCTCCCTCACAATCACCCCCAAGTAAGATGAAAACTTAATAGAATTTGGACCTATGGGCTATCCATTTAGATTGCAAATGATCTCCACCCTATCTGTGTTGCTTGACTCTACTGTACATCTTGTTGGACCTCTCTTTCTATGATATTCAGTGTTCAAAGTGTGTGATGACCTAGCATCAACACCTATAATATCGACACCATCCAAACATCATTATGCCATATAGTATGACAACAATGAGTAACCCAACATCACGAGAAAATTTCTTGTGTGGTCTATGTACCTTCTTCACTAGCCAAAGCATTGTCAACCTCATTTTGAGTATTCTCGACATCAAATTCATTTATGTTATGGGTCACCTCCTTATCTTCCTCGTTATTAAAATGATATAGTTGGTATCATCCACTAGTTGCTACAATACACCATAGTCGATGATAAAACCATGATCAATTCTAATATGCCTAGGTCAACCACTATTGAACAACACTATCAAATTTCAAGTACTTACTAGCGTGTGAGGCATGTGTCACTGACTCCTAATTTATTATGACAAACTCAACTACATGTGACCTCTTTCTTGGTCTTTTCTTGGTCTATAAAAGAAAAAGAAATAGAAAGCATGATTGTAAGAATGCTAAATGAATGGAAAATTCTTATTTCAAGTGCAATAATCTTATTTATAGATATAGGTGAATGGACAACTTGAGCCCTCCATATAATGGGTAGATGTCTAAACATCCCTACCCACCCCAACCATTAGAGATGAGGTGAGAGGGTATCCTGAGACTTCTATCAGATACATAAATATCCATCTATACAAATCAAGTACTGCTACTAAGGACTAGGACTAAGAGTCAAACATGAAATATCAATTTCATAACTAACACACACTCAACACAATAAACCTTCATTTCAACACATTACAACATGCATGCATGATTAGACTCTTAATCCTATGCCCTAGCAACACTTGTATTCTCTCTTTTTTATATCCAAATTACCTTCTAGTATCTGATTGACCAACCTCATGCTCAGGATACCTACTCGCCTCACTCCTAGCTTGGCTGCCCATTAATTATCTACTAGCATTTTCTAAAAATAGAACAAAAATAATTGGAACTCAACATCATTATCTCGTAGTTCTTGTCCACTCTTTGAGCAATTGTCATTGAACAATCTGTATGCATCATTGACCATTCCAATGATGTCATCTTGAACATCTTTAGTAATTGGACCCTCATCAGTGGTAGAGCATGTGTTCGATGCATATTTGTCATTCCAATGAGTTTTGTAAAAAAAATCATTTGCATAACCTAGTACATGTTTGTTCTGAAACCAGTTCTTTTCTTTCAATTGACTCTTCTAAGACAAAAAGTAGAACCCTCAACTAAACAAAAACTAGAAGAGTCAGTTGAAAGAAAATAATTGGTTTAAGAACAAAAGAAAGAGCCATGGTTAAATCTATCTCCATTAGCATTAGTTGTTGTTACCCTCAGGGATATTGAACTAGTTAAAATTATTGAGGTACACAATCAAGAACTAAGAATCCCAAGAAAAACTTGGATAACAAAATTTATTCGAGTATACAATGAATCTCAAGGATAGAGGCAAGAGTCGATCTAAGAGCCAAATAAATTGCATCTAAAAAGCAGAGTGGATGATATAATGAAATATATATATATATATATATATATATATATATATATATATATATATATATATATATATTTGAAATTAATTGCTTAAACTAATCTTGGAAGTGATAAACACCTTGAAAATTATTATTATTTACTTTACAATGTGACTTCCTCGAGCGTTGTCATAATATTCTCTCTTTGCTCATCCTTTGCTAGTATTTTCACCTATGCTAGACTATGGAAATGAGGCTATGTGTTAAGCCTCCAATCCTTATGGATTTGATCAAATGACCTTAAAATATTCATGCAAACAAATAGCAGAGGACTAATTGTGAAAAAGTACTATTTCTTGTCACACTAGGGTAAGGTAGCCTTAAAAAATTCACTAGGCACCATCATATACATAAGCCCCATCTAGGGTAAAGAATGCTCTGAAAAAATAAATGATAAATCAAATTTGTGGAAATAATTTAATTCTTAGGAGATGAAAATAGGTTCCGTTGGAAAATAATTTTGCAAGGCATCTTGATCCATGGACTGACAGATAAGCTAGATGTAAGGGTATGTAAAATATCTCGTAATTGTTCTAAATCTACATAAATCGTAGACCTAGAACTTAAACTAACAAAATGAATTTTGTAGATAATTGAGATATAAGTGTTATATTGGTAGACCTAGAACTTAAACTAACAAGTTGTTGCCCCTTCATCGCAGCTCATCAAAATTGATAATAAATCTTTTAAACATCCTAAAAATATATTACAATGTACAAAATCATGCAAAGTCTTATAGTTTGTTTTTCAAGACTCCATAACATGCTATACTTAAAGAAATATTATTTATAGCTTATTGTCATAAATAAGATTTTTTTTTGTAGTTGATATATTACTTGTATAAATTTTATATATTACTTGTATATCCATAGAGGATTACCAAACATGCATAAGCCTCAAAAAAATAACATAGGCATAGGACAACATAGGCACTCCAAGAGCTTGTTGATCTGAAAAAACAACTTCAACCAATAGATGGTGAATGGAGATATTTGCTCATAGCATTGGAGTCATATTGGTTGAGGATTAGGTATACAATGCAACTATGTTATTATAATTGTATCTGTCAATCTACTAGAAGTGCAATTTATTTAAGCAAGCAATAATTTTAGAGGTCTTTTGAAGGTCAAATATGCTACATAGGCCCTATACAAAAATATTGTTGTTTTGAGTGTCACACATCACTATCACAAATGTGTATTGTAGATCTGTAGAGAATCTGGAGACAATAGTATGACTGATAAATGTCAACTATTATTTCTATGAATTTTCCCTCTATGGATACCTATGAATATTTTCTCTTTTTTACTTGCCATAAAATCCTTGCTTCTAAGGTAGATTTAGAAACCTAAATAATTCTGGCACTTATCTTGATCTTATTCACTTGTGTTGAGGTTAACCTTTTAGCATGAGATTATAATATAAAAGAACTATGGCTTCTTTCTCAAAAACTGAAGTTTGTGATGTTTTAAAGGTCCTAGTTAAAGAATAATTTTTTATAACATAACCAACTATAAAATGATTCATGCATGGCCTTTGTAAATTATAGCAAGCAAAGAAAATTGATTTCCAACTGTTGTGGTCTTTGCCTTATAATGCTACAAGAAGAGAGGTCATATATAATGGATAACTTAAATAATATACCACTACCAACAACAAAGCATATTGTATTGCTCTTGTGTAGGGATTGGAAGTAGTAAAATATATTGTTATTGTTTGAATTTGTGTATATAGCACCCTTCTTATTTATCATCAAACAAATAGAACATAGAAAATCGGTGCTTACCATCTAAAATAATGGATAAAATAGCAAAAGAACTTGCTAATTACTTAGTCTTGTGTCATTGACCACAGTAGACCAGGAGACTATAATCCCAAATCTATAATGATATGCGGGGATTTCTTGTATGGAGATAGTAAGTAGGTGATTTCTATTTACACTTAAACCACAAAGAAGAATGTGTGTTTTTTTGCCCTACAATAATTAGTTTATTTCTGAGTTTGTTTTGTAAAGAAATAATATTTCATATTGCAATGTCATGAACAAGATGAAATTAAACTTAAAAATGGTGACTTAATTGTGCATATTATTGATGTCCTCAAGTTTTGAAAATATGTCTTTGTTATACATGGTTTCTTAATGGTATAATTCTAAGTTGAAAGAATTGTTATCTCTAAAATTTCTTAAGGTCATCTTATCCCATTAAGTAAAGTCTCTTTACCATGTCATAGCCTTGAATCCCTTAATATTTTGAATGTAAATCTAAATAATTTGGTGGTAAAATTTTAATATTCTTAACTTGCTAATATTTTGAAATGACTTCATTGCTCAGTTGGCAATATATGGTTCTTCATTTACTAAATTTATCAAGGATGTGTTGATAGCTCAAAAGCACAACTAGATATCTTATAGGGAAGAGCTCATTGAAACTTGGTTAGTGCTAGATGGTTGTGCCTTTGTGGGTAGCTCTTAATGATAATGTCTATGTTGGATGGAAATGGATATGATATCTGATACTGGTATGAAATCGGATATGGATACGATAAATTTTCTAGATCTAATATGGATACGACTGGATACAACATTAGAAAAATCATATATGTTTAATATATGAAAAGAAAAAATATATGACACAAAAATATTTACAAACATATACGTTTTTAATAGGATATTTTCATTAACTAGGTAGCCTTAAAAAATTCACCAAGCACCATCATATACATAAGCCCCATCTAGGGTAAAGAATGCTCTAAAAAATAAATGATAAATCAAATATATGGAAATAATTTAATTCTTAAGAGATGAAAATGGTTCTGTTGGAAAGTAATTTTGCAAGGCATCTTGATCCATGGACTTCCAGACGATAGCTAGATGTAAGGGTATGTAAAATATCTCGTAATTGTTCTAAATCTACATAAATTGTAGACCTAGAACTTAAACTAACAAAATGAATTTTGCAAACAATTGAGATATAAGTGTTATATTGGTAGACCTAGAACTTAAACTAACAAGTTGTTGCCCCTTCATCGCAGCTCATCAAAACTGATAATAAATATTTTAAACATCCTAAAAATATATTACAATGTACAAAATCATGCAAAGTCTTATAGTTTGTTTTTCAAGACTCCATAACATGCTATACTTAAAGAAATATTATTTATAGCTTATTTTCATAAATAAGATTTCTTTTTTGTAGTTGATATATTACTTGTATAAATTGTATATATTACTTGTATATCCAAAGAGGATTACCAAACATGCATAAGCCTCAAAAAAATAAATTGGTACCTTATTATTAAAAAGTCATTTCCAAAAATGGTGTATACCCAACCTTGATCATATTCAAATATCATGTGTCTATATAGAAGTGCCTTTAATAGGTTAGCTTTATATATAAGAACTTGGCAAAAAGATGTAATTGTGGATGACTTACACTTCGTATTTGGGTCCCTTTTTGAAAGCGTGGAGGAAGCCAAATCTAGACTTGGCATAAAGTTAATGCAGGAGGGTCGGATGAGGGGCCAAGCATTTGTAACTTTCCCATCTACAGAACTTGCAGACCATGCATTGAAAATGGCACATCGGTATGTGTTAAAAGGAAAGCCAATGATAATCCAGTTTGGGAGAAATCCTTTAGCTGGAAAAGTGAATTGAGTAGTGGGAAATCTGAGGACAACACAGGCACTCCAAGAGCTTGCTGATATGAAAAAACAACTTCAACCAATAGATGGTGAATGGAGATATTTGCTCGTAGCACTAGAGTCATATTGGTTGAGGATTAGGTATACAATGCAGCTATATTATTATAATTGTATCTGTCAATCTACTGGAAGTGCAATTTATTTAAGAAAGCAATAATTTTAGAGGTCTTCTGAAGGTCAAATATGCTACACAGGCCCTATACAAAAATATTGATGTTTTGAGTGTCACACATCACTATCACAAATGTGTATTGCAGATTTGTAGAGCATCTGGAGACAATAGTATGACTGATAAATGTCAACTATTATTTCTATGAATTTTTCCTCTATGGATACCTATGAATATTTTCTCTTTTTTACTTGCCATAAAATCCTTGCTTCTAAGGAAGATTTAGAAACCTAAATAATTTTGGCACTTATCTTGATCTTATTCACTTGTGTTGAGGTTAACCTTTTAGCATGAGATTATAATATAAAAGAACTATGGCTTCTTTCTCAAAAACTAAATTTTGTGATGTTTTAAAGGTCCTAGTTAAAGAATAATTTTTGATAACATAACCAACTATAAAATGATTCATGCATGGCCTTTGTAAATTGTAACAAGCAAAGAAAATTGATTTCCAACTATTGTGGTCTTTGCCTTATAATACTACAAGAAGAGAGGTCATATACAATGGACAACTTAAATAATATACCACTACCAACAACAAAGCATACTGTATTGCTCTTGTGTAGGGATTGGAAGTAGTAAAATATATTGTTATTGTTTGAATTTGTGTATATAGCACCCTTCTTATTTATCATCAAAAAAATAGAACATAGAAAATTGGTGCTTACCATCTGAAACAATGGATAAAATAGCAAAAGAACTTGCTAATTACTTAGTCCTGTGTCATTGACCCTAGTAGAATGAGGTTGCCATGAATTTGTGTAATAATATTTCACTTGAATGGTGTATAGGGTATGGTGTGGAGCATCCTCCAGGTGTTAACCTGAGATCTTCCTCAGTTGAAGAGGAATTTTGAGGTTTTTTAAAACTAGATTGCTGAATGCTCCTTCTTGAACCACTTATCCTTTTCATGTTTGTAAACTCATACATGAAGTTCAAACTGGAGTGTGAGTTGAAAGTCCATTACAAATATAATGAGTGCTACCTCAATAATTTCAATATTGTAAACATAAGTTTCTAGGTCCTGCTTATGGACATATACTTGTAAAACTTAAAAACATAAAGACTATTATGAAGGGAGTGTGAACTAGTCATGTGGAACAAGAACCTACATTGAACAAACACAATTATACATGATGCAAATATTTTATAGTCCAGTTTTACTACATCAAAATGGGACTTAGCAACAGAATGGAGAATATTACTATGTCCAAAATTTTCTAAGAATTGAAATTGATGCCAGTGTTGTGATGATTTTGTATTTATGGCTTGTGATGGCAAATAAAATGATTGTCCATTGCAAAGTTGAATAAAAATTTTAATAGAAGAATTTAATAGTTTATTATCTTTTTCAATTAATAGAATAACTGACATAATTCCCACATAATTGGCTAATAGACAAAGACAAGAAATTAACAAAATTATGACAATTCCAGGCAATGTTCAATAACTTAGGATATTTTTATGATGTACCTTGGACCGTTGTTTGATTTCTTTGCATCAACTAATGTTATCATAAACTGATTTGATGCAAAAGGAAAATCCTAAAAAATGAACATACTCTTTCAACCATCATAAGGAGGTAGTATCTTACCCAAAAGGGTCTCTCTGTAAATATAACAGAGACATTAGTTCTTAAATTTAAAAAAAAATAACACATGCAACATACTATCCTGTTCTAAGATAGAAACAACGTGACGAACATCAGTTTCTCAAGCCTTTGATTCCCATGAACCACAATAGTAGTACCAAATATTGACATATGATCTGCAAGCAATCCTAAATAAGCAATAAGAAATCACTATTCATGTTACCTCAAAGTATATTGATCAGCAGATAGCAAAACACATATGCCTGCAACTGGAAAAAATATAAAGAAGACGATCCATGTTTGAGGGACTAGAAGTTAGGTCAAATAGTAATGTAATTTACAATTATACCACAAACGAGAACATAATAACAAGTTCACAAGCAATATATCAAAAACATAAAAGATAAAAAAGACATACTTATAGGGTTTGTCCAATCCATCTAACATAGAACATGATAATTTCTTCTTATGCAAATGTAAAAACATGTCAAAGTTCTTCAAGCCTAAAAAAAAATATTTTAAAATTTTGAAATTCTTTGTAAAATTAAATTCTTCTTGCTTATCATCATTCCATCACCTTGTATGTAGTAGTAAATAAATTTCCATGCCACAAGGAATCCCTATAAATACTCTCTAGGACTAATACCTTGTAGTGAGGACACAATGTACTAAGAAAGAAATAAATATGAAGTTCCAAACAAAATGCAAGAATATGCAATCGAATGATCGTGACAATTAGTATCATATATCAAGACTAGGCATGATTTTCTCACAATCTAACCATCTTTTCCTTACAATTATCAAGAGAACACAAGAGCTATGAATGAGTCACTCATAAAGACATATATCAACAACTAAAAGAGGTAACATCAAATATAGAGTAGAAGTGATTTTATCCATAAATAGAATATAATCCCTTTTGAAAAGGGAAGAAAAAAACACTAATAAACAACTACATAAACCAAAATCAACTACAGAAACACTCAATTCAATGTAAGCTTAAATGGACAACCTAAGACCTCCATATAATGGGTAAATGTATAAACAACCCTAACTACTCCAACCTTCAAAGATGAGGCGAGAGGGTATTCGAAGACTTTCATCAGATACATAAATATCCATCTATACAAATCAGTAATTGCTACTAATAATTAAGGACTAGGACTAAGAGTCAAAATTGAAACATAAATTTTATAACTAACACACACTCAACACAACTTTATCAAATTACCAAATTACCTTCTTGTAGCTGACTAGCCAATCTCATGCTTAGGATCTTGTTGGAACAAAATCTGCCTTCGGTTAATAGTGTTGCGCCTTAGACTTTGCCAGCATTGAATAGACAGATCTTGCTTGAGATCATCTGTCTAGTCTCCAGAGAAGGCTGGTTCCTTTGAGTTTTTTAGAGAAAAGGGGAACAAGAGATAAGGGAAATATAGCCTAAGCTAGAACTTTTATATGGTGTAGATTAGACAACAACAAAGACAGATTTACTTACTTCTATCCAAAGCATTTAAAACACATTTCCATGCAGAAATTATATAATTCCAGATATGATTTCTGATATTTTGTTTAACATGCGTATATATTAGATTCTTATTCTAGCAATATGATTTATGTAATGCGAAAGTTCAGATATAAGAACAGACTCAATTTACAATTCAATATTGTAAGCAGAAATAAAGAACATTAATACATACACTTGCACGATATGAACCAGAAGCCAATGGGAGATGCGATTTTATTGCTTGTATTCGAAGTACGTACATTCAGTCTTGTAAATGTCTAAGAGCCGACCCTTTTTTTGGAGTCGCTCACCCCTATATATACCCTAAAATAGTATCTTTTTCTAAGTACATCTTACTTATTTTACAAGCAATCATTTGCAGTTTCTAATAATACACAAAGGATTTCTCGTAGATTGGATAGATTGGCAATCATCCAGCGGACCTGCCACGTTATAATCAATAGACCATTCTTTAGAAATCGACACCTGATGTTAGTGCATATCCTCAGTTTCCAAAAATATACTCTATTCCTTTACAGTTGGCGTGTCGCAAAATCGCGACATTACTTCCTTGCTTTGCTTTTTGCCGCCTCCAGCCACGAAAATGAGACATGTCACGAAATCGCGACATTCGTCTCTTGTTTTGCTCTTCTGCTGCTTCCAGCCGCGAAAATGAGACATGTCGCAAAATCGTGATATTTGTCTCTTACTTTGCTCTTTTGCTGCCTCCCGTCACGAAAATGAGACATGTCGCAAAATCGTGACATTTGTCTCTTGCTTTGCTCTTCTATCGCTTCCAGTCGCGAAAATGAGACATGTTGCGAAATTGTGACATTCGTCTCTTACTTTGCTCTTTAGCTGCCTCCTGCCATAAAAATGAGACATGTCACGAAATTGCGACATTTCTATGTCTTCAACTTGATTCTTCTTCGTGCATCGCGAAAATGCGACATGTCGTGAAATCGCGACACTTCTGCCTCTTTGCTCCCTTTTGTTGCTCTTAGCCACAAAAATGCAACATGTCGCGATATCGCGACACTTTTCTCCTTCCTCTCTTTTGGCTGCGACAAAGCAACATGTCGCGATATCGCGACACTTTTCCCTCCTTGCTCCCTTTTGTTGCTCTTACATGAAAATGCAACATGTCGCGATATCACGACACTTTTTCCTCCTTGCACCCTTTGGTCGCTGTTAGCGCAAAATGCAACATGTCGCGATATCCCGACACTTTTCCTCTTGCTCTCTTTTGTTGCTCTTAGCGAAAATGCAACATGTCCCGATATCGCGACACTTTTTCCTCTTTGCTCCTTTTCTCTTTTCTTTGAACCGCAAAAATGCAACATGTCACGATATCGTGACACTTTTTCCTCCTCGCTCTTTCTCTTTGCTTTGGATCGCGAAAATGCAACATGTCGCGATATCGTGACACCTTTTCCTCCTTGCGGTATTTTGCATTTTCTTTGATCTTTAGCATATGGGCTACTTCGGTCTTCTTGGAAAATATGCAAAAAGGTGCATCAGTTGTTTATTCGATAGTTAGTCACTTTTTGACTAACATTCTTGGTGCCTTTCGGGGGAATTTTTTGCTTGCAAAAATTTTGAACTAGGCCTTTATCCATTGGGAAACGGAGTCAACAACGCAGTTGTAAAAGAATCTTTCAGAGAAAGACAAAGAAAATAGGAAAATACACTTAGATAAAAAGTGAACATTACCTCGTCAAAACTCCCTCTATACCTTAGTATCTCTATTCAAAAAAAATTGTCGACTTCTGATTGGCAGTGACTGAATTTTTTTTTTGTTAAGGCCGAAAAATGGTAATATTTACAAATATTGTTTGAATATACTTATATTATACTGTACATATAATTCCTTTTCAGATTTCTCAATAGAAATATAACTTTAGGTGAAATGCATTCATCGTGATGGGAAGAACCAAACCATCTTGATATTTCAACTCGAAAGCATTGAACTGTTTCTCTGAAACAATTTCAAATGGTCCCTCCCAGAAAGCATCGAATTTATCATGGTTACCTGGCTTAGCTTTCTTTACATTCCATTTCAAAACCAAGTCTCCCACTCTAAATTTTTTGGTAGTTGTCTTTTTGTTGAACCATCCTTCAGTATCTGCCATATGCTTCTGATTATGATTGTATGATTGCTCTCTTTGTTCTTCTAACTGTAAGAGCTGCATTGCTACAGCTGTGTGTAGAATTTGGTCATTCCGAGGTAGAGGGTAATGATATTTCAATGATGCTCTGTTTAGATTTTTGAAATCAACACACAATTTGATATCTCCATTTTTCTTCCTGAATTGTACCAAGTTTTCCACCCCGGGTGGAGTGTTTAACAAGGTATACTATTTTAGCTTGAAGGAGTTTTAGCAATTATTGTTTCATCAAAGATTCTATCTTTGGATTCACAGGTCTTTGCTTTTGCCTAAAATGCTTAGCTCCTTATTTGATTCTATGGTATGTTGAATAAAATCCTTATTGTACACTTTTAGATCACTATACACCCAAGCTATGATGTCGGGGAATTTTTTACACAATTCTCTGATCCGGTTCACTTCCTCTTCTGTACAACCGATTCCAACCTTAATCATTTTGCCTGGATCCAACTCTACATCTTTGTATCTTCGTTTATCGACCTTGATTTTTTGGCCAATCTGCTCTATCATTGTTATAAAACAGGCTTTCAAGGGTGATGAGACCCTTAGGAATATGATTGTTTTTCAAACTGAATAATATCCTCTTCCTCTTCATCCTGCAGATCCCGGTTGGCTGAGCAATTCATTTCATGGATTAAGAAATCAAGTATCTGTTCATAATTTTCAAAAACTTGCCAGAAAATATTTTTATCAGGTACTAAAGGCCTGTATATAAGTCTAACAGTTTTAGACTTTTGAATAACATTACTTACAGGACAAAAATTAGCTCCCACTGAAGCTAACAAATCTGCATGGGTATTTTGTTCTCTAGGGATAAACTTTATATTTAGGGCCTCAAAGGCCTCTAAGAGATCCCACACTTTGTTCTTATAAGCGTTCAAATAATGTTGTTTACTTATACATTTTTTGGTGACTTGATTCACAATAAGTTCTGAATCCCCATAGATGAGTAACTGTTTGATTCCCAATTTCTTAGCCCTTCTTAAACCTAAGCACAGGGCCTCATATTCTCATGCGTTATTGGAGCAACTCCAAGTCAACCTGTAAGAGAAAACCTTTTCCTCTCCGGTGGGAGAAATCAAAACTATTCCGGCACCAATTCCATTCTTGCACCTAGCCCCATCAAAGAAAAGCTTCCACAATTGATTCACAGAACCATCCTCTTCTAGGGAGGGTATCAATTTTCTTTTTGGTTTCTCAATAGAATAGTTTCCTATCTCTGTTTCTATCATGGCATTAAAATTCTATAGAGAAAACTCGTCCTCAGCTTGGAGCTCTTCTAATGTTTCTTCCATTAGATCTTCTTCTATTGCTTCTTTAGTCATCATATTTACATGGTCAGTTTCACCAATCTTTTCTACATGAAACGTAGATGGTTTCTCATTAAAAATATTGACCCTTCTAACTTTGAAAGGTATCTCCAAATGAGAATAATCTAAGGATAAGTATCCTCCCATATTTGTTGTGAACTCTATGGATAGACACATACCAAAATATGGCTCAAAGTCTACGACTACTACCTCTTGTATGACTGTCATCTGAGGCATTTTATGCAACCGTATGGGAATATCCTTTATCACTCCTACAATTTTTACTGGAGTACCATCTAACTGTAGGACGCCTGCACTGCTCCTATTGTACTCCATTCCCATAATATCACATACTGCTTTGGGTATCACATTGGTAGTAGCGCCTGAATCTATCATGCAGTTGTGGACAACCTATCCTTCCATTTGAAGGGATAAATAAAAGGGTGGTGGCCTGTTCTTACTAGTGGTAGACGTCAAGTTCATTAGAACCATTTTTGAAGATGATGCAGTCCCACCTCCATTTTCCATTGTTCTTAGGGATTCCTGTAGGAGATCAATTTGACCTCGTATTTTTAGAGCATCATACATAATTTCCTTAGGAGTCTTTTTCATTTCCTCTACTATACAAAATGTAGGTGAATCAATTATTCTTTCTCTTTCTTTGGCAAAAGTTTCATATTTATTTTTGTATCCCTAGGTAGCTTTAGTTCTTTGCCCTTTTTGTTAGTGTTTTCCTTTTTTTTTTTTTTTGGTTTTTTTTTTTTTCTTGGGGATTAAATTTAGTGTGTCTTTGTTGAGCAAGGTGCAACAAAAGTATTGTCATTGTTGTCAACACGGACAGGGAGATTGATGCGAGTGGACAAGAGTTCAGAGATCAGTCAGATCATGTACAGTGAAATTCCAAGAAAACAGAAGTGACCCAGATCCAGAAAATCAAAGAAAAAGACAAGTAAGAAAACTGTCGCGATATCGCGACAGGTTGAGAAGTTAGAAGGCAAAAAGAAAAACGTCACGATTTCGCGACATGTCAGAGGAGAGAGAAGGCACAAAGAAAATTGTCGTGATTTCATGACATGGATGAGGAGAGAGAAGGCGCAAAGAAAATTGTCGCGATTTCGTGACATGGACGAGGAGAGAGAAGGCGCAAGCAAAACTGTCACGATTTCGTGACATGTTGCAGGCAAAGAAGCTAAGTGGAAAAACTGTCACGATTTCGTGACATGTTGGAAGCAAAGAAGGCAAGCAAGAAAACTATCATGATTTCATGACATGTTCAGAGAAAAAGCGCCAAGGAACAAAAGTGTAGCGATTTCGCTACATGTTGAAGTATCGCAGCCGAAGCAAAGTTGGAAGTGCAAGGAACAGAAGTGTAGCGATTTCGCTACATGTTGGATTTTCGGAGGCCGAAGCAAAAGAAAGTGCAAGGGAAAAGGTGTAGCGATTTCGCTACATGTTGGATTTTCGAGGTCGAAGCAAAAGAAAGTGCAAAGGGAAAAAGGTGTAGCGATTTTGCTACATGTTGGATTTTCGGGGTGAAAGGCAAAGAAAAGTGCTAAGGCAAAAAGATGTCACGATTTCATGACATGGTCGATTTCACTGAGACTTGCGAAGTAGAGTGTACAAGAAAAGATGTCACGATTTCGCGACATGTTCATTTTCGTGGCAAAAGAAAAGGCACAAGGAGGAAAGATGTCACGATTTCGCGACATGTTCCGTTTTCACGGGCGAAAGGAAGAAAAGGCACAAGGAAGAGAGAGATGTCACGATTTCGCGAGCGAAAGGCAGAAAAGGCACAAGGCAGCGAAGATGTCACGATTTCGCGACATGTTTCGTTTTAGAGAGAGGCGAGAAAAGGCAAAGGGGCGAAGATGTCATGATTTTGTGACATGTCGTTTTGTGGTGCAAGCGAAGAAGAGAACAAGAAGGCGGAGAATGTCGCGATTTCGTGACATGTCTTGTTTTCACGAGTAAAAGGCGAAGAATGGCAGAAAGAAACAGAAGTGTCACGATTTCGTGACAAGTCGCAACAACACGTTAACAGATGTTAACTGGAACAGAATGACAGTTAAAGGGGCAGTTGTAGAAGAAAAACATGCAGCCAATTTTAGAAGAGTCAACTGGAGTAAAAGCGACAGTTACAGGTGCAATTTCAGTTAGAATTCATGCAGCTTTTTAAAGAACAGTCGTAGAAGGAGAAATCGAACAGTCGCATAAATAGAGTCGTAACATGCATCGTGTTTGACAAAAGGCCTACTCTATATTAGACAAAAGCAGTTACAATTAGAAAGCGATACAACTGACAAGTGGCGCATGAGAAATATTAAAAGCGATTACAGTTGACAAGTGGCGAAAGAGATCTTTTAAAAAGAAATAATTACGGGTTGCATGCGAATTTATGAAAGCTAAAAATAGAGACTTTCATGCTATAAAAATAGGTCTACGTGAAGAATATTGTTGCTGTTGTAATTGTGAAAAGTGCTATCGTAAGAGGGTGAAAAGAGTGTTGTAAGAGAGCAACAAGCTGAGCAGTGAGTAATTACTGTGTTTTAAATTGGAGACCAGTCAGGGTCTTGTAATAGTGAAGGCATTTGTATGTCATTGATTTAACTTTTCTGTGATTCAAGTTGGTGCTTGGATAGGGGTTGGTGCTCCTTTCTGTAGGTGCAGATAAATCAGGGGTTGGTGCTCCTTCCAGTGGGTGTTGGTAAACAGATTGTAAAATTGGTGTTTTGCAAAGGTTGGATTTGGACCGTAGTCCAAGCAGTCATTCTTGAGGAGTAGCCAAATTGGTGAACCTCGTTACATTGTGTGTTGTGGTGTGCTCTCTTGTGTTTACTACTTTATTTGTTTTCAGTTCTCTTTGCTTCAGTTTTAAGAATTGCAGATCAAAATTTTTAGCTACACTGATTCACCCCCCCTCTCAGTGTCATTGTGAGAATATCAATTGGTATCAGAGCAAGGTTCCTGAACAAGCTTAATCAGCTAAGGTGATCTTGGAAGGAACACAATGGCGAGGTAGTGAAGGTTTCTCATCAAACAAAGCTCCTCTGTTCAATGGAACTAATTACTCATTCTGGAGACTCAGGATGCAGACATATTTGAGTGCTTTAGGATACGACATTTGGGAGTCAGTAGAAAGTGGATACACAACACCCACTACTCCTCCAACAGATGCTGTCGGTAAGAAACTGTCTGAGAATAATGCCAAAGCAAAGAATGCAATAATGTGTGGGCTAGTAGACAGTGAACTGATAAGGGTCATGAGCTGTAAATCTGCAAAAGACATATGGGACAAACTGAAAAGCATTCATGAAGGAGACAACAAGATCAAGGAAGCCAAACTGCAAACTCATCGAGCTCAGTTCGAGGCATTACAAATGAATGACGAAGAGAACATTGAGACCTATATGTTGAGAGTCAATGGAGTCATCAATGCAATCAGAGGACTCGACGAAGAGATCGAAGATGCGGTTGTCATGAAAAAGGTACTTAGAACTCTTCACAAAAGATTTAATTCTAAAGTTTCTGCAATAGAAGAGGCTAAAGATCTAAACAATTTTAGCATGGACGAGATGCATGGTTCCTTGACTGCATACGAAATGAGAATAGGACAAACTAAGCCCATAGACAAAGAAGCTGCTTTTAAAGCACACAAGAATACAAAAGCTGAACAAGAATCTGAGGCTGAAGAAACATCGGATGAAACTGAAGCCAACTTTGTTCGAAAACTTACAAAAGGAAAAGGAAAATATAGAGGAAAGTTGCCATTTAAGTGTTTCAATTGTGGAGGGGTCGGTCACTTTGCAGCTAAGTGTCCCATGAATGAGAAAACTAATAGTAATGAAGGGTCACACAAAGAAAGAAGTGACTGGAAAAAGAAACCAAACTTCAAGAAAAGCAATTTCAAAAAGAAAAGTTTCATATCCAAAAATGTCAGCTCTTCTGAAGATAGCTCGGGTGAAGATTCTGAAGAAGAAACAGGTGAAGCTCTGTTCATGGCATTTGAAGAAGCAAAAACAGAAGAAAAATAGGAAGATGATACAAAAAATAAGGATGAGGCTGAAGTTTATCTGGAAGGTGAGTTGGTTGCGGCACTTAAAGAGTTGAAGTCGAAAGGAAAAAGAATAATAAAGTCTCAAGAAAGCTTGAAGATGCGAATGACATAATAAACAACTTAAAAGTACAGATAGAAGAATTTAAGAAAATGTCTGAAGAACTTGAAGTACAGTTAACCATGAGAATAGATGAGTGCAGCAAACTAGAAGAAGAGATTGTTATTTTAAGAATGCGGCTAGAAGAAAAGAATAAAAAACTGAGCTGCTATCACAAACTTGAAGGAAGTTCTGCAAAGCTTGAAAAGATTATAAATAGTCAGAGGACTACAGACATCAAGTTTGGCTTGGGGTTTGTCGAAGGAGAATCATCAAGTGAATCAAAGGCCATAACTGTAGAACCAGTAAAGAAAGAGGATAAAATCAAGGTTGACCAAAGAAAAATGAATCTTGCAAAAGAAAGCAACAATGGCAGGCACGAGAAGACTGTTGACAATGAGGGATTCACAAAAGTCACTCATCAAAGGAGAAGAAAATTTGTGGCTCCTACTACAAATTGGCAAAGACCAACTCCCAGGTTCAATCATTCTTTTTTTGGTTATTGTTTTAAATGCAATACTTACGGTCATAAGATTTCAGACTGCATTTATAATATAGGACAAAGAAATTTTTCCAGTAGAAATGTATTTTCACCCTTGATAGATTATGCAGTAGAATGCTATAACTGTCACAACTTTGGACATATTGCAAGAAAACTGTAGAAGCACATATGCAGCAAATAAATATCAGGGAAGAAGAACTCAACCAAACAGTTTAAAGCAAAACAGAAAATTCCCAGATAAACATGCACAGGCCACTGACAAAGAAAAGTCTAAACAAATGACCAAAACTACAGCCAAATCAGAATGGAAGGAAAAAGAGCAACTCAAAGAAGAAAAGGAATCCTTGATTGTCCAGACAACATTCAAAGCACAGAACAAATCAGCACCATGGATATTGGACAGTGGATGCTCCAGTCACATGACCGGAGATAAACAAAAATTTGAAAAATTACAGAAATATGAAGGGGGCTCGGTAAAGTTTGGAAATAATGATGGAGCCAAAATAGTTGGAAAAGGATCAGTCAAGATAAGTGATGGAAAGATCAATTCCAAAGAAGTTCTGTTTGTAGTTGGTTTGAAGCACAACTTACCGAGCGTAAGTCAAATATGTGACAGAGGTCATGAAGTCATCTTTAAAAAATAGGGCTGTGAAGTAAGAAAAGCACACAGTGGGAAGCTGGTAGCTACTAGATCGAGGACTTCTGGAAATCTATACACTCTCTCAGAAACTTTAGAAGGATCATGCTTGATTGGACAGGAAGATGAAAACTGGTTGTGGCACAAGAGGCTCGGGCATATCAGCTTTGACAATCTGGTAAAAATAAGTTCAAAAAGAGCAGTAAGAGATATACCCACCATTGGCAAACCGGTAAATAGCATATGTGCTTCATGCCAAAAAGGGAAGCAAACCAGATCCACATTTAAAGCAAAGGAATATTTCACCAACAAACCGTTAGAGCTGATTCATACTGATTTATGTGGACCCATGAGAACACAAAGCATAAATGGTGACAAATACTTTATGTTGTTCATAGATGACTACTCCAGAATGACATGGGTACTATTTTTAAAGCTTAAATCAGATGCCTTTGAAATGTTCAAGATTTTTAAAAAGTAGGTTGAGAATCAGATTGGAAAAAGAATTAAATGCCTAAGATCAGACAGAGGAGGAGAGTTTATCTCAGAGGAGTTTGCAGAATACTATCAAAAATATGGGATTAGAAGACAGTTTTCAGCAGCAAGGACACCTCGAGCAGAATGGTGTTGTTGAAAGAAAGAACAGGACTGTGCAAGAAATGGCACGGACAATGTTGGCTGAGAACAAAATAGCCGACAGATTCTGGAAAGAGGCAGTACATACTGCAGTTTACATTCAAAACAGGTGCATGCTAAGAACACATGAAAGCAAAACACCGTATGAACTATGGTTCGACAGGAAAGCAACAACAAGATACTTCAAAGTGTTCGACAGCAAGTGTTATATCAAACGAACTGAAGATAATCTCGATAAGTTCGAAGATAGAGCTGACGAAGGTATTTTTCTCGGTTACTCAACTAAAAGCAAAGCCTACACATGTTACAACAAGCGGCTAAAGAAAATTATTGAGAGTGCTGATGTTAAAGTTGATGAAGGTAGAGAAAGAGAAGTTACGTATCAAGAAAACTACCCTATTTATGAAGACGTCATTGAAGGAGATGAAGAAATAGAAAAAGAAGAAAATCAAAAAATTGACACAGCTGATTTAAGAATCGACTCAGAAGAAGAAGAGAACAATAAATTCAAAACAGGCAGCTGGCAGAAAAATCATCCCAGAGAACAGATTATTGGGGACCCAACAGTTGGTATTCAGACAAGAAGAGCAGTAATTCGAAACTACTCTTTATTATCCAGCATTGAACCCAAAAATATTGCTGAAGCAAGCACAGATGAAAGTTGGATGAAGGCAATTAATGAAGAACTAGATCAGATTGAGAAAAACAAAACCTGGGAATTAGTACCACGGCCAGCAAATAAAAACATAATTGGCACTAAATGGATTTTTCGAAATAAATTAAATGAAGACGGACAGGTTGTCAGAAATAAGGCAAGATTGGTCTGTAAAGGCTATGCTCAGGTTGAAGGCATTGATTTTGAGGAAACATTTGCACCAGTTGCGGACTAGAAGCAATCGGAATGTTTCGGCTTTAGCAGTCCATAAAAACTTCAAAGTATATCAAATGGATGTAAAATCAGCATTTCTGAATGGAAAACTGGAAGAAGAGGTTTACATTGAACAGCCAGATGGCTTCCAACTCGGTGACAATCCTGATTTTGTTTGTAGGTTAAAGAAAGCGTTGTATGGTCTGAAACAGGCACCCAGAGCATGGTATGCAAGGTTGGATAACTATCTTATTAAACAGGGGTTCAAGAAAGGTATGGTGGACAACAATTTATATATCAAAACTGAGAATGGCCATCTTATTGTACTTGTTGTTTATGTAGATGATATAATATTTGGCAGCAGCATGGATAAATATTGTAGAGACATAGCTAATAAAATGAAGACAGAATTTGAGATGTCAATGATTGGTGAACTTTCTTATTTCCTCGGATTGCAAGTCAATCAAAGTGAAAAGGGGATTTTTATCTCTCAAGTAAAATATGTGAAAGAAATGCTGAAAAAGTTTACAATGGAGGATAGTAAACCTGTCAGCACTCCCATGACAACAGGTTGCAAGTTGAGCAAGGATGACAAATCTCCAGATGTAGATCAAACCATGTACAGGTCTATGATTGGAAGCTTCTTTGTATTTGACGACCACTAGACCGGATATATTACGGGCGGTATGCATGGTAGCAAGATTTCAGGCTAGTCCCAAAGAGACTCATGTGACAGCTATAAAGAGGATTTTTAGGTACCTCAAGGGTACTATGGAGTATGGGTTGTGGTACCCAAAAGGTAAGGACTTCACTCTTATTGCATATTCTGATGCAGATTGGGCAGGATGTATTGATGACAGAAAGAGTACCAGTGGAGGAGCATTTTATCTTGGAGACAGGCTGGTAGCATGGCACAACAAGAAACAAGAATCAGTCTCTCTATCCACAGCAGAGGGAGAATACATTGCAGCAACAACATGCTGTACTCAGATATTATGGATGAGACAAACACTGAAAGATCTTGGTATTCACTTCAAAGAGCCAATTTCAGTTAAATGTGATAACACCAGTGCTATAAACATATCAAAGAATCCGGTTATGCATTCTCGAACCAAACATATTGCAATCCGGTATCACTTCTTGAAGGATAAAGTTGCAGAAGGTGAGGTCAAATTGGATTTTGTTCCAACTACAGAGCAAGTAGCAGATATATTCACAAAACCATTGCCCAAGGAAGTTTTTGAGTACCTTCGAAGTAAGTTGGGAGTAGTCACATTTCCAAAGAACTGACTATCAATTGGGATCACATTCTCGAGGGGAGTACTTATGCCTATGTTTATAGTTTTGCTCATATTCATTATTTTTGCTAACTATAACAATGTGTATCTGAGAATGTTGTGCATAGACTCAGGGGAGTCTGCAGCAACCCTTTGGTATTATTGTCAAAGGGGGAGAAGAATTACAGGAGAGTGCATGAGTGTTGCCAACAATTCCAAAGGGGGAGATTGTTGAGCAAGGTGCAGCAAAAGTATTGTCATTGTTGTCAACACAGACAGATAGATCGATTGATGAAGGATCGGTTGAAGTAGTGGATAGGAGTTCGGAGATCAGTCAGATCATGTACGGTGAAATTCCAGGAAAACAAAAGTGACCCAGATCCAAAAAATCAAAGAAAAAGACAAGTAAGAAAACTGTCGCGATATCGCGACATGTTTTCTGTCGCGATATCGCGACAGGTTGAGAAGTTAGAAGGCAGAAAGAAAAATGTCATGATTTCGTGACATGTCGGAGGAGAGAGAAGGCGCAAAGAAAATTGTCGCGATTTCGCGACATGGACGAGGAGAGAGAAGGCAAAGAAAATTGTCATGATTTCGTGACATGGACGAGGAGAGAGAAGGCACAAGCAAAACTGTCATGATTTCGTGACATGTTGCAGGCAAAGAAGCCAAGTGGAAAAACTGTCATGATTTCGTGACATGTTGGAAGCAAAGAAGGCAAGCAAGAAAACTGTCGCGATTTCGTGACATGTTCAGAGAAAAAGTGCCAAGGAACAAAAGTGTAGCGATTTCGCTACATGTTGAAGTATCGTGGGGAAGAAAAAGTAAAGTGCAAGGAACAAAAGTGTAGCGATTTCGCTACATGTTGAAGTTCGGAGCCGAAGCAAAGGAAGTGCAAGGGAAAAAGTGTAGCGATTTCGCTACATGTTGGATTTTCAGAGGCCAAAGCAAAAGAAAGTGCAAGGAAAAAGGTGTAGCGATTTCGCTACATGTTGGATTTTCATGGGCGAAAGGCAAAGAAAAGTGCTAAGGAAAAAAGATGTCACGATTTCGCGACATGGTCCGATTTCGCTGAGACTTGCGAAGTAGAGTGTACGATAGAGAAAGATGTCACGATTTCGCGACATGTTCCGTTTTCGCTGGCCAAAGACAGAAAAGGCATAAGGCAGCGAAAGTGTCACGATTTCGTGACATGTTCCGTTTTCGGGGAAGGAAGAAAAGGCACAAGGAAGAGAGAGATGTCGCGATTTCGTGACATGTTTCGTTTTCACGAGCGAAAGGCAGAAAAGGCACAAGGCAAAGAAGATGTCATGATTTCGTGACATGTTTTGTTTTTGCGGGTAGAAGGCGAGAAAAGGCACAAGGCAGCGAAGATGTCACGATTTCGTGACATGTTTGGTTTTCGTGGTTGCAAGCGAAGAAGAGAACAAGGAGGCAGAGAATGTCGCGATATCGCGACATGTCTTGTTTTCATGGGTAAAAGGCGAAGAAGGGCAGAAAGAGACAGAAGTGTCACGATTTCGTGACAAGTCGCAACAACACGTTAAATAGGCAATTAACTAGAACAGAACGATAGTTAAAGGGGTAGTTGTAGAAGAAAAACATGCAACCAATTTTAGAAGAGTCAACTGGAGTAAAAGCGACAGTTACAGGTGCAATTTTAGTTAGAATTCATGCAGCTTTTTAAAGAACAGTCGTAGAAGGAGAAATCGAACAGTCGCATAAATAGAGTCGTAACATGCATCGTGTTTGACAAAAGGCCTACTCTATATTAGACAAAAGCAGTTACAGTTAGAAAGCGATACAACTGACAAGTGGCGCATGAGAAATATTAAAAGCGGTTATAGTTGACAAGTGGCGAAAGAGATCTTTTAAAAAGAAATAGTTACGGGTTGCATGCGAATTTATGAAAGCTAAAAATAGAGACTTTCATGCTATAAAAATAGGTCTGCGTGAAGAATATTGTTGCTGCTGTAATTGTGAAAAGTGCTACCGTAAGAGGGTGAAAAGAGTGTTGTAAGAGAGCAACAAGCTGAGCAGTGAGTAATTACTATGTTTTAAATTGGAGACCAGTCAGGGTCTTGTAATAGTGAAGGCATTTGTATGTCATTGATTTAACTTTTTTGTGATTCAAGTTGGTGCTTGGATAGGGGTTGGTGCTCCTTTTTGTAGGTGCAGATAAATTAGGGGTTGGTGCTCCTTCCAGTGGGTCTTGGTAAGCAGATTGTAAAATTGGTGTTTTGCAAAGGCTGGATTTGGACCGTAGTCCAAGCAGTCATTCTTGAGGAGTAGCCAAATTGGTGAACCTCGTTACATTGTGTGTTGTGGTGTGCTCTCTTGTGTTTACTGCTTTATTTGTTTTCGGTTCTCTTTGCTTCATATTTAAGAATTGCAGATCAAAATTTTTAGCTACACTGATTCACCCCCTTCTTAGTGTCATTGTGAGAATATCATTCTTGCCGCAAGGGGATCTCAACCTTTCCCCTCCTTTTTCTCTGGGTTTCATTTTCCCCCCGAGGAATAATGTTTGACTTTTGGCTGGAAACTGATATTTTCTTTCTTGAGGGAGACTTCCCTTAGGAGTTTCTTTGGGAACTTCCTCGGGAGCAAGGGAAACATTCAATGGCTAAAGCTCTTTAGGGTCTACTTGCAGTGGTTTCTTACCTGATCTTGTCAAAACTAAAACTTGTTCTACTATAGGCATCATGAAGTTGTGGTCCTTCTCTCTAATTATATTTACATGGCCTTTCATTTTTTCTTTACTCTTTTCAACTGCTATACTTTGTACATAATGCTGGTGTATCATACACAAACTTCCCCATGTGGATCGTTACATGTAGTACAGCAAAAGTTAGAATCAGTTGGAGGCTCCTTAGCCTCCACTGTCTCATTTGTATATACCGTGATCGGTCTTACTTGTCCCCTATTGCTTGATTGTGTTGCATCTCCTATTACCTGAGGGAACCTCCTTGGCAAAAAATTCCTTTCAGCCTCTCTCTTTTTCATGGATGCCATTTCATTTGACAATGTCTTCATTGTATCAATTATGGTCATGTATTGATCATTGGGGGGAGCTGATGCAAGGGGTGTAGCTAGTAATGCAAGGAATGTAGGAGGTGTGGCTATAGTTGGGAGGGCCTACATTGATGGGAGTATAGGCAGTTTAGAAATTGATGCTTGGGAAAGCTCTGGTAAAATTAGAAATAAAATTTTTGATGGATATCTTTTTATAGCGATGATATCAGCTTCGCCCTTTGCTGCCTCTACATAGATCCCAGGAAAAATGGTCACACGGGATTGCCTTATTATCATAATGAGATCTGAATCAAAATCCCTTAAATAATAGCATATAACTTGTTCTTTCATGGGCTTTAGGCCTTACGGTAATCTATCACGAGTTATAGTAAATCTGATGTTGAAATCTTGGATTTCTTCTTGTGGATGCCTCTCAATGATAATGAATTGATTTAGCAATATGAAAGGATCTACATGTATATTAAATTCATCGACCAGACAGTCGACCAAGATCTGCCCAAGAAGTAATGGATCCAACGGGAAGCGCTCTGTACCAATAGAGCATCTTTCCTTTCAAAGATATAATCAACAATATGACCATTACATCTTCCTAAGTGATGTTGTAAATAGATGCTAGTGCTGATACATCTAAACAGTGCTCATCTACTATTTTGCCTATTTCGTCAAAGGTCGGTAATGCTTTTAGTGTAGCTTATGGAATTTGGTGGTGTGTTCCCAAGTTCAAAGGGCTAGTTTGATTCCACACAAGATGTTAGGGGCAGGGGCGGCTACCATGATTGCTAAAGGAGTTACAATCGCTATGGGATTTCTTGTAGATGCTCCTACAATGGGTGTTAAAGAGGTGCTAATGGTGCCGGGTGGATTTGATCATGCGGCTAGCACAGGGTGTGCTTTTAGGCTTCCAAGATGTAGTTCAAAGAACTTGATAGGTTCTTTAGAGTTTCTAGCTCGGGATATGGTTATCATATGGCTATATAACTAGAAGGTTTTTAGACAAGGTCTTTATTTTATGGTCTAAATTACAACGAAGTCGCTAGGTGGTTTTTCTTGAGATTTTCAAACAAAAAGGCTCTTAAGGTAAAACACTAAAAAATATATAATACTGTGGGATTGCTGGTCCCATCGGGCATGCCAAAAACTGTTGGAACAAAATCTGCCTTCGGTTAATAGTGTTGCACCTTAAACTTTGCCAACATTGAATAGACAGATCTTGCTTGAGATCATCTGTCTAGTCTCTAGAGAAGGTTGGTTCCTTTGAGTTTTTTAGATAAAAGGGGAATAAGAGATAAGGGAAATATAGCCTAAGCTAGAACTTTTCTCATGGTATAGATTAGACAACAACAAACATTGATTTACATTACTTCTATCCAAGCATTTAAAACACATTTCCATACAGAAATTATATAATTCTAGATATGATTTCTGATATTTCATTTAACATGCGTATATATTAGATTCTTATTCCAACTCTAGAAATATGATTTATGTATTGCAAAATACATTTTTAGATATAAGATACAGACTCAATTTACAATTCAATATTGTAAGCAGAAATAAAGAACATTAGATACATACACTTGCACGATATGGAACCTAGAAGCCAATGGGAGATGTATTTTATAGCTTGTATTCGAGTACAGTACATTCGAGCTTGTAAACGTCCAAGAGCCGACCCTTTTTCTAGAGTCGCTCACCCCTATATATACCCTAAAAGAGTATCTTTTTCTAAGTACATCTTACTTATTTTACAAGCAATCATCTACAGTTTCTAATAATACACAACGGATTTCCCGTAGATTGGATAGATTGGCAATCATCCAACGGACCTGCCAGGTTATAATCAACAGACCATTCTTCAAAAATCGACACCTGATGTCAGTGCATGTCCCCAATTGCCAAAAATATACTCTATTCCTTTACAGCTGGTGTGTCGTGAAATCGCGACATTCTTTCCTTGCTTTGCTCTTTTGCCACCTCCAACCGCAAAAATGAGACATGTCATGAAATCGTGACATTCGTCTCTTGTTTTGCTCTTCTACCGCTTCCAACTGTAAAAATGAGACATGTCACGAAATCACGACATTCGTCTCTTACTTTGCTCTTTAGCTGCCTCTGGCCGTGAAAATGAGACATGTCACGAAATCGTGACATTTCTATGTCTTCAGGTTGATTCTTCTTCATGCATTGCAAAAATGCAACATGTCACGAAATCGCGACACTTCTACCTCTTTGCTCCCTTTTGTTGCTCTTAGCCGCGAAAATACATGTTGCGATATCGCGACACTTTTTCTCTTTTGGCCGTGACAAAGCAACATGTCGCGATATCACGACACTTTTTCCCTTTTGGCTGTGACAATGCAACATGTCATGATATCATGACACTTTTTCTCTTTTGGCCGCGACAAAGCAACATGTCGTGATATCGCGACACTTTTTCCCTTTTGGCCATGACAATGCAACATGTCGCGATATCGCGACACTTTTTATCTTTTGGCCGCGACAAAGCAACATGTCGCAATATCGTGACACTTTTTCTCTTTTTGCCGTGACAAAGCAACATGTTGCGATATCGCGACACTTTTTCTCTTTTGGCATTGACAATGCAACATGTCGCGATATCGCGACACTTTTTCTCTTTTGGCCGCGACAAAGCAACATGTCGCGATATCGCGACACTTTTTCTCTTTTGGCCATGACAAAGCAACATGTCACGATATCACGATAGTTTTTCTCTTTTGGCAGTGAAAATGCAACATGTCGCGATATCGTGACACTTTTCTCTTTTGGCCGCGACAAAGCAACATGTCGCGATATCGCGACAGTTTTTTTCTTTTGGCAGCGACAATGCAACATGTCACGATATCGCGACACTTTTTCTCTTTTCCTTTTCTCTTTGCTTTGAACCACGAAAATGCAAAGTGTCACGATATCTTGACACTTTTTCCTCATCGCTCTTTCTCTTTGCTTTGGACCGCGAAAATGCAACATGTCATGATATCACGACACCTTTTCCTCCTTGCGATGTTTTGCATTTTCTTTGATCTTTAGCATAAGGGCCACTTCGGTCTTCTTGGAAAATATGCAAAAAGGAGCATTAGATGCTTTCTGTAGTTAGTCACTTTTTGACTAACAAATACCTACTCACCTCACTCCTAGCTTGGTTGTCCATTAATTATCTACTAGCATTTTCTAAAAATAGAACAAAAAATGTAACATCAAATATAGTGTAGAAGTGATTTTATCCATAAATAGAATATAAACCCCTTTGAAAAGGGAAGAAAAAAACACTAATAAATAACTACGTAAACCAAAATCAACTACAAAAACACTTAGTTCAATGTAACCTTAAATGAAAATAAAATAATAGTTATGCAGATAGACCACTAAGGGAGAAGTAAATGGAGAAAAGACAATCTCTTTTGTAATCATTGATGTCAAATGTTAATTCAAAACATCATACAATATTGCTACAACATGACATAATTTATTTGTAAACAATGTTTGCTATATGCCAGACAATGAAGGAGCCCACAATATCCTTTATTGTGGCCATTTTATTATTCCTTCTATACAATATTGTTTTCTCTTTATGGGTGACGTGCACATTGATTTTGTAAAAACCTTCACCCAAACATTGACCATGTATAAGATCTTCAGGATTACTACTGATCATCGTGCCTTCAACCACAATGTTATCATTATAGATTTTAGTCAAGTAGCATTTCCTTCTCTCAGTTTGAGTGATCGATGTTGTTTTCAGTCCCTACATGGAAAATCATCAACCCAAATAAATTCACTACATAGTGTACAATACAAACTAAGTCAACCGTTTTATATTTAAAATAATAGTCATACCATTGATGACTCTGGCCTAGAAGGTATTGAGAAGTTGCCTATACCTTGATAACCACCACCAATGTTGTGTCCACTTGTAGGGGTAGCATGTAGTGATGTTGCCTATGGAATTATATGCAAGGGATCATTACAACTTTAGGGGTGAAACATGTAAACATTTCAAATATAAAATCATGAAAAAACTAACACACCTCTATCTGTGCAAGCCATGTCAAAATATCCTCAATATTTCTCTCTCTCTCTTCATAAGCTTCTCTTCCATATTTTTTTCTCTCTGTAAGCTTCTCTTCCCACTTTTGCTCTTTCTCTATCGAATGCTCTTGCATCTGGCATAAATTTTGTAAGTAACGCTCATCAGAAAATAGAGTCATTGGCGATACTCCTTTGCTGATACCTCAAACCTGATCCGATATTTTGGGTATTAAAACCTTGATGAGGGCATCATCCTTAATATATTGATATATGAAGCTCATAGATGATGTTTCATCATCTATTTTTTTTGGCAATATCACATGCATAGTTAATTGGTAATATGTTAAAAATAATCGATATAACAATGGTTTAAAGTTCAACGTATTGCTATTTCCAAGGGAATATCACTTATGATTGTCTTTGCAACTTTTGGTGAAATAAGAGTCCCATCCTTCTTTGTATGAGCTACTATCCACACAGTTGTCCTTGGTAGGAAAGTTTTCGCAGTTGGTTGACTCTTCCTCTACAAGATATATAGTTGGAGAGACATGGGGATAAGTCATACATGATAAAATAATATAGCTATATTTATTTGTCACATAATGGATGAGTATGATAGAATACCATTTCATGCTCTAGTTGAGCATATTCTATTTGACTGCAAGTGTGCATGATGTATTGGTGAGGTCTGTTTTGTTTGTTCCTTTACATCACCGCCTACAATGCAACGAAGAAACCAATATATAATTAATTCATTAGAGAGAGCAAGGTTGAAAAATTTCACATGAACATAACAATGATATGAACTACCATAGCATATTTACTGGTACTTGCCTTAAAATCAATGTTGCTCCTACCATTTACAAAGGCTTCCCAATATTTTTGTGATACATAAGATATGAGATTAACAATTCTATCTTCGTCATTATCATACTTATCATAATGGTTTTTCAAAAGTTGATGCTTATGTTCACGCCATTGATTTTCCATGGTCGTGAAGACCCGTTTCTTCATTTTGTTTGAAATGATATATTTTTACTGCATTAGACCAGTATATTATTAGATGCAACATTTATATAAGTATTCAAAAAATGGACACTAGCTATTAACTGCATTGGCTAGAAAGTTACCATAATGAGTGTCTATAACTGGTTTTTAACTTCCACTAGGACTGTTGTCTAGTTTGTATGGGTGATAGGGACAATCTCCCTCACAATCACCCTCAAGTAAGGTGAAAACTTAATATAATTTGGACCTATGGGCTGTCCGTTTAGATTGTAAATGATTTCTACCATATTTGTGTTGCTTGACTCTACTGTACATCTTGTTGGACCTCTCTTTCTACGATATTCAATGTTAAAAATGTGTGATGATTTGGCATCAAAACCTATAATGTTGACACCATCCAAACATCATTATACCATATAGTATGACAACAACGAGTAATCCAACATCATGAGCAAATTTCTTGCATGGTCTATGTACCTTCTTCACTAGCCAAAGCATTATAAGCATTATTTCAAGTATTCTCAGTATTTAATTCATTTATGTTATGGGTCAAATCCTTATCTTTATTGTTATAAAAATTATATAGCTGGTATCGTCCACCAGTTGCTACAATACACCATAGTTGATGATAAAACCACGATCAATTCAAATATGCCTAGGTCAACCACTATTGAACAACACTATCAAATTTAAAGTACTTACTAGCGTGTGAGACGTGTGTCACTGATTCTTGATTTATTATGACAAATGCAGCTGGCTATGATGTTTTTATTGGTTTGTAAAAGAAAAAGAAATAGAAAGCACAATTGTAAGAATGTTAAATGAACAAAAATTTCTTATTTCAAGTGCAAAATTAGTTATAATTATATATGTAAGTGAAATTCTTATTTACAGATAAATATGAATTGACAACCTCAACCCTCCATATAATGGGCATATATCTAAACATACCTACCAGCACCAACCATCAAAGATGAGGTGAGAGTGTATCCTGAGACTTTTATCAGATACAAAAATATCCATCTATACAAATCAAGTATTTCTACTAAGGACTAGGACTAAGATTCAAACATGAAATATCAATTTCATAACTAATACATACTCAACACAATAAACCTTCATTTCAACACATTAAAACATGCATGCATGATTAGAATTTTAATCCTATGCCCTAGAAACACTTGTATTCTCTTTTTTTTATACCAAATTACCTTCTAGTATTTGACTGACCAACCTCATGCTCAGGATACCTACTCGCCTCACTCCTAGCTTGGCTGCCCATTAATTATCTACTAGCATTTTCTAAAAATAGAACAAAAATGATTGGAACTCAACATCATTATCTTGCAGTTCTTGTCCACTCTTTGAGCAATTGTCATTGAACAATCTGTATGTGTCATTGACCATTCCAACGATGTCATCTTGAACATATTTGATAATTGGACCCTCATCAGTGGTAGAGCACGTATTAGATGCATATTTGTCATTCCATTGAGTTTTGCAAAAAAACTCATTTACATAACCCAATACATGTTTGTTCTGAAACTAGTTCTTTTTCTTTCAACTGACTCTTCTAAGACAAAAAGTAGAAGAACCCTTAGCTAAAAAAAAACAAGAAGAGTCAGGTGAAAGAAAATAACTGGTTTAAGAACAAAGGAAAAATCCATGGTTAAATCTATCTCCATTAGCATTAGTTGTTGTTACCCTTAGTAATATTGAACTAGTTAAAATTATTGAGGTACACAATCAAGAACTAAGAATCCCAAGAAAAACTTGGATAACAAAAGTTATTCGAGTATACAATGAATCTCAAGGATAGAGGCAAGAGTTGATTTGAGATCCAAATAAATTGCATCTAAAAAGTAGAGTGGATGATGAAAATAATCAAAGATATAATATATATATATATATATATATATATATTTGAAATTAATTACTTAAACTAGTCCTAGAAGTGATAAACACCTTGAAAATTATTATTATTTACTTTAAAATGTGACTTCCTTGGGCACTGTCATAATATTCTCTCTTTGCTCATGCTTTTCTAGTATTTTCACCTATGCTAGATAGTGGAAATAAGGCTGTGTTAAGCCTCCAATCCTTATGGATTTGATTAAATGACCTTCTTAAATATTCATGCAAACAAATAGTATAGGATTGATTGTGAAAATGTACTATTCTTGTCACACTAGGGTAAGGTAGCCTTAAAAAATTCACTAGGCACCATCATATACATAAGTCCCATCTAGGGTAAAGAATGCTTTGAAAAATTAAATTACAAATCAAATTTGTGGATATAATTTTAATTCTTAGGAAATGAAAATGATTTTGTTGGAAAGTAATTCTACAAGGCATCTTGATCCATGGACTGCCAGATGATAGCTAGATGTAAGGGTATGTAAAATATCTCATAATTATTCTAAATCTACATAAATCATAGACCTAGAACTTAAACTAACAAAATGAATTTTGCAGATAATTGAGATATAAGTGTTATATTGGTAGACCTAGAACTTTTTTTTTTTAATCAAAAAACCCCTTGCGGAGCCGCCTTGGTCTAAGAGACCATGAACAGGGGGTTATACACCGTCAAAGTCACCCGGGGGTCGCACCCGACCCTACCCACACCAACATTATCAATTAGATTTTGTGTACCCAATTCAGCCTTTTGCTAGGGTGGAGATTCGAACCTGGGACCTCCCTTGTAGGATTGCCCTTTCCTCTTCAACTCACCTACAACACCTGGGTGGTAGACCTAGAACTTAAACTAACAAGTTGTTGCCAATTCATCGCAACTCATCAAAATTCAAAATTAATAATAAATATTTTAAACATCCTAAAAATATATTACATTGTAGAAAATCATGCAAAGTATTATAGTTTGTTTTTCAAGACTCCATAACATGCTATACTTAAAGAAATATTATTTATAGCTTATTGTCATAAATAATATTTCTTTTTTGTAGTTGATATATTACTTGTATAAATTGTATATTACTTGTATATCCATAGAGGATTACCAAACATTCATAAGCTTCAAAAAATAACACATGCATAGGACAACATAGGCACTCCAAGAGCTTGCTGATCTAAAAAAACAACTTCAACCAATACATGGTGAATGTATATATTTAATCGTAGCACTGGAGTCATATTGGCTGAGGATTAGGTATACAATGTAGCTATGTTATTATAATTGTATCTGTAAATCTACTAGAAGTACAATTTATTTAATCAAACAATAATTTTAGAGGATTTTTTAAGGTCAAATATGCTACACAGGCCCTATACAAAAATATTATTGTTTTGAGTGTCAAACATCACTCTCACAAATGTGTACTATAGATCTATAGAGCATATGGAGATAATAGTATGACTAATAAATGTCAACTATTATTTCTATAAATTTTCCCTCTATGGATACCTTTGAATATTTTCTCTTTTTTATTTGCCACAAAATCCTTGCTTCTAAGGCAGATTTAGAAACCTAAATAATTTTGGCAGTAATCTTGATCTTATTCACTTGTGCTGAGGTTAATTTTTTAGCATGAGATTATAATATAAAAAACCATGGCTTTTTTCTCAAAAACTAAAGTTTGTGATGTTTTAAAGGTCCTAGATAAAGAATAATTTTAATAACATAACAAACTATAAAATGATTTATGCATGGCCTTTGTAAATTGTAGCAAGCAAAGAAAATTGATTTCCAACTGCTGTGGTCTTTGCCTTATAATGCTACAAGAATAAATGTCATATCAATGGACAACTTAAATAATATACGATTACCAACAACAAAGCATATTGTATTCCTCTTGTGTAAGGATTGGAAGCAGTAAAATATATTGTTATTGTTTGAATTTGTGTATATAACACCCTTCTTATTTATCGTCAAACAAATAGAACATAGAAAATTAGTGCTTACCATATGAAATAATGGATAAAATAGCAAAAGAACTTGCTAATTACTTAGTCCTGTGTTATTGACCATAGTAGACCAGGAGACTATAATCCCAAATCAATAAATATATGTGGGGATTTCTTGTATAGAGACAATAAGTAGGTGATTTATGTTTACACTTAAACCACAAAGAATAATGTCTATTTTTTTGCCATACAATAATTAGTTTATTTCTAAGTTTGTTTTGTAAAGAAACAATATTTCATATTGCAATGTCATGAGCAAGATGAAATCAAACTTATAAATGGTGACTTAGCATATTATTGATGTTCTCATGTTTTGAAAATATGTATTTGTTATACATGGTTGCTTAATAGTATAATTATAAACTGAAATAATTGTTATATTTAAAATTTCTTAAGGTCATCTTATCCCATTCAGTAAAATTATAAAGGCTCTTTACCATGTCATAGCCTTAAACCCCTTAATATTTTGAATGCAAATATAAAACAATTGGGTGGAAAAATTTTAATATTCTTAACCTGCTAATATTTTGAAATGACTTCATTGCTCAATTGGTAATATATGGTTCTTCATTTACTGAATTTATCAAGGATGTGCTAACAGCTACTCCAGAAGCACAACTAGATATCTTACAGGGAAGAGCTCATTGAAACTTGGTTAGTGCTATATGGTTGTGCCTTTGTGGGTAGCTCTTAATGATAATGTCTATGCTAGATATAAATGGATACGATATCTAATACAGGTATGAAATCGAATATGGATACGACAAATTTTCTAGATCTAATATGGATGCAAATGTATACAACATTAGAAAAAGAATATATGTTTAATATATGAAAAGAAAAAATATATGACACAAAATGTTTACAAACGTATACATTTTTAATAGGATAATTTCATTAACACAGTAGCCTTAAAAAATTCACCAGAAACCATCATATATATAAGCCCCATCTAGGGTAAAGAATGCTCTGAAAAAATAAATTATAAATCAAATCTATGGAAATAATTTAATTCTCAAGAGATGAAAATGGTTTTGTTGGAAAGTAATTCTTCAAGGCATCTTGATCCATGGATTGCCAAACAACAACTAGATGTAAGGGTATGTAAAATATCTTATAATTGTTCTAAATCTACATAAATTGTAGACCTAGAACTTAAAATAGCAAAATAAATTTTGTAGATAATTGAGATATAAGTATTATACTGGTAGACCTATAACTTAGACTAACAAGTTGTTGCCCCTTCATCACAAATCATCAAAACCAATAATAAATATTTTAAACATCCTAAAAACATATTACAATGTACAAAATAATGCAAAGTCTTATAGTTTGTTTTTCAAGACTCCATAACATGCTATACTTAAAGAAATATTATTTATAGCTTATTTTCATAAATAAGATTTCTTTTTTGTAGTTGATATATTACTTGTATATCCAAAGAGGATTACCAAACATGCATAAGCCTTAAGAAAATAAATTGGTACCTTATTATTATTCAAATAGCATGTGTCTATATAGAAGCTGGCAAGTTACCTCCTACTAAGATTCTAGCCCTTCCAATGTTTAAGAATTATACTCCTTGGAATTCCAACTTCTATTTTATATATTAAGAACTTGGCAAAAGATGTAATTGTTGATGAATTACACTTCGTATTTGGATCCCTTTTTGAAAGCGTGTAGGAAGCCAAATATGGACTTGGCATAAAGTTAATGTAGGAGGTCTGGATGAGGGACCAAGCATTTGTAACTTTCCCATCTACAAAACTTGTAAACCATACATTGAAAATGGCACATCAATATGTGTTACAAGGAAAAGCCAATGATAATCCAGTTTGGTAGAAATACTTCAGCTGGCAAAGTAAATTGAGTAGTGGGAAATTTGAGGATAACATAGGCACTCTAAGAGATTATTGATCTGAAAAACAACTTCAACCAATAGATGGTAAATGGAGATATTTGCTCATAGCACTAGAGTCATATTGGTTGAGGATTAGGTATATAATGCAGCTATGTAAAAGAAAAAGAAATAGAAAGAACGATTGTAAGAATGCTAAATGAATGAAAAATTCTTATTTCAAGTGCAAAATTAGTTATGATTATATATGTAAATGGAAAGTTCTTATTTTAAGTGAAATTCTTATTTATAGATATATATGAATGGACAACCTCAACCCTCCATATAATGGGCAAATATCTAAACATCCCTACCCACCCCAACCATCAAATATGAGGTGAGAGAGTATCTTGAGACTCTCATCAGATACATAAATATCCATCTATACAAATCAAGTACTGCTACTAAAGACTAGGACTAAGAATAAAAAATGAAACATCAATTTCATAACTAACACAAACTCAACACAATAAACCTTCATTTCAACACATTACAACATGCATGCATGATAGAGTCTTAATCCTATGCCATGCAACACTTGTATTCTCTCTCTTTTTTTAATTCCAAATTACCTTCTAGTATCTGACTGACCAACCTCATACTCAAGATACCTACTTGCCTCACTCCTATCTTGGTTTCCCATTAATTATTTGCTAGCATTTTCTAAAAATAGAACAAAAATAATTGGAACTCAACATCATTTTCTCGTAGTTATTGTCCACTCTTTGAGAAATTGTCATTGAACAATTCACATGCGTCATTGACCATTCCAATGATGTAATCTTGAACATATTTGATGATTTGATCCTCATCAGTGGCAGAGCACATATTCGATGCATATTTGTTATTCCAATGAGTTTTGCAAAAAAACTCATTTGCATAACCTAGTACATGTTTGTTCTGAAACCGTTCTTTTATTTCAACTAACTCTTCTAAGACAAAAATAGAAGAACCCTCAGCTAAAAAAAAACTAGAAGAGTCAGTTGAAAGAAAATAACTAGTTTAAGAATAAAATAAAGAGCCATGGTTAAATCTATCTCCATTAGCATTAGTTGTTGTCACCCTTAGGGATATTGAAGTAGTTAGAATTATTGAGGTACACAGTCAAGAACTAAGAATCCCAAGAAAAACTTGGATAACAAAAATTATTCGAGTATACAATGAATCTCAAGGATAGAGGCAAGAGTTGATCTGAGAGCCAAATAAATTGCATCTAAAAAGCAGAGTGGATGATGAAAATAATCAAAGATATACATACATACATACATACATACATATACATATATACATATATATATATATTTGAAATTAATTGTTTAAACTAATCCTGGAAGTGATAAACACCTTGAAAATTATTATTATTTACTTTGCAAAGTGACTTCCTAGGGCGCTGTCATAATATTCTCTCTTTTCTCATCCTTTTCCAGTATTTTCACCTATGCTAGACAATGGAAATGAGGCTATGTGTTAAGCCTCCAATCCTTATGGATTTGATCAAATAACCTAAAATATTCATGCAAATAAATAACAGAGGATTGATTGTAAAAAAGCACTATTTCTTGTCAAATTGGGGTAAGGTAGCCTTAAAAATTCACTAGGCACCATCATATACATAAGTCCCATCTAGGGTAAATAATGCTCTAAAAAATTAAATGATAAATCAAATTTGTGGATATAATTTTAATTCTAAGGAGATGAAAATGGTTCTGTTGGAAAATAATTTTGCAAGGCATATTGATCCATGGACTTCCATATGATAGCTAGATGTAAGGGTATGTAAAATATCTCGTAATTATTCTAAATCTACATAAATCCTAGACCTAGAACTTAAACTAACAAAATAAAATTTGCAGACAATTGAGATATAAGTGTTATATTGGTAGACCTAGAACTTAAACTAACAAGTTGTTGCCCATTCATCAACTTATCAAAATTGATAATAAATATTTTAAACATCCTAAAAATATATTACAATGTAGAAAATCATGCAAAGTATCATAGTTTGTTTTTCAAGACTCCATAACATGCTATACTTAAAGAAATATTATTTATAGCTTATTGTCATAAATAAGATTTATTTTTTGTAGTTGATATATTACTTGTATAAATTGTATATTACTTGTATATCCATAGAGGATTACCAAAAAGTCATAAGCTTAAAAAAAATAACATAAGCACAGGACAACATAGGCACTCCAAGAGCTTGCTGATCTGAAAAAACAACTTCAACTAATACATGGTGAATGGATATATGTTCTCGTAGTATTGGTTGAGGATTAGGTATACAATGCAGCTATATTATTACAATTGTATCTTTCAATCTACTAGAAGTGCAATTTATTTAATCAAGCAATAATTTTAGAGATCTTTTGAAGGTCAAATATGCTACATAGGCCCTATACAAAAATATTGTTGTTTTGGGTGTCAAACATCACTATCACAAATGTGTATTGTAGATCTATAGAGCATCTGGAGACAATAGTATGACTAATAAATATCAACTATTATTTCTATGAATTTTCCCTCTATGGATACCTATGAATCTTTTATCTTTTTTACTTGCCAAAAAATCCTTGCTTCTAAGGAAGATTTAGAAACCTAAATAATTTTGGTACTTATCTTGATCTTATTCACTTGTGTCGAGGTTAATATTTTAGCATGAGATTATAATATAAAAAAACTATGTCTTCTTTCTCAAAAATTGAAATTTGTGATGTTTTAAAGGTCCTAGTTAAAGAATGATTTTTGATAACATAACCAACTATAAAATGATTTATGCATGACCTTTGTAAATTGTAGTGAGCAAAGAAAATTGATTTCCAACTACAAGAATAAAGGTCATATATAATGGACAACTTAAATAATATACCACTAACATAAATTTTTCTAAATCTACATAAATTGTAGACCTAGAACTTAAACTAGCAACTTAAACTAGCAAAATCAATTTTGTAGACAATTGTAGACCTAGAACTTAAACTAGCAAAATGAATTTTGTAGACAATTGAGATATATGTGTTATATTGGTAGACCTAGAACTTAAACTAACAAGTTGTTGCCCCTTCATCGTAGCTCATAAAAACTGATAATAAATATTTTAAACATCCTAAAAATATATTACAATGTACAAAATCATGCAAAGTCTTATAGTTTATTTTTCAAGACTCCATAGCATGCTATTCTCAAAGAAATATTATTTATAGCTTATTGTCATGACTAAAATTTCTTTTTTGTAGTTGATATATTACTTGTATAAATTGTATATATTACTTGTATATCCAAAGAGGATTACCAAACATACATAAACATCAAAAAAATAAAGTGGTACCTTATTATTAAAAAGTCACTTCGAAAAATTGTGTATACCCAACCTTGATCATATTCAAATATTAGGTGTCTATATAGAAGCTGGCAAAAGATGTAATTGGGGATGACTTACACTTTGTATTTGGTCCCTTTTTGAAAGTGTGGAGGAAGCCAAAGTTGGATTTGACATAAAGTTAATGTAGGAAGGCTGGATGAGGGACCAAACATTTATAACTTTCTCATCTAAAGAACTTGTAGACCATGCATTGAAAATGGCACATCGGTATGTGTTAAAAGAAAAAGTAATGATAATCCATTTTAGGAGAAATCCTTCAGATGGCAATGTGAATTGAGTAGTGGAAAATTTGAGGACAACACAGGCACTCCAAGAGCTTGCTGATATGAAAAAATAACTTCAACCAATAGATGGTGAATGGAGTTACATTAGAGTCATATTGGTTGAGGATTAGATATACAATGTAGCTATATTATTATAATTGTATCTGTCATCTACTGGAAGTGCAATTTATTTAAGAAAGCAATAATTTTAGAGGTCTTTTGATGGTCAAATATACTACACAGGCCCTATACAAAAATATTGATGTTTTGAGTGTCACACATCATTGTCACAAATGTGTATTGCAGATCTGAGAGCATCTAGAGACAATAGTATGACTGATAAATATCAATTATTATTTCTATGAATTATTCCTCTATGGATACCTATGAATATTTTCTTTTTTTTACTTGCCATAAAATCCTTGCTTCTAAGAAATATTTAGAAACTTAAATAATTCTGGTACTTATCTTGATCTTATTCACTTGTGCTACGATTAAATGTTTAGCATGAGATTATAATATAAAGAAACTATGGATTCTTTCTCAAAAACTAAAGTTTGTGATGTTTTAAAGGTCCTAGTTAAAGAATAATTTTTGATAACATAACCAACTATAAAATAATTCATGCATGACCTTTGTAAATTGTAACAAGCAAAGAAAATTGATTTCCAAATGTTGTGGTCTTTGCCTGATAATACTACAAGAAGAGAGTTCATATACAATGGACAACTTAAATAATATACCACTACAAAAAGCAAAACATATTGTATTGCTCTTGTGTAGGGATTGGAAGCAGTAAAATATATTTTTATTGTTTGAATTTTTGTATATAGCACCCTTCTTATATATCGTCAAAAAAATAGAACATAGAAAATCGGTGCTTACCATCTGAAACAATGGATACAATAAAAAAATATATTGCAAAGTTGAATAAAAATTTTAATAGAAGAATTTAATAGTTTATTATCTTTTTCAATTAATAGAATAACTGACATAATTCCCACATAATTGGCTAATAGCCAAAGACAAGAAATTAACAAAATTATGACAATTCCAGGCAATGTTCAATAACTCAGGATATTTTTATGATGTACCTTGGACCGTTGTTTGATTTCTTTGCATCAACTAATGTTATCATAAACTGCTTTGATGCAAAAGAAAAATCCTCAACAATGTACATACTCTTTCAACCATCATAAGGAGGTAGTCTCTTACCCAAAAGGGTCTCTCTGTAAATATAACAGAGACATTAGTTCTTAAATTTTTTAGAAAATAACACATGCAACATACTATCCTATTCTAAGATAGAAACAACATGACAAACATCAGTTTCTCAAGCCTTTGATTCCCATGAGCCACAATAGTAGTACCAAATATTGACATATGATCTACAAGCAATACTAAATAAGCAATAAGAAATCACTATTCATGTTACCTCAAAGTATATTGATCAGCAGATAGCAAAACACATATGCCTGCAACTGGAAAAAATATAAAGAAGATGATCCATGTTTGAGGGACTAGAAGTTAGGTCAAATAGTAATGTAATTTACAATTATACCACAAACAAGAACATAATAACAAGTTCACAAGCAAGATATCAAAAACATAAAAGATAAAAAAGACATACTTACAGGGTTTGTCCAATCCATCTAACATAGAACATGATAATTTCTTCTTATGCAAATGTAAAAACATGTCAAAGTTCTTCAAGCCTAAAAACAAATATTTTAAAATTTTGAAATTCTTTGTAAAATTAAATTCTTCTTGCTTATCATCATTCCATCACCTTGTATGTAGTAGTAAATAAATTTCCATGCCACAAGGAATCCCTATAAATACTCGCTAGGACTAATACCTTGTAGTGAGGACATAATGTATTAAGAATGAAATAAATATGAAGTTCCAAACAAAATGCAAGAATATGCAATCGAATGATCGTGACAATTAGTATCATATATCAAGACTAGGCATGATTTTCTCACAATCTAACCATATTTTCCTTACAATTATCAAGAGAACACAAGAGCTATGAATGAGTCACTCATAAAGACATATATCAACAACTAAAAGAGGTAACATCAAATATAGAGTAGAAGTGATTTTATCCATAAATAGAATATAATCCCTTTTGAAAAGGGAAGAAAAAAACACTAATAAACAACTACATAAACCAAAATCAACTATAGAAACACTCAATTCAATGCAAGCTTAAATGGACAACCTAATCCCTCCATATAATGGGCAAATGTCTAAACAACCCTACCTACTCCAACCATCAGATATGAGGCAAGAGGGTATTTGGAGACTTTCGTCAGATACATAAATATCCATCTATACAAATTAGTAATTGCTACTAATAATTAAGGACTAGGACTAAGAGTCAAACTTGAAACATCAATTTTATAACTAACACACACTCAACACAACTTTATCAAATTACCAAATTACCTTCTTGTATCTGACTAGCCAATCTCATGCTTAGGATACCTACTCACCTCACTCCTAGCTTGGTTGTCCATTAATTATCTACTAGCATTTTCTAAAAATAGAACAAAAAATGTAACATCAAATATAGTGTAGAAGTGATTTTATCCATAAATAGAATATAAACCCCTTTGAAAAGGGAAGAACAAAACACTAATAAATAACTACATAAACCAAAATCAACTACAAAAACACTTAGTTCAATGCAACCTTAAATGAAAATAAAATAATAGTTATGCAGATAGACCACTAAGGGAGAAGTAAATGGAGAAAAGACAATCTCTTTTGTAATCATTGATGTCAGATGTTAATTCAAAGCATCATACAATATTGCTACAACATGACATAATTTATTTGTAAACAATGTTTGCTATATGCCAGACAATGAAGGAGCCCACAATATCCTTCATTGTGGCCATTTTATTATTCCTTCTATACAATATTGTTTTCTCTTTATGGGTGACGTGCACATTGATTTTGTAAAAACCTTCACCCAAACATTGACCATGTATAATATCTTCAGGATTACTACTGATCATCGTGCCTTCGACCATAATGTTATCATTATAGATTTTAGTCAAGTAGCGTTTCCTTCTCTCAGTTTGAGTGATCGATGTTGTTTTCAGTACCTACATGGAAAATCAACAACCCAAATAAATTCACTACATAGTGTACAATACAAACTAAGTCAACCATTTTATATTTAAAATAATAGTCATACCATTGATGACTCTGGCCTAGAAGGTATTGAGAAGCTGCCTATAGCTTGATAACCACCACCAATGTTGTGTCCACTTGTAGGGGTAGCATGTAGTGATGCTGCCTATGGAATTATATGCAAGGGATCATTACAACTTTAGGGGTGAAACATGTAAACATTTCAAATATAAAATCATGAAAAAAATAACACACCTCTATCTGTGCAAGCCATGTCAAAATCTCCTCAATATTTCTCTCTCTTCATAAGCTTCTCTTCCATATTTTTTTCTCTCTATAAACTTCTCTTCCCACTTTTGCTCTTTCTCTACCGAATGCTCTTGAATCTGGCATAACTTTTGTAAGTAACGCTCATCAGAAAATAGAGTCATTGGCGATACTCCTTTGCTGATACCTCAAACCTGATCCGATATTTTGGGTATTAAAACCTTGGTGAGGGCATCATCCTTAATAGATTGATATATGAAGCTCATAGATGACGTTTCATCATCTATTTTTTTTTGGCAATATCACATGCATAGTTAATTGGTAATATGTTAAAAATAATCGATATAACAATGGTTTAAAGTTCAACGTATTGCTATTTCTAAGGGAATATCACTTATGATTGTATTTGCAACTTCTGGTGAAATAAGAGTCCCATCCTTCTTTGTATGAGCTACTATCCACACAGTTGCCCTTGGTAGGAAATTTTTCGCAGTTGGTTGACTCTTCCTCTACAAGATATATAGGTTGAGAGACATGGAGATAAGTCATACATGATAAAACAATATAGCTATATTTATTTGTCACATAATAGATGAGTATGATAGAATACCATTTCATGCTCTAGTTGAGCATATTCTGTTTGACTGCAAGTGTGCATGATGTATTGGTGAGGTCTGTTTTGTTTGTTCCTTTACATCACCGCCTACAATGCAACGAAGAAACCAATATATAATTAATTCATTAGAGAGAGCAAGGTTGAAAAATTTTACATGAACATAATAATGATATGAACTACCATAGCATATTTACTGGTACTTGCCTTAAAATTAATGTTGCTCCTACCATTTACAAAGGCTTCCCAATATTTTTGTGATACATAAGATGTGAGATTAACAATTCTATCTTCGTCATTATCATACTTATCATAGTGGTTTTTCAAAAGTTGATGCTTATGTTCACGCCATTGATTTTCCATGGTCGTGAAGACCCATTTCTTCATTTTGTTTGAAATGATATATTTTTACTGCATTAGACCAGTATATTATTAGATGCAAAATTTATATAAGTATTCAAAAAATGGATACTAGCTATTAACTGCATTGGCTAGAAAGTTACCATAATGAGTGTCTATAACTAGTTTTTAACTTCCACTAGGATTGCTGTCTAGTTTGTATGGGTGATAGGGACAATCTCCCTCACAATCACCCTCAAGTAAGATGAAAACTTAATATAATTTGGACCTATGGGCTGTCCGTTTAGATTGTAAATGATTTCTACCATATTTGTGTTGCTTGACTCTACTGTACATCTTGTTGGACCTTTCTTTCTATGATATTCAATGTTCAAAGTGTGTGATGATCTAGCATCAAAACCTATAATGTTGACACCATCCAAACATCATTATACCATATAGTATGACAACAACGAGTAATCCAACATCATGATCAAATTTCTTGCATGGTCTATGTACCTTCTTCACTAGCCAAAGCATTATCAGCCTTATTTCGAGTATTCTCAGTATTCAATTCATTTATGTTATGGGTCAACTCCTTATCTTTATTGTTATAAAAATGATATAGCTGGTATCGTCCACCAGTTGCTACAATACACCATAGTTGATGATAAAACCACGATCAATTCAAATATGCCTAGGTCAACCACTATTGAACAACACTATCAAATTTAAAGTACTTACTAGCGTGTGAGACGTGTGTCACTGATTCTTGATTTATTATGACAAATGTAGCTGGCTATGATGTATTTATTGGTCTGTAAAATAAAAAGAAATAGAAAGCACAATTGTAAGAATGTTAAATGAACAAAAAGTTCTTATTTCAAGTGCACAATTAGTTATGATTATATATGTAAGTGAAATTCTTATTTACAGATAAATATGAATTGACAACCTCAACCCTCCATATAATGGGCATATATCTAAACATACATACCAGCACCAACCATCAAAGATGAGGTGAAAGTGTATCCTGAGACTTTTATCAGATACAAAAATATCCATCTATACAAATCAAGTATTTCTACTAAGGACTAGGACTAAGATTCAAACATGAAATATCAATTTCATAACTAATACATACTCAACACAATAAACCTTCATTTCAACACATTAAAACATGCATGCATGATTAGAATTTTAATCCTATGCCCTAGAAACACTTGTATTCTCTTTTTTTTTTATACCAAATTACCTTCTAGTATCTGACTGACCAACCTCATGCTCAGGATACCTACTCACCTCACTCCTAGCTTGGCTGCCCATTAATTATCTATTAGCATTTTCTAAAAAAAGAACAAAAATGATTGGAACTCAACATCATTATCTTGCAGTTCTTGTCCACTCTTTGAGCAATTGTCATTGAACAATACGTATGCGTCATTGACCATTCCAACGATGTCATCTTGAACATATTTGATAATTGGACCCTCATTAGTGGTAGAGCACGTATTAGATGCATATTTGTCATTCCATTGAGTTTTGCAAAAAAACTCATTTGCATAACCCAATACATGTTTGTTCTGAAACTAGTTCTTTTTCTTTCAACTGACTCTTCTAAGACAAAAAGTAGAACCCTTAGCTAAAAAAAAACAAGAAGAGTCAGGTGAAAGAAAATAACTGGTTTAAGAACAAAGGAAAAATCCATGGTTAAATCTATATCCATTAGCATTAGTTGTTGTTACTTGTTGGCATTTTTGCCACATTTATTTGATTGTTGTTTATTCATGCATAAGTTGTTGAAATTCTAACTCCTCTACAGGTTTTGGTGCAAAAAACAAGCTAAGTCTGAAGGCTATCGCGAAATCGCGACAAAAAACAGCATGGAGAGCCAAAGTTGAAAACCGTCGCGATGAGGAGAGAGAAAATTGATTAAAATGATTAATGCATGGCCTTTGTAAATTGTAGCAAGCAAAGAAAATTGATTTCCAACTGTTGTGGTATTTGCCTTATAATGCTACAAGAATAAATGTCATATCAATGGACAACTTAAATAATATACGATTACCAACAACAAAGCATACTGTATTCCTCTTGTGTAAGGATTGGAAGCAGTAAAATATATTGTTATTTTTTGAATTTGTGTATATAACACCCTTCTTATTTATCGTCAAACAAATAGAACATAGAAAATCGGTGCTTACCATATGAAATAATGGATAAAATAGCAAAAGAACTTGCTAATTACTTAGTCCTGTGTTATTGACCATAGTAGACCAGGAGACTATAATCCCAAATCAATAAATATATGTGGGGATTTCTTGTATAGAGATAGTAAGTAGGTGATTTCTGTTTACACTTAAACCACAAAGAATAATGTCTATATTTTTGCCATACAATAATTAGTTTATTTCTAAGTTTGTTTTGTAAAGAAACAATATTTCATATTGCAATGTCATGAGCAAGATGAAATCAAACTTATAAATGGTGACTTAGCATATTATTGATGTTCTCATTTTTTGAAAATATGTCTTTGTTATACATGGTTGCTTAATAGTATAATTCTAAACTGAAAGAATTGTTATATTTAAAATTTCTTAAGGTCATCTTATCCCATTCAGTAAAATTCTAAAGTCTCTTTACCATGTCATAGCCTTAAACCCCTTAATATTTTGAATGCAAATCTAAAACAATTGGGTGGAAAAATTTTAATATTCTTAACCTGCTAATATTTTGAAATGACTTCATTGCTCAATTGGTAATATATGGTTCTTCATTTATTGAATTTATCAAGGATGTGCTAACAGCTGCTCGAGAAGCACAACTAGATATCTTACAGGGAAGAGCTCATTGAAACTTGGTTAGTGCTATATGGTTGTGCCTTTGTGGGTAGTTCTTAATGATAATGTCTATGCTAGATATAAATGGATACGATATTTTATACAGGTACGAAATCGAATATGGATACGACAAATTTTCTAGATCTAATATGGATGCAAATGTATACAACATTAGAAAAAGAATATATGTTTAATTTATGAAAAGAAAAAATATATGACACAAAATGTTTACAAACGTATACATTTTTAATAGGATAATTTCATTAACACAATAACCTTAAAAAATTCACCAGACACCATCATATATAAGCCCCATCTAGGGTAAAGAATGCTCTGAAAAAATAAATTATAAATCAAATCTATGGAAATAATTTAATTCTCAAGAGATGAAAATGGTTTTGTTGGATATTGGTGGCTCCCGTGTGGAGGTCACCTTTGTTGGTCATTGAACTCTCCTTATAGCTCGACTCGATCATTGTTGTTTGTCTAGCTTTACTTGTGGATATAAGAATGAATCTTTGAACCCTCGTGCACAATTCTTACCATCATTTTAAAACTTAATATTTTAACATTTATTTTTAAATCATAAAATACTTTTAACCTATATAAAAATGTCTTCTAATTATAATAATAAATTAATAAAACTACAGTAATCTAATAATATATATTAATTGGGAGAGGGAAGAAAGGAGAGAGGGGAGGGCTTTGGTCCCTCCCCTGCTCCCCCTCCCATGGCTCCTGGTTCCTGCCCAGTCCCTGGCTCAACCTAGGTCATCCCTCCCGGGGAGTGGTTGTTTGCAGATGATCTCCTGAGGGGAGATCCTTCTCCACTATCTGCGCCCCTCCCAGTCGGCTAGGGTTTCCTTGGTTGTTTTTTCGGACTGGTGCTTCCCAGGGATCCCTGTTTGGTTGGGGATCCCTTCCCTTTTTCCCTCAGGCTTCCCCCTGGGGTTTTTTGTAGGTTTTTCGCGTGGATCTGGTCCCCTGCGTTTCTCGGTGCGATGGAGGTGACGGTTTAGGGTTTGGATAGCTTCCCCCTTTTTCTTGTGAATTCTCGACGGACTCTGTGCTTGGACGGGATTCTTGGTCCCTGCTACTGGGATCCTCTTCTGTTTTCCCGGGGCGGGTTCCTTGTGGTGCAACTCTCTGGTCACTTCCTGATGGGCTGGATCCTCTCTGTGCTGGCTGTCGGCTTCCTGCAAGATGGCTCTCGCTGAACTGAATGTTTTCTCGGTGGGCGGGATGGTTTCTCCACAGGGTGGGATCATCCAAATCCGTCGGTTTTCCTACGAGGCGGGATCCTTTCTTTTTGTTGGTTTCCCGGATGGCGGGATTTCCCTGTTGCTTCCCGCTAGGCGGGACTGTTTGTGGTGGTTTTGACTGCTTCCCGCGAGGCGGGATTTTATTGTAACGGTTTTTTTTTGCTTCCTGCTGGGCGGGATCTTCTCGATGGTGGTTTTTGGCTACTCCCCGCTGGGCGGGATCTCCAAAACTACTTTATTTCTTATTTGTTTGTTTCCCGCTAAGGGGGATTGTTTCATGCTTACTGTTACCGCTGGGTGGGATTTCTGTTTTGGTGTCCAGTTTCAAGGGATTGATGCCCTAGGTCCATTGCTTATGTAATCAGGTTTTGGGATCCTTGTTAAAACCCGTTATAAATACAAACACTTACCAAAAAAAAAAAAATGGTTTTGTTGGAAAGTAATTCTACAAGGCATCTTGATCCATAGACTGCTAAACAACAACTAGATGTAAGGGTATGTAAAATATCTTATAATTGATCTAAAAAACAACTTCAACCAATAGATGGTAAATGGAGATATTTGCTCATAGCACTAGAGTCATATTGGTTGAGGATTAGGTATATAATGCAGCTATGTTATTATAATTATACCTATCAATCTATTGGAAGTGTAATATATTTAAGCAAGCAATAATTTTAGAGGCCTTTTGAATGTCAAATATGCTACAAAGGCCCTATACAAAAATATTGATATTTTGAGTGTCACACATCATTGTCACAAATGTGTATTGCATATATTTAGAGTATTTGAAGATAATAGTATGACTGATAAATATCAACTATTATTTCTATGAATTTTTCCTCTATGGATACCTATGAATATTTTCTCTTTTTTACTTGCCACAAAATCCTTGCTTCTAAGGCAGATTTAGAAACCTAAATAATTATGGCACTTATCTTGATCTTATTCACTTGTGCTGAGGTTAAATTTTAGCATGAGATTATAATATAAAATAACTATGGCTTCTTTCTCAAAAATTGAAGTTTGTGATGTTTTAAAGGTTCTTGTTAAAGAATAAATTTTGATAACATAACCAACTATAAAATGATTCATTCATGGCCTTTGTAAGTTGTAACAAGCAAAGAAAATTGATTTTCAACTGTTGTGGTCTTTGCCTTATAATGCTACAAGAAGAGAGGTCATATACAATGGATAACTTAAATAATATACCACTACCAACAACAAAGCATACTGTATTGCTCTTGTGTATGGATTGGAAGCGGTAAAATATATTGTTATTGTTTGAATTTGTGTATATAACACCCTTCTTATTTATAGTCAAACAAATAGAACATATAAAATCAGTGCTTACCATATGAAACAATGGATAAAATAACAAAAGAACTTGCTAATTACTTAGTCTGTGTCATTGACCATAGTAGACCAGAAGATTGTAATCCCAAATCTATAATGATATGCAAGGATTTCTTGTATGGAGATAGTAAGTAGGTGATTTTTATTTACACTTAAACCATAGAGAATAATGTGTATTTAACGCTTGTATTCTCTCTTTTTTCTTATCCTAAATTACCTTCTAGTATTTTACTGACCAACCTCATGCTTAGGATACCTACTCGCCTCAATCCTAGCTTGGTTACCCATTAATTATATACTATATTTTTCTAAAAATAAAACAAGAACGATTGGAACTCAACATCATTATCTCGCAATTCTTATCCACTCTTTGAGCAATTGTCATTGAACGATCCGCATGCATCATTAACCATTCCAATGATGTTATCTTGAACATATTTAGTAATTGGACCCTCATTAGTGGTAGAGTACGTGTTTGATGCATATTTGTCATTCCAATGAGTTTTGCAAAAAAACTCATTTGCATAACCCAATACATGTTTGTTCTAAAACTAGTTCTTTTCTTTCAACTGACTCTTCTAAAACAAAAAGTAGAAGAACCCTGAGCTAAACAAAAACTAGAGGAGTTAGTTGAAAGAAAAAAATAGTTTAAGAATAAAATAAAGATCCATGGTTAAATGTGTCTCCATTAGCATTAGTTGTTGTTACTCTCTGGGATATTGAACTAGTTAAAATTATTGAGGTACATAGTCAAAAACTAAGAATCCCAAGAAAAAATTGGATAACAAAAGTTATTCGAGTATACAATGAATCTCAAGGATAGAGGCAAGATTCGATAATTGAGCTAAACAAATTACATCTAAAAAGCAGAGTGGATGATGAAAATAATCAAAGATTTATATATATATATATTTAAAATTAATTGCTTAAACTAATCTGGAAGTGATAAACACCTTGAAAATTATTATTATTTACTTTGCAATGTGACTTCCTCAGGCATTTTAATAATATTCTCTCTTTGCTCATCCTTTTCTAGTATTTTCACCTATGCTAGACTGTGGAAATAAGGCTATGTGTTGAGCCTCCAATCCTTATGGAATTGATCAAATGGCCTTCTAAAATATTCATTCAAACAAATAGAAGACTGATTATGAAAAAGTACTATTTCTTGTCACATTGAGGTAAGGTAGCCTTAAAAAATTCACTAGGAACCATCATATACACAAGTCCCATCTAGGGTAAAGAATGCTTTGAAAAATTAAATGACAAATATGTGGAATTAATTTTAATTATCAGGAGATGAAAATGGTTATGTTGTAAAATAATTCTACAAGGCATCTTGATCCATGGACTGCTAGATGACAACTAGATGTAAGGGTATGTAAAATATCTCGTAATTGTTCTAAATCTACATAAATCATAGACCTAGAACTTAAACTAACAAAATGAATTTTATAGACAATTGAGATATAAATGTTATATTGGTAGACCTAGAACTTAAACTAACAAGCTATTGCTCCTTCATCACAGTTCATCAAAACTGATAATAAATATTTTAAACATTCTAAAAACATATTACAATGTACAAAATCATGGAAAGTCTTATAGTTTGTTTTTCAAGACTCCATAATATGCTATACTTAAAGAAATATTATTTATAGCTTATTGTCATAAATACAATTTCTTTTTATAGTTGATATATTACTTGTATAATTTGTATATATTACTTGTATATCCATAGAGGATTACCAAACATGCATAAGTCTCAAAAAAATAACACAGGCACAGGACAACACAAGCACTCCAAGAGCTTGCTAATCTAAAAAACAACTTCAACCAATAGATGATGAATGGAGATATTAGATCGTAGCACTGGAGTCATATTTGCTGAGGATTAGGTATACAATGCAACTATGTTATTACAATTGTATTTGTCAATCTACTGGAAGTGCAATTTATTTAAGCAAACAATAATTTTAGAGGTCTTTTGAAGATCAAATATGCTACACAGTCCCTATACAAAATATTACTATTTTAAGTGTCACACACTACTCGCACAAATGTGTATTGCAGATTTATAGAGCATATGGAGACAATATTATGACTGATAATGTCAACTATTATTTATATGAATTTTCCCTCTATGGATACCTATGAATATTTTCTCTTTTTTACTTGCCACTAAATCCTTGCTTCTAAGGTAGATTTAGAAACCTAAATAATTGTGGCACTTATCTTGATCTTATTCACTTGTGCTAAGGTTAACCTTTTAGCATGAGATTATAATATAAAAGAACTATGGCTTATTTCTCAAAAACTAAAGTTTGTGATGTTTTAAAGGTCCTAGTTAAAGAATAATTTTTAATTACATTACCAACTATAAAATGATTCATGCATGGTCTTTGTAAATTGTAGCAAGCAAAGAAAATCGATTTTAAACTGTTGTGGTCTTTGCCTTATAATGCTACAAGAAGAGAGTTCATATACAATGGACAACATAAATAATATACCACTACCAACAACAAAGCATACTTTATTGCTCTTGTGTAGGGATTGGAAGCAGTAAAATATATTGTTATTGTTTGAATTTGTGTATATAGAACCCTTCTTATTTATTTTCAAACAAATAGAACAGAGAAAATCGGTTCTTACCATCTAAAAAAATGGATAAAATAGCAAAAGAACTTGCTAATTACTTAATCATGTGTCATTGACCATAGTAGACTAGGGGACTATAATCCCAAATCTATAATGATATGCGGGGATTTCTTGTATGGAGACAGTAAGTAGGTAATTTCTGTTTACACTTAAACCACAAAGAAGAATGTGTGTTTTTTTGCCCTACAATAATTAGTTTAATTTTGAGTTTGTTTTGTAAAGAAACAAGATTTCATATTGTATTATCATGAACAAGATGAAATCAAACTTAAAAATGGTGACTTAATTGTGCATATTATTTATGTCCTCAAGTTTTGAAAATATGTCTTTGTGATACATGGTTTCTAAATGGTATAATTCTAAGCTGAAAGAATTGTTATCTTTAAAATTTCTTAAGGCCATCTTATCTCATTCAGTAAAGGCTCTTTACCATGTCATAGCCTTGAACCCCTTAATATTTTGAATGTAAATCTAAATAATTCCGTGGAAAAAATTTAATATTCTTAACCTGCTAATATTTTGAAATGACTTCATTGCTCAGTTGGCAATATATGGTTCTTCATTTACTGAATTTATCAAGGATATGTTGACAGCTACTCCAGAAGCACAACTAGATATCTTATAGGGAAGAGCTCATTGAAACTTGGTTAGTGCTAGATGGTTGTGCCTTTGTGGGTAGCTCTTAATGATAATGTCTATGTTGGATGGAAATGATTACGATATCTAATACTAGTACAAAATATGATATGGATACGATAAATTTTCCAGATCTAATATAGATACAACTGGATACAACATTAGAAAAAGCATATATGTTTAATATATGAAAAGAAAAAAGATATGACACAAAAATGTTTACAAACGTATACATTTTTAATAGGATATTTTCATTAACTAGGTAGCCTTAAAAAATTTACTAGGCACCATCATATACATAAGCCTCATCTAGGGTAAAAAATGCTCTATAAAAATAAATGACAAATCAAATATGTGGAAATAATTTAATTCCCAGGGGATGAAAATGGTTTTGTTGGAAAATAATTCTACAAGGCATCTTGATCCATGGACTGCCAGACAATAGCTAGATGTAAGGGTATGTAAAATATCTCGTAATTGTTCTAAATCTACATAAATTGTAGACTTAGAACTTAAACTAGCAAAATGAATTTTTGCAGACAATTGAGATATAAGTGTTATATTGGTAGACTTAGAACTTAAAATAACAATTTGTTGCCCCTTCATCGCAACTCATCAAAACTGATAACCAATCTTTTAAACATCCTAAAAACATATTATAAAGTACAAAATCATTCAAAGTCTTATAGTTTATTTTTCAGGATTCCAGAACATGCTATACTTAAATAAATATTATTTATAGCTTATTGTCATAAATAAGATTTTTTTTTTGTGGGTGATGTTACTTGTATAAATTGTATATATTACTTGTATATCCAAAGAGGATTACCAAACATGCATAAACCTCAACAAAATAAAGTGGTACCTTATTATAAAAATGTCATTTCAAAAAATGGTGTATACCCAACCTTGATCATATTCAAATATCAAGTGTCTATATAGAAGCTGACAAGCTACCTCCTATTGAGATTCTAGCCCTTCAAATGTTTAAGAATTATACTCCTAAAATTCTAGCTCCTGTTTTATATATTAAGAACTTGGTAAAAGATGTAATTGTGAATGACTTACACTTTATATTTGGTCCCTTTTTGAAAGTGTGGAGGAAGCCAAATTTGGACTTGGCATAAAGTTAATGCAGGAAGGCCAAATGAGGGTCCAAGCATTTGTAACTTTCCTATCTATAGAACTTGCAGACCATGCATTGAAAATGACACATCAATATGTGTTAAAAGGAAAGGTATTGATAATCCAGTTTGAAAGAAATCCTTCAACTGGCAATGAGAATTGAGTAGTAGAAAATTTGAGGACAACACAGACACTCCAAGAGCTTGTTGATCTGAAAAAATAAATTCAACCAATAGATGGTGAATGGAGATATTTGCTCCTAGCACTAGAGTCATATTGGCTAAGGATTAGGTATACAATGCAACTATATTATTACAATTGTATCTATCATCTACTGGAAGTGCAATTTATTTAAGCAAGCAATAATTTTAGAGGTCTTTTGAAGGTCAAAAATGCTACATAGGCCCTATACAAAAATATTGATGTTTTGAGTGTCACACATCACTATCACAAATAAGTATTGCAGATCTGTAGAGCATCTAGAGACAATAGTATGAATGATAAATGTCAACTATTTCTTCTATGAATTATTCCTCTATGGATACCTATAAATATTTTCTCTTTTTTACTTGCCACAAAATACTTGCTTCTAAGGTAGATTTAGAAACATAAATAATTGTTGCACTTATCTTGATCTTATTCACTTGTGCTAGGGTTAACCTTTTAACATGAGATTATAATATAAAAAAACTATGGCTTCTTTCTCAAAACTGAAGTTTGTGATGTTTTAAAGGTCCTAGTTAAAGAATAATTTTTGATAACATAGCCAACTATAAAATAATTCATGAATGACCTTTGTAAATTGTAACAAGTAAAGAAAATTGATTTCCAACTACTGTGATATTTGCCTGATAATGCTACAAGAAGAGAGGTCATATACAATGGATAACTTAAATAATATGCCACTACCAACAAAAAAGTATATTGTATTGCTCTTGTGTAGGGATTGGAAGCAGTAAAATATATTATTATAGTTTGAATTTGTGTATATAGAATCCTTCTTATTTATCGTTAAACAAATAGAACATATAAAATCGATGCTTACCATCTGAAACAATGGATAAAATAACAAAATAACTTGCTAATTACTTAGTCCTGTGTCATTGACCATAGTAGACCAGGAGACTATAATCCCAAATCTATAATGATATGCATGGATTTCTTGTATGGAGACAGTAAGTAGATAATTTATGTTTACACTTAACCATAAAGAAAAATGTGTGTTTAACACTTGTATTCTCTTTTTTTTTTCTACCAAATTACCTTCTAATATTTGACTGACCAACTTCATGCTCAAGATACCTACTCACCTCACTCCTAGCTTGACTGCCCATTAATTATCTACTAGCATTTTCTAAAAATAGGACAAAAACGATTGGAACTCAACATAATTATCTCACAATTCTTGTCCACTCTTTGAGCAATTGCCATTGAACAATCTGTATGTGTCATTAACCATTCCAACGATGTCATATTAAAAATATTTGATAATTGAAAAATCAAATACATTCTTAATGGGATATTTTCATTAACTAGGTAGCCTTAAAAATTCACCAGACACCATCATATACATAAGCCCCATCTAGAGTAAAAAATGCTCTATAAAAATAAATGACAAATCAAATATGTGGAAATAATTTAATTCTCAGGGGATGAAAATGGTTTTGTTGGAAAATAATTCTACAAGGCATCTTGATCCATGGACTGCCAGATGATAGCTAGATGTAAGGGTATGTAAAATATCTCGTAATTATTCTAAATATACATAAATTGTAGACCTAGAACTTAAACTAACAAAATAAATTTTGCAGACAATTGAGATATAAGTGTTATATTGGTAGACCTAGAACTTAAACTAACAAGTTGTTTCCCCTTCATTGCAGCTCATAAAAAATTATAATCAATATTTTAAACATCCTAAAAATATATTACAATGTACAAAATCATGCAAAGTCTTATAGTTTTTTTTTCAAGACTCCATAACATGCTATACTTACAGAAATATTATTTATAGCTTATTATCATAAATAAGATTTCTTTTTTGTAGTTGATTTATTACTTGTATAAATTGTATATATTACTTGTATATCCAAAGAGGATTACCAAACATGCATAAGCCTCAAAAAAATAAAGTGGTACCTTATTATAAAAATGTCATTTCAAAAAATGGTGTATACCCAACCTTGATCATATTCAAATATCTGTTGTCTATATAGAAGCTGGCAAGCTACCTCCTATTAAGATTCTAGCCCTTCAAATGTTTAAGAATTATACTCCTAAAATTCTAGCTCCTGTTTTATATATTAAGAACTTGGTAAAATATATAATTGCGAATGACTTACACTTCGTATTTGGTCACTTTTTGAAAGTGTGGAGGAAGCCAATTTTGGACTTGGCATAAAGTTAATGCGGGAAGGCTGGATGATGGGCCAAGCATTTGTAACTTTTCCATTTACGAAACTTGCAGATCATGCATTGAAAATGGCACATCGGTATGTGTTAAAAGGAAAGGCAATGATAATCCAGTTTGGGAGAAATCCTTCAGTTGGAAATGTGAATTGAGTAGTGGGAAATTTGAGTATAGTACAAGCACTCAAGAGCTTGCTAATTTGAAAAAATAACTTTAATAAATAGATGGTGAATAGAGATATTTTCTCATAGCACTAGAGTCATATTGGTTGAGGATTAGGCAAACAACGCAACTATATTATTATAATTGTATCTGTCATCTACTAGAAGTGCAATTTATTTAAGCAAGCAATAATTTTAGAGGTCTTTTGAAGGTAAAAAATGCTACACAGACCCTATACAAAAATGTTGATGTTTTAAGTTCACACATCACTGTCACAAATGTGTATTGCAAATCTGTAGAGCATCTAGAGACAATAGTATAACTGATAAATGTCAACTATTATTTCTATGAATTATTCCTTTATGGATACCTATGAATATTTTCTCTTTTTAACTTGCCATAAAATCCTTGCTTCTAAGGCAGATTTAAAACCTAAATAATTGTGGCACTTATCTTGATCTTATTCACTTGTGCTAGGGTTAACCTTTTAGCATGAGATTATAATATAAAAAAACTATGGCTTCTTTCTCAAAAATTGAAGTTTGTGATGTTTTAAAGGTCCTAGTTAAAGAATAATTTTTGATAACATAACCAACTATAAATTAATTCATGAATGACCTTTGTAAATTGTAACAAGCAAAGAAAATTGATTTCCAACTGCTATGGTCTTTGCCTGATAATGCTACAAGAAGAGAGGTCATATACAATGGATAACTTAAATAATATACCATTACCAACAACAAAACATATTGTATTGCTCTTGTGTAGGGATTGGAAGCAGTAAAATATATTGTTATTATTTGAATTTGTGTATATAGAACCCTTCTTATTTATTGTCAAACAAATAGAACATATAAAATCAGTGCTTACCATATGAAATAATGGATAAAATAACAAAAGAACTTGCTAATTACTTAGTCCTGTGTCATTTACCATAGTAGACCAGGAGACTATAATCCCAAATCTATAATGATATACGAGGATTTATTTTATGGAGATAGTAAGTAGGTAATTTTTGTTTACACTTAAACCATAAAGAAGAATGTGTGTTTAACACTTGTATTATCTCTCTTTTTTTCTATCAAATTACCTTCTAATATTTGACTGACCAACGTCATGCTCAGGATACCTACTCGCCTCACTCCTAGCTTGGTTGCCGATTAATTATCTACTAGCATTTTCTAAAAATAGAACAAAAACGATTAGAACTCAACATCATTATCTCACAGTTCTTGTACACTCTTTGAGCAAATGCTATTGAACAATTTGTATGCGTCATTGACCATTCCAACGATGTCATCTTGAAAATATTTGATAATTGAACAATAAAATACATTTTTAATAGGATATTTTCATTAACTAGGTAGCCTTAAAAAATTCACCAGGCACCATCATATACATAAGCCCCATATAGGATAAAAAATGCTCTATACAAATAAATGACAAATCAAATATGTGGAAATAATTAATTCTCAGGGGACGAAAATGGTTTTGTTGGAAAATAATTCTATAAGGCATCTTGATCAATGGACTTCCAGACGATAGCTAGATGTAAGGGTATGTAAAATATCTCGTAATTGTTATAAATCTACATAAATTGTAGACCTAGAACTTAAACTAGCAAAATAAATTTTGTAAACAATTGAGATATAAGTGTTATATTGGTAGACCTAGAACTTAAACTAACAAGTTGTTGCCCCTTCATCGCAGCTCATAAAAAATGATAATCAATCTTTTAAACATATTACAATGTACAAAATCATGCAAAGTCTTATAGTTTATTTTTCAAGGCTCCATAAAATGCTATACTTATAGAAATGTTATTTAGAGCTTATTGTCATAAATAATATTTCTTTTTTGTAGTTGATTTATTACTTGTATAAATTATATATATTACTTGTATATCCAAAGAGGATTACCAAACATGCATAAGCCTCAAAAAAATAAAGTGGTACCTTGTTATTAAAAAGTCATTTTAAAAACGGTGTATACCCAACCTTGATCATATTAAAATATCAGGTGTCTATATAGAAGCTGGCAAGTTGCCTCCTATTGAGATTCTGTCCCTTCCAATGTTTAAGAATTATACTCCTAAAATTCTAGCTCCTGTTTTATATATTAAGAACTTGGTAAAATATGTAATTGCGGATGACTTACACTTCGTATTTGGTTCCTTTTTGAAAGTGTGGAGGAAGCCAAAGCTGGCCTTGACATAAAGTTAATGCAGGAAGACCAGATGAGGGGCCAAGCATTTGTAACTTTCTCATATACAGAACTTGCAGACCATGCATTAAAATGACACATCGATATGTGTTAAAAGGAAAGGTAATGATAATCCAGTTTGGGAGAAATCCTTTAGCTGGCAATGTCAATTGAGTAGTGGGAAATCTGAGTACAATACAAGCACTCCAAGAGCTTATTGATTTGAAGAAACAACTTCAACCAATATATGGTGAATGGAGATATTTGCTCGTATCACTGGAGTCATATTGGCTGAGGATTAGGCAAACAACACAGCTATATTATTACAATTGTATTTGTCATCTATTGGAAGTGCAATTTATTTAAGCAAACAATAATTTTAGAGGTCTTTTGAAGGTCAAATATGCTACATAGGTCCTATACAAAAATATTGATGTTTTAAGTGTCACACATCACTGTCACTAATCAAAGCAGAGTTTATGATGAAAATAATCAAAGATATATATATATATATATATATATATTATATATATATATATATATATATATATATATATTATATATATATATATATATATATATATATATATATATATATATATATATATATATATATATTTAAAATTAATTGCTTAAACTAATCCTAGAAGTGATAAACACCTTGAAAATTATTATTATTTACTTTGCAATGTGACTTCCTCGGGCATTCTCATAATATTCTCTCTTTCCTCATCCTTTGCTAGTATTTTCACCTATGCTAGACTATGGAAATGAGGCTATGTGTTAAGCCTCCAATCCTTATGAATTTGATCAAATGACCTTTTGAAATATTCATGCAAAAAAATAGTAGAGGACTGATTGTGAAAAAGTACTATTTCTTGTCACGTTGGGGTTAGGTAGCCTTAAAAAATTCACCAGGCACCATCATATACATAAGCCCCATCTAGGGTAAAGAATGCTCTAAAAATTAAAATGACAAATCAAATCTGTAGAAATTATTTTAATTCTCAAGAGATAAAAATGGTTCCATTAGAAAGTAATTCTACAAGGCATCTTGATCCATTGACTGCCAGATGATAGCTAGATGTAAGGGTATGTAAAATATGTTGTAATTGTTCTAAATCTACATAAATCATAGACCTAGAACTTAAACTAACAAAATAATTTTTGCAAACAATTGAGATATAAGTGTTATATTGGTAGACCTAGAACTTAAACTAACAAGTTGTTTGCCCTTCATCGCAGCTCATCAAAAATGATAATAAATCTTTTAAACATCCTAAAAATATATTACAATGTACAAAATCATTGAAAGTCTTATAGTTTGTTTTTCAAGACTCCATAACATGCTATACTTAAATAAATATTATTTATAGCTTATTGTCATATATAAGATTTCTTTTTTGTAGTTGATATATTACTTGTATAAATTGTATATATTACTTGTATATCCATAAAGTATTACCAAACATGCATAAGCCTAAATAAATAACATAGGCACAAGACAACACAGACATTCCAAGATCTTGATGATCTGAAAAAACAACTTCAACCAATAGATGGTGAATGGAGATATTTTCTCATAGCACTGGAGTCATATTGGTTGAGGATTAGGTATACAATACAACTATGTTATTACAATTGTATCTATCAATCTTATGGAAGTGCAATTTATTTAAGCAAGCAATAATTTTAGAGGCCTTATGAAGGTCAAATATACTACATAGGCCCTATACAAAAATATTTTTGTTTTGAGTGTCACACATCACTATCACAAATATGTATTGCATATTTGTAGAGCATATGGAGACAATAGTATGACTGGTAAATATCAACTATTATTTCTATGAAATTTTCCTCTATGGATACCTATGAATATTTTCTCTTTTTTACTTGCCAAAAAATCCTTGCTTCTAAGGTAAATTTAGAAACCTAAATAATTTTAGCACTTATCTTGATCTTATTCACTTGTGTTGAGGTTAACCTTTTAGCATGATATTATAATATAAAAGAACTATGGCTTCTTTCTCAAAAACTGAAGTTTGTGATGTTTTAAAGGTCCTAGTTAAAGAATAATTTTTGATAACATAACCAATTATAAAATGATTCATGCATGGCCTTTGTAAATTGTAGCAAGCAAAGAAAATTGATTTCCAACTGTTGTGGTCTTTGCCTTATAATGCTACAAGAAGAGAGGTCATATACAATGGATAACTTAAATAATATACCACTACCAACAACAAAGCATATTGTATTGCTCTTGTGTAGGGATTGAAAGCAGTAAAATATATTGTTATTGTTTGAATTTATGTATATAGCACCCTTATTATTTATCGTTAAATAAATAGAACATAGAAAATCGATGCTTACCATATGAAATAATGGATAAAATAGCAAAAGAACTTGCTAATTACTTAGTCCTATGTCATTGACCACAGTAGACGAGGAGACTATAATCCCAAATCTATAATGATATGCGGGGATTTCTTGTATGGAGACAATAAGTAGGTGATTTATGTTTACACTTAAACCACAAAGAAGAATGTGTGTTTTTTTACCCTACAATAATTAGTTTATTTCTGAGTTTGTTTTGTAAAGAAACAAGATTTCATATTGCAATGTCATGAACAAGATGAAATCAAACTTAAAAATGGTGACTTAATTGTGCATATTATTGATGTCCTCAAGTTTTGAAAATATGTCTTTGTTATACATGGTTGCTTAATGGTATAATTCTAAGTTGAAAGAATTGTTATCTCTAAAATTTCTTAAGGTCATCTTATCCCATTCAATAAAATTCTAAAGGCTCTTTACCATGTCATAGCCTTGAACCCCTTAATATTTTGAATGCAAATCTAAACAATTTGGTGGTAAAATTTTAATATTCTTAACTTGCTAATATTTTGAAATGACTTCATTGCTCAGTTGGCAATATATGGTTCTTCATTTACTAAATTTATCAAGGATGTGTTGATAGCTACTCTAGAAGCACAACTAGATATCTTACAAGGAAGAGCTCATTGAAACTTGGTTAGTGCTAGATGGTTGTGCCTTTGTGGGTAGCTCTTAATGATAATGTCTATGTTGGATGGAAATGGATACGATATCTGATACTGGTACAAAATCGGATATGGATACGATAAATTTTCCAGATCTAATATGGATACAATTGGATACAACATTAGAAAAAGCATATATGTTTAATATATGAAAAGAAAAAAGATATGACACAAAAATATTTACATATGTATATGTTTTTAATAGGATATTTTCATTAACTAGGTAGCCTTAAAAAATTCACCAGGCACCATCATATACATAAGCCCCATCTAGGGTAAAGAATGCTCTGAAAAAATAAATGATAAATCAAATCTGTGGAAATAATTTAATTCTCAGGAGATGAAAATGGTTCTGTTGGAAAGTAATTCTGCAAGGCATCTTGATCCATGGACTACCAGATGATAGCTAGATGTAAGGGTATGTAAAATATCTCGTAATTGTTCTAAATCTACATAAATTGTAGACCTAGAACTTAAACTAACAAAATGAATTTTGCAGATAATTGAGATATAAGTGTTATATTGGTAGACCTAGAACTTAAACTAACAAGTTGTTGCCCCTTCATCGCAACTCATCAAAACTGATAATAAATCTTTTAAACATCCTAAAAACATATTACAATGTACAAAATCATGCAAAGTCTTATAGTTTATTTTTCAAGACTCCATAACATGCTATACTTAAAGAAATATTATTTATAGCTTATTGTCATAAATAAGATTTCTTTTTTTGTAGTTGATATATTACTTGTATAAATTGTATATATTACTTGTATATCCAAAGAGGATTACCAAACATGCATAAGCCTCAAAAAATAAATTGGTACCTTATTATTAAAAAGTCATTTCCAAAAATGGTGTATACCCAACCTTGATCATATTCAAATATCAGGTGTCTATATAGAAGCTGGCAAGTTACCTCCTACTGAGATTCTAGCCCTTCCAATGTTTAAGAATTATACTCCTGGAATTCTAGCTCCTATTTTATATATTAAGAACTTGGTAAAATATGTAATTGTGGATGACTTACACTTCGTATTTGGGTCCCTTTTTGAAAGCATGGAGGAAGCCAAATATGGACTTGGCATAAAGTTAATGCAGGAGGGTCGGATGAGGGGCCAAGAATTTGTAACTTTCCCATCTATAGAACTTGTAGACCATGCATTGAAAATGGTACATCGGTATGTGTTAAAAGGAAAGCCAATGATAATCCAGTTTGGGAGAAATCCTTTAGCTGGCAAAGTGAATTGAGTAGTGGGAAATCTGAGGACAGCATAGGCACTCCAAGAGCTTGCTGATCTAAAAAAACAACTTCAACCAATAGATGGTGAATGGAGATATTTTCTCATAGCACTGGAGTCATATTGGTTGAGGATTAGGTATACAATGCAACTATGTTATTACAATTGTATCTATCAATCTACTAGAAGTGCAATTTATTTAAGCAAGCAATAATTTTAGAGGCCTTTTGAAGGTCAAATATGCTACATAGGCCCTATACAAAAATATTGATATTTTGAGTGTCACACATCACTATCACAAATGTGTATTGCAGATTTGTAGAGCATCTGGAGACAATAGTATGACTGATAAATGTCAACTATTATTTCTATGAATTTTCCCTCTATGGATACCTATGAATATTTTATCTTTTTTACTTGCCATAAAATCCTTGCTTCTAAGGCAGATTTAGAAACCTAAATAATTTTGACACTTATCTTGATCTTATTCACTTGTGCTAAGGTTAACCTTTTAGCATGAGATTATAATATAAAAGAACTATGGCTTCTTTCTCAAAAACTGAAGTTTGTGATGTTTTAAAGGTCCTAGTTAAAGAATAATTTTTGATAACATAACCAACTATAAAATGATTCATGCATGGCCTTTGTAAATTGTAGCAAGCAAAGAAAATTGATTTCCAACTGTTGTGGTCTTTGCCTTATAATGCTACAAGAAGAGAGGTCATATACAATGGATAGCTTAAATAATATACCACTACCAACAACAAAGCATATTGTATTGCTCTTGTGTAGGGATTGGAAGCAATAAAATATATTATTATTGTTTGAATTTGTGTATATAGCACCCTTCTTATTTATCATCAAACAAATAGAACATAGAAAATCAGTGCTTACCATATGAAATAATGGATAAAATAACAAAATAACAAAATAACTTGCTAATTACTTAGTCTTGTGTCATTGACCACAGTAGACCAAGAGACTATAATCCCAAATATATAATGATATGTGGGGATTTCTTGTATGGAGATAGTAAGTAGGTGATTTCTGTTTACACTTAAACCACAAAGAAGAATGTGTGTTTTTTTGCCCTACAATAATTAGTTTATTTCTAAGTTTGTTTTGTAAAGAAATAAGATTTCATATTGCAATGTCATGAACAAGATGAAATCAAACTTAAAAATGGTGACTTAATTTTAATCTAAAGGTCCTCATGCGTAAACACAACATTAGGATTTAAATTTTAATCTAAGGTTTAATCTAGGGTTTAAATTTTACAAATCTCATGCATAAACACAACATTACAAACTAAAAAATTCCAAACCCTAATCGTAAAAATACCTAAAATAATACAAAATTCACTGAACCTAACTAACCTCATCTTCATCTTCATGCCCCATTTTTTTCCTTCTGCTTTGTCCTCAATCTCTTGCCATTTCAGGTAAATTAGTAGAATTTTCAAAGAAATTTTAGGGCAAACCCCAACCAAAAAATGAACAACACGAATCGAAGCCTAGGAGCCCTAGAAGTTTCAAAGAAATTTTAGGGGAAAACCTAGCCAAAAAATGAATAGCATGAATCGAAGCCTAGGAGCCCTAGGTTGTGCATGCGATATGGAGGTTGCAGTAGCTAAGGTGTGATGTGGAGGTTACAATAGCTAAGATGCGACATGTGGAGGTTGCAGTAGCTAAGGTATGATATGGAGGTTGCAATAGCTAAGGCATGGTGGTTGTAGTAGTTAAGGCATGACATGGAGGTTACAGTAGCTAAGGCATGACATGGAGGTTGCAGTAGATAAGATGTGACAGATTGGTTGTAGTAGCTAAGGTACGACTAACTCTTTATTCATGAAGCTTTGAACAAAAATGGTGTCACCGCATAGGGTTTTAAGCCTGCATATTAAAAAAACCTAAACTACCTCTAAGAAGGTGGTTTATAACTGCCCTATTAAGGATAAGAAGATGGTTTATAATTGCCCTCATAGGGGTACCCCAAAAAATTTGGGTTCCCCTAAGATGACGGTTATAAACTACCCTCTTATCCCTAAGAGGGCGATTATAAATTTGCCCTCTTAGATCACCCTAAGATGACGATTTATAATCACCATCTTAGTTTGAACCTTAAGACAACAGTTTATAACCACTGTCTTAGTCCTAGAAGGGTGATTTATAGCCATCCTCTTAGGGTGACCCTAAGAGGGCAGTTATCCTAAGAGGGCGATTTTTTACTGCCATAAAAAACTGCCTTAATATAGTCATCGTTAAAGTCCTTTTTTGGTGTAGTGAAATCAATCTGGTGGGATAACAGAGAAGAGCAGCACCGATACTGTTGTTCATCTATATGGGCCCGCCGAATGAATAGGTTCGGTACGAATATAAGGTAGGGTAGGCCCCGCTCATTCACTAACATTAATTGGAGCCTTCCTGTTCACACCAATTCTACAAAGGCCATGGAGTATGGGGGGGCACCTTCATTTCGTAGCTAGCAGAAGGTAAAATCGTGTAGTGACCTTCAACAAGCAAGTAGTTGTTGATGGGTACACATTCGAGGTTGTACGAGTAAGTAGTCGTTAACCACTGTCACATCCGAGGTTGTCGTTGATCAGCGGTTCACTTCGGGTAAGTCGTTGAATGGTTGGTATCCGAGTGAGTAAGTTGTTTAACCGTAACATCTGAAACAAAGGTATAACCTGCGGCCCATTCCACGCAAACCAAACCCTTTACTAATGCAACGCTAGGCCCAACCTCTCTATTTTTGGGAACTCATTTCGGGTTGAGAAGCTGCCCCCCATACTCCATGGCCTTTGATTGAGACGACGGGTTGAGAAGCCTATTCCTGTGTAACGCGGTTATATAATACATAAGAAGATGCTTGCTTTCACTAGCGAATCTATGAACGCAGATAAGCAGATAACCGATCTTGAGATTGAGATTTAATATATTGAGGCCTATTCCTTCCATAGTGCGAATGAATCCAGCAGACAGAAATCTCATAGATTGAAGTTGCTATCCATCAATAAAGAGAAACACATTTTACATATCCTAATTGATCCAAACACCTCCAAGGCGAACTGAACGGCTATTTATTTTCCAGATCAAAATTGATTGGGCCCTATCTTTCCCTATCTGTCATTTCTCAACCAGTTTCAGATGGACGCCTGATTTGCCAAACAATAGAACAAGTAGGAGTGGGGACGAAGTAAAAGAACTAGGTCGACTAAGCCAAGCTATATGAGAGATGATCCAGTGGTGATTAATTCATAGAAGAGCACTGGAGGCCGCCCATAGATGGATGGGTAAGTGAATGGGAAGTTGAATCGCATTCTGGGCAAATTCGTCAGGTTCGGGTTCCCTCTGTTCAATTTAAATCAATTGGGCAGATCATATTATTAAGCCGATAAACTATAGGCTGCTAATTTGTCTCTCCACTGTTTGAAAAGCAATTTTTCGGAGAAGACTGACTGGCTGGGTTAAAATAAATGTTAGGTTTCCGGGTGTGACAGACATAAAGCAGTGACCATTGTTGGAACTCGGGCAGTGGTCATTAGCTATGAGAGGGATATGTCCAAGCCAAATTGTTCCAATCCCTTTTCCTATATTAACGGTAAAGTTTCGGCTGTTAGTGAACGGGTTACTAACTCTTGTTAGTAAAGTTTCAAAGAAGGAGAGGAAAAAAGTGCCCCACTCATTATATAATCGTGATAACTTTAGTTCCTTATCATTATTTCAGGTTAGCACTACATCAATACTTTCATTTATACCAAAAATATAGAGCTTGAAATCTTTGAATAATTTAGGATTAATGAGGACTATGGATTCGATGATGACATCCTTTATGTCTTAGACAATCTTACCTTCTTTAGTCCACACTAGGGTTGCATCCTTTTTCAATATTTTAGTGATTGGCCTAACCATGTTTGCAAAATTAATTATCAATTTAGCTACAAGTTGAATTTGACCTAAAACATATTGAATCCCTTTGGTATATTTAGGTAGAGGAAGGTCTTGAATTACTTTTACCTTATTGGGATCTATGGCTAGGCCATATTTGAACACCACATGTCCTAATAGTTTTTCTTCTTGGACCATGAAAATAGACTTCTTAGGGTTAAGTGAGATACTGAATTTCCCACACCTTTAAAAAATGGATACTAGGTGTTTAATATGCTTACCTCTTTCTTTTGAAAAGATAAATTATCAAGTTATATAAGAATGATCTCACCAACCAACCCTAAGAGGATGATGTTAATTGCTCATTGGAAGATGGCCCCTATATTTGACAACCTAAAAGGTGTTCTTTGGTTGGAAAATGTACATTATTTGGTGGTAGATATTATCTTGTGCTAATAATCATCTTTGAACCATATCTAATTGTAGCCTAAGAAACCATCTAAAAGTGATAACATTTGTAATCTTGCTACCTTTTGTTAAATAGAATCAATAGTAGGTAAAGAAGAGCGATCTTTCAAGGATGCCCTATTTAGATTCCTAAAGTCAATACACAATCTAATGCCATCGTTCTTCTTTCATACTAGCACTAGGTTAGAAACATAAGGAGAGTTCTTGATTGGGAAGATGATTTGGGATTACAGGAATTTCAAAATCTCTTTTTACATGACTGCTTCAATCTTGGGATTCATAGTTCTTTGATTCTTCCTAAAATGCTTCACACTTGGTTTGGGTTTAATGGTATTCTCCTCTATTCTATACCTTCAAATCTTCATAGGATTAGGTAATGATATCTCCATTTTTCCCATAGAGCTCCTTGAACAAACAGGTTTTCTCCTTTGTACACTCATCTAATGATAAATTCTTAACTTTAATGATCTCAATGGGGTGATAGGAGGATGCTTTCACCTTAATGCTAGATTTATTGAATAGGCTAGATGAGTGGATTATATATTCAGTGGTAATTAGGCATATGAGGAAGCACAAACATCTCCTATAGGGTTACAACAAATCAAATTCAAGAAAGTGTGTTGTTATTGGATATGATTCTTCATTGAAGGTTGGAATATGTAGATAAATCAACATTGGATCTTCATCTTTTGATGAGGTGCTTCACCTTCCTAATGTTGGCCTAACCTTTTGTCTATTTATTATATTACTCACATAAATAAGAAGGTAGCATTTTGGCCTAATCAATGGGTAATTAAGCATATAGACAATGGGTTTTAGACTATGGATTTTGGCTACTGTAATGAGTTTGATCAAATGTATAAGTTGGGAGAAAGGCCAACCTCTTTTTTTTCCTCTTTCAAAAAGAAAAGTTTTGTTGTTATGGTTGCTCATGCAGATAATGAAAGTCAAAAGTGACATCATAGGCTTGGGTATCTTAGCTATGGATCTCTAAGATACATGAGTCAACATCTTTAGAGGTCCATTAGGCTTAGTTGCATTATATTGTGTGTTATTTTTTGTTCTATGTTTTCCTTTTGTTAAAGCAATATTGGGTAATGTTTGATTCCATTTGTTGTTGGATAAGCTATAAAATCTTTTTTTTTTAAATATAAAAATATATTGGGTAGCTCCATCATCATTTAAAGAGTCGATGAAATATTGGATTAGTTATTTCAAAGCTAAAATATTATATATTCTATGGAGGATTGGTCCTGCTATTATTTGTTGGAATTTATGCCTTGAAAGGAATAATTGAAGTTTTAAAAATGAATCTCAAAATTAGACCCAAGTTTGGAACCCTACTATTGCCTCTCTTGCATAATTTTTATAGACATGGTTCTCATCATGGGAAGTCTAGCCTCCTATTATAACAATTGAGTTAACACAAATGATTAGCATTGTTCTATGGTAAAATAGAAATGTCTAAAAATTATATTTATAAAAATTAATTTTGATGGTGCTTCCAAAGGAAATTTGGAAAAAGTTGGTGGAGATGGTGTTTTTAAAAATAATGAATATAAAATCCTCCTCATTTACTCAAAATCATGCGAAACTTAAACTGACATCTATGCAAAACCTAGAACACTTCTTTTAGGAATAAAATTTATAATTGAAAAAGGATGAAAGTTTTTTTTTATTTAAAGGGGATTCACAAAATATCATTAATGTTGTTAACAAATATAGATGTGATGTTATTGTACCTAGGGATAGGTATATTGGGATATGATATTATATTGTATATGGGTATTATGGATAGTTGGCATGGGCCACACATAATCCAAGGTTTATTGTATTAGAATAATATATTGTAATAATGAGTTGGATAAGGGTTTAATAGTCGACTAAGGTTAGGGTTATACCCTACACGAATAGATGACAATTATAAAAAAGGAATCTTGTATTCATCATTCATATTTGTTATCTTAAGTCACCTCTAATGTGCATATGAGTTTTTGCACTCTCCAAGTGGCTAGGATTTGTACTGATTTGGAATCTAGAATTGGTTGCTTGAAATATTTGATTTTCTGCTATTAAGTCTAAATTACTATTCCAATGCATGTTTTATTTCACATATTTTTGAGTTTGATACTACTATTGCTATTTCTAGAAGCTATTTTGTTGCAATGGGCATCCGAGCCATGATTTTGACAAAGTAAGAGTTGTTTTGAATTATAGAATTTTGGAGATTATTTCCCAGAAAATGTCTCATCAAAGAGGGTAAATTCTCTTAGCTACGTGAAGAAATCAAAGTCTCATACATGCACAAGATATGACTTAAAAACTATGAATGATGATTACAATGACAATATACTTTCTTTATGTATCCATCATCTAATGCTATTTTGGGGAGGGTGTAAAAGATAAAAAAATGTTCTAATAAAAGTCATAATAATTCAAATATTTCTATAACAAAGATAATAAAGTACAAAATTTGTTTTCTTGTTGAATGTAAATTTGATGAAGTCCACGATTTTTCTAAAAGTATTAATGGAAAGACATGGGTGTTGATTACCTTAGTGAATATGATGGAGATGAATGCCTTTAAAATAATTATGATTATAGGATGTTATTTTTGCTTGGAAATTGGTGGTATGTTTATTGACATTTGTTTGAATATTTTTGTGCTAAAATGGAAATATGTTGTATGCCATTGTTTGTATCAAGTCCTTGTGTTTGCATGATGTGCTAGTAAAAGTATTGTATACAATGATGACATGTTGAGTGGTACATATACCTATAGTATTTTGTAGCACACTATCCCAATAAAGGAATGAAAACTATGAAAATGTTTATATCATGCCTTATATATACTTTCCTCATAGAAGGATTAGTTTTTCTAGGTAGAAAGAAGAGTGGGAGAATTCCTCCTAGGATTTTTGTGGTTAGGTGATAAATCACCTCAATGATGCTCTCCCTCCTCATGGTTATAGTAGCACAAGGTGTCTTATTCCTTTGACCACCTTAATAAGGAAATGACACCAGGAGTGGCATTCTCAAGTGTAGTGGTCATACGGTAGAAATGTGAAATTAAGTCTTGTTGAGTATGACAATAAAAAATTAGAAATGTTGAAATTGAATAAAAGTTTGAGAATAATGCAATTTTGGATTGCACTCTTTTTTTATCTTTGTAGCAATGTACCACACTATATTTGTTTATATGCATTTATACATGGTCTCTTACCTACAATCCATATTATGCATCCTTAATGAGTTTGATAGTTGTACTCCAATAATGAGCTTCTTGATAGTTTTTGTGGTTGGTATAAAATATGAAACTAAATGTTTCAATTGTATGATGTAATTCAATACCAATATTTACCATGACGTGTTTTAGTCATAGTTGTATATGAATGCATTTGTACAAGTGTTTATATACCCATAAACCTGCTTACATTATTCTAACCATAGTACTCAAGAACATCTTTATTCTTGACTTGCTATTATTTTTAAAATACATCTAGTCTTTAATGTAGAGCTTCTTCGATATTATACACCATCTCTACTTCAACTAGTGGTAGTCCAACACCGAGTGGACTTAGATTAAATTAATTGAGCCCAACATAAAATGATCACATAATTGGATCCTCTAATAAATCTCAAACTTTTTATGATTTTAAATGTTAGTTTACAACTCAGAATAAACGACATGTACCCCTTATAAGGTCAAGAATCAATTCAATTAGTTGGAGTTGGACACAATATTCCATCACTCAAATGGAAAATATTAATGAAAAATAATGTAGGTGTTGCTTGATTCTTTAATAGCTCTATCTTTAAGGTCTAGTAAATGCTAATGGAAAGATAAGTCTTTATGCTTTGACACCATTTTTTCAGTCAATGTCATACCCTAGCACCATGTAGTGATAGCACTTCCTTTAAGTTGATGATGCTATACCCTAGTATAGCTCCACACTTGATGCCAATTGCTAATGCTAATCATTGATGCTAGCATCTCCGTTGTTAAAGATTCCAATGACTTTGATGTTAATGCATACATTCTCATATTTTAGATGGACAACTTTAACAACACCAAATTATTTGTATACAATTAGAGTAGATATAAAATTCTATAACATGATCCATTAGGATTTCCTCCTTCTAACCCCTAAAAGAAAAATCAATTTCACTTTGGTAAGGATATTGTCGAATATTGTATATTTTTCTAGCCTTCTCATTCTTCAACCAAGGAGTATTAAGGGATTAAATGGTAGTTAGGAATCAAGGCACCACCTCTTGTAGGATTTCAACATGCCATGATAACCCAATGCTTGCAACTTGCAACCTAAATTTTTATGTTTTTATCAAATTTCCTTCATAAGACACTTGTATTCTATTATTTAACACTTGAATAGTTTGTAAATAAGATTTCTTGTTATTTACATGCTTTCTATTTTTTAATTCAACATCTTTTGTTTTTATTTTTCTATTACATTTAACGCCTTATGGTCTAAGGAAGTACTTGTGCCCCATCAAACATAGAATAATGGGATAGATTCATAGGGGGCATCTTATCAAATTGGTTTGATAAAAAAGTAAAACTTGAAATTTTTCTTATATATCTAAACAACTTACCAAACATATACAAGTTCACTATACAAGTGGAGAAATAATGATCACATAATGTTCTTGGGTATATTAATAAAGAAATTGCATGGAACCCTAGCATATGAAATATATAAGTAAAAGATGCACATATATTAATACACCCAAGATGACTCCAACCACCATCCCTTTAAAAAAAAAGTAATATTTAATGCTTTGGATATGCAAGAATTAAGAATTACAAAAAAAAACTCTTTAATGTACATTGAAAATCATGTATGATAACAAGCAAAACAAAGAAGGCATTTCATAAAATCAAATACCAAAAATAAAGATGAACAGAGTTTGGTTCACAAGATTAAAATCTCTTACATTCAAGGAACTTTAGAGAAAATTGTGAGAATCTTGAAAAAAATTGGCATCGTGATCTCTTTCACAAAGTAAGACCATCATATATGTATTGAACATTGTTAACACAAAGTATAACCAAAATTCTATAAACATGTCTCTAATTCTTTGTTCTTATGGAAAACCATACAAAGATGTTACAATCAGAAGAATACGAATCATATATTCAACACATTAAAATTATAGAATCAACCATTGCAAAAAATTCCTATAAAATAAGCCATCATGTTTGCTTTAAGGACATGTAAATTTTTACAAATGAAAACCATTCTCTTAAATGTAAATCTTATATGAGAATGTGAAAATTGAAAAAATCCATAGTAGTTTGAATTGAGAAGTTGGTGTTAAGCCACATAGAGATTTTGAAATTCTCTTATCCATCACATTTTTCTTTCTAAATTTCTTTACAATTTTATATTTTGCACTTAATATTCTGAGACGAGCTAAATTGTCTGTACAATGAAATTTGTATATGATATTTTTATTGAGAAACTATATATGAGATGACCCTCATAGAGAATGTTATTTTCCCAATACATGTTTATCCAACCAAACTTTGATTACCAAAACATGGTGTATAACTCTACCACCCATTGGATTTGAACCTTGAATCTCCTATTCAGAGTTCCAAAGTCTCACCATTAGGCCCACTCAAATTGTACATCATTCTCTCTAGGAACACAACCATTCTTGCCAATGTTTCTAAAATATGAGTTGTTATCTTGCCTGCCAACATAGGAAATGGTATTTGAAAAGATTGATTTGAATGTAATTTAGTTTTCTTTCTTCTTTAATTAAGATGAGTTATGGAAATGATAGGCTCAAAATTATAATCAGTTCCTTTCTTAGCCCTTCCTACATGCCACAAAATGACCTACAAAGAAGAAAACCCCTAAAACAAAGTGAGGTTTGGATAGTTAAGAAAGTAAAATTTGTATATGATGTTCTAAAAACTCTTTTGGTAATCATATCACCTCATGGGCATCTCAAATACCTTAAAAATATTTTATTTAAAAATAAATTAATTAAATAATAAAATTTTACGATACAAAAAAAACAATTCAACCCTAAAAATTAACTTTACCATACAAAAAAAACAATTCAACCCTAAAAATTAATTTGATCAAAAATAATTTTAATTATAAAGAATAATAATTAAAAAATGTGTAATGTCTTCTTCAATCTTTGAGCTTAGAGTGAAGGCTTGGGCACTTCATATAAAAGGTTTAAGGTTCAAATTCAAAGGTGAATATGATACATACACAGATAGTACAACATGAGTAGATCATTTCATGCATAGTGAACTTAAGGGAATAAAGGGTAGCCTAAATATTAAACATTAACATATCTTAATTTTTTAAAAAAATTATTAATTTTTACACTTTATTTTGGTAAACATATATTGTTAGGTTTTATTTCCCTTGTATATTGGTATGATCCCACAATCTATTTTGGTATCCTAGATACAGTTAAAATCATTTCATTAAAGTAGGTTTAGACACTAAGGTAGAAGATCCAAGGTTTAAATTTGAAGGTGGATAAGGTACATACACCTATATCCCAACACTAATACATCCTTCCATGCATAGTGGACTTAAGGGACTATAGAGTAGTCATATATAAAGAGGTCACAAACCTTAAAAGTTATATATTTTTTCTTGTACTTTGTTAAAACTTATGGTCACATAGACTCTTTTGGCCTCCTAGATATATTTAAAATTATTTAGTTTTTAAAGGTTTGAACACAAAAAAATCCAAGATTCAAATTCAAAGGTGAATAGGGTGCATACACTCCATAGGGGATAGCACAACACAAATACATCCTTTCATACATATAAGACTTAGGGGAGTATATAGGGCTTTATATAATCCAAACTCATAAAATTAAAGTATCTTAACTCTTTAAAAAATGTTAAATTTCTTAACTTTACTTTTATATATATAGGCTAAAGCTTATAATCCCATAAACTCTTTTGTCTTCTATATACAAGTAAAATTATATAATATTAAAAAGAAGAAATTTTTGTTTTATTTTGAAGTAATGCTAAGTACAATAGGGGATGCAACTAAGGCAACCACACTGCATGGGGCAGAGCAATAAGGGGTCTCCCTTCCCGTGATTCAAACTAAGGCAACCACACTGCCTGGGGCAGAGCAATAAGGGGTCTCCCTTCCCGTGATTCAAACTCATGACATCCATATGAAACACCAAACTCATACAAGGCAATCTAAATTTTTGTTTAGGGATCATGTTCCAAAACTTTAGGATCATGTTCCAAATGACTTTGAGTTGTCCTAATGCAAAACAGGATATATTATTCAAAGACATAGTTCTTTAGAAGGTACACACCTTGGATACTTCATTAGATAAATTCTATAAAAAAATAAATTTTAACAAACATGCTAAAACTCTACTATATTTGCTTTTAGCATCCATACAATTGTAAAAATTGAATTATTGTTCTTTATAAGAAATTTTTTATCAATAAATAAAATTTAACAAACATGCTAAAATTCTTTACATCATTTGCAAATAGTATTATATTTTTTAAGTTGCAATGGTAAGGGTTTTGGCCTCTCTTTGAGAGGTCCAAGGTTCAAATCCCACTCAATATGAGGGGACCGGGACCCCTCATAAAAACTTGTGTAAACTCATTGAAAAATAATCCTATATTTGTTAGCATCGAGAAAGTTCGAAAGGTAGAGTTGTCCTAATACAAAAAGGATATTCTTATTCAAGGACATAGTTCTTTAGAGGGTATATGCCTTCTCTATAAGCCACAAAATTATTCTACTTTATAACATAAAATTTATAAAAAAATAAATTTTAATAAACATGGAAAAACTCTTCACATGTTTGCAATAATAGTGTTATAAATTTTTTAGCATCTTTTTAAAGTTTCAAAATCTTAAAAAACCACATCATAATAAATACCCATAGGTTGCAAGCTTACTGCAGTGATAAGGGTCGCAAACTTACTGCAGTAATAAGGACTTTGGCCTCTCTTTGAGAGGTCCAAGGTTCAAACCCCACTCGGTATGAGGGGACGAGGATTCCTCATAAAAACCTTGAATACACTCATTGAAAAAATAAATACCTAAATCTTTTATAAATTAAATAAGATCTATTTAATACTAATACTTTCAACTAGTGATTATTTTAACATAAATAACCACATCATGATAAATACCCATAATCTTAGTTGCAAGTTTACTGTTGTGATAAGGGCTGCAAACTTACTGCAATGATAAGGCCTTTGACCTCTCTTTGAGAGGTCCAAGGTTCAAACCCCACTTAATATGAGAGGACCCGGATCCTTCGTAAAAACCTTGTATACACTCATTGAAAAAATAAATACCCAGTCTTTTATAAACTAAATAAGATCTATTTTAACATAAATACTTTCAATAAGTGATTATTTTAACATAAATAACCATATCATAATAAATAACCCTAGTCTGCAAGCTTATGCAAAGATAAGGGCTGCAAGCTTATTGCAGTGATAAGGGCTTTGACCTCTGTTTCAGGTCCAAATTTCAAACCCCATTTAGTATGAGGGAATCTAGATCCCTCATAAAAAAAACCCTGTATACACTCATTGAAAAAATAAAAAATAAATACCCAGGGTCTTTTATAAACTAAATAAGATCTATTTTAACATATATATACTTTCAATGAAGAGGTATTAAAGTGGGATGGAATTCGAACAACATAAATAACTGAAAATAAATAAATAAATACTTTATATAAATGCTTTCAATGAGTGATTATTTTAACATAAATAACCACATCATAATAAATATCCATAATCTTAGCTGCAAGCTTACTGCAGTGATAAGGGTTGCAAACTTACTGCAGTGATAAGAGCTTTAGTCTCTCTTAAGAGGTCTAAGATTCAAACCCCACTTAATATGAGGGGACTGGAATCCCTCCTAAAAAAACCTGTATATACTCACTGAAAAATAAACACCTTCAATCTTTTATAAACTAAATAAAATCTATTTTAACATAAATACTCTCAATATTAAAAAATAAACCTAAATCCCACTGAAAACAGTTTAACTTTTTAAACAAATAAATCCATTACTTTAGTGCCACAACTTTTGATTATACCATCAAATATGTCTTCAAGGCTATGCTTGAAACTAAATCCCAACTCTCTCAGCTTCTCAGACCTGTACTCTGCCGCTGCAGTGGAATGAGAACCCACCTCCTCAACCCTGAATCCATCCAATATATAACTTTTATATAACACTTTTTTTCGTAAAATTGATATAATTAATTAAAATCAACTTAAATTTAAGTCATTCTTATGTTTAAATTTTTTTGAATGAAAAAGCCAAAATTGTATTAATAAAGCTTAATCATACAAAACAGTGTGGGTGGGATTAACACACCCCAATCAACCAAGAGAAACTATTACAATTAGGAAGAAAAGTCACATTAACTGCAACAAACATATCACCTAACATATCTCTGTACATAATAGCAGGAATCAGCTATCAGAAAACATAAGAGCAGCAATCATGTAGAAAGAACTGAGACCAGTGACGAGGAGTTGCAGATCCATGATCCCGGGGCGTTCTGCCAGTGGTTCATAAGTTGCCGAAGGTACTGAAACTCCATGTTGACTTTTTTAATTTGGACAAAAATCTGCAACCAGCAATCATAGAAAACCTCATATTTATCAGACAGTGAAAAATACAAAGAGGATTCTTGCTGGGAAAAAATAACTTTGTTGCGGGTTTTCTATATGTGGAAGAGAATAGCAATTCTGAATATATGCCAAACCACTGAAAGATTTGTGGAGAACTGAAGAGGGTCTCCCAATAAGATATGCCTCGAGGAGCATGAACCAGCAATAAAAGGTCTAAAAAATGAAAGAATCCAAGACCAAGCCTGTCGAGCCCGAGAACCTTCCCAGAATAAATGAACATAGTTTATAGTTTTCCTCCTGACCACAGAACTTACAAGAGACATCATCAACTCCCAAGTATTTCAGGCGCTGACCAATAGGCAAACCTTGAAAAAGCACACTCCAAGCAAAAAAAGACTGCTTTGGTTCAATATATTTAGCCCATACAGTATGAAACCGAGATTTCCAATCAGACTGAGAAGAATTAATTTTTTTATTGGTAGACCAGTTTAAAGTTTTAATCACCTAAACACTTCATAAATCTTAAAAAAATTAGAATAATTCAATTTTCTTACTTATCTGTTATCTTCAACTCCGGATAACGTCTGGATAAGAAATGTACCATCTCCTTAACGGAGAGCATATGTGCCGAGCAAAGGTATCTCCCTTGAGCTGCAGGGTGTTCCATCAGAAGCATCTGTGCATTGCAAACATCGTTTATATGGACCACTGCAACACCTCCAAAAGCTGCCGCTATAGATTTTATGACGGTTGTGAAATGCCCATTGTTTACTGCAAGGTATTAAATAAATATATATATATATATATATATATATATATATATATATATATATATATATTATTAATTTTTTATTAATTATATAAGAGTAAAATAATTTATACCTCTGAAAAAAGATAAAAGCGTGTGAATACTGCTAGGGATGAAGGGGGTAATAAAAGGCCCTCCCACTACAGGAGGAGCAATGGTTACAACCTCTATACTGTGCTCTCTGCCAAACTTCAAAGCAGCTTGTTCTCCCAACGTCTTTGATACAAAGTAAGGCTGTTGTATAAAATAGAAATTATATTATTTTTATTATTTTTTAAAAGATTTTGATTAGGTTTTGTTAAATTATATAAAATTTAGGTTGAATTTGAATCAAATAGGTTAAATTTTGTATCATTACATTAATTATTAAAAAATATACTATAACAAAATTATTTGAAAATATATTTATACCCATATTGGAAAATGTTGAGGGTTGAAACGGTAGAAATCCACGGGGCTCCAGCGGGACTCGGGTTGGCGGAAGTTATTGATGTGGCCCTGCTCGTCCAGGGCGGACATTGCACATATTGAAGAACACAAAACCACCCTCTTAACTGTCTCTGCTTTCACGCAGGATTTGAGCACATTGATTGTGCCCTTGATTGCAACATCTACCACCTCTTTCTGTCACAAAAGTATTAAAAAGCATAGAGAGAAAGAGGGATTATGGTAACATAGTTTGATGAATTTATATAGATAAATTTGCAAATAAGATGTGAGTGGGGTTTTCACCTGGGGATCTTTCGATGCAAAATTCACTGGGGATGCGAGGATGAAGACGCCTTTGCAGCCTGCAATGGGTGAATCAAAACTGCCCTCATCGCGGAGATCTGCGTTGAAAAGCTTTAGCTTGTCTTGAGCACCAGGTAGGTGTAGCAGGTGCTGTAAGTCGTCCTCCTTCAACTGTGATCAGATTCATTTAATAGTAAAACAATAATCCATCGTCATTGAAAATAACAGATTGTAAAGAATTATTAGCCACTCACAGGTGTAGGAGGAGGAGGAAGAGTAGTAGCATGGACGGAATAACCAGAGGCGAGAAGCAGGCTGACCACAGAAGAACCGAGGAAGCTGTCGCCCCCAACCACGCAAAGAGTTCCTTCCATTATCCAAATCTTTTATTCTTGTGGTTATACAACGAAATAAATAGATTTTGTTTTTAGGTGGATTGGTAAGACTTTGAACATTTATTAAGAAGAGATTTAGGTTCAAATCGCTTACTCAGTAAGCGTAGAGGTAGTCTGACTTGAGTCGGCTGAGTGCATGCCAGCTTGACTACAACAGTACTGAACCTTGAGCTACTGGTGTATTGGATTGGTAAGACTTAAGGCATTTATCAAGAGGAAACTTAGGTTTATATTGGGAGGTACTAGTTTGATTTACGTCTGACTTGAGTCCGCAGAGTGCCCACCAGCTTGACGATGGCAGTACCAACCCTGAACTACCCGGGCATTAGATTGGTAAGACGTATTGCATTTATCAAGAGGTGAACTACCCGGGCATTAGATTGGTAAGACGTATTGCATTTATCAAGAGGAGACTTAGGCATTAGATTGGTAAGACTTATTGCATTTATCAAGAGGAGATTTAGATTCAAATTTGGGGCATGCTTAATAAGCCCAAAAGTAGTAGTTTCACTTGAGTCAAATCAACTGAGTGCGCGCCAGCTTGACGACGGCAGTACCAACACTGAGCTACCTAAGCATCCCTCACTCAAGCCTGGTTTATCAATGTGAGGCAGGATTATAAAAGCAACTTAGTCTGCATAAATGAAAGGATGTATCTATAATTTTGTGAACTATTTTTTTTTACTTGGTGGTAAATTGGCACGTGAGTGCAGTCTTTAACATGTAGCGCACATGATATCTGAGACAAGCACTCGCACGGACGGAATACGACAGAAGCTTCGCCATTTAACAATGGTTAACAATAAGCGACAAGAAAATAAAAGGAGTGGGCACTGGTTAGATAGACTATCCGAGTACATTGGACAATAAATCCCTTACTATACCATGTGCAAGAGATTGAATTCAGTGTGTATTGATCTGAAAATTGGCGTCCTTACTCTGCAATTTCATCAATTATTTCAGGGGTAAAGAGAGTTGCTGGGAAAGGGTCAGCTCACTGCAGTCCTTTTTAACCTGTTGTCTTTAACCTCTGCTTGAAACCACGCGAAACCTGAAACAAGCACTCGGACGCAATATGCTTGAGTGTTAAGATTATGTCACTAGTGTAGCCATTCCCTTTAGTAATGTATAAATAAAAGGACACAAACGATTGGCACGTTATAAATGTTTCTTAAGCAGTGTTTGGATAGCTGTTTAATTTAAAATAATTATGTGTTCTTATATTAAGAAGGTGTTGTCTTAGATCAATGGTTTATAATTATTAAATATGTACAATTAAATGTCTTTAATTAGTTTATGATTTTTTAATTTGTAATTAATATAATTTTATTAGGTTTTTTTTTAGGAGAACGTTTATTAATTACATCAACAACCACCCTCAAGGGGTTTGAACACAAGACCACTTAAGAAACAACCATCATCTTTGCCACTAGGGCAACTGCGTGTCGGCTATTAGGTATTTTTATATTGCATATGTTGTATAAGTTTTATGATGGTGTTATTGTGGACCAATGGTCTATTATTAGGTGTTGGGTTTATTATTTAAGACCACTTAAGAAACAACCATCATCTTAGCCACTAGGGCAACTGCCTGTCGACTATTAGGTATTTTTATATTGCATATGTTGTATAAGTTTTATGATGGTGTTATGGTGGACCAATGATCTATTATTAGGTGTTGGGTTTATGATTTTTTAGTTTGTAATTAATATAATGCAATTAAGTGTTCTTATATTGCATATGGATTAAGATGGTGTTATCCTAAATCAATGATTTATTAGTGTAAGTAAATATAATTAAGTGTCTTTAATTAGTTTATGCGTTTTTTAGATTGTAATTAATATAATATAATTAAATGTTCTCATACTGCATATGGATTAAGATGGTGTTGTTTTAGATCAATGATTTATGACTGGTAATCTAGTATAATTAGATGTTGTTAACTGGTTTATGGAATTTATGGATTAAGATGGTGTTGTTTTAGATCAATCATTTATGGATTAAGATGGTGTGTTTTAGATCAATCATTTATGACTGGTAATCTAGTATAATTAGATGTTGTTAATTGGTTTATGGAATTTTAGATTATAATTAATATAATATAATTCGGTGTTCTCATATGTTTTAAGATGGTGTTGTCATGGATCAACGGTCTATGATTATTAAGTTAGTATATTTAGGTGTTCTTAATTAGTTTATGATTTTTTAGTTTGTAATTAATATAATATATAATCAAGTTTTCTCGTACTCCACATGTTTTAAGATGGTGACGCCCTCCACCAATGGTCTTTGAGTGTTAAGCTAGTATAAATAGGTGTTTTTAATTGGTTTATGATTTTTTAGTTTATAATTAATATAATATAATTTTGTGTTTTAATATTGCATATGTTTTAAGATGGTGTTGTCCTAGACCAATGGTCTATGAGTGTTAAGCTAGTATAATTAGGTGTTCTTAATTGGTTTATGATATTTTATTTGTAATTAATATAATATAATTTTTTTGATACATAGAGGAATTGGTAACTAGCTTTTTTTTTTCACAACTGGTCACATGGTCAAGTTGTATTACTTCTTATGGTAAGGTCAAATCTGATGCTACCCTTAGTTACCAAATTCGTCGAATTTTTTAGATAAAATTCGATATTCGACGAATTTAAAACCTTAATGAATAAATTCGTCGAATAAATATTAAATTCGGCAAGGAAAATAATTTCAAAAAAACAAAGACACCATATAAAATTTAATCGTTAATTCTTGTTGCTGCTATTTTACGAAATATCTTTGGGTAACGCTATAAACCTTCTCTCCACTGTCATAGGCTGAGAATGTCGGTACTTAATTTTCTATTTATAGGGCTTCCACTGTTGCCCCTCTCGTCGTGGAATCATCTTTGCAGACATAAACGATACCCAACGACGTCTTAGTTCTTGCTTTCATTGTTGCCCCTCTCGTTGTGGAATCATCTCTGGAGACATAAACGAGACCGAACGAGACGACTTCATATGAAAATCCACCAAGACCTAGAGAAAATGGATTGTTGTCGCTCCTGGTATTGCAATTACCGAAATTCTTCTTAAAAAAAATAAATTACTGGAAATCTATTGTTGTCGCTCCTCGTATTGCAGTTACCGAAATTCTTCATTAAATTTTTTTTTACTAGAAATCTATTCTAATAAAAAGTTAAGGATTAAGGCAGGAAACCGATGTTGGAATTATTAAACCACATTTCACGCTGTCCGCAAATGCTTCGCCGCGAAGCAGTAAAAATATGCCTCCTAAAGTTGCTTCGCTGCGAAGTAGTTCAAACCTGCCCTCTGAGGATGCTTCGCTGCAAAGCAGTAAAAACATGCCACTTGAAAATGCTTCACAGCGAAGTAATTCCATTCCGGGAGATTGCCCATCTTATTTGCGAAGCAACGTCCAGGCGCGAGAAACGAGGCCTTAATTTCAAGTGTGCGAGTAGGTAGGGTTGTTCGGTGATTGGTTGAAAACCCTCTTCGACATTTATTTTTGTCAGCCAGTTGGTGAAAGTTTTCCTGCCCAGTTTCCTCATCTCTCGTCTATAAATATCGGACCCGTTGTCACTTTGTTTAGGGAGGAATTGCAAGCGCAGAGCAGCCGCTGTAGTAGGGTTTCAAGTGTGGAACATCAGAGGAAAGCAGCAACAGAGCAGCCATTAGTCGGAGAAGGGAGCAGCAGTCTCTGGGAAAACCTTTTGTGTTTACCCTGCAAAGATATTTGCAGATGTCAGTAATCGCTTCAGAAAGGAAGCTTTGTAACCCGGTTTAATTCCTATAAATAAAATATCTGCTTATGCTATTTTGTTTTAATCTGTTCCTGTTCAGCTGCAAAATTTGATTTTTTGTCTGTTGTCTCTAAGTAGCACTTCGGTGTCTTATTTTTTGAAGTGGCTGTTTGGGGCCACTTCACCCGAAGCTTCTTTTAACCTGTGCTTCGTAGCCTTCTTGAGCAAATCTCCCACTTCACCAGCTTTTATTCCAAAACAACCTCCACCGAGTTAAAACTGGTAAAGTTTATTTTTATTTGGCACTTCGTAGTTTAACTCTCCGAAGCAGTCACTTCGCTGCTAAAATTCTCGAAGCAATTTTTTGTGCCCCAAAATTTGTGAAGCTTCTCTTCTCTCAAACACTTCGCTAATTGACCAAGCGAAGCACCTACCTCGTTGTCCAACATTGTGAAGCTCCCTCGTGACCCCACAAACTTGCGAAGCATTTTTTTTATTGACGCGATTTAATTCTTCCTTCAAATTGGTATCAGAGCCATTGTTGTCGTGATGCGAAGATTGAAGCATGGCTTTCGAAAAAATTCCCTGCAGTTGCAGATCTTGTGATTTAACGGCAAGAACTACGATTACTGGAGCATCCAGATGAAGATCCTCTTCGGGTCTTAGGAGTTGTGGGACTTGGTTCAAAACGGGTACCCGAAACCGGCAGATGCAGCAGCACTGGCTACCCTCTCTCAAGCTGACAAGGATTTATTGAAAGAGAACACGAAGAAGGACCAGAAGGCCCTCTTATACATCATGCAAGCGGTCGAAGAGACCATATTCCTACGGATCGCATCAGCCACCAAGGCCAAGCAGGCTTGGGAGATTCTGGCCAGCTCGTACCAGGGCACCAACAAAGTGAAGTTGGTGAAGCTGCAAATGCTCAGGAGGGAGTTCAAGAACCTACAGATGAGTAAGTCAAAAACCATGAGCGATTTTTTCACCTGGACGACAAATGTCATTAACCAGATGCGGTTGAATGGTGAAATTATGCAGAATCAAAGGATTGTGGAGAAAATTCTATGGAGTCTGTCAACAAAATTTGATTTTGTGGTAATTGCGATAGAGGAATCGAGGGATTTGACAACCCTCTCAGTGGATGAGCTCATGGGTTCCTTGTAGACACATGAGCAAAGGCTGAGTCGTTCAACTCAGTCTTCTTTGGAGCAAGCCTTCAAGGCGCAAGTCTCATTTCGATACAACGATAGACAAGACTCCCACCATGGCGCCTCTAGTTCTCAAGGTGAAAGAGGCTAAGGCAAGCGTGGGAGAGGAAACAAGCACGAAGGGAGATCAAACCCTAACGATAGAGAGACCAATTGTAACTTCCATCAGCAAGGAGGAAGAGGCACTGTTAAAAATCAACAAAGTGGATCTTATCAGAAGAAAGATAAATCTAAGGTCCAATGCTATTACTGTAAAAAGTTTAGCCATTATATCTCACAGTGCAGAAAGAGGATGGCGAACGAGAATCAGCAGCAAGCCCATTATACGAATGAAGCCGAAAATGCGATAGGAGGAAATGTGCTGCTGACTTGCAGTATTGAGGAGGAGAGCAGGAAAAATATTTGGTATCTTGACAATGGGTGCAGCAACCACATGACTGGGAACAAGGAGATGTTCTCACAACTAGATGAAACAATCCAGTATAAATTCAAGATGGGGAACAACAACAAGGTTCCTGTGATGGGGAAAGGAAAGATCCTCATCCGCACCAGACACGATGAAAGAAAACAAATTTGTGATGTTTATTATGTGCCTAGGTTGAAACACAACCTGCTAAGCATTGGACAGCTTGTGCAGAAGGGACACACTGTGCAGTTCAAAAATGGTGTCTATACCATCAGAGACAAAGCACATGGGCATATTGCAACTATGTCCATGATGAAAAACAAAATGTTTCCATTGTAGATTCAGAATGAATCATTAATGTCTCTAAGTGCAGTTGTGAAGGATGCTACCTCGTTGTGACATCTCAGATTCGGTCACTTGAGTTTCAGTGGCCTGAATTTGCTGCACAAGAAGCAAATGGTGAAGGGTCTACCCCTTATTGAGTAACTAAACCAAGTTTGTGAAGGTTTCCTGGTCGGTAAGAAGCACAGGGATGCATTCCCTGTAGGACAGTATTGGAGAGCATCACAGCCACTGGACCTGGTGCACTCAGACATTTGCGGTCCCATGCAGACCAGCTCATATACCAGCAACAAATATTTCCCGACTTTCATTGATGACTTTAGCCGGAAGACCTGGATTTATCCCATCAAGCTGAAGTCAGAAGCATTTGCAAAGTTTAAGGAGTTCAAGGCTCTGGTTGAGAAACAGAGCAGGTATTACGTGAAAACTCTCAGGATAGACGATAGAGGTGAATACATCTCCAACGAATTCCATAATTTATACAAGCAACATGGAATTCGAAAGCAGTTGATTGCCAAATACACATTGCAACAGAATGTCATAGCTGAGAGGAAGAACAAAATTATCATGGAGATGGCACAGAGTATGCTAAAGGCAAAAAGTTTGCCACATGAGTTCTGGGCAGAAGCTGTAAGTTGTGCAGTTTATCTGCTGAACAGATGTCCCACCAAGAGTGTGAAGGACAAAATTTTGGAGGAAGCACTGGAGCAATTTGAAGCCAAGTGTGGCTCATTTGCGAGTTTTTGGGTGCATTGCATATGCACATGTTCCAGATGAGAAAAGGCAGAAGCTGGATGACAAAGCTGAAAAATACATTTTCACAGGGTACAACGAACAAGCAAAGGCATACAGGCTATACAATCCTGTGATGAAGAAACTTGTCATCAACCGAGATATGAAGTTCTTGGATGATGAAGTCTGGAACTGGAAGTCAAAAACTGGTCAGTCTGAACCAGTCATTATTGAACCTGTGAACTTGGAGGAAAATAGTGTGCAGCCATGTGCATCTTCAAGCAGTAGCAGTGGTGCCAACGACAACACAACGTCCTCATCCTGATCACCTCCACTTGCAAGCAAAATTCCAAACTTGAGGACACCTGCGAAGACTCGGAGCTTGCAAGACATATACGAGGTAACCCAAAATCAGACAGATGAAGAATATTATGATTTTGCCTTCTTTACTGAGTGTGATCCAGTGGAGTTTGAAGAGGCAAGTTAGAATTGCACATGGGTAAATGCGATGGATGAGGAGATAGCAGCCATTGAAAAGAATGAGACATGGCAGCTGACAGATCTTCCAGCAAGGAAAAAGACCATTGGGGTCAAGTGGGTGTATAAAACGAATTTTAATGCCCAAGGAGAAGTTTATAGACATAAGGCCAGATTAGTGGCGAAATGCTACAAGCAAAAATTTGGCATTGACTATCATGAGGTGTACGCACTTGTAGCCAAACTTGACATAGTTGGAATGATTCTGGCATTGGCAGCTTAGAAAGGCTGGAGTGTGTACCAGATGGATGTCAAGTCTGCTTTCCTGAACGGAGTGTTGGAAGAAGAGGTCTACATAGACCAGCCACCCGGATATGAAATACAAGGGCAAGAAGACAAGGTCCTAAAGCTGAAGAAGGCCCTGTATGGGTTGAAGCAAGCACCCCGGGCATGGTACAGTCGATAGATGGCTATTTTCAAGAGAATGGGTTTCAAAAATGCCCATATGAGCACACCCTATATCTGAAGACAAATGCAAAGGGTGATATGATAATCATCTGCTTGTATGTGGACGATCTGATATATACTGGTAATAGTAGCAGCCTATTTGAGGAGTTCAGAACAACCATGAAGATCGAGTTTGAAATGACAGACATGGGGATGATGAAATTCTTTCTTGGCATTGAATTTGACCAATCAACATATGACATCTCCATCTCTCAGGGAAAGTATGCAAATGATGTCCTAAAGCATTTTAAGATGGAGGACATCAAACCTACCATCACCCCGGTTGCCACTGGATTGAAGTTGAGCAAGACTGACAACAATAGAAGCGTTGATCTAACTCTCTATAAAAGGTTAGTTGGAAGCCTGATGTACTTGACTGCAACCAGGTCGGATCTAATGTTTACCATGAGTTTAATTAGTAGGTTTATGGAGTCACCCAAAGACACTCATTGGCAAGTAGGCAAGATAATTCTGTGATATGTCAATGGCATGAGAAACCAAAGACTCCACTATGCCAGACAAGACCAACTTGAACTGATTGGCTACACTGATAGCGATTAGGTTGGTAGCATAGATGATCAGAAGAGAACTTTTGGATATGCCTTCCATTTTGGATCTGAAGTTGTCTCTTGGTCCTCGAATAAGCAGCCAATTGTTGCTTTATCTACAGCAGAGGCAGAGTATGTTGCTGCCACCTCAGCTGCCTACCAGGCAGTCTGGCTGAGAAGAGTTCTGAGTGAACTACATCATTCGTTGAAAGCAGTAATAACAATATTTTGTGACAATAATTCTGCCATCGCCCTCTCGAAGGACCCTATATTCCACGGCATGACGAAGCACATAGATATTCGATATCATTTCATCAGAGAGTTGGTGAAACTCGACGAAGTACAATTGCAGTTTTGCAGGTCCAAGGAGAAGGTAGCTGACATCTTCACAAAACCTTTGAAAGAGGAGGACTTCGCTAGGCTACGGGAAATGTTGGGCATCAAAGAATTTGTGAAATCTGGTTTAAAGGAGGGTGTTGGAATTATTAAACCACCTTTCACTTCGTTCGCAAATGCTTCATCGTGAAGTAGTAAAAATATGCATCCTAAAGTTGTTTCGCTGCGAAGAAGTTCAAACCTGCCCTCTGAGGATGCTTCGTTGCGAAGCAGTAAAAAAATGCCACTTGAAAATGCTTCACAGCGAAGTAATTCCATTATGGGAGATCACCCATCTTATTTGCGAAGCAACGTCCAGGAACGAGAAACGAGGCCTTAATTTCAAGTGTGCGAGTAGGTAGGGTTGTTCGGTGATTGGTTGAAAACCCTCTTCGGCATTTATTTTTGTCAGTCGGTTGGTGAAAGTTTTCCCGCCCATTGTCCTCATCTCCCGTCTATAAATACCGGACCTGTTGTCACTTTGTTTAGGGAGGAATTGCGAGCGCGGAGCAGCCGCTGTAGTAGGGTTTCAAGTGTGGAACAGCAGAGGAAAGCAGCAGCAGAGCAGCCGTTAGTCGGAGAAGGGAGCAACAGTCTCCGAGAAAACCTTTTGTGTTTACCCTGCAAACATATTTGCAGATGTCAGTAATCGCTTCAGAAAGGAAGCTTTGTAACCCGGTTTTATTCCTATAAATAAAATATCTGCTTGTGCTATTTTGTTTTAATCTGTTCCTGTTCAGCTGCAAAATTTGATTATTTGTCTGTTGTGTCTAAGTAGCACTTCGACGTCTTATTTCCCGAAGTGGTTGTTTGGGGCCACTTCGCCCGAAGCTCCTTTTAACCTGTGCTTCGTAGCCTTCTTGAGCGAAGCTCCCACTTCGCCAGCTTTTATTCCGAAACAACCTCCACCGAGTTAAAACTGGCAAAGTTTATTTTTATTTGGCACTTCGTAGTTTAACTCTCCGAAGCAGTCACTTCGCTGCTAAAATTCCCGAAGCAATTTTTGTGCCCCAAAATTGCGAAGCTTCTCTTCTCTCAGACACTTCGCTAATTGACCAAGCGAAGCACCTACCTCGCTGTCCAACATTGCGAAGCTCCCTCATGACCCTACAAACTTGCGAAGCATTTTTTTGTTGACGCGATTTAATTCTTCCTTCAACCGAAAGGCATTGGCCGGTTGATGGGTTCCAATGTTTGTTAGTGAGTGTTTTGATTCAATTTTTTTAAATGGTGAAAAGTTTCATTGACTTTATTTTTACTTAACAAACTAACAAAACTAATATATTACCTTTTATAAAATATTTTAATAAATATTTAAAATGTCAACATCAAAACTTAATCAGGTCATGCCTTTAAAGGGAGGTAGCAGGAAAACAAGGTTTTTTTTTTTTTTTTAAACTTATCATGCATACATCTTATCATTATTAGAATCTGAGTCCAAAAATTTAACCATTATTATGTTCCACAAAGATAAAACAAGGTTATCTCTTATGTCACACTTATAATATATCGAATTTTATATGTCGAATTTTATTTCAAATTTTTAAACATGTCAAATTTCTTTTGAATTTTAAGAGTGTCGAATTCGAACACGAACTCGAACTTGGTAACTAAGGTGCTACCACTATAACCCCTATCTTGCCTCGATAAACATGACCTAGAGTGATGGAAACCCCTGGTGGCTTAGGGTCGGTACCATCATCAAGCTGACGCACACTCAATAGACTTAGGTTAAACTATTACCTTTACCCCAAACTTCAAAGCAGCTTGTTCTCCCAACGTCTTTGATACAAAGTAAGGTTGTTGTACCTGCAACCTAGTGTGAAGGTTTTATATGGACATCCTATCCACTCGCTAGTTGTGAATTACCAGCAACATGAGAGTAACGGTGTTTGGTCACTAAAGGAGGTTGAGACTAGTGTCTCCTAGCCTGCGGCAATGCCCTACGTCCCCAATGATATCGAGAATGAGAGCCAGCACATCACTATGACGTTGAATCTGGGGGGACCCGACTAAAAATGCACAGTGCATTGGCCCAGTGGTCTAAGAGAGTCCTCAGGTATTGAATGTCAATATGAATTTTTTCCACTTGAACCTGTATTTGTAACCAAGATTCAAAAAATACAACATACTTATCAGCTAAAGAAAAGGAATCATAAGTTGTATCTCTAGAAAAAGTTATATTTTTTTTGGCCTTCCATAAGTGAAAAATAATATTGACTCTAAAAATATTCCAGATAGGCACAAGAGGAATAGAAAAATCAGGAGCATTGCCTAGCAGGGAATGGTGCCAAAAACAATAAGTGGCCATATAAATCCGTTTGAGCTTTACGGTAAGACCAAAAAACATGAGTGCAATCTTCAGGTTAATTGCAAAAATAGCATTTGGGATTAGCCACACCCAAGTAATTCAGTCGTTGCCCCACAGGAAAACCTTGAAGAAGCAGACTCCAAGCAAAAAAAGTTAGCTTTGGCCTAAGATAAGAGGCCCAGACCATATCAAAACACAATTTACACCATGAAGGCCTAGATATTAAGCCCCAGTGCTCGTTCAACTTACCCACCATGGGAAAGTGTTGAGAAATCCAAGAATATCCCAAACGGGCCTTGTACTGAATTGATGGGATGTTCTTTGACCAGGTCCAGTCCGACCACCAAGGTTTCTGGAAATGCCTGGTAATTTTTAGCCAAAAAGAGAAGGGAATGCTATCTAACACAACATCATACGTGGTCTTATCTTCCGGATTTAAATTATGAAGCCATCTGAAAACCTCCCAAGGAATCCAATATTTGGTATGATGAGAGAAGAAATCAGAAATGGTAGCAATTCCCTTCTTGAAAAACTGTTGAGCATGAATCCATTGAAACGAGTCCAAAGGAGAGCCTTGGTAAGTAATGACAGACTACCACCACACATTAAGAGAGGCTATGGAAGCCTCTTTTTTCTTCCCATCACCATACCAATAGAGCTAGGGTTTGAAAGCCTCCCAAGCTCGTCAAATACTCTGCATCACAAAGGAGCCTTGAATTTTAATAAACACAGGGGATGTAACAATAGAGGGGAGAGACATCCCTTGCAAAAATGTATTACCCAAAGGAAGGCCTGTAGAAATACAGTACCAAATTAGGACCTTCCAGGCTTTTGGGTCATCAATAGCTCTAACAATCCACTTTGCACACAGATCAAATCCCTGGCATTGACAGTCAAACAGACCCAAATCGCTAAAAGACTTGGGAAGATAGAAAATTTTCCAAGCTACTCTGTGAAATATCTTCTTCTGGGAAGAGCTAGCCCAAAGAAAATATCGCAACAACTTCTCTAGGTTTTGGTAACAGGTCCGAGATGGAGTCCAGTAGGAAGAAAAATACACGAGTGGTAGCCAAAATCTTGGAGTAAACTTGGAATTTTCCTGCAAGAGAGATTTTGTTGGTAATCCAATAAGAAAGCTTCTTCTCAACTCTCTAGAGAACATGATTCCAGAGTTGAACAGAGGTACTCTAACAAAAAAAAGGAATGCCTAAAAACTTAAAAACTTCGCCAGGTTGAATCCATTACCAGGGATATTGAGAAAGCCAATCTGGACAATGATTAGCAAACTGTCAAAAGCAGGCAGTCTTATGCCACTGAATGCTAGAGCCTGAAGCTGCACAAAAGATATCAAGGTAATGCAAAGCATTAGACACAGATTGTCGATCTTCCCTAATGGTTAGGAAATAATCATCAACAAAGTTCCCATTAATCAATTGAGCTAGCGAATTGGGAAGAGCAATTCCTCGAATGTTTCCTTGAGATACTTGGGTAGCCAAGAGGTATCCAAAGGCTTCTGTAACTAGGATAAACAGAGAAGGAGCAAGCGGGTAGCCTTGCCTCCCCGAACGAAATAGGCCCAAGACTTCAGACTAAGTGTTATTTAGAGTGAGCACAACTGAAGCATCCTGGAAGAGCATACTAACAAACTTAACAAAGTTTGGACCAAAGCCAAGTGCTTGTAACATGGTAAGAATAAAATTCCACTCAATTTTATCATAATATTTTTTAAAATCAATTTTGATGAATATAGCATACTGGTGAGACTGTCTAGCCCATTTCATACTTTCCCATATTGCCAGGACATTATCCAGGATATATCGGCCTTTAACAAACCCAATTTTTTTTAGGTCTGATAATTAAAGGCATAATGGGGCGTAAATTTAAAGCCAAAGTTTTAGTAATGATCTTATAACTGAAATTCAAAAGAGTGATCGACCTCCAATTTGTAATAAGTTCAGGGTACCCAACCTTGGGTATGAATTGAATATTACCTTTATTGATTATAGAACCCAAGGAACCTGTGATCATTGCTTCTTGATAGACCTTAAGCAAGTCTGGGCCAATGAAATCCTAAAATTCTTTGAAATATTGACAGGGGAATCCATCCAACCCAGGGGCCTTATCATTCATCATTTGAGAGAGCCCAAGTAAGGTTTTCAAGAGACAAAAGGGCTTCACAAGTGACTTTTTGCTTGAAAGAGAGCTTTTCTGGCACCACTGCACAACACTCAACCAAGGCCTACTACTGGGTGAGGGTGAGTGGTTGAGGAGAATTTTTTTTTATATAATGGCGGACAAAGATAAAGATGATATCAGGAAGCTTAGTGAGTCTACCCCCATTGATTTGAAGAGCTTGAAATTGCACAACTGGAAAAGAGGGGCGTAACCGTTTGAAGAATTCTTTAGACACCTTGTCCCCAATCTTGAGTCAATGCATTCTGGCATGAAGTTGGGCTCCTTTGGCCCATATTAAAAAAATTCAAGGAAATGAAAATGATGAAAAGGTTTATGGTAATTGTAAGGAATGAACTAATAAAAAATGAAAAATCTTGGATCGTTTTTCTTAATTTGTTTTTTATTTTTATTTTATAATAAAGAGTTTTAAAATGTTCCAATTTATCAATGATTTTTAATATAATTCAATATCCTCATTGCATATGATTTAAGAGGGTGTTGAAATAGATTAATGGTCTATGATTGTTAAGCTTGTATAATTAGATTAAGCTGTCTTGCTACTGCTTTGGCAAAATACTCTTTGCACTAATCTACATTAACTTGCATTAAAGTAAATTGTAGAAAAATGAAGTACAAAAATAAATGTGCATAAAAGTTTAAGGGTGCAAGTGAATTAAAGCAAATATGGTTTTAAACCACAAAAAGAAAAGTGTGTGATCAATCAACACTTGAGAAGTCAAATAATTCTGCATCCATTCATTAGATTATGAAATTAATAAGTGAATGACAAGATAGGTTAAAAATGGGTATGCCATAATCGTCACATATGCCATTGATGGAAGCAGAAGGAATTGCCAATTTCATATAATCTCATGAGGTCAAAGCATAATATGGGTTTCACAAAGTTCTCATGGCCAAATGATGAATACAATGGACCTTTAGGTTGCTATTTATAGTAAAAATTTACCTTAAGTTACTTGGGGTGAGAATCTATCACTCCCAGTAAAGTTAAACATTTGAGGGCATCTTTAGCAAAATGATGCACCACCAAATGTTATGTGCCTATAATACTTTCATTCAGGAGAACCAAGTTTAAAATCCGGTATGAGGGGATCATGACCCCTCATAAACATTGTGTTTTTAACTCAAAATTTTACTAAATTATTACTATAGGAGATAGAGACAATGGCTAAGAAATTATGGCCCACATGTTTGGTAGATTCTCTCAGATTTCAAGGAGCATTGGGTGGGCTCTCTTGTCTATGGTATCCAAAGGAAATTGTGGTGTAGGCGACTATGGGAAGTTGGTGCAATGGAGGTAAAAGGACCAACAAATCCTATGTATTAACATATATGTAACCACTATTATAGAGCATAAGCAGAGGTAGTGGGATTATATCTGACATCTCAGGCTCTAGTTTCTCAATGATAATATTGTCCTAAGAGAGGATTTTAATACTATTTTTTCTTAGATAAAAATATGGTAGGGATGAGAACACTAGACACTGTGACTGATTTAATGCAAGAGCACTTAAGGCATCTCCACCTGATTGATGTCAAGCCCGATAATGGATTAATGATATTGATGAATAGACGATAGGGATCTTGATGCATCCTAGAGGGCTTGGACAAGTTTATCATTTTGGATGACCTTCTAGAGATATGTCAAGCCCGATAATGGATTAATGATATTGATGAATAGACGATAGGGATCTTGATGCATCCTAGAGTGCTTGGACAAGTTTATCATTTTGGATGACCTTCTCTCTCTAGAAATAATTTTGAAATCTCTTATCCTTAATAATCCGGGATCAAAATATTGGATTATTTTGTTAGACCTCTAGCAATTTGCTAGGAATTACTCACCCTTTAAATTCTAACTTATGTGGTTTAGAGATACTTTAGGCCATTAGTTTTTGAATTGTGGAGGGAAGGAAAGCCAAGATATGACACCCAAATGTATTGCTTTGTTAAGATAATACAATTCATCAAAACTAGAATTAAGGAATGAAACTAGCATGAATTTGGGGATGTGAGGGCTAAAAAAACAAGTTTGGTTTCCCAACTAGAGTAAGTGAATGCTCAATTTTCTCCTTGGGACTTATAGAGGAGCTTAGAAAATAGGAAATCCAAGTCTCTTTTGAGTTAGCGGAAAAGGATAGAGGAGCTCTTATGGAAACACAAATCTAGGATCGAGTGGCTAAAGGAATGGGATAAAAAATCTTCTTTCTTCCATAAATCTCTTTTGGTCAAAAGAGATTTAAACTTTGTCCATTTCTTAAATATCAATAGGGATACTCTGGTTTACTCTTGGGATGGGATGAAGAAAATTGTCATTGATTACTTTGAGAAATTGGATTTTGCAATCCCTCTAGACTCTAATATTTAAGAGAAAACTCTATAAGAAATCCCTTCCCTTATTAAGGAAGAGGATAATTAGGTATTGAAAACACCAATTTCTATGGAAAAAGTAAAAGAAGTTATTTTTAATATGAGAAAAGGAAAAATTCTTGGTTCGTATGGTTTCCCCATCGAGTTCTTCCAATAATTTTGGGACATGATCAAGGATGATATTCTTGTAGTGGCAGAAGTGCGGGTGGCAAAGTCAGTTTTGAAAGAAATCAATAAAACCTACATTGCACTCATACCTAATTCCAAAAAGGCAGATCAAATTTCTAGATTTAAACCAAAATATTTGTGTAATGTTCTCCTCAAAATCATTTCGATGGTGATAGCTCAAAGTTTGAAACCCTTCCTCCCTGTGATAATATCGCCAGAGTAAGGAGGATTTATGGGAAGGATACAAATTGTAGATGACATAGTGCTTGCTTAGGAGGCCCTTCACTCCATGCAAGCACAAAGATTCCCCTACATGTTTATCCATTTGGAGCTCTCCAAGGCTTATGATAGGGTAGACAGATTTTTTTTTTACAGGTCTTGTTGAAGTTTAAATTCTCCTGGGATTGGATGGATTTGATTAGAGGTACTATTTCCTTAATATCTTATATTGTAATGATAAATGGTAGTTTATCTCCTTTGTTTACTACTTCTATGGGACTATGCCAGGGGGATCCTCTTTTCCTATATGTTTATCATTTTGATAGAGTGTCTAGGTCGTCTTATCTCTAAGGAAAGGAATAACAGATCCATTTAAAGAATCAGATGTGCATCAAAAACACCTTCTCTCTTTCATTTATAGTTTGTAGATGACTCAACTTTGATGGGTCATGCTACTGCATTGGAAGCATTTAGATTCAAAAGAATTCTAAACCTCTTTTCAATAGCCATAGGATAACTTATTAATGAGGAAAAGTCTAAGATCATATTCTTTCATTGTACTGCTAGAGTGGAGACCATGATTCTAAATATTTTGAATTTCAAGCAAGCATCTCTTCCAATCTCTTATCTAGGAGTTCCATTAATAGTGGCCAAAGAAAAAAAAGTAAAAATAGATGTGGTTGATAAAGAAGATATAGAGTAGGCTAAACAACTAGACCAATCAATGACTTTCTATTGCAGGTAGGATCACTTTGGTTAAATCTATTTTATAATCTATTCTCATCTATGTCTCCTCGAGTTTAAGATTTCTAAGGATGTTATGAGAAAGTTGGACAAGACTAACCAAATTTTTTTGTATGGAGCGGGGAAAAAGTAGATCATAAGTAGGCCCTAGTGAAGTGGGATCATCTTTGTCTTCCAAAAAGAGGGATGCTTGGGCATCCGATAAAAATAAATTAGCCTTAGAAATAAAATTATATTGGTGGTTATTACTTCCCATAATTAATTTTGGGTGTCGATATTGAGAGCCAAGTATGCAAAAAATTGATCTCCAAAAGTTTGTACTAGATATCAGCTTTCTCGATGAGGATATTCAATTCTTGAGGTACTAAGGATAGAGGAGACAATTATCAAACATAACTATTTTGAATAGTGGGGAATGATCATCAAGCATTTTTTGGATAAATGCTTAGGATGGTTTACCTTTATTAGCTCAATATTTTTCATAATGGCGAGACATCATGGAAAAACTCCAAAGTTGAGGTTGGATAAAAATATCATATTATTATAAAAATTGTGGGGAAAGGAAATTCGAAGATAGAGTATGAATTATAGTAAGGGACTGACCAATCCTAGAAACAGAGGATGTCAAGGAGGTTGTTCATCAGATTCTTAGAGGATGATTGCTTTCTTGGGCAAAAGACAAATATAGGAAGGGATAGGGCTCACATTCTAATGGTGTGTATACTGCAGCTTTAGGATATTCATCCATCACTCATCATAGAGAAAATCCACTCAATGATGTATTCAACTAGATTTGATAAATTCTAACTTAGACTAAATTGAGACTCTTTATCTGGCTCCTAATCCACCAAAAGGTTCTTACAAGAGACCGATTGATGAAACAATGCTTTTCTAATCCGTTCATATGTGAGTTATGCTATTTATAGAACAAGATCTAGGACCACCTTTTTTCTTATGTCCCCTGGTCATTCAATTATGGAAATGGTTGCAACATTTTTAGATCTAAGACTCTAGCCATTCACCTCCCTTGACTAGACATGGAGGACTTGGTCTAGAGTGAATGTATTGGAGAGTTCACTGAAATAAATGACATTGGTTAGTATCTCTCTGATGCTCTGGAATCTATGGAAAGAAAGTAATAAAAAAATATTTTAAGCAATTCACCATAATGTTAAATATATTTGGCAAAAAACTATAGCCAATATCAGGAAAACTACTTTGCATACTTTGAAGCCCCCCTCCACAATATCTTAGTAGTGGCATAGTTTACTCTCCAGGATTCAACTCCCTGTAAATGAATGAAGATGTAGGCAGGCACAAGGTCCTCAACCTACTATTCAAAGGGATGGACCATGGCAAACCCCTACCAAAGGTATAGGGAAGATCAACATTGATTGTGCATCAAGATGTAATCCTGGAAGGGCAAGTATATGAGACATATGAATATTCTCAAATGGCACTCATGCTTTTCTTTTTGTAGAGAATCTTGACGTTCTCTCTAATAATCTAGCAGAAACATGTGCTATCCTTCATGACCTTCAAGAAGTTGCTAAGGTTGGTTGGTCTATAGTACAAGTAGAATTAGACTCACAAGTAACCATTAATCAATTGAAGGCATCCACCAAGACCTCCTCTTAGGATTGGAAGTTACAAAGGGTGATTGACAAGATACATGCACTTCAGTCTAGATTTAGAACAATAGAGTTTTTTCATGCTCCTCGAGAACGGAATAAGATTGCAGATATTATGACAAATTGGGCTTTAGACTATGGGGTTCTAACTTGTTATGGAGATCCTCCACGATACATATCAATGTTGATAACTTTGGTTCCTATATGTTATGACTTAGAAGAAAGTCATAGATTTCTCTGTTCTTGTATTAGCAAAATGCACTTAAAACATAGTTGTTGCTCTTCTATAAACTTTTGGGTAAATACCTTATTTACATAACAAAACAAATAATATAACTATATTATTTTTATTATTTTCTTATAAATATTACAAAATTCTTTAAAAAAAACTTTCGGCTCAAAATATTTTACATAATTCTTTTTATAAACTTTACTTTATAAAATTATAAAAACTAAATATATTTATAAAAAAGTAATTTATATATCTTAGTGTAAATGTTTAAAATCAAATTAAATGTTAAAAAACACTACTAATAATCTAAAATTTAATATTCTTAATTTAATATTTTATAGATTTTAAAATATTAGTGTAAGAAATGAAAAAACACATCCCATGTGCGTTTTTTTCCTTACTTTTTGAATGGTGGAGTAGTACGGACAATCCATGGAAAAGATGTTTGAGCTTGACAAGGTTGGTCCACACAAAAAGGACATACAAACCCTCGTGAAGGTGGGTCATATTCCTGGAGTGGGAGTGGGGCAATTCTAATATTTTATACATAAAGGATATTGTCTATAAACCACACAGAGTTGTAGCACAATTATGACAATTTCACATTAAAGTTTGATAGTTAAAAAAAAAAAATACTAGAAAGTAGTAGAATTATATTACGAGTTATTTGATTTTAATAGTTTTTAAAATGTTTTTTAAAATTATTTTTATGTAAGTAAGATTAACAATAAAAGTTTTAGAATTATATTGGTAGTGGATTGGTAGTTGTTTGTTTGGTCAGGTATTTATCAAGAAGGTATTTATCAAGAAGACATTCAAGTTCAAACTTTGGGGTAGTAGTCTAAGCTGAATCTTCTGAGTGCACGCTAAACCGATAATGATAGTATGAATCCCAAGTGAACGATAGTTCCCTCACGTCATCGGGTTAACAACAACAAGATGGAATAGATTTGGTGGGAGCAGTCATGTGGTCTGAACCTTGCGCTAGACATGTACTAAAAATAGTGAGGTTGTAACCAACTCTCTTATGAAAAAAATAAAATATATTAAATTCAAAAGAAGGTGGAGTTTTACATTAAGTTTTATTAAAATAATATGGTTAAATAAATATGTAAAGATGCCTAAGGTTTGAATTAGAAAGAGAGTGAGATTGTATGTTGCAATGTATTAACCAAAGTATGGTTGAATAAATATATATTGGATAGACTCTTTTGACCAAGGTTTATTTGTAAACTGTAATTCTTCAACTTTTAATAAAAGATTTAGGTTTGAATTTTACCACACAAATTATTATAATATTAATAACTAATCATAATGTAATATAAATGAGGTAAATTTCAATCTCAAATAACTTAAAAACATCTCATCTTATATAATCTATGGTTCTGTAGACATTCAAAATTACTTTATTATAGTTATAATCAACAAAGAGATTAAAATTACAATAAAGTTGCTCGCATGAATTTAAGCTAACAATCCAGCACAAGATGTTTTCCCATAAGAACCAACATAGTTGAAGTTTTATGCTTAGCAAAGGTTTTATTCTAATTTTCAATGCATCTTAAACTAGTTTGAATTTATGAATGCAAGTTATTTTAAATAATAAAATATTTTTTTTAGCTAGTTATATAGGGTTAATATTAGTATATAGATAGATAAAAAAATACGGATTCTTATTAGTTTAAGTGGTTAAAGATTTAGGTTTTTAATATAGAGATTTAAGTTTAAGTTTTTTTTTTTTTTTTTTATAAAAAGAGGGGTAAATTTTTTATTGAAATAAAAAAACATACAAGAGTCAAGAATCATATTACAACAAAACCGTCTCATCTAGGCATATCAACTTTTAATAAACTAGTAAGAGTTTGAGAGCACGCTGATGGAAGCTGATGCCACTCCCTAACACTCCAACCTTTTTGAAATTCAGAGGCCCATTTAGCCAAACAATCAGCAACACCATTCCACTCCCTTGGAATATGAGTAAAAGCGATGAACTCCATATGACAACGAAAACGAAGAATCTGCCTAACCACCTCGCCAACCTCCAATTAACATTGGTAAGATTACAAGTATTCAACAAATTAATGATAATTTGAAAATCTGATTCACAAATTATCCTGTGCAAATCCAAAGCATATCCTTGCTCCAATGTATAAAGAACAACAAGGGCTTCCATATAATTATTGGTATACCTTCCTTTAAAACATGAGAAAAAGAAACATACCACACCACTGCAATCACGTCCCACTCCACCAATACCAATATTTCTAGGATTACCTCTTGAATACCCATCAATATTAATCTTAAGAACCCCCCTAGGAGGGGGCTGCCATCTGCCATCTCTCTGCACTCTGTTATTGAATCCCCTCATGCTAAAAGAAATAGTAGCACATGGACCAGACATTGTCAAACCCAAACCATGCATAATCCGGACCTCCACTATGTTCACAGGAATATTAATCTGACATTTAGTAGACATAGTTTCCTAGATCATTCTCAAAATTCTTTGTCAGACTTGAAAAACAGAGAGCTTTCTCCCTTGAAAAATTCTTCGATTCCTTTCAAGTCATATTTGCCAGAAGATGCAGGAGGGACCAATATGCCAAGCAACTTGTAAAAAGAAGACCTTAGCCAGAGGTCTTCCCAAAATCCTCCAAAAATCTAAAAGAGAAGAAGAATGAACACAAGATTGTTTCCACACACCCCACCACAAATGCCAAAGCTAACGCGCAAAACCACATTGAAGAAGCACATGACCAACATATTCCTCACTATTCTCACATAGGAAACAAAAGGAAGGGCCATGAAAACCTCTCTTCTGAAGGTTATCCCAAGTGAGACATCGATTACGAGTGGCAACCCACAAGTAAAAATTGCATTTAGGCCACGCAAATTTATTCCACACTTGCTTCCACCAAGGAACTTCCTCAGTACCATAACGTTGTCGATCCAATTCATAATATCCAGAGGCAATTGAGAAAATACCTCTATTGTCTTGACCCCAAGCCAACACATCATCATCTTGCGAAGAAGAACATTCTCTAGAAGTCAAAATGTGTGACAAATCCTCTCTATCCTCCATAGAGCCTCCAACAGGCCATTCAGTGGGATCTCTCCATTGGAACATTTTCATATAACCAATTCTCTTAACAACTTTAAAATCCATCACTCTAGACCAACCAACAACCAAAAAATGTTGAGCAAGACCAAGAAGATGAGGATACTCAGATAAAAGAGCAGGAAAACCATCCCAAGAATCGTGCCAAAAAAGAACCTTAGAGCCTTTATGACAAATCCAAAACAACCCCTGTTTGATAAGAGAAACTCCCTTCTTCAGAGTTTTCCAAACAAAAGAACCTTTCCCAATCAAGATATAACAAGGAAGCTCATCACCTTCCACCCCACAAAGATATTTATAAGAAAGAATTTTAGCCCAATTTTGGTCATGATTAGTACACCAGCGCCAATAAAGTTTGGCAGCTAGAGCTTGCCCAGAAAGAGAACTCAGGTGAAGACCCAAACCACCCTCTTTTTTAGGTCTACAAAGAGAATCCCATTTCACCAAACTCTATTTAGAGGATTCCAAATACCAACCCACAAAAATATTCAAGAGAATCAAGATCATGAAGAAATATTTCTGGAGCAACCTGAATTAAACACCCGTACACAGGTAATTCTTGAACCACAGATTTGAGGAGCAAAACCCGACCAAAAAAAGACAACCATTTGTAAGTTCAATGACTAACCTGAGTATGAAATTTCTCCAAAATTTTGGACCAAATACTCCTAGGAAGAGGACCAACAAAGATAGGAATACCCAAGTACTTAAAAGGAAGAACTCCAACTTGAAATCTGATAATATGAACAATTCTGGCCTGATTACAGGGATTAGTATTAAAGAAAAAATGGAAGATTTAACCTCATTAATATTCTGCCCAGAAGAAGCCAAGTAAATATCCAAAATTCTTCTAAAATTAGTTGCCTCCCTAATAGAAGCAACACCCATCAGAGCAGTATCGTCAAAAACTACAAATGAGAATACGCAGGCAAATTACTACTCCACCTCCAAACATGAAGCAAACCCTAGTTCACATGAGATTTTAACAACCTGCTCAAACCCTCAGCCATAATGATGAACAAGTACGGAGACAAGGGATCACCTTGACGCAAACCTCGTGAATCATTAAACAAAGAAGAATGATATCCATTAATAAGAACATAAAAAGATGGAATTGTAATACAACTCATAACCCAATTAATCCGCATAGGATCATACCCAAATTTTGTAAGAATTTTTTGAAGAAATGACCATCAAACCCTGTCATAAGCCTTAGCCATGTCAAGTTTCATAAACATAGCTTTTTTCTTAGACACACCCTTAAATGATGTGTATAATATATATATATTTTTATTTAAAAAGTATTGATAATTTATCAGTGATGTGACCCAGGTTCAATCCCCATGACGAATGTGTACAAGAAGTATTTATCAAAAAAAAAGAAAAAGAGTATTGATAATTTATTACATCTAATATTGGGTGTGGCATATTGCAATAAACATGGTTAGTGCAAGTTTTTGACGACTTTCGTTAAAGAGATATGTTATGGTTGTGGTATCTAAGTCAAAAGTTTTCCTTGCTAGAATGGGGGATTATTAATAAAATAATTGAATAGGTAATTTATCACATCTAAGATTAGGTGTGGCATATTGCAATAAACATGGTTAGGTGCAAGTCTTTGGTGACTTTGGTGAAAGAGATATGTTATGATTGTGGTGGTTAAGTAAAAAAATTTCCTTACCAAAATGGGGGATTATTAATAAAACAATTGATTAGGTAATTTATCACATCTAAGATTAGGTGTGACATATTGCAATAAACATGGTTAGGTGCAAGTTTTTGGTGACTTTGGTGAAATATAATGTTACGGTTGTGGTAGCTAAGTTAAAAAATTTTCTTACCAAAATGGGGGATTATTAATAAAACAATTGATTATATTATAATGACACTATAATAAATTATATTTTATTTCTCATTGGGTGATGCAGGAGCATCCGGAGGCGAAGGAGCAATCTTGCATCACCCAAAAATGTTTTTTTTGCTTTCTTTCTTTAAGTGCCAAAACTGTCGCGATATCGCGACGCTTTTTGAAGAAGGGCGATAAGGGGGCCAAAACGTCGCGATATCGCGACGCTTTTTGAAGAAGGGCGATAAGGGGGCCAAAACGTCGCGATATCGCGACGCTTTTTGATGAAAAGGGTCAAGGCGCCAAATGGTCACGAAATCACGACAGTTTCGAAACAAAGCAGCTCGAGCGTCCAATTGGTCGCGAAATCGTGACATTTCTGAAGCAAAGCAGCTTGGGCGCCAAATGGTCGCGAAATCATGACAGTTCCGAAACAAAGCAGCTCGAGCGTCCAATTGGTCGCGAAATCGTGACATTTTCGAAGCAAAGCAGCTTGGGCGCCAAATGGTCACGAAATCGTGACATTTTCGGAGCGGAGAAGCCACGATGCCAAATGGTCGCGAAATCGTGACATTCTCATAGCAAGGAGGCCAAGGCACAAAATGGTCGCGAAATCGCGACATTTTTGAAGCGATGGAGTTAAGGCACAAAATGGTCGCGAAATCGTGACACATTCGGAGGGAAAGGCTCTAAGGCTCAAAGACGTCGCGAAATCGCGACACTTCCGAGGGCAAAACTGGAAGACGCAAAATGGTCGCGAAATCGTGACATCTTCGGAGGAAAGGTTCTAAGGCACAAAATAGTCATGAAATCGTGACACGTCCGAAGGCAAGATTGGAAGGCGTAAAGTGGTCACGAAATCGTGACACTTCTGGGAGCTGGGTCCAAAGGAACAAAGTGGTCGCGAAATCGTGACACTTTCGGGCCGAAGACTCAAGGGCGCGAAATGGTCGCGAAATCGTGACACTTTCGGAGTAAGGGCTTAAAGGTGCAAGGTGGTCGCGAAATCGTGACGCTTTTGGGACAAAGGCACCGCGAGGTAGAATGGTCGTGATATCGCGACCGAAAGGGGAGAGGGCGTAAAGAGGCAAACACGTCGCGATATCGCGACAGGACGCTCACGACGCTTGACCAGCCGACGGTTGCAGAGACCGTTGCAGAGGGACACGTGGCATAAAGTTACAGGCGGCCCTAGAGTATGAAGCGGTTGCGGGGACTCTGACAAAGGGACACGTGGCAACAAACTACCAGCGGCTTTGGCGCATTCCTATGAATGATGACTTGGCGGATGGATTGACAGGCGGCTGCAATGCACTCTGCCATTACAGACCATGAGAATACGGGGCACCTGGTAGCATCTTGCAGACGGCCAGAGAACATTCGTGCGGATGGTTACAGGGAATCCCGCACTTTGTGTAATGATGTCGGGAGAATCTAGGGTCTAGGATAAAAGGGCCGTGCATGCATTGTATTCGGGGCTTGGCCATTTTGAATGTAACCGCTGTATTTTTGAATTAAAAAGACCTCTATTGTCGAAATTGGGTTAATTTGCTATGTGTTGTTTTTAGTCCTATATCAAGTGGTATCAGAGCCAGAAGGTTCTGAGGGTGCAAACCGATCGTCGACAGTGAGGCAGTTTGCGCCAGGACTGTGGTTGTGGGTTGTGAAGAAGAAGTAGGATGCCTCCGCGTAGGAACCATGGTGGTGTGAGGAACAGGACAAGCAGAGGTCGATCTTAGAGCCTTGCGGAGGCAAGTTGAAGCCCTACAGGGAGGAAATAAGAAGAGGAGTTGAGCCAAGAAGGGAGGAACCCAGTGAGGATGAAGTTTGGGAAGAAGAGGGTCCATCCGATGAGGAAGAAGCATTGGATCCAGCAGAGGCTAGGCTGTATAGGGCCATCTCCCAGATTGGGAAGAAGCCAAAATTTGACGTCTCTACTTACTCCGGGAACCTCAACCCTGAGGAGTTGATAGATTGGATCAACGACATGGAGGAGTATTTCGAGTATGAAGAGATCTCAGACCCAAATCGGATCAGGTTCACGAAAACCAAGTTGAAAGGACATGCTAGCATCTGGTGGAAAGGAGTGCAGCTGGAAAGGAACAGGAGGGGAAAGGAAAAGATCACCAGGTGGGATAGGATGGTGGAGAAATTGAAGAGACAATTCATCCCTGCAGACTACGAGTTGGATTTGTTGAGAAAGATGTAGTCTTCGACAGGCAAGCAAATCTGTCAAGGAGTATACGGAGGAGTTCTATCAAATCTCGATCAAAACCGGCCATTCGGAGGCGAATAAGGAGAAAGTCGCACGATACATCAACGGATTGCGAACCAGCATTCAAGAAGAGCTGGGGCTGGTTAGGATGAGCACGGTGGAGGATGCATACCAGTTTGCATTAAAAGTGGAGGAGAAACTGAATAGGAGATTTGATGGAAAGCAGAGAGGAAAGGACAGGGGTGGAAGAGCTGGTGGAAGAACCAATGGAGGAAGGTACAGAGATTTGGGGAAAATTGGTGAAGCTAGCAGTAGCCAAAAATAGAAAGAAGGGAAGGAGGAGAATGACCAACGCCCACGCAATCAGAACAACAACTACCCGAGAGGAAGAGGTAGGCCTGGGCGAGGGTTTGGAAGAGGTGTCTTTCGAGGAACCTGCTTCAACTACGGAGAAGAAGGACACAGGGCATACAACTGCCCGCAACATCAAGAGAGGCCAAATCGAAGACCTGAGGGTCAGGCCCGAGCTGCTGTAGCAGACGAAGGTGCAGAATCTGAGCACTCTGAGGAGGCAGAAAGAGGAGAAGCAATGATCATCAGAAGAGTCTTGTTGAATGAAGAGAAAGGGGCAGACCAAAGGAACAACCTGTTTCGAACAAGATGCAAGTGCGCGAGCAAGGTCTGTAACGTCATTATCGATAATGGAAGCACTGACAATTTGGTTTCTGAGGAAATGGTTGCCAAGCTGCAGTTGGAGAGGAGAAAGCACCCGCACCCTTATCGAATCGCATGGTTGCAAAAGGACCATCGGGTGTTAGTAAGTGAGCAATGCCTGGTGAAGTTCAATGTTGGAACTTACCGAGATGAGGTCTTATGTGACATCTTGCCTATGGATGCATGTCACCTGTTGCTTGGGAGACCATGGCAGTTTGATCGAAATGTTGTACATGATGGACGAGCCAACACATACTCTTTGTCGAAGGATGGAGTTCGCCACAAGTTGAAACCCTTGAAGGAGGCGGATGAGAAGGTATGCAGCAGTGCACGAGTCTGTCTAGTTGATGGCAGAAGATTTTTGGAAGGCCTGAAGTCAGATCATATGTGCTATGCCATAATCCCTAGGGTTAGGGAAGAAGGATGCAAGGAAATTCCAGTGGAAGTCATGGGACTATTAGAGGAATTCCCAGATATCATTTCTGATAATGTTCCTGAAGGTTTACCGCCTGTTAGGAAGATCAGTCACCACATAGATTTGGTGCCTGGATCGAGCTTGCCAAACAAGGCTGCACATCGAATGACGCCTGTGGAAACTGAGGAGTTGAATCGGCAAGTTCAAGATCTGTTGAAGAAAGGGCTGATTAGGGAGAGTCTTAGTCCATGTGCAGTACCAGCGGTACTAGCACCCAAGAAGGATGGAGAATGGAGGATGTGCACGAGACTCTCGGGCAATTAACAAGATCACCATCAAATACTGATTCCCACTGCCAAGGATGGATGATCTCATGGACTGTTTAAGTGGAGGTGAGTACTTCACAAAGATTGACTTGAAAAGTGGTTACCATCAGATCCGCATTAGAGAAGGGGATGAGTGGAAGACAGCCTTTAAAACCAGAGAGGGGCTGTATGAGTGGTTGGTTATGCCATTTGGGCTGACCAATGCACCAAGTACTTTCATGCGGTTAATGAATGAAGTCTGAAGGAATTTTTGGGAAAATTTGTTATTGTCTACTTGGATGATATCCTGATTTTTAGCAGGACCCTAGAGGAGCATTTGATGCACATCGGGAGGGTTTTTGAGAAACTGCGGGAGGAGCAGTTACTGATTAATCTAAAGAAGTGCAACTTCGTGAAGAAGGAGCTGGTATACCTGGGATTTGTTATCTCAGCAAATGGTCTTAAAATGGACCCCGAAAAGGTGAGGGCTATTTTAGAATGGCCTGCTCCAAGAAGTGTGACCGAGGTTAGATCATTTCATGGCCTGGCCAGTTTCTACAGAAAGTTCATTAGAAACTTCAGCAGTATTTGCGCATCTCTTACGGAGACAATGAAGGGGAACAAGAAGGAATTCCAGTGGACAGTTGGAGCAGACAAAAGCTTTGCTATGCTGAAGAAGGTCACTGAGCAACCCGTCTTGGCACTTCCAGATTTCAATAAGGTGTTTCGAGTAGAGCTGCGATGCGAGTGGCAGTGCCATAGGAGCCGTATTGAGCCAAGAGGGTAGGCACTGTAGCTTATTTTAGCGAGAAGCTCAATGATGCCAGAAGGAAGTATTCGGTATATGATCAGGAGTTCTACGCCATAGTTCAAGCACTTAAGAAATGGAGGCACTATTTGTTGCCAAAGGAGTTTGTCCTGTATACCGACCATCAGGCGCTGCAGTATATTAACAGTCAAGGGAAATTGAATCAAAGGCATCTGAAATGGGTAGAGTTCCTGTAGAGCTATACCTTTGTGCTGAAGCATCGGAGCGGAAGGTCCAATAGGGTGGCAGATGCATTGAGTAGGAGACAATGTCTGATGATGGAAATGAAAGTGGAGGTTGTAGGGTTTGCTGAGCTCAAGAGCCTATACCCTGCAGACCCCGATTTCGTAGAAGCTTGGAAAGCCTGCACTGCGCCTGTTACGTTGGACAGGACTAAGTGGTTGAATTACCTGGTTCAAGAGGGGATGCTGTTTAGGGGGAACCAATTATGCATTCCGAGGAGCTCAATGAGAGAAAATCTCATCAAGGAAAAGCACAGTGGAGGTCTAGCTGGACATTTTGGTCGTGACAAAACTACCTCACTTGTTAATGAAAACTATTACCGGCCACAATTGCAACGGGGATGTGGCAAAGTTTGTGCGAGAGTTGTAGGATATGCCGGATGGCAAAAGGTGTGAGGCGACCCTCTCGGCTTGTATCAACCGCTACCTATACCGAACGACCGTGGGAAGATATTAGTATGGATTTTGTGCTTGGTTTGCCCGGGACGCAGAGGGGACACGATTCCATATTTGTGGTAGTGGACCGATTTTTGAAAATGGCTCACTTTATCCCGTGCCAGAAGACTAGCGATGCGGTCCATGTAGCTGGTTTATTCTTTAAGGAAGTGGTACGCCTTCATGGGCTGCCGAGAAGCATTGTGTCGGACAGGGATACCAAGTTTGTCGGGTACTTCTGGAGGACCCTATGGAAGAAACTGAAGACGGATTTAAAGTTTAGTTCTGCATACCACCCCCAAACAGATGGCCAAACGAGAGGTGGTTAATAGGAGTTTGGGCAATCTCTTGCGATGCTTGGTAGGGGACAAGCCCAAGGGATGGGATCTAGTTCTGCCATAAGCAGAATTCGCGTATAACAACTCGGTCAATCGAAGTACCAATAAATCGCCATTCCAGATCATTTATGGGAGCAACCCAAGAAACGCTTCAGAGTTGAGAAGGATAGATACGAGAGAGAAATGCAGTGCTGAGGCAGAAGACTTTGTCGAACACCTGAAGGGAGTGCATGAGGAAGTGACGAGACACATTGCCAAGATGAATGCTCAGTACAAGACAAGGGCGGACCAAAAACGCCGAGTTAAAGAGTTCAAAGTAGGAGATTCTGTCATGGTCCATCTGAGGAAGGAGCGGTTTCCTGCCAAGACCTATAACAAACTAAAAATGAAGAAATTTGGGCCATGCAGGATCATTGGCAAACGGGATTCGGGTAATGCATACGAGGTGGAGCTACCAAGTGAACTTAACATCTCCCCCGTGTTTAACATTTCAGATTTGGTCGAGTATCATGAAGGAGAAAGCAGTGAGCTACCCGGCCCGGATTTGTGGAGCATTCCAGCGAGTCATCCCGATTGCGGACGAGATAGAAGAAGTTCGGATACGCGTGAGGGCCGAAGTACTCGAAACAGGAGTTACTACGAGTATTTAGTCAAATGGAAGGGCAGACCCATGGAAGATGCGACTTGGTTATCAAAGGCGAGAGGTTGATCGCCTGGGTCTACCTCAGACAGATCAGAAGTGAAGGTCACTTCTCAAACTCACCCTGGGTGTCTGATGCAGGAGCATCCGGAGGCGAAGGAGCAATCTTGCATCACCCAAAAATGTTTTTTTTGCTTTCTTTCTTTAAGTGCCAAAACTGTCGCGATATCGCGACGCTTTTTGAAGAAGGGCGCTAAGGGGGCCAAAACGTCAGATGTGAAAAGAGGCAAATGGATATCACTTTTTGATGAAAAGGGTCAAGGCGCCAAATGGTCGTGAAATCGTGACAGTTTTGAAACAAAGTGAGTCAAATGTGACATTTCGAAGCAAGGCTTGGCGCCAAATGGTCACGAAATCATGACATTTTGAAACAAAGCAGCTCGAGCACCCAATTGGTCATGAAATCATGACATTTCCGAAGCAAAGCAGCTTGGGCGCCAAATGGTCGTGAAATCATGACATTTTTGGAGGGAGAAGCCACGATGCCAAATGGTCACGAAATCGTGACATTCTCACAGCAAGGAGGCCAAGGCACAAAATGGTCATGAAATCGTGACATTTTTGAAGCGATGGAGTTAAGGCGCAAAATGGTCATGAAATCGTGACACATTCAGAGGGAAAGGCTCTAAGGCTCAAAGACGTCATGAAATCGTGACACTTTCGAGGGCAAAACTGGAAGACGCAAAATGGTCGCGAAATCGTGACATCTTCGGAGGAAAGGTTCTAAGGCACAAAATGGTCACGAAATCGTGACACGTCCGAAGGCAAGACTGGAAGGCGCAAAGTGGTCACGAAATCGTGACACTTCTGGGAGCTGGGTCCAAAGGAACAAAGTGGTCACGAAATCGCGACACTTTCGGGCCGAAGACTCAAGGGCGCGAAATGGTCGCGAAATCGTGACACTTTCGGAGTAAGGGCTTAAAGGTGCAAGGTGGTCGCGAAATCGTGACGCTTTTGGGACAAAGGCACCCAGAGGTAGAATGGTCGCGATATCGCGACCGAAAGGGGAGAGGGCGTAAAGAGGCAAACACGTCACGATATCGCGACAGGACGCTCACGACGCCTGACCAGCCGACGGTTGCAGAGACCGTTGCAGAGGGACACGTGGCGTAAAGTTACAGGCGGCCCTAGAGTATGAAGCGGTTGCGGGGACTCTGACAAAGGGACACGTGGCAACAAACTACCAGCGGCTTTGGTGCATTCCTATGAATGATGACTTGGCGGATGGATTGACAGGCGGCTGCAGCGCACTCCGCCATTATAGACCATGAGAATACGGGGCACTGGCGGCATCTTGCGGACGGCCGAGAGAACATTCGTGCGGATGGTTACAGGGAATCCCGCACTTTGTGTAATGATGTCGGGAGAAGCTGGGGTCTGGGATAAAAGGGCCGCGCATGCATTGTATTAGGGGCTTGGCCATTTTGAATGTAACCGCTGTATTTCTGAATTAAAAAGACCTCTGTTGTCGAAATTGGGTTAATTTGCTATGTGTTGTTTTTAGTCCTATATCATTGGGCTTAGAACAAGCAATCGAAAATAAGAAGTTTCATAATATAAGTGAAGGTTCTTATCCTATAGATGAACCTTTAACATTATCAAATGGTATGAGTTCTAGTTATTAAAACATGGACTTTCAATGCAATGACAAAAGTTAAAATCTTATGAGGTGATATGCAACATAATAATGATAGTGTTATTTGTTGTAATAAAACTACGTGGTTTCCATGTAGTAAGAGGAGGATCCATTCCATATTGCATAAACAATTTTAAAATGTATATTTTATCATCTGTTGTCCATTATAATGTGAAGATTTAAACTTAGGTTGTATTTATATGATTGCATCCCATTCACTATTGCTCCACACTACCTTCAACATTAGTGTATCATATTACTATTATACAAATAACATAAATAATGACGATGATTCTGAAAAATAGTGAGACATATGAACTATGATGCTAAAAAGAAAAATACTCCAAACATGAGTTATCTTGATAATTGACAATTAAATACTTGAGATGGTAGCCAATCAAATAATGCATTTATGAGTTTTCATCAAAATTTTGGGACAGCAAGAGACTAAATACTTTAAGAATACAAACAATATCTAGAATTCCTATGCATTATGTATAGTTCATCAAATATTGTTATACCTTGCACACAACTTGTCAAACACTTATAAATTTGTTGGTTTGGGATAATTTGCATTAAATGAACAAATGACATCCATAGACAACAAAATAACTATCCATAAGCATTTCAATATTATTTATAAAAACTAAGCACTAAACTATGCTTTTGATAATGGAGTAATGTTTAAAGATATTGAAACCCTAATTAAAAAAATGTTCATCAACTATTGTCGAGGTATTATTTTGGAAATGTCAACATGTCTATAGAGAAGGAAATAAAGTAGAAAGTAATTTAGTCAATAATTGCAAATTTGATCTTTATATTGGAAAAATTCAAATTTTGGAATGTGATAAGGTAGTAAATAATTTAGCCAATCATTGTCTATTTGATCTTCATATTGGCAAAATTCAAATTTTAGAATGCAATTATACAAGAGAGATTCTATCCTCAATGAAAATATATCAATGAATTAATCATAAAAGCATAAAAAATTGAGGAATATGAAGAATATTTTTATGGAAAGGTAAGTCAAATATGGGCTAATTGACCTAACAACGAATGTAATGATTTATTATTTTGATTGAAAGTGGATCCCAAAAGAAGTTGCATATAGCTCACTTAAAAAAAAGTTAGATGATTTTTATGAAGAAAGTTTCTTTTACACCTAGGACAAGTATGGATCAAGTAAAAGTGGACACAAGGAACAAGTGTGAGTGTGAGTAAAGAGAAAGACTTATATATATATATTTCTTCTCCTTTATCCTTGAATGAATTTAAAAATTGAAATATTTTCATGAGGAAAAGCTAGTTATCAAGGAATGAAAATAACTTGTGGAAGCCCTTGGTAGAAGCAAGGATGCCTTAGTTGGAAGTAAGGATGCCCCACTTGAGGGTAAAAATAAGAATGAATATATGAATCCTGAAGAACACAAGATTATACTGAGAGGGGGGTAAATAGTATAAGATAAAACTTTTCACTTTTCAATCCAGATGATAACAACAATAATATTAATGCAATAATGAAACAATGCACAAATCATCACATATATGAGAGACACAAATTTTATGTGGAAACACCCTTTTGGGAGAAAACCATGGTGAAATATTGCTTATATATTTTTCAACAAATTTTGTGGGTACCAACCCACAGGAGACACCAATCCCCTATTATAATATTCGTGGACACCAATCCATAGGAGATACCAACCCCCTTGCTCAAGTTCATGGTCACCAATCTACAGGAGACACCAATCCCCTCTATTGGCTCGTGGGCACCAGCCCACAGGAGACACCAATCCCCTCTACTCTAGTTCGTGGACACCAATCCATAGGAGATACCAATCACCTCTTCTCTGGATCGTGGACACAAATCCATAGGAGACATCAATCCCCTCTGCTTTGGTTCGTGGACACCAATAAACAGGAGACACCAATCCCATCTGCTCTGGTTCATGGATACCAATGCACAAGATATTATCTAGGATTTATCAGCCTTTAACAAACCCAATTTTTTTAGGCCTGATAATTAAAGATAAAATGAGGCGTAGCTTTAAAGCCAGAGTTTTGGCAATGATCTTATAGCTGATATTGAAAAGAGTGATCGACCTCCAATTGGTAATAATTTCAGGGTCCCCAAACTTGAGTCTGGATCAAATATTACCTTTATAGATTATAGAACCCATGGAACCTGTGATCATTGCTTCTCGATAGACCTTAAGCAAGTTTGGGCCAATGAAATCCCAAAATTCTTTGAAAAATTCATAGGGGAATCCATCCAACCCAGGGGCCTTATCATTCGTAATTTGAGAGAGAGGCTGAGTAAGGTTTTCAAGAGATAGAGGGGCTTCACAATTGAATTTTTTCTCGAAAGAGAGCTTTTGTGGCACCACTGCACAACACTCAACCAAGGCCTACTGCTAGGTGAGGGTGAGTGGTTGAGAAGAAAAAACTTTTTGATAATGGTGGACAAAGGCAAAGATGATATCAGGAAGCTCAGTGAGTCTACCCCCATCGATTTGAAGAGCTTGAAATTGCACAACCGACAAAGAGGGGCGTAACCGTTTGAAGAATTCTTTAGACACCTTGTCCCCAATCTTGAGCCAATGCATTCTGGCATGAAGCTGGGCTCCTCTGGCCCACATTCAAAGAATTCAAGGAAATGAAAATGATGGAAAGGTTTATGGTATATGTAAGAAATGGACTAATAAAAAATGAAGAATCTTTGGTCCTTTTTCTTAATTTATTTTATAATAAAAAGAGTTTTAAAATGTTTTAATTTATCAATGATTTTTAATATAATTAAGTATCCTCATTGCATGCGTTTTAAGAGGGTGTTGAAATAGATTAATGCTCTATGATTGTTAAGCTTGTATAATTAGATTAAGCTGTCTTGCTAATGCTTTGGCAAAATACTCTTTACACTAATCTACATTAACTTGCATTAAAGTAAATTGTAGAAAAATGAAGTACAAAAATAAATGTGCATAAAAGTTTAAGGGTGCAAGTGAATTAAAGAAAATATGGTTTTAAACCACAAGAAGGAAAGTGTGTGATCAATCAACACATGAGAAGTCAAATAATTCTACATCCATTCATTAGATTATGAAATTAATAAGTGAATGACAAGATAGGTTAAAAATGGGTATGCCATAATCGTCACATACGCCATTGATGGAAGCAGAAGGAATTACCAATTTTGTATAATCTCATGAGGTCAAAGCATAATATGGGTTTCACAAAGTTTTCATGGCCAAAATATGAATACAATGGACCTTTAGGCCGCTATTTATAGTAAAAATTTACCTTAAGTTACTTGGGGTGAGAAACTATTACTCCTAGTAAAGTTAAATATTTGAGGGCATCTTTAGCAAAATGATGCACCACCAAATGTTATGTGCCTGTAATACTTTCATTCAGGAGAACCAAGTTTAAAAGCTGGTATGAGGGGATCATGACCCCTCATAAACATTATGTTTTTAACTCAAAATTTTACTAAATTATTACTATAGGAGATAGAGACAATGGCTAAGAAATTATGGCCCACATGTTTGGTAGATTCTCTCAGCTTTCAATGAGCATTGGGTGGGCTCTCTTGTCTATGGTATCCAAAGGAAATTGTGGTGTAGGCGACTATGGGATGTTGGTGCAATGGAGGTAAAAGGACCAACAAATCCTATGTATTAACATATATGTAACCACTGTTATAGAGGATAAGTAGAAGTAGTGGGATTATATCTGACATCTCAGGCTCTAGTTTCTCAATGATAAGATTGTCCTAAGAGAGGATTTTAATACTATTTTTTCTTAGATAAAAATATGGGAGGGATGAGAACACTAGACACTGTGACTGATTTAATGCAAGAGCACTTAAGGCATCTCCACCTGATTGATATCAAGCCCGATAATGGATTAATGATATTGACGAATAGACGATAGGGATCCTCATGCATCCTAGAGTGCTTGGACAAGTTTGTCATTTTGGATGAACTTCTCTCTCTAGAACCAATTTTGAAATCTTTTATCCTTAATAATCTAGGATCAGAATACTTGATTTGATTTGTTAGACCTATGGAAATTTTCTAGAAATTACTCACCCTTTAAATTCTAACTTATGTGGTTTAGAGATACTTTAGGCCATTAGTTTTTGAATGGTGGAGGGAAGGAAAGCCAAGATATGACACCCAAATGTATTGCTTTGTTAAGATATTACAATTCATCAAAACTAGAATTAAGGAATGAAACTAGCATGAGTTTGGGGATGTGAGGGCTAAAAAAGCAGGTTTGGTTTCCCAACTATAGTAAGTGAACACTCAAATTTGATCCTTGGGACTTATAGAGGAGCTTAGAAAATAGGAAATCCAAGTCTCTTTTGAGTTAGAGAGAAAGGACAAAGGAGCTCTTATGGAAACACAAATCTAGGATCCAATGGCTAAAATAAGGGGATAAAAACTCTTCTTTCTTCCATAAATCTCTTTTTGTCAAAAGAAATTTAAAATTTGTCCCTTTCTTAAAGATCAATAGGGATACTCTGGTTTACTCTTGGGATGGGATGAAGAAAATTACCATTGATTACTTTGAGGTATTGTATTTTGCAATCCATCTAGAATCTAAGATTTAAGAGAAAACTCTTTAAGAAATCCCTTCCCTTATTAAGGAAGAGGATAATTAGGTATTGACAACACCAATTTCTATGGAAAAATTAAAGGAAGTTATTTTTAATATGAGAAAAGGAAAAAATCCTGGTTCGTATGGTTTCCCCATTGAGTTCTTCCAATAATTTTGGGACATGATCAAGGATGATCTTCTTGTAGTGGGAGAAGTGCAGGTGGAAAAATCAGTTTTGAAAGAAATCAATAAAACCTACATTGCACTCATACCTAATTCCCAAAAGGTAGATCAAATTTCTAGCTTTGTGTATTGTTCTCCTCAAAATCATTTCGACGATGATAGCTCAAAGGTTGAAACCCTTCCTCCCTATGATAATATCGCCATAGTAAGGAGGATTTATAGGAAGGATACAAATTGTAGATGAGATAGTGCTTTATTAGGAGGCCCTTCACTCCATGCAAGCACAAATATTACCCTACATGTTTATCCATTTGGACCTCTCCAAGGCTTATTATAGGGTAGATTGAGATTTTTGTTACAGGTCTTGTTGAAGTTTGAATTCTCCTAGGATTGGATGGATTTTATTAGAGGTACTATTTCCTTAATATCTTATATTGTGATGATAAATGGTATTTTATCTCCTTTGTTTACTGCTTCTAGGGAACTATGCCAGTGGGATCCTCTTTTCCTATATATTTATCATTTTGGTAGAGTGTCAAGGCCATCTTCTCTCTGAGGAAAGGAATAACGGATCCATTTAAGGAATCAGATGTGCATCAACAACACATTCTCTCTCTCATTTATAGTTTGTAGATGACTCGAATTTGATGGGTCGTGCTACTACATTGGAAGCATCTAGATTCAATAGAATTCTAAACCTTTTTTCAATAGCCATAGGATAACTTATTAATGAGGAAAAGTCTAAGATCATATTCTTTCATTGTACCGCTAAAGTGAAGACTATGATTCCAAATATTTTGAATTTAAAGCAAGCATCTCTTCCAATCTCTTATCTAGGAGTTCCATTAATGGTGGCCAAAGAAAAAAGGTAAAAATAGAGGTGGTTGATAGAGAAGATATAGAGTAGGCTAAACAACTAGACCAATCAATGAGTTTCTATTGCAGGTAGGATCACTTTGGTTAAATCTGTTTTATAATCTATTCTCATCTATGTCTCCTCAAGTTTAAGTATTTCTAAGGATGTTATGAGAAAGTTAGACAAGACTAACCAAAGGTTTGTATGGAGCGGGGCAAAAGTAGAGCATAAGTGGGCCCTAGTGAAGTGGGATCAACTTTATCTTTCAAAAAGAGGGAGGCTTGGGCCTTTGATAAGTGGTTAAAAATAACTTAGCCTTAGAAATAAAATTATATTGGTGGTTATTACTTCCCTTAATTAGTTATGGGTGTGGATATTGAGAGCCAAGTATGCAAAAAATTGATCTCCAATAGTTTGTACTAGATATTAGCTTTCTCAATGAGGATCTTCAATTATTGAGGTACTAAGGATAGAGGAGACAATTATCAAACCGTAACTATTTTGGATAGTGGGGAATGATCATAAAGCATTTTTTGGATAGATGCTTAGGATGGTTTACCTTCATTAGGTCAATATTTTTCATAATAGCAAGACATCATGGAACAACTCCATAGTTGAGGTTGGATAGATATCATATTATTATAAAAACTGTGGGGAAAGGAAATTGGAAGATAGAGTATGAATTATAGTAAGGGACTGACCAATCCTAGAAACATAGGATGTCAAGGAGGCTGTTCATCAGATTCTTAGCGGATGATTGCTTTCTTGGGCAAAAGACAAAGATAGGAAGGGATAGGGCTCACATTCTAATGATGTGTATACTGCAGCTTTAGGATATTCATCCATCACTCATCATAGAGAAAATCCACTCAATGATGTCTTCAACTAGATTTGATAACTTCTAACTTAGACTAAAGTGAGACTCTTTATCTGGCTCCTACTCCACCGGAAGGTTCTTACAAGAGACCGATTGATGAAACAATGCTTTTCTAATCCGTTCATATGTGAGTTATGCTATTTATAGAACAAGATCTAGGATCACATTTTTTCTTATGTCCCCTAGTCATTCAATTATGGAAATGGTTGTAACCTTTTTATATCTAAGACTCTAGCAATTCACCTCCTTTGAGTAGACATGAAGGACTTGGTCTAGAGTGAATGGGTTGGAGAGTTTAATAAAACAAATGACATTGGTTAGTATCTCTCTGATGCTCTGGAATCTATGGAAAGAAAGTAATAAAATAATCTTTTAAGCAATTCACCATAATGTTCAATATATTTGGCAAAAAACTATAGCCAATATTAGGGAAACTACTTTGCTTACATTGAAGCCCCCCTCCACAATATCTTAGTAGTGGCATAGTTTACTCTCTAGGCTTCAACTTCCTGTGGATGAATGGAGATGTAGGCATCCACAAGGTCCTCGGCCTACTATTCAAAGGGATGGACCATGGCAAACGCCTACCAAAGGTATAGGGAAGATCAACATTGATTGTGCGTTAAGATGTAATCCTAGAAGGGCAAGTATAAGAGATATATGAATATTCTCAAATGGCACTCATGCTTTTCTTTTTGTAGAGAATCTTGACGTTCTATCTAATAATCTAGCAAATACATGTACCATCCTTCATGACCTTCAGGAAGTTGCTAAGGTTGGCTGGTCTATAGTACAAGTAGAATCAAACTCACAAGTAACCATTAATCAATTGAAGGCATCCACCAAGACCTCCTCTTAGGAATGGAAATTACAATGGGTGATTGACAAGATACATGCACTTCAACCTAGATTTAGAGCAATAGAGTTTCTTCATGCTCCTCGAGAACGGAATAAGATTGCAGATACTATGATAAATTGGGCTTTAGACTATGGGGTTCTAAGTTGTTATGGAGATCCTCCATGATGGTGTACTAGGAAAGATGTATACATAAACTACATATCAATGTTGATAACTTTGGTTCCTATATGTTATAACTTAGAAGAAAGTCATAAATTCCTTTGTTTTTGTTTTAACAAAATACGCTTTAAATAATACAAAAAAGATATACCCTATTTATATAACAAAAAAGATAATGTAACTTTATAATTTTTATTATTTCTAATAAATAATACAAAATACTTTAAAAAAAACTTTCGAATCAAAATATTTTACATAATTCTTTTTATAAACTTGTTTCTTTATAAAATTATAAAAACTAAATATATTTATAAAAAAATAATTTATATCTCTTAGTGTAAATGTTTAAAATCAAATTAAATGTTAAAAATCACTACTAATAATCTAAAAATTCATATTCTTAATTTAATATTTTATAGATTTTAAAATATCAATGTAAGAAATTAAAAAACACAATTTCATATTCTTAATTTAATATTTTATAGATTTTAAAATATCAGTGTAAGAAATTAAAAAACACATCACATGTGCATTTTTCCCTTACTGTTTGATTGGTGGAGTAGTTAGGACAATCCATGGAAAAGATGTTTGAGCTTGACAAGGTTGGTTCACACAAAAAGGACATACAAATCCTCAATCCTCGTGAAGGTGGGTCATATTCCTGGAATGGGAGTGGGGCAATTCTAATAACCACACGGAGTTGTAGCACAATTGTGACAATTTCACATTAAAGTTTGATAGTTTAAAAAAAAATACTTTCACAAAATTATAAGTTATTTGATTTTAATAGTTTTTAAATGTTTTTTAAAATTATTTTTATGTGAAATAAGAGAATTATATTGTAGGTGGATTGGTAGTTATTTGTTTGGCCAAGAAGATATTTAGGTTCAAACCTTGGAGGCAGTAGTCTAAGCTATATCCTCTAAGTGCATGCCAAACCGATAGTACGAATCTCTCGAGTGACCCATAGTCCCCTCCGGTAAACAATAACGAGGTGGAATAGATTTGGTGGGAGCAGGTATGTGGTCTGAACTTTGCATTTGATAGTTACTCAAAATAGTGTGGTTGTAACGAACTCTCCTATGAAAAAAATAAAATATATTAAATTCAAAATAAGGTGGAGTTGTACATTAAATTTTATTAACTAAAATAATATGGTTAAATAAATATGTAAAGATGCTTTAGGTTTGAATTAGAAAGAGAGTGAGATTGTATGTTACAATGTATTAACCAAAGTATGGTTGAATAAATATATATTGGATAAACTATCTTTTGACCAAGGTTGTAAAGTGTAATTCTTCAACTTTTAATAAAAAATTTAGGTTAATAATTAATCATGATGTAATATAAATAAGATCAATTTCAAATTTAAATAACTGAAACATTTTATCTTGTATAATCTATGATTTAATAGACATTTAAAATTACTTTATTATAGTCATGATAAAAAAAAAAAAATTAAAATTACAAGATTTAAGCTAACAATCCAGTACAAGATGTTTTCCCATAAGAACCAATATAGATGAATTAATATGCTTAGCAAAGGTTTTATTCTAATTTTCAATGCATCTTAAACTAGTTTGAATTAATGAATGCAAGTTATTTTAAATAATAAAACATTTTTCTTGGCTAGTTATATAAGGTTAATATTAGTATATAGATAGATAAAAAAATTACTGATTTCTGTGGTTAAAGATTTAGGTTTTTAATATAGAGATTTAAGTTTAAGTCTTCTTAGATGATATATGTATAATATAATTTTTTTATTAAAAAGTATTGGTAATTTATCACATCTAAACACGGTTAGGTGAAGTTTTGTTTTTGACGACTTTGGTAAAAGAGATAGGTTATGGTTGTGGTAGCTAATTCAAAAGTTTTCCTTGCTAGAATGGGGGATTATTAATAAAATAATTGATTAGATAATTTATCATATCTAAGATTAGGTGCGGCATATTGCAATAAACATGGTTAGGTGCAAGTCTCTGGTGACTTTGGTGAAAGAGATATGTAATGGTTGTGGTGGTTAAGTCAAAATTTTTCCTTATCAAAATGGGGATTATTAATAAAACAATTGATTAAGTAATTTATCACATCTAAGATTAGGTGTGGCATATTGCAATAAACATGGTTAGGTGCAAGTTTTTGGTGACTTTGGTGAAAGATATATGTTATGGTTGTGGCAGCTAAGTTAAAAGTTTTTCTTACCAAAATGAGGGATTATTAATAAAACAATTGATTATATTATAATGACACTATAATAAATTGTATTTTATTTCTCATTGGGCTTAGAACAAGCAATCAAAAATAAGAAGTTTAATAATATAAGTGAAGGTTCTTATCCTATAGACAAACCTTTAACATTATCAAATGATATGAGTTCAAGTTATTAAAACATGGACTCTCAATGCAATGACAAAGGTTAAAATCTTATAAGGTGATATGCAACATAATAATGATAGTATAATTTGTTGTAATAAAACTACGTGGTTTCCATGTAGTAAGAGTAGGATCCATTCCATCTTGCATAAATTTTTTTGAAATGTATATTTTATCATCTATTGTCCATCATAATCTGAAGATTTAAACTTAGGTTGTATTTATATGATTACATCCCATTCACCATTGCTCCACACTACCTTCAACAATAGCGAATCATATTACTGTTATATGAATAACATAAAATAATGACGATGATTCTGAAAAATAGTGAGACATATGAACTATGATGCTAAAAAGAAAAATACTCCAAACATGAGTTATCTTGATAATTGAAAATAAAATACTTGAGATGGTAGCCAATCAAATAATGCATTTATGAGTTTTCATCAACATTTTGAGACAACAAGAGACTAAATACTTTAAGAATACAAACAATATCTAGAATTCTTATGCATTATGTATAGTTCATCAAATATTGTTATACCTTGCACACAACTCATCAAGCACTTATAAACTTGTTGGTTTGGGATAATTTGCATTAAATGAACAAATGGCATCCATAGACAACAAAATAACTATCCATAAGCATTTCAATATTATTTATAAAAACTAAGCACCAAACTATGCTTTTGATAATGGAGTAATGTTTAAAGATATTTAAACCCTAATTAAAAAAATGTTCAATCAACTATTGTCGAGGCATTATTTTGGAAATATCAACATGTTTATAGAGAAGGAAATAAGGTAGAAAGTGATTTAGTCAATCATTGTAAATTTGATCTTTATATTGGAAAAATTTAAATTTTGGAATGTGATAAGGTAGTAAATAATTTAGCCGATCATTGTCTATTTGATCTTCATATTGTCAAAATTCAAATTTTAGAATACAATTATACAAGAGAATTCTATCCTCAATGAAAATATATCAATGAATTAATCATAAAAGCATAACAATTTGAGAAATATGAAGAATATTTTTATGGAAAGGTAAGACAAATATGGGCTAATTGACCTAACAACGAATATAACGATTTATTATTTTGATTGAAAGTGGATCCCAAAAGAAGTTGCATATAGCTCACTTAAGAAAAAAATTATATGATTTTTATGAAGAAATGTTTCTTTTACACCTAGGACAAGTATGGATCAAGTAAAAGTGGGCACAAGGAACAAGTGTGAGTGTGAGTAAAGAGCAAGACTTATATTTAGATTTCTTCTCATTTATCCTTGAATGAATTTAAAAATTGAAATATTTTCATGAGGAAAAGCTAGTTATCAAGGAGTGAAAATAATTTGTGGAAGCCCTTGGTAGAAGCAAGGATGCCTTAGTTGGAAGTAAGGATGCCCCACTTGAGGGTAAAAATAAGAATGAATATATGAATCTTGAAGCACAAGCTTATACTGAGACGGGGGTGAACAATATAAGATAAAACTTTTCACTTTTCAATCCAAATGATAACAACAATAATATTAATACAATAATGAAACAATGCACAAATCATCACACATATGAGAGACATAACTTTTACGTGGAAACACCCTTTCGAGAGAAAACCATGGCAAAATATTGCTTATATATATTTTCAACAAATTTCATGGGCACCAACCCACAGGAGACACCAATCCCCAGTTACAATATTCGTGGACACCAATCCATAGGAGACACCAATCCCCTTTCTCAAGTTCGTGGACACCAATCCACAGGAGACACCAATCCCCTCTATTGGTTCGTGGGAACCAACCCACAGGAGACACCAATCCCCTTTGCTCTAGTTCATGTACACCAATCCACAGGAGACATCAATCCCCTTTGCTCTGGTTCGTGGACACAAATCCATAGGAGACACCAATCCCTTCTACTCTAGTTCATGGACACCAATTCATTTTATATTTTAGTTTGGACTTGAGCCTTGGGTCAGCCAAATGTACAAGCTATCAAGCCTTTTTTAATTATGTATGAATGTAACATGCTTTTAACATGAACACTGATTTTTTTAGTATCTTTGTCCTGGTCTGAGTATTCATGTATCTTTCTGTAAGGGGTTGTGACTAGTATCTATCCTGACTTTCATAGGAAGTTATTTGATTCATAGTCATGCATGACTGAGACCATATTCAATTTCATTGTCATGTTTTATTAATGTGTTCATTAATCCCATTGATGTACAAAATAGGACCTATAATATTTGGTGCATTACCACCTATAACTTACGCTAGTCAGTTTTTATTTTACTATTTGTTTTATCTTTTTCCTTTTCCCTGGCAAGCATATGATATAATAGGCTAGTATAGGAGAAATAACATCAAAGGTTGCACCCAGACAAGGAGATGATCTTGGTAAAATATCTCAAAAATCATCCAAAGGAGTTGTGTCTCACACTCCTCAAACTTCCCAATATGGGTGTCCCAAGCGAGGCGTGAGCATTGGATGGACTTGAATAAGATCGCATTCATGGGTGGTCATGGTGCCCAAGGTGTAGGTATCAAATCCGGCCCCAAAAAGCATGCATATACATACATACATACATACATATTAAATTAAAAAATGTATGTGTTTGTTTGTGTGGATGGGTCTAAAAATTATTTTTTGAAAATCTTAAAAATTGTGTTATTAACACAAAAAATTACTAAAACATTTCAAATCTTCAATTTTTAAAGTAATAAAAAAACTAAAAAATACAAGTTTAAAATAATTAAAAATATGGACATTCAAGAAAAAATCAAGGTTCAAATATTATGAGATAATATAATATCAAGATATCACTATGTCTATCCCAGCCACAAAGAGTATATTGAAACATTAGACGAAATTTTCCACTGTAAAACCAAAGAGTTTTTGGCACGCCTGATGGGATAAGATTTCATAAATATTATCTCATTCACTAGGAGGACTCAAGATTCTAGTGAATAGTCTTGACCTCATGAGTGAAGAATATATATTCACTCGGTGACTCTGTTGATTCAAGAACCGGACAAATTGGTGACTTTTTTGGAAGAAGAGGTCAGAATTGCATAAGAGGACCCAAATCCAAGATAACCTATTGCATATTAGTCAGAATGATGTTTCTACAAATATCATAGTGCATTTTCCTAGAGCCATGGTTCAACAAATTTATCTAGCTTGGAATACTATTGGGTCTCTCAACCTCCCAGATCTTCATGAGATTTTCTAGGCCACATTAAAGGTTTTACCCTGCTATGATGGTAGTAGGAAAATAACTTATGAGCACTACCAAGATGTTGGTGCTTTTGCAACCATTTATAATATCACCTTTGAATATGTGATGGTGAGGTTTCTTGCTTGGTATTTTCATGGAAAAGTGCTACAATGGTATTGCTCCTTGGAGGATAATAGCATTAAGGCTTGGGTCGACTTGGATGCACCCTTCATACTAGAATTTGATGACCCAAGAGATCCCTTCTTATTGGTCACTCAATTTTCTTTTATCTAAAGGAATCCTGAGGAGAGAGTAACTGATTTTAATATCCAGTTTAGAATTACCTGAAAAAGGATCCCTCAAAAAATAAGGTTATCCCAAGCCCAAGCTTGTATTTATTACCTTCATGCTTTTACACTAGATCTAAGTCTGCTCATACAACTTAATAAATTTTTTTTTTTCACAAATTTTCCAAGTTGTCACCACAACAAAAAATATGCTTATTTTAGAGAGAAAGCTTCCTCCCAAAAGCACCATGTGGGATACCCCTCAGGTCTATCAAATCCTTCTCCAGCAAGGAATACTCATATTATGACCACCCTAGAATCTTGAATAGTGTAAGAACTAAAAGCTATGATTCAACACTTGACAAATGAGCTCAATGTCATGGAATTAAATAATATTGAAGTAGGAATTGAAGTATATCCTCAAAATATGTCTCCCTCAAGAGACCAAGTAATGCAGATTGGTAAAATTAGTAGAGAGCATTTTTATGTTGCCACAGATCAAGGATATGGGGGATTTCTAAGACCGAATAAGCTTAAGTATACAATATTTGACAGTCATAAAAATGGTGATGATTATCAATGCTATTAACCACATTTCTATCCAATGGTAGCTCAAGAATAAGATGATTTCATAGTTCTTACAATGGATCTGAGACAATATTTCATAATTGAAGGGCTTTTATAGCTTGTTCAACCAATCTAGCTACAAATTTTTGGCATATTTCTTTGCTAGTGTACAATCAAGAGACCAAAAATTTGGAAAATATAAAGCAAAAATTAGGGTAAGGAAAGGAACAAGCCTAATAATGTGAGCTATAAGAGGTAATTTGTGCATAAGGAGAGTATCCTAAAAAGTAGAAGCTAGAATTATTAGAAAAACAACATAGCTCAAAAGCATTGTCCCTATATTGCCAAAGAAAACAAGCTTACTATAGATTATATTATCTGACAATAACAAGAGAACAAAGAGAAGTGATGGTAAAAAATATAAAAAATTGCTCTAAAAATCAGCTCATAAGGCAAACAAGCTGTCAGACAGTTCTAAAGGAAGCATTGTGAAAGAAGTGAAAGATATGGAAGGAACTTTGATGATTTGGACAAGTAAATTTGGTTGAAGCAGCTATGAAAGACTCAACGGATGGTAGAATTACCTTTTTTAATTTTAGGTTAGCACATAGGTGATCATCCCTAGATATGGGTATGACTAAGCCCCCACCCTTCTATTTTTACTTGTGCTTAGAAGGTTGGGTATTACATAATTGTATAGCAGATCTGGGAGTTGCTTCACATTCATGCCTTAGGAGGTTTTTGATTCCATGAGCTTAAAGTATACCAAGATTGATTTCAGGATACTGCACTTTAATGGAATACATGTTTGGATAGTGGGTGTCATAGAAAATATTCCAATATTGTTGTATAGGTTGTTGAACATTTCAGTAGTATAATATGTGATGGTTGTTGACTTACCACCATTATTTGGGATGAGCCTATCAAAAAAGTTTTATATACAATTAGGGGGACAATTGGCACAAGATCATGCTCACATGATTATTCCCTGTATTCAAAAAATGGTTTGGATTCATGCTAAAAAAATTTGACCTTATCATATTAGAAGTTATGAACAGCAAAAGGTAGATATGGAGGCAGAAGTTATGGAGCATTTCTAGGTGGAGGTAACAGATTGGTCATAATGTGAGCTAGAGTTGATGTGGTACAAGCTCTTCTTAAGTAGTCCCAAAGAAATGATTTTTTCAAACATGGGAAAGCAATAAAATTCAAGGGCCAATTATGGACAGTTACAAGGTAAAAATTCTAGGTCTCAACAAGAATTCCCTAATTTTTGGGGGGTAGTTACTAGAAGAGTCTTATGCGGATGAGGAATATGTTAAGCTATGTCCCAAAACAATGATTCTCATATATATTGGAACTCCTAAAATTAATAAATTTGATTTGACACATGGATCAATGTAGATGGGGAAGATGACCAAGATATCACATGCCCTAGGAGAAATACTTGTATTAATTCTCAAGGCCATTTGTTAGATAAGCCTTGGAAATGAACTCTGCCTAGAGTCGATCCCTTGACAGAGTTTTTCCAAAACAAGTTTCATGTTTCAAGATGGATATCAAAAAGAAAAACACAAAATCAACACTATTTGGTTGGGTCATTGTAGATTCCAATGAAGAGGCTAAAATCAAGCACCACTAGCGTGAGGAGTCATGCCATAATTTTGTGTAAATAGCTTGACATGTAAATAAAGAGCCAATTATAGGAAAATGTAGCTAAAATAAGATAATTGGTCAAATAGATAACTAAATGGTAAAAACAACACTTTGAAAGAAGCATTAGGTAAATCACATGCATATGATCATTAAAATCAAGGTGGATTTGCATTGGAAATTCTCATTATGATAAGTTGGCAGTATTTAAGCTGAAGAAAAAGAGGATGGACCTAGAAATTGATTGGTGACTTCTCTCAATTGAAGAAACTATATAAGGAGATTTCTTCCTTTAGCTTTGCATCATTGGTGGTGATTCTTCTAGGGACTTTCATTTCACTCTTTTGGCATAATTCTGGTAGCTCCTATTGAAGACTAATAGGAATGAATACACTCTTCTAACTGGACATTTCTATATTAAGGAAATACCAAAATTATCAAATGATAAAAGTCTAGGAGTTAGTATAAGCAACCATAGATTGAGATAAGGCTCTATTTGGTTGAGATTAAAGAGTGTATAGATATACGTACCTTAAAGCATTCCAACCTTCCAGAATATTCTTCTGTTTCCTTTTACTTCACTCTCTTGCAATGAAAAACCAACCCCTATTTCTTGCCAAACTCATCAAGTTTCTAAGAAATATAGCTTTGCACTCTCTCTAAAATTGACTAAATGGAGGTTTCTCCAAATTCATGGAAAAAATAAGAGTCAAAATCTTAGAAGAACCTTTTGATCAAGGAGGGTTAGCTTCATATTTTTTGTATTTTTGCTGTTTGAAGTTTAAAATTACCAAATAGGAAGAAGGAAGAAAGGTCAAGCCTAAAGTTGTGACAAAACAATGAATGCCATCATAAACGTACAAATATTTAATGTTTAGGAGTCACCACTTCTTGTCCTTTGCACAGTCGTCTCCCTCCACCTTTTGTAACCCAATTCACCCCCTTTTATTCCAATTAGTCCACACCCACTTTTGTTCATTACTCATTCTTATTGTCCTATAAATTCCCTAAATCTCTTTGCTTTTAACCTCTTCATTGCTTCTTTCTTACTCCATAGCCCAATGGATATATTGGCTAAACTTTTCTTTTGCAAGCAATAGAGGGTGCTTTGGTTGATTAGGAGATTGTGTGAAGATGACATGCAAGCATAGGAAAAGTATGTGTAAAGTCTATGGTATGACACCTTAGTACGTTGATGATGAAAGAAAATACAAGGTGCATAATGAAAAGGATAATGCTGGCGACAAACTATTAGCTACATAAAAGAAAGCATCATAATAAGATGCTCGAATGTGGATAGACTCGTATTGTTAAAGTTTATAAGTGATAGATGACACAAAATAATGAGGATAAAGAAAGTAGATATAATAAGGCAATCACGTGTGCATGGTACTTGAGGTGCAATTTCTATTTGGTGGTGCTAGATCAACAAAAATCTGATTCCAATTAAAACTCTAGTTGTGCTACAATTCAAAAAAGTTATAAAAGGATATAACAAGACAAGGATCATGCATGGGTGTTTTTATTTGGTAATAGGGGTCTTAGTATATATTTTTCTCATTTAGGCAATCATGCACACCTCTAGTATATTTGGATACTCTTTAGATATTTGTAATCCTTAAGAAAAGTACCTACAAAATTTCATAAAATAGAAAACAACAAAAAGTAGTGAAGTACTCAAGTTCCTGTGTCCTTGGAATATTATGCAAGGCAACTTGCCTGGGTCTAAAGAAAATTTTGATAGTGGTGGACTATGCTCAATAAGGATTCAATTTTGTCAGAGGTATTTCTAGCCAAGTATCTCCTTGCCTATTCCTTTCTCTTCCTCTTCTCATATTTTCCTCTTTTTTTGTTTCTCTTTTTCGTGCATCCTTCTTCTCCATGTTCACCTCCCCATCATTCATCCTTATGTAAACCTTAGTATTTTCTTCTTCTAGAACATTTCCTCCTTCACATTCTATATAAAATTCTATATTTTGTAGGTAAATGACACTTAACCAAGGTCATATTATAATGTATGCCTTATAACCCTTGTTTCAAATTTAGAATCTATTCACTTCCTTCACATATCTGCAATCTGTTCCTCAATACCCTCTTCTGAAGTCCTTCTATATTTTATAGTTTTAATATTTACTTCCTTCTATGCCTTCAATGTTTATCAACTTATCTTTTAGGTCCCTTGTCCTCTGTTGGCCCTACGTCCAATAGATAAGGTTATCTAGGTTCTCTATTTCTATAAATAAAAATCCCCAAGAGGCACCAATAATATGGGTTAATGTGATCACCCACATTCCCAAGTCCTTTCAAATACATCTAGATCACGATTCTGCTAAGTTTTATAAAATTTTTACTAAGGCAATAACACAAGAGCTTAACTTGAAGCATCAATTTTGGAATAAGTTGGCTGCTAGAGTAAGGCCCTAATGAAGATCCAAATATAAAAGAGTAGTGAATGTGAAGCTAGAGAGTATTGACACAACCAGATAAGAAATAACACTTTGTTGGCCCCAAAACTTGGCCAAGGCAAATAATTTGATATTGTATTGCATGCCAAACTTAAAGTTTCACTAAGGCAGAAGGAAACAACACTCTACATTTGCTCAAACTCAAAGTTTGGCTAAGATAAATAGGATGAAGAAGGATTAAAATTTTTTGAAGGTTGAAGTAATCAAAGGTGTTAAAAAATTTTATCATTTGGCACACTAGCCTAATTGTCGAACTCAAAATTTTGCTAAGTTATGTAAAAGGGTCAGAATTTTGACATGCCAATGTCAGTATTAGAAGCAAAAAAGTTTTGCATCTGGTATTTTTATAAACTTAAAGTTTGGATGAGTTTGGAGATCAAGCTAGAGGATCATTGGACTATTCAAAGAGTTGAATGTCACCCTAAAAAGCTAAAAAGTATGGAAGGTGACCAAACTTTTGAGAAAGTTTATGTCATTATTAGAGCTAGAAAAGTCTAGCACTGATGTACAATGTTAGACTCAAATTTTTACTAAGATATAGAGTCTAGCATGAAGAAGGACTGGAATGACAAGGCACCAATGAAAAATCAATGTAGAGGTCTGGTCACGCTTCCAAGCCCTGATATTTAGTGAAGAAATTTTAGACCTATCCCTATCAACCAAATTTGTGTGTGTCAACCAACTACCTAGAACATAGCCATTAGAATGAGTTAGGACCTTAAATGAGTTGGCACTACAATAATGCATAATGGTTAAAAGTGAACTTGTTGGAGTATGCTAATATTTTTTGGAGGTGCTTGGATGCCAGTCTCATGGAGAAGATAAACACCGACTACATTAGCATAATGGAATCAAAATTGTTAATCCTGGTTGAGCTGAAAAGCGATACCCACTCCTTACACTTGCCCATGTCAAGCCTACATATAACTTTCCCATAATAATTAAAGCTAACTAAAAAGCAATGAAAAATCATATAAATAGCTCAATATATCTCTAATAGAGGGTCGAATCTTTAGCATGTACAATTTGTGTATATTGTATGATGGTTGCTGCCTTTCATGAAATAAAAGTGTTATTTGACCTCTATCAAAAAATGTTGCAGGATATATGAAAGTGTGAGTTATATTGTTATGCATTTATGTTTACATTAAATGAATAGTGAATTCTGTCAAGCCTATTCTACTAATTTGGATAGCCATTTGGATTGTTGTTCTTTTAATCTCTAGAATGCTTAGTTGTATATGAATTGATTTAAATAATGCTCTACAAGATTGTATGTTAGTTGGTTTGTTAGACCTTGAATTAATTTGAGAGTGTAATACTTTTGAAACACAGCTCATTGTTGTTAGCTGAATCTCGACCAACTTTATTTCAATTTCTATCTTTGCACTCTCTTCTTATCCTTCTAATTTATTGCTTTTGTCTTAAAATACAATTTCAGTTTAGTTAGCTTTATAAGGAAGTGGCCTTATCCAAAGGTTGACTGAGAAGCAATTTTGGCCATCCAATCTTGGCCAATATTTAAGGGCACAACTTATCCACTTAGGAAAATTTTAGACCAAGAGTTAATACTACTATATTCTTCATTGTAATACAAATGTGTTAGGACCCCATCCTAGCACTACTTTTGTAATTCTCATATGATTATGTAATGAACCCTTTATAATGTTATTTTGTAATACTTTATAATGGAATGTGGTAAGTGAGGTGCCTAGACAAGAATGTAACTATTATTTGATAGAAGATTCTAGCTCGAGTGGCACTTTGCATAAGCCAACTATTGAAAATTAGGTTAGGATTGCATGAAGTGTATATTTAAAAGACAAGGACCCATAAATGAAGTTATATTTTTCAAATTAATAAAATTAGTGGAGGTTGCCCCCTCGAAGAGGCCTGTGATTCTGTGTTGTTTTCTGAGATTGTTATAATTTTGCATTTACATTTTGAATTGCAATATTTTGTTCTTTCATGAAATTCTATTTTATTTACAATATTTATGTGAATGCGTTTATTTTTATGAGAATGTTCCTAACAAGTAGTATCAGAGTGCTTTATAGGGCTGAGTTCCACTACGACTACACAAATTTTTATCCTTTCATTTCGACTATTAGGTATAAATTTTTCGTATTTTAAAATTTTTGCTTGTTTTCTTACTAAAAAAAACACAACCCTTTTTTTTTTCTAGCATTAGTTTATTAGGTTAGAAACCCTATGTTGGGGGTTTTAAAATATCACAAAGGAGTTGTCATAATTGGATAAGCTATATTACCCATAAAGCGTCTAATGAAGTGAGGGGCAATCAAGCTTCCAATACCTAGGCCTCAAACAATACCCATCTACGAAATTGAGCTCCCACGTATCTTTAGGTATATTGAGAGACACCCTAGGATTAGGAGAAACCTTTAGCCCTAGGAAGATTTTTGGTCTTGTATTATCCATAGTACACTAGATATAACATCCAAAAATATCATCCTCCCATACTATTAGAGAGGTAGGTAGTGTGCTCAAGGGTATGCATAGAATCCTCCTTGAGTAGTGATGAGGCTTAATTTTTATTTTTCTTGCACTTAGGTTTAGCCTAGGTTTTGTAGCCTTTAGGACTTAGTCTTTGTTGTAATAAGGCTTGTCCATGTGAGTGTGATTTATCTCTCATGTTAGTTAGGTCATAGGCTAGGTGGCATGTTATTCGTAGCCTCATAGAACTTTTTCTTATCCTTTGTATTTTTAGGATTAGTTTTGTTACAAACTCCTTGGATCTGAACCTTCTTCCTCAGATAGTTCGTTTATGTTTGTAATTATTTACACTTACATTTTAATTTGAACATTTAGCTTCAGATTTCCATATCATATTTGGTATTAGAGCAGGAAATTGTGGAGGTTTTGGGTCATTGCTGACCTCATGATGGTTGAATCGGGTTGTTTTCGATCAACATAATCCTTTTTTCCAAGCTCTCTTTCACTCTGTTGCATAGTTGTTATCCTAGATAGCAAATAAAAGCAATTTTTGAGGTGGTCTTTGTTTGATCGATTTGCCATTGAGTTTGTTGTATGTACAAATTATTGCTGAAATTTGTTGATTAGTAAGAAGTTGATTCATTTTGTGGTGCAAATTGATCTTGGTGATCAATTATTTAAAAAAAAAAAATTCGTGGGTCTGAAAATCAGTTCCAGGTCGTGCAAGCATTGGTCGCTACATTGGGGCCAAAGATTCTATTATCAATGCCCATGCCAAATCTCGGCTTTCGGCACCAATTTACCAATCGACCAACATTCAACGATGATAGGAGGTCATCGTTTTGGCCATTGGCATGAGAAGCCTCTTCTGGGCTCACTGTTCTTGATCGACATACGATGCCCGAAATCACATGACATCATTTTTATAGCATTGCAGATAACCCCTAAACTCATACCTTCTGCTCAAACGTGATTTGCTTCGTTGATTTACAAGATTTTGACAACGCTCAATGTTTTTCCTATTCTTGTAGCACATACAATGCCGTGTTGACACACTGCCCTAACAACATTTTTATTGACTGTATTTATAGACGGAGTTTCAAATCAAAATTGCCATCGATCGAACGTTCTTTGAACGAGGCATCTCTATGATCCTTGGATATGATTTGCACTCTTTGTCAATAGTTGTACGAGTTACTTTGACGAGAGCAACTATTTTATTTATTTTAGCATTCGCTTACCTGGCTAAAGCAATCTGATCACTTAGGTAATTTTCCTCTAATGCCCATCACGATTTGTGATGCATTTTAATCTTCAGTGACGCATTGTGAGCCCCATCGTGCAAAGAAGGAACCAGTTTGCACCTGGAAAATGGACAGGGAAGACACGTAAGTATTTTTGTTTTTGTTTGGTCAATGCGACGCAAAAGGGGGTGATTCACGTGACTAGACGAATATATCCCACATTTTGTTGGAAAAAACCTTTGTAGGCTTTAAAAGGGAATCTTCTCCCTTAGCTAAATATCCAACGCACGATGGTTGCAATGCATGCACCGTCACCATTGATCGTGCCTATCGTGACCATGCACCATCGCCATTGACCATGCCTACCATGATCGTGCACTGTCACTGTTGACTGAGCCTGTCTGTTGAGCTCCGTAATTTGTGCCAAGAAATTGATCCTGCACGATTTGTGCTAAATTTTTTTATAGTGGTAAGGAAAAAAACTTGATTTGTCTTCCTATTGGTGACATTATAAGAAGGGTTTCTTATAGAACACTTTTTAATTATTATCCGCTGGGGATTTACTAAAGTGTAATTTTATCCTTTTCACACAATTTTTGTCAAATTGTAAAATTAAAGTTTTTCTTTTTGCAATTCTTTTAGACTACTTGCACTTTTTGAAATTGTTATCCTATTTTTGTACACTTCTTTCTAGCACGTACTCGGGGTCAAATGGCTATCGAATTGGTCGACAAAATGGCTCAACTCACACAACTTGTGAGTGCTTTAGCCGATAAGGTCACCACTCAAGATATTCAACCCCATTGTGATGTTCCCATTTATGATGGTTCATGGGATCCTGAAGTTCTCAATAATTGGATTTTGGACATGGATAGTTGGTTTGAGTACACCAAATTGGAGAAGGCCCAAAGAGTTGCTTTTGCAAAACTTAAATTGTCAGGCCTTGCTAAGATCCTTGTCACTGATCGCCAAAGGACTCAAAATCCCATTGATACATGGGATGAATTGCAACGTGTTTTGAAGAGTAGTTTTTACCCTTCAAATTATGTCGAAGACCTTGAAATCAAATGGCCACGTCTTCGACAAACTGCTCATATGAGTGTTCATGATTATGTGTTGCAATTTAACAAATTGAGAATTTTGAATTCAGTGCAGGATATCGCCACTCAACTTGTGACCAAATTTAAAAGTGGGTTGCAGGAACCACTTTATCGCAAGTTGAAGTACAAGATAATTGTAAGCATTGATATGGATTTCAATCAAGCCATACTTGCGGAGGAGGAATTGCGAGAGTCATCACGCGGGACTCGCTCTTCATCATCGGGAGGAAATCCGAAGGCTTCACAACATCAATCCAAGGCGGCTAAGTCTTCTTCTTCTTCTTCCTTCTCCCACTTCTTCTTCTTCCTCTTCCTCTTCTTCTTCTCAAAAATCTTCCAAAACTCCTATGGAATGTACTTATTGTAAGAAGAAGGGTCATCAAAAACATCAATGTTTTAAGTTGAAGAATTTGAAAAAGAAGTCCCTAGTTGTAAAGCCTTCAAATGAGGAACCTCAAGAAGGTCCCATTGAGGCTACAGGGGAAAGAAAGACATATAAGGAATTGGCAGGGTTGAACAAATTAACCCTCATGAACACTTCAAAAGGGGATCGTGAGAACTTGTTTGTGACCACGGTTCACCTCAATGATTCCTTTGTAGTTGATTGTATCATCGATAGCGGCTCGTAGAAGAATCTAATTGCGAGGTCCATTGTCGATAAACTGAAGTTGCCCATGAAACCCCATCCTCATCCGTATCCTTTAGGGTGGAAGGATAATGGGATTTCATCGGACATCACACACACATGCACCGTGAATTTTGCTTTCAGTCCCTCTTTTGTGGATACAGTTGTGTGCGATGTCACTCCAATGGACTGTTGTGGTTTATTGCTTGGGAGACCCTATCAATATGATAGGAGGTCTATTCATGATGGGTTTAAAAACACATATACCTTGCACAAATATGATAAGGCCTACATAATCAGAAGCACTCAACAAACTCCACAAAATTTGATGCTCAGTTGTAGACAAGCACGCAAGGCTGTAAATCAAGCAAGGGAACTAGCACTCATCTTTATCAGACCACGAAATGAAGACAATCAAGCACCTAAGCAAAAACAACATATGCATGCTTCAGTTAATTCTTTGCTACAATCATATTCAGGTGTGTTTCAAGAACCTACAAGTCTTCCTCCTCAAAGAATAATTAATCATAGCATTGAAATTGTTCCTGTTGCTTCACTTCCTAATGCTCCAATGTATAGACAATCAATAGTGCAAATGGAAGAAATTAAAAAACAAATTCATGATTTGTTAGCAAAAGGTTTCATCAAACCTAGCACTTCTCCTTGTGCTTCACCTATTTTTCTTGTATTGAATAAATATGGCACTTGGAGACTATGCATTGATTTTAGAGCACTTAATAAAATCACCATCAAAAATAGATATCCACTTCCACGAATTGACGATCTCTTGGATCAGCTCCAAGGAGCTAAATTCTTTTCCAAGATCGATCTCAAAAGTGGGTATCATCAAGTCAGAATTGAGGCAGAGGATACCTGGAAGACTGCATTCAAGACTAATATGGGGCTCTTTGAATGGCTTGTCATGCCCTTTGGTCTTACGAATGCTCCAACCACATTCATGCGGCTAATGAATGAAGTGTTTCGTGATTGTTTGGATAAATTTGTAATCATTTATTTAGATGACATCCTTGTGTTCTCCCCAACTTGGAAAAGTCATCTTGAGCACTTGGAATATGTTCTTCAAACTCTTCAGAAGAACCAATTGTATGCCAATCTTCCCAAGTGTTCTTTTGGGTAAACTTCCATTGCCTATTTGGGATTTGTAATCAGTGAAAAAGGAGTTCAAGTGGATCCTGCTAAGATCGAAGTCATCCTCAAATGGCCAACTCCTACTTCTGTCATGGAGTTGAGGAGTTTTCTTGGACTTGCTAATTTCTATCGCAAGTTCATTGCAGGATATTCCACCATTGCTGCTCCATTGCACCATTTAAAAAAGATCAAAATTTAGTTTCAGTGGACAAAGGAACAACAAGAAGCCTTTGACACTTTGAAACACAAATTGTGTAGTGCACCTATCCTTGTGTTGCCAGATCTTGCACAACCTTTTGAGATTGAGATAGATGCTTCACAATATGCACTTGGAGCCATGCTTAAACAAAATGGCCATCCAGTGGCCTATCATTCTAAAACTTTTTTTGAGGCCAAGAAAAATTATTCCACCTATGATAAGGAGTTGTATGCATTGGTGCAGGCCATAAAATATTGGAGGTATTATATTTTGGGCAAAGAGACTGTTGTTCACACCGATCATATGCCCCTTAAGTTTCTTCAATCTCAGTCTAAAATTGAAGAAGCTCGACACATGAAGTGGGCATCCTATTTGCAGCAGTTCCATTTGGTGATCAAGTACAGGAAAGGGTAAAATAATGTAGTAGCAGATTGTCTGAGTCGACCTCCATCAGCCCTTGCCTTGATAGTTGTCACTATGTCTCATATTGGCTTCCAGATGTGGCCTTCACAATATCCATTGGATCCTGACTTTGCCAAAGTATTTCAACAACTTTCTCATCCTTCATCTTCCAATTTGAGGGCCCTTCATGACTTTCACATTCAGGATGGACTGTTGTATAAATTGGATAAGCTTTGTGTTCCACGTCAGCATAGGGAGTCTCTCTTGAAGGAGGCTCATTCTACATTGTATGGAGGACACTTTGGCAAGCAGAAAACTCTACATCATCTTCAACGATTCTTCTTTTGGCCTCATATGTAGATATATGTCCTACACTTCTTGTGACAGTGTGTCATCTGCAACCGGTCTAAATCCACCAACAGGAAATTGGGCATGAGCATGCCTTTGCCCATTCCTTCTCATCCTTGGGAGAGCATTTCCATGGATTTATTGAGTGGTTTCCCAATGATCGTGTGACAACATGATTGTGTCTTCGTCATTGTGGATAGATTCAGTAAGATGGCCAAATTCATTCCATGTCGTAAGATGAGTACTGCTCAGGACCTGGCCCAACTTTTCTTTGAGATAGTGTGGCACTCTTTTGGTCTTCCTACCAACATTGTATCCGATCGAGACTCATGATTTGTGGGTCACTTTTGGAGATCCCTTTGGAAGATCTTAGGAGTTTCACTTAATTTCTCTACTGCTTATCATCCACAATCCGATGGGCAGACAAAGGTAGTCAATCGTACTCTTGTGCAGAGTTTGAGGATTTTCCATCATTCCACTCCTACCAGGTGGGATTTAAGCCTCACTCACATAGAGCACGCATATAACAGGGTCGTTCATAGTTCTACTAGGCACTCTCCTTTTGAGGTTTGTTTCGGATTCCAGCCATTGGCTCCTTATGATTTACCTTTATCCTTGCCCTTACCAGCTACCATGCATATTCAGAAGGAGCAGGAAAAGGCCAACTCTTTTATCCAGCATCTGTAGAGCCTTCAGTCCAAAGTGGTTCATATTCTTTAGAAGACTCAACAGAAGCAACGACAACAAATGGATCAACATCGTACTCCTCATCAATTTTCAGGTTGGTGATAAAGTATGGTTTTATCTCGATAGACGATGTTTTGTGGATAAGGCCCATAGTAAAATCAAGCCTCTCCGCTATGGACCTTATACCATTATTCAACATATTTTAGAGAATGCCTTTCGCTTGGATCTTTTAGCTCATCTTGGCATTCATGATGTCGTCAATGTTGATCTTCTCAAACCATACTATGATTCCACCTTGGAATCCACTCCAGCTATCAGTCATCCTATTGATGTGGTTCCTGATGCACAACTTCCACTTGTTGTCGATACACTCTTTGATACGAAGACTCGACAGACTCGCCAGGGTACTTCTACTTCATATCTTGTTGCCCATCGTGGCCAATTTCCACATCAGGCTCACTGGATTTCTGCTCACCATATGTCCCAGGATTTTCCCTCTTTGTTAAAAGCATTGGAGTCCAATGCTTCTTTTGATGGGACGAGTGATGAGGCTTAATTTTTATTTTTCTTGCACTTAGGTTTAGCCTAGGTTTTTAGCCTTTAGGACTTAGTCTTTGTTGTAATAAGGCTTGTCCATGTGAGTGTGATTTATCGCTCATGTTAGTTAGGTCATAGGCTAGGTGGCATGTTCTTCATAGCATCATAGGCCTTTTTCTTATCCTTTGTATTTTTAGGATTAGTTTTGTTACGAACTCCTTGGATCTGAAACTTCTTCCTCGGATAGTTCATTTATGTTTGTAATTATTTATACTTGCATTTTAATTTGAACATTTAGCTTCAAATTTTGATATCAATTAGTGGCCTAAAATATTGGTTCGAGCACTATCGTTCATCACTATGGTATAACAGAGGGCCTATGGGTAGTACATACACCCTGGCTTAGAGTACCCTATTTTGTTGAATGTTAAACCTATAAAAAATCTTGTTCTGTTGAATGTTAAACCTACAACCAAAAATCCTACCACAAAAATTGAGCATACGGAGGAGACTTCCCTATCCCAAAATTACTACATGAAATAAACGAAATAAGTTGGAGAGGAACATAAAATTCAAGACAGGAACAATCAAAGTTAATAGTTAGGACAAAGTTTGTCAATGTTAGTAACAATCGGTATAAATTTAGTTAGAGTCAATAATAGTCAAGACAAAGTTGTTAGTTGCCAATGTTAGTAATAGTTGCCTATGACATTCAGAATTCATAACAGATAAGGAGTTGTTAGTGATAGAGTTAGACTAGATAGTCATCAGAACAATGATTCATAGTGTCAGTGATAGAACAATGTTAGTAATAGACAATGAAAGTCTCATAAGGGGTTGTCCAACAAGAAACCAATTTTTTGAGTGAACCAAGCCTCCAGGAGAAAAATCGACAACACTTGAAGACAACACTTCCCTTGTAAAAAATTGGGGTACCCAAAAATAGTGTTGTGATATATAGCTCATTGCGACCATCTCGTCGAGCTGATCAATTTGGTATATAGCCTCCATGCACTTTTTTTGGGGTGCCAAAAAATATCATTTTGGGGCCTAGTCCATTATGATCATCTTTTTGAGCTGATCATTTTGATATATAGCACCCAAACACTTTTTTAGCTCCTTACTAAAAATAGTAACTCCTGGAACAATACTTCTATTTTTAGTAAGTCAATGGAAGTGGTTCAAATCATACCAAAATGGCTAGCAAAACTAGAGGACACCAAAAGGAGATAGAACAAAATATTTTTTGGAGCAAATGCATACAACAGTTAATACCCTTCTCAGTGACTTTAAACAAATGAGGGAAGAAGTAACACTTTTGAGAGGTGAACACATGAGATCCAAAGCTTCAATGGAAGAAAAAATTTAGAGGTTGAGGAAAAACTTAGGGATGGCCCAAAGGTGTTTGAGCATCATAACATTGACCAACCAGGTGGTAGTACCACCAATAAAGAGAAAGGAATCCATAAGGAGAAGGAAGGCTATCATTCTATTTTTGACATAGATACTCCATTTAAGATGCCTAAATTAGACTTTCCTAAGTTCAATGGAAAGGATGTTGATGGGTGGTTATGTCGAGCAGATCAGTTCTTCAAACTTCACAATGTCCCTAAATATTTGTGGGTCACTATGGCATCTTTCAACTTTGAATCTGAAGCCTTACAATGGTATCAATGGTTACAAAACACAACTCCTAACCCTTCTTGGGAATATTTTGAGTCACAATTACTCACTCATTTTGGCCCTAGTGAGTATGAGGACTTTATAGGAGCATTAACCAAACTGAAACAAACCTCTATGGTTTGAGACTATCAAACCCAATTTGAGAAATTGGCTAACAGGACCAAGGGGTTGAATGAAGGCTTTTTCAGAGTTGTTTTATCAGTGGCTTGAAAGATGATATCAAGGCTGAGGTCAAGATGTTCAAACCACAATCTATGATGTAGGCCATAGGATTGGCGAGATTGGTCAAAGAAATTTTTTTGGCTCAAAGGAGGCCACCTAAATTTCCATAGGCCAAACCCACATTTCCTTCCAAGTTCACACCCAATACTAGCAATAAATCTACCCCCTACAAGTGCTTGACTATAGAAGAGATGGATGCCCGATGCGCACAAGGCTTATGTTATAATTATGATGAGAAGTATTCACTAGGGCATAAATGCATCCAAAAGAAGTTATTTTTGTTGGATGTAGAGGAGTCAGTAAGTAGTGAACAAATTGATGATGAAGTAGAACCATCAGAGGAACCACTTTAGGATGAGGGTGAAACACAAGAAGAACCACAACCAAAAATTTCTGTCCATGCTCTTGTAGGAATTACTACCCCTTAGATGATGAAAGTAGTAGGATTTTTCAAAGGACAATATCTTACAATTCTCATTGATTCAGGAAGTACACACAACTTTATTGATCCTCGAGTCACCAAGCAAGCCAATTGTTACATACATGCTTGCAACTCCTTTGAGGTTATGGTGGAAAATGGTGGAACATTGCCTTGTAAAGGTAAATATCACAATGTTAAGTTGAAGATAGGGGATTATGAACTCAAAATTGATATGTTTGCTCTTCAACTAGGAGGATGTGATGTTGTGCTAGGAGCTCAATGGTTAGGTACTTTGGGAACCATAGCCTAGAACTTTGTAGAGTTATGGATGCAATTTTCATAGAATGGTAGGTCCTACACTCTCTGTGGTTTGCCAGCAGGATCTCCCCAGATTATCAGTTCAAACCGTATGGAGAAGTTGTTAAAAAAATCTTCTCATGGGGTAGTCACTCAGATATTTGCAATTCAACCACCAACTTTAGTAGAGGATAAACTCCTAGAAGATTTGCAACTCGTTCTGACTAAGCATGATGTAGTTTTTGTAGAATCGATAGAATTACCACCTTGACGTTCCCATGATCATGCAATACCATTGGTACCTGGTAGTGTGCCACCTAACATTAGACCTTATTGGTACCCCTATGCACTTAAGTCAAAAATCAAGAAATTAGTACAAGAATTGTTACAAGCAAGAGTCATTCGACCTAGTAATAGTCCTTATTCTTCTCCAGTCCTATTGGTTCGAAAGAAATATGGGTCCTAGCATTTGTGTATAGATTTTTGTGAGCTCAATAAGCTCACCATTAAGGATAAATTTCCTATCCTAGTGGTAGATGAATTGTTGGATGAGCTGCATGGTGCTATATTTTTCTCAAAGTTAGATCTTCACTCGGGTTACCATCAGATAAGGCTCAAGGAGGAGGATATTCCCAAAATAACATTCCACACTCATGAGGGCCATTATGAATTCTTGGTTATGCCATTTGGCTTAACAAATGCACCTTCCACATTTTAGAGCCTCATGAACAACATCTTCCACCCATTCCTTCGCAAATTCATTTTAGTTTTCTTTGATGATATTTTGGTTTATAGTCACTCTTGGGAGGAGCACCTCATCCATTTGGATCAGACTCTACAACTTTTATCTTAGCATCAACTTTATGCTAAGAGGTCTAAGTGTTCTTTTGGGTTGACCAAAGTAGAGTATTTGGGACACATTATCACCAAATATGGAGTTAAAGTTGACCCTAAGAAGATTCAAGCCATTCAAGATTGGTCAAAGCCTCACACTCTCAAGGGACTTCATAGATTTTTGGGACTCATAGGGTATTACCACAAATTTATCCAAAACTATGGAAAAATAGTTACTCCTTTAATGACCATGTTAAAAAAGAATTCTTTTACTTGGTTAGGCCTAACTGAGAAGACTTTCTTTGACCTAAAGCATGCTATGACAACCACTCCAGTCTTAGCCATGCCTGATTTCTCAAAACCTTTTGTAATTGAAAGTGATGCTTTGGGCAATGGCATAGGAGCCATGTTGATGCAGGAGGGAAGACCATTGGCCTTCACTAGTAAAGCACTTTTAGGTCAAAATTTAGGTAAATCAACTTATGCAAAGGAGATGCTCGCTATTCTGCATGTGGTTAATCACTGGTGACCCTATCTCATTGGGCATCATTTTTCCATCAAAATAGACCACCAAAGTCTCAAATACTTCCTAGAGCAATGAGTCACCACCCTAGAACAACAAAAGTGGATCTCTAAATTAATGGGCTATGATTATGAGATTACATATAAAAAAGGTAAGGAGAACATTATGGTTGATGCCCTCTCTCGACAATTTGAGGATCAGAGTATGTTATGTGCTATCTCTTCACCCATACCTCAGTGGATTAATTCTCTCAGAGAGGACGTGCTCAAGGACTCCAAATTGCAAAATTTGATCGCCACACTTCAAACAGAGCCTACCTCATGCCCGAGATACACTTGGGATGGGCAATATTTGAGATATCTTCAACACCTTGTTATTCCCCAAACTTCTCAACTATGGGAACTCATCTTGAAGGAAATGCATGCTTCACCAACTATAGGCCATTCTGGGTTCCTCAAGACTTATGAAAGGATTAAGCATACTTTCTTCTAGAAGGGAATGAAGAAGGACATTCAAAATTTTATGGTAGAGTGTGACATATGCCAATGAATGAAAGGAGAAATAGTGCATTCCCCTAGAACTCTTCAACCCTTGCCCATTCTAGAACAAGTATGGACAAATATTTCCATGGACTTTATTGAAGGGTTACCTAAGTTAGGAGGCAAATCAATTATTTTGGTGGTAGTGGATCGTCTCATGAAGTATGCTCATTTTTGTTCCCTCTCCCATCCCTACACAACCTCAGTAGTAGCCCAAATCTTTCTAGATTCTATTTTTTACCTTCATGGCATGCCCACATCTATTGTGTCCGATCGAGACCCTACCTTCACTAGTCATTTTTGGCAAGAATTGTTTAAGTTGTAGGGGACTCAACTCAAAATGAGTTCAGCCTATCATCCACAAATGGATGGTCAAACAGATATTGTAAACAAATGCTTGGAGACCTACCTTCGTTGCTTTACCTCTGAACATCCTACATAGTGGGCAAAGTGGCTTCCCTTGGCCGAATGGTGGTATAACACTTCATATCACACTGCGACCAAGGTTACCCCTTTTGAAGCAGTTTATGGTCGACCTCCATCAACACCCTCCTCCTACATTCTAGGAAGCTCCAAGGTCCATGCTGTTGACACTACACTCAACCAACATGTTGCAGTCCTCCATCAACTAAAGATGAATATGGAATTGGCCTAGAATCGTATGCACCAACAAGTTGATCATCATCATTCTAAGTGCAACTTTGAAGTAGGAGATATGGTTTTTCTCCACTTGTAACCATATAAACAATCCTCACTCCAGCTTCGTAGATGCCAAAAACTAGCTACCAAATACTATGGACCCTACCAGGTCTTACAACAGATTGGTGCAATGACCTACAAATTGGCCCTCCCATCTACATCAAAGCTCCATCCTATCTTTCATGTCTCCTCTCTCAAGAAGGTTGTGGGTAATCAGGTATAGGTTCAATCTATTTTACCAAAACTAGATGAAGAGGGTTCCATCTTGCTCGAGTCAAAATAACTGTTGGACCACAGATCATGCACTCTTTGAAACCATGTCATCACTGAGGTTCTTGTTCAATGGCATGGACTACAACTAGAAGATGCCACTTGGGAGTCTCTCTAGCAGCTACAACACTAGTTTCCTCATCTACAACTTTGAGGATAAATATTTTTGAAGGAGAAGGGCATGTTAGGACCCCATCCTAACACTATTTTTGTAATTCTCATATGATTATGTAATGACCCCTTTCCAATGTGGGGACCCCTTTATAATGTTATTTTGTAATACTTTGTAATGGTATGTGGCAAGTGAGGCGCCTAGACAAGTGGGGCCATTTCATGTAACTGTTATCAAGAATGTAACTGATGTTTGGTAGAAGATTCTAGCTCGAGTGGCACTTTGCATGTAAGCCAACTCTTGAGCATTAGGTTAGGGTTGCATGAAGTGTATCTTTAAAAGACAAGGGCCCATGAACGAATGTATCTTTTTGCAAATTAATGAAAGTATTGAAGGAGGTTGCCCCCTCGAAGAGGCCTATGATTCTGTGTTGTTTTGTGAGATTGTTATAATTCTGCATTTACATTTTGTATTGCAATATACTGTTCTTTCATGAAATTCTATTTTATTTGCAATATTTATGTGAATGAGTTTATTTTTATTAGAAGGTTCCTAAAAAATTGAAATCCATTTCAAACTAAACTCATTTCAATTTAATCATATAATATATATTTTATATGATGACTTCTTGATTATCATATTATACAAATGAATCCATCTCATAAAAATAATGAAACATGAAAGAATAAGTACAATAATCATAGTAAACTTATAAAGTTTTTTCAATAATTCCCAAAATATTTTTGACATTAGCTTGTTAATTATTGGTAGCTTAGAATTATTTTTAATAATAATATTATATTTTGACACATGAGATATGAAGGAATTGATTCTAATAGTTTTATATTTGACACATGAGATATAAGTGATTGAATTTGACATCCACTTATTTTTTTGGTAGCATAAGACAAAATCATGTTGTTAAGGAATAAAATAGTACAAATTAGGTTGAAAAGACCAACTAGAAATTTACCATTCCCATAACCATATTTATTTGTTAGTTGTTAAAATAAAATGAAAATATGTTAATCAAATGGTATTAGCTCAACTAGTTATATTCCTCAATTTTTAAGGAGACCAACTTTCAAGGAGGAGAATAAGATTTGAATCTTACCAAAGGATACATCTATAATTGACAAATTGTTGTAATATCATTATGTGGTCATAATGTAATACAAGTGGGACCGACTAACAAAGGATTGGGTTAAATATTTTTATAGGATGGGTGCATCTTTTCAATGAATTTCATATCCTAAACTATGAATACAAGTTAAGATAATACCAAGATATCACTCTCTTAATACTACAATATATTTAATCATAATATAAATGAAATATTACCAAACAATACATACATAATTGCCAAACTATTGTTATAACACTATGTGGTCATAATGTAATACAAATGGGACTCACTAACAAAGGATTGCGTTAAAAATTATTTCTTTAGGTGTGATAAAGAAGCAGGAAGCAAAGTATGAGCAAGGAGTGAGTGCCACTTCTTCTTTTTCCAAATCTTAGGAGAAACTAAAAAACTAAAAGGTTCATGTAAATAAAATCTAGGTAACATGATAGGAAAGTCATTTTTGAAAGTCCTTACTAGAAGTAAGGATACCCTTGTTATAAGTATATATTCCCTAATTAGAAAAAAGAGGAAGAGCAAATCTATGGAAAACCCTATCTAGGTAGTAAATACTATACTAGAAGTGGTTATCATGGATGAGATGATTGAGCATGATATAATGGTCTTAAAATTAGAGGGTTAATTTGTAAGTTTTATGGATACTGATTAGGTTATTCTGAGATTCAAAATTGGATCAAGCAAAAGTGGGTATTTAATTCAAATTACTGCATGAGTTTTCTTCCAAAAGGGATTTTCCTCATCATCTTCTCCAGTTAAATAAAGGAGAAAATAGTGGATAAAGACCCTTGGTTTAGGGATAAATATGCATTATATTTAAGACCATGGAGTGATAAAATTTTTTTTATAGACAAAGACTATTAAAAGGCTCCTGGTGTCGATTAGGTCTTTTGATTTCCTTAACAAATCATCAATAAGGAGGTTTTAAAGAATATTGACAATACTCTAGGTGAGCTCATCTAGGAGGGATTAACTACTAACGAGAGAAGGCATATTGTATACACTTAAATATGTGTTGACATGGACATCTCAAAACTTTTACTATACTCCATTAGGATTAAATATAAATCAATAGAATGGGATCAACAAGAGGATTATAAAAATATTGCATTCTAATATCACAATTGTCATGAAACTAGATACATGACAAAATATTGCAAAGTAAAAATAATGGAGAAAGAGATTGAAAATTTTGGGCATGAGGTAAACTTCAATATGAAACAAGGAGATCATATCATAGGAGAAGTTGGGTCAAATCAAAGATTTTTTACTCCTAAGAAAGTGATAAGAAAAACTCCTCTACATTATCAAATGACAAAGACCATTATAGTTTCCTTGAATCAACTATTAGAAGAAAAGAATGATACAAGGGAAGAAGAAGGACAATGTTTAAGTTCAAATACAAGATTTAAACATATGAAGGAATATGGGGAACCAAATTTTAAAGCAAATGAGGGGAAGGAGGTCAAGGTTAATTCAAGTAGATCATATTCATTTTCCTCAAGTAGCATTAAATCTTCTCCTTATAAAAAAAATGAAAGTAGTACAAAGTGTATCCATTGCACTTTAGGTTTTCAAGAGCAGCATAATAAATAAAAGCATATGGATGATATCCAAGGAAGTTTAGGGTTTCCAGTGCAACATAAGAAAGTAATTACTATGGAGGATCATCTGTGCACTTTAGGGTTTTTGTGGAAACATAAAGAAGAAATTGTTTATGAGGCCATTCCTTGCATTTTGTATTTTTTAAGGAAACATAAATCTTTAGAAGATAAGTCTCATTATGAAAATATGAAAATATAGAAGAGATCATGAGTATGATAGTGTTGGTGGGAATGAAAAAAGGAGAGGAAGGCCATCAAAGCATGAGCAAAGAATAAAAGAACTTGAAAGCGATATTAATTTGGGAAGATAAATAAAAATATCACAAATGTTAATAAGAAGTGGGGCCAAACCCACTAATAAAAATAAAAAAATGATGATATCATAGAATATTAGGGATATAAATAAGACTCCTAAAAAAATAGGTTTTAAGTAATTAATAGGCTGTTATACTCCTAAGTTTATATTAATATAAGAAACTAAATTAAGTAGTGATGAATGTAAGGATGCTTTTAAAAACAATTTGGAAGATGGAAATTTGTTAGAAGCAAAAAGTAATTGGATTGTTGGACTATTTTGCAAGAAAAGGAAAACATAAAAGTTGGGGTTATAAATGTTTATGATCCAACTATAATTACTTCTCGTGAAATATGTTGGAATGAATTTAGCATATTTTTGTCAAACATGATAATAATTCATATTTATGATTTATGGATTCATGGGTGTGATTTAAACATTGTTCTATATCATTTGGAAAAGAGCGGTGGTACTCCAGGATGATCTAAATCAATACAATATTTTTACTTCATTTTTCAGTTCAAATGGCCTTTGGGATGTTAGTCATTAAAGTTTTTAATATACATAGGATGATCAATACATTGGAAAAATTCATATAGAAAAAATATTGGATAGATTTATGTTATCCAACACATGATTGCAAACATATTATATAGTATCTTTATATATTTTATCACGAGCAGGATAGGATCACAAACCCATTCTTTTAACTTGTGATTTACTCAATAATGATCATCCAAAGCCATTTTGCTTCTCATATATGTGGCTCAAAGATCCTGATTTTTTCAGATGGTTATGTTATAATGAGATGAATAAAATTATGAAGGATCAAATATGTATAGGTTTGTTCAAAATATAAAATATTTAAAGGAGCAAATAAAGATTTGGAATACTAAATATTTTGATAATATTTTTCAAGAAGAGAAAGAAATTGAATTCAAGCTAAAATTTTTACAAGAGATCATAGAAATCACTGGAATAGATTAGGATTCTTATGTGAAAAAAATTAGTTAGTTTTTGATTACCATTATGCACTGAAAAAGGATTCATAGTGGTTCCAAACATCTAGGGAGAAATGGCTCAATGAAGGAGATAGAAATACAATTTTTTCATAATACAACAAAAACCATTTTTTTTTCTTTCACATAAATAATATTTAAACTCTAGATTGGATATATATTGAGGAAGAAGAAGATGGAAGGTAGCAATTAATTACCTCAAAATATTTTTCATATATTAGGAAAGATAAGGCGGCACAAGATAAGCTTTGCAAGATGTTCCATCATTTATCACATAGGGATAAAATAAAATCTTGATGAAGAAGATATCTATGGAGGAGCTACATGAAGTGGTTTTCTCTTTCTATCCTAATAAGGAAACTAGCCCCAATGGATTTCCTACAATTTTTTATTTTTATTATTTATTGAAAAGTGACATGTTAGTTGTCATTGAAGAGGCTCAGAAAAGGAAGACTACAATAAGTGAGATTAGTGTTATTTTAATACGTTGGTTTCCAAGAAAGGTGAGATAAAATATTTTTATAATTTTAGTCCTATAAGCATGTATAAGATAATCTATAATATCATATCACAATTTATGGAAAAACAAGTTGAAAGGAATTCTAAATTATGTTATCTTAAAAGAACAAGGTAATTTTGTTCACAGTAAAAAAATTCTTGATGGTATAATCATTGCATGGGAGGCTATACATTCTTTTAATTCCATGAAAAAACTAGGTATACTTATGAAATTAAATATAAAGAAAGAATATGACAAGGTTTCCCAAAATTTTATGCATGATATTATCAAAAATATTGGGTTTGATTACAGTTGGTTCAAATTGATTAAACATTGTTATAACACTACAAAATATTCTATTTTGATAAATGGTTCTCCTATTGATACTTTAAGTTATCTTGTAGACTCCACCAAGGTGATCCATTGTCTCCTTATTCCTTATTCTTGTGGATGCATCAAGGAGAGATTTCTCAGAGGCAAAAATAGAAGGAAAATTCAAAGGTATACAAGTTGCAAAAAAAAGATCCCTTCAAATTTCATCTCCAATTTGTTGATGATACTTTTATTTTGGGTCATCCCTTAGTCAATGAGCTCATTGAGTTTAAATCAATATTATCATGCTATGAGAAGGCTATTGAATAGTTGGTTAATACTATAAAATATGGGATTCTTTTGGCCTATATTTACAAGAAATTATTATTGATATTTTAGGGTTTAAAACTAAAAATGTTTCATCAACCTACTTGGGTATTCCTTTGTATTTTTTGGATAGAGTGAAATATTGTTTGATAGATTGAAAAAGTAAAGTTCTCAACCATGGTGGGAAGGCTTCAACTCACACAGAATACATTATAATCCACCCTATTTACTTGATGTCACATTCAAGTTCGACAGTAGGTATAACATTAGAAATTGATAAAATCCAAAGATATTCTTTGAAAAAGATGCGAGTATAAATATAGTTTTCCTATTTGTAAGTGGGATAGGATTTGCAAAGGAAATAATATTGGAGGAGCAGGCTTGTAGACTTATGAGTTTGGCCTTAGCAGAATAGCTTGGATTGAGATTATTCATAGATCAAGGAAATAATGGGGAAAAGTGTTAAAAAATATATAGGTTCTCTTGATACAATGAAATTATTTAGAAAATAACCCTACCAAAAGGGTCATCAACATGGAACTTTATATCATATAGTTTGAAATTGATCAATAAACATATTGGATGATCAACCAATAAGGGGAATTATGTAAATTTTTGGTCTAATGATTGGCTGAAGTCTTATCCTCTTATCTTTGACTCAAAATGGTAACCATTGGCTCGAGCATTCATAGCTTGTAAATGTCCAAAGGTCAAAGACTATATTAATGTTAGCAACAAATCAAGGTCATGGATTTCTATGAGTAACCTATTTGAAGGAGAGGAACTCAAAAATATTGTAGATGATCTTCAAAAGGTAATTCAAGAGTTTTATTTACCGATTTTTACACAAAATGATGAGTTGGTTTAAAATCTATCAAAAGATGATGGATACTCAGTCAAGTTCGGATATAGGAATTTAGAACAATCAAAATTTTCTACTTCTAAATATTTTCCTTGAAAGAATGTTTGGTCACTAGAGGCTCTCCTTAAGGCCTCAACATTCCTTTGGTTAGTAGTTCAAAGTAAGATTCTTACAAGAGACAACATAAAAATAAGAGTATATCATGGACCTTTCAGATGTGTCTTGTGTGAGAAGGATTTAGAAACATCAAGTTATTTAATTTTTCATTGTTCCTTTGCTCTCACCATTTGGGGTTACTTTTAAAATATTAAAAAATAGTAGGTAGCTCCATCAATATTGAAAGAGTTGATGCAATGATGGATTAATTATGTCAAAGCTAAAACATTATGCATTTTGTGGAGGATTGGTCCTCCCATTAGTTTTTGGAATTTATGTTTTGAAAGGAATAATAAAATTATAAAAAATAAGTTTCAAAATCTTGCCCAAGTTTGGAATAGTATTATTGCCTCTCTTGCAACATGTTTATAAATATTATGCTCATAAAGGGAAGTCTCAAGTGTCAAAAATAGGTAGTAACTACTTGGTTATGAAATTTGAACATACATTGAAGAGTCATTTGCAATAATGACATTAAAACAAAGGAAATAAAAATGCCTAGAAATTGGGTTGATTGTAATTAATTTTGATGAAGCTTCTAAAGGAAATCTGGAAAAGTTGGGATAGGTGATGTTTTTAGAAATAATCAAGGAAAAATCCTCCTCACTTAGAATCATATAAAACTTCAACTAACAACTATGTACAGGCTAAGGAACTTCTTACAAGGATTAAAATTGCAATAGAAAAAGGATGAAAAATATTTCAATTGAGGGGATTTATAAATTATCATTAATGCTATCAATAAAAATGGATATGGAAATTGGATAAAAATAATATTATTGTTGATGTTCATCATCTATTATTGGAGGCATTCTCTTGGAAATGTGAGCATATCTATAGAGATTCAAATTGAGTAACAAATAACTTAGCCAATTGTAGTGATGAGGTTCATCATGGTGAAATTAAAATTTTAGAAGGCAATTGGAAGTGAGATTTTATCTCTTAATCAAAATGATGTCAAGGAGTTGATTGTGGAAACATAGCACTTTGAGAAAGTTGAAGAATATATTTAATAAAAAATGAAAAAATCCTGGGAGCCTTCGTAGATAGTTTGAACCCTACCAGCTGTGCTTTGGTAGTTACTAAAAATCGTGATTGTAACCATTGCTTCTATATATCAAAAAAAAAAAATGAAAATATTTGTGATAAAAAGACATGCTAAATATGGTTTAATTGACCTAACAACAAATATAATATTTTGATATTATGATAAAATATCCCTAGTATAAGCCTAATATAACTTATATATATATATATATATATATATATATATATATATATATATATATATATATATATATATATATATATATATTAGAAAAAATCAATAACTTTCGTTCCAAAGTTTGAAAAAAAATTACAATAAGATAAACATTTTATAGAAAAAATCAATAATTTTCATTTCAAATTTTGAAAAAAATTACAATAAGATAGATATTTTAAACCCTTATATAGGTCTTACTAAGTATATATATATATATCTTAGAAAAAATCAATAAATTTCATTCCAGAGTTTGAAAAAAATTATAATAAGATAGGTATTTTATACCTTTATATAGGTCTTACTAAGTAGATCCATTTAGAGCTCTCTATATAAAATTGTTTGTTTTTATTAAAAATTTATCAGACAATAAAATTATAATATTAAACGTAATAGACTATATTATTTATTTCTTTAAATAAAATCAATTTTTTTTTTAAATTAATTTAAATTTATTCCTAATAAATTCTTTAACCTTTTTATTTTAATCAATTCTAAATATATCCTTAAAAAATTTCTTCATCAATTTTTTTTATTGAGTCCCATAGTTTTAAGAGAATGGTCTTATGAATAACCTCCAATATGAGAATGGGTTAACTTTTAACATATTTCTAGTAATTTGTAGTTTTGAAGATATACTATAAATAGATAAAAATTTCATTTCTTTAAGCCAACCCTATATTATTACTTATTAAAATATATATACTTTAGAGAAATTTAACTACATTATATTGATAATTATAGATTTACTTTTAAAATTATCATATATTAAAAAAATATTTTAAATGTCTACAAGATTCATGAGAATATTGTTTACTTAATATAGTTATTTAACCATATTTCAATCACCAAAGTATGATTTGCATTACAATTTTATTCTTGTAGTATTCAAACCTTCGATTACCTATTTAGATTTTCAAAATATTTATTATTAAGTCCATTTATATTGTACCAAATACATATAATTATACCCTATTAACAATCAAGGATTATTAATCCACCGCTAACACCCTCCTAAACCAAATGCAATACAAAGAAACCTAATTGTATTGTATTAGGTGTACAATTAGAATGGATTTAAAGGTTAAGATTTTAAAACTCCAAATAAAAGGTCAAAAAAATAAAAGGGAGGGTGGTATATGGTCTATGACCTTTTGGACCTTAAAAATCTACTTTACTTTATTAAAAATAATAAACCATTTTTTATTATGGTAAATGAAGGGGTTTTGAAAGGGCCCCAAAAATTTTACATTTGTAGAGGAGAAAAATCATTTCCAACACCTACAGATTACAAAATATGGATTAAAAAGGAGCATGATGCATAATTCGTTACAACAATTATGATTTAACTCCATCCCATGGAAACTCAATATTTCATAAATTCAATCCATCTGATTCTTTAGAATATTCAATAACTTTAATCAATTCTCTATTGGCTTTAGATTATATCTCCAATTCTACCCTACTTCAATTCCACTTTCTTGAGATCTTTGAAAGTGTTTGCCTAGTCTTCATTCAAACTACAACCTTCTTTATTCAACTCCTAAATCTTAGTTTAGTTTCCTTGAAAACTGGCCCCATGCTAATAGATCTTTTATAGTGATTAATTCCCTAAGGCTTTGAAACTTATGACTCAAGAACATCAGAAGCGTTTTCCTCTTTCAGAGTTATAATCATCAAAGCCTCTAGGAAAACATCATTCCATACCTTGGATCCATCCATATGAACTCCCATGTTTTCCATAACATCAACCACAATATTACCTTCCTTGTAGATGTGCTAGACCATAAATGACTCCATGCCTAATAGTATATTCACTACATCCTGAATAATACTTTCAATACTTTAGCTAGTGGTTTGCTTGACATTCAAATTGTTAATGATATTTGTAGAACTCCCTTCCACTATAAGCTTCTTAATATGCATATTTTTTGCAAGTCTTAATCCTGTAATCATGGCTCTTACCTCTGCTATATGGTTTTATGCTTGGTCAAAGTTCATGCATAAAAAGAGATCACTATCCCTGAGCTAGATCTCAGAACTGCTCCCCCTCTAACCTTCCCTAAAGTTCCTTTAAAGGCTCCATAAAAATTCAATTTCACCCACTCTGGGTGGAGGAGTCCATCTCACCTTTCTCCTTGGCCAGGTAATTTGATTCCTTGTAGCTCTCAACAGTCCCTAGTTTACTGCTATTTCTTCCCCCAATTCATTTTGATAGATTTGGTTGTCCATATTAACAACCACATTTTCAACAATGGTATCTTTGATACTCTTGATAGTTACCTCTACACTATTAGCCTTGTTCTAGAACACTTGTTTATTCCTCTCCCTCCATATCTGCAAAATGAAGTGGGGTTGAACAAAGATCCAAATTTTCTTCAATCGGGAGCTATGAGAAGGGTTAACCCAAATTTTCCATAAGGCCTCCAAAGACTTTGCTATCACCCTTTGAATTTTAAATGACTAAAGAAGCGCATACCAAACCTCCAAAGAAAGGGGGCAATGGAAAAAAATATGATCAACTATATCCTCCTCCCCACAACATAAATAACACCTATTAGGAATGATCATCCGTATTTTTTTAAGATTATCCATCGTCTCTATCCAATTTTGCAATGCCAATCAAAGAAAGAAAGACACCTTTGGCAGGAGATTTTTTATCCAAACTCGATGCGAGGGAAAATTTTGATTCTTCTTATCCCTTTCAAAGGTAAAATTTGAGTTAACAATAAATATTCCTTTAGGATTAGGACCCCAAAAGAACCTATCCTCTCTTATATTGAGTTGCAGATTGTAATATTGTAAGCAAATATTGAAAGAGTTAAGTCTACTTGATGGTTTTTTAAGCCTTAATACTACCACAAATATCATAGGTTAAATATCATAGTATTGAATATAATATAACCACAATATATTAAGGTCAAGATAATGATATGAGTAGAATAATATGAGCAAATTAATATGTAGATCAAGGCTTATAATATATCAAATAACATTCAATAATAAGCAACAATATGAATGTAATAGCCTGAATCATTCATGTACTATGCATGAAGAACAAATTACAATATTAATTGCTCAAAATGTATGTAATATTTATTACTCCTCTTTCTCTTAAAAAAGTATATGATAGTGACTTCATGATTGTATGTGATGATGTAATTTTGTGATTATCTTCCTATGGAGTATTGTATCCATAATATAGTCATAGTAGTGTGACTCTTTGGATACTTGACTATTCCTTTCCATATGCCAAGTCTCATGAATCTTGGCTTCTCTACTTGACACTTGCATACTTGATGAACACTTGACTCTATATTGTATGCACACTTATACATGACTCTTACACTTCTATAACTTGCACACTCTAACCTAAGATACTTGTGCACATATTTACATTACATATTTGATCTCTTACATATAAGACACTTGTGCACATAGACTCAACTTACACTTGCACACTAACTCACATGACACTTGTGCATATCCTGCACATTCACACTTACATAAAGGGGAAGTTTTACTCACACTCTAATTTATGACTTAATCCTAATATATTATTTATAAATGTACCATGAAGGTACCATGGGGGTAAATTAGCATATACCAAATAATGTAATATACTCCAACACTACTTTGCATAATTTCATTAGCTCCTTCCAACTATAACATGCGCCACACTATGCAATTATCTTCCTCCTTGATGTATTCTTGAACCATGTTTCCATATTTTTGCTTTAAAGGCTAAATGATGCACTTCCAATAATTTTTAAAATTTAAAGGCCTCTCCATGATCCATGCATCCTCCCAAAAGTGTATCTTATCACCTCTTCCCACCTGACATCTTTAACTTTTCCATAAAATATTTCTTTTTTTGATCATCTCATTCCACAAAGATGATCTTAAAGGTGGATTTAAGCTATAAGCAAAGGAGATTCTATTCTCAAGATATTTTATAGAGAGGATCTGATCCCAATATTGATCATGTTCAATAATTTGCCACCATCCCACTTTAGCCATTAAAGCTTTGTTCATTTGCTTCACTTTTATAATTCCCAAACCTCCTTCTCACTTAGTCCTGCACAATTTCTCCCATGCAACCAAACTAATAATCTATTTCTCTTTGCACTAGTACAAAGAAAATTCCTCTACATTCACTCTAATTTCTCAACCATCAATGCTAGGATTTTAAATAAAGACATCATGAAAATGGGTAGGTTTTGAAGGGTTACCCCCAATAGTTGTAATTTTCCTGCTTGTTTAAGGGAAGAGCCTTTCCACCATGCAAGATTTCTATTGAATATATCAAGCACTAAATTTTAGTATTCTCCTTTCATTCTACCTATAAAAAGGGGTATTCCCAAATGTATTGTGGGGAAGATGTCTAATCTATAACAAAAAATTATTGCAATTTTATTCTATCTAAGTTGGGGAGTGTTAACAAAGAACAACCTACTTTTCAAGAAATTAATTTTCTAACCTAAAACTCTTCCATAGGTTTTGAGAATATGCATGATATTTTCAACTTTCACAACTGATGACTCTAAAATATTATGGTATCATCAATGAACTGCTGATGAGTAATTATATTTGAAGATGATGTTGGTTGAATCCCTTTAGTCAATGTTCCATCTTTTTTGTAGTTAAGCTCCTTCCTAGATCCTTAGACACTATTATGAACAAATAAGGCAATATAGGATCACCTTGTCTCAACCTTCTTTTACCTAGAAAGAAACCTACTGGTTCTCCATTTACTATCACTGAATACTGAGGAGTGGAGATGCAAACCATTATCCAAAGCCTCCAATTTGTCCCAAAACTAAAATACTGCAATACTTTATCCAGAAACTCCCAAGAGAATCTATCGTAGGCTTTATTCATATCTATATTCAACAACATAACTTCTAATCTTCTCTTCCTCATAGAGTGTATAGCCTCATGAACAATGATTATCCCATTCCAGATCTACCTTTATTTAACAAAACCACTTTATTGAGGGGATATAATCTTAGGTAAAATACTCTTTAGTCTATTGGCTAGAACCTTTGTCAAAATTTGATAAATGGAATTGCATAGGCTGATTGGGTGAAAATATTTTAGCATATCTACTCATTTTTTGGAATCAAAACCAGGAATGTAGAATTCCATTCCTTGAGAATTATTTTTTCTTGCTGAAATTCTAGCAAAGCCCCTAACATATCGTTCTTAATAATTTCCTAGTAAATATAAAAGAAACCATTTGGGAAGCCATCCAGAAGCAAGGCTTTATCCTTTTGCATGCTAAAACTACCTTGTGCACCTCCTTTGATAAAGGAATGTAAAAAAAAGAGAGTTTATTTTACTATTCACCACTTGGAAAATATTCTTTAGCAATTTGTTAACTAATTCAACATTTGTTACATCTTCCATGCTAAGGAGATTTTGAAAAAAATTGCTTCCTTTCTAATATCCTCTTCCTCTTTTATTTCCTTGTCCTCTTTTATCTTCAATATTCTTATTCTAGTAGACACCTTATGTCTAATAGTTGTGAAATGAATAAAACAAGTGTTTCGATCTCCTTCTTTGAGCCATAAATCCTTAGGTTTTTATCTCCAATAGACTTATTCCTAGGCTAATAAAGTGTGGAGATCAGACATAAGCATCTTTTCTTTTCTATCTAATTCTTTTGTGTTCCCCCAATTTTGAATTTGCTCTTCAACTTCTTCCAAGCTAGCATTTAGATTACTTTTTCTCTCTTTTAAATGACCAAAAACCTCCTTGTTCCAAACGTTTACATCTTTCTTAACAATTTTCAGCTTATAAGAGATTTGGAATATATTGAATCCCCTAATATCAATGTTACACCATTCTAAAATATTTTTAACTAAATAAGGATATAACATCCACGTTAACTCAAATATGAATGGTCTACCTTTAACTCTTCTCCCCTTCAACACTTCCAAAAGTAGTGGAGAATGATTAGAGGTAATCTTCATGAGAACTTGGAGAGAATAGTTATCATAGTGAGTTAATCAATATTGTGATGCTAATAATCTATCCAATATAATTTGAATGTAGTTTCTTTCTAAATTCCTATTAGACAAGGTGTATTTAGTGCCTTTCAGATCCAAATCCAACAATTCAAATTTAGAGATAAAATCATTAAATTCCTCCATACTAATAGAATAACTCAAATTGCTTTCCTTCTTGTCACTAGGATACAAGGGTGTGTTAAAATACTCAAAAATTATCCATGGCCACTGACATGGCTCATGAATATTACTACGGATCTCCCAAACCCTTTTTATTTCTTCTTGAGTGTTTGGGACATAAACATTGGAAACAACCCAAGAAAAGTTTATAATTTTACAAGTCAAGAGGATAGACACACACCTATAATTTTCTTGAATATATTGACCATCAAATCTTCTAGGGTCCTATAGAGTCCATAAACCTCTAGAGGCTCACACCACTAAAATTCCCACCATATTCACTTCCTTCCAAATAGTATTTTTAACTGATTAAAAATTTTGCTCATCAATCTTAGTCTCTTGAATAAAGAAGATATCAGGTTTATATTATTTTTTTCATCTCCCAAAGTACTTGGTGTTTTTTAAGGGCATTCATATCCATGATATTCCAAGATAGAAAATTCATTTCTTATATTTTGGTGGTGGTTCCCCACTCCCAAATCTAAAACCTTATGATTTTTGTTTGCAACTTGTTTTGTTGCTTCTTTGGATCTAACCACTCTAGTTTTTTGCCTTCCTCTAGATACAAAAGATCCCACATCCACTTTTTTCTTGGTATGCTTTATGAGAGTCAATAAATTCAAATTATGTTCATATTTTTTTATATTTGCATACTCTGAGAACTTCCACTCCTCTATATCCATTTCCTCTTCTGGTCTATTCTTAAATCTCTCTCCATTTTGATTTTTACTCTTATGGTGAGGTGTTTCCCCTAGAGAACTCTTATCCTTGTTACCTTATTTTTTCATTTCATGCTTGACCATGTTTTCTTGATTAGTTTTCTTATTCTATATGTCATAATATACTTCAACCATTGGATTATGAAGACTTGCAAAGGAGTTTTGGTTCACAAGTTCAGCTTTATCATAAGAGGGTTCTTGGGTTTGAAAATTTTCTTTCTCAATGACAGAGGGGTTTGGATCTATAAGATTCATTTGAATCACTTCTTCTAGAATTTCTCCTTCCTCTACCATTTTGATCTTCAAGTCTTTGATAGGGATTTATTGAACATCAACCTTATTTGAATTCTTCTCCATTGGAATGATTGGGGATTCCACCTATTTGGATTGAATATGAAGCCTTATTCATTTAACAAAATTTTTGAGGGTTGCTCTATTTACTCCTATTAGGGCATACATTTCTTGAATGCCCTAGTTTCTTGCAAGAATCACATCTTGAGAGACTATTCTCATATTCAATAGACTGCATCCAACTTCCATGTTTAGAAATGAGTTCTATTGAGCTGGAAAGTTTCTTTTCCAAGTTGAAATTCACACATATCCTAGCATACACTAACCTCAACTTTGCTAATGTTATAGGATAAATCGCAATGAGACAACCAACCTCTTTAGCAGTTTCTATCAACACTTCCTCATACCAAAACTCGAAGAACACAAGCTTATACTGAGAGGGGGGGGTGAACAATATAAGACCACTTTTTACTTTTCTTTCCTCAAACAATATTATCCAATATATCAATGGCAATATCAATAACAGTAATCAAAGCAATGCACAAATCACCACACACAATAGAGACACCAATTTAACGTGGTTCACCCAATGTGGGCTACTCCACGGAGAAAATATTTCACTAAAATTTTCTCAACAAATCTCTTGGGAATCCTTCCCTATTACAATATTTATGGACCTCTATCCAAAGGAGACACCAATCCCCTAATCAAGTTTATGGATCTCTATCCATAGGAGACACCAATCCCCTTAGCTGATTTGTGGATCTCTATCCACATGAGAACTCCTTCTCCTCTACTCTGGTTGGTGATCCTCTAGAAGACTACTACCTCCACTACACTGGCTTGTGGATCTCTCTCCACTAAAGACTCTATCCTCACTCAGAATATCTCTATCCTCACTACCCTGGCTAATGGATCTCTATCCACTAGAGACTACTATCCTCTACTCTATCACCTCCAAAGCTTGCTCTCAGCTCTATCTCAAATCTACACTAAACACAGTCCTTCGGTCTAGCACAAATCTGCTCAATCTCTATCTCAAATCTGTACTAAACATAGTCCTTTGGTCTAGCACAAATCTTCTCAATATTTGTCTCTAATCTATACTAAACATAGTCCTTCGGTCTAGCACAAATTTGCTCAATATCTGTCTCTAGTCTGCACAAACCTATCCTCAAATCTGCACCAAACTCTATCCTCAATTCTATCCTCAAGCCTTAACACAAAGCTTGATCCAATCATAAATCAACTCTACTAGATCTATCCCAAGCCTTAACACAAAGCTTTGAATAAATCAATCAATCAACTCTGCTCTTCAAGTCTTCTTAAATACTTACCTCAAATCTGTCCAAAAAGTCCTCTCAAGAACTTGTCTAATTCTCTCAAGTCTTCTAACAGACTTACCTCAATTTCTCAAACAAGTTCTCTCTAGAACTTGTCCAATTCTCTCAAGTCTTCTCTAAGACTTACCTCAAATATGTCAACAAGTCCTCACTAGAACTTATCCAATCTGCTCAACAAGTCTTCACCAAGAACTTGCTCAATCTGCTCAACAAGTCTTCACCAAGACTTACCTCAAATCTATATTGTAAGCTTCCACAAAAGCTTACTCAACTCAACTCAATCTATCACAAAAACCTCTTCAATCACTTAAACAAGTTTCACACAGAATATTGTTTGACCTCAGAAACATATAGAGAATGGTTAGAGACTCAATATGTTTCACACTCACAAAACTCAACTTAATCTCTTCCAAAAAACCTCTTCAATATTACAAATAAATTTCACTCAAAATTTTGTTTAACCATAGAAACATATAGAGAATGGTAAGAGACTCAATATGTTTCACACTCAATCACTTCCAAACTCTCTTCAAATCAATTAAGAATAAAGAACAATTTGTTTCATAGAACTTGAACTATCACTCCAACACTTTCAATCAACTATGCTCAATCAACTCCACTCAACCAATCACTCAATGAAACACAACTTGCTTACAAACCCTAACCAAGTGTTTCATAATACTTTCAACAACTCACACTATGGAACTCAACCTTGACTCAAGATGATTCCAAATTCACATAACAATGATACTCATGGTCTTTTCACAAACCCTAATCAAGCACATGAAAGCTTACTCAAATATTTCCAACAATGCTTATCAAACAATCTCACATAACAATGATACTCATGGTCTTTCTCAAACCCTAGTTCAAGATAGTTCTCAATTTCTCACTCAAATGTTCTCACAAACATTTACCAATCATGCACATGAAAGCTTACTCAACAATGCTTATCAAACAACCTTTTCACTCCAACTTAGCATTCACAATATCCAACAATATTTTACTTCACAAGGATGATATGCCCATACCTTTTGTTTGAAGAAGATTTGACCTCAACACCTGTCTCAAACACAATCAACCTCTTTGCCAATCTCAAAGGTTAGGTAGCAAAAACCTTCTCACAATTTTATTCAAATACTCCCTCAAAATATTTCACCATACAAAACATTAAATCTCAATTACACCTTATAATCTCCACTCTTCAAAATATTAGCAAAAATTAAACAATTCACTTCAACAATAAAATTTCATTATCCACCTTATTACTCCTTCTAAAATCACAATATAATATTTAATTTGATAAACCTTATATCTCCCTCTTAACTACCTTGCAAACCACCTTTACAATCTTAATACAATGACTTCACGCAATTTCCACTCAACAAAACCTTAATAAAAAATTAATTTTTGGTGCACATACCTTATTCTCTTTCCTCCTTAGAAAAAATGCTCACGACGGGATTCGAACGCCCCACCTATCCTCTCCAAGCACCTTAGCACCTAGACATCCACCACTTGGGCTACGTGCCCTCACGTGAACCAAAGGCATGCACCTGTCACCTTTAAACTCTACCTTCCCACTTAGCAAAAATGAAACTCTCTTCCCTTCAGCAAAAGGCATCTACGAGGATCGAACACCTGACCTCGCATTCCACGAATGCCTTACCGCAGCCCCTGGCTACCACCTGCGCTACCGATCACTTCAGAATATGATTTGCACTCTACTTTGCCTTAACCTTTCTCTTCCACCCAATAGCTTTTAAACACATGTGAATTGCTCTCCCTTTGGCACTCGAAACTTTGGTCACATAATCATTTTATCGCATGGATGCCTTCTAGCCAAAGAACTTTGGCATATTTATATTATTTTGATGCACTTCAACAACGTTGGTGATATTCGAATTATAAAATTTGAATTATATATTTTGACTTTAGGCGCCTTGAAAATATTATTATTTAATTTTAAATTTTAACCTTAGGGTTAAAATATTTAAAATTAAATAATTAAACCCTTAATCCACAAATCTGTCATATGGGTTTTTTAGGAGATTTAAAATGCGACAACTCCTTGGCATTTATTTTTCATAAACCCAACCTGTATCCTTAAATATTATAATATTAAGTATTATAATATTAAACCTGCTTCTTTGCCTTTTTGGAAAAACCACCAGAGAATATTAATGAAACTTGAACATCAACCTTGCCAACAAAACTCGGACATGAATACCTGGATGACAATAAACTTGGTCATCATCTTCTTGACATCAATGACAACAAAACTTGCTCATATTTCCAACAATCTCCCCCTTTGTCATTGATGGCAACCCATTTACCTTTTACCATTTCCTTTACCTCTTTCTGTTCTGCTCCCCTTGAGAAACTGCTCCCCTTGATTGAATGCTCTCCCCCTAACTCAAATCTCTCCCCCTTTGACATCAATGGCAAAGGGTCACCTTTGGGGCTTGGGGCTAAGAATGAGACTCTTAGCTTAGCCCCTCCCCCACCTCCTCTTGAGGTGGTTAATTCTGGGGTGGGAGTATCTCTACTCCCAGCATGCACTGATCTTTACCTTTGTCCACCTTCTTCCTCAATTGATCCTTCTGATTCCTCTGACTGTTCCTGTTCTTGCTTGTCTCTAGAATTTTTTCTCTACACCACTTTGCTGTATGCCCATCATTATTGCACTTATAACACTTAATGTTGTTATTCCTTAAAGGTGCAAATATCTTGGGGTTTCTCCTGGTGAAGCCATATCCATTCCTATCATGAACCCTGCAATTTATTGCCTTGTGACCAAACTGATTACAAGAGTAGCAATACCCTTGAAAAAGATGTCTATTTCTAAAATTCCCATATTCCTATCTTTCATGTGTCCTGCATTGTGTAGCCTTGTGCCCAAACTTGTGACATGAGAAGCATCATCCATTGAAACTACCTTGCCTTGACCCCATTGGTCTCTTAGTCTCTTTTACCCTGTGTTGCTTCCTGTTCCATCTGTTCCTCATTTGTGCATTGTTCCTTTCCTTGTTGAACTTTCTATTGTTCAACTCTTCCTCAGAATACTCACTTTCTCTTTCACTCTCTTCTTCTGAAGCTTCTTCTTCTTTGGAGCTTGAGATTGACTCCTCTCCTTGTTCCTTTTGTACTTATTCAAAACCAAGACCTGTCTTGTTTGATGAAGATTTTTGTACCTTGATAATCTTATCCAAGGTCTTTGAGCTTCTCCCAAACCTGTGTAACTTGTCTTTAGACTCTTTTACTTCCTTCCTTAGTGAAGCTACTTCCTGCTCTAACCTTTCACATTCTAAAACCTTAGCCTCTAACCTCTCTTTAAATTTCCTTGTCTTGGCTATTGAGTTGGTTAGATCTTCTATAAGCTTTCCTTTCTCTTCATCACATTCTTGAAATTGAAGCTTGAGTTTTGAGTTCTACTTTCTTACCTTCCTTAATGCATCAAGGGCAGAAATAAGCTCACCCTCAAGATCAACTTCTCCTTTCTCTGATTCTTCCTCTATTTCTTTACCTTTGAAATCATCTCCATTCTTTTCTGATTTATTTCCACTAGAAGCACTTCCTTCTTCTTCTATTGCCATAAGAAGACTTTCTTCTTCTGGACCTTCACTAGCATCCTCATATTCATCATCACTGAAACTGAATCCATTCCTTGTACAACTATCTTCAAGATGACCAAAGTTACCACATCTAAAACACTTAAGAATTATTGGTGACCTGTTTCTAACCACTTCTTTTTCTTCTTCCATAAATAGAATTTCATCTTCATCATTATTTGAGGAACTTTCATCACTATCACTTGAACTCTTACCTACCTTGTCTGCATAGAAACTCTTCTTATGCCTTTGGAAGAATTTATTTCCTTGCTTGTCTTGTTCATCCCTACTTTTCTTTTGGTACCTGTGTTTTCCTGTTTCCCTATTCTTATGATCCTATTTTTCTTCATCATTGCTATTTCCAGCCTCTAGATAATCAGATGCATAGTGACCATATTTTCCATAATTGAAACATCTAACTAATTTTGTACCTTTATACTTTCTTGAGTCCTTGTTCCTTCTACCATAATTTACTTCTTCATCACTGGATGACTCATTGCTTGAATCTGACTTCTTACCCTTTGTCTTCTTAGTAACTTTGAAGGTTGCTTCTTTCTGGGGAATAGGTTCCTCTTTTATTCTCATCTCAAAAGCTATGAGAATTCCATGTAATTCATCCCTTGTCAAAAGTTCAATATCTTTTGACTCTTCTATAGCTGAAATATTTTCACTATACCTTTTTGGGAGTGACCTTAAAATCTTATCACAAACATCTGTTTCTTCAACTTTAAGCCCAAGTCCTTGCATGGAGTTAACAACCTCATCCACATGAAGTAGATATGCAACAATGTTTTCCTCTTCCTTCATCTTTAGGTCTTCAAATGTTCTCTTGTAATTTTGCAACTTTACCCTTTTGACCTTTTTGTCTCCCTCATATATACCTTTCAACTTATCCCAAATTTCCTTTGTTGATGTGCAATGCATAACCTTTATAAACTCTGTTTCATGCAAACCCTTTAAAATTCCATTCATTGCCTTTGAATTATTCAGATGTAGGAGCTTACCATATTTATCTGTAGGTGGAGTAGTTGGTGGTATGTATCCATTCTCAATTGCTTCCCATATTTCATTCCCAAGTGCCATTAGGTGAATCTTCATTCTCATACTCCAAAGTACATAATTGTTCCCATCGAACAATGGTGTTGAATTCCCTAAAGATCCATTCTGAGAATCCATCTGTGTTCTTGAGAGCTTTTCCTTCAAGTTGTTAAACTCTTTCGAAGGAACCCGCTCTGATACCAATTGAAGAACACAAGCTTATACTGAGAGGGGGTGAACAGTATAAGACCACTTTTTACTTTTCTTTCCTCAAACAATATTATCCAATATATCAATGGAAATATCAATAGTAGTAATCAAAGCAATGCACAAATCACCACACACAATAGAGACACCAATTTAACATGGTTCACCCAATGTGGGCTACTCCATGGAGAAAATATTTCACTAAAATTTTCTCAACAAATCTCTTGGGAATCCTTCCCTATTACAATGTTTATGGACCTCTATCCAAAGGAGACACCAATCCCCTAATCAAGTTTATGGATATCTATCCATAGGAGACACCAATCCCCTAAGCTGATTTGTGGATCTCTATCCATAGGAGAACTCCTTCTCCTCTGCTCTGGTTGGTGATCCTCTAGAAGACTACTACCTCCACTACATTGGCTTGTGGATCTCTCTCCACTGAAGACTCTATCCTCACTTAGAATATCTTTGTCCTCACTACCCTAGCTAATGGATCTCTATCCACTAGAGACTACTATCCTCTACTCTATCACCTCCAAAGCTTGCTCTCAACTTTGTCTCAAATCTGCACTAAACATAGTCCTTCGATCTAGCACAAATATTCTCAATATCTATCTCAAATATGCACTAAACATAGTCCTTTGATCTAGCATAAATCTGCTCAATATCTATCTCAAATCTGTACTAAACATAGTCCTTCGATCTAGCATAAATTTGCTCAATATCTGTCTCTAGTCTGGCATAAACCTATCCTCAAATCTACACCAAACTCTATCCTCAAATCTATCCTCAAGCCTTAACACAAAGCTTGATCCAATCATAAATCAACTCTACTAGATCTGTCCCAAACCTTAACACAAAGCTTGAACAAATCAATCAATCAACTCAGCTCTTCAAGTCTTCTTAAAGACTTACCTCAAATCTATCCACAAGTCCTCTCAAGAACTTGTCCAATCTGCTCTCAAGTCTTCTCTAAGACTTACCTCAAATCTGTCAATAAGTCCTCTCAAGAACTTGTCCAATATTTAAGTCTTTAAGACTTACCTCAATTAAGTTCATAGAACTTGTCCAATTTTCTCAACAAGTCTTCACTAAGAACTTGCTCAATCTGCTCAACAAGTCTTCACCAAGACTTACCTCAAATATGTATTGTAAGCTTCCACAAAATCTTACTCAACTCAACTCAATCTATCATAAAAACCTCTTCAATCACTCAAACAAGTTTCACACATAATCTTGTTTGACCTCAGAAACATATAGAGAATGGTTAGAGACTCAATATGTTTAACACTCACAAAACTCAACTTAATCTCTTCCAGAAAACCTCTTCAATCTTACAAATAAATTTCACTCATAATTTTGTTTAACCATAGAAACATATAGAGAATGGTAAGAGACTCAATATGTTTCACACTCAATCACTTCCAAACTCTCTTCAAATCAATTAAGAATAAAGAACAATTTGTTTCATAGAACTTGAACTATCACTCCAACACTTTCAATCAACTATGCTCAATCAACTCCACTCAACCAATCACTCAATGAAACACAACTTGCTTACAAACCCTAACCAAGTGTTTCACAATACTTTCAACAACTCACACTATGGAACTCAACCTTGACTCAAGATGATTCCAAATTCACATAACAATGATACTCATGGTATTTTTCACAAACCCTAATCAAGCACATGAAAGCTTACTCAAATATTTCCAACAATGCTTATCAAACAATCTCACATAACAATGATACTCATGGTCTTTCTCAAACCCTAGTTCAAGATAGTTCTCAATTTCTCACTCAAATGTTCTCACAAATATTTACCAATCATGCACATGAAATCTTACTCAACAATGCTTATCAAACAACCTTTTCACTCCAACTTAGCATTCACAATATCCAACAATATTTTACTTCACAAGGATGATATGCCCATACCTTTTGTTTGAAGAATATTTGACCTCAACACCTGTCTCAAACACAATCAACCTCTTTGCCAATCTCAAAGGTTAGGTAGCAAAAACCTTCTCATAATTTTATTCAAATACTCCCTCAAAATATTTCACCATACAAAAAATTAAATCTCAATTACACCTTATAATCTCCACTCTTCAAAATATTAGCAAAAATCAAACAATTCACTTCAACAATAAAATTTCATTATCCACCTTATTACTCCTAAAATCACAATATAATATTTAATTTGATAAACCTTATATCTCCCTCTTAACTACCTTGCAAACCACCTTTACAATCTTAATACAATGACTTCACATAATTTCTGCTCAACAAAACCTTAATAAAAAATTAATTTTTGGTGCGCATACCTTATTCTCTTTCCTCCTTAGCAAAAATGCTCATGGTGAGATTCGAACACCCCACCTATCCTCTCCAAGCACCTTAGCACCTAGACATCCATCGCTTGGGCTACATGCCCTCATGTGAACCAAAGGTGCACGCTGTCACCTTTAAACTCTGCCTTCCCGCTTAGCAAAAATGAAACTCTCTTCCCTTCAGCAAAAGGTGTCTATGAGGATCGAACACCTGACCTCGCGTTCCACGAATGCCTTACCGTAGCCCCTGGATGCCACCTGTGCTACCGGTCACTTCGGAATATGATTTGCGCTCTACTTTGCCTTAACCTTTCTCTTCCACCCAATAGCTTTTAAACACATGCGAATTGCTCTCCCTTTGGCGCTCAAAACTTTGGTCGCATAATCATTTTATCGCATGGATGCCTTCTAGCCAAAGAACTTTGGCATATTTATATTATTTTTGATGCACTTCAACAACGTCGACGGGATATTCGAATTATAAAATTTGAATTATATATTTTGACTTTAGGCGCCTTGAAAATATTATTATTTAATTTTAAATTTTAACCTTAGGGTTAAAATATTTAAAATTAAATAATTAAACCCTTAATCCACAAATCTGTCATATGGGTTTTTTAGGAGATTTAAAATGCGACAACTCCTTGGCATTTATTTTTCAAAAACCCCCAACCTGTATCCCTAAAATATTATAATATTAAGTATTATAATATTAAACCTCCTTCTTTGCCTTTTTGGAAAAACCACCGGAGAATATTAATGAAACTTGAACATCAACCTTGCCAACAAAACTCGGACATGAATACCTGGATGACAATAAACTTGGTCATCATCTTCTTGACATCAATGACAACAAAACTTGCTCATATCTCCAATAAAAACTGGAAGGGTAAACCTGACAATCTAACCCCAATAGGAGCTTGATGAATGCTCTGTGTATTTGGGTCAAATTCAAGCCTCATTTTTATATAAATAAACCTCAGCATCCAAAAAACCATAGGCCACCCCATAAGATGCAATTTGCATCCTCTTTGTAGTTTAGTTTGATCATGAAAAACCCTTTAGGCAATGCCACTATCTCCATGTACCCTCGGGGGTGCCATTTCGTTAAAAGTCATTTTCTTATAATATCCAAATCTTATTGAGCACTGATAAACTTTACCACTAAATTAATTACTCCTTGGGCAATCATTAGATCTTCTAGGATGTTTGGAATGATGAGTTATCCTTGCTCCAGGCTTAAATTAAATTGCTTCTCCACTCCTTTGGGATTTTCTTTCACCACATTTAACCATGACCATGTCCCTAGGTCAAAAAGCCTATTCTATAGATTACTTGGGACCTATGCACCACTGAACAAACTTTTCTCAAAGTTTCCCACCTAACCTTCCTCAGGCTCGACTTACAAACCATCCATATTGCTAGAAATGCACAAAAATAATTTGTTTATAAAATTGTAGAGGGTTAATAGGGAACATACCAATACTCAAACAATAAACCATTTAAGACTTGAATACATTTTTATTTTCAAAACTTAGAGTAAATTTTAACGTCCAAAAACATGAGGTCTTACACTCCTCTCTATTTTTCTCATATGTTAGAAGACACTCTTTTTGTTCTATAGAATTATAGGGTATATATCATGTCTCCTTTGATAAGGGTAGACCTTTTCTCTACAGTACATCACAAGTACAAATATTTTTGATCAAATTCACTTAAAATTAAGAGAAATCTAAAAATCTAGTTCCAAGAGAAATCCTACATTACTTGGATTCAGGGTTGAGGAGGTGGATTCTTGGTCCACTGCAACTATAGAGTAAAGGTCTGAAAGGCTAAGATAGAATTTAATTTCAAGCATAGCCTTGAATACATTTAATGATGCAATTAAAAGTTATAACATTAAGATAGATTTATTTACATAATAAATTAAGTTGTTTTTAAGAAATTTAAGTTTATTTTTTAGTATTGAAAGTATTTATGTTAAAATAAACTTCTTCATATTTATAAAAAGTGTGTATTTAACGTGATTTGATTTTTTTTAGTTAATTCTAAAAAGTTGTTTAAAATGATACAATTGTATATTTTTAATAGGTAAAAATTTAAATAAATAATTTTGTAGATATAAAAAAATAATTTATAAACGTTAAAAACAATTATATATTAATATTTTTATTATAAAATATATGATATGTTTATTAAAATTTATTTATGGGTAAAATATATCATTTTTTTTAAAATAATTTGAAAAACTTATATTAAAACAAAGATCATTTACAAGTTGGGATGAGACTCCTCCTAGCCTTAGCCGACGAGAACACCTGTTTACAATAGTAAAATAAGATCTGCATTGGAGCCAAATCTCCTAAACCATATTTCTACAATGGTTGTCCACCTATTTACAACAGTAAAAGAAGATCTGCATTGGAGCCAAATCTCCTAAACCATATGTCTACAATGGCTGTCCAAATTAGCTAAACACTGGATTTGCTCACCAACCTACCTAATCCTCTCATCCTCAATAGCCATGCCACTATGCCACTGAACCCCTACCTCCTTCTCAGTACCCATCTTAGCTAGGAAGTCTACCACTTTATTTAGATCTCTACCCACATAAATTAGAATCACATCATCTAATTCCCTCCACAATTCCTTAATTTGGGTGACAAGAATCCTCAACCTCCATGTCTCCAAAGCAAAGTTCCTCATGCAATCTAGAGCTCCTACCAATATTTGAGAATCTGATTCTATGATTATCCTCCTATAACCTTGTCTTACCGCCTAGATAGAAGCAAATTTGATAGCTAAGGCTTCTGCTTCATTGTTCGTGGCCCTTCCCAGGCCTTGTAGTTCCCAATAGAGCACTGTCCCAACATGATTCCTGTAGACCACTCCAATTCTAGCTCTACTCGGATTACCTTTTGTAGCTCCATCAATATTAATTTTAATCCAACCTTCTAGGGGTGGTTTCCAACTAGCTCTATCCTACCCCTCTTGCACTTCAACTTCCTTCTCCATCATCCCTATATCAGCTTGAGTTTCCTCTTTAGCATACATTACCATAGTTTCTATGACTTTGCTCCAAATGACCTACTAAATGCCATCTAAGGATGAAAAGGTTTCTCTAAAAATTCTTCCATTTCTCTCCAACCACACTTACCACCAAATGAAGTTTAATCCAATCTTCCACTTAATATGAAGAGCTTTAGATTTAAATCTACCCCTCTTCCATATTTTCCAAATATTAATCTAATTCAAATCACCATTGGCTCAAATTTTATAAGCTAAAAACCATCGCTCCTAGATCTGGCATGTGAATGGGCACTCAAACATCAAGTGGTCAGATGTTTCCTCACTCTTGTAGCATAAAACACATTGGGATGGACCAACAATTCCCCTACATCTCAGATTATCAAAAGTAAGAATTCCATTGTGCATGAACTGCCAGGCAAAGAAGTTTACTTTCGACCAACCCTTGGATTACCAAATATTTCTCCAATCCTCAACTTGATATGCATGAGGAGGAGGTTCTAGAAGGATCTTATCATATCCATCCTTCATTATGTAGACTCTAAGGCTCCCATAGCCCCAAGCTAATTCATCCTCCTCATCTCTACCTATGAGAAATATTTTTACCAAGATTTTAGTCATGATGGGTGTCAATTTTAGAGGGATTGGAATTGGCCACTCATCCAACTTCTTAAATTGCTTAAACTTATAATCCCCTAGTTAACTAGTGTTGAAATAACTTTCAATCTTGATCCAACCCCTACTTTCCATGGTTGTTTTTATTGGTTGTAGTTCTAGGAATTCAATAATGATAGGTGGGTATTGATCCCATGAATCTATCCAAAATTATGCCTTCTCCCCTCTCCCACTTTCTAAAATAATCCATCTTTCACTACTTGAGATCCTAACTTTAGAGCCTACCACACTAAGGACCCATTACCATCCAAAGGGAAATGACTCACCTCATTTGGGTTCACCTATCCCAAATATTTACTAGTTAAAACTCTATTGAATAAAGAAGTTGGTTGGGAGATCCACCTCTAGTAAAGCTTTCTAGCCAAAGCTTTATTATTTAACTCTGATCTCCTTAGTCCCAAACCTCCCTTTACCTTGGGCTGGCTTACTTTCTCCCAACCTACTAATGCCCATTTCCTCTCTCCTTTTACTCCTCCATAAAAATTTTCTAGCCATCTTGTCTAACTCTTTCCATATGGTATGTGGGGTAACAAGGATAGAAAATTTATAAATTGGCATGGCCTGAATGATTGACTATAAAAATGTTAATCTACCCCCAAAGGTTAACCATTTGTGAGACCAATGATTAATTATTTCTTTGATACAATCCAAAATATTCCTCTAGATATCTATCTTTAGTTTTTTAAAATGCAAAGGGACCCCCAAATATACCATTGGGAGAGAAGTCCTCATGAATCCCAAGATCTCTAAAATTTTATCCTGAAGCCTTCGATCAAGATTGAAGAAGACCACTTTGGATTTTTTATCATTGATGACTTGGTTTGTGGCCCTAAGGTAAACATTAAGAGTATCTCTAATCATTCTTGCTTCCCTAAAGTTGGCCACTCCCACCAATCCTATGTCATCCACAAATTATAGGTGAGTCAAAACCTCCTCACCCACCTTGATACCTATTAGCAAACCTTGTTGTCTTCTCCTCAAGATGAGTCTACCCAAGCCTTCAACCAATATGAGAAAAATATAAGGGGAATAAGGATCTCCTTGATGAAGGCCTCGAGTGGCTCCAAATGGTTGTGAGGGAAGACCTTTGATTAACATTGAGTATGTTAGAGTAGAAACATAACTCATGACCCATTCTATCCAATCTTGAGAGAAATCAAAGGCTACCATCATCCTTGACAAGAAGCTCCACTCCACCCTATCATAAGCCTTTGACATATCCAATTTTATGAACATTCCTCTATTGCCAGATTTTTGCATTGAGTGGATTGCCTCTTGAGCTAGAACCACACCATCCAAGATCTTCCTACCCTCTACAAAACCCCCTTGCTCTAAGGAGATAATGCTATGTAGGAGAGGTTTTAGCCACTCAACCATTACCTTTGTGATTATTTTATATATGACATTGCATAAGGCAATAGGTCTATAATCTGAAATATGCACCCCCTCCTCCCCTTTTGAAATTAAGGTAATGAATGTATGATTTAATGCTTTAAGAATTCTTTTACTACCTCTGGACTCCTCTATAATAACCATTACATCCTCCTCCAAGTTGTCCTAGAAGGTCTAAAAAACTCAATTGGGAAGCCATCTGGACCTGGTGTTTTTCTCGATACTCATTCCAAAGACTACTTTCTTTAGTTCCTCTCTATCAATGGGTTTAAGTAGGGCCTGATTTTCTTCTTCAGAGATAATAGAGGGTATGACAACAAGAACTTATTTTTGAGCCTCTTCATCTTGCACCATACTTTCCTTAAACAATTTAGCAAAATAATCCATTGAATGGAAATGCATACCTAGGATTGTATCAAAGGAGTGCCCATTCTCATCTTAAAGAGCTTCCATCTTGTTCATCTATCTCCTAGCACAAGCAACTTGATGGAAAAATTTGGTGTTTTTATCACCTTCCAATAACCAAGTGGTTCTTGCTCTCTATTTCTAGTAGATCTCCTCTTGGTTGTCAATGTCCTCAACCACTTTATACAATTCATCATCCTCTTCTTTGAGTTGCTCTATAATTGTTCCTTCCCTGAAGTGTTTTTGCACCTCATCCCATCTGGCCACCAATGGAGCTCTTTGGACCTAGAAGTCTATCTTGTTAGCTCACCTCCATTGTTTTAGTTGATCCTTGACATAATGAAGCTGCTTGTGGAATCTAAACATTGTTGTCCCATATGTCGGGCATCCCTCTTCCCACCACTATGGAATTTTCTTTTGAAGTTCCTCTTTTTGTAACCAAAAGTTTTCAAATCTGAATGGTTTGTGATGCTGCCCTATCTTGATCCCCCTTCCAATAAAATGGGGAAGTGATCTAAAACTAGACCCTCCAAAATCTAAAATTTTAGATTCCATTTCACAAATACCTCCTCTAAAATCAAAAAATGGTCTAACTTCACCTTCCTACTATGTGGCTCCCTCCTCTTATTAGTCCAAGTATAGTTGGTTCTAGGACATTTAATATCCACCAAGTGTAATGCATGGACCTGGGCAATCATAAGTCGATCCCTTGGATCCAAAATTGGGGTTCCTCCTTCCTGATATCTAGATGATAATTTAGCATTAAAATCCCTAACAATAATCTAGTCTAACTCCTCCCTCGAGACTCTCATATTATGCACCACTTTCCATTGATGAATCTGACCATCTAGGTTTTGAGCCCCATAAAAATTTATGATTAAAACCTGCTCAACTATCACATTGTTCCTAAAATGTGATGTGAGGACACCCCTCCAAGCTATATGTTCCATTGTCATCCATTCAAGAGAGTTCCAAAAGGTAACTATCCCCCTTGAGGCCCCTTGGGCAACCACTTCCATATGACCAACACCCCTCCAAAGTCTATTTATTATTTTATACATAAGATCCAATGATATTTTTGTCTCTTGGATAAGCAAAAAAATTGTTTTACTTTTTTCTAAGAGTCTTCAAATAATATATTGATGGGTTCTACTATTTAAACCCCTAATATTCCATGATTGTATAATCATTGGTTACCTTGAGACTAGTAAGAGTCTATTGGCCTCACTAATCCCCTAGTGATCAATTTATCTCCTTGAACTGCTATCAATTCCTTATTTGATTTTCTACCCACTCCTTGAGAGTTGATATTCTTTGATCTCTTCTCCACCTGAGTTATCCCTAGAGTTGGATTTTCTCTATTATTTTCTGCTATACCCATGATGACATCCTTTATTATCGGTTGCTCTTGGTTATGCACTATCAATACCCCTACAATATCTGATTGTGGTAACTCACTACACTCTATTACCTACTCTAGGATAGGAGGAGGTAAAATAGGGGCTTGAACATGGTTGTTATTATTTTCATTATTCCCATCCACTCCTTCCATGAATTGTTCTTCTTCCTGCTCCACTAGTGTCTTGAAGATCTCATACCTATTTGAGGGCTTGAGTTGGGTTTGCTCTTTACCATATTTTTCTTTTGCCTTCTCCTTCTTTTGGGCTATTCAAAACCATCTCCTTATGCTTCTCCTCCCTAAGAAATGTTGGTTGCTTCTTTATTGACTATTGACTTACCCTCCTTAGGAAGATTTAACATTCCTAGAGGAGCCTCCATTTTTGTGTTCATATTGTTTGGGTAGGACTAGCCAAATGCCCATATTTATGGTAAACTCTACACTTGAAGGGCAATGCCTCATAATCTAGTTGTTGAATCCAAGATAGTCCTACAAGTTTGAGTTCCACCTCTATCGACAAAGGTTGGCTGAGATCCATTTCCATGCATAATCTAGCATAAACGATTGTGTTTCCTTCCATTGTGTCTCTAGAAACACCCAAATATCTTCCAAGGAAATTATCGATGATTTCCAATACCTGCTCACTCTAGAACTCCATTGGAAGTGCATACAAATGGATCCAAACCGGGACAATAGTGGGTTCAATTCGGGGATCAAATCCCACTCTCCAAGGCTGAACAAATAATCCTGTCGGACCATGATTCCTCTTTTCTGATTTGAAAGCCCTATTTCTATCGGCAAGTGAGGAAAAACTAACAATAAAATATCCATTACTAATAAACCACAAAGAATACTCACCAAGAGGCTCCTAGTTTTGTCAAACCCATGAATGCAAAAAATTCAGGGTAGGGTGAATACCCATGAATTTATAGATCAGGTCATGATTGGCTCTATATAAGACTGTTTCTTCTACTATCCTCTGCTCAATGACAATATTTGGCCTTGATTCTGACTGTGGCAAGCATCCATTGACTCTTTGAGATGTTGATCTTTTCCAACAGCCGTAAAGAGCATTTTTAGTGCATTTTTTGTGCTTCTTCAGTCTCTGTTGGAGATTTTTCCTTCAACAAATCTGCAAAAGAACTCTGTCTATCTAAAAGAGGATCTAGAGGTGTCCCCATTGGGCCCTCCTAGGGCAACAATCTTGTCTTCAATTCCATAGCAACCAGAAAGTACTTCGTCTACCCAATTGATGCCCTAGTTTTCTCTTCAGAGCTCCCTGAATCCAAGTTATAATTTAGATGTTAAAATTTTGGTAAAATATATCTTATAATTACAATAATTTTGTCACCTACATTAGCAAGGAATGTGAATTTTGAAGAACTATATAAAGCTTATTTCCTACCATGACAATTCAACCTCTTGAAACACAAATCCCTAAATAAAAGTTTAAATTATATTTTATGAGGTTCCAAGTGATATCTATGTTGTTAAACTATCACATAACAAGTGTTACTTTTATTATTAAAATTAAATATTTTCTATTATTTAGAATACAAAATATGTTACAAGATTGTAAGCTTTAAAAATGCATAAGAAATCTTAATATTATATAATAATACATGTGTTTATATAATTTATGAAAAAGAGTTAAATTAATTTTTAAGGTTCAAGAGCTTTGTGCATATAAATGTAGCATACTTCCCTATGTCCACTATATATGGAAGGATATATTTGTGTTGAGTTATCTACAAGTGGAGGTGTTTGTACCCTATCTACCTTTAAATTTGAATCTTGGATCACGGTTCTCAAGTGTTCAAGCCTTCACAAATAAAATGATTTTGAATATATTTAGGAGACCAAAATAGTTAATGGGATCATAAGTTTTAACCATGTTCAAGAGAAAAAAATGCATGTTTACAGAACTTATAAAATAGTTGAATAAAGTATTAAAAAAAACTCAACATTGTTTAAAGCATTAATGTAAGTTTACTTTAAGGTTAATCGGTTCTCCACATGTGGCTATTCTATGCTTTTCCAAGTTCACAAGGCATTGAAGAATGCACTAGTGTTGTGTATGTAGCCTATCCACCTTCAAATTTGAACCGTGAACCTCCTACCTTGAGTGCCCAAACCTTCACAAATGAAATGATTTTAATTATATCAAGAGGACCAAAAGAGTTCATGGGATCATAAGATTTAATGATATACAAGAGGGAAAAAGTAGTAATATATATGTTTACAAAAATTCTTAAAAAAATTGAGCAAAGTCAAAAAGTTAAATTTTTTTAAAGAGTTAAGATAACTTTTAAGATTCATGAGCCTCACACATATGATTGTTCTTTACTCCCTTAAGTCCACTCTACATAGAATAATTTACTCCTATTGTGATAATTGTATATGTATCATATCCACCTTAAAATTTAAACCTTAAACCTTCTATATGAAGAGCCCAAACCCTTACTCTCAGGCCAAAGTATGAGAAAGACATTACATATATATTTTAATTATTATTTATTTTTTAATAATCAGTTATATAATATTGAAACAGCCCTACCTATATTACATCATGACCATATAGTGGTATTATAACAACTTAGCAATTATGCATGTATCACTTTTCAAGATTCAAAACTAGGTCTCCTCTTTGGAGTGAGGAATATTATAGATACCCAATTTTGAGCACATTCTTAATTTTCAATCTTGTCAATCCCTTCAAAAATCAACCAATCATTTATCCAAATTGAATCAAATTATACTTACGACTAAATTTACAACATTTATTGTTCTATAAGAGAAAGTGTTAGGGTATGAGTGAAAGCGACACTAGTACTTTCATGTCCTAGATATTGCTTTTGCCAATTTTGACCTCCAACAGTCATAGAAAAAGTGCCATCTCAAAACTATTGTTAATACTTTTTCCTACCAACACTTTTGGTTGTCATATGCCAAAACTAAAAAGGTTTACTATTGGTACCTTTTAGGTTTCCTACCATTAATGGATCCAAACCCTAAGATTTTATTTGTAACTTCCAACAAAAATCCCAAATATGAGATTTTCCATTTTGAATATTCCTCCATTAATGACATATTGATCCCATTTTAAATTCTTACCATATCCAATCCTATAAACTTCAATGCAATCCTTCCCCTAAAGAGTTGTAAATTCCTATAAAACCAACACTTAGGATGAACAATTTAGCATAGCTTTCGCAACAATAAAACTCTAGTAAAATATCTTTAGAATAATAGGAATTTATCTTCATGAATGGAAAAGTTATGCCAAAATCTTTCCACAATCTTATGAATACCATCTTTCAAGTATTCAAGATATCTCCAAGCATCCAAGCATCCAAGATCTCTTCAAGAAATCAATTCTCCAAGCACTCAATCATTCAAGCCTTCAATCTCAAGCTCAGGTTTCTAAAAGCAAACTAATCAATTCTCCAAGCACTCAATCATTCAAGCCTTCAAGCTCAAGCTCAAGTTTCTAAAAGCAAACTAGCAAGCTTCAATAAAGCTTCTATAAATAAGGGGAAAATAATATTGGCATCTTGGTTTGTACTCTTTCCCCTTCATTTTCACACTTCCTTTGCTTGCTATTCTTATCTTCAATCATCTTGCATGTCTATTTGCTTTGTACATTGTATTTACATCTAGCTTAGCATTTTATATTTCATCATTATTAGTTTGTATTTCAAGAATTTAAGCTCTATTTTTTGTCATTTGATAAAGCCTTTATACGCTTAAGTAAAAAATCTATATATTTTTAATCATTAACCAACTCATATATGTATTGAATCTTGTTTTTCTATTTTGAAGCAAAAACATTATCAGACTAAAAATATAACAATGCTATCATTCAAGCCTTCAAGCTCAAGCTTGCAACTGTCTACAAGAAAATTAGTCAACTTCAATCAAGCTTCCATAAATAAGGGAAAAATAATGTTGGTAGCTTGGGTTGTACTCTTTTCCATTGCTTTTGACAATTCCTTTGCTTACAATTCTTATCTCCTATCATCTTGCATGTGTATTTTATTTGTACATTGTATTTACATCTAACTTAGCATTCTGTATTTCATCATCATTTGTTTGTATTTCAAGCATTTAAGCTCTATTTTTTATCATTTGATAGAGCCTCTATAATCTTAAGTCAAATATCTACATATTTTTAATCATTAAACAACTCATATTTGCATTTAATCTTACTTTTTTGCTTTGAAGCAAGAGCATTGTTAGACTGCAAATCGGATGACACTATCACTTTGTGGTTTTACACAAAAATAACAAAGAAAAAGTGTCATCTGACACATGAAAGTGTCAAGGGAACTATCATTGAACTCTAGTGATTTTTCCAAAGAATATTTTTTACCTGCACTTATCATTTCTATCATTTTTCATATTTATTTGAATAGGGGCTTGATTACTATTCAAGGGAGTCTGAAATTTTTCTCTAGTTTAGGTAGGCCCTTTTGTTGATAATCTAATCCTTTTTTTTTCTATTTTACAATAAGTCAAAAGCACCATCAATAGACAAAAGTGTTGGTAGTGCTTCTATAGATTAACAATGCTTCTTCCCCTGTGGTAGAAATAGGTTTTTATATTTTAGACCTCTTTTTACTATGGCATGTAAGACTTAGTTCTATTTGTTGTGTCAGATTAGTTTTTTTGGTAAAATAAACAAAGAAAAATAAGGAACTAGTTTAGTCTCTAATCATTTAGGAGACCAAATAAATATTTAAGCTTTAGCATTAAATCAAAATTACACAGCCATATTTAGGACTTATTTGTTACATTCTTCTTGTACCCTTACCTTCAAAAGAAAATTTGTCATTTACTTTATCATCAAAAGCAAAAGCATTTTAGCTTTAGGCCTTGTTGTTACATTTGTATGTTGCATTAGAGCTAGATTAAGGTCAATATTAGTCAAAGAAGTATCTTAGGAGAAACATAGGTGTTCTTGAATCAATTCATCAAACTCTATACTCTAATATTACAAACTACCCCTATCCTCTAAGTAAGGAGGAGAGTAGAAAGTGTCACAAAGAGGTACTTCATGACACCTTCCCTATTTCTCCTTCTCACATTTTGATTAACTTGATGTGAACACTATCACGAGTCCCATAATTCTCTTTGACCAAGATAAACCATAATCAAACTAAAATTTATCAAAATTTAATCAATATCACTTAATATTATTTATTAAGAGTAAATCATTAAATCTAGATAACCAGAATATAACCAATTGCTAGTTATACTAAGGGTCTTCATGATACTTCGAGTAACAATCATATTAACTATTATGTTATATTGGATATATAATGAGCCCAAACAGAGGGTCTCATTCATACTTACACCTAGTAAGGAGTATATTGTAGTGGGATAGTGGGAGTCAAAAGAAGGCATACTATTACCCCTCATGTACCATCTTGGTCATATCTAAAAAATCACTTTCACATATCATTGGCAACCTACATATCAACTTTCTCTCACATATTGATGAGTAGATAGAGAGGAGGCAGGCATATCAGACCTTCGATATATAGGGAGGTCATCAAGGTATATAGGTCAGATTCAACATGTTAAGAAAGGGGATATAAGGTTGCTAACATCTTCCCTTTATTTTTAAATTAACTATATAAACTTTAAAAATTAATTAATATAATCATTTCCTTCCAAACCCATGGCTGAGAGACACTACTTAACCCATAGTGTTGCTCATTAGTTGCCCATTAACCTTAACCCCTTGGTGGAAGGTCATGATGACCAATCCACCTTCGAGGACCCAACCCTTGAGAAAGAAGAGGATTTTTCTACACCTTTGTGTTATCTAAGTCCTATCCATGATGAGGAAGAAAAGTGGTTTTTCAATTTGCAACTCACATGGATTACTTTTTGCAGAAGCATAGGGATGTTGCAAAATCCTTCCTTAGGGAAGGTCATGACACCCTTGGCATCTCTACAACAGAGATTTAACTTAAATAATGTCCCCAAAAAACCATATAAAACTCTTTTTCTCTAAATCAATTAGATCCAACCTTTGGATCTATAAACATAAATATTGATGTATCAACTTCTAACTTCATTGATTTAAATAATTCTATCATCACTTCCATGGACATTGAGAGAAAAACTCTTTTGTCTTATTTGGAACATCACTTACCTTTATCTACTATTGAGTAACTATTATAAGGAAATATCAGTTGTCCTATATCTTGACAAGCAGACACAAGCTAGTTTCTAATTAGGGCATATCATTAAGTGTCCTAATTTCTATTACTGATGTTAATAACCTTTATCCCAATATTGTAAGCATGACTATGGGTTTCACTCAAAATCCTATCATACTTCATATTATAATCCTTTTATCTCAAATAACTTGGGAATAAATCATATGATACCAACTTCAACATCGTATGCCCAAGGGTATCATAGCCTCCTTTTTTATGTCAATTATCAAATCTCTTATGTTTCTTAGCATATACCTTTTGTGCTATCAAATCCTATTTCTTTTAAACTTCAAACGTAAAATTCATAATTAGAACTCTTGAAACAACAAACGGTTGTCATACAAAGGTACTCTTCTAGTCATAAGTACTCTTATGATGACTTGTGCAACTATCATTTTGTATCTAGTCACCCTTTTCCTCCCAACTTTGAAACTCCTAAGCTGAAAATGTACATAGAGAAGGAAGATCCCATAAACCAACTTAGGTTGTTTAGAACCATTTGTAGTGATATTTCTTATGATGATTCCTTAAGATACTTAGTGTACCTACCTTGAAATGGTACTACTAAATATCAAGGCATTCCCTTAAGAGTTTTAGAGACCTTATTGAGATTTTTGTCAAGCAATTATCTATCTACATTTAAGAACAGGTCACAATTAGTGATCTATACAAACTCAACTAGTCCACACAAAAGAGTTTTACCAATTTATTATAAATATGGTGATCCCTATTGGAGAGATTCCTATGTCCCTCCACCTAGAGAGCTTATAAACATCTTTATATATAACCTTAATAAGCAATTGACCTTCTATTTAGAGATAAACAATATTTATCCTTTTGATGATGAGATTGACATGGCCAAGAGAGTAGAAACTTACCTTGTCAAAAGAGAGCAATTGAAAACAAAATACCATAAGGAGAAAGATAAGTCTTCTGCTAATTGGAAGGGGAAGTACAAGAACAAATACATTGTAGGTGATGGAATCACAAAATCACACCAAAACAACAATATTAATGCCATGAATATTGTCATCTTTGAACACACCTCATCCTAGGGAAGAGGGAAGGGACGACAAGGCACCCACGCCTTGTGTAGAGTGAAGCAACAAGAAGTGTCATGGGACAGATGAGAGGGAATTCCTACAAGGAAACCTCTAGGGTTTTTAATCGAGGTCAACTCCTCATAAAATTTTAAATCCTTGATGCATAGTGACCTCTATGAGCTAATGGTAGGGTGAGGGAAGGAAAAAAAAGAATTGCAATTAAAGTAAAAAGAGAGAATAAAGTAAATGTGCAAGAAAGTAAAGCCTTAAGCTATATAAATGATGCACCAAAAAATTAAAAAGAACCACCTATTTTTGACTACAATTGACAATTGAACATGAAAAACATCACATATGGCTAGTGAACACAACCAAGTAAAACACACTACTAGGAATTAAAACAAATCAAAAGGAGGACAAAAATGAGTCACAACTTCTATTAACCTACTAAAATAATTACAAGATAATAAGGTATAGAGGGTTCGATTCTCCCTAGGCACGAGAAAAGGCTCAGGCTCCCCTTGTTGCAATAGGAAAGAAAGGTGAAGGAAAAGCCCACAAGGCCGAGTGTTGGGTACAAGCAAATAATTTTTTATCTTTTACAATAAAAGTGGGTATATTTATAAGTCGAGAGGAGGGTGTCTTCTCTTAAAATATCTGTTGTAGAAGATCTATGGATATATTCTATTTCTGTAGTAAAAAATCCTTATACAACTAGCACAACAATAGCTTCGATGTCTCTAGATCTAGGGCCGTAAATGATGAAAGATTCAAGGCCTTTGGATAATCAATGTAGATGAATGTGCTCTCTATTGTTGCATTAGGGTGGCTGCACCATAAATTTTTCATTATTCTCCCTATGGAATACATCACTCTATTGATGCGATGAACATGACCTCCTTGACTGGTGTAGGTGGATAGGATAGGTTCACATGTATGGTGGGAAGTGGCTACAACTAGCATGTTATTGGTTTTTATAAGCTTGGCTACAAAAGTTAAGCTTTTTGACCATTGATAAATATTCTCTTTAATGCCCTCTTACCTGATCTTCTTCTACATGTGTAGTTGCCATGTGCCCTTATATGGGATGGAAACTTCTTCGAACAATGGTAAGCCTTCTCCTTAGGTGTTAGATCTTTCCTCTTGCAGGGATTTTGATTGGCTATCACATGTCTCCTTGACTTTAGTCAAAATCCTTCCCCTTTGCTGGTGTCTCTTTGGTTGAAATACCATGTAGACCATTGGATTGAAAATAAATGGTCCATGGGCCTTAGTGCTCTTACTGGCTGTGTTTGGGCCATTGTGAAGTGCTAGTCGTATATGGAATATCTAATGGTTGGCATGGATTTTGGCTCACCCATTCTTTTTTAAAACTCCTTTATTCTAACCAAAGGTGGGAAGTGCCTTTTCGATAGGAGGCAGGAAGCATATTTTAATCGTGAAGCCTTGGATAGGCCCACTTCCTACTGGTCTAGCTTGGAGTGAAGTGGGGTTGTAGAGAAAAGTTCTCTATAACTTTGGTAGATCTTAGGGCTCCTCAACCTGCTAAACGAATAAACATAGACTGTTCTTGCCTTATTCATTGGGCACAAAGTCAAAGTTTGGAAGCTATATTCGACAATTATGAACAATTGTGAGGTTCTATCTTTTGTTTGCAACCTTACCATTTGTTCAATTCCTAATACCTTGAGATTTCTACGTTATAAGCTTACTCCCCCTAGTATTTTCCACTTTTAGAAATCTTTTATATGGCTCAACAAACTTTGACAAGATTTGCTAACCTCAACCTTTCATTTTGAGATCTTATTTTGGCCTCCTTTCTAGTACGTGGATTTGTTTTTAGGGCATGTTGCTTAGGTCTACTTGCAACTTCCCTAGAATACATATCTTTTGAAATATTATGACTGGGAAGGGTTGGTCTTGTTCCCATCCCTAACCTCCTAGTTAGTAGGAAGGTTAGGGGCTGTCACATACATTGTAACTTGATCGATGATGAGGGCCTATTAGATACCACCAAAAAGGTTCCAAGGTTTTCTTCTAGAATGGGGGCTAAATTAGATACCAATAGAAGGTTTTAAAATTTTGAGTCTAGGTGGTTATATTTGTTTCGTGGCATAGGAAATTTTAACTCTATTAGCCTCCTTTTTTATACTTCTTCTTGGTAGACATCTCTAGTATCTGATAAATTATGACAAATTCAGGTCTTCTTTCGGCATGACCCCTTGCTCAAAACACCCTTTTGTGGTTTAAAAGGTCTCTTATATAGATTATCATACAATATGGAGCAAAGAGTAGTTTTCATATTATTGGATTTGATAGGTCCTCAGGATGGTGCACGATGACTTTTAATTTAATGTTTTCTTCCTAGAGCTAAGATATTTTTAATCCCTCTCTTGTTGGGATTCCTGTAACTACTTTACTTGATCCTCTAGCTAATATTTATCTTGTTCAACATATTACCGAAGATCTTCTAGTTGATATTTCTTCTTATCAAATTCAACAAGTTGATACTTGAGGTTCTCAACCTATTTCTAGAATTGGTTTTTCTCCATGATTCTTTCTTCAAGGCTTCATTTTCCTACTATAGTTGCTCCTTTTTGTCCTTCAACTAAGCTACTACTACCTCAATTCCATTTTTTATTTTGGTGTGTCATCCTACTTTATCAATTGGCCCAATCACATGGCCATGCTAATTGAAAGTTGATTTGTGAGGTGTATCATCTTGTATGGATCTATTTTGCTTAGATCCAACTTCGTTAGTCTCACACTGAATTTGATAAATGATGTGGTAGTTTTGGGAGGACCCTCATAAACAATCACTTACCAATCCACCTAACCCTTAGGAACAACTATTTTAAATCAATTCTAACCTACATACTTTCAGTAAACCTAAACCTAAACACCATTAACAAATAAGATGCCACCACTTTTGATTGTATCATCAAATATGTCTTCAAGGCTGTGCTTGAAATTAAATCCCAACGCTCTCAGCTTTTCAGAGCTGTACTCTGCCGCTGCAGTAGAATGGGAACCCACCTCCTCAACTCTGAATCCAACCAATATATAATTTTATTTCATAAAATTGATATAATAAATCTCAATCACTTCGACACTTCACAAATCTAAAAAAAATTAATTAAGATTTCTTACTTATCTGTTATCTTCAACTCCGGATAACGTCTTGATAAGAAATCTACCATCTCCTTAACCGAGAGCATATGTGCCGAGCAAAGATATCTCCCTTGTGCTGCAGGCTGTTCCATCAGAAATATCTGTGCATTGGTAACATCGTTTATATGGACCAAACTTCAAAGCAATGGTTACAACATCTATGCCAAACTTCAAAGCTGCCAGCGTCTTTGATATAAAATAAGGCTGTTGTATAAAAGAAAATTAAAATAGAAAATTAAGTTATATTGTTAAATTATTAATTATACTAGTAGAATCTAAACGAAAGTAATTTAAAACTTTCTACCCATATTGGTGAGAGGGTCAAGTCACATTGCTTTTTATTGTAATATCAAATCATGGTGCTACCACTATAACCACTATCTCGCTTTGATGAAAACAGAGTGAAGGAGACTACTATTTTTTTAAAGATTTATTTTAGTTTTGAACGGTTTTTACAGTTGTAGTGTCAAATCATGGTGCTGCCACTATAACCCCTATCTCGCTTTGATGAACACAGAGTGAAGAGTGAAGAGACTACTATTTTTTTAAAGATTTCTTTTAGTTTTTAACGGTTTTTACAACCATAGTTGGTAGAGTATAAATAGAAAGAGAAGGTTGGTAGTCTATTTATCGTATTCTAAATTATAATTTTGATTAGTTTAGAGTAAGTGCTGATTTGATTTGAGTTATTAGACTGCTTGATTTCTAGTAAAAGAATATACTTAAATGATGGTATGATTATTTTTCAATAAAAAGAACTTTAAAATGTTTTAATTCCTTCATTGATTATTAAAATTAGGTGTCCGCAGGTATAAGGTGTTGAACTATTCTATGATTGTTAAAGCTAGTATAGTTAATTGTATTAATTTTTTTTATTTTTTTTTTATTTTTAAGTTTTAAAATATTTTAATTTCTTCATTGATTATTTATTATTATTATCTTTTTTATTGATTAGTAATATGGTATAATTAGAGCAAGTGGGTAGTTAAAACTCTCCCCTCACATGTTGCGGATATGTTGTATATAAAAGGTTCATCATAAAAAAAATATAGTATAATTAGATGTCCCTAGATTATGTGTAATATAAGGAGGTGTTGGACTACTCTATAATTGTTACGCTAGAATAATTAATTATATTATTTTTTTAGTTTGTAATTTTAATATAAGTGTTTTTAGTTAGTTGAAATTATTTTTTTAAATGATTTAATTTAATTAAAAAATAATAATAAATTTTTATTTAAATTAAAATAAAATTGATCTTATTTTTTTATAAATTTTTAAAATAATTAGTTATGTGAGATTGAAATGAGTCCCACATGTATTACATCACTATTATATATTGGTATTAAAACAAAATTTGAATATTAGGCAACACAATTCATTAGGGAAGATTAAAACCTCTACTCCTTTGAATGTTGAGGAATCTAACTAGTTGAGTTATTACCACTTAATTTCAATTCGAATTTTTTTATTAAAAATTGATAAATAATTTTTATTTATTTTTATTAAGTTAGTATGAGAAACCTCTACCACCAACACTTACAACTGAGCAGTCCCCTCCCATCAATAACCCATCAAAATACTGAGACCTAAACTTATCAGTATAAGATTAACAACTACACATTAAACCTTGAATCATAAAAAAATTAATAAATGAATTTATTTATTAAGATCTTTTTTAAATTATTTAAAACATTAAAGAATTTTATTTTTATCAACAAAAACAGATCAATTATTTAAAAAAAAAATTATAAAATCAATTTTAATTTTTTATATAAATTTGTTTCCTTTTAAAACTGATAGCAAAAAAATTATTATCATATAAATTATCTCATAACTTTTTTTGACCATGCTAAAGAAAAGCTATCCAATGTTTAGGTCCTAAACCTTATCCAATATTTATAATTATGGATATAACAACCCTTGAAAGGATATATCCACCCCTTACCTTGTTTTTTAAATTATATTCTCAATGAATCAATTAATTTTAATATATTTTCATATTATATTAGTAATGTATAACAAATATATAGTTATAATAAGAGTAAAATTTATTAATTAAAATAATTTTAGGTTATTAATAGTTAATAAAAATATATCAATTTTTTTTTGTTGGTTTTAGTCGTGTTCTACCTGTAATGGAAGATCTTGTGTCATTGGGTCTTTTTAGGTTCTTGTAGGCTTTTTTTCCAGAGGATTTTGTGCTAAGCGAGAACATGATCCAAATGTTGATTGTTGTGATGAATATGCCTTTTTTTTCTTACAGGTCTTTGGTTGCTCAATGGTTTTGGTTTCTTTTGGCCTGTAGGGTAAGGAAAGTTTGGCTTTGTTTTGGGTTCTTCCCCCTGGTTATTTGTTGTAGGATTTTAGAGTCCAAAATGGGTCCCAAAAATTACTTTATGGTTTGGGCGAGAAAAACTTAAATCTGAATTGTGAATCAAAGACAAGAAAAAGCTTGGAAAGAGAAGTCAAAATTAGGTTCCTAATAGTTCCACCCCTTTGGAGTGTCATCCTCGAGAGGTTGCAAGGTTTTTCTACCAGGCTGTGTGGACTCAGTGCCCTTCCTATAGGAGTGTATTTACACCTTTTAGGGTCCCTAGTGTAGTTCAAATGTGATCTCTATTTAGGTCCAAATCCAATTTTGGAGAGGTCTGTGGGTTCAAGATGCTAGGAAGGAGCGAGCCTCTTCTTGAGAAATGTATTGGTTGGAAATTTTACAGGTTTGATCCTGTTTATATTGTAGGAAGTCAAAGTCCACATTGATTCCAGAAATAGGGTTTTTGGTTTGGGCAAGAAAATCTTAAATTTGAATTTTGAATCAAAGAAGTGTGCTCTTGGTTCAGTTTAGGCGAAAACCAAAGTTTCTCACCCTTGATCTTGATTATCAAAATTCTCTTCTAACCATCCTTGCTTTAGACAATTTTTTTTTCTTTGGATCTCTTGGTTCTCTCGGATCTCATGGATCTTGGTTTCTCTTGGCTTTGTTGTTTCTTGGAGTTTGGTTTTTTGATCCCTTGGGTGGGTTAGGTCTCTTCAAAATTCTCTTCTAACCATCCTTGCTTTAGACAATTTTTTTTTCTTTGGATCTCTTGGTTCTCTCGGTTCTCATGGATCTTGGTTTCTCTTGGCTTTGTTGTTGCTTGGAGTTTGGTTTTTGGATCCCTTGGGTGGGTTAGGTCTCTTTGTGTTTCACTTTGAAATTTTCTTTGGAAACTTTTGTTTTTTTTTTTAAATGGTTTGGGTATCCTTTCAAAACCCCTTTTGTAAAAGGTTCAAGACCCTTTCAAAACCTCTTCTTGAATCTAATAAAAAAATAACATTAGTTTAATTGGTTATATTCCTCAACTTTCAACAAGGAGAACAATGTTCAATTCTTGCTAAGTAATACATGCGTAATTGTTAAATTGTTATAATACCATTATGTAATATAAATGGCCCATTTTACTTCTATATAACCAATTAAAAAATTGTTATCAAACAAATGTTGAACCAATATCAATTTAAAATTATTAGAAAATAAAGGATTATATTACAAATTTAAGAAAATTTGTTAGTAAGCAAATGTCAAGCCAATATTAATTTAAAATTATTAGGTCACTTTGATTGTTGTGCTTCTCTCTTAATTTATGTATCTAATCTTAAATGAGTCTAACTTGTATTATAATTAAGTATATAATAATATCAAAGATTTAAGCCTTGATTTTTTATTTAATAAGTTATATGTGGCTTCTATTAGCAACCACTCCCATAGAATACCAAAATATTACAATTGTTGTACCTTTCTATCACAAAATTTTCTTTTTTTTTCTCTTAAATATATTATTCAACTTCCTCAAAGTGCTATGCTTCCACAATAAGCTCTTTGACATCATTTTGATTAAGAGATGAAATCTCATTTGGTTAGTTACCTTCTAAAATTTAAATTTTACCATAATGAAGATCAATACCACAATTCACTAATTTATTTGCTACCTAATTTCCTTCTCTATAAATATGCTCACACTTCCAAAATATTTCCTCTAGTAGTAGATGATGAGCATCAACAATAATATTATTTTTTATCTAGTCTCCACATCCATTTTTGTTAATGGCATTAATGATAATTTATGAGTCACCCTCAATTGAAATATATTTTCATCCTTTTCTACTGTAATTTTATTTCGTATAAAAAATGCCCTAACCTTTGCATAGTTGTTAGTTGAAGTTCCATATGATTCTGAACAAGTGAGAAAAATTTTACCTTCACTTTTTTCAAAAACACTACCTCCACCAGCTTTTCCTAGATTTCCTTTAGAAGCACCATCAAAATTAATTTTGATAAACCAAAATTTTTAACATTTCCATTTTACCATAAATCGAAGTAGATCCATTGTTTTAATTCCATTGTCGTAGATGACTCTTCCATGTATGTTCAAATCCTGTAGCCAAGTTATTAGCATCTCTTTTTTTGCAATTGAGGCTTCCCATGAGCATCATATTTGTAGACATTCTGCAAGAGAGGTAATAATACGGTTCTAAACTTGGACATGATTTTGAGATTTAATTTTTAAAAATTTCGTTATTCCTTTCAAGCCATAGATTCCAACAAATAATGGCTGGGGAAAACCTCCAAAGAATACATAATGCTTTAGTTTTGAAATAGTTAATCCAACATTTCATCAACTCTTTCAATGTTGATGAAGCTACCAAATATAATTTCATATTTTTTAAAAATAGCCCCAACTGGTGTGAGCAAAAGAATAATGAAGAAGTAAATGGTATGGTATTTCTAAATCCTTCTCACACAAACCACATCTGAAGGGTCCATAATATCCTCTTCTTTGTATATTCTCTCCTATAAGAATCTTACTTTGAATCGCTAACCAAAGGAATATTGAGGCCTTAGGAAGAACCTGTAATGACCAAACATTCTTCCAAGAAAAAATTTTAGATGGAAATTTTGATTATTCTAAATACTCATATCCCAAATTGATTGAGTATCCACCATCCTTTGATAAATTCCAAACCAACTCACCCTTTCATGTATAAATAAAACTCTTGAAGCATCTTTTCAAGTTCATCTACTATTTGTTTGAGTTCCTTTCCTTGAACTAGCTTACTAAAATAAATCCATGATCTAGAGTTGTTGCTCATAATAATATAGTCTTTGAAATTTGGACCTTTACATGCCATGCATGCTTGAGCCAATGGTTTTCAATTTGTGTCAGATATAAGAGGATAAATCCTCTCATAACTGACCATCAAACCAAAATTTTGTATAACTCCTCTTGTTGACAAACCATATAATATGTTTCTTTATCAATTGCAAAATCTTTGATATGAAGTTCCATATTGATGATCCTTTGGGTAGAGTTCTTTTCCTAAATAATTTCATTGCATCAAGAGAACATATATATTTTTGAAGTAATATTTTACCCAATTATTTCCTTGATCTTTGAATATTCTCCACCCAAGCTTTGTTCCTAATGCCAAATTCATAAGTTTACAACTCCTCAAGCCTACTCCTCCAATATTTTTCTTTTTCAAACCCTATCCCACTTACAAAGAGGAAACCTATTTTTTTCCGCACAACCTTTCCATAAATAGTCTTTTTGAATTTTATCAAATTTTGATGCTATACCTATTGGTAGTATTGAAATTGACATCATATAAATATGTATGGATTGCAATATAGTATTTATGAGTTGTAGTCTTCCTGCCATGGTTAAAAACTTACCTTTCCAATCTGCAAGCAAGTTTTCATTCAATCTAAAAAAGAGATCAAATTTTCCTTTTTATTTTCTTTATTAGATGAAGGAATACCCAAGTAGGTTGATGGAAATGTTTTATTTTTTAACCCTTAAATATTCATAATAATATGTTGTAAATCTAGGGAAGTATTAATGACAAATCATGGATTTTGTAGTATTTACCAATTGTCTTGTAGCCTTCTCATATCATGATAATATTGATTTAAACTCCATGGCCTCATTGACTAAGGGATGACCCAAAAGAAAATTATCATCAACAAATTGGAGATGAGATTCAAAGGGACCATTTTTTGCACTTGAATACCCTTGATTTTTCATCTATTTTTACCTTTGAAAAGGTTCTCCCTATTGCTTCCACTAGAATAATGAATAGATAAGGAGAAAGTGGATCACCTTGATGAATTCCACAAGAAGAATTGAAGTAACCAATAGGAAAACCATTGTTCAAAATAGCAAATTTTGCAGTGCTATAAAAAATATTTTTCCAATCACACCAACTATAATCAAAGCCACAATTTTTGAGAATAACATGCAAAAAAATCCAGGAAACGCTATAATATACTTTGCTCATATCTAATTTTAAAAGCATACCTGGTTTTTCATGGAATGAAGAGAAGGCATGGCATCTTGTGCAATAATTATACCACCAAGAATTTATTTACCTTGAGCAAAGCCATCTTGTTCCTCTGAGAGAAGACACCCTAGAATACCCTTAAACCTGTTTGCCATAATTTTTGAAATGATCTTATAAATCATATTATAAAGTATTATTGGAAAAAATTATAAAAATATTATGTTGCCTTTCTTGGGAACCAAGGTAATAAAAGTATCATTGATCTCACTTATTATAGTTTTCATTTTCCAGGCCTCTTCAATTGCAACTAACATATCACTCTTCAATAAATCCTAAAAAATTTGAAAGAAAATTGTAGGAAATCCATTGAAGCCAGGTGTCTTATTAGGATGGAAAGAGAAAACTACTTCATGGAGCTACTCAATAGATTTATCTTTCATCGAGCTTTAATTTTGTCCTTAAGTGACAATAGAAGTTTTTCTTATGACTCCTTATCTTGCCTAGAATCTGACAAAATATTCTTAAAATAATTAATTTCTTTCTTTGTTACATCTTCTTCATCCTCAATATTTATTTATCTAGAGTTAAAATATTTTTGATATGACATAGAAAAAAAAAATTGTTGTAACATGCTTTTTTTTGTATTTCTATCTCCTTCCTTGAGCCATTCCTCTCTAGATTTTTGGAACCAATATGACTCATTTTTCAATGAATTATGATAATTAGAAAGAAATTGTTTTTCTTTAACATAAGAATCTTGATCCATTGCATTAATTTCTACTATATTTTATAAATTTTTTATCTTGGATTCAATTTATTTATTTTCTTTAAAAATATTACCAAAATATTTGGCATTCCAAATATTTATTTGATCCTTTAAATATTTAAACTTTTGAAAAAACTTGTACATACATGATCCTTCAAATTTTGATTCATCCCACCATAACATAACCATTTGGAAAAAATTAGGGTCTTGGAGCCACATAGACTAGAATTGAAATGGCTTTGGATGACCATTATTAGATAATTCACAAGTCAAAAGAATTTTTGTGATCTAATCCTACTCACAATAAAATATCTAAAAATATTGTATACTTTGCTTGCAACCATTTATTAGATAACAAGAATCTATCTAGTATTTTTGCTATATAATTTTACCCAATGCATATATTATCCCATGTATATTGAAATTTTGAGGGACTAACATCCCAAAGGTTATTTGAATTGACAAATGAAGCAAAATCTTGCATTGATTTAGACCATCATGAAATACCACCCTTATTTTCCAAAGGAGATAGAACAATATTAAAATCACCCCCAAGAACCCATATATCACAATGAATCATCATTTTATTTGATAAAAATATGCTAAGGTCCTTCCAACATATTTCACGAGGAGTAACTATAGTTGGAGCATATACATTTATAAACCCCAACTTTGATGTTTTCCTCTTTCCTGCAAAACAATCTAGCAACCCAATTACTTTTTGCTTCTAATAATTACCCATCCTATTTGCATTTGTCCTATATTATTGAAATACCACCTGAGGCTCATGTAGAAGAAACTGCTAAACAATCACCCATCTTTGAAATCTTCTTTAAAGCATCCTTACATTCCTCGCTACTTAATTTTATTTTTTGTAATAAAATAAACTAAAGACTATAACAACCAATTAATTCCTTAATAACTCTTTTTTTAGGGTTTTTATTCATACCCCTAATGTTCCATGATATCATTTTTATCAACATTTTTTTATTTTTATTAGTAGGCTTAGCCCCACTTCTTTTTAACACCTATATGGATTCCCAAATCAGTATCATTTTGAGTCTTTTCTCTTTGTTTCTACTTTGATGACCTTCCTCTCCTTCCATTCCCACCAATACTCCCGTCTTCATCAATATTTTATATTTTTATTTTTTTTATATAGTTCATAATGAGACTTATCTTCTAAAGATTTATGTTGCCCTAAAGAGTCGAAAGTGCAAGGAATAGTCTCATTAGCATTTATTATTTATGTTTCCATGAAAACTCTAAATTGTATAGATGATTCTTCATAGCCATTACTTTTTTATGTTGGCATAGAAACCCTAAAATACCGTGGATATCCTCCATAATATTTTCTTTACTATATTACTCTTGAAATCCTAAATTACAAGGAATGCACTCCATACTTTTTTATTTTTTATTGTAAGGAGAAGATTTTATGCTACTTGAGGAGAATAAAGGTGATTTACCTAGAATAAGCTTGACCTCCTTCACCTCATTTGATTTAAAATTTACCTCCCCATCTTCTTTTGTTTTAAATTTGCCTTTACCTCTTACTTGATACATGTAGCTCCTTCTATATTTGAACTTACACATTGTACTTCCTCATCCCTGATATCATTCTTAACTTTTAATGGTTAGTTTGAGTGAATTGTAATGAGCTTTACCATCTGATGATGTAGATGATTTTTTCTAGCCACTTTCTTAGGAGTGGAAAATTCTTGATTTTACCTAGATTCTCTTGTGATATGATTTCCTTGTTTCAAATTGAAGCTATCTTCATGCCCAAAAATTTCCATCTCTTCCTCCATCATTTTCACTTTGTAGTCTCTTGCCATGTGCCTAGTTTCATGACATTTGTGACATCAAAAAGCAATATTCTCATAATCCACTTGTTGATCACATTCTCTTGATTCAAATTTAATCCTAATTGATTATGGTAATGGTTCTGAAATATCCATGACAACACATATTCGAGTGCATATAGCATGCCTTATCTTCTTATTAATTGGTACCTCCTGGATGAATTCACATAGTGTATTACCAATATTATTTAGAACCTCTTTATTGATGAGTTGATAAGTCCAAAAAAACTAATCCATACCGAAAGCCTTTTAATAGTTTATATGTCCACAAAACAATTCTCATTCCAAGGTTTTAAATATAATGCATCTTTACCGCTAAACCACAAGCCTCCATCCTTATTTTTAAACTAGAGAAAATACTACGGATAACTCCTTTTGGAAAAAAATTCATGGAGTAATTTGAATTTAATCCCTATTTCCACTTGATCCAATTTTGAATCTCAAGAAAACCTGGTCAGTATCCATGAAACTTATATATTTTCCTTTGGTTTTAAGAACCATTATATCATGCTCAATCATCTCATCCTTGATAATCACTTGTGGTGTATAATATGCTTCATGGATAGGGTTTTTTATAGATTCACTCTTCCTCTTATTGCTAGCTAGGGCATCTATACTTCCATCTTGGCAATTCATACATTCAATAAAGACTTTCACAAATTACTTTCTTTCCATGATACCTAGATTTTATTCAATTTTTTTTATTAGATAAAAGAAGGGATTTTGAAAGGGACCCCAAAACTTGAAATAGAGCAAAACTGAAAGGGTTTAGTGCCTAGCCTAGAAACTCAAACAAGAAGAACCCCAAACTAAAATAGAAAACTAAAAACTACACAATTGACCAAACAACCCATTGCCAAACTAGATTACTCAATACCGTAGGGAAGCAAAATATAGGATTGCAATCCAAAACAACCAGGAAAAGGAGTTCAAAAACAAGAAAGAGCATTACACCTTGGAAGGAAAATTTTCCAAGTCCTCCATCTTCTTATTGGGATATTCAGGTCATTGTGTTGTTGCATCATCATACCTTGAATATTCTTAATAAAAGATATAAAAAACTGGAGAGATCCAAGCAAATCCTGGTGCTTCTCATCCAACTTACTGAGGAAAGGCATTATGATGGGAGATTTAGATCTTAAATAAAAGAGATCTCTCCTTTTATTTGTTCAAATTCTCTAGCAGTTTAGGTTTTTCCTTCGAAGGAGAAAGCTCTTCAAAATTCGATAGCTCCACCAAAATAGAGAAGTTTTTAATGTTCACTAACTTTGAGGAGATATGTTTTGAGTGGTACGCATGACCACCCCTGATACCATTGGATGAAATCACCACACTACTTGTGATCTTGGCATTCCCTCTTAAATATGTAAAAGGACTCTTGAGTTTTTTAGACTCTGACTCAGAGGAGTCATTGGAGGACCCAAAGAAAATCGATGATAGATTGAACACTGAAGGGATTTTTGGAACTCAATATTTCATAGTACCTCCTCCACCACAACACGTTTATTCTTGATCTCATGCTAAAAATTTAGAAGGATTAAGCCTTGGTGGATAGGATTTTACCCTTTCCCTCCCCTCACATCTGTTAAATATTTCTTCAAGGAAGGATACAAAAAAGAGGGAATATTCAAGATTTATTTTCTTCTTACCTGATTCAGGAACATTATGTGGTAACTATGCAACACATATCTATTCAAATCCAAAGTGAGAAAATCCATAATTATAGTAATGAATCTATTCCATGGGGCTTTGAGAGCCTTAGCATCATAGCCATTCTGTAAATTTGATAAGTATTCATCTACATAAAGAAAGAAACTTAATTTCCTCATAAGAGAATGCTTCTTTCTATTATGACACCTATTGTTGACTAGTAGACTAGTCACCTCTCCCACTAAGGCCATCAAGATTTGGAACTCAACCCCACTAACTTGAACCCAACGTGAACCCAGTCCTTTCTCCATAAATGAGCCAATATTTTGGAAAGAACTTTGTGGTGTCCATGAAAGGATTGAAGACATGCTAGAAGGCCACCTTTGCATAAAATATTTTTACCTCATCCACCTCCAAGAAATTTGTATCAAACGGAAGTTTCAAGACTTTCTAGGAGGAATGTTGGACCATCTTATCCAACTAGACATAGAGAGAACCAGAATCAAATCTTTCACCCCTACTCCACCCCACATTGATAATGAAAGCCTTTACCAAATTTAAGAAGTAGAGAATCCCATTCAAGCCCTGGTAGGAGGTTTCAATGAGAGTTTTAAACTCTTGTTAGAGAGCATGATGCCACAAAAAAGAGGTCCAAAGGACAATACATTTGCAAGACTATGAGGTTGATGAATTCCACAATATATCCCATAATTTAAATCAAATATCTTAAGCCTACTAGCTCTACCCACTTCCTAAGAATTATTAGAGAGTCCTAACAAATGAGTGTTCCCAGGGTGAAGGAGACAAATTTTATCCCAAGTGAGGGATCTAGAGATGACAATGTGCTACCTTGAAAAAAGCATTCTTAAAAACCAATGAGGAAACAACCAGAACCATGAGTAACAATTATGCAAGGTTGCAACATGGATTATAACAAGGCATGCAATTGTATGACCACTGAAGTGGCTTATTGCCTCCCAAAGGATACTAGAATACCATCTCAAGTATCAAATGTAAATGCCAATCCATTACACACCCATAGAAATACCCCACCAGATCCCAAAACAAATATTTCCTAACGACCTAAGATCCAAACTTAGCCAATCAACCTAAATTCCTATCATAGGGAAACTCCTAAATTAGAAAAAACTAATGACATGGTTGCTAATCCAAGTGCCACCCAACTACTAACTTCTCCACCTATTCCAATCAGTCCCATTAGCTTCCTTTAAACACTTATCCACTATGGGAGGACTTTTACTATAGAAAGTGGTGCTAAAACTCAATATTTCCAATTTAAATTTAAATTTAAATATACCCTAAGTCAGCCCAAAACTCCTACAAGAAAAACTAACCATGTTCATCTGTTAGGTCCAAGAGGCTTTGAGGGAAATTTGAATTCCAAACCGTGAGACCCTGCTGAGAGAGGGAAATGTTTACTATTAAATCCACCAATTTATTCCCTTATCTAAAAATGTTTTGGACCTGAACTTCCTCTCTTGATTGCAGAATATTGGAGTCTTTGAAGATTATATTTGAGATGTTCTGGCTTAGGGTTCTAAAGAACTTGACTAAGTTAATTATATTTAATGAATCTCCTTCCACAATAATTTTTTAGAGACCCAAAAATTCAATCAACAACAAGCCTTGGAGTAGGGCCCTTACCTCCACAAAATGGGAGGTTTGGGAAGAGAGAAATTCTGCATAAGCTAAAATTAATTCACCTCTCTCATTTCTAATTACTTCATTGACATTTGTGATACCAGGGTTTCCTTTCGATGCTCCATCAAAATTAAGCTTAACCCACCCACTAGGAGGTAGGACCATCTCATAGAGTCTCTCTAAGTCGATGGAAGAGGTCCAACAAGCATCGAGATTAGAGGAAAACCAAGGAGGTGTTCCAAAATTGCTTCAACTGGCCCACCTCCATATAAGTCTAGCAAATAAGTGGTCATATTTTTAATCGTGCTCTTTATTACCTTTGAGTAGACTGACTTGGAATCCCTTCTAGAGTTCCTAAATGCTCTTTGATTTCTCTCCCACCAAATACCCCAAAAGATATGAGGTAGGATAAAATTCCATAACCAAATGAGCCACTGAGATATGAAATGGGGAAACCACTACGTGCAAACATCAATAAGAGAATTAGAGAGGACCCAATGAACCCCCAAAAGAAGGAAAATATTACTAAAAACAACTGGAGAGAAAGAACATTGCAAAAAATATGCAAAAAAGTTTTCTCACAAGATTGACATAGGTAATATCTATTAGGGAGGATCATCCCTCTTTTACATAGATTATCAATAGTTAGGGATTTGTCTTGAATGGCCAACCTAAAGAATATGTTGATATTCAACATCAGATGCTTAAAAAAACCTTGCAAGGAGGGATCCATAGAGGAGAGTTTGATTTGAGGAGACAGTATTTCGACTTGACCAAGAAAGAGCTATCACTCTCTCATTTCCAAACTAGAACATCCTCAACATATTAAGATTTTAAAACCTACAACATGAGCATCTTGGATATGAAAATCCAGGTAAATTTCACTTCTTTGCTAGATTTGGTGGTTGATAAAGTCTTCCAAACCCTCCTAACATTAACACAAACCTTGGACCACCCCAAACATCTTGATAGAATCTTTGCTACTGAAAGATTGTAATTCTAGGATAGGGGTAATCCAACAACTAGGGGTCCTTCCAAAAGTTGATTGAAAGCCCATTTTATAATATCCATCGAGAACCTCTAATTAAGGTTGATCTATATTTGGACAAATTATACCAGAATATAGAACCCACCGAGGGAACATGGTCTAGGAGGTAGCTTCTAGATTGGTTCAAATACTTGGTAGTAATTATAAGGGTCCACTCCATCACCTTAATTTTCAATAGTTTCTATCCCTATTTCATTACCAATGCTTCGTTCATCAACCACATATTTCTAAGAACCAAACCTCCACAAGCTTTCCAGGAACATTCTTGATTCCAGGAGACAAGGTGAAATTTCTTATGATATTCAAACCCTACCCAGAGAAAGACCTTTTGAATATGTTCCAACTTAGAAATAACCTTCACAAGAAGCCTAAATACTGACATAAAATAAATAGGAATGCTCTTCAACGTAGTCTTTACCATGAGGATCTTCCCTGCTTGACTCAAAAGAGTGCCTTTCTAGCTGGAAAGCTTCTTCTACATTCTCTCCACAATCGGGTCCCAATAGTTTTCCAAAATTCTCCTAGAAAATAAAGGTAGGCCCAAATAAGTAGTTGGAAATTCTGTAATTCCACAACCAAGGGTGTTGGCTATCTTCCTTTGCATAGCCATAGGAGTGTTCAAAAAATACATTTTGCTTTTTAAATTATTTTTTTGACTCATTTATTTCTCAAATAAAATCAATGTTTTCTTTACTGCCCTAGCCTACACCATCGATGCCAAGAAGGATAGAAGAGTGTCATTGAAAAACTGGTGGTGTGATATTGGGTTAACCGAGAGAGTTGGTTTAAGACCTACAATAGTAGGATAAAAAAGAATAGACCTACCCAAATCTTAAGCCATGAAAATGAAAATATAGGGTGATAAGGGATCTCCTTGTTGTAGGCCTTTGGAGCTCTAGAAATAGCCAACATGATATCCATTAACCAACATCGATAACTTGGTTGAGGAGAAATAGACCCTAATTAGACTAATCCAATTTTGGTTAAACCCAAATGTTGCCATAACTTCCACCAGAAAGTCCCAAGAGACTTTATCATATGCCTTGTTCATGTCCATATTGAGAAAGAGGCCTGATCTACAACTCTTCTAGACTAAATGGATAATTTCATGAATCACTAAGATACCATCCAATATTTTCCTACCTACCACAAAGCCACTCTAGATCTTATTAATAAGAAGAGGAATGATCAACTTCAACTTGTTGGCCAACATATTTGAAAGGATCTTGTAACTAGTATTGCAGAGGCTAATCAAATGGAAATTGCTAAACTTATTTGACCCTATTGATTTAGATAACAGTGCCAAGAAGGTGGAATTCACCCCATAGGGGACTATATTAGAATATTGAATAGCTCTCATCACTTCATAGACATCATTCCCAATAATGTGCTAAAATATCTAAAAGAATAGAAGGGAAAAACCATCCAGAACAAGCAATTTCAAAGCCCCCATTCAAAACATCGTAGACTTTATATCTTCATATTTGAAGGGGTTTTCAAGATTCAGATTCATATCCCTCAAGACTAGACTAGAAATAGAACTTAGAAGTGTGTGACCAATCTCTCTATCCCTGTAGTCTCTAAATCGTAAAAATCAACCAAAAAAAGTAACTACCACAACTCAATATCTTGAACGTCCATAACTTTGGATCCATCATCCTTATAAATTTCTTGAATTCTATTGAAACTCCTGTATCTCATAGTTAAGGTGTGAAAAATTTAGTATTTCGATCACCTTCTTTAAGCCATAAATCCCGAGACTTCTGCTTCCAAAGGAGCTCCTCCCTAGACAAGGTATTGTGAAAGTCAACCAATAAAACCTTCTCCTTGGTCCTATATTCCATCGATAGACCTTCTACCTCCACCACTGATTCTAGGTTTTTTAGTTAACCTTTGAGGTCTTCTTTCTTTTTGAATATGCCATCAAAAATTTCTTTATTCCAAACTTTTAACCTGTCTTTGATCAATATGAGTTTATTTACAATTTTAGCCAATCCTTCACCTAGAACTAAAGTAGACCATCATTCCATGATCCTCTCTTCTAGCTCAGGGTGGGAGCACCACATGGTCTCAAAGCAAAATTATCTAGGGAAGAACTTTGAATTCTAAGGGGATTCTAGCCAGAGTGGGTTGTGGTCCAACATTTTTGAGGAAGGGATACTAGAGACACATCACCAAATAGAGGTAGTGCTTGTTTAGAGACCAACACCCTAGATAACCTAATAAGTATAATTTGGTCCCCAATATACCTTTTACTCCAAGGGAACCTCGATTATTTCAAATACAATTCCATGAGTTCACACTAGCTGACAAAGTCAATAAATTCTTCCATACTCCTAGCATAAGGATAATTACCACCTTTTTTATCTGAAGGATAATGTGGGGAATTGAAATATCCAGCTAGCACCCAAGCTTCTTTTTTGAAAATCTCCCTTATTTCTAGCAAGGAGGTCCAAAAAGATTTCTTACTAGGGCCTAAATTCGAAACACACACATTAGAAATAACCCATCTTCAATTGGTAATTTTACAATAAATACATTGTTAACTCTATTGAAAGAAGAAATGATGTATACATCCACCTTTGATAGACCTAAAAAACCAAACATCCCCCCAAATGAGCTAGTGGTAGGGCTGGCTGCAAATCCCGTCTGCTTCTAGATGGAGTTCCTAATAATGTCAATATTATCAGCTTCAATCTTGGATTCTTGAATAAAAATAATATCTGAAGTAGCTTCTATCCTAAAGGAATAAATTAAGCATCATTTAGAGGATCCATTCAATCCTCTAATATTCTAAGAAAGGAATCTTATTTGTAGGGTTTGGCATAAATTTTCTTTTTGCCAACCATTGGTTGGGAAGATTGTCTAATGGATTTAGGCTTTAATTGTTTGATACCTACTTCCTTGTTTTTTTTCACTTTTAGTAGGGTCTGAGAGCCATTCGTGATCTCAAATTGCATTTTTTTTCCTTAGGGATTTGTTCATGGGTTTACCCACTTTTTTTTCTATCCCAACATCAATGCAACCCTTTCAATGACTTCTAGTTTTAGGACCAGGAGATTCTTTTTCCATAATAGGTTTGGAAGGGTGAGTTGGTTCAATTTTTTTATGATAATTGTTGGACCATAGGTTCCTCTAGTTTGAGTCCCTCAATACCTACGCTAGAGAAGAACTAGCCTAGCTCCTAGATTTTGATTTTGAAGTCCTTAAGTTTTCTTCTTGTAGAGGCTCTAACACATTTAGCTTTTATCCAATTTCAAACATAATCTCTATGTCAAGTGTCAAGGGGAGAGTAGGATTTTTCCTTGAACTCAAAATAATCATATCCTCCTATTCAATAGGAGGAGTCACATCCTCCTTTCCATTGTTACCTTTTGCACACTTGGACATGGATTACTTTAGGATCCATATTTTCCATTTCCCTTTTTATTTTGTTTCTATAGTAGAAATTGAGAAGGACAAAGATCCACAACATGACCATGCTTACCACACCCATGGCATGATACTCATATGTTCTCATATTCAATAGGTTGAAAACAGGTTCCTAGGTCTAAGATGATCTCAACAGAGCTAGAAATTTCTACCTCTAGACTTTTCATAATACACATCCTTGCGAAGACCATACAAGTTTTTACTAAAGTCATCACATCAATGGAGATAATATCTTTGATATATTTTGTAATGCGCCTAAGAATATCATGGTACCAGAAATGCAGTGGCAAACCAGGCAACCTCATGTAGAGGTGGAAAATATTAACATTATGGGTATATGAATTAAAATCCATTTCTCATTTACAAAGGAACAAGCCTTGCTTCCCAAAAATTTAGGACCCCCTTCCAAAATCCAGGTCCATGAGCAGAGAAACAACAAGTTTTGATGATAGTAATAGAAGTAGGGTCCACCTATAAAAAACATTACCTTCAAAGGGTAAAATAGGAAATCCTATAGGAGAGTCTTGAAATCCATGCAACTAGGTAGCAAATCCATGTAAACTCTTGAGGTAACCACCCCAATAGTCTAGAGCTATCCAAAACACTTTCTTTCCTTGCTTCATCCAATTTCTTGCTCCTTTTTAATTCAAAATTTAAATTTAAAATTTTCTCGCCCAAACCAGGAATCATGTTTCTAGGGGGAAAGAGAAATCCATCACCAGATCAAATTTGGAACTAGCCAAAACACCAACATCTGGCTCGATATCAAACTTAGAACCAATCTAAACACCAACTTCCTACAACATAGATACATGATCAAACCTAGATACAGTCAGATCACCATATTAGAATAGAAGAGACACAAGATCTAACCTAAAACCAACTAGAACATTCCTAGGGGAGACAAATATTTCCCTACTAGAGGGTATCCTCAAATGTAGATTCCATGGTACTACAACAAGGTCTTTCCCAGATCCATAATCCTAAGGTATTTCTACCAAGTCTTCCCTAGATCCACGATTCCAAGGTATTTCTTCAAGTATTTCCTTATATCTACGAACCTTGGATCCACATTTCTAGGGTATTTATGCTAGAGATTCCCTGGATTCAAGTACCCAGGGTTTTCAGGTAAGGGTATTATTAGATACGTGGTCCCAGGGTTTTCCTACAATGACTTCCCAAAAACAATATTCCCAACTAATAAATACAAGGGCTTCCCCAGATCCACAATCCCAAGGTGTTTTTACAAGAGCTTCCCTGAATCCATAATCCCAAGAGGGACCAGATCCACTCTGAATCACAAAGACTCCAACCCACTTGTCTGCAAGAACCTATCTAGATTCATGATCACAAAATCCATGTTCTTAGACATATCAGTTCTAGGACCAATATCATAACCTCTAACAACTAAATTCTTGCTCACATATAAACTTGAAATTTGAAAATTTTTCCTACCCAGATCGAGGATCGAAGAAGGGAAAACCTACAAGAACGTTTTTGGATCCATAAACTCAGGATCCATGGTTAAAAGCAAATCATCTCTAGGGCCATTCCTACTGATATCAAGCTTCATGGATGGGAAATCCAAATTAAACTTTCCAAGGTCCATAGAATAAGGGGGAACCATATCCACCCTAATCCTTGTAGGCTCTAAACCCACTGGCACACCGAATTTAAAACCAAATCCAAATATCCACTGTAGGGGACATCCTCTCCCACCAGAGAATAAAACCCTTCCACACCCTCTCAGCCTCCTGCTCCCTCTCCCTCTCATACTCTGATCACTACCATGTTATGTGTCATATAATAGTAGGATATACTATGTTGCTCTAATGTTACGTTCTTTTTCCTAGTTTCATAAATAAAAATAGTATTAAATTGAAGTAAACAAAATCATTGGAAAAAATTTATGTGTATTATTTTCTTTCAAAGGTCACGCTCAATTGAACTTAAGAATAAATTTATTATCATTAAATTATAAAATAATTAACTTTTTAATATATTTTTTAGTTAGGTCCGAGGTGTAGACCAATTGGTTCATCCAATCCCCATAAGGGGGGCGGAGGTCCAAGGTTCAAATCTCGGGACTCGCCGGACTGAACGCTTGTCCCTTTCCTGGTGCTTTTAGTGGCATAAAAGGTTTAAAATGATTGTGGCATGGTGGTTATAGGGGCGGACTACGCGAAGATCTGTGTGGCGGCTTCTGGGCGGACAACGCAGAATACTGTGGCAGCCATAAAAAGCTGGACAACCTGCCCGAATTCGTGGCGGCTACCGATTCCACCATGTAAATTCAAAAAAAAAAAAAAAAAAATATATATATATATATATATATATATATATATATATTAGTTATTTTATTTAGTGTTAATTTTATGATATGAATTTATGTATTTTTTAGTGTATCAAATATTATTAGAAAAAATATTATAAATAAATCTAAAGAAGGTAAATCATTAAATATATATATATATATATATATATATATATATATATATATATATATATATATATATATATATATATATATATATATTTAATTTTAATTTCAATTTTTTTGATTGCTTGTTTGATTATGAATCTCTTATTTGAGGATTCATTTGGACATCAAACTTGATTTTCCTTTTTTCAATCCCATTAATTATTATTTCAATGTAGAGTAAATATTTACTATCTACTAAACAAGTGAATTATGGTTTCATTTATAAATCTAAGTTATAAATCACCATGGATTGAATCATTCTCTCTTGAAAATAAAGACTCATTACCATTATACTATGTTAGTTGATTTGGAGGAAGAAATATTGTAAACTTGCTTGTCCCTTAATCACTTGATTGTTTTCCTTTATCTATAATTTTTTATAATTGTCTAGACTTTATATAGAAGTGTCATTTACTTTATATTTTTCATTTTACTATCCTTCACCTTCTTTCCATTATCACCAAGTGTTGTTGAAGCTCTTGTTGTAATACTTTGTATAGATTCTTTCTTCACACTATAATTTTATTTGAACTCTTTTTAAATATGAACTTGAAGTATTATATTATATCTTAACAAGTGTCTTTATTAATTTTAAGCATTGTTCTGCAATCCAAGAGCGAGTGTGAGCCAAGAGCAAGCCCCACTACCTACCCTAATGGGAAGTTAGAATGCCCTAGTTGGAAGTATAGATACCCAATTTGAAGATATATGAACATATGATTAAATGGAAATTTGATTTAGGAATCAAACATTACATTATAAGTGATTATCAAGGATTGAGTGATCAAGCATGATATAATGATTCTTAAAAGTAGAAGGTTAATATGTAAATTACATGGATACTAGTCAAGGTTTTTGGAGATTCAAACTTGGATCAAGTAGAAGTGGGCGTTGAATTCAAATTACTCTGACTTTTATTCCTAAAAGTTTTTTCTTCATCATATTTTCGGTTAAAAAATTAGGGATAAAATAATGGGTGGTGGCCCATGGTTTAGGGGGAGAGATGCCCTTTATTTAAGACTATGAAATTAATTTTTTTTGTTGAGACAAAAAAACTATTAAGAAGCTTCTAATGTGGGTTAGGATTTTTGGACTTCTATATTAGCTTATCAATAAGGATGTTTTGAAGAATATTGGAAATACCCTAGGGTAATTCATCAAGGATGGACTATCTATTAAGTATTTATGACATGCTATATATACCCAAAGATGCATTGCTATGGATATTTTAAAACCTTTAGAAGCTTCCAATATGGGTTAGGATTTTTGGACTTCTACATTAGCTTATCAATAAGGATGTTTTGAAGAATATTGGAAATACCCTAGGGGAATTCAACAAGGAGGGACTATCTATTAAGGACTGATGGCATGATATATATACTTAGAGATGCATTGCTATGGATATTTTAAAATCTTTAGAAGCTTCCAATGTGGGTTAGGATTTTTGGACTTCTATATTAGCTTATCAATAAGGATGCTTTGAAGAATATTGGAAATACCCTAGGAAAATTCATCATCTATTAAGGAGTGGTGACATGCTATATATACCTACATATGCATTACTATGGATATTTTAAAACCTTTGCCACAACCCATTAATAGTTAATACGAATCAAGAGAATGGGATCAATAAGTGGATTATAAAAACATTAGATTTTGATGCTATAATTGTTATAATACTGGACATATGGTAAGAGATTGCAAAGTGAAAACTATGAAGAAAGAGAAAAAAATTTGGTCATGAGATAAAATTCAAGACGAAGTAAGTAAATCATACTATAATAGAAGCTTAAATTAGATCAAGGATATTCCACTCTAAAAGAAGAGGTAAATAAATCCTATCTACAACATCATATAACAAAGGCCACCATAGCTCACTTGGATCAATTGTTACAATAAATGAACAAGGATATAAGGGATGATAAAATACAATATATAAGTTCAATTTCAAAAGGAATTAATGGTGAAAAGGAAAATGTGGAGGAAAATCCTAAAACAAAGACAACAAAAGAGGTCAGTTTATTATAGGTAAATTATCTTCATTTTCCTTGAGTAGTATGTAATCATATCTTGGTAATAAAAGTGAAAGTGATGTAGAGGTTATCCCTTTCACTTCAGGGTTTCAAGAGAATTATAATAAAGAAAAGGGGATGGAGCAAATCCATAGCAATTTAGAATTTTTAGGGAAGCATAATAAGGTAATTGTTGTAGAAGAGTGTTCTTGCACTATGGTTTCCACAATAACATAAATAAGAATATGTTTTTGAGCTTATTCCTTGCATTTCAAATCCTTTAGAATAAGATAAACCTATAGATGATAAGTATTACTACGAGTAGTGTTATAATATTGAAGATATTGACAAAAATGAAAGTATTGGTTGGTATGAAAAAAGAGAGGAATATCCAAGAAGCAAAAAAAAAGAGAAAAATAAGATTAGAGGGATATTGATATGGGAAAACAAAAGCAAATATTAAAAGTGTTAACAAGAAGAGAGGCTAAACCCACAAATAAAAACAAAAAATATAATGAAAATAATATATTATTACATTAGGTGCATGAATAAGAACCCTAAAAATGGGTATTAAGAAATTATCATGTTGTTATAGACAATATATTTATAGATATGGAACCAGGGAAACAAATATTTTAATCATTCGTGGTGTTGAATTTGATTTTGACTAAATTTAGATTTCAAAAAGCAACTAGATGAATGGATTTTTCTCTCTTAATGAAAATTATATCAAGGAGTTGATTGCAAAAACTTAATAATTTGAGCAAGACAAAAAATATCTTTAATAGAAAGGCAAGTTGGATATGGTTTAATCAACTTGATAGCAATGTAATATTTTATTTTTTAATGGAAGTGGCCCCTAATAGAAGCCTCATGTATCTTACTAAAAAAATTAATTATTATATTCCTTAGGAGAAATCGAAGTTGATTTATTTCTAGGGGTCTTACTAGCTTCAACTTGGCCATGAGATCATAATTTTAGGGCAAACTTAATGATAGACTCACTAATGGAATTTAAAAATTATGTTACAAGATAAATACTTAATAAAACCTATATATGGGAATTTAACTATACATATTATTGGATTAAGAAGACAAAGGAAAATAATGACCTAGCATTTTAACATGTAATTGTATTATTATTTGTAGACACTAAAATCATGTCAATCCGATTAGGCGACCAAAAGCATTGGCTAATTTGACATCATATGGCCCCCTTGGGCAACCCTCAGAGGTTACATAGTGGTCCTAACCACTCTTGGAAGGCTCTACCCCACTTTTGGGAGGTTTTGGGCCACATAGGCATGACCATCCCACCCTGGGATGGTCACAGTTCATGACCATCCCACCCAGGGATGGTCACAAGCGACCATCCCTGGGTGGGATGACCATGGCCTTTGACTCCCAAAAAGTCAAATTTTGGACAAATGGCACCCAAAAACTACCATTTATCCTACCTATTCAAGCATGCAGACCTGAGGGCGCAGAATCCTTATGACATGCTACAGAATGGAGGCCAAAAAGGGAGATTCTCTTCCCCTTCCAATGCATGCCAAGTTTTGGACAAATGGCGCCTCTTGCCCTGCATGTCCTTGCATGCCCATTTGGCCATAGGCCCCCTTTGGCTATAAAGTGGATCCATTTTCCACCCAAAACATAGAGAGGAGTTTTGTGACATTGCAACGAAGTGCTACCAAGATTTCCCCTCAACCTTTTGTGCCTTTTTCCCTCAAAATATCTACCTAGCGAAGGAGGTTCTCGAGTGATTCAAGAGGCACAATTTGTTTACAAAACCAAACCAATTGAGTGAATTTCACCCCCAAATTTTATGACAACACCTTTGAGAGAGTTTTTGACCAATTCACAGAGGAATTGGTGGCAAAAAACTAGCAGATCTGGTGGTCATCCCACCCCAGGATGGTCCCCATTCTATGATAGTCACCACCATCCCTGCAAGGTATGGTCATATATTGAAGCATTATTTTTCTACTATTTTTAAATAGGCATATTCTAGGATAGATCAGGAACCTACTATTCAAATTTCATGCAATTTGGAGTTATATTGAGTGAGTTATCATATTTTTAGTATTTTGTAGGTTCACTTGGCTCACCCGAAGATGCACATGAATATGTGATCAATTTTGCTAATATTTTCACATGGGTCCTCTCTAAATATGATTTTATATATGCTTTCCAAGTTTGGTTTGATTTGGAGATGTTTAGGACTAAAAATCACTCATTTTGGGTTTTGTAGGCTTAATAGGCACACCACGTAATCGACATGAATCCGACTGCAATTTCTTTACTATTTTCAATTATATCAGTCCAAAATCATATTTTATGCATACCTCTAATATTTGGAATCATTTGGAATTGTTTTGGATGGTCGCATTGCATATTTCCACTTTCTAGTCTATTATTGCATGTATTGCTTTTGCATGCTTCACAATCCGCACTTGCTATTGATAAAATATGGTTTCCTTGTGTGTAGGTGTAGGTCTTATAGTGCATGAGGAAGGAGCATAGGATCAGAATATCAAAGAACAAAGTGGTAGCATCATAGGCCCACCCACTTCAATTGTGGGTACGAGGAAGAACATTGGAAGTGCACCCAAGTTATTGAAAGGATTTGATCCTTGGGCACCATTTTGTAATAAGTGTATCAATCTAGAGCCCTCAAGGGGACATTTATGTAACCATGATTTGATCCATCAAATGAATAAATAAAAACTCCATTTCTTGCATTTATTTGTCTTATCATGCTTACTTTGATGCTCTTTTTGTAATGCTTATTCAATACTAGCGATAGATGCATCTTGTTTAGCATTGTTAGGTGCACCATTTTTCCCATACTTTAGTGGTGATCATGGTGGGACCCTATCCCTATTGATTTGGTTAAATATTTGACCTTATTTTTGCCTTTTTTCTATTGCAGGAACTGGTCGTTCTGGCCTAAAATGACCTCTAGACTGCTAATCGTCCCACCCAGGGATGACCACACAACCATCCCACCCTAGGATGGCCCTCAAACTGGTAGCCATCCCACCCTAGGATGGCCACAAAATAGAAGCTTTTCTGCTCAAAATTCTAGAAATAACAAGTTTTTAGGCTATCAAGGTAAGTGCCTAAACCTTCATTTTGCTTTTCTATATTCAAAATTGCTTAAATTTGGTTTTTCTTGCTTCCCTTGATTGCTTGAAAGGTAGAAAGATAGGTTTCACTTTTCTATAATTGCAAAAACAACAAAAAAAAGAAGAAAAACTGAAAAGGAACTAAGTAGAAATGCATTTCTATGGCTTGCTTGCTTGTAGCCTACCTAATGGGTAGGTTATCATTTAGGATATGCATTTTGTAGGTTGCTTTTTATCTAGCTTTTCTAAAAGTAAAACATCCTTTTCTTGCATTTAGTGAAAGATCATTGAGTGCTTCATTGTTTACTTTATTTAAGCTTAAAAGGAACCACACACACCATGTTCCACTTGAATGCTAGTGAGTTGGATTTCATCACCAACCACTAGTAGAGATCAATGATGGTGGGTTTCATCTCCACCCATTGTCTCAAATCCCATGAACCCTTATTTTTGGCCAAGGTCGGCTCCAAGATCCGATGTAGCTTGGAAAATTTGCATGTACTTCTCTTCGAAGGGTATAACATTGACCAAGTGAGTACTGGGTGAGGATTGGTAGGACCTGTGCTCCCTGATCGGGTATGGGTTTCATCTCCATACTTTGGTGGGTTTACGTGACGAACTTTCATTATCGGTTGTCGAGCTATGAGCATACAGGTGAAATCCAATTAAACACAAGAATATCATCCAACAAGAGCAAAACATGTGACACAAGGTCTTCTTTACAAACAACACATCTAAACACACAAAATAGCTTAGGGAACACACATAATCCTTAAAAGAGATAAACACTTGTTTTATTGCATGTTTCCATTCTTGTGTGCTACTTTATTAAGAAATTTGTAAAGGAGATAATCATCTAGGGTTTGGTAGGGAATAGCAATGGTGTGTACCCATAGCCAAGCCCACTCAAGGGTAGATACTATGGAGAGTAGACTAGGAGACATGAGTCATCTCCGATTTAGCCCCAAGGACCTGGTCATACCTCCTTGGCGGCCTTCTACTCACCCAAGTCCCAGAATAGCAAGTCAAGAACATCACCTACAAGGGAGCCCTATGCGGGACACCCCTACAGGTTTTGATCTTAATCTAGGAGCATATTCCCAATATCTAGACACTTCACATGCCTTCTTTGATGAAAGGCAATCATGCACTGAGGTGCTAGTAGATAGAGTAGTACCATACATCCATATGCCTGCTAGGTCTAACACACCCTTATGGGCAAGAGCAAGAGTACACACATTGGGTAGGGCCAATTGATCACACTTCACCCTTACACCACCCTAATAGGTTACAATAGCCTAGGTACCAAGATGAGTATGATACTCATCGCTCAGGGTGAGCCAACTCAGCCCTTCCCTTCCTCATCAATGAAGGAAGGCATGAGGAGATCCTTGATTATCCTCAAGACTAGTATACTATGTAAGCATGATGTGCCTCTATGCTAATAGAGTATAAATATCACATGCTTAAACTTGAACCTCAAGTGAATGTGACTACCCTCGATCGAGGGAAGCACATGATTGATATCTTGGATCATCTTGAGTGAGATAGACCTTAGGGTGATGTTGCTAGGGTTCCTAGACCTCACATGGTAGAATAGATCAATCAAGTGGTCATAAGATATGTTGAATACCAAGCACAATTCAAGCAGCTTTGATGAGACAAAGAATACTTGGACCACTTGCATCAAATAGAGAAAGAAAGGATTGAATAATAAACCAATGAGCTATTTTAGAAAACCTTACATGAGAGGGTTCCTACCCCTAGTACCCATAGATAGGAAGTCCATCAGAGGTAACCCACTTTCATTCAAGATAGGTCTCCTAGGCCTTACCCAATGTTGCCTCTATGACCTCCTAGGCTAAATCGGGACTTGCCTCCTCGACCAAACATAGAGTGCCTACCATAGGTAGTTACCCCTCCTTATAGGCTAGCTTAGGAGATGCCTTATGGGGCTTACATCGAGCATGAGCTAGAAGTGGAATATCTTGAGATGCCTTATCGAGGTAGGGGGTGATATTCCACCACCCTATAATAGGCCTGAGGTTCCTCACCCTCTATCATAGGATCAAAGTAAAGAAGAGGAGATCAAATCCTCCGATGCATATAGGGTATTTCTAGAGCACCTAGAATCAGTGGAGAACAAGACCTCTAGGTCTGGGTCCCAGAAGCCCACTCTACACTAGTTGCATAGTCAATCACTCCATCCTTTGGTACCTACCCCTTCCTATCTAGAGTAGTTTAAGATGCCTCATCTGGCTACCTTTAAGGGAGATGAAGATGCGTAGGAGCATGTTACCAAGTTCTTGAGCCAATGCTTTGGCATCCAGGATAATGATGCTTTGCTTTTGAGGATATTCTTGACTACCCTCTCTGGCCCTAGCCATGGAGTGGTACACCCAACTCTTAAAGCATAGCATCTATAATCTTGATCAACTCATAGATGCATTCCTAGAATGCTTCACCTTCAATACCAAGTGGAAGGTGACACTAGCTGACCTTGTAGGGTTGAAACAATTTGATGATGAGTCAATCACAAACTATGGCAATAGGTGGTGAGCATTGCTTTCCAAGCTACCATACTTACTCCCCATGATGGAGTTGACTCAAATGTTTGCTAAGAGTTGCTTAAATTTGATCTCCTTGTTGCTGCAACTCTAACAATATCCCACTCTTGAAGATGCTCTAGCGCAAGCTAGAACAATCGAAGACATCAAGATTCAAGAGGGAGAGATTGTGAAGCCTCACAAGGAGTGGAACAAGAATGCCAAGAACAACCCAATGCAACCTAAGCTAACATCAGTCAATCAGGTTGCCATTAGTGTCCTAGGGCTTGCGCAACCAGTGCCACCTCAAAAGCCTAATTATCAGGCCACACCTAGGAATTACAACAAGGACAATCAACAAACCAAGGGTAGAATCAACAATGTCACCCTAAGCGATAGTTTACACCCATTGCTAAGTCCATGGACTCTTTGTTTGAGCACCTCTATGCAGCTAAGGCAATTAATCTGCCTGAGAGTCGACCTATCGATCCAAATGCACCAAAGCCCAAAGGATACCGAGAAGACCTATACTATAAGTTTCATAGGAAAAATGGGCATGACGTGTAGATGTGCTATAAGTTCAAACATCTGGTACAAGATATGATCGATAGGAATGACCTTCAGGTTGATAACCCTATCACACCAAACAATCAATAGATGGGTGTTTTTAAAGACCCATTGCCTACCCATGTAGAATAGGCAAAGCTAGTACCACAAGTGAATGAGGTCCATCAGCACCCCCTAAGCAAGGGTTCATTGGCATGATCAACATTGTGATAAGGAACAGGGATACCCAAGTCCAGTCGCACCACCTATGGCTTCAAGTGATATTCCTTCAATGTCATAACCTTTGCCACCTCCAGTGCCAAACCTCCCACCTCGACCAGTGGTCATGATAAAGAGCAAGCTCACTCAGAGCTTGAGAACAACATCTACTCGACTCTCCATCTATGAGCTCATTCAACAATCTCCACCTCATCGAGAAGCTCTAATGGAGATCCTCAAGGTGATCGAGCTACAACCCTAGGAGTCTAACTCCTTTAACAATTTTGTGGGGCATGTTCGACAATGTATGGAACCAGTGATCACCTTTCGGGAGGATGAGCTCAAGCTGGTTCCAAATGATATGGTGGATCCCCCCTTGCACATCATCGCATGTGTAAATGGAACACCCTACAAGAGAGTCTTGATTGATACTGGTTCTTCTAACAACATCATCACTACAATAGCTCTCAAACATCTTGGGCTCTCGATATCTCATATTGTCGCATCTACCTACACCCTTCGAGAATTTAATGATGCCATATGCTCAATAGTTGGTATGATAGTCTTACCTATCTAGGTAGGACAAAAGACCATACCAACATTATGCCACATCTTGGAGGGTGATATGGCATACAATATCTTGTTGGGTAGACCTTGGATTAGGGACATGAAGTGTGTACCCTCCATCGCTCACCAATGTCTAAAGTACACCTATGAAGGGCAAGTCCATGTCATCTCTGTAGACCTTGAGCCCTTCAAGTACTACAACTTGGTGCAGCAAATCCTTGAGTCGACCTTACCATCAACCCATCTAGATTTTCTACCGAATGCATCCAGCCAAGGTTCGACTCCTTCACCATCACCTTCAATCAATCCATCATCATCTCATGCCATACCATCCTCATCTTTGGCACCCCTAGACATGCCTTCATCATCAGTGAATCCTCCATTGAGGAACATGGGGAAAAGGCCTATTGATGAGACCCCTCCAACCATATCCACCATCTCCATAGGTGATATTCCTAGTCTAGTGGATGAGGAGCCACCTTATGAGGCCAACATTGAATCAATTCAAGCCTCGCTCCCATCCCCTCCTTCTCTACTACCACAAGTCATAGTGCATTTAGCTACCACTGGTCTAGGAGAATACCTAGTTAGGAACATCACAACTACTCCTACCATTGAGTCGGTGCAAGATATGGGTCGACCTCATCTTCCCATAGGCACTATCGTGCCTCTTGGCCTCCCCCAAATCAAATGAATTTCATTTATGGGGGTCTCGACTATGGCATAGAGCCCTATCAGCAGTAGGAAGAGGATGAAGAGCCCTTTTTTGAGGATATTAACTACATGTCCAATCCTACTTCACCATGAGATATCTTCATCTCTACAATTGGCATGGTTATGGTTTGGGCTTGTATGAGCAAGGCACTCACATTCCTTACCAGCCATAGTATCAAATGCCTTATGATAAGTCTGGTTTGGGACACAACAAGCCTATGCCCCTTGATGTCCTCATGGATAGTTTAGAGTGCTTGACCCTAAACTTTAGGGATGAGCTTGTGCGTGATCCCTACGCCAACCCCAATCGAGTCTATTCATTAGGAGACTACTTCCCTGCACCCATGAGTGATCAAGAGATATCTTGTGATGTCATCCAATCTTATGAGAGAGGTGAAAGTTTGCATACCCTTCCACATGATAGTGAGGAAGAAGATCAAGGGTCTCCCTATGAATGGACATCTGATGATGAGTTAGATTATGAAGTGGCATCTATCGACTCTTCTAGTTTGCATGTCGAGTACACATAGATTTTCCTATTGGATGATGAACATGAGGGTTATTTATGTATGTTCCCCTTGCATGATCCTATCTAGTGAGAGTTTCTCCTTGTAGAAGGGCAAGCTCACCCATAGCCACATCGACCACCTCGGTCATTTTACTTCCACCGCAACCACCTCCACAAGTCTTGCGACACCTCGATGTCAATAGACACCATCAACCACCTAGGGGAAATCATCCATCCATTAACATGATTTCCATAGACCTTTTTGCACCCATGCAAGATCTAGATAACCCATCAAAGCCACTACACCTCGACTTGGGGGTAATTGAATTTGATCAAGGAGATTCTCCCCCATCACCTTTCGAGTACTGGCCTTGCGATGAGATGTTACAACCATTTCATTTCTCTCCAAGGCCTACTCATGATGTCTTTCATGCTGAGGTTGAACCTGATGTTCCAATTGATGATCTAAACCTAATAGATGACATTCATCTGATCCCTACTCCCCATCAGTTGGAGGAGGGGTCACATATGTCAATTGAACCAATGATTGATAAAGATATCAACTCAGATCCTAAGAATCCTCAATGTATCAAGTTAGGGGAAAGCTTGTCCCCCATCGAGCAAGCCGATTACATAGCCCTTCTCACCAAGAAGAAGGAAGCTTTTGCATGGTCCTACAAAGATATGCTAGGACTGGATCCAAATCTAGTCATGCATAATCTGATGCTTGACCCAAAGGCCAAGCTAGTTAAGCAAAAGTTGAGAAAAATGCATCTGATAGTAGCCTTGATGGTGAAATATGAGCTACAAAAGTTGTTGGATGCCAAGTTCATCATATCAGTGGACTATCCACCATGGCTGTCCAACATGGTTCCCATCAAGAAGCTTGATGGGAGGATTCACATTTGCACTGACTTTCGAGACCTAAAAAAAGTGAGTCCTAAGGATGAGTTCCCATTATTGAACATCGATGCCCTAGTAGATGCTACAATGGGCCATAAAATGTTATCCCTCATGGATGGTTTCTCTGGATACAACCAGATTTGTATCAATCTAGAAGACCAACTCAAGATGATATTCACAATGCCTTGGGGGACATTTTGCTATAAGGTCATGCCTTTTGGCTTAAAAATTGGATGCTACCTACCAGCGTGCCATGACATACATCTTCCATGACTATATGCATAAAATTTTGGAAGATTACATGGATGAATTATTGGCCAAATCATTATTATGCCATGAGCATCTCGATGTCTTGAGCAAAGTCCTCGATCACCTTATTGAACACAATGTGAGATTGAACCCCAAGAAGTGCATCTTCGGTGTCACATCTAGAAAACTCTTGGGATTCATCATCTCTAAAAGAGGCATCAAAGTAGACCCCAATAAATTCAAGGTAATCCTTGAGATGCCTCCCCCAACTACCATCAAGTAGTTGCGAAGCTTGTAGGGTAAGGTCACATCTATCAAGCGCTTCATAGCACAATTATCGAATAAATGTTGACCCATGAACAAACTATTGCACAAGGGGGTCACATTCCATTGGGATGATGAGTGTCAAGCTACCTTTGATGCAATCAAACAATATCTAGCTTCACCACCAGTATTGGCTCCACCCAAACTAGGAGTGTCATTCCGCTTATACATCTCAGCTACTGAGATTGCATTGGGCATCATGTTGGCCCAAAAGAATGAATTGCATAAGGAACATGCTACTTACTACCTTAGCCACACCTTGGTCAGTTATGAAATCAAGTATGCATACATTGAAAAGTTATGCCTAGCGATGGTTTTCACCACCAAGAAGCTACGCCATTACATGCTTAGTCATACCACGTATGTTGTATCAAAAGAGAATCCATTGTGATATATGATGAGTCATACTTATCACAATAGTCACATGATAAAATGGATCATGTTGTTGATGGAGTTTGACCTAGAATTTATCAGATAAAAATCTATTAAAGGTTAGGTCATCATCGATCAACTCGTAGAGGCTCCTCTCTAGGATGATCAACCTCTTAGCATGGAGCTTCCCGATGATGGAGTCTTCCAAATATCAGAATCACCTGATTCTGATGAGCCTGAGTCATAGGTCGATATGACTCTATTCTTTGATGGCTCCAAATGCGAGCAAGGGGGTGGCATGGGAATTGTGTTTTTCACACCTCAAGGGGCTCCAATACCCCTATCTTTCAAACTTGATTTCCCATGCACCAACAACAATGTCGAGTATGAAGCCTTGCTCATAGGTCTTCAAATGGCTATCACCATGAAAATAACCAAGCTCAATATTTTTGGTGACTCCTTGCTCATCGTAAACTAGGTCAAAGGGATTTACCAATGCAAGTGTCTAGTTCTGCAAGCCTATAAAGCCCTTGTGGAGAAAATTCTGATAAATTTTGAATGGTATGATATCGAGGCACTCCCTCACTCATCTAATCATTTTGTGGATATAATGGCCTCCTTGGGGTCTTTAATTCCATAGAACCCTATTGATGATATGACAACCATTCAAGTTAAAATACTATCATAATCTATGGTTGAGCATGAGAACACTCAATCCATGCTATAAGTCCACTTGATTCATATTGAACCTCCTCAGGAATGGTTCTCACAAATTCATGATCACTTGAATCATGCCACTTGGGGGACTCTATTCCCTCAAACTCCTTTTGATAGTAGCACAATGCTATTCTTACAAGTTCTCTCCCAATCAACATTCACTCAGGATGAACTTCAAAAGGGTAGGCAATTCATGCAATCGAGGCTTCCTCACATCAGGATTGGTCTACTCAAATCAAATATTACCTAAAGCTTGGTAATATCCCTCCTGGGTTGTCGCATGCCACCAAATGGATATTTAAACAAAAAGTGGTAAAGTATGTCTTACTAGGAGATATTTTGTATCATCAAAGCTATGAAGGTATCCTCCTTCATTTCTTAGAGCATCAAGAGTCAGTTTGGGCAATCACCCAAGCAATGGTACATGTGGTGGCCATTTTAGCGGTATGGCTATCACAAAGTGCATTCTTTGCATGGGCTATTATTGGCCAACCTTAGAGTGAGATTGTTGCACTTATGTTAAGAAGTGCATAAAGTGTCAACACCATGCTAACTTGACACATGTACCTTCTCAGGCCTTACAACCGATTCAATCGGTTTGGCCATTCTCGCAATGGGGGTTTGATTTAATTAGGAAAATCTCACCCGCATCCTCGGGCCATCACACGTTCATCATTATGACCATCGAGTATTTTACAAAATGGGTGGAAGCAATTCCCCTTACCACTATGATAGGACCCCGCATCATGGAGTTCATATTGCATAATATCATTTGTCATTTTGGTATTCGATCCAAGATAATTTTTGATAATGGGATACCTTTCAAGAACAAATATGTGCATGCTTTAATAACAAAGTATAATATTCAACATAACTTTTTGATGCCCTATTATCCACAAGAAAATGGGTAAGCTGAGGCATCAAACAAAATAATGATTGCCATCCTAAAGAAAATAGTTAAAGAGAATCACAAATATTGGCACATGCAATTACCCCTTGCTCTATGGGCCTATCACACTAGTATTCGGATGCCCACTAGGGCAACTCCATTTTCACTAGTGTATGGCATCAAGGTGGTCATGCCTCTAGAGCTAGAAATCCCATCGCTATGCATATCCATGCAAGAGTTCATCGATGATGACACTACAGAGGCTCACCTAGATCAACTTACGTTGCTTGATGAATGATGCATCAATGCTCTCGAGCACTTGCACATTTATCAAGAGTGACTTAAGAGAGCCTATAATATGAAAGTCCATCCTAGAGACTTTTAGGTTGGTGACCTCATTCTAAAATAGAACCAATAAAATTCTAATTTGCCACCCCATCTATGGGATAAGTTTATGGTAAACTGGTTAGGTCCTTTCATCATCACTAGTCAGATCGGACCCAAGACTTACCGCCTAGCCACCCTTGAAGGAATCAAGGATCTTGAACCCTTGAACATCCTTCATCTATGGCCTTTCTATGCTTAAGAGTGTTATGGTCCCCTAAAATGCTCTAAGGGTATCTACAAACCACTTGGTCAACCCAAAATGCTCCTAGGTGGTCTACGACCATCTAGGTCACCCTAAAATGCTCCAAGGGTATCTACAAACTGCTTGGTCAATCCAAAATGCTCCTAGGTGGTCTATGACCATCTAGGTCACCCTAAAATGCTCCAAGGGTATCTACAAATCGCTTGGTCAACCCAAAATGCTCCTAGGTAGTCTATGACTATCTAGGTCACCCTAAAATGCTCCTAGGTGGTCTATGATTATCTAGGTCACCCTAAAATGCTCCTAGGTGGTCTATAACCATCTAGGTCAACCTAAAATGCTCCTAGGTGGTCTATGACCATCTAGGTCACCTCAAAATGTTCCAAAGGTATCTATAAGCCCTTTGGTCACCCAAAATGCCCCAATGGCATTTATTAAGCCCATTGGTCAAACTGTATATACATATATATCAAAACTCAAAAACATCATCAAAACATCAAAAATACAAAAATATTGCATTACATCACATTGCATACCATTGCATTATATAATCACTTGCATTAGGCATACTCATCATTGCACTTTGCATTTTAGAGTTGCTCATACATGTCTAGCACTAAGACTGTACACTAGTCATCATTCAAAATCAATTTTGTTAAAGTCATCATTCACACCATTTCATATTTCACTTATCATCTCCACCTACATTTCCCACTTTTCATATTTGTGTCTATTTCCCTTCACCTAGTCATTTGTTCTAGAATGTCTTTAGGGTTTTCGGTCACTCAACCATCTCTAGTTTTCTTTTCAAATTTTGTAGAAAGCTATCTTGATTTTTAGGAGGTAGAGTCTTGCTTTGATTGTACCTTGTATATTTCAAAATCCCAACATATTTTCACACTAATAAATCCAAGTTTTGCATAAGGAAAGATGAAACCTACAAAGTGGTCTAGGTTACCTTAAGTGAAAAGTTTACCTTGCTCATCCCCCTATGCGAATGGTTCAAAAATGTTAAGAATTGACAAAAGGACAAGCTCCTCCTTACCCAATTCCCCAAAATAAATAGTGGTTTTCACCACTATCAATAAGCAAAATCCCAAAAAGCAAAAATCAAAAGCAAAATAAACAATGATTTTCATCACTAAACAAATCCCTTGCTCAAAGAAAACAAAATACAAAATAAATAATGATTTTCATCACTAAGTATGAGCAAGTATCCCAAATCAAATAAAATAAAAGAAGGGAGTATTGAACTTGAATCCGATCTTAGCATTTGACAAACCATAAGGTGATCCTCATTATAGGTTAGGTGGCATCAAGCCTGCCTAGAAATGGTGGTATCCTTATGCATGATGATATGTCTATCACATTAGCATCTTGCTTGTGTATAGACCAATGTTTGCATGTGGATGAGCTAGATTTTGGTAGCCTATACTACCTAGTGGTCTAATCCAACTACGTACAAAACCTAGGATCATGATACTCATAGGGTGATATTCAGTATAGATGGGCTGCATCAATCCTATTTGGCACTGGGGTAATCTTATGCGTATTACAATAATGAACTCACTTGCACACATAGGGATATTGAGTATCTTGGTCATCCTAGTAGATTCATACCTTGTCAAAAAGTCTTGCATGGTTAGTATATAACTTTTGATCAATTAACTAGAGTGTTTGAGTCTCATGAAAACCTCATAGACATTCTATAACATTCATTTCATTCATTCCATTTTATCACATTTCATTAAGTTTACATTTCCATAAATCCATCACATAACAACATTACAAATGAATCGATGAATTCTATACAGTCTATGGTCCTAACATAGTATGTCATATAGTATTCATATTTCATCATCTAGATCAATAAATCATCCATATCATTATGCATCCATGCATATACATATCATCAAATCAAATCATATTACAACATATGCATACATGATAAGCATCCATCACAATATCATAAAGCAAATAAATACATTGCATACATCTCATAAAGTAATAAGGAAACACATGATGATAAACATAAAAGCTCATATATATGTATATGTATGGGGTAAAAAGATACATCATAATCCTTGAACTTCCCATAGGCTACAATAAAGTGGGTCCTCAGACCTCACACTCCCAAAATCCAAAAAAAAAAAGAGCCATCAGAGTCTCACCAACCATGGTCATGTAGGACCGGTACTATGACTCTCACCCTCACCCTCAGTCGGAGTCTATTGAGAACTCCTAGATCTGCTACCCCCTACCCTATCTACCCTCTATGTAGAGCTAGGTCCTCCATCCTCATCGAAGACTACCCTGTACCACTCCTTTGACTCTGGTGTGACCCACTAGCAGATGGATGGGCTGGTAAGCGCCCCCTAAGGTGCACTATCTCATCCTCCAACTCCTTAGTATAGGTCCGCTCCTCTCGAAAATGAGCTTGGAAGACTCCCACTAAGGCTTGGAGCTGTGCCACCTCCTCCCATAGCTTAGCCATCTCCCCACTACTAGATCCCTCTCGACTAGGGCTCCATGATCTAACCTATGCTCATAGAGCCACTATCTCTATCCTACCTATCAAGCTCAACTTGTGCTCTATACCTATGCCTATAGGAGATCTCTCTCCTACCTAACCTTGATCAGCTCATCCTATAGCTCAGTATCTATACCACCTCATGTTACCTATATGTTACACTCCCTAATCCTCAGAGTCATCCTCACCAAAGTCATCCCCTAGATCTCCTAAGTCAAGGAGGTCTACCCACTCATCTACTACTATGATGCACATGTCACTCACCTACATCTTCCTAAACCTCATCAAGAGCATCCTTACCCTCCTACCACAGTACATCACCCCCTAGTGGCCCCTCTCCTTGCCACTAGTGCATCATCCACCATGAGTCATACTCCTCTATGGTCCCGACATCATCTAAATCTAGAATATCCACTATAGGATCTGCCTCCTCTCCTACTACCTCCACTATCGACCATCTTAGTGTCCTCTCATCCTCATGGTATCGGTAGACCACTGGCTCATCGAGAAACCCCTGATGTAGCCCAAACTATCATAGGACTCGAGCATAAGGAAAGTACTCCCACTCAGTCCCATGTTACCCAACTAACCATCTCCCTCACCTCACCCTATGGAGTTGTACCTCAACATCGGCCCATGTTGGGCAATCCTTGTAAGGTCTCCAAATCACCTCTACTACCTTGAGTCATGAAAAATACTATGCATAATGGTCCACATCACCTACAAGGTGATGACTCTACCCTACCTCCTGGGCTCACTACCATAGGATCTCATAGCCTATCTCCCTATCCACTAGCTATGCCTGTGTCATCCATGGTAATCCCTATGGTCGATCCATAGCTATGTGCTCACACCTATAGTAGAAATCTACATCCCAAGCCCTTCCACCCATGGGAGTAGATCTCGTATAACTCATCATACAATTATGCTAGTAATGTCATCCCCCAAGCCATCACTAGTGGTTGCTCCATGGTGCACTCTACCAGAGTAAACACTAACTCCAATAGGTTCTAGGGAAACCTGGCTCTTGATGAGTCTGGTAGTAGCATATTAGAGATCAATGTCATCAATAAAATATACCTAGTGGTCAATACATTGGCCTCATACCACAACCCCACTAGTATCCCTCCACTAAGTGAGTCACGTACTGCCTCCTCCCACTCCCTACCAAAGTATCTCTCCATGATTGTATCTCTCAGATCATGGTGAGTAGATACGATCGACCACCCCTCTATCAGAATGCACAAAATCTGATAGATATCCTCAAGTATCACCATCATCTCCCCTATCGGTAGGTGGAAGGTGTTGGTGCATGGATCCCATAAGTCAATAAGAGTAATCAAATAAGCATGGTCACCCACCATAGGCTCTAACCGTGTCACATGCTTAAGGCCAATGGCATCAAGCCATTCCTAGTATACCTCTATCAATAAGTCTCTCATGGTCTCAAAGAGATTCAAAACTCGATACCGACTCTTAACCACCTGGCAGAGGTAAGCCGGTTAATAACAAGCACCAAACATGCTTCAAAATGACCCAAAAATACCCAAAAACACCAAAAAAGGGCCCTTTTTAGGCTAAATTATGGTCATCCTACCTAGGTACGGCCCCTAAATCTATGATAATACCACCTAGGGATGGCCACAAAATAGCTTAGGCTGGCCGTCCCACCTAGGTACAGCCCAAAATGGGCCAAAATTGGCCTTCTACGCCACCAAAAATAGTCAAAAAATAGCAAACTAAAGCAAGAAAAAGCAATAAAATTGCACAAAAACACAAATAAAAGCATAAAATATTGTAGGACATCACTAATTAGGTTCAATTACTAAGGATTTAGTGTGCTCTACCTAAAAAAAAACAAAAAACATAATTACACTTCTAACACTAGCAAAGTGTAGTAAGAAATTCAATCCTTACCCGTCTCGCATCGGCTCCACCACTGGATGAGTCTACACACTGGCTCATGGTGATTGTAGGATGATTTTGGTAGCACTCCACTACGTAGAATCACTCTCCTCCTCCTCACCTCTCAAACTGCAAAGTTAGAAATGCACAAATGAGCCCAAATTCCCCATTTTTGGCTTAAATAGACCTCCAAGAGGCATGACCATCCTTGGGTGGGATGAGTGGCTAATTGGCTAATTTTCCCACCTTAGGATGGTCATAAAATATGCAGCCATCCCACCCTAGGATGGCCACCAAAAAATCACATCAAAATAGCTCAAAAATGCACCAAAAAGGGTCCAAAACCCACCAAAAATAGCTCAAATTTGGTCAAAATTCACTAGGGATCAAGATGAACCTAAATTTCTCATGGATGAATAGAAAATTATTTACTTCAATCCCTAAGAAGGCCATTGTGTCTGGACCACCCCATAAGAATGAAGTTTTCAACTCCTTTCTTCCATGAAACATCAACAAAATCATCAAAATCCTCTCAAAAATGCTCCATTTTTCAATGGGTAAAATTGAAGGAAACCCTAACCAAGTCATATGGGTCAAGTGACTCATCACTTTTATCACTGGTCATTCCCTCATTGACTCATCACTTGAGGGGGTAGTCATACTTAACAAATTCATAATCAAAATCAATAATCAAACACTCAATCATGCAAATTACGTTCGTTCAATGAATCATTGACAAAGACAATCACGCCCCTGCTTGGGGCAGCAAACAAGCAAAAATTTCAATTAAACAAATGCTTGGAATTATAGAATCATGAAGGATTAGGCTTCACCTTCATGAATGAAAAATGTCCAAGATCAAGTAAACCTTACTGGAAAGGTTGTACTTGAATCAAGTTCCTTAGCTCGTCAGAAGCAAGGATTCAAGAACACATGCTCTTTCCATGATTTGGGCATCTAAAGTTGGTTAGGTTACTGAATAACCCTAATAATTTAACATTTTAGTCATCTATTTTTTCTCAGCATTATGTTGCACACAATGCATCTCAAAAAGGGGCATCTATAGACACTAAAATCATGTCAATCCGATTAGGCGACCAAAAGCATTGGCTAATTTGACATCATATGGCCCCCTTGGGCAACCCTCAGAGGTTACATAGTGGTCCTAACCACTCTTGGAAGGCTCTACCCCACTTTTGGGAGGTTTTGGGCCATATAGGCATGACCTTCCCACCCTGGGATGGTCACAGTTCATGACCATCCCACCCAGGGACGGTCACAAGCGATCATCCCTGGGTGGGATGACCATGGGCTTTGACTCCCAAAAAGTCAAATTTTGGACAAATGGCACCCAAAAACTACCATTTATCCCACCTATTCAAGCATGCAGACCTGAGGGTGCAAAATCCTTATGACATGCTATAGAATGGAGGCCAAAAAGGGAGATTCTCTTCCCCTTCCAATGCATGCCAAGTTTTGGACAAATGGCGCCTCTTGCCCTGCATGTCCTTGCATGCCCATTTGGCCATAGGCTTCCTTTGGCTATAAAGTGGATCCATTTTCCACCCAAAATATAGAGAGGAGTTTTGAGACATTGCAACGAAGTGCTGCCAAGATTTCTCCTCAACCCTTTTGTGCTTTTTCCCTCAAAATCTCTACCTAGCGAAGGAGGTTCTCGAGTGATTCAAGAGGCACAATTTGTTTACAAAACTAAACCAATTGAGTGAATTTCACCACCAAATTTTATGACAACACTATTGAGAGAGTTTTTGACCAATTCATAGAGGAATTGGTGGTAAATAATTAGTAGAACTGGTGGTCATCCCACCCTAGGATGGTCCCCATTCTATGATAGTCACCACCATCCCTGCAAGGGATGGTGATATATTGAAGCATTATTTTTCTACTATTTTTAAATAGGCTTATTCTAGGATATATTAGGAATCTACTATTCAAATTTCATGCAATTTGGAGTTATATTGAGTGAGTTATCATATTTTTAGTATTTTGCAGGTTCACTTGGCTCATCCGAAGGTGCACATGAATCTGTGATCAATTTTGCTAATATATTCACATGGGTCCTCTCTAAATATGATTTTATATATGCTGTCCAAGTTTGGTTTGATTTGGAGATGTTTAGGACCAGAAATCACTCATTTTGGGTTTTGTAGGCTTAATAGGCACACCACATAATCGACATGAATCCAGATGCAATTTCTTTATTGTTTTCAATTAGATCTTTCCAAAATCATATTTTATGCATGTCTCTAATATTTGGAATCATTTGGAGTTGTTTTAGATGGTCGCATTGCATATTTACACTTTCTAGCCTATTATTGCATGTATTGCTTTTGCATGTTTCACAATCCGCACTTGCTATTGACAAAATCTGGTTTCCTTGTGTGTAGGTGCAGGTTTTACAGTGCATGAGGAAGGAGCATAGGATCAGAACATCAAAGAACAAAGCGGTGGCATCATAGGCCCGCCCACTTCAATTGTGGGTACGAGGAAGAACATTGGAAGTGCACCCAGAGTTATTGAAAGGATTTGATCCTTGGGCACCATTTTGTAACGAGTGTATCAATCTAGAGCCCTCAATTTTAATTTTTAAAAAATTGGATTAAAATGAGTCTTTGCAAATTGGGAAACCAACATTATAAACACCTTATTGAATTTCATGATATAAAATAGAGGTTTTATCCTTGTGGAAAATAAGGGTTAAACCCTTGTTGTAGTATTTGTATGTTGTTTGTATTAATCAATTCATTTTTCCCATAGCAACTAGATTAGGATTGAGTGAAAATTGAATGGTGAATTAAAACCCTGATTTGTTCCTATGAATTATTGTTAATATTATAATTGTAGCATGTCTCTGTCATCAATAAGGTTACATGTCTAATATAACTTCTTGAATAGAGTCTTCTTGTATTTTTCTTAAATAAAAACTTTAGATTTGTCCTAGTTGAATGAAATGATATGTCCTTATTGGTATTTCTAGAAAAGATATTTACCTCTTGAAATGTTTGTAGGGGAAAATATATATATTAGCTAGATCCCTTCTCAATAGGGTAAAACAATTATCTTGAAGTTATTGTAGTATATATTATTGTCTTCTTGTGTAAGAATATTGATATGTAAAACTAAAGTTGATTTTTTTGTACCTATGCAGATTCTTATTGACTCAATAATTGTTGTATGGTCCAACTATTTCTAATTGTTGTATTGACTCAAAAATTGTACTCCAACAATGATTTTTGTGATAGATTTTGTGGTTCATAGAGAATATGAAACTAAATGTTCAATACAAATATTTTTTATGACCTATTTTAGTGATATTTGTACATGACTATATTTGTACAAGTGTTTATCTACTCATAAACCTCATTATGCTATTCTAACCATAATAGACAAGTTCTTTGTTCTTGACTTGTTATCATATTTAAAAATGCATCCAATATTCAATGTAGAGCTTCTTAGATCCTCTAAACCATATCTACTTCAACTAGTGGTAGTCCTAAATCTAGTAGACTTAGATTTAGATTAATTAATCCCAAAAAAAAATGATCTGGTAATTGGATCCTCTAATAAAACTTAAACTTTTCATTATTATAAAGGTCAGTAAATTGACAACTCAGGCTAAGTGATATGTACACTTGATTAGATCAAGCTTCAATTCAATTGGTTGGATTTGAACACAATATTCCATCACTTATTAAATGGAGAAGATTAATGAAAAATAATGTAGGTATTGCTTGAGTCATAATAGCTCTACCATTAAGCTTTAGAAAATGCTAATGGAAAGTTGAGTCTTTAAAATTTGATACCATTTTTTCAATCAACAACATAGCCAAGCACCATGTAGTGATAGGAACTCCCTTAACTTGATGATGATATTCCCTAGTCTAGCACCACACTCAATGCCAAGTGCTAATGCTAATCATTGATGCTAGAATCTCCATTGTTAAAGATTTTAGTGGCTTTGATGTTAATGTCTAGATTATCATATTTTAGATGAATAATATCTACCAACACCAAATGATTTATATACAATAAGAGTATATATAACATTCTATAACATGATCCATTAGGATTTCTTAATAGAAAATTTTATTTCGCTTTGGTAAGCATATTATAAGAATACTATATATTTTTGTATATCTAGGATAGTATTCAATATAGACGATTCTTTTAAAATTGTTCCAACCTTCATAGTCTTCAACTGAGGAGTATCAAATGAGTAAAGCAACACCTCTTCTAGCATTCTAACACACCATGATAGCCCAATGCTTGAAACATGCAACCTAAATTTTTATAAGACCCTTGTATTCTATTATTTAAATTTGAATTGTTTATATATAAATCTTCTTGTAGTCTACATGTGTTCTATTTTTTTAATTAAACATCTCTCCTTGTTTTTCTTTTCCATAAAATGGCTTATGGTCTAAGGGAATACTTGTGCCCCATCAAACATAGAATAATTGGATAGATTCATAGAGGGTATCTTATAAAATTGGTTTGATAAAATGGTAAAACTTGGACTTTTTCTTATATATCTAAATTATTTATCAAAATAAATATAGTTCACTATGCATGTGGAGAACTAATTATCACACACTATTTTTGGGTGTATTACTAAAGAACTCGAATGGAACCCTAGAACATGGAGTATATAAGTTTAAAAAGTACATAGATTGATATGTCCATGATGATTCCCACCACCATACCTCCTCAAAAAAAGGTAATATTCAATACTTTGTCTATGCAAGAATTAAGAATTATAAACAACACTTGAACAAATAAAACACTTCAATGTATTATAGAAAAACATGTATGATAACAAGAAAAATAAAGAAGGCATTTCAAAAAATCGAAGGCCCAAAACAAGGATAAATGGGGTTTGGTTCATAAGATTAAAATATCTTACATTCAAAGAACTTTAGAGAAATTTTCTAGAATCCTGAAAAAAATAGATATCAAGATCTCTTTCACCAAGTAAGACCATCATATATATGTTAAACATTTCTAAATACAAAATAGACCCAAAATTATATAAGTGTGTATCTAATTCTTTGTTCTTATGGAAAATTATACAAATATGTTACAATCCAAGGAATACAAATCACATATTCAAAAAAATAAAATTGTAGAATGTACAATTGCAAAACATTCCCATAAAATGAACCATCATGTTTGCTTAAAGGTCATGTAACTTATTGCAAATTAAAATCATAATCTTAAATGTAAATCCCATGTGAGAATGTGGAAATTGAAAAATCCATAATAGTTTGAATTGAGAATTTGGTATTACGCCACATAGAGATTTTAAAATTTTTTTCTCCATCACATCATAGTAGAATATTCTTCCTTTTAGGAGTTCTTTACAATTTTATATTTTACACTTAATTTTTGAGATGAACTAATTCTATTTGAAATAAAATATGTATATGATATTTATATTAGGAAAATGTACATCACTATTTAGGAACACAACCACTCTTTCTAGTGATTCTAATATATGGGTTGTTATCTTACCTGCAACATGGAAAATGAAATTCAAAGGGATTAATTTTAATGCAATTTAGTTCTCTCTTGTTTAATTACGAGAAATTATAGAAATGACAAGTTCAAAATCATGATCATTTTGTTGGAAATTGTAGACACCAAAATCCAGCCACTTGCAAGTCATCTATACCTTCCTGTCAGCCACATGTCAATCATCCATCTTTCCCGCCATTATTTGGCCCAAATCCACACTTTCCCGCCATTATTTGGCCCAATTTCACCTTTCCCACCATTTTTCATCCCCAAATTTATTTAAATTAATATTTATATATATTTTAATATTTTAATATATATATTTAAATAATAGTTTAAGTGATTTAATCTGAGCCATCCATCCTTCATTTAATCTCATTCGTCCATCCATCTTAATCCGTTTCACAACCAAGATTTATTCTCTACCCTTGGATCCACTTTAATCTTAGCCACACATTCAAAGTGTCGTTAAAACCCTAAAGTGTGCCCTAAGAGTAGATTATAAATTGAGTCACTTTGATGGCTCAAACCCTATCTTTTCTACTTCTATCTTGGATCTTTTCTATCTTCTGGACTTCTTCTATCTCCTTTTCTGATCCCCTCTATCTCTCTTCTGCTACCTTTTCGTCGCATCCATCGTCGCTTCCGTCGCTGCTTTCACCGCCATATCTTCTGCAGCATTCTGCAGAATCCCCCATTCTTGTCGCAAGTGCCCGCGGGCATTTACCCCTTTACCAAGTGCCCACGGGCATTTACCAAGTGCCCACGGGCGTTTACCAAGTGCCCGCGGGCGTTTACCTACAACCACAGACTCAGACCGGCGTCTGAAACCTTAATCCAGAAGCATGCGGGCGTTCAGCGAGTGCACCAGGGTGCCTTCTGCAGTCGATCTGACAGCCACATTACTTCCAGGTGTCACCTGGTCTAGCCGCGTTAAACAGAAAAAGAGGTATAGATTAGTTTTAAAGCAAGTACTCATATTTTATGTATTAATCTGTTATTGAATTCTTGCATTTCATTTTTCTAGGGTTTTAGATTGTTTCTGAGGGCTCACACAGTGGAGCCCTCTTATTAATTTCTAACTCCTTGATAGTGTTAATGTGTGCAGGTTTTTGACGACGAGATCCGGTTTATTGATGGCAACTGATTAAGCTGGAGTGGTCCAAGCAAGGGATACAACGAAGCCCACTCACTCTGTTGGGATTGAAGATACATTCTTCGAAAGTGCCACCATTTGTGCCAGCTAGGGTTTCGGAGAACCCTAGCATAACTTGTAACTGTGTATCACGAATAAAGGGTTACAGGCCCAGTTGTATTCAAAAGGAGTTTTTAAACTCCATCGATTAATAGAAATCGTTTGTTTTGTGCAACTATTCTGTACTCTGTCATTGTGATTTTATTTCTGTTTGGCATTGTATTTTTAATCTACAAATGGCGATCATGGTGGGACCATTACATAACATATTCGCAAATCTGTAGACACTAAAATCCAGCCACTTGCAAGTCATCTATACCTTCCTGTCAGCCACATGTCAATCATCCATCTTTCTCGCCATTATTTGGCCCAAATCCACACTTTCCCGCCATTATTTGGCCCAATTTCACCTTTCCCACCATTTTTCATCCCCAAATTTATTTAAATTAATATTTATATATATATTTTAATATTTTAATATATATATTTAAATAATAGTTTAAGTGATTTAATCTGAGCCATCCATCCTTCATTTAATCTCATCTGTCCATCCTTCATTTAATCTCATTCGTCCATCCATATTAATCCGTTTCACAACCAATATTTATTCTCTACCCTTGGATCCACTTTAATCTTAGCCACACGTTCAAAGTGTCGTTAAAACCCTAAAGTGTGCCCTAAGAGTAGATTATAAATTGAGTCACTTTGATGGCTCAAACCCTATCTTTTCTACTTCTATCCTGGATCTTTTCTATCTTCTGGACTTCTTCTATCTCCTTTTCTGATCCCCTCTATCTCTCTTCTGCTACCTTTTCGTCGCATCCATCGCCGCATCCATCGTCGCTTCCGTCGCTGCTTTCGTCGCCATCTCTTCTGCAGCATTCTGCAGAATCCCCCATTCTTGTCGCAAGTGCCCGCGGGCGTTTACCCCTTTACCAAGTGCCCACGAGCGTTTACCAAGTGCCCACGGGCGTTTACCAAGTGCCCGCGGGCGTTGACCCATAGCCACAGACTCAGACCGGCGTCTGAAACCTTAATCCAGAAGCACACGGGCGTTCAGAAAGTGCACCAGGGCGCCTTCTACAGCCGATCTGACAGCCACATTACTTCCAGGTGTCGCCTGGTCTAGCCGCGTTAAACAGAAAAAGAGGTATAGATTAGTTTTAAAGCAAGTACTCATATTTTATGTATTAATCTGTTATTGAATTCCTGCATTTCATTTTTCTAGGGTTTTAGATTGTTTTCGAGGGCTCACACAGTGGAGCCCTCTTATTAATTTCTAACTCCTTGATAGTGTTAATGTGTGCAGGTTTTTGACAGCAGATCCGGTTTATTGATGGCAGGTGATTAAGCTGGAGTGGTCCAAGCAAGGGATACAACAAAGCCCACTCACTCTGTTGGGATTGAAGATACATTCTTCGAAAGTGCCACCATTTGTGCCAGCTAGGGTTTCGGAGAACCCTAGCATAACTTGTAACTGTGTATCACGAATAAAGGGTTACAGGCCCAGTTGTATTCAAAAGGAGTTTTTAAACTCCATCGATTAATAGAAATCATTTGTTTTGTGCAACTATTCTGTACTCTGTCATTGTGATTTTATTTCTGTTTGGCGTTGTATTTTTAATCTACAAATGGCGATCACGGTGGGACCCCCTAGGGTTTCATATTTTTAATACTTGCTTTACTAATCTATTCCTGTTTTCTGTTTTATTTTGCAGGTTCCAAAAATCGCGAAATTCGTTGTTCCAGTGAACTAGGGTTTCTGAGTTTGCAAAAAATGTAGCAGACGCAGAGGGGCGTCTGGAAGTCCAATACGAAATGCAGAGGTGCGTTTCAGCCTGTGCAGACTCCCGTGGGCGTTTGAAGTCAGTTTTACAGAAAAGCGTAGGCTTCCAAGTCTTCCGAGGTCTTCACCGGTGTTCCTTTCCATTCCGCCCATCCTTTCTTCCATAAGTCGATAATGAATTTTGAAGACTTATTCACCCCGCTCCATAATCCATATGATCCGGATAAGTCAATCCCGATCAACCCAAGCCTGATTGACATGGATCGGATTTCATTCCCTCCATCTATTTCAGAGTTCATCCTTTCCGAGGAATTGTTAAGGGCTTCCGCCAACTACATTCCTCCTTCACCTCCACATTCACCTTCATCTTCTAAGCCAGAGGTCTTCCGAGCGGAGACATAGACAAGAGCAAGGCACGGGAGCTTGATGACATTTTAGATGACATAAATCCGATCCCTACTCCCCATCGGCTTGAGGAAGGTTCCCACATGTCTATTGAAGAAACTATCTATGTAGACCTTAGTACGAGACCAAGATGGCACCCAAATTATGAAACTGGCTAGAAGTCTATCATCAGAGGGACAAGAGCAAATGATTGCTCTACTCAAGCAGAAGAAGGAGATATTTGCATGGTCTTACAAAGAAATGCCAAGCCTAGACCCTAATTTAGTTGTCCATAACCTCACCTTACAAAAATATGCTAAACTTGTCAAACAAAAACTTAGGAAAATGCATCCTACCGTGGCCATCATAGTTAAATCGGAGATTCAAAAACTTCTGGATGTTAAATTTGTCGTCCCGATTGATTATCCTGAGTGGCTTTCTAACATGGTACCCGTTCGCAAGCCTAACGGGGGGATACGTGTTTGCACCGATTTTTGAGATCTAAATAAAGCATGTCCTAAGGATGACTTTCCTCTTCCAAACATTGATACTCTTGTCGACACCTATGCTGGTCATGAAATGCTTTCGTTCATGGATGGATTTTCAGGATACAACCAGATTCGAATAAACCCTGAGGATCAACACAAAACAACATTTACCACACCTTGGGGAACTTTTTGTTATAGGTTGATGCCCTTTGGCCTTAAGAACGCAGGTGCAACCTATCAATGAGCCATGACTTATATTTTCCACGATTATATGCATAAGATTATCGAAGATTACGTGGATGATTTATTGGCAAAATCTAAAACTCGACAAGAGCATTTTGATGTATTGGAAAAAGTTTTTGATAGACTTCTAGAGCATAAAGTAAGGTTGAACCCTAAGAAATGTGTCTTTGGTGTTACCTCAGGCAAACTCCTCGGTTTTATTATCTCTAAATGAGGTATTGAGGTGGACCCAAACAAGGTCAAAGCCATTATGGAAATGTGTCCCCCAACTAATTTGAAGGAGTTGCGTAGTTTACAAGGAAATATTAATTCAATCCGTCGCTTTATTGCACAACTTTCTGATAAATGTAGGCCATTTTGCCACCTACTACAAAAGGGGGTACAATTTTCATGGATAGATGAATGTCAGAAAGCCTTTGATGACATCAAGCAGTACTTAGCATCTTCGCCAGTCTTAGCTCCGCCTCGTCCAGGGGTCCCTTTCAACCTTTATATCTCAACAACGGAATTTGCCTTAGGGACAATGCTTGCACAAAAGAATGAACAAAATCGTGAGCAAGCTATCTATTATATTAGTCGAACATTGGTAAGCTATGAAACCCGATATGCTTATGTGGAAAAATTGTGCTTAGCAGTGATTTTTGCCACTAAGAAACTTCGTCATTATATGCTTAGCCATACAACATATGTCATAGCTAGAGAAAACCCTCTGCGTTATATGATGTCTCGCACTTATAATAACACTCGTACCGCTAAATGGATAATGTTGCTTACCGAATTCGATCTTGAATTCATTAGCCAAAAATTTGTTAAAGGTCAAGTTATAGCCGATCAACTTGCGGAAGCTCCGCTACCTAGTGATCATCCTTTGATTATTGAGCTCCCAGATGATTCGGTATTTGCTATCACTGAACAAGAAGAGGACATCATTTCAAAGGAAGATGTTGACATCACGCTATTCTTTGATGGCTCTAAGTGTGCGAAAGGTCAAGGTGCTGGAGTTGTATTTCATACACCTCAAGGGATTCCCATCCCTTTATCATTCAAATTAGACTTCCAATGCACCAATAATACAGCTGAGTATGAAGCCTTAATTTTAGGTCTTCAATCAGCCATAGCTATGAGCATTAAGCGTATTCGGATATTTGGGGATTCTCAACTCGTGGTTAAACAAATTACAGGAGAATACCAAGCCAAAGAACCTACCATTAAGCTTTATCGTGATGTAGCAATGAAGTTGCTCTCTAAGTTTGATTGGTATGAGATCACTAGTTTGCCTCGTTCGACTAATAGATTTGCGGATGCCATGGCCTCTCTTGGATCATTGATTCCAAATGACTCCCTTGGAGAGGTATAGCCCCTAATCATTTCCACAATCTCTAAGTCTGCAATTGTCCGTGCTGAGTCTAAAGATGAAAAATATGTTTGCTTTATCCATTCGGATCCATATGAGCCTTGGTCTAGTGAGATAGTAACCTTCCTCAAGTTTGGAACACTTCCACCTGATTTGTCTCGAACTGCCCGTCACTGTTTTAAGCAAAAGGTAGCTCATTTTTTTCTTTGGGGGGATGTGTTGTATAAACGTGGATATGATGGAGTACTCCTCCGCTGTCTAGAAGCAGGTGAAACACATAGAGCTATTGCTTGAAGCCCATGATGGTACTTGTGGTGGTCATTTTAGTGGAATGGCCATTGCAAAGCGTATTTTACGTATGGGGTATTATTGGCCCACTATGGAACAAGATTGTTGCAAATATGTTAAACAATGTAAAAAGTGTCAAGAACATGCTAATTTAATCCATATACCATCACAAGCTTTACAGACCCATCCAAAGCCTTTGGCCCTTCTCACAATGGGGTCTCGATTTAATTGGCAAGATTTCACCTGCCTCTTCAGGACAGCATACTTTCATCATTACAGCCACTGAATACTTCACAAAGTGGGTTGAAGCTATTCCTCTAACCAGTACGACAGGTCCTAGAATTGTGGAGTTTATACTTCACCATATCATTTGTCGTTTTGGTATTCCCTCTAAAATTATTTTTGATAACGACAAGTCTTTTAAGAATAAGGATGTTCGAGCTCTTTGCGAAAAGTATAATATCCAACATAGTTTCTCAACTCCTTACTACCCACAATCCAATGGACAAGCTGAAGCTTCCAATAAGACCATAATTGCTATTCTTAAGAAACTTGTAAAAGAAAATCATAAAGATTGGCATACACAAATCCCCTTGGCATTATGGGCTTACAGAACAAGCATCAGAACCCCCATTGGGGCAACGCCATTTTATTTGGTGTATGGAGCTGAAGCAATCATGCCTCTTGAGCTCGAGATCCCTTCCTTGCGAATTTCTTTGCAGGAATTTATCGATGATGATACTGCTAGACAAGCACGTCTTGATCAACTCACACTCATAGATGAAAAACGAATCAATGCTTTAGAGAATTTGCGAGTTTATCAAGACCGATTGAAACGTGATTACAATGCCAAAGTTCATTTAAGAGAATTTCAAGTAGGGGATCTTATCCTTAAAGAGAATCAACAAAACACCAATGCATTGCCGCATCTTCGAGATAAATTCGTGGCTAATTGGTTAGGTCCATATATGGTCACTGAAAGAGTGGGTAATGGAACTTATAGACTTGCCAGTTTAGAGGGAGAGGAAGAACCCGAACCACTTAATATTATACACTTGAGGGCATTTTACGCATAGTTTGAATTTTATATGTACATATATACATGGCTTGTAAAAAAAAAAAAAAAAAACAAATAAAATAAAAAGAATTTGCATTTCATTGTTAGTTGCATACATCTCATTCAAAAACATTGCATTTCATGTGCATACATCTCATTGAAAACCATAACATTTCATTTTCAGCCATAGTTGCATATCATGTTAGAGACCATTCTATCTTTTGGATATAAAATTTGGTCAAGCAAAAGTCATTTTGCCTTAATCAGGGGCACCTTCATAAAATCCATCAAACCGAATTGTCATTCGTACACCCATTTTCCATTTGCACATATTTACATTGCCAAAATGTTTTCGAGTCACTCGACCATTCCTAGTGTTTTAAGAAAACTTTGAAATGCATGTCAAAGTTCTCTAGGGCCATATCACAAATTACACTAAATAAAATCTTGAGTATTGGGAAATGATTTCAAAAGTGGTCTTGAACCTATCACATTTTCACATCTTAAAAACATCTTGTGTCAAAGAGAGATAACACCATCTTTGGGTTGTGCCTTGAAGTGAAAAGAGTAATCCTCGTTTGTCCTATCATGCAAACATAGTCCATAAAATAGTGGTTCTTACCACTATCACAAGCAATTACAAAATATAAATATAAACAGAGTAGTAAGGATAGGGTAAAATTCTCATCATACTTCGGTTGAGAATCCGATTCCCCAAAGCTCTAAGGAAATGAACATTTTTCACACACCACTGATCCCAAATAAGTTGTAAGGATCGTACTGCTTGTCTAGTCAGACGGATAGGTAGTCATCCCCAAGGCTTACAAAGGTCAAAAACAACATGGACTATGGAGTTAACCTTCACCGGGGCTATAGACGCGTGACTGGCAGTGGAGTATACTCATTTGCATGGCGACATGTCTCTCCTAAAAAAGAGACCTCTGAATGCTCATACGAACAAACTAGCTTTGGGGTCTTCTCCATAACAGGGTTACCTAATTTGTGCAATATGAGGTTAATGAACACACTTGCACACACACAGGTTTTTGATTGCCTAGAGTCACTACCATGCTTCTGATTTGGTTAATGAACTCACATGCACACACATTTGGTCCTAGTTGAATTAGGCAGTATTAGTAAGTTTGTTTGATACCACTAGCATGTTTGAGTCTTTGTAAAATAGTCTTCCTCCATATTTTCTTCCATATCAACCTCCATATATTCTTCCATATTCATGTCCTTCCATACGTCATTCATTCACAAGCTACCAAGTTCGGTGCCCCTGATTAAACAATTATGATAACAGTTGGCTAAATCTAACTATCTAAAAGTATGAGTGCTTCTTAGTGCATATTTCATTTATTTAGTCTTGCATTAATCATCCATAGATTTGCATGTTATATACTTAGTCTCGCATTAATCATCTATAAGTTTGCATTCCATTCCATCACATATGCATCAAAAACATTAAAACTTATAAAAACATGCATCACAAAAACATAGGCATTCACAAAAAAAAAAAAAAGAGTAAAACACCAAATAAATAAAAGCCATGTATATATATATGTGTATAAAGGTCAAACTGTACAATGAATGCCAAAAGGCTACAATATACAATAGAGCACCAAGGCTCATAAAGAGTGCATCTAAGCACTAAGCTAACCATTAAAAGAGGACCCCTATGACCTAGTAGAAGCCCTAGACCTAGTGGTGTGCCTAGACTCACTATGCCTAGAGACAGAAGAGGATGGAGGATCAGGCAACACAATGTGATGCCTAAACAATGTGTCCTCCAAAGCCTCAATGTAACGAGTCCTAGACCTAAGCCTAGCTATGTCTATCCCGTGTCGTCGCTCCCGCTCTGCTAGCTCTGCCTGGAGTCTCGTCACCCCGTCATCCTGGGGCACCCTAGTCGCTCCATCCAAGTATGCCTGTAGCTGGGCCATCCTCTCCTTCTGAGCAGCTAATAGGGCATCCCGCTCTGCTGCCTGCTGCTCCAGTCAAGCTATCCTCTCGTCCCGAGCAGCTAGCATAGCATCGCGCTCTGCTATCTGCTGCTGCAGCTGTGCCAGCTCGTCCTCGAGCCCACTAGGGGGTACCTCCCTAGCCTCTCCTGTGGCCTCTCCTAGGCCCTCTCCGCCATCATCTCCGTCGTCTTCGCTCCCCGAAGCCTACCGTGCCATTTTCCCCTTTCACCTTTGATTGTCAGATCGAAGGCGGGGACCCTCCCTGCGCTTGGGAACCTTCGCGGTTCCCTCACCCTCGCTAGCCCCACTGCCTCCAATATCTCCCAGTCTGCCTGGGACAATGACCTCCTCATCCCCGAAATGATAGGGGAGAATCGGTGTTGCGCCTCTAACACCCTAAGCTGCAAAACAACAAAACAAAATTTTGTTACAAATTTTTTTCAAAAAAAAAAAAAAAATTATTACAGTTTCGCAAAAATCCCTTTATAACCGTTGGGGCAGAAAATGGTCAATCTTTCACATCACTCATATCATCTTCAATCGTATTCTTTTCTGGTTCGTACACCAATCCCTTTTCCGTTGGGGCAGAAAATGGTCAATCTTTCATATTTTTTTCTGGTTTGTACACCAACCCCTTTTTCGTTGGGGCAGAAAACGGTCAATCTTTCATATTTTTTTCTGGTTCGTACACCAACCCCTTTTCCGTTGGGGCAGAAAACGGTCAATATTTCATATTTTTTTTTGGTTCGTACACCAACCCCTTTTCTGTTGGGACATAAACAGATGGTTTGTACACCAACCCCTTTTCTGTTGGGACATAAACAGATGGTTCATACACCAACCCCTTTTTCTGTTGGGACATAAACAGATGGTTTGTAAACAAATCCCTTTTCTGTTGGGACATAAAAAGATGGTTTGTACACCAACCCCTTTTCTGTTGGGACATAAACAGATGGTTTGTACACCAACCCCTTTTCTGTTGGGACATAAACAGATGGTTCATACACCAACCCCTTTTCTGTTGGGACATAAACGAGATGGTTTGTAAACAAATCCCTTTTCTGTTGGGACATAAACAGATGGTTTGTACACCAACCCCTTTTCTGTTGAGACATAAATAGATGGTTCATACACCAACCCCTTTTTACCGTTGGGGCAAAAACGGTTCATTATATTCCAAATTTCTTCCAATTGGCTTGTGAGAACCATTCTCACTCACCAATTGAGGGGGTAAGCTGATAAATCTTAAATATTCTTTTATTTTTATTTTTTTTGGTCTTCAAAGTTGTGCTTTAATCTTGAGAGAGAGTTGCGTCTGATCCAGCTTTTCAGGTGTCTTAAGTTTTTTGTGCTGCATTGTGTCTTCACACAAAGCAACTCAAAAAGGGGCATCTGTAGACAGGAAAATCCAGCCACTTGCAAGTCATCTATACCTTCCTGTCAGCCACATGTCAATCATCCATCTTTCCCGCCATTATTTGGCCCAAATCCACACTTTCCCGCCATTATTTGGCCCAATTTCACCTTTCCCACCATTTTTCATCCCCAAATTTATTTAAATTAATATTTATATATATTTTTTAATATTTTAATATTTTAATATATATATTTAAATAATAGTTTAAGTGATTTAATCTGAGCCGTCCATCCTTCATTTAATCTCATTCGTCCATCCATCTTAATCCGTTTCACAACCAAGATTTATTCTCTACCCTTGGATCCACTTTAATCTTAGCCACACGTTCAAAGTGTCGTTAAAACCCTAAAGTGTGCCCTAAGAGTAGATTATAAATTGAGTCACTTTGATGGCTCAAACCCTATCTTTTCTACTTCTATCCTAGATATTTTCTATCTTCTGGACTTCTTCTATCTCCTTTTTTGATCCCCTCTATCTCTCTTCTGCTACCTTTTCGTCGCATCCATCGCCGCATCCATCGTCGCTTCCGTCGCTGCTTTCGCCGCCATCTCTTCTACAACATTCTGCAGAATCCCCCATTCTTGTTGCAAGTGCCCGTGGGCGTTTACCCCTTTACCAAGTGCCCACGGGCATTTACCCCTTTACCAAGTGCCCACGGGCGTTTACCAAGTGCCCGTGGGCGTTTACCCACAGCCACAGACTCAGACCGGCATCTAAAACCTTAATCCAGAAGCACGCGGGCGTTCAGCGAGTGCACCAGGGCACCTTCTGCAGCCGATCTGACAGCCACATTACTTCCAGGTGTCGCCTGGTCTAGCCGCGTTAAACAGAAAAAGAGGTATAGATTAGTTTTAAAGCAAGTACTCATATTTTATGTATTAATCTGTTATTGAATTCCTGCATTTCATTTTTCTAGGGTTTTAGATTGTTTTCGAGGGCTCACACAGTGGAGCCCTCTTATTAATTTCTAACTCCTTGATAGTGTTAATGTGTGCAGGTTTTTGACGGTAGATCCGGTTTATTGATGGCAGCTGATTAAGCTGGAGTGGTCCAAGCAAGGGATACAACGAAGCCCACTCACTCTGTTGGGATTGAAGATACATTCTTCGGAAGCGCCGCCATTTGTGCCAGCTAGGGTTTCGGAGAACCCTAGCATAACTTGTAACTGTGTATCACGAATAAAGGGTTACAGGCCTAGTTGTATTCAAAAGGAGTTTTTAAACTCCATCGATTAATAGAAATCGTTTGTTTTGTGCAACTATTCTGTACTCTGTCATTGTGATTTTATTTTTGTTTGGCGTTGTATTTTTAATCTACAGAAATATTGAGTTGTCATTGATGTCAAAGATGCATGATAGTCAAGGCATGGACAAAATTCAAAATCAAGGTATATATCCAAAGTATTTTTCTAAGAGAAGGATTAATAATATTTACATGTCAAATTTAAATACTATGAAGAAGGACAAGGTTTAAAAGTTTTTTTTTAAGTTAATAGAATTATAATAATGAGGGCATTTGAAAGGCACCCTAATGTCTTGGTACAAAAGCTGCATCTAAGGATGCAGGATCCAAAGTCAAAATATTTACATTCGGACTAAGAATAATCCTTACGACTAAAAGAAGAAACATCCAAACATATTGAAAAGGAACCAAATGTTCTAGTACAACAAAAAGAAACAAACAAAAAATATACTCGAAGGAATTATTTGGTTGTTGTATCCTTGGTGTCATCCTTATTATTTTCCTTGGGGACTTCCTTGAAGACTTCCTTGGTGATTTCCACCACCTCATCCTCCTTGGTGTTGACTCCAGTTTTGGCATAAATATTATTCCTTTAAGACATGTCCTCAGGGCAATTGGTGTAGAAGAATAATAGGTGGAGAGTGTTTCTGAGTTCCTTCATCTAAGAAATGGTGGTAGTGCATAAGGTAATAGTATTCTCCATCTAAGAAATGGTGGTAGTGCTCATCTTGATGATATATTCCTATAACATTTTGATCATCGGGTCCTCATGATCAACCTCAGGAGTGTTGTCATGAATTTTATGTTGGTTCAATATGAATCTATCCTTCAAGCATTGAGAGCTTCTCATAGGGATAGGACAGTCCTCCAGCTTATCCTTATTTTTTATTGACTGATCCGCATCCTTTGAACTACCATAAAATTTTCTCTTATTGGATCCTCTTGCACTTGAAGAAAGGGTGATAGATGATTTATCCTTCGTAGTTTGTTTAAACTCTGCTTGTTGTTCTCGTATGGGAATATTGCCATTCAAGAATATGTTAAGAAGATGTTTGTAAATCACCTTGAAGAGCCCTTGATGAGAAGGCCAGGTCTCATCCTTCTTGGCACAAGCCACATCAATGGAATACTCCATAAGTACAGATACTCAAGGATATTTATAGGCTTCACTTCCCTAAAATAATCTACAAATGCAATGTGAAAACTTTGTAGTGGAGAACTCGAATTGTTAACCGTTATGTACTCCATCACAAGCTTCATAAATTCTTTCCACGATGTGGGTAATTTCTTCCTGATCGTCCCTAGTTTGATAATCTTGTGAAGACTAGATTTTGGCTCAAATTCCCTCATATATGTGCCCCAATTGTGTTTATCCCTACAAACGGTTCCTCCTGTCAAAGGTTTTCCTATAATTTTAGTTAGGATTTGGAGATTGACTTGAAAATAGACTCCGTGAATTATTACAACTCCTTTCTCCCAAGTGGAGGAAAAATCCATATTGACATCCCAATCCATCCCAAAAAACTATTGTAGAAAAGACATAAATCCATAAGCAGTCATGATCACCACTGTAAATGGTTCGATCCCAAGAGTATCAGGTTCAACAAATCCCATGGTGATGAGGTTACAGAACTTTGGAATAAAGGGAAACATAGAATGTTCTATCAAGGAACCTAGAAAATCATCAAGAAGATTAGTAGAATTGGATTGAAAGTGGGATTTTGAAATAGGTGAAAGTCTTGGGTATTTTTGGAAGATTTGCCATCTCCTCGAGCTACAAAAATTTCTTGGAAACTGCAACACCAACCTAGACCTAGTAACAATGTAACGGGCCTTACTAGACTGGTAGTTCCCAAAGCATCTAGCACCATCGATTTGTGCCATGCTTGAACATGATTGATCCATTGGGTAGGTGAGATCTTTTGGAACTAAAACCTTGCAAGGAAAAGTCGTGATACCAAGGCATTGGAAAAATGCAAAAAAACCCTCCATAAAAAGGCGTGAAGAAGGTGATAAGAACAAGGAGATGTGTGAAATTAATGAGAGATGAAGTGAAATGATGATAAGACATACAGATGAGATTTGAAAAGGAGCAAGAAATTTGGTCATCGAATGGCGATGGACTAATAAATGAGGATAAACATGAGGAATATATATGGTAGTAGTCCAAACATGTTTGGAAATATTTAAAATTTTAAAATTGGCACTAAAATCACCATTAACGATTTGACTTGGGAAAACCATAAGGATAGTGCATAACGAGGCCGCAATGGCTTTGATAGCACTAATGAAAATTTTCTTTGAGGAAAACAAAATCTTCATTTTAGATAGGACCCTAGTGGCACTAAGTGTCATATTGACAATTTGGGCTAAGGAAAATAAATCCTTAATACAAAATTTAAAGCTAATTAAAATAAATAATAGATTGTTAGTTATTTTGCACTTTTTCTTTTGTGACAATTTTGTTAACCTCCTATGGGAGGATATCAGTCCACGTCATCAAACTAGGAGTAATGACTCTAATGTTTGTTAACTTGTCCGCCACTTTGTTTGCTTCCCTAAAATCATGTTGGGTGATGACCTCTTGTTGATGGAGGATCAAGTTATTGGTGTTTTTGATGTAGTTTATGACTCTCCAAGTAGGGGTTTTGAAATTCTTCAAGTAATTTACTATATCTGAAGAATCCCCTTCAATAATGACATTACCAAAAAATTCTTTTATCAATGAAAGCCCCTCCAAAGAGCTCTTGCTTCAGTAATGTGATTTGACTGTTCACCTAGGCACTTAGCAAAGGTAAGGATAGAATTTCCTTTGTGGTCCCTAAGAATCCTTCATACTCTCACTCTACCAGGATTGCCTTTGGTTGCCCCATCAAAATTTAGTTTTACCCATCCTTGCAGTGGAGGACTAGAGTTGGGAATATCCAAGGATTAGAGTTGGGAATGTTGTTCCTAGATATGTGACAAGGATTAGAGTTGGGAATATCCAAGAAAATGTGCAAAGAATCTAGTAATGAGGTTTCAAACCTAGAAATTTTGTGAGGATCATTTGGGATGATGAGTGCATTCTCTTTGGCATAGAAACTAATTCTATTGGTGATGGATGAAACATCGTTGATAGAAACCCTTTGATTCCTTTCAAGCCAAACTTGCCATAGGAAATGGTGAAGACAAAATTTCCAAATGTGACAAAGGAAAGGATTATGGAATGGAAGATACCATTGGAAAAACAACTTGATTATTGAAGTAGGTTTGGCCCAACTAATTTGAAACATCTAAAAAAGGTTGTTGATGATGGAACTGGAGTAAGGACAAGTTAGGAAAATGTGGTGAGTTGATTTCCAATTAGCATGACATAAAAAACATCTATTGGAGAGTGGGATGCCACACTTGATGAGATTTTCAATAGTTAAAATTCTATTTTGAATGGCAAGCCAGAAAAAAAAGAGACTTTGGGGTTAAGTGTTTGATCCACACTAATTTGAAAAGAATTAATATTTCCTCAATAGTTAGGAGTTGATAAGTTGTCTTAATAGTAAATTCTCCAATATCTGATGGTTCCTAAATGGCTTGATCCCTACCATTTCCTGAGGGTAGAGCATAGGAAAAGAGTACAATCTCTAAAGAGTTGATTTTGGCTGATAGGATGGGGTAATGTATCCTTTTCCACCTGTGAGTATTGTTGGATATAGTCAAGAAATCAACAACCTTGTCGTCAAAAGATAAGTCTGTGATATTATTTAGAGCTTTGAAAGTTAAATTTTCAATCAAGGACTGGTTTCCAATCCACTTGTCTTCCCATAAGTCTATGAGTATTCCATCCCCAACATGCCATCTGAGACCTTTTCTCAATAGTTGTTTTGTTGAAGATATAGATTTCCAAAAGGTAAAACTATATAAGGATACATTATTTAGGTGATTGATTCTTCTTAAACCAATTCCCCTTTGGTCTTTAGGTTTGTAAACTTTATTCCAGGATACTAGATGAAATCAATTTTTATTCTCATCCCCTATCCATAAGCACTATTTTTGAATTTGTTCAATTTTATTAACAAATTTACTTGGAGCTTTAAAAACCAGTAGACCGGGATACTTTGAAGGTAATCCATGGTGAGTGTATCTTTGCTGCCTAAGATAAAAGGTTACCTTTCCAACCTGTAAGTTTTTTTTGGATTCTTTCAATGACCATGTTCCACATGTCTTATGTAGCATTTCCAATGACTAAAGGAAACCTTAAACAAGTATCCGATAAGGTGAAAATTGCACATTCCAAAATAATAGCAATTTTGATCTATCATCTATGGGGAGTGTTAAGAAAGTATAATTTACTTTTTTGAAAGTTCACTATTTGCCTTACTGCTTCTTCATATAGGAGGAGGATATGCCTAATAACTTTAGCTTCAATGACTAAGGCATATGTGGATAGTAGAGTTTCATCTATGAATTGTTGATGAGTGACAAATTTGGATTGTGAAGTGACCTTAATACCAGAGATGAGACCCAAAATTTTTGTTGCATGAATAGTTATTCCCAAGGACTCTAAAACAATAATGAAGAGAAAGGGGGATAAAGGGTCTCCCTATATTATTCCTCTACCACTTTGAAAGTAGCCTATAGGTGATCCATTGATTAGAACTAAAAACCAAGTTGTGGAAATGCAACTTTTGATTAACTCTACCCAGTTAGGATAGAATCCGAATTTAATTAGAACTACAAGCATAAAATCCCAATTCAATATGGCCTATGCCTTTTTCATAACAAGCTTTAGAAAAAAGGTGACCTTCTTTGTTTGTGAAGTGGAATGCAGGGCTTCATGGACAGTAATTATTCCATCAAGAATTGATCTTCCTTGAATAGAACTCCCCTAACAATGATCAATTATCAAAGGAAGGATATCTCTCATCATGTTGGCCAAGGATTTGGTAAGAATTTTATAAACAAAATTGTAGAGGCTCACAGGTCTGAAATCGTTAAGCGATTTGGCATATTGACTTTTAAGAATCAAAGTTATGAATGTGGAATTGAAATTATGGGGTATAGCTTTGATCGATTGAAATTATCTTATAGCCGAAAAAACATCAGGTCCAAAAAAAATCCAAAAAGCTTGGAAAAGTCTTGGAGGGAATCCATCGGGGCTAGGAGCCTTGTTCGGATTCATAGAGAATAGATTTTTTTTTATTTGATCATATGATAGAACTACAACTAACTTGAAATTGATATCCTTAGAGATGGAATTTGGAATGTGTTGGAGTAAGGACTCTTTGGTTGATGTAGAAATAGGGTTTGAGGTTTGAAGAAGTTATAAAAATGAGAGACTACTTAGTCATTATTTCTTTGATATCCATGGTTAGATTCCCATTGTTCTTAATAAAATCCTTAATCCTATTTTTACTCGTATTTCTTAGAGTAGAAATATCAAAAAATTTAGTATTTGAGTCTCCTTCCTTGAGCCAAGTTGCACGAGATTTCTTATCTCCAAAACATCTCCTCACAGGTAAGTACATTATGATATTCTGACAGAAGATATTTTTCTTCAAATCTTATTGTTTCATCAAATTTTCCACTCTAAATATTATTCTCTATTATTGCCAATCAATTCTTGATTGACTGCTTGTTCTCAAAGAGGTTACCAAAAATGTCCTTATTCCAAATTTTGAGGTTTTCCTTAACCAATTTCAATTTTTGTACCAATATAAAAGAAGGGGATCCTTGGGAATTTGAATGCCACCATTGTATAATTCTATCTCTAATATCCGAATGGTGGGTCCATATAGCTTCAAACCTGAAGAGAATTTTGAAGGGTTGTGGTTTGCTCATTTCCAAAATAAGCAGACTATTGTCAGAACCTATTTTGAGCATTGATTGAAGACTAACATCCCCCTTTTAGAAGTAGCCTCCTGAGAAAAATAAAATCTATCAAGTTTCACCTGAATTAATTGGCTACCACTTCTTCTATTGCTCCAAATGAATTGATTACCTTTCAGGTTAACATCCATAAGATCATTAAAGTTGACGAAATTATTGAAATCTTCCATTATTTTTGAAATGGAACCAGATCCACCTCTTTTATCTGAAGGATAGAGGGAAGTGTTAAAATCTCCAGTTAAGATTAAAGGAAAATTAGTGATTGCTCTTCTAAGAGTGATTAAAGTTTCCCATAACCTAGACCTTCCAAGAATTGAATTGGGAGCATATACATTAGTGAGGATCCAGGTGAATTTTTTGTCTTTGTCAAAAAACAGGATACTAGCCGTTGTATCATTTGAATAAATCAATCTACCTTCAATATTATTTGGATTTCATATGCACATGAGTCCTCCTGAAGATCCTTTGGCATTGCAAGAAATAGCTTCTCCTTTTTCCATAGTTTTATGGCCAAGTTAGCAACCAAATTGTTGTCAATCTTGGTTTCTTAAAATAAGAAAACGGTAAGATTAACTTATCTTCTTAATGATCTAGCCAACCTTTACTTAGCTAGTCCATTAAGACCTCTCACATTCCATGAGAGAATTCTCATTTAGAATATTTAGCAATCCTTTTGCCCCCATTTCCTTGAGGTTGGCGGGGTTTGATGCATTTAATCTCATCTTTGTTCTAACTCAACCCTGTAGAAAATAGGATTTTTTGGATTCCACTTGCTATTTCCTCTACTAATCCTTATTTCCATTGATCATTGGCTATTATTCTTCCTTTTTTCTTATCACCTCTATAATCAATGGGGTTTTTTTAGAACTTCCCGCCTTTAAAATTTTGAAATCCTGAGCTCCCACCTAAATAGTGCTTGCATCTGCTTGTTATCCTAAACAAAACTAAGGACAAAGGTTTAAAAGTAAGGTTTAAAAGGTTTTATTATAATTGCTTGAAAAATATTTAAAGACCACAAGAGGAGGCAAAGGTTTAAAGACAAATATTTATTTCCAAGGGCCAAAGGTTTAAAGATTATAATATTTAAATCTTTTAGATTTAAAATATTATAATCAAAAGAAGGCTTAAAAAGAAAGAGCGCCAAAATTTATTAGAGGCTATATGAAAGTCAAAAATCAAAAAGTAAAATATGAGCACCGACGTCATTGTGAAAGGAGGCAATATGCATATAAATAATGCACTAAACATTGGTTTGGCTAAGGTTGAAGAGCATGCATTCGAAGATCATTCATTGTGGTGAGTGCGAACGATAGCAAATAAGGAGGAGAAGCGTAGCCCCTTGACGTCATCCATCGGGGTAGCCCAAGCGGTGGTTTGACTTGTGCCAAGTCACTACGAGGAAGAAGGTGTGAGGTTCGAAACTCATCGGCGCTAGTTTTGACGTGTTTTATTGCCTTGGAGAGCATGATGAAGGAGACAAATCGGTAGTGCTACATATTTTGTTTCAACCGGGTGGCTAGCCCAGTTGGTCGTTGAGCTAGCGCTAAGGCGCTAGGGGCAGGAAGGTCGCAGGGTCGAATTCGGGCAGGTTCTATTTTTCTTGGTAGAGTGGAAAAATACTTTTGGACAAAGGAGTGCTTCAAATATTTCGTGTTGCATTGTGGTTACTACCCACTGGGGTAGCCCAACTGGTTACCAAGCCTTGGCTTGGGTGTTGCATTGGTAGAGGTCACGGTTTCGATTCTCCTTGCGCTCGTGGGGCTTGTTGGTTGAGGTATGGGCGCCAAAATTTTGATTTAAATTTTTTATGAAATGATATAGTTCGTTGGCCTTGTGTTGATTAAAATAAGGACAAAAATTTGTGAGAGAAGGAGATAGTCATTGGTTAGTTGTTGATTAAACAAAGGGAAATTTTTGTTTTTATTTTATCTAAGAAAAGGAGTTATAAGGTGTATTAAGGACTAGTTGAAAGTGTAATTTTTGGCATGTGAAAATTAGATACAAGGTGGTTTTGGTATTGTTTGAAAAGTGTGATTATTGCATGTTAGAAAAGGGGATATAAGGTGTATTGTGGATTATTTGAAAGTTGTAATATTGCATATTTTAAAAGGAGATATAAGGTATTATTTTTAAAGCTTTATTGTGCACATTTTTGGGAAGGTTAATGTGGATGATTTGAAAAGGAGATTTGCTAACCAGTTCTTGAAGTGGCACTAGAAAAGAAAATTATTTTTTTAAGACAGGTTTTGAAGGCACATCATCATCAAGGTAGTTTTAGAGGTATGGTGATCTAACTCCTTCTCTAGGTGGTTTTTGGTTGAAGAAAATATATTGAGTTGTCATATGTTTGGAGGCATAAGGATTGATTGATTGTGCAATTGCTTGAATGAAATTGGGAATATATGTGCAAGGGTTTGAGATCAAGGATGTGCATTGGTTATGTTTGAAATTGAAAATAAATTGATGAAACTTATAGATCAGTTTTGAGAGCAAACTTGTGCATTGGTTTTGAGTGATATTGGAAATGAAAGTGCAAGAGTTATAGATCAGTTTTGTGAAAGCAAATTTGTGCATCTTCATGATTGAATTTGTGAGTAGATGAAAAGAACAGACTTGTGCATTATTCATGATTGATTTTGTGAGTAGATGAGAAGGACTTGTGCATTGTGATTGGTTTTGAAGTAAGGTGCAACTCAACAATAACCAGGTCAGTTATCAAGTGTTAGACTAGAGCTACCTTTAGAATGCAATAAATGTGAGACATGTGAAAGTGATAGACTTAATGTATGTGAAGAACATATTGAGCATTTGTTAGTGCATATCATTCTCTATATGTTCAAGAGGTTAAATGAATTTTGGGTAGAATATGTCTAAACTGCTTTAGTTGAAGAAAGCACATTGAAGATTAGATAAAGCACTTGATGACATCATTATGCAATATTTGGGAATAGATGAACATTGTTTGTATACAAGATATGAGCAGGTTTGAGTAAGATCTGAGAGTATATTTGAGCAGGTTTTGATGAGTATATTTGAGAAAGCCTTGTGTATAGGCTTGGAGCAGATTTGAGCAGAGTTTGGTGAGTAAGCCTTATGTGTAGGTTTGGAGTATATTTGAGCAAGCCTTGTGTGTAGGCTTGAAGTATATTTGAGTAGATTTGAGAGTAGGCTTGAAGTATATTTGAGTAGAGTTGAGCAAGCCTTGTGAGTAGGTTTGGAGTAGATTTGAGCAAGCCTTGTGAGTAGGCTTGGAGCATATTTGAGTAGGCTTTGGAGAGAAAGGGATTGGTTCTTTGGATAGAGGTCCATGAACTAGATCAAAGGAGGATTAGTGTTTTTATGGATAGAGGTCAAATAGAAGCAAAGGGGATTGGTGTCTCTATGGAGTAGAGTGTACCAAAATAGAAGAGAGATTGGTGTCTCCTATGGAGTGGTGTCAAGAACTAGAAAAAGGGGATTGGTGTCTCTATGGAGTGGTAAAAGGGATTGGTGTCTCCTATGGAGTGGTGTCCATAAACAAAGAGAGGGATTGGTGTCTCCTAGTGGATAGAGGTCCAAAAAACTAGAGAAAGGGATTGGTGTCTCCTATGGATTGGTGTCCATAAACTAGAGCAGAGGGATTGGTGTCTCCTATGGAGTGAGGTCCATGAACTTGAGCATAGGGGATTGGTGTCTCCTTTGGGTTGGTGCCCATAAACATTGTAATAGGGAATTGGTTCCCAAGAGATTTGTTGAGAAAATTTATAAGAAATATTTTCTCCATGGATGTAGCCCACATTGGGTGAACCACGTTAAATCTGTGTCTCTTATGTGTGTGATGATCTATGCATTGTTTCATTATTGCAATTGATAATATTGGATAATACTACTTTGGAAAGAAAAGTAAAAAGTTTTATCTTATATTGTTCACCCCCCTCTCAGTATAAGCTTGTGTTCTTCAATTGGTATCAGAGCGGGTTCCTTCATGAAAGCCTAACAACTTGAAGGAAGATCTTACAGGAACACACATGGCTCATAAGGAAGGGTTTTCATCAAATAAGGCTCCATTGTTTGATGGGACTAACTATGCTTTCTGGAGTGTGAGGATGAAGACTTATTTGATGGCACATGGATATGATACATGGAAATCTATTGAAAATGGATTCACACCCTCTACAACTCCTCCTACAGATGCAAGTGGTAAGAAACCATATGAAGATAATGCCAAGGCAATGAATGTAATTTTGAGTGGGTTATGTGAATCAAAGTTTGTGAAAGTCATGCAATGTACTTTAAAAAAAGAAATGTGGGATAAGTTACAGAGAACATATGAAGGAGATGACAAGGTCAAAATGGCAAAACTTCAAACACACAGAAGGAAGTTTGAAGACTTGAAGATGAAATATGATGAAGATATTGCTATGTATCTACTTCGTGTTGATGAGGTTGTCAACACTATTCGTGGACTTGGAGAAAATATTGAGGAATCTACTATTGTTCAAAAAATATTGAGGTCACTCCCTATGAGGTATGATGCAAAGGTTTCAGCAATAGAAGAGATGAAGGATCTCAAAACTTTAAGCATGGATGAGCTACATGGAATTCTCATAGCCTATGATATGAGGATAGAAAAATAAAACATAAAAAAGAGAGGCAACATTCAAAGCTTCAAAGAAGGAAAAGGATAAAGAACAAGAATCAAGTGATGAATCAAGTAGTGAAGAAGAGGCTAACTTTGTGAGAAGAAATAAGAAGGGTCCAAGAAAACACAAAAGTATGCAGACTATGAAATATTTTAGTTGTGGTAACATTGGTCACTATGCAGCTAATTATCCACAAAATGGAGGTAGTAGCAATGAAGAAGAAAAGGATTACAAGAAAAATAAGGAAAGAAAGTTTTATTATGAAAATAAAAATAGGCATGGTCAAGGCAAGCATGAGAAGAAGATCTTTCAAAGGCACAAGAAGAGTTTTTATGTTGAAGAAGCAAGCAGTGCTTCAAGTGACAGTGATGAGAACTTCTCCGATAGTGAAAAGGAAGAAATCCTATTTTTGGCCATAGAAGAGAATGAAGATGCTCCTATTGTCAAAGACCAAGAAGAAGAGAAAGAAGATGCTCTTGTGATTAAAGACCTAGAAAAAGAGAAATATTCATAAAATGAAGAAGAAACCATGGTTAACATAGAGGAGGAACTTATTGTTGCTCTTGGAGAATTGAAAAGGGTTAGAAAGAAGAATTCAGAATTGAAGGCTCAAGTTCAAGAGGATGAGGAAACAAAGACAAAGCTCCTACAAGATCTCATAGACTTAAAAGTGAAGGTTGAAGAGGCAAAGAAAGTTGAAGAAGGTATGGTTGAACAATTAAAGGCAAAAGAACTAGAATGTGAAAGACTAGAACATGAAGTTGACATTCTAAGGAAGGGACTTGAGAAATTCAATAATAAGATATATCAGTTTAGGAAAAGCTCAAAATATTTGGATGATATTATCAAAACATAGAGATCTCCATTTATGAAGACTGGACTTGGTTATGAGGAAGGTCAAGAAGAGGAGTCAAGCTCAAAAGAAATAGAAGCATCAAAGAAGGTATTTGAAGAAGAGCCTAAGACCTATACTGATAAGTTGAGAAGTGGTAGTATCAAAGAGGAAGCAAACAAAGAATCATTAAGGAACATGGACCATCACAAGAAAAGCAAAGAAAGAACCATGAGATCAAGGCAAGATGAATATTTCTTCCAAGGTTATTGTTTCTCATGTAATCATTTTGGTCATAAAGCTATACATTGCAGGGTTCATGATAAAAATGATTATGGCTTCAACAAGAGAAATTTCAAGTCACTTGCACTTTCCAAGGACTACAACATCATGTGTTTCAATTGCAATAATTTTGGTCATAAAGCTATACATTGTAGGGTTTATGGTAAGAATGATTATAGCTTCACCAAGAATTCATTTGCACCTTTCAAGGACTACAACATCAGGTGTTACAATTGCAAGAATTTTGGGCATAGAGCAAAGTGGTGTAGAACAAAATTTCTGGAGCTTCCAAAGACAAGCAAGAAGAAGGATAGTCAAAATGTTCAAAGAGGTATGACTTCAAAAGTTTGGAAAAATATTGAAAAAGAAGAAGAGCATTGTAAGTTGGGAGTAGCTTTACTCCCATCCCATAATTAATCACCTCAAGGAAAGGAGGTGGTGAGGGGGCTATGCTAAAAGTATCTTATTCTTAGCCCCAAGGAGCCCTTTGCCATTGATGTCAAAGGGGGAGAGAATTCAGTGAGGGGGAGCAACTTCTCAGGGGGAGTAGTATTGGAATTCAGTTGTAGTAAAAGAAGATTTTTTTTGAAGGGTTGCCATCAATGACAAAGGGGGAGATTGTTGGAAATATTGAGTTGTCATTGATGTCAAAGGTGCATGATAGTTAAGGCAAAAATATTCCCCATGGTTTTGATGAATAGCAAGCAATGGATAAAATTCAAAAGCAAGGTATATCTCCAAAGTATTTTTCTAAGAGAAGGATTAATAATATTTAAATGTCAAATTTAAATATTATGAAGAAGGACAAGGTTTAAAAGGTTTTATTATAATTGCTTGAAAAATATTTAAAGACCACAAGAGGAGGCAAAGGTTTAAAGACAAAGATTTATTTCCAAGGGCCAAAGGTTTAAAGATTATAATATTTAAATATTTTAGATTTAAAATATTATAATCAAAAGAAGGCTTAAAAAGAAAGAGCGCCAAAATTTATTAGAGGCTATATGAAAGTCAAAAATCAAAAAGTAAAATATGAGCATCGACGTCATTGTGAAAGGAGGCAATATGCATATAAATAATGCACTAAACATTGGTTTGGCTAAGGTTGAAGAGCGTGCATTCGAAGATCATTCATTGCGGTGAGTGTGAATGATAGAAAATAAGGAGGAGAAGCATAGCCCCTTGACGTCATCCATCGGGGTAGCCCAAGCGGTGGTTTGACTTGTGCCAAGTCACTGCGAGGAAGAAGGTGTGAGGTTCGAAACTCACTGGCACCAGTTTTGACATGTTTTATTGCCTTGGAGAGTGCAACAAAGGAGACAAATCGGTAGTGCTGCATATTTTGTTTCAACCGGGTGGCTAGCCTAGTTGGTCATTGAGCTAGCGCTAAGGCGCTAGGGGTAGGAAGGTCGCAGGGTCGAATTTGGGCAGGTTCTATTTTGCTTGGCAGAGTGGAAAAATGCTTTTGGATAAAGGAGTGCTTCAAATATTTCATGTTGCATTATGGTTACTACCCGTTGGGGTAGCCCAGCTGGTTACCAAGCCTTGGCTTGGGCATTGCATTGGCAGAGGTCACGGTTTTGATTCTCCTTGCGCTCGCGGGGCTTGTTGGTTGAGGTATGGGCGCCAAAATTTTGATTTAAATTTTTTATGAAATGATATAGTTCGTTGGCCTTGTGTTGATTAAAATAAGGACAAAAATTTGTGAGAGAAGGAGATAGTCATTGGTTAGTTGTTGATTAAACAAAGGGAAATTTTTGTTTTTATTTTATCTAAGAAAAGGAGTTATAAGGTGTATTAAGGACTAGTTGAAAGTGTAATTTTTGGCATGTGAAAATTAGATACAAGGTGGTTTTGGTATTGTTTGAAAAGTGTGATTATTGCATGTTAGAAAAGGGGATATAAGGTGTATTGTGGATTATTTGAAAGTTGTAATATTGCATATTTTAAAAGGAGATATAAGGTATTATTTTTAAAGCTTTATTGTGCACATTTTTGGGAAGGTTAATGTGGATGATTTGAAAAGGAGATTTGCTAACCAGTTCTTGAAGTGGCACTAGAAAAGAAAATTATTTTGTTAAGATAGGTTTTGAAGGCACATCATCATCAAGGTAGTTTTAGAGGTATGGTGATCTAACTCCTTCTCTAGGTGGTTTTTGGTTGAAGAAAATATATTGAGTTGTCATATGTTTGGAGGCATAAGGATTGATTGATTGTGCAATTGCTTGAATGAAATTGGGAATATATGTGCAAGGGTTTGAGATCAAGGATGTGCATTGGTTATGTTTGAAATTGAAAATAAATTGATGAAACTTATAGATCAGTTTTGAGAGCAAACTTGTGCATTGGTTTTGAGTGATATTGGAAATGAAAGTGCAAGAGTTATAGATCAGTTTTGTGAAAGCAAATTTGTGCATCTTCATGATTGACTTTGTGAGTAGATAAAAAGAACAAACTTGTGCATTATTCATGATTGATTTTGTGAGTAGATGAGAAGGACTTGTGCATTGTGATTGGTTTTGAAGTAAGGTGCAACTCAGCAATAACCAGGTCAGTTATCAAGTGTTAGACTAGAGCTACCTTTAGAATGCAATAAATGTGAGACATGTGAAAGTGATAGACTTAATGTATGTGAAGAACATATTGAGCATTTGTTAGTGCATATCATTCTCTATATGTTCAAGAGGTTAAACGAATTTTGGGTAGAATATGTCTAAACTGCTTTAGTTGAAGAAAGCACATTGAATATTAGATAAAGCACTTGATGACATCATTATGCAAGATTTGGGAATAGATGAACATTGTTTGTATACAAGATATGAGCAGGTTTGAGTAGGATCTGAGAGCATATTTGAGCAGGTTTTGATGAGAATATTTGAGCAAGCCTTGTGTATAGGCTTGGAGTAGATTTGAGCAGAGTTGAGAGTAGGTTTTGGTGAGCAAGCCTTGTGTGTAGGCTTGGAGCAGATTTGAGTAGATTTGAGAGTGTAGGCTTGAAGTAGATTTGAGCAGAGTTGTGAGAAAGCCTTGTGAGTAGGTTTGGAGTAGATTTAAGCAAGCCTTGTGTGTAGGCTTGGAGCATATTTGAGCAAGCTTTGGAGTAGACTAGAGCAAAGGGGATTGGTGTCTCTTATGGATAGAGGTCCATGAACTAGAAAAGGGGATTCATGTCTTTTGTGGATAGAGGTCCAAAAGAGCAAAGGGATTGGTGTCTCTTGTGGAGTAGAGGTCCATAAAAGTAGAGGGATTGGTGTCTCATGGATAGAGGTCCAAGAACTAGAGTAGGGATTGGTGTCTCCTATGGAGTAGAGTGTCCCAAAACAATAAGGGATTGGTGTCTCCTGTGGAGTGAGTGTCCACAAACCAAAAGTAGAGGGGATTGGTGTCTCCTATGGAGTAGTATCCACAAAATAAGAGTAGAGGGGATTGGTGTCTCCTATGAGATAGAGGTGCCACAAACTAGAGCAAAGGGGATTGGTGTCTCCTATGGAGTGGTGTCCATGAACTTGAGCATAGGGGATTGGTGTCTCCTTTGGGTTGGTGCCCATAAACATTGTAATAGGGAATTGGTTCCCAAGAGATTTGTTGAGAAAATTTATAAGAAATATTTTCTCCTTGGATGTAGCCCACATTGGGTGAACCACGTTAAATCTGTGTCTCTTATGTGTGTGATGATCTGTGCATTGTTTCATTATTGCAATTGATAATATTGGATAATACTACTTTGGAAAGAAAAGTAAAAGTTTTTATCTTATACTGTTCACCCCCCTCTCAGTATAAGCTTGTGTTCTTCACATTTCTTTTCTTAAAGTTATAATATCCCTTCCTACATGCCACAAATGACCTACAAAGAAGAAAAAATCAAGAACAAATTGAGAGTTTTGAATCATTGAGAAAATAAAACTTATACATGATGTTTTAATATATTTTTTCATAATCATTTCAACTCATTGACATCTCAAATGCTTTATTTAAAAAATCAACTAATATAATAAAATAAATTTTCCTACAAAATAAAAACAATTCAATCCTACAAATTTTAACTTGATAAAAAATAATTTAAATTTTAATAAAGAATAATAATTAGAAAATATATGTATAATGTCTTTCTTATTCTTTGGCCCCATAATCAAGGCTTGGGCATTTCATATAGAAGGTTTAAGGTTCAAATTCGAAGGTGAATAGGTTACATACATAGCTAGTACAACAGAAGCAAAAATTTCCATGTCTAGTGAAATTAAGGGAGTAAAGAGTAGTTATATGTTGAATCTTAAAAGTTAATATATCTTAACTCTTTAAATACATTAATTTTTTACTTTTCTTTTGTGTTTATATATATCCCTTGTGTATGGTTAAAGCTTATAATCTCATAAACATTTTTGGTCTCCTAGATGTAATTAAAATTATTTCATTTGTGATGGTTTAGGCACTCAAGGTAGAAGGTCCAATGTTCAAATCAAATGTGGATAGGGTGCATACACGTTGTAGGTAGATAACCCAACACTAATGAATCCTTCCATGTTGTTATGAACCTCTATTCTCATTAATAATAATTATTCACCAATATGCGTAAATATTAAACAATCCACATTAGACAAGATATGAAAATATCTTTCAGGTAGGGTATCACCAATAATAATCCTTAAGGAAGGAATCACTCCATAATATCTCTAAGTTCCATGAGCTAAGATTATTACAATTAGTACATGATCTGATTTCTATTTCCACCCTTGACTTTATATAGGCTCTTCATTTTCTCTAACCCTAATGCTCAAGGGTCAATTAACATGCAAGTGGGGGACCTGAGCTAGTAACTCCTAATAAGAAAATAATTACATATTTATTAACTCCATACAATAAGTAATGTTTACATCGCAATAGACCCATATTAGCCAATTATTTATTTATGGCTCATGCTAATTATATAATATAATATTATTAAGTGCCCATCTTTGGTACATAATATTCCACTCCATTTACAAATCTTTTACCTTGGAAATATAAGAAACAACTAAATAATATGACCTTTTGAGCCATGCTAAGGACTAGTATCGATCTTGATCATCAACTTATCCTAGTGAAACTCTTATTGGTGGTGGTCTTTGTTGATACCGATATGCCATTTTGTCATTTGAGCATCTATAAGTAATCATTTGATTCCATGTGTCGGATGTAAATTTTTGTTGGTCATAAATTTCACTCTTCTTCATCCATACTTGCTTGCATTTGCGATTAGTAGCATATCCAAAGTTTTATCTTATTTGGTTCCATGTATGTCCCTCAATTCTTTTGTTGCTTCAGGTTCTAATTTCATGATTGTTTCTTCCAGGGTGGTGTGGATGGCAATAAAATCCAACCTTAGCCCATTGTTATAATTGTTTTTTACTCTTAAAAATATTGTTTCTCTATTTTGTGCTTTTTTGTCATGCTCCCATATTTTGGTTCATCCTTTGATTCTATTTTTGCTTCTTCCTTGATCTTTGTGATTGCCTCCTCCTTAGACTCAATTTCATGTTCTCAAATTTTTACCTAAAATTGCTTATTTGTTCTCCCTTGATCCTTACTCCTTAAGTTGAGAAACATCTTACAATATTTTCATTTTATTTGTACCATAATTTCATGAAATTATTTTGCACATTAGTGTTAACAATACCCAAATATTCCAACCAAGGATATCTAAGAAAAATATCATTTTTAACCATATCAATGACATGAAAATTACCATGTAAAATATACTTATCCATAGAAAGCTTCAAGTCTTAAAAAATTTGGTGTCTCTCTTCTTGAAACTATTTATACTTGATAATATTTGATGGAACCTATAAATTTTTAGCCAAGTATCTACTGATGAGGTTATGATTGTTGCTAGGGTTTATGGAGATACCTTTTTTGCTAGTGAATTACTCAGTTTCAATCAACCTCTTTTGCAAATGAGTTGATACTTGTGCCAAACTTATATAGTTTTTGGGATTTTTTGTGAGGTATCTATTCTTTAATTTATCTGCTACATGCTCCTTCAAAATTTGTGAGTCCCAAGGTAGTGTCAAGGTACTAGAACACCATCAAAACTAAATTTGATAAACCCAAATTTTAAATATTTCCATTTGACCCTAGATTAAAGTAGATATTTTGTCTTAATACAATTGTTGTAGATGATGTTTCCATGTATGTTTAAATCCTGTAACCAAGTTGTTACCACCTCCTTTTCTACACTTGAGACTTACCATGATGAGCACCATATTTGTAAATATTCTACAAAATAGGTAATAATATTATTCTAAACTTGGTCATGATTTTGAGATTTATGTTTTAAAATTCTATTATTCCTCTCATTTTCAACAAATAATGGAAGGACAAGTCATCCACAAAATACATAATGCTTTAGCTTTAAAATAATTAATCCAACATTTTATCAACTTTTTCAATGTTCATGGAGCTACTCAATATACTATCGTATTTTTTAAAAAATAACCCTAAATGGTGTCAGCAAAGGGACAATGAAGAGGTAAATAGTCTTATGTTTCTAAATACTTATCACACAAGACACATCTAAAATTTCCATGATATCCTCTTCTTTGTAGACTCTCTCCTATAAAAATCTTACTTTAAACTACTAACCAAATTATTTGTGGGGACTTAGAGTGAACCTCTAATGACCAAACATTCTTCCAAGGGAAATATTTGGGAGTAGGAAATTTTGATTTCTCTAAATCCTCATATTATAACCGAGTATCCATCATATTTTGATAGATTCTAAATGAAATCATCCTTTCATGTAAAATAGACAAAAAAAACTCTTGAAGCATATTTTGAACCTTATCTACAATTTATTTAAATTCCTCTTCTTCAACCATGTTATTAATAAAAATCCATGAATTTGAGCTGCTACTCACATTAATATAATCTTTGACCTTTGGACCTTTACAAGCTAGGCATACCCGAGCCAATGTTTGCCAATTTGAATTAAAGATAGAAGTATAAGGATTCATCTAAGCATCAAATCAAAAATTTGGATAATTCACCTTGTTTACTAACCATTTAATATGTTTCTTAATTAGTTGTAAACTATCTAATAAGAAATTCTAATGTTGGTAATCTTTGAGTAGGTTTTTATTCTTTCATTGTATCAGTAGAACCTATATATCTTTGAAGTGATTTTTTTTCCAATTCTTTCCTTGATCCCTAAATAGTCTCCATCCATGTTTTTCCCCTAAGGTCAAACTAATAATTCTATAATTTTATAAGTCTACTCCTCCAATATTATTTCCTTTGCAAACCCTATCCCACTTACAGAAAGGAAACCTAGATTTTTCTTCAGATCCTTTCCAAAAGAGTCTTAATTTTAATAATTGTTTATGCCATATCTACTAGCAATATTGAACATGACATCATATAATAATGATGTACTGTAATGTAGTCGTTATGAGTTGTAGCTTTCCCACCATGGTTAAGAACTTACCTTTCCAACCTGTTAAACAAACTTTCATTCTATCCAAGCAAGAGACCCATAGATCCTTTTTATTTCCTTTATGACACAAAGAAAGATCCAAGTGGGTTGATAAAAATTTTCAATATTAAACCCTAAAATATCCATAATATTTCATTGTAAATATAGGGCAATGTTAATTATTTTTCTTATATTTTATAGGATTAACCAACTATCTAGTAGCATTCTCATAACATGAGAATATTGATTTAAATTCCATGACCTCACTTACTAAGGGATGATCCAAAGAAAAATATTATCAACAAATTGTAGATGATATTCAAAGGAACCACTATTTTGCAACCTAAATATCTTTGATTTTTCCTTCCATTCTTGCATGTGAGAAAGCTATTCTTGAAGAACACAAGCTTATACTGAGAGGGGGGTGAACAGTATAAGACCACTTTTTACTTTTATTTCCCAATAAATATTATGCAATGTATAGATAAAAATATCAACAAAAATAATAAAAATAATGTACAAATCACCACACACAATAGAGACACCAAATTTATGTGGTCCACACAATGTGGGCTACTCCACAGAGAAAATATTTTACAAAAAAATTCTCAATCAATCTTTTGGGAATCATTTTCCTATTACAATGTTTATGGACCTATGTGCAAAGGAGACACCAATCCCCTAATCAAGTTCATGGATGTCTATCCACAAGAGACAAAAATCTCCTATATCTACTCTATATGGTGATCCTCTATAAGACCTCTGCCTCCATTGCCCTTAGCAAATGGAACTCTATACACAAAAGACACCTATCCTCCCTTCTCTGGTTGGAGATCTCTATCCTCAACTCTGTCACCTCCAAAGCTCTGTCTCAAAATTACACTAAACATAGTCCTTCGATCTAGCACAAATATATCCTCAATATTTGTCTCAGGTCTGGCACAAACTTGTCCTCAAATCTACACCAAAATCTGTCCTCTAATCTGTACTAAAAATAGTCCTTTGATCTAGCAGAAATATATCCTCAATATCTATCCTCAAGCCTTAACTCAAAGCTTTACTCAATCTCAAATCAACTTTGTTGGATCTGATCCAAACCTTAACTCAATATTTGAAAAAATCAATAAATCAACTCTACTCTCAAGTCTTCTCAAAGACTTATCTCAAATATGCTTTGTAAGCTTCCACAAAATCTCACACTAATCTATCCTCAAGTCCTCTCTATAACCTATCCAATCTGCTCAATAATTTCTCACAAGAACTTATCCAAATATGCTCTCAATCTCTATTGTAAGCTTCCACAAAATCTTACCCAAATATGTCCACAAGTCTTCTCAAAGACTTACCTCAAATCTGCTCAACAAGTCCATGCTAGAACTTGTCCAATCTCATAGAAACATAAAGAGAATTGTTAGAGACTCAATATGCTCTATACTCATCACAATGTTTAATAACTCTTTTAGAAACATACATAGAATTGTTAGAGACTCAATATGCTTCAAATTCAACTCAATACTCAATCACTTTCTCAAATCAATTCAAAATATATAATAGTTTGTTTTATGGAACTTGAACAATCACTTCACACATCCACTTGACTAGGCTTCAACCAACTCTACTCAACCAATCACTCAATTAAATAATCCTCGCTTACAAACCCTAGTCCAAGCATATGATCCTTCACTCAAAATATTTCCAACAATGCTTATCAACCAATTTCACATAACAATGATACTCGTGTTATTTTCAAATCCTAGTTCAATTTCTTCACTCAACAACTCACTTCAACAACAATGCTTATAAGAAAATATTCACATAACAATGATACTCATGTTATTTTCAAACCCTAGTTCAAGTTTTTCACTCAACCAATGGCTTCAACAACAATTCTTATAAAAAAAGGTTTTAACAACAACTCTTTATTCTAGAATTCCTTGAAGCATTAACTCAACACACTCAATAAGTAAACCCTAATCAAGTCCTTTTCACTCCAAACTTATTTTCCAGAAAACCAACCAATCAACTCAACTATGGAAGAATGTGCTCATACCTTTTTCTTGTTGATGAAGGAACCTCAAACATATGCCACAACCACAAAAACTTCTTTTCCAAGCTCAAAGGAAGGTTAGAAGATGATAAAACTCTCTCAAGATTACAATGCAAATATCAAAACATACATACATTTTATTACTTCATATTGAATAAGGCATCCATAAACATATACAAAAATTAATTGACCATTTACACCTTATGATCTCCCAACTAAAAATAATATTTACCACTAAAAATAATGTCAACAATGTCACCTTCAAATAAGAAGTCCTCAAATTTTATCACTCTTCAATTCACCTTTTGATAAATAAAAAATGTCACAATAAATTTATTTAAACTAAATTTTAACACCTTATACCTTCATTTAGTCAAAAATTAATAATTGAAATAAGCACCTTTTCATAACCCCTTATATCTCCCTAAACCTTATGTGTACACCTTAGGTAACTAAAATTAATGCAAAATTTATTACCTTCGCCTAGGTGAGACTCGAACCCTCGACACCTCCTCCTTGTGTGTCCTAGCCGCGGCCTCGACTACCATGAGTGCTAGGCATTCATTTGAAAACCAAAGAGCACCACGTGATCTATATCCTCGTCATTGGAACCCAATAAAAAATAAAACACACGTACTTTCTTGACGCTTCAACCTTAACACTGCAAAAACACTCTTGTCGCGAATCGAACATGGACCATATTCTTGTCTTTCATGTGTCCTACACTGTGAAGCCATGTTCCAAAACCTATGACATGAGAAACACCTTCCATTAAAATTTTCTTGTCTTGACCTCATTGGTCTCTTAGTCTCTCTTGATCTATTCTGATTGTTGTTCCATTTGTTTCTTCTTCGTGCATTGTTCCTGTCCTTGTTGAACTTTCTGTTGTCCAAATCATCCTCAGATGTCTCACTTTCTCTTACACTATCTTCTTTTGAAGTTTCTTCTTCTTAATTTTCTTCCCCTTCAGAGCTTGATGTTGTCTTCTTTTTCCATTTCTTTTATTCTTGTTCAAATCCAAGACCTATCTTGCTTGATGTAGGCTTTTGTATCTTGATGAACTTATCTAAGTTCTTTGAGCTATTTTTGAACCCTTGTAGCTTGAATTTGGATTTTTTGACTTCCATTTTTAATGAAGCTACCTCTTGTTCTAGCCTTTAACATATAAGACTTTTTCTTCTAACTTATCCTTGAACTTCTTTGTATTAGCTTTTGATTTGTCTAGATCCTCTATAAGCATTTTTCTCTCTTCATCACATTCTTGAAACTGAAACTCAAGTTTAGAGTTTTGCTTTCTTACTTTCTTTACTGTGTCAAGAGCATAAATAAGTTCTCCTTTGAGATCATATCCTTCTTTATCTGATTCTTCCTCTATTTTTTTGCCTTCGTCGACATCTTCATTTTCTTTTGACTTGTCTTCTATAGGATCACTTTCTTCTTTCTCTAGAGCCATTAGAATATTCTCTTCCGGTCCTTCAAGTGTATCTTCATATTCATCATCACTAAAACTGAAACCATTTCTTGTACAACTATCTTCAAGATGTCCAAAGTTACCACATCTAAAACACTTGAGAATTATTGGTGACCTTTTCTTGACTTCTTTTTCTTCAATCATAAATAGAACTTCATATTTATCATTATCTAAAAAATTGTTATCACTATCACTTGAGTACTTATTTGCCTTATCTGCATAGTAGCTCCTCTTTTGACTTTGAAATAACTTCTTTCCTTGTCTGCTTTGTCCATCCTTGCTTTTCCTTTGATGCATGTATCTTTGTGATTCCCTATTTCTGTGATCCTATTTTTCTTCATCATTATTATTCTTAGATTCTTGACAATCAGTTGCATAATGACCATACTTTCCATAATTGAAACATCTAAAATATTTTGCATCTCTAGATCTTCTTGAATCCTTATTCCTTTTGCCATAATTAGCTTCTTCATCATTGGATGACTCATTGCTTGATTCTGACTTCTTACCCTTTGTCTTCTTAATTGCTTTGAAGGCTGCTTCGTTATGGGGAATAGTTTCTTTTGTTCTTAACTCGAAAATTGTAAGTATACCAAGCAAAATATCTCTTATCAAATAATCACCATCCTTTAATTCTTCTATAGCATAAATATTTTCACTAAATATTTTGGGAAGATATCTTCAGATCTTATCACAAACATATGATTCTTCAACCTTAAGTCCAAGTCCTTGCATAGCATTAACAACCTCATCGATTCGAAGTAGATAAGTACTAATGTTTTCCTCATCCTTCATTCTTAGCTCTTCAATTTGTCCTTTGAGGTTTCGTATCTTTGCTTTATTGACACCTTTATCTCATTCATATATAGTTTTCAACTTATCCCACATTATTTTTGCATCTTGATAATGCATAACCTTTATGGACTCTATTCTATGCAAACCTCTTAAAATTGCATTCATTGCTTTTGAATTGTAATGTTGTAGAAGCTTACCTTCCTTATCTGTAGGTGGGTAAACTAGTGATATGTATCCATTTTCAACTGCTTCCCAAATATCATTGCCAAGTGCCATTAGGTAAATCTTAATTATTATACTACAATATATGTAGTCACTTCCATCAAATACTAGTGCTAAATTATCTGATGATCCATTCTTAGAATCCATTGTGTTCTTGTAAGATTTTTCTTCAAGCTGTTAAACTCTTCCAAAGGAACCCGCTCTGGTGCCAATTGAAGAACACATGCTTATATTGAGATGGGGGTGAACAGTATAAGACCACTTTTTACTTTTCTTTCCCAATCAATATTATGCAATGTATAGATATAAATATCAATAGCAGTAATAAAATTAATGCACAAATCACCACACACAATAGAGACACAAAATTTACGTGGTTCACCCAATGTGGGCTACTCCACGGAGAAAATATTTTACTAAAGCTTTCTCAATCAATATTTTGGGAATCCTTTCCCTATTACAATATTTATGGACCTCTTTCCAAAGGAGACACCAATCCCCTAATAAATTTCATGGATCTCTATCCACAGGAGACACCAATATCCTATCTCTGCTCTAGATGGTGATCCTATAGAAGACCTCTACCTCCACTACCCTTAGCAAATGGAACTCTATCTACAAAAGACACATGTCCTCCTTGCTCTGGTTGGAGATCTCTGTACTCAACTTTGTCACCTCCAAATATTTGTCTTAAATCTACACTAAACACAGTTCTTTGATCTAGCACAAATCTATCCTCAATCTTTGTCTCAGGTCTGACACAAATCTATCCTTAAATATGCACCAAACTTTGTCCTCGAATCTATACTAAACATAGTCCTTTGGTCTAGCACAAATTTGTCCTTAATATCTATCCTCAAGACTTAACTCAAAGCTTGAATCAATCTCAAATTAAATCTATTGGATCTGCCCCAAACCTTAACTCAAGGTTTGAACAAATCAATCAATCAACTCTGCTCTCAAGTCTTCTCAAAGACTTATCTCAAATCTACTTTGTAAGCTTCCACAAAAGCTCACACCAATCTGTCCTCAAGTCCTCTCTAGAACTTATCCAATCTGCTCAATAAGTTCTCACAAGAACTTATCCAAATCTGCTCTCAATCTGTATTGTAAGCTTCCATAAAAGCTTATCCATAAGTCTTCTCAAAGACTTACCTCAAATCTGCTCAACAAGTCCACATTAGAACTTGTCCAATCTCATAGAAACATAAAGAGAATTGTTAGAGACTCAATATGCTCTATACTCATCACAATGCTTAATCACTCTTTTAGAAACATACAGAGAATTTTTAGAGACTCAATATGCTTCACATTCACCTCAATACTCAATCACTTTCAATCACTTTTAGAACATACAAAGAATTGCTAGATTCAATATGCTTCAAATTCAACTCAATACTCAATCACTTTCTCAAATCAATTCAAAATATAGAATAGTTTGTTTTATGGAACTTGAACAATCACTTCACACATCCACTTGACTAGGCTTCAACCAAATCTACTCAACCAATCACTCAATGAAACAATCCTCGCTTACAAACCCTAGTCCAAGCATATGATCCTTCACTCAAAATGTTTCCAACAATGCTTATCAACCAATTTTACATAACAATGATACTCATGTTCTTTTCAAACCCTAGTTCAAGTTCTTCACTCAATAACTCACTTCAACAACAATGCTTATAATACAATATTCACATAATAATGATACTCATGTTCTTTTCAAACCCTAGTTCAAGTTTTTCACTCAACCAATGGCTTCAACAACAATGCTTATAAAACAAGGTTTTAACAAAAACTCTTTATTCCAAAAAATCTTGAAGAATTAACTCAACACACTCAATAAGGAAACCCTAATCAATTCCTTTTCACTCCAAAATTATTTTCTATAAAACCAACCAATCAACTCAACTATGGAATAATGTGCTCATACATTTTTCTTGTTGATGAAGGAACCTCAAACATCTGCCACAACCACAAACACTTCTTTGCCAAGCTCAAAGGAAGGTTAGAAGATGATAAAACTCTCTCATAGGATTACAATGCAAATATCAAAATATACATACACCTTATTACTCCATCTTGAAGAAGGCATCCATCAACATATACAAAAATCAATTGACCATTTACACCTTATGATCTCCCAATTAAAAATAATATTTACCACTAAAAATAATACCACTAAAAATAATATCAACAGTGTCACCTTCAAATAAGAATTCCTCTCAAATTTTATCACTCTTCAATTCACCTTTTGATAAATAAAAAATGTCACAATAACTTTATTTAAACTAAATTTTAATACCTTCATTTAGTCAAAAATTAATAATTAAAATAAGAACCTTTTCATAACCCCTTATAGCTCCCTAAACCTTATGTTTACACCTTAGGCAATTAAAATTAATGCAAAATTTATTACCTTCGCCTAGGTGAGACTCGAACCCTCGATGCCTCCTCCTCGTGCGTCCTAGCTACGGCCTCTGCTACCGCGAGCGCTAGGTGCTCGATTGAAAACCAAAGAGCACCACGTGCTCTATATCGTCTTCGTTGGTGCCCAATAAAAAATAAAACACGCATCCTTCCTCGATGCTTCAACCTTAACACTGCCAAAACGCTCTTACCGCGAATCAAATGTGGACCACTCTTCACCCAAGCACCTTAATTCGTGACCACTTGCCACTAGGCCACACTACCTAGTTGGTTATTGAATTTTGGTCCTCGACAACTTTATCCCTTTTTCGTTGGTGCTTAAGACAAGAAACTTGTTTTCTTCTTTGTATGAATTCTCACAACACAACACTTGCCTCTTTTATTTGTTCAAACGAAGGATGATTTAAATGCCACTAAGGCATATAGTTTATATACCAATTACCTCCTTTAAACTTGAACGTCGATGCCTTTGAAATTTGAATAATTAATTTATAAATTATTTAAATTCTTTAGAATTTAAATATTATAAATTAACTTTTAAATCCTTTTGGATTTATTAAAGCCTTCTTTGATTTTACCACTTTGTATAAATAATATTTATTTATAAAATTTAAATTCAATTTGAATTTAAATATTTTATAAAATAAATATTAAAACTTCCTTGGGCTTTTATGAAAAACCTTTTATTTTTGCTCACCCATGGTTTTAATAAAAACCCTCCTATTTATGCTTCCACATAATATTAAAAATAATTTGAAGCTCTTTTGCGATTAACCTTTGTATTGTTCCTTTTGAACTTTTTACATCAATGGCAGCTTATTCATTTACATCAATGACAACTTTGAATCAAAATGTCCAACACTTGCTAGTGCCTTTGCAAGAATAATGAATAGATAAGGGGAAATTGTATCACCTTGCAAAATTTCACAAGATAATTTGAAGTAAATAATAGAAGAATTACTTATCAAAACAAAATATTTCAAAGTGCTATAAAAGCATTAAATCTATTCACATGAACTATGATCATAACCAGAAATTTGAGAATAGTATGTAGAAAAATCTAAGAAACCCAATCATATGCTTTGTTCATATCTAAATTCATAAGCATACCTTATTTTTTCATGGAATAAAGAGAATGGCATTACCTTTGCGCAATGATGACACCATCAAGAATTTGTTTACCATGAACAAAACCACCTTGTTTCTATGAGATAACACAATCTAGAATGCATTTTGACTTGTTTGCTATAATTTTTTAATGATATTATAAATCATATTACCAAGAGTTATTGGATAAAAATAATCAAAATATTTGTCTCGTCTTTCTTGAAAATAAAAGTGACATTGATCTCACTTATTCTAGCCTTTCTTTTTTGGCCCCTTCTACCACAACCAACATGCCACTTTAAAAAAAATCTTGAAAACACTCTAATAAATTTATTAAACAATGCAAGTTCAATAGTTTAATTTTGTTATATAAATAGAATTGGTTATATGGGATTAAAATAGGTATTACTCTTATTACATTATAACTATATGATGATATTACAATAAACTTAATAATCATGAAAGGATTGTTTGATAGAATTTAAACCTTGATTTTCTTAAAAATTAAAAGGTTCTCATCAAAAAAAAATTAAGATATCTAAATAATTAAAATAATATTATTTTATTTATATTTATATAAATTATAAACATAATCTAAATTCAAAATTTTATATTATAATAAATACTTTTATATCAAAAAGATTTTTACGTACTACTTCCTGTAAGGATGTTACTTTATAAAATTATAAAAACTTAAAATATTTATAAAAATATATATTATATCGCTTCTTGCAGTGTAAATGTTTACAATGAGATAAAATTTGGAAAATCACTTCTAATAATCTATAATTTCATATTTTTAATTTAATAATTTGAAAATAATAATTTAAAGTTTTTTTAGTTGGAACAATTCATGGAATGCAATGGAGAAAACATGTTTGAGGTTGAAGGTTGGTCCACACAAAAAGGGACATACAAACCCTCGTGTGAAAAATTCAAGCCTCTTGTAAAGACAAGGATAGGTGCATGGACATAATGATGAAAGGTGTTAGTAACCAAGAAGTCACGGATAGGTGCACACAAAGTATATGGATGGAGGGTGGTAATGAAGAAGTCAGGGTTCTGAGAAGGATGGGTGTACATGAACATAATGATGGATGGAGGGTGGTAATGAAGAAGTCAGGGTTCTGAGAAGGATGGGTGCACATGAACATAATATAATGATGAAGGGTTGTCACCTTGAAGAATTTAAGGATTTTCGTTAATAGTTTTTTTATGAATTTAATGATGACTATGAAGAATTTAAGGATTTTAGTTAGTTTTTTATGAATTTATTTTTTAGATGATGAGTAGAAGATGTTAGTTATGAAGAAGTCACATGTTAGTAGATAATATTTTTATAATTTTAATTTTTAAATATAAAATTTAATATACATATATGGGAATTGGTAATTTTGTTTTTGATTAGGTTATTGTGAAAAACCTTATGACCGACGTACAGGGTTGAATAATCTTCTTCCATGACGCCTTGTAAAGCTAAGAGCTTTACTTATCGATAGGAAAATAAACACAAATCCACCACACACACCCCCTCACACACTCGCCCACGCCACAGTTTGAACCTTGGACCTTCCAAGAAGAGCCAAAGCCCAAATCGTTGCACTGCACCCCCCAGGTGCCTGCGGGAATTGGTAATTTTATTAGGTGTTGTCATTATAAACCTTAGTCCGTTGAGTTAGACAAAATTAATAGGACTTCTAACCTTCGATGGTATAAGGCAACCAACCAACAAACATTTTGCCGCTACCATTATCCTCATTTGGGTACACTGTGGTTTGAACCTTTTTATATTAAATAAAAAAAAAAAACCAAAATCTTAATCATTGAGTTCTTCTTGTCGAACTAAAAGCCAACGAGTTTTAACTTTTAAAAGTCAAAAAATTATATGGATTTTTTTTTAATAGGATATATATTTAACCAACCATTTGTTAGTTATTGAAATATTGTATACAACTTTAATTATCTAATTCAAACATTAAATCTTTAAAAATTGTTTTTATTGGGACACTGTAATGGTAAAGGTATTGAACTCTTTTAATGAAAACCCAGGATCAATTCATGGAAAGGATAATCCAGGTATTGGGCTCTTTTAACAGAAACTCAAAATCAATTCATGGAGAAGATAACCCTTAATGTACTCGAGTTGTATGTTTAACCTTTATTATATGTTCCTAACGAAAAAAACCAATCTTGATTTTTAAATTAATTTAACATAATAATAAAATTTGATCAAGCTCTTTTCAAACTTCAACATATATTGATTTTTAAATCAATTTAACATAATAATAAAATTTGACCAGGGTTCATTCACACTTCAAAACATGATATGTGAGTATGTGGGGTTATATTAAACTCTAGGAGATTTTAAATGACATTGAAAACTATGCATGTCACTTTCAACTATGAGTGAAAAATTGTTACATCTTAAGTTGATATTGAATATAGTTCTAAATATGTCACTTTTGCTTGTTTCATTAATTTTTTTTTAAATCATAAGCTCAATAAAAATTAAAAAAAATAATAATCATTGAACTTAATTAAGAATGTGAAGGTGGATCAGGTTCCTAGTCTGGTGGGATAGTAGTAAACTTGTTCTCACCTTTTGTACTATTACATCGAGGTTTCAAAGTCTTATGAAAATGTAGGTTTTTAATGTTGCCTTCCATTTACTCTAGTTAAGGAGACGATCCCTCGGACCAATAAGGTGTATGGCCTAGTCAGGTTGGTACTTGTAGCTCAACCTTATTTGGTTGAGGAGATAGGCCCATCAGACTAATAAGGCACATGACCTAGTCATACCAACACCTATAGCCCAATCTTACCTGACCAAGGAGATGGACCTCTCAGACCAATAAGACACGTGATCAAGGAGGGTTGGCACCTATGACCCAACATTACCTACTCAAGAAGATATGCCCCTCGAACCAATAAGACGTGCAACCAAGGAGGGTCGACGTCTACAACCTAGAATTACCTAGCTAGGTTAGGTCAGGTTGACACTTGTAACTCAACCTTGTCTAGTTAAGGAGACAGACCCCTCAGACTAGTAAGGCATATGACCTGGTAAAGTCAATGCTTGTAGCTCAATCTTTCTAGCTGAGGAGATAGGCCCCTCATACTAGTAAGGCACATGGTCTAGTCAAGTCAATGCTTGCAATCCAACCTTACCTGGTCGAGGAGATGGGTCCCTCAAACCAGGAAGGTGCACGACCTAGGAGGTTCTATGCCTGCTACCCAACACTTTCCTAGAAGTGGTTGAGGTAGGGGACCTTGACCTAGACCTCCTCTCTCTTCCTCCCTATTCCAAGGCTTTCAACATGGGACAACCATCTCGAGTTGTTATGGGGGATGGGAGGTTTCCTATGGGGTGAGTCATCTTGGGCTATCCAATGACTTTGACGTCCTATGGAAGTAGATCAGGACTACGAGATAATAGGTTCGGGATATGGGTAGATGACCCTCTTGTTGTGAGAATCTATCTTGGCCTACCACAATGATGACCAAGTCCTAAGGCTGACGCGACCAACTAGGTGTCGATATTCAACTTGTAGATGGTAGTTAACTAGGTCGACCGAGTTTATTTAGTAGAATAAGAATGGCCAAGAAGGGTTGGCATATGGAAATGTAGTTTAAGTGAGGCGTAAGATGGGTATAAATAGGGGATGCCTAGAGCCCCCATTTTATCCTCATTACAAGTGTTCCCTTTCTTTCGTTGTACGAAGTGTGGTAGTAGGAGTGTAAGTGAATAAACAAGGATAGATCAAATTAAGGCATAGTTTGTAGTGTTCTCAATGAGTTGAGACTTACATAGTGTCAAACTGAGTATAGGGTACTTGTCCTTTAACCCTACCCTTGTTACAGTTGGTATTAGAGCCAAGTTGGGGAGTAGTGTACCAAATTCTCTTATGGTGTGCTAAAGGCAGGGTTATGCATAAGCGCAAAATATCTTAAATTGACTCTATTTAGGATTTTCAAGATTTTAAATTGGCTAATTTTGGATCCTTTCACTAGGGCCCATTCACCCGAAATTTACGGGGTGGAAGTTTTTTTGGGGTAAATTCACCCGTTGTTGATAATAATTAAAATATTTTTATTTTAATTCGTTGACCTCAAATTATAAATGATTTTTATTTTTTCGCCCAATTAGCCTTCAAATTATAAATGATTATATTTTTCTCGCCCAAATCGCCTCATATACCACTCGTATATATATTACAGTGGGTACCGATAAACATACATCTAAAATACTTTAACTCGAAAATAGCTCTAAAACAACAAAAAACTTGACAAGGTTATAGAGGAGTGTTTGACGAAATAAGTTGATTAGTTGCCGAGGAGTGCCTATCGGTGCAAGACGATCGACATAAGCCGATTGGTTGCAGAGTCGTATTTGTCGGTATAAGCTGATTGATTGTAGAGTCGTGTCTATCGGTATAAGTCGATCGGTTGCAGAGTAGTGTTTGTCGGCATAAGATGATCAATTGTAGAGCCATATATGTCAGCATAAGCCGATCGGTTGCAGAGTCGTGTCTGTTGGCATAAGATGATCGGTTGTAAATCTGTGTTTATTGGTTGTAGAGGAATCGATCAACATTAGACTATCGATTGCAGGGATGTGTCTATCGATATTAGTCGATCAGTTGCAGAGGTGTCGATCAACATTCGTTGATCGGTTACATAGGTGTTGATCGGTTGCAGAGGTGTCAATTGATTGCAAAGGTGTCGATCGAAATCAGCCTATCGATTGTAGGGACTGTCGATCAATATTTATCTATCGATTGTAGAGGTGTCGATCGACATTAGTCTATCGATTGTAGAGACGTGTCAATCGACATTAGTCTATCGATTACAGGGAAGTGTTGATCAACATTAATTTATCGATTGTAGAGGTATCAGTCAGTATAAGCTGATTGGTTACAGAGAAGTCTACATCGACATAAGTCGATCAGTTGTAGAGTAGTAGCTATTAGCACAAGATTGCAGAGACGTATTAATTAGCATATGTCGATTAGTTGTAGAGTAGTGTCTATCGGCACAAGGTTGTAGAGATGCATTAATCGGCTTAAGTTGATTGATTACTGAGAAGAGACTATCGATAAAATTTGATCGGTTGTAGAGGAGTACCTATGGTCCAACCCATTTTAGAAGTGTGTCGATCGACATAGGGCTATCGGTTATAGAGGATTCATGACTAAAAATTGGTAGAGTATTCTTCTTCCATTGTTCTTTTGTCCAAAGATATTTTTCTTTAGTTTCATAGGAACTGTAGGTGAACTATATGCAACTATGGTAGACAACTATCAATGTCATATGGTTGCGTATCAAGAGTATTTCTCTTCTCAGATATTGTTTCTTGTCTCTTAGGGTATGTTTCATAGGTAGTTTAGAAGCACTATCTGTAACTATGGTCGATAAGTATCCATGTCATGTTGTGTGTTAGGAGCATTTTCTTGTCAGACTACTTCTTGTCTTTCAGATGTCATTCTATAGGGCAATGTAGGTTCGTCTTGAGGGATGTTTGTTATTTTCCTTAAATTTCATATATATTTCCTAACGTCTGAAGGTTTTTTCTTTATAGATACAATGTCACCTACTAAATATGGAAAGAAGGGAGGCCAATCTTCTTGTAAAAAGATAATTCTGAAATATTTTACACAAATATCAAAATGCAATGAGGTATCAATCTCTACAAATTCTACACAACATGCAGGTACAAACACCTTTTACCATCAAATTTTTAATATTTCTATTCTTAAATATAAAACATTTCTTTATTAATAGATAAATAGTTGTCTGCTTATCTACCTATTTTTAAATGCTTTGTAAAACTGTATTATGTTAATTCTTTAAAATAATACCTTTTTACTTCAAAAAATGATAGAGAACACCAAACATTGAATGCAGTAAACATTTTCGACCCTGATGTGTGTTCACTCGAAGATATTCCAGCAGATGAGATGGGACCACATGATAATTTTCCTAATAACGACATTCAAAAACCACTTCAGGAGATTTTAAATTCAGACACATCAACCAAAAAATATAGTACAATTAAATTGCAGACCTCTAGGGAATCTTGTAGTAAAAAATCTAAACGTCAAAAGATAAGCGAATGGATAATTGGAAGGGATTTTAAAAATGAATGGGCACGGTTATACCCCTTTATTGAGTGATATGAGAAACTAAATGTGTGTAAATGCATTATTTGTACATGGAAGCTTGGAAATGATCATTTATTGCAAAATAAGAAAGACACAATAGAAAAACACTATGGGAAATTTTACATCAAATAAATATGAAGTGATGGAACAATTAACAAATTTCATAGGTGGAAGGATGCATCAGAATGTGTGCATGTGAGATATGCACTTGAATATGAAAAAGCAATGAAACAAAAACAAATTCTTATTGAGAAGGGTGGAACAATCGAGGCACAATTTCAAAAAATTAATAAGAATGTATTAGCCTCAAAGAAATTGCAGTTTGCTATTGTATACAGTATTCTAAAAAAAGGTTGACCCATGTTTGATTTTGTTGATTTTAAGGAAATACTTCAACTAGCCGATGTACAAAACCTTACCAGTTCACATTGGTCAGATCAAAGTGGTTGGGAAATGGTAAAATATCTATCACTGGTTGAGAAGGAAGACCTAAGAGAATGTGAAACAAGCTAAATTTATTTCACTTTCCATTAATGAGGTAACAACTATTGACAACACATATTGTATTTGCATACATGTTTACACATTCAAAAATCATTTAAGACAACCTCATTTCCTAGCACTACACAAGATGATTGAAAATTGTAATGCGGAAAAAATTTATAATGTTGTTGTAACCAGTTTAAATGATATTGCCGGAATGGATGAAAAGGAAATTGCCACAAAGTTAATTTGTGTTGGAGCTGATGGTGCAACTACAATGCAAGGACAAAGGAATGGTCTTTGTGTTAGGCTTCAGACATCAATTGCCCCATATGTGATTCCTATTCATTGCATGGCTCATCGAATGAATCTTGCATACAAAATTGTGAGCAATTTTGATAATGTAGCTAGAGTGGAAGAACTCGTCCGTGAAATACACTCATACTTTTCATGCAGTCCAAAAAGGTTTGCAGAGTTTCAATAGTTTTCTCTAGGTGCAACTTAAGGTAGAAAAATATTAAAAGATGTGGAAACCAAGTGGATTTCACTGTTTCTTCCAATAAAAAGGGTATTTTCATAATATCAATCCTTGGTTGGGTTTATGTATGCACATCGTAGGGATGTTGACAAGGCAAAATATTTGCTTTTTCATATGACTGACTTGGAAACTCTTCTCACATTATGTGGTATTCTACCAATGTTACAAGAAATGAATTCTTTGATTAAACTTGCACAGGAAAGGGCAATTTATATTATTGATTTCATGAGGATGAGAAAACAAATATGTATGATTATTGACAAGATTTATTTATTTGGAAAACTTTTTAAATTTCAACATCAACGATAATCTTTGTATTTCTATCAATGGAAAGTTGATTTCTATATATCATTTTGAGAATCAATTACATACACTAATAGATGATGTTGAACAAGTGCCCGTTACACATTACGAATTTGATGATGTTTTAAATAGCACTAAGAATAAGTTGAAAAGAATTGCAAATTAATTAACAAGTGAAATAAGAGATCGTTTTAAGAGAGATGAGATACTTGAGGCCATGGTTGTTGTTAATCCCATATTTTGGAATCCTTGTGGTGACCATAGTAGTAGAAGTGAGTTGTTTGTAAAATATATGGGTAATATTATGACATATTTTTCTAAAAGTGTGGAAATAAATGGCATTGAAATCAATGGTATTCTAAACAAAGATCTTCTGAGACAACAATCAACAAATTTTGGAATAACAATGGATAATCAAATTGCACATTTCAAAAATCCACATGAGACTGGTTCAATCACGCATTTCTAGAAAAATTGTATCGAAGTAGTGTCTTACAAGAAACCATGAGTGAATACTTTATTTTATATGAATTATATCAGACAATGATTTTGGGATCTGTTGAAGACGAAAGGGTTTTTAGTGCATTATCTTTTGTTAAATCAAAATTTTGTAACAGGTTGGACAAAAATTTGGAAAATTATTTGAGAATGTATGTGTCATCATATGAGGTGGGTAAGTTTCCTTATGACAAAGCGTTGACATATTGGAAGTCCCTAGAAGAAAGAAGAGGTCTCACTAATACTGTTGATAATGATGAAAATGATCCAGCTTGGAGTGATGATGAGATTATGGAAATGCAGAATTCACAAATGATTCTCGGTTCTTTTGGAGAAGTCGATAAAGCTTTGTATCAACTTTCAAAAATGTAAAAATTGCAATGATTATATGACAAATTCATATAATCTATGATTTTTCGGATTTGAAATCATTTTGTAAAATTCTAGTGATTTGAGTAAATTTATATTATCAATGATTTTCCATATTTGATATCATTTATAAATGTCAATGATTTGAAAATTTTCATATTATCAATGATTTTTCGTATTTGATTTGTTGTAAAATTTCAGTGATTTGAAAAAAATCATATAATCATTATATTCTCAATGACTATGCATGTTTGTCTTTTAATGATATGGACTGTCTATGTTTTCAAAATTTATGATTTATGCTATAGCATTGAGTAAGCTGAAAATTTGAAAACCATGTATACGTAATGATGCTATGTTATTGAACTAATTGTATATGTTGATAAAATATAGTGATTTTTGCTTTGACTTTAAATGTATATTTGTATGTAACAATAGTATCATTATATGTATGGTATGATAAAATATAGTAATTTTTTATGATTTATGCTTTGTCATTGAGTAAACCTTGTATGCATATATAACTAGTAAAAATTTCTCTACATATGTATGAAAAATGCATGTAGTATATTACTCTAGATATGGAAAATGAAAATTTAAACCCATTCATAGATATATCCATCGTAAACTCACTTTGAAATATAAAAACAATATAGCATAATATAAATGACCATATTCATTTTTATACAACAACTATAATGACTATGAATGCATTGAAAATTGTGACCCATGCATAGATATATCCTTTGAAATATAAAAACTATATAGCATAATACAAAAGACCATACACATTTTTATACAACAACTAGAATGACTATGAATGCACTGAACATTGAAACTTATGCATAGATATATCCTTCGTAAACTCACTTGAAATATAAAAATAATATAGCATAATACAAATGACAATACTCACTTTTATACTACAACAAGAATGACTATGAATAAACTAAAATTTAAACCCATGCATAGATATATCATTCGTAAAATCATTTGAAAATTGAAATATAAAAACAACATAGCATAATATATGGAAATTAAAATTTAACCCCTTCATAAATATCTCCATCGTAAACTAACATTGAATATGAAAACAATATAGCATAATAAAAAAGACAAAACACTTTTCTATACAACAACAATAATGACTTTCAATAAACTAAAAATTTAAACCAATGCATAGATATATCCTTTGTAAACTCATTTGAAAATTGAAATATAAAATCAACATAGCAGAATACACAAAACAATACTCATTTTTATATCACAACATTAATAACTTTGAATAACATGTAAATCTAAACCTATGCATACATATATTCTACGTAAACTCAAGCATATTTGAAACACCATAATACTCAAGAGATGAAAATAACACACAATTATAAATAGTAAATAGTGTAATAGTAAAATAATAAAAACAAGTATCTTGTTTTCAAATGAAAACATATAAAATGTCATAAAATAGTCTTTTCGAAATATCAAATTTTGAAATTCAATTTCATGCTTCAGAATCTTTTCCCCCTTCCACCACTCCTTTTGCCTTTTCAATGACTTCCATAGTCTCCATAGAAACGGCTCCTCCCTCATCTTTCCCATGTTCAGCTCCTTTTTCCTCATCCACTACTTCCATAATTTCCACATTCTACATTCCAAAGGCTCTTCCCTCGAGCTGGGTAACAATACTATCAATTGCTCCAAAATTGACAAGGATCTTCTCAAAATTTTACAATCCATCGAGAAGGGTGTTTTCTTCTTTGCCAACATCTTCAGATGTTGGTCCTTGAACTTATTTACCCTTCTCCTTTAGCAGAACATCAAGATCCAATCCATTGCGGATAATGATTTTCCATAAAATGTTGTTTTGTCGAATTACTTCTTGTGCTCTTTTTTTCATTGTAATGGAAGCGTTTAAGAACTCCTTTGCCATCCTGAGATAGTCTTGCAGGTTTTGAACCTGCTTCTTGAGATTATCATACTTTACCTACAAAAAGGAAAAATAGTTAATCAACAGATAATTACATTTTAAAAAAGAGAACAATAAATTTTTGAACACAAAAGTGATTAAGTCAAACCTCAACAACATTCTTTGCAGCTACAACAACAACATTTTTCTTATCACTTGCCCATTCATTGTAATAAGCTTGGGCCTCACCATTTATGTTCTCCAATCTGTTCATCATAAACTTTAAAATTTTATCTATGTAAGATGTATTCACCTTCACAATGCCAGATTTTACTTGTTGTAGCAAAGCCTCCATCTTTTCAGGTTCATTTTCAACAATAGAAATTTTTTCTCTTTTTGAAAAATTATTGTATCGGAAATTAATTTCCTTTATCAACACTTTGGCCTGATACTCCCATTTTTTCATTTCTATTATATCTGGAAGTAGTAAATCCTTAATGGTAGATTCAACGTTATCAAAAACCAAATATTTTTCTAAAATATTTAATCTTTCATCCTCTGGTTGAGGAGGAGCCTAACGGGTGTTTGTTTCCCTAGGAGGAGATTTTCTTGAACATTATGCTCCTTCATTTCCTTTATCTTGAAGCAATTCTGATACTTGAAAAGTAGTGGGTGTGTTCTCTTACAAAAATAAATCTTTATCAAGTGGAACCTCATCCAACCCAACACCAGAAGCTTCTGGTATATCCTTAAAATTAAAATTAGCAAGAGAAATACGATCGAATCCTGAAAATGTCTTTGATGCTTCTTTCTCTGAAATTTGTTGTGTTGCTTCTCTCTTTGGCCTAGTTGGAAGAATGTGTTTTCCAATTGGGAATCATTGACCTTGCATTTGAGGTTGGCGTGGTGGAGGAGGGGGCGACATCGCCTATTGATTTTGTTGATGATATTGTTGTATGGGAACTTAAAACATAAAAATAAAAATTAGTTATAAAATTTGTGAAGGTAAAAAATTTGTGAAGGTAGAAAATAAAAACTAGTTATAAAATTACATTATGAAAATTGGTTGCAAAATTTTTTATAACACTTACCGACAGAAGAAAAAACATCTTGCGTAGTTGTTGTTGCAAATGGAATGTGGGCATGTTGTACATCTAAAAAAAAAATTAATTAAAAACAATAAAAATTTTGTTTCGGACAGTCATTAAAACTTACTCCCCAAAGATGAAACCTCTTGCGCAACTACGCCCGATGGCAGTGGACATGCAACCGTAGGTGGAGGTTGTCGATGATCAGGAGAACTAGATCTTCTATGTTTCCTTGTTGATCTTCTCCTTAGCGGTGGTGTTGTTTCCTCCACAGGTGTTTTGAAGTCTCCTGATTCCTCTGGATTATAACCTCTAACAACAACATTCTGCTTTGAAGAGGAAGAGGATGCCCTTTTTTGTGTTTGGTATATCGATATCATGACATGTCGCATTTTCGCGACCAAAGGACGAGAGAAGGCGCAAAGGAGGAAAGATGTCACGACATGTCACATTTTCGTGACCAAAGGACGAAAGAAAGCGCAAAGGAGAAAAGTGTCACGATATCGTGACATGTCGCATTATCACGGCCAAAAGGTGAGAGGAGGCACAGGAGAGAAAAAGTGTCATGATATCGCGACATGTCACATTTTCGCGACTCGCAAAGGGCAGGAAGGCCGAAAAGCAAAAGTGTCACGATATCGCGACATGTCGCATTTTCGCAAGAGGGTAGGAAGGCGAAAAAGCAAAAGTGTCGCGATATCGTGACATGTCACATTTTCATGACTCAAAGAGGGACAGGAAGGCAGTAAAGCAAAAATGTCATGATATCACGACATGTCGCATTTTCACGACCAAACAAAAGGAAAGGAAAGGCAGGCGGTTACAGGGGCCGTTACAGAAGAAATTGTCGAGCGATGGGTATCCCGAACGTCATCATGGGTTGATAGGTGGACAGAGTCTACAATGGCAACACTGGACAAGCACATGGCACCAAGGTGCAATGAAAGCAGACGAAGATCAAGAGTCGAAGAGGAAGACATTTCGGAAGCCAAGACAACGAAGAGGCATGGAAAATGAAACGAAGGGTCAGAAAAGGGAAACGGAGAGTCACGCCAGAGATTTTAAAAGGGGAAGCGAAGGCATGCACAAGGGTCAAAAAACTATGGAGACAGAGTTGCAGACGTAAAGGCAAGAGGGCCATTCTGGACCTGTTTAGGCTATTTTTCTTCCAGGGCGAAAGATGTTGTAATAGAAACTATCTTTCGGGATAAAGGAATTTATTTGGCAGACTGTTGCCATCATTGTAATATTTTTCCGAATTGATGAATGAGAACATAGATTTGGCATGAGCGATTTGGCTCCCCATCAAGTGGTATCAGAGTAGGAGTTCTTGAGTGTGTGAGCAGATCACCAAAAGTGAGGCAGTTTGCACCAGGATCTATGGAAGGGTTGTGAGAAGAGAGTGAGAAAGAATGCCTCCATGAAGAAACCATGGTGGTGGGAGAAATGTGGTACCTGAAGAAGATTTCAGAGCTTTGTAGAGGCAGGTGCAAGCCCTGCAAGAGGAGTTACGAAGAGGGATTGAACCAAGAAGAGAAGATCATAGTGAAGATGAAGCTTGGGAGGTTGATAATCCCTCAGAAGAAGAAGAAGCAATGAATCTTGTAGAAGCCAGATTGGTTAAGGCCATATCTCGGATCGGGAAGAAGACAAAGTTTGATGTCTCCACGTATTCTGGGAATCTCAATCCAGAAGAGTTGATTGATTGGATAAATGATATGGAGGAGTATTTTGAGTATGAGGAGGTTGCAGATCCAGATCGAATCAAGTTTGCAAAAATGAAGTTGAAGGGCCATGCTTGCATATGGTGGAAAGAAGTGCAACTAGAAAGGAATAGAAGCGAAAAGGAAAAGATAACCAGATGGGATCGAATGGTGGAGAAATTGAAGAGACAGTTTATTCCTATGGATTATGAATTGGACCTGTTGAGAAAAATGTAGAGTTTGAGACAGTCAAACAAGTCTGTCAAAGAATACACAGAGGAGTTTTTCCAGATCTCAATCAGAACTGGCCATTCAGAGGCTAACAGGGAGAAGGTGGCCCGTTACATCAATGGGTTGAGAACCAGTATTCAAGAAGAATTGAGTCTGGTTAGGATGAGCACCATTGAGGATGCTTACCAATTTTCCCTCAAAGTTGAAGAGAAGATGAACAGACGGTTTGAGGGTAAGCAAAGAGGAAGAGGTCATGGTGGAAGAACTGGTGGAAGGACCAGTGGAGAAAAATATAAGGATCAGATGAAGGTTGGTGGAACCAGTAATACCCAGGATCAAGAAGAGGGGAACACCTACCAACCCCGTAATCAGAACAATGGTTACCCAAGAGGGAGAGGTAGATCTGGACGTGGATTTGGAAGGGGAGGATTTCGTGGAACCTATTTCCACTATGGCAAAGAAGGACATCGAGCATACGAGTGTCCACAACACCAAGAAAGGACGAATAAGAGACCTGAGGGTCCTGCCAGAGCTGCTGTGGCAGATGAAGGTGCTGAATCAGAACATTCTAAGGAGGCAGAGGGAGGAGAAGTTATGGTCACCAGGAGGACCCTATTGAATGAGGAGAAAGAACCAGACCAGAGGAGGAGCCTGTTTCGCACAAGGTGCAGAAGTTTGGGTAAGGTCTGTAATATCATTATAGATAATGGTAGTACTGATAACTTGGTCTCCAAAGAAATGGTTACTAAGTTACAGTTAAAGAGGAGAAGCCACCCACATCCATATCGGATTGCATGGTTACAGAAGGACCATAGGGCTTTGGTCAGTGAGCAATGCTCAGTGAAATTCAATATTGGGAATTACTGTGATGAGGTCCTGTGTGACATCCTACCTATGGATGCTTGTCATTTGTTGTTGGGAAGGCCATGGCAGTTTGATCGATGTGCAGTGCATGATGGTCATGCCAACACTTACTCAGTGACGAAGAATGGAGTGCGCCATAAGCTAAAGCCCTTGAAGGAAGCGGGCGAAAAGGTATGTGGCAGCGCTAGAATCTGTTTAGTTGAAGGGGGAAGATTTTTGGATGGTTTAAAGCATGAGCATATGTGCTATGCATTAATTCCTAGAGTTAGGAAGGAAGAATGTAAGGATACCCCTGTAGAAGTCTTAGGACTATTAGAAGAATTTCTAGACATTGTATCTGATAATGTGCCTGAGGGTTTACCACTAGTGAGGAAGATCAGTCACCATATAGATTTGGTACCAGGATCTAGTTTACCCAATAAGGCAGCACATAGAATGACTCCTACAAAAACTAAAGAGCTGAACAGGCAAGTCCAAGAGTTGCTGGAGAAGGGACTGATTCGGGAGAGCTTGAGTCCATGTGCAGTACCTGCAGTACTAGCACCAAAGAAATATGGAGAGTGGAGAATGTGTACAGACTCTCGAGCCATTAACAAGATCACCATAAAGTACAGATTTCCATTGCCAAGGATGGATGACATTATGGACTGTTTGAGTGGAGCCAAGTACTTCACAAAGATTGATCTGAAGAGTGGTTATCATCAGATTCGTGTCAGAGAAGGAGATGAGTGGAAGACAACCTTCAAGACCAGAGAGGGTTTGTATGAATGGTTGGTCATGCCATTTGGGCTAACCAATGCACCAAGCACATTCATGCGACTGATGAATGAGGTATTGAAAGAATTTTTAGGCAAATTCATCATTGTCTATTTGGATGATATTTTGATATTTAGCAGAACCCTGGACGAACATCTGATGCATATCAAAAGAGTTTTTGAGAAGCTGCGGGAGGAGCAGTTGTTAATTAATCTAAAGAAGTGTAATTTCATGAAGAAGGAGTTAGTATACCTGGGATTTGTCATCTCAGTCGAAGGTCTAAAAATGGACCCAAAAAAAGTGAGAGCTATCATTGAATGGCCTACTCCGAGAAGCATGACTGAGGTAAGATCATTTCATGGTCTAGCAAGTTTTTACAGGAAATTCATTAGGAATTTCAGCAGTATTTGTGCACCCCTTACAGAAACAATGAGAGGGGATAAGAAAGAATTTAAGTGGACCTTAGGAGCAGATAAGAGCTTTGATCTGTTGAAAAAGAAGGTTACAGAGCAACCTATTTTGGCACTTCCAGATTTTAATAAGGTATTTCAGGTAGATTGTGATGCTAGTGGCAGTGCCATAGGAGCTGTTTTGAGTCAAGAAGGTAAACCTATTGCTTACTTTAGTGAGAAACTCAATGATGCTAGGAAGAAGTATTCGGTTTATGATCAAGAGTTTTATGCTATGGTTCAGGCTCTAAAGAAGTGGCGACATTACCTGTTGCCAAAAGAGTTTGTTCTATTTACTAATCATCAGGCCTTACAGTATATTAATAGCCAAGGGAAGCTAAATCAGAGGCACCTAAAGTGGGTTGAGTTTCTACAGAGTTATACCTTTGTGTTGAAGCACAGGAGTGGAAGGTCAAATAGAGTTGCAGATGCCTTAAGTAGAAGGCAGTGTTTGTTGACAGAAATGAAGGTGGAAGTGGTAGGATTTGATGAACTGAAGGGTTTGTACCCTAAAGATCCTGATTTTGCAGAAGCCTGGAAGGCTTGCTTGGCACCTTTCACTTTGGACAGGACCAAGTGGTTGGATTTTTTGATCCAAGATGGAATGTTGTTTAGAGGAAGTCAATTGTGCATCCCAAGGAGTTCAATGAGGGAAAATCTGGTCAAGGAGAAACACAGTGGAGGGCTGGTTGGACATTTTGGTCGGGATAAGACCATTGCCCTGGTTAGTGAGAACTACTATTGGTCACAACTGCAGCAAGATGTGAAGAAGTTTGTGCAAAGCTATAGAGTATGCCAGAGGGTGAAAGGTGTGCACCAGAACACTGGATTATATCAGCCATTACCTGTACCAGAGAGACCATGGGAGGACGTCAGCATGGATTTCGTTCTTGGTCTACCAAGGACACAGCGGGGAAATGACTCCATATTTGTGGTAGTTGACAGGTTTTCCAAGATGGCACATTTTATTCCCTGCCGAAAACTAGTGACGCAGTTCACATTGCAGGGTTATTTTTCAAAGAGGTGGTACGACTTCATGGTCTACCAAAGAGTATCGTTTCTGACAAAGATACCAAGTTTGTGGGGTATTTCTGGAGGACTTTGTGGAAGAAGTTGAAGACAGATTTGAAATTCAGTTTTGCATACCATCCACAGACTGATGGCCAAACGAAGGTGGTGAATAGAAGTCTGGGAAATCTATTGAGATGCTTGATAGGAGATAAGCCCACAGGATGGGATTTGGTTTTGCCACAGGCAAAATTTGCATATAACAATTCTGTCAATAGGAGTACTAACAAATCTCCATTCTAGATAGTGTATGGGAGCAGTCCAAGGAATGCTTCTGAGTTGAGGAAGATGGATACAGGGGAAATGTGCAGTGCCAAGGCTGAGGACTTTGCAGAGCATCTGAAGAGCATGCATGAAGAAGTAAAGAAGCACATTACTAATATGAATAACCAATATAAGACAAGGGTAGACCAGAAGCGACGGTTCAAGGAATTCGTTGTGGGAGATGAGGTCATGGTCCATCTGAGAAAAGAAATATTTCCTGCTAAAACCTATAACAAGCTGAAGATGAAGAAGTTTGGACCATGTCGAATTCTAGGAAAATGGGATTCAAGCAATGCATATGAAGTAGAATTGCCCAGTGGCCTTAACATATCACCTATTTTCAACATTGCAGATTTGGTAGAATATCATGAAGGAGGCAGTAGCGCGACACCAAGTGCAGAATTATGGAGTATTCCAACGTCTACTCCAGAAACAGGCGAGATCGAGGAAATACTAGACACTCGAGCAGGAAGAAGTACCAAGAACAGGCAGTATTCTGAATATCTGGTCAAGTGGAAGGGTAGGCCTATCGAAGATGCAACTTGGTTGTCAAAAATAGAGGTCGACCACCTGGGTCTTCCTCCAACAGTATAGAAGTGAAGGACACTTCTCAATCCACCTCGGTTGTCTGATGCAGGAGCATCCGGTGGTAGCAGAGCAATCTTGCATCAACAAATTTTTTTTCTAAGTGTTAGCCTTAATGTCGCGATATCGCGACAGAGAAAAGTGTCACGATATCGTGACATGTCGCATTTTCGTGACTCAGGAAGGAGAGAGAAGACACGGAGCAAAAATGTCATGATTTCACGACATGTCACGAAATCGCGACCGAAAGAAGACAGGAAAGGCCAGAGGAGAAAATGTCGCGATTTCGCGACATGTCACGAAATCGTGACCGAAGGAGCAAAAAGAAAGCAAGGAAGGAAACTATCACGATATCGTGACATGTCACGATTTCGCGACCCGAAACAGAGAGAGAAAGCAGAGAGCAAAGATGTCACGATATCGCGACATGTCACGATTTCACGACCCGAGAGGCGAGGAGGAGGCAGAAAGGAAAGATGTCACGATATCGTGACATGTCACATTATCGCGACCAAAAGCCGAGAGAAGGCTCAAGAGAGAAAAATGTCATGATATCGCGACATGTCGCATTATCACGACCAAAAGCCGAGAGAAGGCTCAAGAGAGAAAAATGTCGCGATATCGTGACATGTCACATTATCGCGACCAAAGGACGAGAGAAGGCGCAAAGGAGGAAAGATGTCGCGATATCGCGACATGTCGCATTTTCGCGACCAAAGGATGAGAGAAGGCGCAAAGGAGGAAAGATGTGATATCGCGACATGTCGCATTTTCATGACCAAAGGACGAAAGAAAGCGCAAAGGAGAAAAGTGTCACGATATCGTGACATGTCGCATTATCACGGCCAAAAGGCGAGAGGAGGCGCAGGAGAGAAAAAGTGTCGCGATATCGCGACATGTCGCATTTTCGTGACTCGTAAAGGGCAGGAAGGCCGAAAAATCAAAAGTGTCGCGATATCGCGACATGTCGCATTTTCGCGACTCAAAGAGGGATAGGAAGGCAATAAAGAAAAAGTGTCGCGATATCACGACATGTCGCATTTTCGTGACTCGAAGAGGGACAGGAAGGCAGTAAAGCAAAAATGTCGCGATATCGCGACATGTCGCGTTTTCATGACCAAACAAAAGGAAAGGAAAGGCAGGTGGTTACAGGGGCCGTTACAGAAGAAATTGTCGAGCGATGGGTATCCCGAACATCATCATGGGTTGACAGGTGGACAAAGTCTACAATGGTAGCACTGGACAAGCACGTGGCACCAAGGTGCAATGAAAGCAGACGAAGATCAAGAGTCGGAGAGGAAGACATTTCGAAAGCCAAGACAACGAAGAGGCATGGAAAATGAAACGAAGGGTCAAAAAAGGGAAACAGAGAGTCACGCCAAAGATTTTAAAAGGGGAAGCGAAGGCATGCACAAGGGTCGGAAAACTATGGAGACAGAGTTGCAGACGTAAAGGCAAGAGGGCCATTCTGGACCTGTTTAGGCTATTTTTCTTCCAGGGTGGAAGATGTTGTAATAGAAACTATCTTTCGGGATAAAGGAATTTATTTGGTAGACTGCTGCCATCATTGTAATATTTTTTTGAATTGATGAATGAGAACATAGATTTGGCGTGAGCGATTTGGCTCCCCATCACAATGTAAACTCGGGCGAATAGGGTGAGTCCCTAGGTGACAATGGAGATGGATGATGACTCCAACCTGATCTCCTAGACCTCTTTCTCCAACTATGAGCAATCAAAGAATGCAATTATGGAACTATGGAAGTAATGACCCGATGGTCTATCCATTGGAATGGTCAAATACCATGTAAGGTAACCGAGGGAAAGAGAACAAATGACCCAAGATGAAGAGTTAAAAGGATAATAAGAATGGCACATGTTTGAGGTGTTAGACCTTACACACACCTCACACTCAAAAAGAGTGTCCATGGAAGTTGTGAGAGACCGACGAATAGTCAAGAATGAAGTGCAATTAGAGAGTCCCATGACTTGAATGCAGTGCAAAGTGTGGGTCTACATAATAGAAATGATTGAGGTTCAATTGCAACTTGATCTATCAACGATAGTAGGAGATCTAATTATGAATAACTATAGTTGATGAGACCATTGAGGACACTTAGACACGATCTTTTGAGGGACCCTACCTTAAAAAATATGATGAAGAATCTCAACTTGGGATAGGACATAGCAATGGAAGAATAAAAAAGAGATGATGTCTTGTCTAATAAAGCCAGACTCAATGATGAAGAAACGAGTTTATAAAGTATCTTAGGGGTCCTATGGAGAAAGAAAGAGATAATTTTAACTAGATTGATGATATGGAGAGGTATGAAGCATACAAGGTTGCCATAGCCTTGGCCAAGCAAGAAGGAAAATAGTTGGCCAACTATGCTGCCAACCAAAGAGGATTGGTGAATGTTGGGACCACCTTTGATGGGGAGGTAGGTAAAAATAACTTCAATATATGAGGGGAGGGTGGGAGCCATCCCCAGCACAACCTTAGTTTGTGTTGGACCCATGGGATTGGGGGTGCTCAAATTGAGAGTGTTTTTGGTTGAAGGGACTTGAATATAATCAAGTGGAAATGTATTGATGCTAAGGATGATGTCAAAATTAAGTGGGGAAGTATTGTGGTGGGGTAGTGGTAGAATCATCACCATCCTTCATGTCATCGCATCGAGGTCTAAAAGCCTTGCAAAAATGTGGGTTTTTGATGTTGCCTTCCATTTAATCTAGTTGAGTAGATGAGCCCTTGAGACTAGGAAGGTGCATGGCTTGGTTAGGCCGATGCCTACAACTCAACCTTACTTGGCTGAGGAGACACATCTCTAGAACCAGTAAGTCATGCGATCTAGTCAGGCTGGCACCTAAAATCCAACTACCCTGATCGAGGATATGGACACCTTGAACCAGTAAGGCATGCAACCTAGTTAGACCAATGCTTATGGCCCAACCTTGCTTGGTCGAGGAGATAAGCCCCTTAGACCAATAATCCATATGACCAAGGAGGACCAAAACTTGTGGCCCAACATTACCTACCCAAGGAGATAGGCCTCTTGGACTAGTTTGGCGTGTGGTCTAGTTAGGTCAGTGCCTATGACCCAACCTTGCATGATCAAGGAGATGGGACCCTCAGACCAGTAAGGTGCATGGCCTTGAAGGGTTGATGTCTGTGAGCTAGCACTTTTTGAGAAGTGTTTAAGATTGGGGGCCTTGGTCCAGACCTCCCCTTACCTCCCTAAATCCTAGGTATCTATATGGTATGGCCATCTCAGGTCATCATGGGGATGGGAGGTTTTCGTAGGGTAAGTCATATTGGATCACTTAGGTACTTAGACATCTTGTGGAAGTAGATCAAGATTAGGGAACAATGAGTTCAAGGCATGGGCAAAAGGCCCTCTCCTGTTGAGAACCTATCTTGGCCTACCACAACAATGGCCAAGTCTCGAGGTCGATGTGACCAAGTAGGGGTCGATCTCCAACTTGTAGATGGTAGTTGGTTAGGTCGATGAAGTTAAGTCGATAGAATAAGAATGACCAAGAATGATTGATATGTGGAAATGTAAAGTTTAAGTGAGATGTAATATGGGCATAAAAAGGGGATTCCTAGAGCCCCATTATGTCCTCATCACAAAATTTCCTTTTCTTTCATTATGCATGTGGTAGGAGTGCAAGCAAACGAACGAGAAAAGACTAAATTAAGGCATAGTCCGCAGTGTTCTTAGTGAGTTGAGACTCGTGCAGTGCTGAATGGAGTATAGGTATTTATCCTTTAACTCTACCCTGATACACTTGGAGTGGAAGTGGAGCAATTCTAATATTTTAGAGATAAATGCATATTGCATATAAATCACACCTAGAGTTGTAGCACACTTGTGACAATTTCATAGTAAAATTTGATACTTTCTTAAAAATACAAATAGAAATAGACTAGAAGGTAGTGTACATTCACAAAAGTTATGAAAATAAAATATTTAATTTTAATAGTTTTAGTAAATGTCTTTTAAACTTATTTTTAATTGGAGTGAGATTAATAGTAAAAGTTTTATAATTTGAATTTAAATGAAAGTGGAGTTGTATATTATGTTTTATTAATGGAAATATAGTTGAATAAATATATAAATATGTCTAAGGTTTTAATAATAAAGAAAGTGAGAGGTTTAGGCACTCAAGATAGAATGTTTAAGGTTCAAATTCGAAGGTGGACAGGGTACTTACACCTTGTAAGTGGATATCCCAACACTAATGTATTATTCCATGCATAGTGGACTTAAGGGTATATAAAATAGCCATGTCTAAAGAGTTCATGAACCTTAAAAGTTATATATTTTTTCTTGTATATCATTAAAACTTATTATCCCATAAACTCTCTTGTTCTCCTAGATATAACTAAAATTATTTAGTTTTTGAAGTCTTAGGCACATAAGTTCAAAGATGAGTAGCATATATACACCTCAAAGGTGGGTAGCACAACACAAATAAATCCTCTCATACATGTTTGACTTATGAAAAGATATATATGTTATACAAGCAAAACCTTAAAAATTAATGTATATTAACTTCTTTTTTTTAAATGTTCAATTTTTCAAGTCTACTTAATTATTATTATAAATTTTATATGCATATATATTATTATTTCTTATGCATGGTTAAAAATTATAATCCTCTTCTAAATATAATTAAAATAATTTAATTTTTAAAAAAATAATAATTTTTGGTATGGAATATAAGGGATAGTTTAACTTCATGAAAACACTTAAAATAGTTTAAACTTTTGTTCAAGAATAATGTTCCAAGAGATTGATTTTACTAATATAAAACAAGATATTAAAAAACATAGCTCTTTAAAAGGTGCACAAATTTTCTTTAAATTGTTGTACTTTATAAGATAAATTTTACCAATAAATAAATTTTAACAAACATATCAAACCCCTTTACATCATTTTCAAGTATTATATATTTTTTAGCATCTATAAAGTTGTCCTTATATACTCATACAAACTTATTTTTCGGAGTTCTAAAATTTTACACTTTAAAAATCATATTATAATAAAAGCTCTACATTTTTTTTTTGATTGGTTGATAAAAAGGGTTTTGAAAGTTCCCAAAACCTTTTACACAAATGTAGTAAAGATAGCTAGCCAGAAGTAAACTAATTGAACTGAAAACAAATAATTCCAGAGGGGTATGAAACAACCAACTTTAAACCAGAAATAAGGCGTAGACAAAAACAAAAAAGGAATAAGGGTCCAAACTACAACAACTATACCCAAAAGGAAATAAAAAATAACTATCGAAAGCCCAACCAATATTATAGCATTTGGCTCGGCAAGGTTCAATCTGTGAGCTTATTGGAGCAACCACTTCCACTATGAAAAAAATTAGTAGTTTTATTTGCCATTCCTTGCCACTTGGGTTCACGAGTGATAATTTCCTTGTGAACTTTCCACATTCCTTGCCACCTGGATTTACAGATGATAGTTGCCTTATGAATTCTCCACATATCCTTAACATTACCCTAAGATGGATTGCACAAAAGCGCATAAGGAAAAATAGGATATGTGTTGGCATCCATGTCAGATAAACCATATCCAGCCACTAGACCCCAAATTAGCCACATCAACACCAACAACCAATTAAAGATTAATATTTCCATTTGCATTAGTGTGGGCCATAATACATTGAGGGAAATTGTCATACCAGACTTGAAGGTTATCATGTTCAACTCCTTGATTGGCAAGGAGGCCAACAATTTTTTTCCTTCCCGATAAATATGTTGAATTGTAACATGTCTGATGCCTTCAATTATCTTCAAGATTTCTTGGACAACTTTGAACATGCTCAAGGCAGGAAGCTGACATTTTTGGATGCATCAAATGACATTCATAATATCTCTCTCTATGATAATTCTTTCAAATCAAAGCCACTTGCAAATGATGGGGCCAAGGTATAACGCATGAGATTCAACAAAATTATTGGTTTTACTACCCATAGACTCAAAAAATGGGCACAGGACTTTACCTTGACTATTTTTGAAAAGACCATCTCCTCCAACCCTACGAGGATTTCCCTTTGAGTCTCCATCAACATTGAGCTTAACCCATCCATAATACGGAGGAATCCATTTCACCATTGACCTGTCAGCTTTTGGAGGACCCCGAGGGGGTGTCAATCTAAAATTTGAGAGTATTAAAAATGGATAATTCCCATTGGTTCTTGGGATTTTTAGCTTGGATGAGATTAGCATTCTCAATGGCAAATGATAGAGCTTGGGAGAACACTGATATGACATCTTTTGCAACAACACCAAAAATTCTATTGTTCCTCTCCAACCATACCTACCACAAAAAATAAGGAAAACAATACAACCAAAAAGCATAAATTTTTGGATTCAAAATGGATTTGGCCATTGATGGTAGGCATCAACAAGATTTTTTGGGTATACCCAGGACATATTGGCCAGCTTGAAAGGAAGACAACACTTCATTAGAGAACAAGTACTCAAGAAAGATATGGATCACAAATTCCTAGGTATTTTTATAGAGGACACAATGATTAGGGAGTATTAGGCCTTTGTGGATTATATTGTCAGTGGTCAAGAATTTATTTAAAGAAGCAAGCCAAAAAAAATGGGTAACTTTAGAGATTAGAATTTTCAACTAGACAGTTTTAAATTCAGGCCAAGAGTTGACTTCTTTGGTTTAGGCGTAGTAGGCAGACTTAAGAGTATAAAGCCTATCCTCACAAAGGCACCAGAATAGAGAGTCTAAAGCATTTGGGTTACTAGGAATGATAGTGGTGCACAACAGACCAACAATAATAGAAAAAGTAGAGAATTGGACAACACTGATGTTGACAAAGAGAAATGGCTTCCATCTAACTCCGTTACTGTTCATAGAAAAGAAATTACATACCTTAGAACCAAATAGGCGATCAGTGATGAATCACTATCATAGGGTGATTTATGAGCCACTTGTCCTCCCAAAATTCAATGGAACATCTATTGAAAACAGTGGATTGCCCTAATACAGGAATATCTTTCGTCTACTTGGTTTTCTATCATTGTAAATGGTGCTACTGTTGGCTCATAAATCACCCTACCAAGGAATAGTAACAGAGTTAGATGGAAGCCCAAATTTTAGGATGGATCTCATATTTATCACAAAGTTCCAAAAATGTGATCCAACTGGAAATGATTCATCAGTTAGAAAGGATAACTGCTATAGGTATTTATTATTTATTATTTATGATATTAATCCAGGTGGCTTGTTCATTTTAGATAATTCTCTAACCTTGCTTACCGATGAGAGCAGAATTCATCTTACTACCTTTCCTGAAACCCAACCCTCCCTGATTCTTCTTCAAGCATATCTTGACCCAATCAACCAAGCGAATTCTATTGGTATTTTTGCTTTTTGACTAGAGAAATATCATTTGTATCTGTTCAATATTCTTATAGATAGAATATGGAGCTTTAAATATGGACAAGAAATACACCAGAATGCCTTGCAAACAAGCTTGAACAAGAGTCGCTTTCGTTGTCTGGCTGAGGAGATAGCATTTCCACCTGACCAGTTTTTTTTGAATTTTCTCCAAAATGTTGTTCCACATATTTGCAGGAGGTTTACCATGGAAAAGGGGCATACCTAGAAAGGTGTAAGGAAGGCTTGATATGCTGCAACCCAGGATTTCGATAATCGTTTGTTGTCTATCAATGGGAGTATTTAGGAAATACAGTTTACTTTTTTGAAAATTAACCTTTTGTCCAGTAGCAAGCTCGTAGGAGACTAGGATATTCTTGATTACCCTTGCTTCAAGAACTAAAGCTTTGGTTTCTAGTAACATATCATCAACAAATTTTTTATGCGTGACCGGTTGGGAGATGGAGGAGGCCTTTATCCTAGAGATAGTACCATTAGAGTAGGAAGAATTGAGTGCCATCCCAAGGGATTCTGTAAGAATAATGAATAAATAATGGGAAAGAGGATCCTCCTACCTAATTCCTTGGCTGCTCTTGAAATACCCAGCAGTAGCACCATTTACAATGATAGAAAACTGGGTAGACGAAAGATATTCCTGTATTAGGGCAATCCACTCCATATGAAAGCTAAATTTTGCCAACACAACACATAAAAAACTCCAAGAGACCCTGTCAAATACCTTGGTGATATCTAACTTGAGAAAAAGGCTTGTCTTTTTTTTGAGACAGAGTGGAGCAGTTCATGAATAGTTATTATACCATCAGTTATAAGCCTTCCCTTGACATAAAAGCCATACATTTTTATAAACCTAATAAGATCTATTTCAACATAAGTATTTTTATTACTATGAAATAAACCTAAATCTAGTATTTAAAATAAATTTGATTTGTTATTACATAAACCATATTAGTGCCACAATGTTTGATTGTATCCTCAAATATGTCTTCAAGGTTGTGCTTGAAACTAAATCCCAGCTCTCTCAGCTTTTTAGACCTGTACTTTATCGTTGCTATAGAACAGGAACCCACCTCCTCAACCCTAAATATAATTTTGTAAAATTCCCATTGTTTACTGCAAGGTATAATAAGCATAAATTAAATTTAAATATAATTTATTATTAATTTTAATTTTAATTATATAATATTAAAATAAATAGTACCTTTAAATAAATAAAAGTGTGTGAATACTGTTAGGGATGAAGGGGGTAATAAAAGGCCCTCCCACTATAGAGGAATCAATGGTTACAACCTCTATATCATGCTCTCTCTATTTATATATATATATATTAAATTTAGGTTTTAATATTATTAAATTATATGCATAATTTATGTTGAATTTATAGAATTGAATCTTTGTTTTTAGAGAGAGTTTTGAAGGGTAATTAGAGATTTTAAGAAGGTTTGGATGATTTTTCTTTCTATTTCTCTTTATATGTGGTAATTGTAGAGAAGGGCCTTTACCAATAATAGAGTATAGAGTGGAATTTCTTTGAAAAATGGTAAGTTATTTTTATTTATCTTTTGTTTTTTTTTTTTTGAAGTGGATTAGGGTTTTGGATGTTTGTCATGGCAATGGTGGTGGGGGTATCTCTCCCTTCATCAACTGTATTTTTTATATGTAGTATGTTCAGGAGTTGGACAATATTTGGGTAACACCACAAACAAGTTTCCTCACATCCTTTAAGAATTCCACACATATAACTTAAGAAGAATACCAATGGATGTATGAAATCAACAGATGGATCCCTTATAGTTCAAAAAATAAGGTAGATCTTCAAGCGGGCATAGATAATATGAAAACAAAAGGTTTGATTCGTACTTCTATGGGTTTTAGATCCTAGCTGTCAACATTTAAGGATTGGGCATCTAAGAACTAGCAAACTAAGGGAGAATTTCATATTACACTTTATCCCAATGGTTATTTCCTAGTACTCTTTGAGTGTGAAGAGGACCACGATCATGTTTTTCAGGGAGGGTTAAGGTTTCTTAGGAGAGTGGGTTTGTTCATGAAACCCTAGCATACAAAATCTCAAGAGGAGGAAATGCTTTATGTGGGCCCTTTATGGGTTAGGTTATTTGGGTTACTGTTGGAACACAATTTGCCTGTGGTTGTTATTTGTGCCTTGATTTTGTCAACATTGAATAGACGAAACTGACCGTTTGATATCTCATATAATCTCTAGAGGAGGTTAGTTTTTTAATGGTTTTTATGGGAAAATGGAATTGAATGAGGGGGAAATATAGACAAGGCTAGAGCTTGAATATGGTACAGATTAAACTAAGATGAACACATACTTTTCTTGTTAAAGCATTCCATGCATAAATCATGAATTTCCCAATGTGATTTAGATCTCTATCTAACACATGTATATATCATATTTCAACTCTAGCAATATGATTTATGTTTTACGTAAGTCCAGATTTTAGAACAAACATAATCTATATTTCAATAATGTGAATAGAAGTAAGAAATGTTAACACATACATTTGCACAATGTGAACCAAAAGCCAAACAAAAGCATAATTATATTGCTTGTATTTAAATTACATATATCCAATCTTGTAAATGTCTAAGAGTTGACCTCTTTTCAGAGTATGTTTACCCTTATATATACCCTATGGGGAATCTCTATAATTAGTACATTTTGATCTATAATCAATTACAAGCAATCTGAATATAATCATGCATCCATATCCTTCGCATGGCTTCCAATAAACAAACTCTAATAGCAAGAATATAGGAATTTATTTACTTCACTATCTGCTTCCAGTTACTGACATGGGCTCTTGAAGGCATATTATTTATTACTAAATATAATTATGTTGGCAAAAGCTAGTCATGTTGCAAAATCGTGACACTTTTTCCTTTATGGCCCTTTCAGACTACTTCATGAGCGAAAACTTGCCATGTCATGAAATCACGACACCTTCTCCTTTTGGGCTCCTTCGGGTTGCATTGTGGGTGAAAATTTGCCAAGTCGCAAAATCGCGACATCTTCTTGTACTTTATCCTTTTTGAGCAACATGCTAGCAAAAACTTGCTCTATCGCGAAATCGTGACACTCCTTTCCTCTGTTCTCCTTCAATCAATTTTATGGGTGAAAACCCATCATATCTCGAAATCACGATGCTTTCATGCCTTCTGACCTCTTTGAGCCACATGCCACCGAAAAATCGACATGTCGTGAAATTCTAACCTTCTTCATGCCTTACCCAATTATTTGCCTCATGTCTCAAAAATGAAATGCTGGTCTTTCTATGCAAAAATTTGTTATCTACTGGAGGTAGTCTTTTTAGAATAACATTCTTGGCGCCTTCCGGGGAAATTTTGCTGGCAAAAATATTAGAATCCAGGACCTTCATCCATTGGGAAATGGAGTTAAAATATAAAATAATACATGAGAGAATATTTTTTGGGAAAGAAAATTCAAGAATAAATGCAAAATAAAGCATTACCTTTACAGGATATCTTTTCTAGCTTAGGTATTTTCACAGGAAAAAATCCTAACCAGGATTTCTAATAATGGCCATACCTTACTAAGAATTCAAGGTCATTTTTAATGGGATATCTCGATTCAATCATGTCTGTTTGCACTCTCATAGTCCACCATTCATGAATCTTTCCTATCATCCAATCTGCACCCTTTTTCTGCATCCTAGCAATGGTGTTTTTAGTTAACACATGGCCCTCATTATTTCCTGGGTCAAAATGCAATACATGTTCATAAAAGTCATGCCAAGGAGGCAATGGCTACATTTTATCAACATACCATTCTAATGGAGCATCCTCATCATTATTTCTACAGGCTTTGATATCTGGCCTAACAGAGGTATGGTATACTTTCAATGGAATCCTATTAAGAATAGCTTGTCTCTTTGCAAATTATATAGAGGGTCATATTTCCATCTCTGATGGATTTCTATTAACCCCAAATATCTCAGAGCCTGAGCAATTTGCTCATTTTGACCTCGTTTAGAAACCATGATACCTTCAAGCTGGAAAAGCATGGTACAGGTACCAGTTTTACCTATACCCATGCCATATTTCATATTAATATATTCAGTTTGCCTTACATATTCCAATGCAAAAAATCTATCAGTAACATAATGAGGGAGTAAGAAAGGTTTTCCTGTAAAACCATACAACCTAATAACAATTCCCTGGGTGAGTATAAACCAATCACCTTCCTCAACATGTTTATTCTGTAAAATCTTCTCAGCACTGGAAGTTAACCTTCTGACTTCCCCATACATTATTTTCAAAGTGGGACCTAGAAATTCCCTATTGAAATCATAATATGACTCGGTTCTGTACAACACATTGGTCCAATCATACACAGGTAAAGTCCTCCCTTTATGATCTTTATCATTAACAGAAATGAATGCTAGCTCTTTAGCCATAAAGAAAAAGAACAACCATACTAAATAGGAAGAGAAACGAAAAGAGTATTGAGAACCCCTCTTGATAGTAGACAACCCTTCATGTATTTCTTTAAACAAATACCCTGGCCAGTCAAAAAACATAGGTCGAATACTCTTATCCATAACTGCAAAGTCATAATTTTTTGGGTTAGATAGGCAATTGACCAAAGCAATTTGCCACCCATGAACATTTTCATCAGTCTTCAACCCTGCCACCATAGCTAATATGGAAAATAATTCTGGGTTTTTAAATTTAGCTATGGGAATAGGAGTTTCAGGAATCCTTCCTCCATTAGGTGGATTTATCAACTGTGTATAAAGAAAACTCTTGATTTTTTTAGAAGGAACGAAATATTTTGCCTGGTCTGCTGGGTCAAAAGCTTTGGGCTCAAGAGCGGGTACATACCCAGCGGCAAAAGTGGAAATAAAAGCATCTGGGTTTAGAGCAAAAAGCACTCTCCCATTCTTATTTGTAATCACCCTTTTCTTTTCATCATAGAAATTTGCAATTGCTTTAACTAGTTCGGGGTAAGGGTGCACAGGAATATACACATACCAGTATAGCAACGAATGAAAAGCAAAAGTAGTAGGAGAAGATGCAGAAACCCCAGTCGCCATTCTATCTTCAATATATTTTCAAATTTTTACTGGGTCCTTCCATGTTACCACTGTATCTCCAATTCTAGCATCTCTATCAACAAATTTTTCGCTCACTTCTTCTCCACGTCTTGTTGCTGAAGGCGAAGCAGACAGACCCGCCATTGTTGTTTTCTGAGCGTTCTTTTTTGGAGCCATGATATTTTGTCACACTGAACCTTTCTTTCTAAACTGAACTTGAACTAGGAAAAGCAGGAATAGAAAGTGATGCAGTGGATTTTACTCAGGAGTAAAATTAGGGTTTTAACGTCAATTAGAAACATATGCATGGTGTGCATTAATTGCGGTTGGTGGGCTGGATTTGCTCGGATCCCCTTGTGCGTTGTTTTTGCCACCCTTTCGAATGTTTCAAAAACCTGACCAATGATTATTTGTTGTGCAAATTAAGGTTACACTTACCAAAGCTTTCCCATTTACAAAGGTGGTTCCTTTATGCAATTACTGAAAGGCCACGTGGCAAATTTTAAATTCCTATTGACAAACGATCATTCACCATTTTTAATAAAAGGAGTGCATATCAAAGTTCTTTGAAAATGGTTTTCTCCCACCAACAGTCGGAAAACCACGTGGTAATTTTGAATTTGAACCACTATATCTGACAATATCGCCCTTTCTAATTTCATCTTTTCTTTTGCTGGTGACTTCTGATTGGTCGCAGGATGCTGACAAAAATTCTTTGAACTAGAAATAAGTTTTTTAGAAATATTTACAAACTTACTATAATATACATTATATACATAAGTTTTATCCATTTTCTTATTTGAAATAGAGCTTTAAGTGAAAAGCATTCACTGTGATGGGTAGGACCATACCCTGCTGATCCTATAATTGGAAAGAATTAAATTACCTTTCAACAATTATCTCGAAAGGGCCTTCCCAAAAAGCATTGAATTTGTCATGATTACCTGGCTTTGCTTTTTTCACATTCCATTTCAAAACCAGATCTCCCACTTTAAATTTTTTGTAGGTTGTCCTTTTGTTAAACCATCCTTCTATGTCTACCATATGTTTCTGGTGATGATTATATGCCTATTCTCTTTGTTCTTCTAATTGTAGAAGTTGCATTAATCGGGCATCCATAGGTTGACCTCCTTCTTCATTTATCTGATTTAGCAACTTTAGTGTTGGTATCTCCATATGTATAGGCAAAATAGCTTCCTTACCATAGACTAAAGAATAAGGTGATGTATTGATGGACTTTTTTATTGAAATCCTATCAGCCCATAGTGCTTTATTAATCAAGGAATGCCAGTTCCTCTTATTATCTTCTAGTGTTCTTTTCAAAATTATGAGGAGATTTTTATTTGTAGACTCAGCTAAACCATTACCCTGTGGGTAATAATTGGAAGAAGTCTTCAAATATATGCCATATCTGCTAGTAAACTCAATCATTTTTTCTTCGATGAAGGCTGATCCATTATCTGTAATTAGTGAATTTGGTACACCAAACCTTGTAATCAAGCTTTCCACAAATTCAATCACCACCTCCTGATCAATTTTTTAGTAGGGATAGCTTCAACCCACTTAGTAAAATAATCTGTGGTAGTAAGTATATACTTATGGCCAATTGATGAATTAGGTTCTATTATCCCAATAAAGTCTAACCCCCACTACTGGAAAGGTTCTTCGACTTGGATAGGTTTTAAGGGCATAGGAGCATTTCTATTTCTCCCTACATATCTCTGACATTGCTCGCAACTTTTGGTAACCTTGTAAGTGTCTAAAAAAATGGAAGGCCAATAACAACCTGCTCGGAGTATCTTCAAAGTAGTGGATCTTCCTGAATAATGTCCTCCTAAGAGACCTCCATGGAATTATTTTAACACCTTTTGTTTCTCATCTTCTCTTATACATTTCAAAAGTACACCATCTATATTTTTTCTGTACAACCCTTCTGATTGAAGGGTGTACTTCAAAGCTTGTGCTCTAAATATTCTTCTTTGTGAAGCATTCAAACTTTGAGGACACATCCCAGTCTGAAAATACTCCACAAGGTCATCAATCCAATCAGTGTTTCTCGGACTTGGATTTGATTTTGTATTAGCCATCACACCTTGGGGTTTCACATGCTCATCTGCAGCTTGTTTGGCCAATTCTTGACACAGGGCTCTACCTCTCACTATCTTTGTTGGATGTATCTCTACATCATATTCCTGTATCTTAGTCACCCAACCAACTCTTTTTTCACCAAGTTCTCCTTGTATTATAAAGTTTTTGACATCAGGATGAATCACATAAACAATGATTTTGCTCTATGATAGAAAATGCTTAAATTTTTTCAAGGATTTCATGACAACATAAACTTGTTTTTCAATAAAATTATATCTCTCCTCGTGATCATGCATGGTGGAACTCAGAAAAGCTATGGGTCTCTCTTCATTATCTATCCCTTTCTATGTAAGAACTGCAACATAACTTTTTGGTTCACCAACAACATATAGAATAAAATCCCGTGAGTAATCAGGATTAACCAGTACAGGTGCTTGTGCTATCTCTTCTAGGATTTTCCTGAAAGCATTCTTCCTTGTATCGGTCCATTTGAAAGGTGCATATTTTTTCAATAATTCAGTCATTGGTTTAACAATCTGTGCAAAATCTGCAACAAATTTTTGCACAAAGTTTATTTGTCCAAAGAAATATTGCAAGCCTTTCTTATTAACTGGTAGGGATAGTTCCAGAAGTGCTTTCACTCTATCAGGGTCAATTGCTAATCCAGCTTTAGAGATGACATGACCAAGTAAGATACCTTCTTCTACAATGAATATGGATTTCTTTGGGTTCAAAGATATTCCAAATTCTCTGCATTTCTCAAATACTTGTTCAAGGTGTGTTATATGATCTTGCTCATGATGAGAAAAGATAGTCATATCATCTAAATAAATAACTATAATTTTGCTAGCAAGTTCACCAAAGGCTACATCCATTGCTCTTTGGAAAGTTTCTCCGGCATTAGACAAACCAAAAGGTATTCTCTGATAGGCAAATGTACCCCATTTTGTGGTAAAAGCGGTCTTGAATTGATCTTCATCTCTGACCCATACCTGGTTATACCCTAAAAACCATCTAGTAAAGAAAACCTTTCTGCCCTTTCAACCGTGTGTAAAATTTGATCAATCTGAGGAAGGGGGTAATGGTCTTTGAGTGATGCTCTATTTAAATTCCTGAAGTCTACACACAATCTAATGTCCCCATTTTTCTTCCTAACTGGTACCAAGTTTGCCACCTAGGTAGAATGTTTAATAGGATACACTATTTTAGCTTGAAGAAGTTTTAGCAATTTCTGCTTCATCAAAGACTCTATCTTTGGGTTTATCGGTCTCTGCTTTTGCCTAAAAGGCTTGGCTCCTTCTTCTAATTCAATAGTGTGCTGGATAATCTCTTTTATGTACACCTTTAGATCACTATACACCCAAGCTATGATATCAAGGAATTTCTTGCATAATTCCCTGATTTGGTTCAATTCTTCTTCTGTACAACTAACCCCTACTTTAATCATCTTTCCCGGTTCTAACTCCACTTCTTTATACCGACGTTTATCAAATTTTATTTTATGACCTATAGCCCTATCATTGTTATCAAACAAACTTTCAAGGGTGATAAGTCCCTTAGGGATATGATTATTCTTCAACTAAATCATATCTTCTTCTTCTTCATCTTGCATATTCCTATCACTCGAACAGTTCATTTCATAGATTAAAAAATCTAATATTTGCTCATCATTTTCAAAAACTTGCCAGAAGATATTCTTATCTGGCACTGAAGGTCTATATATGAGTCTAACCGTCTTGGATTTTTGAATAACATTACTGACAAGACATAAATTAGCTCCCACTGATGCCAATAAATCTGCGTGGGTATTCTGTTCTCTAGGAATAGACTTCATATTTAGAGCCTCAAAGGCTTCTAAGAGATCCCATACTTTATTTCTATAAGCCTTTAAATAATGTTGTTTACTGATACATTTCTTTGTGACTTGATTCACAATAAGTTTTGAGTCTCCATAAATGAGTAGCTATTTCACTCCCAGTTTTTCAGCTTTCCTCAGTCCTAAACAAAGTGCCTCATACTCTGCTGCATTATTGGTGCAGCTCCACGTCAACCTGTAAGAGAAAACCCTTTCCTTCCCTATGGGAGAAATCAAAACTATTCCAACACCAGCTCCATTCTTACACCTAGCTCCATCAAAGAAAAGCTTCCACATCTGATTAGTAGAGTTATTTTCTTCGATAGTAGGTGTCAATTGTTTTTTTGGTTTTTCAATGGAATAACTTCCTATTTCTGTCTCTACCATGGCATTGAAATCCTGTAGAGAAAACTGATCTTCTGCTTGAAGATCTTCTAAGGTCTCTTCCATTAGATCCACTTCTTTAATTTCTTCCATCATTATATTCACGGTGTCAGCGTCCCCTATTTTTTCTACATGAAAAGTAGATGGTTTCTCATTAAAGATCTTAATCCTCCTACCTTTGAAAGGTATTTCTAAATGTGAGTAATCCAGAGATAGGTATCCTCCTATTTTTACAGTGAATTCTCTAGATAAGCACATACCAAAGTATGGTGCCAAATCTACCACTACTACTTCTTGTATAACCACCATTTGGGGCATCTTGTGAAGTTGTATGGGAATGTATTTAATTACCCCTACAATTTTTACTAGAGTACCATCCAACTGTAGGACACCTGGATTGCTCCTAGTGTATTCCATTCCCATAATGTCACATACTGCTTTGGGTATTACTGTAGTAGCAACACCTGAATCTATCATGCAGTTGTGAACCACCCATCCTTCCATTTGAAGAGATAAATAAAAGGGAGGAGGTCTATTATTTCCAGTAGTAGATGTTAGATTTTCCTGGACTGTATTTGAAGGGGAAATATTTTTACCTTTACCTTTCATTGTCTTTAGATATTCTTGCAGGAGATCAATTTGACCAGGGAATTGAAGAGCATCATACATACTCGCCTTTGAGGGAGTCTTCTTCATTTCTTCAACTATGTTGAATGTAGGAGATTCAACAATTTTTTCTCTTTCCTTGGTGAAGGTATCATACCTATTTCTGTATCCCTGGGTAGCTTCGGTCCTTTACCTTTTTGTTAATGAAGGGAATCTCAACCTCTCCTTAGCTTGGTCTTGAGTCTCAGTTTCTTTTCATGGAGTAAATTCTTTATGTATTTCTTGCCCTTGGCTTTGGGCTGGAATCTGAGATTTCTCATAAGGAAAATTTCCTTTGGGAGCTATTTTGGGAGCTAGGGGAAAACTTAAAGGTTGAAGTTCCTTAGGATCTACCTGCAGAGGTTTTTTACCCGATCTGGTTAGAACTACAACTTGTTCTACCATAGGCATCATGAAGTTGTGGTCATTTTCTCTAATCATATTTACATGACCTTTCATGCTTTTCTCTACTTTCTCAATAGCTATACTTTGTACATAATGTTGATGGATCATACACGAACTCTCTCCATGTGGATCATTACATGTGGTGCACCAGTAATCAAAATTTGTAGAAGGCTCAACAACATCTTCTATTTCATTTGTATAAACGATATTTGATATTTCCTGTCCCCTGTTACTTGAATGCACTGCATCTCTTGTTATCTGAGGAAACCTTCTTGGTTGAAAATTCCTCTCAACTTCTCTTTTCTTCATTGAAGTCATATCATTTGCTAGATTTTTCATTGTATCCAGTATAAGAGTGAGCTGATTATCAGGGACTGACTGAGGTGGTGGTGCAGGTAATGCAGGGATTGTAGGAATAGGAGGTAATGCCAGAGAGTTCTGAGGCATATGTATGGTAGGAATGGAAGGTGGCCCATTCCATTTTGGGAGATCTACATTTGGAAAATGAGAAGCACTAGAAGAAGTAGCATTGGGAGCTTGGGGAATATCGAGAAAAATAGGCATTATTGCTTTAGGCGGATATCTTCCTGTGGCAATAAGATCTCTTTCTGCTATAGAAGCTTGTTGATAAATGGTAGGGAAAGTGAATATTCATGACTACCATATTATCATACTGATATCTATATCAAAATATCTTAAGTAATAATATACTGCTTGCTCCGTGGTTGGTTTCAATCCCGCGAGAACTCTCTCCCAGGTGCGACTGAATCAAATATTAAAATCAACAATCTCCTCCTGAGGATGTTTTCTTATAATGGTGAACTGGATGAGTAGGGAGAATGGATCTGCATGTTGATTGAACTCATCAACAAGTTTACCAGCGAGCTTTGCCCAGGTCATGATTGTTTGAGGAGGGAGTGCTCTGTACCAATAGAGCATTTTTCCTTTTAAGGAAATCACTAGCAATCTGATCATCACATCTTCCTGAGTGATGTTATAAGTTGCCACCAAAGTTGCAACATCTAAACAATGTTCATATGTCATTTTACCTATTCCATCATATGAAGGCAACACCTTCAACACTGCTGTAGGAATCGGATTCTGGGCCACCAAATTTAGTGGACCCATGTGGTTCCATGTGAGATAAGCTGGTGGAGGAGCAACCATTGTAGCAACTATACTTGCTTGTATTATAGAACTACTGGTAGTCGCTAAAAATGGATTAATACTAGAAATAGGTAAAATAGAGGGTACAAGGGTGGTAATACTAGTAGCAGGTGGATTGGATCTAGCAGATAAAATTGGATGCACCTTTAGGCTACTAAGATGTAACTCGAAGAACTCAATGGGTTCTTCTGAGTTTCTTGCTTTAGATCTGGTTATCATATAAGTAAATAATCATGAGTTTTTAACCAGATAAATAGATAAGGTATTTCTTGGGTCTATACCTTCGGACGGAGTCACCAGGTGATTTGATTTAGATTTTAAAATATCAAAGGCAAACACCAAACCTTATAAAATATTGTGGGATTTAGGGTCCCACCGGGCGTGCCAAAAACTGTTGGAACAAAATCTGCCTGTGGTTGTTATTTACGCCTTGATTTTTTCAACATTGAATAGATGAAACTGATCATTAGATCTTTCATCTAATCTCCAGAGGAGGCTGGTTCCTTAATGGTTTTTATGGGAAAATGGAACTGAAAGAGGGGGAAATATAGCCGAGGCTAGAGCTTGAATATGGTACAGATTAAACAACAACTAAGATGAACACATATACTTCACTTGTTAAAGCATTTAATATTATCTCCATGCAGAAATCATGAATTTCCCAATGTGATTTAGATCTCTATCTAACACATGTATATATCAGATTTCAACTCCAACAATATGATTTATGTTTTACGTAAGTCCAGATTTTAGAACAAACATAATCTATATTTCAATAATGTGAATAGAAGTGAGAAATGTTAACACATACATTTGCACACTGTGAACCAGAAGCCAAATAGAAGCGTAATTGTATTGCTTGTATTCAAAGTACATACATCCAGTCTTGTAAACGTCTAAGAGCCGACCTCTTTTTAGAGTACGTTTACCCTTATATATACCCTATGGGGAATCTCTATAATTAGTACATTTTGACCTATAATCAATTACAAGCAATCAAAATATAATCATGCTTCCATATCCTTTGCATGGCTTCCAACAAACAAACTCTAATAGCAAGAATCTAGGAATTGATTTACTCTACTATCTACTTCCAGTTACTGACACGGGCTCTTGAAGGCATCTTATTTATTACTAAATATATTTATGTCGACAAAAGCTAGTCATGTCATGAAATTGTGACACTTTTTCCTTTATGGCCCTTTCAGACTACTTCATGAGCGAAAACTTGCCATGTCATGAAATCGTGACACCTTCTCCTTTTGGGCTCCTTCGGGCTGCGTTGTGGGTGAAAATCTGCCAAGTCACGAAATCATGACATCTTCTTGTACTTCATCCTTTTCGAGCAACATGTTGGCGAAAACTTGCCCTGTCATGAAATCGTGACACTCCTTTCCTCTTTTCTCCTTTGATCGGTTTTATGGGCGAAAACCCGTCATATCACGAAATCGCGATGCTTTCTTGCTTTCTGACCTCTTTGAGCCACATGCTGATGAAAAATCGACATGTCATGAAATCATGACCTTCTTCATGCCTTAGCCAATTCTTTGCCTCATGTCTCAAAAATGAAATGCTGGTCTTTCTATGCAAAAATCTGCTATCTATTGGAGATAGTCTTTTTAGACTAACAGTTACCAGCTAAATCCTAGAAACCCACCTCTTTTGTAGCTATTGGTAACACTCTTAGAACCTTTATGATGGTGGTTGATAGTACTTATATTTTTAACCAAATGATATATGCCAAAATATGTGTCCTAATGGACCTCAACAAACCTCTTCCAGAAAATATCACATTACAAATAGAGGATGAAGTTTGGGAGAAAAAAGTTGATTATGAAAATATCCCATGTAGATGTCAGATATACCATGAGTATGGGAATTTGGCAAGAGACTATTCACAAAAGTACTCAAATTAAATGTAGGTCAAGAAAAAGGTTGTAGAATTTCAAGAACCTAAAAATAAAGCAGACATTAAAAGCAGTATGACACCAAACAAAAAATTTGCTTCTTTGACTGATGGACCCAATTGCGGGAGAAGATCATCAAATAGAGAGAGAATAAATGGTGAAGTCAATTATTCAAGAAATTACCTAGTCCAAATTAAGGGAACAGACAATGCCAAAAATATTTGATAACCAAATCAACACGTAAATGACCATAAACATGAACCTAAAAGGTTAACAAAGAAAATAAAGTAAGAAGCTAAAAAAGAAGAGAAATATATTTTTTAAAGACACAATATTTTTTAGCCTAAAGTAGGAGAAGAAACCTTGACTCCCCTTAATAAGGCCTTGGTGGTATATAAAAATATTATGAAGGAGGATTTGCCTTAAATCCCTCTAATATATAATAGGAAAAACTCAATAAAATGAAGATTGACACCAATCAAAAATTGGGACATAAGACTAATCAACACCACTTAACAAAAGAAGGAGAAAATCTTATCTTTGAGGGTAAGGTGACCCCTATCACCAAAATTTTAACCAACCCATACTTATGAGACTATTTCATAGAATGTAAGGGGGATAAAAGGTAGCCCCCTTAAACACAATGAAATTAGAAGATTGATAAAAAAAAACCTGGTCTTTCTTCAAAAGATTAAGTTATCAATAAAGGAAATAAAAATTATGGTTAAAGAATTGTGGCCCATGGTTAGGTAGAATATCTCATCTCTCAAGGAGCATCGGGTGGGCTCTCCTATCTATGAAATCCAAAGAAATTTGTGGTGCATGCAACTATGGGAAGTTGGGATATTTTGGGACTTTAATGGCAATGGAGGCAAAAGGAACAAAAACTCCTATGTATTAGCATATATACAACCACTACTATAGAGGATAAATAAAAGTAGTGGGATTATATCCGATATCTCAAGCTCTAGTTTTCCAATGATAAGAGTCTACTAAGAGGGGATTTTAATTCCTTTCTTTCCTTAGATAAAAATATGGGAGGGGTGAGAACACTAGACACTACAACTGATTTAATCCAAAAGCACTTAAGGTATTTCCACCTAATTAATGCCAAGTGCAACAATGAATTAATGACATGGAAAAATAGACGATAAGGACCCATATGCATTCTATAGTGCTTGGATAGGTTTGTCATCTTGGATGACCTTTTCTCTCTAGAAGTAATTTTGAAATCTCTTATCCTTAATAATGTGGGAATAGATCATTGTCTAGTTTTGTTAGATCTCTGGCAATCTATTAGGAATTGCTCATCCTTTAAATTTTAGCTTCTATGCTTTAGAAAAAATTCCTTTAGGCTATTAGTTATTTAGCAATGGAGGGAAGGAAATACAATATATGACACCCAAATGTATAGATTTTATAAGATATTATAGTTCATCAAAACTAGTATTAAGAAATAGACTAGCATGAGTTCAGGGATGTGATAACTAAAAAAGCAGATTTAGCTTCCCACTAGGAGTAAGTGAACACTCAAATTCACTCCTCAAGACTTACAAAGGAGCTCAAAAAATAGGAAATCCATGTCTCTTCCAAATGAGGAGAATGGAAAAGGGATGAACTCTTATGTAAATAAAAATCCAAGATCTAATGGCTAAAGGAAGGGAATGAAAACTCTAATTTCTTCCATAAATCTCTTTTGACCATACGAGTTTCTAACTTTGTACCTTCCCTAAAGACCAACATGAGTGCTCCAGTTTACTCTTGGGATGGAATGAAGAAAAAGGTTATTTATTACTTTGAGAAATGTTGCTCTACATTCCCCCTAGACTCTAAGGATCAAGAGGGAATTTTATAGGGAAACCCTTCCCTTATTAAGGAAGAGGATAATGAGATATTGACAACACTAATTTCTATGGTAGAAGTAAAAGAAGTGGTTTTCAAGATAAAAAAGAAAAAAATCTTAGTCGAGAGGGTTTCCCCATTGAGTTATTCCAAGAATTCAAGGATATGTTCAAGAATGATCTTCTTGTGATGGTAGAAGTACGAGTGGCAAAGTCAATTTTGAAAGAAAATAATAAAACCTACATTATAATGATACCTAAGTCCTAAGAGGTAAATCAAATTTTTGGCTTTAGATCAATAGCTTTAATGTTCTCAAAATTATTATGACAATGATATCTCAAAGGTTGAAACCCTTCCTCCCTATGTTAATATCGCTAGAGCAAGGAGGATTTGTGGGAAGGAGAAAAATTGCAAATAAAATAGTGCTTGCTCAAGAGGCCCTTTACTCCATTCAAGAATTTTATTTTATAGGTCTTGAGGAAGTTTGACTCTCCCAAGATTGGGTGGATTGGATTAGAGGTACTATTTCCTCTATCTCTTATGTTGTGATGATAAATGGTAGTTTGTCTCCTTTGTTTACTGCTTCTAGGGGAATACTCCAAGGAGACACTTTTTTTCCTAATTTTTTATCATTTTGGTAGAGTGTGTAGGTCATATTCTCTCTAGAAACATTCAAGGAGACAAATGTAAATCGATAGCCCTTTCTATCTCTCATTTACAATTTGTAAATGATTTGGCCTTGATGGGTCATACTACTACATTGGAAGCGTCCAAATTTAAAATAATTCTAAACCTCTTTTTTATAGCCATAGGAAAACTTCTTAATGAGAAAAATTCTAAGATCATATTCCTTCATTATACTACTAGAATGGAGACCATGATTCTAAATATATTGAATTTCAAACAAGAATCTCTTGTTATATCTTATCTAGGAGTTCCATTATAGGTGTCCAAACAAAAAAATAAGGAATAGGGGTGGTTGATAGAGAAGATACCAGGTAGGCTGAATAACTAGACAAAATTGATGGCTTTCTATTGTAGGTAGGTTCACTTTGGTTAAATCTATTTTACAATCTATTCCTATATATGTATCTTTAGTTCTTAGTATTCCTAAGGATGTTATATGAACGTTGGGTAAGACTAATCAAAGTCTCTTATGGAGCAAGGGAAAAGCAAAGCATATGTGGGCCCTAGTGAAGTGGGATCAACTTTATCTTATGATAAAATAGATAAGTTTGGCCCTTTAGTTAGTGGTTAAAAATAACTTAGCCTTGGTAGCAAAATTATATTGAAAATTAATTATTTTCCCTAATGATTTATGGACACAAATATTGAGTCAAATATGTAGAAAATTGAGCTCCAAATTGTTTTACTAGATATTAGCTTCCTCGATGAGGATCTCTGGTTCTTGAGGTACTAGGTATATGGAAGACAACTTCAAACAACTATTATAGATAGTGGGGAATGGCCATCAAGCAAATTTTTTGATAGATTATTTGGATGGTTTGTGTCCATTGTCTCAACAATCATTACAATGGTGAGACATAATGGAACAATTCCATAGTTGAGGTTGGATAAAGATATCATGTTTTTATAGAAATTGTGAGGAAAGGAATTCGAAGGATGGAGTTTAGATTCCTGTAAGGGACTGGCCAATCCTGACAACAAAGGATGTCGATGATATTAATCAAGTTATTATAATATGATCACTATCTTAGGAAAAAGAAAAAAATATTTTGGTATGGGACTCATATTCTAACAGTGTGTATACTACAACTCTAGGACATTCATCCCTCATCATGGGAAAAAACCTCTTAGTGATTTCTTCAATAAAATTTGGCAACTTTTGACTTTTTTTAAAGTGAGATGTTAGAGAGGATATCGTAGAGAAGTAATCCTTGTTGTTCAAAGATAAATAAATCATTGGTAAATTTAATGGATCTTGGACAAGGGATTTGGATTTGAGAAAATGGATTGATAGAATATGGAAGTATCTAGTAGTGAGTTTATTATTTATTCCTAAAGGTTTCTTCCTAGCCATATTTTGTTCAATAGAGGAAAGAGATAGAATCCTGAAAGAGGGTCCTTGGTGTATGGTAAGGGTAGGACTCTTCCTTACCAACTAGTATGAAGGTTTTGCACCTAAAAACATAAATATATCCTTTGTACCAATCTAGGTCAAGATGTATGGGTTACTCATTGAATTCTAGAAAATGGATACCTCAGGGCAATAACCAACACTCTCAAAGAATTTTTTAAGATTTTAGAAGCTACAAAAGATGGATTATTGGCTATTTATGCTTGAATATTGATCATGAATAATATTAGCAAATATTTACTAGAATCAATCCTGCTTAATTATAAGGATACATTTTAGACGCAAACCATAGATTATGAAAATATATCTTTTAGATGTTGAAGATATCAGGAGGTGGGGCATATTGAAAGATCATTCGAGAAACATATGTAGAAAATTGTAAGAGAAACTTGCAAATGGATATGGATGAGGATGGTTTCCAACTTCCAAAAAAGTGGTCTAGACATATGAAAATAAATAAATAGTAGAGACCAGTAAGTAAAGATATTGGAATAAATACCAATTCGTTTGAGGCTTTCGCCTATAAAGAAAAAGCACGTTAGATCTTAGAGGATATGGTACAATAGGATCAACAAGGAACCATATACTCAATATGATCTTGTTTTAGAGATAAATATTCTTGTAGAACCTAAGAAATATGCCTCATCAGATTTTTAAGACTCTCTTGAAGTACCATGCACCATTCAAAAGAATGAAAGTGATAGAGAAAACACAATGTTTGATGTTAACACCTCTACCATTAGGAAGTACCATAAAATGAGTTGGATAAGTCAAAAGCTTCCTTAGTAGAGCCACAAGAGGATAAATCTAATGAAAAAGAAAATTTGTGAAAGAATATTGAGAAATAGAATAATACGACCTACTCTCAATACTAACAAGGCAAAAAGAGAAAAACCTTCAAAATATCAAGCAAAATCCAAGGATGCAAGAGCAAACATAGAGAAAGTAACATAATCTAAGTTGGTTAAAATTCTCTTAACAAATAATAAAATTATATTGATAACTCACAAGCCCAGCCAACTACCCCTAATGAGAAATAATTACCATCTCATAGAATATAATGGGTACTAATACCCCTCAAAGTAGAGGTTTATCAAGGATTTTTGTTTAAGTAATAAGTCTAATATTCTTTGTATCCATGAACTATAATGAAAAAGGAAGAAGTTTCTAAACTTATAAAAATAGTATGGGTAAGATGTGAATGGGATGTTGTGGATTCAAAAGGAATGATAAGGGGAATTCTAACATGTTGGAATCCAATTAGAACCTCCTATAAAACCATTCATAAAACTAGGCATTGGATAGCCTCATTAGTCACATGCTACTTTGCAAATATTTATTTCATCCTTATCAATGTCTATGGACCTATAACTTAGTTATGCAGATTATAATTTTAGAGTGGAATTGAAACCTTTATGAGAAGTAAAGACTAAGAAATCCAATTTATTATCATAGGATATTTCAATGCCTTAACCAAGCTGGATGAAAAATTTAGGGGAATTAAGAAAATAAACCAAAGTATGAAATATTTCTTACCTTTTATTTAAAATAATAATCTATGGGAGAGGTTGAGCTTGAAGATGACAACTATACATGGGCCTACAACATGATAGGCCAAAAAAAGATAGCAAAAAAAATAGATAGATGCATACTCTTAGATAATTGGCTAGATGAAGCGAATGAATTTCTCTCTCAAATTCTAACATCACACTAGAAATTATTTTTGGTCATAAGCTAAAAATAGATCTATGACTATGATGTAATAAGGGGGAAATGTTAGGAGTTATTACATCATAGCCCATGTGAAGTGGAAAGTGGTATAACCACCCCTCAAAAGGCATATGCATGTAGTATAGGATAGAGGTAGTTGCAAGTTTGGTTGAGAGTTTGTTATGCTTGAAAAACAAAATGTTTGTATGGCTAGTAGGTCATAGGAAAATTTTATCCTAGGATAACCTAATGAAAAGGAAAACTAGTATGTGGGGAAAAAATTAGAATTTTAGGACTATTAGAGTGTTTTTAGGGTGAATAGAAATCAAGAGTAGACATAGACGTGAGTAAAAGAGCCAGGGTTTAGCACAGTAATGGCATGAGTATGGATTGATTGAGATGAACTCAAGGAATGTTATGATGGCATCAGGCTCGTCACAAAGTGTGCATGCTAGTGATGTTTTTTCATCTAAAAATTATTGGAAGGAACAAGATTTCCCAATGCATGTTGGAAATTGTTTGTTAAATAACAATTGATGTTTGGAGCAATGTGAAGCCAGGACGGTTCTAGTGGTTCAACCAGACTCGATGGCAAAAGATGTGGAGTATTTAACCAAGCATGCACTTATTGGTAAATTTATGAGAATCTGAATTTCTCTTCCCTTTGTGGAGGCTTGGGTTAGGAAGAATTGGAACCATGATGGTGACATGGAAGTGAGTTTGAGTACGAATAGCTATTTTATGGTGGTTTTTTCATCTTACGGATCGTAACAAAGCATTTGAAGGGGGTCCCTATTTCTATAACCAAGTTGGACTCTTTCTAATACCTTAATATGTGGGTTTTAACCCATCAAAGGAGTGACCATTGCGGGTTCTGATGTGGGTTTGACTCCCATGGCTCCCATTATAATTCTAGAGAAATGAAATCTTGCATATGATTGCCCTTCTTCTTGGAAAGCTGGTTGGACCATCACAACAAATGATGGAGAAAAATATAGTTTCTATTACCTGTATTTGTGTTGAAATTGATTTAAGTAATCCTATTCCAAATTCTATTGAATACCATTTGGATCGTCTACATGGGTTCAACAACTTGACTATGAAGCTCTTCCATTTTGTTATCGGATATATCATGAATACGGCCACCTGCAAAGAAAATATCCTAAGTTTGTCTCACTCGTGGCTTCAAATCTTGGGCCCTCTCAATCTGCACAAAATTTGGATAAAGAAAAAGCCTCGATAAAGGAAGGGGATCAGGATAAGGAAGGTTTTGTTCCTATAAAAACTCAAAAAAAAGGAAGAAGAGTAAAAAGAGCCCTTAAGGATAGCTAGCCAAATTCTCTACTCAACTGTTTTGAGATACTGGATGATATTTATTAGTGCATGGAGTTTCCTAAAATATCGCTACCTGATGCAGATATAACAAGGCCAAATCAGATGTCTCTTCTTGATGTGGAACCTAAGGAATCAGATCTAGTGGGTTTAAATGAAGAGCATATGGCTTTAGCTCTAAGTACAAGTGATATGGTTGGCTCTAGCCCTAGAAGGAAAACTATTTTAGAAAGTGGCACAAATATAGTTGTGCTCTCTCCTAATCAGGCACTGGTGCAGTCATCCTTGGACTAAAAAACTCATACGATATTGAGATTGCAACAGAAAACAATTAAAAAAGGTGCTTCGAATAAGAATATGAAGGTGGGTCGAAAGAAAGACCAGGATAAAATTAAGTTAATGGGAGAGACTTTGGTGGAGTTAGGCTTGGTGAGAACATTGGACTCCCATTTTTCTAACCCCCAAAAATGATTATCCTCTCATGGAATGTAAGGGGGTTGAACAACATCCCAAGACAAAAAGCTTTTCATGATTTTATTTGTGTACATTCTCTGAATGTGGTGTTTATTAAGGAGATTAAATTGGCTACTAATAGTATGTTCAATATTACTCCCAAGTTGTGGAGAAAGGGTCAATTCCAGTGTATTGGCATTTCTTGTTTATGGGATTTGATTAAGATCTCTCCTCTTACTTGGATTTATAGTAGATGTTCTATTTCAATGATCGGGTATGATAATGAATCTGGTGAAACCATCCTACTTACAAATATGTATGCTCCTATTGATTACAATGGTAAAGTAAAATTGTGGGACCACATTGGCTTTGTGATAAGTTTGGCTCCTCTGTACCCATGGATTTTGGATTAAGATTTCAATTCTATCACTTTTCTAGAGGAGAAATGTGGTGGAGTTGATCATATCAAACCTTTTTATTCTATCTTTAGTGCTCATATACCGGCCTTGAATTTGGTTTACATCAATCTGGATAATGAGATATTTACTTGGCACAATAGAAGATGTGGGAAAGAGTCCATCTCAGAGAGACTGGATCTGATATCTAGTTTTTGGATTGGTAATAACATAAGCTCTAATTTTGTGATTCTAGAGGGTAGGAGATCTTATCATTGGCCTATCAAACTCTCTACTCTTGATTTTGGGCTAAAGAAGAATCCTTCCTTTAAGTTTCAACTTATGTGGTTTTGATATCCTAAGATTCATGATTTCATGCAAGATTGGTGGACCAATGGTAAACCTTCTCATGGCACCACTATGTATTCCTTTATGAAGCGACTACAATTTGCTAAGCATAAATTGAAGAGGTAGAATAGTCTAAATTTTGGTAACATTTCCTTGGCTAAGTTGGCGGCTCTTAAGAAGGTGGAAGAAGCTTCAAGGAAGATTAGAGATCATGGACTTATAGAGGAGCTTCTCTTTGAGGAATCTGAGGCTGTAAAAGAACTTGTTGAATGGGAGCTGAGGGAAGAATTTTTTTGGAAATAAAAAGCTCGAGTGGATTGGCTTCAGGTTGGGGATTGGAACATGACCTTATTTTTTAACTCAGTTAAGGCTCGTCGTAATGGTAACCTGATTTCCTCTCTTGTGAATTCTTAGGTACCCTTCTCTCTTCTTTCAGGGAGATTTTAGAAGAGATTGGGAGGTATTTTTCCTCTCTCTTCAAGGACTCCCTCTCAAATGATGAGGATGAAAAGCTTATTCTAAACTGCATTCCCTCGATTGTTTCTAGAGAGATGAATCAGCATTTTATGTGCCCAATTTCCCTTGAGGAGTTGGAAAATGTTGTATTCAAGATGAAAAAATGGAAATCTCGGGGCCCTGATGGATTCTCGATTGATTTTTATCAGGAGTTTTGGGATTTAATCATATTTTATCTTCTTGGGGTGGTCCATGAGTCCTAAAAGAACAAACAGATGCTAAGGGCCCTAAATGCTATCTTTGTTGTGCTTATTCCCAAAAAAGAGGAAGTGTATTCTCTGGATATGTTCAGGTCTATTGCTCTCTGCAATGTTGTGTATAAGATCATTACAAAAATGATTACTGAGAGGTTGAAGATATGGTTGACCAAAATCATCTCTGAGGAGCAAGGTGGGTTTGTTGATGGCCGACAAATATTGGATGGGGTTGTTATTGGTACAAAAGCTATTCACTCGATGGAAGCTTTGAAGGATAAATCTATGTTAATTAAGTTGGACATGGCCAAAGCCTATGATCGGATCAAATGGTCCTGTCTTCATAAATTTCTTGTTGCTTTTGGATTTGAGGAGGAATGGATTAGATGGGTGATGAGTTGTGTTTCTTCTTCCTCATTCTCTGTTCTTGTTAACAATGAGTCATCAGAGTTGTTTGAGACCTCGAGGGAATTGAGGCAAGGATATCCTCTATCTCCTTATTTGTTAATCATTATGGTGAAAGGGTTGGGAAGACTACTCAAGTCTCAGGTTAGGCATGGTCTCATTCAAGGTTGGAAGTGGGATAGCAGTTCACCGCATTTTTCCCACCTTTAATTTTTTGATGATATAGCTTTGCTGGGAGTTGCCACTACCAGGGAAGCTAAAAATTTAGGACAAGTCTTCTATTTTCTTCTTCAATACCCCTCCTCTTATTCAAGCCATGATTACTCGAATTATAAGATTCCAAGTTGGGACTCCCCCCTTCATTTATCTTGGTATTTTGATTTTGTCTCATCCTTTGCCTAAATCTTCTTGGTAGTCTATGCTTGATAAGTTTAGAGGGAAGGTGTATCGCTGGACCGTTATATGGCTCTCATTTGTGGGTAGAGTGTTGCTTTTAAAATTTGTTGTTCAAGTGTTGCCCATTTATAGGTGTTTTGTGCAAACAACTCCCTCTCATTTTATTAAGGACATAGATGCTTTGTCAAGATAGTTTTTTTGGTCTAGAAAACTTGCTCAATCTAAATGGAGTTTGGTCAGGTGGAATTCTATTTGTAGGCCGATTCAATAGGGAGGCCTTGGGTTGCAACATGCGACTATTTTTGGGTAGGCTTTGGCTACAAAACTCTACTAGAGATGGTGTACTTCTCAAGATCATATTTGGGCTAAAATATTATCTTGTAAGTACTTGAGTGGTATTTATGAGGCTAATATCTCTAGAGTCAGCTTGGTTGGGAAAGGTTCGATTATCTGGGACACTCTGAAAAGAGGGGCTAATTTAATTAAGCAAGGTTTATTCTAGATTTACAATCAAGGATCAGATGCTCTTTTATAGGATGATTCTTGGGATGGCCACCCTACTATCTCGACTCAATATCCCAGGTTACGTTCCCTAAGTGTTTGTTTCTTGGAAACGGGTTGGTCTCGTGTGGAGGACTTTAAAAGAATTCAATCTTTTTGTAATCTAGAGATGTACAATTGGAAAGATCTGTAATAATAGCCCTAGGGAGTATTGGCCGAGGATAGAGATGTGCTTGCTCTTATTCTTATGGTGACGCCCTACTCTTCACTGAGGGGTAAAGATATTTTGGCTTGGAACCCTAATCCCAAGGGAACCTACTTTGTAGCCTATGGTTATTAGGTTCTTGATATGCAAAAGTTTGGGAGTCTCCCTATCACATGGTGGAAAAAGGTGTGGAATAGATTTTCTTGGCCTAAATGTAACTTTTTTCTTTGGTCGGTTGCTCGTAATAAATGCCTCACTTGGGATAACATGAGGAAGAGGGGATTTTAGGGTTCCTCTGTTTGTGTCCTTTGTGGTAATAATGAGGATGACTCTTCTCATTTTTTTCAATGCTCCCTTGTTAGAGATATTTAGCACCATTGGTGGAGTTCCTAGAACCATCCTTGTTTTCATGTGCTCTCCTTGGTGGATTTTTGGAGTAGTCTGTACAAACCTTTGGATAATGCCCCCTTCCTCTAGGTGGCTTGGAATTTGGGCCCTTATTGCATCATTTGGCAAATTTGGCTTGAACGAAATCATCACATATTTTAGGATAGACATTTGGTTGTTCAATAGATCTAGCAAAGGATCTTGTGTGTGGTACAAGAAAATATCCATAGCAAATGTGATGTGGATCCTCTTTTGGACTCTAAGGAGGAGAAGGTATGATAAGCCCTTGGTCTCTTTGGGGTTGGTGTAGATTCTTCTTGCCCTAGCAAGGTTTCCCAACTCAACAAGAAAGTTTAGAGAGATGGTAGGTGGAGGCCGCCCCCTGGAGGAGTTTTAAAAATTAATACTGATGGGTCGTCCAAGGGTAATCCTAGACATGTTGGAATTGGTGGTTTTGGAAGAGACTCTACTGACGTGGTCAAATTTTCTTTTCAATTTACAAAGGTGTCCACTCCAATAGTTTTATGGAAGCTCTTGTGATTCTCGAGGCCTTGCAAATGGATTTTTCTCTTGGCTGACGTAGGAGCATTTGTGAGTCTGAATCTTAAATTTTGGTTAATATTTTAAATAGCAAAAGGTTGGATGATGTTAATTGGCAGTTGGTCTCTATGGCCATTTAGATTCTTAGAATTAGTGAAAATGTCAAATTTATTTCCTTTGTGCACATACCAAGGGAATAGAATGGGGTTGCTGATTATTGGCCAAAAGGGCTTCTAAGCTTTCAGGTCCTTAGATTATGGATAATTGAGAGATTCTCCCAACTGGGGATTCTCAGCGCCTCTGAGAGTTGATCCACAAGGATGTCCATACTTAATGTGGTTTTTTCTTGTTGTTATCTTCAGGTTTTGACCTTATTTGGTGGTTTTACCCTATTTTATTGTTTTTTTGAGTCTTGGTTGGGGGCTTCGTTGTACTTTGTAATCTTGTATTCTTATCAATAAATTTTTACCCATTTATTAAAAAAAAGAAAAGGAAAACTAGTAGTCTAGATCTAGTAAATCAAACTATGATAAAGCAAAGTTTTGAAAATATTACTCTACTAAGATGCAATGCATACACAATGGAGGTGGAATTTTGGTATTGTGAAGGATGTTGCAAGAAAATTTCAAGAAGGATATTGAATTTTGGAATATTTATATTTACAAAGAAAATTGATCATAAAATAAAAATGAAGAATTCAAGAATTTAGTCTTTTTATAAAATTAACGATGTAGGTATCTAGCTACACCAACTCAAATGAGATGAGAACTGAATATGTTTGTAAAATCTCAAGCTATAAATAAGAGATTTTTGATTGGATAAGGATGAGGGACCCAAGTACAATCCTTTTTTTCTATATATAAATAAATAAATAAAAAAATATATATATATATATATATATATATATATATATATATATATATATATATATATTATTTTTATTCTTTGAACTCATAGTGAAGGCTTGGGCACTTCCTATAAGAGGTTTAAGGTTCAAATTCAAAAGTGAATAGGATAGTTACACATAGTACAACACAAGTACACAAGTGGATCATTATATAGTGAACATAAAGGAGTAAAGGGTAACCTAAATATTAAAAGTTAAAATATTTACACCCTTTAAAAAATGTTCAACTTTTTTTATTTTGCTTTGGTGTATATATATATATATATATATATATATATATATATATATATATATATTCTTGTATCTCGTTAAATTTTAGTACTTATAAAATCTTTTGGTGTCTTTGATATAATTAAAATCATTTTAATTTGAAGGTTTAAGCACTCAAGGTAGAAGGTTCAAGGTTCAAATTCAAAGTTAGATAGAGTACATATACCTCTTAAGTGGATATCCCAAGACTAATGCATCCTTCCATGTATAGTGGACCTAAAGGAGTATAGAGTAGTCATATACAGGGAGTTCATTAACCGTAAAAGTTATATATTATTCTTATACAATGTTAAAACTTGTTATCTAAATTCTTTTGGTCTCCTAGACGCAATTAAAATCATTTAATTTTTGAAGGCTTGGACATAGAAAATCAAAGTCTAAATTCAAAGGTGAATATAGTACATACACCCTGGAAGTGGATAGCATCACAAAAATAAATCTTTTCGTACATATTGAACTAAAGGAAGTATATAGATATTATATAAGCAAAGCTCATAACATTTAAAAATTAAATTTATTTTAACTCTTTAAAAAATGTTTTTTAATTTAATTATATAAATATATTTCTTATACATAATAAAAACTTAAAATCCCATAAACTTTTTTATCTTCTAAATATAATTAAAATTATTTAATTTTAAAAATTATTTAAGAGATAATTTAAAATCATGAATAACACTTGGAACCTTATAGAATGCAGTTTAAACTTTTATCCACGAACCATGTTTCAAAATAAAAATAGGATTTGCTTATTCAAAGACATAATTCTTCAAAAGATACATGCCTTATCTTTATAGGTGAGAAAATTATTGCACTTTATAAAATAAAATTTTAATAAATAAATTCTAACAAACATGTCAAAATTCTTTACATATTTATATATATAATTATTTCTAACGTCGATAAAATTATACACTATAAGGTATAGCCAAGTCTATTTTTTATTATAAAAAAATTCTGAAGTCTTAGCTGAATACCCTGAACGTCTATTACAACATAGATACTTTCAATATTAAGAAATAAACTTAAACTCCATTAAGAATCAGCTTGATTTGTTAAGTAAATGAACCCAGATTAGTGCCGCAACTTTTGATTGTATCGTCAAAAATGTCTTCGAGGCTGTCCTTGAAATTAAATCCCAACTCTCTCAGCTTTTGAGACCTGTACTCTGCCGTTGCAGTAGAATGGGAACCCACCTCCTCAACCCTGAATCCAACCAACATACAATTTCTCTCATAAAACTGATATAATTGATTAATTAATTGACTTCAAAATAAGCCATAGATTGGTGAGGGTAGAGGTTGTAGTCGCCTTAAGATTTCTTACTTATCTGTTATCTTCATCTCCGGATAACGTCTTGCCAAGAAATGTACCATCTCCTTAACCGAGAGCATATGTGCCGAGCAAAGGTATCTCCCTTGGGCTGCCGGATGTTCCATCAGAAACATCTGTGCATTGGAAACATCGTTTATATGGACCACTGGAACACCTCCAAACGCTGCCGCTATAGATTTTATAACAATTGTGAAATATTCGTTGTTTTCTGCAAGGTATAAAACCTATAAATTAAAATTTTAAAAAACACATATTATTTTTATCATATGAAATGGAAATAAAACATACCTCTGAAAACAGATAAAAGTGTTTGAATGCTGCCAGGGATGAAGGGGGTAATGAAAGGCCCTCCCACTAGAGAGGGAGCAATGGTTACAACATCTATACTGTGCTCTCTGCCAAACTTCAAAGCTGCTTGTTCTGCCAGCGTCTTTGATATAAAATAAGGCTGTTGTATAAAATATGTTAAAATACAAAATTTAGGTTCGAATTTTATTAAACTAACATAAATAAAAGTGAATTGAAAATATGTTTATACCCAGAATGGGAATTGTTGAGGGTTGAAACGGTAGAAATCCACGGGGCTCCAGCGGGACTCGGGTTGGCGGAAGTTATTGATGTGGCCCTGCTCGTCCAGGGCGGACATTGCACATATTGAAGAACAGAAAACCACCCTCTTAACTGTCTCTGCTTTCACGCAGGACTTGAGCACATTGATTGTGCCCTTGATTGCAACATCCACCACCTCATTCTGTCACAAAAGCAATTAAAATGGAACGGAATTTCAACATATGAATATGTCAGCTTGTATGAAAACACAACATCACATGAACAAGAACAAAATTTCAACATAGGAATATGTCACTGAAAATAAACAGCTTGTATGGAAACACAACAGTTAAAAAGAAAAAAGGTCAACTGCCCCACCACCTTATTTTTATTTTGTCACAAAGCATAAAAGAAGAGGTATTAAAATGGAACGGGAATTTTATCATAGGGATATGTTATTGGAAATAAACAACTTGTATGAAAACACAACATCACATGAATAGATTAAAAAGCGAAAGGGCCAACTACCCCACATGCCGTGACTGAATGTTAAAAGAGAAAGAGGGATTGTGGTTATATAGTTTGGTGATATAGATAATTTGGGAGTGGGGTTTCACTCGGGGATCTTTGGATGCAACAATCATTGGGGATAACATCACATGAATAGCTTAAAAAGCGAAAGGGCCAACTACCCCACACATGCCGTGACTGGATGTTAAAAGCGAAAGAGGGATTGTGGTTATATAGTTTGGTGATATAGATAAATTTGGGAGAAGGGTTTCACCTGGGGATCTTTGGATGCAACAATCATTGGGGATGCGAGGATGAAAACACCCTTGCAGCCTGAAACGGGTGAGTCAAAACTGCCCTCGTCGCGGAGATCTGCGTAGAAAAGCTTTAGCTTGTCTTGAGCACCAGGTAGGTGTTGTCCTTAAACTGTGATCAGATACATTTAATAAGCCCACAAATTTTGTTTTAAGTACTAAAACGAAGGAAAAAAATCTTCTTAAAAACATATTATTGAAAATTATAGGTTGTAGAGAAGTATTGGCCACTCACCGGTGTAGGAGGAGGAAGAAGAGTAGCATGGACGGAATAACCAGAGGCGAGAAGTAGGCTGACCAGAGAGGAACCGAGGAAGCTGTCGCCCCCAACCACGCAAAGAGTTTCTTCCATTATCCAAATCTTTTATTCTTCTGCTGGTTATTCGATGAAGCCTTTGGACAATATATAAGATGAAAGATGAACAGATTTGTTTAGAGTTCTTTTGGTTTTGAGTGGTTTTGATAATGGTGGTTGGTATGGTATAAATAAAAGGACACAATATTGGTACGTTATAAACATTTCTTACGCAGTGTTTGGATAGGCATTTAAATGATAAGGGTTTGAAAGGACAAAAAAAAAAAATATATATCTGGAATGACTTGTATATAATTTTGATTAATTTATAATTTAAATTTTAAAATTGATTTTTAATTGATTTTCTTTAACAGATTAGTTGGTGATTTTTTATTTATATTTAGCAAATTTTTAGACGTTTTAAGTTCGTATGTAGAAGGAATTTAAAGAATCAAACCGTAGGCTTAGAAATTTTAAAATTGATTTTTAATTGATTTTCTTTAACTGATTAGTTGGTGATTTTTTATTTATATTTAGCAAATTTTTAGACGTTTTAAGTTCGTATGTAGAAGGAATTTAAAGAATCAAACCGTAGGCTTCTTTTTATATAATAGAAGTATGATCAGTTAATATATAATTAAGTGTTTTTGTGTTGTGTATGGATGGATTAAGATAGTGTTGTTTTAGATTGATAATTTATGATTGTTAAGTTAGTATAATTAGGTGTACATATGTTTTAAAATGGTGTTGTTGGAGAGCAAGTGGGTAGTTAAAACTCTCAAGTTATCAAGAGGCCCAGGTTCAAATCTCTCCCTTCACATGTTGCGGATATGTTGTATATAAAAGGTTTCTCATCAAAAAAATAAAAATAAAAAAGTTCCTCATCAAAAAAAAAAATGGTGTTGTTATAAATCAATGGTCTATGATTATTAAAGTAGTATAATTAGGTGTTTTTAATTGATTTAGTATCTTTTAGTTTGTAATTAATATAATATAATTAAGTGTTTTCATATTGCACATGTTTTAAGATGGTGATAACTTAGACCAATGGTCTATGAGTGTTAAGTTAATATAATTAGGTGTCCTTAATTGGTTTATGATTTTTTTAGTTTGTAATTAATATAATTAGGTGTTCTCATATTGCATATGTTTAAAAATGGTGTTGTACTGGACCTATGGCCTATGGTTGTTAAGTTAGTATAATTAGGTGTTCTTAATTGGTTTATGATTTTTTTTAATTAATATAATATAATTAGTTGTTCTTATATTGCATATGGATTAAGATGTTGTCATCTTAGATCAATGATTTATGACTGTTAAGCTAGTATAATTAAATGTTTTTAATTTATTTATCATTTTTTAGATTGTAATTAATATAATATAATTAGGTGTTCTTTTATTGCATATGTTTTAAGATGGTGTTGTCCTAGACCAATGGTCTATGATTGTTAAGTTAGTATAATAAGGTGTTCTTAATTGGTTTATGGTTTTTTTTTTAATTTATATAATATAATTAGTTGTTCTCATATTGCATATGGATTAAGATGTTATCCTAGATCAATGCTTTATGATTGTTAAGCTAGTATAATTAAGTGTATTTAATTGGTTTATTATTATTATTTTTTTTTTGAATTTACATGGTGGAATCGGTAGCCGCCACGAATCCGGGCAGGTTTTTCAGCTTTTTATGGCTGCCATAGTATTCTGCGTTGTCCGCCCCGGAAGCCGCCACACAGATCTTCGCACAGTCCGCTCTTATAACCACCATGCCACAATCATTTTAAACCTTTTATGCCGTTGAAAGCACCAGGAAAGGGACAAGTGTTCAGTCCGACGAGGCCCGAGATTTAATTGGTTTATCATTTTTAAAATTGTAATTAATAGAATATAATTAGGTATTGTCATATTGCATATGTTTTAAGCTGGTGTTGTTCTAAACCAATGGTCTATGAGTGTTAAGCTAGTATAATTAAATGTTCTTAACTGGTTTATGATTTTTTTTTGTTTGTAATTAATATAATTTAATTAGGTGTTCTCATATTGCATAAGGTTTAATATGTTGTTGTCCTAGATCAATGGTCTATAATTGTTAAGCCCATACAATTAGGTGTTAGTAATTGGTTTATGATATTTAGTTTGTAATTAATATATTATAATTAGGTGTTTTCATATTGCATATGTTTTAAGATGGTGTTGCCTTAGATCAATGGTCTATTATTGTTAAACTAATATAATTAGGTGTTTCGGGCCTCACCGGATGGAACGCTTGTCCCTTTTCTGGTGTTTTCAGCGGCGTAAAAGGTTTAAAATGATTGTGGCATGGTGGTTATAGGGGCGGACTGTGCGAAGATCTATGTGGCGGTTTCAGGGGCGGACATCGCAGAATACTGTGGCAACCATAAAAAGTGGACAACCTACCCGGATTCGTGGCGGCTATCGATTCCACCATGTAAATTCAAAAAAAAAAAAAATATATATATATATATATATATATATATATATATATATATATATATATAATTAGGTGTTGCATATGTTTTGAGATGATATTACCCTAGATAAATGGTCTATTATTGTTAAGCTAATATAATTAGGTGTTCTTAATTGGTTTATGATTTTTTTTGTAATTAATATATTATTATTATATGTTCTCATTTTTTGAATACATAGGAGAATCAATAACACCATTACGTGTTACCATTGCGTGTTGTCACTATAAACCCTAGTCCTTTGGGTTGGCCGCTACCATACAACCTGTCTATGTCTAGATATGTCATGATTTGAACCTTGGACCTCCCCAAAGAGAGGCCAAAGTCCTAACCACCGTGTTGTCCTTGTCATGTTAGGTGTTTTCATATTGCATATGGTTTAAGATGGTGTTGCCCTAGATCAATGGTCTATGATCGTTAAGATAGTATAATTAGGTGTTCTTAATTGATTTATATTTTTTTAATTTATAACTAATATAATATAATTAGGTGTTCTCATATTTAATGGTGTTGCCTTAAACAAATGGTCTATAATTGTTAAGCTAATATCATTAAGTATCATAAATTGATTTATAAATTTTTAGTTTATAATTTTTAAGATGATACAATTGTGTATCTTTTTGTTGAAACCATTATTAAAGTTATTTGATTTAATTAAAAAAGAAGAATACACTTATGAGTAGCTATTTTTGCCCCAGAGGCATTACAAAAGCATTGGAGCTTGGCAAAAAGAGATTCAAAATTTGATTCCACAAGTTGAACAAAAATGGAAGTATCGTCTGCAAACTGTTGATTGACCAATTCTTTGCCATTAGGTAAAGTAATACCTTTGACAGGAGGACTTAATAAACTGTCTCTTAGAATATAATGTAAAGCATCACTGGCTATAATGAATAAAAGAGCAAGGGGACAAACTTCCCTAATCGATATCTGTAATTGAATAGGTTCAAACAATAAACATTTAATCTCAATATATGCTACAACATATCATAACAAAACCTTAACCATTTTGCAAAAAGTCACTGGAAAACCAAAAGCTTCCAAAGTTGAAAGCACAAAATTCCTTATATAGTCTACTATGCTTCAACTTGGTTTTTTGCTCATATCAGATCAATGATATCCATAAACATATTAAGAACTTTCTGTGGGATGGTAACACTCTTGGCACAAAAATACATTGTGTTAAGTGGGACTGGTGTTCTGTTAACAAGCTGAAAGGTGGCCTTGGTCTTAAAAATTTGCGGGTTCAAGGTTTGGCTTTAGCTGTTAAATGGATTGTGCAGTGTTTTGAAGGTGATGAGCCATGGAAGGTTTTAATTAGAAAGAACATTTTGCAATTTGTTCCTAAAAAAGCTCGATCCTGGAAAGGCCTCCCCATGAGTGATATCCTGTTCGACAGTTTTTCTATTGCCCCTACTGGCTCACCTATTTTCAAATATCTGTGGAAAGCTTGGGAAATGATAAGAGAGTATGTGGCTTATAATAGAGTTGACAATGTTATTTGTATTCAGAGTTCTATTTGGTGGACTCTTAAATATAAGAATAAATTTTTGGCCCTTACTCAAGGATGTTCAGCCAAGAAATGAGCTGGTAAAGGTATTAATATTTTTGTTGATATTCTTGATCACAGAGTTATCAAGTCTTGGGAGTTTCTTAGTCATCAATATAATCTTCCACGTTCTCATTGGAGGACATATTGTTTACTAAGAGTTGCTTATGATCAGATTGCTGGTTGTGATATTTTACCAGATGATCACTCATTGATCAAGGGTCTTTAGTGGAAGGATGATACTAAACTATGCAGTACGAAGCCCAGACAGTTGTATAATATGTTTATGGATACCAATGATATTTTTGGTCATATCAGCAGAGTTTGGAATATGGACATTAATCCCTCTTCTGGTTCAAACATCTTGCATAATGTGTGGTCCACGTGTCTTGAGCCTAAGAAGGCTTGGTTTAGATGGTTGTTATTACTTCAGAGGCTTCCTGTCTCAGCTGATTGTCATTCTTATTTACTATGCTCTTTATGCAGACTTCATGATACTGTGGGGCACATATTTTTTGATTGTATGTATGCGAAAGAAATCTGGTTTATATTTTTTCAAGATATGTTGAGTTGTAACAATGATAGTACTACTTTTCGACATTATGTGATTTTTGGGTATGTGCCTAAAATGGGCAAATGTTTTAATGATTTTTGGATTTTGCTTTCTACGAAAATTTTATGGAACATATGGCTTTCGAGGAATAAGGAACTTTATCAACATTTACCGAGATCTCTTACTGAGTCTCATAGGAGACTCATAGTTGTTTCTATCTCTCTACAGGTGGCGAAGACTATGTTTTGCTTCAGGAAAAGATTCAGTAATCTTCTTTAAGTTTTTCAATATTTTCTTGCTTCAAATAGTTCGTCATCTACTTCAAGTTATTCCAGGATTGATAGATATGTTGATATGATTAGTTTTTGTACATATTTATTTCAAAAAAACATGATAAAGTTTAATATGTAATGTTGTTTGGGATATTGGGTAGTGTTGTTGTAGGTTGCGGGAGGTTTTTTTATACAATTTTTTTGATGTAATTATGTACTGTTTTTTTATCATTAATATATGTGAAATATTTTCAATTCAAAAAATAATAATAAGTAATTTTTTTATTTATATAAGATTAGAAAAGACTTAAAACTTTTTCAAAAACTTTACAATGATTCAAAGTTTCGTGAATGAATTTAATCAGTTAAAATATTGATCAATTTTTTTTAAAATAATTTAAAACATAAAAATTTAAAAATTTATAAAAAAATAATAAAAAAAAAAATTAATTATTTTAAAATAAAAATAAAAAATCAATTTTTAATTTTTCATATAAATTTATTTCTTTTGAAAAGCAAGTTATGTGTGTGATAAACATTTTTCCTTTTTTTGGTTGTTAAACTTATATACTTTTTTTTTTCCAGTTTGGTTGTTAAACTTATTTCGTGTGATAAACTTTTTTTTTTTTGTGAGAGAGATAAACTTTTTCTTTTTCTTTTTTTTTTTTTGTTAAATTTTTATTTTTTTCCTCGTTAAATCCCCTCACACATTATGTGAGACAAACTTTTTTTTCTTTTTGGTTGTTAACCTTTTTTCGTGTGCACGTGTTATATAAACGTTTTTCCGTTTTGGTCGTTAAATCCCACTCGTTTCAATTTCGGTCACAAACTTTTTTTTCTTTTTGGTTGTTAACCTTTTTTTCGTGTGCACGTGTTATATAAACGTTTTTCCGTGTTGGTCGTTAAATCCCACTAGTTTCAATTTACGTTTCTTAGAGGGAAAACCATCTTTTTGGTTGTTAATTTTTTTTTCTATTTGATTGTTAAATCTCGCGTCTTTTTAGATGGAAAATTAAAAAAATTAAAATTAAAATTTTAATAAAAATATGAATAACAAAAAAATTTATCCTATAAATTATCTCATAATTTTTTTTTGCCTTGAAAAATATATATGTATACTCAATGTTTAGGTCTTAAAACTTATCCAGCACTTATCATGGAAACAATCCTAAAGGATATATCCATCCTCTACCTTTAACTTAATTATTTTTACCAATGAATCCATTACTTTTAATTATAAATTATCTCATAATTTTTTTTTGCCTTGTTTAGGTCTTAAAACTTATCTAGCACTTATCATGGAAACAATCCTTGAAAGGATATATCCATCCTCTACCTTTAACTTAATTATTTTTACCAATGAATCCATTACTTTTAATATATTTTTATATTATATTATATTAATAATATTTAACGAATATATATAGTCTCTCAACAGAAGTGATATACATTATTTTAAATAAATTGGACCTAACAAATATATTTTAGATAGATATATTAGTAATATTTAACAAAGAACTTCTCACAAAAGAGATTGCGTGTATGGGAAGGAAGTTGAAGCGGTCTAAGTTTCGGCGCTGAAGATATTCGAAAGAAATCCTAGCAGAGCCAGAGAAAAAAAAAACAGAGGAGATGACATAATTTTCTAGAGGAGGTCTGAACAATTGGAGGAATGTTGTGATGGTGTCAGACTTGTCACAGAGCGTGCATGCTAGTGACTTTTTTCATCTAAAAATGATTGAAAGGAACATGATTTTCCATTGCATGTCGGGAATCGCTTGTTAAAGAACAATGGATGTTTGGAACGTTGTGAAGTCAGGCCGGTTGTAGTGGTTCAACCAGATTCGGTGGCGAAAGATGTGGAGTATTTAACCAAGCATGCACTTATTGGCAAATTTATGGGCATCCAAATTTCTCTTTCATTTGTGGAGGCTTGGGTTAGGAAGACTTGGAACCCTAAAGGTGATGTGGAGGTGATGCTGAGTGCGAATAGCTATTTTATGGTGGTTTTATCTTGTCTTGCGGTTTGTAACAAAGTATTTGAAGGGGTCCCTATTTCTATAACCAAGCATGACTCTTTCTTAAACCCTGGCATGTGGGTTTCAACCTGTCAGAGGAGCAGACATCGCAGGTTTTAGTGTGGGTTCGGCTCCCATGGCTCCCATTGAAATTATGGAAAATTGACACCTTGCATATGATTACTCTTCTTATTGGGAAGTCAGTTGGACCATCACAACAAATGACGGATAAAAAAGTAATCTCTGTTACCCGTATCTATGTCGAAATTGATTTAAACAATCCTATTACAGATTCTATTGAAATATAGTTTGGATCGACTACATGGGTTCAACAACTTGACTATGAAGCTCTTCCATTTTGTTGTTGGATATGTTATAAATACGACCTCCTGCAAAGAAAATACCCTAAGTTTATCCTACCCATGGCTTCAAATTGTGGGCCCTCTCAATCTGCACAAAATCTAGACAAAGGAAAAGCCCCAATAAAGTAAGGGGATTAGGATAAGAAAGGCTTTGTTCCTTTAAAACCTCGAAACAGAGGAAGAAGAGCAAAAAGAGACCTTAAGGATAGCCAACCAGATGCTTTTCTCAATCATTTTGAGATACTAGATGATCTTGATTAGCGCATGGAGATACTTGAAACATCGCTACTTGATGCAAATATGACTGGGCTAAATTAGATGTCTCTTCTTGAGGTGGAATCTAAGAAATCAGATCTAAGGGGTTTAAATGAAGAACATAGGGCTTTGGTTCCGAGTACAGGTGGTATGGATGGATCTAGCTCTGGAGGAGAAACTATTTTGTAAAGTGTCACAAATTTAGTTATGCCCTATCCCACTCAGATACTGATGTAGTCATCCTTAGACTGCAAAACTCTTACGGTGTTGGGATTGCAACTTAAAACAATTCAAAAAGGTGCTTCGGATAAGAATATGAAGGTGGGTCGAAAGAAAGACCAGGATAAAATTAAGTTAATGGGGGAGACTTTGGTGGATTCAAGCTTGGTGAGAACATTGGACTCCCATTTTTCTAACCCCTAGAAATGATTATCCTTTCATGGAATGTAAGGGGGTTGAACAACATCCCAAGACAAAAATATGTCGTTATTTGGTTTGTGTTCATTCTCCGAATGTGGTGTTTATTCAGGAGACTAAATTGGCTACTGATAGTATGTTCAATATTGCTCCCAAGTTGTGGAGAAGGGATCAATGCTAGTGTATTGGTGCATGTGGATATACTGGTGGAGTTGTCTGTTTATGGGATCCGGCTAAGATCTCTCCTCTTACTTGTATTTCTAGCAGATAGTCTATTTCGATGTTCGGGTATGATAATGAATCTGGTAAAACAATCCTACTTACAAATGTGTATGCTCTTGTTGATTACAACGGTAAAGTGAATTTGTGGGAGTACATTGGTTTTGTGAGAAGTATGGCTCCCCTGTACCTATGGATTTTGGCTAGAGATTTCAACTCTATCACTTGTCTAGAGGAGAAACGCGGTGGGGTTGATCATCTTGAACCTTTTTCTTATGTATTCAGTGCTCATAACTGGGACCTAAACTTGGTTGACATCAAGCCGGATAATGGGATATTTACCTAGCACAATAGAATATGTGGAGAAGATTCCATCTTAGAGAGACTGGATAGGTTTTTTATCTTCAGTTTTTGGATTGGTAATAACATAAGTGTTAGTTCTGTGATTCTGAAGGGTAGGGGATTTAACCATTGGCCTATCAAATTCTTTGCTCTTGAGTTTGGGTTAAATAAGAATCCTTCCTTTAAGTTTCAAATTATTTGGCTTCAAGATCCTAATATTCATGATTTCATGCGAGGTTGGTGGACCAATGGCAAACCTTCTCATGGCATCGCTATGTAATTCCTTTATGAAGTGACTGTAATTTTTTAAGCATAAATTGAAGAGGTGGAATAGTCTAAATTTTGGGAGCTTTTCCTTGGCTAAGTTGGTGGCTCTTAGGAAGGTGGAAGAAGCTTCAAGGAACATCAGAGATCATGGAGTCACGGAGGAGTTTCTCATTAAGGAATTTGAGGCTACGAAAGACCTTGTTGAATAGGAGTTGAGGGAAGAAATTTTTTGGAAACAAAAAGCTCGAGTGGATTGGCTTTAGGAAGGGGATAGGAACATGACCTTATTTTTAACTCAGTTAAGGCTCATCGTAATGGTAACTTGATTTTCTCTCTTGTGAATTCTCAAAGTGTCCTTCTCTCTTCTTTCAGGGATATTTCAAAAGAGACTAGGAGGTATTTTTCCTCTCTCTTTAAGGAGGACTCCCTCTCAGATGAAGAGGCTAAAAATATTATTTTAAATTGTATTCCCTCGATTGTTTCTAGATAAATGAATGAGCATTTTATGGGTCCAATTTCCCTTAAGGAGTTGGAAATTGTTATCTTCAATATGAAAAAGGGGAAAGCCCAAAGCCCGGATGGATTCTCGATTGAGTTTTATCAGGAGTTTTGGAAGTTAATCAAATTTAATATTTTGGAGGTGGTCCATGAGTCCTAAAAGAACAAACAGATGCTAAGGGCCCTAAATGCTACATTTGTGGTGCTTATTCCCAAAAAATAGAGAGAAAATTCCCTGGATATGTTGAGGTATGTTTCTCTTTGCAATATCGTGTATAATATCATTACAAAAATGATTATCGATAGGTTAAATATATGGTTGAGCAAAATCATCTCTGAGGAGCAAGGTGGGTTTGTTGCTGGCCGAAAAATCCTAGATGGGGTTGTTATTGCTACATAATCTATTCACTCAATGGAAGCTTATAAGGAGAAATCTATGTTCATTAAGTTGGACATGGTCAAAGCCTATGACCGGGTCAAATGGTCCTTTCTTCATAATGTTCTTGCTGCTTTTGGCTTTGAGGAGGATTGGATTATATGGGTGATTATTTGTGTTTATTCTTCCTCGTTCTCTGTTCTTGTTAATAATGAGTTATCGAAGTTTTTTGAGGCCTCGAGGGGATTGAGGAAAGGAGATCCTCTATCTCATTATTTGTTTATCATTATGGTAGAAGGTTTGGGAATATTTCTCGAGTCTCAGGTTAGGCATGGTTTCATTCAAGGTTGGAAGTGGGATAGTAGTTCATTGCCTCTTTCCCACCTTCAATTTGCTGATGACACTGATTTTCTAGGAGTTGTCACTATTAGGGAAGTTGGCAACATTATACGGTCTCTTGACATATATCTTGGTGCTTCTGGATAGTTGATTAATGAGGAAAAGTCTTCTATTTTCTTCTTCAATACCCCTCCTCTTTTTCAAGCCAGGATTGCTCAAATTCTAAGATTTTAGGTTGGGACTTCCCCATTCATTTATCTTGGTATTCTTATTTCATCCCATCCTTTACCTATATCTTCTTGGTAGTCTATGTTGGATAAGTTTAGAAGGAATGTGAATCACTGGATCGTCAGATGCTCTCCTTTACGGGTAGAGTGTTGCTTTTAAAATCTTTTGTTCAAGTTTTACCCATCTACATATATTTTGTGCAAATAAATCCCTCTCACTTCATAAAGGACATGGATGCTTTATCAAGATAGTTTTTGTCATCTAGAAAACTTGCTCAATATTAATGGAGTTTGGTTAGGTGGGATTCTGTTTGTAGGTCGGTTCAAGAGGGAGGCCTTGGGTTGTGATAGGTGGCTCTTTTTGGATAAGCTCTGGCTATGAAACTTTATTGGAGATGGTGTACTTCTCAAGATCATATTTGGGCTAAAATATTATATTGTAAGTACTTGAGAGGTATTTCTGAGGTTGAGATCCCTAGAGTCATCTTGGTTGGGAAAGGTTCGATTATCTGGGACACTCTGAAAAGAGGAACTAATTTAATTAGCAGGGTTTATTTTGGATTTGCAATTGAGGATCAGATGCTCTTTTTTGGGAGAATTCTTAGAATGGCCATCCTCCTATCTTGACTCATTATCCCAAGCTACATTCCTTAAGCATTTGTTTTTTGAAGTGGGCTGGTCTCGTTTGGAGGACTTTAAAACAATCTAATATTTTGGTATTCTAGAGATGTACAAGTGGAAAGATCCATAGTAATGGACCTAGGGATATTGGTCGAGGAAAAATATATGCTTGCTCATATTCTTGTGGGGAAACCCTGTTATTTATTGAGGGGTAAAAAATAGTTTGGCTTGGAACCTTGATCCCAAGGAAACCTAATTTGTAGCCTATGGCTACCAGGTTCTTGATATGCAGAAGTTTTGGAGCCTCCTTGTCACATGGTGGAAAAATGTGTGGAACAAATTTTCTTGGCCTAAATGTAATTTCTTTCTCTGGCTGGTAGCTCAAAATAAATATCACACTTGGGATAACTTGAGGAAGAGGGGATTTTAGGGTCTCTCTATTTGTGTCCTTTGTGGTAATAATGAGGATGTCTCTTCTCATTTATTTTTCCAATGCTCCCTTGCTAGAGATATTTGGTACCATTGGTGGAGTGCTTGTAACCATCCTTGTTTTCATGTGCTCTCCCTGGTGGAGTTTTGGACTATTTTGGGTAGACCTCCGACCAATGCCTCCTTCCTCCAGGTGACTTGAAATTTGGGCCCTTCTTGCATCATCTAGCAGATTTGGCTCGAACAAAATTATCACATCTTTTAGAGTAGTCATTTGGTTGTTCAATAGATCTAGCAAAGGATTCTGGGTATGGTTCAAGAAACTATCCATAGCAAATGCGATGTGAACCCTCTTTTGGACTCTAGGGAGGAGAAGGTACGATAGGCACTTGGTCTCTTTAGGGTTGGAGCGAACTCTTCTCGCCCTAGCAGGGCTTCTCAGCTTAGAAATAAAGTTAGGAGATATGGTAGGTGGAGGCCACCCCCTAGAGGAGTTTTAAAAATTAATATTGATGGGTCGTCCAAGGGTAATCCTAGACAAGCTAGAATTGGTGGTGTTGGGAGAGAATCTGTTTGTGTGGTCACATTTTTATTTTTCATTTATAAAGGTGTTCACTCCAACAATTTTATGGAAGCTCTTGCGATTCTCAAGGCCTTGTAAAGGGGGTTTTATCTTGGTTGGTGCAGGAGCATCTGTGAGTTCAACTCTCAAATTTTGGTTAATATTTTAAACAACAAAAGGTTGGAGGATGTTAATTGGAAGAGTACCTCTATGGCCATTCAGATTCTCAAAATTATTGAAGAGTTCAAATTCATCTCCTTTATCCACATTCCAAGGGAATGGAATGGGGTTTATGATTATTTGGCCAAAAGGGCTTCTAAGATTTCGATTCCTTAGATTATGGATAACTAGGAGAGTATCCCGTTTAGGGACTCTCAATGCCTCTGGGAGTTGATCCACAAGGATGTTCAGACTTAATATGGTTTGTTCTTGTTATCTTCTTTGGGTTTTGACCCTATCTGGTGGTTTTAGCTTATTTTGTTGCTTACTTGAGCCCTAGATGAGGGCTTCGTTGTACTCTGTAATCTTATCTTCTTATCAATACATTTTTACCCCTTTATTTAAAAAATATATATCTAACAAATAAATATTTGTAATATATTTTTTTATTATATTATTTTTAATATATTATTTTTTTTGTTGGAAGATGAGGGATTGTACACAGTCTCTCATCCTTGACAAATCATAACTCTCTCCTTTTAAGCTTGAAAGTTAAAAAATAGATTCCATTCTCATTTCAATTGAGTTGTTGTAGCTAGATACCTATATATTTCTTTATAAAAGTATGAATTCTTGATTTTCATTTTTAGGGTCTTCTATAATTTTATTTGTAAATACAAATATTCCAAAATTCAACATACTTATTGACATTTTCCTACAATAACCTTCATAATACGAAACTCCAAAACTTACTACTTCCTCTAACCATAGAAAAGAGAATTTAACTTCATGATATCATATTAAAACCCCTCTATTTCATTTGTTCCCTTCCCTTAACGTGTGTGTAAACTTGACTTCTTCAATCTATGTAGACAGGTCTTATATTTTCAAAATTATCTCTTGTATGTTACATGGAGTCTTTGCTTTCCTTAAAATTGCATTTATTACTATTAGGGAATCACATTCCATCCATACTCTATTTCATTTTATTTATCTACATATTTTTAACCCTTCCAAAGCCACCCAAGCTTCAACTTCATTATTTGTCTTAAATCCACTATTGAAAGCATAATGAGATAAAATATATTCCCTATTATTTCTAATTATTCCTTCTCCTGCTACTAGTCCTAGGTTTCCTTTAAATGCTCCATCAAAATTCAACTTGACAAACTCCTCTTTCGGTGGTTTCCACTTTATATTTTTTGCCTTCCTTTTGTTTCTCCTATACCCAACATCATAATTCCATTTGATGACTTGACTCCATCTATCAAGGCTCTTTGCTTCAATATTAGGGATTGAGTGAGTTGATAGAGTTGTTTAGACTCCTCTGTGACTAAACAAATCCTCCTTTCATTACCTCTAAACTAATTTTCTTTCCTTTAAATATTCTTTTGTTCTTTTCCAACCATATAGTCCAAAATATTGCATCTTTCAATATATCATAGATTATCTATAATTCCTTACTTTTAAAAGTGCTATGCTATTGTTTTGACCATTCTTCAATTCTGCCATTTATCACCATGAATTTACCAAACATATTAAGAATTCATTGTCATAGTTCCCATACTATTGAGCAATGTCCTAAGATGGTTTATACTATCCTCCTCCTTTTCACATAGAACACATCATGAGGGGCCATGAAAATCCCTTTTCATTAGGTTATCCCAAGATAAAATTTTCCTATGACCTACGAGACACAAAGATTTTGAATTTTGGAATACTTGTTTTATCCCAAATATCTCTCCATATTCTTGTAGTATACCTATTTTATTGGTGCTTTAGATTATATCTACTTGTTGTGTATTCTCTTGAGCTATTCAACTCCTAAATCAACTTATCCTTAGCTCACATCAGAATAATCATTGTTATTATCTTTTTGTTCAACTACTCCCTAGCAACAATGTCTCATATAATAAAAAATATTATTTTAATTTGTATCTTCCTTCCTGATCCGTGTACCTAATGTTTGAAACCCTATCATCATATTTTCTTGAAGTAATCTCATCTATGGTTTCAAAATTGGATCTAGATTGAGTGATTTTTTATCACACAAAGTATCCATCCAAATAGAATTTTTTTCTCTAGTTCCCACCACCCATATTAGACTTTTAATCACTAGATAAATTGATTTTTTTAAACCATTCCAAAGTGCAGAACCATCTGGTAATGATATTATAGTAAATATCAAGCTTGGGTGATTGAGGTCAACATACTTAGTAGAATTTTTGACCATTGTCTTTGACTCTCTTTGTACAATCTCCATATTACTTTTCCCCTTGGCTTGCATTTGTAAGAAGTCTTAAAATGAGACCTCCACTAGTTTTATCATCATACATCTTGCTTCATTTCACCAAAGTAAAAATCCTTTTGTCATGTAATATTGACCACAAAAATGAATGCATAATATAGATTAAACTTTTTCTATTTATTTTGGCATAATATACAAGGACATATAACATGTTGGAATGGGCTCTAATACTGATTTAATTAGTTTCACTCTTATTTCTAACAATAACCATCTACATTTCCATGACAATAGTTTATTCTAAACTTTAATTATAACTAGATTCCACAATTTTATCCTCATTCTCCTCTCAAATAAAGGCATACCTAGCTATGTTGTCTGTAAATTTACCTCCTCCATTTGAAGTAACCTACATTGATTAGGAATAAGACAAGATTTAAAAATATAAAAATATTACATCTAAAGATATAAAATATCATGTAAGGTTTATGTATTAAAATATTCTTATGTAATGGACCTTCTAAAAAGTTATGGTCTATACATGAAGGGTATAGAAAATTTATTGACCAAACCTTTCTAGAAGGTCCATTACTTAAGAATATATATATATATATATATATATATATATATATATATATATATATATATATATATATATATATATATATATATATATATATATTATAGGTTATATGTGGCTTCAATTGGGGTCACTTCCATCAAAATACTAAAATATTACATTTGTTGAAGCATACCTTTTTATCACAATTTATTTATTTATTTATTTTCTTAAATATATTCTTCAACTTCATAGAAGTGCTATGTTTCCACAATCAGCTCCTTGACATCATTTTGATTAAGATATAAAATATCACTTGGCCAATTGCCTTCTAAAATTAGAATTTCACCAGGATGAAGATCAACACCATAATTCACTCCTTTATCAACCACTCGATATCCTTCTCTATAAATATGCTCACACTATTAGGAGATTGCCTCTAGTAATAGATGATGAACATCAACAATAATATTATTTTTTATCCAGTCTCCACATCCATTTTTGTTAATAACATTGATGATAATTTGTGAGTCCTCAATTGAAATATATTTCCATCATTTTTTGTTGTAATTTTAATCCCTATAAGAAGTGCCCTAGCCTCTGCATAGTTGTTAGTTGAAATTCCATATGGTTCTGAATAAGTGAGGAGAATTCCGCCTTCACTAATTCTAAAAACACCACCTCCACCAGCTTTTCTTGGATTTCCTTGAGAAGCACCATCAAAATTAATTTTGATGAACCCAATTTTTGGACATTTCCATTTTACCATAGATCGAAGTACATCCTTTGTTTTAATTCCATTGTTGTAGATGACTCTTCCATGTATATTCAAATCATATAGCCAAGTTATTAGCATATTTTTTTTTGCAATTGAGGCTTTTCATGATGAGCATTATATTTGTAGACATTCTACAAGAGAGACAATAATACGATTCCAAACTTGGGCATGATTTTGATTTTGATTTTTAATTTTTTTTTTATTCCTTTCAAGCCATAATTTTTTTTTTTATTCCTTTAGATGTAATATATTTTTATTTTAAATCTTAACTTATTCCTCATCATACATATTTGTACTTTGATTCTAGATGGAGTGTTCAAGAAATAAATTTTGGATTTTGTCCTATTAATTTTTTATCTAGACGCTCTTTCATATTCCATTAATAATTTTTTTTCAATGAGTATATTCCATTAATAAGTTATTCAAAGTTCTAGCCTCATTTATCCTTTCTCTCCCAAAAAGGGTTGTATCATCTATAAACTATTGATGGGTGATGTTGTATATGTTATTATTAGTCTTAAATCTATTTATTAGCATATCTTTATATGTCTTCTTCAAGTTTCTTCCCAATACCTCTACCATAATAATAACAAAAATATGGTGATAGAGGATCTCCCTATCTAATACCTCTCTTAGATTTAAAATAATATGTTACTAGTCCATTGACTAACATTGAATATGATATTATAGAGACACAAGGCTTAATCCACTTGTCCCATTTATTCCTAAATCTAAATATTTCTTATACTACAAAAATAAAATCCTATTTAACCCAATCATAGCCTTTACTCATATCAAGTTTTAAAATCAATTTTCTCTTTTTTCTTGAAGTTCTTGAATGCATTACTTCATTAGCTAGTATGATCTTATCTAGAATATATGTCACTTTCACAAATCCTCCTTGCTATTCTGAAATATATTTTTCTAACTGTGGTTTTAACTAATTTGCCATCATTTTTGAGACTATGTTACATGCCATATTACATAGGCTTGTGTACCTAAATGAATCAAACAATTTTGCATCCTTTTTTGGAATCAAGGTAAGATATGTTGCATTTATTTTATAAGGTATGTATTGTTTTATCCTAGGCTATTTCACTACCTCCAATAAAGAATCATTCACTATTTCCTAGTTGTTTTGGTAGAATGTTGTTGAGATCCCGTCTAGACTTGGGGATTTATCCTTATCATAAGATAAAAGAGTTAAATGAACTTCTTCCATAGTAATAGGATCCATCAATTTGCTATCGTCTTCATATGTTATAACTAAAGGTGCTTCTTGTAGTAGTTTATCATTAAGAACCTAAAAATCCTTTCATCCTAGAATATTATGTAAAATATACATGTCCTTTCTTATTTTGCTCTGGTATTCAATTCAAACTCTTTTTATTGATTTAATTCTACTAGTTATGGATGTTGAACTTTGTACTATTGCCATCCTATGAAAAAACTGTGTTTTTATTTCCTTATAAGTTTATCTCAATTTTAACCTCCAAAATTTCTCTTCTTGCTCAAAATATTATGATATTCACTAAGCAACTCCCTTTCCTTCAAGACTGGATTATTGTACTCACCTTTTTAGAATTAAAAAATATATACTTTAGTTCTTTATTCTCAACAACATATCCAATAGTTTTATTGTTCTATTATTTTAATCTAGATATCATTGATTTAATTTGTTTTGTAAGGGTATATAGCCCATTTTTTCCTAAAGATTTCCATGTCTACGCTATCATATCAAAAAATTAAGTATGGTATTCCCACATATTTTCATATTTAAAATATGATTCTTTTTTTAGTTCACTTGCCATCATTTTAACTCTCATTAGCTAGTGATCTGAACAAATCCTTATCAAGGTATTAATTTTAACACAAGTCCCTTCATCTAGTCAATGATCTAAGAGTATGCATCTTACTATTTTTTTGCTAGAAAGTACTGGACTATCCTATTGTTGGTCCATGTATAGTTTTTAAATTCAAACTCAACATCACATAGATTATTGTTATAAATAAAAGCTAAGAAATATCTCCTACTTTGGGTTATTTTCCTAATTCTCCATAAAAATTCACCTCGATTGGTTATGCCATTAAAATATCCTATGATAATGAATAAAGTTTCTTACTATTTACTTCTCATAAAGGCTCCAATCATACTCCATAATTCTAATTTTCCTAACTAAGTTGTAGTTCCACAAATATTGATAAGGATGAAAACAGTATCTACAGAGTAGCATGTGACTAATGAGGCTATCCAATGTCTAGTTTTATGATTGGTTTCACAGGAGGTTCAAACTAGATTCTAAAATGTTAGAATTTTTCCTACCACTCCTTCTAAATCCATAGCTTCACATTCACATCTTGCCTATACTACTTTTAAAGTTTTGAAAACTTCTTCCTTTGTCATTTTAGTTTCTTGGATATAAATAATATCATGCTTATTACTTAAATAGAGGTCCTTGACACACCTCTACTTTCAAGGGGTATTAGCACCCCTTATATTCTATAAGATGGTAATCATGTCTTATTAGGGGTTTTTTGCCCAACCTACAAATTACCAATATCATATTATTATTATGTAAAGAGATGTTCAACCAACTTTGATTGTGTTCCCTTCTCTATGTTTGATCTTACTTATTTGGATATCGATCTATAATTTGAAGTTTTTCCTCTTTTTTCCTTGTCAGTATCAAAATTAAGTCATAGTATTCTATTTCTTAATATTCTTTCACAAAATTTCTTTTCATTAGATTTATCCTCTCATAACTCTGCTAAGGAATCTTTTGACTTATCCTGTTTATTTTTTTGGTATTTCCTTATTAATGGTAGAGGTATTAACATCTAACATTGTGTTTTCTCTACCAGTTTCCTTCTCCTAAATGGTTCATGATACTTCAAGAGATTCTTCAAAATTTGATGAGGCACATTCCATAGGTTTAGAAAGAATGTTCATTCGTAAATTAGGATCATACTAAGAAGACAATTATTTGATAATATTCTAATCTTGTTGTACCATATCCTCTAAGCTTTGATCCATTTTTTTCTTCATAGGCTAAAGCCTTTAAAAATGGTATTTCTTCCAATATATTTCCTTATTGGTTTCCATGGTTTATTTGAAGAACACAAACTTATACTATACTTTATTATAGTATAAGTTTATTTGAGTATAGTATAGTTCCATGGTTTATTTGAAGAACACAAACTTATACTATACTTTATTATAGTATAGTATGAGGGGGGTGAACAATATAAGATCACTTTTTACTTTTTTTTATTAAAACAATATTATCCAATATATCAATGGCAATATAAAAAACAATAATCAAATCAATGCACAAATCATCAAAGACAATAGAGACACCAATTTAATGTGGTTCACCCAATGTGGGCTACATCCACGGAGAAAATATTTCACTAAAATTTTCTCAACAAATCTCTTGGGAATATTTTATTATTACAATGTTTATGGACATCTATCCAAAGGAGACAAAAATCCCCTAATCAAGTTTGTGGATGCTTATCCATAGGAGACACCAATCCCTTCATATAATTTTTGGAACTTTATCCATAGGATAACTCCTTCTCCTCTGCTTTGGCTGGTGATCCTCTAGAAGACTACTACCTCCACTACACTGGCTTATGTATCTCTCTCCACTGAAGACTCATATTCTCACTCAAAAGACCTATGTTATCACTACCCTGGCTAATGGATCTCTATCCACTGAAGACTACTATCCTCTGCTCTGTCACCTCCAAATATTGCTCTTAGATATATCTCAAATTTGCACTAAATACAGTCTTTCAGTCCAACACAAATATTCTCAATCTCTATCTCAAATCTGCACTAAACATAGTCCTTCGGTCTAGAAAAAATCTTCTCAATATCTGTCTCAAATATGTGTTAGACTTACAATGGCACTGAGAGGGGGGGTGAATCAGTGTAGCTTTTTATAACTTAAATGTGCAACTCTTAAATCTGAAATAATGAAAACTTAAAACCAGAAACAGCAAGTATCACAAGAGAACATCACACAACACAAGATTTAACGAGGTTCACCAGTTTTGGCTACTCCTCAAAAATAGACTGCTTGGACTCCCATCCAAATCCAGCCTTTGCAAAGCACCAACTTTACAATCAATTTACCAGCACCCACTAGAAGGAGCACCAACCCCTTAATTTATCTGCACCAATAGAAAGGAGCACCAACCCCTGATTTACCAACACCGACTGGAAGGAGCACCAACCCCTAATTTATCTGCACCAACAGAAAGGAGCACCAACCCCTGATTCCAAGCACCAACTCGAAATTCTATTTTGAATCTTTTTGACATAAAAATGCCTTCGCTTTTACAAGACCCTCATTGGTCTATTGCTCACATCAACATCATAGAAGCATAAAGAGAATTGTTAGAGACTCAATATGTTCTATACTCAAATCACAATCTGAACTTGTTGTCCACTAAACATACACACTCTTACGGCTCTGCTTACCGCACTCTTACAACCCTGTCTCATGGCTCACTCTTACGTCTCACTCTTACTGCTCTGCTTACTGCACTCTTACAGCCCTCTCTGCTCACTAACTGCTCTATTTCCCACAATCTTACGACACTCTTATAGCCCTCTTTTCGTAGCACTTTCCCTCTATACGGTGGCACTTTTTTCACTATGAGTGGCACCTTAAATCTCCACGTAGACCTCCTTTTATAACAGGATTTTCTCTCTATTTTTAACTTCCGTATTTACTCATGCAGACTATCAATAGCCACTTCTGTGAGTAACTCCTTTTTGGCACAGTATTTCTGCATGCAACCTATTAATAGTTATGTCTCTTGTTTCGGACTGACAATGTAACGGCTGCTCGATGGTTTCACTGCGTCACGTGCCCTGTAACTGCCGTTCTTCCTTTAATGCTTTGTTCTTATTTTAGCTTGCATGATTTCTATCTGTTACTACACTTGTAACCATCGCACTAACTCCAGTTAACTCTTCTTATTTTGGCTGCATGATTTTCCTCTACAACTGCCCCTTTAACTGTCGTTCTACTTCAGTTAACTGTCCGTAATCGTGCTGTTGCGACCTGTCATGAAATCGCGACACTTCTGTCTCTTTGTACTCTTCTCGCCTTTTACTCGCGAAAACATGACATGTCGCGATATCGTGACATTTTTGCCCCTTTGACCTTTTCTTGGCTTGCACCTGCGAAAACATGACATGTCGCGATATCGTGACACTTTTCTGCCTTCTTGCATTCTCTCTCCTCCTTCACCCGCGAAAAGCACATGTCGTGAAATCGCGACACTTTCTCTCCTTGCGCTCTTCTTCTCTTCACCTCGCGAAAACACGACATGTCGTGAAATCGTGACACTTTTTCTCCTTGGCTCTTTCTCTTGTCATCATGTCACGAAATCGTGACACCTTTTCTCTCTCCTGCTTTCTCTTCACTTTGGACCTCACGAAAATGAAACATGTCACGAAATCGTGACACTTTAACTTTCTACTCTCCTCTTTCTCTTCGCTTTGGACCGCGAAAATGAAACATGTCGCGAAATCGTGACACTTTTTCTTTCGGACTCTTTCTCCTGCAACATGTCATGAAATCGCGACACTTTTTCGTCCGTACAACCTTCCTTGCAATATGTCACGAAATCGCGACACTTTTTCGTCCGTACAACCTTCCTTGCAATATGTCACGAAATCGCGACACTTTTTCTACTTGCCATTTTCTCTTCGAACATGTCGCGAAATCGTGACAGTTTTTCTTGCTTGCGCCTTCTCCCCGAACATGTCACGAAATCATGACAGTTTTTCCTGCATGCGCTTCTTCTTCGAACATGTCACGAAATCGTGATAGTTTTCCCATGCGCTTCTTCTTCGAACATGTCACGAAATCGTGATAGTTTTTCTTGCACTTTCTCTCTCTTCCAACATGTCACGAAATCGTGACAGTTTTCCTTGCGCTTTCTCTCTCTTCCAACATGTCGCGAAATCATGACAGTTTTCTTTGCTTTCTCTCTCTTCCAACATGTCACGAAATCATGACAGTTTTCCTTGCGCTTTCTCTCTCTTCCAATTTCTCAACATGTCACGATATCGCGACAGTTTTCCTTGCGCTTTCTCTCTCTTAAAACATGTCACGATATCACGTTTCTCTTCTCAACATGTCACGATATCGCGACAGTTTTCCTTGCGCTTTCTCTCTCTTCTAACATGTCGCGATATCGCGACAGTTTCCATGCTTGCTCAACATGTCGCGATATCGCGACAGTTTTCTTACTTGTCTTTTTCTTTGAGCTTTTGCATATGGGCCACTTCGGTCTTCTTGGAAATTCACTGTGCATGCTCTGTATGACCTCTGAACTCCTGTCCACTGTATCAGAATGGCTTCTAAACTTTCTATCCACTGCATCAACCGATCTATCTGTCTGTGTTGACAACAATGACAATACTTTTGGCTGCACCTTGCTCATCAATCTCCCCCTTTGGAATTGTTGGCAACACACGTGCAATTACCTGTAATTATTCTCCCCCTTTGACAATAATACCAAAGAGCGGCTGCAGACTCCCCCTGAGTCCATGCACAACATTCTCAGGAAAAAATTATTACAGTTAGCAGAAATCATAAACAAGAGCAAGAAGATAAACAAATACATAAATGCTCCCCCTGAGAATGTGGTTTCGATAGCTCGTCAATTCTTCGAAAACGTGACCACTTCATTTCACACTGTCTTCTGAGCATCAACCCTCTGTTGCTCTCAATCTCAAACTTGTCCACTGTTACAACCAAGAATGCATCTACAACATGCTCTGCGTCGTGACATCCGAACTTAGTGATTGTCTTCGCCTTTTGCATTTTCTGTGCACTCCGCTCTCTCTGTGCACTCACTTCGCACACATTCACAACACTTCCTCAAACCACTACAAAAACTAAAAACACACTTTAACAACTATACGAAAATAACCCGACTGCTTGCCTTTCATCCTCAGATAACCAAACACATACATAGGAGCATTAAAATAAGACTTTAAGATTGCTCCCCCTGAGGATGTGCCACCTGGAGTGGCTTAGTGCAATAGCGGAGTGGTCTCCTTCAGTCCAAGGAGACGCGATTCCCTTTCTTCTGTCTTTCTCCAGACTTTCTTGACCACGGGTTTGAGTTTTTCAACTACATCCCTGTTTTGCACCTTTTCGTGAACTTGAGCATTTCTCTTGTGTGGTTGTCTCTTGTGCATCCTTGATGGATGATTATTTTTCTTTCTATTGTGCACATGATTTATTCCCTGTCTGTATTGCATTCTTTGTGTCTGATGAACTCTACGGTCTTGCCTTAGATAAGATACATAAGTGCTTGGACAAAACCTTGCTATGTGCCCATGACCGTTACATTTAAAACATCGCACATGGTGTTTACTCAGAACAACAGATGTATTTCTACCAGCATAACTCTTTGATCTATTATTCAATCCACAATAAATTGCCTCGTGACCATAATGGCCGCACCTAAAACAATAGCCATTAAAAGCATTATTATGAAATGAGTGAGAGTGAGAGAACCTCTTTTGTTGTGGTTGCTTTGTTGTAGATCTTCTTTGATGTTTTCTTCCTTTTGAAGATTCGGCTTCAGACTTTTCTTGCTTCAATCCTTCAACCGTGGACTTCTTCTTCTCTGCATATTTGGAGGATGAAGGTTGTTCAGCTTCATATCCAAGACCAAACTTAGCCGTGGAGCTTCTTTGTTGCTTTATCATTGTATCTAGCAACTCTGTGCTCTTCTCAAATTTGAGATTTATATTGGCCTCTTCTAGTTGTTTCTTCAATGAAACAATCTCTTCTTCTTGTTTGCAGCAAACAATCTCTTTCTCATTGATCTATGACCTGAGAAATTCTTCAATCCTTTTGAACTCTTCTACTTGTAGCTTTAGATCAACAATAGCTTTGTTAGATTCCTCTTCACGTTTGCTATATACATCGACTTCATCATCCAGGTGTGTCTTCAAGGCTTCTTCTATTTTCTTGGCCTTTTGAACTTGTAAGAAGAGATCTTCAATCTCATCCCCATATTCTTCCAACTTCTTGGATAGTCTTTTGTTCTTTTTCCTCTCTATACTCAACTCTTCAAGTGCAGCGATCAACTCACCTCTTAGATTTACTTCAGCCTCAGCCTCAAGGTTTTCATCACATTCTTGTTCTTCTTCTGTGTTTTCTTCTTCGAATGCCATGAAAAGAGCTTCACCTGTTTCCTCTTCGAAATCCTCACCGAAACTGTCTTCTGATGAACTGACATTCTTGGAGATGAAACTTTTCTTCTTGAAGTTGCCCTTTCTAAAATTTGTCTTTTTCTTCCAGTCACTTCTTTCTCGGTGCGATTCTTCATCACTTTCATTCTCCTTATTTCATGGACATTTAGCTGCAACATGCCCAATGCCTCCACAGGTGAAACATTTGAATGGTAGCTTTCCTCTGTATTTTCCTTGTCCCCTTTTTAGTTTTCGAACAAAATTTGCTTCCATTTCATCTGATGTCTCTTCATCTTCGGATTCTTGTTTTGCTTTCGTATTTTTGTGGGCTTTAAAAGCAGCTTCTCTGTCTGTGGGTTTAGACTTTCCTATTCTCATCTCATACGCAGTCAAAGAACCATGCATCTCATCCATACTAAAAGTATTCAGATCTTTAGCTTCTTCTATAGCTGATACTTTAGAATCAAATATTTTGGGAAGAGATCTTAATACCTTTTTTACGATTGTAGAGTCTTCGATTTTCTCGTCGAGTCCTCTAATCGCATTAATGACTTCATTGACTCTCAGCATGTATGCCTCTATGTTCTCATCGTCATTCATCTTTAATGCTTCGTACTGAGTTTGATGCGTTTGTAACTTGGCCTCCTTGATCTTATCGTCTCCTTCATGAATGCTCCTTAGTTTGTCCCACATGTCTTTAGCCATTTTACAACTCATGATCCTTATCAGTTCACTATCTACTAAACCGCACATGATAGCATTCTTTGCTTTAGAGTTATTCTCAAATAGTTTCTTATCAGCAGTAGTGGTTGGAGGAGTGGTGGGTATTGTGTATCCACTTTCTACTGAATTCTAGATGTCGTATCCCAAAGCACAGAGATATGTCTGCATCCTGATTTTCCAGAATGCGTAATTAGTTCCATCAAACAAAGGTGCTTTGTTTGATGAGAATCCTTCACCACCTGCCATTGTGTCACTTCCAAGATCACCTTCGCCGATTAAGCTTGTTCAGGAACTTGGCTCTGATACCAATTGTTAGACTTACAATGGCACTGAGAGGGGGGGTGAATCAGTGTAGCTTTTTATAACTTAAATGTGCAACTCTTAAATCTAAAATAATGAAAACTTAAAACCAGATAAAGCAAGTATCACAAGAGAGCATCACACAACACAAGATTTAACGAGGTTCACCAGTTTTGGCTACTCCTCAAAAATAGACTGCTTGGACTCCCATCCAAATCCAACCTTTGCAAAGCACCAACTTTACAATCAATTTACCAGCACCCACTAGAAGGAGCACCAACCCCTTAATTTATCTGCACCAATAGAAAGGAGCACCAACCCCTGATTTACCAACACCGACTGGAAGGAGCACCAACCCCTAATTTATCTGCACCAACAGAAAGGAGCACCAACCCCTGATTCCAAGCACCAACTTGGAATTCTATTTTGAATCTTTTTGACATAAAAATGCCTTCGCTTTTACAAGACCCTCACTGGTCTATTGCTCACATCAACATCATAGAAGCATAAAGAGAATTGTTAGAGACTCAATATGTTCTATACTCAAATCGCAATCTGAACTTGTTGTCCACGAAACATACACACTCTTACGGCTCTGCTTACCGCACTCTTACAGCCCTATCTCATGGCTCACTCTTACGTCTCACTCTTACTGCTTTGCTTACTGCACTCTTACAACCCTCTCTGCTCACTAACTGCTCTGTTTACCGCAATCTTACGGCACTCTTATAGCCCTCTTTTCGTAGCACTTTCCCTCTATACGATGGCACTTTTTTCACTATGAGCGGCACCTTAAATCTCCACGTAGACCTCCTTTTATAACAGGCTTTTCTCTCTATTTTTAACTTTCGTATTTACTCATGCAGACTATCAATAGCCACTTCTATGAGTAACTCCTTTTTGGCACAGTATTTCTGCATGCAACCTATTAATAGTTTTGTCTCTTGTTTCGGACTGATAGTGTAATGACTGCTCGATGGTTTCACTGTGTCACGTGCCCTATAACTACCATTCTTCCTTTAATGCTTTGTTCTTATTTTAGCTTGCATGATTTCTATCTGTAACTGCACTATGAATCGTCGCACTAACTCCAGTTAACTCTTCTTATTTTGGCTGCATGATTTTCCTCTACAATGGCCCCTGTAACTATCGTTCTACTTCAGTTAACTGTCCGTAATCGTGCTGTTGCGACCTGTCGCGAAATTGCGACACTTCTGCCTCTTTGTACTCTTCTCGCCTTTTACCCGCGAAAACATGACATGTCGCGATATCGCGACATTTCTACCCCTTTGACCTTTTCTTGGTTGTTGCACCCATGAAAACATGACATGTCACGATATCGCGACACTTCTGCCTTCTTAAATTCTCTCTCCTCCTTGAGTCGCGAAAATGCATCATGTCGCAAAATCACGACACTTTTTCTCTTTAGCGCTTTTCTTCCTCCTTCGGCTCGTGAAAACCCGACATGTCGCGAAATCGTGACACTTTTTCTCCTTATGCTCTTCTCTATCTTCGTGAAAACACATGTCGCAAAATCGTGACACCTTTTTCTCTCTCCTCTTTCTCTTTGCCTTGGACCGCGAAAATGAAACATGTCGCGAAATCGTGACACCTTCCTTTCGTACTCTCCTCTTTCTCTTCGCTTTGGATCGTGAAAATGAAACATGTCGCGAAATCGCGACACTTTTTCTTTCGAACTCTCTCTCCTGCAACATGTCGCGAAATCGCGACACTTTTTCATCCGTACAACCTTCCTTGCAATATGTCACGAAATCGCGACACTTTTTCGTCCGTACAACCTTCCTTGCAATATGTCACGAAATCGTGACACTTTTTCTACTTGCCATTTTCTCTTCGAACATGTCGCGAAATCACAACAGTTTTTCTTGCTTGCGCCTTCTCCCCGAACATGTCACGAAATCATGACAGTTTTTCCTGCATGCGCTTCTTCTTCGAACATGTCACGAAATCGTGACAGTTTTCCCTGCATGCGCTTCTTCTTCAAACATGTCACGAAATCACGACAGTTTTTCTTACGCTTTCTCTCTCTTCCAACATGTCATGAAATCGTGACAGTTTTCCTTGCGATTTCTCTCTCTTCTAACATGTCACGAAATCATGACAATTTTCCTTTCTTCTAACATGTCACGATATCGTGACAATTTTTCTTGTGCTTTCTCTCTCTTCCAACATGTCATGATATCATGACGTTTTCCTTTCTTCTTAACATGTCGTGATATTGCAACGTTTTCCTTGTGCTTTCTCTCTCTTCTAACATGTCGCGATATCGCGACAGTTTTCCAGCTTCTCAACATGTCACGATATCGTGACAGTTTTCCTTGCGCTTTCTCTCTCTTCTAACATGTCGCGATATCGCGACAATTTCTCATGCTTGCTCAACATGTCACGATATCGCGACAGTTTTCTTACTTGTCTTTTTCTTTGAGCTTTTGCATATGGGCCACTTCGGTCTTCTTGGAAATTCACTGTGCATGCTCTGTATGACCTCTGAACTCCTGTCCACTATATCTGAATGGCTTCTGAACTTTCTGTCCACTACATCAACCGATCTATCTGTCTGTGTTGACAACAATGACAATACTTTTGGCTGCACCTTGCTCATCAATATGCACTAAACACAGTCCTTCGGTCTAGTACAAATCTTCTCAATATCTATCTCAAATATACACTAAACACAATCCTTCGATCTAGCATAAATATTCTCAATTTTTGTCTCAAATCTACCCTAAACATAGTTCTTTGGTATAGCAAAAATCTTCTCAATATCTGTTTCAAATTTACCCTCAAGTCTTAACACAAAGCTTGATCCAATCATAAATCAACTCTGCTAGATCTATCCCAAATATTAACTCAAGGTTTGAACAAATCAATCAATCAACTCTGCTCACAAGTATTCTCAAATACTTACCTCAAATCTATCCACAAGTCATCTCTAGAACTTGCTCAAAATGCTCTCAAGTCTTCACCAAGACTTGTATCAAATATGCATTGTAAGCTTCCATAAAATCTCACACTAATATGTCCAAAAGTCTTCACCAAGACTTACCTCAAATCTTCTCAACAAGTTCTCACTAGAACTTGCTCAGTCTGCTCAAAACGTCTTCACCAAGACTTACCTCAAATTTACTCAATAAGTTCTCACTAGAACTTGCTCAATATACTCAAAAGTCTTCACCAAGACTTACCTCAAATATGCTCAACAAGTCCTCACTAGAACTTGTCCAATCTACTCAATAAGTATTCACAAGACTTACCTCAAATATGCATTGTAAGATTCCATAAAAGCTTACTCAACTCAGTCCTTAAGTCTACTCTAGGACTTACTTCAAATATTCTCACAAGCTTTCACAAAAGCTTGCTTAACTCTATCCTGAAGTCCACTCTAGGACTTACTCAAATCTGTCCACTAGCTTTCACAAAAGCTTATTCAACTTAACTCAATCTATCACAAAAAATATCTTCAATCACACAAACAAGTTTCACATAGAATCTTGTTTAATATTATAGAAACATATAAATAATTGTTAGAGACTCAATATTTTTCACACTCACCAAACACTCAATCACTTTTCAACTCTCCTTTAAATTAATTTAGAATAAAGAACAATTTGTTTCACATAACTTGAACTATCACTCCAATGCATTCAATTAGTAATGCTCATCCAACTTCACTCAACCATTCACTCAATGAAACATAACCTTCTTACAAATCCTAACCAATTTTCACTATACTTCCAAAAAATCACACTATGGAACTCAACCTTGAGTCAAGATGATTCCAAATTCACATAACAATAATACTCATGATCTTTTACAAAATCCTAGTTCAAGATAGTTCTCAACTTCACATAACAATGATACTCATGATCTTTCACAGACCCTAATCATGCATATGAAAGCTTACTCCAATATTTTCAACAATGCTTATCAAACAATCTCACATAACAATGATACTAATGATCTTTCACAAACTCTAATCATGCACATGATGGCTCACTCCAATATTTCTAACGATGCTTATCAAACAATATCACATAACAATGATACTCATGATATTTCACAAACCCTAATCATGCACATGGTGGCTCACTCCAATATTTCCAACAATGCTTATCAAACAATCTCACATAACAATGATACTCATGATCTTTCACAAACCCTAATCATGCACATGAAGACTCACTCAAATATTTCCAACAATGCTTATCAAACAATCCTTTTCACTCCAACTTTGCATTTCACAAAATCCAACCTAACAATATTTCACTCACAAGGATAATATGCCCATACCTTTTATTTTGAATAATATTTGACCTCAAAACCTGTCTCAATCACAATCAACCTCTTTGCCAATATCAATGGTTAGATATCAAAAATCTACACTCAATTATTTTACTCAAAATTACTTCACCATACAAAAGTATTAAATCTCAATTACACCTTATTTATCCTCCTTTATAATTTCTAACCACAAAAATTAAAATACAATATTTTAACTTTATTTTCCCTTTTATCTCCCTCAATCACTCATAAACACCTTTTAATTTCTCACTATATAATTTTTAAAATATCAAAAACTTGGGAAAATTAAAATATTTTTAATTTCCACAACATGCAATCTTCGGATTATCAAGACCTTGGAAAATTAAAATATTTTAATTTCCACACCATGCAAATTTTGGATTATCAAAACCTTGGCAAATAATAATGTGAGCGCATACCTTTTATTATTCCCAACAAAAACCTTCGACGAGATTCGAACACCCAACCTTGCCTCACCAAGTGGCTTAGCGCAAAGCACGCCCACCACTTGGACTATGTGCCCTCATGAGATAACAAGATGCGCGTACTTCCTCTTAACCCTTATGGCTCCTCAACTTCAACATAGATAAAAATATTCCTCCCTTTTCAAAATGGTGATCGTGTGGATCGAACCCACGACCTTGTACCTGCGAATGACTTAGCGCAGTCCTTGGATGCCAATTGCACTACCCAATAATTTGGACATACGTTGGAACTCCCACTTGCCTGTATTCCTTTGTCTGTCCTCTTAAGCCTTTAAGCACATGCGAATCTCTTCCTCTCCAATCACAGCGCATGATTTTATTTAGGCAATATAACATTCGCATGGATGATTTTTTAAATTAAAATTTGCCCCCTTTCATATACCATGTGCCATATATTCAAAACTTCGGCAATCCTTGAAATTCGAATTTAAATTAAACTTTGGCCCCTTAATTGATTTAAATTTAAATTTTAACCTTATGGTTAAAATATTTAAATTAAAGTAATTTAAACCTTAGACTTTAAAATCTGCCACATGGGTCTTGTGGAGGAATTATAATTTTATAACTCCTTGGTCTTCATTTTTCTTCAAACCAACTTGTAACTTGGAATATTATAATATTATATATTATAATATTATTATTTTCATTAAACCTGCTTCTTTGCCTTTTTGGAAAACCATTGGAAGACATTAATAACATTGAAACTTGGACATCAACCTTTTGAAATGAATGCATGGATGCAAATGAAACTTTGTCATCATTCTCTTGACATCAATGACAACAAAACTTGCTCATATTTACAACATTATTCACTTTCATCTATTTGGAACAATTTTTTGGAAGTTGAAAACCATCATCATCCATATCCATTTGTAAGTTTCTCTTACAAGGATACCCTTTATCATTTTATGTGAGATTTATTTAAATAGGGTCAACTTATATACAATAAAACAACTTTGTGAAAAAGATCCCAAAATGATTTTCTACATATGTTTCTACTAGAATTTTCTTAGGGTATTATATCTCAATGTGCTCCACCTCATTACATCTTCTATATATAAAATATAACTTTCATAATCCATCATTTTGGTCCATAAATTACCCCCATACTTAAGAATGATTGATTCTGGTAAAGGTTTATTGATATCAATCATGACCAATATCCAAGCATAAATAGCCAAGAATCCATATTTTCTTATTTTTTAAATCTCAAGGAATTCTCCTTGACTATTGCCTATTGCCTAAAAGTTACTCATTTTCTAAAATTCAATGGGAAACCCATACATCCTAACCCATACTGGTACTAGAGATAGATTTAAATTTTTAGATGCAAAGAATTCATACCATTGGGTAAGGAAGAGTCTTGCTCTTCCCATAAACCAAGAACCTCCTTTCAGAATTCTATCTCTTTCCTCCCTAAAATAGAAAATGGCTAGGAAGAAAAATTTGGAAAGAAAGGATAGACTCACTCCTAGAGACTTCCATATTCTATCAATTTATTTTCTCAATGCTAAAGCCTTTGAACATTAAATTTACCAATAATTCTCTTATCTTTGATAAACAAAGATCTCTACTCTATGGGGTCCTCTCTAACCTCTACTACTAGGATGATGATAAGGATTTAGTTATAAAATGGTCCATGGAAAGGATACTATAAATCGATATCTATTGAAATTTACCAATATATCCTATAGCAATTATATTATTTGAAAATAAACCTACAAGAATTTGCATGTAGAACTTTTAAGATAATGAAGGTATAAAATAAACTTACATGAAAAATTATATACCCAGATAGAATGTCTAGCCTCATTGATGCCATAGCCCTCCATTGCTTCTCCCATCATGAAAACCTTAGTTGATATATATCTATAATTTTATTTCTCGCAACTTGAAAAATTGTCACTACCCTTATTTTGGATGGCTAACTTCACAAGGACATATCTCCCTCAATAATACTTTGATTCCTTCATATAACAAGTCATTTTAAATATCTTCAAATTCTACTCAAATTGGTGTAATAATAATCTGAATCAAACAACCATTCATAAAAATATGGCTCTTGAAATATGAGACATTGTTTTAAAAAAAAATTGCCCTAATGTTACCCTAGTTCTAGATGATTGTCTTCACATGGTCATATCTCCCTCAATATTGCTTGGATTATTTTGTATGACTACTCATTTCAAAGCTCTTAAAATTATGCACAAAATGGCATAAGAATAATTTGAATTGGATAGAGTAAAGTTGGTTTTTTATTCTCAACTTAGTTTGTATTAATATGAGTTTTTAGTTTATTTATGATTTTCAATATAGTTTTGTTTTATGTTAAAAATAATAAGTGGATGTTAGAGTCAATTGACTGATATATATTTTTTTTCTAGAGAACAAGGGGTTGTTCTCAGTTTCCCCACCCTTGAAAAATCACAACTCTCTTAATTATATCATGAGAGTTTACAAATAAATTCAATTCTCATCTCAATCGAGTTGCTATATCATTTTGCATAAAATGTCTGAATTCTTGATTTTCATTTTTCAGAACTTTTTCAATTTTTTGTGTGAGTACAAGTATTTCAGAATTTATCATCCTTATTGATATTTTCCTATAGTAGCCTTCACAATACCAAAAATTTACCTCTACTATTTATGCATTACATCTTAGTAGAGTATTGTTTCCAAAATATTACTCTATCATAGCAACCAGATTTGGATTACTAATTTTATTCCTAAAGCACAAGTGCAACCACAAAAATTGTAATAAATATTTTATATGAAATCACGTTGATGTTATAAAATAAAGTAGATATTACAATGGAAAATATAAAAGTAAATATTGATAATTATTTGATTCAGGCAGTCAATATTTCTTATCAACTTCATCTAAACTTACTACTTCCTCTAACCAAGAAAAAGAGAATTTAACTTCACAATCCTCAATTAAACCCCTCTATTGGCTAGTCTATTTACACATTTGTTTTCTCACCTTAATGTATGTGTAAACGTGATTTCTTCACTATAACAAGATCTTGAATTTCCATAATTATCTCTTGTATGTTCCATGGAGCATTTGTTTTCCTCAAAATATCATTTATTACTATGAGTGAATCACCTTCTATCCATACTTCATTTCATTTCATTTGTTTGCATATTTTTAACCCTTCCAAAGTCTCCCAAGATTCAACTTCATTATTTGTCTTAAATCCACTATTGAAAGTGTAATGAGATAAAATCTCTCCTCTATATTTCTAGTTATTCCTCGTCCTCCTATTGGTCCTAGATTTCTTTTAGATGCTCCATAAAAATTCAATTTGATCAACTCCACATTTGGTGGTTTCTAATTTATATTTTTTACATTCTTTTTTTTCTCCTATCCCCAACATCATAATTATATTTGATGACTTGACTCCATTTATCAAGGCTCTTTGCTTCCAGATTAGGAATTGGCTGAGTTGATAGGGTCTTAACCAATTTGCCATCACTTTGGAAATAATATTGTATTTCATATTATATAGGCTTATGGGTCGAAGTGAATCAAACAATTGTGCATCCTTCTTTTTTGGAATTAGAGTAAGATATGTTGCATTTATTTTATAAGGTATATATTATTTTACCCTAGACTGTTCCACTGCCACCAATAAAGAATCCTTCACTATATCCCAATTATGTTGATAGAAAGTTATAGAGAGTCCATATAGACCTAGGGATTTATTTGTGTTAAAAGAGAAAATATCTAGATGAACTTCTTCTAGAGTAATAGGCTCCATTAGTTTCCTATTGTCTTCATCTTCTATAGCTAGAGGAACTTCTTGTTGAATTTTATCATTAAAAAATTCAATCTCCTCTAGTCCTAGAATATTCTAATAAAAAGACCTTGCCTCTTTTCTGATTTCACTCTAATATTCAATCCAAACCCCTTCTACTAATTTAATTCTACCAATTTTGGATGTTGATATTTATACTATTACCATCCTATGAGAAACAATTATGTTTTTATCTCCTTTCAACCAAGCCAATATTGATTTTAATCTCTAAAATTTCTCTTCCTTACTCAAAATATTATGATATTCACTAACTCCCTTTCCTTTGAGTTTGGACTATTATGATAACCTTTTTAGAATTTTAAAAGTTTATCTTTTAGTTCTTTTTTCTCAAAAATATTTCCAAAAGTGTTCTTGTTCCTTTTTTTTTTAATTAATATGCCATTGATTTAATTTGTTTTGGAAGAGTATACAACCCACCATTTCCTAAATAATTCCATGTTTGTGCTATCATATCAACAAATTGAGGATGATCTTCCCACATATGCTCATATTTAAAATATGATATTTTTTAATTCACTTACCACCATTTTCACTTTTACTGGCCAATGATCTGAAAAATCCTTGTCAAGGTATTAATGTTAGCACAAGTTCCTTCATCTAGCCTATGATTTGAGAGAATGCATATGACTATTATGTTATGGAATATCCATTTGATGGTCCATGTATAGTTTTATTCTTCAAACTCAACCTCCCATAGATTATCGTTGTGAATAAAAATTGAGAAATCTCTCATACTTTTGGTTAGTTTCCTAATTTTCCCAAAATTTCCATCCAAATTGGTTATGGCATTAAAATATCCTATGATCATGAATTAGGCTTCTTGGTATTTAATTCTCATAAAGGCTTCATTCCCACTCCAAACTTCTAATTTTCCTAAGTTGTAGATCCATAAACATTGATAAGGATGAAATTAATGTCTGCAAAGAACCATGTGACTAAAGATACCATCCAATGCCTAGTTTTATTAATTGTTACACAAGAGGTTCTAATAGGATTCCAACAAGTTATAATTCCCTCTATCTCTCCTTTAGAATCTATAGCATCCCATTCACATCTCACCCATACTACTTTAATAGTTTTGGAAACTTCTTGTAAAGAATATTAGGCTTATTACTTAAACAAAGGTCCCCGATACACCTTTGCTTTGAGGGGGTATTATCACCGTTTATATTCCATGAGGTGGTAATCATGTATCATTAGGGGCTACTAGGCCCACCTAAAAATTTCCAATTTTATTTTGTTGTTTGGTAAAGAGATATTCAACCAACTCTATTTATGTTCCTTTCTCTATGTTTGTTCTTGCTTCCTTGGATCTTGATAATTTAAGGGTTTTCCTCTTTTTGGCTTGTCTATATCAGGAGTAGGTCTTATTATTCTATTCCTAGCTATTATTTCATAACTTTATTTTTCCTCATATTTATCCTCTCCTGGCTCTACTATGGAAGCTTTTGACTTGTCTTGCTCATTTTCTAGTATTTCCTTATTAATGGTACACGTATTAACATTTAACACTGCATTTTCTTTACCATCCTTTTTATCTTGAAAGGTGCATGGTACTTCAAGAGAGTCTTCAAAACCTCATTTGACACATTCCTTAGGTTCATCAAGAAAGTTTATCCTTAAATCAAGATCATACTGAATAGATGATTCCTTGTTAATATGCTAAACTTGTATTGTATCCTCTAAGCTTTGATCTACTTTTTCTTCATAGGCTAAAGCCTCAAAAAAGTTACTGATATATTATTTAAAAAAATAAGATATCAAAGTTAAAATAATTCTATGTTATTAATAATTAACAATCAAATATCAAATAGCATTAGCTCAATTGGTTATATTCCTCAAATTTCAACGAGGAGAGCCATGTTTAAATATTAAGAAGTGATACATGCATAATTTTTAAATTGTTATAATACTGTTATGTGATGATGATTAATTTAAATGGACCCATTTTAATTTTATATAATAAATTAAAAAATAGTTAACAAGCAAATGTCAAACTAATATCAATTTGAATATAAAAAATATAGGATCATATAACCAATTCAAACAAACTTTCATAAGCAAATGTCAAACCAGTATCAATTTGAAATTATTAAAAATAAAACTTTAAAAGGTCACTTTGATTGTTGTGCTTGTCATTTCATGTAATTTTTATTTATTATAATTATGGATATAATGATATGAAATATTTAAGCCTCAAATTTTATCTTGAAAGTTTAAGGAATGGGATACATACATAAGTATAACACAAGTGAATCATTCCATGCATAGTGAACTTAAAAGAGTAAAGGATAGCCTGAAACTTAAAAGTTAACATATTTTAACTATTTAAGAAAATGTTAAACCCTTTTACTTTTCTTATATATATATATATATATATATATATATTTTTTTTTTTTTTTTTCTTTCTTTTCTTGTATATTGTTAAAGCTTATGATATCATAAGTTCTTTTGATATTTTATATACAATTAAAATCATTTCATTTGTGAAGGGTTGGGCACTTAAAGTAAAATATCCAAGGTTAAATTATTTTGTTATCTTAGATATAATTAAATCATTTTGTTTGTGAAGGTTTAGGCACTCAAGGTAGAAGGTCCAAGGTTCAAATTCGAAGGTGAATAGGATAAGTACACCTTGTAAGTGGATATATGAACACTAATGCATCCTTCCATGCATAGTGGATTTAAGGGAATATAGAGTAGTCATGTGTAGAGAGTTCATGAACCTTAAAAGTTATATATTTTTCCTTGTATATTATTAAAAATTATGATCCCATAAACTCTTTTGTTGTCTTAGATATAACTAAAATCATATAGTTTTTGAAAGCTTGAGAAAATAAGTTTAAATATGAATAGAGTACCTACACCTCATAGGTGGGTAGCACAACACAAATACATCATCTCATACATTTTTGAATTGTAAAATTTTATAGGTGTTATATAAGCAAAACCTTAAAAATTAATGTATATTAATTTTTTTTTTAAATATTTAAATTTTTAAGTTTACTTAATTATTTTTATAAATTTTATACATATATATTATTAATTCTAATGCATGGTTAATTTTTTTTTATTTAGTTAGTGTGAGAAACCCCTATGACCAATGCACAGGGCAGTCTCCTCCCAACCATAACCCCTCATAAAGCTAAGAGCTATGCTTATCAATAGGGAATTTAAAACACAACCACCACACACCCACCCCCTCACACACTCGCCCACATCGTGGTTTGAAACTTGAATCTCCCGAAGAAGAGCCAAAGCTTGAGGTGTAGACCAATTGATTCGACCAAACCTCGTAAGGGTGGTGGAGGTCCAAGGTTTAAATCTTGGGTCTCTACGGACTGAACACTTGTATCGTTCCTGGTACTTTCAGTGGCATAAAATATTTAAAATGATTGTGAAATGGTGGTTATAGGGGTGAACTATGTAGAGGCTTTCAGGGTAAACAACACAAAATATTGTGACAGTCATAAAAGCTGAATAGCCTGCCCGGATTCGTGATGGCTACCAATTCCACCATGTAATTTCAAAATAATAATAATATATTTTATTATGAAATATAAGGAATAGTTTAACTTCATAGATAACACTTAAAATAGTTTAGAATTTTGTTTAAGTATAATGTTCCAAGATATTGAGTTGTCCTAATATAGAACATAATATACTTATTCAGGAACATAGCTCTTTAGAAGGTGCATACCTTCCCTTTATAAGACATAAAAATATTGTACTTTATAAGATAAGTTTTACTAATAAATAAATTTTGATAAACCTATCAAACCTCTTTGCATACAAATAATATAAATTTTTAACATCTATAAAGTTGTCCTTATCTACTCATACAAAAAAATGTGTATCTATTGATAAACTTTCTTTTATGAGTTTCAAAATATTAAACTTAAAAAAACATCTTATAGTGAATGTCATACTCTTTTATAAACCTAATAAGATATATTCTAGTACTTTCATTACTAAGAAATAAACCTAAATATGGTATTTAAAAGCAACTTGATTTGTTAAGTACATAAACCCATCTTATTGCCATAACTTTTGATTGTCTTCAAATATGACTTGATTTATTAAGTACATAAACCCATCTTGATGCCACAACTTTTGATTGTATCCTCAAACATGTCTTCAAGGATGTGCTTGAAACTAAATACTAACTCTCTCACCTTTTCAAACTTGTACTATGTCATTGCAGTAGAATGGGAACCCACCTCCTAAAAGCTAAATATAACTGTTGTGAAATGCCTATTTCTCAGATATAATAAAAATAAATTAAATTTAAAAATAATTATTTGTTAATTTCTAATTAATTATATAATATTAAAATAAATAGCACCTCAAAAAATATAAAAGTGTGTGAATATTGTTAGGGATGAAGGGGTAATAAAAGGCCCTCCCACAACAGAGGAAGCAATGGTTACAACCTCTTTACTATGCTCCGTTGCAAACTTCAAAATAGCTTGTTCTACCAACGTCTTTGATATAAAGTAAGACTCTTGTATAAAAGAAGTTAAAATAGAAATCAAGTTACTTTTTTAATTTTTTTTTAATTTAGGTTTTATCTTATTAAGTTATATACATAATTTATATTGAATTTATAGATTTGAATCTTTGTTTTTAGAGAGCTTGGAAGGGTAATTGGAGATTTTTAGGAGGTTTGGATGAATTTTTTTTCTCTTTCTTTTTATATCTAGCAATTGTAGAGAAGAGCTTTTACCAACAATAGAGTATAGAGTGGACTTTCTTTGAAAAAAGGTAAGTAATTTTTATTTTTCTTTTGCTATTTTATTTTTAAAGTGGAATAGGGTTTTGCATCTTTATCATGGCAGTGGTGGTAGGGGGATCTCTCCCTTTCTCAACTGTCTTTTCAGGATGTAGTATGTTCGGGAGGTTGAGGGTACTTGGGTAATACCACAACCAAGTTTTCTCACAACCTTTAAGAATGCCACACATAGACCCCAAAAAGAATGCCAATGGATGCATGCAAGCAATAGATGGATCCCCTATAGTTTAGCATATCTTCAAACATGCATAGAAAATATGGAAACAAAAGGTTTTATTTGTACATTCATGGGTTTTAGACCCCAACTATCAACTTTGAAGGACTATGCATCTAGGTATTAGCAAACTAAGGAAGAATTTCATATTACACTATCCCAATGGCTATTTTATAGTACTCTTTAAGTGTGAAGAGGACTAAGATCATGTTTTCTAGGGTGTAGGCCCAAAAAGACCACATACTTTGGAAATTTTGTAAAACTTAAGCTAAAGTGTTTCGAATACAATAGCTAGCAGAAGAGCCATATATGCATGTTTTGTAAGTTGTTTTGATCCTAAAAATGTCAGAGGGTAGTCATGAAGCATGAACCTATGAAAAGACATGTAAAATTCATGATGATGCAGGGTTATGCATAAGCACGAAATATCGTAAATTGGCTCTATTTAGGATTTTCAAGATTTTAAATTGGCTAATTTTGGATCCTTTCACTAGGGCCCATTCACCCGAAATTTATGGGGTGGAAGTTTTTTTGGGGTAAATTCACCCGTCGTTGATAATAATTAAACTATTTTTATTTTAATTCACCGACCTCAAATTATAAATGATTTTGATTTTCCCACCCAATTCGCCTTCAAATTATAAATGATTTTATTTTTCCCGCCCAAATCACCTCATATACTACCCATATATATACTGTAGTGGGTACCGATAAACATACATCTAAAATACTCTAACTCAAAAATAGCTCTAAAACAATGAAAAACTTGACAAGGTTGCAGAGGAGTGTCTATCGACATAAGTCGATCGATTGCAGAGGAGTGTCGATCGATGCAAGACGATTGACATAAGCCGATCGATTGCAGAGCCGTGTCTATCGGCATAAGTCGATCGATTGTAGAGTCGTGTCTTTTGGTATAACTTGATCGATTTTAGAGCCATGTTTATCGACATAAGACAATCAGTTGCAGACATGTTAGTCGGTTGCAAAGGTGTCGATCAACATTAGACTATCGGTTGCAGGGACGTGTCGATCGGTATTAGTCGATCAATTGTAAAGGTGTCAATCGACATTCATCTATCGATTGTAGGGACGTGTCGATCGACATTAGTCGATCGATTGTAGAGGTGTCGATCAACATTAGCCTATCGATTGTAGGGACTGTCGATCGATATTTATCTATCGATTGTAGAGGTGTCGATCGACATTAGTCTATCGGTTGCAGGGATGTGTCGATCGATATTAGTCTATCGATTGTAGGGACGTGTCGATCAACATTAGTCTATCGGTTGTAGAGGTGTCGATCGATATAAGCCGATCGGTTGCAAGGATGTGTCGATCAGTATAAGTCGATCGGTTGTAGAGAAGTGTCCATCAACATAAGTCGATCGATTGTAAAGTAGTGTCTATCGACACAAGGTTGCAGAGATGCATTAATCAGCCTAAGCCGATCAGTTGCTGAGAAGAGACTATCAACAAAAGTTGATCAGTTGTAGAGGCATGTCTGTGGTTTGACCCATTGCAGAAGTGTGTCGATCGACATAGGGCTATCGGTTATAGAGGATTCATGATTGAAAATTGGTAGAGTATTCTTCTTCCATTGTTCTTTTATCCAAATCTCTTTTTCTTTAGTTTCATAGGTACTGTAGGTGAACTATATGCAACTATGGTAGACAACTATCAATATCATCTGGTTGTGTGTCAGGAGCATTTCTCTTGTTAGACGTTGCTTCTTGTCTCTTAGAGTATGTTTCATAGGTAGTGTAGAAGCACTATCTGCAACTATGGTCGATAAGTATCCATGTCATGTTGTGTGTTAGGAGCATTTTCTTGTCAGACTGCTTCTTGTCTTTCAGATGTCATTCTATAGGGTAGCGTAGGTTCGTCTTGAGGGATGTCTGCTATTTTCCTTCAATTTCATATACATTTCCTAACATCTGAAGGTTTTTTCTTTACAGATACAATGTCACCTACTGAATATGGAAAGAAGGGAGGCCAATCTTCTTGTAAAAAGACAATTCTAAAATATTTTACACAAATATCAAAATGCAATGAGGCATCAATCTCTACAGATTCTACACAACATGCAGGTACAAACACCTTTTACCATCAAATTTTTAATATTTATGTTATTCTTAAATATAAAACCTTTCTTTATTAATAGATAAATGGTTGTCTGCTTATCTACCTCTTTTTAAATGCTTTGTAAAATTGTATTATGTTAATTCTTTAAAATAGTGCCTTTTTTACTTCAAAAAATGATAGAGAACACCAAACATTGAATGCAGTAAACATTGTCGACCCTGATGTGCATTCACTCGAAGATATTCTAACAGATGAGATGGGACCACATGATAATTTTCCTAATAATGACATTCAACAACCACTTCAGGAGATTTTAAATTCAGACACATCAACCAAAAAAGAAAATGATAGTACAATTAAAATGCAGACCTCTAGGGAATCTTGTAGTCAAAAATCTAAACATCAAAAGATAAGCGAATGGACTATTGGAAGGGATTTTAAAAATGAATGGGCATGGTTATACCCCTTTATTGAGCGAGATGAGAAACTGAATGTGTGTAAATGCATTATTTGTACATGGAAGTTGGGAAAGGATCATTTATTGCAAAATAAGAAAGACACAATAGAAAAACACTGTGGGAAAGTTTACATCAAAGAAATACGAAGTGATGGAACAATTAATAGATTTCATAGGTGGAAGGATGCATCAGAATGTGTGCATGTGAGATATGCACTTGAATATGAAAAAGCAATGAAACAACAACAAACTCTCATTGAGAAGGGTGGAACAATCGAGGCACAATTTCAAAAAATTAATAAGACTGTATTAGCCTCAAAGAAATTGTAGTTTGCTATTGTATACAGTATTCTAAAAAAAGGTCGACCCATGTCTGATTTTGCTGATTTTAAGGAAATACTTCAACTAGCCGATGTACAAAACCTTACCAGTTCACATTGGTCAGATCAAAGTGGTTGGGAAATGGTAAAATGTCTATCATTGGTTGAGAAGGAAGACCTAAGAGAGAATGTGAAACAAGCCAAATTTATTTCACTTTCCATTGATGAGGTAACAGTTGTTGACAACACATCTTGGATTTGCATACATGTTTACACATTCAAAAATCATTTGAGACAACCTCATTTACTAGCACTACATAAGATGATTGAAAATTGTAATGCAGAAAATATTTATAATGTTGTTGTAACTAGTTTAAAGGATATTTCTGGAATGGATGAAAAGGAAATTGCCACAAAGTTAATTTGTGTTGGAGCTGATGGTGCGACTACAATGCAAGGACAAAGGAATGGTCTTTGTGTTAGGCTTCAGACATCAATTTCCCCATATGTGATTCCTATTCATTGCATGGCTCATCGAATGAATCTTGCATACAAAATTGTGAGCAATTTTGATAATGTAGCTAGAGTGGAAGAACTCATCCATGAAATACACTCATACTTTTCATGCAGTCCAAAAAGGTTTGCAGAGTTTCAACAGTTTTCTCTAGGTGTAACGAAAGGCAGAAAAATGTTAAAAGATGTGGAAACCAGGTGGATTTCATTGTTTCTTCCTACAAAAAGGGTATTTTCAGAATATCAATCCTTGGTTGGGTTTATGTATGCACATCGTAGGGATGTTGACAAGGCAAAATATTTGCTTTTTCGTATGACTGACTTGGAAACTCTTCTCACATTATGTGGTATTCTTCCAATGTTACAAGAAATGAATTCTTTGATTAAACTTGCACAGGAAAGGGCAATTTATATTGTCGATTTCATGAGGATGAGAAAACAAATATGTATGATTATTGATAGGATTTATTTATCCAGAAAACATTTTGAGGATCCCAAGTTTGATAGTTGGAATACGTTAGTTAATGTCAATGATCCGAACAACTTTTTAAAGTTCAACATCAACGATAATCTTTGTATTGCTATCCATGGAAAGTTGATTCTTGTATATCATTTTGAAAAGTGATTAGATACACTAACAGATGATGTTGAACAAGTGCCCGTTACACATTCCGGATTCGATGAGGTTTTGGATAGCACTAAGAATAAATTGAAAAGAATTGCAAATACATTAACAAGTGAAATAAGAGATCGTTTTAAGAGATATGAGACACTTGAGGCCATGGTTGTTGTTAATCCCATCTTCTAGAATCCTTGTGGTGACCATAGTAGTAGAAGTGAGTTGTTTGTAAAATATATGGGTAATCTTATGACACATTTCTCTAAAAGTGTGGAAATAAATGGCATTGAAATCAATGGTATTCTAAACAAATATCTTCTGAGACAACAATCAACCAATTTTGGAATAACAATGGATAATCAAATTGCACATTTCAAAAATCCACATGAGACTGGTTCAATCACGCGTTTCTAGAAAAAATTGTATCGAAGTAGTGTCTTACAAGAAACTATGAGTGAATACTTTATTTTATATGAATTATGTCAGACAATGATTTTGGGATCTGTTGAAGATGAAAGGGTTTTTAGTGCATTATATTTTGTTAAATCAAAAGTTCATAATAGGTTGGACAAAAATTTGGAAAATTGTTTGAGAATGTATGTGTCATCGTACGAGGTGGGTAAGTTTCCCTATGACAGAGCGTTGACATATTGGAAGTCCCTAGCAAAAATAAGAGGTCTCACTAATACTATTGATAATGACGAAAATGATTCAGCTTGGAGTGATGATGAGATTATGGAAATGCAGAATTCACAAATGATTCTCGGTTCTTTTGGAGAAGTCGATAAAGCTTTGTATCAGCTTCCAAAAATGTAAAAATTGCAATGATTATATGACAAATTCATATAATCTATGATTTTCTAGATTTGAAATCATTTGTAAAATTTTAGTGATTTGAATAAATTCATATTATCAATGATTTTCCGTATTTGATATCATTTATAAATGTCAATGATTTGAAAAATTTCATATTATCAATGATTTTTCATATTTGATTTGTTGTAAAATTTTAGTGATTTGAAAAAAATCATATAATCATTCTATTTTCAATGATTATGCATGTTTGCTTTTTAATGATATGGACTGTCTATGTTTTCAAAATTTATGATTTATGCTATAGCTTTGAGTAAGCTAAAAATTTGAAAACCATGTATACGTAATGATGTTATGTTATTGAACTAATTGTATATGTTGACAAAATATAGTGATTTTTGCTTTGAATTTAAATGTATGTTTGTATGTATCATTAGTATCATTAGTTGTATGATATGACTCTAGAAGTGTTATTAAATTTCTATGTTGACAAAATTTTATGATTTATGCTTTGTCATTGAGTAAACCTTGTATGCATACATAACTAGTAAAAATTTCTCTACATATGTATGAAAAATGCATGTAGTATATTACTCTAGATATGGAAAATGAAAATTTAAACCCATTCATAGATATATCCATTGTAAACTCACTTTGAAATATAAAAAAATATAGCATAATACAAATGATCATATTCATTTTTATACAACAACTAGAATGACTATGAATGCACTAAAAATTGAAACCCATGCATAGATATATCCTTCATAAACTCACTTGAAATATAAAAACAATATAGCATAATACAAATGACAATACTCATTTTTATACTACAATAAGAATGACTATGAATAAACTGAAATTTAAACCCATGCATAGATATATCATTCATAAATTCATTTGAAAATTGAAATATAAAAACAACATAGCATAATATATAGAAATTGAAATTTAACCCCTTCTTAAATATCTCCATCAGAAACTAACATTGAATATGAAAATAATATGGCATAATAAAAAAGACAAAACACTTTTCTATACAACAACAAAATGACTTTGAATAAACTAAAAATTTAAACCCATGCATAGATATATCCTTCGTACACTCATTTGAAAATTGAAATATAAAAACAACATAGCAGAATACACAAGACAATACTCATTTTTATATCACAACATGAATAACTTTTAATAACATGTAAATCTAAACCTATGCATACATATATTCTACGTAAACTCAAGCATATATGAAACACCATAATACTCAAGAGATGAAAATAACACACAATTATAAATATAAATAGTGTAATAGTAAAATAATAAAAGCAAGTATCTTGTTTTCAAATGAAAACATATGAAATGTCATAAAATAGTCTTTTCAAAATATCAAATTTTGAAATTCAATTTCATGCTTCAGAATCTTTTCCCCCTTCCAACACTCCTTTTGCATTTTAAATGACTTCCACAGTCTCCATAGCAACAAATCCTCCCTCATATTTCCCATTTTTAGCTCCTTTTTCCTCATCCACTACTTCCACGATTTCCACATTCTGCATTCCAACGGCTCTTCCCTCAATTTGGTTAACAGTACTATCAATTGCTCCAGAATTGACAAGGATATTCTCAACATTTTCCAATCCATCGAGACGGATGTTTTATTCTTTGCCAACATATTCATATGTTTGTCCTTGAACTTATTTACCCTTCTCCTTTAGTAGAACATCAGGATCCAATCCGTTGCGGATAATGATTTTCCACAAAATGTTGTTTTGTCAAACTACTTCCTATGCTCTTTTTCAATGCCATGGAAGTGTTTAAGAAATCCTTTGCCATCCTGAGATAGTCTTGTAGGTTTTGAACCTGCTTCTTGAGATTTTCATACTTTACCTGCAAGAAGGAAAAATAGTTAATCAACATATAATTACATTTAAAAAAGAGAAAAACAAAATTTTGAACACAAAAGTCATTAAGTCAAACGTCAATAACATTCTTTGCAGCTACATCAACAACAACCTTTTCTTATCACTTGCCCATTCATTGTAATAAGCTTGGGCCTAACCATTTATGTTCTCTAATTTGTTCATCATAAACTTTAAAATTTCATCTATATAAGATGTATTCACCTTCACAATGCTAGATTTTACTTGCTGTAGCAGATCCTCCATATTTTTAGGTTCATTTTCAACAACAATTTTTTTTCTCTTTTTGAAAAATTATTGTATCGGAAATTAATTTCCTTTATTAACACTTTGGCCCGATACTCCCATTTTTTCATTTTTGTTATATTTGGAAGTGGTAAATACTTAATGGTAGATTCAAAATTATCAAAAACTAAATATTTTTTTGAAATATTTAATCTTTTATCCTCTAGTTGAGGATGAGCCTGATGGGTGTTTATTTCCCTGGGAGGAGATTCACTTGAATATTCTACTCCTTCATTTCCTTTATCTTGAAGCAATTATGATACTTGAAAAGTAGTGGGTGTGTTCTCTTGAAAAAATAAATCTTTATCAAGTGGAACCTCATCCAACCCAACACTAGAAGCTTCTGGTATTTCATTCATTCATATTTTTCCTGAAAATTATTTCTCATTTCATTCATCCCACTTCATTATCATTAACTCATATTATTTTGACTCTTGATACCCAATGAATAAGACATTGAATTCTTAGGCTTTGCAAGAAAATCTCCCTAGGAGGCACCAATGTATGTCCAAAAAGACCATATACTTAGGAAATTTTGCAAAATTTTATAAGTCCTAATTAGTGCTCCAAACCGCGGTAATGATGCAACGCAACATGTTCTACACTGCGGTCAACTTCGTCAAACTTGTGCATTGCATTTTTAAGTTGTGGCTTAGAGCACAAAAGGAGGAAGTGTCTTACAATAATTTTTTACACCGTGCGGTCTAGAACATGGTTCTACACCATGGTCAGTGCAGTCAAACTCAACAAATCCACTATCCAAATCGTGACTCAAAACATAGTTCCATACCATACAATCCAACACATGTCCTATAATACACATCTTAGTGCATTGTTCTACGTTGCAATTAGCATTGGTTAAAATTTTGAGTTAGTGATTTAAATTGTGAGCTAGGAAATATTCTAGAATAGGGTTCTATGTTGCAGTCCGCAACTACAAAGAGATTACGAAGATCAGAGGAGCGGTCTAGAACATGGTTCTATGTTGTACGACATAGAACACAGTTTGAAATGAACATGACAAGACTCCTTTGCTCCAGCCTAAGTCAAAATAGTTAATATTTTCAAAGAGAGCTTTGAGGAGCGGTCCAGAATGTGGTTATACACAATTGAGGAGTAAGAAGAAGAAAATATCTGATCATCTCTACACCACAAGGTGTTTTAGAATTTGAATGAGCATGCTAATCTTCTAATGATCTAATCTCAATTGTTCAATAGGATATCAATAACCTACATGCAATATGGTTTGAGTCACATATAAAATTGAGATTTGACTTAGCATAGAGTAGCAGACTATTCAAAGTTTCTAAGCTAAAACGAGCAAGAAAGAAGAAGCGATAGAGAATAAAGAACCATGATATGATTTAGTTGCAGATATATTGTGAGGTAGCCATGAAAATAATGAGGAACGACATTGATTTTAGATTTACCCAGTCTAGAGTTGGAAGCCATGAAATTTGAATGACTTGTAGAAGCCAAGTTGCAGAGAAGCGAAGGATCACACACCTTTCTTCTTTCTTCAAATCAAATAGATGGTTTCCACCTCAGCATATTTTTTATCTGGTGCTTCAACTTCTTTGTAATTTTCCCATTCTTTCAAATATTTTAAATATGCAAAACTATAAATAGAGGTTGAACCCTCATTTTCAAGGGTTGGCTCTAAAGTGTTTGCTTTCCCTATTGTGTATACTTTCTACAAATCAATAAAAGGAGCATTGCTTGGATGTTTGCCTCAGACTCTAGTATTATTTCTTTGTGGATTATCAATTTTGAAGTCATTTCTACTACTACTTTTATGGTTAGTTTATTCTACTGATATTGGATTGCTAGCTCTAGAGAAAATTGAAATACTTCATTTCTAAAATGTATGCTTGTAAATAATTCTATTTTTGTTAATATGAGTGTCAATCTAATTATTCTACTTAGATTATTAATGCCCTATATGTTTAAAATAATTCTTGAAGTATGCAAACATGCTTTACAGATAAAGATTACTAAGATTTAAATGTTGTTAATCACAAGTGTTGTCTACTAAAATTGAGTTATTAGAGGTCCCCTGTAGATGTCTATGCTATTAGCTTTATCCATCCACTATTAAATCATTACTTTTCTAGCCCTAATCCTATTTCTATTTCTATATTTATACATTTAAATGAGCTTAAATGAGTTGACAATTGAATTAGTTGACAAGGTATACCAACCTACTCTAGAGGTTGGGTTAAAGCAATCTTTAACTCATCCAATATTGGGGTTTAGACTGTGATTAGTAGGTGCACACCTTCCAGATCATTGTAGATGATAGTCATAGTTTGAATATTATCTTGATGTCAATTCAAAATCCAATAGTTTTGGCACACTCGGTGGGACCCTATTTGCGAGAAAATTCATTCACCTACTAGATTTCATCTCTATTTTTCTTGAAGGAATCAAGATTTAGTGGATTTTCATGACCTCATCAAGTGGTATAAGAAAATTCACTTGGTGAATCCCTGATTTCAAGAACCTAGGAAGCCTCTTAATAGCTCATTATTTCATGTTTACTAGGTCATCTACTAGAAATAGTCAAGAACCTATTCCATTCTTTGAGCTACCAAAAGAAGATCTAGGTATACAAGAATTTTATCTCTAGAATCACTCTTTTAAGGGATTCAAATACCATAAAGAATTTATTTCATCTCACTTCAAACTCCATAAAAAACCCTAGTAAACATAGTTGCACAACAAAATGTAAACCCAAACGAAGATCTATAAAAATACCCTAATTGGGATATCGTTGGTCCTTTAAGCCTTGCTCAAATGCATGATATTCCCAAAGCTATATCAAAATCTATACCTATGTATGATGGTTTGGGTAAAACTACTTACAAGCATCGTTAGGAATACTTAACTTAGAAGACATACACAATATTAGAAATGAATATGTGATCATCAATATTCTAGCCCTATCCTTTAGAGGAAAACTTTTGCATTGGTTTAGAACCTTGGAAGACAAAATCATCACTTCATGGGTTGTGTTAGTTGGGCATTTTGTGGAAGAATTTAATGAATCTATTGATCCTTTATCCCTCCTAAACTAGTTCATATCTATGCAAAAATATCTGTAAGAGTTGATCTTTGATTTTAATTTGATATTTAGCAGAATATAGAAAATGATACCCTTTGAAGCTAGACCAGATGCCCCCTTAATTTCATGTACTACATTAAAGCTTTTAGGTCAAACATCAAGCTACAAACTCAACATTCAGGAGTATCTACCTTTCCTCAAGTATACAATGAAATCATACAAGAAAAAATATCCTAATTAATGTATGGAGGCTACCCCCAAAAATAGTCATGTCATATTATTCTGATATTCCTCAGTTTCAAGCTAAGGTAACTACATCTTACTATATGGATCCATATTATTTTTCATCACCACTCTCACAAGTGGCCCCAATTCCTTCTCCCAAAACAAAATCTACTTCAAATTCTTTTTCACCACTTCCATCTCAAATTCTCCAAGAATACACCTTGTTGCTTGACATTCAGAATACCTTAAAAAAATAAATAACAAGGTAAATAAAATGGAAATAGATATATGGAGATATCTAAGCAAAGAATATTCCCATACATTAACATAGATTAAAGGTCTAGCACTAGCAATAATGCAGGACCTAGGGTTAATACAAATCAAAATGATCAAAAATTTACCCTGGAGACCAGTTTGGTAAATATGTGATGTCTTGCTTGAAATGATCCTCATGATTCAGATACTTGTTTCATGTACCAACATCATGTGCAGTAGGCCATGGAGAAATCAGAAAGGAATTATAAAGGAATAGTCAACATGATATGGCAATGGAAAAAAATTATGGTTGGACAATATTTCTTTGAAGAAGAAACAATTATTGTCATGACCAGGTCCAGGAAGAAGAAATTGTAGGTTGATCCACATAAAATGGATCAGTTTCAAGTCCCCTCTTAAAATAAAATGGAATTCCTGTTGCATAATAATGATAAATTCCTTGTTCCAAAAGCAAATAAAAAGAGGGACACAGTCCCTAGGAGCCAAGAAAAGGGAGTAAGTGCTCCAAAGTAGTATGAGAAGGAATATAAGGAACAAGCAAGTTCCAAATATGAAGCACAAGAAAATATGATATCTCCTTCCATCACTAAGATATAGAGGATTGAAGCTACACAACAATATAAGAAGTATGGTGAACCAAATAAGAGGAATGAGAAGATCCACTTGGAAAAGTCATAGTTTAATATTGTGGAAGAGATGAATATGAATCCCTCTACATCCAGCCTCTATGACACTCTCTTCATCCCTGGTCAGATAGATCTGCTCAAGGTTTCTTTAAGTAAAAATTTCCAAGAAAAGAAAACTATCACAATATATAGCATGCCTTCTAGAAAATGGGAGATGACTCCTACAACCTTAAAGAAAAAACCCCCTCCCTTTTATGTTTCCTTTAGGATGGAAGGTTGAATAGTCCACAACTATACGACTGATTAAAAGGCTTCAACCACAATCATTCCTAAAGCAATCTATGATGATATGAGGATGGAATATACTCGTTCCTATCCTGGAGTTTTACAATTGGATGGTACACCATTTAAGACCATTGGAGTGGTTAAGGATATGCTAATGAGACTGCATAGAGCCCCAAAGGTAAATTTTGTACAAGATATTATAGTGGTAGACCTAGAACCTTACTTTGGTTTGTGTCTTTCCAGAGAGTTCACTACTAAGCTAGGAGGCTATATATATTTGGACTACTCTAGTATGATGATTCCATTAAAAGGAAAGTAGATAAGTATAATGTCTAAACATCCTATGTCCCATCACATTGAAAAAATAGAGGAGGGCATGTGTAACCTCTCAGCTCTAGATGAAGTTGAACTAGTAGAGAGCTTTGAAGAGTTATAAGTGGAGGATGAGTTACCATTCAAAGAGGATTACAACCTATTTGGAATAGGTATGGGTACTTACATCATTTCCTTTGAAGGAGATAAAAAGACCCCTGCCATAGCCAATCAAATCCCTAAGGGAGATAGAAATCTGGACTATGCATTTTGATGGGACAATATGTAAAAATGAAGTTTGTGTAGGTGTAATTTTGAAATCCCCTTCAGAAGGTGTGAAATATTTTTCTTACAGACTAACATGGTCTTGTACTAATAATGTTGCAGAGTATGAGGCTCTATGTTTATGATTGATGCAAGTAGAGAGTATGGAGATCAAAATTCTAGACATATATGGTGACTCAGAGCTAATAGTTAATCAAGTAAGAGAGAAGTGTAGAAACAAGCACCATTACTTAAAGTCATACATGAATAGGGCTAAGGAATAGGTCTCAATATTGGTTAAGGATTCTGTTGTTTTATTACCTTCTCTATAAACATGCTAAATCAGAGAGTTTTCTAGTTACAAAATGGATCTTTTGGCCTCTTCCAAAAGGTTTCCCATGCTCCAATTCAAATATTGAGATCCTTTCAATGTATTAATGATTCTCATGGAGTCTTCTTCAATAATCACCTTCCTTATTATAATTTTTTCCAAGAGTTTCATCCCTTGGAATAGGGCTCTTACTTCAGTAAAATGGTTGATCTAAAGTCCTATATTTTGTGTGTATGCCAAAATAATTTGGCCCTTGTCATATCTAATAGAACCTCTTGTCCCAAAGCTTCCCAAGTTGCCTTGGTCAACCATGTCAAAATTGAGTTTTATCCAACCAAGAGGAGGGGGAATCCATTTGACCTAGGTGTGGTCAACCTTGCCTAGATTCAAAGATTGAAGAAACCTTTTGGGGAGACCAAGAGAATTAGTCATATGAGATTCTAAGACATTCTCCTTCTCATCTTGGGATGGTATTAAGGAGGTGTTTTATTTTGTTGCTCTAAGGATTTTGATGCCAATAGAGAGGGGGTTTCTATAATTGTTCTTGACCACCCTATTGTTTCTTTCCTTCCAAATACCCTAAAGAAAATGAGGTAAACTGAAGGACTAAAGGAAACATAACCTCTAACCAAAAAATAGGGGAAAACATTATAGGTACAATTCTTCAGTACTATTGGGTTGGATCCATGAATAACAAAAGGAGCTTACTAGAAAATGAAGAACAAATTGGGATAAGGATTAGGCCAGGAATAGGTGGTGAGAAGATTCACAGTTAGCCTTATATAGGTATCATATATTAGGGATGATCATTCCTTTTTAATAAAGGTTATCGATAGTGAGGATCTTGTTTTGAACTGCTAACCAAAAGAAAATTTGGATTTTAGGATAAGGTTGTTAAGCCAAACCTATTTAAATAGGAACCAATCCACCCCCCCTTCCTCCTCCAATAAGTAGGTAGATTTGATCGATAATAGACCATTGTTATTTGTATTCCAAATTAGTAAGTCCTTGGCTTTTGAATTTTGGATGAACTAAATTCTAAGCATCCTAGAGATCTCTTTTCTGGCCTTTTCTTCCCTATCATTTAGGTCCAAATTGGGGATAGATTTCCAAGCTTTCATTCTATTGGTTATTTTAATGAAGTACGAGACTATTTTTTCAAATATGTAGGAGGTGAGAGGTTCAAGAACAATAAAATATAGATTAGGTATGAGAGAGGAATATGTAATCCAAGGATATCTATAGAAATATATCCTATTTACAGAGCCTAATTTCCATATTACTCATTTTTGGATGAGATTTTGTCTTGAGGAGGTTATTCCAAAATGTAGAACCTTTGGGAGGAGAGGGGTCCTCCAAGAAGTTTATTCCCTACAAAATATATTTTGCTAAGAGAATATGAACCCATCTAATATCATCTTGTCTTAGCAACCTCCACGCTTGCTTAGAAATTAGGGCCCTACTCATCTATTTGGTTTTCTTGAAATCCATCCCTCCAAAATCCTTCTTGGAGTAGACCTAATACCATGCCACCAGGAAGAATATTTTATGGGATTCTTAGCTATACCATAGGAAATATTTCTAGACTTGCTCAATTCTTTAGCCAATGGGAGCAGGAAGCTTGACTAAAGACATAAAAAAATTTAAACTCTTTGAAGGGTGGCTTTGACCAATTGGGTTTTACCTGCTTGGCCGAGGAGACCACCCTTCCAACCTACCATTTTTTTAGATTATTTTGAGGATAGTGGTCTAGAGGTCATCTTGCATCCTCCCCTTGAAATTAGGCATCTCAAGGTAGCTCGAAGGGAGCTCTAAAGTATCACACCTTAGGATATAAGCTATTTTTATTTATCTTTTAATGGGGGTGTTTAGGAAGAAGATTTTGCTTTTCAAGAAATTGATTTTTTCGCAATAGCACTTCCATAAAGGTTGAGGATCTCTTTTATGGCTCTAGAATATAGGAATGAGGAGCTCATGGCTAGGATAATATCATAAATAAATTTTTGATGGGTTATTGGATTAAGAGAGGAGGTTGTATTGATTTCGTTGATGACCCCATAGGCAAAGGTAGCTTTCAAGGATCTCCCTAGGGCTTCAACCAAAATGATAAAAATATAGGGGGAGAGAGTATCTCCTTATCTTAGTCCCCTATAACTCTTGAAGTATCCAATGGTGAAGCCATTGACAAATATAGATAAACTGACTAAGCAGACACATTCCTTGGTGAGGTTGATCCAATCTTGTTGGAATTCAAAATTGGATAAGACCTTGAACAAGAAATCCTAGGATATTCTATCAAAATATTTGTTCATGTCCAACTTTAGGAAGAGGATTTTTTTCCCATTTTTTCCATAGAGTGAATGAGTTTGTGGATTGTAATGATGACATCCATTATAACCCTTACTTCCACAAATTTGTCTTAGCGGGGATCAATGATAATGGGTAGGACTTTTTTCAGTCTACTAGTTGGACTAATCTTAACTGATTTTTATTTTCTTATGAGACAAACATAATTATTCACATTGATTGTAAAATTAAACTTCAATTATTCATACAAATTCACATCTTTGAAATTTTAATAACCTTCTCATCCTACCATATTGCATGGATAACTGATCATTACAACCATTATGTATAATAAAGTAGAAACTATCCTTGTAGGGAGGGTCTTTGACATGTTCTTCCATGCATCTTGTTATAGCGTTCATAATGGTCTATCACCATTTCTTGTCTTGACCATCACTCGTTGTAGCGAGGTTAATCATATCTCACTTTCTCTTTTTCATCTTGGCCTTATTCATCTGAGTCTTGATCCACTAAATAGATTGCAAGGAATAGCAACTTGTCACATATGGATAGTAGAACACAGTGATAGAAAGACACATTTTTTTGGAATTTATGATCACATGGTGCTCCATGCTCTTGTATGAGTAATTGCTTGATATTTGAAGCTAATCCCCAATGTTGAAAATGAAAGTGTGAATAAGGAGCTCCACTAAAATCTATTGGCCATATTTTAAGACCTACAAACCATATATAGAATAATCAAGTAGCATCATAATACCATAAAGATATGAGTGTGATGATAGCCTTGATATCAGATCAGGCTATGGACATCTTGAATAATTGATCCTAACACTAGCCCAAGTTGACTATCATAACCTTCATAGTTGTTAGGGCTATTTGCATAGACTTGATTTTATTCCAAAGGAAAACTAAAGAAGCTAAAGACATGTCCATCATGTGGTGCATGATATCATGATACACACCATGGTTGAATACTTAGAATATATCCTATGTTTATGCATGCATCAAATATCTATCACAATGTCTCCTCATATTTTGTCCTTTTGATGTATGCAATTCAATGATAGGGAGCACCATAGGATGTCCATATAGCACATGATTTATCATTCAAAATATAGTTCATGGTTTCTATGGATGACCTTGAGGGCATACAACACTTATGTTATCCAATGTCAAAATTTGTAGACCTTGTCGTCATTATTGTATACTTTAGTACTAATCATCTTGGAGAAAATATCCTTCTCTATCAACACTTATCTCAGGAGATCATACTTATTTGTCATCATAGACATAGAAAGTCTTATTTGTTAATGAATTATCACAACCAACCTCATAATATAGAAACACAGTCCCCATTGAAATGATAATGAAGTTAGCACTAATAAACCCTATGTAATTGCATATGTACAGGTAAATTTGAAGGTATTTTTTTGTTCTTCCCATATTTTGGCTAATTTATTTAGCCTATCAACTATTAGAATAAATATTAAGTTCCACTAGGATATTCTGACTGGAGTTATCACTATTTCATGAGGTAGGTAAACTCCCAGTTAATATCAACTTAGATCTATTTGGGTTGTTGTAATCTAATGAGTCAAAGTGATCAACTTTATTATTTATACAAAGTTGATCCCATGGAATAATAATTTAGTTCTATTATTCTCTTCACAATTCTTGTAATGCTTTGCATATCTACTCTTGGGAAGTTTCAACATGGTATCAGAGCAGGATATATTTTGCTAGCATTTTCTCTTGAAGGCTCTTCTAGGAACTGGTTCATTGTCTTTTGTCTTCTTTTTTGAAGCCTTCTTTGTCTCAACAAAGATTAAGCCTTTTTTTGACAAAATACAAATCTCTTGTAGACTGTTCACATTGCATTTGTTAAATGTCTATATTTTTTTTAAATATTGGCAAAATTTGGTTATATTTCCTTTTTAATAAAGAATTATATTTTTCTCCCGGCTTGATGAAATATTGTGAAAGGTGGTTTCTCTACATATTATTGGATGTTAGTATTAACCTTCTTATAGATTTGCAGATGTTTGAGATAAAAGTGATAATATTTTTTTGAACAATTTTTTTATTGTACTTCACTATTGGTGCCTACTTGCTACTATAGAAAGTCTATAGTGAATATTAGAAGTGAAGTTTTTTTTACCACATATGACATGAAAGGCTGTTTATTTGGTCATCCTATTATTTTTGGCGGTGCGTAATCCATACTGGTCTCATATCGAGCTAAAGTAGATGATCAGCACTACAGTGTTGCATCTTGCACCCTAGAGTCTCTTCTATTACATTTTAAACCTGTAATGATTTGAGAAATGGGCAATGGAGGTTGGTAAAAGCACTCGCCTGATGGATAGTTCATGGTAATGCGACTATACAAAGATAATCAAGGTGGTGTTTATGATGTGTTGCATCTTGATTCCTAAAGTATATCCTATTGCATTTTGAACCTGCAACGATTTGAGAAATGGGCAATGGAGGTTGGTAGAAGCGCTCGCCTAATGGAGAGTTTGTGGTAATGCAACTGTGCAAATCCGATCGAGGTGGTGCTGGTTATGTGTAGAATTATTCATCGTGACATTATTTCTTGCTCTTCAAACAACTATTTGGTATTATTTTGCCACACGAGTTGGTTGTTAGCCATGAACAAACCAAATTTCCACCTCAATTTGTGTTATTTGACTCTCGACGGTAGTTGAAGCCAAATATGTGAATGTTTATCATGTCCTGTTTTGGCACGGCGGGTTACTACTTCTTCGAGATGTTTTTTTTTTACAGAATCAAAATGAACATTGATGGAGATTTCTTTCGGTATGATGTTTCTTTTACTTGCTGAATATCTCAACCTTTTTCAGGCATGAATGCATTATCACTTTTTCATGAGCTAGGTAAACTCCTAGTTAATATCATATTAGAACTATTTGGGTTGTTGTCATCCAAAGACTCAGAGTGATCAACTTTTTTATTTATACAAATTTGATCCCATGGAATAATCAATCAATTCTATTTATGTAGATGTTGAAAAAGACTATAGTAGCTTGAAGCAGCAATGAAGGATCATAAAAATGACATTAAAAAGAAAATTGGAAAAGCCTTAAATGTTCAAGAAAAAGTTGCAAATCTTCATCCAATTATTGGGTTTTAGATTCAGGGGCCACTCATCATATGACTTCTTCACATGAGTCATTTACTTCTATTTCCTCAAGCTCAACTTGCAACATTGAATTTGGTGACTCATCCTTTATCCCTGTCAAAGGAAAAGGTGACATTACCATTGATGGTGGTCATATCAATGATGTTCCATGTCCTAGATATTTCTACAAATTTTCTCTATCTACCAAATTTGTACATCTAGAAAGGGCAAAATAGTTATGTTATCACCCACAGGAGTTGAAATTAAAGACTTGAAAGAACCATATTCCCTTATAGCTAAAGGTGACATTGATCATAAAGCTCACCTATTTCACTTCAAGGGATTCAAAGATTCTAATACAACCTCCTATTTTGTTTCTCATGGGGATCTTGAAAGTAAACTTTGGCATGAAAGGTTTGGTCATCTTAGTTATAGCTAATTGAGAGACTTAAATACACATGAAATGGTAACTGGGTTGCTAAAGACCGCTTCTATTGATGGAGTGTGTCCTGGATGTGCTCCTGGGAAAAAAAATCAAGATATTTTTCATCCAAGTAGTTCCCAAAAAGAATCCTCCCTTTAGAGCTAATCCATAGTGATTTAATGGTCTTCCCACATCCATATTTCAAAGAAGCAAAATATACCTTAACCTTCATTGATAATTTTTCAAGACGCACTTGGGTGTATTTTCTAAAATACAAAAGTGATGTCCTATCCCACTTCAAATTTTTTAAAAATTTAGTTGAGAATCAAGCCTCTTGTAAAATAAAAAAGCTTCCTACAGACAATGGAGGAGAATACTTTAGTAATGAGTTTTCTAAGTTCCTTTCCACTCATGGCATTATTCATCAACATTTAGTCTCCCATAATCCTCAACAAAATGGTATAGCAGAAAGAAAGAACAAATCTTTAAAGGAAATAACAAACTGTATGCTCCACTCAAGGGATATTTCAACAATTTTTTGGGTTGAGGCAATAAACTGTGCAAATTACATTCAAAACCGCACACCACACAAAGCACTTGGGCATTTGACTCCAGAGGAAGCCTGGTCTGGCTCCAAACCTGATGTCTTATTTTTTTTTAGTTTTTGGTTGTATTGCTTGGGCCCACATCCCAAAGAAAAAGAGGAAAGCTTTAGACAAGAAAATAAAATAAATTATTTTTGTTGGCTATTGTGAGGATATGAAATCCTACAGGCTACTTGATCCTACTACTCATGAGGTCTTTTTTCATAGAAATGTTCAATTTGATGAAAATTTCCCTTCTCAAGATCCTCATCCTTCTTCCTCTACCACCATTGAGTCCATTGAGCCTTCCCCATTATTTGAGCCTCAATTTTATGAAGAACCCATCCTTGAGATAAATGATCAAAATGAAGATCCTATTCTTGAAACTCCTACACAAAATCCCGCCACACCCATTACTCCTTCAACTATGCCAAAAGGGGCCCACACTACTGTTCAAGAGGCAACCCCTTACATCCAAGATCTTCCACCATCCATAATTCATTCCTTGGGTTCTGGTCTTGTCTGTCAATAAATTTCTAATGATCCTCAATCCTTTATTCATACACATGGGATAAGAGAATTGGATGATGCCATAGAAAATGAATATTCTTCCTTGATAAAAAATAAACTTGGGATCTAGTCCCTCTTACTAAAGGAATAAAATTGGTTTGTTGTAAATGGGTTTACCGAACTAAGTATGCAGCATATGGTACAATTGACAAACACAAAGCTCACTTGGTAGCTAATGTATTTTCACAAGTTGAAGGTATTGACTATTCTGAGACCTTTGCCCCAATTGCAAATATGGATTCTATTAGGCTTGTACTTGCACTTGTTGCCTCAAAAAAATGGTTTATTTTTCAGATGGATGTGAAGTGTGCCTTCTTGCATGGTGACTTAAAGGAAGAGATATATATTGAGCAACCAGCTAGATTTATTCAAGACTCTTCTCTTTTTTTTAGACTAAGAAAGTCTCTTTATGGTCTCAGATAAGCTCCTCAAGCTTGGTATGAGAAGATGGATTCTTTCCTTCTCACCACCATATTTTCTCATCGTGAGTCTAATAAAACAGTCTATATTTAGCGAGAAATAGATGACATCACCATTCTTGTTCTATATGTTGATGACCTCCTTCTCACTGGTAGTTCCACTTATCACATTCAGATTGTAAAGAACCCCCTTTATGAGAGATTCAAGATGGCTGATCTAGGTTTGACTCATTACTTCCTTGGATTTCAGATCACTCAAACTAATTTAGAGATTTCATTATGTCAGTAAAAGTATACTCTTGATCTTCTTCAACGATTTTGGATGGCTGATTGCAAGCCTTCTCTGATGCCCTTTCAGTCTGGGGTAACTTTAACTTCTTTCTGCACTTCACCTCTAAGTGATGCTACTCTGTATAGACAACTAGTAGGGATTCTATTGTACCTGACTCATACTTGTCCTGGCATTTCCTATGTTGTTGGATTAATCTCTTGATTTTATCAAACACCTTATTTCAGCCATTGGTAGGCAACAAAGCGAATTATTTGCTATATGTAGGGTACCACACATTTTGGCCTATTCTGTGGTAGAGGATCTATAAATCCTATCAGATACATAGATTTAGATTGGGCAGGTTCAGTTGATGATAGATGTTCCACCTCTGGCTATGTGTTTTGTCTTGGTTCTTCACCTATTTCTTGGTCATGCAAAAAACAACAGGCCATTGCATTATCATCTACAAAGGTAGAGTATAGGGCAACAATTTTGGCCAGTCAAGAGGCTCTTTGGCTTTGTCAGATATTGCACGAGTACACTGGTGATTAATCGAATTTAGTGTTTACCCAAGATAGACCATATCATTCTCCAATATTTTGTTGGTACAAAATAAATATTATAGAAGATCTAAAATAATTCTATTATTTAGATTAGATAACTTTCTTAAAAAGTTTATTTCTTAAGAAACTTCTAACAATAGAAAAAAGTGTTCTATTTATGAAATTTAGGATAAAATTGAAGAAAAAACATTTAATATTAATTATGAAGTGTTTGAAAAACCAAAAATAGGGAAATGGGGGTCAAATATGATCTAAATTTATCTTGTAGAATAATCAAGAATGAAGCACATGATCTAGAGGTCAAAGACAAAGAAGAAGTTCAAGTTATTCATGTACATGAACCTAAATCTAAATAAGAAGTTCAAGCTATTCATGCACATGAACCTAAAGACAAAGAAGAAATTCAAGCTATTCATGCACATGAACCGAAAGCCAAAGAAGAAGCACAAGTAGTTTGTGATCCAGATCATGAAGATATAAATCTAAAGAATGAATAACTCAAAGCATAACTCAAAGAAGCTGAAGACAAATCTCAAGCAAAGGTTCATGAACAATGCAAGATCACTTGAATATTGAAGATGAATATAAAGACCAAGATTGAAAACTAAAGTCTTCAATAACCAAATAATATAATACAGGGGTGTTGAGGAATATTACATTATTTAGTATATGCAAATGTACTACTATAGTATGTTCATGGTGCAATTATAAATATGTAATAGATTAGGGTTGAGTCTATAATTTAGATATGTGATTTATATTTCTCCTTTTATGTAAGTGTCAATGTGCAAGAAATGCACAAGTTTCATGTAAGAGTGCAATATGCAAGAAATGCACAAGTGTCATGTAAGTTAGAGTGTAAGAGTGTATTGAGAGAATGTGCACAAGTGTCATGTATGTAAGAGTGCAAATATGTAAAGTGAGGATGTGCACAAGTGTATTAGATTAGGAGTGCATGTAGAAGTGTAAGAGTCATGTAGATATGTGCAAGTGTCATAGAGTCAAGTGTGCATGCAAGAAGAAAGTGAAGAGTCTAGTATGCAAGTGGCAAGATGATAAGCCAAAGGTCATGGTACTTGTCATATGGAGAGAAATAGTCAAGTACATGAAGATTCATCTTCTATGTCTATATTATGGAGATAAAGCTCCATGAAAATATAATCAATTCCATATTTCATTATCTAATTGTAAAAGAGATCCAATTGGGAATAAAGCTTGTATACAGATTTTGAGCAATTAATATTGTTAGTTTTCTACATGCATAGTTCATGAATGATTTAGGTAATTTATATTAATATTTTACTATATAATTAAATGTTATTTTAATTATTATATTGGAATTTATATACATATTATATTGCTCATATATCATTCTACTCTTCATTATTGATATTTTAACTTTTAATATTGTGGATATTTTATATTGGGACTTATGGTATTTTGTGGTAGTAAGGCTTAAAGACCACCAAAAATCTAATAGGATAAAATACAAATTTTACTTCCTAAACACTCAAGCTAGAATCAAAGTAGAGATATACAAGTTACTTCAAATGGAGGAGGCAAATTTACCTATAACTTATGTAGGGATGCCCTTATTTTAAGGGAGAATGAGAATAAAATTATGGAATCCAAATATAAGTAAAGTATAGAATAAACTACTAACATGGAAAGGTAGATGGTTATACTTGGAAGGAAGATTTCAAATAATTAAATCGGTCTTACAAGCCATTTGAACATATTATATGTCCTTGTATACTATGCCAAAGTTGATAGAAAAACTTTAATCTATATTATGCAATAATTTTTGTGACAGGAATACATGATAAAAGAAAATTTCCTTTGGTGAAATGGAGTAAGGTGTGTGGTGATAAAACTAGGGGATGTATAGGTTCAAGAGTTCTTATAGATGTAAACTTCGCTCTTAGAGGGAAAATAATTTGGAGATTGTACAAAGAAAATCGAAGACAATGGGCAAGAATTCTTCCAAGTACATTAAGTCCATGATCCAAGCTTAATATTTACTGCATTCTCACTACCAGTTGGTTCTGTACTATGGAATGATTTAAATAAATAAATTGATCTAGTGATTAAAGGTCTAATATGGGTAGAAAGTGGAGAAAAAATTGGATGGATACTAGTATGATAAAAACCACTCAATATAAAACCAATTTTGAAACCAATAATGAGATTACTTCAAGATAAATATAATGATAGGGTTCCAAACAATATGTACAAAAATCCATAAGGAAGATACAAATGGACAAGAAAAATTACAAGTATACAAGACATTGATTCTAGGAGGCAGTTAAGCAGAAAGATAACAACAATGATTATTCTTAGGAAAGCCAAATATAAGCTGATTTGGGAGTTGAATAGCTCAAGAGATTACACATTAAGGAGTGGATATGATGTAGCACCATCAAAATAGGAATACCACAAGAATATAGAGATATATTTGGGATAGCCTTAGCATTCCTAAAGTTAAAATTTTTGTTTGGCTTGCAGGTCATAAAAGTATTTTATCCTGGGATAACCTTATGAAAAGGGGTTTTCATGATCCCTCACAATGTGTTATATGTTAAAATGATGAGAGTATAGACCATCTCTTAGGACACTTCTCAATAGTTTGGAAACTATGACAATGGATTATTAATATATTTGGTAAATGCATGGTGATGAATGGTAAAATTGAAGGTTGGCTAAAGCAATGGTAGATTACTTTTAAAAGAGAGGCTTTATAGATAATATAGGGTATAGCAAAAGATACAATACTTGTGGTTGCAAAATATTATAACATTAATGTATAGCGAAAGATTACTTTAATATTTTTCATTGGTAATATTTGCAAAATATTATAACATTAATGTTTTTTAATATAAACTATTTATTACAATTCTTGTGGTTGCACTTATGGTTCAAGAAGGTAACTATCAATCTATATTTGGTAAAGTAAATTATGATAGTAAAAAGTTTTAAAAATAACTTAAGTTAAAACAAAGATAGTAAAGATCGAGTTTTGGTATTATGAATATTGATGTAGGAAAGTATCAAGAATAGACTATGATAGTGCGGAGTTTTGAAAATAACTAAGATGCAATGCATATATAATAAAAATAGAGTTTTAATATTGTAAATTAAAAATAAAGATGTTTAATTTTGGAATATTTGTATTCACATAGAAAAATAAAAAAATCCAAAAAAATAAAGATAAAGAATTCAAAATTTTTATGAAAAATAGTGTACGTACCTAACTATAGCAACTCAATTAAGATGTAAAATTAATATATTTGTAAACTCTATAGAAATAACTATGATTTCTCAAATATAAATAAAAATCCTAAAATAACCCTTTATTTAAAATAAATAAATAAATAGTTCACGAGGGCTAGGTGGATTGGTAAGAATTTGGGCACTTACTAGGAGGAGACCTAGGTTCAAACCTTGTAGGCATGCCCAATATAGGGTAAAGGTAGTAGTGTGTGTTCCAACTTGATGACAGTGGTACCAACCTCGAGCCATCGGGGGTCTCCCTCACTTTGGATCATGTTTATCGAGGCAAGATAGGGATTATAGTTGTAGCACCATGATTTGATGTTACGATCGAAGGTAATGCGACTTGACCTTGCGGGCATGCCTAATCTAGGGCAAAGCTAGTAGTTTGACTTGATTCTACTAAGTGTGTTCCAGCTTGATGATAGTGGTACCAACCCCGAGCTACCGGGGGTCTCCCTCACTTTGGGTCATGTTTACCAAGGCGAGATAGGGGTTATAGTGGTAGAACCATGATTTGATGCTACAATCAGAGGTAATGCGACTTGAACTTAAGGGCATGCCTAATCTAGGGCAAAGGTAGTAGTCTAACTTGAGTCCACTGAGTGTGTGCCAGCTTGATGACATTGGTACCAACCCCGAGCCACCATGGGTCTCCTTCACTTTGGGTCATGTTTACCAAGGCAAGATAGGGGTTATAGTGGTAGCACCATGATTTGACGCTACGATTGGAGGTAATGCTACTTGAACTTTTAACCAATTGTTAAAAAAAGTAATTTCCAATTTCTTTATATATATATATATATATATATATATATATATATATATATATATATATATATATATATATATATATATATATATATATATATATATATATATATATATATATAACGTACAAATTTATAAGTAATAAAACTCATTTTTATATATAATCATGAGCTCTTATAGGTCTTACAGAATTGGCGAGTCCCTAGAAGCTCCCTATATATAATTTAAAATCTAGATAAATATTTGAATTTAGTTTTTCATACATTTCATTGGTGTGTTATGTCCGCTCCCCATTTCTACTTGTATCTGTGTGTTGATCAATGTCAATGGAAGCCCTGAGTTGCCAAGAATCAGTGAATGTACGTTGCAATATATATGTAATGCAAACCCTAATAGTGAACCCTCTAGAAATGAATGTAAATAGACTTAGTGTTGATCTGGGCATCAATATCTATCCCATAGTAGATAAAATCAAAATCAGGTAGTAAATTAGCTAGGGAAAAAATTGGCAAAAAATCAGAATCGGTAAAAAATTAACAAAAAAAAACCGAAGAAAATGATTTTTTTTTTTAATTTTAATTTTTTTCATGCATATTACAATGAATTAACATTATGTAAATCAAATATTGCAATAAAATCAATAATTTAAGTCAAGACATCATACAAGGCTCAAGCTTTAAGTACACATGAAAGTGACAAAAGTTCACAAAACACAACTTGCATTGCTTATAATATGAAAAGTTAAAAATTACAAAATGTGTCAAGACTCAAAACACCTCAATAGACCCACTATATATTATATTTCTTTACCCCTTGTCCTAACATAAGCCATCGTCTCTTTTTATTTCTATGTTCTTGTAGACGCTTGTGTCACTTCTCGTGCTAAGGACTCTTCTTGGTCCCTTGTTACCATATCCTCCGCTAGGGTCTCATAGTTTTGCAATTATTCCATGCTGAATAGAGGCTCTTGCTGTACCTAGAAGTTCAAGTTCAACTAGATGAGGAAAGGGACAAAAAAATACTATAAGTGAAGAACACAAGCTTATACTGAGAGGGGGGTGAACAGTATAAGACCACTTTTTCCTTTTCTTTCCCAATCAATATTATGCAATGTAAAGATAGCAATATCAATAGCAATAATCAAAGCAATGCACAAATCACCACACACAATAGAGACACCAAAATTTACGTGGTTCACCCAATGTGGGCTACTCCACGGAGAAAATATTTCACTAAAATTTTCTCAATCAATCTCTTGGGAATCCTTTCCCTATTACAATGTTTATGGACCTCTGTCCAAAGGAGACACCAATCCCCTAATCAAGTTCATGGATCTCTATCCATAGGAGAACTCCTTTCTCCTCTTGCTCTGGCTGGTGATCTTCTAGAAGAACTATTGCCCCCACTACTCTAGCTAATGGATCTCTATCCACTGAAGACACCTGTCCTCACTACTCTAGCTTAATGGATCTCTATCCACTAGAGACTTTCATCCTCTGTACTCTGTCACCTCCAAAGCTCTATCTCAAATCTGTACTAAACTTAGTCCTTCGATCTAGCACAAATCTTCTCAATATCTATCTCTGGTCTGGCACAAACCTATCCTCAAATCTACACCAAAATCTATCCTCGAATCTGTACTAAACATAGTCCTTCGGTCTAGCACAAATCTATCCTCAATCTCTTTCCTCAAGCCTTAACTCAAAGCTTGACTCAATCTCAAATCAACTCTATTGGATCTACCCCAAACCTTAACTCAAGGTTTGAACAAATCAATCAATCAACTCTGCTCTCAAGTCTTCTCAAAGACTTATCTCAAATATGCCTTGTAAGCTTCCACAAAATCTCACACCAATCTATCCTCAAGTCCTCTCTAGAACTTGTCCAATATGCTCAATAAGTTCTCACAAGAACTTATCCAAATCTGCTCTCAATCTGTATTGTAAGCTTCCACAAAATCTTACCCAAATCTGTCCACAAGTCTTCTCAAAGACTTACCTCAAATCTTCTCAACAAGTCCACACTAGAACTTTTCCAATCTCATAGAAACATAAAGAGAATTGTTAGAGACTCAATATGCTCTATACTCATCACAATGCTCAATCACTCTTTTAGAAACATACAGAGAATTGTTAGAGACTCAATATGCTTCACATTCAACTCAATACTCAATCACTTTCTCAAATCAATTCATAATATAGAATAGTTTATTTTATGGAACTTGAAAAATCACTTCACACATTCACTTGACTAGGCTCAACCAACTCTACTCAACCAATCACTCAATGAAACAATCCTTGCTTACAAACCCTAGTCCAAGCATATGATCCTTCACTCAAAATGTTTCCAACAATGCTTATCAACCAATCTCACATAACAATGATACTCATGTTCTTTTCAAACCCTAGTTCAAGTTCTTCACACAATAACTCACTTCAACAACAATGCTTATAAGATAATCTTCACATAACAATGATACTCATGTTCTTTGCAAACCCTAGTTCAAGTTCTTCACACAATCAATGGCTTCAACAACAATGCTTATAAAACAAGGTTTTAACAACAACTCTTTATTCTAGAAAACCTTGAAGCATTAACTCAACACACTCAATAAGGAAACCCTAATCAAGTCCTTTTCACTCCAAACTTATTTTCCAGAAAACCAACCAATCAACTCAACTATGGAAGAATGTGCTCATACCTTTTTCTTGATGATGAAGGAACCTCTAAAATCTGCCACAACCACAAACACCTCTTTGCCAAGCTCAAAGGAAGGTTAGAAGATGATAAAACTCTCTCTCAAGATTACAATGCAAATATCAAACCACACATACACCTTATCACTCCATCTTGAAGAAAGCATCCATCAACATATACAAAAATAATTGACCAAATACACCTTATAATCTCCCAATTAAAATAATATTCAATACCAAGAATAATGTCAATACAATCTCCTTCTCAAAATAACTCAATGGCAAGAAGTCCTCTCAACACTTTAAATCTTCAATAAATCAATGTGACACAAATACTTTATTTAAAAAATAAAGCTAACTCCTTATTCCTCCAATTAACCAAAAATAATGATTAATTAAAAACCTTTTTAACTAACCCTTTTAACTCCCTAGGACCTCATGTCAAACCTTAGGCAACATAAAATATAATCAAAATTTTATTACCTTTGCCTTGGTGGGACTCGAACTCACGACGCCACCTCAACCAGTGCCCTAGCCGTGGCTCCAACCACCTACATGAGCTAGGTGCTCGCTTAGGGAGTAAAGAGCACCACGTGCTCTATAATGCTCCCCTAATGCACCTCAACAAAAATCATGCACCGCTTTCCTTCGATGCTTCAAACACAACCAACAAAATAATGTTGCCACTGTGAATCGATCGTGGGTCACTCCATGCCCAAGCACCTTAGCCTTTGACCACTTGCCACTAGGCCACGCTACCTAGATGGCTCTTGAATTTTGGTGCTCATCGACTTTATCCCTTTTTCGCTGGCGCTTAAGACAATATTCTTGTCTCCTTCGCATGAGTTCTCACAACACACGATTGCACGTTTTTCTTATTCGAGCAAAAGGATATCTAAATGCCACTAAGGCATATAGTTTATATACCAATTTCCACCTTCAAACTTGAACGTCGACGCTTCGATATTTAACTAATTAATTTATAAATTATTTAAATTCTTTAGAATTTAAATTTTATAAATTAACTTTTAAATCCCTTTGGCTTTATTAAAGCCTTCTTTGATTTTACCACTTTGTATAAATAATATTTACTTATAAAATTTAAATTCAATTTGAATTTAAATATTTTATAAAATAAATATTAAAACTTTCCTTGGGCTTTTATGAAAAGCCTTTTATTTTTGCTCAACCATGGTTTTAATAAAAACCCTTCTAACTTATGCTTCCACATAATATTAAAAATATTATGAAGCTCTTTTGCCTTTAACCTTTGCATTGTTCCTCTTGACCTTTTTACATCAACGGTAGCTTATTCCTTGACATCAATGACAACTTCGTTCCTTGACATCAATGACAACTTTGACTCAAAATGTCCAACAATCTCCCCCTTTGTCATTGATGGCAACCCATATTCTATTTACCAAAAAACTTAACCTTTTCCTTGTTCTGCTCCCCCTGGGACATTGCTCCCCCTGGCTCAATGCTCTTTTCAAATCTCTCCTCTTTACTCAAATACCAAATCTCTCCCCCTTACTCAAATCTCTCCCCCTTTGACATCAATGGCAAAGGGTCACCTTTGGGGCTCGGGGCTAAGAATGAATCTCTTAGCTTAGCCCCTCCCCCACCTCCTCTTGAGGTGGTTAATTCTGGGGTGGGAGTATCTCTACTCCCAACAAGCACTGATATTTACCTTTATCCTCTTTTCTTCTCATCTGATCCTTCTAATTTCTTTGGTTGTTCCTGTTCCTGTTCCTATCCATATCCACATTCTTGTTCTTGTTTATATCCATATCCATATTCCTGTTCCTATTCCTGTTCTTGTTCCTGTTCATACTTGATTTTGGAATGTTTGCTCTACACCACTTTGTTGTGTGTCCATCATTATTGCACTTATAACACTTAATGTTATTATTCCTTGGAGGTGCAAATGTCTTAGGATTTCTCCTAGTGAAGCCATATCCTTTTCTGTCATGAACCCTGCAATTCATTGCCTTGTGACCAAACTGATTACATGAGTAGCAATACCCATGGAAAAGTTGTTTGTTCCCATATTCCTATCTTTCATGTGTCTTGCACTATGAAGCCATGTGTCCAAACCTATGACATGAAAAACATCTTCCATTGAAGCTTCCTTGTCTTGACCTCATTGGTCTCTTAGTCTCTCTTAACCTATTCTGATTGTTGTTCCATCTGTATCTTCTTTGTGCATTGTTCCTATTCTTGTTGAACTTTCTGTTGTCCAACTCATCCTCAGATGTCTCACTTTCTCTTACATTGTCTTCTTCTGAAGTTTCTTCTCTAAAGTTTCTTCTCCTTCAAAACTTGAGGTTGACTTTCCTTCCCATTTCTTTTGTTCCTGTTCAAATCCAAGACCTATCTTGCTTGATGTAGGCTTTTGTATCTTGATGAACTTATCTAAGTTCTTTGAGCTATTTTTGAACCCTTGTAGCTTGACTTTGGAGTTTTTGACTTCCATTCTTAATGAAGCTACCTCTTGTTCTAGCTTTTCACATTCTAAGACTTTTGCTTCTAGCTTATCCTTGAACTTCTTTGTCTTAGCCTTTGATTTGTCTAGATCCTCTATAAGCATTCTTCTCTCTTCATCACATTCTTGAAACTAAAACTCAAGTTTAGAGTTTTGCTTTCTTACCTTCTTTACTATTTCAAGAGCATAAATAAGTTCTCCCTTGAGATCATATCCTTCTTTATCTGATTCTTCCTCTATTTTTTTGCCTTTGTCCATATCTTCATTTTCTTTTGACTTGTCTTCTATAGGATCACTTTCTTCTTTTCTAGAGCCATTAGAATATTCTCTTCTGGTCCTTCAAGTGTATCTTCATATTCATCATCACTAAAACTAAAACCATTTCTTGTACAACTATCTTCAAGATGTCCAAAGTTACCACATCTAAAATACTTGAGAATTATTGGTGACCTTTTCTTGACTTCCTTTTCTTCAATCATGAATAGAACTTCATCTCTATCATTATCTAAAAAACTAGCATCACTATCACTTGAGTACTTACTTGCCTTATCCGCATAGTAGCTCCTCTTTTGCCTTTGAAAGAACTTCTTTCCTTGTCTGCTTTGTCCATCCTTGCTTTTCTTTTGGTGCCTGTATCTTTCTGATTCCCTATTTCTGTGATCCTATTTTTCTTCATCATTGTTATTTTTAGCTTCTTGACAATCAGTTGCATAGTGACCATACTTTCCACAATTGAAATATTTAATGGATTTTATATCTCTAGATCTTCTTGAATCCTTATTCCTTTTGCCATAATTAGCTTCTTCATCACTGGATGACTCATTGCTTGATTCTGACTTCTTACCCTTTGTCTTCTTGATTGCTTTGAAGGTTGCTTCCTTCTGGGGATTAGGTTCTTTTGTTCTCAACTCAAAAGTTGTAAGAATACCAAGCAACATATCTCTTGTCAAAGAATCACCATCCTTTGATTCTTCTATAGCTGAAATATTTTCACTAAACCTTGTTGGAAGAGACCTTAAGATCTTATCACAAACATCTGATTCATCCACATTAAGTCCAAGTCCTTGCATAGCATTAACAACCTCATCTACCCAAAGTAGATAAGAACTAATGTCTTCCTCATTCTTCATTCTTAATTCTTCAAATTGTCCTTTGAGATTTTGTATCTTTGCTTTCTTGACACCTTTATCTCCTTCATATATATTTTGCAACTTATCCCACATTCCTTTTGCATCTTGATAATGCATAACTTTTATGGACTCTATTCTATGCAAACCTCTCAAAATTGCATTCATTGCTTTTGAATTGTAATGTTGTAGAAGCTTACCTTCCTTATCTGTAGGTGGATCAACTGGGGGATCGTATCCATTTTCAACTGCTTCCCAAATCTCATTGCCAAGTGCCATCAGGTAAATCTTCATTCTCAAACTCCAATATATATAATCACTTCCATCAAATACTAGTGTTGAATTATCTGATGATCCATTCTTAGAATCCATTGTGTTCTTGTAAATTTTTCCTTCAAGTTGTTAAACTCTTTCGAAGGAACCCACTCTGATACCAATTGAAGAACACAAGCTTATACTGAGAGGGGGGTGAACAGTATAAGACCACTTTTTCCTTTTCTTTCCCAATCAATATTATGCAATGTAAATATAGCAATATCAATAGTATTAATCAAAGCAATGCACAAATCACCACACACAATAGAGACACCAAAATTTACGTGGTTCACCCAATGTGGGCTACTCCACGGAGAAAATATTTCACTAAAATTTTCTCAATCAATCTCTTGGGAATCCTTTCCCTATTACAATGTTTATGGACCTCTATCCAAAGGAGACACCAATCCCCTAAATCAAGTTCATGGATCTCTATCCATAGGAGAACTCCTTTCTCCTCTTGCTCTAGTTGGTGATCTTCTAGAAGAACTATTGCCCCCACTACTCTAGCTAATGGATCTCTATCCACTGAAGACACCTGTCCTCACTACCTAGCTTAATGGATCTCTATCCACTAGAGACTATCATCCTCTGTACTCTATCACCTCCAAAGCTCTATCTCAAATCTATACTAAACTTAGTCCTTCGGTCTAGCACAAATCTATCCTCAATATCTATCTCTGGTCTGGCACAAACCTATCCTCAAATATACACCAAAATCTATCCTCGAATCTATACTAAACATAGTCCTTCAGTCTAGCATAAATCTATCTCAATCTCTTTCCTCAAGCCTTAACTCAAATCTTGACTCAATCTCAAATCAACTCTATTGGATCTGCCCCAAACCTTAACTCAAGGTTTGAACAAATCAATCAATCAACTCTGCTCTCAAGTCTTCTCAAAGACTTATCTCAAATCTGCCTTGTAAGCTTCCACAAAATCTCACACCAATCTATCCTCAAGTCCTCTCTAGAACTTGTCCAATCTTCTCAATAAGTTCTCACAAGAACTTATCCAAATCTGCTCTCAATATGTATTGTAAGCTTCCATAAAAGCTTACCCAAATCTATCCACAAGTCTTCTCAAAGACTTACCTCAAATCTTCTCAACAAGTCCACACTAGAACTTGTCCAATCTCATAGAAACATAAAGAGAATTTTTAGAGACTCAATATGCTCTATACTCATCACAATGCTCAATCACTTTCAATCACTCTTTTAGAAACATACAGAGAATTGTTAGAGACTCAATATGCTTCAAATTCACCTCAATACTCAATCACTTTCTCAAATCAATTCAGAATATAGAATAGTTTATTTTATGGAACTTGAACAATCACTTCTCACATTCACTTGACTAGGCTCAACCAACTCTACTCAACCAATCACTCAATGAAACACTCCTTGCTTACAAACCCTAGTCCAAGCATATGATCCTTCACTCAAAATGTTTCCAACAATGCTTATCAACCAATCTCACATAACAATGATACTCATGTTCTTTTCAAACCCTAGTTCAAGTTCTTCACACAATAACTCACTTCAACAATAATGCTTATAAGGCAATCTTCACATAACAATGATACTCATGTTCTTTGCAAACCCTAGTTCAAGTTCTTCACACAATCAATGGCTTCAACAACAATGCTTATAAAACAAGGTTTTAACAACTCTTTATTCTAGAAAACCTTGAAGCATTAACTCAACACACTCAATAAGGAAACCCTAATCAAGTCCTTTTCACTCCAAACTTATTTTCCAGAAAACCAACCAATCAACTCAACTATGGAAGAATGTGCTCATACCTTTTTCTTGATGATGAAGGAACCTCTAAAATCTGCCACAACCACAAACACCTCTTTGCCAAGCTCAAAGGAAGGTTAGAAGATGATAAAACTCTCTCTCAAGATTACAATGCAAATATCAAAACTTACATACACCTTATTACTCCATCTTAAAGAAAGCATCCATCAACATATACAAAAATGATTGACCAAATACACCTTATAATCTCCCAATTAAAATAATATTCAATACCAAGAATAATGTCAATACAATCTCCTTCTTAAAATAACTCAATGGCAAGAAGTCCTCTCAACACTTTAAATCTTCAATAAATCAATGTGACACAAATACTTTATTTAAAAATAAAGCTAACTCCTTATTCCTCCAATTAACCAAAAATAATGATTAATTAAAAACCTTTTTAACTAACCCTTTTAACTCCCTAGGACCTCATGTCAAACCTTAGGCAACATAAAATATAATCAAAATTTTATTACCTTTGCCTTGGTGGGACTCGAACTCACGACGCCGCCTCAACCAACGCCCTAGCCACGGCTCCAACCATCGCACGAGCTAGGCGCTCGCTTAGGGAGTAAAGAGCACCACGTGCTCTATAATGCTCCCCTAATGCACCTAAGCAAAAATCATGCACCGCTTTCCTTCGATGCTTCAAACACAACCAACAAAACAATGTTGCCATTGTGAATCGATCATGGGTCACTCCACGCCCAAGCACCTTAGCCTTTGACCACTTGCCACTAGGCCACGCTGCCTAGATGGCTCTTGAATTTTGGTGCTCGTCGACTTTATCCCTTTTTTGCTGGCGCTTAAGACAAGATTCTTGTCTCCTTCTTCGCACGAGTTCTCACAACACACGATTGCACATTTTTCTTATTCGAGCAAAAGGATATCTAAATGCCACTAAGGCATATAGTTTATATACCAATTTCCACCTTCAAACTTGAACGTCGACGCTTCGATATTTAACTAATTAATTTATAAATTATTTAAATTCTTTAGAATTTAAATTTTATAAATTAACTTTTAAATCCCTTTGGCTTTATTAAAGCCTTCTTTGATTTTACCACTTTGTATAAATAATATTTACTTATAAAATTTAAATTCAATTTGAATTTAAATATTTTATAAAATAAATATTAAAACTTTCCTTGGGCTTTTATGAAAAGCCTTTTATTTTTGCTCAACCATGGTTTTAATAAAAACCCTTCTAACTTATGCTTCCACATAATATTAAAAATATTATGAAGCTCTTTTGCCTTTAACCTTTGCATTGTTCCTCTTGACCTTTTTACATCAACGGTAGCTTATTCCTTGACATCAATGACAACTTTGACTCAAAATGTCCAACAATAAGATATGCTTTTAAATGAAGAGGAGAGGAGAAAAAGGTCCCACCGAGATTTGAACTACTACATACTGGTCTTGTGCTTCTGCATATATGATCCATTCAGATGATGGATCAATGTCACTTAGGTCAATGGGCTGAATATTTGTTTTTTCAAAATATTTTTAGTGGAGACGAAGGTTGTAGTGCACAAATACAAGATAATTTAACCTTTATTGTGTAAGTCTATTACGCTTCTTGGAGTGTATGTGCTCAATCATAGTCCAATTGCACTCACAACCTAAAGAGCTATATGGTTGAGATAAGATTCTAACCACCATGTAATGCAAATTGAGCGTAAAATCACCAAAGTCATCCCACCATAAATCTAGAAACAACAACAAAAAATAATAATATTTCACATGTAATAGCTAAAAGTTTAAATTTTAAAATAAAATTAGAAGATAATAAATAATAATTCGATGAGGTTTATGGTTTACCTGGCCTCATAAACTCAATAGCATCTTTGCATTTCTTAGATGGAAATTGGTGACCAAGACATGCCTTATAATATTGTATCTCAGCACGCATTTTATTGCACAATTGTGGATTCCCGAATAAAATATGGTCAATGCAATATTGAAGGCCAATATTGACCTCATAATAAGCACGGAATATGGGCTCATAAAAGAATTTGGGGTTCGAATAATAACCTGATGCATGAAGAGGGCTATGGAGTTGTGATGTCCATCTGTTGTCAATTATGGTCCAAATGACATCATATTTGGTGCAGTTATGTTCATAAAATGCAACAATGGCCTCTTTCACCCTATCCATAGCCTCATATACAAAACCCATTGGAAATTGTTCTACATCAAAAATACTAAGAATCTTCACCAATGACTATGAGACCTAAAAAAAAATATATAATAATTTAAAGAAAAATATTTTACAAAATAAATAAAATAAAACAAATAAATAAGCGTAGTCTTGTACCTTGATGGCCTCATCCATGGCCATATAGAAGTTCTCCTCAAAAAAATAAGCATAAATATTTTTCCCCTCAAATGATGTGCGGTATATTGCAGCTAATTTATAATTCCACTCATCACTCGTAAACATTTATTTTAGTGACCCTCTTGCATCATAAATGCTCTGCAATGTCACAAATTTTGTGGTGAAGCATGTAATGCCAGGCCACACTAGCTCCCTCCCATTTTTAAATTGCCTCATGAGGCTAAGGATCCATGAATGGTTGTAAATGGATTTTGTGATGGCCTTAGCCATCCCTACAACCTCTGTCACCCAAGGTAATTTTCCAATGTCCTCGAGGAGCAAATCAAGACAATGGGCTACACATGGGATCCAAAAAATGGTCGGAAATATCTCTTACAAAATCCTCATAGATGCCTTATATGTTGTTGCATTATCCATGATTATTTGGACAATATTCTCCTACCCAACCTCAAAGACAACCTCCTCCAACAACCCTGTAAGCATTTCAGCACTCTTAACTTGTGTTGATGCATCTACCAACTTAAGGAATGCAGTTCCTTCTGCAGATGCAACCAAAAAATTAATTAATGTTCTTCCCTTCCCATCTGTCCAGCCATCAGACATGATAGTGTAACCCTTGGTTCTCCACACCTGACGTTGATTTTCAAGCACAACATGAAGTATAAAAAAACATTTAGTCATGCACATTGCATATATATATATATATTTAGTGAAGCAAAATGCCACAACCTGAATTTCATCCACATATTATTGAAGGAGAGGGCCCCTAAGGTCATCAAAATTTGACACCTTAAATCCTGTGCCGCAACATGTGACAACATCTATCATGCATCACCAGTATGGATACCTTACCACATTGAAGAAAATATCAGAATAGTACCAAAGAGTGGCAATGTCTTTCTTCACTGCATTGTGCTTCTCTTGGTTCCACGCAACCATACCCTCAAGCATGGATTGTGTCCCTACCCCTGGCACAGAATGATTTACAAAAGAGTACTCTCCCATCCCACTAGCTCCTTGTGCACTTGAAGGACTCAAACTACTTTGTGGAAAGAGCCACTTAAAGCTTCCATGCCCACTAGTATGATCACCTCGGGAGGAGGTATGAAATGACATTGTTATAACTTATTTTATTACCAGCATTTTCATCTACCACAATGATCATGGAATTTAATTTGTTCTTAACATCTTCTGGCACCTTAGTACATACTGCTATATTATTTCTTACTAAGCATGCCAAATGATATTTGAGGTGATAAACGCCTCCATTATAACTATTGCCACAAAAACTGCATTTAAAATGATTTTTTGATGGCCTTAGTGGCGTTGCATACGCCCATGCTAGATCCAATGGTTTCATTTTTTATATGCCTGCACATGGAAACAAGTTAGTAACAACAAAGTTACAATCACATGAAAAAAGAAAAAAAACTAAACCCTAAACCAAAAGGCTAGGGTTTAGGCCAAGTCATCTCTATGGGTTTACAATCACATTGTTCAGCTTTTAAGTTTGAACATTCAAACAATAAGTATAACTTAAATAGCCCAAGTCATCTCTATGGATAAACTGAGTAATAGCAGCAGCAATAACAAAAATAGAAGCAACAATGGCAATAGCAACAACAATGGTAGATAGCAGCAACAATGTTAACAACAATAACAACAGTAATAATAAATTGTAATAACAACAATAGAAGCAACAATGGCAATAACAACAGTAATGGTAAATAACAACATTCTATTGCTAAATTTTAGATAGAAGTATTCTATTGCTAAATTTTATACTGTTTTTACTTTTTAACTTTTAGCAGCAGCAATGGTAGATAGCAACAATGGTAGATGTCTATTGGGTTGTTTTACATTGTTTTTTATTTAGTTGGGTGTTCACTTTTTTCATGTCCAGTATGTAAGTCTCTATACACAGTCTGGGTATAGCCTAGGTGCTACTAAATCTTTTATGTGAAATCCTTATTTTGAGGTTCGAACCTGTGTTAGGGGTCAAGGGGTGGGATCCCCCTTTCAGGGTCAAGGAACAACATCCCTTGTGGGGTCGAAGGGTAGCACCCTTCACATGCTTCCTAATAAAAAAGAAACATGGTGAAGCAGTACTCTAAAAACATAAACTAGTTTTTGATTCACCAGATCACAGATGCGCAAGTGAAGAGCATACTCCTAGTGCTGCAGGATTTTTGATTCACCAGATCGCATTACACGGCAAGTGAAGAGCATAATACCGACAACAAATACGTTTTAGAAAACAGAAAAAAAAATATTAACACGAGTTAGGAAAGGAACAAAAGACACGAAATTGAATTTTATTCCAAAAAGAAGAAGTAATACAACATCAAAACTCCGAACGCATTTCGACCTATGGGTCTCATCAGTGGAGTGTGAGTTTAGAAGAAGTACAACACTTCTTTATAAAATCCTAACTCTAGTGGGGGAGCCATAATGTATTACATGTGGGATAAAAAAATATTTTTTAAACCCATAAAAAACAGTAAAGACTACAGGTTTATAGACCAAACGGTAAACCCAGGCTCATACCCCAAGAAAAATTACCCGCCCAAATACAAAAACTTGCATTAAAAAATGCATTAAAAATTGCATTAAAAATGCATTAAAAATTACATTAAAAATGCAAGATACATAGCGGATAAAACATGTTTTAAGAAATTTTGTTTTTACAAAGATAAGCTCTCAAGGGCTTTTTGTTCCTCCAAAAAATGATGCCTCGAGCAATGTGTTTGAGCTCTCTATATTTTCTCCATTTTTCAAACATTGGAGAAATAATATCTGTGCCGATTCGAAGATCTCTGACAAAATTGCAGTTGTCCAACTTCAAAATAAGAGGAATTATTTTTATTTTGGTTCCATGTCTATGTGCTGCTCGCTCCAAAAATCTAGCCAAAAGTGAAGGCCTACCATCAAATTTAACTTTCTCAAACAAAGGCAAGAGAAAATTAATTTGATATCCCCTAGCTTTGAGTTTGTTAAAAAAATTATTTTTAACAAAAATAAATCCATCCCTGGAGCTTTCTCTAACAAAAAATATGTTGAGTTCACTCATGATAAAGGCCTTTTTCTGATGAATTGGATGATGGGAGGAAGCAGGGATGTATTGGTAGGCATTCATCGACTTCTGAAACAATTTGGTGCAAAGAATTCTAGTATGAGAAAAATCAGGTCCCTTAAAAAATGTAGTATCCAGAAGTGTTACTTCAAAATCAGAAATAAATGAAGTAATTTTAATACTATCATAGAAGGAACCGTAGGCAACAAGAAAACCATTAAGATCCTCCTTAGGGCCATGCCAAACTCCAATGGCATCATCAATGTATCTTTTATAAAATAAAATATTTTCCACAGCAACATTATTAAATACCTGTTCCTCTAGATGACAAAGAAATAAACAAGCATAAACCACAACAAAATTACTTCCCATGGTTGTTCCTCTTATCTGCATGTATATTTTCCCTTTGAATTCCAAGTAGTGTTGTGTTAACACTATCTCTGCAAGCCTTACCACAAAGTTTGTCTTGGCTGAATCAAATTCATTTCTCAAAAAATGACGGATGGCTGCCAATCCTTGAGAGGTGGGGATGTTGGGATAGAGGCTCTCAACATCAAAAGAGAAAAGAATGATGTCCTGAGGAAAAGTACGACCATGCAAATATTTAATTAGAGATATGGAATCCAAGAGATGATTTTTTTTCTTCAACAAAATTGGCAAGAGGAGATGATGAAGCCATTTGGAGGCAGGTTCGAGCATGAAACCACAGTAGGAATAGATGGGTCGACCGAAAAGCTTGGGCTTGTGGATTTTGGGGAGCAGGTAAAAGACACACACTCTGGTAGAGGATGGTGTTACCTGGAGCATAAATTTCCTATGGTTTTCTGAAAGCAGATTCCTCCTAAAAGCCCAATCAAGCAAGTCTTGGAGCTAATAAAAAATATCCTGCCAGGGGACTTTGTTCACTTCAGAGTAAACATTTTGATCTGAAATCTGGGAAAAGCCTTCTAAAATGTACCAATCCATGGATAAAACACAAACACCCAAGTTTTTATCTGTAGGCCTAATGACAATGGATTTGTCATTGGCAAGGGAACAAATGGCAGACCAGATGTGGGATGGAAAAGCACGTTGGCGGGTGGGATTAGCAGCAGATAATTTGTTATTGAGGAATATTTCACCCATGCCAATAATTTCTTCCAAAGGCTTATAAAACTGTGAGGGATTAAAACTTGGGTTGGAAACACGAAAAGGATCAATGGGCTTAAGCGGTTTTGGAGGGCCACCTCTCGGTCCAAAGAACCATTCAAGACGAAGACGTCTACAAAATGTTGAAAACTCCTATTTTAGAACCTCTTTGGCCATGGGAGGAGGAACAGGGAGGAACTTTAAACCCAAGCTGAGGGCCTCAATTTCATTATGGGTAAGTTCTTTGGAGGAAAAATTATGGACAACAAGATTTGTGATTTTGCCATCCATAGCCCAGACAGGACTCCGTAAAAATACCAACGGCCAAAATCTTGTGGGCTGAAAATTGTGGACCAAGGGGTTATTTTTGGTTTTTGCCACCATTTTGGCGACGGAAGAACCCCTACCCTTGCTGCTTCTAAACATATGGGGCAAAACCCTTTCTCGGATTCTCGAAACCAGAGTTGTGGAAATTTCTTCCATTGTCCTGTTGTAATTGTTGCTACACATAGGAAGTGCGGTTCTGGAAGTTTCTCCCCTTCTTTCGTCTTCTTGGAGAAGGGCCCCGAAAGTTTAAATTATGCCCCTATTGTTGTTGTTGCCTTTGTTGTTGTTGTTTCAACTGTTTATTCCTTTGTTGTGGCTGCCGTTGTTGTTTGTTTCCATGTTGTGGATGTTGTCGTGATTGCCTTTTCTATGTAGTAGAGGCTCTTTGGTTTGGCCCTCTATTGTGACTTCTATTCTTGTTGTCTTGTGCCGGAAATTTCTTTTGTGCACCTGTGATTAGTTTTTCCAAACGATCAATTTGTTGCTTGATTTCTCTTTTAACCAAGTCGGCTACACTTTCTATAGCTTCTGACATATTAACTTCTGGGATTTTTGAAGCAGCATTCTCTCGAGCAGCTTTGGCTTTCTCTTGTATATCTTTTTGGATTTGCATTTCAACTCTCCAAGCCTGAAGCTTTCCCTCAAAAAGCTCTTTAATCTGGGATTCCCATTCCAAAGCAATTTCTTGAGAAATTATCTTATATTTATTTACGAAATCTGCAAGAATTTCCTTAATTTCCGGCAATAAAATATTGGGAATATAATCATTGGCCTGAGCAACTAATTTATCTGTATATTTTTTGAAATTACAAATATATAATTTAGCCATTTCCAAGCGAAATTTTTCTATGAGGGCCTCTGACTCATCAAAAAATTGTTTATTAATATCTTCATCTGGAAGTTGAAGATGTGGTTTTTCCATTCGTAGGCTATGGGGAACAATGCCTTTGCCCAAATTCTCTTCAAACCGGGCTAGCCTGGAATGGCATTTTTTTGCCTTTCTACTCAAAATATTGAATTCTTCGAACCTTGTTTCCAACAACTTGTCCAAAGACTCTGGACGTGGAGGAATGCCACGCATTGCATCGATTCCATCTATGAAGGTCCTTCTATCTTGTGTACAAGGAACTCTTCCATTTTGAGCAAAAAATTATGTTTGTGTTAGACCTCTACAAAACTCTTCCATTTTATCTGTCAGTTTTTTTCTTTTTTTGTCCCTCTTGTCGTAGACGCTTGCGAGGAAGACGAACAAGAGAACTGGTGGGACTATCAGGAACTATGGGAGAGGATTCAATATCTGAAAGGTCAATAAATGGTAGAGCAACATGCACCATTAATGGGTAAACTCATTAATAAAAAAAGAAACATGGCGAAGCAGTACTCTAAAAACATAAACTAGTTTCTGATTCACCAGATCACAGATGCGCAAGTGAAGAGCATACTCCTAGTGCTGCAAGATTTCTGATTCACTAGATCACATTACACGGCAAGTGAAGAGCATAATACCGACAACAAATACGTTTTAGAAAATAGAAAAAAATATTAACACGAGTTAGGAAAGGAACAAAAGACACGAAATTGAATTTTATTCCGAAAAGAAGTAATACAACATCAAAACTCCGAATGTGTTTCGACCTATGGGTCTCATCAGTGGAGTGTGAGTTTAGAAGAAGTACAACACTTCTTTATAAAATCCTAACTCTAGTGGGGGAGCCATAATGTATTACATGTGGGATAAAATTTTTTTTTAAAACCCATAAAAAACAGTAAAGACCGTAGGTTTATAGACCAAACGGTAAACCCAGGCTCATACCCCAAGAAAAATTCATTGCCCAAATACAAAAACTTGCATTAAAAATGCATTAAAAATTACATTAAAAATGCATTAAAAATGCATTAAAAATTACATTAAAAATGCATTAAAAATTACATTAAAAATGCAAGATACATAGCGGATAAAACATGTTTTAAGAAATTTTGTTTTTACAAAGATAAGCTCTCAAGGGCTTTTTGTTCCTCCAAAAAATGATGCCTCGAGCAATGTGTTTGAGCTCTCTATATTTTCTCCATTTTTCAAACATTGGAGAAATAATATCTGTGTCGATTCAAAGATCTCTAACAAAATTGCAGTTGTCCAACTTCAAAATAAGAGGAATTATTTTTATTTTGGTTCCATGTCTACGTGTTGCTCGCTCCAAAACTCTGGCCAAAAGTGAAGGCCTACCATCAAATTTAACTTTCTCAAACAAAGGCAAGAGAAAATTAATTTGATATCCCCTAGCTCTGAGTCTGTTAAAAAATTTATTTTTAACAAAAATAAATCCATCCCTGGAGCTTTCTCTAACCAAAAATCTATTGAGTTCACTCATGATAAAGGCATTTTTCTAATGAAATGGATGATGGGAGGAAGTAGAGATGTATTGGTAGGCATTCATCGACTTCTGAAACAATTTGGTGCAAAGAATTCTAGTCTGAGCAAAATCAGGTCCCTTAAAAAATGTAGTATCCAGAAGTGTTACTTCAAAATAAAAAATAAATGAAGTAATTTTAATACTGTCATAGAAGGAACCGTAGGCAGCAAGAAAACCATTAAGATCCTCCTTAGGGCCATGCCAAACTCCAATGACATCATCAATGTATCTTTTATAAAATAAAATATTTTCCACAACAACATTATTAAATACCTATTCCTCTAGATGAAAAAGAAATAAACAAGCATAAACCACAACAAAATTACTTCCCATGGATGTTCCTCTTATCTACCTATATATTTTTCCTTTGAATTCCAAGTAGTGTTGTGTTAACACTATCTCTGCAAGCCTTACCACAAAGTTTGTCTTGGCCGAATCAAATTCATTCCTCAAAAAATGATGGATGGCTACCAATCCTTGAGAGGTGGGGATGCTAGGATAGAGGCTCTCAACATCAAAAGATAAAAGAATGATGTCCTAAGGAAAGGTACAACCATGCAAATATTTAATTAGAGATATGGAATCCAAGAGATGATTTTTTTGCTTCAACAAAATTGGCAAGAGAAGATGATGAAGCCATTTGGAGGTAGGTTCGAGCATGAAACCATAGTAGGAACAAATGGGTCGATCGAAAAGCCTGGGCTTGTGGATTTTGGGGAGAAGGTAAAAAAAACACACTCTGACAGAGGATGGTGTTACTTGGAGCATAAATTTCCTATGGTTTTCTGAAAGGAGATTCCTCCTAAAAGCCCAATCAAGCAAGTCTTGGAGCTGATAAAAAATATCCTGCCTGGGGACTTTGTTCACTCGAAGTAAACATTTTGATTTGAAAGTTGGGAAAAGCCTTCTAAAATGTACCAGTCCATGGATAAAACACAAACACCCAAGTTTTTATCTATAGGCCTAATGACAATGGATTTGTCATTGGCAAGGGAACAAATGGCAGACCAGATGTGGGATGGAAAAGCACGTTGGTAGGTGGGATTAGCAGTAGATAATTTGTTATTGAGGAATCTTTCACCCATACCAATAATTTCTTCCAAAGGCTTATAAAATTGTGAGGGATTAAAACTTGGGTTGGAAACACGAAAAGGATCAATGGGCTTAAGCAATTTTGGAGGGCCACCTCTCGATCCAAAGAACCATTCAAGATGAAGACGTCTACAAAATGTTGAAAACTCTTGTTTTAGAACCTCTTTGGCCATGGGAGGAGGAATAGGGAGGAACTTCAAACCCAAGTTGAGGGCCTCAATTTCATTATGGATAAGTTCTTTGGATTTCTATTGTATATATTTTTGGATTTACATTTTAACTCTCCAAGCCTGAAGCTTTCCCAAAAAAAGCTCTTTAATTAGAGATTCCCATTCCAAAGTAATTTCCTAAGAAATTGTCTTATATTTATTTACAGAATCTATAAGAATTTCCTTAATTACTGGTAATAAAATATTGGGAATATAATCATTGCCCTGAGCAGCTAATTTATCTATATATTTTTTAAAATTATAGATATATAATTTAGCCATTTCCAAGAATTTTTTTTTTGTGAGGGCCTCTGACTCATCAAAAAATTGTTTATTAATATCTTCATCTAGAAGTTGAAGACATGGTTTTTCCATTCATAGGCTATGGGGAATAATTTATTTGCCCAAATTCTCTTCAAACCGGGCTAGCCTAGAATGGCATTTTTCTACCTTTCTACTCAAAATATTGAATTCTTTGAACCTTATTTCCAAGAACTTGTCCAAAGACTCTAGACATGGAGGAATGCCACGCATTGCACCGATTCCATCTATGAAGGTCCTTCTATCCTGTGTACAAGGAACTCTTCCATTTTGAGCAAAAACTTATGTTTGTGTTAGACCTCTACAAAACTCTTCCATTTTATCTATGTCGAAGACTCGTTCTTCAAGCTCCCAAATTTGCTACCGTGAATCCTCTTGTCGTATACTCTTCCGAGGAAGACGAACAGGAGTACTGGTGGGACTATCAGGAACTATTGGAGAGGATTTAATATCTAAAATTTTAGTAATTGGTAGAGCAGCATGCGCCATTAATGGGTAAAATAATTAATAAAAAGAAACATGGTAAAGTAGTACTCTAAAAATGTAAACTAGTTTCTGATTCACCAGATCACATATGCGAAAGTGAAGAGCATGCTCCTAGTGTTTCAGGATTTTTGATTTACTAGATCGCATTACATGGCAAGTGAAGAGCATAATACAGAAACAAATACGTTTTAGAAAACAAAAAAAAATATTAGCACGAGTTAGGAAAGGAACAAAATGTAAAAAATTGAATTTTATTCTGAAAAGAATAATTAATACAACATCAAAAATTTGGGCCTATGGGTCTCATCAGCGAAGTGTGAGTTTAGAAGAAGTACAACACTCTTTTACAAAATCCTAACTCTAGTGGGGGATCCATAATGTATTACATGTGGGATAAAATAATTCTTTTTAAAACCCATAAAAAACAGCAAAGACCATAGGTTTATAGACCAAATGGTAAACCCAGGCTCATACCCCAAGAAAAATTACCCGTCCAAATACAAAAACTTGCATTAAAAATGCATTAAAAATTACATTAAAAATGCATTAAAAAATGCAGTAAACATTACATTAAAAATACATTAAATATTACATTAAAAATGCAGTAAACATTACATTAAAAATGTATTAAAATGCAAGATACATAGCAGATAAAACATGTTTTAAGAAATTTTGTTATTACAAAGATAAACTCTCAAGGGATTTTTGTTCCTCCAAAAAATGATGCCTCAAGCAATGTGTTTGATGTCTCTATATTTTTTCCATTTTTCAAACATTAGAAAAATGATATTTGTACCGATTCGAAGATCTCTGACAAAATTGCAGTTGTCCAAATTCAAAATAAGAGGAATTATTTTTATTTTGGTTCAATGTTTGCATTTTGCTCGCTCCAAAACTCTGGCCAAAAGTGAAGGCCCACCATTAAATTTAACTTTCTCAAACAAAGGCAAGAGAAAATTAATTTGATATCCCCTAGCTCTGAGTCTGTTAAAAAAATTATTTTTAACAGAAGTAAATCCATCCCTAGAGCTTTCTCTAACCAAAAATTTATTGAGTTCACTTATGATAAATGCCTTTTTCTGATGAATTGGATGATGGGAGGAAGCAGGGATGTATTGGTAGGCATTCATCGACTTCTGAAACAATTTGGTGCAAAGAATTCTAGTCTGAGCAAAATTAGGTCCCTTAAAAAATGTAGTATTTAGAAGTGTTACTTCAAAATCAGAAATAAATGAATTAATTTTAATATTGTCATAGAAGGAACCATAGGCAACAAGAAAACCATTAAGATCCTCCTTAGCGCCATGCCAAACTCCAATGGCATCATCAATGTATATTTTATAAAATAAAAGTATTTCCACAACAACATTATTAAATACCTGTTCCTCTAGATGGCAGAGAAATAAACAAACATAAACCACAATAAAATTACTTCCCATGATTGTTCATCTTATCTTTCTGTATATTTTCCCTTTGAATTCCAAGTAGTGTTGTGTTAACACTATCTCTGTAAGCCTTACCACAAAGTTTCTCTTGGCCAAATCAAATTCATTCCTCAAAAAATGACGGATGGTTGCCAATCCTTGAGAGGTGGGGATGCTGGGATAGAGGCTTTCAACATCAAAAGAGAAAAGAATGATATCCTAAGGAAAAGTACGACCATGCAAATATTTAATTAGAGATATGGAAATCAAGAGATAACTTTTTTGCTTCAACAAAATTGGCAAGAGCAGATGATGAAGCCATTTGGAGGCGGGTTCGAGCATGAAATTGTAGTAGTAATAGATGGGTTGACCAGAAATCTTAGTCTTGTGGATTTTTAAGAGCAGTTAAAAGTAGTGTTCCACGAGGACACGTCCCCCCCTTGGGGGATGCGTCCCCCCATTTCCCCTATCCCCCAACACTAGGGGATGAGAAGGGGGACGTTTCCCAACGTACCATTTTTTAGGGCATCCCTAGAGATGGCCAACGATCCCTAGGAATGACTGGCCCCATTGGGGATGCTCAGGCCATCCCTAGGGATGGTTAGGCATCCTCGGGGATGGCTGGGCATCTTTTAAAGGTGCCTAGTCATCCTCGAGGATGCCCAACCATCCCTAGGGATGGTCTGTGCATCCCCAATGGGGCCTAGCTGTCCCCCACTTATGTTTGTTTCATAATTGGTGTGATCAAGAAGTTATATAAATTTCTGTTCATTACATTCTTTCATCATTTTATGGTTGTCTCTTGGTAAGCCACAACCTTGTCTAAAAATCAAATAAAAGGAATGTGCAAAAATACCTTTACATATGCAGGTTGTACCCCACTTACTTAGGGCCCATATGAAGCTGAAGAAAGTGCTAGCATGCATTAGAAAGATGAGGCTATATGTCAAGCCCATAAAGGTTTTATTGGCAGATTATATGGATAATGCAGTTGCTCTAATTTTTCTCTGTTTGAAAAATAATATTACATGCCACATTCTTCTATCAGTTTAATAGGAATTCAAGGATCCAAAAGGAATTAGTTTTTACTATATTTCGTAGGAAGTATGGTTAGTTATTGCTACCATTTTTAGCCTAGTTTGGAAAGAATCAATGCCACTTACTGCTATTTTTAGGTAGTTAATTGCTCCCTTCAAAAAAATAGTATCTTCTATTGTAACAAAATTGTTTGTTGTTACTATTGTACAACCTGAGTAGCCTAATAATGGAGATTGAAACTTTGAATAGAGGTCCAAGGTTTGAATCCAGAGGGAGGTAGGGTTGTACGCCATGCTTCGTTAACTAGAGTATGGTTGGGGATAATCATATATTGGATAAACAATATCTGTCTCATATGGCCTATGGCCTTGTGGACATTAAAAACTATTTTACCCTTTACCCTTTATAATCGGTCATATCTATTCTAAAAATGTCAATGACACTATAAGTTATTCTATTTGGTTTCACCTCATTTTTAGTAAGAATTTATAATTGAATTGATGCATATGTAACTCCTTCCAGTTAAATAAATGCATCATTTCAATGACTGATGTTGATCTATTTTTATATATGTTTATAAATTTATATCACCATAATTCAAGTCGGCCCAATCTAGCTATCGATAAGATTGATGAAGCACTAGGAAGAAAAAATATATCATATTTAGAGGCTTGGCATTTCATACTTACTTTGCATTCAATGCAAATAATAGGAGATATTCATTCATGTCTTCTGCAATATTTAGCAGCCAAAGAATTTTGGTTTTAGTTTCAAGGGGAATTTTACTCTCTCTGTGTTCTTCCTCATATGGTATGGATCCCTCTTGAAAGAATTGTAAGATATTGAGGAAGCTTAATGGTAACCCTTCCATTTGACTGCAATTATTTTTTGTGGAATGCTTAGTGGTCACTCTTAAACATACATATATCATTGTTTAGTCCAAAGGACTTGAATAAATTCAAGCAAGACTTGGCTCTCTGCTCATCTAAGCCAATTTCACTTATATAAAAAATATTGATTCCTATTTGTTTATGCTACAACTCCAGTGCTTTCTGTTCTTGCTCTTATTGGGAAAGAATTTCACAATAATGTTGTCCTCTTGATGTAAATGCTTTGGTTATTTGAAGTTAATATATGATGTATTATTTTCACAAAAAACAATTAAATTATATTTACTTATGTGTTAGTAATGTTTTTCTAATACCACTTATGTGTTAGTAACTAATATGAATATGAATGGCAACACTTACATAATTGATTACTAATATGAAATATCATTTTTTTTGGGTGTAGATTTTTGAATGTGTAGATTATTCTAAATTTCTAAAAAAAATCAATTTTTATAGTATTATACCAGTTGTCCCTCCCAGCCGTCCCTGAGTTGTCCCCTAAAATCATCCTGCCATTCCCCGTCGTCCCCCGAAACCCGTCCCCTCATACCCTAGGCTCGTGGAACATTGGTTAAAAGACACACACTCTGGTAGAGGAGGGTGTTACCCGGAGCATAAATTTTCTATGGTTTTCTAAAAGAGGATTCCTCTTAAAAGCCCAATCAAGCAAGTCTCGGAGCTGATAAAAAATATCCTGCCAGGGGACTTTGTTCACTTCAGAGTAAACATTTTGATTTGAAAGCTAGGAAAATCCTTATAAAATATACCAGTCCATTGATAAAATACAAACACACAATTTTTTATCTACAGGCCTAATGACAATGGATTTGTCATTGGCAAGGGAACAAATGGCAGAGCAGATGTGGGATGGGAAAGCATGTTGGCGGGTGGGATTAGAAATAGATAATTTGTTATTAAGAAATATTTCACCCATACCAATAATTTATTCCAAAGGATTATAAAATTGTGAGGGATTAAAACTTGGGCTGGAAACACGAAAATGATCAATGGGATTAAGCGGTTTTGGAGGACCACCTCTCGGTCCAAAGAACAATTCAAGATGAAGACGTCTATAAAATGTTGAAAACTCCTATTTTAGAACCTCTTTGGCCATGGGAGGAGGAATAGGGAGGAACTTTAAACCCAAGCTAAGGGCCTCAATTTCATTATGGGTAAGTTCTTTGGAGGAAAAATTATGGATAGCAAGATTTGTTCTTTTGCCATCCATAGCCCAGACACGAATCTAGTAAAAATACCAACAACCAAAATCCTATGGGCTGAAAATGTGGACCAAGGGGTTATTTTTGGTTTTCACTACCATTTTAGTGATGGAAGAAACCCTACCCTTGCTGATTCTGAACACATGGGGCAAAATACTTTCTCGGATTCTCGAAACTAGAGTTGTGGAAATTTCTTCCATTGTCCTGTTGCAATTGTTGCTGCATATAGGAAGTGTGGTTCTGGAAGTTTCTCCCCTTCTTTTATCTTCTTGGAGAAGGGCCTCAAAAGTTTAAATTATGCCCCTATTGTTGTTGTTGCCTTTGTTGTTGTTGTTTCAGCTATTTATTCCTTTGTTGTGGCTACCATTGTTGTTTGTTTCCATGTTGTGGATGTTGTCGTGATTGCCTTTTATGTGTAGTAGAGGCTCTTTGGTTTGGCCCTCTATTGTGACTTCTATTCTTGTTGTCTTGTGCTAGAAATTTCTTTTGTGCACTTGTGATTAGTTTTTCCAAATGATCAATTTGCTGCTTGATTTCTCTTTTAACCAAGTCGACTACACTTTCTGTAGCTTCTAACATATTAACTTCTAGGATTTCTAAAGCAGCATTCTCTCAAGCAACTTTGGCTTTCTCTTGTATATATTTTTGGATTTGCATTTCAACTCTCCAAGCCTGAAGCTTTCCCTCAAAAAACTCTTTAATCTGGGATTCTCATTCCAAAGCAATTTCCTGAGAAATTGTCTTATATTTATTTATGGAATCTGCAAGAATTTCCTTAATTTTCAACAATAAAATATTGGGAATATAATCATTGGCCTGAGCAGCTAATTTATCTGTATATTTTTTAAAATTATAGATATATAATTTAGCCATTTCCAAGTGAAATTTTTCTATGAGGGCCTCTGACTCATCAAAAAATTGTTTATTAATATCTTCATCTAGAAGTTGAAGGTGTGGTTTTTCCATTCATAGGCTATGGGGAACAATTCCTTTGCCCAAATTCTCTTCAAACCGGGCTAGCCTAGAATGGCATTTTTTTGCCTTTCTACTCAAAATCTTGAATTCTTCAAACCTTATTTCCAACAACTTGTCCAAAGACTCTGGACATGGAGGAATGCCATGCATTGCACCGATTCCATCTATGAAGGTCCTTCTATCCTGTGTACAAGGAACTCTTCCATTTTGAGCAAAAACTTCTTTTTGTGCTAGACCTATGCAAAAATCTTCCATTTTATATGTGTTGAAGACCTATTCTTCAAGCTCCCAAATTTTCTGTCGTGAACCCTCTTGTCGTAGACGCTTGCGAGGAAGACGAACAGGAGAACTAGTGGGACTATCAGGAACTATGGGAGAGGATTCAATATCTGAAAGGTCAATAACTGGTAGAGCAATGTGCGCCATTAATGGGTAAACTCATTAATAAAAAAAGAAACATGGCGAAGTAGTACTCTAAAAACGTAAACTAGTTTCTGATTCACCAGATCATAGATGCGCAAGTGAAGAGCATACTCCTAGTGCTGCAGGATTTTTGATTCACCAGATCGCATTACACGACAAGTGAAGAGCATAATATCGACAACAAATATGTTTTAGAAAATAGAAAAAAATATTAACACGAGTTAGGAAAGGAACAAAAGACACGAAATTGAATTTTATTTCGAAAAGAAGAAGTAATACAACATCAAAACTCCGAACGCGTTTTGACCTATGGGTCTCATCAGCGGAGTGTGAGTTTAGAAGAAGTACAACACTTCTTTATAAAATCCTAACTCTAGTGGGGGAGCCATAATGTATTACATGTGGGATAAAAAAATATTTTTTAAACCCATAAAAAACAATAAAGACCGTAGGTTTATAGACCAAACGGTAAACCCAGGCTCATACCCCAAGAAAAATTACCCGCCCAAATACAAAAACTTGCATTAAAAATTACATTAAAATGCATTAAAAATTACATTAAAAATACATTAAAAAATGCATTAAAAATTACATTAAAAATGCATTAAAAAATGTATTAAAAATGCAAGATACATAGCGGATAAAACATGTTTTAAGAAATTTTTTTTTACAAAGATAAGCTCTCAAGGGCTTTTTGTTCCTCCAAAAAATGATGCCTCGAGCAATGTGTTTGAGCTCTCTATCTTTTTTCTATTTTTCAAACATTGGAGAAATAATATCTGTGCCGATTCGAAGATCTCTGACAAAATTGCAGTTGTACAACTTCAAAATAAGAGGAATTATTTTTATTTTGGTTCCATTTCTGCGTGTTGCTTGCTCCAAAAATCTGGCCAAAAGTGAAGGCTTGCCATAAAATTTAACTTTCTCAAACAAAGGCAAGAGAAAATTAATTTGATATCCCCTAGCTTTGAGTCTGTTAAAAAATTTATTTTTAACAGAAATAAATCCATCCCTAGAGCTTTCTCTAACCAAAAATCTGTTGAGTTCACTCATGATAAAGACCTTTTTTTGATGAAATGGATGATGGGAGGAAGTAGGGATGTATTGGTAGGCATTCATCGACTTCTGAAACAATTTGGTGCAAAGAATTCCAGTCTGAGCAAAATCAGGTCCCTTAAAAAATGTAGTATCCAGAAGTGTTACTTCAAAATAAGAAATAAATGAAGTAATTTTAATATTATCATAGAAGGAACCGTAGGTAGCAAGAAAATCATAAAGATCCTCCTTAGGCTGCCGTATTTTGCGGGCGAGGCAACAAGAAAACCATTAATATCCTCCTTAGGGCCATGCCAAACTCCAATGGCATCATCAATGTATCTTTTATAAAATAAAATATTTTCCAGAGCAACATTATTAAATACCTCTTCCTCTAGATGACAAAGAAATAAACAAGCATAAACCACAACAAAATTACTTCCCATGGTTATTCCTCTTCTTGTATGTTTCCCTTTGAATTCCAAGTAGTGTTGTGTTAACACTATCTCTGCAAGCCTTACCACAAAGTTTGTCTTGGCCGAATCAAATTCATTCCTCAAAAAATGACGGATGGCTGCCAATCCTTGAGAGGTGGGGATGTTGGGATAGAGGCTCTCAACATCAAAAGAGAAAAGAATGATGTCCTGAGGAAAAGTACGACCATGCAAATATTTAATTAGAGATATGGAATCCAAGAGATGATTTTTTTGCTTCAACAAAATTGGCAAGAGCAGATGATGAAGCCATTTGGAGGCAGGTTCGAGCATGAAACCATAGTAGGAACAGATGGGTCGATCGAAAATCTTGGGCTTGTGGATTTTGGGGAGCAGGTAAAAGACACACACTCTGGTAGAGGATGGTGTTACTTGGAGCATAAATTTCCTATGGTTTTCTGAAAGTAGATTCCTCCTAAAAGCCCAATCAAGCAAGTCTTGGAGCTGATAAAAAATATCCTGCCAGGGGACTTTGTTCACTTCAGAGTAAACATTTTGATCTAAAAGTTGGGAAAAGCCTTCTAAAATGTACCAATCCATGGATAAAACACAAACACCCAAGTTTTTATCTACAGGTCTAATGACAATGGATTTTTCATTGGCAAGGGAACAAATGGTAGACTAGATGTGGGATGGAAAAGCACGTTGGCGAGTGGGATTAGCGGTAGATAATTTGTTATTGAGGAATATTTCACCCATGCCAATAATTTCTTCCAAAGGCTTATAAAATTTTGAGGGATTAAAACTTGGGTTGGAAACACGAAAAGGATCAATGGGCTTAAGTGGTTTTGGAGGGCCACCTCTCGGTCCAAAGAACCATTCAAGACGAAGACGTCTACAAAATGTTGAAAACTCCTGTTTTAGAACCTCTTTGGCCATGGGAGGAGGAACATGGAGGAAATTTAAACCCAAGCTGAGGGCCTCAATTTCATTATGGGTAAGTTCTTTGGAGGAAAAATTATGGACAACAAGATTTGTGATTTTGCCATCCATAGCCCAAACATGACTCTGGTAAAAATACCGACTGCCAAAATCTTGCGGGCTGAAAAATATGGACCAAGGAGTTATTTTTGTTTTCGCTGCCATTTTGGTGATGGAAGAACCCCTGCCCTTGCTGCTTCTAAACAGATGGGGCAAAACCCTTTCTCGGATTCTCGAAACCAGAGTTGTGGAAATTTCTTCCATTGTCCTGTTGCAATTGTTGTTGCACATAGGAAGTGTGGTTTTGGAAGTTTCTCCCCTTCTTTCATCTTCTTGGAGAAGGGCCCCGAAAGTTTAAATTATGCCCCTGTTGTTGTTGATGCCTTTGTTGTTGTTTCAGCTGTTTATTCCTTTATTGTGGCTGCCATTGTTTGTTTCCATGTTGTGGATGTTGCCATGATTGCATTTTTTGTGTAGTAGAGGCTCTTTGGTTTGGCCCTCTATTGTGACTTCTATTCTTGTTGTCTTGTACCGAAAATTTATTTTAACCAAGTCGGATACACTTTCTTTAGCTTTTGACATTAACTTCTTGGATTTCTAAAGCAGCATTCTCTCGAGCAGCTTTGGCTTTCTCTTGTATATCTTTTTGGATTTGCATTTCAACTCTCCAAGCCTAAAGCTTTCCCTCAAAAATATCTTTAATCTAGGATTCCCATTCCAAAGCAATTTATTGAGAAATTATCTTATATTTATTTACAAAATCTATAAGAATTTCCTTAATTTTCGGTAATAAAATATTGGGAATATAATCATTGGCCTGAGCAACTAATTTATCTGTATATTTTTTGAAATTACAGATATATAATTTAGCCATTTCAAGGCAATTTTTTTTGTGAGGGCCTCTGACTCATAAAAAAATTGTTTATTAATATCTTCATCTAGAAGTTGAAGACGTGGTTTTTCCATTCGTAGGCTATGGGGAACAATTCCTTTGCCCAAATTCTCTTCAAAACGGGCTAGCCTAGAATGGCATTTTTCTACCTTTCTACTCAAAATATTGAATTATTCGAACCTTATTTCCAACAACTTGTCCAAAGACTCTAGATGTGGAGGAATACCACGCATTGCACCGATTCCATCTATGAAGGTCCTTCTATCTTATGTACAAGGAACTCTTCCATTTTGAGCAAAATTTTTTTTTGTGTTAGACCTCTGCAAAACTCTTCCATTTTATCTATGTCGAAGACCCGTTCTTCAAGCTCCCAAATTTACTATCGTGAACCCTCTTATCGTAGACGCTTGGAAGGAAGACGAAAAGGAGAATTGGTGGGACTGTCAAGAACTATTGAAGAGGATTCAATATCTAAAAGGTCAATAACTAGTAGAGCAGCGTGTACCATTAATGGGTAAACTCATTAATAAAAAAAGAAACATGACGAAGCAGTTTTCTAAAAACGTAAACTAGTTTCTGATTCACCAGATCGCAGATGTGCAAGTGAAGAGCATACTCATAGTGTTGTAGGATTTCTGATTCACTAGATCACATTACACAACAAGTGAAGAGCATAATACTGGTTACAAATACGTTTTAGAAAATAGAAAAAAATATTAACGCGAGTTAGGAAAGGAACAAAAGACACAAAATTTAATTTTATTATGAAAAGAAGAAGTAACACAACATCAAAACTCCGAACGCGTTTCAACCTATGGGTCTCATCAGGGGAGTGTGAGTTTAGAAGAAGTACAACACTTCTTTATAAAATCCTAACTCTAGTGGGGGAGCCATAATGTATTACATGTGGGATAAAAAAATTCTTTTTTAAACCCATAAAAAATAGTAAAGACCGCAGGTTTATAGACCAAATGGTAAACCTAGGCTCATACCCCAAGAAAAATTACCCACCCAAATACAAAAACTTGCATTAAAAAATTTATTAAAAATAGGTCCGAGGTGTAGACCAATTGGTTCATCAAACCCCATAGGGGGTGGAGGTCCAAGGTTCAAATCTTGGGCCTCAGGGACGCTTGTCCCTTTCTGGTGCTTTCGGCGGCATAAAAAGTTTAAAATGATTGTGGCATGGTGGTTATAGGGGAGGTGTGGTGTGGGGGATTCTAGGGGGGCATAAAAACGGATTGTGGTGGCTACCGATTCCACCATGTAAATTAAAAAAAAAAAACAATATACATTAAATATTACATTAAAAATGCATTAAAAAATGTAGTAAAAATTATATTAAAATGCATTAAAAATGTAAGATTCATAGCAGATAAAACATGTTTTAAGAAATTTTATTTTTACAAAGATAAGCTCTCAAGGGCCTTTTGTACCTCCAACAAATGATGCCTCGAGAAATGTGTTTGAGCTTTATATTTTTTTCATTTTTCAAACATTGGAGAAATAATATTTGTGCCTATTCGAAGATCTCTGATAAAATTGCAGTTGTCTAGCTTCAAAATAAGAGGAATTATTTTTATTTTGGTTCCATGTCTGCATGTTGCTTGCTCCAAAACTCTGGCCAAAAGTGAAGGTCTACCATCAAATTTAATTTTCTCAAACAAAGGCAAGAGAAAATTAATTTGATATCCCCTAGCTCTGAGTCTGTTAAAAAAATTATTTTTAACAGAAATAAATCCATCCCTAGAGCTTTCTCTAACCAAAAATTTGTTGAGTTCACTAATGATAAAGGCGTTTTTTTTGATGAACTAGATGATGGGAGGAAGCAAGGATGTATTGGTAGGCATTCATCGGATTTTGAAACAATTTGGTGCAAAGAATTCCAGTCTGAGAAAAATCAAGTCCCTTAAAAAATGTAGTATCCAAAAGTGTTACTTCAAAATAAAAAATAAATGAAGTAATTTTAATATTGTCATAGAAGGAACCGTAGGCAACAATAAAACCATTAAGATCCTCCTTAGGGCCATGCCAAACTCCAATGGCATCATCAATGTATCTTTTATAAAATAAAATATTTTCCATAACAACATTATTAAATACTCGTTCCTCTAGATGACAAAGAAATAAACACGCATAAACAATAACAAAATTACTTCCCATGGTTGTTCCTCTTATTTGTCTGTATGTTTTCCCTTTGAATTCCAAGTAGTGTTGTGTTAACACTATCTTTGTAAGACTTACCACAATTTTTGTCTTGGCCGAATCAAATTCATTCCTCAAAAAATGATGGATTACTGCCAATCCTTGAGAGGTGGGGATGTTGGGATAGAGGCTCTCAATATCAAAAGAGAAAAGAATGATGTCTTGAGGAAAATTACAACCATGAAAATATTTAATTAGAGATATGGAATCCAAGAGATGATTTTTTTGCTTCAACAAAATTGGCAAGAGCAAGTGATGAAGCCATTTGGAGGTGGGTTCGAGCATGAAAATATTGTAGGAACAGATGGATCAACCGAAAAGCTTGGGCTTGTGGATTTTGGGGAGTAGGTAAAAGAAACACACTCTGGAAGAGGATGGTGTTACCTGGAGCATAAATTTCCTATGGTTTTCTAAAAGCAGTTTCCTCCTAAAAGCCCAATCAAGCAAGTCTTGGAGCTGATAAAAAATACCCTGCTAAGGGATTTTGTTCACTTCAGAGTAAACATTTGTTGAGCAAGGTGCAATGACAGTATTGTCATTGTTGTCAACACACTCAGATGTACAGGTTGATGCAGTTGATAGTTGTTTGGAGGTTTTTGAAGTATGTACAGTGGTTTTCAATGCTTATGAGAATATTTGTGATGTTCAGGTGAAGTTTTTACAAGTTGTTCTTGCAAATTTACAAAAGTTACAAAAATCGTCAGGAAGTTGTCAAAGTAGCAAACAATGAAGTTGTCAAAGTGGCAAAATGTCAATGGACTGTTTTGAACAGCACAATATACTATTTGGAGGTTTTTTTATCATTAGCAAGTGTGGTTGCAGTGTTTGAACGGTCGGTTGCTTCGCTGGTGCACTGTTGGTCATGAAACTGCAGTTGTAAAATCTGCATTGGAGGTCACTTTACGGGAGTAATATTAAGTAATGCATGAGGAATTGAACCTCAATTTTTTTACTGAAGGTATCTGGATATATTGAGAGCTTAAATTTTAAATTTTAGCCCAAACGAAGTTCGAAGGAATAAATGGTGAGCGCTGCAAAATGGCTCTGAAGCACTTTTTACAGTTTATGTGACAGGTGTAAAATCAGTGTTAGAGGTCACTTTTTTGGAGGTATATTAAGCAATATTTGAGGAATCAAACTTCAAAATTTTTACTGGAGGTATTCTGATATACATAGAGCATATGTTTTAAATTTCAGCCCGAAAGGAGACCCGAGGAAGAAATAGCAGCAGTTTCAAAATACCTCCATAGCACTTTTTCCAGTTTTGGGCAGCCAAGTGCTTTTGCGCTCGAATACTCAAATTCATATTTTATTGTTGTCGAATGTTCCGTTTAAGTGTTGTTTCACGTATAGCTCATCAAATTGAACATCTTTGATTTTTTGTCAGAGTAATTTCGAGGCCTCCAAGTGTGAGAACGAGTAATGTGCACAACATTTTGTCAGTGAACTGTTTGACAAAATGAAACTCTAAACAGCAAAGGAGGAGAAAAAAATTCCTAAGCCCTAGCCTTATTTCAAAGGAGGAGAAAGAAAGAAAAATCTCTAAACAACAAAGGAGGAGAAAAAAACCTCAGCGCTAGGCTAATTTCAAACAACCCTAGTCTAATTTCAAAAAAGAAAAGAGTTTTAAAAAAATTCTAACCTTGAATGAATCTTCTGGCTGGATGTTGTTGGCTTCCGTATTCCTTCACACTGCAATCGATTGCGCTCCTATGATGCCTTGGCATAGTTGTTTGGGGTGGTAGCACAAGGTGGGAGGGTTCTTTTCTGTTTGCAAGTTCTTAGAAGAAAAAGTGAAAAAAAATCACTTTTTCCTTTTATCTGTTGCAACCTCTACTTGTGTGGCTACTGTCGATTTTTTGATGATTTTTTAAAAATTAGGCAATTTTGATTTTTTAGCGATTTTTTGAAAAAATCGGCAAAAATCGCCAAACTCACAATAAGTTGTCGAATCACTCGTTTCATGAATGATTCATGATTAAATCACGATTTCGGTGGATTTTTGCCGATTTTTGTAACAGAGATATATCCACACACATATTTGAAACCCTCACAGTGAATGGAATCATAGGTTTTCTAGGATAATGCAACATGATTAGCCAAATCAAAGTGTTGCCCTTGATGAAACCCCATTGTAGGAAGTGCTATGGGTAGAGCCATGCCCATTTCCATTGGCAGGGTTTTGTAGGGCTATTCCTTTCGAGGGTTTTGACAAGAGTGTGGCACCTTGAAGTTAATCTCATCTCAGGATTGGAACTCACTCAGCTAACCACAAAGAAGAATGTTAATCTTTTTTCCAAAAATGTAAACTTTGTTTGAGTTTGTAATAGAGTATTTATTCTGTTTACTGTTATAATAGATGTCTTTGGGTTTGAATCATAGTCCCCTAAATTGGAATAAAGTTCATTGTTTGAATCAGTCTCCTAAATTAAGGTTTATTTATTCACATAGGTTTTAAATTCAGGTTTATTTATTCACATAGGTTTTAATAGTTTCTAGAATATTCTAAATTCAGGTTTATTTATTCACATAGGTTTTAAATTGATTATATGTGATTAGTTTTTAAATTGGTGAATGACATTATCTTATTCATCTTATTTTTGTTATATTATAATTAATTTTTAAATATTTTTGTAATATTATAATAATTTAATTTATCGTAATATTTTTAACAATCATTTTTTGATAAACCATATAATAATATTTGATAATATCTAAACATTATATATTAAAATGTAAATTTAAATTTCCTTTTAAAAATTAACATTTTTTATTATTTAAATTCATATCGTTTAATTACATGTTATGAAACCTAATATAAAATTGAAATACAACACTTTTCTTTCTTACTCCTTTAAGACCACCTAACATATTAGGTTTAGTAACAGAGTTTTATTGTCTCAAAAATTGTTTTAACCTCGTAAAGGTTAAAATATTTTTTCTTTTATATCTCTTGGTTTGTTTGTATACATGAAAAACTAAAAAATCTAGCAATCTGATACACATCTGGCTTCGGGAAGGATTCCAAATTTGAAAATGTTCAGCTTACAATTTAGGGTGCATCTTAGATTTGTAAGGGATGTCATAGTACTTTCTACTGTCAAGCAATTATGATTGCTAATTTCATTTCGAATACTAGCTATTACTGAAATATATGGGATGAACTTAGATCGCTCTTTATAGCCACCATTAATATCTGGTTGTCTAGTATGTTAATTTAGGGTTAGCTAAACTTCACTATTCTTTACAAAGGTAAACTCTAGGAAAGTTTCATGTGCTTTGTAATTTTAAAGTAGAAATTTTTTTCTTGCTCTAGCAAGGGGGTCTCATACATCCATGTTGCTATTTACCATAAACAAGAAGCATGACGACAACAACAACATGATGAGAAATGGATCCCAAGCTATGTTTCCAGTTACCAGAAAAAAAAATGTGATGATAGTGAGAACGTAACGAGAAATGGAATTTAACAAAGGTTGTGCACTAAGAAACAGATTTACCGTACACAAAAATTTATCTACAATCGATGACTTAGCATTTCTGGCAACATAGAAACCAAGAGGCATGTTGACCTGGTTCTAAAAATTCACATTTACCTGACTATCTTTATTAAGTACCCAAGTAGTTCAAACACTGAATAAATTATTGTTATTACTAAGTCAAAACCATATTTAGACTGTGATGACCAGATTTGATAGGAAGTTGTCTGAATAGAATAATAATCATCCACCGAGGTAATGGTGCTAAGGACTATCTTAACTATGTGGATTCAACTTTTGTAGATTGACCCATTATTTACTTTTTTTTTTTTAATCATTGTTTGAGCATAAAGCTTTTATTCAAATTTTACCTAATGATGTCCAATGTTTAAGCTTAGAGGCATCCCATTTTACAGATACCATAGAAAAAATCAAGGACCAAACTATGATGAATTGTAGATGTCTTGTTCTTATTCAAATGAGTGTAGGCACAATTGGACCTCACACATTGCAATATGAAAGGTTTATGTTCAACATGCTTACATATCTTGGTAATTTTAGAGGCATGTTTAAAACCCTTATCTTAATAATATTAAAAAAAGTGTTAAATAGTGTCGTAGTTGATTCTGCTAACCTTCCAAATGATAGCATCTATTATAACCCTCTAAATGATGGCATCTATAAAGTGCCATGGAATAGGACTTGAACACAATTTGTAGCCATGTTTGAGCATAGAACTGCAAAAGCATGGTATGCCTTTGCCAATAAAAGTAACATCTGAAGGTTTCTTGATCCTTTAAAAGGATGGCAGATCTGCTTTTATATCCAAAGTTCCTATTATGGCTCAGAAGCCAAATGATTTAAAAGAGGTTTGTCCAAAATAACATTCTAGCATTTTCTCTGCAACCTGGATCAAATAAAGGAAATATTTCAATTGGCTTTTGAGTCATTAATGGGGAAACTACCAGGTTCATCTAGAATGAGAAAATGATGTCAATTTTAGAAAAAAATTGTCTTGCCATATATATGCTACTGTTCTTGAATAGTGGCTTTTGTAATCCTCGTGCTTTTCTTCTTCAGCGTAAATAACTCAACTGATATATATTTTATAACTCCACTATATCATAAACATCTGGATTTTTGGAACTATGGAGTGCCTTCTAGTACATTGTTTGAAATATCCACAATTTAGAGGCAGTAGTTGTTGTGCTCTTTATGTTGCACAAGTCCCTAATGTTTTCAAATTAGCTGAAAATAAATCTTGGTAGGATGCAATATTTCTAGAGAATGAATTTCTTTGCTAAATGCTAGCAGAATATTATGTCCTAGTCCTCTATCCATTGTTTAGAGCTAGTACTCAAATTGGTTGAGATCAGGCTATAAATAAATATTAGCCATTTGACTACAGTTAACTTTACTAAGCACTTCATTTTGAGTGAAGATTTTCATGTAGGGGTGCAAACTTTATACCGCAATGAGAATTTAATTAAATACGATGAAACTCTATCTTGAAAGCAAACTAAGATTCCCTTGAAATTTTTTAGTGTTTTGTATTTTCGTATAAATAGAAGTACAATATACCACATGTATTTTAACTTATCCATTTTAATGGTAAGCTTCAATATCTATTCAGAATGGAAGAGAGGCTACTCAATTATGTGCTTGAGAACTAGCTGATGGGAAAATAGATTTGAGAACATGTGTAATAACAAACCTGATAGGGTGATACATGGGATATATTTTTCCTGACCTTAAATACTAAGAGACTCTAGTTTTTATTAAATAAGCGAAGATGTGTTATTCAAATATGGATCACTTATTGTCTAATCAGTGTTCAACAATCATGAATGAAACACATTTATAGGGCTAGTAGAGGTGGCCAAAATATTTGATATGTGAACTATGAAGAGCTTATTGTCTATAACTACATATATGTTGTAATTCTGAAGGGTACCGCCATCCTTTGAAAAGAAATTAAATTGAATGATGGTGTTGAACTGTTGATAACATAATTGGAATCATACTATCACTAGAAAATACTACCTCAAAAATTAACACAGGGAAAAACCTTTAATAGGTGTACATACAGTTAAACAAAAGGAAATTCAAAGATATTAAATAAATAAAATTAGAATACCCATAGTCTATAATAAAGCCTATTTCCTTTTTTAAAAATAAAGAGACTAAGGTTACCTGCAAATGGGTAAAAGTTTTAAAGTAGATTATTTAGAACATCAAAAAAGAAAAATAATACATTAAAAATATTGTGAATATTCATAGTGTCGAATTATTCCTTCTCTTTTTGCTTAGTGACTTGGTTTGCTGAAGGCTTCTTGATCAATCTCCCTTTTCTGAATTGAATCTTTTTATGTTGGAATTCTGGTCTGTGTTTGCTATAACAAGTAGCTATCATTTCTACGAATATTATTCCATCTTGACATTTTTTACATTTATTGTCAGGGATGTTGTATCCCTTGGGTACAAGTTGTTTTTATCCTTTTGGTGCCTGTACAAACTGGAGTTCTGTTGAAAGGCTTAAGTTATCCAAGATTGGTACAAGGTTTTGTGTTGAGGACCTGCTCCAACTTGCCTTTGTGACAATGATATGGGATTAAATAATCCCCTGCTAAGTGATCTGTTTAGAGTTTGTTAATGGAATGTTATTTATATATGGTCCAATCCCACTTGCAACCTCCATTGACAAGGCAGGTTCGAGGAGCAGCACCCTCGTGGGGTTTGGGATGAAGCCCCGAAACCTCAACAACAAAGAAGGAGAAAAAAAGAAATAAAATCCTAAATGATATAGGAGGAGAAAAAAAACCTTAATCCCTAGCCTAATTTCAATGGAGGGGAAAGAAATAAAAAACCCTAAATAGCAAAGGAGGAGAAAAAAAATCCTAAGCCCTAGCCTAATTTCAAAGGAGGAGAAAGAAAGAAAAAAACCCTAAATAGCAGAGGAGAAAAACAAAACCTAAGCTCTAGCCTAATTTAAAACAGCCCTAGTCTAATTTAAAAAAAAAAAGTTTTAAAAAAATTCTAACCTTGAATGAATCTTCTGGCTAGATGTTGTTGATTTTTGGATTCCTTCACACCACAATCGATCACACTTGTAGGATGTCTTGGCATAGTTGGTCAAGGTGGTAGCACAAGGTGGAAGGGTTTTTTCTATTTGCAAGTGCTTAGAAGAAAAAGTGAAAAAAATACTTTTTCCTTTTATCAGTCGCAACCTCTACCCGTACGACTACGATCAATTTTTTCAAAAAAACTGCGGATTTTGATTCTTTGCCGATTTTTTGAAAAAATCGTCGAAATCACGATAAGTTGCCGAGTCACTCGTTTTATGAATGAATCATCAGAATCACGATAAGTAGCTATTGTTTCTACGAATATTTTCCCATCTTGACACTTTTTCCATTTATTGTTAGGGATGTTGTATCCCATGGGTACAAGTTGTTTTTATCCTTTTGGTGCCTGTACAAACTGGAGTTCTCTTGAAAGGCTTAAGTTATCCAAGATTGGTATAAGGTTTTGTGTTGAGGACCTGCTACAACTTGTCTTTATGACAATGATATGGGATTAAATAATCCCTTGCTAAGTGATCTGTTTAGAGTTCATTAATGGAATGTCATTGATGTATGGTCCAAGCCCACTTGCACCCTCCATTGATAGGGCGGGGTTGAGGGGCAGGGTCCCTGCGGGGTTCGAGGTGGAGCCTTGAAACCTCAATAGCAAAGGGCGCAAAAAAAAGAAAAAAATCCTAAACGATAAAGGAGAAGAAAAAAAACCTAAGCCCTAGCCTAATTTAAATGGAGGAGAAAGAAAGAAAAAACCCTAAACAGCAAAGGAGGAGAAAAAAAAAACCTAAGCCCTAGCCTAATTTCAAAGGAGGAAGAAAGGAAAAACCCTAAACAACAAAGTAAGAGAAAAAAAAACCTAAGCCCTAGCCTAATTTCAAACAGCCCTAGTTTAATTTAAAAAAAAAAAAGAGTTTTAAAAAAATTATGATCTTAAATGAATCTTGTGGGTGGATGTTGTTGGTTGCTAGATTCCTTCACACCACAATCAATCGCACTCCTAGTATGCCTTGGCATAGTTGATCGGGGTGGTAGCACAAGGTGGGAGGGTTATTTTCTGTTTACAAGTGCTTAGAAGAAAAAGTGAAAAAAATTTACTTTTTCCTTTTATCGGCCACAACCTCTAACCGCGCGGCTATGGCCAATTTTTTGATGATTTTTTGAAAATTACACCGATTCAAATTTTTTGAAAAAATCGGCAAAAAGTTGTCAGACTCGCGATAAGTTTTTGAGTCACTCGTTTCACAAATGATTCGCGATTAAATCACGATTTCAGTGATTTTTTACCGATTTTCATAATAGAGATCTATCCACACACATTTGAAACCCTCACAGTGAATGGGATCATAATTTTTCTAGGATGATGCAACATGATTAGCCAAATAAGAGTGTTGCCCTTGATGAAACCCCATTGCATGAAGTGCTTTGGGTAGAGCCATGCCCATTTCCATTGGCAGGGTTTTGCAGGGTTGTTCCTTCCGAGGGTTTTGACAAGAGTGTGGCACCCTGAAGTTAATCTCATCTCGGGATTGGAACTCACTCAGCTAACCACAAAGAAGAATGTTTAATTTTTTTTTTCAAAAATTTAAACTTCGTTTGAGTTTGTAATAGGTTATTTATTCTGTTTACTGTTCTAATAGATGTCTTTGGGTTTGAATCATAGTCCCTTAAATTGGGATCAAGTTCATTGTTTGAATCATAGTCTCCTAAATTAAGGTAAATTTCATGTACTGTGGGACACGAATGTTCAATGGTTTCTAGAACATTCTGAATTCAAGTTTATTTATTCGCATAGGTTTTTAAATTAATTATATGTGATTAGTTTTTAAACTGGTTATACGTGAATGACATTATATTATTCATCTTATTTTTGTTATATTATAATTAATTTTTAAATATTTTTGTTATATTATAATAATTTAATTTATCGTAATATTTTAAATAATTATTTTTTGATAAACCATATAATAATATTTGATAATATCTAAACATTATTTATTAAAATGTAAATTTAAATTTCATTCTTTAAAATTAATATTTTTTATTATTTAAATTCATATCGTTTAATTAAATGTTGTAAAACCTAATATAAAATTGAAATACAACACTTTACTCCTTTAAGACCACCTAACATATTAGGTTTAGTAACGTAGTTTTATTGTCTCATAAATTGTTTTAACCTCGTAAAGGTTAAAATCCTTTTTCTTTTATATCTCTTGGTTTTGTTTGTATACATGAAAAACTAAAAACTCTAGCAATCTGATACACATCTGGCTCTGGGAAGGATTTCAAATTTAAAAAAAAATTAGCTTACAATTTAGGGTGCATCTTGGATTTGTAAGGGATGTCATAGTACTTTATACTGTCAAGCAATTATGATTGCTAATTTCATTTCGAAGAGTAGCTATTACTGAAATAGATGGGATGAACTTAGATCACTCTTTATAGCCACCATTAATCCTTGGTTTTCTAGTATGTTCATTAGCTAAACTTCACTATTCTTTACAAAGGTAGACTCTAGGAAAGTTTCATGTGCTTTGTAAGTTTATAGTAGAAATTTTTTTCTTGTTCTAGCAAGGGGGTCTCATACAGCCATGTTGTTATTTGCCATAAAAGAGAAACGTGACGATAACAACAACATGATGAGAAATGGATCCCAAGCTATGTTGCGAGTTACCAGAAATGAAAAATGTGATGATAGTGACAACGTAACGAGAAGTGGACTTTAACAAAGGTTGTGCACTAAAAAATAGATTTACTGTACACAAAAACTTGGCTATAGCTGATGACATAGCATTTCTGGAAACATAGCAGCCAAAAGGCATGTTGAACTGGTTGTGTCCTAAAACTTCACCTTTACCTGACTATATTTATTAAGTACCCAAGAAGTTCAAACACTGAATAAATTATTGTTATTACTAAGTCAAAACCATCTTTACACAATGTTATGACCAAATTTTATAGGAAATTGTTTGAATAGAATAATAATCATCCATCGAGGTAATGGTGCTAAGGATTATCTGAACTATGTGGATTCAATATTTGCAGATTGATCCATTATTTCCTTTTTTTTAAATCATTGTTTGAGCATAAAGCTTTTATCCATATTTTGCCTAATAATGTCCAATGTCCAAGCTTAGAGGCATCCCATTTTATAAATACAATAGAAAAAATCAAGGAACGAACTATGATGAATTTTATATATTTTGTTCTTCTTCAAATGAGTGTAGACACAATTGGACCTCACACATTGTAATGTGAAAGGTTTGTGTTCAACATGCTTACATCCGCTGGTAAGTTTAGAGGTATGTTTAAAACCCTTGTCTTAATGATATTAAAAAGAAGTATTAAATAGTGCCACGGTTGATTCTGCTAACCTTCCAAATGATAACATCTATTATAACCCTCTAAATGATGGCATCTATAAAGTGCCATGGTATAGGACTTAAACATAATTTGTAGCCATGTTTGAGCATAGAACTACAAAAGCATGGTATGCCTTTGCCAAGAAAAGTAACATTTGAAGGCAAATTACTTCTTTAAAAGGATGGTAGATCTGCCTTTATATATAAATTTCCTATTATTGCTCAAAAGCCAAATTATTTAAAAGAAGTTTGTCCAAAAGAACATTCTAGCATTTTCTCTGCAACCTGGATCAAATAAAGGAAATTGTTCAATTGGCTCTTGAGTCATTGCAGGAAAACTACAAGGTTCATCCAGATTGATAAAATGATGCCCATTTTGAAAAAAAATTGTCTTGCCATATATATATATACCACTGTTCTTGAATATTGGTTGTTGTAATCCTTATGTCTTTCTTCTTCAGCATAAATGACTCACTTGATATATATTTAATAACTGCACTATATCATAAACATCAAGAGTTTTGGAACTGTGGAGTGCCTTCTAGTACATTGTTTGAAATATTCACAATTTAGAGGTAAAAGTTGTGCTGTTTATGCTGCACAAGTCCCTAATGTTTTCAAATTAGCTGAAAACAAGTCTTGGTAGGATGCAATATTTCTAGAGAATGAATTTCTTTACTAAATGCTAGCAGTCCTCTATCCATTGTTTAGATCTGGTACTAAAATTGGTTGAGATCAGGCTATAAAGAAATATTAGTCATTTGACTACAGTTAAATCTACTAAGCACTTCATTTTAGGTGAAAATTTCAGTGTAGGGGTGCAAAACTTTACACCGCAACGAGAACTTCAATAATTGTGGTGAAATGCTATCTTGAAAGTAAACTAAGAGTCCCTTGAACTTTTTCAGTGTTTTGTATTTTTGTATAAATAGTAGTATACCACTAGTATTTTAACTTTCTTATTTTAGTGGTAAGCTTCAATATCTATTCAGAATGGAAGAGACGCTACTAGCTAGAAGGTCATAAAATTCTTAAATAATTATATTATTATGTTAATTCCATATACTTGGAACCCAATTATGTGTTTGAGAACTAGCTGATGGGAAAACATATTTGAGAGCACATGTGTAATAACAAACCTGGCAGGGTAATATACGGGATATAGTTTTCCTGAACTTAAATACTAAGAGACTCCATTTTTTCATAAATAAGCGAAGATGTGCTATTTAGATATGGATAACTTATTGTCTAATCAGTGTTCAACAATCATGAATGAAATACATTTATAGGGCTAGTAGAGGTGGCCAAAATGCTTGATATGCGAGTTATAAAGACCTTATTGTCTGTAACTACATATATTTTGTAATTCTCAAGGGTACCACCATCCTTTCAAAAGAAATTAAATTGAGTGATGGTGCTAAATTGCTGATAACATAATTGGAATCATACTATCCCTAGAAAATACTACCTCAGAAATTAACAGATGGAAAAACCTTTAATAGGTGTACATACAGTTAAACAAAAGGAAATTCAAAGATATTAAATAGATAAAATTAGAATACCCATAGTATATAACAAATCCTATTTCCTTTCTGATAAATAAAGAAACAAAGGTTACCTGCAAATGGATAAAGACCCTAAAGTAGATTATTTAGAACATCAAAAAAGAAAAAATAATAGATTAAAAACATTGTAAATATTCATAGTGCCGAATTCTTACTTCTCTTTTTGTTTAGTGACTTGGTTTTTTGAAGTCATCTTGATCAGTCTCAGTTTTCTGAATTGAATCATTTTATGTTGGAATTCTGGCATGTTTTTGCTCTAGCAAGTAGCTATCGTTTCTACGAATATTTTTCCATCTTGATATTTTTTCTATTTATTGTCAGGGATGTTGTATCCCATGGGTACAAGTTGTATTTCTCCTTTTGGTGCTTGTACAAACTGGAGTTCTCTTGAAAGGCTTAAGTGATCCAAGATTAGTCCAAGGTTATGTGTTGAGGACCTTCTCCAACTTGCCTCTGTGACAATGATATGGGATTAAATAATCAGCTGCTAAGTGATATGTTTACAGTTTGTTAATGGAATGTCGTTGATGTATGGTCCAAGCCCCTTACACCCTACATTGATAGGGCGGGGTCGAGGGGCAGTGCCCCCGCAAGGTTCGATGTGAAGCCTCGAAACCTCAATGGCAAAGGAGTAGAAAAAAAGAAAAAAAATCCTAAACGATAATGGAGGAGAAAAAAGACCCTAAGCCCTAGTCTAATTTTAGAGGAGAAAGAAAGAAAAAACCCTAAACAACAAAGGAGGAGAAAAAAAACCTTGAGCCCTAGCCTAATTTCAAAGGAGGAGAAAGAAAGAAAAACCCTAAACAGCAAAGGAGCAGAACAAAAAAACCTAAGCCCTATCCTAATTTCAAGCAGCCCTAGTCTAATTTAAAAAAAAAAAAAGTTAAAATTTTTTGACCTTGAATGAATCTTCTGGCTGGATGTTGTTGGCTGCTGGATTCCTTCACACCTTAATCGATCACGCTCCGAGGATGCCTTGGCGTAGTTGGTTGGGGTGGTAGCATAAGATGGAAGGGTTTTTTTCTGTTTGCAAGTGCTTAGAATAAAAAGTGAAAAAAGAATTACTTTTTTCATTTATCGAGCATAGCTTCTACCTGTGCGGCTACAACCGATTTTTTGATGATTTTTTAAACAAATCACTGATTTTGATTTTTTGCTGATTTTTTCAAAAATCAGCAAAAAATAGTTGGACTCGCGACAAGTTGCTGAGTCACTTGTCTCGCAAATGACTCGTGATTAAATCTCGATTTCGGCGATTTTTTGTCGATTTTTGTAACAGAGATCTATCCACACACATATTTGAAATCCTCACAATGAATGGGATAATAGGTTTTCTGAGATGATGCAACATGATTAGCCAAATCAGAGTGTTGCCCTTGATGAAACCCCATTGCAAGAAGTGCTTTGGGTAGAGCCATGCCCATTTCCATTGCCAGGGTTTTGCAGGGTTGTTCCTTTCAAGGGTTTTGACAAGATGTGGCACCCTGAAATTAATCTAATATCGGGATTGGAACTCACTCAACTAACCACAAAGAAGAATGTTTAATTTTTTTTCTAAAAATGTAAACTTCGTTTGAGTTTGTAATAGGATATTTATTATGTTTACTATTCTAATAGATGTCTTTGGGTTTGAATCATAGTCCCCTAAATTGGGATAAATTTTATTGTTTGAATCATTGTCTCTTAAATTAAGGTAAAGTTCATTTACTGTGGGACAAGAATGTTCAATGGTTTCTAGAACATTATGAATTCAGGTTTATTTATTCACATTAGTTTTTAAATTGATTATATGTGATTAATTTTTTAATTGGTTATATGTGAACGGCATTATCTTATTCATCTTATTTTTGTTATATTATAATAATTTAATTTATCGTAATATTTTAATAAATCATTATTTGATAAACCATATAATAATATTTGATAATATCTAAACATTATTATAAAAATGTAAATTTAAATTTCCTTCTTAAGAATTTATATTTTTTATTATTTAAATTCATATCGTTTAATTAAATGTTATGAAACCTAATATAAAACTGAAATACAACATTTTGCTTTCTTACTCCTTTGAGACCACCTAACATATTAGGTTTAGTAATGCAGTTTTATTGTCTCCTAAATTGTTTTAACCTGGTAAAGGTTAAAATTATTTTCTTTTATATCTCTTGGTTTTGTTTGTATACATGAAAAAACTAAAAACTCTAGAAATATGATACATATCTGGCTCCGAGAAGGATTCCAAATTTGAAAAATGTTTAGCTTACAATTTAGGGTGCAGCTTGGATTTGTAAGGGATGTCATAGTACTTTATACTGTCAAGCAATTATAATTACTAATTTCCTTTGGAAGAGTAGCTATTACTAAAATAGATGGGCTGAACTTAGATTGCTCTTTATAGCCACCATTAATCCTTGGTTGTCTAGTATGTTCATTTAGGGTTAGCTAAACTTCACTATTATTTAAAAAGGTATACTCTAGAAAAGTTTCATGTGCTTTGAAATTTTAAAGTATAATTTTTTTTCTTGCTCTAGCAAGGGGTCTCATACAACCATGTTGCTATTTTCCATAAATGAGAAATGTGACGGCGACAACAACTTAATGAGAAGTGGACTTTAACGAAGATTGTGCACTAAGAAAAAGATTTACCGTACACAAAAATTTGGTTATAGCCATTGACGTAGCATTTCTGGAAACATAGCAGCCAAGAGGCATGTTCACCTGGCTATGTCCTAAAAATTCACCTTTACATGGCTATATTAAGTTCCCAAGTAGTTCAAACACTGAATAAATTGTTTTTATTACTTAGTCAAAACCATCGTGAGGTTACCCAGGTGTTGTAGGTGAGTTGGAGAGGAGAGGGCAATCCTCCAAGGGAGGTCCCAGGTTCAAATCTCCACCCTACCAAAAAGCTGAATTGGGTATCCAAAATCCAATTGATAATGTTGGTGCGGGCAGGGTCGGGTGTGGGTCCTAGGTGACTTTGACAGTGTAGAACCCCCTGTTCGTGGTCTCTCACACCAAGGCGACCCCACAAGGGGTTTTTCGCTTTAAAAAAAAAAACCATCGTTAGACAATGTGATGACCATATTTTATAGGACATTGTCTAAATAGAATAATAATCATCCACTGAGGTAATGGTGTTAATGATGCAGGAGCATCCGGTGACAGTGTGGGCAATCTCGCATCCTTCAAAATTTTCTTCTTCAAGTACTTGTATTTTGAATTACATTAATTCATTCCCGGGAGGGGAAGTTGTGCGAAGCAGAAGGGGGAAGTTTGTAAAGTTTGTGCGTAAATTGAGTTGGGGTCGCGAAATCGCGACCTCAAAAGGCTTGGCGGGGCTTGAGCCAGTTTTGTCGCGATATCGCGACGTCGCGATATCGCGACCATAGTCCAAAGCAGAGGAAGAGAGCGTAAGTCGTCGCGATATCGCGATCGGTTTGCACAGCAGAAGAGAGGGTCTTCAATCGTCGCGATATCGCGACGATAATGCAAGGCGAAGGGAAGGAGCTTCGAACGTCGTGATTCTACTTTGCAAAGGTGGGGAGCCTCAGTTGTCGCGATATCGCGACGTCGCGATTTCGCGACCTGTCGCAATATCGCGGCCAGTAAACAGCCGACACGTGGCAAGCGAAAGGCATGGCAAGGTATCATTAAAGTGAAGGCGCAGAAAAGAAAGGAGGGGGAGAAGTATGAAGCAACCGAAGGTAAACAAAGGGACAGCGTGGCGAGACCAACTCGACACGTGGACAGTGTGGGAGACACGTGCATCAACTGAGTTGCAACAAGGAAGAGACATGGCCAGATGGAAAGAAAACAAAGATATCAATCAAGGAAGGTGTAGGCCACGTATTTTACGGTATTATTTCTGGCAAACGCAGCATCTGCAGGAACGGAGTTATGGAGAAGACGTCAGTACGAAGAACGGTCAGAACAAAGCGGCCGGTGCGGGAAGCCATTAATGGGAGCTTCCTGGTAGATCGGGCAGATGGCATTTATGACGAGAATTTTGAAAACCGGGAAGGAGGGAAAATTTGAACTGGGAAATCTTGTTTGGTGGGGGCATTGATTGCCGGGAGGACCGGGGGGCCTCGTGAAAAGACCCAAAATTTTGTTTTGGGGAAAGGGGGGGGACCGGAGCCAGGGAAAGAACAGAGTAGAGAAAGAAAATACCAGAGCATCTCTGGATTGTAAGCCTGCGGGCATTTTGCTTTTGTGAAATGTAACTATTTTCCCGAAGCTTTTAATGAAAATTTGGAATTTGTAAGTGGTTGTTTGTTCCGGCCTCCGTCAGTGGTATCAGAGCCCGTAGCTCTTGAGCGTACAACAGAATGCCGAAAGAGAGAGGCAGTTGTACCAGGATGTGTGGGAGGGCTTGAGTTCAGGTGAAGATGCCTCCGAGAAGAAACCCGATGGGTGGAAGAGGCATGGCAGCGGAAGATTTTCGAGCATTGCAGCGGCAAGTCCAGGCCCTGCAAGAAGAGCTACGCAGAGGACATGAGCCGAGAAGGGATGCAGACAGTGAGGATGAAGTGGAAGAGGAGAATGAGTTTGAAGAAGAGGAAGAAGATGTAGATCCGGCCCAGGCCAGATTGTACAAGGCCATATCCCAGATCGGGAAGAGGCCGAAGTTAGAAGTTCCTACGTATTCCGAGAACTTGAACCCAGAGGAGTTGATAGACTGGGTGAATGATTTAGAAGAATATTTCGAATACGAAGAAGTTAAAGACCCTAACCGGGTTAGATTTGCTAAGACCCGACTGAAGGGTCATGCTAGCATTTGGTGGAAGGGGGTACAACTGGAGAGAAACCGAAGAGGAAAAGAACGGATTACCAGGTGGGACAGAATGGTGGAGAAATTAAAAAGACAGTTCATCCCTGTTGACTATGAGCTGGATCTGTTACGTAAAATGCAAAGCTTGAGGCAGATGAACAGAACAGTTCAAGAATATACGGAGGATTTTTATAAAATTTCCATCAGAACCGGACACTTAGAAGCCAGCAAAGAAAAGGTGGCCCGTTATATTAATGGGTTGAGACCCAGTGTTCAGGAGGAATTGAGCTTGGTTCGGGTAAGCACCATTGAAGATGCTTACCAATTTGCTTTGAAGGTGGAAGAAAAGCTGAACCGAAAGTTTGACAGCAAGCAAAAAGTAAAAGGACCGGGAGGAAAGAACGGTGGAAAGAAAGAAGGAAAGGAAGAGAAGAAAGAAGAGGAGAGCAGCAGCCGGGATCAGAAAGAAGAAGATGAAGACCCAAAACCGCAAGTTCAGAATGATAACTACCCGAGAGGAAGAGGTAGATCTGGACGCGGGTATGGAAGAGGAATATTTCGTGGAACATGTTTCCATTGTGGTGAAGAAGGACACCGGGCATTTGAGTGTCCACAACACCGAGAAAGGACAAACAAGAGGCCAGTGGGTCCTGCCAGAGCAGTTGTGGCAGTTGAGGATGCTGACTCAGAACATTCTGAAGAAGCTAAAAAATGGGAAGCCATGATTGTGAGAAGGACCATGCTGGTGGATGAAGACAAGTCAGAGCAAAGGAGAAGCCTGTTCCGCACCCGGTGCAAGAGTGCAGGCAAAGTTTGCAATGTGATCATCGACAATGGAAGTACAGACAACTTAGTTTCTGAGGAAATGGTTTCTAAGTTGCAGTTGGAAAGAAGGAGGCACCCGCATCCATACCGAATTGCGTGGTTGCGAAAGGACCACAGAGCTTGGGTCCGGGAACAGTGCTTAGTCACGTTCAATATTGGGAGGTACCAGGATGAAGTCCTGTGTGATGTATTCCCCATGGATGCTTGTCATTTGCTGTTGGGCAGGCCATGGCAGTTTGATCGGAGTGCAGTGCATGATGGTCGTGCTAATACTTACTCCTTGGTGAAAGATGGAGTGCGGCACAAGTTGAAGCCGTTGCAGACGAAAGATGAAAAGGTGTGTAGCAATGCCAAAATTTATCTGGTAGAGGGCAGAAAATCTTGCCCAGAAGCGGGATTTGAGCGAATTGTAAAGGTTGTTGAGTGTTCGGAGATATTACAAGGGATGCAGACCGAACAACTTAGAAGTGAAGGTCACTTCTCTTGTTACCTCGGGAATCTGATGCAGGAGCATCCAGTGACAGTGTGGGCAATCTCGCATCCTTCAAAATTTTCTTCAAGTACTTGTATTTTGAATTACATTAATTCATTCCCGGGAGGGGAAGTTGTGCGAAGCAGAAGGGGGAAGTTTGTAAAGTTTGTGCGTAAATTGAGTTGGGGTCGCGAAATCGCGACCTCAAAAGGCTTGGCTGGGCTTGAGCCAGTTTTGTCGCGATATCGTGACGTCGTGATATCGCGACCGTAGTCCAAAGCAGAGGAAGAGAGCGTAAGTCGTCGCGATATCGCGATGTCACGATATCACGACCGGTTTGCACGGCAGAAGAGAGGGTCTTCAATCGTCGCGATATCGTGACGGTAATGCAAGGCGAAGGGAAGGAGCTTCAAACGTCGCGATATCACGACGTCGCAATATCGTGACCGTTCTACTTTGCAAAGGTGGGGAGCCTCAGCTGTCGCGATATCGCGATGTCGCGATATCGCGACTCTTTTTGAAGTTTGGCAAGAGAGGAAGGTCCTGTCGCGATATTGTGACAGGTCGCGATTTCGCGACCTGTCGCGATATCGCGGCCAGTAAATAGCCGACATGTGGCAAGCGAAAGGCATGGCAAGGTATCATTAAAGTGAAGGCACAGAAAAGAAAGGAGGGGGAGAAGTATGAAGCAGTCGAAGGTAAACAAAGGGACAGCGTGGCGAGACCAACTCGACACGTGGACAGTGTGGGAGACACATGCATCAACTGAGTTGCAAAAAGGAAGAGACACGGCCAGATGGAAAGAAAACAAAGATATCAATCAAGGAAGGTGTAGGCCACGTATTTTACGATATTATTTCTGGCAAACACAGCATCTGCAGGAACGGAGTTATGGAGAAGACGTCAGTACGAAGGACGGTCAGAACAAAGCGGCCGGTGCAGGGAAGCCATTAATGGGAGCTTCCTGGTAGATCGGGCAGATGGCATTTATGACAGAATTTTGAAAACCGGGAAGGAGGGAAAATTTGAACTGGGAAATCTTGTTTGGTGGGGGCATTGATTGCCGGGAGGACCGGGGGGGGCCTCGTGAAAAGACCCGAAATTTTGTTTTGGAAAAGAGGAGGACCGGAGCCAGGGAAAGAACAGAGTAGAGAAAGAAAATACCAGAGCATCTCTGGCTTGTAAGCCTGCGGGCATTTTGCTTTTGTGAAATGTAACTATTTTCCCGAAGCTTTTAATGAAAATTTGGAATTTGTAAGTGGTTGTTTGTTCCGGCCTCCGTCAGTTAAGGACTATCTGAACTATGTGGATTCAACATTTACATATTGATCCATTATTTTATTTTTTTAAATCATTGTTTGAGCATAAAGCTTTTATCCAAATTTTGCCTAATGATTTCCAATGTCTAAGCTTAGAGGTATACAAATACCATAGAAAAAATCAAGGAACGAACTATGACGAATTTTAGATATCATTTTCTTCTTCAAATGAGTGTGGGCACAACTGGACCTCGCACATTTCAATGCGAAAGGTTTATGTTCAACATGCTTACATCCCCTGGTAAGTTTAGAAGCATGTTTAATTTCCTTGTCTTAATAATATTAAAATGAAGTGTTAAATAGTGCTGCAGTTGATTCTACTAACCTTCTGAATGATAACATCTATTATAACCCTCTAAATGATGACATCTATAAAGTGCCATGGCATAGAACTTGAACACAATTTGTTGCCATGTTTGAGCATAGAACTGCAAAAGCATGGTATGTCTTTGCCAAGAAAAGTAACATCTGAAGGTAGCTTGCTCCTTTAAAAGGATGACCTATCTGCTTTTATATCTGAAGTTCCTATTATGGCTCAGAAGCCAAATTATTTAAAAGAGGTTTGTCCAAAAGAAAATTCTAGCATTTTCTATGCAACCTGGATCAAATAAAGGAAATTATTCAATTGGATTTTGAGTCATTATAAGAAAACTACCAGGTTCGTCCAGATTGAGAAAATGATACCCATTTTAGAAAAAAATTGTCTTTCCATATATATATGCTACTGTTCTTTAATAGTGGTTGTTATAAACCTTGTGCCCTTATTTTTTAGCATAAATGACTCACCTGATATATATTTTATAACTACACTCTATCATAAACATCAGGAGTTTTGGAACTGTGGAGTGTCTTCTAGTACATTGTTTGAAATATCCACAATTTAGAGGTAGTAGTTGTTGTGCTCTTTATGCTGCACAAGTCCCTAATATTTTCAAATCAACTGAAAATAAGTCTTGGTAGGATTCAATATTTTTAGAGAATGGGTTTCTTTGCTAAATTCTAGCATAATATTATGTCCTAGACCTCTATCCATTGTTTAGAGTTGGTACTCAAATTGGTTGAGATTAGGCTATAAATAAATATTAGTCATTTGACTACAGTTAACTCTACTAAGAACTTCATTTTAGTTGAATATTTTCGTGTAGGGGTGCAAAACTTTATACCACAACGAGAATTTCAATAAATGCGATGAATTGTTATCTTGAAAGCAAACTAAGAATCCCTTGAAATTTTTTAGTGTATTGTATTTTCACATAAATAGAAGTACAGTATACCACTATGATTTTAACTTTCCCATTTTAATGGCAAGATTCAATATTTATTCAGAATGGAAGAGAGGCTACTAGCTAGAAGGTCATAAAATTCTTAAATAATTATATTATTATGCTAATGCCATATACTTGGAACCCAATTATGTGCTTGAGAACCAGTTGATGGGAAAACATATTTGAGAGCACATTCGTAATAACAAACCTAAAAGGGTGGTACACGGGATATAGTTTTACTGACCTGAAATACTGAGAGACTTTAGTTTTCATTAAAGAAATAGAGATGTGTTATTTAGATATGGATCACTTATTGTCTAATTAGGGTTCAACAATCATGAACGAAACACATTTATAGGGCTAGTAGAGGTGGCCAAAATGCTTGATATGCGAGTTATGAAGACCTTATTGTCTATAACTGCATATATGCTATAATTATCAAGGGGACCACTATCCTTTCAAAATAATTTAAATTGAATGATGGTGTTGAACTGCTTATAACATAATTGGAATCATACTATCCCTAGAAAATACTACCTCAAAAATTAACAAAGGGAAAATCCTTTAATAGGTGTACATACAGTTAAACAAAAGGAAATTCAAAGATATTAAATAGATAAAATTAGAATACCCTTAGTCTATAACAAATCCTATTTTCTTTTTGATAAATAAAGAGACTAAGGTTACCTGCAAATGGGTAAACACTAAAGTAGATTATTTAGAACATCAAGAAAGACAAGATAATAGATTAAAAACATTGTGAATATTCATATTGTCGAATTCTTCCTTCTCTTTTTTTTTAGTGACTTGGTTTGTTGAACGCTTCTTGATCAGTCTTCCTTTTCTAAATTGAAGCATTTTATGTTGGAATTCTGGCCTGTTTTTGCTCTAGCAAGTAGCTATTGTTTCTACGAATATTTTCCCATCTTGACACTTTTTCCATTTATTGTTAGGGATGTTGTATCCCATGGGTACAAGTTGTTTTTATCCTTTTGGTGCCTGTACAAACTGGAGTTCTCTTGAAAGGCTTAAGTTATCCAAGATTGGTACAAGGTTTTGTGTTGAGGACCTGCTCCAACTTGCCTTTGTGATAATGATATGTGATTAAATAATCCCCTGTTAAGTGATCTGTTTAGAGTTTGTTAATTGAATATCGTGTATGTATGGTCCAATCCCCCTTGCACCCTCCATTGACACGGCGGGGTCAAGGGGCAGTGCCCCCGCAAGGTTGGGGGTGGAGCCCCAAAACCTCAACGACAAAGGAGGAGAAAAAAAGAAAAAAAATCCTAAATGACAAAGGAGGAGAAAAAAACCCTAAGCCCTAGCCTAATTTCAAAGGAGGAGAAAAAAAGAAAAAACCCTAAACAACAAAGGAGGAGAAAAAAAACCTAAGCCCTAGCCTAATTTAAAAGGAGGGCAAAGAAAGAAAAAATACTTAATAGTAAAGGAGGAGAAAAAAGAAACCTAAGCCCTAGCTTAATTTCAAACAACCCTAGTCTAATTTAAAAAAAAAAAGAGTTTTAAAAAAATTATGACCTTGAATGAATCTTTTGGCTGGATGTTGTTGGCTGCTAGAGTCCTTCACACCATAATCAATCACACTCCTAGGATGCCTTGGCGTAGTTGGTCGGGGTGGTAGCACAAGGTGGGAGGGTTTTTTTCTGTTTGCAAGTGCTTAGAAGAAAAAGTGAAAAAAATATTACTTTTTCCTTTTATCGGCCGTAGCCTCTACCCACGCGACTACGACCAAGTTTTTGAGAATTTTATGAAAAAATCACCGATTCTGATTTTTTTTCGATTTTTTGAAAAAATTGGCAAAAAATCGTTGAGCTCGCGATAAGTTGCCAAGTCACTCGTTTCGCGAATGACTCGAGATTAAATCAAGATTTCGACGATTTTTTGTCGATTTTCGTAACAAATATCTATCCACACAAATATTTGAAACCCTCACAGTGAATGGGATCATAGGTTTTCTGGGATGATTCAACATGATTAGCCAAATCAGAGTGTTGCCCTTGATGAAACCCCATTGCAAGAAGTGCTTTGGTTAGAGCCATACCCATTTCCATTGGCAAGGTTTTGCAGGGTTGTTCCTTCTGAGGGTTTTGACAAAAGCATGGCACCCATAAGTAAATCTCATATCGGGATTGGGACTCACTCAGCTAACCACAAAGAAGAAAGTTTAATTTTTTTTTTCCAAAACTGTAAACTTTGTTTGAGTTTGTAATAAGGTATTTATTTCGTTTACTGTTCTAATAGATGCCTTTGGGTTTGAATCATAGTCCTCTAAATTGAGATAAAGTTAATTGTTTGAATCATAGTCAATTAATGTAAAGTTCATTTAATGTGGGACAAGAACGTTCAATGGTTTCTAGAATATTCTGAATTCAGGTTTATTTATTCACATAGGTTTATAAATTGATTATATGTGATTAGTTTTTAAACTTGTTATATTTGAATGACATTATCTTATTTATCTTATTTTTGTTATATTATAATTAATTTTTAAATATATTTATTATATTATAATAATTTAATTTATGGTAATATTTTAATAAATCATTATTTGATAAACCATATAATAATATTTGATAATATCTAAACATTATTTATTAAAATATAAATATAAATTTCCTTCTTAAAAAAATTATTTATTATTATTTAAATTCATATCATTTAATTAAATGTTATGAAAATAAAACTAAAATGCAACACTTTCCTTCTTACTCCTTTAAGACCACCTAACATATTAGGTTTATTAACACAATATTATTGTCTCATAAATTGTTTTAACCTTGTAAAGGTTGGGTTAAAAAAACTTTTTTTTTTTTATTGTTTTTGGGAATTTTGTTTTGGGTCTTAAAAAAATAATATAAAAAAAAAAAAAAAAAAAAATCATTTTTCTTTTATATATCTTGGTTTTGTTTGTATACATGAAAAACTAAAAACTCTAGCAATCTGATACATTTCTAGCTCCGAGAAGGATTCTAAATTTGAAAAATGTTTAGCTTACAATTTAGGGTGCATCTTGGATTTGTAAGGGATGTCGTAGTACTTTATATTTTCAAGAAATTATGATTGCTAATTTCTTTTGGAAGAGTAGCTATTACTAAAATAGATGGGATGAACTTATATCGCTCTTTATAGCCACCATTAATCCCTGGTTGTCTAGTATGTTCATTTAGGGTTAGCTAAACTTCACCATTCTTTACAAAGGCATACTCTAGGAAAGTTTCATGTGCTTTGAAAGTTTAAAGTAGAAATTTTTTCCTTGCTCTAGCAAGGGGGTCTCATACAACCATGTTGCTATTTGCCATAAATGAGAAATATGACGGCAACAACAACGTGATGAGAAATGGATCCCAAGCTATGTTGCTAGTTACGAGAAACAAAAAGCATGATGATAGTGACAACATAATGAGAAGTGGAATTTAACGAAGGTTATTGCACTAAGAAACAGATTTACCGTACACAAAAATTTGGTTATAGCCGATGACTTAGCATTTCTGGCAACATAGCATCCAAGAGGCATGTTGACCTGGCTGTGTCCTAAAAATTCACCTTTACCTGACTATCTTTATTAAGTTCCCAAGTAGTTCAAACACTGAATAAATTGTTGTTATTACTAAGTCAAAACCATCTTTAGACAATGTGATGACCAGATTTTATAGGACATTGTCTGAATAGAATAATAATCATCCAATGAGGTAATGGTGCTAAGGATTATCTGAACTATGTGGATTCAACATTTGCAGATTGACCCATTATTTCCTTTTTTTAAATCATTGTTTGAGCATAAAGCTTTTATCCAGATTTTGTCTAATGATATCCAATGTCTAAGCTTAGAGGCATCCCATTTTACAAATACCATAGAAAAAATCAAGGAACGAACTATGACGAATTGTAGATGTCTTGTTCTTATTCAAATGAGTGTAGGCACAATTGGACCTCACACATTGCAATGTGAAAGGTTTATGTTCAACATGCTTACATCCCCTGGTAAGTTTAGAGGCATGTTTAAAACCCTTGTCTTAATAATATGAAAAAGAAGTGTTAAATAGTGTCACAGTTGATTCTGCTAACCTTCCAAATGATAGCATCTATTATAACCCTCTAAATGATGGCATCTATAAAGTGCCATTGCATAGGACTTGAACACAATTTGTAGCCATGTTTGAGCATAGAACTGCAAAAGCATGGTATGCCTTTGCCAAGAAAAGTAACATCTGAAGGCAGCTTGCTCCTTTAAAAGGATGGCAGATCTGCTTTTATATCTAAAGTTCCTATTATGGCTCAGAAACAAAATGATTTAAAAGAGGTTTTTCCAAAAGAACATTCTAGCATTTTCTCTGCAAGATCAAATAAAGGAAATTATTCAATTGTATTTTGAGTCGTTAAAGGAAAACTACCAAGTTCATCCAGATGGAGAAAATGATGCCCATTTTAGAAAAAAATTGTCTTGCCATATATATATATGCTATTGTTCTTGAATAGTGGTTGTTGTAACTCTTATGCCTTTCTTCTTCAGCTTAAATGACTCACCTGATATATATTTTATTATTGCACTATATCATTAACATCAAGAGTTTTGGAACTATGGGGTGGCTTCTAGTACATTGTTTGAAATATCCATAATTTAGAGGTAGTATTTGTTGTGCTCTTTATGCTGCACAAGTCCCTAATGTTTTCAAATCAGCTGAAAATAAATCTTGATAGGATGCAAAAATTTTAGAGAATGAATTTCTTTGCTAAATGCTAGCAAAATATTATGTCCTAGTCCTCTATCCATTGTTTAGAGTTGGTACTCAAATTGGTTGAGATCAGGCTATAAAGAAAGATTAGTCATTTGACTACAAATAACTCTACTAAGCACTTCATTTTAGGTGAAGATTTTCGTGTAGGGGTGCAAAACTTTATATCGCAATGAGAATTTCAATAAATGCAATGAAATGCTATCTTGAAAGTAAACTAAGAGTCCCTTGAACTTTTTCAGTGTTTTGTATTTTCGCATAAATAGAAGTACAATATACCACTATGATTTTAACTTACCCATTTTAATGGCAAGCTTCAATATCTATTCAGAATGGAAGAGAGGCTACTAGCTAGAAGGTCATAAAATTCTTAAATAATTATATTATTATGCTAATCCCATATATTTGGAACCCAATTATGTGCTTGAGAACTAGTTGATGGGAAAACAGATTTGAGAGCACATGTGTAATAACAAACCTGAAAGGGTGATACACATGATATAGTTTTCCTAACCTTAAATACTTAGAGACTTTAGTTTTTCATAAATAAGCAAAGATGTGTTATTCAGGTATGGATCACTTAGTGTCTAATCAGTGTTCAACAATCATGAATGAAACACATTTATAGGGCTAGTAGAGGTGGCCAAAATGCTTGATATGCGAGTTATGAAGACCTTATTGTCTGTAACTACATATATGTTGTAATTCTCAAGGGTACCACCATCCTTTCAAAAGAAATTAAATTGAATGATGGTGTTGAACTGCTGATAACATAATTGGAATCATACTATCCCTAGAAAATACTTCCTCAAAAATTAACAGAGGGAAAAACCTTTAATAGGTGTACATACAGTTAAACAAAAGGAAATTCAAATATATTAAATAGATAAAATTAGAATACCCATAGTCTATAACAAAGCGTATTTTATTTTTGATAAATAAAGAGACTAAGGTTACCTGCAAATTGGTAAAAACCCTAAAGTAGATTATTTAGAACATTAAGAAAGAAAAAATAATAGATTAAAAATATTATGAATATTCATAGTGCCGAATTCTTCCTTCTCTTTTTGTTTAGTGACTTGGTTTTCTGAAGGCTTCTTGATCAGTCTCCCTTTTCTGAATTGAAGTATTTTATGTTGGAATTTTGGCCTGTTTTTGCTCTAGCAAGTAGCTATCGTTTCTACGAATATTTTCCCATATTGACACTTTTTCCATTTATTGTCAGGGATGTTGTATCCCATGGGTACAAGTTGTTTTTATCCTTTTGGTGCCTGTGCAAAATGGAGTTCTCTTGAATGGCTTAAGTTATCCAAGATTGGTACAAGGTTTTGTGTTGAGGACCTGCTCCAACTTGCCTTTGTGACAATGATATGGGATTAAATAATCCCTTGCTAAGTGATCTGTTTAGAGTTTGTTAATGGAATATCATTGATGTATGGTCCAAGCCCCCTTGCACCCTCCATTGATAGGGCGGGGTATAAGGGCAACATATCCGTGGGGTTCGGGGCAGAGCCCCAAAACCTCAACGGTAAAAGATGATAAAAAAAGAAAAAAAATCCAAAACAATAGAGGAGAAAAAAAACCTAAGCCCTAACCTAATCTCAAATGAGGAGAAAGAAATAAAAAACCCTAAACAATAGAGGAGGAGAAAAAAAACCTAAGCCCTAGCCTAATTTCAAACAACCCTAGTCTAATTTCACACCGCAATCGATCACGCTCTTAGGATGCCTTGGCATAGTTGGTAGGGGTGGTAGCACAAGGTGGGAGGGTTTTTTTTGTGTTTGCAATTTCTTAGAAGAAAAAGTGAAAAAAATACTTTGTCTTTTTATCGACCGCAACATCTACCCGTGCGGCTATGATCTATTTTTTGACGAGTTTTTGAAAAAATCACCGATTTCGATATTTTGCCGATTTTTTGAAAAAATCGTCGAACTCGTGAGAAGTTGTCGAGTCACTCGTTTCGTGAATGACTCACGATTAAATTGCATGATTTTGGCAATTTTTTACCAATTTTCCTATCAAAGATCTATCCACACACATATTTTAAACCCTCACAATGAATGGGATCATAGGTTTTCTGGGATGATGCAACATGATTAGCCAAATCAGAGTGTTGCCCTCAATGAAACCCCATTGCAGGAAGTGCTTTGTGTAGAGCCATGCACATTTCCATTGGCAGGGTTTTGTAAGTTTGTTCCTTTCGAGGATTTTGAAAAGAGTGTGGCACCCTAAAGTTAATCTCATCTCGGGATTGGAACTCACTCAGCTAACCACAAAGAAGAATGTTTAATTTTATTTTTTTCCAAAAATGTAAACTTCGTTTGAGTTTGTAATAGGGTATTTATTTTGTTTACTGTTTTAATAGATGTCTTTGGGTTTGAATCATAGTCCCCTAAATTGGGATAAAGTTCATTGTTTGAATCATAGTCTCCTAAATTAAGGTAAAGCTCTTTTACCGTGGGACAAGAATGTTCAATGGTTTCTAGAACATTCTGAATTCAAGTTTATTTATTCACATAGATTTCTAAATTGATTATATGTGATTAGTTTTTAAATTGGTAATATGTGAATGACATTATCTTATAAATCTTATTTTTGTTATATTATAATAATTTAATTTATCGTAATATTTTAATAAATCATTATTTGATAAACCATATAATAATATTTGATAATATCTAAACATTATTTATTCAAATGTAAATTTAAATTTCCTTCTTAAAAATTAATATTTTTTATTATTTAAATTCATATCGTTTAATTAAATGTTACAAAACCTAATATAAAACTGAAATACAACACTTTTCTTTCTTACTCCTTTAAGACCACCTAACATATTAGGTTTAGTAACACAGTATTATTATCTCATAAATTATTTTAACCTTGTAAAAGGTTAAAATCCGTTTTCTTTTATATCTCTTGGTTTTGTTTGTATACATGAAAAACTAAAAACTCTAGCAATCTGATACACATCTGGCTCCGAGAAGGATTTCAAATTTAAAAAATGTTCTGCTTACAATTTAGGGTGCAGCTTGGATTTGAAAGGGATGTCATAGTACTTTATATTTTAAAGCAATTATGATTGCTAATTTCATTGTGAAAAGTAGCTATTACTAAAATAGATGGGATGAACTTAGATCTCTCTTTATAGTCACCATTAATCCCTGGTTGTCTAGTATGTTCATTTAGGGTTAGCTAAATTTCACTATTCATTACAATGATAGACTCTAGGAAAGTCTCATGGGGTTTGTAATTTTAAAGTAGTAATTTTTTTCTTGCACTAGAAAGCGAGTCTCATATAGCCATGTTGCTATTTTCCATAAACAAGAAATGTGACGATAACAACAATGTGATGAGAAATGGATCCCAAGCTATATTGCAAGTTACTATAAATGAAAAATGTGATGATAGTGACAACATAACGAGAAGTGGACTTTAGTGAAGGTTGTGCACTAAGAAACAAATTTACCATACACAAAAATTTGGCTATAGCCAATGATGTAGCATTTCTGGCAACATAGCAACCAAGAGGCATGTTAACGTGGTTGTGTTCTAAAAATTCACCTTTACCTGACTATATTTATTAAGTTCCCAAGTAGTTCAAATACTGAATAAATTGTTGTTATTACTAAGTCAAAACCATTTTTAGACAATGTGATGACCAAATTTTATAGGAAGTTGTCTGAATAGAATAATAATCATCCATCGAGGTAATGGTGCTAAGGACTATCTGAACTATGTGGATTCAACATTTGTAGATTGACCCATTATTTCCTTTTTTCTTTAAATCATTGTTTGAGCATAAAGCTTTTATCTAGATTTTACCTAATGATGTCTAGTTTCTAAGCTTAGAGGCATCCCATTTTACAGATACCATAGAAAAAATCAACGAATGAACTATGACAAATTTTAGATGTCTTGTTCTTTTTCAAATGAGTGTAGGCACAATTGGACCTCACACATTGCAATGTGAAAGGTTTATGTTCAACATGCTTACATCCCCTAGTAAGTTTAGAGGTATGTTTAAAACCCTTGTCTTAATAATATTAAAAAGAAGTGTTAAATAGTGTCGTAGTTGACTCTTCTAACCTTCCAAATGATAGCATCTATTATAACCCTCTAAATGATGGCATCTATAAAGTGCCATGGCATAGGAATTGAACATAATTTGTAGCCATTTTTTAGCATAGAACTGCAAAAGCATGGTATGCCTTTGCCAAGAAAAGTAAAATATGAAGGCATCTTGCTCCTTTAAAAAGGTTGCAGATCTATTTTTATATCTAAAGTTCCTATTATGGCTCATAAGCCAAACAATTTAAAAGAGGTTTGTCCAAAAGAACATTCTAGCATTTTCTTTGCAGCCTAGATCAAATAAAGAAAATTGTTCAATTGGCTTTTGAGTCATTACAGGAAAACAGATTTGAGAGCACATGTGTAATAACAAACCTGACAAGGTGATACACGGGATATATTTTTCCTGACCTTAAATACTGAGAGACTCCAATTTTTTATAAATAAGCAGAGATGTGTTATTCAGATATAGATAACTTATTGTCTAATCGGTGTTCAGTAATAATGAATGAAACACATTTAGAGGGCTCGTATATGTGGCCAAAATGTTTGATATGCGAGTTATTAAGACCTTATTTTATGTCACGACATATATGATATAATTCTCGAGGGTACCACCATACTTTCAAAAGAAATTAAATTGAATGATGGTGTTGAACTATTGATAACATAATTGGAATCATAATATCCCTAGAAAATACTACCTCAAAAATTAACAGAGGGAAAATCCTTTAATAGGTGTACATACAATTAGAAAAAAGGAAATTCAAAGATATTAAATAGATAAAATTAGAATACCCATAGTCTATAACAAAGCCTATTTTATTTTTGATAAATAAAGAGACTAAGGTTACCTGCAAATGGGTAAAAACCCTAAAGTAGATTATTTAGAACATCAAGAAAGAAAAAACAATAGATTTAAAATATTGTGAATATTCATACTATCGAATTCTTCCTTATCTTTTTGTTTAGTGACTTGGTTTTCTGAAGGCTTCTTTATCAGTCTCCCTTTTCTGAATTGAAGCATTTTATGTTGTAATTTTGGCCTATTTTTGCTCTAGCAAGTATCCCATCTTGACACTTTTTCCATTTATTGTTAGGGATTTTGTATCCCATGGGCACAAGTTGGTTTTATCCTTTTGGTTCCTGTACAAATTGTTGTTCTCTTGAAAGGCTTAAGTTATCCAAGATTGGTACAAGGTTTTGTGTTGAGGATCTGCTCCAACTTGGCTTTGTGACAATGATATGTGATTAAATAATCCCCTACTAAGTGATCTATTTAGAGTTTGTTAATGGAATTTCATTGATGTATGGTCCAAGCCTCCTTGCACCCTCCATTTATAGGGTAGGGTTGAGAGACAGCATCCCCATGGGGTTTGGGGTGGAGCATCGAAACCTCAATGGCAAAGGAGGAGAAAAAAAGAAAAAAAATCATACACGATAAAGGAGGAGAAAAAAAACCCTAAGCCCTAGCCTAATTTCAAAGGAGGAGAAAGAAAGAAAAAACCCTAAACAACAAAGGAGGAGAAAAAAAAACCCTAAGCCCTAGCCTAATTTCAAAGGAGGAGAAAAAAAGAAAAAACCCTAAACAACAAAGGAGGAGAAAAAAAATACCTAAGCCCTAGCCTAATTTCAAACAACCCTAGTCTAATTTAAAAAAAAAGAGTTTTAAAAAAATTCTGACCTTGAATGAATATTATAATTGGATGTTGTTGGTTGCCAGATTCCTTCACACCGCAATCTATCATGCTCCTAGGATGCCTTGGCGTAGTTGGTCGGGGTGGTAGCACAAGGTGGGAGGGTTTTTTTCTGTTTGCAAGTGCTTAGACGAAAAATTGAAAAAAAACTAATTTTTTCTTTTATCGGCCGCAGCCTCAACCCACACGGCTACGACCGATTTTTTGACAATTTTTTGAAAAATTCGGCGATTCTAATTTAGTGCCGATTTTTTGAAAAAATCGGCAAAAAATCGTTGGACTCATGATAATTTGCCGAGTCACTCGTTTCGCGAATGACTCGTGATTAAATCTTGATTTCAGTGACTTTTTAGCGCTTTTCGTAACAAAGATCTATCCACACACATATTTGAAACCCTCACAGTGAATGGGATTATAGGTTTTTTGGGATGATGTAACATGATTAGCCAAATCAGAGTGTTTCCCTTGATGAACCCCATTGCAAGAAGTGCTTTGGGTACAACCATGCCCATTTACATTGGGAGGGTTTTGCAAGGCTATTCCTTCCGAGGGTTTTGACAAGAGAAAGACACCCTTAAGTTAATATCATCTCAGGATTGGAACTCACTCAGCTAACCACAAAGAATAATGTTTATTTTTTTTTCTAAAAATGTAAACTTTGTTTGAGTTTGTAATAGGGTATTTATTTTGTTTATTGTTCTAATAGATGTCTTTGGGTTTGAATCATAATCTACTAAATTGGGATAAAGTTCATTGTTTGAATCTCTTAAATTAAGGTAAAGTTAATTTACTGTGATACAAGAATGTTCAATGGTTTCTAGAACATTCTGAATTTAGGTTTATTTATTTGCATATGTTTTTAAATTGGTTATATGTGAATGACATTATCTTATTCATATTATTTTTGTTATATTATAATTAATTTTTAACCATTTTTGTTATATTATAATAATTTAGTTTATCGTAATATTTTAATAAATCATTATTTGATAAACCATATAATAATTTTTGATAATATCTAAACATTATTTATTAAAATGTAAATTTAAATTTCCTTCTTAAAAATTATTTTTTTTATTATTTAAATTCATATCGTTTAATTAAATGTTATGAAACCTAATATAAAACTAAAATACAACACTTTGCTTTCTTACTCCTTTAAGACCATCTAACATGTTAGGTTTAGTAACATAGTTTTATTATCTCATAAATTGTTTTAACCTCGTAAATGTTAAAATATTTTTTCTTTTATATATTTTGGTTTTTTTTGTATACATGAAAAACTAAAAACTCTGGCAATCTCATACACATGTGGCTCTGGGAAGGATTCCAAATTTGAAAAATGTTTACCTTACAATTTATGGTGCAAATTGGATTTGTAAGGGATGTCATAGTACTTTATACTGTCAAACAATTATGATTGCTAATTTCATTTCGAAGAGTAGCTATTACTAAAATAGATGGGATGAACTTACATCGCTCTTTATAGCCAACATTAATCCCTGGTTGTCTAGTATGTTCATTTAGGGTTAGCTAAACTTCACTATTATTTACAAAGGCAGACTTTAGGAAAGTTTGATGTGCTTTATAATTTTAAAGTATAATTTTTTTTCTTGCTCTAGCAAGGGGGTCTCATACAACCATGTTGTTTTTTTCCATAAACAAGAAATGTTACGACAACAACAATGTGATGAGAAATGGATCCCAAGCTATGTTGCCAGTTACCAGAAATGAAAAACGTGATGATAGTGCCAATGTAACAATAAGTAGACTTTAACGAAGGTTGTGCACTAAGAAACAGATTTATCGTATATAAAAATTTGGCTATAGCCGATGACGTAGCATTTCTGGCAACATAGCAACCAAGAGGTATGTTGACCTGGCTATGTCCTAAAAATTCATCTTTACCTGACTATATTTATTAAGTGCCCAAGTACTTCAACCACTGAATAAATTATTGTTATTACTATGTAAAAATCATATTTAGACAATGTGATGACCAAATTTTATAAGACATTGTCTAAATAGAATAACAATCATCCACCGAGGTAATGGTGCTAAGGACTATTTCAAATCAGCTAAAAATAAGTCTTGGTAGGATTCAATATTTTTAGAGAATGAATTTCTTTGCTAAATGCTAGCAAATATTATGTCCTAGTCCTCTATCCATTGTCTAGAGCTGGTACTCAATTTGGTTGAGATCAGGCTATAAAGAAATATTAGTCATTTAACTACAGTTAACTCTACTAAGCACTTCATTTTAGGTGAATATTTCCGTGTAGGGGTGCAAAACTTTATACCGCAGTGAGAATTTCAATAAATGCGGTGAAATGCTATCTTAAAAGCAAACTAAGAGTCCCTTGAACTTTTTCAGTGTTTTGTATTTTCGCATAAATAGAAGTATAGTATACCGCTATGATTTTAACTTATCCATTTTAATGGCAAGCTTCAATATATATTCAGAATGGAAGAGAGGATACTATCTAGGAGGTCATAAAATTCTTAAATAATTATATTATTATGCTAATGCCATATACTTGGAACCAAATTATGTGCTTGAGAACCAGCTGATGGGAAAACAGATTTAGGAGCACATTCGTAATAACAAACCTGAAAAGGTGATACACAAGATATATTTTTACTGACCTGAAATACTAAGAGACTTCAATTTTTCATTAAATAAGCATAAATGTGTTATTTAGATTTGGATCACTTATTGTCTAATCAGTGCTCAACAATCATGAACGAAACACATTTATAGGGCTAGTAGAGGTGGCCAAAATGTTTGATATGCAAGTTATGAAGACCTTATTGTCTGTAACTACATATATGTTGTAATTCTCAAGGGTGCCACCATACTTTCAAAAGAAATTAAATTGAATGATGGTGTTGAACTGCTGATAACATAATTGGAATCATACTATCCCTAGAAAATACTTCCTCAAAAATTAATAGAGGGAAAAACCTTTAATAGGTGTGCATACAATTAAAAAAAAGGAAATTCAAAGATATTAAATAGATAAAATTAGAATACCCATAGTCTATAACAAATCCTATTTAATTTTTGATAAATAAAGAGACTAAGGTTACCTGCAAATGGGTAAAAATCCTAAAGTAGATTATTTAGAACATCAAGAAAGAAAAAATAATAGATTAAAAACAATATTAATATTCATAGTGCGGAAATTTTCCTTCTCTTTTTGTTTAGTGACTTGGTTTGCTGAAAGCTTATTCATCAGTCTTTCTTTTTTGAATTGAAGCATTTTGTGTTGGAATTTTGGCATGTTTTTGCTCTAGCAAGTAGCTATCGTTTCTATGAATATTTTTCCATATTGACACTTTTTTCATTTATTGTCAGGTATGTTGTATCCCATGGGTACAAGTTGTTTTTATCCTTTTGGTGCATGTACAAACTGGAATTCTCTTGAAAGGCTTAAGTTATCCAAGATTGGTATAAGGTTTTGTGTTGAGGGCCTGCTCCAACTTGCCTTTGTGACAATGATATGGGATTAAATAATCCCCTGCTAAGTGATATGTTTAGATTTTGTTAATGGAATGTTGTTGATATATGGTCCAAGCCCCTTGCACCCTCTATTGACAGGGCGGGATCGAGAGCAGTGCCTCCGCGGGGTTCGGGGTGGAGCCCCAAAACCTCAACGGCAAAGGAGGAGAAAAAAGAAAAAAAATCTTAAACAATAAAGGAGGAGAAAAAAAAGCCAAAGCCCTAGCCTAATTTCAAAGGAGGAGAAAGAAAGAAAAAATTCTAAACAACAAAGAAGGAGAAAAAAAACCCTAAGCCCTAGCCTAATTTCAAAGGAGGCGAAAGAAAGAAAAAACCCTAAACAACAAAGGAGGAGAAAAAAAATCTAAGCCCTAGCCTAATTTCAAACAACCCTAGTCTAATTTAAAAAAAAAGAGTTTTTAAAAAATTCTGACCTTGAATGAATCTACTGGTTGGATGTTGTTGGCTGCCGAATTCCTTCACACTGTAATTGATCATGCTCCTATGATGCCTTGGCGTAGTTGGTTGAGGTGGTAGCATAAGGTGGGAGGATTTTTTCCTATTTGCAAGTGCTTAGAGGAAAAAGTGAAAAAAATATTAAATTTTCCTTTTATCGGCCGTAGCCTCTACCCGCGCGGCTACGACCGATTTTTTGACTATTTTTTGAAAAAATCATCGGACTCGCGATAAGTTGGCGAGTCACTCTTTTAGGGAATGAATCGCGATTAAATCACGATATCGATGATTTTTTGTTGATTTTCGTAATAGATATCTATCCACACACATATTTGAAACCCTCACAGTGAATGGGATCATAGGTTTTCTGGGATGATGCAACATGATTAGCCAAATTAGAGTGTTGCCCTTGATGAAACCCCATTGCAGGAAGTGCTTTAGGTAGAGCCATGTCCATTTTCATTAGGGTTTTGACAAGAGCGCGGCACCCTGAAGTGAATCTCATCTCAGGATTGGGACTCATTCACCTAACCACAAAGAAGAAAGTTCAATTATTTTTTCAGGTTTATTTATTCACATAGGTTTTTAAATTGATTATATGTGATTAGTTTTTAAATTTTTTATATGTGAATGACATTATCTTATTCATCTTATTTTTGTTATATTATAATTAATTTTTAAATATTTTTGTTATATTATAATAATTTAATTTATCGTAATATTTTAATAAATCATTATTTGATAAACCATATAATAATATTTGATAATATCTAAACATTATTTATTTAAATGTAAATTTAAATTTCCTTCTTAAAACTTAATATTTTTTATTTTTTAAATTCATATCGTTTAATTAGATGTTATGAAACCTAATATAAAACTGAAATACAACACTTTGCTTTCTTACTCCTTTAAGACCACCTAACATATTAGGTTTAGTAACGCAATTTTATTGTCTCATAAATTATTTTAACCTCGTAAAGGTTAAAATCCTTTTTCTTTTGTATCTCTTGGTTTTGTTTGTATACATGAAAAACTAAAAACTCTAGCAATCTGATACATATATGACTCCGAGAAGGATTCCAAATTTTAAAAATGTTCATCTTACAATTTAGGGTGCATCTTGGATTTGAAAGGGATGTCATAGTACTTTATACTATCAAGCAATTATGATTGCTAATCTCATTTCGAAGAATAGCTATTACTGAAATAGATGGGATGAACGTAGATTGCTCTTTATAGCCACCATTAATCTCTAGTTGTCTAGTATGTTCATTTACGATTAGCTAAACTTAACTGTTCTTTACAAAGGCAGACTCTAGGAAAGTTTCATGAGCTTTGTAAGTTTAAAGTAGAAATTTTATTCTTTCTTTAGCAAGGGAGTCTCATATAGTCATGTTGCTATTTGCCATAAATGAGAAACGTGACGAAAACAATAATGTGATGAGAAATGGATCCCAAACTATGTTTCCAGTTACCAGAAACAAAAAACGTGATGATAATGATAACGTAATGAGAAGTGGAATTTAATGAAGGTTGAGCACTAAGAAACATATTTACTATACAGAAAAAATTGGCTATAGCCGATGACGTAGCATTTCTGGCAACATAGTAGCCAAGAGTAATGTTGACCTGGATGTGTCCTAAAAATTACTTGACTATTTTTATTAAGTGCCCAAGTAGTTCAAACACTGAATAAATTGTTTTTATTACTAGGTCAAAACAATCTTTAGACAATGTGATTACTAGATTTTATAGGACGTTGTCTGAATATAACAATAATCATTCACTGAGGTAATGGTGCTAAGGACTATCTAAACTATGTGGATTTAACATTTGCAGATTCACCCATTATTTCCTTTTTTTAAATCATTGTTTGAGCATAAAGATTTTATCCAGATTTTGCCTAATGATGTCCAATGTCTAAGCTTAGAGGTATCCCATTTTACATATACCATAGAAAAAATCAAGGAACGAACTATAACAAATTGCAGATGTCTTGTTCTTCTTCAAATAAGTGTAGGAACAATTGGACCTCGCACATTGCAATGTAAAAGGTTTATGTTCAACATGCTTACATCCCCTAGTAAGTTTAGAGGTATGTTTAAAACCCTTGTCTTAATAATAATAAAAAGAAGTTTTAAACAGTGTTGCAGTTGATTCTACTAACCTTCCAAATGATAACATCTATTATAACCCTCTAAATGATGGCATCTATAAAGTACCATGGCATAGGACTTGAACATAATTTGTAGCCATGTTTGAGCATAGAATTGTAAAAGCATGGTATGCATTTGCCAAGAAAAGTAACATCTGAAGGCAGCTTGCTCCTTTAAAAGGATGGAAGATCTGTTTTTATATCTAAAATTCCTATTATGGCTCTGAAGCCAAATGATTTAAAAGAGGTTTGTCCAAAAGAACATTCTAGCATTTTCTCTGCAACCTGGATCAAATAAAGGAAATTATTCAATTAGCTTTTGAGTCATTACAGGAAAACTACCAGGTTCATCCAAATTGAGAAAATGATGTCCATTTTAGAAAAAATTGTCTTGCCATATCCATATATATATATATGCTACTATTCTTGAATAGTGACTGTTGTAATCCTTGTGCCTTTCTTCTTCAGCCTAAATGACTCACCTGAAATATATTTTATAATTGCACTATATCATAAACATTAGGAGTTTTGGAACTGTGAAGTGCCTTCTAGTACATTGTTTGAAATATCCACAATTTAGAGGCAGTAGTTGTTGTGCTCTTTATGCTGAACAAGTCCCTAATGTTTTCAAATCAACTGAAAACAAGTCTTGGTAGGATGCAATATTTTTAGAGAATGAATTTCTTTGCTAAATGCTAGCAGAATATTATGTGCTAGTCCTCTATCCATTGTATAGAGCTGGTACTCAAATTGGTTTATATCAGGCTATACATAAATATTAGTCATTTGACTATAGTTAACTCTACTAAGCACTTCATTTAAGGTGAATATTTACGTGTAGGGGTGCAAAACTTTATACCACAATGAAAATTTTAATACATGTGGTGAAATGCTATCTTGAAAGCAAACTAAGAGTCCCTTGAACTTTTTCAATCTTTTCTATTTTGATATAAATAAAAGTACAGTATACCACTATGATTTTAACTTGCCCATTTTAATGGTAAGCTTCAATATCTATTCAAAATGGAAGAGAGGCTACTAGCTAGAAGGTCATAAAATTCTTAAATAATTATATTATTATACTAATGCCATATACTTGGCGGGGTTATGCATAGTGGTGAATATTCACAAATTGGGCGAATATTAGGATTTCCAAAATTGGAAATTGGCGAATATGAGGACCCTCGACAACTGCCCATTCGCCTAAATTTTTTAGGATGAATTGTTTCTTAAGGTTAATTCACCACAATATATATCCAAACATAGGCATATTTATACTCGTTGGAAATATATTTTCAAGCCTGATCTAATGGTGGTATTTTTATGAAGTTATAAGATGATTTAATAGGTCAAAATTGGCTCCAAATATGACCTTACATTTTAGGGCTTCAAATACCCTAAATTTTGGTGTGAAAATGTTTGATTTGATTTGCTTAGGATTCTCTATGATTCACCTTGATTTTGATTAGGATTCACCATTTTTTACAAGTACATTTTGAGTCCAACCCCTTATGCATAACCTTGATACTTGGAACCCAATTATGTGCTTGAGAACCAGCTGATGGGAAAACAAATTTGAGAGCACATGCGTAATAACAAACCTGACAGGGTGATACATGGGATATAGTTTTCTTTACCTTAAATACTGAGAGACTCTAATTTTTCATAAAGAAGCGGATATGTGTTATTCATATATGGATCACTTATTGTCTAATCAATGTTCAACAATCATGAATGAAACACATTTATAGGGCTAGTAGAGGTGACCAAAATGTTTGATATGCGAGTTATGAGGACCTTATTTTCTGTAACTACATATATTTTGTAATTCTCAAGGGTACCACCATCCTTTCAAAAGAAATTATATTGAGTGATGGTGCTAAATTGCTGATAACATAATTGGAATCATACTATCCCTAGAAAATACTACCTCAGAAATTAACAGAGGGAAAAACCTTTAATAGGTGTACATACAGTTAAACAAAAGGAAATTCAAAGATATTAAATAGATAAAATTAGAATACCCATAGTATATAACAAAGCCTATTTCCTTTTTGATAAATAAAGAGACAAAGGTTACCTACAAATGGATAAAGACCCTAAAGTAGATTATTTAGAACATCAAAAAAGAAAAAATAATAGATTAAAAACATTGTAAATATTCATAGTGCCGAATTCTTACTTCTCTTAATGTTTAGTGTTTAGTGACTTGGTTTGCTAAAGGCTTCTTGATTAGTCTCCCTTCTATGAATTGAAGCATTTTATGTTGGAATTCTAGCCTGTGTTTGCTCTAGCAAGTAGCTATCGTTTCTATGAATATTTTTCCATATTGAGACCTTTTCCATTTATTGTCAGGTATGTTGTATCCCATGGGTACAAGTTGTTTTTATCCTTTGGGTTCCTGTAAAAACAGGAGTTCTCTTTAAAGGCTTAAGTTATCCAATATTGGTACAAGTTTTTGTGTTGAGTACCTACTCCAACTAGCCTTTGTGACAATGATATCGGATTAAATAATCCCCTTCTAAGTGATATTTTTAAATTTTGTTAATGGAATGCCATTGATGTATGGTCACAACCGCCTTGTACCCTCCATTGATAGGATGGGGTCGAGGGGCAGCGCCCCCGCGGGGTTTGTGGTGGATCCTCGAAACCTCAACGACAAAGGAGGAGAAAAAGAAAAAAAATCCTAAACGATAAAGGAGGAGAAAAAAACCCTAAGCCGTAGCTTAATTTCAAAGGAGGAGAAAGAAAGAAAAAACCTTAACAAAGGAGGAGAAAAAAAATCCCTAAGCCCTAGCCTAATTTCAAAGGAGGAGAAAGAAAGAAAATTCCCTAAACAACAAAGGAGGAGAAAAAAAACCTAAGCCCTAGGCTAATTTCAAACAGCCCTAGTCTAATTTCAAAAAAGAAAATAGTTTTATAAAAATTCTAACCTTGAATGAATCTTCTGGTTGGATGTTGTTGGCTACCAGATTCCTTCACACTGCAATCAATCGTGCTCCTAGGATGTCTTGGCATAGTTGTTCGGGGTGGTAGCACAAGGTAGGAGGTTTATTTTCTATTTGCAAGTGCTTACACGAAAAAGTGAAGAAAAAAATTACTTTTTCCTTTTATAGGCCGCAACCTCTACTCGCACGACTACTACCGATTTTTTGATGATTTTTTAAAAAATTGCCAATTCTATTTTTTTAGCGATTTTTTGAAAAAAATTGGCAAAAAATTGCCAAACTCGCGATAAGTTGTTGATTCACTCGTTTCGCGAATGACTCATGATTAAATCACAATTTCGATGATTTTTTACCGATTTTCGTAATAGAGATATATCCACACACATATTTGAAACCCTCACAGTGAATGGGATCATAGGTTTTCTAGGATGATGCAACATGATTAGCCAAATTAGAGTGTTGCCCTTGATCAAACCCCATTGCAGGAAGTGCTTTGGGAAGAGCCATGCCCATTTTCATTGGCAGGGTTTTGCAGGGTTGTTCCTTCCGAGGGTTTTGACAAGAGTGTGGCACCCTAGAGTTAATCTCATCTTGGGATTGGAACTCAATCAACTAACCACAAAGAAGAACGTTAATTTTTTTTTTTCCAAAAATGTAAACTTTTTTTGAGTTTGTAATAGGGTATTTATTATGTTTACTGTTCTTATAGATGTCTTTGGGTTTGAATCATAGTCCCCTAAATTGGGATAAAGTTCATTGTTTGAATCATAGTCTCCTAAATTAAGGTAAGGTTCATTTACTATGCGACAAGAATGTTCAATGGTTTCTAGAATATTTTGAATTCAGGTTTTTTATTCACATAGGTTTTTAAATTGATTATATGTGATTAGTTTTTAAATTGGTTATATGTGAATGACATTATCTTATTCACCTTATTTTTGTTATATTATAATTAATTTTTAAATATTTTTGTTATATTATAATAATTTAATTTATCGTAATATTTTTAACAACCATTTTTTTATAAACCATATAATAATATTTGATAATATCTAAAAATTATTTATTAAAATGTAAATTTAAATTTCTTTCTTAAAAATTAACATTCTTTTTTATTTAAATTCATATCGTTTAATTACATGTTATGAAACCTAATATAAAATACAACACTTTGCTTTCTTACTCCTTTAAGACCACCTAACATATTAGTAACAGAGTTTTAATTTCTCGTAAATTGTTTTAACCTCGTAAAGGTTAAAAAAAAAATTCTTTTATATCTCTTGATTTTATTTGTATACATGAAAAACTAAAAACTCTAGCAATCTAATACACATCTGGCTCCGGGAAGGATTCCAAATTTGAAAATGTCCAGCTTACAATTTAGGGTGCAGCTTGGATTTGTAAGGGATGTCATAGTACTTTCTACTATCAAGCAATTATGATTGCTAATTTCATTTTGAAGACTAGCTATTACTGAAATAGATGGGATGAACTTAGATCGCTATTTATAGCCACCATTAATCCCTGGTTGTCAAGTATGTTCATTTAGGGTTAGCTAAACTTCACTATTATTTACAAAGGTAAACTCTTGGAAAGTTTCATGTGCCTTGTAAGTTTAAAGTAGAAATTTTCTTCTTGCTTTAGCAAGGGAGTCTCATACAACCATGTTGCTATTTGCCATAAACGAGAAATGTGATGACAACAAAAACGTGATGAGAAATGGATCCCAAACTATGTTTCCAGTTACCAGAAACAAAAAATGTGATGATAATGACAATGTAATGAGAAGTGGAATTTAACAAAGGTTGTGCACTAAGAAACAGATTTACCGTACAGAAAAATTTATCTACAATCGATGATGTAGCAATTCTGGCAACATAGCAGCCAAGAGGCATGTTGACCTGGTTGTGTCCTAAAAATTCACATTTACCTGACTATCTTTATTAAGTACCCTAGTAGTTCAAACACTGAATAAATTGTTGTTATTACTAAGTCAAAACCATCTTTAGACAATGTGATGACCAGATTTTATAGGACGTTCTATGAATAGAATAATAATCATCCACTAAGGTAATGGTGCTAAGGACTATCTGATCTATGTGGATTCAACTTTTGCAGATTGACCCATTATTTTCTCTTTTTAAATCATTTTTTCAGCATAAATATTTTATTCAGATTTTACCTAATGATATCCAATGTCTAAGCTTAGAGGCATCCCATTTTATAGATACCATAGAAAAAATAAAGGAACAAACTATGACGAATTGTAGATGTCTTGTTCTTCTTCAAATGAGTGTAGACACAATTGGACCTCACACATTGCAATATGAAAGGTTTATGTTCAACATGCTTACATCCCCTCGTAAGTTTAGAGGCATGTTTAAAACCCTAATCTTAATAATATTAAAAAGAAGTGTTAAATAGTGCCGTAATTGATTCTGCTAACCTTCCAAATGATAGCATCTATTATAACCCTCTAAATGATGGAATCTATAAAGTGCCATGGCATAGGACTTGAACACAATTTGTAGCCATGTTTGAGCATAGAACTGCAAAATCATGGTATGTCTTTGCCAAGAAAAGTAACATCTTAAGGTTTCTTGCTCCTTTAAAAGGATGGCAGATCTGCTTTTATATCTAAAGTTCCTATTATGGCTCAGAAGCCAAATTATTTAAAAGAGGTTTGTCCAAAATAACATTCTAGAATTTTCTCTGCAACCTGGATCAAATAAAGGAAATTGTTCAATTGACTTTTGAGTCATTACAGGAAAACTACCAGGTTACTCCAGAATGAGAAAATGATGCCAATTTTAGAAAAAATTGTCTTGCCATATATATGCTAATGTTCTTGAATAGTGACTTTTGTAATCCTTGTGCCTTTTTTCCTCGGCATAAATGACTCAACTGATATATATTTTATAACTCCACTATATCATAAACATTTGGATTTTTGGAACTATGGAGTGCCTTCTAGTACATTGTTTGAAATATCCACAATTTAGGGGCAGTAGTTGTTGTGCTCTTTATGTTGCACAAGTCCCTAATGTTTTAAAATTAGATGAAAACAAAACTTGGTAGGATGCAATATTTTTAGAGAATGAATTTCTTTGCTAAATGCTAGCAGAATATTATGTCATAGTCATTTATCCATTGTTTAGAGTTGGTACTCAAATTGGTTGAGATCAAGCTATAAAGAAAGATTAGTAATTTGACTATGGTTAATTCTACTAATAACTTCATTTTAGGTGAATATTTTCGTGTAGGGGTGCAAAATTTATATCACAACGAGAATTTCATTAAATACGATGAAATGCTATCTTGAAAGCAAACTAAGATTCCCTTGAAATTTTTCAGTGTTTTGTATTTTCGCATAAATAGAAGTACAATATATCACTTGTATTTTAACTTGCCCATTTTAATGGTAAGCTTCAATAGCTATTTAGAATGGCAGAGAGGCTACTAGCTATAAGGTCATAAAATTCTTAAATAATTATATTATTATGCTAATGCCATATACTTGGAATTCAATTATGTGCTTGAGAACTAGCTGATGGGAAAACAGATTTGAGAACACATGTGTAATAACAAACCTGACAGGGTGATACACGAGATATAGTTTTCCTTACTTTAAATACTAAGAGACTCCAGTTTTTCATAAAGAAGCAGAGATGTGTTATGTAGATATGGATCACTTATTGTCTAATCAATGTTCAACAATTATGAATGAAACATATTTATAGGGCTATTAGAGGTGGCCAAAATGTTTGATATGTGAGTTATGAAGACCTTATTGTCTGTAACTACATATATGTTTTAATTCTCAAGGTTATCACCATTGTTTCAAAATAAATTAAATTGAATGATGGTTTTGAATTGTTGATAACATAATTGGAATCATACTATCACTAGAAAATACTACCTCAAAAATTAACAAAGGGAAAAACCTTTAATAGGTGTAAATATAGTTAAACAAAATGAAATTCAAAGATATTAAATAGACAAAATTAGAATACCCATAGTCTATAACAAAATCTATTTCCTTTTTGATAAATAAAGAGACTAACGTTACTTGCAAAGGGGTAAAAACCCTAAAGTAGATTATTTAGAACATCAAGAAAGAAAAAATAATACATTAAAAACATTGTGAATATTCATAGTGCCAAATTCTTCCTTATATTTTTGTTTAGTAACTTGGTTTTCTGAAGGCTTCTTGATCAATCTCCCTTTTCTGAATTGAAGCATTTTATGTTGGAATTCTGGCTTGTTTTGCTCTAGCAAGTAGCTATCGTTTGTACGAATATTATTCCATATTGACACTTTTTCCATTTATTGTCAGGGATGTTGTATCCCTTGGGTAAAAGTTGTTTTTATTCTTTTGGTGCCTGTACAAACTGGATTTCTCTTGAAAGGCTTAAGTTATCCAAGATTGGTATAAGGTTTGTGTTGAGGACCTGCTCCAACTTGCCTTTGTGATAATGATATGGGATTAAATAATCCCCTGCTAAGTGATATGTTTAGAGTTTGTTAATGGAATGTCATTGATGCATGGTCCAAGCCCACTTGCACCCTCCATTTACAGGGCAGGGTCAAGGGGCAGTGCCCCTGCGGGGTTTGGGGTGAAGCCCCGAAACCTCAATGACAAAGGAGGAGAAAAAAAGAAAAAAATCCTAAACGATAGAGGAGGAGAAAAAAAACTATAATCCCTAGCCTAATTTCAAAGGAGGAGAAAGAAATAAAAACCCTAAACAACAAAGGAGGAGAAAAAACCCTAAGCCCTAGCCTAATTTCAAAGGAGGAGAAAGAAAGAAAAAATCCTAAACAACAGAGGAGAAAAAAGACCTAAGCCCTAGCCTAATTTCAAACAGCCCTAGTCTAATTTAAAAAAAAAAGTTTTAAAAAAATTATGATCTTGAATGAATCTTCTGGCTGGATGTTGTTGGCTATCGTATTCCTTCACACCGCAATCGATCGCACTCGTAGGATGCCTTGGCATAGTTGGTCAAGGTGGTAGCAAAAGGTGGAAGGCTTTTTTTCTGTTTGTGAGTGCTTAGAAGAAAAAATGAGAAAAAATTTACTTTTTCCTTTTATCGGCCGCAACCTGCTACCTGTGCGGCTACGACCGATTTTTTGACAATTTTTGAAAAAATCGCGGATTCTGATTCTTTGCCAATTTTTTGAAAAAATCTACAAAAAATCACCAAAATCGCGATAAGTTGTTGAGTCACTCGTTTCATGCATGAATCGTTGGAATCGCGATAAGTAGCTATCGTTTCTACGAATATTTTCCCATATTGACACTTTTTCCATTTATTGTCAGGGATGTTGTATCCCATGGCTAGAAGTTGTTTTTATCCTTTTGGTGCCTGTACAAACTGGATTTCTCTTGAGAGGCTTAAGTTATCCAAGATTGGTACAAGGTTTTGTGTTGAGGACCTGTTACAAATTGCCTTTGTGATAATGATATGGTATTAAATAATCCCCTGATAAGTGATCTGTTTAGAGTTTGTTAATGGAATTTCATTTATGTATGGTCCAAGCCCACTTGCACCCTCCATTGACAGGGCGAGGTTGAGGGGCAACATCCCCGTGGGGTTTAGGGCGGAGCCTCGAAACCTCAATAGCAAACAATGCAAAAAAAAAAAAAATCCTAAACAATAAAGGTGGAGAAAAGAATAAAATATAATTTTAAATCATAACTTGAACTAGGATTATGATTTGAGGTGAGTCTTGAAGAGATATGCTAGGGTTTGATGAGGAAAAACTACTCTGCTAGGGTTTGATGAAGAAAAACTGCTATGTGGGGA